>CM061107.1:6278333-9032500 GCA_030770545.1 Macropodus opercularis | reverse complement strand
AGATAGATAGATAGATAGATAGATAGATAGATAGATAGATAGATAGATAGATAGATAGATAGACAGATAGATAGATAGATAGATAGACAGACAGACAGACAGACTGCTTTTAGATGCTCTGCGATGGGGTGGGTCATTGCAGTCCTCAGTCTAACCGTGAACGCTGAGTAGACAGAATTTCTAGTGTGGCACTGATGACACCGGTGCACAAAACAAAGAAGTGAAACCAGCATGTACTCTAAAAACTAACGTGCATGTCTGCTGTGCTGCAGCCACATTGTAAGACGACTCTTAATGCAGGCACAAGCTTAGCAAGCTCTGCTAGATCTAAGCACTGTCGCCTTGAGTCAAGGACCTGCCCAGACGCAGTGGCTGAAGCAGAGGCACGCAGGGCCCACTCAGGACTGGAGTAAGTGGTCATCCCTCATCTCAGCCCACTGATCCACCATGAAGAAGGATAAAGAATGGTCACGGCAATACGATGTAAAGGTCACGCTTTAATAAATTCATGTGCGTTCACAAAAACCTGTAACAGATCTACCGCCAGGTTTAATAACCACAGCACAGTCGTGAGTCACAGTGTGAGTCTGCAGTATTTACAGTCGATCCAGATAGATAGAATGACACGTGAGCCCCGTTCCTCTCTGTGATGAACACAGGGTTTGAAGGGCCCACTTGTCTTTATAACGCTGCACACAGAAATGTGCTCTACCATAAACAGCCGCCTCTGAAAACAAGCATCCTAGACTGAAATGTCTCGTTTTGAAATTTTGAGGACTCTGCTAAAATATGTATTTACTGTACTGACTCACTCTGGGGTTTACAGATGACTCCAGACCTTTAGCTGAAAGGAAACACTCATGGTGGAAACTTGTGTGTATTTAATACAAGTTCAATTAGATTGTGGTTTTTAATTTTTTCAATAATAAAACTGTGTAGACAATGATGACTGGTTTGAAATTCTGTTTCACTCTGGCTTCAGTGGAAATGGTTCAAGACTCTAGTTTCACCTTTACACAGTATAACATTTAGTTCTGACGCTTTTCATTCACGGCTGAAATAAGTGATATTTAACACGTGAGGACTTTGGCTCAAATGTAACATCCTTTTCACATCCACTTTGTCTTTTCAGTGTAGCAGCCTTTGTTCAGCGTCCCATATGGCGAGTCAACAGTAAAGCCTGGAGTTGTCCCAGAAACCACTTACTGTGTGTGTGAAAAGGATCCACATTGAGACATTAATCCCCAAAACAATAATACAATAGATAATGAGGGAGGCCATTTGAAGCAATGGAAAACAGGAGAGGGGAAGAGGGGGCCCTGGCAGGAGAGATTCATTCCTCCGGCAGCTAAGGAGATATCACTCACCGATTCGTGGGTGCACTCAAGTGTTCTATTTGCTTTTCAATTAGGCCATATCCAAATGGACGATAGGGAGGTTTTAAAAGTATTCACATGCTAGTTAAAAGAGTGCAGGATTTTCTGCCTCACCATCCAATTTACAGAGGCTCCATCTGAACGATTAGCTGCTCAAACAAGCTGCCCCGGCTGAGCAAACAGGCCGATAATAAATAGTTGTGGCCAAATGTCGCAAACATCCGAGCGAATTAAGGCGCAATTAGGGCACGAGTGACATTTTTGAAACAATATAACACAATGTCCTATTGAGGCAGGTTACCTTAACGTCCCAACGTTTTTGATTTTCATTTTATTTAACTTCACTTTGTTTCATTGCTTTTGTATTTGTGCATTACTCAGGGTGTGGGACTCGCACTGGAAATAATGAAAGGGTCTCGGAAATCAGGGGGCAACGTCACTGCAGTCCTTCACATGCCACTCATACCTGTCAGATGATGTCTGAGTATAACTGTATTTACCAAGTGGGCTGGGGTTTTGTGTATCTGTAGTGGCATGTGTGAATAAGACCTGCAACAGTGTTGAATATCGGCCGTTATCGTCTCCTCGTAGAGACAAACATCTAAATGATCTACTTTCAGCATTTATCAATCCGCTGCTGCTGCGTTTTATGACTGTTGTCCCCATTCTGTGCCACTGGCTTTTACTGCCCGTGTAAACAGCAAGCCCCATCGTAAAACTGCCTCGGTCCACAGCAATGCTTTGGGCAGGATTTGTGCTCGTGTGCGTGTTTGGGTTCAATGATATGGGGATAATCCAGGATCAATGAGGGATCATTTTCAGGGGTGCTACTTTCACTGGTGACATATGGGAGCTTTGCTGAGCAGCTGTAAAAAGTTTCATTCTGTTTATTTAGCTTTAACTTCACTAGACACGTCCATTTAACGGCGTATGTAAGAGTCTGCAGCTCCTCTATTGCTCAGGACAAATAGCCGTCTTATATTGGGTCTTTCTGCTTCTTATAAAATGCTCATTTGCAGCTTTGCAGGTTTTCAGTGAGGTGGAGGAGCAGAGAAGCCTGGGAGATGAAGTCTGTAAGTATGGGTTGAGTGTGATAATGATACTGGGGAAGTAAACAGACTGAGTTCAATACATATGATCCATTTAAGTCTCCACAATCATAAACAAGACTCCCTCAAAAAACAGTAAAATCCAAAGCAGAAGTCCACAAAACTGAGCAAGAAGGTCAATGACAGTACAGACAGAGATGCTGTAGCGTTGGTTGGTTCTGATCCAGAACAGGTCCAGGTCAATATCAGGGGTTGACTCTGATGCGGGGTTTCAAATCGGCTGAAATCATGCATTCATAAGGCACAATCTGACAAAGAGATGGTTAAACGCAATATAGTCAACACAGGAAGCTGAGCTGGAAACTATGGCAAGACCACGTACCTACACACACACACACACACACACACACACACACACACTGACCAGCTCTTATTAATGTAGGGTTTCAGGAAACTATTGCTGCGCTGATGTTTCCAGCTATAATACAATTGGCCAGAACAATGTAGTGTTAATTTGTTTGGTTTCCGGTACAGGACTGTGAAAACACTGATGGCCACAGAGACAGGAAAGGACGTTTATAGATGAAGGAATGTTGGGGGTGGGAATGCCAGGCAATGTCCAGCATGCAGGAGGATGTTAGCCAGATTTTAATACCGTCATCAATAACCTGTATAAAGAATATGACTTGTTCTGCCTCCTCGGGACAGGATTCAGAGATCCATCCCACATCAGTGGCACAGACAAGAGGGGACACTGAAGACAGGTGGAATGGACGGAGCACAGTAGAAGCCCGCAGAGGTGGATGGACAGAGGAGGTAGGTTTAGGTTTAGGTGTGGTTATTCTGCTGCCCCAGCAAATCAGGCAGAGCTGGTGAAACCTGTGGAATAAGAGGTGAAACATCTCAAGAAGCACTGACCAGCACCTTCAGGACAACCATGAGTGAGAAACGTCATAGACCCCACAGTTAATCAAATTCAGAGTTTCAGTTTTCAGACTGGGACCTTCCAACGTGACGCTAGCCCTATATATGAGGTGTCCGTCTCATGATTTCACGTCAGAGACCAAACTCTCTGTGAAGCTGCCTGCATTCTTGTAACCCATGGAAAGTGTTATCTGACACAAAAGTAACAGGATGTGCTGTTTTATCACTTCCTCCCAGTTCAACTTTGTTTAGGACCGCATCACAGTTAGTGGAGGAAAAGAGGAGGAGGTGGAGAGCAACCGAAGAATTGAATGGACGTAGAGGAAGCAGCAAAATCCTCTGTGTCAGTGTCTCATAGGAGAGCGACGTCCCGAGGTACAGGTACAAGTCAGTTTTATCAAACGTATCAAATCCACACAGAGTAGCACACCTCAGGAAGCGTGATACCTCACGGACAGCTGTTCAAACCACACTAATCTCCTGCCGCCTGCGTGCTGTGAGCTCTAACGGTGTGTAACATACATAATGTGTGTTAATGGTGAAAGGATGGAGACGGAGGAAATGCGGTAAAACCCTTAGGCTCTTGATTTAGTTGTCTTGTTCAGTCTGCTGCTGATTGTGTGCGCGTGTCACATAATAGGTGTAATTCTGTTGGTTTAAACTGAATCCACATAGGCTTTACCTTTTTTCCTCTGCCACAATTCCAAACTTCAACAAATCTCCTGGTATTTAACACTGGATGCATTTTTTTTATTGTTTGCAGCTTTGTCAACCTCAGCTTTAACCTCTGCCTCCCTGTGTGTCTGTGTCTGTTGAGTCACATGGAAGGTCTTTCTTCACAGAGGGTAGCAGACTCGAGTGATCAGTGATGGCACCCAGAGGATTTGCCTATCAGCAACAGCACATGTTCCCCTGTTCAACAACAACAAGCTATCTAAGACCACACATGTGTCTGCAGGGCGGGGGGCTGCACTGCTTTACTGAACACCGCGCTATATGTGTGTGTCTTTCACTTCCCCATTCTAAATGAACACTGACGCTATTTCACAACAATGACAGACAGACAGCATTGGTATCCACGTACTAACAAACACTCACAGACATGAGCGTTGCACATGTGTGTGCACTTACAGGCGGCTCCACCTGTTGTTACTTTTGCCACTGTTGACATTTAAACATTGTGTGGCCACAGTAACATGTGATACGTTCTGTGTTATGAGATATTCCACTGGAAAAATATGAAAACCAAACTTTTCCAGTCCAGTGCGTCCCACCTTTCTGAAACAGGTTGCAGATGACATCATTTTCACTATAAGCAAATCTTTTTTTTCAAAAGGAAGAATGAGCGTGAGAATGAATGAAATCCGTACAGTCTGATCATCGCATGGCACAACCGGCAAGTGTGTCAGAGTTCTGTAAACCATGGATAAACTCAAATGTGGGACCCTTTATAAAACAGAAAATGTGATTTGTTTGTCAAAATTAGCAGGAGACACTGGACGAAAAACATGCTATAGCCTCATACTCAATTAAATGACTAATGATATAAAGGTCCTCCCCCACAGCAGACATTACAACATTACTAACTAAAAAAATACAATATAGATAACAGGATGTGAATCTAATGGAAATGTGTCTCAAGTAGGAAAGGACACAACGATAAAGGCAGAGAGACAAATGGCCAGAGGCTGAAGAAGCGTTTGTACGCTCGTTAACATTCCTACTGGTTCTCAGTGAAACCTGTCCACTTGAAGGCGACACCAGAGAGAGCGGACAGGCTGTGAGAGGTTAATGTCTGCTGAGCAATAGTCATGCGTGTGTCGTGTTTGAGTGTGTGTTAAGAGAGTGTTTTATCCTGCTGACTTCACAGAACGACGCCCACATCCATTAGCTCCGACTCAAGGTTCGATTCCAAAGAAAACTTTTTTTTTCATATACTGTACATGACGTAGTTCTGGTGCTTTGTAGTTTTTCAAAAAGGTTTTCAACATGAGACGAGCCCTAATTTGAGTCAACTAGTCAACAGACCAACAGCAACACATTTGCATGTATTAACTGTAACATCTATGAATACAATGGTCATTAGAGCAGAAAGTGGTATTAATGAAAAGAAGCAATGCGACAGGGCGGTGTGTTTCATATACAGTGGCATCTGGCTTGTGGACTCACTGATGTATTAATTGTGTTATATGTAGTATGATCCAGTTTATATAAAAGCTGATGCAGAGCTTTGAAATACTTTAATCGAGCAACTAATAATTTATGATATAATAACTTATGATATAATATTCAAATAATCATCTGGCAGAGCAAACATTTATGAGCTGTTCTGTTATAGAGTAATATTCATTATCAAACGGCGTCAAATTCAACGTTATTTAAATGTATTATTTTCCTAGTAGAGTACTTTAAAGTCCAGTTTCAACTATGTACATCTTTCAGCTTGAACTAAGAATTCAGGCCAGTGGCTTGGACATGTTCTCTGTGCCTCCCTCTGCAGGTCATGATCCATCAGTGCTTCTTCATAAGCAGCTGCTTGTTGTTTTAGTGGGGTTGTAGGTAATCATAACTTATATGTCAGTGATATTATTTGTGTGGGGCTGCAAATAATCGTCTTTTCACACATTTTCACTTCTGCTGGTTCCCTGTTAGCTGTTCAGCTTGTTCACGTGTGTATGGAAGCTGATTCAGACAGAGGCGCTTGCGAATCCATAATCTAAGGCGGCTGAGTTTTTACAGACTGTGTCCACGCTGAGATTTAAAATGGCCTTGTGTGAAACAGCTGGACTGCCCACTGCTGTAGCAGTGGACTGTCCCTCTTTCAGGATGTCCTTTAGTGTTATTTGTTTAGGGTGTAACTTACAATAGAGGTCAGCAGTCATATAGCAGCCTGTGCTTCAGACAGAGCCTGGAAGCGGGCAGGAAGCTGGCAGAGCATGGAAAGGAAGAACACACAGAGAGAAGAATAGGCACAGTGACCGTCCACAGCGGAGCCTCGCTCCTCTGATCAGCGTATCCTCTTTCAAACAGGACATATGCACAAAAGAGCATCACTCAATATGGATTAAACATCATCCTTTTCTCCAGGCCATACTGAAAGAAAACGTCACTTTACTTGACAAGCCTTCAAATGAGGTAACCCAGTGTGATCATATTCAGAGCAGTCTGATTATTCACTTTTTTTGGACTTGTTGTCCAGAACGCACACATGGTCAGTCCACCTCTTTAAGCAAAGCTGCTGAAAGAACAAATCAGCTGTAGCTGTTGTCAAAACTCTATTGCAAACGTCCTTATTACAATCAAAACACAGTTGTAGGCGCAAACCCGTGAGAACATTACGGATTGTTGTCAGATTTGTTAGTCTTTTCGAGGAGAACAGTCTAAGTCAATCAGACACTATAGAGAACAAGACGGGAACAAAGTGCAGAATTAAAGGACAGGATGTCCAAGTGGACATCTAAGGCCAAACTCATGATACCACTGCACACATGCATCCGCCCTCCTGTCTTCCTGTTTCCTCTCCTCTTTTAAATCCCTCCCTCTTCACTGTGTAACTTTACTGACTGAGCCAAATGTGTTTATTTCCAACAACAGAATGAAAAAGACGGAGTAGGTCTAATTATTAAAATGTATCATATCAAATTGCTGTTCAGCTAAGTAGAGACAGAAAGAGCCTGTTCACCCATTGTGTAGCATCAAGCAATCTGTGAGTCTGTTCACTCTACTCTGACACACTTCCTACAGCAGTGTGTATGTGTGAGTGTGTGTGCATCCCACTTCTTGTTTTTGGTGCGGTAATAAGGAAACTCATAGTCAGGGCTTTTGTAAGACGCTTATTGTCAGCCACAACGTCCACAGTCCTAATGGGCCAATCCATTTTGAGAAGAATAGCAGGAAATAGAAAGTGGTTGTGTAAGATGGTCAAGGCTTGCTGCCTTACTCAGAATTGTTTTCAGAAAATGTGCTATCCTTTCTGTGGTTTAGTTTACTTGGACCCACACCTCTCAAGTGGCTCCCTTGCACATTAATATAATAAAACATGCAGGTCAAAAGTTACTTATTACTAAGAATTTAAAAATAGAAATTCAAAAGCAGGATAAATGGCAGAGTTGCAGCATTAGATTGGATTTGTAAACCCTTGCTCTCACTAAATGATGTTCCAGCTCTTCTGATCTAACCTGAAGCAAAAACAAGAATGCTGTGTTTAGGTCAATGCTCAGTCTGCTGCAATTCTTAGTGCAGTGAACCTTTTAGCCAAACTTCTATTTCACTTCTGTCACTTCTTTTGTGAAGATGTTTCCTGTTTATGTTTCATCTTCACACTAAAGGAAAAGGGAATGTTTTCCCATTAATGTCACTCTGTGAAACAAATCTGCCAGATACACGCTGGTGTAAGATCAGTGTGGGTTTCTCAAAATTATTATTATTATTATTTTCCTTGTCCTTGTAGCTACTCGACACTGAAGAAGGACGAGCTACGTTTGTCTGAAAAAAGGTCACAAGGTCGAGGCCAAATCTGTCACCGTGTACAACCTGACCCTGCAGGAGTGCAATCGAGTTGGCACAGGTTGCATAATGCAGCTACTTTCTTCCTCTAAACATTGACTTCTTTAAAATGGCACTTTGTTCATTCCACATTGTCTTATGTTCAAATAGATAGACTTAAAAAACGTCTCACGCGTTTATAGGAGGTGATACTAAAGTTAACACAGGGAGCAGCTGAAGTTAGTAGTGTTGGTTTCAAAGTCCAGTAAATCACAAGGTCTCGTTTTCCTGTTGCACCCTCTTTTTGTGCTGACCGTAGCAGGTGCCCGGGAATTCACTGTGCAGACACACGCAGATATTGTGCATTGGTGTTTCCACACATGCAGAGATCGACTCGTTACACTTTGGATGTGAAGAGAGAAATGGCTAGTGACAGGGTCCACGCTTCGCTGCCTGATCCTCCAAGTCAAAGTGAAGAGGAGAACCGAGAAGAGGAGAAAGCTTTTGGACGTATTTTTTCAGAGCTGGAATCGGTGGACCTGCCCCTAGGAACCACTTTGAGGTATTTAACCTAGTCAGTTAGGTAGTCAATTAAAATGCTGATCAATGTGCCTCTCTTCAAGGGCATCTGTGTGGAAACCTGTCTATACTCTATTTAAAACGGAAGCAGGCAGAGTTATTTTGCGTTCTTTGTCTGAATGTTAATAAGTATAAGGATAACGTTTATTTAGTTAGTTTAAAGTGTATCTATATATTATATTATATCTATTTCTGTGATCAGTATGAATCCCACAGTTCAACACAGCTCAACGTCTGTGAACGAGCAGCGTAGTTTTTCCATAAAGCTCTGATGATGTGACCAAACACACCGTAACGTACAGGATGTGAGGAAACAAAGCCGCTGCCCGTGAACTCACCACGGCTATGGCGCGCCCCCTGCAGGCCAGACCTCGCATTGACCCGCATCCCCCGCTGTAGCTGCAGCGACAGTCACAGCACAGTACACACACAACAATCATGGCGGAGAACGGAGCCCTGGAGTGCATAACGGAGCACGAGCGCATTTTACAGGAAATTGAGAGCACCGACACGGCTTGCGTGGGCCCCACGCTTCGGTAAGGACGCGCAGCTTCTTAGCAAACACGTACAAATCACGGGGTTTTCGTACAAGGTTGCGTTTCCGACGTTATCGGACCTTTTGTTCGTGCGCTACCTCAGCTAACCTAGCCACCGGCGAGCGGTCCTGTCCAGCAACGTAGGCTAGCGTTGCCTGGCGTTGCAGGGAGGCAGGAGCCTAGCTTGGCTTTCTAGCTAACAGGCTAACAGTGGCCGGTATTTCAGTCGTCGCCGCTGCAGGTTTGTGTGACATTTCCAGGTTCTGCGTGTTGATGTGCAGATGGTGACCTGTCAGAAATGTAAACACCACCCGTGGGTGTGGCTGTGGGGGCTTTACATCTCGATGTCAGGCACCTGATAGAAGCTAACATTAAATGTTCTCATCATTTGGGGGGTAGTTCTTAGGCAATGATCGGACGTTAAGGCTAATGGATTTCCGTTATCTAATGCTCAGGTGAGTTGTGTGATATAGCCAGCAAATAACTTGAGAAAAATAATAAAGAAGTGGGTGTTGAATTGCTCAACCCAGTATCCTGCATGCTAAGTTAGGTAGCTACCAAGCTAGCCACACTCAGTGACTTTGGGATGGAGCATCAGTGTTGATGGTGATTGCCTCCATCTCTCACTCCACCTGCCCTGCAGACATAGCTGGAGATCATCACGTCCTTTCAGAATGAAAGCCCTGACGGTAACGTTACTCACCTCTCTTAGTCATTCCTGCACACGTGACTCCGCTTATTTATTAAATAAAATACCTGTTTACTCATTCCTTATGTTGGATATTTGAACTAGCAGCAGTAACAAATAGGTTCATAGTAGGACATTTGAAACATTTTTGGTCAACAACTTTACTGAGTCCTTCACATCTTTCATGATTGGAGTGTTAACATGATGAGCTTGAGTAGATATGTCATTGAATTCACTGTATTTTTACTGAGATGAGGAAGAGGGACGTACATGTGGGTGTCAGCAGCGACACTAATTCTTCCTAATGTTGTACGGTTAACGTTTTAATAGTCTTTTAATTTCTCCCGTGTACAGTATTCTGCTCATAGTGCTGTCTCTAGGCAGCAGTACGTGTCCCTTTGGGTGTGGACTAATACACAGGTCAATCAAAAGAGGAAGTCATAAAGACGAAGTGCATGGAGCTATACTGCAAATAGGTTAGATCATGTATGCAGAATCTGTGAGGTTTTCATGTAAACCTGGACAAACAGGACAAAGCGAAGAACAGTTTAAGCAAGTTCTTGCAACTCTGCGTTGGCCATGGTAATTCCTTGGAGCAAACAGACAAAGTTCCTTTACTTCACGGAGGCGTCTGGTGACTGGGGTGTTGTTTGTTGTGAAATTCTGTATTCGCAATGATGTTTTCATTTTCTTTCATCGTCTTCAATACGTAAGGCCTGGGCTCCCTAGTCATACTCAAGAAAACGTTACCTATGAACACAGTCAATGCTACACATTTTCTTCTAATTACAGTAATAACCTAGAAAGAGTGCTGACTCTGAAATATTAGATTTCTAATTCTATCATGTGCTCTCAGACTTTTGGACCCAACTGTATGTATACGAGTGACCTTTGTAACAGAGTGACTAATGTTTTACATATCATGAAGTAGAATGATGAAGGACCTTGTCTGTAAAACGCATTCACTGTACGCTGGCTGAAGTTAACTTCTGGGTCTGGTAGGAAGCAGGAAGACAGTGACCTATTTACCCCACCAAGTACCTGCTTTTAATTTTTAATAACAGGAAAAGTGAAGCACAGAGTTTGTTAATTACTGACCTGCTTGGAGGTGCTTGTGCCCAGGTGGCCTGTGCTGTGGTGTTCACTATATCAGGTGTAGCTCAGGCCTATTAAGAACACCAAACATTAGTCCATGCCTGCTTTCTAAGGGATTACTGCTCGTTGAATTCTCTCTGTTTAAATTGCTGCCCTTCACTAGATACTTTGTGACTCCAGGGATGTTTGATGAACAGATTGTGATATTATCTTACATTTGTCATCAGGTGATTAAGCTAACTTGAGACTTGTGCAAATGATGTGAAAGCAAGGATATGTTCATTTGCTTAACAAAATGACTGCAACTGCTGGCCAAGTTGTAGCGTCGCAAAACTAAGGTCTTATGGACAGGGCTTGTGTTGTGAGTATAGTTTGCCGGAGTTAAGGGAGTTTGACATAGTACGGACATAAGAGATGTATTAAGCCCTCAGCTGTGCAGTAAAGTGTTCTCATGGTTTTATGATCGTAGTCTGTGATTGTTATTGACACTTGATATTGTGTCAATAATTAATAATGGATACTGTAAACCAGTGTCTTCAACAGAACTGAAACATGACACTTAAAATGTCTTTAGTCATGGGACTATGCTGCTTTACCTGTTCTGTCAATGTCAAAGGTGGTTAATGTTTAGGCTCAACAAATATATTTTTTTCTTGCCAACTGTTGTGCGGGTTTGCAGTTGACACTGTGCCGTTGAGTGTGTAGCAGGTTGTTTCTAAAGGTTCTAAAATACAGAAAACAGTCTGATGCGCACAGCAAGACACAACAGGATGTATTTAAAAATAGTTTACTCTATTTTAAAAGCAAGGACAATTGTCTAATTTGTTTGGTACTTGTTACAGTACAAACACTGACCAGACGACGTTGTGTTGTGTCATTGTGTCCATTGTAAAGTAGTTTCTCAGTCCCTGTGTGCAGTTTTTAATTTGTGTAGGCTGTTATCGGTAGTGTCTTGTTGTATCTGTGTGCATGAAATTCTGCACCGCAGTTTGTTTCGGCTGATGATATTTTTTCCAAAGAATACAAAACTGGATTCAAGGGAAAGACGTTAGAAGCACCTGTGACTGCAGGCTTATCGTATCTTAACGGTGGTTAACATGCGGTCTCAATTTTCCTATTAACAGTTTGACAGTTTATTAAGGCTAAGGGGGTGACGTGGAGGACTCAGGGACATCCTCGGTGTACCTGTGGGACATCGTATTCAAAAGTGTTGTTTCTGTATTTTCCTTAATTTGAGAAATGTAAAAAACAAAACAAAGCCAGACTGATCATGGATTTTATCTGAATAATTTATTTTCTTTACTGCAGTAGGTAATTATGTCAAAATGGGCAAGAGTAAGAATCTGATCAACTTAGACAAAGGCCAAAGTTTGCCCATCAGAGCCAGTTGCTCAGGCTTTGCCAAGCTGACACAGTAGTAATGCTGTGGTTCTGATTTATGTATTTAGGCCATTTCAGTATTTTCCAGCCTTGCAACCATTTGCTCCAAAAGGCTGTGTTTAGAATAAACCGTCTACAGTTTTGTCTAATCCTTCCATATCTCACAGATAGGGCACACAGGCCCAGAGCAATGCTTTATATTCAAATCAAATAATCCCTAAAATAATACAGCAGGCTTTTACATCTTGTACAGGCACAACAAGCTCCCACCTGTCTCCCCAAAAGTCACGGGCATGTTTTGGCAGAACATTATGGTTATGTCAACATTAGTGTTTAGGCAGTTATCTCTAGTATCCTCTAGTATCTGTGTGCACGAAATTCCACACCACAGGTTTTACTGTTACCTTTGTTTTTCCAAGGAACTTAAAATTAAAATTCAATACTGTAGAAGCTTCCACGCACTTTCCACATGCGGGAACTTATCCAATTTCCCTAAAGGCTGATTGTTGCTGTCATTCTTTTTCATAAATTATTGACACCTTGAAATATTGAGCAACTGAAATATTGGAGAACACTTAGAACAAGACCATGAAAGGCAGTCACAAAGAAAGAGATGAGGGAGAAAGCCAAGACTTGAATGACGTGAACTAACTTGCACATCTGGGAGGTGACTTTGTTGGGGGAACAGAATTACTTCTACTAATGAGCAAAGAATGAACTGAACCAAACCTCTGTTCGTAAATAAACATAGAAAGTTTTAACAATTTATGAATGAAGCATTTCAGTTACTGGTCACTAGGTGGAGGTGTTACTCCAGGTGAAGCAGACCGTAATGGGCTCTTTGATCAGGTTGGGAATCTGGGAAACAGCAAACTACCGTGTTGTTATTTTAAATCCTTACAAGCTTTATAAACTGTTTTCTTCCGTTGTTTTGGTTGCTGTTGAAGCCACTGTACAGCAGTTACTGCTCATCAAGAACGTGGCGTTAGTGGCATCTCCACAGGACCGTTATGTTCCTTTTCACCAGAATAGAGATGTGCAAAACTGCTCTCAAAGACAGAACCACAGGTCTGAAGTCACACGGCTAAACTCCGGCATATATCATATTTTGCACTGTATCATTAACTTTGTTCTCTCACATAAAATAAAATAATGGGATATTTAACCTTACAATTAAACATAGCTTTATTTTTTATTCAAACACAGGGTAATTAAAAACGTTTAAAAAACGTTTAAAAAAGTTTACGAATTACTTGAGAAAGACATGGGACAAAATAAAAGAGAGAGAAACAAAATAAATAATAGTAAAAATATGTCAGTAAAAGAAAGATTAATAAGTAGTATTTATGGCAGTATGTGTTTACAGGGGGGATTAAAAACAAATCTGACCCATGGCTTGAGGGGCTAATTTGCTATATTCTATTTCCTGTCAAATTCCACGTTTCTTGACCTTGTTTGTCTTTCAGGTCTATTTATGATGACCAACCCAATGCCCACAGGCGTTTTATGGAAAAGCTGGATGCCAGGATAAGGAATCATGATCGTGAGATAGAGAAGATGTGCAATTTCCACCACCAGGGCTTTGTGGATGCCATCACAGAGCTCCTTAAAGTCCGTGCTGATGCAGAGAAACTGATGGTAAGAGAGGTTACTGTAAACAGGACTACAGGCCACAGATGGTAGCAGATTGTCTCAGAAACAATTGTGACATTTTTATACCACTTATGTTGCTAAATAAGTGTGTGGTCTACAGTTTTACCCTCCACACATCAATCTGTGTTTGGTCTACCCTGTGAAAACACTAACTGCAAGACAAAAAACATTAGCAGCAGTTACTAGCCAAATGACTTGCCTGACTTCATTTTCTACTGGCCTCGGGCCAACACCTTTGTCGAAACCTACATAAGTTGCATGCATTGTGTTAGCTTAGATTCAGGTTTTAGTTCTAATGCTTTTTAGAAATGTTACTATCCTCTGTAGTAGTAGTAGTCTGTCGTTAGCGCTTCACTGTTGAAGAACTGTCATGAAAAGCTGACCGGTCAATTGGGTCGTGGCTCTCAGCCGTGCGACAGGAGCAGAGAGTTCAAAAATCTCCATCCGGAATCGAGAAGTTTGTCACTGAATCTGTGAGAAAGAGCCTGTCACAAGCCATTAAACCCCATGAAAGGCCTAGTGCACCGACGACGGGTCCAGGTCTTCGCTGCCTAGTTGATCTGAATTTGCCTGCCTTTGTCCTTACCCCTTCATGGACAATGAGCTGATTGCAAGGCTGCACAGCTGCTGTGAGCCAGATAGAAAGGGAAAAGAGAGGGCATGGAAAGGGGGAGCAGGAGAGAACATGACATCATGTGTGGCCGAAACATTCTAAGGACTGTATGTCAGCTGTCTGAACGTGTAAAGCATGAGGAAATACAAGCACTCGCTAAGAGAACGTCAACTGTTACTGTCAAGCTTTGTTGCATACAATAACACCTGTAGACTTTGTTGACAATAGGAAAATATAAAATCAGCAGATGTGTACTTTTCCACTGAATAAAGGAAACAAAAGGAAGGAATTCGGAGTTAAACTAATGGCTGTGTTTGTCTTCAAAGGGCCAGGTCACAGACACTAATCGCAGACTACAAGACGCTGGGAGGGGGGTAAGTGCACATACATTACAGGAGGAAAGCAGAGGTTGCTGTCAGGACACATTCATGCTGGTGAACTACAAACACACCTTTGCTGTTGTCACCTCTCAGGTGACCACTCAGACAGAAGAGGTGATTCGCTGTCGGATCCAGCAGAGGAACATGACCACCACCGTAGAGAAGCTCCAGCTCTGCATACCAGGTACCAGCCTGCCTTTGTGTTTGTGTTATGGCCACTTGTTTCTATTGTTAATATCTATGTTACTGATCCTGGAACCACTGAAGCAGTTTTACATCTATTTGTGCACTGAATGTGTCCTAAAAGACTGATGTTCATAATATGACCTAAACTAACTCTATATAATATATCATTATGTAATATTGAGGTCTGTTTGTATGAATCCAGTAAGTTTAAGACATTGGGATTCTACTGATCCTTTCACTTTATCTTCTTTGCAGTGCTAGAAATGTACAGTAAACTAAAGGAGCAGCTGGAATCCAAAAGGTATTCATATCATTACTCACAAATTTATTCATATTCATGTTACAGTTTTTAAAACCACCAGGTGGTGTCAGTATTGTGGGTGGTCAATGAATAACTGTATGAATACTAAAGCTTACAGGAATTGGGAGGACAGTGAGGGACTGCTTTGCAAAAGTCTGTGTGTAGTTAGGTGTGTTTATATATATTTAAGTGTTTATTTCCAAAATGGAATTTTAGCTAGAAATCCAAATCGCCACAAAACAAGCTTGTCATTAACTCAACCACATTGACACGACTTCATTTTCACTCAATGAAATTAATGTTTTTAGTATTAAGAGAGGAGAAGAGTGCACCGGGCAAATAATGGCCCTTTCTGGTTCATTGCTGTGTACTAAAGGAAGAGGCCATTCACTGGCAGAACAATTGACCCTCAGTGTGCCCTTGTTCACAACAAGCCCCCACACTGCAGTGCTGTCACAGCCCATGGCCAGTCCAAGGCAATTAGACCATTCTGTCCACCTTTTGGGATGTGTGCGTGTGGTGTGTACTCGGGCCACTAATGACGTGGTCATTGCACTGTGGAAAAAGTTGAATGAATCATATTTTCTTTCTTTTTATTACTATATCCTGGTGCACAGGTAATGGCCAGTTCAATGCTTTGCCACCTCCTGGATCCCGGTGACCTCGCTGACAAACACTTTTAACGTTAGGTTTACAAGGCTTCTGCTCGTGCAACACATTTTACATTGTCCAACCAATTAGATCCTTCACTGCCTGTCTATCAGTCTAATGATGGGAGCTCAGCCCACTGACCCAAGGTTGAACCCTTGCGTTTTGTGCATAATATCACATTGACACGGGTGTTAAAATAACACATTGCATTGCATTCAGTATGCTGTGTGTTTGATTTAGTTGTAAACTGATGCCCACAACAATCCTTTTTACTTTTTATAGAGCTGTGCATAAGTCACTGTTTTAACTCTGTATTAATAGAGGCTTTGTCTCTGCAGATATTATGCTGCATTGAAAACCATGGAGCAGCTGGAGAAGGTCTATATTCCCAGGTAGGGCAGTACCATAAATCTTCTTCATTGCTCAAGACAGCTTTCATACGGTTTTCATTTTTATTATATACCATTTCATGCCAAAGCCGTGTCTGCAAGGTTCTGGTTGGGCGTAGATTACAGCTGGCATGCAGAACATCACATGGATAATTTGCCATCTGTTTTATTGGAACCTTTTATAGAAGACTGAATACAGATTCGGTATAATAGACACAGCTGAGCGTGGTTCTTCTGTGTCCCCTGTAGGGTCAGTCAGTACAGGTTCTGCCAGATCATGGCCGAAAATCTACCTAGACTGAGAGAAGAGATTAAGGAGATCTCCATGTCAGACCTCAAAGACTTTTTGGAGAGCATCAGAAAACACTCCGACAAGGTTGGAGAGACTGCCATGAGACAGGTATGAATATATTTTCAACTCCTTTGCAAAAGCATGTATCAGCTTATCCATGGTGATATTGGTATCTCTCCAGGCACAGCAGCACAGGACCTTTCACAGTGCTGTAGCTAAGCAAGCCAGTATGGGACACTACACAAAGCCTGTGTACTCCCTCAATGGACGAACACACACTCACAATGGCTTGATGATGGACGATGACATGGGGGAGGAGGAGGAAGCAGATGAAGAGGTGATGAAACATACTTAACTGTAAACAAAAATTCCAACCTTTTTATGTATCCTTCTGCTAAACATTTCTTATGTGGCAGCTGCTCAAAGTTATGCTGTCAATGACATTCTTAGAAATAAATCCATGTATGAGGCCTGCATTCACGCTTTTCTTATGTGTTTGGCAGATTCTTACAGCTCATGATCTGGTGGACTTCTCACCTGTTTACAGATGTTTACACATTTACACTGTTTTGGTATGTGTCCCACCTTTGTCTCGCACTTACACATTCACAGCGATAGCACAACAGTGTCAATTTATGAGTCATTTTAGCAGAGCAGTCAGTGTGTACACATTCACTAAAGTAACCTGGGAACAGAGGGCTTTCTCAAATGCCTTCTAAAAGGGACAGGGGATTAGAGAAACGGTGAACGATTTCTCTCTCGTGTTTACTTATAACCTGGTTTCTTATCTACTTTGTACAAGACGTGCAGTTTCAACGTAGAGGAGCAGCTGGATGAAACAGCTGATCACCACATGGTGTACGGCCTTAGCTTAGACAGTATAATGTCCTGTCAGTTCTCCACTATGTCTGTTTCACATTTCCCTATGTTCCATATTTTGACAGTGTGTCTTGTAACAGCAACAAGTCACCATTATACTAATTTCCGAAGCAGCAATCTTCATCTTTTGTGTTTCTTTGTTGTTGCAGGGTGATCGCGAAACATTTGAGAACTACTACAGGAAACAAAGAAAGAAACAGGCCAGGCTAGTGCTGCAGCCACAGGCTAACATGGTGAGCAAAGATGGGCAAAACTGGTGATGGAGGAAATAGTCATGTAGGTGAAGAAGCAAATAAAGTCAATTTGATCTGAGGCCCAATGTCATTACAGCTCACTAAAGAATTAATTCAGACTAATTTAGAAACATTTGAAAGCAGTTGTGAGGTTTTGGATGTGGTATTCTAAAAGACAATTGTTGCTTATAAATTAACATGTATGGATTTGTGGGTGATGTGTAAACATTGTCTGTGTTTGTGGGTTCAGCATGAAACTGTGGAAGGATACAGGAGATACTTCAATCAGATTGTAGGGTAAGAGATTAGTTGCATTTTTACCAGCGTTTACCTTTCTCATCACATTCTCTGTCCTGTTGGTTTCGATGTTGACATGCTATGAATAGTGTTAAGGTTTGTGTGTGTTTGCGCATCATCAGGTTCTTTGTTGTAGAGGACCATATCCTTCATGCCACGAGGGGGCTGGTGACCAGAGCTTTCACTGACGAACTGTGGAACATGGCCCTTTCCAAGATCATTGCTGTGCTTCGGACACATTCTGTAGGCACCTACACTCAAACATTTGCATGGACACACACACACACGACCAGCAGGGAGTTGCCTGTGAATAAGAAGGAGACTGACTGAGAGTTAATAGAGTTAACGGAGCCTGCTGTGGATCTATTTATCCTTTATTCTCTAGCTCATACACACACAACACTGTGGAGGTCAGTGCACCCACAAACACACTAATGATGTCACTCTGAAGAGAAGAGGTCAAAACACACATACGCATGCAGGCAAAGAGGAGGTCATTTGGGCCTTAATGAGAGACAGATTGCAACAATAACAGCAGATTAAGAAGGCATATTCCTGACCGCTGGGCTCCAGTCAGTTGTAAATGACCCAGAGGATTATGCTAACAGGTCAAAGAATGGGCTACTCAGCGTGGGGTGAAAAGACTAAAAAAGGCCCTGCCCCCTCCCTAAGATGTAACCTCTCCGCTCAGCCATGGTGCAGGCAGCTTCACTGGCACATAGAATAACTATGAGCCAATAGAGCCAATGCTGTTCAGTTCAGCCTCCAGCCGATGGTTGATGAAATGGTGTGTGTGTGTGTGTGTGTGTGTGTGTGTGTGTGTGTGTGTGTGTGTGTGTGTGTGTGTGTGTGTGTGTGTGTGTGTGTGTGTGTGTGTGTGTGTGTGTGTGTGTGTGTGTGTGTGTGTGTGTGTGTGTGTGCCTGATTAGACAGGCAGGCAGCTACTGCGTTATGCCTAGTCACACGTTGTCTTATACTCTGTTGATTTACACACACCCGTGTTTGGCAGGATCTTTGTGTCTGTGTTAGGGACTCAACTGTGCTGCATTCAGAGTCATAAATCAGTCTGTACACTGAAAGCATGGAGGGACTTTGTTGGTGTTGACTGACCTTTGCTTAAGCCCCTCCCTCTTTACGTAGGACACCAACATTTCTTTTCAAGGACTTCATGTGCTGTTGTTAACAGACAAGCCCAACTCACTTCTGAATCAGGAATCCAGGGTTATAGACATGGCACATTGTTTCTAAACATTAAACTGGTGCTGCATTGATGTGCTGTATACTAAACCCTGATATTTGCTGTACTTCTATATACTGTACTGTCTAGGTGCGCCCTGAGCAGGTTTAATAATTCTCCACCTTTGTATATAAAACATGCAAACATAGAGAGAACAGCAACTTACTCTTGTACCATTTATCAATGACTGATATAAATAAAATATTGACATAGGGTCTTTTATTTTGGTGTTTTTTTTGTCCAGTCCTACTGCAATGATCCAGACCTGGTACTGGAGCTGAAGAACCTCATAGTCATCTTCGCTGACACGCTACAAGTGAGTTCTGAGCCTGTCTTTGTTTGAACAGCTTGTAACTGTGAGATTGGTATAACAACTTGGATTTATAATGCGCCGTGTTCGTATTTGTGTGTCTCTGTGTACAGGATTATGGCTTCCCGGTAAATCGACTGTTTGACCTGCTTTTTGAGGTCAGAGACCAGTACAATGAAACCCTACTGAAGAAGTGGGCTCTGGTTTTCAGGTGGGTTTTGCTGAGATCATTCGCCGCTTGTCTCTTGTGGTATTTCTGTCAGCAGTATTGAAAATATTCACACGATGCAAATCATGTAGATAAATCCTGATTCCATCACAGCCTTCAATTATAATTATAAATATTATACATTTAAAGTGCCTGTTTTTACTAGTAGGTACATCAAACTGCTGTCATGATGCACACAAGCATTAACCTGTGTCGTTTCTCACAGGGAGATCTTTGAGTTGGATAACTACAGTCCCATCCCTGTAGAAACCGAAGAGGAGTATAAACTGGTAGTCAGCCGCTTTCCCTTTCATGATGCCGAGGTAGAGAAGGTAAGAAGTTAGACAAGCACTGACTTACAAACCTTAGCAGAGATTATATTAAGAATGAACCAGTGTTTGACAGTGGACCCACTTCTCATAAAGCAAATAACTAAGGCTTGTTTTTACCCTGGGTGTATATATTTACCCTGTTTTTTGTGTTTTGTGTGAGCAGCAGGACTTCCCTAAGAAGCTGCCAATGTCCCAGTCTGTCCCTCAGATCTACACACAGGTCAAAGAGTTCATTTATGCCAGCCTCAAGTTTTCAGAGTCACTACACCGTAGGTATGTGCAGTTTCAGTATGTTGCGATCAACACCACGCCACTGTGGGCCTTTTAAACAGAAAGCATGTATTTGTATGCAGTTCAACAGAGATTGACGATATGCTGCGAAAATCAACTAACCTGCTTCTGACGAGAACGCTTAGCAGCTGTCTGCAAAACCTCATCAAGAAACCTCACATTGGACTGACTGAGGTAGGGACAACACCCCTGCACCCACATGCATGCAAAGAAGAAGTCATTTAGTCTGAAACTAAAACCTTCTTTCTGTAGCTGGTGCAAATCATCATCAACACGACCCACCTCGAGCAGGCCTGCAGGTATCTGGAGGAATTCATAACAAACATCACTAACGTCTCCCCTGAAACAATACACACCACCAGACTCTATGGCTTATCCACATTCAAGGTAATCCAGTAATGCAGAGTGGACGTACCTTCATCTTTGTTTTGATTTTTGTGTTATTGTCTGTAAAGCTTGATTCTTGGTGAAAAAGTGCCCAGTATGTTAATATAGCTACAGACACAGTAGCAGTGCCTATGTTGTGACAATGTCTAGGTTGACTTCCAGTTCCTCAGTCATGTCATTATAACTATCCAGGATATCTATTGTTACCAATAATACTAGCCAGTTTGTAACAAAGCATTAGACTGTGTTTTGTAAATAAAACACAATAATAATCTGTACAGAGGCTCATTTGACATGAGACAAAGATAATGTAGAACAGTATTACACTATGTCACAGCTTTTACACGGTTCAAATAATCCCTTTTGCGTTTTAAGCTTGGAAATTCCAACAGTACGTGTCAACAGAGGCTAATAAAAGCTTTCTTCCAGGATGCTCGTCATGCTGCAGAAGGAGAGATTTATACCAAACTCAACCAAAAGATTGATGAGTTTATCCAACTGGCAGACTATGAATGGGGCATGGCTGAGTCAGAGGGTCGGGCCTCTGGATACCTCATGGACCTGATCAACTTCCTGCGTTCTACTTTCCAGGTCTTCACGCATCTCCCGGTGAGTCTTATCTCACAGAACTTCACAGCTCTCTCTGGAAACTGTGGTGTGTGTGTATTGTCTTTCAGGTTTTTACATTCACTTAAAATAAAATGTTTTTGTGTGGCCGTGTGGATTTTTTTGTTGAATATAGGGATGTGATGTTTCCATATTCTCCATATTTTTCTTTCATATCCCCTGCTGTGTTTTGCTGTGTTCGTCACATCCCTATTAAAATGTGTGTTTTGTCTGAAAGTTAACAATCTACCACAACATTTGAGTGTTCGATACTTCTTAGGTTTGTGATCTTTCCATATGCATGGTACTTGTGTGGTTACTGGCTCATAAGCTGCATTTACATACATGATATTATTTCCAACTGAGCGTTGGCACATTTGGTGATATAGATGTGTGAAGAACAAATTAAGTAAATTTGCAATTTGGTCCAGATAAACAACTGCGTGTTCGGTTCCATTATCAGTCGCGTGTTTGCCTGCTCTCCTATTCAACATCTCTCTTGTCTTGAATGAGTTCCTGTTTTTTTGTTATTTTTCTCCATTCACACCTTTTATCACAAACAGCACTGTAACATATTTGTTTTACTCCTTAATTACTTTGGTTTGTTGAGCATGCAAGATATCGCTAGTTGAATTTTCCTCCTCCTGTCCATTTATTGTTGCCACATTTCTTTTCCTGTCCTTTCCCTCTTTCCCTCCCCCTCTTCCATTTTTGGTTGGTTTGGGGTGTCTCTGCTCAGAATAACAACAACGACCATGCGTCGATGTCGGTGAGTATTCTTGCCTGGCTGTTACTACACTGTGCTGCCATTCTGCTGGCAGATGGTTGATGAAAAGCATGCTTATGTTTGGCACTATTTCTAACTTGTTGGTTTGTTTCGGACCTGTTGTAATTCACTGAGGACATTTGAGGACTATGTTAGTATGTTCCTAAAAAAAACAGAAGAAAAGGGCTCTATATCTGACTATATGTGAACCAAGAAAGGCAGGAAGAACGGAGGGGCAAATAAATCCAAAGGAATAGTGTGTGTAGTTTATTTAAAATGTAAGATTTAAATCAAGGATCTCAAATCTACAAATCTACTCTGTCTGCTCACTGTTTTCTGTTTACCCACATTGCACATTCTGTTGCATGCTTGTTTAAAGCAGTTTATTTTTGAGTTATGGGACTTAATGGTATAACAGGTAATTGAGTGATTGTAATGTTGTGCCAGCTCTTACACTCTGTGATTATAAAGTTATTGAGGTGTTAACATCTGGCCTTCTGGGCCCTTTTTGTTTTTCACTACACAAAGAAACGCATGCACAATAGGTAGAATTGGTCTAGTTACAATAAACATATAAACCAAGAAAAAGATGAACACAATACTGCTTTAAAGGATTCCTGTGAATTCTGCCCAAAATGCAAGTGTACCTTTTCCACAGTATCCTTGACTTCTGTTGATGTTGTGAGCGGTTTTACTCACCAAAGAAAGGATTCTGCTTCAGTTGTCTTCTGTGTGAACCTGATAGATTTCATTAAACAGTCAACTCAGTGCCAGATATCAACTCCAGGACTTTTATCTGCTTAATTGGTCTGGAAGTAATGAGAGAATGTACCTGGACCTGGTCTTTTAACTTCTTGTCAGTTAATTGTCCAAATATACTTGAGACCCTGGCAATGAGGTTAAGTCCTTACTGGCAATGGTTACTAAGTCAGGTACAGTGGCACCAGTTATGAAGCCAGTTGTGTGACAAATAATTGTAGTGACACATTTCTTGGAGTTCTTTTTGATTTCACTGTGATGGTTTCATGCATTTTTATTTTTGATGCAGTTGATGATGCTATTTCAAAAGAAGCCCGCACACAGCTGTTCTATGCATGAAGTCTTCACTGCATGTTGGGATGTCTGTGTCATGAAAATAATTCCAAAGTATTTCATTCAGTTTTATACAACATTGATAATAAGTTATTTCATAAAAGATTCAAAGTAGTTTGCATAAAACAGTTATTTAAAATGAAATAGTCAGCACAATAGTTAAAATTCAACTTTAAGTTGTTTTTGTTCACTTTCATATAAAGGAATGAAATACCACAAAATGATTTCTGTGACACTCGTGGTCCTTCATAGTGGCTCTGAGCTCATTCACACCTGTGAAAGTGTGTTTTCTGTATCCAGTCTGCACCCTTCTTTCATAAGAAAAATATTAGCTAAGCTAGTTTATTTTGTTTTAAATGATTCAGAGAGTAGTAAGTGTGTTATTTTTAAATGGAATGGGTAGAGGTCTGCTTTAAAATATTTGAAAAGGCGCTTTGAGAAAGGCTTTTTGTTTGAAGGGATAATACAAACATGATGGGCCATTTAAATTATGAAATTAAATTAAAGCATATGCTTCAGATTTCACACGGTAGAAAAATAATATACCACTTCCTCTCTTGTTTCCTGTGACTGACTGCTTGTCTGTGTTATGTGCAGAAAATTGCCTTTACCTTTAATTTGGTTTGTTATTGTTGCGTCATCTTAATAAAGAATAATAATAATGGGCAGCTTGTTCTGCTGCCACACTGCTGTTTGTCTGTGCTTGAAGAACATTGACAGGATGCACAGCAAAGGGGGTTAAGGACTCTTTGTCACTTTAAAATGGTTATTTTATTTCTTACATTATGACCGTGCGTGTATTAACCACTGCCCCATGTAGAGGATATCTTCTGGTAAAGTGGTGAAGTTCCACTATATTCACTCTGTGTAACTGTGGTTTGCAGCTGTAAACACGTGGTCCTGTGTGCTCAGAATGTAATAGTTTTGTTTGTTTTCTTCTTGCTCTTTATCCTCTATCTATTTTTCTTCCTGTGTCTTTTACTCACAAACCCTCCTTCCGTTCTTTCACCATTTAACTTTGACCCTTTTTGCTAATTGTATCTCACAATCTTACACCTCTTCCCTCTTTTACTCATCTTTCCCTCCTACTCTTGCTCCCATTCCTTTGTGCTTATTCCCCCTTTTTATAAAACTTCCACCTTCCAATGAGCTCATCCTGTCTCTCCCCTCCTCCCCTCCTTTCTAAACCGTTCTGCTCCTTTCCATCTTTCCTCCCATGCCTGCATCCATCTTTTTCTACCTGCAGGGTAAAGTGGCCCAGACAGCGTGTATGTCAGCCTGTAAACATCTGTCCACATCACTGATGCAGATGCTGCTGGACACGGAACTCAAACAAATCAGCATGGGGGCCATTCAGCAATTCAACCTGGATGTCATTCAGTGTGAATGTGAGCATAAAGAAGCTACATTTAGTCTTCGGTGTATTTTGTATTTTAATAGATTAGAAAGACGATCCAAGCAGCAGAACTTGAGCTGTAGTTTCTGTTTGTACTGTGTTTGAAGTGACCATTGCTCTTGGTGTGTGCGTGTGTGTGTGTGTGTGTGTTTGTTCTTTCTCAGTATTCGCCAGCTCAGAGCCTGTACCTGGTTTCCAAGGAGACACACTCCAGTTAGCATTCATTGACCTACGACAGGTAAACTCTCTCCCAGCTAAACGTTGTTATTTTGTCCATGTGTTTTGGAGGACAGTGTTACCTTTCAGTCACATGAGTATGTGTAATGTGGTTTATAGGTTCTTCGTGTAATAATGTTGCAAAGTCAGCTTGCTCTCATACTTTCAGTTCAAACGAATGAATGACCTGTCAATCAGTTTTTTAGCCATTTCAACTTTCCCCTTATTCTTAGTCTTATTAGTTCAGAGATAGTCGTCTCCCCTCCACCTCTCATTCAACCTCCACACGAGCACACAAACAGCTATAGCCCACCTGCCTTACTTTTTCTTTAAAGCAGCCGTGGTATGTAAAGTGTTGCTGGGTCTCATTAACTTATATCTGCATTGACCTGTTAATCTGGGCCTGAGGTGCAGGCTTGGCTCTGTATCCAGTCCAGGTCACAGCTTTACATAATTTGTTAATCATGAAATAGGTAGTTAAAAGTTAAAATTAAGATTAGGGTTTTAACAAATTCCTACAAAGACCAAATACTTATTATAAATATTAATTAACTAACTAAAACTATGGGTCGATTACCACAGTTATTTAGACTTAGAGTTACATTGTGTTGTTTAAATATGTCATTTAAAATGAAAATCATCTTAAATCAAGCAACCAACCATCAACTGCAGGGTGTGAACACTGTAAAAGATTTCTAAAACCCAGAAGACGAACAGAGGACATGACCCCAATGTTTTCAGTGGTAGCTCTGTTTTGAGTAGAGCTTAGTTTCCTCAGATGCAGCTCATTAGACAAGTATCTGTATTCCCTTTTATACAGGCTGCCCGGGTGACATGTTAATCCTAGCCTTAGGTAAATGGGTTGGGAGGCATCCATGGGCTGAGGTTACACAGAGGTCATCTTTTTACTTTCCCTCTATCCTGTCTTTTGAATATATACCTGCTAATTTAGCGTGGCTGCGATTCAAACAACCAGAAAACTGATGGGAAACAACAAACTATGATGCAAGAAGAAAAAATTCTTTTGAATTCAAACATGTTGTGTCAATGCACTTATCTTTGGTTATTATCTCCTCCGCGGTTTGTCCATATGTGGTGCATTTAAACACATACTGTATTCTCTTTAAATTGTTTTCAGATTTCCTATAACTTGAAGCATGTCAATGTAAACATTACATCTGTTTTTAAGCAAAAAGTCATTTTCTAACATCAAACAATACAACTCGGGAAGACATCAGCAAAAATCTGATTTCCAATGTGATGCTTCACAAGTACAAAAGAGAGAAAGCAGAGAGGGATTTCTAGAGTTTCAGAATGCCAGCCTGGCCTATTGTTTCTGTGTAAGGGTGAAACTAGAGAGTTTCACAATAAACCATTAAGTAATGTCACTGGGAAGTTGATTTATTTGACACTGTCTTTTTTGGGAAACCACACACCTTTCTTTTTTGTAGCTAAGGCTTTTACCTCACTGTCACCTCAGTCCAGCTGCTAATAGCACCTTGGTTCTTGGTTCTTGGTTCTTCTTGATATCAGATATAATTACTGGTGCCACACAGTATTTGCAAGAGATGTAGATGTGGTCTCAATGGGAAATATCGGACCAGGTAATGTTTTAGAAATGAAAGAATGCCACATCTTTTAAATGAAATGAGAACGATCAGCCAACACAAGTCTGTCACAAGACATCCTGCAGAGATGACATTGAGTCCACGTATTTTATTCTGATTTCTAATAGCACTACCTAAAGGGTGTCTAGTCTGTAGGTGTCTGTGTATCCCTACATGGCTATACCTCCCCAGACCATCCCTGATCCACCACCACCACTCATGCTAAACAGTGTTTCAGGCAGCATAATGTTCCCATTGGCTTCTCTAGACCCTTTCACGACTGTCACCCTCATCCGTGAAAAGCACAGAGCGCCATTCGTTTGTGCTCTAGTTTGTACACTGTAAAAGCAAAAGCTGTCACTCAGAGGTCTCTCCATTCCCAATCTCACCAAATACCTTTGTGGCTAAAGTGTTATCATGTCACAGTTCAACTAATTAGCTGACCTGTCGAGAGTTTCAGACATGACAGCCTCTGCGTGCCTGATCGTGGCACATCATTTAGCTCCAGGTGAGAATAATGGCATTGTTTCTAAGGCTCTCTGTGTGTCGGAGTCTCCCAGTCAGCTGAATAATGCTATTATCACTAAGCTGCTCTTTCACTCTTCTTTCAACATGAGCCAAACACCCAGCTGTTTCACCCTATGACATTAGCATACACTCTGTGTGTATGTGTGTTTGTTGGTGGGTGGATGGGTGGAGTAAGGGGGTCATCTCCATCAGGTTAGCCAGGGGTCATGATGGGGTCATTGTAAATGTTGCCGTTCACACTAAACAGTCATCATGTAGCAGTAGAAGACCCCCCCTGCACTTCCCCCCCACAGCTCCCACTCTTCTGTCTTGTCTATTTTAAGAGATGGCAATAATAATGTTTGAGTCCACTCAAACTTGAATAGGCCACAACATTAGAAACACCTTTTATCATAAGCCACTGCAGTACCACTCCTTCCCCCGCTATGGCTTCAACAATGAACCAATTCTAAATAGGAACTTTGTAAATATTAAATTCATGGTAGAGCTCCTGTACTGAAATGCATGAAATTTTATATTTATTATAAGCAACATCAGTTGTTATTTATCACAATCTCAATCACTTGCTCTTCTTTTGAGATGCTTCATCCCCATAAGGGTCTCAGGGGCTGCTGGAGCCTATCCCAGCTATCATTTCGGTGAGGGGAAGGGTACATCCATCACAGGGTCACATACTTTATACACCACTCACTCTCACACCCAAGGGCAATTCAGAGTCACCAGTTAACCTAACTGCATGTCTTTGAACTGTTCTGTTGCATTTCTCTGTATCTCATAGCTGCTGGATCTGTTCATGGTGTGGGACTGGTCAACTTACTTGGCAGATTACGGGCAGCCAACCTCCAAATACCTGAGAGTGAATCCAGCCACTGCCCTGGCTCTACTGGAGAAGTGAGTCCATTCAGTGTGAGGTGGATTTCATCATCGCTATTCACATTCAGTATTGCAGCAGCAGGGAGCATTGTGGTGTGGGTGTGCTAATGCAGAGTATGTGAAAAGCTGGCATGCATAGTCATAACTTCAGCAGTGTACAGACAGCATCTGATGATCAACGCCATAGTAGCAGCATCCAAGTCTTAAAAAGCAACAAATCTAAGATGTTAAGACTAATTCATGGTTTTAACATGACAACATGTTGTCCTGTATTTTAACCACCCTAACATATCGATTCAACTCACGCAATGTCTTGCAAAGTACTGTGTTTGTGGTCTTAGACCTGAATGTATCGGCTCTGTCCTAAATCTTCTCTCTGCTACTTTCCTTCTGCTGCGGCTAATTGTTGCTGCTCAGAGTCTACAGAGGGTAGGTGGAGCGTCCTCACTGCTTATTGTTGGTCCTCTGCATGCATGTTATCATATTTAAGCACTGACCTGCCTGCTCTATACTTCAGTGCATGCTCTACTTGAGCTTGGTGCAAATAAAGAGGCTGAGCAAATCCGCAACTGAATATGTGGCTGATCAATGAGCTTTATGTTACAGTTGTTCTGTTCTTTGCTTGCAGGATGAAGGACACCAGTAAGAAGAACAACATATTTTCTCAGTTTAGGAAGAACGACCGGGACAAACAGAAGCTGATAGAGACTGTGGTCAGACAGCTGCGGAGTCTGGTCAACGGCATGTCCTCCTAAACAGCCACATACACACACTGGTGCGACTTTTGCGCCATGGAGAGATACGGTGAATGCAGCATGCAAATACATGCATATACACACTGAACTGCCAAGACACTCTGTGAAGGATGTGTTTACACATGGAATGAAGGGAAAACGCACCACGACAGTGACATAGCTAAAATACACACAAGGAAATGACATCTAACATGCATACACACAACAGCAACATAGGGAGACACACTGCACAAAGGCATGCAGGGACTTGACTTGTGCAAATACAACACACATAAACTCTTATGCTCCTTACTGTTATGCCTGACTTATTACTTCATGTAAATACACACACAGAATTTACAGGACTCTTTGTAAAATGTAAATTATTTTAATGGCTATGATAAGACTTTAAATTATGTTTCTACATGTGTTAGAGTGCAGTGAGACCACTGCACTGGTACTGGGAAAGTGAGGTCAAAGGTCAACACTTGCAGCTAAATGGGGTGAGTTAGTTCCTGTTGTCCTGTTAGAAAGGCAATATATTGTATATCTGACATGATGACACTGAAACCAAGGGTAAGGTTACAGCGGAAGGAACGAAGTTAGGATCTAAAAATCACTTTATTTTAGAGAAACAAGACAGGTTGAATATTAGCAACCAAAACAAAGGAGTCATGCCAGAATGTTAAAAGCACTCTGACACACTGACAGCAGGAATCCAGGCGTGGATATCATGTTTCTCCCTCCATTTTAGTTCTCTGTCCCAACAGGTACTTTGCTCAGACAGCATTCAAGATATGTAACCCACTTAGGAAGATGTTGGCTTTGCATTTAAGGTCAAAATGAGGATATAGTATAAATAGTATAGTAGTAATAAAAAGTACAGTCCAGCTTTAGACAAACCCCACAGACTAGCTCACAGAGCTAAAGAGCAGAAATGACTAAGGACGGGTTCCTCCAATATCTTTTACTCTCATCTGTAAACATTTCACGCCTTCACTTTGGTTTACTCTCACAGAATTGTGGACGGACGTGACCATGTCAGAAACACAGTGAAATGATGGGTTGACAGAAGATCTGATGAATGACTGATGTTCACGGAAACAATTGAAGGTTTTCAACAAGCTCTGTGGCTTTGCTTCGTTATTACGTCCTTTATTTCCTGGTTTTGGACATTTCACTAAGTCATGCAGACATGTCAGCTCATAGCAAATTACCGGTTTGTACTCAACTGTACTAGTGTTCACATCTGATCATTGACAAGGCAGCAGCGTATTCCCTCTTATCCATTCTCATTCACAGCAGTTAGAGTCGTGCTCAACTCCTCACAGTGGTTTCCTCCCTAACTTGCATTCAGAATTTTCTTTTTGTTCCTCAGGGTGACATGAAGCTTTAGAATCCTATAACCCTCACATCAGTCACAAAGCACAGCAATAATGAATTGGTTCCTCTACAGCTTCCTTGACAGGTGCAGTCTTAAAACCTGTCCCTGACTCCTGATGACGACGTTTTATAACCAGACTGTTTCTATTTGTGTTTAGGGTCTGTGCTCTGCTTTCAGCAAGCGTTTTTGCACTGAAACTAAGTGAAGTTTGTTTCTTATAGATTAATTTTGGCCTTTTTAATAGTTGCTTGTATATGCCACTGTACATACTGCATATTTTGTAAAGAAGATATTCCAGCAGTTTGTCTGCTTTAACCCTGGAGGTTCACACTGTGATATGTGCCTCCATTAACAATTAAATATGTAATTAGTAAGAGTTTGAATTTGCATTTGTTACTTGGTGAACAAAGTTCAGTACAGTGTGATGAGCTTAGTGACTTATGTTGGTACCTTCTCTCCACTCATGCCAATTTATGTTCATATAATAATACTTTGTGCTTAACATGATAACAATATTCAGGATAGATGAGTTCCACAGCACTAAATCACTTCTACCTTCAGTGTAAGTCAAGCAACAGCTGCTCGGAAAAGAAACACTGTTTTCACTGCAGTGTTATAGGGGCGACTGTGGCTCTGGAGATAAATGGAGGTGTGGTTTGAAATAGCACTAATAAAACAAATTCAAGTTTGTAATATTCCTGCATAAAAAGAAGTGGAGAGAGGGTATGAACTGTTATCCAAAGGATCCCTTGCTTTGTTCTCTGTAAGACACCTTAACTGAGATGTTGTTCTCCTAAATTTGTTGTTTTTATTTTGTGTGCTATAATCTAATAAAAGGGTTTATTCAACAATAGATTTGGTTGGTGTTGGGGGTCCTGTTGGGTCCAGTACACAGAAAAGACGTAATGCCCCTGAGTCATCCTGAAGCATCATCTGAGAAACATCTCGGTAAACTGAGCAATTTAATGAGCAACTACTGTGGTGCAGCGAGCTGAACTGTGCCACTCGCTACAGTATGACGGCTCAGTGCCCCTCACACACACAAAAGCAGAAGCTTGTTCTGTGACGGTTTTCTTTCAGCTCCTATCTTTACCCTCTGAGGCTCACTGTGTGTCCCACCACACACGCTCACTGGGAATCAGCAAGTGAACTTTGGCCTGGGTCACCGCTTGAATGCGAGGATGCCTGTCGCCATAGATGTAATGAGGCGAGAGACATTTGGTGAGCTCCATTATCACTGGACAGCAGTCATACTGCCAACACACACAAATGTTTGCTGCCATGCCCCCTCAACCCTACTGCATACTTAAGCTTCTGCTACATACAGTGTTTCAGATGCTTTGCTTGAACCTTTATTTATCTGATAGAATGACAAGGAAGGGAACCGGCGGCACCTTCACACATCATCGCACATCCTGGCCTTTTCTCAGCACGTCTCTCCAACCCAGCACCCCCACGCTCCCGGCTCCTCTTTGATTGGGCTGCTGCCCAACTAACGACGTCTAGGGGAAAGCGGCAGGTTTTGTGTTCCTGTGTCAATGCATGGTGCTGGTGTAGGGTGGGTGAGGGTCCTTCCTGCGTGTCAACACAAGTGACAAGTATTTTAGTGTGGGGATCAAACACTTTAACAAGGCAGTAAACAACTTTCACAGTCTCTCCAACAATACGGCAGATGGGAGGAGGAGACGCCTGCCTCCACGGACCCAGGCCCTCGCTCACAAGGTCTGTTGCACTAATTTATCAGGTTTATATTTACATCTTTCCTGAGAATTAGTCAGTTTTGGTTGGCTCTGAATGTTATTAGTTAGTGCTGAGATTAAGAAAGTATAAGCATGACCTCATGTTGAACCAGGAGCCTATGTGTCTCTGACCTCCTCCCTGTAGGAATGCACCTCAGATTTGCACCTCTAACTACAAATCCCAGGAGTCAAGCAGACCGGTGACCATGAAGCCTGCTGTAAACCAGTGTGAATGCAGACCTGCCTTCTCCGGGGCTGAGACGCGTCACCGTGATTTTACGGTGGAGGTTTTTACATTTACACATGTTCACAGCAGGGACATCAAGAAGCTCCAACATGCAGAACAGTTGAACATATATGTGTCTAGAGGAAATGTTATTTTTAAAAAGCCTTGTCAAATTCTAAACGTGGACATTGTATTGCAAAAGTGAGGAGCTCGCTCTCTCTCTGTCAGTGAACTTGGTTGCGCGCGCGAGTTCACAGAGATGTCAGGGTCACAAGCAGGTCAGCCAGCGCGCGAGCTGGGGGAGGAGACGCAAACACGACGCTCGCGCACGAGCCGCGGATGGTTCCGCACTTGTGCTGGCCGCGCGTGCGCATCGACTCCGACACTTCGTGCGTCCAGTGTGGAGCGAGTAGCGCAACTATACCTAACAGTGAGCATTTATGTTAAATACTTAAATACTTGTGCTTATGTGATGTGGTTTTCGTTCCTTCCTGTCACAGTTGTGTGTTTAGTTAATTCATTTACAGGCTGATTGTTCATATGCATGACACTGTTCACGTTCTGATGCTTCATGTGTTTCCACGCAAAGACGGGTGAGATGATTCTGCACTGGTGTAAAAACGGATCTTACCCTTGAACTTCCCTTCACCCAGCTTATTCCTCCTCCTCTGGCTTGGTCACACCTGGACAGCAGAACTTGTTTCACATATTCTCATTGTGATGAGAAAAGCTCTCCGGCTGGTGGTGACTCGTTCACCCTGAACACGCATCACCCAGGGTAAACACGCGTAAACAGCGGTCAGTACACTGAGCAGATGCCTGGATGCCATGACGCTTCCATCCAAAACACGCACCTTGCCCCCATCGTCCTCTGAGGCGGCTGCTTGTAACCAGCATACAGTCACTCGTTAGTTAGTAAGTCGTGATGGGAGGTTAGATCATATGTTCAGCCTCCTGCGTGACTGTAACAGCGATAATGGCTTCACACCGGGGTGAGTCTTGGGCCACGTTGTTTTTGAAAGACGCGCAATCAGCCAGACGGAGACGCGTCTATCAGTGCTTTTACGCTCACACGCTCACTTCCTCCAAGCCACAGTATGCGCAGTTTATGGTGCGCGTCATAAACACCCGGAGTCCAAACGCACAGGGAGGATGTGCTGTTTACTCTCCACCTTGCGCGTGCGCGCGTCCCTGTGCTGACCCACGTTTGAACCCGCTCATAGAGCGATATCATTTTTTATAACACGCGCGCGTAGGGAGAGCGGGTTAAAGTCTCGCAGATTAGCGCACACTTGAAGGGCTGAGCAGTTCATGTTTCAGTCATAACATAAATCCAGCAGGGTGAGCTCGGGCGGTCACGTGGCCCCGCCTCTGAAGTCATCACGCAGCTAAGGTGTATACAATTACAATTAATAAGAGAAAGTCCGACTGTGCGCATGCGTTTTAACTCTGAATGGCTCCAGTGGGAGCCACGGGGAGGCGGATTAAGACTTTCTTATCCGTTTTCTGTAGAAACTGAAAATGCGCTGCTTAAAAGCTTTCTGCTCCTGAATGCAAGCCGCCCCGCGGGCACGATTACTGCCCTTCCAAACGGGACTTAAGCCAAGGTAATGGGAGTGTAAACTAGCTGCCTTATTGCCAACAATGGCGTCTTGGGGACGTGCTTCCATTGTCTCGGGGGAGTCATCACCTTTTTTTTTCTCAGTGATGTCCGCCGCGGATTGTCTGCGTGCAACAGGAGGTAGGGATTAAGATCGCAACGAACAAATGGTGCGGGGAGTCATCCAGCACAGGCCGGAGGCGGGGCCGAGCGACACCCACAATTAAAGATGAACTTTGCGTGAACTAATTTATCTGAGGGAGGAGAAGGTAACCGGCTGCCCGCAGCCCTGGCAACCTATAAAAGCAGGATGAGCAGCCTGGAGCTTCAGTGTCTGTCTGATCAAGCATGGCTCTGAGTACACTGCTGGCTACCTTCCTGTGCACCATCGTGCTCCCAGCCCTGCTGTTTCTGGTGGCGGTGAAACTCTGGGAGGTTTACATGATCCGAGGACGAGACCCCAGCTGCCCGAGCCCGCTGCCCCCCGGTTCCATGGGTTTGCCCTTCATAGGAGAGACGCTGCAGCTCATCCTCCAGGTAAACATCTGCGGTCTTCTAGTCTAGTCCAAAAGACTCCAGTCAACTTTCTACGTCCAGTCGCACGCGTGCGTTTTTCTGTCGTTAGGCGCAGCATCCACAGATGTAAGTGCGTGTTCGCTTGACCGTCTTTGCGCTGCTTCGTGTTTTGCAGAGGAGAAAGTTCCTGCGGATGAAGCGACAGAAGTACGGCTACGTCTACCGCACGCACCTCTTCGGGAGCCCCACGGTGCGCGTCACCGGAGCGGACAACGTCAGGCAGATCCTGCTGGGAGAGCACAAGCTCGTGTCCGCGCAGTGGCCCGCGTCCGTGCGCACCATCCTCGGATCGGACACTCTGTCGAACGTACACGGAGCCCAACACAAGACCAAGAAAAAGGTGAGTTAGTTTGAGTTTAGTGATGCTTTTGACTGTTTAATGCAGCAGCATGAAAATGTCCTGCTCCATAAACGTTTGGCTTAAGTAGAATAAAATCAGACTGAACTTAAACTGTGCTGAGTAAATAAAGTATATTTAATGCTGACTGTTCACTAAAGTACAGACTCAGAAGCTAGTTGTCATCTGTGGAAACTGGACACTCATTTCAGAATTAATTCCAGAAACAAATATTTCCAACAAAGCCAACCTTGATTCCTTTGGCTTCTCCAGGCTATCATGCGGGCGTTCTCCAGGGAAGCTCTGGAGCTCTACATCCCCATCATCCAGGAGGAGGTGCGTGCTGCTGTAGGCGAGTGGCTGGCGAGGGACTCCTGCATACTGGTCTACCCAGAGATGAAGCGGCTGATGTTCCGCATAGCCATGAGGATCCTGCTGGGCTTCGAGCCGGAGCAGATAAAGACGGACGAGCAGCAGCTGGTGGAAGCTTTTGAGGAAATGATCAAGAATCTGTTTTCTCTGCCCATCGACGTGCCCTTCAGCGGCCTGTACAGGGTAAGAGAGAAGCACAGGCATCACAATCCAGAACTCTGGCATGTTATCTACTTAGCCTGCACTGTAGTATCCAGACAATTAAAGTCCTGTCGTTCCACCAGGGTCTGAAGGCGAGAAACTTCATCCACTCTAAGATCGAGGAGAACATCAAGAAGAAGGTGCAGGAGTCGGACACAGGGTCCAACCACAGAGATGCTCTGCAGCAGCTTATAGACAGCAGCAGGCAGAGCGGCGAGCCCTTCAGCATGCAGGTAACCATCTCAGCATCACTGCACATGACATGCTCACAATCCGCTCCCGGTTTAGAGTTTGACCCAGTTCTGCATCGTTTTTTTATTTCCAGGCCATTAAGGAGTCTGCTACCGAGCTGCTGTTTGGGGGCCATGAAACCACAGCCAGCACGGCCACCTCTCTGGTCATGTTCCTGGGCCTGAACCCTGAAGTTGTGGATAAGCTGCGGCAGGAACTAAAGGACAAGGTGTGATTCGAGTTACTGGACACCCCGCCTAAACGGATGTTCCAGTAGGACATCTGATGGCTAACCTTGTTTTTTTTTTTTTTGTTCTGTGCTTAGGAGGAGCAGGGGACAGACGTCCAGAGCTTGAATATTGAGCATCTGGAGCAGCTGAAGTACACGGGGTGTGTCATTAAGGAGACGCTGAGGATCAACCCTCCTGTCCCCGGAGGATTCAGAGTGGCCCTCAGGACTTTCAAACTCAACGTAAGTGGACACATTCGGTAAAGGTGGTTTGTTTTCTGCAGCTAGTGGACTCATCCTTTCACCTCGTCACTTCAGGGTTTCCAAATCCCCAAAGGCTGGAACGTCATTTACAGCATCTGCGACACACACGACGTGGCCGAGATCTTCCCCAACAAGGAAGACTTCCAGCCGGAGCGTTTCATGACCAAACCGTCGGCCGACTCCTCCAGGTTTCAGTACATCCCATTTGGAGGTGGATCCAGGATGTGCGTTGGAAAAGAGTTTGCAAAGGTCCTGCTGAAGATCTTCCTGGTGGAAGTGGTCACGAAGTGTGACTGGACTCTTCTAAACGGGCCGCCCACCATGAAAACTGGACCTACTGTGTATCCTGTGGACAATCTGCCAACCAAGTTTACCAGATATGTACAAAATTCAGTGTAAGCGTCGTGTTTCCTAAAAGAAGTGTTTTCCAAAAGTCTAAAATCATGTGTGTTTCACCTCCGAACCTGGAGGGAACTGTAATCAAGGCACTTGGAGTTTTTGGAAGCACTCGGGTATTTTTAGGAACTACAGTAGACTGCATTTACACACAGACAGACAAGTGTCAATGTCGCCTCTTTGGCATCAAGTGTACATATTGTAGATGATTTGAAAATGTCTTTTACGTTTTATACTATGTTAATGCTTTGGATATGTATATATGACCAAACTAAACAAGATGCACTATTCACATACATGGAACACTTTATTCAGCTCAGAGGTGTTTCTATAGGGTCGTGTACATGTATATAATCTAGAGTCTGTTTATATAATGTCTGTATCTGATCCCATCTTATTTAAGTGACTTGTTTTTATTATATGGGCTTTTATTTAATAAAAGTGTCATGGGGGTAAAATTCTTTTTTTCATTCTCCTTGAAACCTCAACATATTCAACTGGCTGCTGACCTGCACCTGACGTTCGGTTTGGTAGCGTGTTTTAAATAATCTGACAGACGCGGAATCGAAGCAGCTGCTGTGGTCGGAAACCGGCTCCAGTATCGCACCTGCAGCGGTTGAATCAGCGGGAGAACAGCTGCTGGTTGGGAGGTAGAGCTGGGCTTCCCCAGAGTTAATGACAAGCACAACTTTCACTACCAATAAGGCACGTTTATGGGGATTTGTTTTTCTGGGGGGATGGAACTCATTTAGTCCAATAATATTTAATCCCTGTTTGCTCCTGAGTGGCTGCGAGACACACAGATCGTTACAGAATCAGCGAAGGAAAACTGGAATCCGTCGAAGGAGGGAAGGACTGATGACCCTGGCAGATGAGCAGACAGAGGGTGAAACAGAGTTCATGCTGCTAAGTTCAGTTTCAGGCCGCTGAACTACCTGAGCAGTAGCATGTGTTTAGCCCAGTGTCAGAGATAAGACTCTCACCTCGCACTAAGAGGAGCAAGCTGTGAGTTTCTGTGTTCATGTGGTGGTTATGGTGTCAGTGAACACTCATCAGATCATCAGGTTTTGACTTCTTGTGTGGACTGTCCCATCGTGCATCTTGCGTTACCTAGCAACGGTGACAGACAACAGACACCGTTCTACTGTCACTCGATGCCATTGCCGCTGGACGTTTGTGTGTATGAAGCTGGTTTTCATTTGTATATTTGAAATGCATGGAAGTAACAACAAGTAGCTGTGTTTATATGACATTTTATTATTAATATGCATTACAGCAAAGATCACTTAACTGGTAAACAAGAGCCAGTGGTGGTAGTGGATGTGTTTTGTCCCTGTTCACATGTTTCTCCTTCTGGTGCCGTTCTAATTTACACCCGGTGCCTCCACGCCAGGCCGACATCTTAGCATTGTACTGTTGTCCCTGGGTCTTGTTTATTACTGTGCTACGCACAGTTATTGGAACCACAGATGCCGAACTGTGTCACGTATTGTAAGTCACTGCGAATAACACTTTCACTTTATTGACCAAATTGTAATAGTAAATTGTGGCTGACACTTTTATGCCCGGGCATCCTATCCCCGATGGCCCAGCCCTCGAACGATGTGAATGAACTTTTCTGAACTTTGCCTGCTCTTCTCGCTCTAAAGAGCTGTCTGCTTCCCTCTATTGTTCACATCACCCAGTGGAGACAAACCTTTGCAGGGCCAAGGCCATTTTTGTCTACGTTTGGGACCGTTGTAGTGAATTTACAACGCGGTGTTGAAAGAGGTTTGAAACCGGCTCGCTTTCAATTAGATCCTCAGGCCTGAACGCGGTCCAGAGTAAATCAGCGTAATAGCTGGTGAAGTAGTGTTATTGAAGCCGGTGCTTTCATGCACGGAACCACTGCTGCTGTGAACTGGACACAGAGAGAAGCACGGAGGCTGGAGGAAGCAGAGAAAATGGCCGATCTCCGTCACGATCGGTGTGTGGATTCAGTTTTCCGATGGGCTAAGCTGAACAGGCTCATGCAAGCAGTGCGTGACAGCTTTAGATGTCAGATGAACCAAAGCCCAGAGAGTCAATCTGCATATAGTGTCTGTGGCGGAGAGGTCGATGTAAGTCAATGGTTGCGTTAATTCCTCAAATTATGTTTGCCCAGCATCTCCTGGCCCCTGGGCCCCTGCTGAGGACTTGTGTGAGTGGCCAATAGGAGATGCTAATTACATCGTTAGCATGGTTGTTAGTGGCTCAGTGTGATTATTCATAATTCGAGAGACCGTTGACAAGTTCAGCAGGTCAGATGGAGGTCAGCACCCTGGGAGAGCAGCTCTTCTTTATCATGCAGCTAGATCTGATTAGACTTCACCTGTGTTTACCAAGGAGTAAACGCTCGCAGTGTTGGGAGCATCACTTGCAAATCACTGGAGCCTTTGACTCTGGTTCAACCACTGTGCACAGTAAAACCTAAATACTCAAAAACATTTGTGATGAATGAAACAAGCAAATACTCATAAAGCAGTTTTATGTCTGCAGAGATCTTCATGGCTGCCCGTTGCACTCCGACATACTTCAAGTTCAAAAGTGCAGCACAGACAAAAAGGCAGATTTCCTCCCTGTGGGTCATCCTTCACTCAGGTATTCACACAAACCACAAACACTCCACTCGCTTGTTTTAATACACTGAATTAAACGTAATCTCTGCTAAATCCTTCAGGTTTAAATCACGTTTGGATATTTCAGATGGGACGGGCGTGAGTGAGGAGGTCACTGGGGTCAGATTACTGAGCGTTTACAAGCATTCCCACTTTTGTGAGGAGCAATTAAACATGCGAGAGACAATACAAAGAGGTAGAAGAGACAGACAGCGCTTACGATGTTAACATTTACATTCAAATGCCATCATAAACACTGATAGCCCAATACCACGCAGTACAAATACAACCCATTCACCAGTTATTCTGATATATGAATTAGCTGAAGGTGTGTTAGGCCACCGAGAGGCCAAAGGATCTAACAAGTCCATGCCGCATGTCAGAGCCCACCAGTCCTTTGATGAGGACGAAATAAATAAAAGGTTCATTGTGTTGAATCGCCAGCGTGTCAGGAAGGAGAGAGAAGCCCCATAAACACAGTCACAGTGTATGAGATTAGAGAACGTGAACACGGACATGACTTCCTGTTAACGCAGCTCACACGCTTCTAAATAAATGAGTTTACTGACGTGGTTCTGATGGAACTATTTTAATGAGTTGCAGTTTTTTTCTTCTTCTGTGACTTGATTTATTTGTAGCTCACTGAAATAAACTAAACCCAAAACGAGAAAGTTCGACCACCACCCAGTGTGTGAACGATGTCACGCGACGCCCATTAAGTGATCGTCGCGCAGGCAGGCAGGGATGGAAAGACAGAGTGGGCGTGAAGACACGTCCAGGCCTGGAATCCATTTAGAGGTTACAACGCAAGCGACTTCCACCAAGACAAGGACGGTGACAGGCAGGCGACGTAACGATGGAGAACACGTCTGGTGTAAGCTCACGGTTCAACCAAGGTGCAACGATAGTTATTATTGCAATTATACGAGGAGAAACACGTGAAACACAGCGAGATGACTGACAGACCTGGTCACTGGAGACACATTCTGATCTCAGGTGTGAACTGTCTCAACAGGATTTACAAATAATCCTCCTGCACCGATACTCACGTCACGTATACGCGCAAAGCCCCCCACCCACAGACACAAATGCACATTTGTGCAAACACATCTATCATCCACTTTCACTTTCTGCTGGCTCTGTGTATTCCCATGATCAATCACAGTCCCGGTGTTTGCTCTGCTATCGGCCATCTTTCATTGTCACCTTCAAAGCGCGCTGCTGTCCTCTTTGTAGCGCGGCGGGTCCCAAAACTAAGAGAGACATTTAGAAAGTTTCAGCTTAATGTTTTTATTTTTAGGGGTTTTTGCTGCTTCCAGCTAAAAGTAAATGAAGAACATTCCATCAAGGCTTGTGTGGTTCCAACATCACCATGTTAACACTGGCTAATTTTGCCAAAAGCCCACGTTGCTTTACCTTTAGACTGTCTGTGTCACTCAGACATAAATCAGATACACAGATGCTTTTCTGTGTGGCGGGAGGAAGTGGGTGAGAGGGAAGAACTCGCTCAGGAAGGAAGGAGGTTCATTCAGTCATTCAGTGTGATGTGGGAAAGAGAATCCTGTAGATTATTACTTATTATATATTTTATGCATGATGTTAGTGGAGAATTAACAGAATGCTGACGTCACAAGACGAACTTCTGCACATCCGACCAGACTTCCTGTCCATAAAAAGAAAGAGCTACTGCATCACACCCACGCGCACACAAACACACACCAGCGACTCCACGAGGGTCATCAGGAAGCGGAGAACAATAGGAGCAAGCAGACAACCTGACTCCTGCCTAATGGCTCATCACTTAGAGCTCACACCCTCACAGACACATGCATCAAAGCCCTTTTACATCTCTGTGATCACGCATTCATGTGTTTATGTGAAGTTTATTTCCTGCCTGCCAGTGGCTCACTAACACTACAGTGTAGCCGTTCACCTGCCCATCACCTCTCCATCATCCATCATCCATCATCCATCATCCATCATCCATCCATCCATCCATCCATCCATCCATCTACATCCTCTTGTGTTTCAGCGCTGACCAGTAGGTGTGTGTGCTGTAGTAACACACTGTGATGAATCTGCCTATAAATCAGAGTTGTCAGGGTTTGAATGAACTATTGGCCTTTAATGGCCAATAAATACAGGTTAGCAGGACAGAGGTTGACTGCAGGTCACAGGGTGGAGGTGAGTGTTATATTTGCTTTTTGGGTGGGTTTACAGTGTTTGCAACAAGTCCTTAATTCTACTTACAACTACTACAAAATATCCCCAAACTACTGGTCACAGTTAATAAATAAGGTCCATTTAATGCAGCGCCACAGTTGCCCTGCTGTGATCTGCTATGTGTTACACATCCCGTCCAATCCTCCCATCAGCTCCCAGTCGTTCCTGCTGACTGGTTTTCCAGCTGGAACCATCAACAGCCTCCATCTCTTCCTCTACTCTCATGTGTCCGTATCTATCTCACGAGACAGCCGTCACCTTTTAGCCTTGTGAAAGGCTTGGCCTTCAGTCCACCTCCCACAGAGAAAACGGGGTCAAAAGCGATCCAGGCCAGGAAGTTTTTTTACGCCCTTCACACATGGGGCTTTTAAAAAACAGAGGTGCGGTAATAAACACCTCAGATCTCAAGAAGATAGCACGTTACTGGCTCACATGGCTGCTCAACAAAAAAAGTATTCTAATGCAAAGGAGAACAATAATTTAGTAACAAAATTAGTTGTCTAATATCAGTTAGTTAGTCTGGTGATGTTTTGATTCCTCCAACTCCTGTTTTGTACTAAGTTCATCTGAGCATCTTTGCTGATAACCTGCTGTTGCGAGACGTGCAGAGCTGATGAGCTCTTTATTTATTTATTCAGTATTATGAACTATAATGTAGATTTATTGTTTTTTGTTGATACCATGTTTTTTCTGCTCCTCACATGCCATTAAATCAGCAAATGACAGCACAATGCTACTTGACAGAACTTACTGAACTTCGACGGATCGATCAGAGCCAGAAGGGCCCGCTGCATCCTGAGTCACGCTCAGTTCAAATCTTTCTGGTCTTATTGATTTAATCTCCTGGTCTCCCTCCATCCATCTGCCTCTTTCGTTCCATCCATGCTCTAACCTCCAGTTTACCTCTGCCCTGACCTCTGTCCAGGGCTATGTATGTTTGGCATGCAGCACACCGCGACTCTACTGTGTGTGTGTGTGTGTGTGTTGTTTGTGTTATGACAGCAGGACACCACCTCTACAATTGAGCCGCCGAATTACTGAAAAGCAGGAGCTTTGGTGTTTGGTGCAGGAAAAGCCTTTATCTCTGCCTCCCTGAGTTACTGTTAGCTGGTTAGCTTTAGCAACACAATAGGTTCACACTACATCTGTTATTTGACATGGTTTTTTTTCGTAGTTGTCATTTTTAAATTTACATTAATTTTGGCTTGTCTGACAGCTCATGAACCTTTCTGATCTTTGTTGCGCTGAGCAGATGACATCACCTGAAGCCGGGCTTGCAGCTACAAGCATAGACATAACAACACACAACAACACGAAAACAGTTGTTAAATGAATAGAAGTCAACTCCATTTCCAGATGCGACTGTTGTGGCACCGTTGAGTCATTTCTTTGTATTAAAGATATTATATAAAATATCACAATTCAGGTGCTTCCTTCTTTGTGTGGGACGACTGTACTCAGACTGACACGGTCGTGAAGAACAAACTGATGAGTGATGTGTGGTGAGCAGCACAGTGCAGGAGCTGCCATTTGCTGTACACAGAAACACTCACTTCACACGTACTTAACACACACACACACACACACACACACAGTAAATAGCTTTAGTCATGAAAAAGGCAGATGTTCCAGTGAGGGAACACCAGGCCCTGAATGTGTGTGTGAGAGAGAGAGAGGTTGTTCTTTCATGACCACAGTCATGCAGAGTTCAGCAACAGTTCATCCGGCAGATCTCATTAATCTGAGTTGTGTGTGTGTGTGTGTGTGTGTGTGTGTTTGTGTGTGTGTGTGTGGAGCACGTATTTTACATCGATCACATTAAAGTTATCTTTAGAGCCGGTCTAACGTTCATGGACTCACGTTAGAGACGCCACTTAATGAAAGGATTTTGTGTCTGGACAGAAAGTGTGTTGACAAAACCTAAATTAAATGGGTTACTTTAACATGACTGACGCGTGAAGAAACAGGAGCATCACAAGAATATCCCGGATCAAATCGAGAGTGTGTGTGTTTGTGTGTGTGCGTGTCCATCCGTCCACAGGAGCCCTTTAAGATTATGTAACATTTGAACTTGAGTCACCTCCTCCACAGCCAAACCAAGTTCACCTTGCGTCGCTGCCTGCGTTGTTGCCATAGCAACAAAGCATCACTATCAAACCTGAATCCGCGTCAACAATGTCATGTAATAAAATGAAGCAAATGAAATGTTTGACCTGTGGACCAACACGTCTACAATAATCATCTTATCTTTCAACTGTCGGAGCCAAATCTCATCACAGTGAGGAGCGACCTCCACTCACCGTCAGACTGTCAACGCACACATCTACCTCACGCCACGTGCGTGTCATCCCACGCGTGCCGCCACACCTGTCCTTCCTGCCGCCGCTGCCAGCTGGAGTCAGATTCCTGCAAAATGTTCCAGCCCAACGCTGTCGAGCGTGAAACCCGCCGTCTGCTCCGTGGCTGCCAGCCCAACGCTGCGCACGGCGAACGCTGGCGTTTACTGTAAAGACCAACGTATTCAGCATGTTTATGGCAAATGTCAAGAATCAAACAGGAGATAAGTGTCAAAGGTGAAAGAGAAGAAAAGAGAGAAGAAGAGCAAGCGAGTCATCAGGATAGAAGCGAGAGAGGCACGGATCAAATGACAACAGTCAGAGTGAGCTGATGAAACCGATGACGACCTGATAAGTAATAAACTATGAGACATCAGTAGAGAGATCCCTCACCTGTGCAGGTTCCATACAATCACACACACACACACACACACACACACGGACATACACATGCTGAGATGAGCGTATGGAAGCAGAGGGGGTCATTCAGAGGACAGGAACACACAGGCTTGTCTGCCCTCTTCTTAAACCCACACACACACACACACACACTCCTCTGCTCTCCTTTCTTTCCCCTCTGCCCTCAACTTAAACCCTCACCCCGATTTTACCCCAGCCCTCTCCATGTAGCCTTAACCCCCACCACCCAGCATCCAAAACCCACTGCCCCATTACCCCCGTTACCTCTCCTGTCCCTTCTCTGCCATACCCCCCCCCCCCCACACACACACACAAACACATACACACATACATACACACATACATACATAGTTTCATTATTTGCAGCTGTAATATTTAATGATGCCCGTTTATTTTTTCCACATCTCAATTGTCATTAAAACTGTGGGTGTGTTGACCATTAAATGCTGGATCATGTTCGGCTACTACTCCTGACTACAAGGTGTCATGTTCACAACATACTAAACTATGTCATATTTTAAAGCACATACTAAACTATGTCATATTTTAAAGCACATACTAAACTATGTCATATTTTGAAGCACATACTATACTATGTCATAATTTGAAGCACATACTAAACTATGGCATATTATGAAGCACATACTATACTATGTCATAATTTGAAGCACATACTAAACTATGGCATAATTTGAAGCACATACTAAACTATGGCATAATTTGAAGCACATACTAAACTATGGCATATTATGAAGCACATACTATACTATGGCATATTATGAAGCACATACTAAACTATGGCATAATTTGAAGCACATACTATACTATGGCATAATTTGAAGCACATACTAAACTATGGCATAATTTGAAGCACATACTAAACTATGGCATATTATGAAGCACATACTATACTATGGCCTGTTTTGAAGCACATACTAAACTATGGCATATTTTAAAGCACATACTAAACTATGTCATATTTTAAAGCACATACTAAACTATGTCATATTTTAAAGCACATACTAAACTATGGCATATTTTAAAGCACATACTAAACTATGTCATATTTTAAAGCACATACTAAACTATGTCATATTTTAAAGCACATACTAAACTATGTCATATTTTAAAGCACATACTAAACTATGGCATATTATGAAGCACATACTATACTATGGCCTGTTTTGAAGCACATACTATACTATGGCATATTTTGAAGCACATACTAAACTATGGCATAATTTGAAGCACATACTATACTATGGCATAATTTGAAGCACATACTAAACTATGGCATAATTTGAAGCACATACTATACTATGGCATAATTTGAAGCACATACTAAACTATGGCATAATTTGAAGCACATACTAAACTATGGCATATTTTAAAGCACATACTAAACTATGTCATATTTTAAAGCACATACTAAACTATGTCATATTTTAAAGCACATACTAAACTATGGCATATTATGAAGCACATACTATACTATGGCATATTTTAAAGCACATACTAAACTATGTCATATTTTAAAGCACATACTAAACTATGTCATATTTTAAAGCACATACTAAACTATGGCATAATTTGAAGCACATACTAAACTATGTCATATTTTAAAGCACATACTAAACTATGTCATATTTTAAAGCACATACTAAACTATGTCATATTTTAAAGCACATACTAAACTATGGCATATTTTAAAGCACATACTAAACTATGTCATATTTTAAAGCACATACTAAACTATGTCATATTTTAAAGCACATACTAAACTATGGCATATTATGAAGCACATACTAAACTATGGCATAATTTGAAGCACATACTATACTATGGCATAATTTGAAGCACATACTAAACTATGGCATAATTTGAAGCACATACTATACTATGGCATAATTTGAAGCACATACTATACTATGGCATAATTTGAAGCACATACTAAACTATGGCATAATTTGAAGCACATACTAAACTATGTCATATTTTAAAGCACATACTAAACTATGTCATATTTTAAAGCACATACTAAACTATGTCATATTTTAAAGCACATACTAAACTATGTCATATTTTAAAGCACATACTAAACTATGTCATATTTTAAAGCACATACTAAACTATGGCATATTATGAAGCACATACTAAACTATGGCATAATTTGAAGCACATACTAAACTATGGCATAATTTGAAGCACATACTAAACTATGTCATATTTTAAAGCACATACTAAACTATGTCATATTTTAAAGCACATACTAAACTATGGCATATTATGAAGCACATACTAAACTATGGCATAATTTGAAGCACATACTAAACTATGGCATATTATGAAGCACATACTAAACTATGGCATAATTTGAAGCACATACTAAACTATGGCATATTTTGAAGCACATACTAAACTATGGCATAATTTGAAGCACATACTAAACTATGGCATATTATGAAGCAGATACTATACTATGGCATAATTTGAAGCACATACTAAACTATGGCATAATTTGAAGCACATACTAAACTATGGCATAATTTGAAGCACATACTAAACTATGGCATATTTTGAAGCAGATACTAAACTATGGCATATTATGAAGCACATACTATACTATGGCATATTATGAAGCAGATACTATACTATGGCATAATTTGAAGCACATACTATACTATGGCATATTATGAAGCACATACTAAACTATGGCATATTATGAAGCACATACTAAACTATGGCATATTATGAAGCACATACTATACTATGGCATATTTTGAAGCACATACTATACTATGGCATAATTTGAAGCACATACTAAACTATGGCATAATTTGAAGCACATACTAAACTATGGCATATTTTGAAGCACATACTATACTATGGCCTATTATGAAGCACATACTAAACTATGGCATATTATGAAGCACATACTAAACTATGGCATAATTTGAAGCACATACTAAACTATGGCATAATTTGAAGCAGATACTATACTATGGCATATTTTGAAGCACATACTAAACTATGGCATAATTTGAAGCACATACTAAACTATGGCATAATTTGAAGCACATACTATACTATGGCCTATTATGAAGCACATACTAAACTATGGCATATTATGAAGCACATACTAAACTATGGCCTATTTTGAAGCACATACTAAACTATGGCATAATTTGAAGCAGATACTATACTATGGCATATTTTGAAGCACATACTAAACTATGGCATAATTTGAAGCACATACTAAACTATGGCATAATTTGAAGCAGATACTATACTATGGCATATTTTGAAGCACATACTAAACTATGGCATAATTTGAAGCAGATACTATACTATGGCATATTTTGAAGCACATACTAAACTATGGCCTATTTTGAAGCACATACTAAACTATGGCATAATTTGAAGCAGATACTATACTATGGCATATTTTGAAGCAGATACTATACTATGGCATAATTTGAAGCACATACTATACTATGGCATATTATGAAGCACATACTAAACTATGGCATATTATGAAGCACATACTAAACTATGGCATATTATGAAGCACATACTATACTATGGCATATTTTGAAGCACATACTATACTATGGCATAATTTGAAGCACATACTAAACTATGGCATAATTTGAAGCACATACTAAACTATGGCATATTTTGAAGCACATACTATACTATGGCCTATTATGAAGCACATACTAAACTATGGCATATTATGAAGCACATACTAAACTATGGCATATTTTGAAGCACATACTAAACTATGGCATAATTTGAAGCACATACTAAACTATGGCATAATTTGAAGCACATACTATACTATGGCCTATTATGAAGCACATACTAAACTATGGCATATTATGAAGCACATACTAAACTATGGCCTATTTTGAAGCACATACTAAACTATGGCATAATTTGAAGCAGATACTATACTATGGCATATTTTGAAGCACATACTAAACTATGGCATATTTTGAAGCACATACTAAACTATGGCATATTTTGAAGCACATACTATACTATGGCATATTATGAAGCACATACTAAACTATGGCATATTATGAAGCACATACTAAACTATGGCATATTATGAAGCACATACTAAACTATGGCATATTATGAAGCACATACTAAACTATGGCATATTATGAAGCACATACTAAACTATGGCATATTATGAAGCACATACTATACTATGGCATATTTTGAAGCACATACTAAACTATGGCATAATTTGAAGCACATACTAAACTATGGCCTATTATGAAGCACATACTAAACTATGGCCTATTTTGAAGCACATACTAAACTATGGCATAATTTGAAGCACATACTATACTATGGCATATTTTGAAGCACATACTAAACTATGGCATAATTTGAAGCACATACTAAACTATGGCCTATTTTGAAGCACATACTAAACTATGGCATAATTTGAAGCACATACTATACTATGGCATATTATGAAGCACATACTAAACTATGGCATAATTTGAAGCACATACTAAACTATGGCCTATTTTGAAGCACATACTAAACTATGGCCTATTTTGAAGCACATACTAAACTATGGCCTATTTTGAAGCACATACTAAACTATGGCATAATTTGAAGCACATACTATACTATGGCATATTTTGAAGCACATACTAAACTATGGCATATTATGAAGCACATACTAAACTATGGCCTATTTTGAAGCACATACTAAACTATGGCATAATTTGAAGCACATACTATACTATGGCATATTATGAAGCACATACTAAACTATGGCATAATTTGAAGCACATACTAAACTATGGCCTATTTTGAAGCACATACTAAACTATGGCCTATTTTGAAGCACATACTAAACTATGGCATAATTTGAAGCACATACTAAACTATGGCATAATTTGAAGCACATACTAAACTATGGCCTATTATGAAGCACATACTAAACTATGGCCTATTTTGAAGCACATACTAAACTATGGCATAATTTGAAGCACATACTAAACTATGGCATATTATGAAGCACATACTATACTATGGCATATTTTGAAGCACATACTATACTATGGCATATTATGAAGCACATACTAAACTATGGCATATTATGAAGCACATACTATACTATGGCCTATTATGAAGCACATACTAAACTATGGCATAATTTGAAGCACATACTATACTATGGCATATTATGAAGCACATACTATACTATGGCATAATTTGAAGCACATACTATACTATGGCATAATTTGAAGCACATACTATACTATGGCATATTATGAAGCACATACTATACTATGGCATATTTTGAAGCACATACTAAACTATGGCATAATTTGAAGCACATACTATACTATGGCATATTATGAAGCACATACTATACTATGGCCTATTATGAAGCACATACTAAACTATGGCATATTTTGAAGCACATACTATACTATGGCCTATTATGAAGCACATACTAAACTATGGCATATTTTGAAGCACATACTATACTATGGCATATTTTGAAGCACATACTATACTATGGCATATTATGAAGCACATACTAAACTATGGCATATTTTGAAGCACATACTATACTATGGCCTATTATGAAGCACATACTAAACTATGGCATAATTTGAAGCACATACTATACTATGGCATATTATGAAGCACATACTATACTATGGCATAATTTGAAGCACATACTATACTATGGCATATTTTGAAGCACATACTATACTATGGCATATTTTGAAGCACATACTATACTATGGCATATTATGAAGCACATACTAAACTATGGCATATTTTGAAGCACATACTATACTATGGCCTATTATGAAGCACATACTATACTATGGCATATTATGAAGCACATACTATACTATGGCCTATTATGAAGCACATACTATACTATGGCATAATTTGAAGCACATACTAAACTATGGCATAATTTGAAGCACATACTAAACTATGGCATAATTTGAAGCACATACTAAACTATGGCATATTTTGAAGCACATACTAAACTATGGCATATTATGAAGCACATACTATACTATGGCATAATTTGAAGCACATACTAAACTATGGCATAATTTGAAGCACATACTAAACTATGGCATAATTTGAAGCACATACTAAACTATGGCATATTATGAAGCACATACTATACTATGGCATATTATGAAGCACATACTATACTATGGCATAATTTGAAGCACATACTAAACTATGGCATATTTTGAAGCACATACTAAACTATGGCATATTATGAAGCACATACTATACTATGGCATAATTTGAAGCACATACTATACTATGGCATATTTTGAAGCACATACTAAACTATGGCATAATTTGAAGCACATACTAAACTATGGCATAATTTGAAGCACATACTAAACTATGGCATATTATGAAGCACATACTATACTATGGCATATTATGAAGCACATACTATACTATGGCATAATTTGAAGCACATACTAAACTATGGCATATTTTGAAGCACATACTAAACTATGGCATAATTTGAAGCACATACTAAACTATGGCATATTATGAAGCACATACTATACTATGGCATAATTTGAAGCACATACTATACTATGGCATATTATGAAGCACATACTATACTATGGCATAATTTGAAGCACATACTAAACTATGGCATAATTTGAAGCACATACTAAACTATGGCATAATTTGAAGCACATACTAAACTATGGCATATTATGAAGCACATACTATACTATGGCATATTATGAAGCACATACTATACTATGGCATAATTTGAAGCACATACTAAACTATGGCATATTTTGAAGCACATACTAAACTATGGCATATTATGAAGCACATACTATACTATGGCATAATTTGAAGCACATACTAAACTATGGCATATTTTGAAGCACATACTAAACTATGGCATATTATGAAGCACATACTATACTATGGCCTGTTTTGAAGCACATACTAAACTATGGCATAATTTGAAGCACATACTAAACTATGGCCTATTATGAAGCACATACTAAACTATGGCATAATATGAAGCACATACTATACTATGGCATATTATGAAGCACATACTATACTATGGCATATTATGAAGCACATACTATACTATGGCCTATTATGAAGCACATACTAAACTATGGCCTATTATGAAGCACATACTAAACTATGGCATAATATGAAGCACATACTATACTATGGCATATTATGAAGCACATACTAAACTATGGCATATTATGAAGCACATACTATACTATGTCATAATTTGAAGCACATACTAAACTATGTCATAATTTGAAGCACATACTAAACTATGGCATAATTTGAAGCACATACTAAACTATGGCATATTATGAAGCACATACTATACTATGGCATATTATGAAGCACATACTATACTATGGCATATTATGAAGCACATACTATACTATGGCCTATTATGAAGCACATACTATACTATGGCATATTATGAAGCACATACTATACTATGGCCTATTATGAAGCACATACTATACTATGGCATATTATGAAGCACATACTATACTATGTCATATTTTGAAGCACATACTAAACTATGGCATAATTTGAAGCACATACTAAACTATGTCATATTTTAAAGCACATACTAAACTATGGCATAATTTGAAGCACATACTATACTATGTCATAATTTGAAGCACATACTAAACTATGGCATAATTTGAAGCACATACTAAACTATGGCATATTTTGAAGCACATACTATACTATGGCCTATTATGAAGCACATACTATACTATGGCATATTATGAAGCACATACTATACTATGTCATATTTTGAAGCACATACTAAACTATGGCATAATTTGAAGCACATACTAAACTATGGCATAATTTGAAGCACATACTAAACTATGGCATATTATGAAGCACATACTATACTATGGCCTATTATGAAGCACATACTATACTATGGCATATTATGAAGCACATACTAAACTATGGCATATTTTAAAGCACATACTAAACTATGGCATATTATGAAGCACATACTAAACTATGGCATATTATGAAGCACATACTATACTATGGCCTATTATGAAGCACATACTATACTATGGCATAATTTGAAGCACATACTAAACTATGTCATATTTTAAAGCACATACTAAACTATGGCATATTATGAAGCACATACTAAACTATGGCATATTATGAAGCACATACTAAACTATGGCATAATTTGAAGCACATACTAAACTATGTCATATTTTGAAGCACATACTAAACTATGGCATAATTTGAAGCACATACTAAACTATGGCATAATTTGAAGCACATACTAAACTATGGCATATTTTGAAGCACATACTAAACTATGGCATAATTTGAAGCACATACTAAACTATGGCATAATTTGAAGCACATACTATACTATGGCATAATTTGAAGCACATACTAAACTATGGCATAATTTGAAGCACATACTATACTATGGCATATTTTAAAGCACATACTAAACTATGGCATATTTTAAAGCACATACTAAACTATGGCATAATTTGAAGCACATACTAAACTATGGCATAATTTGAAGCACATACTATACTATGGCATAATTTGAAGCACATACTAAACTATGGCATAATTTGAAGCACATACTAAACTATGGCATAATTTGAAGCACATACTAAACTATGGCATAATTTGAAGCACATACTAAACTATGGCATAATTTGAAGCACATACTAAACTATGGCCTAATTTGGACAACACACTATACTATGGCTTTTAAAGTATGAAGGCACTACTGTATCCTTTCCTTGATGTTGAGTGCACGTGGCACTTGTTTGTGGTGTACATCATACAGGAATATATTTGTATAGTTTTATATATTTATATAGTTTTTTGTATAGTTAAAATGAGGTCAGGTAAAACAAAAAGTTACAAACAACATATTTGTTTCTTCTTTGCAGCTTTTTAGGCAAAAAAAGGCCTGACCTTTGCCCATGGTGGGTGTTTAACCACCAACCTTACCTTTCAGAATCCATGGCATAACCACTACCAGCAGCCCTGTGTGCATGTCAAGTGTTTCTGGAGACATTTAACACAACAGTAGTCAAGGATAAAGTGTGATAAGTTGTTATACATGTGTGAAAAAGTACTTGTTTCTTATTGTTTTGCCTAAAATCAAGTTAAAGCAACATAACACATTATACTGCGACCTCCTTGAAGCAGTAACTCTACTACTAAACCAGCAGTTCCAGCATACATCACACGTTTTACACCACCCTAACAAAAGCTGTTCCATGACAAAATAAATAAATAAAAACAAGAAACAGTGTGACAACTTTTTTTTGTTTCTCACAAGTATTTATTCATTTCAGTCTTTTTATGTTGAAATTAGAGCAAGTGAGCCTTATTTCACCTCTGTTTGAGGTGGCTCTTAAACCACAGACCTTTTAATTCAGAGGCATCAGAACATATAAGCAGAGTTACAGGAAATATTTGACACAACCCTTTAAAAGGAAACATTTCCGAGAGCATACATTGGCTTTTTTTAACAACAAAAGATAACATGCAGTTTTTTTTCCACAACATACTAAACTATGGCATATTATGAAGCACCTACTATACTATGGCCTATTTTGAAGCACATACTAAACTATGGCATAATTTGAAGCAGATACTAAACTATGGCATAATTTGAAGCACATACTAAACTATGGCAGAATTTGAAGCACATACTAAACTATGGCATAATTTGAAGCAGATACTAAACTATGGCATAATTTGAAGCACATACTAAACTATGGCCTATTTTGAAGCACATACTAAACTATGGCATAATTTGAAGCACATACTAAACTATGGCATAATTTGAAGCACATACTAAACTATGGCATAATTTGAAGCACATACTAAACTATGGCCTATTTTGAAGCACATACTATACTATGGCATAATTTGAAGCACATATTAAACTATGGCATAATTTGAAGCACATATTAAACTATGGCAGAATTTGAAGCACATATTAAACTATGGCAGAATTTGAAGCACATACTATACTATGTCATATTTTGAAGCACATACTATACTATGGCCTATTTTGAAGCACATACTAAACTATGGCATAATTTGAAGCACATACTATACTATGGCATAATTTGAAGCACATACTATACTATGGCATAATTTGAAGCACATACTAAACAATGGCATAATTTGAAGCACATACTATACTATGGCCTATTTTGGACGACAAACTAAACTATGGCCTCTTTTTCACATTATACTGTATTATGCTCCTAACTGCATATGTAAAATAGTCTGGCCTCGTCAGCAGGTACGTGACGGTGTCTCTGAGGAGCATTGTCCTGGGTGCCGCTTGTTTGTGGCTCTACTTCAGCCTCAGACAGGGAGGAGCAGCAGGAAGCTGCCTGCTGTCGAAGCACACGATTTATGACACCTCATCTCACTTTGAACAAGAGATTACGTTTGTACACACCAACCACTGCAAGCAGGCCGGTAGTCTGTCACACACACACAACAAATAAAGAAGGCTATTAAAAAGTCATCCACACTAAGAGAGAGAGAGGAAAAAGAGGAATAATAACAGAGAGTGACCTCTGTATGAACTCGCTGGTGAACTTCTGCCTCTGTGTACTCCAGTTAACCTGTCTGTCTCTCACACACACTTACATTTACACACACACTGTGCCAGGAAAGCAGGATAATATGTGTTTCCAGCTTTGTGAGGATGAATAGGAGCTGATCCCAGCATTAGTCAAGTCAGCATTCACTCTGTCACACGTATGAAAACAAACGTGACCTTCCAGTTTGTCTGAGCGAACACGTGTAGACTGGACAAACTGTCTGACACAGAGCAGATTTGTATCCCTACATTAGTCTTTAGTTATGCAATTAATCTGTGTGGTACAGTCCACGTCCCATGAAAAGCACAGAGTAGTGGCCCCAGTTAAAACATGACCTCCGCCCTGCTCCGCTCCACCGGTGTCTGAGAGCAGAGCGTCTCCATTCTGATGACCCACAGGTCAGACGTGAAGGCCCAATTGCAGTGAGCCGGAGTGTGTGTGGTTCAACAGCGCCCTCTCCTGGTGATGTCTCATCGTTGCATGTTTTCTCATTCTCAGTTCAAGCCAACACATGAAACAGCACAGCCACCGATACGCACACAAGCCGCTGTCCAGCTTAATGTCGACAAAGATGGCTTTGTTCCACAGCGGTGACAGCTTTACTGACAGTTTAGATGCTGTTTCTACTGTGTTATAAATCTAATTTATCAGTATTATAGATTACATATGGATGGTAGCTGTGTGCAAGACTTATGCCACCGTCATGGCAGCAGCGTTGCAGGGTGTGTGTGCTGATACATCATTTATTTACTCATATGATGTTTCAGCTTCCTGTGGAAGAGCATCACAAACGCCACACCAGATGTTTGATAAATCCATTTTAATGGAAACTGTAAAACCCTTTTTGAACTTCAATGTACAAAGCATGTTAACACTTGCACTTTAAAATTTGAAATTGAAGCAAGCCATGTTTTAAAAAAATACCTCAGTGAATGTATATATGTATATATTTACACTTTATATTTAAATTCGTCATTATTTTTATCTTAACTTCAAAAGTTCACCATAGTAAATCTTAACAAAACAAAAACAGAACAATTCATTCTTAAATAAATTACATCTTTTTTTGTAAAGGTCTCCATTTTACAGCGAATACTCTGTCATAAAATGCTGAAGTGTAGAAGCCATTTTGTTTGTTTTTACATAATACAACTTTACACACTTTTTACAATAGTTTGGCAGTTCATTTAAAAAAAATGTATTTATGGCATGAGGACGTTGGAGCAGTAATATTTTCCAAATTTACAGGCATTAGCTGGCGCGTGTGTGTGTCCTCCGTCACAGTAGAGCAGTATTACAACTGAAAACCAAAGAAAAAAAACCCAAAAAACAAAAAAAGAAACTGTACAAGTCACATTTACAGCAATGCTAACACTGCATCATCATATAGCTTTAAAATAAATACAACTTCACAGAGAAAAACCAAACACGGTCGCGAGAAAGAAAATGAAGCACAGCAACAGACAGAGAGAAGTAGAACAGAAGGAAACAGACGAATACAGAAGGAACGACAAACGAGGGAGCAGCTGGGCAGACGCTGCTCACTGAAACTTGCTTTTTTTTTTCCTTTCTGTTTTTTTTTTTTTTAAACGTCACATGTGACAGTTTCGCAGTTTTCTGCTGGTGATGCTGTTGTAATCAGCAAAATCTTCTGGAGGGTGGGAGGCCCCAGTGTGCGTCTCATCACCGCTGCTTGTGAGCCTCCGTCACTGCGGCGTAGTGGCTTTAATAAGGCGTCCTCTCCTCCTCAGGACCCTTCTGTCCTTTGCTGTTGTTGAGTCTAGAAAACACTGAGATGGTGGATGAGGTTTAACCCGTCAGTGCAGCGTCCTCTACGCTTCAGTTCGTCTCCTCTTGGCACAGAAGGTTTGGGGTGATGATGGAGGTGATGCCTCTCACTTGTCAGACCACGAGGCCCCCCACCTGAGTCGATGACCATTTTTCCCAGCCATGTGACACAGTCCTTCGTGTGAAGCAGAGGACGTGGTGGGAGATGTGGGCAGAGGGGATGTCATGAGTTCTCCTCGTCGTCGTCTTCCTCAGAGGCGGTTCTCTTCAGGGAGCTCACTGCCTCCTTCACGCAGTGGTATAGAATGTTCTTCACCTGGGGAGCAGGATCAAAGCATTTTAACAGAACTGACACAGAGGATCAGTGATATGGTCACTGATGGGAGACTGCCAGAGAAGAAGGATTCTAGACAGGGAGCTGTTTAAGACCCACCTCTGCAAAACCTCAGGTGTAGACGTAATCACTGCACCAAAATGATTCTACACATTCTACTCTATTTATAGTTCTGATGATAAAGGGTTTTTCATTTCGCACATCTGGCACATCACCCATCAGCATTCAGTGGCAGAGCTGCTTGGATGAACAGGACTGTGTAACTCTAGGATATAAGATATCGAGCTGCGTTAGCACTGGGTGACAGACACACAGGAGATACCTGGGGACTCGCACCTCATTTAAATCGCTCCCTCCTGGAGGATGAGTGCGCTCAAAAGTCCACAAAACCTCAGAGATGATAACTGGCTCATTGCCATTCTGTCAATCTTTATTTTAAACTCACACACACTGACACATTGAAACTGATTATCTTCATGATATGTTCACTGACAGGACACTGTGCCATGGTCAGACTGTACCTGTAGTTTATCCTCATAGTTGACCTCCTCTTTGCTGGGCCGAAGCTCCTGCGTCAGGTGGAAGGAGTTGGCCACATGCTCAGGAGACACAAAGTCGTTGATGACTTGAACGCAGCTGTGGAGGTTCTGGACCTGACGTACAGCAAGGAGAGAGTGTGAGGATATTACAGAGAGGTAGGTTTACTGGCCCATATGGACGATCAGAGCATCTCGTGTTCTTCATACGTCACTGAACAGATTCAACATGTAAGAATAACAGGAGGGGACAGTGTGTGTGTTTGTAATACATACTTGGTACATGGAACCTGCTGGTATAAGAACAGAGTCTCCCAGGAACTGAACTATAGTCCAGCCCTGAACTCCATGCTCATCCAGCAGCCGCTGGCGCTGCTTTCTGCTCAGGTACCAGCTGATCTGGTCTCTGATTGGGTCCTGGTCCACAGACACATCCAAACCCTGCTCCTTAGAAAGCTGAGGTGAAAAAAGGGGAGAGAAGGGAGGAGGATGTTTAGTGAAGTCCTCTCCGCTAGGTTTTTCATTTAAAGCAACGGCCCTCGCTACACGTGTCAATCAGGGTGCTGACCTTGTGCAGGAACTCTCTGACTTTAACCATATCTCTGTTGAGGTAGATGTGCCACAGCGCCCCCGGTGTCTCACTGGAGTCTTTGAGCCTCCTTCGAACGCCCTCATCTAGATCCTCCTCCTCCAGACGCTTCAAGACTCCTTCACACAAAAACACACACACTTACATTGGTTTTCATTTATACAAAAATGCTAAAGGTTTACTCTGTAACAGATTCCTGTCTTACCAGTTTTGGACAGGACTCCGTTGCCTTTGGCTACTCCAACATAGACCAGAACAGACACGACATCAGAAACTTCCACGTGAAGGTTGGCAGTCCCAAAGTCCTGGCCCTGAGATGCAGCTACGCCTACAGGGAAAACAGACTGGTAAGAAAAACGTGTGTGTGCCGTCTGCAAATCACCTTCCCCTTGGGGATAACAGTAAAGTCAGTAGCACCACTGTAAGTGTCCATCTCACCGTAGGCACAACAAAGTCTCGGCCCGAGATCTGGCCTGACGAAGAACGAGGGCAAGTGGGAGGCCAGGTTAAGGCTCCCCTCTGGATCAGAGTACTCTGGCACAGGAAGGTTTTTCATCAGGTCATCATATCTTAAAAAAAGCAAAACAACAAACTTACTTTTCTCCAGTACAATTTTCAGTAATAACCTTGAGATTCAAAATCACACAGTTTGGCTGTCATTGTTAGTAGAAGCTGCATTAATCGACGTGTGTGTTTTTACCTTGAGGGCATAAGGGCCATGAACTCCTCTCCAGACGGCCAGTCCTTCAGTCTGTAGACCATAGGTTCTCCATCCTTGGACTTAGGTCGCTCTAAGCATCATAAAGACTTTAGTCAGACCGGATCAAGCAGCTGTCTAATGAATCACACAGAGTAGAAATGCACTCACTTGTGATGTCCTCAAATCCATCCCAAAACTCCTTGATGCCAGAGTTGGATAGAACCTGGTCTTTGCAGTTGAGGAGGTCTCCTTGATGGTCTGCAAACTCCTGGTTGAACGAATCGGCTTTCCACAAACTAGCGTTCAGTCGCTTGTGGATCCCTGACACCAGCACAGGCTGCACAAACACAAAAACACAAGCCCATAACCCCTCATTTATCGTCTAACTGCACTTAGTACAATACTGTTTCTATGACAACAGTTGTGTACCTGTCCCTGTTTCCAACACTCTCTGAACAGCTTCCAGTTGTTCTGGTTGCGATGGTCTTTGAGCCACAGCAACTGTTTTCCACCTAGCCAGCAGTGGGGAATGTCTGGGTGCTGATTGGTTGTTTCCTCGGACACAGCTGACGTAACAGGTGCTAACTTCTTCCTGTCGGGTTTCGTGTCCTCTGTAACAGCTGGAGGGGCAGCGGTGGTAATGGTGGTGTTGTTGTTGCCACCTGGAGTGACAGGCTCTTGCTTAATTGACAACTTGGTAGTGATACTCTGGCGGCTGGCGGGGATTTTATTCTCAACTACTGAAGCGATGATGTCATCCAGAATATTAGGCATGGTCCGTCCACCCTTTCTAGGCTTTAGAAGAAGACAAAAACCATATTTCAATCCCAAAACAGAAACACAGCTACTCGTTGAAGGGACGATAAACATGTATGTGTTTGCTGTACCTGTGAAGCAGTAGAGTAGACTGGTGCAAACGCTATTCCTGCATCAGTGGAGCCCAGTTTCAGCTTTCCTGCTGTGGTGGTGAGCAGGTCTCGGAGTGTGGACCCCTGTTCTGCACTGTTAGCTACCAGTGCGGTGGTTTTACACTGTTGTAGGACCTCCAGGCTGTCGCCCTCTTTGTCTTCCTTTAGGGATTTACCCAGCAACACTGACTCCTTGTTTTCTGATAGAAAGAGAGGAGGAGGGATAGGAAGGGGTTATCAATCACACACACACAAAATCCAAAGAATGGATCACTGGTCAATAACAATGCAGATTACAAGCTTACTATTTCTTCACATTGTCCCCACCTTTCTTTTCCTCCCTGGATTTCTGTTCTGCCAGGTCAGCCAGGAAGTGGAGAGGTGATTGTGACTCTGGTGGGGTGACAGGCGCGCCTTCTCCATCGCTGCCTGGACTGCATCCCCCACCGCCACCCCCATTTGTTTCTGCCTTGGTTCCTCCCTGATCGGAGTTCTGCAGCGAGCCTGGCTCGGTTTTCACGAGGGACAGCTTGTTACTGCGGTTCAGGACATTCTGTAGAACCTAGTGGAGAGTTTTGAATTTAATAAGAGCAAAGTCTACCAGCGTCTATAAGAACATCTCAATCTAAAACATTAGTACTTGTCAGATCAGTGACGCAGAGACAGCGTTTCCTTTACTGTGACAGTATCGTTCCTATAGTACCTGTGAGACTCCATTGGTAGCTGGTAGTTTGGTGATGAAGTTCTGTTTGTTTGTGCAGACACAGTGGGAGGAGATGTTGTGTTTCTCTCTCAGAGAGTGCATGGAGGTCACCAACTCTGACAGCACTAAAACAACGGGAAGACGGAGAAGAGTTGATTGTTTAATGGAGCATAATGAAAAGGACAAGTCACTGATCCTGGGACATAATTATCTTTAACTTTAATCTACATCAGCTTCTGAGTCAGCCAATGTAAAACAGACCACATGGCAGCTGAGGAACCGGAGAAATAAAGAGGAGACAGCTGGTACTGTACCTGTGCCAGGTACGATCTGTGTTGGCATCAGGTGCTTGTGATCGTGGGGTTGTCCTTTCACGCATTTCAGCCAACCATACAGTTCTTTATCTGACCACAGAAAGAAACAAATTCACGTCACAAGCGTAAACACATTTGACTCATGTTGCATCCTTCAACCTATGTGGGTGCAAATAGCAACGTGATTTAAGGAACTAACAGGTAACTGGTGAAATCCATGGCAACAGTTGTCAGAGGAACTAACGGCACATTTTGATGCGTTGCTCTATCAAGTAGAAGCTGACATTTTAGACTGTATGACCTTTTGGAGCTACCTCTAATGTAGAGGTTAATTCAGGCTCAAGATAGTAAATTGCCAGTTTTCTGGTCAGTGCAAGCAAGACTTTCTGATTACAGCCAGCTCATTGGTCTCTTACAGGTCCGGACATCGTACTGACCTTTAGAGCTCCTTCTTTCCTTGGCCTTGTAGCAGTCAAGGCAGACAACAAAGCCACACTTCTGACAGACCCAGTGGATGTTGAACAGCGTTGCCTCACAGGCGTCACACATCTCCCTCACCCCTCTTACTGCTCGCTTCCACGCTAGCTTGGCTTGAAAAACACCGAAATGGTCCATTTTAAAAACATGCCAGTAGTTAGTAAATATAAATGTGATTTTAACACAACATACCATCCTTCTTGACCCAGGACGCTGCAGTATTCTCAGTCATAACCATCTGACAAAACTTGTCTCCAATGAAGCTTAGGATGTACTTTGCTGTGGTTTGGTCCAGGTTCCTCTCCTCCATCAACCCCGGGACCCAAAGAGCCAGGGCTTCATCGTCAAACTGGTCTGGAGTGGAGAAGCCATCCATGCGAATGACTCCATTTTTACTGTAGGAAAGACTGGGTGAAAGGAAACAGGCCATTATAGTTCTGTTTAGTGTAGAAAACACGATAAAACAAACTAGACCCAAGCAGTCCAAGAAAACTGGACAAAGAAAGATAGAAAACACGTTGGAAGTTAAGGGATAAAGGGGGGATGACACCCTACACACAATCTACAATACCTATTGCACTCCAGTAAATGTGTATATATTACTTTATTCCGGTGACAGAATAAATGAACGAGATGATGAACCTTCACTCTGTAAACCACCACCAACAAATAAGGCAGATTCATGTTTTTAAAACCAGATCTAGGGGTTTAGACATGAAAAAGGTTAAATAAGGTAACAGGACAAGAATTCGGGGCGGGGGCGGGGGCGGGATGATGGAGCAGACTCTGCAGCAGCTCTGCAGTGAGTCAGCAAGGATTATAGAGCAGAAAATCCTTTGGCAGATTTGCCCAGTTAGACCCCAGAGTGCAGCTGCAGCTTATCCAACACAAGTAAGCCTGTCTGTAATATGTGCATCAAGGTTTTTGGGAGAAAGAAACGCACAGGGCCAGTACATACTGAACAAGTCATGTGATTAATATTACACGTGTTGCTAGTCTCTGTTTATGTTTAGAGGTTCATGTGTTACGATAAGAACTTTACCGTCTGAAATAGTAGAAGCGACAGAAGACGGGAGAATGTGTCGGTTCCTCTCCCTTCTTGCTGCGAACAGCCCTGCACTCGCGACACTTCTGCAGGTTGGGTCCGATTTCTGAACATGAGTCATCCTGCAGGAAAGATTCCCCAGTCTGCTTCAACTTCTTGACCTTCCTCCAGTCCTTCAGCACAGAGCGCGGTATTCCATCTGAGAAGCCAGCACGACAGATGTCAATTAAACAATTAAAGCTGACGTACGGTCTAACAGGTGGGATTAACTGGAATTTGATCGTGGTCATACTGGTGTAAAGTAAACCCTACTCTCTGCATTGACTGCAACCGTGTGAAGGTTACAGTAAACATATACTTTATACTTACTGCTGCTGGCCAGTTTCAGTTTGGTCTTCTCTCGAGCTGATCTGAAGATTCCATTGGGCTTCACGTCATCATCATCCTTTTCATTGTCTCCCTTTCTCCTGGCCATGTCATTCTGTTTCTTCTTGTAGGTCGGTTTGGGCTGACGCTTGGCTCTGCCCTCCATCTTGCTCTCGCTGGTGTCCGAGTAATCGCCTCCGCTCTCGGACCCAGACTCATATGACCGTTTGTTCCCTCTCCGTGATGCAGGAGCTGGCTTCCTTTCCTCCCCACCACCTCCTCCTCCTCCTGCTCCTGCTGCTGCTGCTGCTGCTGCTGCTGATGATGATGATGATCCCCCAACCTTTTCCTCCGACTGCTTCTCTCTTTCACCTTTGCTCCAACCCTCCTTGCTCATTTCCACCTCGCTGGAGGTGGAGGCGCTGAGGTTGACTGTACAGGGTTTGATCATTTCTGACACGGCTGTTGTGTTATTTGTGTTGGTTGTGCAGGAGGTGGTGCTAGGAAGTTTCTCTGGTTTCATACTGATGGAGCTTGTAGTAGCAGTTGTGTTCCTGTCCTCCTCTGAGTGCCGGGTCAACCAGGCTTTCTTCAACTTGTGATAGTTAATGGGCTGACTGCTGCTTGTCGAGACTGATCCCAAAGACTGACCGTTAGGCAGGGGACTGGACTTGCCCGATGTTGTGGTCCCACTTGAAGAGGAACTGCTACTACTGTCTACCAAGGACACAGAGGCCTGGCTAGAAGAGGGTAAAGGGGGAGAGGTGTGTCCTGAATCCACTGTTAAGGAGGAGTTCCCAGATGTGATGGATGTAGGAGCAGTGGCGATGCTTCTGGACTGAGCTGCAGCCAGTGCAGCTTTGTGCTTCTTCAGGTGAACAAAGGAGGAGGAGAAAGTCTGAATGGAGCCAGAAACAGTGCCAGGTGTGGGAGTTAGACTTGGACTGGGGTGGGGGGTCCCTGCTGGACTAGGGGGAGGCAAAGACCCTCCTGGTGATGTGGTACGTGAGTTATAACACTCCTGTTCTCCTGGTCCTGAATGACTCAGCACTCGGTTACCAATCCCAGTTTTATGGCCTGCAATGTCGCCCCAAGCTAAGAATGAGTAACCCAGCTCAGGAGTGGCTGTGCCACTTTTACTCTGTTTGGCAAAGGCTGATGGGGCTGAAACTGCAGTCCTGGACACAGAGTTTGTGGGACTGATTCCCATAGTTCCCTGCATGCAATACACATTCTCAGAAGTACTTTTATACTGAATACATGAATCATCAAAGTTTAAATTAGGCTGGATAACCCTGCCAGCTCCAGGGTCTCTAATGCTCTCTCCTAGCCTGGGACACTCCCCATGAAGCTTGGAAGCTTGGCAAAACCTTCCCTGTGGGAGCTCCTTATGGACTATAGCACCAGATTTGTTAGAACTAATAGGGTTGTCGTACTTGATGTACGTTGATGGACGCACAATGACGGATGCCATCGCGGCCTGGGGCTTTCCTCTCAGGACTCCTTTCTCTCCAGAGTACATCCCTCGTCTCTCCTGAATAATCTCCCCAGCTCTCCACCCGTCTGTTGATGAAGTCATAATGTCCACAGAGGCCACAGAGGTAACTATGGTAGCATTTCCGTGACCTTTGACATCCCTGAGTTCAGGCAGCAACGTGGGAGGTTTCTGCTGCTCTGCTGATGTTTTACTAGCAGCTGCTGATAAGCTAACTGGCTGAATGGGCGTTAGGGTTGGCGGAGACAGGCGTCCCCCGTAACCTACTTTCTCCCTCTCTTTTTCCCTTTCCTTCTCTCGCTGTGCAGCCTCTTTTCGTTCCAGTGCAAGCTGTGTGGGGGGATGGAAGACAGGTGCTCGGTGGAGAGATGGCATTGCCCGATGCTGGTGTTGTGGCTGCTGCTGTGGGTGGTGGTGGTGGTGGTGGTGGTTGGCTGCTGAGGAGGAAGATGTGGAGGAGGAGGAAGGAGAAATGGCAGGGCTGCGGCGTTCTATTCTGTCCATACCTGTGTGGTGCTGATGTTGCTGTTGGACTAATGTCACCTGCTGGCTCAGCTGCTCAGTGATCTTTCCTGCTAGACCCTCTCCTCCCTCTGGCTGGTGCTTAATGAGGGGAGGGGGCTTGGAAAGGGAGGTTTTGGAGCTGTAGTTGCCCAGGGGGTGTGGTCCCTGACTGTGAACAGCAGCCACAACACCTGGTGCTCCAACAGACACTTTCTCATACAAAGAGCTGAGTTCCTTGGAGGAGTACAGCCTTGGAGGCTCATTGACCACACTGTTGGAAAGCGTAGTGAAGTAGTTGCTCTTTTCTGACTGGATGACGTGGGGATGGGTGTGGCTGGCCTTGGGGCTGGGGGAGGTGAGAGCTGCTATCCGGACAGGGAAGGTGGGATCTCTGGTTCTCTCTCTCTCCCTGTCCATGCCATGGTCACTGGAGCGCTGGATCTTAGCCGTGTAGGGAGCCACTTCAATGCTCTCTTTCAGGATTTGACGATTCTCTTCTTTGTATTTACTCGCTCGTTCTGCTGCCTGAACAGCATCCTGGGAAAAACACAAATAGTCTAAATTCAGTGACTGACTGAAATTAAAAATACTTCTGGCAGGTTTTACACATTGTAATACTACAATTAAACACAATAAATGCCGTATACCTGTGTAGTTGCCAGGCGCGTCTTGCTGTGGGGGTCTAAGAAAAGGCGGTTTAAATGCACGTCTTTCCCTGTGGGCGTTCGACTCCTGTCCGTCTGCTCCTGCTTCAAGTGAGCCAACGCCAATGTCCTGATCGGGTCCACAAAGCCTTTCTTATCCACCTCTCTGCTTACAGACAAATACAATATTTTAGAAGGCATTCAGTTTCATGAGAATGTACCATGTTTCAACCATCTTAAACAGGAAATCAATATTTTTATTCACAAAGGTTGGTTCCTACTTTTCTTTCCACTCTTTCTTTGACACTAAAGCAACATTTTATTGCAATCATGAGTGAAACTAGCCAGAAATTCATTTTGCTACAACCCATGAAATCAAAACCCGAACATTCTGGAAATTCCAAGAGCAGACAGAACAGCTGGGAATCATTTTTATGGTTAAAATATATATATATATATTTTTCACTTTAGAATTTGGGGAACACACCATAGTTCAAGAAACACACAATGATTGACCAAATAAAGGAACAAACCAAATGATGTGTTAAGATGCATAAAAGTCAGATTACACTTAGATAACAGGCAGGTTTGCGTCATTTGCAAAGCATTGTTCAGCAGATTTTACTGAACATGACACAACTAGGCTAATGAGAGAGAGTAACAGAGATGTTGTGTGTTTGTGTGTATTCAGCAGTGTCTAAATAATGGCCACTGGTTGCATAAGGAGCGCACAGGCTGCTGAATGAACAGCGTTCTGTCTGAACTGCTTTAGTATTGGATTAGTGCCACTTCACTTCATCTGACTGACCTGGCATTGCCTGTCTGCCTTTCAGCACCAACTTAGCTCTGTTGCTGCTTTGTGTGGGTTCTCGGAACACATCTTGCTTTACAAAAAGAAATGGCACGTTGTGTAAACGCCCAAGGCAAATACTCTGTATCCCATCTACCTCCAGTGCCACCACTGCAAGTCCAGCACTCAATGGCTTTGTTTTATGTAGGAATGCCTGGTCCTACCAGTGTCTCCATGCTCAGACTACACCCCATTTACTATGCTTACTACGGCAGCTAGGCTGACCCACAACCGACATCATGCATGCGTAAATAATAGATGTAAAATGCTCAGTCCCTCCTACATCGATTGCACCAAATGTGTTACTTTTTAAATATTCCCATTTTCAAATCCAGTCTCAAAGTAAGTGGTTCATTACTTAAATGATGCAGTTTGGCAAAGAACATTTACACAGTACTGATCTTTCTACTCACTCTTTATGAGCATCCATGTTGGACTTTGACAGCGGAGGGCTTGTGTGTGTGTTAATCCTGACAGGGGGGCGGTGGGCGTCAGCGCTGGCAGGACGGACTGGAACGTGGCTCAGTAAACCCAGACTATCACCAGTACCGCTGCCAGCAGCCTGATGCAGCCACGGACTGGCTGTGTTCTGTAAGTTTGCATACACAGGTTCAACATTGTTCAACAGTTGACAGTTGCAGTCACTGTACATGTGCAGGCACAAATTATGCATAAATAAATACTAATATGAATACGCCTACCCTCCTTAGAGAGGCGTCTGAATTTATGGGGACGGGACTGTCAGGGTGGACCCATTTGGCTGTGGGGGACAGGTTGAGTCCTGGAGGGTAGGAGGTTCCATTGGGGTACTGCCAGAGAATAGGGTACAGGCCCAGCCCTGCTGCCCCAGTGTGAGCCTGGGCTAGTAGAGGTGGTGGAGGTGGGCCTTGACCCTAAAAACGAAAGCAAATGGCAATGAAAAAATGTATTATTAGTGGAGGCGACTACTCTCTTTGTTTCCTCCCACTTCTGGCTTTTACATAATCTTCATTATAAACATTTGCGTGTATGTGTATATGGCGCCAAACCTGTAAGAACTGCTGCTGGTGTGTGGCTGCTGGGTGAGTCAAGGTGAGATGACTCAACCCGCTGGAGGAGTCGAGCCGAGGATGGCCCCCGAGGAGAGACGCAGAGGGAGGAGGCATGGCCGAAAGCACTCCTGGTGGTAAAAGGTGTGGGTGCGGAGGTAGGGCGGAGGTGTGGGAAGCAGCAAGTAAGTGGGAAGTGGCGTGGGCATGGCTTGAAGGGGTGAGGCAAGGAGAGTGGGGAGATGGGGAATGCAGATTGTGCAGGTGTGGATGGAGATAGGCTGCCACGTGGTTGGAGGTGACGGTGACAGCTGCGGAGTTCTCTGCATCAGAGCGGACCAGTGCCGGGTCCCTGTAAACGGTAAAGGTCTCGTTCTTATCTATGATTAGTGGGCTCTTTGTGCTGGTGCTGCTCGAACTGACGCCACCAGATTCCGACCGAGCGTGCACCAGCTTGAAACTGGACCGTGGTTCTGCTGGTTCTACTTTAGCAGAAGGGCCTGTTGGAGGTGGGGAGGTGTCAGAGTACCTTGGTAGTTTGTGTTTTGAAACCTCTGGAGAGGTGTTGGGTTTGGGTTTGGCGATGTCCAGCAGTGCCGGGTGGGGTTTAGCTTTGAGAAGGTCACCTGGATTTGAACTGGGGTAGAGATGGCTCTGAGAGTTGTTGGGGTGCCTGGGTTTCTGTGGAGAGGAGTTGGAGTTTGGGCTGAGACTCATTTTGGATTTGGTTAAGTCAGCAGGTAGGACAGTGTTCATCTTGTGGGGGGAAGGTTGTTTTTGCTGAGGGTGTTTTCTTGCTTCTTCAGATGAAGCCAGGTTCTTAATACTGGGGTGGATAGACGTGTAGTGTTGTTGTGGTTGTGTGTGTTGCTGCTGAAGATGTTGAAGAAGATGATGAGGAAGGTCGTTTTTGTCCTTCTCCACCAGCACCGCATTATCAGCTATTGATGTGACAGGTCTGTAAAAATGAGGAAAAGAAAAACGCTTTAATTACTTCAGCCAGAACAACAGGCAGGCTGCCACCAGCAGTTTTGAAAACAGAAGCAAAGGCTAATGAAAACTTCTTGACGTGTCATAAACTACAGTACCCTGCCTTCTGTACTCACCTGATGACCTCTGATGGAGCAAACTCCGTCTTGTTGCCTAAGCTCCTGGTTGCTGCCAGGCCAGCTGCCATTACTTCCTGCTGCTGCTGCTGTAGATGCTGTATAGGAGTCTCTGTGTCTGTCCTGCGGCCTCCTTCTGATGGTGAGGGAGAGGCCGGGACAGGAGGTGAGGAGACCGGCGAAGGGTTGAGGGGGAGATAAGGTGAGAGAGCAGTGGACTCTGCTTTCTGGGAGGCGAGCAGCGCCGACACTGCCTCCGAACTCTCACGGTGCACTGTTGCCTGAGCGTCATCGGTGATGTCGATTACACCACTGCTATGGAGATGAGAAAATGACGGCGTCTGGGATCGAGAAGACGCTAAAAAAAACAAACAGATTAATGAATAAAAAATATATATACCACAAGAGTACTAAACAGACGGCTAATTAGCATATATGACAGTTGCCAAACCTTTCACAGTGTTTTTGCTGCTCTCCATAATACCGCCCTGGATGGCGTCAGACATCAGAGGTGTCTGTTGCCGTGGAGACTGGGTAATCTGTGTAACCGCTACCAACTCCTCCTCCTCCTTTTTTATCATTTTGCTTGTTTCCTTAACTACGCTCTTCTTGCTCTCCTCTGCTGCCTGAAGCTCCGCCCACGGTGACAGCCGACCAATGAGAGACAGGGAGTCGTTCATTTTCGCACCCTGTATCAACGGTTTCTCATCTTCCTCCAGTTTTGAAATGACACTCTGTTTAACGTCAGTGTTACGAGTCTTCAGTTCATTCTCTGAGTTGGGTTCTGACGAGGAGGAAGAGGACGAGGAGGATGAGGATGAAGAGGAGGAGGAGGAAGATGAGGATGATGAGTGGGCAGTCCCCTTGTTGTGTGGGTTTTCTGAATCGCTGCTTTCTGACATGTCCGACGTGATCTCAGTCTTCAACCTTTTTAGACCAGCCTTTTTTTCATCTTCTTCGCCCTTCCTACGTTTGTTCACCATCTGTTTCACCTTGGACTTCGATTCTGGGCAAATGAAAAGAAACTAAGTTACCTTTGGTCACTTAGAGACAAATGAGATGAGTCTCTACCGTGTGGCAATCATTTCCTTCATGTTTTGACTTAAATACTGCTTGATCAATACTCTTGCTCAAGACAGTTGTTCACACACAACAGCGAAGAAATGGGGAACACACAGAAATCATTCACTGATCTACACAAGTACATAACAGGAGAAGGACAAGCACAGTGACATCTAAATCTACAGACACATTCAAAACATTTCACAGTGTTCATATGCAGATGTTTAAAGCTGGTTGTGCCAGAGCGTCAGCAAAGAGCAGCTAGCAGACTTTTAGCTGGTCTTTACTTTAATGTAACTTTACAACTATGGCAGCAGAATTATCATCTGAAACTTCTTAACATTAATTAGGTTACAACCCAAAAGGGTAATAAAAGCTGCAAAATTCATTAAAATGACACTTCCGCTACACAATACTCTTCAATATTTATATTAAGACTTTTAATCAAGTGTTGGATGTCTGTCCCTACCTCTCCCTGTGGCCTCCTCCCTCCTGTCCTTGTCCTCCTCTGGAACACTGCTGTCAGATCCTTTCCTCCTGGAAGAGCGAGAGTTACGCTGCTCTCTCTGCTCCCGTCCGCTGCCACCAGGCGAGTGGTGTGACTGGCTGGCTGACTGCTGGCTTTGCTGTGATTGGTTCTGCTGCTGAGAAACCATTCCCTGGGAACCTTTTGGGTTGGGGCCTGATGAAGCCATTATGGGCCGCGGACTGTTGGCTTGGGCTCGTGTATAATGACTCTGTCAAAATAAAGACAATTACACCTCAGCACACGAGGACAAACACAACAAGCAGTGCAATACAATTAAAGAACCCAGTTCATTAAATTAACCTCTATAATGTCACACATCTGTGTGAATGTTAATACATATAAAAATAACCATCAAAGGTTTAACTTAAGATGTCAGAGAACTAACAAAATCAATACCATGAATACACTGCAAACACCTCACTAGCTATCAGGTATCACTGTAGGTTTCTACAGCGTCATAGGAGCAGATGACAGCTGTCAACCCATCTAACCCCTAGCACCTCACCTACTGCCAGGCCTTCAGGCCATTTCGCCGACAGACATTGACACAACTTACACAAAAGGGTGCGCCAAAACTAATCCTGACCAGCTCGCCTGATGAAGCACTTTAGTAGAAAACTACTGCATGTGCAAAATAGGTCAGATCTAATATCAAATCAGAAAGAACTGAGGGAAGTACTACCACATACACAAATGGCTGACAAGGAAGAGACACAAACTTAAAGTGGAGGGCAAGTGCAGTCACAAAGAATTATTACAGATTTTCTTTGGTTGACTCGTCCCTAGTGGAAGAATGTATGCAATGCAGCCGAGCATGCTGGAATGGAATGTTACTGTCCATGCCAGGCACCGGATCCCCAGACCAGTAATCATGTCTTTTACTGCATGGATGGAAGGCAACACAGTTTTCTCCAAATATTACATTTGTTTTTGACTTTTTTATAACTTCTCTCTGCGTTTTGATGCCTACAGCTCAATCAGAAGTGCATATCATGTCAAACAAACACAACCACTGTTCAGATACTCTCTGACTGGCATATATCCACATGTGTTGGTTTACGATGCTGCAAAGAATTTAAGGCAAGTAAAGCACTGGGTGTATATATTGTAATCATGTGGGAGGAGTGCTTTGCTAAAAGCACACTGTTTTCATCTTCATCAGTCTGGTATCCACATTACACTAAATATATAATGCTTTGTATGAGATCACTTTAAGTGAGCAAACAAAGTGGAATGGGCAGTTTGTAAGCGAACTAAAGTAAATACAGCTCATTATTTTATTGCATATCCTTTGTTTGTCTTTTAAATTGCTTTCAATTCATACTGAGGGTTTTGCATCGGTTTAATGGGCCTACTATACACCTTCCCTGGTTTGGTACAAGCTAGTGACGGGGGTGTTTTATTCATGTACATGCCCAGACTAGAACCAAGAGATGCCATTTCCATCTTCAGATGACAAGCAGCAGCACATATCAGTGTGCATCGCTCATTAGAATCAACTACTGTCCATCTCTGCATCCACACTAATATTGTTTTGTAATTTATGTTAACTGGGGATACCTGAGTGTTGCCAGTGGTCCCGCCGGGTCTCCCTCCTGCCATCTTTATGTGTCAACAACAACGGGGGGGGGGGGGGGGGGGGGGGGGGGGGAACCAAAAGAAAAATAACAAAATGAAATGAATATAAAAAAAACGTGGGACAAGGAGAGATTATGTTAATGACTGCGGGACCAGAAAGATGAGTGTTCTGGTTCACCAATGAGCTCCGTTTACATATAGTATGCTTTCACAGTTTTCAAACTGCATTCGGCTGACATCTGCCACTTGGAAGAAGCCAATTGGTAACCAGTACAACAGTGTATGTGTGTTTAGAGTTTTAACGAAAAGCTAGAGCAATAGCACACAGGAACTTATTTTACTTTAAATCTAGCTCTATTAAGAAACACAGAAAGAGTAGAAACATGAGACAATAGACATGAGACAAAGTTACAAAAAAATCATACATAACAACTACCTCCCATGTTGGGAAACAAAAATGAAAATACAATGGACTGGAGCTGTGAATCCTAAATCATTTAAATAATCTGATAAATGATGCAATGTGGCCAGTGCTCAGGTCAAATGAGAGCCAAAAAACCATAAATCAAGCAGTAGTCTACCCTCAAGGGACGAACCATCAGGAAAACTAGATTACACTGTATTTGATTAGCACATTCAAAATGTAGCTCAACATGTCTGCGCACTTTAAGCAAACAACCAGATCTGCAGCTTGTAAGCAAAAAAAAGTAACCAGACGTCTAGATTTGAAATCTTGAATTTTGAATACTGAACCATCTTCAGTTAGGGTGAAGTGGGGGGAGACAAGGAGAACTAGAATCCTCCAGCTTCTGACATGTTGACTGAACATACAGTACATGTCCATGTAAACAGCAGTGGAGCAGGGATGGGCGGAAATAAAAGCGTAAGCATTAGGGCAGCGTTGCCTAAACGTCTATCTACCATTGCATCACGGTACAGGTCACTATTGTACATGTCTGTGTCCTGGTGTTTGTACTCACATGGGCAGTGTTGTTGTTCTGGCTGGACCGTGACCTTCGTCTGGATGTGATGCCAATATTTTCTCCTTTCAGCAGGGAGTGGACTACGTCATCCAGAAAGGTCATTTGCACCATTGATGGATCCACATTTTGAGGTTCTAGCACCTGAGAAATGGCAGATTTCCTTCAGTGCCACTGCGTGAACCTGGTACACTTCTGTGCAAATGTTTCCCTATTCCCTGTATGGCGCATTTTACTTGTATGCAAAACTGTAGGTAAACATTTACACAAACAAAGACATCATTTTGTATACTTGTGCGTGCCTACCTGATCATTCATAACGACCATGTTTCGACTGAAGAGGTCGTGGTGTGTAATGATGCCAGTGAACCACTGGGTGGCTGAGTCCTGTCTGTACACACGCACGCGGTAGCCATTCAAGGAGTAGGGCCCTGGAAGCAGCAGAAAACAGTTGCGTCACACGAGTTCTCACTGCAGGATACTCATATTGCAGGACCCCGTAATTACAGTGATTAAACTGACAGCATGATTATATACATACAGAACTGACAGGATGCTGAAAAGGTTACCTTGCATAAAAATCTCCTGCACTTTCTGGTCTTTTAGCCAGCTCTTCACTTCCTCGTGGAGCTGCGGGTTGTCTCTTAACACTGGGTTCTGGCTGTCCACCTCATCCTGAATTACACAGGGTAACACAAATTCATTTAAAAACCAGTCCACAACAGCCCATAACGTTCGACCAAACCATCAGGAGACCATCTGAATCAGCTGGGTCTCGGCTGGTTAAATATCTGCTCCAAACCCTTCTGTTTGTCAATAGCGTTGACTTTATGTTGCAGTAAACAGCTGCATTACTACAATGACGTTATTACAATGTCTTTCTGCTACCTGTTCATTTTATTTGGATAAGAACAACGCAGCTACTACAAACATTCAAGTAATATTGCTCCACTTCTTTGTCCCTTCACATTGATCCCACAAATGTTAATGAAAATATAAAGACTGTGTAGGCTGAGGAGCAGTATCAACTAAAAATGTTACATATAGAAGTGATGGAAACATCTACTCTCATCAGCAAGATTGTGATCTGAGTTCTAATAATAGCGCCTACTAATGTCACCAACTACAAACACATCAAAGACATTGATAGGACCCACACCAAACAGCTTATAATGACATTAGCCTTGAGGGTGAGATAGGATACAGAGTAGAAAACCAAACGTATCAAGACAACTGCACAAAGACACCATCTGACGGCTTCCTGTTTCAAACACTCACAACATAGATGCTACACACCACTGGCAGAAGACGGAGGGAGGAAGAGGAAGCCACAGTCACCGCACTGGTAGCACACTGCTGTGTCGCTGCCTGTGCGCGTGGGAGTGTGTGCATGTCTTAAGCGTACAGTTCAAGAGGTTATTTTGGAGCGTCCTCACAGGCAGCAACACAAATGAATCGGCGCAACAATAGTGAGGCGCACACGGACACGTTTCAGTTGTACACGTCTTTAAGCAGATTTAAACTCACTAAACTACTTCACAGAATATTCAAACTTAGTTACGCAATAACTATGAGGCTAACGCAATCGCTGTGTTTTTAAGCTTTTTAAGATGCTGAGCTACACAGCATGGTCAGGATCTTTAGCTGCAGCTCGTGTTACTTGAACGTGTCCATGCTCTGCTTTGCATCACGTGCTCCGTTTTCCACAACCTCTCTTACCGCCTATAGTTCCCCTTAACCACCATTTCTTAATGACATTTTAGACAGTGATTTCAAAACCGGATGTGTTGTGTTAGACGTGAGTCCAGAAATCTGGTACGAGGCAACACTTTAATTCCCAAAGTGTGTAGGTATTTTATAAGCTGTTTCAGATGTCTGACCTGCCTCCTCTTTGTTCAGATGTCTGTCTACATTCAAATGACAGGCTGATACACTGTGGGACATGTTGGCAAAAAATAAAAACACAATATGTTTATGATTTGATGTCTCCTGTGACCCACAGAAAGTGAGTAGTAAGTCTGTCTGCTGACTTTGGAAAAATCACCAGTTTGTATCAATCCACTCAAACACTACAGCTACACCACTGATTGCTCTCTGGCCCTCCCTCACTGTCACCACCACTCCCACATGAATGGAACACTTACCCAGTCATACATACCCGCTACGGTCCTATGGCCACGTCGTTTCATTTAGCACAAATGTATAAATAAAAACAAACGAACACATGTATGTGCCTGTGAGTCTATTTGTGCTAACACGACTGCATCTATTCTGGCTCACTGCATGTCCATTTATACATGAAACGCACAGAGACAATGTTGCCAAGGCAACGTGCTCACCACGACCGCAGAATGGTCTATTTGCAACCGAGTGGAAATGGAACATGAGCACAGAATAAAAGGCATAGGTCGTCAGGCCCACAGAGGTATACAGAAGAAAGCATCTCACGCAGTCTCTCACATTGTGTTTTCTATTAAGTCAAAATCTAATTTAACGTAATCCTTTCACGAGTCAAGTGCTTTGTTTGCCGCTTGTCTGTCGACAGTCGTAGGTATGAATGATGAATACATACGACCGCCACCTGCTGTCAACGTGGGGCATCTGTGCCCAGATGTAGGTAACGAGAGGCATTGCAAGTGTCTCTAGTTCACCGCCTTAACACCCCATAATTTCAGTAACAAGACTAGATTCTAAATTTACCAGGCCAATAAAAGAAGGAACTTTTAAGTACTGCCCAGGCTGCAAAAGTGGTTGCCACAATTACAACTTACACAATTAGCAATTTTTATTACAGTTGTAAAAATGGAACGTTTGCAATCTGCCACTTTGTCCAGTGAGTCATATGATGTGAAATACGGTGGCTCTCTCATTGACACGTCAGTCAAACATTAAATAAAGGTCATGCCAGCTAAAGTGACAGTCCAAACACCCACGGTGTGAAACCGGTCTATGGGTGACCGCCGCTGCTGCTGCCTAGGCCACAGAAACCTCTCTTCTTGCTTGCTAAATGAAGACAATGAGATTAAAGACTTTTAAACTGTACTTCAGTCATGCCTATTTAATCCACTGTAACTGGGGCCATGTGTGCATTTCACAGACACTGTGGGTGTACAGTTACACCATCCCCACGGTTAATTTTAGAAGACGTTGCTGTCCAGGCTGACACACATACAAACAAATGCAGACAGGACCATCTGGCAGAAAGCCATTCGTCAATCATCAGTCATTCTCACATTTTACGCTGATATACATTCCACTGAGATCTAAGGTCTAAGCAGTACAATCTCATGCTACGCTTGGATGTTGTGAATTTCTTTGCATTTCTTCTTGTGTATGCTGCAATAGACTGGGTTCACTGACAGTGATTAATGGAGGTGTTTCGAAGCCCATGCAGTGATTTGCACTACAGAGTCCTGTCCGTTTGTTAATACAGTACGGACTGAAAGCCCAAAGCTGATGATCAATATCAGTTAGCAAAAAGGACGTGTTCATTTCATTCAGCGTTTCCACCATTAAAGCTGTAGGTATGAGGACGCAAACTCTTTTCCACAGTGCACTGGCAAATTGAAAACTGCTGCTGGTACTAGCACAACACTCTGGAAAATACACTGCTCTGTGTGTGTGTGTGTGTGTGTGTGTGTGTGTGTAGTTTGGTAGAAGTCTTGAGTCAGCACAAACAATTTTATTCTCCACCTCTTGTCTCTCAGCCTCAGCACGTACTATAACTTTCTAGCAAGAGGGACACACACACACACACACACTAGTGCAGCAGCAGGCTGGGCTGGCCCACTGCACAGTGACTTCATTGTACCAGTTATGCTGAACAGATTGTAGCCCCCCCTTCCTTCCAGCCTTCCTGTCCAACTGGAAAAACAGAGAGGGGTGTGGCCACAGCTTCACTGCTCTGAGTGTGTGTGTCAGAGGGAGAGAGTTGGCCTTTTTACTGCTCTGTGTGCTTCAAAGGCCTCCAGAAGAATAGGCAGCTCTGTGTGGGTATGGGTGATTTAAGAATGGAGGAATGTGTGTGTGCTTCTCCACGTCTCTACTGTGGCACAAGAGTTAGGCCCCCATTTTATTGCCTTCATGTGGCTGCTGATGTAAATGACTGGGGCTGTGCAGTTGTACAAGTGTGTCGATTCGGTGACAGTGGGGCAGTGTAAATAACCTACTTATATGTATATGGTAAACTTGACAAGCTCTACAGGCTGCACCTGTTACAGGTATACAGAATATTCTGGTGGATGTGCAACCACATTTACAGCAGTCACCCTGATGGCAAGTTCCACCCAGAAAAGGCCCAGCCAGGGTTAAAGCACCAGGCTCCGCAAGAGGAGCTGCTGCTAAACACTGTGCCACTATGCTGCTTCTAAGCCAGAATGATTTCTCTGCTAAAGTATCTGTGCCAAAGGTCACACGCATGCGCTACATGGGTGCCGTTTTACAGCCTGTGACCATTTAGGCCTGTTTCACTGGCTTCAACCGAGCTTTAATGCAGAAGTTGTAAAATGATAAACAGGTTTTATAGATTTGTTTGCATGCTTGATTACTTCGGTGCAAACAGGATACAAAATGCCAACTTGTGCTTTAGCTGGTGGTAGCATCATTATTACTTCACTGAAAAACAGTATTATCTACAGTAGCCCTTCACAAGAAGGTAAATAGATACTCACAGGGTGAAGAAGCCCAAACGTAAGCCACAATAATAATATGATGTGCGGTAAAACAGTGGTGCACTCACATAATACTGTTTATATACAAGTAGCACAGGCTGGTTGTCGCGGTCTTTCTTCTCCTACCAGCAGTCAATCATTTTCCTGATACAGGTGTTTGTGGTAGCTGGCTATGACAGGGTTAGTGCACCGGCCACAGAAAATACAACTGATCATCAAAGCACAGGTCACCAGAGGACCGAGACTCAGATCTACGACTTCTGTCTGGCTGCAAACAAAAGAAAAAACAGAAAAAGTGTCTGTCTCTTGGTATTTGGATATGTCTTGGCACAAACTGACAACGGGTGGTCAGAGAGTGGAACACAGCCTTCTCTGAGTGGAACATCATGTTCCAGGCAGCACAATACAACAAGCTGTGATCATCTGTGAAACACTGACACACACATACTCACTCTAATTAAGGACCCAGCCCTTGAATACAAGTGCACTGTCCCACTGTCATCTACAGGCTCCGTATCAATCGGTATGTGTGTGAGGATGTAAATGGTGAGTCAGACATGAGTCGTGTCTAAAAATCAGAGAGATGACAGACTGCGGCAGATTAAAGCCGGGCGGTGTCAGCTCCATAAGGAACACAGCCCCTGACCTATGCTTGTAGAGTTGGATAAATGTGATAAAGCATCTGTGTCTAAGGTCACAAGCATGAGCTGTTTGAGTGTATGAGTATGTTTCTTAAAACATACCCCTGTGATGCTTCATATCTTTAAGTACGCTGTCATGAAGTCTTATCACAGTTCAAATTCATTTTTCAGGCTTCAGCTGGTTTTACTTTTTTATAAGTGTTCTGGTGGACGATTATCTGGTAGAAAAAAACTCGTTACCTGGCAGAGCGAGCGCCTTCACCAGGCATGATTATGCTTGGGCGCGCTTATGAGGGCAAATGCAATTATTACCTGGTATGGTTGGTAGGCCGAATGGTCAGACAGGAAGTCCAGCTGTCGGTCTAACAAGAATTCCACCGCTGTTACTGATGACGATAGGCTCTTTCCCACCAGTGGCTTAAACGCCTGCACAGACACACAAAACACAGCATGGTCAGACACAACATGACAATATCATTTTTTTAATTGATTAACAGCACATGTATAATTCAAGTTGGAGCTGCAGAAATTGCTATAAACTAAATGCCAGGGAATGGAGGCAGAGGAAACAGAGGAATAAAGGAGGAGAGATGAATGGCAGAGCAGCATAAGGGATTAGAGGGAGGAAAGCCACGAGCTCGGACATGATGAAGAGCGGCAGAGAGCGATCGGAAAGAAAGCAACCGAGTGCGAGGGGGAGACAAGGACAGCTCCGGAGTGATGAATAAATTAATGAGTAGAGGAAGAGTGACAGTTCAAAGGCAGGATACTCTACTTTGATGTTGCCTCTGCTACACATACGGATGTCTGATCTACCACACATACAACATAGGCCAAGGCTGCACTGGCTTCCATGTTTCCTCCTCATATCAGTGTGATAGTTACATGATTTACAGTTCTATTCATCACTATGCAGGGCTTGTCTTCTGCCACATGATTTTGGGGTAGGCGACTGTCTGGAGCTGTCAGAAAGGCAAGAGAGCTCAGCAGTAGTGAATGTGTGTGTGTGTGTGTGTGTGCGCGCAATAGGGGCTGCTGCCGTGATTTATGGTTACATAACAAGGTCAGTCTGATAGAGAGATGAGAGATTAGAGGTGAGAAACATGACCCCACCCCCACAGACGGGAGGAGGACATAGTGTGTGCAAGCAAAACATGATAGTGTGTGTGTGTGTGTCTGCAGCTTTATTTCTGTCTGGCCTTACGTCTCACATTTCCAGCCTGTGGCAGCACCACGCAGCTGGTAGCACAGGCCGCGCTGCTGGACATTATTTTAGAAATAACTGGTGCCTATTTGAAACTCTCACTTTTGTCTACGCTGTCCCCGCTGCTGTTATAGACCTTCTCAGACTGAAGCTGCTTATGTTCATTGTCTACATTTGCAGCACAGTATTCCAACATCTATCTAAATGTGACGATACACATAGGTGCACATATATAAATTAGGTAAAAAAAGAAAAGAAATACATGATCACAGTTCTCCTCAAAACCCAACTCTAATGTAACTGTGTGGGATGAGAGAGACTACACATGCTGGACAGTATATGCATGATGGGAATTAATTCTGCTAACGGCCCATGAACACGGGGAAGCAGCGCAAAAGCATGATGGGACGACTGAAAGGTTTACAGCATGTTAATACTCAACACATGGCGTAAGCTTGTTACCATGACTACCAGAGACACAGTTGACTGAAAAGGCTCTGTAGAAGGAATGCATGACAGACCAAGGGGGGGATGAGCATGACATAACACTGTCTTTAGAAGGGTGGGCAATCTGATGGTTTTAGATTATGACGGATATTTAAGTGTCATTTATAATGTGTAGTAAGTTAGACATACACAGTACGTGTTAAACACGAGACGTTACTGGATATTACTGGATATATGAACATTTTAACATCTAACTCAACAACTGAATACCATCTGTGCCCCCCTGCTCTGATTCCCCACTCGCAAACTAAGAGGACATGACACTTCCTCCATCCCTACTAAACTCACATATACACATACATACATACACACACACACACTCAACTCAGTCACAATAAGGTCACTTCTGCCACAGTGTGCCAGTGAAAAAATATTCTTTGACTTTATTTAAAGACCATGACAAGCAGACGTTTACTGTGAATGTATAACAGACATTAAAACTGTGGCTCTAAATAAACGCACGTTATCATAAAGAGAACAAAACACATAATGACAAAGCATATTTACTCGCTCTCTCTCACACACACACACACAGCAGGTCAGTCTCACACCACTGCCCTGCGCCTGCATGTGAATAATTTATAGGGAACTATGAAGCATAATGTTCCAGTGGTTTTGGAGTTGTATTTTCTGCTAAAACACATTTTTAAATGTATCCGAAAGTGCTGCATTAGTTGACACAGCTAAAGTTATTGTGTTGCATTGTCAGGAACATGGCTGGAGGTGCATTCAGTTTGTAAACACTGTCTATACTTGAACTGCCGAAACATTTTTCCACAGCATGATACTGGTTTGATTCACCTTAAAAAAAAAATCTTAGTTAGTGCGCTCTCCTCACTGAAGGTTCAGCAAGTAAGCACTACCAAAGGTACTGTTAGAGCACAGGCAGGTTATTGTGTCACTTATGAGGAACCACTGTAATGTTGTTGTGTGACCTTTGAAGTGTGGCAAAGGCTGTTTCAAAGTCTCCTGTAAGATGCAGCCATGTGGTAAAAAATCTCTATACAAACATCATGGCCAGATTAGTCAGACCTATCCTTATGAAGACTCAAAGCCAATTCGACATAGCCCAGACGACAGCGGGGTGATTCTGAACAAAGTTGCTCCGAAACCACAGGAAATAGTATCATCTGCTTTCATAAGCTTCAGCACAGGGTGGATTTGTTGATGACCTCAGAGATGTGGAAATCAAGATGTTAAAACCAAGTCATAGACAGGAAATTTATCAGAGGAACTAAAACAGCCACCACAGTGCGCCAGGCTCACAACTGAGCAATTTATATGAATCACAAACTCTGTATACACTTAATGTACTGTGGCACAATATGAACTGAGGGGAAGCGTTTATGTTTATCACAACAGTGCCCACTGCAGCGACAAAGATTTATATATTAATTAAGTTATGGCATTTCTTTTGGAAACACCAACCACATCAGTTCTATAACAGAAATCTTTGATGGTAGGTCTGTAGAAAGGGGGCATCAAGGAAGATTACAATAATAATATAATATACTATAATATACACATGCGCACACGTCGACTTGTAGGACAAAACAGACGAGGATGACTGTACATTCTATTCTGGGATACATCCACAGCTCCAAGGCGGTTTGTTACTCCAACCAATTCACCCTGATGGATCAAACTAAACTTAGGTTGAAATATAAAAAAATAAACCTTGACACAAACTGACTGAGAACAGCGAGGGGATAGAAAAATGTTACATTACCTCTCCTCTCAGTCTCCAAACAACGTCAAATAGCAAAGGCTCTGAAGAAAAAACACTTGACAAAACTAGCTTTGATCCAACAAGCAGGGGAGAGACAGGAAGAAAGAAAAGAAAGGATGACGAGGGTAAAAAAAGGCGCAGTAGAGAGAGAGAGAGAGAGCGAGAGAGTGAGAGTGAGAGAGGTTTCCTCTTGTGGTGAGAAAGACAGATGGCCAGAAGGAGAGAAAGCACAGCACAGAGGACGAGCTACACAGCCGACATTTTAACTGCTGCTGACGCAAGGAAGGAGAGAGGGAGGGACGGAGGCAGGGCAGGCCGACACACTTCCCCTCTGTCTCTCTCTCTTTCTCTCTATGTGACGCAGTCTCGCTCTGTCATTACTCACCACACTGTCTGACTTGCTCTCTTTCTTGCTCACTCTCCCTGCCTCTTCCTCTAAACTGTCTCTGTCCCACTCGTTCGCCTCTCTGATCTGTCTACTGAGCTTTATTGTTCTGAAGCAGACGAAAAAGCAGTAAAGAAATAACCGATAAACATTCAACCAAACCACTGAAAGTTAAGTTTCCATAACTGGTTGGACAGAAATTGCAAAAGCAGAAGTAGATACCAGACGGCAGCAGACCTCATTTTCACCTGGCCCATGAGTTTGATGATAGGGATATGTATACCATACATATCATAAATGTAAAATTGACTGTAATAGTTAAATACAAGCTAAGATGAACTGGTGTCTAATTTAAAGGGGCAATGTTACAGTTTTATTTTTAATTTTTTTGGCAATGAGACCTATTCATTGTGTTGATCTGATTATTTGACTCGGTTACTTTATGACCGTCATGTCCTGGACCAGTGCCGAGTCTGCAACTGCTTCTTAAAAATCCTCTACAACGGGCCTTTAATGTTTCAACAAGACTCTAAAGAACAAAGCACCAAAGGGATAATGTACTGGAAGAAAAGAACCAGAACCCTGTGAAAATTCAGCACATCAGACACAAAAGTCTAAGGAGTCAACTTTGACCTTATCAGCTGATTAATCCACCCATCAGATTTACACTCTCTACTGTACACACACACACACACACACACACACACACACACACACACACACACACACACACACACACACAGTAGTGCAGTAATATCCTGCAGTCCATCTGTCACACTGATGCAGGATTAAAGCTACCGTCATTCAAGCACACACACACACCCTGTACCAAGCAAGAATAAAGAAATAATTCAGTCAGTTTTACCTGCAGATTTTAAAGAAGTTTGAACTAATCTGAGTAAATTAATACTGAAACCCTGCCTGTGTTCTCTTGCTCCTGTTTGAGTGGTCTGTGCTGGGAGACAAATGCTTTTCTGCAGTCCTCGCTGCCATAAAGGTAAGCTATAATTACACATGCAAACACAGATCCACAGGAGGCAGGAGATTACACTAGCCCAGCTCCATCTGCTCAGGGGGAAAGAAAGAGGGAATAACCAAGGAAGAACAGGGGGTTGGATTTTTTTTTTTATTGACCCAGTTAAGCAACACGACATTTACATGTCACACAGCGGACTGGTTTCCTCTCTGGCTGGTTGAGAAGCACGCTTGTTCCAGGGGTTATCTGTCTGGAGATGAGCAGCTAAACACAGCAACAGTGTGTAGTGAAAAGCAGGCGATATTCAGGTGGTGGTGAACAGAGCCAATACAATGTCCACGTAGCAAGATGTATGCTGACATTCATCTCAGTGTGTGTGTGTGTGTGTGTGTGTGTGTGTGTGTATCTGTGATTTTACTTTACAAAGTGGCCCACTGTTGCTAGGTAACATAGCAGGATTTGAGCCATCTGTAGCCAGACAGGAGAGAAGTCAAACAAAAACAACCAAGATATTACATGTCTGTGGTCTGTGCCCCCATTTTCTCTGATTTAAAGTAGTGTGCTACAAGGAACTCTGCTCATTAAGACTCATTCACATTATTATACTACTGTTACCCTAGAAAATATAAATCACCAACTGTGACCTCAATTATAAACATATACTGTAGTAAAGTTATCACCCGTCTGACAGCTTCAACTTAAAACTGAGAAAATATAACCTTGTAAAGGTAGAATTAATGGTGCGCTCTACTGGGTTAGATTACTGTACAGGTGTGCCTAATAAATATATGGGCAAATTTCATGAGCCCATACATCTTCCATTAAAAATTCTAAGCCAACCAAGAACTGACGTTTTCAGCAATATGTGATCATTGCAGCTGCATCTGTGTCATCCATCAGAAATGCAAATTAACATCATGTACGAGCTCTTTAAAAAGCCTTCAGTTCATTCAAAACGCTGCTGCAGCTTTGCAAGACAGATCATATTTCCCCTACATCAGCTTCTCTCTACCGGCTGAGAAACAACAAAGTTGGGACACCCGTTACCACCGCTCCGTCTGAAACGGGGACAAAGGAGCAGTCTGCCAGTTAATGTCGCTGTGTAGCAGTGCATGGGCACTCAGCCAGAACACGGCATAAAAGAGCAGCGGGTGCTCTGTTAGTTGTACTGCTGGCTCTGCACCATGTGCCTTTCGCTACAGCGGTGGCAGACACACCATCGCACGTCCTGTCAGTTAGCTTAACAGTCTGCCTGACAGACATCAGACATCCACCACAACACTGTAGCTGATAGGGAAGCCATCGCAGCACCTTGAAGGGCTGTGCCATAAAACAATCTGTAGAAAATGTTCATCTGTCGTATTGTGCATATTATTTATATTGTTGTGTCCCAAATGAAGCACAGATTTCTCCCAAACGGCAGGGATTACAGGCAGGCAGAATTACACAGGAAAGATCTTTCTGAAATCTCTGACTAGGCAAAACAAGGATTTGTACGTAAAGGAGAGGCTGTTTGGCCTTTGGTGTGATTATGAACAGAAATGTCAATAGCATCTACTACTTGACTATAGTTATCATAGAGTCAGACATGTGCATTTCAGTAAATGTGGATGATCATGAGCAGCATCTCTTCTCTGATTAGCTTGAATTATTAATGGGCAATGTTTTACCAAATATTGCTGCCGTTCTCTCCTTCTCCTCCATCCGCTCAACCCCTTGTTCACTTTCACACTCACTGTCTGTCTCTGCCCTTGGGTGTCATCTGGGCATTGGAATTCACTTTGTGTCTTTGATGGGAGTCTGCACTGAGTGTCTTTAATGAGTTCACGTTCCCTGTGAGACAGAGAGGTGATGTAATATCTGGATCATAGATGTAACGGCACACACACACACACACACACACGGCAATGGTTGGCGCAAACACAGTGGGCTTGAGGGAACAATAGACAGATGTAGTGAAGAGGAAGGTTTTGATCCTGTAAAATCATCTCTCTCTTTGAATCCATTATCAGATTGGATTTGATTCCATGTTGCTACTCTAAAAAGTTGCACAGGTGAAACATAATTTGTCCCAACTCCAGTGTGAAAACTATTAATGCTATCGTGTAAATGACTAAAAACAAATACAACAGCTGTTCTTCAAAGTCCAAATCCAAGCATCAACAACAGTGTATGCTTTTGTTTTTTTAAAGATGGTTAATGTTTCAAACTAAGCCAAAACATCATGTAACAACATTGCTACATGATTTTCTTTACGGTTATGTAATGCTGGCATTTTTGTTGCAATAACAGGGAGAGAGAGAGAAAGAGAGTTCGCTCAGCTGTAGCTCCACGTATCAACCTCCACTGGAGGTCAGCCATCCACTTTTTAACAGGAGGCTTTCGCAGGACGCGCCAGCTACCTTTAGGTAAACATTCTAACACAAGCACCTCAGTCCACCTCGACTCCCAGACAAAAATATAGTACCTTCATAACTGTGGCAAAGCTTTTCCTCAATGGGAGGACAAGTACTGGCTTTCCTTCACAGCGGGTCAAAAACAGAAATAACGTGTACATGATGTTCACACCTTGGACATCACACAAAGTAGACTGACACCCAGTTGTTGCAGCATTATAGACTTGACAGATGTGGATATTTTTATTTCTTTGTTAGCATTAAGCAGACATAAATCTTTTCTTAAACCAGGGACATGCTTCTTCCAACCTTTTGTCTAATAAGTCCAATCCAAACAAAGAGTAAGAAGTGACAATCTTTTAGCACATGGTAACATCTGAAACACCGACTAATTAATGTAACGTTCAGTTTTAGTGCATCGCTAGAGCAAGTATGAAAACATCTATATTATAAAGTGCCTGTATGGTGGCACATTAAAATGTAATGGTGTGGCTGCATGCAGGAGGAGCATGTGTCACCACGGTTCACATGAGATCAGAGTGTCAGAGAGGGTAGAGAGAAAGAACGGGCGAAAGGCTGAGTCACGGAGTGCGTGTGGAAGAGACAGCCTCCCTGATAAAACAAACAGAGCATTTATGGACGCAGCCACAGTGTGCCAGCTACTCTCACTAATTCATGGTGTGAACAGCTGAACCTGCAGCACTGTGGTAGCGCCATGTTTAATACAGCCGTATGGCCTAATTATGCACAGTCATTTGTCATAATCTCACCTAAGAAGCACTGTCCCAACACAACGAGAGACACGCTGTTATTACCAGATCACCACACCTGAAATGTGTGTGGTCACCCTCGTATGCTGTCAGCCACATTCCACAGCATTTGTGTATTTAAGCTGTACTTTATGACTCCCTCAATGAGTCAATGCGCCAATGAGCTCACAGGTTAAAGATGAATTTGCGTTTAGCAATTTGTCAACGTTCTCTGTGGCATTTTAGCCTTCCTCTTTTTAAATTGTCCAAATGCCATTTTATGGATCTCTCTCTCTCAACGTTTGCCTCCTTTACTCTGTGCTGGCAATAGCAGAGAATAGAATAAACATGTCGCAAACGCGACGTGACAGATCTGCGTCTGGTGGAATTGTGGGGTTAGTCCAAGCTGATCCTGGCTGGCAAAGTGCAATGGAAGCTTCAGATGCGGTCACACTAAAGGCATCCCCAGTGTGAGATGAACCGCATTCTAAGAAAGTGAACTGAATATACATCCAATCACAAGTCTGGGTGTAACAGCTTCCTGCTCCAACAGTTCTGGTGTGTGAAGACCTGTGCATCATGTTTATGTATAGAGCAATAACAAGTTGAGGGTTTCTCTACTGTGATATTTGATAATAATGTAAACCCAGCGCAAAGTTAGCACAAACTTGGAGGGTAATATTTGACTTATGCCACAACCACCAAATGTGATCAACCATGAAAACCAAATATTTTCAATAGTTTCCTCAATTGTTACCGAACTTCAGAGATGGTGTTGTCTGTGTTGCTAGGCAACAACTAGCTAAACAGGAAGGGATTTGTGGGGCAAATGTTGCTTTCATTCCACGGAGCAGCTGCAGCACACATATAATGAAAACGATAGAAGCACATAATATTTCAAACTTCAGGAAGTCATGAAAATAATATTTCAGAGAAAAGATTACTGCACCATAGCATTTCAGTTGATAAATAACGTTAATATTTACTAGCAGTGCCACAAACAAAAACTAAATAAAGCATATTGTCAAATCTGTGCACACACTGAACAACAACAACAACAACAACAACAACAACAACATGGCCAGTCACAGGAAACTGACCAAATTAGGCACAGCGTATACTGATAGGTCAAAGGTGAAAGGTTTGACTGAAAACCTTTTCAACCCAAATAATTAAATAACATTATTCTGCTCATGTCTAGAGATTAATGTGGTGCGACACATGGAGAGTTAAGCAAGCTGACATTTATAGGCTGGGAACAACAACATACGAGCCCTTACTGCAACTTAAATGTCTGTTCACCGACTATAGAATAAACTACTCAGTACTGGGTAGAGCTGAATTCATTATTAAGTATGAAAATGGTCATTAGAAATTACTTTCAGCTCTAAGCAGCGTGTGGCATTCATTCTCTGTGCTGTGCTAAATGTACACTGGAATACTGCATGGCTGAAATCACAGAAACAAAAATGCTTTTCTATATTGTGCATAAGTCGATACACAACGAAAACAATAGGAAATAGATACAGTATGTTCAGATGCCTCTGTGAGAAAACAGGGGAAAAGCCACTGCAGAAAAACAGAGAAGGGAAAACACAAGAAGACCAAATTAAAGCCAAATGTGTATGTTTGTCTATGTGTGGGTGTATTTAGTGTGTGGGGGATGGGACCTGTCTCAGTGAGTTACAAAGCTGGTGTGAGCAGGGTGGGGATGGTGGAAACTTCACAACATAACAGGCCCAACCCAAACACGCAGCCTGAGGCAGGTCCTGTCTTGAGTGACTGCTGCTATTAAAGCAGCAGCTCTTCGCATGACAACAGTCATCTGCCTCTATCCTTTCCCAAGCTTGTTTCACACCATATCTTTAAGCTGGAACTGTGGGCACACAGGGAAAAGGTCGCAAAGCACTAGTGTGTGAGTATGTATGTGCATACAATACGTGCACCCAAGGAAACAGCCCTTCTCATTAGCCAAGGGAGCTGAGACTATCCTACAAGAGATATCCCTATACCTTCTACATACAGTGCATGATAAAAACCAAAAAGTCCCAAATGTCAGCCGTGAGCCGTGAGGTCAGGCTGACCACTCATCTGTCTCTCTTTCTAAATTATTGAGAAAAGCTTTATAACATTCCATTCACTGGGCTGCCAACAGTGGGAAAGAAAAGGGAACTAGTGAGTGCGTAGAGGTAAGAGTGACTTAGCTGCAGCTCTCCCTTTGTATGTCTGGAGAGCGCACATACGCCAAGACAAGTTCAAATAAATAGGGCCAGTAGGTGAGCTATGAATGGACACAGTGTGACAGCACCATTCTTAACAGAAAGACTTAACACAGCATGAAAGGATGGACAGAACAGGATGGAGACTGGTGGACCTGTACTGTTTCCAGTTCCAACTGCAGTTATCAGGTTAATGCATCATTCTGTTGCTCCGCCTACAGCTACTGCCACTACTACCAGCATTACGTGTTCTATTAATACCCCTACTACTACTACTACCACCATCATTAGTTTCACTGAAATACGAATCAATGCTACAATAGTAAACCACAGTCAGGTGGTGCTGCATTCCACCTTAGACATTCCTCTCAGTTCATTTGGTCTGTGCTATTACTCCATGACAATAACAAGGCTATGAGAGCATCAAAGATTAAAGATGAGTTAGTTGCGAATGTCTGAGAAAAAACAGGGGGAAAAAAAGTCTGTGTTTTAGTGTGTAGAGGTCACAGGCGTTTAGTTACGTAATGATGCAATAACGAGACAAGCACTTCCCACAATCTGTGTTTCTGACTGGAGCTAAACATTTCTAGGGGAATGCGACAATAATAGTCAGCAGATGTACTCAAAACTAGTGTCTGTTGAAGAATACGAAATAAGCAAACGCAATTGTTTGTGCAATAGCCTCAAAATAAAAAAGGTCAACATTCACAGGTTTCCTTGTCATTTTTTTACTCAAATGTTAAGCTTTGCACAAACAAGCTCAACTCATCCTGCAATGATGAGTCACATCAGGCTTTTAACATTTTTAAAGAAAATCTTGCATCATCAGTACCAATACGCCAAAGTCTCTGTTCTTGCCTGACACCTGGTATACAGTGCACCCACAACGCTAAAATATATTCCTGCGGGTGATGGCCCCATGTACTGTAATTTATTCGGACTGTGCAAGGCTGGGGGCCATTCATCAAGGCTTGCCAGCAAGTTCCAGTTCTGGTTCTAGGGCCCTAGCTTCCCTGATCTAGACGGTGGCAAACCTCCAAAACACACTATTCATTTCATGAATGTGTCTGTGTTCTTGGAAAGAACATTTTTCAAGCAATCCAGTCAATCACTTATTCACAGAGTCAGCTGGGAAACCCAATAAATGCTTATCTGCTTTTTTGCAGATGATGTGGTTCTGTTTTTGTAATCAAGCATGACATGATGCAGTTTGCACTTCAGTGCATAAACTCAGCCCAAGCCTTTTACACAAGTGAGGGTCAGATGGAGCGTGGGATTGGTGCAGGTTAAGTGGTAACACAAATTTTCACTGTACAAGTGACAGTGACAATAAAGAATCTATCTATCTATCTATCTATCTATCTATCTATCTAGTAAAGAATCGAACAAACAAACCTGGTTGTTCCAGTGCCTATAAATGCACTATATTGTATGTTCTCAGCCGCATAAAGCCAGTATTTTAATTTGAGTATGTATATGAGGAGGTGCTGTTTTGTTTTCACCAAGATTCTTCAATGTGATTTTGTTATCGAAACCTGTCACTCACTGCATTTTAATACAGCTTTATTTCCTACTTGCATGAATGTGTGTCCACTAGATTTTGTTGCTATGACAATTGTAGAGGGAGTGTGTGATATAACGAACAAGTAAAAAACAGGAGGAAGACAGAGACAAATACTGAGGGAAAAAACTGTGTGTCAAAGTCTTTGAACTCTTATCTCCCATGCATGTGCCAGATGGCGCTGCACACTCTGCTATTACATAATCAAAACAGTGAATCATATTTCTACGCACACATTTACAGCCACTGTCAGACAAACATCCACACAGTCCAGAACTACCTGCCATTACTGTCAAACATTTATGAACCAAGCTACCAAGTCAAGGAAAGACACCAAGTCATTCATCTCTGACAGACCTCAAAGATAGCACACGTATGCCGCTTGAGCATGACTACACAGACCACAGTTGTCTCAAGTGTGTATGATGCAGTGTGAGAAACAGTGTGACATACAGACAACAGTAAAACCCACCACAGGAACCACACCAAAGCACGCGTGTGTGATGACAGAGACACATCAGACTTTGCACAGCCTTGGAATGCTGATGACAGACGCACACAAACGTTCAAAGCCACTGAGAGCTGCAGGACTTCATTATTATACTAGGAGATAACTGATCGTTTCATAATGTGTATTTGTCAACTCAGGCGTGCAAAGAGCTTCTACAACTTCTACAGCTAACAGCATGCATGCACCACGCCTCTCAACATGTGGCACCTCTCTTGAGACTTGTCATATGGTGCGACACATATAAAAACATAGCTGTGTTCTGTTTTGTTTTGCTTAACCATTGTACAGTCACCAGATTTCCTCTGTGCAGGTTAAGTAGCACATATAAATTTGTTGTGTTTCAGCATAACGTCTGGAGGATGTCGAGAAAAATGTGACGTCTGGGAGATGGACTGACTGAAACACGGATGCCACACAGTTAAGACAAGAAGAACAATCCTGTATATAGATGGTGAGTAGTACTCTGTGGTTAAAGTCCAACGGCACAGATAACCGTCATCTGCCTGACTCTTCCTTTCATTACATCCAGCCTATAAATAGAAAACAAAGGTCTTACCAGGGCAGGCCACAGTATGTGCTTGGCCTTTGTTCCCTGCAGCAGACATCCTGCTCCTCCACCTGCTCCTGCTCCTCCTGCTCCCTCCTTCCTCTTGGCCCAGACCAGCTGGTGCTCCAGGAGAAACAGCTGGAAATCCTCGTAGACCTTGACCCACTCTCTCTTCTCCCACTCCTGGTCGTCAAACTCCACATATACCTGGTATAGCACAGAGGGAGACATTTCAGTAACATCATCAGAAATAACCTTTGAGGACACTTTTGTACTGGACATCTTTTTAAAAATTGTGACCACTGCATGGGCTTAGCAATAGAGTGACACTGATATTATCTAATAAACAAAGGCTAATTTAATTTTAACCATAACTCAGGGTCCACCCACCCTCCACAAGCAGCCTTTTGAGTTATGTTGCCAGTTCAACCAGTGTATAAAGAAATGTTACACAAACCGCTTTTGACGGGTATCCACACAGTATGTGGGCCTCAGTATATACAGCCCTTCAGAGAAAACCATCTTCCCACAGACAGAAGACAGAAAAGATAACACACAATGACATTTATAAATACATCACACACAAATGCTAAACATGCCCTCCCCCACATCGAGATCCAGCTTAAACAGAAAAAACATTTGTTGCCAAGGCTTCATGTACTGTAACATCCTGAACTGAAGATCCCCAGACCTCTTAGGAAGAGCGGGGGGGATGGAGGTGAGCCAGGGAGAAAGGGAAGAAGATGACGAAGCAGACGGAAAAGGATAAGAGAACTACAACAAAGAGGGTGACGGAGAAAGAAGAAGGATCGTGAGACGAAGTCATAATCGAGTGAGGCAGCAGCAGATAATAAATGCAGGATGATCCAAGTTAATGGGAAGGAATTCTGAGCTGACCGTCATAGAAACCTTTACATTTCACATCTTCTGTTAAAATGAAGAATGGTGAGGAAAACAAAGGAACAAAAACAAAAACACTTATCCAAAAGATTCAAGAAACAACCGAAAACCTGAATATTTATGACAGACCTATAGACGTCCTATGTGCCTGTGTGTGTGTTTTACCATCTGTGCAGTCTGCTCTTGAATCTGCACATATATCATCATAATGTAATGTCGACACAGCACAGACAACAACACAGGGTCTGTTTCATTTGCATGGAAAGATGAAACGAAATGCATGATACTGTATTGTGTCTGCACTCACACACAAGCCTATAGAGTACATCGAGTATTCAGTTTAGATAAACATACGAAAGCTAGGAAAGGAGAAAACTCACTGTCTGGTGAGTCTGTTGCTATAGTTACCGAAGACAGCAATGAGCACTGGTCATGGACGCGCAAACACACACACGTACAGAGATCTGTGAATCAGTTCGGGCTCCGATCAGGCACAGTGAGCAGCAATAACAGAGCGAGAGAACAAAGAGCAGCAGATGCCACGTTTCTACCACTGTACAGCATCTGATCTGATCAATGTCAGATCTCACCATCTCTACAACTTGCTCAGCTGAGGGCATCAAACAAACACACTAACCTACACACAAAAATAAAGCTGAATATGACCATATATGGCTGAACAATTCAGATCAGATCTGACAAATTAGTCTTCATGGGAGGGCTGTTACAGAATGAATAGCCTGACACTGCTACCTAGATATGCCTGTTGTTGAATTTATATGCAATTTAGCAGCATCGTGACTCTTAGCATGTAAGCATAACCCATTTGTTTTAATCTTAAATCTATTACAATAAGGTTTTTTGCTTAATTCATGTTTAATTGCAGCTTTGGGCTGGATACAAGGCCATACAGAGGAGTGAGAACACATCATCCAGGCGAGGAGGTTTTGCTCTGACTGTGACTTGCTGTATATAAATTATTCCTGATTGTTTTTAGATGTTTGCATACCCTGCACGGTGTATAATCTGCCCATCACTAACGGCAGCGGAGGCGCTTTCTGTCTGGCTGCATGGGAGTCTGTTGGCAGCCAATGAGCACTAGGCATTAGAGCAAACAACCAATGTGGAGGAAGCAGCGCTGTCTGCCTTTTAAACAGAGAAGACGCACTGATCCAGAATACAGACGAGCACAGAGGATATGCAGCGTCTGTTACCAACAGGAGGAGAGGAATCATAAAGACAATGGCATCAGGACAGAGCTTGTCAATTTGCCAATCACCTCAGTGGCGTTCACTTAGAATAACGTGTGTTACGCTCTTACATTTTGCTTTTAACCCATTTAGAAGGTTTTAAAGCGGCTAGAGCCTCAGACTTGCCATGTGTTGATTTATGTCTAACCACACACTCACACGCACGCACGCACACATAGTAAGCTCTAGTCCGCTCTCCAAAAAAAAAAAAAAATTCTAATCTGATTTATTGAGCTTGACTGCATAGCAAACATGTAGGCTAGCCAGGCTAAAAATATCCCTTCATCCCCTTTTCCTCCCAGCGCCTTGGCCAAACAGATGCTAAAAGTTACATTATGGCAAATTCATTTTTATTTCTTGACATAAAGGGCATCAATAGTCTAATGCCTCATCCACCCTTCTCCATGTCTTTTTACATCTGTCTTTTATGGCATTGCATTCATTTGAGTGCCCTTTATCTCCTGTAGGCGATGGACCAAGGGCAGCCATACACCCAAATACACAATGGCCTGATGTGTAAGAAACAGGATCTCCGACCATGAAGCAATTACCAAATACTTAATTCTTTTGAAAAAGATACACACAAAATCAACATGCTTTTATAGATTTCCCTCCTGCTTTGAACTGCATGTACTGAAACAGTCACCTGGTTATAGCAGCACACAGCCAAGGTCTCTCCCAATTTACTGGGCAGGGAAATAAAGCATATGCATCAAATTGCAGTGTATTATAATGCTCATCAGCCTTCCACAGTGTAGGCTACATGACATGCACAGTTGAAAATAAGGCTACAAGTACCAAGTGCCACTGAGTGGACTACTAAGTCTACATTATGTTGAGCTCTAAACAAGAAATGCTACCGTGAACTGTTACCCAGTACCTTGTTACTGTGAAATGTTATAGAGGGGAAAAACAAAGAAAAAAGCAAAGACCTACAGGTTCTGAAAAGAGAGAAATAAATAAAAAAGAATGGTCTGAAAATAAATAAAAATAAGGATCACGCGAAGAGCAAAAAACAAACAACACATAGGAGAGTGTGGAGTGGATGATGGATGATAATGTCTCAGTGAGAAGGGAAAGGTTCAGGGGTTGATTAATTGAGAATGAGAAAGGAAGAAGCTAATTAAAAGGACAAAGGAAACAAATAAATCTCGGCTTCATCATTATGACTTCATTTAATATTTGGTTTGAGATTAAATACAGAAGCATTCCTGATTCCTGTACAATGAAAGAGGCAAACAATGAGGAATGAGATGATGACAGACATGGTTTGGAGGATGAACTAGACAAAGACAGTCAATAAAGAGATGTAAGGATGTTGAAAATGGGGAAAAAAAATGAAGCAAGAATAAAGAAAAAGATGGAAAACGGAACAAAAGAAATGGAGGACTGAACGGAAAGGCAGAAGATCAAAAGAAGGTGATGTCAAGAACAAAGACGGAGTGAAGTTGAGACGAAGAAATCGAATACAACTGAGGACAAGAAAAGAATGGCAATAAAAGTAGGACGTATGAAATGAACAGAAAAAAAGATTAGAGTAGAGCTGCCTGGAAACAGAGTGACCAGCATAACACAATAGCGGCCAGGTTGACAGCGCTGTAACCAAGGCACCTCGTCCCTAACAACAAACCAAATGATGCTGCTGCTGCTTTCTACTTCTACAGAATAGCAATCAGTGGGAGAGGGAGAGGGGGAGAGAGAGAGAGATGGTCCCCCCAGAGGTACGTAAACACGGCTTCCCCTCATAATTAACAACAGACAAGAAAGCAGCAGACTGGCTAGCTCAGATCTCATCTTGCAGAGACAGAATGAGAGGAAAATATGAAATCTCATCATGCAAACAGGGAATTCAAGCAAAGCTGAAGGGGTTGGTGGTCTTGGGAACCAGCAGCTAATTAGATAAATGCTTGGTGCTGTCGGTGTTCTACGGCTGTTCCTACATCCGGGCCAGCACTTGCCCTTGTTCTGTTTCTCCTCCTCGTTATGGCGACAGCTCAGTCTTCACCGGTAGTTCACCTACTTTACATTCCCATAGTGCTCAGGATGACGCGTCAACTGCTTTCACCACATGCACATCAACTAAGAGTTGAGCTGCTGGCATTGCTTCCAAAGCAACTTTCTCAACTGCACTTCATCTTGACATTAGAAGGACAACTGGTCAATTAAGATTTTTAATTAATTAAAAAAAAACATTTGATTGAATTTGTGCAGGAAAGAATCAAACACATAACATATGAGCTTTGTTTTTTGAGTTTATATGAAAAATATAGGAAAAGTGGACCATGTCCCCTATATTTATAATGGTGCATGGGTTTAAAAAGCCCAGGGGTAACCGGGGTAAGGACCCAACACTACTGAGATGACAGACAGAACCCAGCCAGGGAAGTGAAGTGATTCTGTTGTAGAGGTTCACGAGGATGAAAGTAATGTGGGGGAGAGATAGAATAAGAAAGCAGTTGAGCTGAAGTAATGCTCAATGACAGCATGAAGACACATTCCCTCATCTACAAGGTCATCTCCGTCTCTGTCAAACCCACGCAGAAACCACACCAGACACGAGTGATGTGAACTGCAGTGTGGCAGAGGAATGAGGGGAAAGTGGGGAGAAGGAGGCGAAAGGAAGGGAAAAAGCTGGCGGACACAAAAGGGGGGGGGAAGAGAAAAATATTGAGCGTGAGCAGGGGAGAGGCAAAGTAAACAGCCTTGAGCAGAGGGATGTGACCCAAGTTCCCCCGCCCTCCTTTAGTCCTCCTTCATCTGCTCCATACCGAGGATGTGTGGGCCCAGGGGAGAGGAGGGAGGGAGAGGTGAGAGGAAGGGAGGGAAGGAAAAGGTTCTTCCAAAAATAGCTCAGCTGTTATAAATGCATTACGAGGAAAATACTAAGTTAAACACGAGCCTCTGAACAACGGATTTCAGACTCTGTTGTATCTTTAATGTGCTTCCACATTTACTTTGTTTTAGCGCTTCGGCTTCGTCCATTCACTGAGGCAAGTGTCTTTATCTAGACATTAGCCACGACATATTAAAAGGTACTTCAGCTTCTAGTTTAGTGTTTTTGTTACACGACTTGAAATGGTTTTATCAAACAAAAGAGAAAATCATGCATTCGTTGGGGACAATTTCCAGTAGCAGATCATTCTTCCTTTGGTGCTCTAGTATTGACAGCACAAAGCAATCCGTTGTGTCAGTCTTTGATAGACACTCAGTACTTGTTAGGAGGACGCGTTCAGTTATCTCGGCTTTGCACATGAGATTTGCTTTCAGTGAGATAAACATGCTGCTTAAAGTATGTGTTATGACAAACGTCCATTCACTGACCCACACACTAGGTGCTAGTGTTGCTCCTGGCTTTACGAGCACATCCTAGCATCCAGACACACACGGGTCAACACATTTGTGCTGATCATCGCTGCTAAGGACAGTGACAGCTCGGTTCTAGACCAGCTAATACTTGGAGCCATTTTTTTGGCATTAATAACCACAGAATTAACTCTGATTACTGTGTACAGCACTGCTATGCATATGTATCCGCTAATAGAATGACTGTCTTGCTCTTGAAGCTGTATCAGCAATGCAGGGCTATCAAATATAGAATACTGTAGGGAGCACCTGTTACAGAAACGACAGAGGACAAGTGTTGAATATTCAGTAGAAAGCAAGGACACAAACGGGAATGTTTTTCTTGTCTACACTTTTTCTGCCTCTGCATTTTCCCTTTCGTACTTCTCTCTCCCTCCATCTCTCCTGACAATAGGACTAATAATAGCGAGGTTGCATCAAGACAATCCGTCGGTGGAATCTAGGGCAGCTGCTGCAGAGGCAGGGTGGGAAAATCCCTCCTGCCTTCTCCAGCCTGTGCGCCTGCCTACAGACTCCGCACAACGTTATTATTCTATCCATCCAGGAAAGGAGGAAAGACACTGATTGCATTGTACCCAACACCTTCAAAGCCGATTCTCACACTTGGCTCTGTTGGATGTTTGTTTACGATAACTGAGGCAAAATCCTTTTTGAAATTGTTTACCCAACCTGGAGAACTAGCCTGTCACTAAACTAAGGCATAGGCCTGTACAACTGTGGCTAAGTCAAACCGAATGACGCAAACAGCCACTCTGATCCGTCTGCTAAATCATCTGCATGTTGAAAGACCCTTTGTTTTTTTTCATGAGTCCTTTGACTCAAACTCTCTGTGTCTCTTCAAGACAAAGCTAAACTAATCTGTTACACTGCACAAGTCACACAACAATAATTGTTTACACTTAGCATTAGCTGCAGTCATCCAGGACTTAATCATGGCCCCAACAGTTGCTTTCACTGACAATAGCCTACATAGAACTACTTCCAATATAGTTGTAACCTGCCAAAACCTTACAAAAAGGCCCAGACTGTTTCCATCCCATAAATTATATTTAACATTATATGTAATAACATGTTTTCATGAATCTGCTGCTATACTATTTGGTTCATATTGGACATGATTAAAATATGAATATTAGACTGTACTGCAGCTTCATGAAACAGAGAACATCTGGCTATGACAGACAAAGACGTACACTCACACACCTTTAGTGCATTTACTGCCAGTTAATTGCCACAGTAATAACCTGCCTGGAGCCATGTTCTTATATTTTAAGTTCTGCTTATTGGCATGTGTTACACATAATGTTAATCTATAAATTTCACCTATTACCAACTACACAGTCCAACCCTGTGATGGCACAGATGTTTCCATCTGATACAATGCTCACTATCAAATTAGGCAGTGACAGAATCACATGTTCTTTCCATGGTTTGGTCGAGACACGTGACAGGCTATAAACTTCCACCAGGATAGGGATGCTAGGGACTTGATCTATCCCTAAATCTATAGTATAGAAGCATTTTTAATTCATCAACAGCAATTAGGGTGGGTTGGGGGATAGGTGTTTCACTGGCCTAACACTAATGGCACTACCCACTCAGGTGTTTGCTTTTTAGTGTGTTTGTGTGTACGATCTTTCCAGCATGTTGTTGTCACCGTGTAGCTTCACAGGAAAATCTGACTACTTTTTTGTGACGCAGCACTGGAATACACTACACGACATAAAGCAATCAGCTGTCATATCCGACGCTCTAGGTCTGTGAAGTTGTTATTATCCGGCTTACGTCGTGTAGTATTATTGTCAGACACAAAACCAGGCTTCACGCAGCTCAGCAGCCTGCTAATCAGCGATGGAGGAGTCAAGAATGTAGGCCAAACATGGAGGGTCACAGAACGATGCACTGTAAGCCACACAAAATATGGGCTGTTCTACGCTACGCTATCAGTATCACAGACAGATACATACGCACCAAGGTTAGTCAGATTAACATCACGTGAACACCCTGTGGTGTTCTGACAGAGCAGTACGAGCAACAGAGCAGGGCTGGGTCCTACTACAGAGCCATGTGACTTCATTAGGACTGAGTGTGAGTGAGCGCGTGTGTCTTGGACAAAAGAAAAGAAATCTGTAGGTGTGTTTCTAAGAGAGCAAGAGAAAAGCCTGAAGGACAGAGGGGAGGCCCCTGGGCTGCAATTTTTTTATGAACACACTCATGTACGTGCATGCACGCACACACACACACGCTCTGAGGTTGATGCAGTGAACAAAGAAGACCTCTATTTGAGCAAGCATGCAAAAGTAAGTCTGCACTGGGTTTAAAGAGCTACACAAACGAATGTGTGTGGCGTGTGTGCGCTGCAGAAGACAAATGGTCTCTGACATCTCAGGCTATTACAGAGGAACAGCCTGGTACAAGAGAGAGGGGGGGGGGCGGAAGGAGGGGGAGGGGGGAAGCTTGTTCGTGACCTTACTTTCCTCCTTTGCTACACAGAAAATGCTTAACACCGGCACAGCACAACATTTACATACTGACAGCGACACCAAAACATCAGCACATGCAGTGGAGCTTTTGCACAATTTATAGCTTCCAGATTTGGAGAAGTGCAAAATGTCAGACGCCATCATGACGGTCCACTGGAATCCAAAGGAGCCTCCATTTTTCTTTATCTGCACAACAATGTGAGACTGTGGCTAACTCCCATTTCACAAGGTGATTAAGATGCAAAACCCGATTAAAAACAAAAACAAACAAAAGTGACGCAACAACATTTTCTCCCATGGACAATGTAGTTTTCTAACAGGCAAATCCAACAGGCTAGATGGGTTTCCCTTTCCTGCCTGTTCATCTCTCTGTCTTTTCCTGCCGTTGGCTTAAAAATCTTCACAGTGACAATTATGTGAAACTAATTATGACTGTTATGTAAGAATAGGGTGATCAGCGTCAAAAACAAACAAAAGAGACAAGCCTGGGAGCTTTACTCATCCACTGCTCCCTTAAGTGCTAAGGCTGTGAAAGGATTCCAGTGTTACCTGTCTGACTCCACAGATGCCTCCACTATCCGGAGGAGGACAACAAGTTGATTCCAGAGGCTGTTATTCTCATAAATCACCACAAATAAAACCATTACACGCACGCAGGCGCGCACACACAGCCTCCTTCCTCCTATTGTTTGGATACACAACTAAGCTGACACATTACACCTCAGTTAGCACACGCTTTTACTCAATGAGTTCTTCAGGACAGTGAAGTCATCAACGGTCAGGATGCTGTTTTCAGAGCAGCTGAGTGTCACCCTAACCCCCTCAAGGCTGATAAACCAGAACTGTATAGTTGACGCTGCTGCACAGTGGTTACTGAAGACATAGTTTGACCACTAGTCCTAGAGCCAATGGGTGTTTGGTGGAGTCTGTGTTTACTTCAGTTTATTATGCTTCGTATTTCTTCCACTAATACACCTCTGACTGTAGCAAATCCATCTGCGAGTCCCTCCAACCATGTTCAAGGGATGAAACAAGTCACACAGTAGCACAACAACAAGTTGGTCCTACATTTAATCTAAAACACACCAGAGGAGCAAACACAGCTCTTAATAAATAATCAATTGCAACACACAAAGCAGAAGTCGACACGGGTCTTTAAACATCATTAAATAAATCAGTCAAATTATTACAAATGACAAATTGTTCATCTTAACTAGTTACACTGACAGGCCACCAGCCTTTGTTCAGACAGCCTGACTGACGTTCTCTGGCAGCTTGAGTGGTTGGATTAACAAGATAAATTGTGAAACCTCTGTTACCCCTGTTCTGGACAATAAATAAATGATGAACCCAGTGACGCCACATGACAACGATGTCATAATCCACCCTGTAAACCAATTGATTTAGGCCACTTCAATAGTTGCACATCTGGCTCCGTATACAGCAAACTGCAGCTAGGATTTTAAAAAAGCGGACCCAAACAAACGCACAATATTATGTCCCTGCAGAACGAAGATAAACAGCTGTAGACAGCTGGAATGGTAAAATAGGAGCATGTCTGTTGAACAAGGCACATGATGGTATGAACGTTTTTGGTGAGTGAACGATCATTCTGACGTGGTTAGTTAATCCTGTTTGTCTACATATTAATCAAGAAGCCCTGTATGTTTCCCATTCATTACTTAAATACTATGACCAAATAACATCCGTAGGGAACACTACACAACCTTGGACATCCACTAGGAGAAAGTACATGTTGGCCATAAATGAACTGTAACATCACAAAATAAGCATATAACTGGTTACCATCTCCTACAGCTGATTGGTTTCACTTTCTATATGTAGGGAATGTGTGCACCCCATCTGTATGATGCTGGAAACACCTGTTCGGCTGGAACAGATGTTGCAGGGATGCACAAGTATAATTATGTCCAATGCATGTTTGCCTGAAGAACTGTCTGTCCCTAAGATTAGCACCGCAGCGCTCTCACAGTCAGCTCTTGGCCTGCGCTAAGCGAGCCGCAGATACTGTTCGCCAAACAGGACAGCTGCCAGGCTGCGACTTTATGCTGCAGCGTTCATCAACACAACTCCACAACAAGCACAGGAAGCCACGCCAACACTTATTTTGTTGCTTGGATGGCAATAGGGTGCATTTATTTCAGAATTTGTCCAGCCATTTGAGGTCAGCCAAGTTGTGCAACTCTCTTATAGTCACCATCTAGTGATCTAAGAAGGGACTACAGCTAATAACACTGCAGTCTTCTGCATTAATAATAATAATAATAAACATATAATTATTAATATGAAGCTGTATTAATATTAGACAGTTTACTAATTCACTTTAGAGATCCCATTTGATGCATAAAACAATTAACATATACATTAAGGTTCTAATTATAACTGTCATTTGTTTGTCAGTCTAATAAGTTACATTTAGTGTCACTTATGAGTTTATACTATATTTCTGAAAAAATGGGGTGAAAAAAGGTTTCAGACTCATTGGCCTCTGTGGGCATCACAGAACAGAAGGACTTGTCCAGTGACACTTTTCTCTGCTTTTTAGCTTTAACTCTGATAATCCAACACTGTTCACATTAAATTAAGTGCTGAACAGCAATTTCTTGCAAATGAAGTCACCTGCAACTCACAGCGTGGGGAGAATCACATCTGTCGTGGGGAACTACTTTAAAAGACGCGTCTGCAATGCTATACTGTGGACCTATGAAAGGTTCCTTCAGATGACCAACCTGGGCTGCCAACAGAAACTTGACTGGGAACCTTCCGTTTGTCTCAGTACAGGGCCGTCACCTTTTCAGCAGAATGCACCAGATTTAAACACATGTACTGACAGTCACTGATATTCAGTGTGTATGGACACATACATTTCTCTGCAGAATAACACACAGGCAGCCTTTATCTCTAGAATACAATTACTGAGGTTCTCCATCTCATACACACAAACATTACATTACATTACACTGACCGAGGGCAGGCCTTCACTCTAAAACGTCTTAGTTCATACTTACATCTCCAAATGAAGCAGCGCTATGTCCCTACAACGAGTGAATGCACATGCTCACACAAAGCTGATGTCGCTTGCAAGCTACCATCTGTTCGATAACAGACCTAAATAGTACAGTGGTTTAGCCAGGCATTAGGACCACATGTGTATGCTCGCTCACGCACGCACACACACACACACACACACACACACACACACACACACACACACACACACACACAATATCCACAGGGGACAGATTAAGCAGTTCTTGTATGTCTGTAGTCTGAAATCAGTGCACCCCCTTCCACTATGGGTGGATGGAAGTAAACACTGGGGATGTAAACACAATAGTGAAGATTCTGTCAGTAACTAAGACACACAAACAGAGTAAAGCTAATGGGAGTTGTGTAAATACACCCGTCCAACACGTTAAGCTCTACAACCTATTTGATAATGACAGCTGCAAACACTGTGGTTCTAAAGAAACCAAACACACCTGAGAACAGAAAGGCGAGCTAAGAGCACCCACCCCTCGATTCTGTCTGCAATATGTAGGCGATGATCCCCTATGAATGATCATCATACAGGAGAGCTAGCCCAGCTGCCAGCGGTGCCCAACAACATTAAGAAGAGCACAGCCACCGCACGTGAAATTTTAAACCGACTTCTGAAGCTTCCGCAGAAGCTTTAGTGCGACCTCCTCATTCTGCAGTCAATCAGCGTTTCTCCCCAATCGCTCAAAGTGCAGCCAACAATAAACACACGCGTAAACATGTGTGACATCCAGCACATGCCGTACGCATGAGATGTGAGCTGCAGTACTGTCTGTGTTTGTTGGCTTGTTAAATCTAATCACAGTTCGGTTTAAATTTAGCTCCAGCTTAATTACACGCCACATAAGACTCAGACCTCATAGTGCTATTCTGAAGCCTAAAAATATAAGAATGGTCTTGCTATTACAAGGCCTGTTTACTGTTGGGTCAGCAAAGCCAAAACCATGGAAAGTAACATCCACATTTCAACAAGCGACACAGAAACGTTTAGACTCGAGCTTTGTGAGGTTTTCTGTTCTGGACTGTTGTCAAACAGCTCTAGAAATGTTTCTGTTCAGTATAAATGTAGTTAAATCTAAACAAGTCACAGCATCTGGTTTACTGTGGACTCTGAAGCTTTAAACAGCTGTAGTGACTACTTTAAAAAAAAAAAAAAAATCACATAGCAAGACCAGGAGGAACAGAGAAGAGTTGTGAGTCAACCCAAAACTATTTGAAGCAAACAACAAAGTCTGTGTATGTGTATGTGTATGTGTGTTTGACACTGATCCAACAGCGCAGCAGAACACAAAATTCTGCTCAGTCAGGAAAAATCTCTTGTAGTAAACCATTTTAACTTCTCCCTCTCAGACAAACTTAATCCTTACAGTAAATGCCTTTTGGTGCACACTGGACAATTTCAGGCCTGCTGCTATTTGTGACAACAACAACAAATGAATCCCCTTAAATAAATTCTTGTGGTTCCCAGGGACTGGAGTTCAGCTTCTGTCCAAGGACACCTATGTGGCCATGAGGGACTGGGAATCAGGCCACCAGTCCTGGGGTTTATGGGCGATGGATCAACCAACTGATTCGCAGCGTTCCCACGATGCCATGCATGTTGCAGTGTTTGTTACATGCCAGGATACGAAAATGGGTCATCTGAGAAATTAACAAACTCCGCTCTCTGCCTTCGACACCTAGACCCCATCCGACCCTAGTTACACACAAGAGGTGGGGTGAGCGTGCCTCACCTCTGATGCTACCTTTGGAGGCCACCTTGGTACTCACAGACAGCGCAGCAGTGTGAAGGCGGCTTGAAGTGGCTTAAGTTTCCTACACATACACACAGCAGGATCACTGAGCATGTCAACTGAAACCAGACACAGCAAACCTCTCTCTGTCTCTCACACACACACACAGCATGGGGCCTTGGTAAGATGTTAACCTCTTCACACTGGCCTTAACTAAAGCTATAACTGTAGTATTAACATACTTCAACTTTAAACGTTCATTTAACTTTGTTTTGTTAATAAGACATAATTAAACACACTTGTCATCAGTCTACCTATGTCAGAAACATGTCAAACAGAACATTGGTGCTCTGGAGTCACCTTTCGAGGCAGTGTGACAGGCCTCCTCTTATTACAGTGATCCGACTGCAGGGCTTTATATCGGGGTCCCCTCTAGTGAGAGAAGCTCCATCCCCGGCTCCATCCATGCCTTGTGCTTCGAAGCCACATCCCAGGTAGTGTTAGAGGTTTCAGGGTAAGTTGTGTCACCAACAGGCTCTATTCTTTTCTTTGGCTCCTATCTCCTCTTTCCTGCCTCTCCCCATCTGTTGTCTCCTTTAATTTCTCTCTCTAGCTCGCCATCCTCTAAAAGGCTTCTTCTGCTATTTGTCCACAGCCTCTCCTTCCAGACTCTCTCTTCCTCTGATTAGTACACACTTATTTCTGTTGGCTGTGTATCACCACTGTGCCTTTCTCCGTTTTACCCCTCCTCCCTCTCAGAGATGGTTTGAGGTCAACGGGCTCACGTGTCTTTGTCTCCTGCTACAGCATGTGGGCTACAAATTCCACCATCCCACCGTTTCAAATTGCATGTTTCCTGGCTCAAAAAAAAAAAAGTGTGTGTGCACGTACACGCGCAAGCACAGACACACAGTGTGTGTCAGCCTGTCTGTTGCAAAATGGAGCACACAGATACACCCACTCACACATGCACATTATTCACAGACATGAACACATTCTCATGTCCGCACACAGACACACAAACAAGAGAGTCGTCATTACATAAGCCACAATCTGCTGAAGACGATTCAATCAATTTAACCAAAAGAATATGATGTGACATAAAACAAAGGACATAAATGGATCTAGTAGGACGACTGTCTCTGTTGATTATTGATTACTGAAGTGAATTGGGTATGAATTTGTGAAATGGGTGACACTGAGCAATGCAATGCTGATCAGACAATAACAACACCAATGCACATCTGCATTTTGAAAAGACGACCCTTATATACTTTTCCATACCACAATCTGAACTGGGCAACGCAGTGGAACCAGTAACCTGTATTCTCTCTAGTCTAACACCCAGTCAGAGGCAGCAGCTCCATGTAGTCTTTCGGACAGTGCCTGGCAAAGCCCAGTAGATAAAGATCTGGCCTAGAGATGCTAACCAGCAAGGACGGACTCCAAGTTTTCTGGTGACATAAGTCCAAATAGCCTGCTTCTATGTGGTTTTATGAGTAATTTTAAATTTGACCAGTGACTTGGGCTACATTTGCCTCGGAAAAGCCTATTTATGGTCATTGCCTTTAACAAATGTGAAGCAGCTCCAAGGATGAAAAGACATAGAAACCCTCCACTAACGATGGATGGAATATTACGTAGAGGTTAGGGGACGGTGTCTGTGGACTGGCAAACACTGCTTGACCGTTGTAGCAAGATGTATGCCAGGGTGCTTGAAAGAAGATTCACGCTGTTGATACAGGAAAAGAACTGAAATTATGTTCTGCCTTTTTGGCAGTGAACCAGCAGTGCTGCTTCTCTGAGTCAAAAAAGCCACAGACATTCTGGAATCTAGTCAGGATGTCTCTGTGGACACCAGGCTTCATTATGTTATGAGGAGAATTCAGGATGCTTATAGCGAATGCCCACAATTATTCATGCAGTTAGTTATAAAGCAATCAAAGGTCAAGCTTTACAATCAGTGCAGCCTCCTCCAATGTTGTTTTTTATTTTAACTGAGATTTAAGACAACTACAATATTGTTGTCACAATGTCTTATGCTATAAACAACATCTACGTATTAGAATAATAAAATTGACCTGACCTTAATTTGGATTTGTATATTGTATTTATCAACTGTAACGTGCAAGTAGTAAAAGGAAAGTTCATGTTTGGGAAGATACTCAAACATGCAGGTCAACAGTATTACAAAGCTGCTGCTCAGTAGCAAGTGGACTTGCTATAAATTAAAGCCATTACACATGTTTCAGGCCGTATCCACAGGGATTCATCACTTCTAACTGGCTGGCTGGATTAGGGCTGTACAACTGTAAAAATAAAAACTGGGTAAGGCTTTTATTGTCATCAGAACGGCATTAACATTAGCAGCAGTTAGTGTTGCTACAATACCAGTGCAGTAAGTGTCTTTTACTGGACTTTTTAGGAGTTGTCCATATTCAACAAAAGTGCTTTTAAACACAGATTGTTTATTACTGAGTTTTTTTTCCTGAAGGAGCTTCTTCTAGTCATTTAAACCTAATGCTGTTTCTTGTTTCTAAAACACAAAGACTAAGAAAGCAGACGGTCTAAAGACTGCGTCTCTCTCTCTCTCATGTTAAAGCCGTCTTACAGCTGTAAAATACTACATAAAGGCGGTGCACTACGCACCACTTCATTTAACGCAGCTGTAACTATGCAACAGCGTAGTGTTGTTTAAGTATTATTTTCCCTGCAGCAACTATACCACGTACTTTGAGTTGTATACTTTTTAGGGCATGGAGTGTAAGGCACACTAAACATGATACGCTCAGTTAGTAAAGTAAAACAATATACTCATTACCCTACCGAAGCACAGCGCTAGGTGGTTTGTAGAAGTGTAAACGCATATTACATTTATAACGATAACGATCGTGTTAAAGATCAGCAGAACCAATCATGTTCACGTGAAGATAAACAATAACACACACAATGAACAGGACAAGGCGGTGAGGTGTATATAAACAGGAATTGTTGATGTAAGAGCAGCACAATGAGACTAGACTTGTGTACTCTGTCTTCTGTGCGTGTGTGCGCGCATGCATGACTTTGGCCGCCTTACAGACATCTGCTGAAGGTCAAGTTTCAGTCTGCATGGAACCAATCAATGGAGCCAGGAGTAGAACACCCCTCCCTGGCTTCATCTGCTGCACTGGTACATGCACGCATGCACAGAAAAGTATTCACAAAAATGATTAAGCACGCACACAGACCTAAAGTTATCGCACACGTACGAGCTGGGCACACACACACACACACACACACGCACGCACGTAAAGCCATGCAACAGTATGATCTTAAACCCACGCACGACAGCTAGTAAACTTACACAAGCATAATAAACATATGTGCACGCACTTGGAAGCCGCCAGGCGAGCTCAGCACACACACAGACCGACATGTGTGGGGAGGGAACCTTGCCCTAGATTCTTCCAAAGGAAAAATCACGTGTTAGATCTCCAGTATAGCCGTCTAGGTTTGTCGACGCAGGTACGCAATTACATGTGGTTATGAATTTGGTGCTAGGTATAGTTTAGTAACTCCAGGGATCTGACAAACTGTATTTATAAACTGATTAAAGAATAAGAAGACAGAAAACAAAGGAGGCAACATGACAACAGTATGTAGTTGTATTTAAAAACAAGCCCAGAGCTTAAAAGCATTAAAATTGCTTTAATACAGCTTTTTATACTTCCACAGATCCAACTAAGGAAGCAAAAGTAGATTTATCTGACAAAAATAACACAAAGGCCTTAAAATAATAAATTAGCGTTGTAGTGCTGTAATGTCAAGAAGACCTTTGGACTTTACCCACCACTACATTCACTACCTCCTGCAGACACACAATTGCATAACCCTGGAGACAGCACACATGAAACTGTGGCTTAAACAAGCTTTAGGTTCAAACAACAGCATTCACACATTAGCCAGACAATCCATTAAAAAGCTCAGGTTATACACACATGAATTCTGCAAAAGAAGCATGTTGATCGTCCAGACTTAGAAAGTAACACTTGCAGCAGATGCTCCTGAGTCTTAAGGCCGCAGATCACCAGCCTGACCCCTGGAACAGGATGAGCTGTTGAGACAGCTTGTTAGCTGGTGAGAATGTCCCTGTGTGGATTTTAAGAACAGCTTCATTGGGCTTCAAATACAAAAAACATAGAAAGCACAAGCAAAAGCCTGATGTTTCATGGATCAGATGACTTTCCCCAGTTTCAGATGTATGGAGGCCTCCCTTTCATAAAGCACAGTGTGTAAATAAAGCCACTGTAGTGCTTCTCTCCCCATTCACAAGCCTCATTACCCTGCAGGACGCCACTACTACAGCCACGCCTCACTACATACACATGTGTGAGTACGTGTGACTGATGAGAGCTCGGAGACACTCCCAAACACGCTTCTGTTTCAAGTCATTACATGTTGGGCCTTTCTTTGTCCCGTCCGTCTCCAACACTAGCGGCAGCAAACCGGGCTGTGCGTCTGACTGTGGACGCAGAGATGTGCTGATCCAGTTTTATTTTGTAGCTGGAGATTTCTAGTAACACAGTTTGTAGTTTTAGTCACTGTCTCCTAGTTTATTCAGGTCAGGTGACAGAAACTCTGCTGCACCCAAACGATGAATCTTACCATTTTACATCCATAAACAAAGCCATACCCTTTTTTTCCTCTTACTGAAGATTCTTCAATAAGCTGAATTCTACTCGACACACACTTTTCTAAGTCTTTAGCTGACTTCACACCCATCCCCCTTGGAACTTTATAGCTGGCTGTGGCAACTGCCCCAAGCGTGACCTTTTGACAGTCAATGGTCTATTGATTTGCAAACTGCTTCATCCAATAGTTTTCGCTTTTGGATTCCCCGTGTGCCTTCTGTCAACAAGGTGCGTACGGTGCAGAGGTAAACACACACCTGGCGTAAGCATGAACACAAGCTTGGCGTGGGTGTTGCACATGCTACACGTGTCCCTGTGTAGACATAGCAAGAGAGTGAAATCAGGGCTTTTGAATAATCTAAAGTGACTGAGTTTGCCAGAGAATCCAGGTTACACCAGTAATTGTTGTCCCTCAAGGATTCATAAAAGTTTTTTGAATCTTTAATTAAGCAGCACATTTAAATCCAAAGCACAGTTACTGTAAAGTCATGCATGCGACACACTGATTACATTTCTCCTCAATGTGTGTTAATCACAGATTCAATTACTGCAGCATAATATGTTTATATAAACCTATATAAACTTGTACTAGTATTGGTTACTAGTTCTGCATAAACTAGAGTAGTAGGCTGATGATAAAAAGATTTCGGAGACATTGCCTGCAGAAACAAAGAATGAGACAGAGAGACCAAACTGACATTGGACCAAAATGTTTGCCAAGTGAATCTTTCCTCTCTCAGGTAACAAGAATTAACTCGTTTAATTACATTTCACATTCCAGCTGTGACACGTCAAATACGCTGTCTCCTCACACCAGGGCTGGAGCGATCGCTTTCGTGGCCAACGTGCACAGCAATACCCAGCAGTCCAAGACCTGCTGCAGCCCTTCTTTTACCAACGTACTTGTTTTAGTGGTAAATGTCACAGCAGAAAATTACTCTGGTTAACCCCTTAGTGCCTGACACAATAACTATTTTTATTTTTTTGAAAGAATGATCTTTACTAAACCTGTTAACACGTCTACCTACAGGAGCATCATAAAACCCTTTAGGATTATAATCATCTGATTCAGTCACAACAATCCGAAACTGAATAGTCCTCCAGATTATACAAGATACCCTCTGGACAATGTTTACATTCACTGGTCGTCACTATAACGCAGTGTGTGGCTCTTAGTTTATGTAACAGCATTGTGGTCCCCTGTACTCCACTCGCTGTGACAGGGCCGCTGCACATCTGGAAGTACAACAGCCTGATTCCTGGCACCTCCAGTCACATGCACAAGCACTTCTGAACAAGACGCTGAACCTTAGCCCTGCTACATCAGCCATGGCAACTCCACCACCAGCATGTCTGAATGGGTGAAACAGGGTAAAGAGCTTTGAGTACTTATTCTCTTGTCTTAGTGACACAAATATCATATATCCTCCTTATTTACCATATATTCTGGAGTTCTGTTGTGCTCTTCTGCTCTGTGCTGCTGTAACATGTTGTTATCTGGGACTGAAGGAGTTAAGTTCTGTGCAGTGGGTGAACTCAAAGGAACTGGCATTCACGTGGCTAAGCCGCTGTTGCTATGGGAGAGAGGCCAGACAGAGGAGAAAGAAACCCCTCTCTCTCTCTCTCTCTCCGTCTCATTGCTTTATTCGTTCTCGTTCTACCCTCTCTCTCTGGTTTTCTTGCCCTCAGCCTCTGCTTTCTCCATCTCTCGCTGCCCGAGAGCTTGGCTGGATGAAAAACCAAACGACTAATGAGAGTACACAGTGCTCTCTCTCTCTCCTCTTCATTTTTCGAATAGCATTCAGCGTCTCTTCCACTTGAGCTCTGAAAAACACTACTCTCTCTTCTACTCACTTCATCACCACATCTCTGTATTGTTTGTTGTCTGCTTTTCTGTAACATCAGAAAGCTAGCAGCTCCTGCACCAACAGGACTAGGCCAGGCTAGAAGTACCAGTAATTAAGAAAGAACCCAGTCTGCCAGCAAAACTCTTTCATTCACATTTCAACATCCATTCTCCATTAGTTTCAATCAGATGATATAGCTGAGATCAATAACACAACTTTATTTTAACAACAGGTGAAAGTAGGAACATAATATAAACATAGCCATAGTTCAGAATGTAGGGCACAACGTTATTTGCAATGTTTTCTTGTACTAAGAAACCTACAGTACCAGCTGTTATGTAGGCAAATGACTAACAGTTTTGCAGGTGTCTCTCTTTATATTGGAGACTTTGTAAGAGAAGCCTGGTTGTGTATACAATGCCTGATAATAAACACAATCCAGGGCAGGAGGTTCTGAAGCCAAGAGGAAAATGAGAGGATTCATTAGGTGGACTGGGATAGGACAGGATGGAGAAAACTACAGAGAACAAGACTGCCAGCAAGCAAAAAAGACAGACTAGACTAAAGCCAAAGGGTTTAGAGGCTATGACACAGTTAATCCAGTGTATTAGTAATACTAACACAAGCCAGTGTCCTGAGGAAACAGACCCAAAACGCACGTCTAATTAGTAATCAAAAGCTTCATTATCAAAGTTCACTTCTGAAGAATTTCCTACCTACTAGAGAACAAACAAGGACGCTGTGAGAGCATCCACTCATTCCCATGTTGTGTCCCACTGGCGCAAAGCAACCATGTTAATGTAATAAATTAGTCAATGACAAGATTGAAAGACTTTCATTACAGGGTCAACTGGTGTCAGTCAGGATGACACGCATGCATGCAGGCACCCAGAAAAGGCCACAAGGCACAGAAAGTAACAGTTCAACTCGGGGGCAGGGGATGGGGGTGGACAGCAAAATGCATCCAATTCAGGCCATGTCCTGATCCCGGAGACGAGTAGAATCAGGTGACATCTTGTCTTCTGGCTGCGATAGACACACATGAGCCGCGGTTGCTCGATTCATTTGGGAGATGTTCCAAGCTGAACAAGCACAACCTCCTCATTACTGGCTTCACCAAAATAGCTTCCCTCACATTCTTTGGTAAAACAGTCTAGTTAGAGGGCCAAGCCAGGCCAGCATTCCCTGACAGCAGTGTTTGGAAACACACAGGACAGCTCTGAGTCCAAGAAATAGACAGTGTAGCATTTCTTAAAAACACACCTTGTTGAAATATACGAGGACTTTCCCACCACAACGAACGGCATAAATGTGTGGATAGAAATATCAGAGTCAAAAAGCTTGGTAGAACTATTCGCTATTCATCGCTACTGTCTCAAGTCAGTGCGGAATGGATTTCATTCAGCTTGTGCACAGGAGCTGTAGCATGTTACCATACAGATAACAGCTGACAGGCACTGAGGATTACACACAGGACACAATCTGTCTGGGGGGGGGGGGTCTGACTTAATGTTTCACTAAGGACTCTGCAGACCAGTGTAGTAGCAATTGTACACATCTGTCACTGATGCTGATTATGATCAGACTGTGTCAGAGGGACAGCAGTAAAATGTTTTATATTACTCCCCATCTTTACTGACTGAACCACTTCCTGCATTGAGTTTGGTCTTGGAATTTTTAGGAGAAAACAACATGGCAACCACTCTGAAACTAACTAAAACAGTACTTTGAGAAGTGTAAAAGTGTAGTAAAGAACCATACGCATCTGACACGGTCCTGAAAGAAAGGCAAGTGCGGGGCCTAACACTGTGAGAACACTTGTTGTTTAGGCCCTGTGCACAGAAACCCAAGGGGTTGGTGGGGACGTGCTATTGCATCTACTAATAACACTGGAGAACATAATCAAGGATGTACACTGTGGTTTCTATTAAAGTTCACAAACAGGATCGCACAATTATTGAACATTTGCACAATGTTCAGTAGTAAAAACCGCAAGAGTGCACTTGTATGTCCTGTATGCAACAGTGCAAAGAGTCCTGTTGCAAACCATCAAGCTTTTACAAAGTTAGGTGACGTCAAAGTGAGGTTGTTGATGGAAGCCTGTTTATCCATAGAAGATAAAAAAACATAGGTCTTCTCATTCCCTAGAATAAGGAAGGAGGGTGGGGGTCTCCACCCCAACGACACAGCCTAGTGTATTCCCAAAGTCATGTGGGAAAGCTGCAGGGCTATAAGAGACTTAACGACTGCTGAATGCAGCACTGTGATGTAGTGTAGTGTAATGTGTGCACTCTGCATGTGTTTGTTTTTAAAAGAGACGGGGGAAGGGTACATGAGGCCAGTAATCCAGCCAGCCCATCCTGGCTTCAGATTACATTATGTTTCCTTAGGCACCAGAAAACAAACCACTAACACTCAGAGTATCCAGTTACTTGTTATGCCCAAACAGCACATAGTGTCCATCTGGACACATGCATAGCAAACAGCAGCTGATTGTGGGAATGTTAACCAGATAAATAAAGACTATATTCAGATTGGACCAATTGTCCTCACAACCATAACTACAGTTACTAGTCATTGCTAGTGATAACATTACAGTACAGTTTTATTTATAAAGCACTGAATAACAAAAGAATAAGCTCAAGCGTCATCATTGTTTTATTCATTTATGTTTTATAATAACTATTATTAGAACAATAACAATGATCTTTAGTAAGTCATTTATTCAGTGTTGCTTGGTCAATAAGCAGGTTGTATCATCACAGTATCTATTTGATAATGGATATTAATAAATTATGTATGTCCTGCCAAAACTCATATTAGCCACTTGCAACTTTACCACAACACTACATGTGATAAATGGTAATATTTTTGCCATTTTATTGTCACTAATGCCTTTTCAAATGGCACATACTGTATGTGTATTAACCTTACTGCTGTAGAAGGTGGATGTTTCTAACATAGCTGCCACATTTATTCTCCACGTCTCTGACGGTCATCTGCAACAATGCTGCCATTTACAGGCGGCTGAATGGTGCCACTACAACAACTACAGTGTGAGCATGTGGAAGTTTCTTCCCTGGTCCCAGTCTGTCATCTGATTTTCTGCTGATTAAGCCACAGCCCTCAAACCATACGTACTACTGTGCTACTGTACACACACACACTGTAAAAGGGACACAAAGGCTCCTATAGGCAGTGACCTGGTTGCCCTGCTTGCTCTTTCCATTCATTGTGAATCTAGATGGGTGTGGCAGTTTTAGGGTTCAGCTGCTGACTATGTACTTTTTCGTTCTATCGTGTACCACTGCAAACGTGGGGTATTGCAGCAAGTGTTCACTTGCTCTATCTCTGCCATTTAAACATTGCAGAACCAAAACAGTGTTGACTCCAAAGGAATGATTGTATCACTAGCACCATTTCATTGGATCAAACACATCAGATATTATAGGACGCAGCATTAAATGGTCCGAATACGAAGCTGTGCATTTATGGTGTAATGGTCTAAGCCTAATATGATGCATCGATTTTCCTACTTTTGCATATATAGAACTGGCTCTGACATAGTTATGGAAAGGAAACAATTATTTACCTTCAGAATAGGTACATGCAACTATTCAGCTTGCATTATAAAACGGTGGTATCGGTACGGTTGTATTACTGCAAAAGGAACAGCAAAAGTCATCATGTGCAGTGATATAAATGAATCTGTTCATTATTTACCGATTCTTTCCATCTTGATTCACATGCTTCATTTTTTTAATTCCACTGCCCCTATAACAGTGCACGCACAGCTACCACACCAAAGACACTTTTTCTCCATATCAGTAAATTCGAAACAGCAATTTAATATAGAACATCTGACTAGGCTCCATTTAAAAACTTCAAACTACAGTGTACACCAACTTACAAATGTACTCCTTAATCAATGTTGTGATGAGGATTTTGATCTTTGACCTTTAAATTGAAATGACCAAAAAGGGTTTTGTGGATAATAATTAAATGTTTAGCTCATGAAACCATTTATTCTGAAAAACACAGATATGAAGCATCACCAAGGCGAAAATATACAGCCTAATCAAGTGAAAACATTTCACACATGAACTAATCCTCAAATTTCTTTATTTGAGCAAAGCATCTTGTAATTATTTAAACGACGAAACAAACTCTTTCCTTAATTTGTGACAACCAATGAGATGACTAAATCTAATTGATTTCTTAATAGAGGGTGGTGAATTCAGACTGAGAGTTTGCATTTTTTCCCACAGAGACATACAGCTTTGAAGCAGCAAACCTTGGTGACCTGTTGTTAACCCAGTCTACTGCTACTGCTGGTCTATGTGAGCACACTGGCTTCACAAAGGGCCCGACATCTTGGCTTGACACACTTCTTCTAATCTAATCTCCAATCCCTCTCCAGCGTGTTCAGTCAGATAGTTAAGATCACTGCTAATGAGACAGTGCTCCACTGCAGGCTTTAAAACACAACACTACTCACTACCTAATCACATCACACGCGAGGACCAATTCAACGACAGAATTAGGAAGCCAGAAACTAGCTTGTTGTGCTTCTCAAACAAGGACACGCTCTATGTGCAGATGAGGAAACTACATGCCAGTTCTGTTTTGGCTGTGGCCCAGCAATCGATGCATGGAATTTTGCCACCTCACAATTCCTGTCAAAAACACAGGCATGCTGGTGTAAAGGCATGATTTGAATGGAGAACAACAGAAAGCTATAAACCTGTGACACCAAAAGCATATCTGCTGTCTAGCATTTAATTATATGCCAGAAGGGTCTCTCCCATCGATGTTATGCTTAGTAATACAGTGGCAGACACAAGAACCAAACTATCATCAGTGTCCATGCAATGAATAACCTCATCAGCAACATAAGACCATCATATAATAGTATTTGCTGAAAGGTGCAACCTCTTTTGTCTTTTACTCCATGTACTCGTACAAAGACATCGCGCTAAATAATCAAAAGAGAACTGTGCTGGGGTTTGGCCAGTTATCTGCATAGACAGATAGAAGGGTTGTGTGAACAAAAGAAAATGGGAACAGACACAATGTACAGTGAGACAGTACAGTGTATCAGCCAGCCAAGTGATTGCAAATCTTCCATTGTTTATTCCTTTTGGCACATTAACCTATTATGAAAAGCACGTTGTGTAAAGGGAGGGAGGAAATTATTACCAAAACGTAACTTAACCACTGCTTGTCTGCTCACGATAATAATTACACATCAATGTGACTGCATCGATCTGTCTGGACACACTAAAAATAATACACAAAACCATATTATCGTATGGCAATTGTTCAGCCAACAAAGAACAAGTTGTAGCATCCCTGCATCCCTGACGGTGGGAAATAAACAGTGAGCTCTCCCGGACGATCGACGCGCGCAAGCAAAACACGGATTGTAAGCAATAACCACGAGGTAACGTGGGATTAGTTTAAACTGCGTGTAACGCGGGCTAAATCTAGAAACCCAGCCTCACCTCCGTCAGCTGATCTGCAGTATACGGCACATTAAAGCGCGTGGCCGCTCGCATTCCTACACACGCTTTCACAGAAGCAGCTCGGATTCCAGGTGTGTTTTCATCTGCAGCCGATGGTGACGAGAGACCTGTCGCGTTATTCCCCCGCAGCCGTGGCAGCGCGCAGTCCGCCGCGCTGGAACCACAACACGGAGGTTGCGTGGGGCAAAGTAAATCATTTAGGAGCGAGCCAAGTTCAGAGGCTTGGCTGGGAATGAGCGGAGTAACGTCGCTGTCTAGCTGCTTTCCACAAACCCCCTGCTGCTCGTCTGTCTCCCACTAACTTCCCTGCTTCAACTTACAAAAACACAACAATGACAGACGTGCACGCGAGCACTGCGCTGGTTGTTCCCACTAATCACAACAACTGACCGTGTCTGCCCGGGCAGCCGACAGCGTCGCCTCGCTCGCTTGCTCGCTAGCCACCAACCACACTGATTTCCCCGTTTGCTTTCCATGTCACAGCCCAGAGAGGAGGACAAAGTCGTTGCTTTCCTTACCGTCAGGTCGGGATTGTCGTTGTCACGGTGGTTGACGGCTCGTATAACCCCAGATCTCCACGGCCAACGGCCGATGTCGCCGATTTCAGGCGGCTCGTCCCCGCCGACACAGAGGAACCGCTTCCCCACCAGCTCCGGCCGAGCCTCGACTGCCATGGCCCTGTGCTGGTCAGAACCCCCCCCCCCCCTCGAATAAACTTCCCGACAACGACGCCCTTACAAACCTGTCATTTACGACATTAAACCAGCTCCAGAAAATCCAACGGTACAAAAGAAACGAAAGGGGGGACGTTATTTGCAGCAAACAGCTTAAAAACCGACCCGGGGGATTTAAATGTGTAGCAGTCTCCACCCGCTCGAGCGTCAGTCTCTTTTCTCTCCGCTCGAAAAAAAAAACGGTGGAAAACCGAACCGCATCACCGCCGCCGTCCACACGTGTGTCTCTCCGCAGGATCCCAAGGCATTCATGGCCCGCAGAACTGCCGTGTCCCTCCGCCCCAAACACGTCGGCACTATTTTTGCAAAAAAAAAAAAATACTACTACAGCTGCTGGTGCGTGTAGACCTCCCACGAGAGACGAGTTTGACTTGTGTTACCACTGCAGAAGCAGTCGACAGACGTGAAAGTCTTGTTGATAATTGTGAGTAAGCCTGGATCACCAGGCACAGAGGGAAAGAGTGCAAGCGTCCCTAAAGGCAAAATTACTCAAAGGCAGAATTACTGATTAATCATTTTCACAGAATAATTATTCTCTATTATATTATATATTTATTGTTGTTTGAGTTTTGTTTGTGACTGTACTGCAGCATAACGGTTTTGGAGCTAACATAATAAACATACGCTAAAATGTGTATGTAGGACTGTGAAGACTTTAAAAGAAGAAGCTCATGAGGTCACTGTGGGAAATGTATGCATTATATGATTCATGCATTTATTTCATTTTCTATCGTCATGCAAGCATTTCAGGGGTATAGGGATCAGTTACAGTGAGAACACAATGATTTAAAAGAGGAAAGAGACAATAAAAAGACAAAAAAGAAAACACGTACAGATGATGAACAGAAATAAAGGCTGTGTATGAAAAAGTGAGAGTGACATTTACATTTTTACATTGTGTCACATTCTGATTAAACATGTGAACAAAAACATGATGTTATACAAATATGTCACAATATGTTCTTTTGTTTAGCAGAACAGTCAGTTTCAAGGTTCATAGCCATAGATGATGGAATGTTCAGTTTGTTATACTGAACCGTACCAAACGCGCTTTCTGTCTGGGAATATCAATATCAGTTCCATGTCTGCTTTTGCAATACTGAGCTGGAGACATGACATGGTTAGCTTCAGCTGTAATAAAAACTAGAACCAGGGGGAAATCAGCCCAGTCCAAAGTTCAAAATTACTTGTACCAGAGCTCATTAATTGCCATGCTGTATCATGTTTGTTTAATCTGTACGCAAACAGAATTCTAGATATATAAATGCTTCGTCATGCTCAGGTTACGTTTTGGCTGACCAGTGTAGTACTAATAAAAAAGACTGCCACAGATTGCGCCTGAATACAAGCAACTTTTACTGATCAACTGAAAACAAAGCTTCTAGAAGCTAGACCCCACAGCAATTATATTAGTTTTTATAAACAAAAGGTTTCATCTCCAAAATCTGTCGTTAAAAGAAGCACACAGAAGCTTCAAGGGTGTTGTGGATACAATTGTGAGTTAGCTTCTATAGTTAAATATAATATGTTCTTGTCTTCATATTAAGACGTGTGTAGTATCATACATATATATAGGTTGTCAAAGGAGCAGCTGAAAGCTCAATGTGAAGGTGATCCGTGTCCAGCTGTGACCCTCTGATGCTTACCCAGACAAGCTGGGTGACCAGAAAGGCTCCAGTGGGAATCTCCCTCACACTGCTGCACGCTGCAGCAGCCGCCGTCATGAATAACAAGTAGCCAGAAATCCTACACGCCCCTCCTCCTACACCATAAACCACACACGCACGCACGCACGCACGCACGCACACACACACACACACACACACACACACACACACACACTAATGCATATATAAACAAAGCACACACACACACACACCTGCAAACATATAAAGGCACAAGCCTTATGGGTGTACACATACAGTAAAGCATTATCTACACACACAGATGCTCATGCTCACACAAAGAAACAAGCCTGCCCAAGCTCACAGATGGGTTCTGTGCCTGCCAGCTGCTACGTATGGAAAACTTTAATAAATATGATTACAACCATAACACTGGTGAATTTTATATAATGAGCAAGACAAAGACAAAATTCAACGTTTCTATTTCTATGCACATGGAAATAAATCATTCTCGACTAAACCTTCACCCTTTTTGTCTTTACCACAATGTTTTTAAAATATCCTCTTCCTCTGGTTGTAATTTTTTAAATCTTTCAATCAGGCCGCTAATTATAATGAGATCCCAGGCTAACAAACAGGGTTTTTCCAATTCACAAGGTGTAAGCATTATCACAGCAGAGATTTGACATTAGACATTATCATGCAACAACCAAATCTACAGTGCAGCTAGACAGTGTGTACATCTGTTGCAAGTCTGCGACAGGGGGAGATTTCCAAAGTGGAGCCCATAGATCTTGTTGTGTCAGCTAGACTGAGAATTCAACTCAGGAGATGCATTTTAAAGATATAACAGTCAGTTACATTGCTGTATATTAGGCCCAATAATCCCATATTTAATTTAAAATTTAACAACAACACTTGTACTTTCTCTTTTTTCTTATTGTGTTATCTAGCAAGAATATTTGATTATAATGGAACCAACTTGAAGCTATAAAAATGCTATCCCATCAAACAGCGTGCGTACGTCTTTATCGTTGGTTACAGTCCGCCACGAGTCGAAAAGTCACCAATCAGAGATCAGTTCGTTGAGTTCGCAACTTCACCGCATTTAGCAAACGTTAACGTCACGTGATAAAAACTATCAGCCAATGACGGAGAGAGTACATTCCAAACAGAAGAACCCGGCCAATAGGAAAACCCGAAGGTTGCTCTTTCCTGTGACGTCAGTGGGTGTCTGAGAACCCTTCTGGTGCCAGGAACTGGGGCAGGGGAAAAGAGGAAACCTGGAGGGAGTTAAGGGACTGCAACAAAACAACAGATACCACATTGGATATATATTTCATCACATAGCTATGGCTGTAAAGACACAAAAGTAATATCGGGCATTTTCAGTCATGGTGGCTGGCTTCGTTTTGACGAGATAGCTAATCTGGGTTCGCCCTTTGAAGTTTTGGAAGAAGTTCACAGCAGAACGGCTACCATTACCGTTGTCACCGGGTCTGTCTTCTACCTCTGACTTCTACACAATAGGGAGGAAAACATGGTGTCCTGGATAATCTCGAGAACCGTCGTGTAAGTACAACGACACTGAGCACACTCAAAGTTATCTAGAAGTGCGTTTAGTTGGGGGGGAAAAAAGCAACGTTTTGTTAGCTTGCCTGGCTAATTAGCTCGTCCGTTGGCTAACTTTAACATCATACCCTCCCGACGTACGCAAATATCTACATATTTAAAGCTTAGAATCCCCACCAACATCTAGTAACCCCGTTAATGTTGACAGAAACACGTAATTATTGAATTATGACTAGCTCGCGGTTCGCAGTTGCGTCTAAAGCTAACATCGTCGCTAAAGCTAACTATAGTGCTGTTGATTAATAGCCTTGCACGCTGGCGTTGAGTCAGCCGTGACAATATGAAACTTTACCGGTTACGGTGGAAATTCCCAAGTTGCTACATGTTGACCTGAAAGTGAGCCCTACCCAGTTTAACCTGGCAACCAGAGCTTTGTTAAAACACGACACGCACCACGTTCTTAAGCAAATTGCACATCCTTTGCATGGATTTGATTTGTTACTGGATTAACGTATGTCTTGTCAAGGAAACTGTGATTAGGAGGTTAAAAGACATTATAGGTTTGTTTTTTTTTTCCCATCTTGACCCACACACGATCGCCTTCATATTTTCCACCTGTCTTCTTCTTCTTCCTAGACTGTCTGTTTATACACATCCCAGAACAACAGTTACGTAACTGAGATCGGAATGTGATGGAGGATAGGACTGTGTTGGATAATAACAGCCTCTCCCTTTTCTCCCTGCTCAGCCAAGTCCAGGGAAACCGGTGTGCATGACAGATTTCAATGGCTGTGGGTCATGACTTCAAACACTCCTTTAGCTTTGAATTTCACACTGTGCAGTTGGTTTGCAGAACGTGCCACATTCCAAAGGCACTTTGGAACTTACACAATAGATGTAAAAATGTACCACAGCAGCAAATATGTCACATCCCCATGTCATGTGTTACTTAAATGAACACAAAGGGACGCTGAGCAACATTGAGAGACAAGGACAGAATGTGACTATGTGTATTTAATGGATACATTTGTAGCTCACAGGAGAGCTATGTATGATGCAGAGGTATGAAGTAACTGGAGCAAAGAAACATCATTCTTTCACATTAAAGCAGAAAGGCTTGGCACATTGAGCAAAGCCTCCAGCTGGAAAGAGAGAGTCTGACTCAGCAGACTCGGCTCATTGTTGTTTTCAATGTACAGTCTAGGATTCATCTCGTTACACGTTTTTAAGTGTTCGACAGTGACACTGATGTTACAGTAGTACACGCATGTGATTCGTGAGCGTTAATTTATTGATTCTGTCTGCTTTTACTTGATAGCAGTATACAGACTAAGGTTTAGCAAGGATTAAATTGACAAACCTGTAAAGGATGAAAACAATTAACGTGTTGAAACACAGACACAGCAGTCCACAGCTTCACAACACACCTCCAGCAATATTACACGATAATGTTAAGTGGCAATTAAAAGACTTTTTAATCTTTGTGTATTTGTCATGATTATGTCGCAGTTTTCTGTCCGACTGGACATTTGCTAATTTTCAGTTATAGCTATTGTTTTCTGTGTTGTTGTTTTTTTTTTGGCTATGTAAGACTATAATATCACTGTTCTCACAGCATGCCATTCAGATCAGACTAGGATTCAGTGCTATAGCAACACATTGATTTGGTAAATAGGAATGACTTGAAAACAAAGCTAGCATTTATCTTAGCCTATTTGTGTTTTTGGTGGGGTAATTCATTCCTTGAAAATTATGGAAGCAGCATCGAGATTTAAGTCTAAAGTCTAAAGTTTTCAGTTGTGGAAATATTCACAGAGCAGTGAGACCAGTCTAATGATGTATGCTGCTTATTTCCCTGTGAGGAAATACTGTGGTGGGGGTACAGACCTGGACTGAAACCAGTCCCGTTTGCTCCAGCAGCAATTCTCTCAACAATTCTCCCTCTGTTTTTTAGGGGAAAAGTCAAGTAATCAAATTCTTATTCATGTAGCTCAAACCAGATGGTGTGGGCCTAAATCTTGGAGATTTTTCTCCCTCTCTTTTCCCTCTAGGCGTGTCTCCTGTTTTTATTGCTCTTGTTCTCCCTCTCTTTTCCTTTGCTGTTGTCGTCCTGTCCTCCTCCTCCCTACATCTGGTTGTTGGCGGTGTACAGTGTCAGGAAACCAGGGAAATTGACCTGGAGCTCAGAGTCAAGGCCCATCTAAACGCAGCAGGGCTATTTTCTCAGCTGCAAATGGGGAGTGGGGGAGAAGGTGTCGAAAAGGGTAGAAAGAGAATGAGAAGCGAGGAAAGGAAATGGAAAGATTGTAGTCCTGGTAGGAAGGTGGAGTCCTGCTTTTCATTAAGCTGTTTCAAGAAGAACTGAGCGGGCTCCCAGTTTCTTATTTGAAAAAAAAAAAAGTAGTAGTTTTGTTGGCAAAATATGTGTGCTGGTCATTACTGAGTCTTAGTTTTAAAGATCTTCAAGAAAGTGTATGTGTCTTATGATCCTTTTTGGAAAGGAATATATGACGTGAAATGATAAACCCTTTACACATCCTGTCCACTCCTCAGGTGAGATTTCTGTCCCAGAGTCTCAGCTTGTTGTTGTTATTGGCATGCTTGTTTATTATGTCGTCATTTTGTTCACACCATGAGCCCAGTTCAGCCCAATCAAAGCAAATGAGAAGTAATGAGAAGCCACAAATACCTGCACTTTTCACAGCATCAGCATTCTCTATTGATTAGCATGAATGAGATGGCAAATTACAGTGTTTGAGACTAAAGCCTTGCATGGAGTTTTACTATGCTGCTACACAGCTGCAGAAATGTTGTATAGACATCTAGGAAGCGTGTCCTTTATTTGTGTTCCAACAAAAATCCCACCGGTTCTTGAAGTTGCATGTGAACATGGACAGTGGAGGGTTGTGTAAGCAGCTCCTCCTCTCCAAACATGCATACAGACACACCCGTGCATTGTTGTCAAGAAGTGGATTCATTTATGGTCCAACGTAAGTTTTTTTTTTTAATGCTTAGTATTGTTCTCTATCTTTTTAATCATATAAACCAGTAAGGTGATAAACAGCATGACAAAGAGATGTAGGCATGAGGAGAAAGCTTTGGCAGCTTTGCTGTTTCTATAGCAACGGCAGGCTAAATAAACGGCTGTGGTTGTTGGCGGCTGGCCTGCTGCTGAGGGGACTCTGGTCAGAGGGAATGTGTCTGTATACAAGACTTTATATACAGTGTGTGTGTGTTTGGTTGCTGTTATGGGAAGTCCTCCTTCTAACTGTAGACTTTTATGGTTTTCCTTAAGTTGAAGGATGTCATGCTCTGATATGGGTCCATCCATTCAGTTTCCAAACTCGGTGCTTCCTCCCTTCTGTGTCACCATCTCAGGCTCTTGGCTACAGAACAAGCAAACGAGTCTAGACTATAGGTTACAAGTACATCTGTATTAAGCGCTCAGCAAATTAAGCCCCTGCAAGATTTTTGAATCATTTGATCTATGGTTGACATTGGTAGCCTTCTACAATATTGACACTGTCTGGCACATAATGAAACTATGTGTCATTGTAGAGTATTGATTCACCCAGTGAAGCTCCCTCTGTAACTCACAAATTGAATGGCAATTGCTCCTGTTTGTGAACATTTTTTCCAGTCAGATACCTCGTATAGTTACAAACTAAGAAAAAGGAGTTTTTATTTGTATGTGACGAGACAAGTTACGCTCAATGCGTTGCCAATATATTTTAGCCAAATGCAGGACATGATGGTGGCATTTAACTTGAAACTTGTATGTATGTATAACATGCATTGGTTTGAGTGTAAAATCCTGTTACTGAGTGTGAGGGGAACAGCTGTCACTGTTCAAATCAGACTGTAAACGTTAAACCACACTCAAATGTAAACACAGCAGTTGTTTCTCTTTTATAACTAATAAAGTAATAAAACATTTTATGTTAATGCTGTGTGTTGTCTTGCTCCATGTAGGCTGCTGTTTGGGACCCTGTATCCAGCTTACTACTCTTATAAAGCTGTCAAGACCAAAAATGTCAAGGAATATGTAAGTTCACAAGATTCACTATCTCTTGTTGATCTGCTATAATACAGTTTTAATAATAATATTCACATTTTTTTATTTGCACAAATATATCATTGATGTTTTTGCTTGGAATTTTGCTTGTTGGTGTGTGTGAGATCGTTGATTAACTAGGCCATTAACACTTAAAATCAGACTTTTAATTCAGTCTTCTTCAATGCATGCAGAAATGCATGTTCTGCTGAGTTAAGGCCTGGGTTTTAAAACAATTGTTTCCTTGTCCTATTAGTTGCTCAGTCTTTAAAAAGTATGTATTCATTAGAATGCATTCGTATCATTCAATCAACGCTGACTCCTTTTTATCAGCAAGAAGCCAACCAGGCATTAAATCAACAGCCACACTGCAAATGGCAATATTTTTCCTAGCAATGAACCTTGGTATGGCTGTGTGTGTTGTTGGCACAGCCCTACATGGTTTCTGAGTTCCTGGTTGTGAAGCAAAATGTATGAATTAGCTCTTGCCTTCCTTTTTCCTCCGTTGGATGGAAGCAGATGTAGGCAGCTGCACTCTTTGCAGTTGGTTCCCCCTTCACTAAATGAATAGTGGCTCTCACTAGAAACACTGCTCTTTGCAAATAAGCCTCCAGCCTTCCCAGAGTATCTAACCAAAACAAATTCAGGAGATTGAATTTATTTTTTCATTAAGCACACCCTCGAACACATGCTACGGAATTTAAGTATACAGCGTTGAAACGGAGTTCATTACTTTAAGATAGCTGCTCTGCTGCAGCTGAAACAGGCGTGTCTCTGTTGTTAATGTGAATTGAGTTGCCGCACATCCTGACAGAGGTTACTGCAGTTCAGAACGAGGCCCCTGAAATGTATTCCAGAAGCCCAGCCCTGTTTTTCTGGTTTCTGTCACTGTGTGTGTGTGTCTATGTGCTTACAGTACATGTGCATACATGCTAATGGTCTTAATAGTCTCTCGCCTCCTGCACAAGTTAAGACTGAGCCTCAAACTATCTCTGGTCTCCTCCCTCTGTGTTAACAGAAGTCTTAGATTTAAGCATTACCGAACACACACTCGGTACCACTCTGCTTCCGCTCCACGGCTGAAACATAGTTTGAAAGATCATCTCCTGACCTCTAGACCTCACTTCTTGACTCCACTCTGTTTCACACATGTATACTTGTTGAGAAGCCTAATTGTCTCTATGTTCAAGGAGATCAAAATGACTGTTGAGGTTGTTGTTGAAACACGACACAAATACTTCATCAGACCAGATGGAATAATTATAATAAAAGACTGCAATGGGCAGTTTTTTGTGTTTTGTGATGATTCATTTATTTGATTAATCATTCACTACTCATTATTTAATGGCAGTATTACATATTTCTGACTCTGTGTCATTGTGCAGTTCAACTCAAAACACTAACCTTAAAAGCGGCTTTGCTTTATTTGGGACAGAACCCTTCATGCGTCATTTAAGCTTGTGTGCAGGTCTTATGTAGTCCTTTGATTTTTGAAACTATGCCTATTAATAAAGACGGATGATTCTTAATAAACCCAGTTGCTGGGTGGGACTTGCACACCCGCCAAGGGTCAGTCTCACAGCGGCCCAGCTCCAGCTACCAAGTTTAGCTCTACCAGTGGAGCCATTGGCTGTAAAAAAAGCTGATGTCAGGTGTTTTTTTTTATTTTTTTATTTCACTTATAATGTAAGGCAGTTAATCACAGCCAGTAAATGTCCGCTATTGCCTCGGGAAGGCAAAATGGCTGCTATACATTTCACTGACTTGTCCTAATATTCTGCCTACTGATGAGCTGCAGAAGACAGAGAGCGGTAGATGTATGTGACCAGCAAGTCCACCAGCACTGGTGCAGCAATTGGCAAGAGAGTGTTTGATTGCAGATGAATGTGTGTGCTTGTGTTGAGCGCTAATATATTTATCTCTTATCAAACACACACACACACACACACACACTTCTGCGTCACGCTCACACTCCTACACACACAGACATTTCATTAGTGAGTGTCTGTGTGTGTTCAGTCATGCGGTGGTAGTGGCCGGTGCTGGCTAATACGGCAGCCTGCCATGTGACTGTCTGCCTTCCACTGTGTAGCACTAGCTTTGATATGGAAATCCAGCCAGAAGAGCATGGAAAACCATTTAAATGGATAGAGGAAGCAAGGGAAAAGACTGCAGAAAGTGTAAAAGCCAAGGGATAAAGAAATCCCAAGCCTGACTTGTGCTAGTCTGAGAGGAAACAAGAGGCTAAAGAGAGAATGGAGAAAAGCACAAAGACCTCAAACTCAGTATTTTACGTTACAAAGTATTAAAACACGGCTTCATTTCAATCAAATATTCATAAACAATTGTACATTTTAAATACTGCAAGTGAGTAAGGCTGTTTGTTGTGTGCTGTTTTTTCGATGCTGCTTCTGTTTCTGTCTCTGTAGGTGCGATGGATGATGTACTGGATTGTGTTTGCCCTCTACACTGTAGTGGAGACGATCACTGACCTAACTCTGGCGTGGTGAGTGTTGAGTTTGTACTGCACACATGGGGTATGGTCACTGCTGCTACCTTCATGTGTTTGTTCTGCGGCTCCCACTTCACTCCCCACTATGAGGTGAATTGTCAAACACATTTCAGTATCTTAAGTATTTATGCCTTACAGTTCAAGAATAAGGGATAAGGCAGCCATACTGTATTTTTCACATTTCCAAGAACATATGAGAGATGCAGACTTACATGTTGCTGGAGAATGCGCTGCTGTAGTTGGTGTTGCTATGGCGTTTTCTGTTTAGCTTAACCTAATCCCAGCTTTAACCCTAACCCCAACCACTCACTATGTGACACACTGCACAATGAACCAATCTAACAGCCTGTCGAGGTTCTCATTCATCAAACGAACACCCTCATTCATACAGACGCATGCAAACTAGAGATGTGGCCGGATGCCACGCGGTGTGAATGCCACCCACCTCCACTCTACATAGACCTGTCCTCTGACTGGGAGGATTCTGTGCTTTGTGTACCTGTGATCCCTGATAATAACCGTGCAAGATGTTGCACAACTTAAGAAGAAAGAAAAGTTCAGAACAAAACGTGTGTGTGTGCAGGTTCCCTCTGTATTATGAACTGAAGATAGCCCTTGTGATCTGGTTGCTGTCTCCATACACCAGAGGGGCAAGTCTCATTTACAGGAAGTGTCTGCATCCTCTGCTGTCCTCCAGGGAGAGGGTAAGATCACACCTCCAGCTAGACATGTGTGCCTCTGTGTACATGGACTGTTTGTGTTTGAGTATATCAGAGCTGCTTTTTACTTGATTAGTGTCTACTAGAAAGACATAATTGATCGTCTCTCTCCAGGAAATAGATGAGTATATTGTGCAGGCCAAAGAGAGAAGCTATGAGACCATGGTAAACTTTGGCAAGCAGGGACTGAGCATCGCAGCCACCGCCGCTGTCACCGCAGCTGTGAAGGCAAGTGTCCCTGGCATATTCTGTCTTTTATGTGAAATAAAGCGTCTATGTTACAGATTCCTTTCATCATTACTGCACTGTTTCTTTAAAATGCTTTATTATATTTTATTAAGAATAGTTGAAGCTGTTCTGGTATCTCATCAGACTCAGACAACATTTCTTCGAAATCCCTCTTGCTTCCTGTTCCCGTCTTCTAATGTCTCTGGTATTACTGAAACAAAACACACTTGTTTTGGAAAAGCTTTAGTTTTCTTTGCATAGCCACCGGAGCGCCCTCTATAAGTGCTGTACAGTGGAGCAAACCAGCACATAGTTCCGTCGAATGCATCTGTAGTATCTGAAATATTGCACCCTTGCAAATGTTTGCTCTGTGGGCTGTGCCCCAACCACCATTTATTGCAGAGTCGGTATAAATGAAGTGTGTGAACTGGTTTCGTCAGCATTGCATGAATACCTGAGTGTATCAGATAATCCCTGCTGATCTCCTGTCTAAGGCTTCAATGCACCAAGGTAATCCCAGCCAGTGGGAATCCACAGCCAAACAGAATGAGTGTTGGATCTACATTCACAGCAGTACATCTTACATCCAAGTGTTAGTTTGACATGTGATGCTGCTTTCATGAGTCATAGTCATGCAAAACATGCTAAATCAGAATTAGTCAATCCACTGATTATTTCTTAGTCATTTGTTTAACCGAGAGAACTTCCATGTAGTGAGATGGTGCAGTGATTTCTTGTGGTCTGGAAAATGAAAATGAACCTAGTCTGCCCTTATAAAATCCATAAATAATGAATGATTAAAGGTGTGCATATATATTGGAGATGTGAATCTGCGAGCTCACTGCCAAGGGAGTGTCTGTGTGAACCATGAAAGAGTTGGCTGTACCTCATGCTTCACTGTGGTGTACGTGTAGATGTAGTAAACCCAGCGCTGACCTTGTATAAACTCTCCTGTCGCTGCTTAAATTAAAGTGTTCAGCTATTTTTTTTTCTGCTTCAGAACTGTGTCTCTCTCAACATTCCAGTCTCATACTTTCTTTTTTCATGCTTTCTCTCTCTCTCTCTCTCTCTCTCTCTATTAGTTTAAAGAAATTGTTCTACTTTCTCCTTTTACTTTTTCTCATTCTCACCATTTCTCTCCTTTATTCTTGTCTTTCAACCTGCAGTGCTTTAAAGGCTGTATTGTTTGGAGTTTGATTAACCTCCGCTTGAACATCAAAACCAGCAGTGACTTGAACACAAATATCCATCAGTCTTAACCTGTCTGAGGCAGAAAGCTATGAGAGCACCTGGAAACATATCAGCAGAGACTGGAGCTGTAATTTTATGTATGTGAGGAATAATTCTGATGCTCAGACAAGGTTTGTTAAATCAGTGGAGAACCCGCTATGCACATAGCCTGAGGCTGAGTTACCCCACAGGTGTGCAGAGGCAGACTGGGAGCTGGATATTTCTTCTCTAACTGCTGCTGTTGCTCTGAGCAGCTAACATGTTTAAACCACTGTGTGTATTCCAAGACACGTTTCCACCCAAATTATACAGGATGCTGCTGCCAGAAAACTGCATTGCTGTACTAGTACTAATAAATGGTACCTAGGCATGTTCAGAAAAGCAGGACTAACATTCTGAACGGGTTCATTCAAAGTAACAGACACATTCACTGGGTTAAGCAGACATGGTGGTTATAGTGCAGTCCTTAGTGATTCTCTTCCCTTAAGACTGCATCTAATGCTTTTATGTTATTTCCTAGACAGGATGATAATATGTGATCTGCCCCAACTTGTGTAACAGCTAACCCTTTTGTAACTTTTTCTCTCTGACTCTCTTTGCACTGACGTTCTCCTTTCTTCAGGGTTTCTGCTTCAGCAGTCTGCTTTGAGAGGTAAAAAACCAGTCAGTGTAAGCAGCATGGGCAGATTGGTCTTCGCCGTTTCATATCCCCATAAAGGCTGAACTTTGCTTCTGTCACTGTCAGAGATGTTGCTGTTGTTGTTGTTCGTCATGCCTCATATATTCACCCTTACACCCCCCCTCCAGTTATTTATCAAGTGATAAATAAAAGAACCTACAGCACCACTAGACTTTACGAATGATATTCGATCAAATGGATTAAATTCTGATAACGAAAAGATTCAGTTTGAGGCACTAGGAAAACCTATTTATTGTCTTGTAGCCAGTCCTTTTGTAATGATTCTCAATGGGAAAATGCATTACAGAATAGTACAACTGCTTCAGTGCCCAGCACCGAACCTGGGGGCTGTTACATTCACTCATATGCACCGAGAAGCATTCTGCCTTTATTCTACCATGATACCATGTTCGCCATCATTCGGTCATTTTGTTTTTACACCATTCCTGGTAACACACAACCCGTAACAATAAATCTTAAATTAATTCATCTTAATGTGAACTTTTCTTTTAATTTCATTACACTTATTATTCTGTATTCTCCCTGTTTCTCTTTTCATGTCTTTTGTCTTTCATTTCCTTTAAATTGTTGCTTTTTGTCGATCGTGTCACTAATCATTGCAATATTTCCTGTCCTTCATTTTTAGATTGGGGATTGTTTGTTTTTAAGCATAAGATTAAAGATTAAAATTTGCACACAGTTGGTAGATTTTTATTTGTAATTCGTTAGCACCATCACATTCCCTGTGTTTTTAGTTTACTTCTGATACATTACAAATTAGGCTTAGTGCTGTATTTTTTATTTTTTTTGCGTTTGCTATATTTTGTAGCACTTCACATCACATCTGGATCCTATACATGTTGCAATGCCAGAGTAAAATCAACAACAGCAGAGAATGTAGTTGACTAACGGGGTTGAATTTGATTTAGACATAAATGCAAGTTTATCGGGTATTGATCTCTGCATATGCAGGTTTGCTAAATTAAACCCATGTGGAATTCTGGTCTTTGTTGACACTGTTTTGTATTTTATTTGTACATCTTGAAAAAGCCTCACCGCCTTCAACAGGCTGGTAAAGAATGACTATGTCTGAACTGTACTCACGCTGAGACTGAAAGCAAAGTTGCACATCTCAAAGGCTTTATACCCTTTACTTATGCTTTTTAGAAAATGATTTCTCAAACCCCAGAATGTAAAATGACCATAAGCATTTCAAGGCTTAAATCCTATTTACTGCTGCTCTTCAATATTCTTAATACTAGTATAATAATAGTAATTTTTTCAATGAAATACTCAATTAATTGTTAGAATAATCAATAGAACAATTGATTACTAAAATAACGACCCTAATTTACATAGTTTTTATAATTTGTTTTTTTCCATTATATCTTATTTGCTAACTGGGTGGAGTTGTGAGTGCAGCTGTTAATACCTTTCATATGGAAGTGAAAATTTGAAAAATAGGAACCTGGGTCTCAGTGTTCTTGCATATTTTAGATGGTGTGTGATTTCAGCTGAATATTCATCTGAGCAGGGCAGTAGAAGTTGACTATATCACACACTTTTAGTCGTGTGTATCCTCTGTTAGTGATGCAAGATTAATCGGTACTTATTGTGTTACAGGGTCAGGGTGCCATCACAGAAAAGCTGCGCAGCCTGAGTATGCACGACCTCACGCAGATAAGCCAGCAGGATGACAGAGGAAACCAGCTGTACGAGTACAGCTCCCGCTCAGCCAACCCTGCCAGGAGGAGAGCCCAGAGCAGTGACGTTGCAGACGGAGCAGGTACACACACATTTAAAAACCCAAGATGTGCAGACTATTTGTTGCTAGTGGGAATTTGTGAAATGTCCACATGTGCTGCTTTTCAGGACTTCAGGAGAGGTCAATAAATTGTGTCTCAGACTTGCATCTGTGAAAACCTTAGATGTCTTTCTTAACACACACATCGGTTCACCTTTCTAGCAGCATACAGTTAGCTTTTTGATGTTCCCTTACCATGGAGAAACCTGAAGGTTTAATTTTAGTAAAAGCACTGTTCACTTTTGCGTGTGCGTGCGAGCTCAAGCGGTAGGTGGGGTTGGCGGAGATGCTGGTGGAATGTCAAACATGTGCACACTCTCTCGGTTTGCTCTATCACTCTCACCCATTCACACTCACACACACACGTAGCTGTGGACGGAGAGACCTGGCAGTGGAGGAGGCGAGGCAGCAGATGAAAGGAATAAATGGATAGAAGGGGATTGGAGATGCAAGGGATGGATGGAGCGGAGAGCCGCGGCTGGAATATTGGTGTGCCGAGACAGGAAAGAGTGTGTTATGTATTGAGCTTAGTAAGCGGTGATACAAAGAGATGAAGGGAAGATGTCTTTACCCTCCAACTGCTGTCTTTGGCATGTTTTTTTTCCATGCTATGACATCATGCACCCACTGTCGGCCCTGCTCTGGGGCAGCAACGGTTTCTGTACTTGACTGATTTACAACTCAACTTTTATTCAGTTCTTACATACGCAGAGGCTTGCCGCTACGAGGACTGCGTTTGAGCCTGGGGTCAGCTGGGTGCATTTGGAGTTAGCATGTTCTTCCTGTGACTGTGTGGGCTTCCTCCCACAGTCCAGACATGTCTGGTTACTTGGAGACTATAAATTGTTTGAGTGTGAGCGTGTGTTGTTGTGTATTTGTGTGTGGCTCTGTATCTGTACCTCTCAAACAATTCAGATCATTATTTCACACAGTGATAGAAACACATCTTTTCCGGTTAGTTCTAGCTCTAATTTTCTCTTTGAGCTCTTTCTTATTCAGAATGAAACGATAAACTGCAAAGTTTGTGTTGATGGGTTTTTAATATTCCATAAAAACACACTCCTTTGGAATTCACGTCCGTGTCTGACCAGGGGGTAAATACTAAATCACATTGGATTCTTCTATTGTTCAGCCTTAGTAGCCTGTGTTTGTGTTTCAGTGGATTTGTTCACATGCTCTTTTTGTTCTTGTGTTGCAATTTGAAGTCACATGTGTCTCACCCCCATCATCCCCCACCTCCGTTCCTGTGGGAGAGGTGGGAGGTGTACTCTTATAGACTCCAGATGTGACAGCAGCTACAGCTAGAAGTAGAACAGATAGAAAACCCACTGCTTTCCCCAGACAGACTAGATTAGAAGAGTACTACTAAAATTATTATACCCTATGAGTGAGTATTTATTGAACTGGTGTGACTTGTTGGCTCAGACACAGACATTTGCACTTTTTTGGTTAGAATGAACATATAGTGCGTTGGCCTTCTAACTACTCTACTTCAAACGGCAGCAGCCCATGTTTGACTGAGTGTCTGCTGACCTCTGCTGGATCAGCTGCTTTTTATTCTTAAATCCACACATCTGCACCTCCTGGTGTAATCAGCGGCCACTCACCATAACAGAAGCAAATGCATCACTCACTCACTATTTTGTATAGATCCAACCTGATCGTGTGCCTGTAATGACCATTTCTGTCATGCTGGCCGGCATCCTTTCACAAATATTCCTGCTGTCTAGCCTCAGCTTTGTGTGCGTTTGTGTTTCAGAGTACTTTTATGACCAGGAGGACAGGTCAGATGAAGAGGCTGAGCATACCTTCTCTGAAGACGAGGCTGTTACCCAGAAAGGCCTGAGGCGGTCTCAGAGCGTCAAGATCTCCCGTTCCAAAGTCCGCAAAGATGTAAGTGTTTGGGACAGGACAGGACACCTCCACTGAAGATTGTTAACCATACTGTAATATTTTCATTGTTTGTCATCAGACTCGTTATGGATCTCTGAAGATTAAAGGCAAGAAGAGACCAGCACTGAGTTCTGTCAACTACGAACCATGAGAACGTTCCTGCTGACATACACTTGGCTGAGCAGGTTGCTGAGTGCTGGATGGCATCGTCTGTCTGTTCTGGCTCTTCTCAGTCTGAATTCTCACTGTGCTGCCAATATATTTATTACCTACTTCACTCCACACAACAGACTCTTAAAGGTCTTGTTGTTGGAGAACTTTAATGATTGTCGATGGAGTATATAATGTATTTGCATGGACTTGGTGTGTTTTATCTGTGTTATCAATATTGTTTAGTTGTGATGTTCTCATGAATCGTGTCTTTTACCGTTTAGCTCCATCCTATATGTTTTGTATTGCTACCTTGCAATAAGGCATTCTTTATGAAAAGGTCACAGACTGAAACAAAAGACTTGGCCATTAGTTCAGTCATATACTAATATTCTGTAGCGCAGAAGAAAACATTTCGTTGCTCTAAGTTGAATTCAGTTTCAGTATAAAACCTTTTTTAAGGACTGCCTTTTCAAATGTGGTACCAAGTTTGTTTCTGCTGCCTTTCAGGTATTTTATAAAGAGCAACATACTCCTGGGAATCTCTTTCAAGTCACAACATTCCCTTTTTTACGTGGTGACTCTAGGAGAACCAAAGTCACAGGACAGCAGCAGTTTTAACTAAGGAGAGAAGTGAAGTTGACTAATTGACATGTGGACCCAAGGAGGCTTGAGTGAAACAAACTTGAATCAGTCTTAAAACACAGTCAGTGGACACCGTTCCTGTCAAGATGACACAGACCAGCAGTGAAGAGAAAACTAAAGCCAACCTTTGGTAAAGACACAGCCCCTCACTACCAAATATTACTTATCAATTTATATGCGCCTATTTTTTACTACATGTATTTTTATGTATGTTTCTCGTCCCGGTTGTAAATTTCTCTCTGTATTTTGTAGTATCAGTGAAACCTTTTGGAGATTTTATCGTTTGGGTCTTTTTACGTTGTAGTCATGTGTTTTTGCACATATACTTCCAAATATTTGTTGCTATAGTTGCTTGTCATCTCAATTCGTCTCATGCTGTGGGAGGATGCAGCAGAGAGTTACACCATGCTTGATGGTCGTTAATACTAAAGGCATCTTCTGGCGTTTTAACTTTGGCTTGTTTTTATTTTTTATATGTCCGTGCTTCACTGCTACAGCGACGAGTCACTTCTATAGTTTCTCTGGAAGAAACGTCTTTCTGATTCATCACTACATCTGCCCAGCACAACAACCTCTGCTCACTTGTTTGTTTTCTTGCAAACTGCCTCGCTGATACAAATCTTCGTATATTTGATTTTTGATTCTTTTAAAATCTAGTACAAGTTTTGACTTCAGCACAGGCTCCTGGACAGGAAACCAGGGCCTTTTTTTTGTCTGTCTTACCATGATGCCATGTAATGCTCATAACTGACTAACGATACCAAAGCGTCACGGAGCTGTGTGGTTGGGGTTGTCTGCTCTGTGTAGGTACATGTCCGGTGTGTGGATGATGAAATAAAAAAGCTGCCCGGGCATTAAGGGCAACAAATGAAGGGTCTGGTGCATTATTCACGTATTTTAACGTAATACCTCAGAAGACGAGTGATGTCATCTGTCTTCCTCAAGTGTCTGAACGTAGAGCATGCTCTCACTAATGTTCTGAATATTTCTTTTTTTCAGTTTCTCAGTCCCAAAGTCTGAGCAAAATATCCTGAACATTCAGTAAGTAAGTTACCATCATCAAAGTATACCATGTGTTTGGAAAAAGACAAAATGTTCACCACCACAAAGTATTTGATATAACTCAAACTCTGCTTCCAGTGTTGACTGTCACATTTAAGGCTGTGGGAAAAAATATTGGATGAATTGTAGCTTTTCATGTTGTCTGAAGCGTCAAACGTATTCAGAAAGTTGGCCACTCAGAAAAATCCTCTGTTCAGTTGAATGTTATTCCTTGTGTGGTCCATTTGAAAGAGCAAAGGCATTTGGTGCAGTCAACAATTTATTTCATCTTTAAAAAGACAAAATGCACCTATCAGCTCAAAAACATTAAAGGCTGGAAGAAAATGGAAAACAACTAATGGATGACATAAAAATGTAACGAGCGTTTGGGAAATAAGTGGTTCCTTCAGGGAATGTACAGATGCTGAAGGAACCGGTTGCTTTATTTATTTATTATTAATCATTTCTGTGTTGTCATTGTATGTATTACCTGCTCACATTTAGGTAATGCTTTTGAGATTCTTCATGCTCACCATGTACTACAAAAGCTACTCTAGACTTCAAAAAGCAACATTCTATATTGACAAAGTCACATCACCGGGGGCTAAACCCAACATCTGATGCCAGTGGGTCAACCTCAGTCACTGGATGCACAGGATTTGCTACCTAGTATTATAACAGACCATTTAACCTACAATTGTCAGTGCTGTCCAAATACTATTAATATTTCAGTCACATAAATTTTTGTTGACCAAACCTAAATTAAAACGGTCAGTCTACACTGACAGAACATCTGATGGCCTTTTTCCACTGTGGTGGCAAACAGATTGTATCACTGCTTAAATACAGTATGTGGAGACCTGACTACATTAGTACAAGCCAGAGTAAGTAGGGCCATCAAGTATTTTATTCCTCCTTAAGATAGTCAATGGATGCTAGCAGGAAATATTAACAGTAATCCAAAACCCAGGTAATGGTTAACAGTGGGTAGGTGTCTGAACTGGCCTTTGTATTACTCACACCCTAGTCAGCTTACACTCATACACACAATACACATGGCAAATACACACATCACACAGAAAGAACTGTCTTTCAGATGGTAGAACAAAAACATCTCTATCACATATGAGGACATGCACATCATTAAAGAAGCGAGAATAGCACTGGATATAAAGAAAGCTAGACGCTCATTTCAAAAGCATCTCAGCACACGCCTTGACTGCTTGGTACTCAAATCACAAAATTACTTGCCATTTTTCAACATGGGTTCAACGCTGGAGCAAGCCGTGCTGGAACCAGGTAAAAAGTTTATTGAGTTGGAGGTTTGCCACTGAAGCATGCAGTGGATGTGTAACTTTTCATCTCCCACCACAAGGCAATAGCAGGTGCAGCTTGGCACGGTACCGGTTCCTGCCTGGAAAACAGGGAATTGGGTGTCTGATCTGACGAACATTGTCACTGATGGATGTGGAAAGTGCAGGGAGAATAGCACTGCAAGGAGCTGAGATGACTACATCAGTCAGAATGTCCATCTGTCTGGTGGAGACTCTCCTGTGAGACACAAATCCAAAGACAACTGCTTCTGTCCATGTAAAGATCCAGAGAAGTGACTGCCACCACAGCATGGTAAGTTGTCCAAGGCACGGGCTGGGTTAGTTGAGAAAACTGTTAAAGTGGTATTGGCTACAGTGACCAACGCTGGCCGGCCAGCCGGCAGTTGAAGCTTTCATTCGGTACTCCAGTTATCCCTTTAGCTCTATGAGGTGTGTCTGTCTTCACGCTAATGCTGCATTCACGTCCTAAGAGAATAATCATTATCATACAGCCTGACAGCTATTCATAGACCCCAGTAGCTACATTAAACACACAACAATCAAAACACTATCGTGCAAGACAAAACTGCCACATAATCAACACAGCTGTGTTGATGTTGCATCATCTATGCAACACGCTAAACATTGATGCTCTGTCTGCATCATGTTACATTCTGATGCTACTTATAGGCTTCCTCAGCTGAACAATAAAATAAAATAGTATCCGAGTTGAAAATGTGCATTTCCCATATTTTGCATAGGCCGTGAATGCAGCACAAGTGTCCTGTTTGCAGCCAGTTCTGCATTATTGTGGTTTCAGTAAGGAAACGCAAATTTGAGCGTTTGTACAAGTGCGTTAAGGTGTGTGACAATGTGTGCACCATGTATGACCACTGCATGGTAGCACAGTGGGATTCACAGTGCGCCTTGAACTGCAATTACACCATAGGAATTTGGCTAATAAATATTTTTACATGACCCCCAAACTTTGTAGAAAACTATCAGCAGACAAGTAGCAAACCTGGCAACCTATGAAGCTACTTGCTTGCAGTCAGGTTGTGGAGAAAAGTGTGTTTTAATATTGCTGCTGTTGTACAAAACCATGCATGTCAACCAGCCAGGGTTTGCTGGATGCCACACTGATACACAACTGTTATTACAATTTATAGTATTACTCTATTATTTATTATCTATTATATTATGCCTTTGTTATGGTGTCAGATTAGATTGAATCAGTGGTATTATTTAATCTGCTTGATCAGATGTCCTCACAGAGAGGAGGAGACTGACTGATAGTATGTGGTTATCATGCACAAGTTCCATCATGGCTTCACCTTTACCCTGAGCGGACGTCTGACCAAAGGGAACCACAAATTATGGTATCTAAACTCAAAAGCCAATAGAGATGTGAGTGAGTGAGACATCTGTCTGATTTACAGTTTATCCCTGTCTAGTAGCTCCCGTAGTTCATTCTGAATGTCCTCTGGTAGCTCGAGAGGAGGCAGATCATCCAGACACAGGTCTTCCTGAGCCGGCATCTCCAGGGGTGGCAGCTGGGGGATTGCGATCTCCTTCCCCTTTCCTGTGCTTTTCCTCTCCTGCCCACTCCCTGTTCCCATGCTGCCACCTGCATGAGGGAGAACCCAGAGCTCCGAACGCTCCACAAAGTCTGCTGCTTCAGCTGCCTCCGAGCGCAGTCGAGCATTTTCTGATTGCAACTGACTGTTCTCAGCCATTAGTCGCTGGTTTTCGTCCAGCAGGTGGTCAACAAGGCGCCGCAGATCCTCAATGGTAGTCTGCTGCTCTTCCAGGCGGGTTTTGTCATCTTTGGTGGTCTTAGATCCAGGACACGATGGAGTCAAAGGCTGGCAGGCTCCAGTCTGCCGAGTCTGAAGCTGGAAGATTAAGGTGTCATACTCTCTCTCCCCAGTCCCTCCATGTACTCCAGCTGGAGGGCCGTGGGGCTGGAGCTGGCCCATGGGCTGGGTGTGGGTAAGAGGGGGTGGGACAGTAGAGGACTGCACTGGAGCTGGTTGGGTCCTTGTTGCCTCACGACGAGCTTCTCTCTTCCAGCGCTCTTGAATCAGTCTCTGGTGTTTGATGTGACTGTCCCTCTGCAGCTCCATGGACAGACGGGCCTACAGACAACAGCACCCACAGCACAGTATTAACGTCTATGCAAAGCTAAAACTCACAGCTGTATTGCCCACTCAGACAGTAGAACTCAGGCATGTCTCACCTGCTCACACTCTGTGTTCTTCATTGCATCTGTCAAAAGATCTAAAGGAGAGAGACAAAACTGAGAAACATCTTCTATCGACAAGTGTAAGAAGTAGAAGTGAGATTCTGCTTATGATCTGTGGACATAAAGCCACAACGGCATTCAAACAGGGAAAGGTCAGTCCAGGCCGCTGAATAAAGCGGCATTCACTTACATTTTAGTAGCATATCCCATAAATCGATATTGCTCATCCCCCATTGCTGTAATATGAAACGTGGCATGCTAGTGTCTCTGCGTTACCTGCAGCTTTTCCATGGCAGGAGATGGCTTCTTCATATTTTCCAGCTGATAACAAACGTTCTGCCTTCCTGCACTGCTGGTGAGCCTGAGGAACACAGACAGGGAAGGGTGAGATCTCTGGATACACGCGAGTTAGTAATGTTGAAAACAAACAAACATCTTCTGTGTTCCTGTCAAATCTGGAGTGGAATACAAAATCCTCCTCCCTACACTAAGAGCCACAGAACACTATCGGACTCCTGGTGTTCAGACCAGACGGAGGTTAGGAGGGAGAATCTGTAGCTAGCAAGCGTCTCTCCTGTAAAACCAGGAGCCAGTTCACAAGGCAGTCACCCTCTCGAGTTTTAACACTAGGCTTAAAACTTTCGTTTTAAATAAAACACACAAACACAGCTGCGCCAGGACTCTTACTTTACATTTGCTTTACCGTGTATGTGTCACCAAATACTACAAACTTGTATTGCTATGCTCCAGCTTCAAATGTTTTCACTTCTACTCGATCAGAGAATCAATTAAATGGATCGTGCGTCGCATGTCCCCGCTACAAGACGAGATGAGGAAAAGACAAAAGAGCAGTTAGCCGCTAACCTAGCTTAGCTTGCCTTAGCAATCCGCTAGCTACCGCAACGTTAGCCTGTTATTGCAACATCAACACCGAAACTCACGAGGTTGAGCGGACTGTCTACCACCTCCATGGAGTCGATTCGTCGATGGTTTACACTGTACAAAATGCGCCTCTGTTCTTCGCGGATTGTCATTTGCTCTGCGGTTAAAAATCTAGAAACATAACTGTAAGAAAATTAGCGTCAGGGAAGCGCAGTCGCTTCCACGGCCAAGGTGACGTCGATACGTCGTGACGTCAGTACGTTTTTGCTGCGCCAGGCTACCGGAAACGAAGCCTTGTTGCTTTCAAATTCACAGCATCACAAAATGGATTTGTCGAAGCTATAACCACATGTTAACCAGAACGCGCTGTGTATGTCAGAAAACATATATGTATCTTTATATGCAGTTAACGTTTTTGAATCTGTTATTGATTGAGTTTGCGTTGTGGTATTTTATCAAGGACTTTATTGCGGCGATGTGAACGGATGTGCTCACTGTAAAGCTATGTCACTTACCACGCTGGTTTGTTTTCATTGGGGAAGCAAATGCTTTATTAGACTTTACGCAATCTAATGTGGTCGCTGTTTGAAAATAGATAAAAATACGTGGCAGCATTTTCACAGGTGGCGCCTGAACCTTACAGACTGTGCCGCGTTCAGGTCGCAGTCATCGCCTTCCTCCCTTGGGGCGGATACGTTTAAACACCTTCAGCGCATGTCGCGGAAGCAGGAAATTGAACACATCACAAGACAACAGCGATGCTGCTGAAAAAGAGAGGCCATACGTGTTTGATCGCTTCCAGTATGGCCTCGTTCTTCGTGCTCATGATGGTGCTGTACGGCACCATGGGCGGCCATCAGTCGGGCAGCTCCAGCCTCAGACGTGACTACCAGCTTCTGGGCAGACCTCTGTACAAACTGGACCTGAGCTGGCCCAAGAACCCAGAGCTCTTCACCGGGGATGTGTTTGCAGTGGCTGTCAACCAGTTTGCTGGTGTGGTGTATGTCGCACAGAGAGGTAATGGATCATCCATGTTTCAGATGTGTGACAGTAAAAGCACACATAGTGAGTTATATTTTCAGCCGTGTTAGTGCTCAGTGTATTGTTTTTGCCTCCCAGGTGACAATGTGCCCAAGGTGCTGGTGTTCACCACGGACGGGGACTTCCTCATGTCCTGGAACACCACCACTTTGGAGATGCCTCATGGGATGTTTTTAGCGGATGCAGCCTCGTCAAACCCCACTGTGTGGATCACAGACGTGGGGAATGGCCCGCACGGCCACTGCATCAAGCAGTACTCACCATCTGGGAAGCTTTTGAAGGTATGACCGAACAGTTGGATTTGAGTTTTTTCTGTAATTGGTGCTATTTCCATTTAGATGTCCAGCCTGTTGCTTGGCGTTGAGCCTTTTCTTCTGTGTGTCAGGTGCTTGGTACACCAGGGAAGGCAGGCTCTGGGCTGAACCCTCTGCAGTTTGACCAGCCAGCTGAGATCTTTGTCCATGACTCTGGGGAAATGTACATCGTGGACGGCGATGGAGGGAGGAACAATCGTCTCATCAAGCTGTCTAAAGAGCAGCAGGTGTTGTGGGTGCATGGGGAGAAAGGACAAGGCTTGGCTCAGTTCTACATCCCCCACAGTGTGACTGTGGACAACGCCCAGAGGGTGTGGGTGGCAGACAGGGGCAACAAGAGGATCCAGGTCTTCAACTCCATCACGGGAGACTGGTTGGGTACGTGGGGCAGCTGCTTCTCTGAGGACGCACCATACTCCGTTCGCCTGACCCCGGAGAAAAAGTACTTTATCGTCGTCCAGCTCAACACTAATCAGATTTCGGTGCTGGATGCTCCACCGGTGGGTTTGATTGGCCAGTGCAGAGTGGTCAGTGTGATCCAGCTGGCTGATGAAGTGAAACCCCACCTGGTAGACTTGGACCTGAAGACCGGAGCCCTGTATGTAGCTGAGATTGGAGCCCAACAGGCTCAGAAGTTCACTCCCTTCAGTCTGGGTGGGGGTTTGCGGTAGAAGAACACTGGGTTTTGAGTAAAGAACTGAAATGGCATGACTGAGCTAATCATTAGCATTGCCAAGTATTTAGAAATATTGAATGATAATGATCATGTGTATTATTTGATATATATATATATATATATAATAGTATCGCAACGCATAGTGTTTACACTGGATTTTGTCTCACTATGGGCACGTTCAGCACGCTTCACTTTAACAACATTAATTGTATTCAGCACTATGGTTTATATTGTTCCAGTTCTCAAAGGTCCTCGAGTGGTGCTCTCCTGCTCTGCCCCTGCTGAAAACCGGGATCAGGTGTGTTTAGTCGCTCGGTATTGGAAAGGTACCCTCTTAGATTACGCCACTGCAGACACTTGACACTCTGAGGAGCTGTGTTATTACTCATCATACTGTGCACCAGGTGACACAAGCAACACGAGCAAAGCTAAACCTAAGGTATTTGAAGTCCTGCGTTCGTTATGTGCATGTTGAGAGAATCTGTCAATTTCGAGAATCTCGTGTACAAGCGAAACCTGCTAGTTCGGCTTCATTCCTTAAAGCCTGGCTGTTTTGCTTGTGTTTTCTTTTCTTTTGCGTTGCTTGTTTGCACAGTGTTTAATCAGAGTAATTTGTAAATAACCTTGCTATAATGCACAGTTTTCAGTGTTGTGGGTGTATTCTCTCTCTTTTATCTTGACGTATGATCGGCATCAGCTGTGTTTTGTACTAGTTTCTGTTCTGTGTTTTTTTGTCTTGATAAACATTTACCTTGGTGTTCTATAGTAATTTTCATTTCGCATACTGAAAGGAGAACTTTATATTATGTAAACTGGTGCAGTCTTGTGAAATGAAATGCTGTATTTACAGTGTGAACTTGTGTATTTATGTCTGGGGTAACGTCGTTCTGGGGAACGTGTGATAGATAGATAGATAAGACTTTATTAATCCCGCAGTGGGGAAATTCTGGTGACCCAGCAGCAGCAGAGAAAAAAAAGAAGTTTATAAATAGTTTGGGAACTCAGGGGCTTTCATTTAGTTTCGTGTCACCTCACAGAACAGCAGTGAGCTGGAAATGAGGAGTATGATTCAACATCCTACGGTACCAGTAGATGGGGCTCAGATCAAACCAGTGGATAATCCTGCTCACTCCTCCATATCAATGCACCGTTCCGTGAACTCTGACCACCAGGGGCTGCTACTTGACAGAGTGTGGCTTCAGTGTGCCGCCCCGTTGTATTTTGCTGTGTCGCTCAGACCTGCCCTTAGGACCTTCAATATTTGTTTTTAATTCTGTGCGAATGTTGCTTTCTTCACTCTAAGGTTCCCTTTAACACAATGGCGAGTGGGGGATGTGTCCTTTGACCATGCTTATTAGATTATTATTGTCTTGGTTGATCTGTGCATATTTGTATAAAAGCCTTGTTTGTGAATAATGTGTATGGAGGAGTGGTAGAAGGTTTTGGTTGAAGAAGAAATCTACATATTAAAAATGTATGATAAACTATTTGTATGTGTATTTTTAGTATGAAGAGTGTAAATACGCCCAATGCAGAACGGTCTGTGTCACATGAGGATCATTATTACTAATTCACCACATTATTGTAAAGTTATTGTAAAGTCATGCTAATTGTACCAGTTTATCAATAGGTGTTTACCCGAATAAGCAAATAGTAATAGTTAGTTCATACTTTACTCTTTCTAATCCTTTAATCACTGGTATAAATGTGCCGCAGACCCCGCAGCCTGGTCGTTCTCGTGATGTCCCAGCGCTGCAGACCTGGGGGCAGACTGGTGGTCGCCTCCTACGCAGCTTCCTGCTGCAGGTACGTCGGCGTTTCCTGCTCACTGTGTGCCTGTCAAGTGTCGGAGTCCACGCCGTGGTCCGCGTTGACCTGCATCCAGAAGAATGTCGGTGTAGGAGTGGGCCTATTCTGCACACCAGGACGGCCACACCGACACACATGTGTCCACCTCACACTCTCTCTTTTCCACGTTTTCTTTTCCTTTCTTCGCGCTCACTCTCATCAAGCCTTTGTCCTCCTGCGCTCTTCTTGTTGTCCTCTTCCTCTATGGTTTCTGCCCTGCTAGCTGTTTTGCTGACAGACTCCAGCTGGATGTCATGGCTGGGATAGAGGTGGGATCTTGAGTGTGTAGGCTGGCCTTTAGACTCCTTCTGTATAGGGAGAGCCCACACAACACTCCCACACACCTTACCCACTCACCCAGGAGGGATTCCAGCCTCCACAATGACCTCCTCCTTGTTTGATGCCTTCCTTTGTTAAATGCCTCACATTAAGGATTCATCAGGATTTATTTGGAGCCAGTGGGATAAGAAACACTGTTGTTCTTAGCCTGAAGCTTGAACCGGCTGCTGTTTAGTTAAAGCATGACATTACTATGTTAAAAACAACAAACATGATAATTCCACCTCAGAATGGACCTGCTGTGCAAATAATAATAAATAATAAAGAGGCATGTGCATCAATATGTTATGCTGGCAAATAATACATATAATCTATTTAATTGGAACAACACCAACAAATGTAAAAATGTATATTCACAAGTGCAATATCCTTTTAGTAATTGTTATAATAGCATTTTTTAACGTGTGTCACAGGTTAAAAACAGCCAGTCTGCCTGTAATTCATTACTTTTACGTTCCTGTGCAGCCTTGTCATCCCAGCTTTGCTTTGCTGTCAGCGACGCTCCTCATACTTCCTCTGTGTGACTCCCGCCAGCCGCTGACCGCTGCAGCAGGAAGCTACAGGCCTGGTTGGTACTGCCGCGTCGTCATTTCTGTCTTGTCCTGTCAAAGCGACAAAGGCATCCTGAAATGGACGATACGATACAATCGCGTGTCTGTGTGTGTGAGGCGACACCCTGACAGCATCTTTATGCAATTCAGAGATGTGAGTGGGGTTGGACAGCTCCTTGAGAAACCACTGGCACATCATTTAGCCCGGCTCACACGTGCACAGACATTAATGTCATCCTGCACGAGTCTTCAGTTCCATCCCTTCAACCTTCAACCACCATATTAGAATAAATAGATAGATAGAAAGAAAATAATAATTCAGTTTCTACAGCAATCGACGTTTCTATGCTAGGTGGTAACGGTAGGGATCCCGTCTGCCCAGTGGCTGTGATGGTGTGAGGGTCAGCAGGGTGGATTGACAGTTCGCCTCCCAGAGAGGGCAGACAGAGCAGCAGGGGGCAACAGGACACGTGGAGCTGCAAGCTGGGAGGAGGCATGGCCGAGTAGTACCGACTGCCACCTGGGAGATTGATGGGCCTCCGCTCCACCTGGGCCATGGGTGTAATGTGGTACAAACAATGTCTGTGTGTAGATCCACGTGTATTATGTAACCACATGTATACAGTGTGTTGCTTATAATAGCAAATAGCTGAATCGGCTGCTTCTTTATCAATCATGTTTTTCTGCCACATTGGAGGGAGCAGAACATTATAGGATCATTCACTGGCAGAAGCACTGTATCAGTTCCTGTGTGTGGTTGAACATTAACCAGCTTTCCATCACAGGGTGCCTCTGTGAAAGGGGGTGAATGTAGCTGCAGCTCTCTGCCGCATCCTGGTCCCCTGCTGAGGCAGACAGGAGACCGCCAGTGTCTCATCATCACCGAGCCGTTCAACAGGATCCTCTGTCTTTGTTCGCGTGGACGAGACAAGACGGGGCTGACGACGCGTCAACCATAACGGCCTCGTCTGTAGTTTTCTGCTACGGCAGGAACTCGGTCAGCGAGCGCCAAGAGAGGAGGCGGTGGGGAAGAGGCATTCTGCTTTCAAGCACTTTCTTCTTGCAACTCGTTGTCCGTATGGAGTGTTTGTACATGTTTACTCTATGGTAACGATGCTGCAGAACGCAGAATAAAATGTTTTGTTCTTTTGCTTTTTATTCTGCTTCTTCGGTTCATCCTACTATAGCAGGTGTTACTCAACTATCATTTTGATTAGATACAACAGATTTAATTAATGGTATGTTTACTTATTTATTTTAGTTTTACTTTTTGTTGTTTAAGGATACAATTCCAGAAGTTGAGCTCATTAGAAATCTGGATGTTATTTCTTTTAGGAGTAGCCCATCTCGAGAACTGGATTCTTTGTTGCTCCCTGATAAGTACGGTCTTGTCGCCTCTGTCTCATCACAGAGACACCAAAGTCGTCCATCTATGGCCGTCTTTGTTCTCTGGATGGGACAAGACAGGAGCGACAACACGTCAGCCATAATGGCCCTGTCTGTAGTTTTGGGGAAGGAAGCTGCACAGAAGAGAGGAAGCACAGAGGTGGAAGACAAGTGAAAAGGCACAGAACAGTTGAGCTGAGCCTGCAAGAAGCTTCTGTGTCCAAATGGACGTGTTGGAAGCTGCTTCTCTCTGTCTCTAAACCCCTGTTAGGAAGCTCTGAGATATTGATTGCTGATAAGTTATGACCCAAGTGTATCGACCCAGCAGGAAGTGTGTCCACAGCAGCAAGACAGAGAGACACACCTCAGGCCTGACTGTGAATATTTCAGGAACGTATAATGGAATTATAAATTATAGTAATCTCACCCAAACAGACAAGGCCCGGACTCACACGCAGAGAAACAGGACAGCGTCCTCTCTCTGCGAGTTGTTACTGGGGAATCAGAAATCAAAGTGTAAAAGGAGCTCAGAAAATTCACTTTGCATCCAAAGCCAAGGAGAAAGTCAGAGCTTGGAGCGATCGAATGAAGCACTGATATATTCACAGATACTGTAAATTGAATCTCTTTTCTCAGCAGTCTCGAAATCGTTATTAGGAGAAAATATATTGTCAGTGTGACTGGATGCGTCACTTAGACAGAGAAATGAATTTAATCCAGCCACTACATCCATGAAGATGTCAAAGGAATGCTGGGAGGTTAAGAGGAGCAAATACACAGACACAGGGTCAAACGGGTCCCACTGCTACAACATACACTTACTTGTTTATTTTCTCTTTAAATGATCTCATGCTCTCGCATCTTTTCTTCTTCAGCTCCTCTACGACATGATATTTAGATGATGATATCTATATCATCTGCTGACGATAGCGCCTCACTGTCCAGCTCGTCGTCCTCAAGGCACAAGCTCCAAGGTTAACTTCGAGGCCGTCACAATATTCATTTAAAGACATTTAAACTTGGGAAGTGGCCTGAATTGCTTCAGACAGGGCTCTTCCAGCTTCCGTAATGTTCCACAGATTTTATTTCCACATCATGGAGTGAAAACTTTCTCGATTACTCCCTCAGTGAAATTATACCCCAAATGTTTCCGTGGATGCAGATTAAAGAATTGTATTTGCCAGAAAAAGAGTCTAGAGATTGAATAACTACAAAACTAATAAGGGAAATGGTTCCAGGAGTTTCAGTACATTCCTTTGTTCTGAGGAGAGGGAGTGATTTGGCTATTTTTGGAGCCAATCAACCTCATATCACATCATCTGCACCATTCAATAAAACCGTAAATACATCAGCATCAGCTCTGAGGCCGCTACAGCAGAAACACAACACAAACAAAGACCATCAGCAGAGACAGAGGGATTCTTGATGATTTTCTAATAGGGTTTATTCCTCTTTCCTGTCATTAGTCAAACGATGACAAATACATTTGATCTCCGCTGTGTGATGTTATATGAACTTCACTGGGGAAACTCTCTCCTCTCCTGCCCAGATGAGCCTGAAACCTGAACCCTCACATTCCCTTTTTGTGCTTCATTGACGCATTGAGAGGCAAATTAAACAATAGCCTGGTGTAATTAAATCTCAGCAATACCCTGCTGTGGTAGTTTAAGTCTGTAATGATGTTTTCGCCACGCTCCTCTCTCCTGTTCCTCACCAATTAAAACCTGCTAAAGAGCGTAAAGACAGCTGGATCGAGTTCTGCTTAATGCCAGTGTTGTGGTTTTCCAGCCGTCCTCCAGTGGCACTGAAATCCAATAAATGGCATAATCGCAGTTTCTTAATGACAAGGCGCAGGTGTGGGGTGATTTGTTCTTCCTGATTTGGCATGCTGGATGAGATTTACTGTCCGAAAGGCTGAAGTTGCTTAATTGCCAAAGAAACAATAATGTTAATATGAACAAGTTTGAAAATGCAGAAATAATGTTGGTGGTTGGCTAGTTTGGCCCAAAAAACGGTGACTGTCCTCAGACTTTTCTCAGGGCTGAGGTCATCCTGTCATGTCTGCGTCTGGTCTGCTCTTTACTCTCCAATTCTTTCTCTAGATTATTTTTTGTCATCCACCTCAGCTTTCTCTGTAATCTGTGCTAATAACTCGATCATTAATGGATAAATGGTGTTGTTTCCATGGGAGTTGATTTGATTTATTATTCAACTTTTGAATCTTCTCTTCTTCTCTTCTTTTCTCTTCTCAGACTGTGCTGCTTGTTTAACTAGTGTCTGTACAAGTGAGTGGCATTCAATTATGAGCGCTATTATCAGCCTGGAGGTTAGGGCCCTGTCTAATTCACTCCTACTCTGTTGTCACAACATTAAGACCCCCCTGCACCCCAACCCACCATGCTGCTCTTCCGTTATCCAAGCTCCACACATTGGCCATCTGATAATAATACCTGATTATGGTGTCTACACCTTCCTCCGACCGCCTCCCCAACCCAGACTAAATGAAAGCAGGCCGTGGATGAGCTTCTCCTACGCTGTTTTAACAGCATTAAAGCTTTGGGGCAGGTATGGTTTCCTATCAATTTTATCCAGGAGGAAACATGAACCTCACAAGCATCATTAGTGAGCAGACATAATGCAATCACTCACAAACAGTGTGTGTCTGTGTGTGCGCGCTTGGCAGGGGGCTGGTAGGTCTGTATTACATTCACCAGCAGTAGGGGTTATTAAAAGTGAACTTTTTATACTTATTCTGGTTTTCTTGGTGTGTTTGCGTTTGCAGCAGGTAATTCAAAATGTAGGCATCAGGAGGTCTGGGGTCACACATTACCACCGCTTGTGTGTGTGCGTGTGTGTACACTATGACTGCAGGAGGATATGATATGAGCTGTCAAAGTGCCGCAAAAGTGTGTGGGAGGGGGAAAGAGAAAGGGAAGTGGATTGGAGAAAATAAGGAGGAGAGGAACGAGAGAAACGAGAAAAGGGCGAAGGAATGGAAGGAAGATACAGAACATAAGGGAAATCATGAAAAAATGAAAAACACCAAATGGTGGTGAGGTACAATGAACCATAACAGAAGAGAAAACAGAAAGAGGTGAAGAACAAAGGTGTAGATGAAAAGAGGAAAAGAAACAAGCGTAACAAAAGAGACAGGAAGATGGGAGGATGAAAGGTGGCAGGGAAAAGTGGACGCGAACAGATCAAGAAGTGGAGAAAAGTGGAGGGAAGAGCATAAGAGGAGGAGAAGAGAGGACACGAGAGAGAGGAAAAGAGGAGTGGAGAGGAAAGGAAAAGAGAGGGGAAGCGGGACAAGAAGTGGAGAGGCTCGTTATGTGTGACGCATTAGAAAACTCTTCCAGTGCACCATTATACTTCACAATACTCCACATCCTGTGTGTGTGTGTGTGTGTGTGTGTGTGTGTGTGAGGGCCATGCAGCTATTTTGTACTTTGGCTTTTTTGTGCAGGGGTGCGTCACTGAAAACCTCCATTAACTCATCCATGTTTATTTGCTGCACATGGGACATCATGTCAGGTTTTACTCTTGCAGGTTTGGACATAAATAATAATAATAATAATAATAATAATAATAATAATAATAATAATAGGCTAAGTAATTGTGCATTATTAAATAAAACATGTGACAATGTTTACTATCACGGTTGAAGTCAGGGCCATTTTTTTTTATTCTTACTTTTCAGTCCCATTAAAACAGGGATATAAATCAAAGAGCAAAATAAAAGCTGTCCCCGGGACTCAGCTCCTGATGGCAGCGACACAGTGAAGAAAGGAGAAAGATTTGAATGTCAACGCAGAATCAATACGAGCGAGGTAATGGCTTCAAATGTTGTCCATGTGTCATTAATGAGCTTAGAGGGATTCGCTGGCCACTGTGGCTGCAGTCTGTGAGGCCAGTCACCGCGGGGCCTCCTCCAGGCCAAACATCAACGAATAACAACATTAGGAGCCAGCTTGACTTGCATTGATGCTGGAGCATGGACTGAATGAACAATGAACTTCATATCTGTATTACTTCCTAGACTGTTATTTTGAAGGTAGCTGAAATTTGGATGCGAGTGACGGTTAGCTCACGTATGTATCAAATAAAACGCCCACATCTGGGAATTACAATCTAAATTTACAAGTGTACTCGCTTCACATAAAGCGTCTTAGCTGAAGGTAAGTCCGTTTATGTTGATAAAGAGCGAGGAAAACCCCGAGCTCGGACCAGACGCTGCTGAACGGGTTACTTTAATGTCAGACACACACTCATAGCGGGAGCTGAGGAATACACAGAGGGGATTTCCTTTCCCACCCACCACTGCATGTGTGTGTGCGTGCGTGCGCGACACAGTTGTTTATGAGGTTGCAGAGATGCAAAGTAAGCATCCTCCCGTTTCTGTGTTTTGAAATTGACATTTAGTTCAGTGTGGGCCTGCGACATAATGTACGTGGGTGAGTTAAATGTAAACTGGGGGCGTTGAATAAATATTCATGTTTTCGAGCTAAATATATGTTTGGTGAAATAAGAGTATGACCTGAAAAGACGCTGAGAACAATGTGTGATGAAAAACCCTGAATCTGACCAGATATTAACGACTGTATTGAAGCTAGTTTCTTTTAAATGAATCACCTAAATCATATCACCTAAAATTCAGATTCTTCATCCTGATGAGAAGCTCATTCTGTCCTGTGACGCTCTCTGCTGCATTCCCATGTAGCACGTACAGTACCAGCCTGCTGGCAGTGACGTGTTCGCACTCGGGCCCAGCTCATCCTTTTTATGTATCCACTACAGTCATAATGAAGCAATGCCATCGCCGCTCTACTTGGCTGCAGTAGGAAGGTCTCTCTACAGAGCTGCAAAAAGATTCTTGTGCTGCGTTATTTGTACGGAATTCATTTCATTGCGTGTGATTCAGGTTTTAAACAGGACCATCCACACACGTTGCTGGTGGATAGTCCCACACAAAACCACAGAACCGCTCACAGCAGCAGCTTTGCGAAAACCGACCAGAGGACCAGAATTTCACATGTTCAACCCTGTAACCTTGCATGGGTGGGAAAACTGGGTTGGACTTTTTTAGCACATTGCTAAAGTGGAATCTATTTCAAGGATGGGATGGCTTTTTGCTGAGTGGTTGCTTGTAGACACATTTAAGAATAAAGTAATGACACATGGAGTTCCCCCAGGTACCGTGTCTGAGTTCAGGTCATTGTCCTCCCACGTCATCGCCACTGGATAAACTTTAGCCTCATTTGATCTTTGACTATTTAAATCCCATGTCTTGTTATATTAACCTGTATTTCTCTTATTGTCAGATGTGTTATTATCCACATTTTAGCCGAATAACATCTTTACATTTCTAAACTTCCCTCATAGAGTCAAACCTAGTGATTGGGAGACGTGGCTTTGGTTCCTCAGGCTCAGTTCTTCTCCTCAAGCCACTTTCTCATACAGTCACTCTGCTTCATTCACTAATGTGATTTATGCCAAACATTAGCATACAATCAACCTTTATTACATTATCTTTATTTCTCTCATTCATATTATTTAACTGTACAATAAACCCTGTGAATTAGATTTGTCATTTTATCAAATGGGACTAATCAATTTATGCGGAACCACCCAGTGTCCCCGAGAAAGAAATGGAATAGAAGCAGCCGCGCAGTGATGCTGACGGATGGTCTGTTTGGGAATGTGACAGCACACATTTGCAGACGATCCAGAATTTTTAACACAGACTTTGACAAACACAGTTCTACGCTGTGCGGCAGACAGAGGCTGGAGCAGATTCAAGCCTGTCGTCAGTCACTGTTAACGGATACAAGTGTGGCAGCTTTCACGTCTTCTGGGTCAGCCAGAGCTGTTCTACAGATCATTTATTCCAAGCAGAAGCCCTGGTCGGGAACACAGTTCTGCTGCTTCTTCCTGTTACTGTACATCTGTGTTTATGCTGAGCAGATTCACAGGTCAAAGGTCACGTCAGGTTAATGCGAAGGCGTATTCTTGGTTTTAGAAGCAGGAAATGATGTTAAATTTAATAATATATATTATAATATATAAACTGTAGTTGTACAAGTGACCCTCTGAATATTCTTTGCACAGAACCATCTCTGAATCTGTATCTCATGGCTGTTTGCATTTTAGTATTTGTGCAGCGGTAACCTTAGTCTGAATGAAAACAGAACACGAGCCGGCAGGTCCCAAACAAAACAGCCCAATTATACAATTAAGTTCCTTCATTAGCTCACCTAGCCGTGCTAATAGACTTGTTGAGCAGAGAGAGTCAAAGCAATAACACAGCGATAGGATTACACGCAATATCAGGAAGACGAGAAGTCAGAAGAAACCGAGGAGCGATCGCGCTAATAATGTGTTTTCTGGGAGCGAGACAGTGCTACCGTGGGCGTGATTATATCAGGAGTGTACACCGCGCCACAGGTTTACATCTCCTAGTGGGTTTTCACTAAAATATGTGTAACTCACAACCTTAGAAATGGCGACACAAACACGGGGCAGAGCCTTAGAAGAAGAATTCGCAAACAGAAGTCTTGACTCTTCGGTCGTTCTGGGGAGTCTTGAAATACTCAACTGTCAAGTACTTTGGTAAATGGCCTCCAAATGTGACAGGTTTACCGTTTTAGTATGTATATAATAAGATTTAATTGAGTGTGTAGTAATATGAATCTGTCATGATTTGATGTCTGTTTGTTTATTTCTTTGTTTGTTTTCTCCTGTTTTTTCCTCACCCACCTTGGCCACGCCCCCTATCGCCACCTACTCCCACTTCCTGTTTTACCCTCTGTCATATTCAGGACAATGGATTCCACCTGTTACTCTGATCGCGATTTAAGGACTTTTCTGCCACGAGCACGTCACCAGATCATCTGATCGCCTCTGCGGCCTCCAGCCTGTTCTTCAAGCTCGGCCAGATGTTTTCACGTTCGTCTGCCTTTGAAACCAGGTCACGTGAGTCATGCCATGATTTACCAGGTAAACTTTCTGCAACCTGCTTTGACTCTCATGCATTTTGCTCAAAATTAGTTTGAAGTATTAAGAAGGAGAGTAGAGACCAGAAATTTAGGCTTGTAATACTCGAGGGATTTATGGTTATTTATGTTAAAAGAATTTACTCTCAAAGAAGAATGTAAGACAGATTGTTCATGTCTGCAGAGGCATGCGCTCTAGAATGTTCCCAGCATGCCTTGCTCTGTGTTCCTGGAACATCATTTTTGTATTGCCACGTGTTTAGAGAATTCACCTGGGTTCTGAGTTTTGCCTGCTCTAGACACCTGCCTTCCATTTGATTTAGTTTCATTCGTAGAGTGTTATTAAATCATCAAAGCCTGTTTCTATGTTAGCGTGATCATCAGTCTGCCCTGACGTTTTTAGATCACGTTTTGTCCGTGACAGACGTAATGACATGACATTGCAAACCTGCAATATGAATTTCAGCAGGTGAATCAGAGTTGGAAGCCGCACTGAAACCTCGTCGTGTGGTCTGCAGCGACTCGTCTTGTGGTCAGTGTAACGCGGTGAGAGAAACCGTGCAGCCGAACGCAGGCGTTTGATTCTCTCCTCCCCTGTGTTGTTTGCTAATGACAGGACTGCTGACTGCCCGCGCGACACTGAGGTCGTTCGTCTTCCTGACACCCTCCCACATACACACACAGAAGTTTTCACTAGGATAATCAGGATGTATTTCACAATGAAGAACACAATTGATCTCCCATTTTAAGATGGTGTGAAACAAGTTCAAGTTAATGGAAGTTTATGGTCACAAAAATGTAATGAAGCAACGCCAGAGATGTCCACCACATAGCTTCTCTAAATTTATATGAGCATACCTCCATGGACACACGATGAAGGTGTGTGTGTGTGTGTGTGTGTGTGTGTGTGTGTGTGTGTGTGTGTTGACTGGTCAGGACCCTAATCACCCAGGCTCTGGTGGTTTGATGTATTAATATGTCTATAGATTTCATGGTTCAGAGAGCAGCGCTCATTAAAGATACTGCTCTGAAATATTGACTGACAGGACATTTTCTGTGCGCATATACATGTGCTTTAAATACATCAAATGCTTTCCTTGTGCATAGTCTCTTTACATGTATGGAAATATCCAAGAGGCAACGACCCCTGGGCGTAAGCAGCAGACTGTAAAGCACAGCGATGACACCATCAAGTGCAGTTCAGGAAACAAGCTTCACTTAAACGGCAAATGTTTTTGATTAAACTCTTTTAATGAAACGTCTTGATTGATCGGAAGATGCTTCTTATCTCAGCGATGAGGGGAGTTTACAAAAGGCTTAGTCAGGTAATGAGTGATCAGCTTCTAACGCTGCATCCTTTGCTTGTTGCTTTTTCCTTTCACTGCAACTAAAAGCTGCCTCGCTCTCATTAGATCCAAATGCAAAGTAGATGGTTGACTTTTAGCCCCCATCACTTTAGGAAGTGATCCCATCGGTTAAGACACACTGAAATATGATGCGTTCAGGCACAAGCTGGGAGGTGGGATGATGAAAAGATTCTCCTTGTACATAGTGGAGACACTGAGTAACCATGGACCCAAGAGACAGATGGTCAGAAATGCCAGCAAGTGAAAAATGTTGACAACAGGAAGAAAGGACATTACTGAAGTGGTGACGTCGAAATTTAGAGTAGGGATTTTGACAGTGTGGGAAAAGTGATGGAAAAAGTAGTGGAACAGGAAATATCAGACCTTTCCCTCCAGAGGAATGAATCTTCCTTATTGAACGTTTGCCAAAGCTGCATTTTAATAAACACTGATGCTGCAGCAGCAACAGACGCTGGTGCATGTAGCATATGAACGTTGCATTTAGTGATTAATAATCAGTTCTGAGAAGAAATCTGAGTGAGCCAGGGAATCCAGAGTGTGTAACTGCCCCATTAAAACCTCTGAGGACCCGCCCCCGTCCAGAACGTGAAATACATGACGCTGCATGTCAAAGTGATTTATTTAACAATATGACGTGCTGCAGGTTGTTTGGGGTCATTAAGGCTGACAACAACAACGCAGAGGCCGTCCATTACTGATACTAGAGTGGCTATTATTTTGACGGACAGAAATTTATTGCGGAGAGCGTCCACGTATGATTGATTGACTCGCAGACTAATGGGTAAACTTCCAGCATGTTTGTACAGCACAACCTGGAAAACAACACACACTCAGGTGTCCGGCTGGAGGTAAATTAAATGGTGATTAGCGGAGTCTTTTTGTTAGCCGGTCTGACACCAGACCAGCTCCTGGGAGCTGCCGCAAGATGAATGGAGTGAACTACAAATATGAAGTCAACAGGTGAAGATTAACTGGCTTTAATGATGCCATTTGCTTAATGCGTTTGCCATTTTCTTTCTGTCTCTGTCTGTCTTCCTCCCTTTTCTCTGGAAACAAAGCGAGCTGCGATGAAACATTTGTCAAACAGGCCGAGCGCAGATAATTTCTTTTCATGACATATGCTTCTATAATGTGTTTGACGTACAGCCTGCAAGAAATCGCAGCACATCCCTGGTTTTCTGTAAGGTTTGTTTTGTAATTGGTCTAAGTAATAATTATTAGTAAACTAGCAGTAATTATTACAGCAGAACAAACTCTGTTTGCACCTGAAGCCGTTTCATGTGCCAGTAGTGAAGGGAGACCACCTAATGCTGCCTAATGAAACTGGACGTCTTGGCCTCTAACCCTGCAGGACACCCCCCCGACACCCACCCCCCCCCTCATTCCACTGAGCAGCGTGTGACGTGACGATCACACCTCGTACCAGTTTGAGGTGCTCGGCTTCTCTGCAGATGGAGGCAGCCATTAGTTCACAGGAGCCCCATTATTTTCAGTCACAGTTCTCCCTCTCAAACTCAGAATATGGATATTGATGGGGCTGTCAGCGTATTCACACACATGCAGTGGATGCTAATAACACTCGCCTATATTCATACAAATGTGTACGACGGACAGATTCGAACTGTTTCTGCAGCTTTCTCTAATGATGCTAATATGAGTGTGTGTGTGTTTTTTTTTTCCTCCCCTTGCTTTATTGCAGTCACAAGACATTAGCATTAATGTTTTCTGATGATGGTATAGAAGTCAAATGTCAATGGTGGAGCCTGGCTCAGTCTAATGACTGAGGCAGGGGATCGCTTTAATGAGTGGAAACCAATTAGCTATGACCTGCTGATCTTTGGTTGCTCCCATGTGATTCTTCAGACATGCTGCGGATGATGAATGGGAGCCACAGGATTCATTATAAAATTATACAGCCATCACTTGAAAGATGGGGAAACCTGATCCTGGCAGGTTTACTGAGATCTTCAAACGGAAAAGCAGAGTCTCGCATTGCATGATTACGTGATAAAGTTTATTTTATTGTTGTAGCATCACTTTTTATCTCTACTAAATCTAATCAAAGGCTCAGTCAAACACAGCAAGTTCATCTAATGTCAACTTTTGCTTTTGGATGCAAATAATGTGACTTTTAGTGACTTTGTTATTGAGCGTTTGATCTGTTTTCACACTGTGTATAAATTGTAACTTGAATATTAGGACAACTAGTTGTCTCACTTGTATTTCATAAAAGCAAAGTGCTTTACTATTATTATCAATTAGTTCTTGCAGCATAAGCAGGATATAGTTTTAAAGTTGTGTGTGTGTGTGTGTGTGTGTGTGTGTGTGATCTGTCGATTGACTATACAACACAAAGGGACCCTTCTTTGTTGTTCCTTTAATGATGCACAGCATGCCATCGCCCACCCAGAGCAGGCATGTGTGGAGTGGTAACACACAAACACAACAATATCTCTGTCAGGGCATCAGTTAAACCGCCGTCTTTGTTTCAGGTTCATCATTCCCTTGCTACAAAGCCGCATAAAAGCACATATTCTCCCAGGCACGCTGCTGAATCCCACTCACCAAATCAAATCCCCAGCTCTCTTTGGGAAGCCACATATGACTCCTGTCCACAGTTTTAGATGGAGTGAGGAGCACGGAGACACAGAGGTAGTGATGCAGGAGCGGGCTGGCAGCGCATTATCTGGGGCAGCAAACAGTGAGTAGTTACACAAGCTTCGCTCAGGCTCAAACCACTGCAACAAAATCTTTAAAACAGATTCATTAATGTTCAGATTTTTGTCATTAATACAAAACCTGCTGCTGCTGCAGATTTTCACAGCACATGGAAATACTTTTGAACCATTTGAGCAGCTCCTTGGTAAAGGAAGCAAAAAAGCTACGTTTTTCTCCTTCTCCTTATAATATTCACACAATTTTCCATTTGTAAGTTTCAAGTTTTGTTGCATTTGAATTTTTTACTTAAAATAATATTCTCCAAACTTAAAGTAATTGCAGTACAATTTAACAGCGGTGGCATGACGCAAACCTCCACATTAAAAGTCTTCTTTGTTGAATATTGTTGACAAAGAATAATCAGGATTTAACTGGTGTAAAAATATAAAGCCCATTTTCCAATTCATCATTTATTTTATTACAATGACAATAATTTCAAAATATCTACAAGCAGATTATGCTAATTCTCCTCTCCACTGGCATGTGTTATTTCAGTGCCCTCTTTCTTAAACCCCTTTGATGGTCAGCTTCAATAGAGGAAAAAGCCACCTACACCAAATTACCAAGAAAAACAGAAACCTCCCACGGCCGAAGGAGAAGAAAGAGAATTTGCCGGCCTAACAGGCAACCATCTCCCACGTGGTCGGCCTCAGCATTCTGTGTGTGTGTGTGTGTGTGTGTGTGTGTGTGTGTGTGTGTGTGTGTGTTGGGGATGTCCTGGCAGTGCAGGGTGACGGGAGAATCTGGGGATGTGGGTGGACGGTGACAGGACTATGAACACATGAAGGTAGAAAGACAATGAGAGAACTAAAGATTGGAGGGGGGAGCGTTTGCTGTCAGCATGTTCCTTCTTTTATTTTGCTCATAAGACTTAAAACAATATCAATTTGTATTTATTAACCTGCTTATGTGGAAACGTTTTATTTTGCAAGAAGATTCTTGCACGGTTCCTGGAAATGATGATGTCGTTTGGTATTAGCTCTGCGTGTTTCCTAGTAATAGGTTACATTTGTTTTGTAGAAAACTTCCTAAGACACAAGGACGACAGAGAAGAAATGTTGGGTGCCTCTGGCTGCAGTTATGGCTGGAGCTTTGTGGCATGAGCTGCGTTTTGTTGTTGATTATGACTAATTGAAAGTATATACTGACTCAACCACAAACCAGTGTTTGTGTTAATGGAAAGAAATCTTTCTGTTCTTTGCTTGTTTCTTTTTTCGACCTGTGCGCTCAGGAAATGTGAAGCCAGAGCTGAGAGGCTGTGAGGCCACTTGTCTGTGTCACCGCCTCTGGATGATGACCTTTGCATGACGCACTTTGGTTTTGGTATGAAACGTTATCTTAATAATATCACAATAATATCAACAACAAGTTTCTAATCTGTAGAGCGTCTCTCGTCTCCTTTGTCATTTCTGCATTGATCTGAGGCCGATGTCATCAGTATGAGACTTTCACTTGTGGCTTCTGACTTTGTGTTTCATCGACCGAAATGCAAATTTTACATAATTTTATATCCTTGTATAACCTGCATCTGAACCTTAGATTAAAGTTGGTTAAGCGTAATAATAATCCATAACGTTACATCATGTTCATCAATGTGATAAATTTATTTTTTTGTAGTTTAACTAGTTTCAGTAATCTAATGAAAACAATAAACTCTAAACTTAAAAATGATAAATGAACCACTGAGATGGAGAGAAAACAAAAACAGCAGCTTCCCAGCAAGGAAGGAAAACAAATGAACATGTATGCAAAGCAAACTACCAACATGTCCCGTACGACTACAACACAGTTCTAAAAATGGTAACGTGTTATTAACAAAAATCTAATCATAAATCTGGAGTATGTATAATTCACACAGGAACTGACGCTATCAATTTCTAACAAGTCAGTTTTTACTTTGATGAATTTTCTTTTTAATTTAAATCCCAGAGTTTCCCGTGAAATAAAAGCAAACTGACTTTTAGTTGTAAGTTTATGTCACAAAGCAGCACAATATCAAATATATTTAAATCACAAAGAATATTGTGCAGGTCTGGGGCCAAATCTCCACATGGGCTTTAAAACTCCATTTTCTGTTCAGAGGGGTTATGTAATGTTGATTGATCTTGTGATAAGGGAGCTGCAGGGGCCCGGGGCCCCCAGTCTTCTTTCAGCCCCGGCTGACTGTGGAGCCGACGCTGAAATAAGAGACGTTAACGGAGCGGCTGGCGTGGGCGCAACAAGCAGCCACAACTCAAGCGAACCCCAAAGGCCTCGTCAGCAGAACCCCTCTTTCCTCTGTCCCTGCCTTCCCCTTCCTCTTAGTTTCCTTTTCCTCATTATTTTTCTGTTTTCCCCTCTGCCTGTCTCTGGCCGCGCCTTCCTTTCCCCGTTTCTCATTCTTCCACTTTCATCCTTCCTAGACTATCTTCTTTCCTTTTCTCTACCTCTTCTCCTCCTGTTGCCACTTTCCCTTCTCTCCTTCCACCCTTTCCTGTCTGCACAGCTTTTGTCTCATTCTTATTTTTCCTTCCCTATTCACACTTCCCTCTTCTGTGCTTTACTTTCCAACTTCCATCCATCCGCATCAACCCATGTTGCTCCTCTCCTCTCTGTCTTATCTTGCAGAGCTTTCGCTGCTCTCTTGCTTCTCTGCGACAGCGAGCAAAGATTTTTGTGTCCGTGGGTGAGACAAGAGAAAAACAAGCTGCATTATCTGAGGACATCCCCACAGCCAAACCATTTCCTAGTCTGAGTTTGTGGAGGCGGATGAAAAACATTCCTGAAAATGCAAAATTCAGATGAGGCTTATTAGCGCCGGGGCTTTTCAAATGCTTTCAGTGTTCTGCAGAAGCTTGGAGCTTTTGTGGTGGCTGAGCTATTGTCAGCGGGCTGTTCACACAACCGGCATCAGCGGTGCAACGCTGCTGTCAGTGACTTACTGTAGGTTCATCGTATGATGCTCATTGTTGTGCGATCATACATTCTCACTGCATTGTTAAACAATATGATTAAGGACACTGTGTTTAAAGCCTGACTGGAAGTTTAACAGCAGCTCATTTACAGTAAAAAAAAAAAAAAAAAAAGCAAAAGTAAATCTTCATTTATAGAACTAGTAGATAATATATTATTTTTCTCCAAATATCCTTAAATGATTTTTCTTTTAGACTGATGTATGTTGTCGTCTTAACAATAGAAACGTACACACAAAAGTACTAAGAATGTGGTTGTAGTTCAGAGTGAGATGCTGAAGCACTGGGTGGAAATCTCACCCAGCGTCGCCGCCACACGTTGAGACTGTGATGGCAGGTCAGGGGCCTGTTCCCAACATTAAAGTGACTGTGAACGAGGGTCACGTTATCTCCCTGTCGACGCTCATCTCCAGGATGTGGCAGCGGCATCAGATGATCTACGGCTGGTGACAGGAGACACAATAAATGTGAGCGTGAACTGAGCACGGCCTCGTCATCAGTCACCGTCTTCATTAAGCCGTGACAGCGTGTGCTAACATGTCGCCCTTGCGTCGCCTCGCGTGCACCTCTATGTACGTCCACATTCAAGGTGTGTGTGTGTGTGTGTCAATATGTGAACGTGAGTGTCACATCATTATTAGCATTCGGTGGCAGGGAGAATCTATAAAGCATGTTTCCATGGACACTGGTCCATCAGTGTGGCCTTAGATGCTCTGTCTGCCAAAGTGTCACATTAACAAATGTGTGTTTAATGTCTCTGTTAAACACTCCTGCCATTTATTCACCCAGAGAAGAAGAACGGTGTGTTTGAATTCAGCTTTAATGTGAAGGAGCATGACCTGGAGAAACATTAATTACTGGATCCCTTCTTTTCTCTTTGCCGTCTTGTGCTGCAGCCCAGTTTAGCAGCAGGTTACCAAGCCGCGCACTGGCGATGGCAACGGTTCCACAGTGGAACGGTGCTGTGAAGCGTGATGTCACATCAGCCAGACCACAGCGCCACGGCAGGGTTAATGCGGCGCAGAGGTGGCTGGGGACGGGGACGATGACTGTACACTTACAGCTATGACACTTCACTCTGGAACTTTACAGGGGCGGCGGCATGTTTGGGGAGGGCTCTGATCTTTTACACGATGCGCTGTGAGAAAGCGCTGTGTGCACTTGTGTGTGTTTCCTGGCGGCGAACCTCTAGCGGTGGGGCTGCGCACGCATGGTTTACCTCTGGTGCAGTAGAGGAAGTGTCTCAGAAGGCTGCATGCAGGAAGTGACACGACCGCAACGACTCTCAAACGTAATGATAAACTATTGTCTTATAAATAAAGATCGCTACACCTAAGTGACTGTAACTGTTCCGCTCTTGTGTCAAATTCTCAAGTTTCACAGTCACAGTACGACCCCATGGTGCAGTTTGACCCCGACTAAGCTGCAGCTCATCTGAGCCATGTGAGACAAGGCGAGTCTGTGTGAGGTTTCCCCACTGCGCCACATTTTCTTTTATCCGTGTCTCTGGCTGCTCTCTTTTCTTCTGTCCTATCTTGGACCGATATCAGAGTGTTTCCTCTCGCTTTCATGTCTCAGCACACGATGAAAGCTGTCACTCTGTGATGCAACAAAGCTGACGGTCACTGCGGCAGCGTGGCTGCTTTAAAGGAAGAATTATGGATTTAAGAGCGGTGACTTTCTGAATTAGGGGTAATGGTCCACCACCTCAAGAAAAATGGGATTAGTGTGTGTTCTGGTGTGATGGTTAGAAAGAGAGTTCTGTTGAAGTGTCTTTGAGCAGGACGTTGAAAGACCTGCTGCTCACTTTAAAGGAACTTTGGATCAAAGCTTAATGTCATAGTGTGTTGCAGCTTTGAATTTGTTGCCACACGTCTGCCCAGATCAGCAGCATCATAAGACAGAAGAAAGAACCATTTGACAAGTGCAGAAATTAATATTACTTCCATTTTAATGTTAAGGCTTCACTCCATCATACTTTACATCCTAAATATTCCAGATCTTGTGAATACAAAGAAATGAAACATCCGCGTGGGAATCCTTAATAGTGCCTTTCCCAAAATAGACACTTAACGAATCCTCTGAAAGGAGGAGAGGATGCGACTGTAAACATTTGTAAAGGGAGGATTTTTATTGTTCCACGCGGGATTAATGCTGGTGATCTGCACTACAAGTTGTTTGTGGAATTCATTTTCTGGTTAAGGAACGTTTTTCTCTTGTTGCTTTGTCATACGTGTATGGCTTAGAACGCGTGGGTGAGGTATTATGCCGCGAAATAAAGAGAAAATGGTTAAGCCATTAGCCGTAAATAATCTGGTCCGGCGGCAGCTACGACTACTGGCAAAAATGTTGCTACTGATATTCATGGTCCCCAGATAATAGGCTCTTCTGGCTTTTGGAGGAATAACATAAGGCCAGTGATTGGAGTCGTGGAGTATGAAGTGTACCTGGTGGAGTGTGGCACATTAGAGCTGTTCACATACTGAACACCTGCTGCTGAAGACCTGCACCCACCCACATGGAGAGCAACAGATTCACAGCTACACTACAGCTGGAAACTTTTAATCACAGGCTCAGACAGGGGCACGTTGTCAGAGGAGGGAGAGTCACCAAGTGTGTGTTTCAGGGAATTTGGGGGGAAGAAAGGGGACGGTACATAATAAATCTGAGGAAAAGAAAAGCTGAAAATAGTCGTGATTAAATGAACGATGAATCAAGTGTTAGAGCAGAGAAGCCTGCTCAGTATTTCAGGTGGGTCTGGTTATGACAGAAATAAGTATCTTGATCATGCAGTTTTAGTCGAATGCCCCCTCTCACAACATCCCATGGTGACGGCAACACACGCTTCCTTGCTTTTTCTTTCGTTTTATAGCCCAACAATTCAAAAGTCGTGTCAGGCGCCGAAGCCGTTCAGTCGCACGGTCAAGCCTGACGTCTGCTGCCGCATATGATTCAAGATATGGGTCATTGAGAATCCTGAAAGCTTCTCGCTCTCCATATATGGGCAGTCAACCGTATGTGTGTATGTGTGTGGGGGGGGCTGGTGTTTTTTTGATCTGTCAGATTTAAATTTAGACCATATTAGCGTTCTCACTTTGACAGTTGCACACTCATCGTCTCTCCACTGCGCTCACACGTATAAACACAGACGCACACATTTGCATCCACACACCCTGGTTGCTGTACTCCCACACGCAGAGCAAGTATGTGGGCTACAAAAGCAAACTGTATCCACTGTGGGTTTTGTCTCGAAGTCTGCGACAATTTCACAGACAAGGAAATTCTGTCAGAATAATCTCATGGCGCTGTGTAACCTAAGTGGGAATGTTCTGAGAGTGAACTAACCTGTTGAGGGAGATAAACATGAGCCTGCACTGTCAGCGCTGTAAAGCATATCTGGGTTGTTCCTTTGTGTTTTTGAAGTTTTAGAAACTTGAACCTTCACTAGAGGTCCTGCTAATGGAGCAGTTGTGCTGTTGGTTTACTTTAACAACGTTACTAAATGGAACACATGCTACCGATGAGTGTTGTCGTCAGTCGCTGTCAGTCTGACGATGGCAGCATCTTAATTTGTCTTCATCAACCGCTGCCAACCTACAGGCACACTATCAGTCACACTAGGTGTCTTTTAGGGACAGTACAGGGATTTTCCCTGAGTTGTTGCTGCTATAGCACCTTATAATGACTTTTAGATTTTGAGGTCAAATGTAAGTAATGACATAATGGTAATAACAACCTAGGTTTTGTGTGATCTGAGCTCATTATTTAAAGGTAAAATGTTCGAACTCATTAAAATATCGTATTCACACTTAACCCTTTTCTGTTTACATGTAAACAAAAAAAACCCATTAGTTATTAAGATCTAGTTTGGTTTATAAGAAGTCTAATAGTTGTGTGTCTTATACAAGTCTGGATGCCAAGAAATGTATCATATAGATCAATGATACTTAGAAACAGCTCATAATAAGTAACTGTAGTGACTTAAAACTAAGACATTTCTATGTTTGGTGCGACACTGAATTAATGCTAACAGGCTTATTACGTCATCACCTTGGCTCTGCCACTGTGAGCATGTCATCCTCACAGAACCATGACATCGCTATCGTCAGCATCTGTAATTTTGGTCTGGGTCTCTGTGTGTTTCCCATTATAACCGAAACGACTGGGTCGTCTGTTTGATGACAATGTACATGAAGAAACTGGTCTACACCAGACCTTTGAGGTGAACTGGACCACTGCCAGTCCACACACACACACACACACACACACACACACAGCGCCCAGGCATGTGTTAACAGAACAGAGCTGTTGCTGACAGTCGTTATTGACCCGTGCGCTGATTAATGTGAAGGATGTGTGACACGCTGAAGCTATTCCAACTGTTGTATCATTACTCACACCTTCTGCTAGACAGCTACAGGTTCCAGACACAGAATTGATTACGTATCCCTTGTGCTTTTTCTTTCACTTTCAAAATTTTTGGTGAAGCCGAAGCAAAACGATGTAGAGTAGGAGGCCTGACATGAACCGAAGCACATGGTTAATAAGGCTCAAACGTCTGGCCGATGATGATGAGTAGCTGGTTAGTCATTTTTCATACGAAAGGCATGAAAGATAAATAAACATCATCAACGGAGCAAGTCTATAAATGGCTGTAAGGCTGTGACAGAATTCATGAGCTCAGCATGTCTTTGTTTCTAAAAGCTTCACTGCGACTACTCTGCAGGATATTTTGTGTGACTTATTTTTATACATTTTGGTTTCAGGGGTAACTACACACAATTAGAAAGCGTATGTAGATGCATACAGTGAAAACAATGGTAAACAGGTCTTCTGTAGTTTGCTTTCAGAAATTCTGAACAGCTTAATATTCTTAAACTGTATATACATTATTAAAAATAATATAACAGTAATGTATTTACTTTTGGCTGCTTTTGGTTCAGATCAGCTGGTTTGTTTTCCAAATGATCTGCACCGAAAAGCAGTTTCATCCTCCAACAGCTCATCTGTGCTTCCAGTGTCAGGGGCAGGTCAGACATGATCTAAATACAACTAATAACTCGATACTGACAACATCACAGTGAAGAGTCTCAGACGCTGCTATGCAACAAATGCACACAAACCCACCACGGACTCATTCTGCTGTGTTTGATCTTGTAAATTCCCTCCGTGGGTGGACCAGAGTTGACAGACAGAAAACCGAAAATATTGGTGGAATATAGTTTCCAGTGTGTGTGTGTGTGTGTGTGTGTGTGTGTGTGTGTGTGTGTGTGTGTGAGAGAGAGAGCGAGAGAGGGGGAGGCAGCACGTATAGCACACTTCTTAAGGAGGCCGCTGGAGGGCACACGGTTCTCTCGGGACTAGCGCTGTTAAAGCATATTCGGGGATACAACACAAGTACTAACACCGTGTAAACGCATCTGTAATAATTAAATATCATGGCATATGTTTATCTCGGTGAAAGATACTTGGACACTAGGATCACTGTTGGCTCGAGGTGGTGTCGATTCTATCTACGTCTTTCAAGATCATTTTTCACTATTTGTTTGTTTCACACGATCCACCACAAGTTCTTTTAATGTTGCTTTCCTTTCGCTAAGCTCTATAAATATCTCTCTAAATGACTATATTTATCTCCTCACTGAACCAAATCTGTTCTTTCCTAGAGCATAGTCAAATGAGACTGTCAGAAGTTTCCGAGCCCATGCAGCCTATCGCACCCAAAGGAGTAAATTCCGCTCCTCTGGCCGTCTCATTTGATTGCGGTTACGGCGCAGCTGCTCTCTCTCTCCCTCTCGTTCTCTCTCAATCACTCCCCTCGGTAAAACTCGTCACTTTCCGATGATCATATTCCGGAATTAAAGCCAAATATGGCGCACGGGGGGTGGACACCTGTTTACCGGATTCGACCTTTTATGGGTTAAGAAGCGCGACCGGAATTCCTCTTTTGATGTCTGAGCGCGATTAGACTGAATTATACACGAACGGGCGCGCAAAAAAACCAATGAATGCATCCTCAAAGTGAGGTCAAGATGATTAAAACTATGAGAGAGGTTGTTAAAGTTTTGTTTTCTTTTTGTTAAGGCGTCGTTTTTATTTGTTCTCTGCTGTTTAGCATCAAGTGGAAAAACTCCGTTTTATCTGCGCTGGAGCATCGGGTTCTCCACTGACAAGCGATTCCCTTTGAAATCGTCACGGAGTCTCTCAGCCAATCAGCATCGGCAGCGCCTCTCTCCTCCTACTCCATATTTGGGCAATGACGTAGCGGGCGCGTTCAAAAGAATCCCCATATATACATAGTAGTGCCAGGGCGCCCGTCCTCAATGAGAGTCACTTTAGGCGGTGAACTTTTATCCGCAGAGCGCATGAAGCGCAGCGCACACATCCTAACGCACCAGGTGTCAGACAGGGACATGCAGTGGTGACCCACGCTCGGCTGGGTTACACACGGCTCCGAAGCGAAGAACCAAGCGACAAGAGAGGAGCGAGCACACGCGCATTTTCTACTTCTCGTCTTCAACACGATGACGGCTAAAACTTTGGAGAAGGTGCCGGTGAATCTCGGGGGGTTCGTGCATCCCGTGGCGGAGAGCGTGTACTCCATGGAAGACATCGCCACAAGCCTGCCGACCTCCGTGGCTATTTTCCCCAACAGCGAATTAGGAGCGCATTACGACCAGATTAATGTGACTGCAGGTGAGGAGAAGGCGCTGCTGCCTGTTTGCTCTTTATTTGCAAACGGGACGTTTTCAGTGTTGTGTTATTTAATTACAAATCATTTTACAAAAAAACGAGTAAACCGGTTTTCATTATTACAAAAAAGTTTCACTTATACGTCCGTGCGTAATGAAACAGAAACTGGAGACGCACCAATTTTCTCTCACTTCCAACCCACTTTGGAATTTAGTGTTAATAGGTGTTTTAATGGGCTTTGTTTTTCCACGTGCAGACGGCTTGATGAGCGCAGACATGAGCGCAGAGAAGCGCTCCCTGGACCTCTCCTCCTACTCCAGCGGCTTCGCTCAGCCCGCGTCCCACCGCAACCAAACCTTCACCTACATGGGAAAGTTCTCCATCGACTCTCAGTACCCAGGTAACTGGAACCCCGAGGGAGTCATCAACATCGTCTCGGGCATCTTCAACATGGCGCAGCCGCCGCCTCCTCCTCCTCCCTCATCCTCTGCGTCCTCCTCTCCGACTTCTTCAGGATCTCCCAATCACTTCTCCAGCGGAAATTTGAGTTGCACCATGGCGGCTCAGAACCAAGCTGAGATAGACCACCACCACCACCTCTACTCTCCCCCACCTCCCTATTCCTCATCTGGTTGTGGGGAGGTCTACCAGGACCCCTCGGCGTTTTTATCCACTTCCACCTGCCCCATCGCGTCTTACCCGCCGCCCTCCTACTCTTCGCCCAAGCAGCCCGGGGGCTCCGACGCGCCAGGGCTTTTTCCCATCATCCCTGACTACCCGGGTTTCTTCCCACCTGCTTGCCAGCGGGACATGCACACAGCCGGTATCCAAGATCGGAAGCCATTCGGCCCATGTCCACTAGATACATTTCGTGTGCCGCCACCCTTGACCCCACTGAACACTATCAGGAACTTTACGCTGGGGGGTCCGGGCGGTGGTGGATCCGAAGGTGGACCCCCGAGGCTCGCCTCTGCCTACAGCCCACAGAACCTGCCCCTGAGGCCGATCCTGCGGCCCAGAAAGTACCCGAACAGACCCAGCAAAACGCCCATACACGAGCGACCGTACCCCTGCCCCGCTGAGGGCTGCGACCGGCGGTTTTCTCGCTCTGACGAACTGACCAGACACATCCGCATCCACACTGGACACAAGCCCTTCCAGTGCCGGATCTGCATGCGCAACTTCAGCCGCAGCGACCACCTCACCACGCACATCCGCACTCACACCGGGGAGAAGCCGTTCGCCTGCGATTTCTGCGGTCGCAAGTTCGCCCGAAGCGACGAAAGGAAGAGACACACTAAGATCCACCTGAGGCAGAAGGAGAGGAAGTCATCCACTGTTTCCTCGTCGTCATCCTCCTCCAGCAACTCCGGGCTGGAGCGGCCGCCAGGTGGGATCACGGCAACCAACGGGATTTGCTCATAGCAACTTTGTTGTCACCATGGCAGCGTGACGAACACTAACCCTGCAAAGAAAAGACGCGTCTGATAATAATACAGAAACGGTTGTAAACAAGGATAACCGGCACCCGGATGAAAAAATGAAAAAGACTTGTACTTTTGTGCAGCCGTGCGTAATTACGCACATCCAACCATTCCTAGAACTGACAGAGAGACTGACACGAAAGCACTTTGCCTGCACAGTCTACTGAACAGTAAACATAGCCATTCATTTCTAAACAAAACAAAATTACAAAACAAAAAAACACAAAAAAAAAACAAAAACAGGGGAGGCTGTAATGAAGATAATTGTTTAACATGGCCAACACTTACTGAGCGCGAGAGGCTGCTCGTTTAAATGGGAAATAACTGCAATAATAATAATTCTGAATGAAGAAAAAAGTGTTAAATTATTAAATTGACAAAGTGTTGAATCTAACATTTTGTTGATGATCATAGCTCCTCCTTTCGTGCCTTGCTCTGTGATTTTTTTTTGTACACTGACTGATGTATATTTGTCCTTTAATATGTAAAGATGGGAGACTTTCTATTTTTGTACGCATTTTGTCTCGTGTAACTCCAAGTGTTAATCAACTGTGGTTAAAACATGTTTCAGTGTAAATATGTTGGACTCATACAACTTGACATTGTTTTTGTTGTGATGTGTGTTTTGAGGTTTATTAAATCTGTGACGATGATAAATAAAAGTATCAGTGTGAATTATTACGCATAACAAAGCGACCAAGCTGAGCACATTTCCACGCTGATGTCCCTCGCGATGCGTTCATGGAACCTGCAGGGCACATAAGCGTCAAATAAAATTGTTCATTGTTTTCAAATATTATTCATAAAAATAACTTGTAAAGGTGTTGATGCTGGAAATTTGTTGGGTAAATCCCACGTTGCGTCACCGGTGGCATCTCTGACTCAGAGCTTTCACCCACTCACTTTTTTTATTTAGGTGTCACATCAAGTTATAAACAGGCCGGTATGCAAATACTTAGTTTGAACCTATGAGCCAAAAGCGCGCATGTCCGCGTCCGTCACAGTGGAGGCGAAACAAATAACGATCCTTGTCCAAAATTATTATTTCAGTCAAAAGAGCGACAGTTTGAAAACATATACAAATACAAGAACATTTTAGAAACACAGAGGTGCATTTTATTTATCCAGTTAATAGTTTACATCGGAATGTGAAATTCTGCGCGTCGTTTGAAAGACCCGTTCAGAATAATCTTTAACTGGACAAACACTGGAATCTTTGTTCACTCTATTCTCCAGTTTATGTAGTTTTATTCAACCGTTCATAGCTTCTGTGCTTCCATGCAGCAGCAGGCCAATATAAATAATCCTCATCCTAAATAATCTCAAACCTTATTGTGAAGAGCCTCTAGATGCCCTTTGTTGTAATTTGGTGTAATAGAAATAAACAAAAGATTAGGAAGAAAATGCCACAAGCTGTGATTTGTCGTGAAGGCTTTAATTCCAAACATGTAGAAACGTTCTGTTCCAAACGTATTTAAAATAATATTGCATTGTATGCTGTGACGATGTCTTTGTTTACTAAATGTGTTTATATTAATAGTGTAATATTTTAGATGGATTGTTTAAAGGCATGTCTGCTCTCAGGTTTGTGTGGTTCTGCTTTTTCTGGAAGATACACTCCTACCAATGTTTGGAGTCCTGGATGGCGCCTCACCTGCCTCAGCCTCCTCATTCGTCCAGTTTTAAAGATGGATTGGCTTAGTTGCATTGTTTAACCTTGTCTTGCATTTACAGCTCTGGAACCTTAAATGGCATTTGAGGACAGGACAGAAGCTGTTTTTGTTTTTGGAGTTTGAGGAACATGTGCATTGGAGCTTCCTGTGCATCTGTTACATGTCATTTACAATCAAAACCATAACTTAAACTTCTCAATAGGTTGCACTTTTTTTATTAGGTTACAGCCGGTTGTGGTTGATGAACTTTCTATTTTAAGTTTAGTTGAGTTTAATTTCTAGGAAATTTCCCCACTGCAGGACGAATAAAGGTTTGTCTTATCTCATCTTTACTGGTGGCATCTTATTGCCAACCTTTCTAGAGCCATTTACACTATCAGTGTCTGCAGCTGGGACCTTTTCCAAAAAATGTTCTATTGCCACAAGTTGACCAAAATGTTGGCATAGTAGCTCGAGTTTGTTTTTCTAATGTTTGTTCTGTTTGTTTGAGACACGCTGGTCTCTTCTGTTCAGCCCAGCTTCAAGCCGTCACACAGGCCGGCCTAACCCAGTTACTCATCCCTGTAAAAATAAAGCTGTGACATCATTGGTAATCGTGTAGGACGTGTGTGAGGATTCATAGATTCAGGGAAATGTTTAGAGAACTCTCGCATCTTATTAAACCCCATGTTTATCAAACCTCTGGGACACGTAAACAGACAGCAGGGGTCACGCAGACTTGTACTGTGATGTGAACAACACGTTTAGATTCTTGTGGACATTTTTGTACAGTTAATGTGTCATTTCTCTGGGGTCTGCTGATCCAAATAACAAATACTAATCAAACTGAGGGTATCTGACGTAGCTGGTTCCCTGCTCTGACAGGTCAAACTGACGGTGCATGCTGTGCTGTTGTTGTGCGCACACTGCAGATGGACTGCATGACATTCCCCGTGTTCTTATGTATTTATTGTTCCACATACATTCCACAGTAGAATGACAAAGTCCAAGTGGCACATAGACCCATCTCAAGTCTAACAGAGGCCAAAGCATCATGACGCAGAGTAAAACACAACATAGACACAGGAATGACAGTGTTCATCAAGCTAAAAGGTGGTGGCCTGAAACCACGAGAATGGAACCTTCCCAGGTGTCTTTCCTCAAAACATTATACTTTCTATAGACTACAGCTCCCAGACTGAGTTTAAAGATGTCAGTCTGTTGTTTAAAGTGAATATAATGTAGCGTGTGCACTTTGGAAGAGAAAGTGAGCGTGTAAAATCGCAATGGCACTATAAGAATTATACATTCAATATTCACAAGTAAGGCTTTAGGATTAAGGAAGTCGTCTGCAGCAGGGTGAAATACGCGAAGGAGGCTTTCACAGAACACAACCCTAATGACACACACCTTTCTCAGAGTGACTGGCCAGTGACGTTCCCGTGTGTAAAAGGTAATCTGGCCAGAAGAAAGGTTGTTTAATGTTGGTGTGAGGCAGCTTAGAGGTCCTTATTCCGGGTGCTGGAACATCCTTGACAAAGGCACTCGGTCCATTTGAGTTTCAGGAAGCGATGGCCACCATGTGTGGCCTTCCTGCGGAAGAAGACTCAAGTTTCCCTCTGATGGGAGGATATGATGAATCGCGGTTTGGGTCAGATAGAGACAGCAGGGCCTGGGTAGGGCTCCCCACCGCACCAGAAGTCCTCTGGCTGGGGGATTTCTAGCAGCCATGCCTCTTCTTCTTTCTCCTTCTCCTCTCCCTGCTGCTCTTCGCTCGTCTGTCCACCTCTTGTATCCCCGTCTGCCACAGTTTGCAGGACTTTGTAATAGTGACAGTCCCGTCCGTCATCTGGATTGTACGGCGGTGCCAGAATATCCAGGAAAGCTGCAGGCCCATCCACGGCTTCGATCTGGTGGAGGTTGTCCCTCACCGGGGTGAGAAGGCACGGTCCGCTGTTCTCGGTGTGCACGGCAACTGAGTGGAGCACAGAGCGCCACACGGAGGCCGTCTTCAGGGGGGTCAGCGGGGGGTCAAACAGAGGTAAGACCTTGTCCGTCACATTATCCTCAAGTTTATCGAAGCAGCAGACCCTCACCTTCCCATAGAGAACCTGAACAAAAGACACCAAAGACTTTTACATATATACACAGCTGCTAGACTGCATTTCACAGATTCATGTCAGGCTACTTGTCTTATTTAAACAGACACTGATGGTTTGGGATTTTTAGGTTGAAAGGTTTCAGACACGTCCATAACAGACCAATGAAAGAGTACGAATAAGCTGCTGAACCAGAACTTCTGGCTCACACATCGAACTTCTCCAGTTCTGGAAGCCATCAGTCTGTTCAACGTCCGGGCTGCTCACACACAGCTACAGGTCAGGGTGAAAATTGCTTATGAAGTATTGCTATATTTCTATTTATAATGACATATGGGTAAACCAATTCATATTTCTGACCTCACTCAGCTCACAGGGCACATTAATGCTGTCTGCTCCCAATAAACAGACAGAGATGGGGGACAAAGCTTTAATGCGTTTGGCTCCTGGAATAACACGAGGAAGGAAGTCGACTTAAGTTAATTTGGTCTCAGTGACTGAACGTAATAGAATTGTAAACACTATGGTGACTCTTTTTTTGCCATTTGTGTATAAGTTTCCTTTCTTAACATGTTGAGCCTCCTCTGCCTTATTTAAACTTTGATCCACTGTTAGAGTGACGTGTTCGTCTGATCGGCTCCACGAGCTAAACCAGGAACGTTTACTGCGTCTGTGGAAACCCACGGCGTCCCATACTTCCCCACCGCTGATCACCAGGACTCCAGTGCCACTTGTCCTCGTCCACTCTGCCTTCTGTCTGACGCACTCCTGAGCCAGGACATCAGCAGTGGGAAGGGCATGGGACGGCAGCCGGGCAGGAAATGCCGAGCCTTTAACTCAGTCACCCAGACCTGCCCGTTTCAACCACTACGCTGCAGACATTCACGAATGAATATATGACCGATGTGCATGCAGGGAAGCGGTTCGGGCAACTCGGGACAGTTTGCCCCTTGCCTCAGTTTCACTCCCCTGCCTTTGTATGGGCACATCAGGAGCACGATTTGTCTTATGTTGTCCTAAAGCCCTTGAATATGCAAAGAATGGACGTAGGACGTGTTTGCAGTGTGACAGCAGCCATTAGTGGCCCTGACTTATTCTGTGCACCCTGACCTTACACGTGTTTTATTAGCCTGTCCTTTGGGTGCTGAGCTCTAGACTTAATCCTACGGGACTATGTGACAGACATTAGGCCAGAGCCCATCAGACAGGCGGTGGAAGAGACCTTGAGCATCCCGTTCATGCCCGGGTGGTCGTGCAGCGGAATGGACGCGCCGCTCCTCAGCAGGAACACTCCCATGCTGAACACGTCCGTCTCGCAGATGTGCATGTAGGTGACCGGCGCTGCCCCGGAGCTCGATCTGCTTTTCCGGGGAGCAATTTTCAGGTCTGCCGCCCTGACGGCGCTCACTAAAGAGACCAGTTCACCCAGTTTGTCCCCAGCGGACTTGTTGCCTCCGTTGGCCGCCGGGCTCGACTTCTGGAGGCCCCTGAACGTGACACAGGCCTGCTTTGCTATTTTCTGGATGAGAGCAGTTTTGTTGTCCCGCGGCATCCTGGCTGCGAGGAAAGGAAAAAAAAAAAACACACAACTAACGGTTGTCGGTGTGCGTCTGGCTCCGCTCCGAGCCGAGCACAAGCGCGTCAAAATGCGTCCCAGGTCCTTTTAGTTTCACCAGATTCTCTCCGCAGACGCCTCGTCGACGCTCACGACAAATAAAAACACCCTTTTAAACAACACAACATGATGATAATGTCCAATTTCTCTCCCGGACTTGAGCCTCCCTCCAGTCAATTTCCACCCGAGCGTCTCCTTGTCTGCGCTCAGGGCGCATGCGCGTCGCAGCAAAAGCAGTATGGGTTATGGAGTTTCACTCGTTAATATATACTCATGTGTTCTTTATGTACAAATGAGTTGAGAAACGTTGAACTACAGAATCACATTCAGCAGTAATAACTGCGCTATTATGTCTAATCAGAGAATAGATTTACGCGGACACAATGGAAACAACCTGCAACTGCATATAAGCAAGACTACATTTCCCATAGGGCTTGAAGTCTCAATAGAAGTTGTTGAGGGGAAGGCCTGGCAGACCATTGAACTCCCGGCACAGTCAAATTAGGGATACATTTGAATAAAATATCTGCTCTACTCAAACACAGAAACACATTTTAATATGTATTCTGTCAATTAAAAAAAAAGTTAATACTGTAAAATTTACTGTAAAACTACAGAAACATAAACCAAACAAAACCAGAGAGAATAAGACATAAAATGTTTTAATTCCAGTTGTAATAATTTCACATTTGGTCCATTTGATCCATATTTGCCATCTGTGGCTGAAGTGGATCAGCTTTCACAGTAAATATCTAAAATCAACATTAAAAAATGCAATGATTTGAAAATCTCCTCAAGCCCTAAACTAATCCTTCACACATTGAAACACATGATATAAACTTGAAAACCACTGACTCCTACACCCTCAGAGATGCAGGCTTTGGTCTGAGTGCTAATGCAGTGGATATAAGGGTAGACCAGCGAATGGTGGCGTTAGGATGTGTTAAGACGACTGCTCCTAGGATGGCACAACTCTTTTTAATCATTATCTATGCCAATTTAGAAATTAATTTCCACAAGGCCTTCTGAGCTGTTGTGTTGCCAGGAATGGGACAAACAGATGAATCAAACGCCTCTGCACACATGCAAAACATGAAGAAGAAGGACAACATCAGTTTTTGGACAGTCACAAGTCGACGTCTAGATTTTGTGCCTCGTGGGCCTGATACAGTGAACGCTCATAAACCTTTGACATCAAGGTAGACGACCCATCAGACCCACAGTGTCTTCAGCTTGTCGTACAGAAAAAAGAGCGTTTGATTAAGCGAGCAACAAAACACAAGGCTGAGTCACCAGCGTCACAAACACTCTAAAGCTCAGGGCTGAATCACCCACATCACAAACACACTGTGAGTGTGATTTGTGTGTATGTGTGCGTTAACAATCAGGGCTATGGACACAGCGTTGTGTGGCTCTAGCTTTGAGTACCTCACTCTTACTTTTGTGTGTGTGTGTGTGCATTGTGCCTGTTGCATTTTGTATAATACATTCAGCATGAGACACAAAGCAAACAATGTCCTCTTGAGAAATAATGAGGCCACTTCATTACAGTTTTACACACTGACACGCACACACAGGCACTATGTCATCGCTCTAGAACACGAGTCTGGGTTGCTTGGAGACATGTCTTTGTTAAATAAGGCATATGTTTAACTCCTGAACTCAAAGAACCAGCATGCAACAGGGGCAACGCAAAGATTAGCGCGCAGCTTTATAGGGCACTAATGAAACATGAATAATAGAGTCGCATGGTGCAAAATAAGAACATTGCACCGTTAGTCTTGTAGCTACATTAGTTCAATCAATCCAACGTGGACGCGGCCTCTCACCAGCCTGAGTTTGAGCTGCATGCAACAATATTGTCTGAATTATGTGTTTCCTGAGGACAAAGTTGTGAAGACCCTTGTTTGTCTGAGATCTTATTTGCATGTGCCGCTAGTCCTGGGACATAAAGCTCGCATTATTCCCCGGCTGTTTAAAATGTGCATGACTGACATTGCAGAGAAGTCAAGCAAGCTTCAGTCACGCTGGCCTCTCAGACACGGCCACACTCAGGAGGCTTGGCCACACACACACACACACACATGCACGCACACATACACAGACACACACACTCTCTCTCTCTCTCTCTCTACACAGGTTAACACACAGATTCATGTGTGGCTATTCTTTAAAGTATGCACAAGATGAAGTGTGATTGAACAGGGTTTGCACACACACACACGCACACACACACACACACGCACACACACACGCACACAGGCAGAGAGAATTATATTCACTCACACATTCCTCTGGAATCAGCATATCGAGACAATGAGACAATGATAACAGCTGCTTATGGATCACTTAGTGCGACGAGTCAACGTGGCCTTTGTGTTCAGTCAATACACGGCCTGTTCTCTGTCATCAGAGTTGTCATTATTTCGCCATGTGTTGCACTCCGGAGAACATGAGCAGTCCTTTCTTTGCCGTCCCCTCCCGTGGCCTCATTGAATCAGGCCATCATTGAGAACGAAGCCAACTCTGTTGTCCATCAAAGGACACTAAGAACCCAGGCCAGAGATGAAAATTCATTAGCTTGCTGGAAGAAATGTCTGCATAACTTGAGGGGAAGCTTCAGCGGCCGATGCCATGCTAATGTTTGTTCTTTTCATCAAAATGCAGCTCTTTGCAGGATCTGGTCACTGGTGGACTGTGCTCCTACACAGTCAGGCCCATCAGAACGCTTCTGTCCGGTACGTTGTAGGACTGATGCATATGGCAGAGACGTCTTCTCATGGGCGCTGTCTCACATTTTGTCAGTGCTCCACAGACTCTAAACCTTCTTTGTAACTTAGCTGATGCTTGTGTTGAGTTTAACCTCCACAGACCAGACTTTACGTCGCGTATACAAGTTTATTATTGCTGCTATTATTGCTTTAATTTTAAGTTTCTTAATGAACCTTTACAGCAAAATGACCTCACTGTTTAGTTTTGACTTATCAACCCATTAACTGCATGAATCATCTTTGAAATGGAAACAAGTTCATTCATTTTACTCTGTGCTGTATAACAGGTCTGCTCACATCTAGATGAACTGACTGAGTCACACTAAGTTCAGGGCATCATGTTGGTAGGTTGTCTAGCCTCTCATCTATCAACCTCTCTCATCTCTCTCTCCACTCCCACTACGTCACACACACTCTCACACACACACACACACACCATTACACTGTGTTCCCTGTGTCTTTCATGGTCGGGCTGCAGACCCTGACCACCCAACTGAGATCTCTGGATTAGGAATGATGCCAGGCAACAATGCACACACATATGTAAACACACACACACACACACACACACACACACACACACACACACACACACACACACACGCACACTCACCACCTGTCTGCATCTGCAGTACTGTATCTAAAACGCCTCAGTTGTGTATTATGGTTGTCTATAAAATGTTTGTAACACTAATATATGGTGACATGTTCCCCATATCCACATATATGGCATCTACACTTTTATCACAATAACTGATTTGATAAATGAATGATTCAGCTTCTCGCTGATATTGATACCTGAACTTACAGTATTATTTCAGCATGAGCAGGTCTGATCCTGATCTACTAGTTGTGTGTTTGTGTGTTATTTGCTCTTCTCTGCAGTGATGCTGAATTGTTGGGTTTCGACCTCTTCTGACACACACACTCTCGCGGAAACATCGGTTTGTGACGAACTCTCTCGACTTCTAAAACTGATGATGAAATCAGCAGCATCTCTATTGCTCAGCGCTCGCAGGAGCATGAGTAAAGTGTAAAACAATGGGGCGGAACCAGCCCATTTGTCACTGCTGTTGCTGCTTTGACAGAAACTATTACCTTTGTGTAAACTGTCTGCTTTTTAGAGGCACTATCAATAACTGTTTTATCTGCAGGCTACACAAATGTTACGAAACAGAAACTTCCACTGCCTGCGTAAAAGCCCAGTCACTTCTCTGCTATGATTTCAGCCCGTATCAATGAAGCAGTGACGCCAAACCAAGTCTTCTACTTGCGTTTCCTGCCGATGTGCCAGCTCTGCTCATACGAGTGTAAGCGTCGGATGTGTCTGAAATGCCAGCGCAGACCTGATCAACCATGATTGTTGATTGTCACATTGGGTTTTTTTTTTTTTTGGTTTGTTTGACAGACAGCCTGGAAGTGTGTGACTTATTGGGGGAGGGCTGATACTGTTACAGCAGAGATTTCCATTGCTATGTTAATGTTCTGCTCGTTCACCTCAGCTGCTAGAGGTTCTCTCTCTCTCTCTCTCTCTTTCCAACATACAAATGTGTTGCAAATATTACATTATATATAATACATATATTATTTTGCATTATTAAATAAATCGGTCAATGATTGGTTTTACAGCAGTGAACAAAGCCTTTGTGTGGCCACAGGCTTATCTGAAAGTCATTTTGGCCACTGAGGATTTTAAGATAAACCTCAAGTTGAGTGGAACTCCCACCAGGAGGAGAGCTGGTGCTGGTGGAAGGGGGTTGGAGTGTGTGTGTCTCAGGGGCAGGAAGGGCCCACCTCCTCTCTCCACCCTCCCATCCAGGCCTTTTGTCCCCTGATGATGTATGAGACAGCATCTCCCTTGGAATACCACAGGAACACGACAGCGGAGCAACAACACTGTCGCATAATGGAGACTGATGAGACGGCTCCTGCTCTATTCGCTTTGTCCACTACTAAGATTGAGTTGGCGCGGCACTGATGAGGCTCTCGGACAGCTCTGAGAGGGACCCTCGTAAGAGAAGCCTCACCCCAGCGGCGGCTGACGTCTGTTGGCCGCACTGGTTCCTGCCACAGCCCGACGGGTGGATGGACGGATGGATGATGCCTGAGAGGATTGAGGAGTGGATGGAAGGACGGGGGACCTGAACAGGTCTTTGTGGGCTGGGTGACAGCAGATGAGAGGTGAAGGGTATCCTTGGTCCTCTGGCTCCTGGGGAACATTCCTGGGATGACTGAGCTTGCGTCATATGCAGGCCGAAAGTAACACAATTCAGAGCTTACATGAGAATAGACGCCAACAGAAGACATCTGGGTTTCCAACCATCCACTCATTTTGTTTAAATAGTCCTATTTTAATCTGCAATGATAGCTATTAACATGAAGGCTCGACCTGCCTGGGCAAACCATACATCTGACCCGAAACATCATTTCCAGAATTCTCTAGAATTCCCTTACTTGACCTTCATCCTGACCCCAGCGTGTTTAATGTCCGTGTGGTTAGCTTTGGGTGAACACGCTCTGCTCTACGCCTTTAATCCAGCAGGCAGACTGCAGCACATTTGCTAATTCTCATGAAGAGAGAAGATGAGCCCACAGTTGTTCCTCTGTCACCACCCTCACAAAAAACCTGACCTTTTCTTGCAAACATGTTGTAACTGGAGTCTTTCTCAATATTTGTGTTTGAGCCAGAAGGCCTCAGATTGTATGTGCTGTAGGTTACATAAAAATAAGTCAGCGTTAGTATAAAGATCAGGTTTTAAAGGGGAGAGGATGATTACAGGAGAGCGATGGGCGAATGATGAAAATGAGGATGGAGGAAGACAAACAAGGAAGTGATGGAGAGATGTACCTAATGACTTTAAAACACAAGAGTGATACATCTGGCAGCACAGTGCATGTTTGTAAGAGCACTTGTTGCTATTATGAACTCATGGCAAAGAGGGTGTCTGTATGTGTGTGTGAGTACACAGATCATGACTCAGGCAGGAAATGGGTATTATGATTTTTCAGAGATGGAGCCTCAATTATTGAATGGATAATATAGTGTAATATCTGATTAATGTCCCTACCGCACAAAGGCTTGACACACATGCACCCAAATGAGTGCAATGAATCATTTCCTGTTGTCACAATAAAACAGTCATTAGGATAGAATCTATACGTGGACGGCCATGAAACCCGAGGCTGTGAATTAAAGGCTCACGGCTAGTTGGACTAATAACGCTTCTTTAAATAGTAATAAGCTGATACAGTCATGAAACTAATTGTATCAAATTAGTAGGAACTAATTAAAGGTGTAGCTTTGGTGACTGTCTGGCCTCCTGTTCCATACATGTCCATGCCACAGCAATGCAACCACCGCGTGCACCGTCGCACCAAGATGTACATCCTCTGTATCTACATTCACGATACTGCATTGCAACATGCTTTTCTTCTGTGTGTTTGCTTCCGACATTAAATGTAATTCAGCAGCAGCCGGGAAGCATCACTGAAGACCTTACATAGTCTGTGGTTAAATGTCACTGTCGCTACTATGTGCAGTGTAACAGTCAACTTCTATTTGCCTTAATTGGAGTGAGGTTTCGTGTTTTTTGTGTTTGTAATATTACCTCATCCACGAACAGAAGCGGTTTTTCTGTGTTTCTAGCACAAGGGGAATCCACAGATCTGAAACAGGGAAGTGAAAGCGACCAATACAAGGCCAGCTCATAGGTCACGATTGAAAAAAAAGCGTGTGTTTGTGTGTGTGTGTGTGTCATGCAGCTAAACATAGTGTTCTGCTTCCACCATTCTGTGACATGTGTTGTATTGCTCAAATGTGTGGGAGTAAACTTTAAGGCTACTAACAAGACTGACTGAGCAGTTTTTGAGCAACACAGCCACAAGCAAACTAATCATATTTCCCTTTGATTGTAAACCCTAAACATTTTGGGTATTTTGTTTAATTGTTGATGTCCTGGCTCTTTGCTTGAAGAGTTCATGTAATGCGACTCCCAGTGTTGTAACGGATGGTTTACTGTACATGTGCTTATTGTTCAGACTCAGTGATGTGGAAATATTGGCTATGGATTTGTTATAGTCTCATTTATCTCTCTGCTCTGTTTTCACAGCCTTTGATAACATCAGGTCATCTCCACTAAATGACGGATCATTCCCCTACAAACACCACCGAACAAAAAGTGAACCAATTCATCAACCCACTTTATTTATGTGTGTGTGTGTGTGTGTGTGTGTGGCTTCTCCTGGTGAGTGGGAGTAAACCACAGGTGAATCTTACTCTTTCTTCAGTTCTCAATGGGGCTGTTTTCTTTGCCGCTGCTGCCTTTGTGCAGCATTTCAATCCACAGATGTGTTTATGATCTCAAGTGATTCGACTTCTTTCTGCACATACAGAATCTGATCTGAAGGAAGATGCAAATTCACTTTGTCTTTTCCCTACTCAGCAGGGGCCCTTCTCTCAACATCCAGATGACTTGAGACATTTAAAACATGGTAAAGACTTTAAAATGTTTAATTATTGTACACATAGCAGTAGTCTAGTCATGTGCACACGTTCCCCTTTGTTGTAACTCAACAAGCCTTCATGTTCTGTGGTCCATGATAGCACACACATAACCTATTGTAGTAATCTGTGAATGGATCTGTGAATGGACCATTATACTGATTTAGAGGTGAAGAGGCGACTTCAGTGAGTGGGCCACGGACCACAAGCATGAATACATGGCATTCAGTCTGTGTTGTGCTTGTTCGATAGCTTAGTTTAGATTAACTGCTTATAGCTTTTCTAAAACCAGTGGATTTTGGAAAGAACGAAGAGGAAAGAAAGAAGCCCTGATGAAGCCCCATCTTATACTTGCGTTCCAACAACAAGAGAATTGATAAAGTAGCTTAAGATGACACAAAACTGGATCCTACAACGTACTCAGGTAAAACATACAAACTTCACGCTGCAAAGATGTGTGTTAGAAGATGCGTTGGTTACTGTCAGTACAGACTAAATTAGCTGCTGGAAATACGCTCTGGCTTGCAGCAGGTGCAGGAATATTGGAGCAGCTTTCTAACTGAGGACACAACAAGATACAGGATGCACAGAGAGGACAGAGGACAGCACAGGCCCTAAACATGAGTCTCACCCGACGTCCACCTCACTATCCATCAACTTAGGACAAATAAAAATAAACAACTTATCCATTTTAACTGCTCAGAAGGACAACTGTGGCACTTTAATTTTATTTTATTTATTTCTCACTTGTACTGTAGCTGCACCAGATCAAATTCCAAGTACTGAAGAATTCCTGACATTTTTCTGATTCTGATTCAAGTTCTAATAACTGGATAGAGGACTAACAGACAGATGGAGCAACAGATACCAACACAAGACACTAGGAACTAACATTCAGACACAAAACATATAGAATGAACTAACAGAGAGACTAATCTGAGGACAGGGGTGCGTCTGTCACTGGATTCAAAATTTAAACCTTAGATTAAAGCAGCATGAAAAGTTTCAAGTGGTTTCTGTGGCGTTTCTGCGATGAACTGATGGTCATGCTCTGTTTCAGATAAGAGCTCAGCTTAGTTTAGTGCCTACACAGTCAGCAATTGATGCATCAACACATTTTTATTCTGTAGCTGATTGTTACATTACTTTCAGGGTTACAGTGCACCGAACAATTCAGATTTCTGTTTAGAACCTAGACTTCATCTAACACATCATCTGCCTTCGCCACGTCTCAAACTCATTGCTGAAAATATTTATTTAAATATATTAATGTTTAATATTATTTATTCATCACTGGAAGTAAACAGTTTATTGTGAGATATGCTGTATGTGTAACTGTGTATAGCAACAACTGAACGCTGATGTGGTGGATGATGGTGTTATTCCAGGTTCCTGTAACTGCAGCTGTAGCCTCTAATGTACCCTCATAGTTGTGACCTAGTGGTGACCTAGTTGTGATGTTTTTTTTTTTCAGGTTAAAGACCAGGTGTAGCCAACCACATGATGAGGATAACACTATGACATTATTAGGAGGAAGGTGAAAATGGATTCGCCGAAGGACAACGAGCACTTGATGTGAAAGAGAGGAAGTTCAAAGGCAGCTCAGGGGTTATTGGACTCTTCATAACACAGTGCTAATGATGATAAAGATGATGATCACTGCAACAGCAACTGTACGATTTACGACTCATTCAGGACTTGTGCTTGTTTCCATTAAACACTGGACACAAAGTCTAGTTTGTCTACTGGTATTATATTGGCTATATCATTGCTATGACCTTTGTCACATTTGCATTATTTATTTTGTGATGTGATCGTTTAGTTTGTGGTTTGCATGTCATCCCTCACAGCCCAGGAAAGTAAGTGGTCTGTTGGCACCACCAAGTGGCACAAAGTCTGAGAAAAGAGACATGAGGGACTTTGTTTCTATCATCTTTTTGCCTTTTTCTTCTAGGTCAACCATCCACAATTCTATATTGGACATAACAGAATATAAAACCACTTCTTTTAATAAGATTTAATTTCACGCCGTCTTCTTGCATCGCCTCTCGCACTCCTTTCCCTGGAAACGAATAAGACACACAGCATGGCTGGCGGTTCATCCTGCAGAGGGCGCTGTTTCAATGACTCAATGCTCAATGTGCGGAACCTTTTTTTATTTGAGCGTCTTGTTGTTTCCGTTCGGCTTAAACACGGAGTGACACCTTTTTTTTAATACTTCCGGGTCGATGCTCAGCGTACACATGTGTGAAGAATACTGGTTGTGAGTGGAGTCAGACAGCGGTCGGTTGCATTTACAGGTACTGAGGCTTAATGTGTTTGGTTTGGTTGTGAACATTTACAGACAGCGTAGCTGGTAGCTCTCCGTTAGCGCGTAGCATATGTTCCTGCAGGAGTGTTTGTTGTTTTCAGCCCTCATGGATCCCTGAGCCCCCCACACTCAAGCCACTCGTTCCTTACAAACGTTCAGATTGTTCTTATGTCGTTGAAATGTTGATTGTCAACATTGAGTGAGTGATAATGGTTCGTACAAATAGTAAATTGATGTAAGCAAGGCAAGAAATCAATTCTTGCCTTCTATTAGTAGAATGAAATTGAATTTTGCTTAAGTGATCTCTAGACTTTCTGTATATGTTGTGGACAGGATTGTTATAACTGTATTGTCTGTCCTGGCTTTGGGATAAAGCCCCAGTGAAACTCTGCTGTAACATGATGTGTGTCTTTGTGCTGCAGTTGACAGGATGGACGGGAAGGAGAAGGCTCAGAAGAGCCACAGGAAGAAGCACAGTGGGCCGAAGGCAGAGAAGAAGAAGCTCAGGAGGCAGGGAGCCTCAACAGAGGAGGATGCTCGCAAACGCAACCCCAAGGCGTTTGCGGTCAAGTCCGCTGTCCGCATGGCCAGAACCTTCCACAGGTCAGTGAGCTACATTACTACACTTCTGTTAGACAGACACTTAGCCTCGGATATATCATGACAATAATGAATAACTGAGCTGAAGTGTACTCCCTGTTTACATTTTTGTAGGACCCAGGACATAAAGACCAAAAAACACCACATCCCACTTGTAGATCGTTCTCCCTTGGAGCCACCGCCAGTTGTGGTTGTAGTTGTTGGGCCCCCTAAAGTGGGAAAAAGTACCTTGATCCGCTGCCTGATTAAAAACCTCACTCGTCAGAAGCTGAGTGACATTTGTGGACCTGTGACCATCGTCTCTGGTGAGTTTAGCAGATATATTTTGTTTAGATCAGTCTTAACGGGATTCACTTCTTTTGTTGGCTTTAGTATCCAATTAGCATTTTGTTAAAAGTCTGTTTAGTAGATATTAAATGGATAGAAATAGATTTCACGGTAGGAGTTTCTATATTAGGTTAAATTGGATGTTACAGGTGTAACACCTAATCAAATGGCCAGCGATTGTAAGTTCAAATACTATCATTTATATGTTGAATAAAGGCACAAATTCCAACGAAATATTTTTTTTAATTTATAAACAAAAATCAAATATTTGATCGTTTTGTGGCCAACTTCTCATCACTAGCTGTTCATTTATCCTGTCACGATATTTGTTTGCATCCACTTAATTGTGATTTTCATATTCTGTAGGAAAGAAGCGTCGCCTCACTTTCATAGAGTGTAACAATGACATAAACACCATGATTGACCTTGCAAAAGTAGCAGACCTGGTAAAAACACTTTTTAATACAGTATTTCTTTGTCATGTTATAAAACCTTCTCATGCCATATAATCGTGACACTCAGTAACCAGTGAGCTGCGTTGTCTCTCTCTAGGTTTTGATGTTGATTGACGCCAGCTTTGGGTTTGAGATGGAGACGTTTGAGTTCCTCAACATCTGTCAGGTGCACGGCTTTCCTCGTATCATGGGCGTGCTGACTCACTTGGATTCATTCAAGAACAACAAGGCACTGAGGAGAACAAAGAACAACCTCAAACATCGCTTCTGGACTGAGGTTTATCAGGTAAACATGTTCACAGAGTTACACCTTATGCTCCTGTTCAGAATTACGTACATTGACGGAATAATACCAGTGAGTGTCATATAAGACGTGTTTCTCTGTGCGTTTCCTTGGTGTGTTTGAATGTGTCAGGGAGCCAAGCTGTTCTACCTTTCTGGTATGGTGTATGGTGAATATCAGACTCAGGAAGTGAAGAACTTGGGGCGCTTCATCTCTGTCATGAAGTTTCGTCCTCTGGTGTGGCAGACCTCCCATCCATATGTGCTGGTAGACCGGTGAGAGCTGAGCTGGAGATTATCATCCATTAGATGCCTCTGTTGGTGCTTATGTGACACCTTTTCTTTGTAACCAAATAAGTATTATTTTCTCAATGCTGCTTCCTGTCACAGAATGGAGGACTTGACTGACCCTGAAAAGTTGAGGACAGAACCCAAGTGCGACCGAACTGTGTCACTTTATGGCTACCTGAGAGGCGCATATTTAAAAAACAAAAGCCAGGTCCATATCCCAGGTACACAAGCTATTACAGAGAGGTGTTTGAAAGTTTGTGAACCTTTAATTTCTCTTTAATACGTAAAATGTTTGACCTTCTTCCTTACACTCCATAGAAACCCAGTTTAGTAGTGAGAGTTTGTAATATGTATACTCGTTCTGCGTGGTCCTTAGGTGTAGGAGACTTTCAATTGGCTGAGGTGAACTTCCTGCCTGACCCATGTTCCCTGCCTGACGCACAGAAGAAGAGGGCGCTGAACGAGAAAGAGCGTCTGCTCTATGCACCCATGGCCGGGGTCGGGGGGATCGTGTATGACAAAGATGCTGTGTATATCGACTTTCCTGCCAGCCATGTCAAACAGCAGCAGGTGTGTGTGTCTTCAGCGTGGCAGTGTGTGTTTCACTGTATAAAACACAACCTATGGTCACTTTATGAACTGATGATGAGCATTGTTGTACATTCTGCCTGCTACAGGAGGAGGTGCATCCCACCACTGAGCTTGTCCAGTCGCTCGTTGACACACAGGCCACCCTGGATGCAAAGATGGCTGCCAGTAAAGTATCTCTGTTCAGTGGCTCTGCCTCACTGGACCTCACAGACATTGAACAGCAGAGCGGGTGAGTGGGCTACAGACTCTTTCGCTTGCTTTATTGCTATTAGTGTGAGTGTATATGGGTTTGTTAGATAAGCACAGTATTAACTGGCAAATATATCACAAAAGTGTAAATAAAGGTTTATGTTTTGTTTCTGTTAGAGAAAATGAGGGTCTTCATGAGAAGTGTGTCTGGGATCCCAACACCCAGAGAGAGAGGAGGAAGGTGGTTTTCCCTGGGAAGGAGGGTGAGGATGAAGATGAAGCCAGTGGATGCAGTGACGACGACGACGATGGTGTAAGTCAGGACAGTGACCAGGAGGAGCTGGAGGAGGACAACACTGAGGATAACCTGTCCACGTTTCTCAAAGAGGCGAGAGCCAAGTCAGAAAAGAATGCAACAAATGGAGCTCCACCGGTGAAGAAGCAGAAACTAGAGGAAAAGAAAGGAGACGGGGAAGTGACAGCAGAGGCTCTGGCATTTGCTGACAGTGAAGATGACCTGGAGGTGAGTGAGGAGGAGACTGAAGAGGAGGAGGAAGCTGGAAAAGCAGGAGACTCTGGGCACTGTTCTGAAGAGCATGAGGAAGACAGTGATGATGATGATGAGGAGGAGGAGGAGGAAGAAGAAGATAGTGAAGCTGAATCGGTGGAAGGGGGAGACGGGAACAAGAAGGAAAACATGAGTGAGGAAGATGACGAGGAAGATTACGACGAAGAGGAAGACAGCGAGGAAGATGAATCAGTGGAAGGTGGGGAGGAGAAGAAGAAGCAAAAAGAGAGTGAGGAAGAAGAGGATGACGATGATGAATCGATGGAAGGGTCGGGGGAGGCTGCTGAAGCTGCACCAATGAAGCAAAAAGTGAGCGAGGAGGAGGAGGAGCAAGGTAAACTAAGCTGCATTTATTCTGCAGATTTGTATTTGTTTTACTCCTGGTGACATGTTCTTAAAATACCTGGTCAAATTAACTGGACTTGGTTTTACTTTCTTACTGGAAGGTTCTGCAGCGAGAAAAACACAGAAAGAGAGAGAGAGAGATAATTACACCTCCCTGTATTTACAAGTCCACCTAACGACAACTTATAATTAAATAAATAGAAAATGACGTACCGGTAGTTAAATTCAACAGTTTGTGTTGTGACATGTCCGAGCAAGTTAAGTACGTAAGTATTACGTATCTGCTGCATGTAGACACAGAGGTTCAGTAGGTTTCAGACTTAAATCCAGTCGGGTGAGTGCTTGTCGGTTTTATGTGACCCCGATCAGCTGCTGTGTTGTGATACTGAATGGCCTCTGCCCAAAACATTCCTCAGGGGCTCTCAGGTGGAAGGAGGGTCTGCAGGAGAAGGCAGCGCAAGCGTTTCTACGGCAACAAGAATCTGCTCCCAATCTGAGAAAGCTGGTCTATGGTTCAGGTAATTGATGCACCTTACTGCTAGTTATAGACCACAGAACTCAGAATCGTCTGTCATATACTATAATATCTGTTACTGAAAAGCGGATATTTCAGAGCATGTCCTCCTTTTAGCTACTGCCTTTTCTGATTATTTACAATTACGTTTTTAGTGTCTCTCCTTTGAACAGTTGAACCTTTCTTCCAGTTGCAGAGGCAGACGAATCAGAGGACGAGGATGAAGAGGAGTTGGGGGGCCTTTTTCGAGTCAGTCGCCCCCAGAATAGCAAAAAGTTCCAGGCGAACGATCTGGACTGCTCCCGTTTTCACTCCAGTACCTCACACAACTGGGACTTGGAGGAGGTATTTTGATTCTAACGCTGTTCTGAAATGCAAAATAAGAGAAGGGTTTCTAATGTAGTTTCTAATGTGGTTTTCCAGGTGTTAGACTCCATCAGAGACTGCTTTGTAACAGGGAAGTGGGAGGAAGACCAAGATGCTGCCACACTGCTGAGGGAGGATGGTAAGGACAGACTACTTTTTATGTGACATTTAATGTGGAGACATTGAGATAAAAAATACACAGTGGAGTTATTTACCAAGTCCTGGCAACGTGGTTTTGCCTTTTGAATGTTGAAGCACAAGAAACGTTTGATGGACGTTCAGACTTAATGTACAGCTTGTTTTGTTTTCTGTAGAGAATCTCTATGGTGACTTTGAGGATTTGGAGACGGGAGAGGTCCACAAGGGTCAGGCTGGGCAGCAGGATCAGGCGGAGGTACGTCCTGTTAACTTTGACCAGCTAAAATCAGTATAGTTTCTCCAAAATACAATACAATATGTGTCTTGTGCACATTGTGAACAACAGAATAGTGAGGACAGTGATGAAGAGGAAGCTGAGGAGAGTGCGGTGAAGGTGGATGATAACGAGGAACGGAGGAAAACTCTGCTGGAGAAGAAGCGAAGACTGAAGGAGCGTTTCAACGCAGAATACGACGACAAAGATGCTACTTACTTTGATGACCTTAAAGAGGAGATGGAGAAACAGGCTGAGGTAGACTACTGCACTGTTTTACTACTTTACTATATGATGTACTGTAAATTAAATCCTCACTAGGACTCAGTTAGTTTTATTTGACCTCCTGTGTGTTTCTGGTGTCAGCTGAACAGGGCAGAGTTCGAGGATATTGACGATGAGACCCGAGTTCAGTACGAAGGCTTTAGGCCAGGAATGTACATCAGAGTAGAAATCTCTTCTGTTCCCTGTGAGTTTGTCACCAACTTTGATCCTCGTTACCCCATCATCCTTGGAGGTCTGGGCTCCAGTGAAGGCAACATCGGTTACCTGCAGGTATGTGTAGTATTTTGCACATGGTTGATAAGAAATATTTTGGTTCTGCTAAATCTGTGCTTCTATTTAATTTTGATGTTTTATATCTTTCACTTGGTCAACTTCAGTTGTCCCAAACAGAGCTTCACCCTCTTCATCTAATGTTTGTTCTTGTGCGTGTGTGTCAGATGCGACTTAAGAAACACCGCTGGTATGAGCGCATCCTGAAGACACGCGACCCCCTCATCATGTCCCTGGGATGGAGACGCTTCCAGACCATCCCCCTCTACCACATCGAGGATCACAACGGGCGCCACCGCCTGCTGAAATACACACCGCAGCACATGCACTGTGGGGCCTCCATCTGGGGTGAGACGCAGTTTAAAGCAGTGTTCACTGGTACTGATTAAGTGGATTTTATGGGCTAACAATAAATACAAATAATAGATTTTTGTTTCACTGAAGTGTCTTTTGTTTCACTGAAGGTCCCATCACACCTCAGGGCACAGGCTTCCTGGCTTTACAGTCAGTAGCAGGAACACAGGTAAGTTCTTCTCTCTCTCTGCTCTAATGACTACTAACATTAACACATCCCCAATGGTAGAAAGGTGAGAGTGTTGCCATTTTCACTGTAGCTAGCTCAGGTTTTTAAACCATCAATCTTACTGAGAGTTTAAATGTCCATATGTTTGTCCTGCACAGGCTGGTTTCCGTATTGCAGCCACAGGAGTGGTCCTGGAACTGGATAAATCTGTGACTATAGTGAAGAAGCTCAAGCTAATCGGTTACCCCTACAAGATCTGTAAGAACACGTGCTTCATCAAGGTATGAGAGACGTTACAGCTAAACATTAGTGGACTGGCTTAAAGTGGAAGAGATGTGGTAGTGACTCATGGTAAACTGTATAATAATGTACCTGGATATAGCTGAGTACATCAGTGATCTTTCTTCACAGGACATGTTCACCACAGTGCTGGAGGTCGCCAAATTTGAAGGTGCTTTTATACGAACAGTGTCAGGAGTCAGAGGTCAGATCAAGAAGGCGCAATCTAAACCACCTGGAGCTTTCCGAGCCACATTCGAGGATCGTCTCCTCATGAGTGGTGAGTGTCATTATTGGTGTGAAATGCTACAATGATGTAACTCAAATGTATTACTTAATAAACTGAAAGGTATGGTTCCTGTAACGTCTGTATTTGTCGTGTTTGTCTGCAGACATCGTCTTCCTGCGCTCTTGGTATCCAGTGTCTATTCCTCAGCTCTACCACCCCGTCACCTCTCTGCTGCTGCCTGCCAACGAGAAAAACAGCTGGACTGGCATGAGGACCCTGGGCCAGCTCAAACATGACCTGGGCATCCGCAACAAACCCAACACTGACTCCTTGTACAAGGTAGGCTCACTCTGATGGATCTGCGAAGAGCTGATCTGATGATGAAACGAGGGCTCAAGAATTCTGTCATTAACTTGTTGACATGACCGTTATTATTATTCCCTTCAGCCGGTGGTGCGAGTCCAGAGGCATTTTAACCGGCTCCACATCCCCAAGGAGCTCCAGAAAGCTTTGCCGTTCAAGAGCAAACTCAAACGGCAGAAAGCCAAAGGAAAGACCCCCAGAGACATGGAGCGTCCTCGGGTGATCAGAGAGCCCCATGAGAGGAAGGTGAGCAAAACCTGACTACAAGCTCACACCGGCAACCTGTGAATTACCAGTCCCGGTTTCAGCTAGAAGAAAACACCGCAAATAGTGAAGATCAAGGCCAAGCCATGAAAAACACCCAGTTGCTTGTGGATTCCTCTGGCTGCTCGATGACCTTGTACTACATTACTTTATCACTAAGCATTCTTTTCCTTCTCCTGCTTCGGTAGGTGGCCGCCCTGCTTGAAGCTCTGAGTGTGATTCACCGGCATAAGGTGAAGAAAGCCAAATTAAGTCAGCGCGTCAAACGCAAGGAGTTCCTGCAGAAGAAGGCGAAAGAAGGGGAGGCCAAGCTGAAGAGACAGAAGGAGGAGCGTAAGAAACTGTACCGCATGAAGGGCCAGATGGACAAGAAGAAGCAGAAGTCCAGTCTGAAAGGGGCACCGCAGGACGACTAACTTTGTGCACCCGGACTAATGAGGCAAACTCCTGTACGACAGAAATGCTGAGTTTGCTCTTTGAACTGTTTTTGTATTTCCCTTGATGTATCCAAATGAAAATCAAATGTAAGGCAAAACGCCTGATGTTTGGAACTTATTTTAGTAAAATGGAAAAGACACCTGTGTCATGCCATGTGAAGCTTTTAGCAGTAACAGATAAAGTTTAGCCCTTTTTAAAATTTCTTTCTTCCCTTTGTATGATCTGTTTATTTCATCACAGATCTGCTCCCGTTGTTTTTCAGGTCCCTTTTCAATCTTCACATCCATCATGTGAACTGCAAAATCACTATTAATGGTTAAAGTAATAAAGACATCCAGCTGCGTTACTGTCAAATCCAGATGTGTCGGGTTTGAGGGGAGGTTTAGCACAGTAGGGACGGAGCGAAGCTTTTACTTCAGAGGGTTCAAACCGGAAGTCAAGATATTTCAGAGAATCCCGACAAAATAAAAGGGTCCATTCGCTGCGAAAGTTTACGCTGCAGGATCATTTCTTCGCTCTTCACCCGCGTGTTTTCAAGGCTTGCTCTGCTCAGGATGGCCCCGACAAACGTGACCCATCAGTTCTCTTCGGAAGCGGGTGAATACACTTTGCTTTATTAGACAACTCGGCGCAACGCAGACGCTGTCTTGCGTAAAGCAGCCTCTGCGCGGCTGAGACCACGTGTGTCGAAGTTACGAGCTAATTCGCGTTACTTGCATGTGTAACAGCTGGTTCTGTTTATTCAGGACCATTTACGGAGCAACATTAATTCATGCCGATGTGACAGAACAGCGATCGTGTGGTGTGTAGCGGTCCGGCGAGGCTAGCTTACGGGTCTGCATTAGCTTCCTGGGCTAATGCTGCAGCCGGTGGCTGGAAGGTGTTTCTCTGCTTTTGTAAAGTCTCGCTGATATAAGCGAGGAGCGAAATAACAAAACCACCTGTGGGTAACAACAGTGCAGTTCAACAGCAACGCAGAAAGCCCCAAGGACGGACGAACATCTCGCTGCAAGGTTGCAAACAAAACCTGGATTTCGGCGCTACTGCCGCCGTAAATGTGAATAATGAAGATTACTCCTGGACGTTTGTGTTAGAGCGCATCGCCTTTAGAAAGACGCGTCGAGCTGACAGTTGTTTGACAATGACGAGCGCAGTTAGTTTCTGCTGCCCCTAGTGGCAACAACCAGCGCAGCAAAACACGTGGGTTTATGTAAACAGCGATAACTTCTCTAAGTTCAAATGAGTTGTCAACGTCGGGTGCACCTGAAATGTCTGTATTTATAAATATAAACAATAATCACACTAAGGCAAAAACCCCAATAAACCAAATCAGATAATACTGCTCTGCTGCTGGAGACCAGTGACAGGCCTCGACACTCCTCCATGCAGAGCTGGGTTAGTCTGGAAGCAGTAAACTGTGCGTACGTGACAACACTTTTCCAAAGTGTTTCTTTGCCCACGTTGTTCTACTGATTGTGGTAGAATGTTGGTTTTCAGGGCAATGTTGTGTTATGGACCAAAGGTCACGCACATTCCAAGAGTCAAGCGTTTCAATCCCTGGTCACTGATCAGGTGGTCTGGCACACAGTGATGAGCCACGTCCCTTCTTTAGTCCATGCTGCAGTTTACACTTGCAGGTAAACAGTAATGGCACAGTTTACAGTTTCCAGGGTTAGATTATTACACATTAAACACACGGTTATGGTGGAAAAACAGTAAGTTGCATTATTTTAGCTGGTGTGACAAACCAGGAGACAATCAAATACAATGTGAGGTAGGTTTATGAGGACAATGTGCTGTTCTGTAGCATCAGCTGATGTTAGACAAACAGATCTACTTGATACAACTTTAGAAAGACCTCCAGTATGAATTCACCCCCGATTTTCACCTGACATAAACATACATGCACTGCATATACCTCTTTATTTATTAATTACGTCTCATTTTTGTTACAGGAAGCCCGTGTCCGTTAGAATCTGAGCTACGAGCAGTGCTGCAGCAAAAGATCATGGTCCTGGATGGGGGGATGGGAACTATGATTCAGCAGCATAAGCTTGAAGAGGAGGATTTCAGGGGGGACGAGTTTAAAGACCACCACCTTCCTCTCAAGGGAAACAACGACCTGCTGAGCATCACGCAGCCCAAAATAATTTACAATATCCACAAGGTACTGAACAAAAGACCTGCGGCCTGTGGATCATTCAGATTTGTAGGATTTGAGCCTCCGTTTGTGTTGGCGTGTGTTTGGTTGTGTAATCTGGGCTCTGCTCTGTGTTGTAAAGGAGTACCTGCAGGCTGGTGCCGACATCATAGAGACCAACACATTCAGCAGCACTTCCATCGCTCAGGCAGACTATGGCCTGGAGCATATGGTATGATGTCAACACGACTAGTCCACTGTGGACAACTCATGCAGTCATGCTGTTACAGAATCAAAGGTCAAGTACATGGTGCGACTAGCGTTAAGTCACTGATAGGCCACTTCTCAGAATAAGAGCTACGTCCATTTCTACGCCTCTTCTCCTGTTTCTGTAGCCCTGCTTTGATCACCACCTACTTATCCGCAATAGCATATTTTCAATTAAGAAATTAAATCCTTAGTTATTGTTTTATGTGTATTTTGATAAAACTATTTAAATGACATGGTAAAGGTAAATATATCAATAATCCTAAAGAATTGCTGCTGTTTAACCAACATCCCTCTTTGCATCTGGGGTGCAGGCGTATCGCCTGAACAGAGAGTCGGCAGAATTGGCGAGGCGGGCTGCTGATGATGTCACCAAACAAACGGGTGAGATGAGTTTGTGCTTTCATGTTGTTGTTTGCTGCTCGAATACTGTAGAACCCCTGACTCTCAGAGGTCATCATACGAACATGTAACGTGTGTCATCAGGCTGTAAACGCTACGTAGCCGGATCAGTGGGCCCCACCAATAAAACTCTGTCTATGTCACCTTCAGTGGAGAGGCCGGATTTCAGGAACATCAGTAAGATGACCTAGTTTTTTGTTTTTGTGCTTTTCTGTTGTAATTCTGGCCTAATAAAGTGAACAAATGTGTGTTTGTGTCCTCCCCAGCATTTGATGAGCTAGTGGAAGCCTACTCTGAGCAGGTCAGAGGTTTATTAGACGGAGGAGCAGACATCCTACTGGTCGAAACCATCTTCGACACTGCCAATGCCAAGGTCGTCATGCATTCAAAGTCTTTCTGCTAGAAACACTTACCTGTGACGTAACGTTTCAGACCTGCCAGACAATTAGAAAAGCTGTGAATCTTACTTAAAGTTGTCGTCATAGAGGATTAAGCCTTTTTTTCTACTATGGAAATAATGTTTCAGTCTGTATGTTCCACCTTCCAGGCTGCCCTGTTCGCCATCGACCTGCTTTTCCAAAAGAGCTACGAGAGAAAACCTCTCTTTGTGAGTTTCTTTTATTCTAACGTGTTTTACATAGGAAGAGATTTCCACAAGCATAGTTAATTAACGTAAGAACGTCTATCTGGGCATGAGTGAACCTTATTTTAGTTTATTTATTGCCTCTGTCTCAGATGCTCTGATGAATAATATGTTCTCTAAATTGAAGTTGGCGGTCTATTAAAATGTTCATATTGCTTTCATATACCACTCATGACTCAGATCTCAGGGACCATTGTTGATCGGAGTGGACGGACTCTGTCTGGTCAGACAGGAGAGGCCTTTGTGGTCAGTGTATCTCATGCTGAACCACTGTGGTAAGTTACTGGTTTTGCTCACCCACATCCTGCGTTTACCATCTGCCCTCTGGCGTCTTCCTGGTTTTATGGCTCTGTGTGTGACAGAATATATCTTTTTGTTTGTCTCTGTGTTGCAGCATCGGTTTGAACTGTGCCTTGGGAGCGACAGAGATGAGGCCATTCATTGAGACCATAGGCAAAAGCACCACGGCTTTCGTCATCTGTTACCCCAACGCAGGTATGAACTACTTGTCTTTAACGCTTGTAGACAGAATAATGATAAAAGCGTTGTCTCGTATTTTATGTTGGACCGTTCCAGACTAGAAGAACAGGAGTTAAAAGGCAGTGGTGTTTGTAGCACACAGACCTTTGGCCTGATTTTAGGTTGCATCATATGTCAGATCATCAAGTGGGCTGTGATGACGTCATGATCTCTGTGTTGTCGTTTCTTTCTCTTAGGTCTTCCAAACACATTTGGAGGATATGATGAAACTCCAGAAGTAACAGCCTCTAATTTAAAGGTGCAACTCAGAGCATGTACTTGTAGACTTAATGTGAGGAAAATGTAGAAGCCAGAGCTGGAGTCAGGTGACAGTTAGCCTGGCTTAGTATAGTCTGAAAGCAGGAATGGTCACAGTACAAGTGCTACCAGTCCTCATGCTAAGCTTGACTAACTGTGTCCTGTGTTGTCGTTCATGCATTTCTGTGTAGCTACAGTTGACTCTGGCTGCTTCCTCACTGCAGCCAAGTTTTACTTTGAACTCCTGTCAATCTTCTGCAGGCGTTTGCTACGGATGGACTTGTAAATATTGTAGGAGGCTGCTGTGGGACCACTCCAGGACATATCAGGTCACTGACAAGTTAAAGGCGTCTGACGAGTAGATGGATTTCTTGCATTTTATGCAAGTTTGAAAATCTCTTCCCTCCCTTTCTTCCTCATCCAGAGCTATATCTGAAGCAGTCAGGCACTGTCAGCCACGAACCCCTGCTGCTAATATTTATCAAGACTACATGCTGCTGTCAGGTATTAAAGGCTGCTACTCACAATAACTTGTACATCATATCATTTATTTGCATATGTTATATGAAATACCCTCATACAGAGTAGTCGTTAGCTCTTCCCATGCTGCTCCTGTCCTGCCACCTGGCGTTACGTCCTTTCCGACATACAGGATGTTGTTTGTGCCTTTTTCGTTTCTAGGTTTAGAGCCATTCAGGGTTGGACCTTACACCAATTTCGTAAACATCGGCGAACGTTGCAACGTGGCGGGGTCACGCAAGTTTGCCAAGCTGATCATGTCTGGAAACTACGAGGTGAGACAGAACCTCTAAATATTTGTGGTATTTTTTTTAATTGGTGATGAAATAATGAGCATGTTTAATGTTACATCGAACAGTTTTGTTGATATGAGTTTTCCTCTTTGTTGTCCAGGAAGCTCTAAGTATTGCTAAGGCCCAAGTGGAGATGGGAGCACAGGTCCTTGATATAAACATGGATGAAGGGATGCTGGAGGGGCCAACAGCTATGACTCGATTTTGTAACTTGATTGCCTCTGAGCCAGACATTGCAAGGGTAGGATATAAAGGAATTGGAAATGAAACCTGTAAGCGAACCTTCTCAGTAAGTGACAGGTTTTGCCTTCCAGGTCCCTCTGTGCATTGACTCCTCCAACTTCTCTGTGATTGAGGCCGGCCTGAAATGCTGCCAGGGGAAGTGCATAGTCAACAGTATCAGTCTGAAGGAAGGAGAGGAGGAGTTCCTGCTAAGAGCTGCCACCGTAAAGCGCTACGGGGCCGCTGTGGTGGTTATGGCCTTTGATGAGGAGGGACAGGTGAGGGGACACATGGACACGTCTGCGCGCACACACTGGTACGGAACATTGTGATAAAAGCTCTATTGTCTCCAGGCCACAGACACAGACCGCAAAGTGGAAATTTGCACCCGAGCCTACAAGCTGCTGGTTAACAAAGTGGGGTTCGACCCCAACAACATCATCTTTGACCCCAACATCCTCACCATCGGGACAGGCATGGAGGAACATAATGATTATGCGATCAACTTCATGAGGGCTACCAAGCTTATTAAAGTAAGTTAAATATTGTCATTAGAATGACAATTGACATTAGAATGATTGTTATCAGTGCTTTAATTCTGCTGTTGCTAATTTGTGCTATTTTATTAGCGTAATATCACAAAGAAAGGGCTTTGTAGCCATATTCAGTCATTTCATTGTGTGTGTGTGTGTGTGTGTGTGTGTGTGTGTGTGTGTGTGTGTGTGTGTGTAGGAGACGTTACCAGGAGCCCGGGTGAGTGGAGGTCTGTCCAACCTGTCCTTCTCGTTCAGAGGAATGGAGGCCATCAGGGAAGCAATGCACGGAGCATTTCTCTACCATGCTATCAAGGTGGCACAGTTTTACATTCATACTTTGTTGTATTGTGACTCAAATGGAATACGGCAGTTTTTGTTCTCAGATCAAGAATAAACAAATGAGCTGTTGTTGTCTTTTAAAACAATATCTATGTCTTCACTGTAATTCTGATATTACTTCAGAAAACAATGACGTTTAATTCAATAAAGATACTCTCACGCTGTTCTAGGTTGGGATGGATATGGGGATAGTGAATGCTGGGAACCTGCCTGTGTATGATGACATTGATAAAGAATTGCTGCTACTGTGTGAAAACCTCATCTGGAACAGAGACGCTGACGCTACTGAGAAGCTGCTGACCTACGCACAGGTACACACACACGTGCTCGCCACAAAAGCACCAAGCTGGTTAAATCACAGATGCTCACCTTACTGCTCCTGTTAACAGAACAATGTTAAAGGAGGTAAGAAGGTGGTTCAAACGGATGAGTGGAGACAAGGAAGTGCGGAAGAGAGGTTGGAGTACGCGCTGATCAAGGTGAGAGTAAGAGTTAAGTTACAGTGCTGTAGGGCTGCCACTCTGAACATGTGTGAGGAGTTGGGTGATCTCATGTTCGTTGCTGTTCAGGGAATAGAGAAGTACATAGTGGAGGATGTAGAGGAGTGTCGCGTTCAGGTTGATCGCTACACTCGTCCCCTTCACATCATCGAGGGTCCCCTGATGAACGGCATGAAAGTGGTGGGAGATCTGTTTGGAGCTGGGAAGATGTTCCTGCCACAGGTAGGGCCCTGCTTGTTGCATTTTACTTCTTGTGTCTTACATTTTTTTTCTAATCCACTTACTCCTTATTTTGTGTTCACTCACTCGGACGGATGCATTAATATCGCAAGTCCTTATGTGTGACATTCAGGTGATCAAGTCAGCTCGTGTCATGAAGAAAGCAGTGGGCCATTTGATTCCTTTTATGGAGAAGGAGAGGGAGGAGATGATGGCAGCAGCGGGGTCAACAGAGGAGATGGTCAGTGTCCGCTGAATGTGAATACATGAGAGACCAGACACATTAACGCTGAGTAACGTGCGTCGTTGGTGGTGACCCTGATCTTTGCTTCTTGGTATGCAGGATCCCTATCACGGCACCATAGTTCTGGCTACAGTGAAGGGGGACGTCCATGATATTGGAAAGAACATCGTAGGAGTGGTGCTGGGTTGTAACAACTTCAGGTAAAACTGGTTTGAATGGTTTACCATTTGAAATTGTGCCCTGAGCATAAGAAGTATCTTTGATGAGCGAGTAGCAAGGGAGGAAACGAGCCCTCTCCTGTTTCTACCTGCCAGTTGGCTTTATGACCAAACATGACGCGATCCACAAACAGATCCGTGATCGCAAACAGTTTCTTAGATATCCATTTTTAGTAAAGTCTCGTAATAAACCTTCATTCATCTTCCACCGCTTCTTCCCCGCAGGGGGCACAGGGTAATAAAGCTTATTAAAGAAAAAGTCTGTCGCAGTGAATTTTGAATGCTCTCTTTCAGAGTGATTGACCTGGGTGTGATGGTTCCCTGTGACCAGATCCTCAGGGAGGCCATTGCTCAGAAAGCAGGTATGATATCACAGTGTGGCTGTTTGCCTATTATTGGGTATTGGGCCACTAAATTTCTGTCACGTCCTCGATCCAAAGCATTTGATGGTAGATAGGGAAGTGCCTTCATTGACAGCTGTCACTATCATCATAATTAACGTGTACTAGACCCTATGTTGTTGTTTTTTTTTTGTCACTTGAACCAGAGGTTTTAGTTACATCAAATCTTTCCACATTTCTTTTTTTTTTTTCTTTTTTTTTTTTTTTTACACAAAATTTTGTTACAGATATCATTGGTCTGTCTGGTCTCATCACCCCTTCTCTGGATGAGATGATCCATGTGGCCAAAGAGATGGAGAGGCTAGGCATGAAAACACCACTGCTGATCGGAGGGGCCACCACCTCAAAGTAACACAAACGCATCAAAACTACTACGAGGCAGATCATTTACCATATACTGAATGTCATGGATAACAAATGGCATCATTTTTTTTAAATAAAGGTTGTTTTTTTTGGTTTGACAGAACTCACACTTCAGTGAAGATCGCCCCTCGCTACTCTTGTCCTGTTGTCCATGTTCTGGATGCCTCCAGGAGTGTGGTGGTGGTAAGGAGCCTGAGCTCAGGAAGCTTTTCTCAAATGAAAAGATCTTTCTGACCGTCTGTCGCACAGAGCAACGTTCATTTAGGAATTAAAATGTTTACAGCTCTTCATCAATGTTTTGCCCAAACTGATCAAAGTGTATGTGGCCACAGTTTTAATACTGTGTTTTATCTCCTGCTTCCTTCCTGTCAGTGCTCTCAGCTGCTGGATGAGGCAGCTAGGGAAGATTACTTTGATGACCTGAAAGACGAGTATGAGGAGATCAGACGGGAGCATTATGAGTCTTTAACGGTAAGAATGGCTGTACTACCAGCATCGGGGGAGAATGTACTACTCTACACAAAAACAAAGAATTAAACTGCTGTGTCTTTTTCTTCCTCTATGTCTCTTTGTTGCTTTCAGGATCGCCGGTACCTGTCGCTTTCCCAGGCCAGAGAGAAAGCTTTACATATAGACTGGCTGTCTGCGCCCACACCAGGTGAGTCTGTTGGAGTTATATAAAGTATTTGATAAGCAGTGACATTTATACTATGTGGGTCCTGACGTTGTCTCTGTGTTGCAGTGCGTCCTCAGTTCCTGGGCACCCGCGTCTTTGAGTGTTACGACCTCAACAGTCTGCTGGACTTTATTGACTGGAAGCCGTTCTTTGATGTGTGGCAGTTGAGGGGGAAATACCCAAACAGAGGTTACCCCAAGATCTTCAATGACAAGACTGTCGGTATGAGTCCAGCCTCAGTCGGGGTTAAGAATTTAAAATATTTAGAAGCGTGGTTTTCCATCAGATCCCTGATTGCGATATTTGACTCCTGCAGGTGCAGAGGCTAGACGAGTCTTTGATGATGCTCAGCGATTGCTCGACCAGATGATTGACAGCAGCAGCTTGAAGGGACAGGGCCTGGTGGGGTTCTGGCGTGCCCAGAGTGATGGCGATGACATCAATGTGTATAAAGATGACGTCACAGTGGACAGAGACACTAAGCCCGTTGCCACATTCCATGGTTTACGGCAACAAGTGAGTCTAAAAATTCCTAAAAGTGGAAAAGATGTATTTTGCAGGGACTCGTAATCACTCACTGTCTTTTAGTCATGGTCAATAAACAACGTGTGTGTGCATTACAGCTAGAGAAGGACAGCTCCAGTTCAGAACCGTTCCTGTGCGTGTCAGACTTTGTGGCACCTGTAGACAGCGGTGTGGCAGACTACATTGGCCTGTTTGCTGTGGGTGTGTTTGGAGCTGAGGAGCTGAGTCGGCAGTTCCAGGCTCAGGGAGACGACTACAGCAGCATCATGGTCAAAGCTCTGGCTGACCGCCTAGCTGAGGTATATGAGGATATCCTCCTCACACACCCTGGCTGCCTCATTGGCATGTCCTGCATCTGTCAGACACATTAACCTGCTGTGAGATTTGGTTTTCTGGATGCTATACTTTTCAACTCCAGGCGTTTGCTGAGGAGCTCCATGCTCGTGTGCGCAAGGATCTGTGGGGCTACAGCACTGAAGAAACTCTGCAGACCTCAGACCTACACAGAATACGATACAAGGGTATCAGACCTGCTCCTGGTTACCCGAGCCAGCCTGACCACACAGAGAAGACCACCATGTGGAACCTGGCTGGTATTGAGGACAAGACTGGTGAGCTCACCCAAACCTCTTCAATGCAGGGTTGTTTTAATATTTTCTTGTTGTTGTGTTCATTCTTTTTTTTGTCTCTGTCTAGGTATTGGTCTTACAGAGTCACTGGCCATGATGCCTGCAGCCTCAGTGTCTGGACTTTATTTTTCTAACCCTCAGGCCTCATACTTTGCTGTGGGAAAGGTCACCAAGGAACAGGTCGGCCTAACCGTCCACGCCTCACACTGCCATTTATAAGCAGACGTTTCTTTTGTAGCTTGTACTTACTCTGTGTTGTCTCTACTCTTCTTGTCTTAAGGTGGAGGATTACGCCAGAAGGAAAGGGATGAGTGTGGAAGAGGTAGAGAGGTGGCTGGCTCCCATACTGGGTTACGACAGTGATGCGTAGAGCGCAGCATCGCCAGCATTCAAACGGAACCCAGAAGCATCCAAGCAGGGTCCAACTACACAGCAGAGAACCAGGTTTACAGTCCAGCCAGTCTACTGTACTGTAGCTCACACTGTCATAACGATTTCATATATATATATATATATATATATATATATATATATATATATATATATATATATATACAACAACACACTTTTAGAGTTTGACTCTATAGTTGTTGTCAAGTTGTTTATAATTTGTTTCACAGGGGTGATCATTTCCTGCTCTTCCTGTTAGGGTCTCCATACGGTGGAACAGATACACCCTCCCTGCCTTCAAATAATAATTTTATTATATTGATAAAGGCCGCTTTGCATTAATGACACTCAAATACACTACAGTTTTATAGTATTAGAAGTATTTTAGATGGTACAATGGGGAAGAGAATTTTAGGTCTATGCATACATATTATATTGTAAGTATTTCATTTGTTTCACCAGTTTATTGTTTTAGCAGGTTTTAACTAAAATATTTTGAAGGTATTTTAAAAACTAATGATGCAACGAACTAGCAAAGCTTTGATTAAAAACCATATTTTGCTGATTTAACAAAAGCAAGAAATTAAAATTCAAGGAGCTTAACAGGAAAGTAAAGAGATACAGCGAATGTAAAAGCTGATTATGAAGTGGACCAGCCCACAGAACAGTAACTGAGGCTTTGGTCAGTTCAGTTATGTTCCTTGGGTTGGTTCATTTTCAAATGCTATTGTTAATTTACTAAACTAAAAACAGGCTCAAAATGTAAAACTGGTGCTAAAACTACCTTGAACTAACTGCTTTCTATACATATTGTTTATAAAAACAAAACGTTCATTATTATTAATTGCAAACAAGGCTCTTTCATATTTGACAGTGATGTGCGGTGCTGATGTCAGGATTCAGCTTCTGCTCCTTTGCTGTTTCATGCTTTTCAAACAATTGTATGTTTTTGTCCACATCTAAATGTCGTTTCACCTCCTTTCCTCGCTGATGTATCGTGTCTGTACTACACAACGTATCTACCTTTTCCAGAGTCCTGTGCTCTTTTGTCCACATGGGACAAAACTGAAAAAAAAAACTAACGGGCAGGTTTCTGCAAGCTGCCAAAGGGCATTTCTAGCTCCTGTTATGCTGCAGTGTATGGAACTTGAATGGTTTCCAGTCTGTTTTCTTTCTTACATAAAAAATTATGGTGCCACTGAAAACCCTGTATGACAGTAATGAGAAGACCTACAAATAAACGGTTTTGAGATGTTATACCTGTGAGGTCTCTGGGTATAAACTCTACTTTACGGGCTGCCCGTGAAAGCATCTGGAGAAAGTCTGCGGCTCACTGTTTGCCACTATAAATGGTTGCATTGTGGGAAATGTAGGATCTTTTTGACCTTTTGTTTCAAGTTCGTGCAACATTTTTATTGTTGCCAGGTGCAACAGCATCCATCCCTTCGTCATCCAGGAGCTGCAGCGTGGCCACATGAGGCCGGGCTTTGTGCTGCACCAGCCGGAGCCCAGGGCCCCGCTGCACCACTGCAGTGGGTCCCACCCTCCGCCTCACTGCAGTCATCACCGCGGTCTTAATACTTAATATTTCACACTGCTGAATGTCACAGATTATCACGGCAAGTACAAAATATGGCAGCGTGTGAATGGTGACGCGTACGAGCGCCTGTAACGCAGCCGCCGAGAGGGGGAGCACGCCGACCGAGAACAGCCGAGCCCGCGCACACGCACGCTCGCTCACACCTGTGCAGCTCCTCCTTCGTTGAGCACGCGCCATCCAATGAGAGTTGTCGGCCCAGTGCGTTAGCTCTCCATCGTCTGTCTCCCTCGCGCGCGCGCACACACACATGCATTCATACACACACACACACACACAAACTCAGGCTGGACTCCACGCGCAGAAGCCGCACGAGCGTCTCCGGGTGACAGCTAACCATGGCTGAAGGAGGAGAAGGCGAGGATGAAATCCAGTTCCTGCGGACTGTAAGTGTTTCTCCCGTTACTCCGCAGCCCAACGTCGGCGCTGTGCCGACTGTTAATGCGTCTTTGCGGCGGGCTGTGTGTGTGTGTGTGTGTGTGTGGGCAGGGAGTTTACCGCATAAAGGATGACAGCTCCTTCAGAAGGTCCTAGTCATCGGTCAGCGGGTCCGCATCACGTTGAGGCATGGACGCGTGAAAACAGTGACACACGGGCTTGACGGGGGGAAGACATGCGGGCTGTGCGTAGGGTGGATGCGGGGCGCAGTGCGGTGCGGACGGGCAGCGTGAAGCCTGCTGCATCTGCTCGGCTTCCCCGCACTTAGCTGCTACACTGGGGCTGCGTCCGTGCCCATTAGTCATGTAGTGACATCCCATCAGCTTGTTATGGTCGCTTCATTTAAAGAAAGTTACAGGCGAATTGTAACTGCAGCTGAGCATTAACTGGTGGTAGAAAGGATTCTGGTGTTGTCAGTGCAGTTTATCGTGTTTTTGGAATTGCCAGCATCCTGATTACAAAAGGGAGATTACTGCAATAGATGCCACAACGCGATCCACGGAGGTCTTGGAGTAAGGCCGTGCTATAGATGCGTTATCGTTTTGAACGTTGCCTGTCTGCAGTTGAATGCTTCCTATGTCTCTGGCTGATTGTGGATGGTGCCACTAGTAGTTGCAGCCCCACAGAGAGTGATCGCCTGACTCTGCAGCTCCCCTCGGCTTCCAGCGGATGCCAACTTCTGAATTCCTCCAGGTCCTAGTTTTGGTTTCCTGGCCCACCACTGTTGATTTCACCTGAGATTCTAACCTCATTTCTCACTGTGCATTACCTGTTAGCCACGAGCAGTGTGATGCAGTGTTTCCTACATGTTAACTTGTGGGGGATCGAATGCAAAAATAAAAATGAATTGATGCAGCTCAGTTAATATGGTTCTGTTCGATCTCATACTGTCTTCGATGATAGATTTTCATGTCACTTGTTTGTATTTTCTCCCAAAACCAAACCCAGATGACTTATTGTACAGTTTAGTCATCTTTTACCTTTGCGTTGTCCCAACACATCCTGCATGCACAGTTTCTTCTTCAGCTTGTGTTGTCATGCACATAGCCTCTAGAATTGGACTACTGCTTTAAAGCAGCAGCAGAGCCTGAAGCCAGAGCTCATAATTCACGTTCCCCTGCCTGCTGGTGGTGGCGAGGTGTGGGTAGCGATCGAAACAAAGGCATCTCTGATACATGCAGCCAAAACGAGTTTCCTTCACAGCGTGTCTGCGCTCAGACTTTCAGAAAGCTCTCTGAACTTGGAGCCTTTTGTTTGTCGACGTAGTTCAGCTCTTGCGTCTTCAATGTGGGGAAAGCTACTGCAGTGGAAGGTCCTGGGTCCTTTACAGACTGGCTCCCAGCAGGCCACCATGTGGTCCGCTCTGTGCCGTGCTCTGTTGGCAAAACCTGTCAACTAATTCCTTTACACACTTGGCTGACAGCAAGTTTTGTGCAACCTAGTCTTTGCTTCAGGAAACATTTTTGCTCTAAGACACACAATAGCTGTTCCCTGGTAGCTGGCCTCCATGGTTTTCAGCTGATATTTTTCAATTACAACGACTGTGTCAGGATACAAGGTAGTCGTTTTGCTACAGTATGATGTCATAGTGGATGCTGGTGTTCTGCTGGAATATATTATATGTAGAGATTTGTTTTGTCCCCTGTATTTACACACGATGACATTAGAGCACTGCGGTTAAAACACACCTGGTTGTTTTGTTACACTGACACCACTAACAATAATGATTAGGCTGAAACAATGCATATATCAGTGGAACAGGCGTCAGAGGACTGGAAGGATGTGAGGGCTACATCACAGGCATTGAACTCTGGGAAGGCGCTGGAGCACTCTGCCTAATTTAAAACATCATTAGGTGTAAGAGTGTGAAGCTTGAACATGCACTGCATCTTCATCAAACTCAAATGGTATTGACGGAAACGAGAGAGGATGGGAAAGCTAGAAGCATAACATCAGCCTTTCAATGAGACACCACCGTCCAGTGTCTCAGCACAATGGAGTTGAAACCATTCTCAGAGATAGAGGCAGGTGGGAAACAGCAAGCACAGGGCAGAGGGGTAAGAACGAAAGAAGGCAGACATGACTCTCACTTTAAAAAGCACAGACGTTTGTCTTCATTTTTCCTGTCACTTAGTTTGCAGGTGGACAGAATGAGTGGATGGATGGGTTGCGGGTTTGTAAGGGAAGGTTCCTGCTTTTCAAATGATTCTTTGTTTGCTCCCCTCTTTTGATCACTTGCTCCTCTTCTGATCTGGAGCCACAGAGCACGGTGGCTCTGTAATGACAGTCTGACTGGTTATGCATTAGCTCTGGAGAACCTGGTCCCTGTCATGTACATGTTCACTCTGTCAAACCAGATTTAAACTGAACAGCCTTCTGCAGTGTGTGTCCTGTACATACCTTGTGTTATAGTCTTCCTTTGTGTGTGTGTGTGTGTGTGTCCCTTCCTCCATTCAGAGTCTGTTGAGTGTGTTAGACCTGGCATTGATGCTTTATAGATGGTAAATGGGTGAGAAGTGCTCATCATATTAAAAAAAAAAGGCCCGTGGTGATGGGAGATGGCTGTCATGTGTAGTACACATTAGTTGGAATTACAACCACTTTAATGACTTTAAAATTCACCAAGACGTTAATACAACAAACTTACCACAGTTAAACTCACCACATTACACAGACTGATACTCTAGTGTAATAATCTGTGTCTAATAGCAGGTTTCTTACATCGAGGCTTTTTGTTGTTCCCTTGCGTCTCCTTTTCGTCATCCTCTCCGTCTCATCTTCCATCTTATTCCATCCCTACCTTTAATCTTTGTCCTCCCCCCCAGTTCTGCAGCACGCCCTGCTAAGTGCACTTTGCATGCAGATCAATGCATAGTAACTGGTGACTGCTGATGTCTCAGCACAAAGCAAGCAGCATGGCAGCAGCTGCACGCTTGTGTTCATTTATTATGTTCCAGAGAAATATCTGTGCCTGCAGACTGTGGAAATTGAGAGCTATTACAGTTCAATTAAAGCATCCTTGCTTTCCATACACCTCAAATAGCATGAAATTAGCTATGAACTGACTAATTACTAATGAACTAATTTGCATTGTCTGATTGTGAGAGGTATTTGAACCTTTATTTTACTGTAAGTGCTGGTTGAAATATCTTCTTGTGCGCTTATTAAATTAATTTCTGAGCCAGGCTGATAATTCAGATTTTCAATTCATTACAAAAAGATCAATGCAGATTTGTTGCATGTTTTTGTATTCAGTTTCAAAGCCAGCAATAACTGCAGAGACTTATCAGCACTGTCTGATCTGATGCGCCTCTTAGCGGGACAACGTGATTAGACATTAGTACCTAAATATAATTATATAACAATTGTTTTACATGTATCACATAGTTATTCTGCATTTAGAAATGTATCTACATCAGTTACGGTAATGATGACTAAAGCAGGAAACACCTTCCCCTTCTGTAAATCGGACTCATGCACCGTCTCTCTTTCTGCATTAATCCTTTGACCATGTTAAAGGTCACCTTCAAAGGGTGTTTTACTTTTGAAGCATGCAACCTAACAGTGCACAGTCTTTTGTACCTGGGGCACCTGCACCTTCTGACCCTTTAGTCAAATAAGGCTTTTCCTCTCACATATTAGTCGAGCAATCCTGAGCCAATTTTCTGGATCAGTACTGGCCTAATATGGGCATATTTTGAAGGATATTTGTCAGGTAAAATCAATATAAGTGACTGATCCTTTTTTCATCTGCATCTATAGGTTTTCGCCTTAGGGTGAGTGATGAGCTGCCCACAGACACAGCAGAGCAGAGCGGACATTATATTTTGCCGACGGTCACCAAAATTGTCACTTCACCAATAAGATGGGAGTATATTACAGTATGAAGAACCAAAATCAGAAATGTAGCATCATCGCTGTGCAGGCCACTGTGAAATTGGTACTCATACATTCATGAGGGGATCCTGTGGAGGGTCACTGTGGGTAGCTGCAATTAACTTGCAATGTGCAAAGTCAAATCTTTGTTTTATCTCTGATATGAGACTTTGCATTGTTACATTTGTTACTGGACACGCAACTAAAATGAGGAACGAGTAAAATGGATTAATACTGGTTGAATGAGCACAAAACCCACTTGACAGGGTCTTAGCAAAACAAATACTATAACATTCCCCAGATATCACACGTTTCCTATCTTGTTGTTGATCTTTGCACAGGGATAACCTCCTACCATACAGTATGTGAGCCATCGTCATAGAACCAGTGCTTTCATCCATGTTTGCAAAACTTTCTTTTACAATTGTGAAATTGTACAATTGTGATTTATCAGCCGTCATGTTCCCTGCTCTCTAACAATCCACATGAGCCACTCAGAAACACATACTGGTTGACTATGAGCTACAACGCAGGTAAAAACCTGACTAGTTTACATTCATGGCCCACATCCACACTTCACACGTCACGTCAGTGCTTTGACCAATATGTTGTCCAATATTAATTATGAATTCCTCAATCAGCCTCACTGCTCCTTTTGAATTATTCAGCACTGGCATACACAGTTTAATTGGGCCTGACCAGACCTGAAGAAGTGCAGTCAACCAATCTGTGTGTGGGCGTTTAAGGAATTAGTGGAGGATGGAGAAAGACAGAGATACAGACTCTGACACATACACACCCAGTTCGTTGGATCCTTTAATTACTGTTGAAAGACAGAGGAAAGTGGTGAACTGTGGCTTCATATACACTTCATGCATGCGGTTAGGACCTCACTGAATCACAGCATGTTCAGTAGCATAGAGGAGATTGTCTGTGTCTGACGCTTTCCTACTAAATGGACGCTAATGCTGCTCATTTAAATTTAGTCGAGAGACGGTTTCTGGGCAGAGTGTGTGGAAGGAATAGCATAAAGAGAGGAAATTGCTTTTGTTGCACATCGAGGCAACGTAGCCCAACACAACAAATAGCAGATTGTACTTATGTGTGTGAGTTTGGCAAACCAGAAAACAGTCTCGCCTACAGCATCATCAGCGAATCAGCTAACACCGTCAGCTAAAAATATTAAGAACCCACAGTTAGCTGGCGTGCTTTTTACGTTTGGCCGATCAGGCTCCACGATGTTGATGGTCTAGTAGGCGCTTAAACATTGGTCAAACCTGCAGCAGCTGATCTTCTGCACCAAGATGTTCGTTCCCATTACATTACAATCTACCGTCAGTCTGTAGATGCAGAAAAACAAAAGGCTGATGCATGGCACCCCGTCTACCTGTCCAATTCACACTGACCATAATCCGCTGTAGATGAAGGAAGAGCTCAGCTAAAACACATGCACACGCTCACAGAGGGGCAGAGTGTTTGCTTGATCGATGGTCAGGGTGCTGTGTGGCTCAGAGAGAGGACATAACATTTATGAAACTAGGAGGGAAGTCATTAAACTTTCATACTGAGAAAAAGGGCCCATCGGTCTGTGTGTGTGTGTGTGTGTGTGTGTGTGTGTGTGTGTGTGTGTGTGTGTGTGTGAGACCATGTCAGCTACACTGCTTTGTCTCCCCCTAATAACACCACCACCACCCGACTCATCCTGCACCACACAAGACGAGATCCACACCACGGCAGCCTGTTGGACCTTCCTGTTTAATGTCTTGATTAAAAAAAAAAATAAAGACCTGGAGGAAGACAGCTTTATCTGAAATCCCTCTGAAACAAAACGACGCTGTCTTCCAGATTCCAGACTGGGATTAAGTTTGTGGTAGGAGAGCAAATTTTTACAAACTAAAACCAGGGGTCTGACCCATAATTTCCATACAATTCTACTAATATATTAAAATGCAACTATCTGTGGGGTTTTCTATCCTCTGAGTCACGTCACCATGCTCCTCTGTCTAGGCTGCTCTTTGAAATATATCTATGACTTGACTATGTCATACATACAGCTGTCAGTTGGTGATGCTGAGCCACAGTATCAGCTTTATGGTATTTATTAGCTGTTGTTGTTAGATGTTTCTTTTTCTAACTGTTCTGCACTCACGCTTTCTTTCTATGTGTAATTTATGTCAGTTGTGCCCTGGTTCAGCTTGTTTTGTTCCACAGGCCGGTCAGCATGTCCTTACATGGGGAACCAAGCTCCCTTGATGAATTTAGGACAGTGCTGAAGTGGCAGAATGGGTACAGTAAGTTTTATACTAACACAAACAAGCTCTGAATGGCTGCTCCTGACTTTCAGAGTCATTCTCGCTTTCACATGCAGACCCAGTGTGTGGGTTTACAAAGGCGGTAACATAAACTACCGACGGAACCTTTGTAGCATCTTAGCAACTTCATAACTGACCGAACAGTCACTTTTGGAGATTTGAGTTCATGTGCTTTGTTGAAATGCTCATGAGAATTCAAAATCCTTTGTGTGACCAAAGACAATAAGCAGCTCTTGCTCTAGTGTTTTTTTTTTGTAGGTTTATACAAGCTGTCATATACCTTAGATAAAAAAAACACAAGGCAGTGTGGTGTGTGTGTGAGCGAGAGCAGCACTGGTGTAAAAGAGGGAAAGTGGGATGTCGGGGGAAACCCTCGCTTCTGTGTTTCTGTCTCCTTCACTGCTTCTCACTGCAGTGCTCTTATGTAATCTGATTGATCATAGCAGAATGTTCTAGTGCGGAGAAAAGGAGAGAAGGCTCACAGCTGAGGAGAAGTGGGAAGAGCGAGAGACTAAATGAAGTGAGGTGAAAGCACAGGGCAGAGAGAGGAATACACACTGTTTGTGTAGTGTTTTACATATAACCACAGCTACAGTATTTCTCTACTCTCCTCAGCTTGATAGTGATTCATCAGTCCCCAATTTTCCTTCTTCAGTCAGTATAAAACATGTTCTACAGTAATATTATACTACTGCTGCAGTTAATCTATCATTATCAGCTACAAACCCCCTACATGTAATACTTGGACTTGGATTTTGTTTTTAAGAAATAAACTAAATACTGATGTGATATTAAATCAGATAAAATAATATACTTTCGAAAAAGGAAGTTGACCTGTGGGTATAAAAGAGGAAGGTGCTGTAGGATGTGATTAGCTCTGTTGTAGACCTGTGGTGAGCTTCTCTGTGGATGTTTTGACGATGTTTTAGAGTCATTACCCTATTATGTTAAGCACATCATTTTCATTTGAATAGACATAACCTTTGTAAAATAGCATAATTAAAAGGCAGCCTATGCAGGGGAGCCTGTTCTACAGCATAAAGTGAGACACCAACCTGTGCTGCTTGTTGTCCTGCTTCTTAAAACATGGAGAAGTAGGGTAAAGTTGTTCTTTTTTCTTCCTGTGCTGTGACCCTTAGCAGTTGCTGCATCAACCTACATACAGCTACGGCTGAGTATGTGTGTGTGTGCGCCAGAGAGGCAGCAGAGCATATAAAGACTTTAAATAATGAGCTCTGTGCTGCGTCTCATACATCATGGCTGGTGTGGGCTGTGGAAGCATGGCCGGCTGCACGGGCAGCCTATTTCTAGGAGACCTACCTATGGCTTAGAACCAACACAGCCTGACAGGTTGCTGCTGCAGTGGCGCATTTTGCTCCGGTCCCAGAGGCCGGACGCGGCCTCTCAAAGACACCAAAAACTCTGTAAAGTCGAACTTCATATGAAATGTCCCATATATGATAGAGCAGCCGCGTGGAGACCCAAAAAAACTAGAGCCTGGATGTGCTACGGAGAGGAGCCCTAAAATGTCCCATTTCTGGAAAAGCTGATTTGTTTATATGCTATAACAACTAAATTCATTCAGTTCATTTAAACCTTCCTTTAGTCACGAGTATGACTTTGAAGTTCAACTGGCCAGTGTAATGCACTGCAGCGCTGCACCACTCCATATATTAAGTGCCCTCTTAGTTAATGAAATATTAATTACAGTCAAACTGTGAGGGAAATTAAATGATTTAATCTAGAAAAGTTGTTCATTGAATTAGTTGTTTACCATCATCATTCAGTGTTAGAAAATGGTAAAGGTCATGTCCAGTGGCAGAAAAACACCCTCAAGCTGCACTTTCACCTATAAGGCGTTGATGTCACCCACATTTTGAAAGCGCTGTTTAGATGTCAGGTTAGTTTGACTGCCCGATATTACAAAACAACTCATCTGCTGTCTCAGTGTTCTCTCTAAACCCATTGTAGTAGAACCCACCACAGCTTATTTAATTTCTTGATTTCATTTTACTGAATTATTTTAAGGCAACGCTCATTATGAAGACACATCCACCATGTTTTGGGGCAGACATTAACTTAAACCCGGCTCAGTGACTGTGCAGCCCTGCTGGCTGTGGTTCAGCTGTGTGCCCTGGGCGGGAGACTGCAGAGCAGCTTGACTCAAACATTAAATGACTGCACAGTGTTCTCAGCATATGTGAAAAAGACATGAGATCCCATCATCGGCCACTTACCTCTCACGGGCCAGACTAGCCCTGCTTGACATCCTCTTATACTACAGGCTGTATGTGTTTCAGTTGTAAATTTAACTTATGAGAATGTCTGGGCTCTGAGCTTCATTGAGTTCATCATGTTGGAACAAAGATAATGAAGACAGCAATGAATGACTACTGATATTTCATTGTGGTATGTGCGTGTGTACCAGTGGAGTCAGTTTGTTGTGTGGAGACGATAGTGTCACGGCTGCAAATAGAAGGTTTATTAGGTGAGGACAGAGACTAGCTGATGAGTAAGGTTACGTTAATTGGAAATCTGAGGCCTGTGATATTGTTACAGAGCATCACTACTAGAGCAATACATCCAGCAGTAATGGAGGTAAATGGAGCTGCGCATGGTGTGTGTTAATAAATGAACGGCTGTCTGATGGGCCGCGTTAGATTTTTCGTCGTCCTCTGACTGTTGACAGCTACGCTACGTAATGGAACAAGTAGTAAAGGCGATCAGGGGTGTTAGGAGCTATAAGAAACTGTTGCTTCCTTTTATGATATGCATCATTTGATTATAATTTAGGTAGGTTTAATACAGTTCCTCTAAGATGAAACAGTTCTGACCGGGTGGGAGACTGAGGTATTTAACCTGTGTGAGGCGATGCTACACATGCTGTGTTTGAGGATGATGGACTGTGTGCAGAATAGCTGACACACGGAGGATGATGACCAGCTGCACAGCATGAAGTGAAGCATAGTCCCCATCTTCCGCCGTAGCTGTAGCGTTCATGTTTGCAGCAGTGGGAAGTGTGTGGGCTGTGTGTGATTATAATGTGTGATCGTCTTATCTACTATAACTGCGTCTATCTGTCTATCTGCTCTCCAGCATTCATTCTTTTTAGCCACAGCATTTACGCGCATTGTGCCAGGTCCAATGCTCTCGTTTCATTCATGTTCCACAGAGGACGAACCCTAACGAGTTTGGAAATGATCACGCTGTTATTGTTAACATAGTGACATACTTCAACGTTTCTCGTAGCTGTTTATCAGCCGTGCACATCAGCTTGAAGGGATTTAGCTCATTCCTCCAGCAGAACAGCTTTAACTCAGGGATTTTGTTTGTTTTGTTTCCTTGCATGAACTGACTTGGGGTCAGGTACTGTCGCAGCATTTCCATATACAGTAAATAAGGTCAGGACTTTACACTGCCATTGTGAAACATTAAATTAAAAAGAAGAAGTGTGTGTTTAGGGTCATTGTCTGTATTATTCACATTGTATTGAGCTGACAATGTCACTGAAGTTCTACTTTGGCCTCATCTGTCCCCAGAAGATCATTGTGGGTGCAAATGATGTAATAGACACTCGCCTGATTGCTGTAAAATCCATATATTCCAACACAGAACAGTTTTAATGACAGTGCTCCATAGGAAATGACTCTTTTGACCAAACCCTGGAAGACCCCAGCTGTTTTGCTGGAAGTGTGAGATGTTTGCAGTGTGATGGTTTTCTGTTCGTTCCTAGTTCAGCCATAAATCGTCTCCCTCCACACAAAGACACGACTTACATAACAGCTGGCCACAGCTCCTTTAACCCTTTCGCATTTCAGTTAATCTGTGTCTTCTTCTTCTTTCTGCTGGCTTCTATCTTCTTCCATCCGTCTCCTAGTCCGGCTTAGTGTGGTTGGCCTGTTGTAATTACAGAGACATTTGAGATCCTGCCAGAAATTGGCCAGTCCTGCGTGTGTGTTTGATGTATTATTGCTGGCAGACGTTTTTTTGGTTAAAGTCAAAATTCTATTAATCCTGCTGGCTATTGTAAATTAGTGTGATCATGTTGGGGCCAGCTGGATGGAACACTGGCAAAATGGTCGAGGTTGTTGCTTAAATGAGAGGACATGACTTCCATCACACTATGAATTAGACATTTATTGGGCCCAAAGAAGAAGAAATACATACATACAATATGTGCAATCAACAGATTTCAGCAAAACATTAATTTATTTATTTGTCACACTTATTTATTCCAATTCATGAAAGCATGTGGTAGAGATTTCAGTTTATAAAGGCTGCACGAGCCTCCACTTTCTAATTCAATGTGTTTATATACTAAACTGTTCTGTCATTTCTTTTAAATAATGTTCGGTCTCTTTCAGTGTTTAATACCACGTCATAAACATTTTATTTTTTATTACATTTGAAGGAGTTGTGTAGTGGGATTTTTGTGCGCTGTGCAGTTTTCACTGACTCAACACAGGTGCACAATTAATGTCAAACAATTAGTAAGGCTATATTATATTTGCCTTAGAGCTGCTCCGATCTCAGATTTTTATTGTTTTTGTCACGAAACAGTAACCTACAGCATATCAAAGAGCATCTGTCAATAAAAGTACCAATACAGTAATTGAATCAGTATTTCCCCTGCATGCAGCAGCGTTCGATCATAGATTACAGTGTCTCCCTCTCTGTTGTGCTCTTCCCTCTGCTTTTCTCAGATTACATCATCACTAACACGTTCCCCTCCTCCACACTCACTGTGTGTCTGTGTGTGCCAAGCTCTAAACCCTCCTCCGCTGACCTGCCCACTGTCAGTGTGCATGTGTGTCTTCAAAATCCCCAATGTGCTGTAGAATGCTGGATACTTGGAATACAACTCCTAGTACAACAGTGCACAGCCAGCGAGCGGATCTGTAGCAATGCAGCAGTACACAATCAAAACAACCGAATATATGAACAAGCTAACTAAATATAATGTTGTTGAAGAGCTTTACATTGTGTGTGTGACAATAAAACTCTGACATGAGGCCAGAAATCCACAGACAACCAGCAACCATTGGAGCTTGTTTTTGGTTTTGCAGGCAGCAGCATTACTATTAGTCCAGTCTCTCAGTTGTCACTGCTGGCTTTCAACAGCGCGTCATTTGATAATTATTGCTATTAGCCCAGGTGCCCTATAAGGCATAAAACAGCCGGGTTCCTCCTGAAATGAACTTTAGTAAAGAAAGTTGCAAAAAAAGTACTGAGCAATTTTCCACAGTGTGAAAGTTTCTTCATCTGAGTCATTGAGCTCCACTTCCTGAACACTCAGCTGTTATTTCTTTAGCAGTTAATTATTGCGTAACATAAAGGGGGTGTTAATGTTAACAGGACAGTACTAGAAACACAAAGGTCTGCTGTGTCAGCAGTGTTGCTGTTCATTTTCATTAGAATTATTGCTATGAGCATCCTCTCCGCTCGGTTGCTAACACTGCCATTTTTTGCACGTTTTGCAGTTTTCGGTTGCTGCTCTAGAGATAATGTGAGCGCTGCTGCTACATTGATTAAACCAAGAACGAACACCTGCTCGCTTCTTTAAACTTATGAAGCCAGAATGACTTTAATTTAAAAATGACAAGCATTTCAAGAAACGCAAGCCTGAACAATGTTGCACTTATATTTGGAAGTTTAAAACAAAGTGCGTTCAGTAGATGGGATTAAAGATGTTTATAGTGTTTTCTCCTTCTAAAATGTTGCTCTTTCGCTCTAAATCTCTTTCTCTCCTCTCTGGAGGAGGATTACTCTTTGTTGTGTTGTCTACCTTTGGATTACAGACAGGCCTCGGTGGCAGCATTCGCTTTTGCTTCTTCTCCTGCTTATATTTCATGTTTCCACCCGCTGCTGCTGTTGAATAAGCGGTTGTGTAAGATGGAGTGTATTCAGCTCTGTGCTACTTTTGAGCTTGAGCACTCCAAAGTGCCTTTGTGCATGTGAGTGCACATTTTTTTCAAATTGTGTTTTGCTTACTTGCATATCTGTGTGTATAGAAGACATGCTGATTTATGTGTGTTATTGTATGTGGTAGGAGCACAGCTGTGGCCTGAGGGGGTGTTTTTCTTAACCATCCTATGTGTGTACAGACATACAGACAATCACTAAGCAAAATAATGATTTCTTTTGTATGTGAAGAGAAATTACAATATTCACTTTCTTTTAAATCTGTTTTTCGTCCTCATTATCTCTATCTGCCCTTTAGCTGCCATGTTTGCCAGCTCACCTCTAACTGTGTCTGTCGGTTCCTGAGCAGGTAGAAGTCAAGGGTTTTTTTAGAGCTTTTATTCTGAAAAAGCTGCTTACTACAAGGGGGAACTTCACTGTGAGTATTTGTTTGCTGCAGTTCAAACCAGTTTACCAGTTTGGACTTTTGGCCTCTTGTTTCCCTGGGAAAACTAATGTGAAAGTGCAGCATTGTTTCTCTGTAAACTAATAACTGTTTGAATCTGGAGCATGAATCTTTGAGAACAGTGGAAGGTCAGAGCAGAACAGTCGCATGAATCATTTCAGGTCCCTGACAAACAGTTTCCCTGCACAAGAGTACACACTAATATGGCTTGTTTTTAAAAGCAGTGACAGACTAAATGTCATTTCCTTTGGAGGACTGTTTCTGTGTCAGCAGCTAGTGCCCATTAGGGGAAATGCCAATTTGGTTTCCTTTCAGCAATGGTTGAATGGGTTCCATTTCACGTAAAGTGACCTGGAGACACATGCTTCATATCTGAAATTGTAAGACGTGGCTCAGATCTTTGCTGATGATTTTCCATCAGTCCCAGTTTCCTCTGAGTCTCTCCATCATTTTCTCTCTCACTCCATAGAAGGCTGGAATGCAAAATAACTGCTGACAGAGACCAGACATGTTCATGTAGGAATTTGTTTGTGTGAGGGTGAGTATCCCCTTCAGGCCACACATCAGCAGATACTCAGATAATTAAGCACAGCCACAGTGACTTTACGGTAATCTATAGAGCTGCAGTGTGCTGGTGTGGATTAGAGGCCGTGCTGGACAAAGACACTGCAGCAGACATTTGAGCAGAATCACCCCCCGGATGATACCTTCTCTGTGGCTACTGTGTCTTCCAGCCACACTGCGTCTGTCTGCACTTCCAGTCTACAGCCCTATTAAAGAGTGGAGCAACAAAGACAGCCCTCGTTCATCATGATGCACGCTGCTGCAGAAACCATTAGCTCCCCACATGTTTTCAATGTATTATTATGACCTGTATTTTCCTGCAGGCTGGCCCTCCTTTATGAATGTGTACATACAGTATGGATCTCTGAGCTAGTCTGCCCCAGCATGTGTCAGGCTGCTGAATCAGCACCTGCAGCTCTGATTTCTTTGTTGAAACCGCTCTGGGTGTGTGTGCACTTACTCTTCTGGAGAGATGGTCAATAAGAGCCAACCAGATAATATTATAGAGCTAATTCAAGTTTTTTTTTAAGCTTAATACAGTATTGCCGTTCTTAGTGTGGAGTGAGATTATTACATGCAGATTTATTTGTAGCTCATATCATTACATTTGTTCTGTGGCTCCACATTAAGAGAAGCATTAAAATATGAAATTATTATTATGACAGACTCACACCAACAACAGAACACATCCATAGGTGAAAAATAGAGAAAAGGACTCCAGCTCCTAAAATTCCTGTACCTATGTGACAGTACAGCCGTAGTGAAGGAGCAGCCTTTAATTTCATCTGTTATGGTTGTAAAGCCTGGACTGATTTTCACTACTGAATACATGATCTGGTTTGAGCAGGCAAGAATTTTTAGGTCTGCGAAATATAAATATATACTGTAAGTAGAGTCTAAATATAATTCACTTATAATAATGAAGACTAGATGAATTCAGATATGATCAACGAGTCAGACTGTAAAGTGAACAGTGACATGTAGCAGGACCCTGAGTGTGTGCAGCTCTTTTGGCACATGCACACATGCGAGTGTGTGTGTGTGTGTGTGTGTGTGTGTGTCTGAATGAGCAGGATTTCTGTCTAAATGATCTCGCTGACACATTTTTCCTCCATTAGCGCCTCACAGCGTGACAACCTCAGCGTGTCACATAATCAATCAACAAATTCAACTTAGCCCAACCCTGCTGTGCAGCCCTGCGGTGTACAAACGCCGCTAGTTATCATAGAGCCTAATGTATTCAGTGATATTGTTTTTGGCAGGCAGCGATCTCATGTGGCGAGTACTGCATTCTTATACTGGCCCACGTGACAAACGTTTGTTCATACAGAGGCAGTTGCAGTGTCGGTCGTCCCTGAGAAGCTGCTGGGATGTGAGACACGTGTAACTATGATTGTAATAGCAAACGGACAGTGTGGTCAGACAGACTTCAGGCGGATAAACAGATGTGCCTGGAGGATTAGCTGCTGTGATATGTGAGCAGATCTTTAATTGACTCTAACACTTGGGTGCAGGATATGTTGTAGCGCCGTCGCCGTCTCACTGGCTGAGAAGCAGCCCGTCAGCTACATGATAGTGTAGCTCAGGACACTGCTCAGCCTGTGCATATGAGTGGGTCAAGTGTCAGTATAATACTCTAGTCGTGAGCTGATTGATTAGTGAGCGAGTAATGACGCAGATACTGAAGCAGCCACTAAGTGCTGGTCTGTCTCATTAACTGCTGATTAAAACCTGAAGTGAAAGTAAAATGTCATCTGTCTAATCAACAATGAACAACCAGCTCTGGGTGTGTGAGTCAGTTAATATTCCTCTGTCTGAATTTGTGCCAACCCCAGGAAAGATCAAGTGTCACCACATTCACAGAAAATGTGAAAATGTGCAAAAGAGAGCAAGAGAACAAAATAGTTAGTGAAATGCAAAGTTTTAGTGTAACTACATGATCTTGTCACACGCTGAATGACATATTTTGGTGCCGCTCATTATTTAGCTGTTAATATTTGATGATTGTGCAAATTGTACAAGGGCAAGAAGAGAACTTTTACATAAGAGAGTGGAGCAGAGTGGAGTGGAGAGTGTGGAGGATGAGCTGGTGAATGGACACTTGACCCAAGCTGTGTTGTTTTTTATGAAGCTGGTGCAGAAAGCACCTCCTGCATGTGTGTGCACTGTGTGTGTTTTTCCTCCTCTTCCCAGTAATATGTACTGCAGCTCCTTTAGCTAAATGGATTTGTGTGAGTTCTCCAGGTACAGATGTGCTGACAATGCGTCTTTGTGTGTCTTCAGGATGATGAGGTGGTCCTACAGTGTTCAGCTACGATCCACAAGGAGCAACAGAAACTCTGTCTGGCTGCTGAGGGGTTTGGAAACAGACTGTGCTTCCTTGAATCTATCTCCAACTCCAAGGTACTGATGCAAGCTTCTGTGAATTCCTTTATAACACAGTATAAATAATAATAATAATAACGTTAGATATAAAACATGACTGATCACTGAATGTGAAGACAATTCTGACCCTCGTTCCTGGTACCTGCTACTGTTTTTAAGTCTGAGTGAATGTGTTCCTGCTGTTGCAGAATGTGCCGCCAGATCTGTCCATCTGCACCTTTGTGCTGGAGCAGTCGCTGTCAGTTCGAGCGCTGCAGGAAATGCTGGCCAGCTCCGAAGACAAGGCTGAAGGGGTGAGTGTGAAGACACACGGAGAGCGAATGTACAGCAGGTTGATGTCGCGTCAGGGTGGACACACCAGCCTGACTAAACACTTTGTTCCCTGCCTGTCTGCTTGTGATCATCTGGGGGCAACAGCATTAATGCACAACTCAAAGCAGTGAGAGGAGGCTGCTGGTACCGTACTGTATGTCCCCATTCAGCAGCAGGTTCATTGCACTATTAATATCGTCTTTCAAACCATTTTCAACATCTGTAATAGAAGGCTGCTCAGCTTTGCACACTTCAGCTACCAGTGATGTTACTGTGCAGTTGTTATTGGTCGTCACCCAAAGCGTATGAATTATAATTCATCTGAAGTGATCAAGCGAATATCCTTAAAAAGCGACTTACAGCTACAGTGCAGTTGTTGGTGGAGGAGGCTTTAATAGAGACGAGCCTCGTGTCAAATTTCACAGTGACTTGCAGTTTTTTAATGAAGTGAGGGGAGGGTTATTAATTTCTCCTTTCTCACTGTCAGCAGTCATCAGAACCTCATCTATGAGACACACACATAAAACAGGAATCACATGCATGGACGTGAAGACATGTTGTGAGGTGTAGGTTTACTAAAGGGCCTCTCTTTGTAGCCTTAGCTGGAGAAATTACTGAGGATGCTGGAGCCTTGTGTGTTTGGGGAGTGGGGCGACATGCAGACATCTTAGGCAGAGACAAGTAGGGAGAGCAGCTCAAGACGTTCAGGTTTGTGGTGTTTGTGTTTCATTATTAAGCCACGTAAAGCACAGGGCCCCGTGACGCAGGTGTTTGTATGCTGAAGATCTCACCACCACTGTGCTGGTATGAGCTGGCTTCACTCTGCTTATGTTTGCTGCATCCAAATAAAGTACTTTTCTGTAATATCTTTGCTTTGATCCAAAAAGAAAAGAAAAAAGATAAATGGCATCACGTCTGTCACTTGCTGCTTTGTGATAATCAGCTGACGGGCTGAGAGGATCTGTGAGGATGAAGAGAACAAACTCCTCCAGCTCTAGGTGTGAGAAGCTGTGTGGCAGTTTTCTGTTGCTGCTCCGTCCTCCTGAACCCTTCCCCACGCAACCTGTGGCCAGCCTCTGCCCACATCACACCCCTCAGTCAAACCAAATCATCCTATGAAGAGACCTTAACATGCAACACCTTGAATCCAGTGGTTCCAGCTTTTGGATAGGTGTGTGTTTTTACGTGTCGTCTGTGAAGTGACTACAAACCCTGAATCTCTCCTCCTCTCTCTCATTTCCACACAGCATGTAGATGTGGAAATATGGGTAGGTGTGCCTCCACTCGCTGTACGTATGTGCGAGTATGTGTTCATCATGGTTGTTGCTGTCCTCATTTGAGTAAACACTAGGCCAGCTGCCATTTGTGTTTTTGTTCAACTGTATGGTATCAACTTATTGGAAGTGTTAGTGATTTAATCTTGATAAATCCGCTGTACTGGAAGATATGCAAGCTGACATAGCGATAGAGACACACACACACATACACACAGTGAAAGCATTCGAGTTGAAAGGTAGAATCCAGGCATTAGGTGAACAGAACCAGCTCAACCCAGCTGCATGACTCAGTAATACAGATCAAAGCGTACAGGAACACAGCCTGTCTTGTTATTTATAGTCAGCCTAGTAATTTATCTAAATATGGAATAGGTTTGCAATATGATTTTAGTGGATTTTGACTGTATTTAATGGTATTAGTAAGGAGGCAGACAGGAGACCAGCCAACTACTGTACATTAAACTAATTTGTACAGTGAATTCAGTTTATTATTCATCGCTCCATCCTCCTCCCACACACTTACCTTACCTTTCTACTTACCTGTTCCCCATTTTCCTCCTATCTCCATAGTACTCACTCTGGCCTTGATTCATCCATTTGCTGCTAAATGATCAGGTTTCAGCTTTTTTCATGAGTCAGTCCTTCTGAGCGGTGAATTTTGTAGATTGTGTTTTGAACACCATAGCGTCACGTCATTTCAAGTGTTGCCCGTGTTTTCTGGTGTCGCTCATCGTGTTTGACCAAAAGTTTGAAATTGAAGAAAAACTGACAGACCTATAAACTAATAAACCACGTTACCACGTACATTACAACATTCACCCCAGTTTGGGGTCTGTGTTTGCTGTGTAGCTTAACTTGATAATGTTATCACACATTGCAGGTTTTCCTCATATCATGCGGTCATTAAATGGGAATATTAGTGCAGACTCGATGAGCTATTTGGTTGTACTTGCAAGAGACGAAAGGGTGAAGAATGGAAAAAGAGAAGAGGAATTTTGGTTCACTGTTCTACTGATGCTTCACAGAGCAGGGCTGTGTTGCAAATTAACAACAATAACTGTGCTTTACATCGAGAGCATTCATAATCAGCCACATAAGCACTAATTGTGGATATTACATGAATGTACACAGTCTGAACCTTTACACTGAGCCTCATAGATATTTTGTAACACACAATCAAAGAAAGAGGTCGGTGTAAGTAGTGAGAGCTGTGATTGGTGGTCGGTCAGTTAACCTGTGACTGGGGACTGGATCTGATGCACCAGAGCAGACACTTTAAGCACAATGTCTCAGCAGTGCAGCCAAACAGGTTTAATTAAGTGGGGAAGCTGGAATCGCATTCATGACGATCATTTCATTACGCAAGCATGCATGATGATAAATATGCCGGCAGATGGGGACGTTGTTGATTTGATGGTTGCGTATTGATTTTTATCGAGAGCCTTTATGAGATACTATGATGAAATGATGGATGCAGTGATGTTGTTGTGTTTTGTTGTATTAAATCGACTTCTTCCAGTCTACGTCTGTTGTGGTTGGTATTTCTGTGTGTGGTCTTGTTTGATATCTGTTTTGCCGTCTCTTATTACTTTTCTATCTCAGCCACTTCTGTAACTCTGCTGCTCTGTTCCCTCCCTGTCATCACTTGTCCCGTGTGTCTCGCTCAGACGGCTCAGGGTGGCGGTCATCGCACCTTGCTGTACGGACACGCCGTCCTGCTGCGACACTCGTACAGTGGAATGGTTAGTGAACCCACACACACACATTCTGCTGGTTAGTGAGTATGTTATTAAAAGGACGTTGTGGCATGTGATTTTATTGTGTTTGCTTGTTTAGTACCTGTGCTGTCTGTCCACATCCCGCTCATCTACAGACAAATTGGCTTTTGATGTGGGACTGCAGGAAGATACAACAGGTAAGAGTCAGGTGTCTACACCTGTTGCTCTCTACATCGACATGTATTTGACTTAAGTTGCTTTTAACCCTTTAGACTAAACAACCAAATTACCAGAAATATTTAACTCCCTCTTTGCAGTTTCCCCCAGCGACATTTTGCTCTGTTTTCTGAGAAAACTCTATAAACAGTCTAAGTCCTCTCTTCACTGAGCAGCTACGAGCAGACAAACACAGGTAGAGAGCAGAGGTAAATACAGTGGAGCATTTTAGTGCTAGCGGTCCTGAAATATCCCTCAGTAGGAGGTAAAGAGCTACGTGAGAGGAAACATTCAACGTCACGTTCGCCATACAGACAACTTCACACAAATGAACATGATAAATCTTTGAGAATCTAATTAAGGCCAATGTTAACGTGATTACATAAGCTCTGAGGTATTGTAACTACTGTACATCCTGGTGCAGATTGTCATTTAAATCACAATCACAGTCTGTCCACCTTCCTTCTCTTAAAAAGCTTTGAGGTGTTTGCAGTATTATAGTATTTTGTGGGGTTGTTACTGCCTGTGTCAGTCTGACTCCTTTGAGTCTAACAGTCAAAACCTGCACTACTTGCTGTTTGTGGTGAATCCAGACTGGGGAAATATTATATGACCCAATGTACTGTGAACCTATGAGCCATGGACACTATTATGCAGTGTTCTGAGATACTGATGCTTTGTGTGTGTGTGTGTGTAGGCGAGGCGTGCTGGTGGACCATCCATCCAGCATCAAAGCAGCGTTCAGAGGGAGAGAAGGTTAGAGTGGGAGATGATCTCATCCTGGTCAGCGTCTCATCTGAAAGATATCTGGTCAGTAGCAGCTGTGCGTGGGAACATGTGAGGAGAGGGGGCTCACATCTTACTCACTTTCACTGAATCTTCCCTTTAGGATTCAAGTTCCTATTATGATTGTTCTCACTCTTCTTTTGCCCCTTCTACTCTTTTTGCGTTGACTCCTTAACCTTTCATTTCTCATAACAAGACTAATTTACAATGAGTGACATCTTTTCAGTATAGTGTGAGCACTGCACGGTCAGCACAAAACAACAGTACACCTGCCTTTCAGAATTGCTATATTATTATATATTATATTTTTCCTTCTCTGCAGCATCTGTCCTATGGTAACGGCAGCCTGCATGTAGATGCGGCCTTCCAGCAGACTCTGTGGAGTGTGGCTCCCATCTGTTCTGGCAGTGAAGTAGCACAAGGTATCGTACACCTGTCTCTGTTTCTTAGCTTCGCTCCTTTCTTTCACCATCTGCTTGTCATGCACTTTGCAGTTGTGCCTTATTTTAGTTTTATTTATTTATTTACTTATTTTTGTGTTTGTTTAGTGTTGATCCAGTTTTTTTTTTCAGCATTTATTTCACATAGAGAACAAAGATAGCCAGAGCAAACCAGGCAGCCTAAATAGAAATGATAATCAATGGATCTAAGCTCTTTGGATTTTTATACATGCCTCTGTATGGCCTGCAATAAACTACTTCAAGACTGCTGAAGTCTCAAACTCTGTAGAGGCCTTTATGTGGCGCATAAGTGGGACACTGCAGCTGACTCTACACTAGTTGTTGTGGTCTGTCAGGAGCTGCAGTAGCACAGGTGGGTTTCCAACTCCTCATCTGTGTCATAACACCATAATTGCCCTGCTGCCCACCACCCTGTTAGTCGTCAGCTTCATCTCAATACTCAGTGGAGTTCCAAAATTAGAAAAGTGTGGGCAGCAGATGGGCCCTAATTCAGGTGCTCTTAAGCAAACTCGTCCGTTTCTCTGGAGTGTGATTCACCCCTGTTCTACGCCGCCCCCCCCACACTTCCTCACCTCTTCGCCCCATTCTCTGCTGTTTCACTCTCTTTTGCAGGCTTCCTGATAGGAGGGGACGTCCTGCGCCTCCTTCACGGTCACATGGACGAGTGTCTGACTGTTCCATCCGGGGAACATGGAGACGAGCAGAGGAGGTAATGTGACAAATACAAGTGGGATGATGCAAGTTCATTTAAAAGGCACTTTTCTGTTTTGGTCCGCATCAGTCCTCTGCCCGGGCTCATAGGCACCGTAGGGACTCATTATTCTGTTGCGGTTCAGGTGTGAACAATAGAGAAAAGACATGCCCACATGTAATTACATTCCTACGTCAAATACCATAATCTCTGTCTCTCATTCTTTCACACCCGCACCCACCCCAGCTAAGTTTGGGCACTTCTAGTATGTCCATGTCTTCATTTTGTGTAACTGTTTGTGACTGCCGTTGCATATTTGTAGGAGTTGTTATGATTTCTCTGTTATGCTGTGTGATACACTTTACTCTGACCTAAGCAGGATTTTCTGCAGGGGATTGTCCTTCTGCTTGACCTTCTTATGAGCCTCTACTGGCCTTTACTATTTGTCATGTACTTGCGTGAAACTGTTAATTCCCAGCACAGGCTCAAGATGGCATTATTGGGTCCCAGTGTGACCCCCACGCAACATCAAGCCTTTACAATTCTGAATTCATTCTCATTTAAAAAGTATTCTGCATGACGTTCTTACTCTCTGCCTGCTCGTTCCCCTTATTTAAACCATTATATCCAGTATTCAGCTGCTTTTTAAGGCAATTACCATGGCCTGCGGGGACGGAGATGTAAAACTCCCATTACAGACTGAGCTGTGTGCTGCGACACAGACAGTAGGGACTATTAGTAATTACAGTATAGGTAAAAGATGTCCCCAAAAGGGACAGCTGTGTTGTTAAACAGTGCCAATAAGAGGGACTGTGTTCTCTTGACTGTCTGCTGAGGTTCGTTACTGACTCATCCGGGTAGTAGCATATCAAGACATACTAAATCTAAAGCTTGTTCAGTTCTTGAATGCGTCATTTTTAAAATATTCACCAAAAGTGCAGGGATCTGAATGGATTCCAAGTCAATTGAATGTACTGTAAAAGTGTCGACATCGCATTAATGGGACGGTTTGTGTTCTTTCTACCACCAGGACAGTGCACTATGAGGGAGGAGCCGTGTCAAGCCACGCTAGGTCCCTGTGGAGGCTGGAGACGTTGCGGGTTGTGTAAGTGCAAGTACAAATTTACACATACACAACAATAAAGATGCATCAACCAGCAGATATGCACTTACACTTTACAATGTCCTGGTTAATTGTTTTATCTTTAAAATGTTAATATACTGTAATGAACCATTTGCGCACTGGTGCCTCCTCAAAGCTTATTGGCTGCAAATGTAAGATATAGCTTACAGTATGTACTTTAGCATTTATTGTCATGTCTGTGATCAGCCAATGCAGAACAGGTGTAGGAGTGATTAATAAAGGGCAAGTGTGCACATGGGTCAGATAAGGAAAAGGTAATAGTGACATCTGATGGCCACAGGCGATATTGAAGGAAGCACTGATGCTTCTGTCTGTATCCAGGTGGAGTGGGAGCCATATCCGCTGGGGTCAGCCGTTCAGACTGAGACATGTCACCACGGGGAAGTATCTGAGTCTGATAGAGGACAAATCTCTGCAGCTGATGGATAAAGAAAAAGCGGATGTCAAGTCTACAGCCTTCTGCTTCAGATCTTCTAAGGTACAGAGTTGACACTAACCCAGATATTCATACAGTGTCTGTCTTGTATCAGAGGTGTAAAGAATAACAACTCACCCAGTGTACTGACTTTAATAGCATTATATTATTATTATGATTACATACTAATTAGCGATAAGTAGTAACTCTATGGTCTACCTGTCTGTTTTATTCAGGAAAAGTTGGACCCTGGCGTGAAGAAGGAAGTGGATGGGATGGGTGTTCCTGACATTAAATATGGCGACTCTGTGTGCTACATCCAACATGTGGACACCTGCCTGTGGCTCACATACCAGACTGTTGATGCCAAGTGTGCACGAATGGGTGGAGTACAGAGGAAGGTAACTGTGGCCCGTGTCCCCTACTGTAGCTTCTAACACAGCATATGTCAAAGATTTACTATATATCAAGTATATTGAATATATCTAGGGGTTTTTTTAGAGCCCTGCTTCTGTTTTCAGGCTATCATGCACCATGAGGGACACATGGATGATGGGCTTACACTGTCCCGGTCACAACACGAGGAGAGTCGCACTGCCAGGGTCATACGCAGCACCGTCTTTCTGTTCAACCTCTTCATCAGGTGCGTTACAGCACGTCCACACACACACAAAAACACACAGCCACAGACCTATATGAGAAACATGAGAGACTATTGCAGAATATATTAAGAAAACACTAGCATCGCAGAAGGCAGAAATGAAGGGGAGATGGTGGGTGCGTAATGGGAAAAAAACAATTACCTCCAGATAGTGTTCCCAGTGTACATACAGCAGCATTGGTAGTCAGTCTCCTTTTCATTTGAGGAGGGACGTCTCCTCAAAGGAACATGTGGCAGAATACCGCAGAGCATCTTTAAACAGTGCACGTGTGTTATTTACATCAGACAACAGCCAGCTGTAATTTAGCGCTGGGTCTCAGCAGCTGCTCTCCGTCTCCATCTGTGCAGCAAACACACTGCCTGCGCAAATCACATACACTGAATGCAGCCCAGCCCGTCATTATGGTGATTTACAATTCATACTAATGCATGAAGTGCAAATAGAAGCGCAGTCAACAAGCGACCAACAGGGATCGAGAGATGCAGCGTAAATGCTGAGCTGGAAGCAAATCGCTTGTCTAATGAGAAATAATTAGGCAATTAACAACAACAACAACAACAACAACAATAATAATAATAATAATAATATAGTAATGATAATATTATTAGTGAAACCCATAGTTTATGGTCCAGTATTTTACTGACACCAAGACTTAACCTTTGTATGACTGGCCTGGTCCGTACAGTCCAACTATAATAATCTCATCATATTGGTGAAACACAACTTCTGTCCCTAAGCTACAGTAATAGTACTGTCAATAAAAACGTCTCCAAGGAGTAGGCGCCTGTCACAGAGACAAAGCGTCTGGGCTTTGAAAGACGCACTGCAACATGCAGTGTAAATGAATTTCTTGACAATTCACCCCCACTTGAGTATGTACAAGTCATCTGGATGGATGGAGCAGCATGTTGAACATAAAGGCCAGCGCATGAGTTTTGACTTGGGAATCATCACATCCATACATCAAACTGATGTGAAACAGCAGTGAGGCGCACACGAATAATCACCTCAAAAACACAAGGCTGCCACAAGCATCTAACTTAGCTTCCAGCATGGTAGCACTGAATTCTACACTAACGTCCTACGCGTTGGATATTTATTATAGAAATAATTTTCAGTGCATGTACCAATAACAATCACATTACGCAGCATGTAACAGTATTCCACATTAGAGCAGCAGTGAGGGTTGAAAGGTTTTGTTTGTACTACAGGGGCTTAGACACGCTGAGGAAGAAGGGGAAGAGCTCCACCTTAGATCTACCAATAGATTCAGTCAGCTTGAGTCTGCAGGATCTGATTGGCTACTTCCAGCCACCTGGGGAGCACCTGGAACATGAAGACAAGCAGAACCGACTGCGAGCTCTGAAGAACCGACAGAACCTGTTTCAGGAGGAGGTGGGTGGTCGCCTCGGATGGTGTGGCTTTCTTTGTGACGCTTGGTTCACGGGTTCAGTTTAGAGAGATTGCAGGATGCTGATTACAACTACCGTGAGAGCATTTTGTGACTACAGCTGAATAAACCAGCCCGACCTTTAACCGCTGTGTCTGTAGGGGATGATCAGCCTAGTGCTGGAGTGTATTGATCGGCTTCACGTCTACAGCAGTGCAGCACATTTTGCTGAAGCAGTAGGAAGGGAAGTAGGAGATGCCTGGAGCTCCATCCTCAACTCCCTCTACCAGCTACTAGGTACATACACACTGTTTTCGTTTTCATAATGGTAAATGAATATAATATATTTCTGAAAGTAATAAACACAGTAAAAGCACCTCTCCACTCCTCCCAGCTGCACTCATCAGAGGAAACAGGAAGAACTGTGCCCAGTTTTCTGGTTCGTTGGACTGGCTGATCAGCAGACTAGAGCGACTGGAGGCCTCCTCTGGTAGGTCAGCTCCATGCAATCAGATTATTAAATAAAGGGATCATGTTTAGTTTCTGCCTCAGAAGTTGGGACTTGTGCAAAGGTTTTCAACCTGTAGCTACTGAAACTACAGGATACACCTCAGTGTAGTTGAAGCTACGCTGCCCAACAGCTAATGTTTTCTGCAGCAGCAGTAAGGTTATGTAAGTGCTTTGAACAGCTGCATTGAATTTACGCACAGCGACAGACTGAGCATTACACTAGCAGTGTGCTAGCGACTGAAATATTTATATATAGTGGCGTTATCTTACGGTATTTCTTGTTATTGTGCGGTAGGTATACTAGAGGTTCTTCACTGTGTGCTGGTGGAGAGTCCTGAGGCGCTGAACATCATCAAAGAAGGACACATCAAATCTATTATTTCTCTGCTGGACAAACATGGACGCAACCACAAGGTACACGCATCTGTAAACTGACACAGTAATTGTGTGTACTGTGAAAAGGAAAGATTAGATTAGATCAGGTATTGTAAGTCTTTGATTTTGCGATGACCCACCCACCTTTATTCACGATGGACCCAAGATAAACCCCACCTGGTGGACAGGGTCAGCATGGACTCTCTGACTAGTCCGCAGTTATCTGCAATGCAGTGTGTGTTTGCTATGCTAACCCCCATCAGTATATGTGAGTTGTTATGAGATGCAAATACAGGCTCAAACATATCACACGGTGCTAAGAACGGGCCCCTTGACTCAGCTAGTGCTGTGCAGTATGAATTAGACAGTCTATGGGATCAGATAATACAGGACCATAACATGTAGGACAGGGTGTGTATGTTTTCCAAACAGGGATGTGAGGATGACCGTTAGTGACGTGTTGTCTGCGCTGTATGTTTTCCAGGTTCTAGATGTGTTGTGTTCGCTTTGTGTGTGTCACGGCGTAGCTGTGCGCTCCAACCAGCACCTCATCTGTGACAACCTGCTGCCTGGAAGAGATCTGTTACTGCAGACCCGCCTGGTCAACCACGTAAGCAGGTATACACGCACTCATTCAGAAAAGGGCTCATGTGTCACGTTCAGGACATCAACAAACCACCAAATATTGTTGTCTCCTCCCAACAGCATGCGCCCTAACATCTTCCTCGGCGTCAGCGATGGCTCTGCTCAGTACAGGAAGTGGTATTACGAGCTGATCGTGGATCAAGTGTTGCCATTTGTCACAGCAGAAGCTACTCACCTCCGGGTGGGCTGGGCCAACACCAGCGGCTATGCACCCTACCCCAGTGGGGGTGAGGGCTGGGGAGGCAATGGGGTTGGAGATGACCTCTACTCCTATGGCTTCGATGGACTCCATCTGTGGGCAGGTGAGCTTGGTGTAAAATCAAATCAAATAAACGTGACCTTACGTCAGTTTTTCTGAAAGGCTTTAAAGTTCACATGTTGCAGGCTTTAACCTTCTCACTGTCTTTCTACCAAACGGATACAGGTTGCATTGCACGGACTGTTAGCTCCCCCAACCAGCATCTGTTGCGGGCAGAGGACGTGGTCAGCTGCTGCCTGGACCTCAGCGTTCCCAGCATCTCTTTCAGGATAAACGGCCAGCCAGTACAGGGCATGTTCGAGAACTTCAACTCCGACGGACTCTTCTTTCCTGTAGCCAGCTTCTCTGCCGGAGTCAAGTCAGTGCTTTACCGGAGCCTTCACACAAATGGAAATTTTTTTTTTTTTTATTGGTTGTCTTGTATTAGTATAATTTGAGCATCACGGACCCATTCAGCAGTAAAAATGTTATACTCTATGTAAATAACAATGTCATAACTAAATCATTGAGTTTTCATTATGCACTCCTTCTGTTTATGTGCCTGCAGGGTGCGTTTCCTACTTGGGGGTCGTCATGGAGAGTTTAAGTTCCTTCCTCCTCCAGGTTATGCTCCTTGTTATGAGGCAGTGTTGCCGAGGGAGAAACTGAAGCTGGAGGCCTGTCAGGACCAGACAACATCCAGAGACCTGCTGGGCCCCACTGTCACCTTGAGCCAGGCAGCATTTACACCTACACCTGTGGACACCAGCCAGGTAGAAACCACTGTTTTACATGGGAGGAGCAGTTTGCTGTACATATCTTCTTCTTTTCCTCTCGGGTTTTCCCTTTTAGGGGCCGTCACAGCGAGTCATCTTCCTCCATTAAGCCCTGTCCTCTGCCTCCTCTTCTGTCACACCAACTAACTTCATGTCCTCTTTCACTACATCCATATTTCCTCTTTGGTCAACCCCTAGACCTCCTGCCTGGCAGCTTGAAATCTCAGCATCCATTTACCGATATATATTCACAATCTCTCCTCTGAACATGTTCAAACCACCTCAGTCTGTCCTCTCGCCTTGCTACCTTTCCACCTGGTCTCCTGGACACACAGTATGTCCACCTTCCTTCTCTGCATCATGTCAGCCAACTCTCTAGCCTTCCTCTCGTAGTCCCAACATTCCTCAGTCCTTACAGTCAGACCTACACTCTTGCCTTTCCTCTGCTCTCTCTGCCTACGACGCGCCTTCCTCCTCTCCTTCGACCAACATTAGCCCAGTTTCCACCGGTATCCTGTAAGTCAATGGCCCCGGTGGCCGTCGTTGTTAAATTAGACCGATGTCTGAAAAATTATCCCATTTCACACTGAGCCATGACAATATGTCTTTATAGTAATGACACCAACATACTACAGACCAACAACTAAATAAGAGTAAGAAGCACAGGATCTGAAACAGTGGGTTGTAGGTGTGTGGGTAGAAGAAAGACAAGACAATGGCAGTCACCCAGGAGACCGAAAGGAAACTGTGAGCATTTGTTATCCAGCCTATCAACAATCAGACCACGAAGGCAAAATCACAAATGCAGTAGGGGCCATGGGTTAGATAAGTAGATTAAACTACACTACTGCATATCACTAAACCACTGCTGTAAGTGAAATGTAGGGTCTGTAGATGAGTTGGAGTTTGAATTCCAGTTCCTCGATATACTCAGACTGACGTCAGCTGGGTTGTTTCAGTGAAGCACAAGCTGCCCTGCTGCCAGCTGCCAGGGTAAAGGTCATCGTTGTGTAAGCAGCCTAAAGTCTTAGCTGACTTCTCTAGGTAAGCAAGTTTAGGCCCAAATACACTTTAACAGCCTGCGAATACATTCTCTCAGCATCGTGAACCTAATATAAGCCATGAAAATGACTTTGTGTGTTTTATCCTTTTATTATTTAAGGCTTCTTGCTGAAACGGGACAAAACGTGTTGATATTTAAGGTTGTGTACTGTATCATTATACTACAAGACTTGATGTGTCTCATCTTTTAGAAACATTTGGTCCAGCTGTTTAAAAAACATTGTCCCATTCGCTAAACAAAGTCTCTTTCTGTTTGCAGATTGTGCTGCCTCCTCACTTAGAGAGGATTAGGGAGAAACTTGCAGAAAACATCCACGAACTGTGGGTGATGAACAAGATAGAACTGGGCTGGACTTACGGAGCAGTGAGTATCAGACAGCTCCATAGTGTATGAGGTCGTACCGAGGGACTTGGAGAAGCTGCTGGTCCTTTTCAGATCTAATGACAGATGTCAAGTGTCTGTATTATTTGCTCTTGTCCTTTGGACGTGCTCTCATTCTTGGGTGATTTTTGCTCCATGGTGCATAAGTACACTCAGGGCTGCTGCAGCTCGGGGGCACTTCCACCGAGGAAACAAACAGAGAGCATTTTCAGGGGACAAACTCAATGGTCCATTAAAATAATCAGAGGCTCCCATTTACTGAAATAGTGTCTAATTTTGCATTAGCTTTAGTTTCTAATTGGATTGTGAAAATACACTGACTGGTTCTGCTTTTGCAAGCACCACTGGGGTGTTTTTTCTTTTCCGTAATCTTTCATTATGTTGTTGTTCTGCACCCTCATTTCTGTTTTTATTGTGAAGAAGCAGTTTGGAGCATTTATGTAATTGAGGGTCAGGTCATTTCTTGCATTAAAGGTTTAAGGAGGGATGTTTGCTCATGTGCCCAATGGTCTGTTATAATCAGTTTTGCAGTGTCCTGCTTTAAGTTGTTTCTGGTGAAACAATTCTCCACATCCAAGCAACACTTTCTAATGTTGCTCCACTGACACAGGATTGTCTTCCTGACAAGGTTTACTTTCATTTTCAGGCTCTTTGGTTCTTATTGTCCTGCTCAAACGATCCAGCAGATTACACTTCTTCCCCATAATGTGTGTGTGTCTGTGTTTCAGGTTCGAGATGATAACAAGCGGCAACACCCCTGTTTGGTGGAGTTCTCCAAACTTCCTGAGCAGGAACGAAGCTACAACCTCCAGATGTCTATGGAGACACTCAAGTAATGCATCAGTGCAGTGATCAGCATCAGATCGCAATAAAATATGTATCATTGAAATATTCAAACTATAAATTAACAAACTCTTTCACAACATTGCACATTAATTTAGGAGCATTTATGATGACACAGTAAACCTTTGTGTACTGTGTGTGTTCCAGAACCCTCCTGGCTCTAGGTTGTCATGTTGGTCTAGCAGATGAACATGCTGTAGAGAAAGTGAAGAGCATGAAACTGTCACCAACGTAAGTTACATTTACAGCGGAGGATCATATTTTTATACTGCTATAATACTGTGGTGACAGTGCCACAGCTCGGACATAACAAAAAGACATCAGCACATTGAGGTTGTTGTGCAGCAAATTAACTGATGATTTGCTTCGACTCTGTGCAGCTACGAGTTGTCTGGTGGTTATAAGCCTGCTCCCCTGGACCTGAGCCACATCAAACTGACCCCCACACAGGAAGCCATGGTGGACAAACTGGCTGAGAACGCACACAACGTCTGGGCTAGAGACCGCATCCGCCAGGGCTGGACCTACGGCATTCAGCAGGTGATACGAAGGCCAGGAATATACTTGCTGTTCACAGTGTATCTTTATCTTGACCCAGTACTGAATGAAGAGTCATTTCTGTTGTATTTCTCAGGATGTGAAGAGTCGTAGGAACCCACGTCTTGTCCCCTACACTCTGCTGGATGAGAGAACTAAAAAGTCCAACAAAGACAGCCTGAGAGAGGCTGTGAGGACTCTGCTGGGATATGGATACAACCTGGAAGCTCCGGACCAGGATCATGGTAAATACCGTGCCCCTGCTCCATTCAGTCACTTGATTGATTGTGATTTGTATTTCTTCAGTATTTTGTATAAGATTTTCTTTGTCTCCTCCAGCAGCACAGTCTGATATCAGCAACATGTCTGCTGAGAGGTTCCGCATTTTCAGAGCAGAGAAAACCTACTGTGTTAGTGCTGGGAAGTGGTACTTTGAGCTAGAGGTAAGCAGAGAAATCATATGACAGTAAATGTAGTTTAAATTATGTATTTTACTAGATGTTTGTTCTGGCATTATGTCTAAAACGATCCTTATTAAATTACATGATAAATGTCACCAGAAGCTCCACAGGTTGCAGGATACTTATCTCCACCTGTCCTCCAGGTTCTGACAGCAGGAGAGATGAGGGTCGGCTGGGCCAGGCCAGGATGCCTCCCGGACCAGGAGCTGGGTTCTGATGACCAGGCATTTGTGTTTGATGGTTTCAAGGTTGTTTTATGCTCATTTGCTCAAACGTGTAAATTCCTGTGTTTGTGTGTCAGCATCGCTTATGGTTCTCTGATGAGCACACTCTAAATGTGTCTTTTTTGTAATTTTTCTGTTTTACCCAGGTGCAACGGTGGCATCAGGGCAATGAGCACTTTGGAAGGGCTTGGCAGACCGGGGACGTGGTGGGCTGCATGGTTGATCTGAACGAACACACCATGATGTTTACTCTCAACGGAGAAGTGCTGCTGGATGATTCTGGCTCCGAACTGGCCTTTAAGGACTTTGAAGTTGGCGAAGGTCAGGGCTGATTCACACAACACTGAACTGCACGTGGAATCACATTTCAGTTTCAAGGACCAAGTACATTTTGTTTAATATTTGTTTTCTTCTGCTTCAGGTTTTATTCCCGTATGCAGTTTAGGTGTGTGCCAGGTGGGGCGGATGAACTTTGGCAAAGACGTAAGCACTCTCAAGTACTTCACCATCTGTGGCCTGCAGGAAGGCTATGAGCCGTTTGCTGTCAACATGAACCGAGACATCACCATGTGGCTCAGCAAAAGACTGCCTCAGTTTGTACCTGTCCCCCCCAGCCACCAGCACATACAGGTACATTTGGCTTGAAGGGCAGCTTTAAGCAATTTCCAACGAGCTTTAATGGTTTTAGGTTTGGGTAGTTTACACGTGTATGAATGAATAAAGTACAAAATTAAACACATTTTTCTTTCCCTTTCCAGGTGACAAGAATAGACGGGACCGTTGAGTCTTGTCCATGCCTAAAGGTCACCCAGAGGTCATTTGGCTCCCAAAACAGTTCCACGGACCTGACCTTTTACAGACTGAGCATGCCTATTGAGTGTGCAGAATCTTTTTCCAGAACCCAGCATAACAGCAGTCTGTTCTCCCCAAAGACGGTAAGGTAGCCCAACCACACACAAAAGACTGCCAAGAAGGATGCTGAATTAACATTGTATTTATGTTTATGTATGACTTGCAGTATAGAACAATATAAGGTTTTAGTATTACTATTATGAATAGAAATTAGCTTTTGTGACCTGATATGAAACAGTGGATTTTTCTGTTGTAGATCTCTAGTTTCATGGGGTAAATTTCAATCCCAGTCTTGATCTTGAGTATCATTGTGAAGATTCTTCGTGGAACGGCTGAACCTGTTCCTTTCTGCAGGAGCTAGAGGACTTTGAAACTGTGTCAGACTTCGAGGTTCTGATGAAGACGTCTCATGGGCACAATGGTCCCAGCGGACCTGAGAGAGACGAATTCAACAACCACAAGGATTATAACCAGGAGAAGCCGTCTAAACTCAAACAACGGTAAAGTCTCCATAGCTCAACTAAAGATGAAATTTACTCTGTCTTGTAAATGGTAGAGATAAATACAGTAAGACAATGTTTTCTAAATGTCATTTTTGTGCACTAAAGATTTCTTCATTGTGTTGTGTGATCACAACCAGGTTCTTGCTGAAGAGAAACAAACCCGACAACAGCTGTCCCTCATCTGCTCGACTGTCAGAGGAAGTGATGGCTGACGACAGAGATGACTATGAATTTCTCCTGCAAGCGTCTACTGTAAGACAACGCATATAAGAAACTTTAGTCCGTCCATATGGATGTTGGGAAAGCTTCAAGAATATAATATAAAATAAATAAAAAAGTAAGAGCACTGCAGGTAAACTTGACTTGATGCCTGGTTACATCTTTGCCTTTGTCTAGCACTACTACTCAGTGAGGATCTTCCCTGGACAGGAGCCCAGCAGTGTGTGGGTGGGTTGGGTTACCTCTGACTTCCATCAGTATGACCCAGGCTTTGAGCTGCACAAGGTCCGAACTGTCACTGTTACCCTGGGAGATGAGAAGGGCAAAGTTCATGAGAGGTGAGTCAAGCTGCAGCCAAGCTGTGGGTTTAGCTCACATTTAACCAATCACTGTGAAGGACTGCGTAACTAGAGACAAAAACCCAATGACTTTGCATATTTGATGTTTGGTGTACACCTAGGAAATATTAATGTAATATTACATCACTATAATATATAAAGCAGATTACTTTAATCCATTATCATGGTGTGTTTTTCATGAATGTGCGTGCTGCTAGTTAAGAATAAGCCTGGATTTATAAATGGTTGGGTGATACCAGTTCTCTGTGACAAGCCAATGTTAGGTGTTCAGTGAAGCCAGTTAATCCCAAGAGAGCCAATCTAAATTGAACTTTTTCCATAGCCCAGGCTAAACAGACACATCTGTTTTTACTTAGCCTTCAAGTGGCACGTTTGTGTGTTTCTCCAGTATAAAGCGCAGCAACTGTTACATGGTGTGGGCCGGAGAAAGCAGCAGTCCTGGGCAGGGCAGGAACAACAACGGCCTAGAGATCGGTTGTCTAGTAGACACAACAAACGGTCTGCTGACATTCACTGCCAATGGGAAAGAACTCAGCACGTATTACCAGGTAGACGTTTTCTACTTTCTTCTGCTTATTCATTAAGCTTGTTTCTGAACTGATCTCATAAAAAACAGCTAAAATTCAATCCACCTAATTTAGTTTTTGTGGTAAACATAAAAAGTGAGTGATTTTGGAGTCAAACAGGTCAACAATCTGTGCTCTTCACAGGTGGAGCCCAGTACTAAGTTGTTCCCAGCAGTTTTTGCCAAAGCCACCAGCCCTAATGTCTTTCAGTTTGAATTGGGGAGAATAAAGGTGAGTTGGACACTCATCGCATTCATTTCCTGCACTGGTACACAATTTCAATTTTAAATAAAATAAAATCATGCTTAATTGTTGCTCTAAACATGTCTCTGTTTCCTGCCAGAATGTGATGCCTCTCTCAGCTGGACTGTTTAAGAGTGAGAAGAAGAACCTGGTCCCTCAGTGCCCTCCACGGCTTCATGTCCAGTTTCTCACACCTGTTTTATGGAGTCGGGCTCCTGACCACTTTCTCAGGGTAACAATATTTGTATTGGACATTAGTTATCCTTGCATGGAGAAGTGTCTGCTGTGCCTTTTTTGCTGATCATGGACCTGAATCTATTTTTTTTTTAATTTTTAGATATTAGCATCAAGAGTAAATGACAGACACGGCTGGCTGCTCCAGTGCAATGAACCCCTGCAGTTCATGTCTCTGCACATACCTGAGGAGAACAGGTAGAGCACAGGCACACGAACACGCACAAACCGTACGCATTCGTGACAGGGACCAGGCATAGTTGAGTCCTTACATTGTGACGGCGTAAACAGATTTAAGTCACCACACTATTTCCCATGCAGCCTCTTTCTCTGTTTGTCCCTCAGGTCTGTGGATGTACTGAAACTTTCTGAGCAGAAGGACTTATTAAAGTTTCACTACCATACCCTCAGACTGTACTCTGCAATCTGTGCTCTGGGAAACAATCGCGTAGCACATGCCCTCTGCTCCCACGTAGACGAGGCCCAGCTCCTGCAGGCTATTGAGAATAAATACATGCCAGGTAACACGCAGCATGTGCAACAAATGAGTGCATGCAACATGAGAAACAGAATGACCATGAGAAACAACTAGAGCCCAGAACATGCCCTTAAATGTGATATATGTGTATATGTGTGTTTGCAAATGATTTACTGTAATTACATCATCTGCAGCGTGTTCAGAATTATTATTAATACCAACATATAATACTTTATTTTAAATGATGATATCATCCCTCACCCACAGGTTTGCTTCGTGTGGGCTACTATGACCTCCTCATTGATATCCACCTCAACAGCTACGCCACAGCTCGCCTCATGATGAACAATGAGTACATTGTCCCCATGACAGGCGAAACAAAGAGCATCACCCTCTTTCCAGATGAGAAGAAGAAACACGGCCTGCCAGGCATCGGCCTCAGCACCTCCCTGAGGCCCAGGATGCACTTCTCCTCCCCAAGTTTTGTTTGCGGCACCAGGTCCTCATATCGCAACAATGGCAACAACGGGTCAGGATCAGGAGACTGTTTCCAGTACAGCCCTGAGTTCCCTCTGGATATACTGAAAATAAAAACCATAGAGATGCTGACAGAGGCGGTGCGGGAGGGAAGCATGCACGTACGGGATCCAATAGGAGGCAGCACAGAGTTTCTTTTTGTCCCCCTCATCAAGCTCTTGTACACTATGCTCATCATGGGCGTCTTCCAGAATGGAGATCTAAAGAACATCCTCCGGCTGATTGAGCCCTCTGTGTTCTCTGAGAGAGAAGAAGGGCAGGAGAGTCATGTGGAGCTGGAGCTGGTGAAGGAGGTGGAGACTGAGGGAGGCGTTGATGGAGGGAGGAACATGCCAAAGGAAGGACTGTTACAGATGAAGCTGCCAGAGCCTGTTAAACTCCAGGTAACAGTACAACACAGTGCACATTTTGATTCCTGTCTTCACCAGCTTTTTAGCAGGCAACTAACCTGAGCCTCTAACGCTTCTTCTTCCATACGGTGACTGGTAGCACGTCTTTACCCCCGGATTGTGACAAATACTAATGTCCTTTTTGTTTTGACCAGTACTGTGCTTGTCTGTGTGTGTAGATGTGCCATGTTCTGCAGTACCTGTGTGACTGTCAGGTGCGTCATCGTATTGAGGCAGTGGTGGCCTTCTCTGACGACTTTGTGGCCTGTCTTCAAGAAAACCAAAGGTTCCGGTACAACGAGGTGATGCTTGCACTCAACATGTCGGCAGCACTCACTGCCAAGAAGACAAAAGAGTTCAGATCGCCTCCACAGGAACAGGTAGGAACACCAAACAGAAAACTAAAACTGTATTAGAAAAGCGGGCCAGATTCTGTTACGTGCCACAGTTGATGAACAGAATCTGTTTCTACAGATCAATATGCTGCTGAACTTTAAGGATGAGAAGCAGGAATGTCCCTGTCCTGACTACATCCGAGAACAGCTGCTTGACTTCCACGAAGATCTGATGAGGCACTGTGGTAAACTGAAATGCATTGAAATGAAGCACAATCGATTTGATACCCAGCTGCGTGTGTACTGTGTAGTCAGGAGCTGAAAGCATAGTTTAGCGGTGTACGCTAATTTGTCGATCCTGTCAGGTATAGAGTTGGATGAGGAGAGAGGCATAGACGGCGACAGTGACTTCACCATCCGAGGTCGACTCTTGTCGCTGGTAGAAAAAGTTACCTATCTGAAGAAGAAGATGAGCAACCTGCCGAATGAGAAAAAGGACAGGAAACCCAGTAGGTCTTACACACATGATGAAAAACATGATGACGTGGCTGTATGTGTTCGCTCACCGTGGCTCTCTGTGTCTGCAGGCACGTTGCAGCAGCTAATTTCTGATACAATGGTCCGCTGGGCCCAGGAGTCAGTAATTGAGGATCCAGAGCTGGTCAGAGCCATGTTTGTCCTGCTGCACCGCCAGTATGATGGTATTGGAGGCCAGGTGTGTAAACGTATGCGTATTTATGACGAATAAAACAATAGCGAAGATGTATGTATCCATTTTCTATAAAGATTAATATGGTGTCATCAAAGAAGCATCTCTTTCCAGGTTCGAGCTCTTCCTAAGACCTACACTATAAACTCGGTATCAGTCGAGGATACCATCAACTTGCTGGCTGCTCTCGGACAGATCAGGTCGCTGCTGAGTGTCCGTATGGGAAGAGAGGAGGAGAAACTGATGATCAGAGGGCTGGGGTGAGGAGAAACTCAAACACAACTGTCTGCACTAAATACAAAAGGCCATCAAACAGTAAGGACCACTGACAAAACTGGAAGGTGATTCTGATTCAGAAAGTGCAATGTGTCTCACTCAGGCCTTTCAATGAGTAACAGTACAAGACCCACCCACTTCATTGAATTCATTGAATCATCATCACTGAAGTTTCATTTCGATTACCTATTGTTGCCCTGCAGTGACATTATGAACAACAAGGTGTTTTACCAGCATCCCAACCTTATGAGAGCTCTGGGGATGCACGAGACCGTCATGGAGGTCATGGTGAACGTTCTAAGCGGAGGAGATTCAAAGGTATGAGTTACAGAACGGCAGAAGTACTGTAGGAATTTGAATTGTTCAAGCAACACACAAATGACATCTCATAACAATGAAAAAACATGCTGCAGGTTAGTAAAACAAAATAAAAGCCATGAACCTTGTTCACAGTAGCAAAGGTGCAGTTGTTGTGTTTGTTCACTATTTGAAATGTCCCCACTGTATGTTTGAAATGAACATTTTCAAACATGTCCTTTGTTTTAAACATGAAATATGTTTAAATTAAAGTAATAGTGATTGTTGTGTAACAGCCCTGTTTGTTTGCTGTGTTTTGGCAGGAAATAACCTTTCCTAAAATGGTGGCCAACTGTTGTCGCTTTCTCTGCTATTTCTGTCGAATCAGTCGACAGAACCAGAAAGCCATGTTTGACCATCTCAGCTACCTGCTGGAGAACAGCAGTGTTGGCCTCGGTGAGTGTGTGTGAGTTTGTGTGACGCTTCTTTTGTGTTTTCCTTCTTCCGTAGTCAGAGGTTCTTAAAACACACTTCACTTACACTCTATTGTTACTCTAATGTTTAGCCACCATATTTTAAATGGCAGAGGGGGCACTAAACCCCTTTGTTCTTGCTTCCATAGTAATTATGGTACTGTATGTGTTTCCCCTCCTCTCGGCTCCTCAGCATCTCCATCCATGCGAGGCTCAACTCCTCTTGATGTGGCTGCAGCATCAGTCATGGATAACAATGAGTTGGCTCTGGCTTTAAGAGAGCCAGACCTGGAGAAGGTGAGGTTGACATTACAGAGAAAAAAACACCACAAGTATGAAAAAATATATATGAGAAATTCAGCTTCCTTGAAAAATGTAGAAAGAATGAGTTTTACTGAGAGTTCAAGCATCAGCTGCAGACAACTGCAACCTGTGTACTGTAGGCTATCACACATACCGCTGACTGTCTGCCTGTGCAGGTGGTGCAGTACCTTGCCGGCTGCGGGCTGCAGAGCTGTGTGATGCTGGTGCGTAAAGGCTACCCGGACATTGGCTGGAACCCAGTGGAGGGAGAACGCTACCTTGACTTCCTGCGCTTTGCTGTCTTCTGCAATGGTAAAACTTTTTGAGTTTGAGTTGACGTGTATGTTTTCACTGAGAAAGCACCTTCCCGTGCCAGTAAATGTCTGGTATACAGTTCGCTGACACAGCTGCTGGTCATTGTGTTTAGGCGAAAGCGTGGAGGAGAATGCCAACGTCGTGGTCAGGCTTCTGATCCGCCGACCAGAATGCTTTGGCCCTGCCCTTCGAGGGGAAGGTGGTGATGGGTTGTTGGCAGCAATGGAGGAAGCTATTAAGATTTCTCAGGACCTCTCCAGGGAGGGTCCCTCTCCTACATCTGAGAGCAGCAAGATGCTGTGAGATATCTGTCAAATCACATTCATTTGCTCCCCTAGTATAAGATAATGTGATTTTTCAGTGCCACTGTACGTTGTCGTTCGCATGTGTGTAGCACTGACATGCTAGAAGAGGATGAAGATGATACCATCCACATGGGAAATGCCATCATGACCTTCTATGCTGCACTTATTGACCTGCTGGGTCGCTGTGCTCCAGAGATGCACGTAAGTGGTGACACACACACACACACACACACACACGCAGACACTCACAGTTGCACACAATTATAACCGTAAACTGCTTTCTGTCATGTCAGCTGATTCATGCTGGTAAAGGCGAAGCAATCCGCATCAGAGCCATTCTACGGTCTCTCATCCCTATTGAGGACCTGGTCGGAGTCATCAGCATTCCCTTCTCCATGCCCAGCTTGGGAAAAGGTAAACAAATCCACCTGGAACAACACAAATGCTGATTTCAACACACAGGTGAGTTTTTAGTGGCTAAATGTAAACATTTATTCTTGTTTCCTCTGTGTGTGTATGTGCACACATAGATGGGATGGTGGTGGAGCCAGACATGTCAGCAGGTTTCTGTCCAGACCATAAAGCCGCCATGGTTCTGTTCCTGGACCGGGTCTATGGTATAGAGGACCAGAATTTCCTGCTTCACCTACTTGAAGTTGGATTTTTACCCGACCTGAGGGCTGCTGCCTCTCTGGACACTGTGAGTGTTTAAAAAGTGACTTGAGACATGTAATATTTTCCCCATCGTTACGCTCTTCTTGTGTCTCTGTATTCGGGACAGGCTGCTCTCAGTGCCACAGACATGGCACTTGCCCTTAATAGGTATCTGTGCACAGCTGTGTTGCCTCTTCTGACGAAATGTGCTTCGCTGTTTGCGGGGACGGAGCCATTCGCCTCCCTCATCGACTCGCTTCTCCACACGGTCTACCGCCTGTCCAAAGGCTGCTGCCTCACTAAGGCCCAAAGGGACGCAATAGAAGAGTGTCTGCTAGCTGTGTGTGGGTAAGAGTGAGAGAGAGTGAGCCCTGGGCATCGCATCAGCATGAGACTGCACGGACACGGTCTTTATTCACAAATGCACGGATGCCTTTCTGTTTAGTGTTTAATTTAATGGAATCACAGTTTGACAATTATATATTTTTTTTACCTCAGCCCTTGTGCTTTGTCAGTTCAAATAGCCAACATATACATATTTCGTCTTAACATGCAGTAAGCTGAGGCCTTCAATGATGCAGCATCTGCTGAGGAGACTGGTGTTTGATGTCCCGCTGCTTAATGAACACACCAAAATGCCTCTGAAGGTGAGAATATCAACTTGTCTTGTTTGAGACGGTGGTTGAGAAATATCAATAAATATCTATTTTACAGCTATTGACCAACCACTATGAGCGTTGCTGGAAATATTACTGCCTGGCTGGAGGCTGGGGAAACTTTGGAGCAGCATCGGATGAAGAACTTCACCTTTCCAGGAAATTGTTTTGGGGAATATTTGATGCACTCTCACGCAAGGTGAAGTTTCAATCAATTTTGTAGAACAAAATCAGACCAAGAAAAGAAAATCAGACTAAATCCCAGTCATTATATGATGAGACAATACTGCAGAGAGTTAAACATGCCAGCGATCATGTATAAAGCAGTAAGTGTGTCTATGTCTTCGTGGGGCAGCGCTATGACCAGGAGCTCTTTAAGCTGGCATTGCCGTGTCTCAGCGCTGTGGCTGGAGCTCTTCCTCCAGACTACATGGAGTCTAACTACATGGCCATGATGGAGAAACAGTCTTCCATGGACTCAGAGGGAAACTTCACTCCACAGCCTGCAGACACCTCCAAGTACAGTATACAATACAACCAACTGTTCTTAGTTAGTTCAGGCCTTTTACAGGTGCTCAGTTAAATGATTTGTCCTGCTTATTTATATGCACAGTAAGTCATGCCTCCTGTTTTACCGCCTGAATGTGTTTGCTTTGTTCTGTTGTTAGCGTGACTGTTCCAGAGAAACTGGACTATTTCATAACCAGATATGCAGAACACAACCATGAGAAATGGTGCATAGAAAGGGTAAGTAAGTCATTTGCTGTCTGGTTTGTTTCTATCCATTTTGACATTAGGACATTCATGTATGAGTTTATTTTGTGTATGTCTTCCAGTTTTCCAGCGGTTGGTCTTATGGAGAGCAGATATGTGAAATCAGCAAGAGCCATCCTTTACTGAAGCCGTACAAAGGCCTCTCTGAAAAGGTCTCTGTGCACCTTTTCTCTGTTGCTCCATATGTGCCCTCAGTGTCAGGGGCAAGTGGTTATGTTTCACTTATAGCCCAGATTTTGACTACAGGTACATAGACAAAGTTACAGTTGACATCCTGATGCAGAATGATGGAGCTGGGTCGTGTTGTTGCAGGATAAGGAGTTGTACTGCTGGTCAGTCAGAGAGTCTCTGAAGACCATGCTGTCGTGGGGCTGGAGCATTGAAAGGATCAGAGACGGAGACCCCACCAGCCTCCATAACAAGTCCAGGAGAATATCACAAGCTAGCCAGGTACGTGTGCACAAACACATTATGCATTGAAGAGTTATCATAAAGAAATTAAATAAACGTGTATCATGTCGTCCACAGCTGTCTTTTGAGGGAGCTCCAGCTTTCAGTCCGAGACCCATTGATATGAGCAATGTTACACTGTCCAGAGATATGCAGGTAGGGTAATATCCACACTCAGCTCACACAGGTCTGTTGAACCACTAGGGTCTGTAGAGTACATGTATAAAATGATAATTAGATGAATGACACATAATCAACCTTGTGTTTGCGCAGTCTATGGCAGAGCTGCTTGCAGAGAATTACCATAATACCTGGGCCAGGAAAAAGAAAGTAGAGCTTGAAGCCAAGGGTAAATCTAACACCACACATCCACAGACAATGTGTTCTCTAATTTTATTATCTCCACTAGATGAATCAATGACTAGATCAGTGTTTCACTATAAACTGTGGACATAAAGTAATAGCCTGTAGCTTTGTGCGAATAAAATCATAATGAACATCTGTTCATCAGTATTGATTCATTTGGTTCTGTCTTTATTGGGCTATTTGTCTCCAGGTGGAGGAAACCACCCTCTTCTGGTTCCTTATGATACACTGACTGCCAAAGAGAAATCCAAAGACAGAGAGAAAGCACAAGACATCCTTAAGTTCCTCCAGATCAATGGCTACACTGTATCCAGGTAGGAAATAGGCTCAAATCATCCTCTTACTGGCCCTGTGTGACTCCTCATGTACTACTCATGTAGTAGTAATTACTTTCCCCATCACTTCTTTAAGACTGTGTTTGGTATTTCCAGAGGGGTGCAGTCACAGGAGCTGGACACTCCAGCCATAGAGAAGCGATTTGCCTACACTTTCCTCCAGCAGCTCATCACATACGTAGACCAGGCCCACCAACACATGATGGAGTTTGGTGAGACTATCCTGCTGTCTGATAATATAGAAACATGTATTTAACTGAAAGATAAAAATCTCCAAATGAGATTTTTTAGATTTTTTTACGGATGAATTTTCACTTTCACAGAACAACAATCAAAATGGATCAAAACCTTGTTGTTTACTGCATGTGCAGGCACCATCCTGCTGCCGTTTGTATGAACTGCAGGCACAGCGTGATCTTACCGTGTCTGCTTCTGTTCTGCTCTGTTGGTCATTCAGATGTTGGAGTGAGACCAAAGGGGGAGAAGATTCCTCGCGAACAGCAAATAAAGTTTTTCGGAAAGGTCGGGACTTGTCATCTCATCATTCACGAGGGTCCGTTGCAAATGTTTACATGTGTTTTTGCTTCGTCCCATTACAGGTCGTTTTGCCGTTAGTGGATCAGTACTTTAAAAACCACAGGCTCTACTTCCTGTCCACAGCCATTCATCCAATCAGCAGCGGCGGCCACGCCTCCAATAAAGAGAAGGAGATGGTGACTAGGTGAGCGCAAATATGAAACAGTAGAGAGGTAGACAGTGATGTCATTTTTATTGCACTCTGTGTCAAAATGACTAATCAGCTTGACATCAGGCTCTGTAATCTTTCTTCTGCTCTGGCTCATCACCTTCTCTTCCTGCTCCTTTCTCCTTCACCTGAACCTTGTCAGTCTGTTCTGCAAACTGGGAGTTCTTGTCAGATATAGGATATCCTTATTTGGTAAGGACAGCTACACAAGTGTTGTTTTATCCACCGCAGCAGGTGCATAGGTGTGTGTGCATGTGTGCATGTGTGCATGATGTTGCAGTGGACTCAACCTCTGTTACTGTGTGTTGTGCAGTCCTGTATGTACTTCAAAGCCACCTGCTGTACTATATAATAATGTCACCTCATTCTCTTTGAAATGTGATTTAAATTTCGCTTGTGTGTGTTTTACTATAGCACAAAGCCGGCAGGTATAATTTTGATATGATTCAGAGGCCATCGCTTTGTTGGGTGTGTGCTGTAAGTGCTTGAATCTTCACATCCCTGACAAATACAAACAGATTTCACTTATCATCTCTGCTCTCCAGGTAACAATGCGACATCCATAGTCAACTGTCTGCAGATACTGGGACAAAGTCTGGATGCCAGGTAAGGAAAGAAAAAAACAATACACAGATGGATTTACCTTGTGCTAAAGAAGGAACACAGACAAAGCTGTCTTTGGATCCTTGTTAAATATTCATATTCAGCATTAAAACACAAACGTAATATTTTTCATGTAGTTTTTCACTGAACCTTTAAAACACTGTAAGTGTGTGAAAATCTAACTCTAGCCATATATCAGAACAGTGATGAAGACCGGTCTGGAGTCAGTGAAGGCAGCGCTGCGATCATACTTTGACAACGCAGCCGAGGATCTGGAGAAGACACAGGAGAACCTAAAGCTTGGTCAGTTCACTCACAGCAGAGAGCAGCCGCGAGGCGTCACCCAGATCATCAACTACACCACTTTCGCTCTGCTGCCCGTTCTCTCGTCCCTCTTTGAACACATTGGCCAGAACGTGTTTGGAGAAGACCTTATATGTAAGTACTGGGCTGTTCAAATCATTTTTGAACCAACATCAAAGGAAATGACACAAATCATTTTAAAAAATTGTTTCATTTTGGTGCAAATGTTACGTATCAACTAAAATGAGTAAACTTAACGAGTTACTTAATGACTATTTAGATTTTTTTGCTTCTTTTCTGTTCATGAGTCTAAACTAATGAGACCAACTAGTTATTCTTCCCATTCTTGTTAGATATAGGATTTCAGCTGCTCAACAGTTCAGGGCCTCCTTTGACGTAGGCTTTGCTTTATAACCCACCAAATGTTTGCAGTAGGTGACAGATCTGGACTGCAGCCAGGCCTTTTTGTTGTTCGAGACCACAGCTGCAGAGATTTCTTTGGATTTGCTGGATCTCTGAATGATATTTCCTACTATAGATGATAAAATCCCCAAACTGTTTGCCAGAACCTGACATGGTTTCCCAACGTTGTTTAGTGAACTAGCTTTGTTTTCCTCCTCTTCCACCAGTGGATGACGTCCAGGTTTCTTGCTATAGGATCCTCAACAGCCTCTACCTTCTGGGAACCAATAAAAGCATCTATGTAGAAAGGTACCGTTGCCCTGCTGCAAAGAAAAAGTTTGCCAGGACAGAGTTGTCAAGATCTGATCAAGCTCCCTCTTCTAATATTAGCTCACTTTATGGTATGTACAGTAAGTATACAGTATATTACTGTGTAACGTCCTCTCTTCTTTCTCTTCAGGCAGCGTCCAGCCTTAGGAAAGTGTCTCGCTGCCTTCTCAGCAGCGTTCCCTGTGGCCTTTCTGGAGCCTCACATCAACAAGTTCAACAGCTTCTCCATCTACAACAGCAAAGGACCTAAAGACAAAGCAGGTGCTCGTTGTCGTTTGTATCTCCCTTTGCTTTCATGTATATATTAAATAGCAGGATTGCAAGTTCTGCCATCTGCCATCATCATTTAAACATTAATATTAAAAACATAAATTATTAATCAGTATTTTGAAGTTGGCCTTTAATAGTCAAGTGCATTTCTCTAACCTCTCTAGCTCTAGGTCTTCCAGGGCAGGTTGAGGAAGTTTGTCCTCTCATCCCAATCTTAGACAAGTCTCTGGAGGAGATCATGGAGCTGGCAGAGTCTGGCATGAGATACACTCAGATGCCCCATGTCATGGAGGTAAACGAGCTCAAACGTGCATGTCAGTAGATGCAGTACAAAGCACTGTGCCAGGATGAGGGCAGGGGTTGATCTCTATGCTAATATTTATCTATTTTAACCTTTGTTTTATATTCTTCCTTTCGCTGAAGGTGGTGTTGCCTATGTTATGCAGCTATATGTCCCACTGGTGGGAACATGGGCCAGAGAGCAACATGGACAAAGCTGACCACTGCTGCACCTCCGTGACCTCTGAACACATGAACACTCTGCTTGGAAACATTCTCAAGATCATCTACAACAACCTGGGAATAGATGAGGGAGCCTGGATGAAGAGGCTGGCTGGTACACATGATAACACAGAGCATCAGCCGCTGTTTCTGCCACACACGTGCACTTTATATGTAATGTTTTACTTGGCTGGTTCTCCATGCTGATTGACATCTTCGTCTTTGCCTCCAAGTTTTTTCTCAGCCAATCATCAGCAAGGCCAAACCACAGCTGCTCAAAACCCATTTCCTACCTCTGATGGAGAAGCTGAAAAAAGTGAGTGTCCTCATTTTGTAATGTGTCGTATACAGTGTTTGAAATCTGATCAGGAAACAAGTGGAAAAAACTTCTGCCACAGAAATTAAAAGCATGAAATGATCAAGTGTGTGACTGAACGCCTTTAGTGCGCATGTTAAGAGTGTGTGTGCTGGGTTGTGCAGAAAGCAGCAGTTGTGTTGATGGACGAGGAGCACAGCAAAGCAGAGGGGAGGGGCGAGATGTCCGAGACAGAGCTTCTCATCATGGACCAGTTCACCATACTAGTCCGAGACCTGTATGCCTTCTACCCCCTCCTTATCCGCTTTGTTGACTACAACAGGTACAGTGCTCTGACTTACTTACAACAAATGAGACATTTTATATAAGATACCAAAGTCTACATTGCTACATTACGGACCTCAGCGGACAGGACTGCACTGACCATCATCCACTAACTAACTCCACTGTTTTATATACTGACAGGGCCAAATGGCTCAAAGAGTCCAACCCACAGGCTGAGGAATTGTTCCGCATGGTGGCTGAGGTTTTCATCTTCTGGGCCAAGTCTCATGTAAGAAAAGCAGGAACTAATTTCTGGAAGGTGCTGCTGATTGAATATCAGTGTATTAGACAAGATATAATGATACTGTGGGTGCAGCAAGTGAGTTATCCTGCTCACTTGCATCCTAACACGAATGGTTTTTATATTTAGTACTCAACTTTTCCAGATCAAATATGTACACACATGCATAAAAAGGACATGAGGGAAAAAAAGCTGTTCAGTGAGTCTTGACGTTTGCTTGTGTACTGAAAGTAGGTTGGATCTGTCATTTTGTGATCTACCTGCAGAACTTCAAGAGAGAAGAGCAGAATTTTGTGGTCCAGAATGAAATCAACAACATGTCCTTCCTCATCACTGACACTAAGTGTAAGATGTCAAAGGTATGAGCATATCACACCTTGGTGGATTCAGTGATAAACATTTACATGAAAAATCATTTGCTGTCTTGTGATGTTTGCTGGTTGTGTCAGGGAATAGTTTCAGACCAGGAGAGGAAGAAGATGAAGAGAAAGGGGGATCGATACTCGATGCAGACGAGTTTGATCGTTGCCACTCTGAAGCGTCTCCTGCCCGTTGGACTTAACACCTGTGCCCCTGGAGAACAAGAGCTCATCACTCTGGCTAAGAACCGCTTCACCCAGGTCGGGCAGCACATTTCAGCACGTTTTGAGAATAGCTTTTTGGAGGCTATGGTGGAGTCACGAGCCATCAGTTATTTTAGTCTGCTATATATGAGACCTAATCCATGTGAGCACCATCGAGAGGTTCTACCTGTTCTCCTAATGGACCATGCATTTACTCTGTCAACAGAAAGACACAGAGGATGAAGTTCGAGATATCATTAGGAACAATCTCCATTTACATGGGAAGGTAAGACAGTCTTTTGTTGTGGATAACAAAGGTTTGGTTTGTGTTAAACTACACTGTTGTCATTTACAGCTGGAGGACCCAGCTATTCGTTGGCAGATGGCTCTGTACAGGGACCTGCCTAATCACTATGAAGACACCTCTGACCCAGAGAAGACTGTGGAGAGAGTCCTGGATATTGCTCATGTCCTGTTCCACCTAGACCAGGTTTGTGAGTGTGTCTGTGCATGTGTGCCACCACCCCTGTCCCCAAGTCCTTGGAAGACGTTGACCCAGTTTTGCGCTTTGTTTAGGTTGAGCATCCTCAGCGTAGCAAGAAAGCGGTGTGGCACAAATTGCTGTCCAAACAGAGGAAGAGAGCAGTGGTAGCTTGCTTCAGAATGGCGCCTCTCTATAACCTGCCCAGGTATACGGTGCATCAGTGTACACCTACCACAGAGACCGAACCAGCGTCAACGTGCCTGCCTGCATGCTGTAGAAATAATGCTCCTTTCTGTTAAATAGGCACCGGGCTGTCAACTTGTTCCTGCAGGGCTATGAGAAGTCCTGGATTGAGGCAGAGGAACACTACTTTGAAGACAAACTAATAGAGGACCTTGCAGTTAGTTTCATATCATCAGTATAAATGTGATACAAGAGCAATGACTGACTGTGCAGAAAGTTTGGTTTCACCAAAAAATAATACATGATGACAAAAACATGTACAAATGCAAACTGTGATTGTGTGTATTAATGCCAGAAACCGGGTGAACAGGAGCCTTGTGAAGAAGAGGAGGGAGTAAAGCACATCGATCCACTCCACCAGCTTATTCAGCTCTTCAGCAGAACAGCGCTCACAGAGAAGTGGTACATTGTTATAATGCGAGGACTGTTTACCGATTATAAAACACAATATAGTACAGATAGTTCAGTGTCTGGGATATGTTGCGTACACAGCAGGTCCGACTACTAAACGGAATAACGTTGGGATAATTCTCTAGCATCTATCAGATATTTTGGCCCATTTGACAATACAGTACTTAAATTTTCAACCAGTGCTTATGTTGTTGTTTGTATTTCTTGTTTCAGTAAACTGGATGAGGATAATCTTTACATGGCGTATGCTGACATCATGGCTAAGGTACAAGCTGTACTAGAATAGCGTAATACTAGAATAATACTAGGAGCGAAGACCTTCTCATCTCTTGAAGAAATAATGCCAGTAATGACACTGAAACTGTTGCCATCACGTTGGTCCTTATCTCGTTGCTCTTCTCTCCCTTAGAGTTGCCACGATGAACAGGATGAAGATGGAGAGGAAGTGAAAAGTTTTGAAGTATGTGATCAGTCACGCCAGTGGTTTTAAGTGTATACTCGCGTGCTACTTGTCAAACCCGTGTTCTGCTCCACAAAAACAGGAAAAGGAGATGGAGAAACAAAAGCTGTTGTATCAGCAGGCTCGACTACACGATCGAGGAGCTGCTGAGATGGTGCTTCAAACCATCAGTGCTAGCAAAGGCAGGTTTAAGACACTAGACTTTGAAATAGATTTGACTTTATTATAGTATTATATTTGCATGGAATATGCAGATCAACAATGTGTGTTTCCTGTCTGCAGGTGAGATGGGTCTCATGGTAGCCTCCACTCTGAAGCTGGGCATAGCTATTCTCAACGGAGGAAACTCCACTGTACAGCAGGTACCACAGTCCTTGTTAATCTCTCATTCTCTCTGCGTTGTGGCACCTGTACTGTACATATGACCTTGGACGTTGACTACTGGTTTTGAATCTAACCTAACACACGGCCTTCTGTGTCTTTGTCTCCCAGAAAATGTTGGATTATCTGAAAGATAAGAAGGACGTGGGCTTTTTTCAGAGTCTAGCGGGTCTAATGCAGTCGTGCAGGTAACTACATCTGGACAATATGCTGTGCGCTCACAAAATATTTGTATTGTATCTTAGCTTAAAGTCTGAACAGCAGAATTATTCATTATTTGGTGCGTCATCAGATTGGCTTCACGTGTAGAATGTGGTAGGTGCCTTATATTTTAGCTGTGTGTGAATGAAGGAACAGAGGTTTACTGGACGTTTGTCTTTTTTCAGCGTTCTGGATCTAAATGCTTTTGAGCGGCAGAACAAAGCAGAAGGACTGGGAATGGTGACAGAAGAGGGGTCAGGTAGGCGTCTGTGCTTCCATCTTTATTCAATGGTGTTTGTAATGTCTTTTTTTCTGAGTAGGGCTTTGGTGTTACTAAGAAAGAGGAAGGACTTAAATCAGTTGATAATGGGTTTAAACGGACAACATAGCTTAAAATTCAGCTCAGGTTGTCGCAGCCATTGCTGAGTTAATGGTAGATTGAGTCAACCTCTGGCGCGTTCCTCTGATCAAAAGATCAAGATGACACCATGTCTATGCTTTGCCCTGTTTATCCTGTCGTCATTTTGGTTGATTTGAATCAGTGGTTGTGCAGTATGACCCATGGTTCTCTTTATACTTGACGTTTCCTGGTGTGCGAGTGTGTGTCTGCTTTTGATTTGCCTGTTCCATTTTCTGTCTGTATATTTATATATACAAGCGTTCACAGTCCTCTGTATTGTTACTGCTCCTCTGCACTCAGAGGGGACAGTCAGACAAGTGTGTGTTGTATAAACTCCTTTTTTTTTGCCTTTGTAAGTTAGAAAACTGTTCAAGTGAATTAACGGATCATCATTTGAGTTTTTACTGTGTTAGACAAAGCCCCAACCTTCAATATCAATATCAAACACTGTATGATAATAGGTCATTGTTGGTACTGTACGTCACCCTTTGTTGTTTTAGGGCACATCGACTCCCCAGAACAGATAAATGATGGTAATAACCTAAATCAACTTTTCTCAAACCCAGTCCTCATGTGCCACTGCTTGCTACTTAACACCATCCCAGATGAAGCTGGAGGGGAGGAGGACAAGGTGAAGTGGTGTCCTCCAGCTTCTGCTTTACTGAACTCACCTCCAGGTATCGGTTCCTCCAGCATCTGGAAAACTAGCAGGCAGTGGTGCCTGAGGACTGACTCTGAGAAGCCCTCATCTTCATGATAGTGATGCACTGTAACCACGTAAAACACCTTGAGCACCACAGGTTCATGTTGACCAAACAACTAAGTTGGGAGTTTAAAAGCTCTTCTCCCTATATGTAATCTTTTTCTTTGTTTCTTACTTTCTTTCTCTCTTTCTTTCTCCCCCCTGTTTTCCTTTTCTTATTTTGGTTTACTGCACTTTCCTCCCTTCCTCAGTCATCACTCATGAGCGTGGTAATTATGCCTTCTGCCATTTTCTTGTGTGTTGGTTGGTCTCTCTCTCTCTCTCTCTCTCTCTCACTACGGTTGGTTAGCTGTTGTGTCAGTTCTGTCCAGGTCCTGAGTGTAGATCTTCAAACCCCGTCCTTACCTCCTCTGTGCTCGTAGCAACTTTTCTGCCTCTCCTGCTCCATTCTAATCTCTCTCTTTATTGGATTAGTCCAAATATAAGTTGCTCTAGTTGGATTTGAGTTTGGTCTTTTTTATAAGTGTTGGTCCACTGATTAAAAAATGTGTCTTGCCTTTAGCGCATGTCTCAAACAGCAATCTAATAATAATATGATGACCTGTTGAGTAATGCACCGTATAGACTTCACCGGTTTTCTACTGGCTTCCTGTCATTCTACTTTGAAGAGTACATATATTGTATTGTACTGGTTTTGGAGTTGCTCAGTTTAGATGATGATTACTGGACAATTCAAGGCCATTTATATCCGTGTACCCCCCAAACTTAGAATCACAGGAAGCACGTTGGGAACTTCTGAAGTCGTCCTTTAACACAGACATAAGCAAATAGAAGTTGTAATGGTTCCCATGCCTCCCTCTCAGGATTTGTACAGTATCTGGCACATTCTAAACATTACTAATATGAGTATTTATCTGCCCCCACACTCATCCTCCACCCCCACCCTCTCAGTCACATGGTCGGCTAAAGTTGTGTCTCAGTGAAGATGATGGTTATTGTGCTGGTTGTTATCTGTTGTGAAGTGTACAGTCCCCTCTGTGTCCTCAGCCACTATCTCTGTCTTCTTCTGACTCACTCTCTTTGGGCTGCGTTGAAAACCAAAAAGTATGAGAAGGTACATGTATATTCAAATGAAGACGCAACACAGTTCAACGTATAGTCACCAAAAGCCGTAGTACTTTTACAATTTGTAGCGTTTTTTGGAGTCTTGACGTATTGTTTGAGGTCTAGTAGAAAGCACAGTACACACACACACAGTCCTGTCTGTGGTTTAGGTACAGTAAGTTGACCGCGTGGTGTTTTTGAAGTAGTTCCTCCTTCCTCCCTTCTCTCTGTTTACTGGCTGAGCCGTGTTCTCTCATCACTGGTCCTTCATGACCCTTTGATTTAAAAACTTCCTGCCATGATTTTATCTTGTTTTAGCCCAGATGTTTTTATGAGTTGGTTATAGACATAGTCATGTATTTTCTGTGTACAGTGTGTCTGTACATCTTGAGTGTTTTCTGACTAGATGTCATTTTATTACATCCTTGCCCTTTGTCATTGAAAATACCTACAGATATCAAGTTGTTGAGATGAAAAACGATGAGAAACATTTTATCTTCTCTGGTTTATCACTGGGTTGAGAACAAGCCTGAATGTGAACGTACACAAACTCTAAATGTTATTTTAGTCTTAAGTTATTCTTATAATTTTAAAATATTCTGTTAATTATTATTAATAGGACATGATAACTGTTTTTGACTTACAGTACATTAGTTTGACTGAGCTCTTGTAAAAGATACTGTGTTCTTTCACATTCACACAGTATAGGATTAGCTTCTGCAGCTAGATTTAACATATGAATGAATTGCATCAATGCAAGCAGCAAAACTGGCTCAAATCTCGATGCACGATTGGATAACTTCCCACAATAAACACATAAATACTGTAAGTGCCGTTGGGCCAAGGAAGCTGCACTTTCAGGCTTGTTTTAGACCTGCAGACTTCCTTCCCTCCCTTCAGACCTGTTTAGTTTGTCTTAATATTCATGTTGTTATTTTATTTGTCTTTTCCGTTTGCATTCCATGGTTCAAAGCAGCATTTTAGCCCAGTCAGAGCAGCTGTCTGCGTCTGCCTAAAACGTATTGATGATCTGCGATGGAAAGCAGCAACCAACCACAGTTTCCTACAAATTAAAACCAACAGCTTCAGAACAAAAATAAAAAGCTGACTGTAAAATGCTGCGGTTTAGAGACCAATCCACATCAGTCCACCACCAAGTGCTGTGGCTCCCCACTGCTTGTCCAAGTGTGTGTGTGTGTGATTGTGTTACATAGGATTGTTCTATTATGACCATACACTGTTTGCTGACTGGAAGAAAACACTGGAGGTTTCCTGGCATTAGCACCATTTCTTCTTAACGGGTTTTCACTCTCCGTCTTCTTGTCTGTCTTTCCCTTTTGTGTTTGTTGTTGCTGCTCTTGTCTTCACTGCTCTGACCTTCTTTATATGTATGTGTGTCTGTTTATATGGACGTGTGTGTGTGTGTGTGTGTGTGTGTTTGCACGTGCTTGTGATTGTACCGTGTGTATGTTTGTGCATACCTGTGTATGTGCTCGTGCATACCCGTGTCCCTGTGTGTGGGTGCGTGTGTTTCTTCTCTCTGGCCAGGTGAGAAGGTCATGCAGGACGATGAGTTCACCTGTGACCTTTTCCGCTTCCTGCAGCTGCTCTGCGAGGGACACAACTCAGGTGTGTGTGCTTGTGAGGGCTCTCTATTACTGATTAATGTCTTAATATTCTGACGACTCCCTGTTCAAGTCACACTCCAGTCGCGTTATACAATTTTTTAAATATTGCTACTCACATTTTTATTTGGACACTGTAAGCGTTATACCATGTGAGTTTTACTTTGAAACATACTGTAACAATACTTTGCTATATACTTGCTAACAATAACTAGGTCATATCGCCACCTGCATCATGTTTCAGACTTTCAGAACTACTTAAGGACCCAAACGGGGAATAATACGACCGTCAACATCATTATCTCTACTGTGGACTACCTTCTCAGAGTCCAGGTTAGCTGCTTCTGGTTGCTCTATGATGTATACTAACACTTTAATCATTGTATTAGCTTGGCCTTGTAAAATCATCGTTCAGTAAACCACTCTGTGTTGTTACCTGACATGCTTTATTAATCACATAGGTCTGCTTTAAAGGACCGTGTATCCATATCAATCATATATTAGCCCACTGTTAATATTTGTTTTCTGTTTCTATTTCTCCCTCTGTCTTCTTCTTGTCTTCCTCACTCACTTTCTTTCAGGAATCCATTAGTGATTTCTACTGGTATTACTCTGGCAAAGATGTTATTGATGAACAGGGCCAGAGGAATTTCTCCAAGGCAATAAATGTGGCCAAGCAGGTTTTTAATACACTCACCGAATACATCCAGGTACGATAAGCAAATACAGTTATTGTTCTGAAGTAGCACTGACTTGACAATTCTTTATTCTTGTTCATTCTTTAATTGTTTATTTTTCAGATAATAATTGAATAAAATTATTTGAACTGTGTTTATAACACTTTATGACACTGAAGATTCCTGCACTGAAGTAGGATGAAAGGAAATGAGGCTATTGGTTGTGGTTTGTGTGTAATTCATGGTGTCCTAGGGCCCGTGCACTGGCAACCAACAGAGTCTGGCCCATAGTCGTTTGTGGGATGCTGTGGTTGGTTTTCTCCATGTCTTCGCTCATATGCAGATGAAACTGTCGCAGGTGAGCTAAGATGAATTTGTGTGGGGCTCTTAGATGTTGACAATCTAATTGCAATGACTAGTTTAGCTCTGGCTGGAACCTTTGATGGTTTTAATGTACTGAACATAAAGAGCAAAGGTATGTGAACTAACGAAGAGACTTTCTAAAACAGTATCTACACTTTTCCTTTTACACCTCAGGACTCCAGTCAGATTGACCTACTGAAGGAACTGATGGATCTGCAGAAAGACATGGTGGTCATGCTGCTGTCTATGCTGGAGGGTAGGTTTCTGAAGTACTTTCAACCACTGAGATGCCTTTTCCTTAAATGTACTTTTTTTAAATGGGGTTTTTTGTTGATTTGTTTTGCTTTGCCAGGTAATGTGGTCAATGGGACAATTGGGAAGCAGATGGTGGACATGTTGGTGGAGTCCTCCAACAACGTCGAGATGATTCTCAAGTTTTTTGACATGTTTCTCAAACTCAAAGACCTCACCTCCTCCGATGCCTTCAAAGAGTATGACCCTGATGGAAAAGGCAAGACTCTAAAATCAGGATTTACATGTCAGGCTGTGATTTGTCTTTCAAAGCACATACAGTAGACACGGGAGAGCTGAAGGTGTGTGAATTCACTCACAGGTGTCATCTCCAAGAGGGACTTCCATAAGGCCATGGAGAGCCACAAACACTACACGCAGTCTGAGACGGAGTTCCTCCTCTCCTGTGCTGAGACTGATGAGAATGAACTCTTGGACTATGAAGAATTCGTTGAACGCTTTCATGAGCCGGCCAAGGTAAATGTTGACAGTAACTCTAAAAACGGCCTCACGGTGTCAAAATGTGAATGACTAAAATATATGTTTAGAGAATTGTTCCACTGTGTCTTCAGAGGTTTAAAAAGAAGAACCTGCTTAGTATTTTCATTCAAAAGAATCATTTTAAACGTTTTAATTTGAAAGGACATTGGCTTCAATGTGGCGGTTTTGCTGACCAACCTGTCGGAGCACATGCCTCATGACACTCGGCTGCAGACCTTCCTGGAGCTGGCAGACAGCGTTCTCAACTATTTCCAACCGTACCTGGGCAGGATCGAGATTATGGGCAGTGCCAAACGCATCGAGAGGGTCTACTTTGAGATCAGTGAGTCCAGTCGCACGCAGTGGGAGAAACCACAGGTAAAATGTTACAGCGCAGGAGTCAGTGACGTGTTAATAAATGAACAGCTAAGGTTACACACGTGTACCCTTCCTTAGGTCAAAGAGTCCAAACGCCAGTTCATCTTCGATGTGGTGAATGAGGGAGGGGAGAAGGAGAAGATGGAGTTGTTCGTAAATTTCTGTGAGGACACCATCTTTGAGATGCAGCTGGCCGCCCAGATGTCTGACGCTGGTGAGCGCTCAGCCGCAAAAGAGGAGAGCGAGCGCGAGAAACCCGATGAAGAGACTCCCGAGATGGGCTTCTTCTCCGTCACCACTGTCTACATGGCCCTTATAGCTCTGAGATACAACGTAATGCTGCTGATAAAGGTAAACAGAATCCATGCCGTGATGTAATCCGTCATAGAATCCACAATAAAACTGCAGGTGTTTTATTTGCTCTGTGCAAACAACAAGATCCAAACATTGATATTAATGTCATTCTGGGGGTGGATGGATACTGTCATGAGTTTTTCAAGCACATAATCAGCACATAAATCAAAACGGGTTACTTGTACGGTAAATGTTGTTCACCTTTTTTCAGGTGCTCTCCACAAAAAGCCTGAAGAAGCAGATGAAGAAGATAAAGAACATGACAGTGAAGGACATGGTGACCACGCTGGTGTCCTTCTACTGGTCAGTGTTGCTGAGTCTTCTCCATGTCGCATTCAGCGTGTTTCGGGGGTTCTGCCGGATATTCTACAACACATTCATGGGAGGCAATCTGGTAGAGGGAGCCAAGACCATAAAGGTAGTTAAATGTAAATTATTCTCCACATGTATAGAGCCATGCGTCCGGTCTAATTCAAAATCAAAATTGATCTCCAGGTGTCAGAGTTGCTGGCCAACATGCCGGATCCTACCCAGGATGAGGTGCGTGGCGAAGGGGACGACAGAGACAAGAGACCATCCGACCACAGCTCCCCAAAGGAGGACTTGGCCGATCTGGCTGTTAACACCAGCGACACTGAGCTACTGTCGGACATCTTTGGTCTGGACTTAAGAAGGGAAGGGGGCCAGTACAAGATCACCCCTCATAACCCCAACGCCAGCCTGACCGAACTGCTCAATTCCCCAGTTCCCTCCCCAACAACCACAGCAGCCCCAACTGAGCTCAGACAAAGACATCAGGTAGTACATGCAATAAATACAGTATATGCAGATGTTAGGGCTTCAAACCCATTAGGCATTGGTGCCCACAACATTTATGCATAAATAGATTTTAGGATCATGTTTGAATTTTTGTACACTTATCCGTCTTGTGTTTTTCTCTTTTTTAAGTCAAAGTCCTCATCCTCAGAGGGGAAAGAGGCAACACCAGAGATCGACTGTGGCCCAGACAAAACATCAGAGTACGTACACATTGGTTGTAGAACCTTATACAGTAGCTACAGAGAAACACAGGGCACATAGACAGTGGAAATTATTATACCACAGATTTTACAGTTCGAGGCGAAATTGGATAAACATTAATGAAACATATATTTATTTCATGAACACTCTTTAAAAGCAGTAGGGTGACACAACATGTGATACCAAGGTCCACTTATCAGATGGTTATTGTTTTTCTTGAGGAAACATAAGTATCATCATAATTAATTGTGGTTTCAGAGGTGGACATATAGAGAAGCAAGAGAAACAGCAGAAGAATGAGAAGACAAAACCCAAAGTCAGAAGACACCGCACCTCAAAGTCCGATGAACCGGACCTGCAGGAGTCCGCGTTCTTGAAGAAGATCATCGCATACCAGAGGAAACTACTGGTGCGCAAACTCTTCCCTGTCGATTCAGAAAGTCCTCGTCTGACTTTGGACCCATTCACGGAGCTGAAACATGAGCTGGTTCCTTACGGAGGGAGGTGGTGCTCTAATGACTGTGAATGGTTTATAGTGATCTGTCTGTTTTTGTCCCCCACAGAACTACTTTGCCAGGAACTTCTACAACATGAGGATGTTGGCTCTGTTTGTTGCTTTTGCAATCAACTTCATCCTCCTCTTCTATAAGGTGCAGTATGCAGGGGCTGGAGTTACGCTACAGGTTCTCTTATTAAAACATAAAAAACGTCAGCATTACGTCACCCTGCTGTGGTTCATGGGTTCTGTCAATTACTGTCAAGCCACTAGAGAGGCAGACTTTGCCTTCATCTTCCATTTCTTTAACTCTATTTTCCAGGTTTCTACATCCTCATCTGTGGTTGAGGAAAGGAAAGTAGTGTACCCCAGCAGCCAAACAGGCAGCAGCGTCCAATGGGATGCGAGTGGAGAAGCACTGGAGACAAAGGGGGAGGGGGTGGACGAGACTGCAGAGCCCCTGAAACCTGTAATGGTTCGTTTCGTCCTGGAGGAGAGCAGCGGGTACATGGAGCCCATGTTACGGATCCTGGCCATCCTGCACACGGTCATCTCCTTCTTCTGCATCATTGGCTACTACTGTCTGAAGGCAGGATGCTGACCCCAAAATATTCATGATATCCATGTCAAGCATCAGACTATAGTAACTCACACAGTGGTTATTGTTTCTTTTATGGGTGGGTACTGTAGGTGCCACTGGTGATTTTTAAGCGTGAGAAGGAGGTGGCCAGGAAGCTGGAATTTGATGGTCTTTATATCACAGAGCAGCCATCTGAGGACGACATCAAAGGCCAGTGGGACAGACTAGTAATCAACACACAGTGAGTAGACTGAAGAACATATCAGTCATGGAGATGCAGTAGCACATAGCTGATGAGGAAGTAACCAGACGTCTCCCCTCTTCAGATCTTTCCCCAACAACTACTGGGATAAGTTTGTGAAGCGAAAGGTGTGTGTCCCTCTTATCCTACAATAACCATATCATTCATATTTATAATTTATTTTCAGTCATCAGAGACACAAGGAAAAGAGGCGAGTGATGACATTCTGCTTTTCCTCAGGTGATGGATAAATACGGGGAGTTCTACGGCCACGACCGCATCAGCGAGCTGCTGGGAATGGACAAGGCTGCGCTGGACTTCAGTGACGCGCACAAAAAGAGGAAGCCCAGGAGGGACAGCTCCCTGGCTGCTGTGTGAGTATGTCAGAGCGGCGTCAGAGCTTATACTATTCAACAACACAGAGTCCCGTCAAAGAGAAGAGTGATTCACATTTGACAAGTTACAGAGATTCGATCACGTCTTGTCCTCTGTGCGGCTCCGTTTCTGTCTGTGAACAGGCTCAACTCCATCGATGTCAAGTACCAGATCTGGAAACTCGGGGTTGTATTTACAGATAATGTGAGTATTGAAAGTACAGCTTACACCAGGCTTTACAATGTGCACTCACTGTAATCAGGCTTCCAGTTTTTCCTTTTGTTTCCCAGTCTTGAGTTAGTAGCATAGTAGACAATAGATGATGCATTCCTGTCATTATGATGCTAAATGTCATATCTCATCATCTCTCCGGTCTCCCTTCAGTCCTTCCTCTACCTGGCCTGGTACATGACCATGTCCATTCTTGGACACTATAACAACTTCTTCTTTGCTGCTCATCTGCTTGATATCGCAATGGGATTTAAGACCCTGCGAACCATCCTGTCCTCAGTCACGCACAATGGCAAGCAGGTAAAAACTACACGCCAGTGTTTTACCTTTTAGTATTAATCATATCTACATGTTTTGAAAGGTGCTTTTTGATGCACACGTGTAACATTAAAAATCTTCTGAGGGGAGCTGCTCTGCTGTCTTGTAGCTGGTGTTAACAGTTGGCCTGTTAGCGGTGGTGGTGTACCTCTACACTGTAGTGGCCTTCAACTTCTTCAGGAAGTTCTACAACAAGAGTGAAGACGGAGAACTGCCAGACATGAAGTGTGATGACATGCTGACGGTGAGGATGATTAGTAGAAACGGTGTTGAGCATTTTGAAAAACAAAACGCCCCCCTCCATCACCCGAAGATCATTTCAAGCCGTCTATTCTGGCTGCAGACTTGAGTTTGGCCCACACCAGTTTAAGGAAAACAGCATCCTGAACTTTGGTCTGTCCCTGAATGCCCCACCCACAAGCTTCTTCTGAAACATGGGTGACAGTCGTTCTGTGTGCTCCCTGAATGCCTCACTCTGCAAAATTGTCTCTGGCAGAGCGTTTGACCTTTTAAAATTCATGTGCATTCATAGGCGTTGAATGAAAACACTCCAGTAATTAATAGACCGAGTGAACACAGAGAGGAATCGCTGGTTTGGTGATGGTAGGATTGTGGCACAAATAATTAGACTAGTATGTACTAGAGGCTCCCAGAGAAACAACCAGAGTGTTTGGAGATCTTCCTTCCTGCACTTTCGTCAAAGCTTCATTAAGTTTGTCTCATTGAAAATAGGAAGTATCCTGTGGAGCGTGTCAGTGAAGAGGGTCCAGCTCCATTTATGGACAGAAAGTCATGGGTCGGAGCTTTTAGTCCGACTGTGTTCACCCTCGGGCTTTATCTGTGCTCAGGCTGAGCTGCTGTTAGATTATATGCTCTTCTTTTGTCTTTGCTGGGCGTCTCTTAGATCCGAAACAGCAACAGTGCGCAGATGAATCTTTTCCTACCAAAGGGAGGCTTTTAGAGTGATTCTGTACAGAACCTGCATGAAGTCTAACAGTGACATTGCTGTTTAACAGGATCTAGTCTAGATTTTTCCACCACAAGGCAGTGATGGAAGTGGGCTCAATAAGGTGAGAACTGCAGCCATTTGTCACAGACTTCAAACATGTAGGACCCCGTTGTCAGTGATGGAGGGAGGGCAGAGATGAGGTCGGCATAATTGCAGCTGTGATTACACTTTTCACTGCCGCCAAGTCATCTGAAAGAAACACTATATAAGGGCTCTGGAGTGTGTGTTTTGTGGGGGTAGGAGGGGGAGCCTTCTGCCACCCGGAAATCTCAGGACACGCACACTCTAATCCCCCTTGGTCAGCCACCCATAGCATTCCATAGAGCTCTTCTGTTGCCTATTAAGGGACCGCAGGTGGCAGTTCTCCCTGGTCTCCAACATGGTGACACAGGCTTAGTGACGGGATGGATGAAGGGCCACTGCACCAGGCCGGTTTCGCTCTTTCCTCCCCACGAATAAATCCCTTAAAATAACACTCGCAGCAGGATGAGAGGATCTGAGCTGATCTCTCCTTTTCTGTTTAATGGGTTGGTCCTCTTCTGTTACTGTGTGTGTATTTATGTTTGGATGGCTGATATTTTCTGATTTCTGGAAAATGTTCACATGTAAAAACGTTAATAGCATCTTGAATGTGATCTTTCGAAGTTGTTGCAGTTTGGTTTGTGTAATGTTGTTCTGATCTCTGCTTGTCTGTCGCCCTGCACAGTGCTACATGTTTCACATGTATGTAGGCGTCAGAGCGGGGGGAGGGATTGGTGACCAGATCGAGGACCCAGCGGGGGACGAGTACGAGATCTATCGCATCATCTTCGACATCACCTTTTTCTTCTTTGTCATCGTCATCCTGCTGGCTATCATCCAGGGTGAGAGACAACACGTCTTTATGGGCAAATGTTCAAACGCGTCAAACCTCTGATAGTTGCGTTGAGTTGTGTTCTGAGCATTAATCATTAGTGTAGGAACATCTGCATTGTCAACCCTGGAGCAGAGGTACAAGCTACTAAATGATCAGTCATCTGTGCAACAACCACACCATGTCATTATGTCATAAGTGGAGCAGCCTGTTGACTCGGTTTAACCCTTCAACGTCTGTGCTCCATGAATTTCTAGGCTTGATCATTGATGCTTTTGGGGAGTTGAGGGATCAGCAGGAGCAGGTGAAAGAAGACATGGAGGTGAACGCACACAAGAAGCAAACGCCTCACGATTCCCTAAATCCCTTGAACTATTCATTACTGTACATTTCTATGAGTAGATGACTCACTCAGTGTTTCCATGTTCTCTTTCAGACCAAATGCTTTATTTGTGGAATAGGTAACGATTATTTTGACACTGTGCCACATGGCTTTGAAACGCACACGCTACAGGAGCACAACTTAGCCAACTACCTGTGAGTACGGGGTGAAAGTGCAGTGTTACGTTTAGAACTAGAGAAGTCGAGTGAGGTTTACTGTGATCATGTGATATTTTTATCAAATGTGTTTATGTGTTTTAGATTCTTTGTGATGTATCTCATCAACAAAGATGAAACAGAGCACACTGGCCAGGTAAACACACTCACTGTGCTGCCACCATATGCTTCCCTCAAAAAGATGTTGAACGTGTCCTTAGCAGTGTAACCCTCCTCCGTTCTGTGTCTTCAAGGAGTCTTACGTGTGGAAGATGTACCAGGAGCGTTGCTGGGAGTTTTTCCCTGCTGGTGACTGTTTCCGGAAACAATACGAGGATCAGCTCAACTGATCGGTTCGTAGCGGAACAAACTCTCGCCTTTCATACTCGAACACGCCCAAGGCCGTCTCCAGCCTCCCTGTCCCTGCTCACCCCTTGAACCTTTCTTACTCCGAGGAGAGCTACCAAAAGGAGAAGCCTCCGCTTCCCTGTCCCAGTCTGGCTCTGCATCCACACATGGAATGCTTCTAAGGCACTGTACATAAAAACATATAAGAGTATACGCTGTACAGTATTTGATCTTTGGCTCAGACTTTGTTTTGCTTTACTTTATTTACAAGCAAAAAATACAAAGAAATATGGAACCATCGCCCAAAGAAGAAGAAAGAGACGGAAAACAGTGATGAGTTCTCAAAGCGACGTTAGAATGACGATGTTTACGACTTTATGTGTACAGTGCACGTTGCATGCGAGCACAGGGGTTGGACACAACACCACCTCTATAACCTGCTGTAATCCAACACAACTGTGTGATAAACCTGAGCCTTTCCAATCTTCCATCACCAGACTTTAAGACTGTCGACGAACTTTTCTAGGCTTTTGGGTTTGTGGAAAATGTAAAACAGGAAGATTTTAGGTGCCTCTACAAAAAAAAGAAAAAAAAAGTAATCACCAAACTGCAGCCTCCAATGTTTATCTGACACCAAAGGTGGAACTGGCGTCATGAACAGGACTTGTGTTCACTGGACTGAGCAATAGTAGTGTACAGACATTGTGTCCACACCCTGTATATGCCAACACTGTATGTGAAGGGTTTCTAAGCAACATGATCAACAGGTCCACTCTATTCAGCAGATCTGACATCGACAGGTCACGGTTCTCATCAGCTCTCATCATCCTGTCACATCCACGTTTTGTTTCAGAGATTGCCTAAACAAATAAATAAATGTCCCTCAAATTCCTCTTGCAGAATGGATGAATGTTATTATTAATATCGTTGGGAATTAACTATTTAATCTATTTTACCCAAAAGCAGAGTCATGTCCTGCTGCAGGTTAATATAAGTGGACGCAGATTTCCAGAGTACATGTTAATTACATCCTGTGTGATGTCTCTAATGCTGCCACCCAGACCAGCTAGAAACTGAGTCTCATGGTTAATAACAGAAGCAGCAAGGGCAGCAAGGGCAGGTCAGAGACTGAAGGTGGATCAGTGGAAGCGAGGACAGGAGGATACAGTGCCTTACTAAGCCAGGGACGAGCTATGCAAGCTGGAGGGCGAGCAGGAACGTAGGATTGATGTAGTGGGCTCCAGACTCCAGGTGCCACTGAGCAGCAGCTTTGGGATAACTATGACCTGGATGAATGAGGCACCACGCGCGACTGACAGGTTTCGCATAAGCCGCTTTAGCACAGATTGTTCAGTGTCTGGTCTATTACGGCCACGTGGCTGGAGCAGCGCAGTAACGTCCCGCCGTTGAGTTTCTGTTGGTCGTATATGATGCGGTCACGTGATGAAGAATAACACTGCTGCAGACATACTGTACACATTCTGCCTCATGCAATAACAGAGCTGACCGAACCGTTTTGTCCCATTACTGTGTTTATTATTCTAACTGCACCAGAAGAAAGCTCAGCCCTCGTCAGACTGTACAAAGTTTGGACCTTGTAGGATTTAGGTCATAAATAAATGCTAGTAAAAAACCCAAATGATCTATTTAAAGTATAGTTACCACTGCAGTACGTCTACTTTTTCTTACAAATGCTTTTCTTAGTTACTGCGTGTGTTGACCATGTCTCAGAAACACTTGTTTTGTGGCGTTAGCACAGCAAACACTCTTTTACTCTCTTTGTACAAAACAAAACACTATATCATACAATGCCATAGCATGTCTATTGTTCAGGATCAATGAATACGTATAAAAGTCACCCATAAGTTGTTTAATAGGATTATTTAAGACAAATTAAGGTTCCTGTATAATTATGTATAAGTATGGGGCTTCATTGCATCACTCATTCTGTAAAAAAACAAGTGGCTCCTAATTCTCCTATTCCACCATCATGGTTTTACTATACTACGAGTAACAGGTTCTTTAGGTTTAAGCTCAAGCAATAGCCCCACGTGAGGGATGACTGACTAATGCACACTGCAAACAAACGAAAGCTTGCTTTACATGGTCTCAGATGTAAATAAAACTCTGTAGTTATTGATTTAGTATCTGTTTATTTTTATGTAATTAGGAGACCAGAGTTTCAGTTACATTGGTTCGTCACCTGATCTTAAAAGTGCAATATGTGATTTTATTGGCTCTTTGCATCACCTGCAGGCTGAAACTCACCTTTACTGCTTCATATGAACCTGCACTAAAATGAACTAGTAGTGTGGCTTTGGACCAACCTTTACGTGTGTGTGCACAGACACAGTAGATTTCATAAGGTCATATTTAACCTATTGGATCTTCCTAATAAGCAGTCGACAGGATCAAAGATGGCTACATGAGCAACAAATGTCCAAAACATGGTCGACATTAGACTCCAAGGTTTTGTACGACATTTGAGACTGAAGTGAATTCTATTGAGATGTACTTTAGTGACCCTGCTGTTCTGCTACTTTCTGTTATCTATGCTGCTACAGAGCCGTCTCTGATTGCGCCTTTAACGTTAGGTGAGGATGCATGTGCCATGATTGTACGAGTATGATTACACAATGGATGTTACTGTTGCAACCAAGCAGTGTGGGTGGTATGTACTAATGCATTATACCATGTCGATGTCATGCCTATGTTTTTTTAACTATTGCAATACCAGATCAGACAGTACAATGTCGCCGCCGTGTGGCATTTTGCTCATGTAAAAACAAATAAATATTTTCCATATTTACCACAGAGGGAGAATGTTTGCCACATAGTAGGAAACTATGTTTTCATGTCTGCTGATGATGACCTAACTGTGGAAAGAGGGACTGAGTCTATGAAAAATCCATGGATTTGCATGATTTTGAAAATAAAACTTTATTTATTAACTTGTGATGGGAACATTCTCAGTCTGTGTCATTATAGGTTTAAAATGCAGACCCGTGGCCTGGGCTGTGTTTCCGTTTGCCTTCATGCCTTCGGATCCTGGAGTCTGTATCGGGGCAGCTGAGTGCGCCTGGCTTGTCCATCCACTAGGCATCAGTCCACACTTTTTATTTACAATTACTGTTTTTATATGAATCTGACTATTGAGACCAGGAGGAAGGAAGTTTGTCGACATTTTGAAACTTCATTGCTTATTCTTAAATGTGCAGGGAACACACAGACACTACTCTGCGTTCCACTGCTCAAGAGGTATTATATAATTATGTGCCATGCACTCTTGAGTGATGCTAGAATAAACAGTTGAGAGGCTGATTAATGGAAAATGTAATGGGATGAGTGAGCCAAAATACACAGACTCACCACCAAAGCCCCTCACGGACAAGCATGAAGCATTGGAAGCATTGTTTTCTATGAAGGGTGAGCAGATCACGGATGCAGACAGGAACGCTACACAGCTCAGCACTGGTTCCAGGTAGGACCCTTCAGTCCAAGGCTGAGCAGCATCTGAGCAGGTCGCTGCCTCTGCACTCATCACTGTCTCTGGTGTGCAGCACATTAAAGAGCCACGGTGTGAGTGTTAGTCTTGGATGGAGATCTCCTCAGGCAGGTGCAGTGGCTTCAGCGCTGGGTAAGCACTGGGCTTTGTGCTTTTTTATTGAAGAATTAAGATAGGTCCTAATTGCAATATTATTGTACTTACAATGAGCCTTTGAATCCAGCCAGGTGTCATGCAAGGCCTCAGGTCAGGCTCACTTCTCCTGATACATTTATCCCTCAAGAGAACAAACCTGCCAGACTCTGCTGAGAGGTTCAGGCTTTAGTTACAAGAGCTGATCTCAGCATCGTGACGATTACATGAAAGAAACAGTGGTGGAAATGCATTCATGTCATTAATCTCTTGTTTTAGACTGATGAAGACAAGGAAGAGGTTCATGATAAAGTCGCTGACACTGCCCTATAAGGCTCCTGCTCCATGGGGTCTGTGAGAAAAACAAAAAAAGGAAAACAGTCACAGATCAGTAAACCACCGCTAAACTAATTTAGCTTCCCGTGACTGTATTAAAGGGGCCATAAAAGTAATATCTATAATTTAAATGTCTCTCTCATCTGCTCCTGCTGTGATCAACTGTTCAAACTGGACCAAATATTAGCATCACTTTGTTATTATTAGTGTTATCCTCACAGGGTCATGTTCACGGATCATACAGGAGTAGAATATCTGTCACATATGGTCCCAGCTCCTGGTTCACTCATCCTGCCCTCCTGAAACATGCCAGGCTCTAAATCTGAGCAGCTCCACCGCAGACGGCAGCAGAGCAGTTGTCAAAGGCGGAGCTGGAGGCTCCCGTCACAGTCAGAGGCGAGGCAGACCGAAGCATGCTGAACCATCCAAGCTGAGCCTCCCAGCAAGACACAGGGGAACAGAGAGACGGGTAAGTTCATTCTGACTCTCACACACACTGATACACAGCTAGGAGACAATATTCCAGCCAATCACCAATACATAGGAATTTAGTATTTAGTAAACATATGAAATCGAATTCATTAACTTCGTTTTACAGTATTTTTATTAAAGTTTGGAAAGTAATAGTCTCAGCTATGACTAAGAAACCAGAGATGCACAGACGATCACAGTTCAGCTCGGGATTAAAGACATTGCATGAATGAAGTAAAGACTTAAATGTGCTATACGTAAACTGATTTATCATGTGGGAAGAGCATCCAAGCTGGGAAGAGATGGCGACGTGGAGACGTATGCTTACATGTGAGGATAGTTGTCACATAGCGTGGACGTAACTACAAACAAAAGGCATCGAATTTATAAAATGCAGACGTGTATAATATTCCATTCTATCAAACCACGGCACAGCTTCCGCTTCACCTGAGGGCTTGGCCTCAGGGGCTGACAACACATCTGTGGGGGAGTTTTGTTAACTTGTAATTGTGGCTGCTGCAATAAATGACTTTCAAACGTGTTTCTTTTAAAGAAATGATGTAGATAAATGAAATCGCACCAAACACATGGCTGATGTTATGCTGTGCAGCTGTGATAGACGCTACGTGTGACGTGTTTCTTTTTTCCTTTTAAATCTTTTGCAGTTTTTGTTGTTCCTGTCATGTTGCATCAAACCCAGAATGAGCAAAGAGTTTCAGAAACCAAAACAAGTTCCATTTCAATAACATATGTGTTGTCAGTAAGAGATGATAATGTTTGAATGTGCATTTGACACAGTAAGGAGCCTGTAGGGTTTGCAAAACTCTGCCTCCGTCTTTATTTAGCCATTTTAAATGGGGAACAAAATGCTTGAATGCTCCTGATGTTTAGATAAACAGTAAGTGTCTTAGAAATACTAAGTAAATGGATGCAGATACTTTAGTACATTGATATGTGCAGACGGTGTTAAACTAAGCAAGCTGAGACAAGTGGCATTTCCATATTTGGGTCCATCTTAATACTCGTATAGATTACTGTCGTGTACTCCAAAAGTACACGGGAGCTGTTATCCCTCTAGTCCTTCCCTTCCTGAAGTTTTTTTGATGGAAGATAAAAAGCCGTCCTCAGCTGAAGCAGGCATCGTATAAATAAGAAAGAAAGAAGGAATTCCTTTCCAAAAAGAGTCTACCTGGAAGTTATCCACTCAATTTGTCTCGCGCAGCCGCTGAAGCCTCGTGTTGTCTTTGGCTGGACTTTACAAGGTATTTGTGCATTGAATGAGTGCTGTGAATTTTTGTCCCCCATTACTGACACTGAAGTAGCTGAAAGAAGGATCTCCTCAGCGCTCAGACCGGACAGGAGGAACAATTAGAGTGACTTAGTAACGCTTTAGTGGAATGTGAGCGCTAAAAAAACCCACCTGAAAATAAGAGCTGTCCCCCAGAGTGATGGACTCGTTATTTACCCTTCGATTTCTCTCTAGACGGTGTCAGTTTTGTTTTTGTTAAGAATATTGATGGATTTTGACATAATACGTTTGAAATGGTTCTAAATGTACTTTTTTACTGACCGATTTATCACAACTCTGTTCGTTTACATAGAATAGTGAACCTGGGTGGGAGTGGACACGATTAAACTCATTCAATGTTTATTTTCTTTCAAATGTTCATTCCTTTCATCGTCTGTCCAAGCATCTCAATCTCAACAGCTTGGAGCGAATATTCAGCGCAGAGAGGATATTGTGTCTGCATCTTTGTGATGGTTCTGGCTTTAATTAGTACAGCCTGTATTAGTAATGTCATCTATTCTTTACAGGCTATGCTAATCTATGTCAGAATCAGCAATGCGAGGAGTCGAGGAGCATTAACCGTGCACAGCGAAATGATGTGGGGGAAGTGATGTGTTGGTCTTACGAAGGTCCAGCTGTTTCATAGTTGTGTTTGTGTCTAACATGTGTGCACCTCTGTCCTCGGCCATGTGTCAGTGAATCACTCAGTCGTCTACTTGTTTAATTACGTACAGTACAAGTGAGGTTTGGAGGATCACGGCTGCTTTAATCGGCCGATTTATAAAACTGTTGTTTTACTGTGGCACATTTTTACAATAATTAATAAACCAGGTTTCTGTTGTTGTTGTTGTTCCAGATGCCCATTGCTCATCATGAATCTGACTTCCAGTTCTGCTCACATCCACCTCATTGCTAACAATTCACTTGGTATGTGAAACCACAACATCGCATCCAGGACCTGGTCTCTGCCGACCATCCACACCCCCATAGTTAAAGCCTCCATTAAGGGCTTATGTGTTTCATTTAGTCAATAATAATAATAAATTCAGCGATGTTCTATGAATGCGTGTGTGTGTGTCATGTGCCTCCTGCGCTGCCTTCAGCAGGCTGTGATCTGAACCTTTTTAAAACCTTTCTCCACATCTTTAGGTGACTCTGTCTGGAAACAGCATAACATCAGCCATGTCTCAGTCCAAGGAGGAAACTTTACCGAGCTGCCATTTAACAGGTCAGAGAAGGAGTTTGATCCGCTGGGAGGACACACTATCTGGCAGGTAATGTCAGCTGGTTAGGGAAGTTTAAAGAATGTACAGAGAAGGAAGTGACCAAATTAAAAGCCTGAAGTGGATGCAGAGACGAGCAAATGAATGAGCCAATCAGTCGTAGTTTCCCAATAAAACATCCTTGAGTCTTTCTTTTCTCGTGTCTTAAATTGCAGGTCATCATCATTGTCTTCCTCACGGGTTCGCTTTCTCTTGTCACGGTTGTCGGCAACATCCTGGTGTTAGTGTCATTCAAGATAAACAAGGCGCTGAAGACCGTCAACAACTACTACCTCCTGAGTCTGGCCTTCGCTGACCTGACCATCGGCACGCTGTCGATGAACCTGTACACCACCTACATCATTATGGACCAGTGGGCGCTGGGGCCTGTGGTTTGCGACTTGTGGCTTGCAATTGACTATGTGGCCAGTAATGCCTCAGTCATGAACCTACTCGTCATCAGCTTTGACAGGTAGGAGAAGCTGATTTCTTACCTTTGGGTTTATATAAACTTTATATAATCTTCTGAGTATTAGTGCTACTTGTGCTTACTGCTTGGGTTTCCTTAGGTATTTCTCTGTGACCAGACCTTTGACCTATCGGGCCAAGCGAACAACCAAGAGGGCCATGACTATGATCGGATTAGCCTGGTCCATCTCTTTCATTCTGTGGGCCCCTGCCATCCTGTTCTGGCAGTACATTGTGGGTGACCGAACGGTCCTGCCAGATGAGTGCTACATCCAGTTCCTGTCCGAACCCATCATTACGTTCTGCACCGCTATTGCTGCCTTCTACCTGCCTGTGACTATTATGAGCTTCCTGTTTTGGAAGATTTATCAGGAGACAGAGAAGCGCGCTAAAGATGTACAAGGTCTCAAGGGATCTGGGGCAGGCACCAGCCCGAGCCAGGCTCAGAGTGGAAGACCTAGTGCCGAAGGTGCAGCCAGTAGCCAGAAGGGCTCATCAGCCATGCTGCGCCAGATGAGCTCCCAGAGCTGCAGCAGCTATGAGCTAAGTCAGCAAGATTCAGACAAGAACAACAAAGACAACGAGGTGATACCAGGAGGAACCGGTGGCCGTGGAACCTGTGGAAGGCTCTGCCTCCGGTTTTCATCACTACTGCCAGGCCAGCGTGCATCCAAGACGTCCGGCGCCGTGACGCCTACAGCGGGCGGCGCAGAGCAGAGCAGTTGTGACAGCTTAAATAACAACGACGTTGGTGGCTCCGAGGAGGAAGGTGATGGCGTGGACCCATCAAGGCCTCCAACAGGTTGGGAACAACTCTACTACTAGTAAGATATACACATTCTTTAAGTTACCTTTTGGTTTTAATGTAGTTGCATAAATAATCTGTCTGTCTATAGATGGTAAGAAGTCTAAAAAGACTAAGACAAACAAGGATGAGCAGCCGTCGAGGTCATCCACCGCATCAGCTATGGACCAATCACATGCTGCCATATCCATCAAGGATGCTGCTATGGCCAAACGCTTTGCTTCTAAAGCCAAGACAGAAATCAACAAACGCAAGAATGAGAAAAAGGCAAATGAGAAGAAAGCAGCAAGGACACTCAGCGCCATCCTGTTCGCTTTCATCACCACGTGGTTACCCTATAATATCATGGTGCTGGTCAACACTTTCTGTCAGGACTGTATCCCTGAAACGCTCTGGGCTCTGGGCTATTGGTTGTGTTACGTTAACAGCACAGTCAACCCCATGTGCTACGCGCTGTGTAACAAGACCTTCCGAACGACGTTTCGAGACATACTGATGTGCCAGTGGAATCAGAAGAAGAACAAGCCTCATTTCCATCAACGCCAGGGAGCGGCTTTCAGGAAGAAAGATCCAGTGTAGAGGAGCAACAAGCATTTCCTGAATTCTGTTCAGCGCTGAATGCAGCAAAAGCCTCAACTTTCAGGGGAATGGATCATCTGAACTGTGATCATCAAAACTTGCTCTAGACTTAAGGGAATTTTTGCAAAGCAGTGGCACCTGCTGTCTGTCCAAGCAACAGAAGCTCAACAGCTTGGAACGAATATTTAGTGCCCGGAGAGGATATTTAAGAAATCTCATGACCCCTTGTTCTTTTATTTAACCCAAAAAAATCACACTGACCACAACCTAATAATTTCCATTTTGTGAATATTCATGTTTATCGTGTATTTTATAGCCATGATTAGTTCTTGCACATGACAGACTGTGCATACCAATAAATAAATGTATCACCCAGGAACATAAATAATTCCTTTCCATGTTTTATACCTATCCTAGATTTCCTACATGAGCCATTGGGACTTTTTGTGACTTAGAAATGATCTAAAAGTCTTTTGGTAAGAAGTCAATGGTAACTTAATTTTCCCATAGAACAAAATATGAATATGACACAAATAAACACTATTAAACGTCAGTGTGAGTTTTTCAAATCTTCCTGTTGTCACAGCTACTGTAGTGCCTTTTGCTGCAGTAAATAAACCAAACCAAATACAGTTTAGAATCACAGGCATCTTTCATACACAGAAACCACTGGTGCACATAACAGCAAATGTTCATTCATGTGTGTTGATGTCAGAATGTGAACAGTTGAAAGAGTCAGACTTCATTTCTTCAACGTGACCATATTCACCATGACACTAGAGGATCCAAGTACAACTCACTGTGTGAAACTCTGACATCATATTAGAATTTTGTTACTTTGCACTTGAGTGTTTGTTGTGTTGTTGTGTTGTTGTGTGTCACCCAGTGTTGCTGATGCTTTCCTGCATTAATATTCAAATGTGCAGTATCTATGAGTTGAAGATTAATAAAATTACATGTGTAGCACTTGATCATGTTATTGGATACAATTAATATGTTATTTACAAATATGATGGTCTCTGCAAAAAGCTGGCACCATCTAGTGGCTTCATGACGAAACTAAAGAAATATTAATTTGACTTTGGTTCAAGCTGATAATGTTGTTTAGGTTTATATGGACGATTTCATCCATTGCCCTTAATACTACCAAAATTTATGTTACAGTACAAAGGCTCAAGATGTTTTTATTGTTTTTGTTTATTTTGGCTTCAGCTTACTTCTGTTATATTGTGAGAACCTCAAACCTCACGACAAAGAACATCTAAACTCCAATGAATAAAAATAAAGACTAGAATGAATAAATGTGCCAAACAGCAGAACCAGCATCATGCAGCTTGATGTAATGCCACTTTAAGAGTCTACACAGCACCATGGGTAATGTATGCACAAGCATGGGAATCATGGGAAATGTGGTGAGGGAGACACACACTGACAGACACATTCGATTACAGGCAGGACTATATTTTCTCCTCTGCATTTTTGTGTTTCCTGTTGTTATCCCAGTAGCTCTCCATCACTTCCATCACTCCCAGTCCGCCTCTCTAACAGACACTGAGCACACGGTGCCTGCCTCCTTTCATCAGACGGAGAGGAGGAGGGTAGGACAGGGTAAGAAAAGGAGGGGGGCCCTGTGTCTCCTGCATCAGCGCCAGCATCACTGCCACGCCAGCTTTCGTCACCGGAAAACAACGAGGAAGCTCGTCACACAACATAGACGAAAAAACAACACCAGCAGCAGATGCTCCTCCTCCCACAGACCTGCAGCTACAGATTAGGCCACAAAATCTACCTTTCTCAGGCACGGGCATCAAAACTCTGCTCCAGACTGGAGCATCACTCCCAGGCATGACCTGAGAGAGGCAGGCAGCCATCACACGCTCTCCATCAACATGGGCAACCAGGAGGCGAAGCAGAGGAAAGCTGCGGCAGCATCGGGTAATGGAAGCTACCCTTCACTGGATGAAGGCTGGAGAGAAGGAGACACAGCAAAGAAGGGGGGAAAGAAACTCCACAGTAAACATGGAGGTAAAGGAGCAGGCATCAATGGAGGAGGAGGGGGGCTGCATGGCACAGGCCCAGGCAGGAAGAAAAACAAATCTGAGTCCAAGTCCTCGGTTTTCTCCATACGCAAGAGAAAGAGCAACCTGAAAGGGAAAGGAGACGCGTGTTCGTCAGTGACAGGCTCCAAGGAGGACGTCTTAGCATCTCAGCATGACGAACTGGACAGCACCAAAACACCTGATCTGTCTGCGGACGAGCTTGGGCACTCGGAGACGGAGGCTGCTTTCCCAGAGAGCCAAAAGCCGCCGCAGCGAGGAAAACAGGACGATGCAGGAGGCGGAGGAACGCAGGAGCAGCAAACGCGGCGGAAAGCCTCGACGGCAGCAACCTCCCCCACAGAGGATGGAGGGCAGAAGGGAGGGAGCTCAGGGTCGGATACAGATATCTACAGCTTCCACTCAGCGGCTGACCACGAGGATTTGCTTGCAGACATCCAGCTCGCTATAAGGCTGCAGCACCAGCAGCTGCATGGGGGAGTTAACTCAATTGAGGAAGCACAAGATGAGGGAGAAAGGGACTTGAGCTGGGGAGGCGGAGAGGGGAGGAGGAAGCAGAGCGACGGTGTAGTCAAATTAACTCCTCATGAGGTGCTTGACCTGACCCCTGAATTAGAACTGGGTTCTGATGCCCTGTCGTTCCTAGAGACAGAAAAAAACTCTGATTCTGAAAGCCATGTGGACCTGCCTCCAACACCACAACTCCCATTCCACGCAGAGGTGGAGGAGACGGAGGAGAAGGAGGAGGAGCAGAGGGAGCTAGAGAGAGAAGCCTCGCTTTGTGTTGCTGCAGGCACAAAAGACCAGCATGCTTGGGTGCAGCAACCCCCTCACACCGTTACCATGGCTACTAAAGGGGGGGCAGCTGTCAGCCCTGTCCCCATGACAACGTGTGATAACAGCTTCCCTAGTCACACGTTTGACAGTGCAGGAAAAGCCCCAGGGGAGGTGAAGGAGGATGATGCTGGAGGTGAAGCCTGTCAGGAGGAGGAGGTGGATGCTGGGGTGGATGTGGCTCATAGTCCTCCGTCTGCAGACAGTCACAACAGAAGTCCTGAAGCGACCGAGGGGCCAAGCTCGGGGACGGTGTTTGAAGAAGGTGAGGGTCAGCTGGGCTCGGGTACTAGTGCAGAGTCCCTGGAGGACGGTCTGAGTGCTGCTGCTGGTGCCTCTCACCCACAGCGCAGGGCGAGCAACGTGTGCTTCAGCCCACTGCCTCCCCAGGAGAGCCCCACCTTGGCCAAAAGACTCCTCAGGTCCAGCCACTCCTCCACCTCCTCCAGCCCTGTGGTGAAACCCTACCCTCCCATCTTCCCCTCCTACATCAAGACCACCACCCGACAGCTCAGCTCCCCGGGACACTCCCCAGCCCTGTCCCCCTCCCACAGCCCCCTGTCCGCACGGAGAGCCCACCATCACGTCCACAGGTACCGGGGGCTCACTGCATGCAAAAAATGACTTTTTTTGGTTAGGTCATCATCACTCGGGTGCTCAGGGTGCTGGTGATACCCACATAATGCAGGATGACATCATTTTTTTCTGATCCAGGAGACATTTGAAAGTGATTGACGTGAATTCGTGCTGGCATATTAACTAGAAATGCACGTGTTGACAGGACCGCGGCTGACGGCCACCATCTCCGTAGGCAGCGTTCCCGAAGTCTCGCCGGGCCTCTGAGTCGCTCCGCTGACTGGACGGAGGAGCTGGAGAGGAGGCTGAGGAGCAGAGAGGAGGACAGCGAAGGTTCAAGAGAATATCTGCTGGGCTACAGAGGAGGAGGAGGCAGCCAGCCTTTATGCGCTACCAGGAGATCCTCCTGTGGACAGGGCTCTACCTGCGGCTTCCAGGACATCTTTACAGGTGAGCGTCAGAATATGTTGATCCTTGTCACACTGTAGCATTTGTGTTGAACATATGAAGAAATAGCAAGTTCATGTGTGTGTGTAAAGGTTACGATGCTTCTAATACTAAACCCTGTCCAGGCCGAACCCTCCTGGAGAAACTGTTCCTCCAGCAGCAGCAGGAAGAGCCCGAGGAGGCACAAAGGCTCTGCTCCAGGATCCTGGCCATGGGCCTCCTGCTGCCCTTCACCGACTGCTTCAGAGAGCAGCTCAGCGGCAGCACCGCCCACGTCGCCTCCGCAACGTCGGCTAAGTTCGATGTAAGTTCTTTGTGTTGCAGTTGACTTCAAAGTTATTTGCATTTGTTAACATGTTCATCCTACTCGTTCTTTAAACACAACCCCTTCTCCAGCACGACCAGCTGTATACATGGGCAGCAGTTAATCAACCGCCTCACTCACTGGATCCCCTGGATGGGAAGATGCCAGGACTCTTTAAGGGCCCTTGGCCTCCAGTCAAGACTGGGCTCAAATCCACAGAGACAGGTGAGAATAAAGGATACAGCTCCTGGTAGATTCTTTCCTACAGCGGCTCAGTAGCATGAGATGATAACGATGGCTGTGTGAAAAGACTCTGACCTTTGTTTTCTATTCTCCTTTTTTTCCTGTTTCAATCTTTGTGTGGATCTACATTGTTTGGTGATTGTAGAGGACAATCAAGGTTAGTAACCATTTGTGTAACTGTGGTTATTTCTGTGCTGACTCAACGTCAGGCAATGTGCTGACTGGCAGATTTCCACTGTTAGTCCACAGGCAAAAAATATCTGCCATTCGTCCCTGCAGTGGGTGGATCTGCTTCCTGTTTCCTCTCAAACAGTTTGTTACTTCATAAAGTCCCTGCAGGTGAATGAGCTATAAAATAAATGACGTGGCCTCTGGCTCTGTCAAACGCGTACAGATCCAGAGACGATTTTATTAGTTGAACAAAGCATCTTTTACATAATTTATTATATATATGTTTACAGATAGTTACAGGAGTAAACAATGTTTGTGAAAAGTGTTTGTGTTTTACCACCTCCTGCTGATGGGCTGGTGTGTTTTGGTCCAGAACATCACGCAGCCCTTTTGGATTTGAGGGAACAGCAGACGGAGAACCAAGAACGTCAGGTTTGTTCACCGGATTGAAATTTGACTTTCACCAAACTGTACCGTAGGTGAATGATTCATAGATTTCTTTGGCTCAAACACACCATCAAAGTATGCACCTAATCCAGAAAACACCAAAACATTACAATGCTAATAATGAGAACTGTGTTGTAAAATTCAATTTAATTAAAACAGATCCAGGCAGAAAACAGACAGAGTTAATGGTACAATGCACCATATTAGCTGTTGCTAGCTGATTTTCCAAATCTATCTTCGGTCATTTTGACTGTTCGTGACATTCGGCCTTCTTTATTGGTATTGTTTCCATCCTCATTGTCCTGTATTATCTGCAGGAGGAATGTGTGCTCCCCTCGGCAAAACTAAAGGAAAAACACGTTAATGTCATCCAGCAGCTGGAGCAAACGATAGAAGACCTCAGGACTAAGATTGCTGAGCTGGAGCGACAACCCCCTCTGCTGGACAGGGACAGTATGAACCCCCCCACTCTCACCACAGACAAGGAGTGTGGGGGAGAGGAGGGCCTGCTGAGAGCAGTGTGTGATGCTCACCTGCAGACGGAGGCAGGTCTCTCGCTGGGCTGCCTGGAGGTCAAGTCGGTTCAGACCTCGCCCATGGACGAGAGCTTTAAGTTCAAAGTGCCTTGCAGTGACTCTGGGGAAGGTACCGGCTTCCTGGTGCCCCCACCCAGGCAGGAAGGTTTTCACTGCTCATGTCAGCAGCAGCCTCTGTCAGAAGTTCAGACTGTGGCGCCTCCTCCTCCACCACCTCCCCCACCACCGTTACCAGGAGGTTTAATGCCACCTCCTCCACCCCCACCGTTACCGGGAGGTTTAATGCCACCTCCTCCACCCCCACCGTTACCGGGAGGTTTAATGCCACCTCCTCCACCCCCACCGTTACCGGGAGGTTTAATGCCACCTCCTCCACCCCCACCTCCCCCTCCACCGTTACCAGGAGGTTTAATGCCACCTCCTCCCCCACCACCTCCTCCTTTGCCTGGTGGCATTGCTCCCCCACCTCCTCCTCCACCACCACCAGGCTGTGGGCCTCCTCCTCCTCCACCTCCACCAGGATCTATATGTGTCCCTCCAGCTCCTCCGGGGGCTCTGGGCTCTTTGCCTCCTCCTCTGCCGTTAGGGCTCTATGCACTGGGTCTGACTCAGGAGAAACCGCCCAGAAAGGCTGTGGTGGAGCCGCCCAGACCCATGAAGCCTCTCTACTGGACCAGGATCCAGCTGCACACCAAGAAGTAAAGATAACAACACGTTGCCTCAAAATGACGCTGCATTACTTACACCTTCAGCTTCTTGTTGATATTTATTTTAAAGTACCACTTGTAAATGATGTTTTGTGTCTCTTAGGGATGCGTCTTCTTCGTTGGTGTGGGAAACAATAGAGGAACCAGATGTGGATTTTGAGGAGTTTGTGGAGTTGTTCTCCAAAACAGCTGTTAAGGAGAAGAAGAAGCCACTTTCTGACACCATTACTAAGTCCAAAGCCAAACAGGTTGGCGTGTTTACTGAAGCGTGTCTAATATTTATGTGCAGTGATTCCCACTCTGCTCTCACACTTGTGTTTTTTCTTCTTAGGTAGTGAAGCTTCTGAACAACAAACGTTCTCAGGCCGTTGGAATCCTCATGTCCTCCCTGCACCTTGATATGAAAGACATCCAACACGGTGAGTTTTAAATCCACAGTTGTTTTATTATAACTTATATGAACTAATATTTGTCTTTGCTAGTTTTTATTTACATGTTTGCTTGGATCTGGGAGTTAAAAGACTCTCTCACTTTCTGTCAGCCATCCTGAATTTGGACAACACGGTGGTGGATTTGGAGACACTGCAGGCCCTGTACGAAAATGTGAGCAACACACTCGTCACCGTAACCTTTAGCAGATTCAGTCATAAGGAAGAATCCTCACGTTATACTACATATTAGTGGGGGGATGTAGATGGTCAGTGTCTTGCGTGTCTCCTACAGAGGGCACAGCAGGAGGAACTGGATAAGATTGAAAAGCACATCAAGTCATCAAAAGACAAAGACAACGCTAAACCTCTGGACAAACCCGAACAGTGAGTCACTTATCTGACAGATGACCTGCTAAATGCTGTGCATCACGCTGTGAAGGGATAAAGCTGCTGGTGTTTATCATCTGTTGCAGGTTTCTGTACCAGCTCTCCCTTATTCCAAACTTCTCTGGCAGAGTCTTCTGCATCCTCTTCCAGTCGAGCTTCACTGAGTGCATGTCGTCCATAACGAGAAAACTGGACACTCTGCAAAGGCTGTGCAAGGTAAAGGACGCGAGGATCAGACTCTGACTCTGTTTCTGTCTTCTAATCCTCACCCTCAACTCTACAACGGTCTCATGTCTGCAGGCGTTACAGGACTGCACAACGGTGAAGCAGGTTCTAGGTCTGGTTCTGGCCTTTGGTAACTTCATGAATGGTGGAAATCGAACCAGAGGCCAAGCTGACGGCTTCAGCCTTGACATCCTGCCCAAGCTCAAAGATGTCAAGAGCAGCGTGAGTACGACGCCGCAATAAGCATCCAGTGGAACTAAACACATTTAAAACCAACAAATCTATAATATGTGATGTAACAATGAGATGTTTAATTTCATTTTGTGCACACATGCAGGACAGCACGAAGAGTCTCCTGTGTTTCGTTGTGGCGTACTACCTCAGACACTTCGACGAGGTAAGCAGTTCCTTCCATAGCTCACATTCAGAGTTAGGATCTAAACCACGCTGCTCTTTATTAATAAAACGTTTTGCTGTGTGTCTCTGTCATTAGGATGCTGGCAGGGAGACGTGTGTGTATCCTCTCCCCGAGCCCCACGAACTGTTCCAGGCTTCACAGATGAAGTTTGAAGACTTTCAGAAAGATCTGACCCGATTCAGGAAGGACTTGAGAGGTGCTGTGGCCACACAAACACAAAAACATACTGTTTGCACCATAACCTGTGTCCCTCTCCATGACGTCATGCTTCATGACGGTTGTTTTACCAAAAAGCAAAACCCTATTTTGATATATATATATATATATATATATATATATATATATATATATATATATATATATATATATTTATTTATTTATTTATTTTTCAGCTTGTACGTCTGAAGTGGAAAAGGTCTGCAAGGCTGCAGATGAAGATAACTTGCAGCCCTTCAAAGAAAAGATGGATGAATTTCTAACGCAAGGTAAAAACGCTAAATTTGGAATATGTTGCTATGTAACCTTGCTCCTGAATGAAGAAAATCTTGTACTGACTTTTGTTTTAATTGTTCCTGCCTTAGCTAAACAGGAACTGGAAACCCTGGATGCTCAACTCAGCGACACTCACAAACTGTAAGACCAAGCTTCATCTTTATGTTTTCTAAGTCGAATGTGCCAGTGGAGAGTTAGGAAAAGATCAGCACAACAACAGCTCATCCACATGCAGCCCAGAAATGTGTGCTCCTGTGCACACGTGTCTGTAATGTGCCACACAGCTGTTTGTGGGCAGGAGGAAAGCGTAAACTGGCTTGTAGCCCGTAACACAGCTTAAAATGAAGTCGTAATTATAGCACAGGCACATCTATCATTAACATCAGTATTGTAAAGGTAAACTGAAGTTACTGAAGTAGGCAAAAAAACACAAAGATCACATTTGTGCTTTATTAACATTGATGTCCAACATTCCAATCTACGTTTACAAGCAAAGAGACTGTGAGGGAGGCGACTATATGGCCTGTTGTGCATCTGTGAATAAAAAGTAAACGCGTAGCACTAAACCATTCACTGAGCATTTCATGGACATGCATCTGGGACCCGTATGCAGACATGAAACCTTCCCAAGCTGTGCTACAGTGGGAATCATGTGCACTGGGATTCTTCCCTCAGTGCTTTTCACTGCCCCGCTAGATGTATGAGCATCTATTTATACACAGGGTGATCAGGTACTGATGACACTGTGTCCTGTCAGGTTCCTGGAGCTCACAGTGTTCTTCTCAGTGAAGGCCAAGGCAGGAGAGAAGGAGGTTTCACCCAGCACGTTCTTCTGCGTCTGGCACGAGTTCTCATCGGATTTCAAAGAGCTGTGGAAGAAGGAGAACAAAGTCATTCTCAAGGAAAGGTTGTCATTACATCCTGCTTCTGTCTTTCTCTTTCTTTAGCAATAACAATACAAACATATGTTATATTCCCTCTTTATGCTCTTTGGGAATTGTTTCATTACCATCTCAACACAAACACTGCAACTGTTGTGCTGTGCAGGCTGAAAGCAGCAGAGGAGTCTTTCCGTCAGGCTAAGGAGAAGGCTTCCTACAGCGTCAAACCCAAACATGCCTCTGGCATCGTAAGTCAACTTCGCTGCTTGTTTTTGGGCTGTTGGTTGACACTGTCGACACTGTGTAAAACATTAAATCTTTATAATGACGCTCTTTCCACAGAAAGCCAAGCTTGGCATGAAGATTTGAATCTGTAAACCTGGCATGCATCTGACCAGCGGCAAGTCAGTGACTGATGTATATAAACCGTACAGCATAAAATCCACATGGCATCCAACCAAGTTTCAGCAAGTTCCTTTTATATTTTCTAGTTTGATCAGCTTTGCCTCATCGGAGAGCGAGCTGTCGCTGTCTATTCCTGTCCAACGTCACCCAGGGAGGATGTTACTGCGGAGCCAGCAGGCACCAGGAAAACACCATGTGTTGTGGGGAAATCACAAATCATGACAGATTATGTATGTTATACATTACATCTTAATGTCTGTGCAACGTATAACGTGTGCCCATTTTATGGAGATACAGTTAAGCAGAATGCTAAACAAACTGTCCAGTATTTGAGAACAATAAAAACATTGAGCACTTAATTCCATGTAATCTCACAAAAGAAACATCACTAGCTCTTCTGTCAATTGTACAGTATTAACCACTGGGGGCAGTAGACATCTTGGAAGGCTGTTAGTGGTGAATGTAGCAGAAGAAGAATTTGTTATCTGGTCACAATCATAGAGTTCAAGGCCTAATGTTGACCGAATGTGCAACTGCTGTTTTTTTACATGAAGTGGAAAGGATGTTTTTTTTAATCTTGGTTTATATTTAAATGTGATTGAGTTACCTTTAGCCGTTCATGTGTTCAGAGCCACCAGAATGTGGCCCAAAGGTCTGGATGTGTTGTATGACACAGACAGCGCCATCGTGTTGCTAGTTCATAAGGCACTTTATGTTTTGGCCCAAGAATATACAATAATGTTTCTTTGTGCATGTAAGCAGATGATCCACTCAATCACAGCCTTTGGACCTGATAATGTCAGGGGTCTGGGTTGACTGTGGAGGACGCAGACGCTATATGTATGTGTTTCACTGTGCCTGGGTAAACCATGTTTTTTAAGTTTAAAAAGCTTTTTTTTCCTGAATGTATTAGACAATACAGTCCTGCAACACATTTCATATTATACTAAAGCAGTGAAAAGCTGAGAACAATCAGTGCTACAGACATTTTACAGTAGTGGCTGAGGAGGTACTAAGACTTTCTCCGTATTTCTAAAAGCCAGTGGACATTAGCAGGTGAGGGGTGTCACTGTAAAGCCCTTTCTATAATGATCAGAAGGAGACACCTTGTTTAGGAAACGTTTGTCTAGAAACGCTAAACTCAAAAACAGGCCCAAGTCCAATAATTACTTTACAAAGGTGGCATGACGTGACATGTGACATCCATTACGACACATAACACGCATACTGTGCATTGCTTTCAAAGTTACTGATCAATGGACCGTGCTGTGCTCTGATACTTTAGCTCCGCACATTTCATGATTTAGACCCAAACCCAATATCAGCCTAAAGGACAGAGACACAGTTCCTCACAGCCTTGTGTGGATGATAAGAAGCTGGAGGAGGAATAGAGGAACTTTTGGACGCTATGATGTGCGGCTCCAGTAAGAAGACGTAAAGGAGTTGGACTCTGGTTTGGCAGAAAAATACACGTTACTAGTTAAACAGTGTGATCTCTGCTTGTCACTATTTGCACGTCTTAGCTGCCCAAGTCTGCAGTGATGTCAGATTAAATGACATGATAAAGTGCTACTAAATGCTGTTAGTCTCTCAGGAGAACAAAGCTGGTCTCACAGGATGTAAACACACACGCTTTCCCCCAACACGACACACAAACCGGTGCCGTAAACCCTCCCAGCTGGGCAGAGTGGAACAGCCTTTACAGGTGTCATTTTAATGTATGTTCTGAACATGCCATAAGGTGTGTGTGTGTGTGTGTGTGTGTGTGTGTGTGTGTGTGTGTGTGTGGTCCTCTGGTTGGTCATATCTTTGCTGTTGCCAGCTGTGTGAGGAAGGATGTGTACAGTGCAATGAATCACAGCTATTGAATTTTTTCTGCTGAATCATGGATTTATCAATGTAAAGTAACAGACAGTAAAACTAAAGATTGTTACAGACAGTTTTGTGTTTCTTGTAGTGATGTCATTCTAGATTTCTTTCATATGACAGATTCATACAGTGCAGTGTAAAATAAGCAGGGTTATTTGGAAGTTTTCTCGCTAATATTTAAATAGATACAAAAAGCGCTTGTTTCTTTAGGCAAGAAGCACAAAGACCAACCAAAGTAGATTTTCAGAGTCCGTCACACAGTGAAGTTTATTAGTTCCAGCTATTACAAACCCCCCAGAACAGGATTCACACTCTACGGCGCTGGCCTTGTGCTTCATATGCAGGTTTACTGTTCTGGGCTGTTGGGTCTAAAAAAAACTATCTGTTCAATTGTAATTGATCACAGTAAAAACACTAGTAATGATCTGGAGCAAATCAGCACCTCACCCAAGTCTCTGACGAGCATCAGGCTTCGCTCGACTAACTTGTGTTGGGAACTTTTAACGATCATCATCTCAACTCATCATCTTAAATGCTGTGAAACAGGCTGAATGACAATCAACACTATATTAGCACGTGGGTCTAAGTGGTGTCTTTAATGCTCCACTAAAGCCAGAGTTTATTTGACACCTCTGAATAGAGCTTAAAACATTAATTAGCTGCTGTGAAACGCAGCCCGGCCATGTTGCTCCATCACACCCAGGCTGGCGATGAGGTAACAGTGCAACTATGACCTTCACACCCACCATTAAATCCAGTTCGTGTGCGTTGCTGCATTACGTTGCCTGTGCGACTAACTGAGGGAATGATTGGTAAGGACACATCATTAGTTGGAAAAAAAAGGGGGATTTATCTTCGGAGCTCAACAAAGGCGCGTCAGCCTACATGGAGGAAATGGCGTGTAGCCGCCATTGCTGCTCATGGCTTCTTCCACCTAGTAGGCAACACATACACCTACACAAGCAACAAATGACGTAGCGCTCAAGCTGCGCACACGTCGACAGGCTCCTGTGGACGCCTCATAAAACTCTGCTTCACTCCGCTGCCTTTAAAGTTGCTCTGGCACATGTTGACTCCGACACGCACACGTCTCTGAAGGCACTAGTTTAGGATTTTGACAAGCAATACATATTCATCCGCTTCTTCATGAGAGCCAAGAGCACGGCGGTACCCGGATGGACTGTCATGGCCGCCGTCGCTGTGGGTCCACAGAGAGGAGAGAAGGAAGGCAAATGTTTGTACCGTGGGTTTTTTTCAAGCTTTATCTCGTTTTTATAATGTCGGACGTTGACAGGACGCCGCCCGAGCTTCCGTCGAGTTCACAGTAAGAAACAAGTCTTTCCCCGTAACTTTGAATGTCTTCGCGTGGGTGGGGGCTTTATTTTGGTGTAAAATAACTGGCATTAAAGTGCACAGACAATCATATTGTCGCTAAGTGGCTGACATCTTGTCAGCGTGTCGAGGTAGAAATTGCCACAGAGCAGTAAAACATCCCCGTGTGCCGCCTTCTTTGTTGCTTTCTGCCCGCTGCCTTTAATTCTCCCACTGATGCAGCGATCCCCCCTCGCGTTTCCTAAACTTAAGCGACTGTGGAGCAAGTCGCTCTGAAAAGTGGGGACCCATTAAATGAACGCGCTGGACTGAGCCGCGTCGTTAGCCCCGCAGCCTCCTGGCAACACGCTGTCGCCACTTCGGTCGGTGTGATCTGCCTGAGGCTGCGACCTGGAGCTGCAATTTGGAGACGATGCAACTTTTCCTCTCATCTCCAGGCTTCGTGTGTTTGTCCCGTGGAGATGCGTGCGGGCCCGGAGCAGCCCGCTGTACCTGCGCAGCCCAGGTGCCCCCCTGCTCCGTGGACACCGGTGCTGCTCAGATTAGTCCCGACCCAACTTGCAAGTGTTCAGTTTTATTAGAAGTAACAGAAGCTACACATGCTCATGACTTTGATTTGTTGTGCATGACTCGCACTGTGTTTGCAAACGTTTGCATCGCTGATTTGGCTCAGTGCAGGTGTTTGTGAGGACATTACCCAACATTAACATTTCTTACAACAGAAGTGAAGCTGGTGCAGATAAGTCATAGAATCGTGGCGGCCATTTTTCCCCAACATGGCTTCCTCTGATCCACAGTGTTGACAGCTGACTGAGACACACGGTTTCAGGCTAATGGCTCCTGTTGATCTGTACTAATACTTTAAGAGCATCATGTTTTATTGAGGGGCTCATGACATGTTCTCTTTTAATAATAGAACTCAACGTTGGATACAAATGACATGTTATTGATTCCCTTCGACTACTGACGATGCAGAACCTGTTGGAATCACTGTTTGTAGAAGGACGTCAATGTCTTTCAGAGCGGAATAACATTTTGTATAACGTGAGGATCTATAACAACACTAACTACTCCACACGTGAGGTTATTAAGGTTTGTCATCTGCAGTTTATACCTGCAACAAGGCCTCAACTGCGCCCACCAGCTGCTATAATGCTCTGTGTTTGGTAGTACATAGCTGTGTGGTCAACTAATCTCTGTGATGAGAATGGTTGAACCGCAGAAGTTGTTTCACTGATGCACTCCTCCGTCCGAAGAGTTTGCACAGCTCTGAACCCAAAAATCCCAAATGTCTGTGACCTTGTGGTTAAGACACAATGTCAGGCCCCTGGCATCAGTAATGAAGCCAAATTGTCTGTTTTTGTTTGTTTACATTTTATTATTTTTAATTTGCAAAGCAAACCGGTACAAAAAAGTCGTTCAGAGGATTCTTCACAAATTAGAATATTTATATATAACATAATAAAACTCGTCAAAAGTCTTATTACATGTCTATTTGTTTAGACTTTGTTTTCTGATGTCCCTACTTATCTTAAATGTGTGATGTGCTACTGCTAATCCATTTAAAAGTCCTTTTCAAACGAGTCCTGTTTAGTTGTTTCTACTGTGTTTCATGGTTTTATTAGTTTGTGATTTTGCGTGTGGTGTGGCTGATGACGCACCCTACAGCTCTATGAAGAGTGGACAGCGCCTGGAAAATTGAGTATTTGGAGCTGCTCCTTTACACATGTGGCATTTAATATGTTAACATCCACATAAGAAGCCTCCTTACGTACTGAAAGTACTAGATTTGAGGACAGTTGGCCTCTGGGCAGAACGTGAAGGGAGCACAACATGCAAAAATATGAAGGCATCACCAGCTGTGTTGTAAAAATGACTACATGCCCAATAATGGATTAAGAATGTTCATTGAAACTCTAACTGGCTCAGACGTGACACACTGCTATACAAGATTCTCTCCACATATTATTTTTTCTAACTTGACTCTCATTGTAACTCAAGTTACAATATACACCGTGAAATTTGGTAATGTTCTCTTTTTCTCAAACAGGTAACCGGCCACACTACAGGTTCCTCTCCTCCACTGACATGTATTGATCTTGGAGACTTTCTGACCTGGACTACAGGTAAGAATGAAGCTGTAGTGTTTCTCTATATATTGAGTTTTATTGGTTGCAGCTTGACTGTTTGTTAAATTATAGTGTAGTCAGACATCATATGATTGTGGAACTGTAGTACATCTTGTAAGCTTTAGCACACGCATACCTTGTAATATGTTCTATTATATAGCTGCTAATTCTGCTATAAAGCTTGAATAGCAGATATATTGGAAAATCCTGTGATTACCTTACTACATCCACAAATTGAAGAAGGTAAGTTGCAGCTAGATTCTACTAATTCTAGAATAGTTTGCTTCTAGGTTCACTTTACCTTTGGCCACTGTGAATGGAAGAAAGGAAGGCTGACCTACACATGTTTTGATGTCCACATATGCCACACATCTACCTATATTATATTAGAGATGTGGAGATCAGAAACCAAAGTTCTCATCAGTGAGCTTGCTTACTCATAGGTGCACTGTAGTTAATAACATACAAAATGTTTGATTTATACCCTTACAGATTTCTGCAGATCACCAGCAATGGAAGAAGATCTCACAATACCTCATGACTTGGTCAAAAACGGCAGCATATCAGTAATAGAGGATGAAAAGGACAAGGTAAAAGACTTTGTATATAAGCATATCAGAGAAGGGACAGATGGGTCTCTCTTCAGTAACCCAGAAGAAGCTGCCATTAAGGAATACGGGAGTTCCACTAAGAAAGCGATACTGTACTATAACTATAAAGCTCCCTGTAAAAGTCAGCAGGGAGCAGTTTTTTCTGGAAAGATTTTGAGTTTTGGTTGCTCTGTATGTAAAGACACTTCCACATACAGTCCAAATGATCTCCTGAAGCATTTCCAAGTGGCCCATAAAGGAACTCTTCCTACATACCCTTGTGAACTTTGTGGTTTTGTCACAAACGAGTTTTCTGCTCTTCAGCGACATCGGATTGAGCACAGAAATACTCTGGTTAAATGTGAACTGTGCAATGACGATGTTCAGTACTCGCTGCTTTTGCTCACAAGACACTACATTATGTGTCACAGTCTAAATGGACAGTTTAACTGTGACTGGTGCGAGTTTACAACTATGGATGCAGGGACATTTGTCCAGCACATCCATCACCACAACGAGAGTCCTTGGAAGTGTTCAAAATGCAGACACATCAGCCTGAACGAAGAGGATCATCAGAAGCATTTGAAAGCTCACTCTGGTACATTCCCTTTTACTTGTCAAATATGTGGATATGGTGCGTCAAGGAGTGAGCACGTGAAAAAGCACACTGCATCCGTTCACAAAGAGGAGAGTGACAGGAGGAGGATATCGAAACTGAACTGTCTTTCTGGGAGTTTACCAAACCAAAATGGAAGGCTAATCAAACCGGACCTGTCGTTAGAGGAGACGCACCACTTTGTGGATGGGAATGTAGTAAGAAAGGACAATAGAACTAGGAACCGAAGCTCTCATAATACAGAGCAGTCGACATCAGTGATGTTACAGGAATGTGACAATATTGCAAACGCTGATGCTGGAAGTCACACCAACCCTAATGGCCTGACTGTTCTGATGGTTAAGAACAAAATCTCTCTCCCTCCCAACTGTACAACCAAAGTGATGGGATTTAAGATGGTTGATGGCAAAAAGCATTTAGTTCTTAAAGTAATTCCAGCAGGGAACCAAGATCCATCCACACAGAACCATTCCTCCATAGAAGATCTGGGCTTGTTGGCATCAAAAACGCTGTTGGATAAAAGCAAAGTGTCTGTTGATAATGGGGAATGCTCCGACAGCAGGAGCTCATCATCACATTGCTTTGCCGTTTCACCGAGGAGTGGAGCTTGCATACAGATGGACCAAGATGATATTATGGCAGTGAAAGTTAAGCTCGAGGAGGAAGAAACGTCTGTTTGCAATCTTGATTCTACCGCACAGAAAGATGATGTTGGGGAACAAACGGATACATCTTTAACCTGTTCCGATATGTCATTTCCTGTGACAGATGAATTTGATCATGACAGCGACCAAATTCATGCAAGTCAAACATCTTGCTCAGAGTTTGATAAGAACTCTGATGCTACTGGCCATAATGGTTCTAATGCCAGTAATTTGTCATGTGTTGATAAAGTTATTGGCTCATATAAACCCTTAAAAGTTGTTGAGGAAACATCGCTTTTCAAACCAATCTGTAAAACAACTGCAGAGAACTCTGGAGCCGAAGATGAGTTTTTGTTGTCTGATAGAGTAACAGACAAACCCACGAACAACAACAAAAGGAACTGTGCTTTTGACAATAGAGAAAATGAAGACCAATCATCTCAGAGTACTCCAGAAAAGACAGACAGGGCTGGGACTGATAGTAAACTTAAAAACGGCAAGCAGGCTTTTGAAAAGCTTTTGAAAAGCTCAGAATCCTCCGTGCCCACTTTAGAAAGCCACAATGAGACTAAGGGCTCTGAAAAATGCATACACAATTCACCAAACCAAGAAGTGTTTTCCTTTCATAACTACTCTAAGGAAACATTCAGCACTTCACCTAACACTACGCAAAGCTTTGACAGCATGTCGGAACACTCACCTGACAACAAAAGTATTAGTGAATCCTCAAATTTCAATCTGACACTGGCAGAGTCTCCAGAACGATTCACAGAAAGTGGCAATGAAGACTTAACTCAAGAAAAAAAACAAGAGGACATTAGTAAAGTGTCAGCAGGTGACATAGAGGTTGATGAGTGCATAGCCAGTGTTTATGATTCTCCCAATGAAGATGAAACCTCTGACTCTGTGTTCCATGATTTTAATATTATAAAAGTTGAGGAGGAAAGCATTCCCGTTTCAAAGAATCCGGCAGATGCCAGAAATAATTCCACTGGCTTGGGCAGTTTTGTATCAGAACATTCAGATGAAATCGTTACCCAACAACTAAATAAAGAAAGGGTAGAATCTTTAAGTGGAACAAGTGATTCTCTAAAACAAACAAAAACAACTCTACGAATTCTCCAGTTGCCAGAGGGTAAGCAGCCAGTCCTCCTGAGGACTACTGAGAATCGATTTGCCATGCCCGTGCAGGTTAAGTCCACTCCAGGCTTCAAGCTGATAACCAGTTCTGCAAATCCTCAGATTAATGTATCTTACATGAAACCAGGGATAGAAAAAGCATGTAACCCTAAGGGCGCCACTCTAAGTCCAAGCAACCTGAGGCTGGGTGTGTCCGCACCAAAGGCAGGGCCTACTGAAAAGAAAGGGACAACTCTGCTCTCTACTGTTCAACCTGGTGTTAGCAGCAGCTCCAATCACTACCTAATAAACAGGCCAGGTTTTAAGGGACCTGTACTGCTTTCAAGCGCACCGCATAACACGAATGCTGACAAAACCGCAAAGACGCAGTCTACTTGCTATTTGGTACAAAGGTCCGTTCCACTTGTTCAGACCCCAAGTAATCCTAGTCTCAAACTGGCGAGCACACAACTCCCAGTAAGGTCACGGCCGGTTCTGGCCATGCCCGTGAGCTCTGCCGATAAACCCGGGGCTCTTCAGCCTGGTCGGCAAGCATTCTTGCTCCGGTACATTACTCCGTCCAAATCTGGCCTACTTCTAAACAAAGGTGGTAAGTCTGTAACTCAGTGCAGCCAAATCGGTGAAAATACTGCAAACAAAGTCATATTTAAAATAGTCACTCCTTCTGGTAGCCTCCTTACGAGCAGCGCTTCCACCTCTAATAATCACCCTTTGTTTTTAGCCACCAGACCACAAACCCAGTGTTTCCTAGTGTCGTCCAACAAAACTAATGCAAACGCCACCAGTGGAATCAAGAAATTAATCACCCTACAAAATACTGCACAGAGAGAAGCCACAGAATCCTGCACTTCACCCCCTCAGATGAATGTAAAGGTAACACCAGGCGAGGCAGAGAAACCTGCTCTAGCCCCTAGGCCGATTCGGCCTCCAAGCCAAAGGAAAAGGCGCAGGAAACAGTTGTTTGATGAGCTTCCGTCAACGATGCATAAGGCTAGAAGACTCTCAAATAAAGCACTGACTGAGAAAGAGTCTCCTGCGTTATGGAAGCCCACAGCCAAAGAGGTTGAAAGGACGCTGAGACTTTCCCCATTTACTCCTTCACAGCCGGTCAAATACCCTCGTAGATACCAACCAGTAGTGGTGCTCAATCACCCAGATGCTGACATTCCTGAAGTGGCCAATATCATGAAGGTTGTCAACAGGAACAAAGGTGCTGTTACTAAAGTATCACTGTCTCAGAAAACAATCCAAGCGCTCTCTGAGCTTGATGCTCTAGAGAAGAATTCTTCAACCAAAAGCTCATTGTCGCACGGCAGTGACGTAAGACCGCGACCAGTTCACAGTTCTGTTCGTGAGCGATTCCTTTTGACTCTGAAATTAAGGAAAAAAAGCAGGAAGAAATATGAGGTAGTGGACACTTTAGCAGGTTGTGGACAAGACTCTGTGGTGTTTGACTGCTGGTTTTGTGGTCGACTCTTCAAAAGCCAAGAAGACTGGATCGGCCACGGCCAGCGGCACCTCATGGAAGCAACCAGAGACTGGAATAAGCTATTCTGAAAGTTTTCAATCACCTTCAAATGGCTTTATGGATATTTTCTCCGTGTGAAGTGCAACAAGAGGTTAAATGTGTATATTTTTATTGACCTTCCACTATGCTTTGAAACTGTAAATACATATTCTTAAGTGAGTTAGTTAAACTTTTCATACTTATTCCGGTATTAATTGTACTGCTAGCATGATGTGAATCATGCATGCACAGGTCACATTGAACTGTGAAAATGGTACACTGTAATTAGGAGTTGTGGTTAGAGCACTGGCATAGACGTGAGACTATCGCTAAAGGTCGTATACAGAGTTGGGTTAAATTACTCAGGTTATTTCATATTCTCCTGGTTTGTCACATTTGCTGAAAGTTAAAAAACAAAACAAAATCATAAGCCTAGTTTAAGGGACTTTTGTATATTTTAGTCGTTTCAATTTGTATACAAGCTTTAGTTGTTGCCACTTGTGATGAAAATTAATGTTCTGGTCCTTTTTGTATAATGTTTTAATTGAACAATATATTGTTTTACACTCAGATTTAGTTTACAATATTTTCTAATCAGGATTTTGTCAACCTGCAAAATGTGTCATCACTACGGTAATCTTGCAAAGTTACAGTTAAGCAGGGATGTTTCATTGTTCACCGTCTTAAGTACTTAAGACATAACCAGTCATGCATACTGTAATATGCCCTATGCAGTTTTATTCAGAATAATGTTTGGCAGTAACTCGGGCTTTTTGCTCATGATTCTTGTGTATACACATTTGGTTTTAACTACAAATGTTACAGATTTTTTCTTTAAGAATATATATTTCTTTTGTAAGTTGCATTGTTTGTTCATCAAATAATTTAGAACATGATGTTGACACTCAGAGACACTTTCATTAAACTCTGTCCAAAATACCACTGCAATGCCACAATCAACAGGGCCTGACGATGACATTCAAGGCACGGCAGGTATCGGTATAGTTGCAAAGTCAGTTTTATTAAGTTAACTTTTTTTTTTTTGCTCATAGTTAAGATGCCACCAACTCCACACTCCCATCACCATATCCCATTAACAGCCTGCCACAAGCAATTCAGATGTGGTTTTAATGTTAACAACTATGAAAACAACGGTTTATCGACGCTACTGTCACTGAGCTTGATGAAGGACTCTAGACGCAGTACTTTGACCTGTCTAATCTGCATTATTGCTTGTTGGAATTAAGAAAAGATCTTTTTAAAACTAAAAGACTTGGCTGGATCACTCCAGCATCTCAGCATTTAAATTGATGTAAATTTGTTATAGAGCAATGATTTAATTGGAGTTGATATAAAGAAAGGCCCTTCTTCAAACCGTTCTTGGTACGTTACAGTTTCTTAATCTTTTAACAGGTGTTTTTATAGTTAATATTAGACCATTCCCTGTGGACGTTGTATTAATTGGATTTGCCCAACGTGGGCTCAATAAAGGATCGTCTTATGTGTAATGAGAGCCCTCAACGTGACCCATGCATTTCACTTTCAGCATTTACCGCTTTAATGTTTTACTGTAAAGCATGTGACATGCTTTTTTTCCTAAATGGCTGCAGGACATTACATTGTATTTTCATTAGAGGTTTTAATGATTGTATGAAAGGAATGTTTTATTTCATTCAATATGCAAATGTTACTGAAACTGCAAGCCATGCAATGTTTCTATACGTTCAACCTTCAATTACTGCCGTCTCATCTTAGCAGGGTTATTTGAACCAACTACTCATCCACAGCAGCTTTTTTGCAATTAGGTTATTGGAAATCATTTCCTGTGCATTTCCTAAAAATGTAGCATCATTAGTAGCTTCCCAGATATGTGAGTTTCTAATTCCATAGAACAAATTCAGCTTTGTCGTTTCAGCATGATGCTGGTAAAAGATTGTTATTTTTCAAGGTCACATTTGCGTTTTGCATAAATGAGAGGAGTACTTGTCACATTGTTCAAAGCAGAGCAGGCGTCGGGACGTGGTTAGCCTAGTTTAGCATGACTGATCACTCAACGCAAAGAGGAATGTGGAAATGCTGCAGTGTCGTGTGTGTGATTACAATGTAGTTCAGTGAGACACCTCCAGCATATTTCTCCAATGAGACATAGGCCAAGACAAAGGCATTTTTAATTTTGACCTTTGACCTTTATTGCATGCTAACCATGTCCTGACTCACAAGTGTGTTTCTCCTAATGACCTTTTATTCCTTTTATCAAGGCAGCTGACTGTGAAAGGCTAACTTTCCTCCGATTAATGAAGCCGCCCTTTATAAAGCAAGCAAACCATGTTTGGTACAGGTGTAGTATCAGCACCCAGTGCAAACTTTTTGTAAAATCTGTCCAGCTTTACTGAAGTCTTTCTTACCTTGGTGTGTGTTTTTTGTTTGTTGGTGGATAAACGCCTCATGATCCGATGTTGAATCTGCAAACTGTCAAACTTTTTCAAATCAAGGGCTACAACTTAAAAATTTCAAGTTCATTAGTTTTTTTAACTTTCTATCTCTGATTTTGCAGGCGTATTGTGTATCACGTACTCAACTTAGTAATTCTAACGTTCAGTGCACCCGACCCACTCCCAGAGCTTGACTAGATGCAAACGCTATGTGGCCTCCAGGTTCGGTTCTGACAGGCATGCGTTTGTCACATTTATGGTGGATTGTCAAATCCTTACTGAATCTTTCCTCATGCTAAGTGCCTAAAATGTCCTTTGGCAGGTTGACAGTGTGTACTGTAATCTCTTGTCCAACTTGTGGTTCACACTCCTCTTAATAAATGTACATACTTTATGGTAAGAACTGTGTCTTTTTAATAAATAATTAGAATTGGCACTTCTGTAAAATGTTTCTATGCTTTATATAGGACACAGGTTGGCTTGCGTCTAAGAGATCCACATGAGGGCAGCAGAAGATGGTGTCTTCAGACCTAGAGTATGGTGAGTCTCTACAGCAGGCATCAAAGTTGCCAACTCAGCTCTTCAGCATTAAATTTGTGACTTAATGTCAAAACACAAAATCATACCTTATTCTATAAAAGCTAGTGGGCAGTGAACCAACTACTAAATAAATGACCATTATAAGAAAGTCACTTTGATTCTGACGGTTGATTATGTTGACTATGTTTAGAAATAACTACGCTTATTATTAGGGGTGCTGCGGTTGAAGTGATTTGTCATTTCATGATTAACATCATGCTGAACCTACTGCTATCGGGGACAATTCTGCGTTTTAGTCCACTCTACACAACTGTTGTGTTCAGCTAACTCTGACAGCCAGTAAAATAATTTCATTTACATACATTTACTTTAATTGTACTTTCGTAGGCTGGAATTTGTCTGAATGAGCCTGACACTGCTGCTTAGACAATCTTGCAGTCCGCTGTAAATGTCGAACTACATAAGTGGAATGATAGTCCGCACAAATAGAGGAAGGATGTTCAGTGTAGAGAGGCTGAAGAAACGCGTCCACAGGGGAGGCAGCGCAGCAGAAACTCCGGACATTTGTGCAGCAAATGAATGTGTCAGAATATGTTTGTTAAACCGCATCAGTTGTAAGAGCTGAAATCTGAAAACTGTGCTTAGCGTATACTATAGGCAGGTGTGGGCAATAGCCCACTGCAGCAGAGAGACGTCCAGGTCTGCAGGCTTCTGTAGGACTTCAAAATAGGTCATGTTCAAATCAGGGACATCTGCATAATTTTTCTGACTTCTCTGCTGCTGAAGTGGTTCAGGCCAGTGGCCCATGGCTGTGGAGGAGGGCACTGTGTGGGGGATGGGAGGCATGGCGGAGACCTCTCCATGAAGCACTATATTGTGTCAGCAAAAACAAAACCTGCCTTTCATCTCTATCAATCGATTGACGGATTTGTGGACAGAAATGTCCCTTAAATGTCTGTTTTAATACCAATAAATCGGGAGCAAACTCACTGAAGCATTAACCAGTTTCGGTCTCACAGACCAGTCAGGTTGGGTGTTAATCAGTGTTTACATTTCCAGCTGCCGGCGATTAAGTACAGTAGCATGATAATAGTGGGAAACATAGTATGACACACGTAGTAAAGAGGAGCTTTCACAGCATCAAGTCAGGACTGGACTTAAAACTTATTTGTATGATCGGGCAGCCAACGCGATCGCCCCACACCGAGAGATAGAAAAGAGGCTTCATCACTCATAGACGCATAGGCAGCTAAATAAAGAACACAAGACTGTCAGAACAAGGCTGCGCAGCACTGCTCTCAGAGGACAAGTAGCAGTCTCCAAAAGCTCTGCGTTGATCAAAACAAAAAGATTTTAGCTAAGAGATATGTTACTATTCATAAATGCACATGAAACTGTTCTTAACAAGGCAGTGACCTCAGGTGACCCACTAAATGAATTTGAAAAATATACTCCGCTTATACACATTCTACACCAAACTAAACTAAACTTCAGGAACATAGGTTTTAAATATCTAGTCGTTAAATAAGATTGAATGTATGTCATGAGAAAATCACCTTTATTCCCCAATTTATCTTTATTCCACTAAAATTAGAGGTTATGTGATGCATCAGTTTAAATCATAATATTACTCAGTCCAGAGCCAAAAGACAGAACAAGCACCTACAATATGCAGTGTCACACAGAAAATCTTTATTTGAAGTGCAGACAACACACAGTGCTCATATTGGTCTTCCCTTTGTCTCACAAGGTGTCCACATGTTTCTTTACACTGTTGAAGATCCACAACAGAAGTAAGAAATAAAAATAAAAAAAAGTCACATAAAAATGGTTTCATGTTTGGACAGCAACCATGTCGCCCCTGCCAACGGCCTGGGAAGACACTTACAGCTGTCACTACACTGGGTTACAACAACACGTCACGTACACAGTCATCAGCATCAGGCTGGAAGTAAGTGTTGTTGGATGATCAAGCCCACGCCTACGTAAAACTGGGATATGCTGACATATAGGTGAACAACTGTGTTTAAATTACAGTGATAGGACTCATCCCTCATAATGCTTGTTTATGTGACGGCCTAATTATGGCCTAAAATTCGAAGAAATGCAAGGATATGAGTTGAACTAAGACACATCCACGCTCACTTGTTCCAAATGTGCCGCGAAATACCACATGAACCAGAGAGGCATCTAATAAAGACAAATGTGAAGGAGCAACCATGAACTAGGATGAAGCTAATTAAAATAATGAAGCTTTGGCTAAATCAAGGGCCAGTCCTCATCTATGACGTTATGTAGTCCAATCCATGTCTCCACAAATACTTTTATTAGGAAAATTTTTCTTTACAAAATAGAATTTATGTGTTTTAAAATATTTTTTGCTACAAATTTCCCATATGTGGTCAGAAATAAAACTAATATAATTCCATACATGGTAGTTTAGGTGAAGCCAACTTCAAATCACTGCTTCTTTATCAAGAAGGATGCTAAACATTTTTCAGTTTATTTTGTAGATGTATCTTGTATAAAATCCTTCCATTCGAATAATTATCATATGTGTGTTATATACAAATCTGGACAACGGGAGGAATTAGCAGCTGGTTATTTAGCAGGTGGTCTGAACAAGATTTGAACGTCCTGAAACAGAAAACGGGCCTGACTGGCTCAAGTAGGTCACTTTATCAAACACCTCTCTGGGCTAAACATTGAAATGTTCCCGGAACGACTTGAAAGAGTCGCTGATGGTGATCTACTAAAACCTGAGTTCACATTTGTATCATGCTACAAGCTATGAGAATCTCATAGAGCACGAGTTGTGATTAGTTTCTCATCACAGTGAAAACTGGCACATACGTTTGGGCTTTGCAGCACATAGCACTTTTTTGGAATCATCTTCCCATGTGAGGGTTACTACAGCTCATACTAGTGCAATATTTGTCAGACTAGAGCCTCTTCTTGACTCTATTTGGTAGCATACGCAAAGTGTCTCTTCATAAATAACTAACTTTATAAATTAAACTTTATCAAGAGATCCACACGTGTAAAAATCTGTGTTTTGGGTAAAACAAATACATTTAGCACAGACACGCCACATTAGTATGTACCTACCCATGCACATGAAACACACACATGCTCACACTGATTCAAATGTGTTTACACACACAGTAGGTAATCACCTATTTAAAATTATATTGTGTTGTTATATATATATATGCAGGTTTCAGGCAGGTCTGGAAAAAATGCTGTAAACAAAATGTTTTCAGTTTTATCTTTGTCAATTTACAAAATGCGAAGTGAGCGAATAAATAAAAAAATTCAAATCAAATAAAATATTTGGTGTCACTACGTCAGTGCTGTCAGTACTGGAAGTGATGTAGAAACGCTACATCCACAGGAGATCTGTGGTTAGTTCTCTAGATGTTTGAACAACCTACAGCCGAGTTCCTTCACCAACTGTGTAAGTGAACCTAGAACATCTGCTGCTGTTTTAGCAAAGTGTGGTGACACCAAACACTCATTTGATTTAGATTTCTCTGTTGTTCATTCACTGCATTTTGTTCCTTTATGAAAATAAATATTTAACACTTCCATTTTTGAAAGCATTCATTGTTTACAGCATTTTTTCACACCCGCCTAAAACTTTTGCACAAGACTATATTTATACACATCAACTCCTGTGTTTAAAGGTGCAATCAGTGAAAACTTGCAGCCTCTTCTCAAATGAATAGTAGATGTTTTCTTTTCAATCTGTTCTGTATAATGTTTTCTTAATGTATTGACTACAGTTGTTTCCCTAAAACCTCAACAAACTTAGACGCTTCGCACTGATTGTTGATTCTGTTTTTATATGTTGCAATGTTCACACACACGTAATGTGGGGTCAGTAAATGCGTAACACTAATAGGTGTTGAGCTGACAGCTCAGTTATCAGTCTGTCGCAGTTTCAGAAGCTCAGTGTCTGTTCTTCAGCAGCCACATCAATAATGTACCTCAGACTTGTTCTGCAGACACTTTGTGCGCTTTACAAGCATAAATCCACATTTGCAGTCCATTGACATGGTAGTACAAGTGCTCGCGTTGTACTCAACGTGACAAGTTCTGTTGCCTCTAAGTTTCTTTGTCATCACTCATTTTAGATGTCAGCACAGCAAAGCTGCTGGCATTTCCTGGGTTTTTATTTGTCTCACAGTGTGAAATGAAGACGCAATCTCTAGCCTAGCAGCTTGGAAATGACTGCATTCCCTGTCCGACTGCAAGTATGAAAACGTACGAACCCTTTATTATCGCCATCGTTCAAACAGTCAGCTTGTAAACTGGTAGCAGGTGTGTTTGCGGTGTCTAAGGAAGCCACAGAGCACTGACTGCACCTTTAAACCGTATGGAGCAGAAAGTCAATTCAACCTTGTTTGAATATATATATATATTTTTTCCATTTGAATAATCCTTATAAAACTAATTGCACACTCGAAGATAAATTAGTCATAAAGGGTTCTGACATATCATGGGGATACAAGGCCTCACTGAAAGCTCAACCTGTGGTTTAAGGGCCAAGCTGAAGGCAATGAGACCCAAACACTTACGGAGTAATTCAATTACACGATACACGTGTACGAAAACTATACAGTGGTTTCATTCTTCCACGGACCAGTCCGTATATTTCCCGTGGAGTCTGAGCCAAACAGCCCATCCTCCTGCAGGCTCCTATTTCGGCCGATCGTGCCTCGTCGGTTGATGGTAGCATGCTGCCGAGGCAGAGTATTTCTAGGGAAACTCCTCTGTTCCACCTCTATGCAAGGATTATCCCCTTCTTCTGTCTTTGACAGGCATCTGAAAGCATCAGGGTCCTGCTGGTACTGTAAGGTGAAGGGATCTGGTTTCTCACAGCAGCTTGGGGTGGAGGAGTGATCAGCTGAGCTGTGCATGTGCCACTGGCAAGAGTGGACTCCATGAGAAGGTAGGAGGAGGCTGTGACAGGAGGTCATGCTGTCGTGCATGTTGTGCGCATGGCTGTGGCAGGAAGTCACTGAGTCTTGTACGCTGTGGCACGAGGTCTGGCGCTGCAAGCTGTGACAGGCAGCGAGCTGCTTCTCCAGGTGAGGACTGGGACACGGAAGCTCAATGTCTGGAAGCAGGCTGTTGGAAACGAAAGGCGAGCCGTCGAGGTGGTGTGCGGCGTGAGGGCTGTCCACGTGGGAGCCGTGCACACTCCCATCCATACTAGTGGAAGTCATGTGAGAGCGGTAGTCCTGGAGGCATGGGCGTGGGCGGTTGAAGGAGCGTGACTTTGCTCTGTCAACGAGGTGGCTCTGTAGGGGCAGAATGGGACGAGGGAGCTCGTCGGGAAGCGACTGCGGACGTGGCGAGGGCACTGGTTCAGTGAGGGAGGACATGGCGGTGGGGGTAACAGGACCCATCACAGTCACGCAGCACGGACCAGTGTGGTTGGGTGTGGGGCTCTGGGGAGGTGGTGTCATTTTGTGGTGGGAACTCTGCAAAAGGTGAGGAGAGAGCAGTGGCTGCTTGCCAGAGCAGGGGGAGTTTAGGTGACAGTGTGGCTGATGGAGCTCCTGCCTCTGGCTCTGTCCGTTCCCATTTCCGTCCTCTGTCTTGGATTTTGACGGGCAACAAGCCCACCAGCGGTGCCACACGTCATCACGTTTGGCACAGTGCTGGATGAGAAGAAAGAGTCCCAGAGTGACACAAAAAGCCCCATAAAGGCAGCTGAATATCATATCCAGAAAATGCCCCAGCGACACTGCCAGTGCCCCCAAAGCCCAGGTTGCCAGGAACAGAAAGAGGGTAAAGGCTGTGGCCCGGAGCTGAGACTTAAATGAGTGCTCATTGGCTAAAACTGATACACCGGCAGCAAACGCTGGACAATCTCCACCTGACCCAGAAGCTCCACCAGTGTTGACATGGCAGTGATGGTTTGTGTCGCTGGACGACAACTGCTGCTGCTCCTCGCTCAGAACCCGCAGCTCGTACTTTCGCTCTGGGTGGCGCTTGAGCTGTATGTAGGCGCACAGGAAGTACACAGCCATGACTAAAACCAGGAGACCCATGGGGGCATAGAAACCTCCCAGACTTGGTTCCCATGCCATCCAGCAGCTGGAAGACACAACAAACACAAACATCAACATTTTATTTCATTTCATACTGAATGAAAACCTTGTTGCTGAGAAATAATGAGCACTTACTACAAAGCGTCATCCCTGCTCCCGTAGTTGTCCATACCAAACGCTGCTGTCACCCCAACAATTACAAGAGGGATTCCGTCGCTCACGAGATAAAATCTGTGACGAAAGATAAAACAACTAAAGACAGAGCAACAGCTTTGAACAGGCTGTTGACACAAACACGTTTACTGCCTTCGTTACCTGAGGATGGTCGGCTTTGAGCGCGTCTGAGCCGCCTCGTTCCTGTCCTGCGCCCTCAGTGGGTCTTTGGACACGTCCTTACAGATGTTTCTAGCGGTAAACGTCAGCCACAGCATGGTTGACAAAGAAGCGTAGTGGAGCACAATGCCGACCTAACAAAGCCCGGGATAGACGCACATTAATAGTAGTCAGTATAGCGCGTTTATATTAATTAGATTAGATTAATATCACTGAACATGGCATCAAATGAAGGTCCAGACAAATCTATAACATGTCCACTGAACCAGATTTGCTTTGTTTTGCTTTTATGGAATTCTGTTTGCACTAGTGCACTGAACTACACACATACTGTGAAGATGCAGAGACCTTAAAGGCAAATGTTCCTACTTCACTGAATGTCCTAGACAGCCATGCTAGTGTCAGGCTCCGCTTTGAGCCGGATCCTAACAGCAGCGTGCCAAAGCCCCGTCTTTGGGTTTTATAGCCATTTATGTCAGTAAGTGGCGTCTTGTATTTGAGGTTTGTAGTTTGTAAACAGATCTTAATGTCCATTCCTAAGACTAACAATAAATAGTTATTGATCAGAGAGAAAATGGGTTGACATTGAGTTGCTTCATGTCCAGTTTGTGAGGGCAGGTATAGAGCAGCTGCTAAACATCTGGGTTAGATTTACAGCAGCAAGAAGCGGCATCATGTCTTCATGCAGTCTCAAACAACAGCTAGCATGGCCGGCCGTGATGGCACTTTGCAGGCTTAACCTAATACGCAATCAAATGTAGAACCAGGATCCTTCAAGCATATAAAGACTGAGATAAAACTACTTACAATCTGACACACGAAAGGTAAATTAATCTGATTGATGCCCCCGGCGAAAACCCCAAACGTCAGTCCTGTGTGAAAGAGGAAGTTGAGGAGTGTGTGCCAGCCATTCCTGCTGATGCGGATCACACTGCAAACAATGAAGATGCTTAAAGGTTATGAGGATGGAGACCGGCACCAGCTATTAGTGTACATCAGTAGTAGTTCATCAGCAACAGGCTCTGCCACACAAAACGTCACCGCTGCCACAAATTCTCACCTGTGGTGGACAATATACGTCATGATGGAGACGAGCAGACAGAGCAGCATGACTGCAGTGCAGGCATACACCACAGGATGCAGGTAATCCCCAGGGTACGGTGGGAAGGACAGCACTCGCTTCAGATCCTGCAGAATGACACAAACGCAACGATGAATGAAAACGTGACCTCACGAAGTCATGCGTCAGGTCATTAGCGTCCTGTTGGCCTAGATCTGCAAGTTTGGAGAAGACCAACAAAGATTTGGAAGATTGGCAAGATGTGCAAAATGTAACACCCAGATGAAGCACGAATGATGCCATGAGCTGCTTCAGTGTGACTGCAGTGTTTGGATGATGTAAGCTAATGAGTGGCCGCTGTAGTTCCTCACACTCAGCAGCAGCATGTTGCTCCGACGCCGAGCTGTGTAACAGAAACAGATCGCGCCTGGTCTCCGTGCGCTGACGGAGCTGCTGCCAACGACGCTGCCGTCCAGCTTCACTCACGCTAGTCCCAGTGACTCCGTGAAGCCTGCGGACTCTGCTGCTCGGCTGCTGGAGGCCGGAATGCGCTGTGTGTTTCCAAAGCCCTGCACAATTACTCAAGCCCATTTCAGCGCCAGTGCATTAATGGCATCTCCTGACATTGCAGCAAGGTCTGGCAACATTCATGAAAACCCCCCTCTGCATGTTAGTGTCAATCAAAAGTACACTAATATAATATAGTTATTCGGCTTTTACTGTTACACTGATTGCCTTCAAACGCGTCAAATGGCCTGCATGATATTATACTGTTCAGCGTCTGAATAATAAATCTGTATTATGTGTTTATCGCATGACCAGAGCGCCTTCCAGATCTAAAGCAAACCTTTACATTGGCTTGAAGTGTACCGTGGTGCTACTTCCTGTAGTTGTAGTATTGTTTCACTGCAGTGACATCACTGTCTCAAAATAACTCAGGGCCAACATTAAGCATGTACAACATGTACGACTGAGAATTCTGTGTCTCCTAAAATATCAAATGTAACTGTCAAGAGACGTATTATCTGTGGAAGCAGCCCTGTTTGCCTTTCTGTTCCTCTTTTCAAAACACAACTGCACTCACCCAGTCAGATCCTGCTGCTTTGACAGGATGTGAGAAGATGCTTTTCAATATTCATTAATCTGACAATAATTTTTCCTAAGATGAAAGCCAAATAAAATTGTCTGACATCTTCGAACTGAGCCGTTCACTGTCCTGTCTAAACAACAGTTGAACACTGAATTAACTGTTAAAGAACATTATAAATATAAACTGGATATGTCGGCTGCATTCATTGATTTGATATGAACCGTGTAGGGATTTTCATACTGTAGCCCGCTAATGATCGAGGCTGACAGTCTACACCTCCAGGCGCGTCATGACTGTTTCATTTCCAATCAGCTGTGGCGGTGATGATGAAATTTTCACCCAGAGGGAAGATGTTTAGAATTGGGTCAAACATCCACTAAGACTCAAGGACGAGCTGATTAGGAGTGACCTGGTCTGCAGCACGTAACAAAACAGAGTAACGTCAGGGGTTTGGCTCCAGCTGAGGTCCATCCATCCATTCCACTCCCGGCAATGTGATGTCTCTAAGAAATATCCCACATATGCTCACTTTGCTCTAACTATGAACAGGATAGAGAGGAGGAGGGTCCGAATCATCAAGTCTGAACTACATCTTAAACCCATTCAAGGTTCGAGATGTACTTTTACAGCTGTATAATGTAGTTTTGCACCTAATATACTGGATAAAATGGGAATAGCTGCACTTCCAGTTAAATATACTGTAGGTGCACTAGTGTTACACAGCCAGCTCAGATGAGTTAGCTGTGAAGGCAGGGATGTGGAAGAGGCTTAGAGAAAGTGACACATATACAGTAAGTGATGTGCGTGTCCTGGACAGGCCTAGCGTTCCCTCTGTGTTAAGAGGCGAAACGTGCCTTCACACAACAGCTCAGCCTTCTTTCTTTCACTGGAGCACACTCCTAGCATGTACATAATTCAAGCTGAAGATTCCTGTAGAGGCAGAAATCAACAGATAACTTGGCTCCGTCTTTACGACAGTGTCAGCTCGCTTTTCCTTTGTGTTTCTCTGCCTTGTATTTTAGAGACACTGTCATGTCTTCCTCCTCTCATCTCTCTCTCATCTCTCTCTCATCTCTCTCCCTCTCTCTCCCTCTCTCCGGGACAGCATGCGCTCTCATCACACTCCACTGAACAACCCATCCATTAGACAGAGCATGACTGATTAAATCCTTTGCAGATCCCATAAAATGAAAAAACTACAGGCGTGTACTCTCAGCAGCAGAGATCTGTACGCGCTACACTCAACTTATCTCAGCTGACCGACCACGCACTGTGTCGCAACGTAAGACTCTCTAATTGGGCTGCTTTGTTCTGGATTTGATGCCTGAACAGGGTTTTTGCTAAAGGGATCCCAGATCGTAGTCAAAATCAAAGCAGCTCCAAAATATATTTTATTTGTTGCAAGTAAAAACAAGAATTGGAAAAAAAAGTTTTTGCTACATATTATATGTTATATGATATTTCTGTTCACTTTATCTTCCAGGACATTTGCAGTTGTTACATATCATCGCGCATGTCTGTGATCAGGCTACACTGACAGATGAATCAGAGAGAGAATGGCCACAGTCAGTGTCCCTCACACAGCAACAGAGTGGACAACGGTCCTCTGCACTTGATACTGATGCCGTAAGTTGTGTGCAGTCCTTCAGAACAGCTGGTTATGTTCAGCTTGGGAACAAGCGTCTCCAGACGTCTTTAACAGTCTTAAACATCCACACCCACCTCGTCGCGCCTCAAATGAAGGAGCACCTTCCAGACTTTCGCTCTACGGCTCATGCATCAAAAACATTGGATTTCTGCTCAGTTCAATTACCTGAAACTGCTGCTACTGATTTCTGACTCGTGCCCATGGCTTTATGGGGAAACCAGGGAGACATAACTCAGCGTTTAGCCCTGTTGCCTTGTGTCTTTAACCAGGCCTGAATACACTGACTGAGCCCTAAACCACGAATCCCTGCATTGTACTAGACAGAGTAAAATTTCCAAAGCTACTCTAAGAATTACAGTGTGTTTATTTCCCCATATTCCCTCATTGTGGACAAGGAATTGCCCTTTGTTCTGATTTCACACTTGTCTTGCAGTCAGTTGTGAACAATATTCCTAAAGTGATTCCTTAACTTGTATGGAAACAAAAAATGATTTATAATAAACATAAATAATCAATACTAACTTACCATGAGCCTTAGTTGGATTTGACTTCAGTTGTGCAGCTCTCTGAGGCCCCTGCTTCCCTCTTTACTACGCGCCCTCCTGCTCCATGCAGAGGACCAGGATTTTAGTAGAGATCTGCGATCAGGGTGGTGTCGTGTCCAGCGGATCGTGTGATGCGTGGTCACAGGAGTTAGTCCGACAGGTCGGTGCTTTTGCTCCAGCCCGGAGGGTGCAGGAGCAGCTGTGACGCGCAGCCACGGCCTCCCGGTCCCGACTCCATCTGCACAGAGGAGGCGATCACACCAAGCGCAAGCACCAGAGCCGTGCGCCACTTTGTCGCTGTTACCTAGACTTTGCATCTTGTTACCAGCTTAGTATATGACACATGCATGTGGGCGGAGGGAACGATGTCAGATCACGTCCACATCACAGCGGGAGCTGCTCCCTAATAATGTTATTTCTCGTGGCTGCGACAGGCGAGAGATTAAACTGTCAGAAAGAGCGGTCACGGCCACACTTTATCCGATACAGATACATGATGTCTGAAGTATAAAAGCACAACTAGTAACAGGATTTGGCTGTGCGTGTGCGCTCTGGCTGTGATTTGGAGTGGACACTTTTCCCATTCCGTCAGCGGAGCAGATGAAAGCCAACCATCCTTGTTCTTATATAATGATATTCTTGTTTAGCGGAAAGAAGGAGTCGTTACCTGCCGCGCCGTGTAGTCCGCTCACCCTCCTCAATCCAGGTCAGTGGCGATAGTGGCTCCGCTCCATTTGCTACTATCGATGTGCCGCATGTTACGCAGAGCAAGGGCGGGGAAACCCGGGCGGTAGCTGCGCGAGGGCGTGACGTGTCATCGATCAGCTGATCGTCTAATCAAAGCGCTGGCTGCTGCCTTTGGCTTGTTGTGAGAGGTGCCGCGCAGGTGGATTCGGAGGCTTCGGTAAGATTTGACCCCGCTGCTGCAGAATAAGTGAGTCATGAGTCCGAGCATAAACTGACGCAGACCGCGCGTGAGTCACCGCTAATAAACGACCACGTCACCAAGTCTGAATGTGGTTGTTTTAGTGCACGAGCGAGCGGCGGACGCTACTTTACACATACGCTGAAACGTCACCGGCTCAGTGTGATCCCAGTGACATCATAAACTTCACTTCAAAGCCGTGCATGTGTCAGAGCAGAGCACGAGTACGTGTGTGTAAATTATTGAGCAAACACGGGCATCCTGCAGCATCACTCTGTGCTCTTCATGTGATATTTACAACAGCCATCCATCCATTAGCTATAGCTTCCCCCTTAGGTTGCAGGGAAGGGGGGGGGCACTTTACCAGAGAGAGTCAGTCAGTCATTACATCTATCTGGTTAAATATGCATCTGCTACATCAAACATGCACAGCAGCGAGTCAGCCCAACCGCTCAGTTCACCTCTGCTTAAAGAAGGCATGGAAAAGTAAGTCCACACAGAGAGGCCCCACCTGCACACTGCTATTAATATTCTGTCTCTGGTTTCACACTGGCGTCAACGGGCAGTGGCAGAAATAAGTGTTGAGAAAACTACAAACCATGGAACTGGTTTGTAGAACTGTGAACATTGCCTTGCTTGTTTTGTGAGGAAGGAGCAGACAGCAAGCTGGTTAGACCAATACAACTCAGTGTTTGTGTTTTACAGAGGAAATATTAATAACATAATTCTGAAAATGAGATGGTCTTTATTAGAAAATGGTTCTTTACAGGAAAAGATGCTGCTTTGTATCATACATGCAGATGCTTGTCTTGACAAATTACGCTCGAAAGGCTGTGTCGCTGAATCCAGTTTCAGGAGGTCTTGTCGCAGATGAGGACATAGAGCCGATAGATGTTCAGAATAACAACCAGGAGGTTTTTAATGGTGAAGAAGATCAGCATCTGATGTGCCACGCTGAAGTAAAACATGACAGTGATGCGGACCAAGAGGAAAGGCCCGTCCTGGATGAGCAAAGCTTCCACGGTGCTCCAGATTTCAGCCCTGAGGCGGGTGAACAGAGAGCGGGCAGATGAGAGGTCCTCCTCACACTCATCCATTACTGTTGAGGCAAAAGGGAAGATATATCTGGAGTTACACACCCGTCCCCATTTCAGGCCATTTTGGTGCAGTTTTTGTACTCTACCTGAGAAATGAAGGGGAAACTGCAGCATGCTCCAAGTCCACACAGCCAGAATAACATAGACCATGCCTGCACTGTCGCTCCTGTTTCACACAGGAAGTAACAGTCATTGTAATAATACTGAAGTACAGTAAAACTGAATCATAGTGTGTATTCTTATAGTATATACACCTCTATTATGTCTCCTCACCTGATGTCAGACAGTGTCTCCGAAGTGAACTCCAGTATGTCGGCGGCTGTGCCCACGAAGATGAGCAGTAACTGGGAGAGCTGGTCTCTGCTCATCTCGCCAGCAATCGGCAGCAGCCATTTTCCCAAGATCAGTAAGACAATGAGGGTCTGGTGTAAAGCCAGGATCCAGTCGTTGGGACACACAGAGGACAGGACAGACTGCAGAGACAGTACGATCACGTTTTTTTCTGGCCTGTGTGGTTTTGATTCACTACAGCAAAACGTTAAAACAGTAGTTAACTGCCACCTCCAACCTTCCAACCCAAATGCGTTTCTGAGGAAAACCCTGATCGTTTGACAAACCCTCTACTTGAATGTACATACAGAGTTCTTGGGAATTTTGCTGACATGACGTCTTTTCGCCTGATTACCATCACACCTGCAGATTATTCAGGACTGTCACCTCAAAGTCAAAGACTAAAAGTTAAAACGCATTTCACAGCGCAGACAGTACTTTTCCTGTTTAGCTTGAAAGTGTTTTTATTGAGACTAGGCTGCTGCATTAAGTCAAAGCCAAATGAAGTTATAAATGGAAAAAAAAACACCCACAGCCTCACAACAGCTCCTTTGAGGTGAGCCAGTATTACAACACGACACAGAAAAAGAGCCCCACTGTCCAGACATGTGAGGACATGAAAAGACGTTTATCAGCCAGTAAGTCTCAAGAAAAATGAAATATTTTAATATTCTTTTAACCTTAATAAGCCATTTAAAAATACGTTTGTAAGTGAATTTATATTGTGGAACCCATTCGTTTTCAAGCTACATTCAATAAAAGAATTGTTATTTTTAATATAAAAGCTCTAAAAGTTGAAAAATATTAAATAATAAACTGAGCTGGTTCTAGTTACAAAATAATAAGTAAAAAAAATAAAAATAACACAGGGTTATGGTTGGATTAACCCAGCACTTTCTGTAAAAAGAAACCTACCATTAGAGCTCTGCTGTCGGTTGTGTTCATCAGTGGAGTTAAAACACTCTGAATATTTTCCGCTGAGCTGAGATGCTTACACTAGAACGAGACACAAAGTTTCACACTGAGCATTTGCGGCTGAACTGAAAACGATAACAGACGAGAACAAACAGCAGTAGAACGCATAGATCATACCCCTGAAGAGACTGGATCATTTTGCTTGTGATGAAGTTCTAAAATCCATAACGAGGGGATAATACTGATAAGGAAGAGGAAGATAGCTGGAGAAAACCTGGAGGGTAAAACACAATTAAACAGACACATGTTCTTCACTGATCTTTACAACCATATAAAAGATTTAACGAATGTGGCCTGCAATACACAATAAAGATGCTCATACCATCTGTAACCATTTCCTCTGCTCCTCTTCAGGGTCACAATCATCTCCGCTATAAGAGGCAGGAAGAGGATGGTGAGAAACCAGTAGAGCCCATTTTCCTTCACATAGACCACTCTCCACACGCCTATGAGAGAGACAAGGATGAAGAGAGATCTGGTCACCACGGCGCAGATGAACTTAAAAAACATGACGTGAGGTCTGTAGTTTGGGAAGCACAGCCGATGAGGTTCAGCACGTCCCAGCTGCTGAAGGGGAAAGAGGACTTATATGTGACTTTCTGAAGTTTCTGAAGGAACTACAGGCGGGAGGGGTGATCGGGGGCAGGCTTCCTTTCCGAATCACTATCCGGCAGTATTGTTTAGTCTTGCTGAAATGACTGTAGCTTGCTGAGACATGCAGCAGTTACCTCTGAATAGCTGACATATGTGTGTGACGTCCTAGATCTTTATACTATACGAGTGAAATTACTTACTTACTAAATTAGATGACTACAAAAGCAATGTTGTATCCAGTGTGTTCTAAGGTGAACTGAAGTGATGTGCTTTTCAGTAAAAAGCACATCTGATAGAAAAGTACTATCAGTATACTAATAACCGGTCCAAAGGAAATTCATGTGTGTTGAATAATAAGTGACCATGCTGAAGACATTTATCCACTTTAACTCCAATTTGCTCGTGTGAACTCAATGTGTAAAAATAAGAATATAGTGTATTTGACACTTGTTTATCTAATATATAAACAACATCAGAAACATCCGTTAACCTACTGATAAATTAAAAGAAAAAGAAAACTTATTTTCAGTATTTACGAAAATGGTCGGTGACGTTAAAAAGTAGTTTGTCCAATCGGGCTTTCCGTACATCCCGACGAGGCCTTGATTGGGTGTTGCCCTGGCAACGAGTTAGCTTGGCATGTTTGAGGGCGTTGCGTCTCGTCAAATGGAAAGACACGAATCGTTTAGGAAGTTTGCTGCAGGTTATCACTAGTTCGTTTGTTAATGACTAGATAGACCAAGTTATCTAGTTTCCATTTGCCTCGAAGGACACAGGAAATGGTCTTACTCCAGTGGGAAGCGCTCTCGCAACAACAAGTCGAAGATCTACTGCACAGGAGGACGGAGGACGTGCAGTCGTAAGTGGCGCTAGCTCTGCCTGCTTCCCTGTCAGCACTGAGCTGCTTCTAGGGAACAGTTTTCACTCACAGTTGCTGCCTGTTGCCTGCAGGGAGCTGAAGGAGATTCTGGGCTTTAATAATCCCCGGTCGTGTATGAAGGAAGCTGCTCTTCTGGATTACTATGTGTGCGGTTTCTGCTGGGCTAAAGAAGCCAACTTCACAGCCACACAGACCTCCTTCACCATGGCCGTGCTACACATGCTTCTGGACAACATCAGAGGTGAAGGAGACAGCGGATCAGCCAGTGACTGCCTAATGCGTGGTATGATTTATATATGTACACGTCACAGCGTTTTCACATTATATTCCAGAGAAACAGATGGCTTTAGTGGAGAACGTGATGGAGTTTGCTAAAGCCCTAGTTGCTGCCTGCCAGAGCCCAGCATCAGAGGAAGACGCCAGTTCACTTTTGACCGCAGAAGAAGCCACACAGCTCATAAGCCACGTCAAACATAGGTAACAAGCCTTCTTAAAACCCTTCAAATACAGGTTTACAAGCTCAAAGACAAGTCACAGCTGCATATCTACTGCATATTCCTGTCGACGTTTCCATTGGCCCAGCGTGGGTTGGCACAGGTCGACTGCTTGGCTCCACCTGTAGCCTGCTTTGGCCTGTACGCGTGTATGTTTCATCTCTACGCCAGGCTATTACTGACAGCATGCGGGGGGTGGACATGGTGACATCTGTTCAATCTGGAGAAACTGGTTTTACATGCCGAAAACTCTCACAGCATGTTTGTAAAACACTGTCGGTGGCTTCAGTTCCTCTCAAAACCTGGGGAATCAGGTGCAAAAATCAGAATCAGTCAGTTGATGGACCCTGACTACATCATGAAATATTCGTATTATTATTGCTATGAGATTATTTTAACAATGTGCATATTTATGTACTGTGTAGATGATATAAATACATAAAATACTTCAACTTACATTTGGTGTATTGTATTTGGACCTGAGTACTCCTATATTTCTGTAGGTTTTAATAATTCAAGCAACACTGTGCACTGTGGCTGCAGTTTGTTTCAGAAATACAGACTCTATGAACTTCTCCTCAGCACACCCAGACAGGAGATACTGACCAGCATGGAGGTGAGTGTGTGTGCGCTCATACGCATGCGTGTCTATATGTTTCTGTCCGTATAATAATAAACCATGTTGTGTTCCAGAGGACCATCGAGGTGTTCAGCTGTCAGGATGCCCTCAGCCCACTGGAGGAAGGCATTTCCACTCACCTCTGCTCTGATATTGAGAAAAATGAAGAGGTGACTTTGGTGAGCCATAAAACCACATGCCCAGACGCTGCTGGAAACCTCTCTCCCAGCAGATCAGAAAAGCAGCAGTGACTTTAAAAGGGTAGGAGGACACAGAGGACATTGACTGACCACCATTTAGTGTAGGATATAGCTGTAGCAGTTAAAGATAATTCTAGTCAACAATACTGAGTGAAAAAACTGTTTTAATAGCATATTGACGGATACGTCAGAGTGTAATTTAAATCATTAAACATACAGTGAATATAGTAAATTAAGAACTAGGATATTTATATAGATATTGTTGCATTGTACAGACAAACTCATCACAAAGTCAGAGCACATCCATAATGTGCACAGCAATGCAGAAATGTCAAATTAGACTTTATCATCTCTGAATAATACATGTCCTTAGAATGCAGGTTGGCTCTGTGACTCTAAAGTTGCCCTTAGGAGTGAAAGGGAGTGTGAATGATTGTATGTCTATATGTGTCAGGCCTCTGATAAACTGCTGACCTATCCACAGTGGAGACATCTCAGATTAGACCCTGCCGCCTAGATCCAGTCACCTACAGTATAGGGTAGATGGTAAAGCTAGAGGACGACAGAATGAGTTATGTAAATAATGTATACATAGCTATGGTTTCTTTGTTGTCAGCTTAGCAGCAATGGGTGGTAGATGAAGGAAACATTTAAAATATATTATAACAATGTAAAGGTTGGGAGAACTTTAAGTATTGAATACATTTATTAGTGAATTAGTTTGGTGAAACATCATGAAGGACAGAAAATGAGCAGTCAGTTGAAATAAATGTCAGGTCGGCTGTCACAAAATATCAGAGAACAATAAAGGGCCAGACTGGTATTACAGTATATGGTATTATATTATATGTGACAAAACATAAACGTAACAATGTCATTTAGTGTTTTTTTGTGTTGCTTTCATACCCAGATCAGTGACAGTCTCCAGCTTGACGATGAAAACCCTGCTATCAGATCAGAGTGAGTCGAAACTGTTCAAACTAACATTTAATATCAAGAAGATGTGTTTCTTGGTAAAGAGTTATCTTCTTGTTAGAGTTCTACAGTAATTGCTTATTTGGTACTACAGTCTGACTTTGAGTAGTGTTTTTACTCTAAGTTTATAATAAATAGTTGTGAGATGCCCTCTTCTGGCAAATACATGTCACTGCAGCTTCACCTACTTTCACATGATGATACAGTACAGTAGCGCCCACATATGAAAGCCTTTTCTTTGCGAATGACCAAAGTCAGGTGACCAGATGCTGCTGAACAGTAAGACTGAACCACACCCAACATTATGGGCTTCAAATGATAAATCCTAAAGTTTTGTAATAATCTGAATCAGACTAAAATAACATTTATTTAGCCTATTTAAAACATAATTTGACCTCATTCTGGCTACTGCGTTAGTTCACCAGAAACAGTTGATTATCACTGGTTGATGCACATGTATTGTACACTAGATGGCATCATTCATCTGCCATAGTTTCTGTTCACGCTGTCTTAAGCATCTTACCCATAGCATAGATTGGTAAACTGCATAAACCCCACGACAGTGAGAAATTAAATGTTTCACATCTAAGATAAAGATGCGTTTAGGGCCTTAGCCTTAAATCAACACAGAAATATCCTCTAAAACCACCATTGTCATTCAGTGACAAATAAAAAGCACTAAACTACTGTAACAACTAACGGGAGCAATCAGTGATCTGTGAAGGGGAGAAGAGTGGGCCTCTGTACCCAGCCTGCCCGTTCCTGTTGTTGTCGGGTGGGAGTTTCCAGCTATACAGCTCAGGGGAAGCACCACAGGATGTCCTTTTCCTCATTCCTCAAGGATAGAATGACTCTGTGTACACATGTGTTACGGTGTGTGAAATTACAAAACAGGCTAAATGTTTCCAGTGTTCCACAACTGACTGCTTTCCATCAGCTGCTTTCTTCTTGTTGCAGTGGCCAGGACTCAGATAGACTTCCAAGGCACTGAAGCATGGCCCAAATCATAATCAGGTTCAATAAATATGTTTTATAAATATGTAAATATGTTTCCTATTCTCTCTACTGGCTGCCTTTAAGAACAATGGCAGCAGAGTTAGTGACTAACAGTATACTAAGAGTAACTAACTAAATCCAGTTTAGTTGTTACAACTTGTTGTAAAGCTTTTACATATTCCACTGTGTCCACCACATTTCAGTGAAACACAACTCTCTTTTTATTGCTTTATTAAAAGAAGGTTTCATTTGGTTTCAGACAGAAATTGCAGACACAGATTTGGGATTTGTTTTAATTAGACTAAAAATTAATTTTTTACCAAACTAAATAGATTCATTGTGGTTGTTTCACTCTCGGTGTGTAGCTGGTCCTCAGTGTCTTGCTGTGCACTAGCTGTGTGTCCATCACAGCTGATGGGGGAATCTCCTACCACGCCACCCAGTCACATGGTTCCCATCTGAGGACATTATACTGATTTATTTATTTCACGTTGACTGTTATCACTACTTGACTAATCCAAACTTAACCCTTAAGCAGTTATCTCTCCAAAATGGACTGATTTACATCGTAGAGACTTTCTTCTTTCTCCCATATGGAACAGTGTGAATGTGTTAACGGATTTATGTGCCCAATGAGTAATACATCCACACACTATCCCTCTGATCCCTCCACTCCTCCCCTTCACTCTGTCTCTCACTGCTGCTATGTACAGTAAGCGAGGGAAAAAAGCAGGAGGCTTTTAGAGGATGGGGAGGAAGGAGGGGGAGGGAGAGCAGCTGAGAGAGAGAGAGCAGAGCAAGCGTGGGGAGGAGGAGGAAAAGGAGAGGCAGCAAGCGAGCAGAGTGAGCCCAGATTACAACCAACCGGATAGAGAAATAGGAGAGACAGGGCAAATGAAGGGATACCCCTTCATTCCCCATTCTGTGCGAGTTTGTAAAGAAAGAAGATTTCACACAGGTTGTCGTCAGAGAGTGTGAAAAGAAGGAGAGGAGAGAAAGACGAGGACTGGGAGTGTGAGCGTTTCAGAGGACGGTGCTGTCACACAGGAGCACAGCAGGACGAGGACGTGATGTGTGTGAGCGCAGAGTTTTGGACCACAACAGCAAAGCAAGCCATTCAAGACCAAAGTGTGTGTGTGTGTGTGTCAACCCTCACCGTTAATTCCCATCAGCATCACAACAAAGCAACGTGAGGTTTCTCAAACCATGCTGAAGACCAAGAACCAGCCAAAGTCCAGCTGAACACCATGGCCCAGGTGAGGAGATGCTCACACACACATGCCACGCTTAATAATGCATATCCATTACTGTTACTGTAACAGGAGTTATTAAAATGTATGAACATGAGTAGACTCCCTCTGCTAAAGTTCTTAACAATTAATGTGCCACTGTCTCAGCATCAAGCATCAGTGTTGTGAGTTTGCTTGTTTGACTTCTCAAGCATCTCTGTGGCGAACAACAAAGACATACGTTTGTTTTATATTGTGTTATGATTGTGTAAGATGGACATGCTTGAAAGTATTATTGCAACTTTGGAGTCTGACAATCCTGAACCGAAGACAACTTAGGTTTCTGAGAGTCTGACGTACATCATTACTGAGAAATTATGTAATTTTTCTGATGTGGACCTAAGTCTGGATTAGCAACTGGAATAAGTGGGCAACTGCCTCCGAGACTTTGAGAGAGTAGTTGTGTGATTGTTAATTAATTTTACTGAGGGCGAAGTCTCAAAAACCTTTATGTTAACATGGTTGTGACATAGTAGTAATGGATGCTGGTTGGAGGGGCCCCAGCAGCACAAAGATGATTTTCAGTCAGATCATTTTAGTATCATAAAAGCAAACCCAAGATCTGTCCATTAAATAAATCAGCTAAACGAATCCTGTCCCAGAAGCTTGTCACAGTTTTTCCTTATTACATTTTACTTTTGTATGTATTTGTGTTTAATCTTCAGTTTGGAAAATATGTGTTAAGGCCAACTTTCTGCAGATAGCAGTCGTCCCTCCTTTCTGGTCAGCTGGTATGAGGCTGTAGAGTTGCCACGCCTGACTCATCACTTTACTGGACCAGTAGGGGGATCTAAGGTGTCAGATGAGACACTTTTTGTTAGAGCTCAAGTTGAAGAGTGTTTCTGCCCTCGGACTCTTGGGGCTGTCTCTATGAACTAAAGGGAGGCTGTGTATTTTAAGGCATTCAGCACACTTGATTCAGTTTACTTTATCCTTTATGTGCTGTGTCACTGTGTCTGACACAGAGTGTGTGCTAGTATCACTGTGTGGGATGCAGACAGGAAGAACAAGTGAAAAAGAGAGAGGTCTGTAGAGTCATTATGGTCTGTGGATGTAGAGGGCAGTGTCTTTTAATAGACTCTGGCTGGGCATTTAGTGAGCTGCCCTAGCAGCATAATGGAGAAACTCTTTAGTCAGCTGGAGAGTGAGGGACGCATTGTGTTTGTGGAACTTGTGTGTGGAAATGTCAGGATATCCTGTGAACAGACAAACACATTTACTGGAGCACATAGGAGTCTGAGGAGGAAGAAAACGGAGGAACTTATCCAGCAACATCAGAAAGACAGAACATAGACTTTTATTTCACTGGTGCATTCACATTTTAACGTACTGTATCAATCACTGGGGGGAAACAATCTCCCGAAAAAGAAGGAAACCGTTGGTGTTCTGAGCAGCCAAACAACAGCAGTGATGTGAATAAATAGGTAAATGCGTCTGGTGTATGCATTGAGGTTTTAAAATCACTGTTAAGCATTTGACTTTTTTATTGATGTAAATGTTGAGAGATTTTCAGTGATAATTGTTTCTCTAAAACAAAGGCCTGTGTGAACTGAAGCAGCATGAGTGTTTTCCAACCCTCCCCAGATAAAGGTTTAAAAATACATATCCTGTATTCACTGTGTAATGACGGAAAGGGTTTTTGTGAGCTCTGGTCAACGTATATGAGCTTTATTGTGTGACACAGTGAGGTAACTCACACTGAGCTGAGATGTGTAGTGAGTCCAGTTCGGCCGCTCCAGGGAAGAATTTTTGTCTTCTTTTAGAGACACGTGCTCTAATCGCCATAGTGTAGAGTAGGTTTCACTAGTATTTGAGTGACCAACAAAGGAACAGGGATGATGGGAGAGAGCTGGGGCAGAGGGACTTGGGTGTTTACCTCATAGATGTACCAGTAAATTGTTGTTCCTTCCAGTAAATATTTTATGTCCATGTGTAGAATTTTTCATCACACTTCATTCATTAAATTTCTTTATCATTTATCCATAATACAAACTATTAAATGTAAGTCGATACATATTAAATAGTAATGCAGCTATAAATCTTTACACGGTGTATATACCTAAATAACTACATTTGCAGTGAGTTGAACTCTTCCACAGGCTTCTGCTGAGTTTAGTTTGAGTTGTGGTGTATACAGGCAGCATGTTACTCAATATACAAGTTAAGATTTGAGTGGAAAAATGCTCTTTGCAAAGGTGTAAACACGGAAAATGCAGATGCACCTTTGAATTGAGATGCATTTCAGACTGTTGTTTTGCATCCAGACCTATGATGGACATCCAAGCAGCAGACTGCCTGTTATCAGCCCTCTACAGAAGCGAGGGGGAGAGACGGGTGGGGGGGGGGAGAGACGGGGGGGGGGGGGGGGGCGCAGAGGGGGTAGAGACAACAAAAGAGATACCAGCACAGGGTGGGGGTGACAAATTATAATGACAATTCTCTATTACTGCATGCTTCTCTAATGGTTTCATGTCTCACAGAGATCAGTTTGATCACATTTCTTCATGTCCTGCTTGACATCATTTTAGATGCTGTAGCATCATCTTTTGTGTAACTGTCAAACTCTCCTAATGTGAGTATGAGTATGAGTACAAAGACCATTGTGACATGTTTTCTAGCAGCCATGCGAGCATATCTAGCGTTGTTCTATTATCTTTAGGATAAATATGCTCCAAAACATTAAGACGACACTAGGAATGTACGATCCAGCCTCGTACAGACATTTCCTGCTGAACATCTCAGAATACTATTCACGTTCCCTTTTTTAAATAGTGCACATGGGACAGGCTTTCAAAGCTCACGGCATCTTCTTCACTTTGCTAGAAGCACCTAGTTTGACATCTGCTCTCTTGCTATTTTTGCTTTGCACAGAGAGAATTTAACGATAACGTGAGCGAGATGTTACTGGTGTGTGTGTGTGTGTGTGTGTGTGTCCCTGCAGTTATGTAATGTTGTGTCCACTATTCCTCCCTACTCTCGCTAATGGTACACGCAATCTATCTCACACACACACACACACACAAACAGAGGCAGTGTTTCGGCAGCTGCTCTTCATTGTTTGCCCATGAATTCATGCGTTTAGGTACAGTTCACTAGACAATATAATGAATTTGTTGCTGCTGATTTAATGTGCGAGGAATGCGGTGCTGAAATGAAAACGATCCCTGAGACTGCTCAGCTTTTGTTTTTCGTGCAGTCGGGTTTTATTTTCGTCACGTCTCACCTCACTGCTTGGGTTTCCTTCCAAACCATTTAGTTCCAGCACAAAGTCACTGAACAATACAATATTTCATGACACAGACCAGTGTGCACACATGAAAATATGCACAAGTTTATGTATTTTCATTCACAAACAAATAAAATCTGACTGTGTGCGTGTCAATACCCTCCTGCCTGCTCTCCGCTCTACTTCATTCAGCTATGTTAGAGCTTTAAATAGAATGATGAAAGCCTCGCGTCTGTGGAGTGTGTGTATGTTTTCACTCCTGTCCTCATAATAGGTTTCCTCTTGAGTACATCTCCCAGAGGGTCCTCTGAAGCGAACATGTGATGTGTGTACATGTGGCATGAATGGGAAAAAACAAGATTGGCCTGTCTGAGCTATCATGAGCTCATGCTCTCATTTTATTTGACTCACACAAATAAAGCAAAACTGCCTGTAGCTTTTGCACCAGCATCCTCTGACTGGATGATTGTGATAAGTCCCTTTGTTTAGTGTTAGACCAGCAGTTAAATATTCACACAGACTGTGATCAGATTCATTTCAGCATCACTGAGCAGCCCTGCATAAATCCTGTGTATTAGCACCAGCATCAGGTTTACTTCAGGTGACTAAGCTGAGCTGGCACCAACAGTCCAAGCTGTAAAGCAAATGAAGCTTGATACCATTCACCATCTTGGCATCATCATGTGTTCAGTGCTTCTAATGTACAGCTGAGCTGGTGATGCGTGTTCACTGAGTGGTGTAAATGCAGTGACCATGCACAGGTCCTGTGATATTTTAAATGCAAAAGATGTTTGTTCTACAGTAAAGTTTGAGTTTTGTATGTTTGACTGGATGTAGCACAGACCTGATAAATGCATATGGACGTGTGCCGAGTGGTTGTGGGGTTTAAAATCCAGTAGATTAAGGCTGTTGTGTAACGGTATGTGGGCCTGTGCTTTGTGAGATTGATATGTGCTCTCTGTGGAGATTAAATATATTCGCCCTGTGGATGAATGGAACAAAAGACACTGCTGCTCAGGAAGAGAAGGACTTAATTCATCATTAGCCACTTGTCTTATGGAAAAACAAACTGGAATTAGTAAAAAAGAATTCACTCAGTGAATCTTCAGTGAACCTGTGTAAAACTTTTCATTTCAGCTCTACAGAGCACAGGAAGTTAGGTCATGAAAGTGTGAGGTCCTGCTGCGGCTGCAACTGGGCGACACTAATGCGAGCTGATCGTTCTGTGAAGTAGAGTGTCTCTCCGAAGCCACACAGCTCTAATTCAATGATAAGTTTACATTTGATCGGGCCGGGGCAGCGCATCCACGGAGAAAAGTTCGAGCATGGCTGGAACACTTACGAGCCTCTGACAGGAGAGCTGTGTGTGAGTATGCATGTAGTACAGCCATGATAGACGGTTCATCCATCACTTCCTCTCATCTCTACTAGGGTCCATCCCTCCTATTAGTCAAAACAAGTCACTTGGACTTTTCTGTTCGTGAGCGGCTAACAGCCAACACGCTCTCTGGTGGCCGTCCAGCACCACTGCATGTTCCCTCCATAGCTTCGCTGAGGATTAGATGGATTAGATGTTTAGCGAAATCTCCCAGTGCTGCTGTAAATAGACAGATGGGTGTGTCCCCCGCCCTCCCCCACCAGGCATGCACACACTCAGAGTCACACACATCAGCCTCTCTGCTGCCAGGCCAGGCCACAGCACAACACAACACAACGCCGTACAAACAAGGTCTATTAAAACTTTAACACATGAATCTAATTATTCACAGGCTGAAATATTGTTTGTCTGGTAAATCTCCTGCTTTCCAGCTGGAATATACACGTGGATACCACTAACTACAACTACACAAATTTGTTTGTTGGGTTTTCAGTGCAAATTCAGATTCTATGGCAATACATAAAATAATGAAATAAATATAGTGACACTGAGAACAAGCAAACTCATGCGCTATGGCTTTGTTGTGGCTATACAATACATTTTACGGGTACACAATAAATGGGGAGTAAGAATAGTGGGTTAATTGAAGGGGGAGGGGATGGAGGAGGTCACAAAGTACACGAGGAGAGCGACAGGGGGATGATGGGACGACTCCGAACCTGCATCTCTACAGACCCCCTGCAGAGAGGATGAAACTCTTTTCAGGACAAAGCCAGATTAGGGCCTCCACATATGTACAGCACCCACACACGACCCCTCCTTCCTCTACATCCTGAAAATCACCACTTTCCAACACAATGTCTAGATTAACTCCTTATCAGACTTGTTTTTATTGGCGGGGTGTTGGGATAAAAACCAGAGGACGGCTATGTCCTTGACTGGGATTTTTTGTGTAAAATAACCTTTTGTTTATAGATGTTTTGGGATCAACGAAGCTGCTAATCTCTTCTGATGTAAGATCAGATAATTCCAATAAATCCTCAAACTGTTGTTTGTATTTGTTGTTTTGTTCAGCTTTAGAAAAGAAGAGGAAAGAAAATAGACATTTTATTGGTAACAAAGTCTCATTGTAAAAATTTCAGATTTTGTTGTGACGTTGTTGGACCAGTGCTTCTCGCTGATGAGATCCAAGAGAGTGGAAAAGTTATTTATTTATTTATTACATCATCATGTTCTATTAGTCACCAATCACAGACTGCAGGGTTTGTCCGCATTAGTTCATAATGTGTGTAGTTGATGGAATCCTAGAGACAAATGTAAATTATTTAGGTTTTCATTTATGTCACAGTGCAGTTTATGACTACCGGCCAGCAGAGGGTGTATGAGGATGTATGTTCACCGTCTCAACTAATTTAACTCCTTCCACTTTCTTCTTCTTCTTCTTGAAACTACGGTTTCATTCCCTGCTATTACATAATCTGTGTGTGTGTTTGTGTGCGCGTGTGTGTGCGTGCGCTGTGGATTTGTGGAGTGAGGCACAGTCCCATTGCTGATGCTGGATGACAGCAGCCTTCATGAACAGAGGAAGTAGTCCACACAAACCTGTATGTTTATGCACACAAACACACACGGACACTTTTTTGGAGTCAGAATGACACAGTATACAAACTAAGACTGATAAACTGTCCCTGGTATGTAAATGTACAGCAGAGATGCGATCCAATTAGACAGCTGTTTGCTGATGTCTCTCATGAACTGGACCTGCCCAGAGGAAAGGAAAATCCTGTCCTTGTCTAGATTGTTTCACATGGACGCAGTTAAAGATGTTTTTTGTCAAGAATGACCCTCAGAGCTTCACACGCAACCTCTACCAGTCAGTCAAGTTGTATTTTACACTCATGACTGTCCATACTTCTATTGTGATGAGTTCGTGTGTGAGTCCAAGTTGATTCCCTCCAGATGTTTCTGATATACAGTATGTCTAGAGGTCACATCTTTTAGGGAGACAGCACAAACACAGAAAACAAATGCATTTATTGTGATCTGGGTGTCCACAATGTAAACATTTGTGGTCTGACGTCATCATTAAGCTGTTCCATCACAAACCTCTGCGGTCACACCTTTTTGTTGTGTTTGGATAGGCTCGCGCGTCGCTCGCGCCCAGCTGGCAACGTTCTACTGTCAGGACCTTCATCAAGCGCGCGAGAACGAACATATTTCTGATTTTGGGCATGAAAGTTTACAATCACAAAATTAAATAAATTACATTTTGTTTATATAGACTGCCCCACAATAACATACACTCATATTATATCATGAAGCAAAGCATTTTAAACGCTTCTTTTTAGGACGTTTTATCGATGTTTTTGTATTTTAAAAATACATAATTTAAATACAGTAGTCTTAAACTGCTCTACGCTCTTATTTTGATGTCCAACCTGCCCTGTTTCCGGTGCGCACGTGCGTGGCCATAGCGCGTGACGCAGCCCGCAGCGGGACCGTTGACGCTGGACACAGGGAGAGAAGGACCGTTCACGCAGCCCTGAATTCGCCACTAAACACAACACTCGGGAGACGAAACTCAACAATGTTGAAAGAAAAGCAGTTTTAAACCGTTTCTTCTGCCGCCTGACCCTCACGACACGCTGGGAAACCAATGAATGGAGTTGCCTTTTGCCTTGTTGGGATTCCTCCTCACTCAGACACTGAAGTAAGTCCAAACTGAAGAACTCCGCAATGTCCCAACGTAATGTGATTTGAACGTGCGTCCTTTCAGTTCTGTTCGCTCTCTTTTAACCTTAAAATTATTATTTTTCCCCTTTGCCAACTTTGCTACAGTCAAAAGCTTGAATTTGGAGACGCTAATCACTCAAGTTAGCTTTTATGTGCGTTGGTTTTGTATGTGATTCTGCGACTGACAGGGAAACCAGGCGTCTCTTACAAAGCCTGCACGTTGGTGGGACAGTAAATAAGCGTGTTGCGTTTTTACCTCATACCTCTGTGCGTCATGCAGGCATATCATCATAAATGGCATCGTCCAGTAACACGCTCCCCGTCTGGAGCTTGTGTTTGTGGGGGGGATGTTCTCTTGCACCTGGCTTATGTTGAATTATCAGGACTTCCAGAGTCTGCAGAGATGCAAATCTCCAGAAACATATATAGTTCACAGACTTGTCTGTGTCTTATGCAACTTGTCACATTCTCCATCTTAAAACAAAAGTGCAAGCTGCAGGCTATTCATCCATATTACACATGTGAATGAATAAGTGACCACTCCATGCTGGTTTAGACCAGATACTGGAGGCAAACGCTGCATACGACAGAGCAAAGCATTCACCAGTGATTCATTCGCTGGATTCTTTAACTAACACGTTTATTGTACCATGATATTGTAAAATGCTGCACATATTATTACTGTGACCGTTTTAAGCCCACCCCCCACCCTACGAACTGCAGAGATGAAGTATGGGTGGGTGGGCAGAGGACAATAAGAAACTGAGCTGGAATGTATTTCCATATGGCAGCCCACATATGCACAGTGGAGAACAGAGGGCACATTGTAGTCATTCGTATTCATTCAGTGGGGAAAACTTTGTCACTAATAAGACATATTTTCTTGTCATTACTCGCATCTCACAGCACATTGTTCTTTGCTCCAGGCGTATGACTTATGTACCCAGATTACTGGGTACTGTGGCTTTTGTTTCATCCACAGTTTACTACTGTGTAGTTGTGTGACAGACAAGTTACCACCGTGGTTAATGGGAATCAGAAATCCATGTTGCATTTTGCTTTGTGTGACTTACTTATTCCTGTAATACCCACACTGCTTCCCCACCTCTGTGAGATTCTGTAAGTCCAGTGGAGCAGACTCATCTCGCCTTATATGTCCTGAAACAGACCTCAGAGCTTTGCCCTTCGTCTGCACATGAAGGGTAATGAGTTTCATCACAAGGAAAACCAGCAACATTTCTCTTTCAGTTCAAACAGAGGCTTAACATTTTGTTCCAACTTTGTTTTCTTCCATTTGAGATTTTCATATAAAAATAATATCATACAAATAACTTGCCTTTGATTGACCCTTGTAGAAAATGCTACTGTATCTGCAGTATATGTTTATGCTAGGATCCAACTGTGGTTGTGTGTATCCACTAATAGAAGTTCAGCAATACAGCAATATCACTAAGTGACTTTCCTTATTACAATGATGTAGTGCCCCAGCTCTAACAAGTGCTTACTTCTCATGCATTAGTGTGTGTGTGTGTGTGTGTGAGAGAGAGAGAGAGAGGCTGCGAGGCGTAACAGGCACACAGTCCACTGCAGATATATCATCCCTCTTTGTTGTGTGTATGTGCGTGTGTGTGTTTGTTCAGACTTGGGAAGGAGAGGCTTGGCTCTGGACTGTATGGCAGAGGGGGGTTTGGGGGCAGTTTGGAGGTGGTTATGTGTGTGGAGAGTCTTGCTATGAAATGCGTGACAATGTAGCTCTGTTAAACTGTGTGTACTGTATATTTGTGTTTGTGAATGGAAGGAATGGTGTAGGTAGATACTGTGTGGGTCAAGGTTAAAAGGTCATACTTGAGGCCTGAACACAGTTCTGATAGTTGATGGTTCCCAACTAAACCCACTGTGTACGTGTGAGTATGTGCATCTTTATGCATGTGTGTATGAGAGAGAGAGAGAGAGTAGGGGGTGGGGGTACTTTCCACACAGTGGACCATTCTTTATCTAACAGGTGGGCAGCTGTGGAATGTGTGTCAAAACTTTTATATTATGAAAATGTAGTTTATAAAAGAAGCAGAGTTCAGTTTGACACCACAACAAGTTAGGTTAGATTTTAATACTTATGAGAATCAAAATGTGCTCATAACATTTGCAGTTAGCAAGAGAAGTGAAGACAAGAGACTTCTGGATTTTAAATACTAGATTTTCTGATGTTTTGGAAGGAAGGGAATATTTTAAAATATACTTTATTTTAGAATGTTTTTCATTGACATATTGTGCATTTTTACATAATTTTTGTAAACTCTAAACTAACATAACTAAAAATATAGCAGTGCAAAACACTGTTATCAATGTACACAGTGAAATGCTGTTATTCTGTTTGTTGCAAAGATGGAGCACATCAAAGCCTGGAGCTCTGCCTCCCACTGATTTCATCATTTCCACATGTTTCTGAGCAAAACACAGAGATCCGAAAATAGACTGAGCGCCTGTCAAACTTGCCAGGTCAATGAAAGGTAGAGCAAATAATGCAGCTAACCAGATTCAAAACAAGGGCAGTAGAATGAGCTGATCATCCTGCCAGGAAGTATCTGCCCTTAAATTATTCTTTCTTTCGTTTTGTAAACAGCACACATTGGTCCAGACATGCATTTATTCTCTTGAAGAAAGAACACTTTCTTGGTGACGGCAGGCAGCCATCATTTTGGTGTCTAGCGCAAAAGAGCTGCAATTTCAACAGATGCCCTTTGTCATGATGGCACCGTTTCAACAAGGCATAATGGTTTGACTACCACTAGACCCCTGAAGGTGTGCTGTGGTATGTAAGACCAAGATGTTGTGCAGCAACTTATCAATGTGCGTGTATCAATTGCTGTTGTTTCCTTCCTTTCTGACTGTTGTGTTCTATGAACACACAAACAGTTTTGTTTTGTCCCAATGCAGTTTCAGAGACACTGAACTACTGTCAAAGGGGGACAATAGTCTTATAGATTTACCCTGGCTGACCCAGGGTCAGTACTAGTAAACAGCAAAGAAACTGTGTCTGCAGAGGGTCAAGTTGCCCAAGTTGGAATCAGAACAGTCTGATGTTACTCAGAAGTCTGTTCTCATAACAAAGGAGAATGATTACCTTAAAATGTGCTTGTCATTGATAATTGTTTTTTTAGCAGCCTGTGATGTAAAAATTTATATTTTTAGTTTAAGTTATCTCATCTTTACTAACCTCTCTTGACTCTCCACTGAAGGAAACATGTTTTTAAGCCGTGAAGGTTGTCTGTAGATCAAGACTGATATTATTGATTTTTATTATTATTATTGATATTATATATGTTATTATTGCTGTTAAGAATCAGTTTATTATAATACAAATTATTTAAACAAATATTAAATATAATGTTAATAATAACTAGTCTCAACAGGCTTTACATTCTGTGTGAATTACTTAATAATTAATCTCCATCTTTTGTCTGGTCCACTGAGTAGTGTATTGCAAAGAATTAGGATTAAATCTAAGGCTGAAACAAAAACCAATCAAATGACTAAATTTTCTGTTTAATTTTAAGTGAAAGGTCACTTTTGGATCTCAAAAACCCCTGTGTTTGCATTTTCCATTTTTTTATAAACCAATCAGGCAAGAAATGAATCAAGAAAATAATCAGAAGATTAATAAAGTGAAATTAATGAAAAGAGCCATTAACTGCTGCTCTAGTTCAATCCCTTCCAGTCTCTAACAAGATCTTACCAAGCCACAGGATCACCTTAATACCTTGTTGACTAATGCCAAGTAAGAATGGCTTCTTGGTTTCTGAAAAGTTGAATGTCTGTTTAAATCACATACTGCGCAGCTGTTATGTAGACCAGGTCAGAGCTGCTGTGTCTCAGATGGAAACAATCAAAGAAAAATGAAATTATTTTTAGCTCAGAACGATTTTCACAGTTGACTAAAAATAGGTCAGTTGGAGAGCTTCTGCCTGATTCATCAGTGTTCATGTGTTTTTTTTCTCATTTATGCCTCCAATCTGATCTAATCATACTCACGTTAGCACATTTCGGTCAGTGCCTTAATTTATTTTTCATTTACAGGCCAAACATTTAACATTTTACAGCAACATGATGCTCATGAGATAAGACAAACGCAAGTAATAATATCAACACATGGAATATGGAGATGCTGTGTTGATGATTTTAATGCAGTATACAGAAATATTCAATCTGCAATCTTACATTTTCTTTCTTTTATGTTCATTTTGTTTTATGGGTTCAAACGTTACGAGTTTATTAGCAGCCAAAACAATGAGAGATAATGATAATAGTGTTGAGTGTTTTTTACCTTTGTGAATGCAGTTCACTACTGCCATTGAACATCTCCTTTAATGCAGCACTGCCCACTCGTGGCTGTAAAGTAGAATCAGCATAAATTAATTTTTGTCGCCTGCTCTTTGTGTTCTTGTGTGTGTGTGTGTGTGTGTGTGTGTGTGTGTGTGTGTGTGTGTGTGTGTGTGTGTGTATTCCTGGGATGATAGAATGAAATGCCTAATGTCAATAGTATCTCTCTGTAGAGAAGCAGAAACTGTTTAGCATCGTTATTTAAAATGAAAAGTGTTCACATGCAACAGTGACCTATAAACCACACAGTTATTATGATTCCAACGTTGAGTGTGTGCGCAGTGTGTTGCTTGGATCACTGATCTGTCCCCTGGGCTCCAGCGTCTCTATTCAGTGTGCTTCACTGCTATGTTTGTGACTTTAGCTGGTGTCATCAGCTCCAGCGTTCTTTATCCCTCTATTCATTCTGACCTTCTCTCTCTCTCTCTCCCTCTCTCCTATCCTCTAAGACAGCTCCATGAAAGCTGTTTTAGAATGAAGATGAGTGAAAACTCAACTAAACACAGCATTTAATAAAAATGTTTAATCAAATGGAAAATATGGTTTATAACTATAAGCCATGAGAACATAATCATGTACTGTCTTCAGCAACTCTTTCTGTAGTGGTGAACATGCTTTTAGAGATACACTCTTAATGGTGAATGAAATCTGGCTTCATTTAAATGCATTTATTTTAAGGTGGGTTGACAAAAGCATCTGCTAAATCAATGTTATATAATTTATGTCAGGTTAGCTTTTTTGAGCTCATTGTTTAACATTGATTTCTGGTCCAGTCTGAAAGAAACCTTTATTTTAGCTGAAGGAAGGCTCTGTTAAGCCACTGTCCATTAACTGAAGGACACAGTTAGAGACAGGACATTTGGAGAGAGATGCTTAAAGGGTTGGAGTTAAGTACATTGTCAGCCAGATGTGTTAGAAAGTTGCTTCTTTCCCCAAATAACATGTCCTGAATCCTTATTAAATTGCTTAAAATGAGTATGTAAATTCTGATCCTTCAAATATTGATTAGTAATCTCTAAACAACAAACACCTGTTGCACCTGTAATCTTAGCCAGTGTTCTAATGTCCTCCAGTGCAATTTCTCTATATTGGTCGTGTAGTAAGCAAAAGGTGACTAAACAGAATTTTAAATTTAAATTTTAAACTTAGCCTCACTTAAATTTAAAAGATCATATCATAATCAACACTATTACAGTATTCTAAACACATCTGTACAGTCTAGCACAGTTCTACTGAGGTACTGCTTGCACACTTCATTGTGCCTCTGTGACATGATTTGGTCTTGACTTGTCCCTACAAGGGTTATCTAGTCTTTGTGTTCCTCTCACGGGTCTTACTTGGTGTTTTGTTGAGTTATTTCTCCCTCCCTCTCTCTCTGTCTGTGACTTCTCCGTTTAGACTGAGATTCTGGCTGACAGATCTTTATTTACATTGCTCTCTGCTTTGTTCTTCTCCCCACTCATCCTCTTGTTCACTCTCTCTCTAGACTTAAGTGCTCACTTGATCCCGACTGCAGAACATTTATAAGTTTACAGCTTATGTAACTGAAGTGGGTGAATTTGTATTAGAAAAGAGTGGGGAGGAACACAAATCCAGAAAACCACACATACTGGACTTGAGACAAAAAATACAACAATGTGTTACTTATGCCAGGAAATGTTTGCAACATTGTGAGGATAGGATTTCTTTATTTTGAGACTCAAAAATCAAAATGTAGCTGATGACAAAATCAGAACTTCCTTTATGAAAGTAGTCCATCTGTCCCTTATGCTAATTGCTTATCCTTGACACAATACGCCAGGTTGCTGGAGGCTTTCCCAGCTGTCAGAGCGAGAGGTAAAACTGAGCTTAACCAGTTAATGTTGAATAGCTACCACTTGCAGTCATTCTATTATTAGCCACTTTTAATGTGGTCATACTTATAAAGCATTTGCTCCATCCTAGTTCTGAGTGTGAACAGTTGGACTGATCAATGTTGTGTCAGTTATTGTCTGGTAGTAGATTCAAGTCCAGCAGAGGGTAGAATTCCACAAGCTGGCGCCAAAATTCAGTCTCCATGGTGATCTGCTGCATACCCCTCTGCCTTTCTAAAATGATGGGGATTCATTGGGGATTTGCAAATAATTTTGACCCAAAGGAGGTGTGCTGTCCCTTGAGGTAGTGTCACATGTACCCTAGCTACGTGCTGTTTCCTTTGATATGTTCCTTCCCTATGGCCTTTCACTAATATGTCGTGTCTTGCTTGATCGAATAAATAAACACTTACATTTTTTTACTTACTTTAATACACGTGTTTTGTTAGTGGGTCTGTATTTTTGTACCATGAAGGGAACTGCATAGAGATTCAGATAGAAGCATCCATCATCAAGCATCATGTGCTTTGCTGCCCTCATACTCGAGGCGTAAAGAATACGGGCAGAACAGATGCATATTCTCCTCTGACTCACATTATGTTATTTTTGTTCTTGCTTGAATCCTCACATATCAAATGTGCTGATTGGTGCTTTTCCAAATGTTTACAGTTCCAGTCTGGGTAAATTAAAGTGTGAGGATTTAGTTTAACATCTGTAATATACCGAATGAAAAGGATGAGTTATGCAAGTAAAACGAGTAGAAAGGAGAAAACAAACATACAAAGGAAACTAAAGCCCATAAGAGGACTGGAGATTAGAGATGCAATGGATGATGTTTGCATGATGTCAGCCTTTTTTAGTGTCTCCTCATCCCACTGCTTCTTCTTTATCTCCACTCTCCTTTTCTCTTACTGTGTCATTTTAGCTGTTATCAGTTGTCACTGTAAAGAAGACTGACTGGCTGACAGCAAAACTAGAGCCACAGTGGAGGGCTAATGGAAGATGGACACGTGCACACACAGTCTGACATTCTGCGTTTTTAAGAAGCACGTAGTATATCCAAGTAGACAACAGGGTATTAATCGTCTCTTACTGTCTCTGTGCTCATAGATTTACTGCACTTATTACACCTGTGTTGTGTGCTAAGGCTGTTTCATGACATGGTTAGCATGGCAAGACATAAACTGTTTTAAATCACTTTTTCATTCATATATACATTCGCTTTGTGTATATTGTGTATATTCAGAAGCAAATTGGATTTTTCTTGTATATTTATTAGCCACTGTTGATTGATTTTCTGTAGGATCAACTCATGTATGGCCACAGACAACTTGTGAAAGGGAGCTCGCCTTTTCTCCTCTCTCTTTATTAAACCTATGCTGTATATTTTAGTGTATTTACACAAATATTTTATAATGTACGTTGAGCACAAATAATATCAGCCAGCACGTTGTGAGTCTAAATAGAGCAGACAGGGACACCCAGCACAGACAGAGAGAGCGTAACATGGCTTTCTGCACGACCAATGGACTGGACGAAAGGATGAGAGGAATGTGACTGAGCGAGAGCAAAAGAGAGAGAGAGCACGGGGATGTCAGCAAATTAGACCTAAGGGGAGAGAGAGAGGCAGGGTTGAGAGGAGAGAGGACTATACTTAGACAGCAAGAAAGATAGTCAGCCACAGCCAATGCTGCACTACAGTGCCAGAATGGAGGGGTGACACAGTGGATCTCTGCTTAGCAGCGTGGGATTGTTTCCATTTCTAAAATCTGGTTTGACTGTAGACTCAACTCATCTGGTCCAGGAAGAGAATTCAACTGGTCTGCGGTGGATTTATTTCCAGAATACAGAGACAAGCCGTAAATTTAAACCAAATCACATGGCAGCAGCATACCACGACTTTACTGTAATGGTTATGCTTTTTTGGACATGGGGTCTTTGTTGGTTTGAAAGCTTTGAAGAGGAATAGTCCCGTCACCTAACCGTGGGACTGATGCTATTCCCCTTTCAAAATCCAAGGATGCTATCAGAGCTGAATTTATCTAAAATGGTGAAACAGGCTAAATTAAAGGTGAGAGAAGGCAAGAAGAGTTTGAGATTTGTAAAATGGCTGTCATTAAATTTGCCTTAAATTTCACACCAAACCTTGATAGTAGAAAAATAAGGACAGGGTTAAAATAATATGCTACAAATCTGGACAAATATGACTAATGAAGTCTTATCTAATCAGAAACTGGGTGCTTTCATGGACATTGACTGACGGATGGTTTGGGCATCTGTCTTTCAAACTATGAAACTAACCTGATGAGTTGCCTTGAGAAGAATATACTAAAATGATGAAGCCCAAGCAAAATTTAAGCCAACAACTACAAATTAGCACACTAAAAAGATTTGTTCTACATCCAAAGAGCTGATTGTGATGCTGGAGTAGTTGACATATTGTGCAGTCGTGTGTTTCGCGTTCATCTGCCCTCACTGCACTGATTTAAAAAAAAATGTGACTGGCTAACTCAGGTTGTATGATCGGAAGTTTTTTCACCCCTGGCGTTGGGTTAGCACAGTTTCCCTGTTCAGTATGAGAGCATGTGAATGTGGAGATGCTACACTATGCTGAGGGTGTCGGGGGTTGCACCAGCTCCATCAGGCCATGAGTGGCGGTTTCAGTGTTCTGTCGGGGTGGACTGTAGCGATGCTGAACCTCGCTGTATCTGGCTGGCGGTGTTACGGAGTGTTTCTCCTCATGCTTCACCCCGGCTGACCCCGATTGCGTCACCAAGAAGACGGGGCTCCCGGAGGCTCATACAGCGGCATCGATTATCCTGGGTAAGAAAGGAAAGTGTCATTTTGGTTGTTTAAGTTTTTGGGGATAATCTGAGATTAATTTGAGCAGTCTGGAAATGTACATATGCTTACTCATATCTATGAGAATCATCTAACTAGAAGTAAATATTTACTCTAATGGTCCATGTTTATACAAAGTTGACTAACACTATGTCAGAAAGCAACCGTGCTTGCTGTAGACTAAAGGTTTCTTATCTTCTGGGTAATTTGAAGTGGACAGATGTGCTTTGACCTTTCTGCTCCTATCAGCACATGGTAAGGACTAAATTTTTGATTGTCTTTCTCCACTATGTGGAGGTTCTGGTTTATATTGAGTGCTGTAAGTGTCTTTGCAAAGACTGTCAGGGGCAAATTGAATAATGGCCGCAGAGTCGAATGGCCATTACCAGCCTGTCACCATCTACTGTTTAGGACTAGATTCAGCATGGGGGCTTCATTGGTGTGTGTGCCATGTCTCTGTGCCTCCTTTATGTGTTATGTAATGTTGCGCTGAGGGGAAGGGAGATGATGCTGATGCTCCTACTGCATCGTGGTGTGTGGTAGGAACATCAGCTTTATATAAAATCTTTGTGGATGTGGGTGTGTGTATGGTTTTGCTTTAACTGTTGATCGTTCAAGTCAAGGATCACACTTGTCAACAAATAATGCTTGTGGTCTGTGCGTGTGCTGGGAGAGTGAGTGTTGTAGTTCAGCCTGTAGTTTACTCTTTGTGTGTGAGTGTCTGTCAGTTTGCATTATCGCTCTCTTTGCCGTTTGGATTAGCGTCTTTTTGCATTTTGTCACTCTCAGTACAGCTCATTTCACATGACCACAGCTACTAAATTATTTCAGTGCTTAAGAATAAGCCTTGGACATTTAACACGAGCTAAAGGAAAGGACTAGCCCAGCAGTTACCTATCTAATGAGCAATGTTTCACTCTGTTGTGAACAGCTGGATGGAGTTTACTACTACTACTACTAATGTAATTTCATGTGAATGTGATTCATTCTTGATAGTTTTAGTGTATACTGTATGTTCTCCTTTACTGATCACCTCCTCAAAAGTCCAACTTTGTGGGCAACAGTGGCTCTTATAGCTCTTGTGGGCTGCGTTTAAATTTGGAATCTACTATTTAAAGATTTGGAGTGAGTGATACATAGACTGGTCAGACAATGATATGTTAGTATGTGGCAGCTGACATATTCTGTATATGTTGTTGTTTGTTTGAACACATAATTGGAAAATGAATCTGAGCTGACTGGCTTTTCCTCTGTGGAAAATAGTGCGTCTCCGCCCTGCTCTCCTTGAAACTATTCTTAGAGGCGAAGGTTTCCCCAAATCACACCTTTGAAGGACACAGTCATCCTGTTGTTTTTTTTAATTGGCTGGAGTTTGGTTGAAGGGTTTTTGCTTTTAATTATGTGATGTATGTCAGTTTAAGAAGAGGCCTTCAACCCTCCCTGAAGGGTGATTCATACAAGGAGTGAGAAGACATAACGTGTAATGTTTTAGCTGAGTATAACTTTATGAGTATAAAGTTATGTCACACCTAGGGCTGTTATTGGAATGAGTAATCAAATATTTGGATTATGAATCGCACAGTTGCATTACTAAAAGGCCTGTATTTAGCCAGGAGCTTTTTAGGCGTACGTGTATGCCAACAGTAAAGACAACAGAGATGATAATTCAAAAACATTTTAGTAAACTCCAGTCCTGATATAAATGAAAACCACTTTAAACACGTTAGACCCTACAGGTACCAGGGGATGTTGTTAGTCGTACTCTGTGAAGGTGTGTGCTACCTTTGTCTATTGTTCCATCTATTTTTCCACCTCTGTATTTATGAGCTCTAATAGGTTCCATTGTTCCATGCCTGTTATTTATAGATGGTATATGTTTTTACCTCAGCCATTGTTGGCTGGCTGTGATAAATGTGATGTGTGGGTTAGGTTGTTAAAATAGAGTTTCCTCCTGAAGAGAGGAAGTATTAGAGAAATTCCTGGCATTGGTGGAATCCTGCTCTGCTTGGATATGGGCAGCTACTTCAGTGAATTGACCACAGCCACCCACGCACACTTCCTAAAAATTATAACTAAGAATGGATTGCTCACAGTCGCACGCACAACTTTAAGAAAGACACCAGGAATGAATGGGATTTACATGAGACAAGCTTCAGATGGTAACGTTTTTTTGTGTTGCTTTCTTTTCATTAAGATAAAGAACATCTGGTGTTACTTATCAAAACATGTTTTAATCCTTTCTTCTTGATAGGCTAAAGGGCGAAGGGATGGCATGGTGTCGTCTAATGAGAACAGGCGCCGGCCTTTGTCATCGGGTGAGGTGGAGGGCATTTCATGGCAGGGCCTGCGAACCATTTTCCTTCAGAAGAATTCTCAAGGATTTGGCTTCACTTTGCGTCACTTCATTGTCTATCCACCAGAGTCTTCCTTTCACATCCTCAAGGTGAGTGGGCTGCCTGGAGCCTTATGTCTTTCAGTTATAACCCATGTAAATTAGATCCTAATCAAACCCTGTGTACATGAAATCCTAACGTATGCGTGTAGATTTGACTTGCCCTGGTTGACCTTGTCATGATCTTGAATTTGATGTCTACTTGAGCTGTCGTTATGATAAAGGACAAGGAGACAGTTATTGAGTTCACTTCTTGTTACCAGTCTGCAATTTCCTAATTTCTGTTGAGAAATGTAAAAGAAAATTGGAATTTAATTGACATTTCAAAACCAAGAAAAAATCTGCATTGCATGTTTTTAACAGTGTTATACAGACAGACAAATGAAAAAACTGTAAGCATGTCTGTACGTGAGACATTCTGTGAATTAGTCAGTCAATCGTGTTGGGTTCAGCGCCTCCCTGTGGTTCCCTCCTTCTTTAACGTCTGCCTTGGGCTTGTCCCACAGGATGAAGAGAACGGAAATGCACTTGGAAAAGGTGATTGTTTCATGTTTTGTTTCCAGTGACTTTATCAGCATTGATTTTTTTCACTCTAGGAGAGTTTTGCTGAATTCTTGCTGAACATATGCGTGTCTGCGTTTAAGCAGTTTCCCAGCAGTCTCGTTTGGAGCCAATGGACACTATCTTTGTGAAGAGTGTTAAAGAAAATGGTCCTGCCCAACAAGCTGGACTGTGCACAGGTAAAAGATGCACAAACATACAGGCAGCGCAGAAATGTTACTAGAAACACAGCTTTGGAACATATACAAGTTTTATGTCACTATTTAGGGACATTGTGTAATAGGCATGATGGTGTTTAATTAGATATAAAAATGGAGAATAATTTATATTACACAAAGTAGAACCTCTGGCTTCTATGTGCCCTCTTACCTTTCAAATCCCACACATGTGACCTAGACAGTATTAAACCGCTCTTGCGTTTACACTCCAGGGGACAGGTTGGTGAAGGTGAATGGGGAAAGCATTCTGGGGAAAACTTACTCTCAGGTGATTTCGCTCATCCAAAACAGGTAGGAGACTAGTGTTCATAGGTTTTATCTCATATCTGACCTGTCATTTCTATTGTTTATATGTGCTGGTCATTTTTTTTGTAGTGAAAACATTTTGGAGCTTTCTATTATGCCAAAAAACGAGGATGTGTTGCAGTTGGTAAGTGTGAGTATTATCGTTCTTCTATTTTCTCTTCTTTCCTTCTCTTCCCCTTGATACTTTGCGAAGCAGTTAGCTAGGGCAATTAAATCTAACACAGAGCTCATCTGTGTACACATGCTAAGATTAGCATATCAAATATTAGCTGTGTTGGTTGTACAATAAGAATAAAAAAGAGAGATGGCTGCATGTTGACACTGAATGTGCCTCGCTGCCCTTACTGTTCCTTCCATCTTTTTCATCCTTTGTTTTCACTTACATTGTGCCCTAATCTTAACCACTCTTGTCCACAGGCGTACTCCCAAGATGCCTACCTAAAAGGCAATGAGCCATATTCAGGTGAGGCCCAGAACCTCCCTGAGCCTCCACCACTCTGTTATACTTCAGCTAAGCCCAGTTCCACCGTGTCACAATCTAGCCAGAACCTCCAGAGTCCGCTTGACAACTGGCAGTGCCGCACTGGCCCCACCACGTCCCCACTTGACAACCGCCTTCCTGCTGCCTCTAATCCCACTTCTGAGGATTCTAGTGTGAACTTTGCTCCCCCTGGGTGGCACCGTGGTCGCTCCTCTTCAGCCATCAGTGCACTGGACTTCCACTTTGCTAACCACAATGCCGCCATCGCCTCTGCAACTCTGCCTCCGCCAAGAAAGAGCAGTTTACCAGCCTCTGCACGCTGTCACGCAGGGGCCCTTTGCCACCAGGCTCTGTCAGACTGGTACTACAGCCAGGCTGAGGCAGCAGAGCGCATGTCTCCTCGTGATCGTAGTATTTCTCAGGATCGTTTAGCAGAGCTGGGATTAGGTTTGGCTCTTGGCCCTAAACCTCCATCTGTGACTACATCCGCTGCAGAACAACGCAGAAGAGAAACCCTAATGCACCACCACCAGGCAGCTGCTGCTTCCCATGACTCCCATTGGCTAGGGGGCTGGAGTGGTTTACCAGGACCAGGAAGTAGGTCGTGCTCAGAGAGCTTGCTGGCAGCCTATGCAGAGTATGAGCACAACTATGGGCGCTCTGTGGAAACCCTGGCCCAAGCCTCAGCCTTGGTCTCACCACGCTATGAACACGCCTCCCAAAGTTCTCAAATGACCAAATTTAGCAAGCCGAAAGACCAGAAAACCTCAGGAGCCCATCAGTACCAACCAGTAAAATCTCCTATCACAACCTCATCCCCAGTGCCCCCCAGTGGCAGGCAGTCAGGACAGCAGGTAGCCGAACCCCAAACAAGGCGAGTGAGACAGGAAGAGCCAGTGGGCTACAAAAGTTACAGTCCTTCCTTCTCTCGCAGAGCTGGTCACCTCCTCCAGCAAGCCCACTCCTTTAGAGAGCCAACCTACAGCAGCTCTCACCTCAACAAGAGCCCCAGCAGCAGGGGCAGCCCTGCAGAAAGTGATGGAGGAGTGGTACCCAGGCCCCTGTCGACACCCGCCCTGGCTGCATCAGAGGAAGACAGAGTTCAGCTGGGTGAAAACAGGGAGGTCATAACCATGAAGCAAGAGGTGGTTCTTAGGCAGAAACCTCCTTCAAGCCGCCGGACCCCTGTTCAGGCTATTCAACATCCTCATTACACCACAACCGTGGACTCACCTGAGCCCCCTGGTCTGACACCTTCACAGAGGACCCCTTCTCCCGTGTCTGCGGGGCCTGGCACCAACCGCCGGACCAATGGTAGCTTGGCCGAGCATGCATATGATTCTCTGTCCTCTATCCCCTTTATAGGTTAGTTGTCTTTCCTCTTTAGAAACCGATTTCATAAGTAGTGTATGATTTAAATGTATGTATGTTATGTTATAGATTACCACATTTATGTCTATGTCTGTTGCTACAGAGCTTTTGAATATTTACCATAAGAGTTTATGTGAGCCTTTAGAAACATACCTTTAGTAATAGTAAAGTTATAAAACGTACTTCCTCAAACCGTTAACTAATGTAAACTTCAAGACAGGCTTTTATACTTTTGCGCATATTCACTTAGTCACTTCATCAAGTAAAATACACATTGCACACAACAAGTCAATACAGGACTACTTTTTACTTAGAGAAACTCATATCAACATCAGTGAGCCTTCCAAAACTGCTGCTGTGCTGTGTGTCAAATGTAATTATGGCTGACAGCTGCAAAGTCATCAACAGAGATCATCAGAACGTAGCACTGAGCCTTATATTTCAGTCACTGTCATGTAGCCTGTCAAACACTGTGCAACAACAAACCAGCAGTGAAAACACACCCATGGCCAGTCTGATCTTCACTCTCCATCCTCTTCGTTTAAACATCCACATTATTAAATCAGAAACTGATCATTTGTCAGGTCCTGACATATCTTTAAACCCAGACTACATTCATTGCTCACGTATCCCAGCTTCAAAGCTGTCACACATTTGGCACAAAGCATCATTGCATCCAATAAAGAGGAAAGAGTTGCAACATTTGGATTAAACCAATCACAGTACACCAGATTCCCTGAGTTTTCAACTGTCTCTGTAAGTCTTACCCAGCTCACAGTCACGTGAACAATTGTTGCACTAGCTTAGCACTACATAGGCATAGTGTCCTGCCTGGCACAGTTGCTTTGGGATGGTGCATGCCATGTTTCGCCCTCTCTCCTTCTTTTTTGTCCTGATTCCCCCCATGTTTCCCGTCTCTCCAATGTTAAAGCTGTCAAATAATGGCTGAAAAAGTGTGTTACAGAAGTAAAACACGCAGATAACACACTGTGTACTTCAGTAGTGTCACTTCAATGGTCACTGTACTAAACTAATGTCTGAAAAAATGTCTTGTTGTGTGTTACATTTGTCCATGTACATTTGCCCCAGACTGATGTTTTAACACGCAGTTCCCTGTCTGTGGAAAGTGTTTTTGTCTTGTCTTTGTTTATCCCTCATCTCTCACACTTTTTATTGGTCATCTGTGATGACAACCTTGCAGATGAACCCACCACTCCTAGTACTGACCTACAAGCCTGCTATGTACCAGCCTGCTCTGTGGTGTCCAGTTCGCAGGCCTCAACTATGGCCACCCTCACTTCCACCTCTGTCTCTCCCACTCTTTCCTCCATCTCCCCCTTTGTTCGACTCCGTTCTCAGGACTGCAGTGAGTTTTCCTCACACACTCTAAAACCTTGAAGGCTTATGAGGTTTAACCATTACGCAGGATGCTCTCTAGTATGTTTGATGTGGAAAGCAACAAGAACAATCTCTCACCACTTTATTAGCTGTTATCAACGAATCTTCCATTTCTCAACATCTTGAGAACAAACTGCAGCATGCTCACTCTCGTGGATCAACGATAGATGTGTTATGTATTCAAAGCTGAAAAAAAACGGACAGTTTTTATGTGATTGCCTAACCTCTTAATTCATCCACCTGGCTAATGTAAACTCACAATTACTTGTTGTATTGTTTATTTGTAACTACCAAATATTCAGTTTCACCCTGTTTGTTTTTTCCCTCTCCTGTCTTTTCTTTGCTGACTTCTGCTTTCTCTCCTCAGGTAGTATTAAAGGTCGGCGGTCTTCCTACCTGCTGGCCATCACCACAGAGAGATCTAAATCATGTGATGAAGGCCTCAATACCTTCAGGGAAGAAGGCCGTGTCTTCTCGTAAGTCAACTGTTAACTGTATAATGCACTTCATAGTTAAGTTATATTGAGTACTAACAAACTACTACTACTACTCTGCTGCTGTACTGCTGTTTTCGTAACCTGTGTGCTCCACAGCAAGCTGCCAAAAAGGGTCAAGAGTTTTTTCACTGATGGGGTGAGTTGTTGTAGTTAAACTTCACCTCATGTGTATGTGCTATTATATGCATGTGTACATGTTTTATTGCATTGCAGTTCCAACAACCAAGTAATGTGCATACTATAATAAACCTAAAATGTTTTTCAGTCTCTAGAGAGCCTACGAGCTCAGGAGGAGGCCCGGTCCAAGCGCCACTCGACCTCTGAACTGGGAACCATCACCTTCAGTGATGTTCGCAAGGAGGGTTGGCTGCACTACAAACAGATTCTTACAGAGAAGGGAAAGGTACAACCCACTGTGGGGTCCAGTGATACACTAGCTACAGGTGCAGCTAGTCAGCAGAGGCTTTATATACTGTCTTATTTTCTGTCTTTTCTCCCTGTAGAAAGTTGGTGGTGGCATGCGGCCATGGAAACGTGTCTTCTCAGTGCTCCGTTCCCATTCGCTCTTTCTTTACAAGGACAAGCGAGAGGCGGTGCTTCATGGGGCGGGTGCAGGCCCTTGTCAAGATGAGCATCCCCCAATCAGCATCCGTGGTTGCCTGATTGACATCGCCTACAGTGAAACCAAGCGTAAGCACACCCTGAGGTTGACCACGCAAGACTTCTGTGAGTACCTGCTCCAAGCTGAGGACAGAGATGACATGCTGGCCTGGATCAGGGTCATCAGGGAGAACAGCAAAACAGACAACGAGGTTCATATCTAGTGTATACACACACATACTGTACTAATATGTATTTTTATTTATACAAATTCTATTCATTTCTTATAGGAGATTGGTTTTTCAAGACAAGCTCTCATCAACAAAAAACTGAATGACTACAGAAAACAGAGGTGAGGATTGTGGACTATATTTATACTTGAGTTCCGGGTTATAAAATCCAGCAAAAACAAGGCAGCCACCTTTTTCTGATCACTATAGAGACTTGCTGAAAAAAAACAGTGTGTTTACTTGAGTCTTTAAACAGTCTGACAGGTAACAAACCAGAGTCCTCTCCCAGAGCCCATCGCATGATGCCCCCCTTCCTCCTGGCAAAAACAGACAACACTTCAGTGAACCGAGCCTCCAGAACCGGTGGGTATAAACAGAACGAGGACAAAATGAACATATAATAAAGAATATTTCACACTTTAGTCAAGGGCTTAGGAGAATAGTAATGCTAATCAGTTTACATACGTGCATTTTCAAAATGCTTCTGAAAAGTGCTCCAAGTTGTCCAAGATTGTTTTCTGTGGACTTTGAGCAAATATTTCTACTGTATATTGTTACAAAAATGTAATGTTGGTCAGTTTTTCATTTAGAATAATTAAAGAGTAAATATTAACTTTACATGTGTCTTTGCTCTGTGTGTGTGTGTTTGTGTGCATTCAGATGACAATAAGGTGCTGTGGGGTATCAACATCATGAAGAAAGCCAAGAAGGCAGACAGTCCAAAAGCTTTTGGTGTGCGACTGGAGGACTGTCAGCCTGCTGTCAACCATAAAGTGAGTGGCTATAAAGAGTGTAGAAATGAAGAATGACACTAGAATCACAGACACATTATAAGAATTCCCCAACCCATCCTTCTGTCCTTTTTTGGCCTCTCCTCTCATTGTCGACCACCCCTCTGGTCTCATCTTGCTCTCTCTCTGCACAGTTTGTGCCTCTGATAGTGGAGATGTGCTGTGATGTTGTGGAGGCAACAGGTTTGGAGTACACAGGCATCTACCGTGTGCCTGGGAACAACGCAATGGTGTCCAATCTGCAAGAGCATCTCAACAAGGGCATGGACATCAACACTGCTGAGGAGGTGCAGAAAAGAAATGTTTACAAAGATTCACTTTCAACCATTTTAATTAAGTGCGTTAGTTGTGTTATCCGGCGCCAGAAATACTAAACACCCTCTGCTTCTGTCTCCACAGAGATGGCAGGACCTAAATGTAATCAGCAGCCTTCTCAAATCATTCTTCCGAAAACTACCTGAGCCTCTGTTTACTGATGGTGAGGTCACTAATTTACTTATTATGCATTGACTGATCATTATACAATATAAGTAAGGTATGTATAGTATATACAAATAAAATAAAATTCATTTCATATGCCTTTTTTGGCCAACAGACAAATACAATGATTTCATTGATGCCAATCGGATAGAAAATGCGGAGGACCGACTGAAGACCATGAAGAAACTGGTGATGAACATGTTTGTTATCAGCTCCCACTGTTGCTTTTTTGGAATTTTCTTCATCTGCATGACACCCATTTCCCCATTTCACCACGACCTAGATCCACGACCTCCCAGATTACTATTACCACACTCTCAAGTTCCTGGTGGGCCACCTCAAGAAGGTGGCAGACAACTCTGAAAAAAATAAGGTACTGTAGCTCAACCCCCTGTAATTCATGGGGTAGTTCACAATAACAACAGCGGAGCCAGTCATGGACAGCATTATAAAATTGTTTTCAGATGGAGCCGAGAAACATAGCTCTGGTGTTCGGGCCCACCCTGGTGAGGACGTCCGAGGATAATATGACTGACATGGTCACCCACATGCCTGACCGCTACAAAATAGTGGAGACACTTATCCTGCATGTGAGAAACTACTACAAGAAATACTGTACATTTAAAACACATCAGACCTTTAAAAAATATGCAGTGTGTAATGCTGTGTTTTGCTACGTCAACAGCATGACTGGTTCTTCAGTGATGCAGAGCTTAATGGGAAAGACAAGGTACAGTATGTTGCTAAAGTGTCTGTCATTTTTGTAGATGCTTGTAGTCTGCATGTGGGATATAGAGGCCTGGTACTGAATGTGCATGTGTGTGTAGGCCCCCGATGATAAGTTGGACATGCAGCCCGTGCCCAACATTGACCATCTGCTGTCCAACATCGGCAGACCGGGAATGCCAGGAGAAGCATCAGGTGAGGAGTCCGAATCCAGCATGACCGTTATGGTTTATGATGTGTTCTGTGACATTCTAACAGAGATACATGTTCACTAGGAGAGGGTCAGACTTACTTAACTTATGTCTTCTGTAAATAATGAATGGATGGATGAAAAGGCATTTCAAATCTTCTGTTAGAAATGCACTAAAACAAATGATATATGGGATAATGCATTTATTGACACGGTTTGGCCTTCTGTCTGTGTTTTGTATGTATTTGGAATTAAAGCAAAACAGTGATTTCTGATTATTTTACCAGCCAATCGATCGATTATATCTAAAATGTCATCATTTCATAATCTTACAGACTTTCTGGTAATTTCCACTAAACTGATAGTGAATATATGCTGATGCTAGAAAAGAAAAGGGGAGGTTTTGTTAGCTTGCTGTTGAAGAGCTTACTGACAGATCATCCAGGGCTGGATGTTTGTCTTCCCTAAAAGCCATAAGACCCAATGGGCACGATTACTGCCTAACTTCTTTTTTTAATTGCCTCCAGGGAAGTTTTGTCATATACGTTTGTTTACAATAAAACCTCCTAATGCTTAATTGTGTTTAAATCTAACCTTCTTCATAATATGTCATCTGGATGCTACAAGTTGTCTTTGCCAAACTTCATTCAGCTTAATGTCTTTCCTTACGAGGACTTATTTGTACTATTTCTCTGTCTGTCAACACTCACAATTTTTCCCACTTTTTCTCAATTTCTTTTTTTTTACGGACCTGAAATTCTTTTCTCTAGCTCAGACACTGGATCACCCTCTTCGGTAGGAACAGGTCTTCTCCTTGTGCTGTGTGTTTGTGCTTGGTGTTTTATTGCACTTTTATTTTGTTTGCATCAGTTTTGGTTTCCCGCCAGTTCACCATCATTCACTTGATTTTGAAGCTGAGAGACTCAGTTGTCTTGCTAGAGTTCATTTTTCATTTAACAGGTTACAGTGCTGGTAGTGTATGCTGTTATTAGTCAGATTTCAAAGCCTCATCACCCGTAGACTGTACCACACTGCCACTGTACCAACATAACACCACTACTGTGCCACTACTTGTTCAGGCGTGGTTCTAATCCACACATTCTTTCCCTAATAGATTCCACCACCAGCAATTCACTTAAGTCAAAGGTAAGTACAAGATCTCAATCCTGTTCATTATTCCAGAAATAAAATCATGTATTATTAACTATAGTTACCATTGTTTTATTGGATTTATAACCCTTCAGCATTCATTGGCCTCTAAGAAAGAACTGAACACCAAGGATTTCCTGTCCAAATCTATCATCTCTGCTGTGACCCGTAAACGTAAAAAATGCCTCAGTACATATTTGCCCGGCAGCAGCACCGATGAGGACTCCGAGCATGAGCCGGTCAAAGCCAGCAACTACAGGGGAGGGCAAGCAGGGGACGGGCACACAGGACAGGAAGAGGCACCTGAAGGAGAACATATCATATCCAAAAAAGACAAAAGGGATGAGAAGGCAAATGGGGTGAAACCTGGAGAGATCACAGCAGGAAAAGATTCACTGGTGGAAGGAGAAGAGGCTGAGAAAGACGAGAAAGAGGGTACAAGCATTGACACAAAACAAATCCAAACGGAGTGCAGGCAGAGAACAACTATGCCAAGAACTGTACCAGCGCTTCGTCCAAGCAGTTTCCTCTACTCACACCATCAGAACTATACGACATACACACAACTCCCACCTGTGACAAATGCTACTTCCCATCTGAGGCCTCACAATCTGGCAAGAGGACGCTCTGTGGTGCCGTTGTGGCTTTCCCCCACCAGGCTCCCTAGTCTCCACCAGTCTTGTAGCTTTCATGGCACCCAGCACTCAGACTGGAACCAGTCAGTGCCAGTTCGCTACAGGAAGCCCAGAGGCGGCAGGACAAGGGCTATGTCCATGAATCTGGACTTGGAGGTGGGCTGGAAGGAGGACAGAGTCAGAGGGTGGAGAGCAGAGAAGGTGGAGGTAATTAGAGTCATTGAGGCAGGTCCAGGTCAGCATGGGTGTATAGGCGTTCCTCAAGGATCAGTTGTAGACCCCAGGTCAATTTCACCGACAGATCCCCTTCCCCGTATTGACCCGGAGGCCCCTCTCTCGTCTTCTTCCTCAGGATGGATAGAGCAAAGTTCCCAAGGATCTTCCACTGTGGTCATGAGGAGATCAGCTCTGGGCCCCCGGGATAAGACAAGAGCGTGGCGTCGTCACACAGTAGTAGTTTAACCTGTATGTAACCTGTTCCATCAACTAAGGCAGCACTTCCCCTTAACTCACTAGCAACACACAATTACTTCTGAAACTATTTATCTTTACTTACTAATAATGGTATGTAATTGTCCTGAAAATCATGTGGAATCGAGATTCTGATATTTTATGGAAACTCACACCAAAATCTTTTCCAAGTCCAGGAGTGTTCAGCTGTTAACCTGTGCTTCCACACATCTTGTGTAGATGTAGTCAGTCCTAAATGCCATTACTAAGGCACGGTCGCAGTACTATAATAATAAAACGCAACAAACGCTTGGAGCACTTTGGAGAAAACCAGTTGAAACATCCCTTTCTATACCTTGTCATCTGTTTCATATTGAGCTGTTAGTTTTAATCACCTAACTACAACACGTATCTGTGAATCAGTATCGATTCTGATGCAGTTTCTTTTAAAATTTTAAATTCTGGTGGGACTAGGCCTTATCACTGTTTACTTATGTTGGCTAATACAACCATACAGCGTTTACAAAATCTATAAGTGAACACTATGCAGCCTGTTGAACTAACTTCTGAAATGCAAACCTCCTTACACCTAACTGCCCAAGGACGATGACTCCAAACCACTGTGTTGTAATGGCAGCGTGTCAGGGATCTTCCCTCCCTGCTGCTATTGCTCTCACCCTCATCAGGACGCTTCCATATAAGCAGTGAAACATAAAACTGGGAACAGGATATTCTGGAAAAAAAAAAAAAAAAGAAATATGAGCCCATTGCGTCTCGTTTTCCTCTACGGATATCCTGTACATATTAGCACGGTTGTTTTGATTGAAGTGTCCACATCCCTACGTTGACAATATAACTTAATTCATGGCAAGAAATCAAAAGAAGTCATTCATCTCACCTCAGTTGTGGTGCAGTCAGGGCTGCAGAGTGTCGTCGTTGGTGCTGTGGCCCTGACTGAGAAGTATGAAACTGAAATCATAGTGGCTTTAACGTATATTTCTAAAATGATGCTTTGGGGAGTTAAATAGATAATGAACCAAGAGGAGACGAAGCCATACTAGACATTGGAAATCCAACTCGATTGAGATGCTTCTGCCAGTCCAAATAACACTTGCCAGCTATAAGAAGCAACACTTTACTTCCCAGCCCTTTACAAGTTCTTCCAAAACCTTGGTGGATCTACAAGAACCTTCATTGATCTGTGCGAGCAAAACAAACTCTTTCTGTGTGACTTAGGCATTAAGCCAAAGCCTCTATAGACCAAAATGATGCATGCATAAAAATATGCAAACTCTGTGTTTACTACGAGCCTGTTGTACTTCCCTGTGTGTGCGCGTGTGTGTTGGACAGCTGTTTCAGCAGAGGAGCATTTGAGGCAGCTACTGTATGTGAAGTGATGCCAAAATAGTTTTTGTCTTTGTTTTACTCCTTTGGTAATTGTACAGTATGAGCAGTATTGAACGGTGATGAGCCCTTGATGAGTGAGAGCCTCAGTGTTTCTTCAATGTAAACATGATGTTAGTGTTCTAAAGATACAGTAGTATTGTTTGGGGGCAGCTCAATGAGCAGAAAACTTACTTAATCCACAACCACAGTCTTTCCTGAGAGCTATTTTTGCATTTGTCCTTTTTCACATCTTCAGTATTTTCGCTCCCCTCTCAGAACTCGAGATTCTGGAAAAGTGGAACCAACCCAAAATGTTCCTCCAACCACTGTGGTCTGACTGGGATCCGTGCTCATTTTAATCATTTGTAGACTGTTTGTCCTTTGCTCCGTCGATGCCCTTGTGCATGTACTTTATGTACACCAATGACTGTGTGGACCAATTTTGTAACAATTGTACAAAGCCTTGTTAAGTTAACCTGTGTAAATAAGTATTATGCATAATATATTAAATTATTTGTTTTGGAAGTGGGTTTGTATGGGTTTTTAATCCAGTTGGGACAATCAGAGAAATACTATGGGCTGTAGATTGATGGTAGCATGTGGCACCGTTGTTGCATGCAGAGTAGGTAATGAGCACATTAAAAATAATCTGAATGCTTCAACATTCATTTACCTTACCAACTAGAAAGGCTGCGTTCACGTCTAAGCTGATGTGGCCGATCATCTTCTGTACAGCAGGTACAAAAATCTGGGTTTTTTTTTTCCCTCAAGTATGGGTTATTTTCAAATGTGATTCTAGATACAGTATGAGCTCAGCCATATTGTGCCAAATGTTTAAGGATAAAAGGTAGCAGCAGATCAAAAGGCTAAATATATATATATATATAAAAAAAAAGTCACTTTCACTGGAAAATTGCATTGATGCTATAAAAGTTAAGTTACACACATTCAGGGTAATGGGAACAATCAGTTCTAGTTCTGTTGAGAAGTATTCCAGAAAACTGACAGCTACATTTGGGTCACTAACCTCAGGCAAGCAGAGTAGGCCAATGCAGACAGAAGAACACACCGTCACGGTTCTACTGTATAGTTTCAGATTTTTATTTGAGCTCATGCTTCAGTTTTACACAACTGTTAAAGTGCAGTTTGAAATCAGTTCTTTGTAATTAAACTCAGTTACAGCAGGTGAGATACGTAACTAAGCAACCTAATTTTACCCATGAAACTGGATCCAAATGGTTAGATGTAGTTAACAAACAAGCAATCAAAAGAGCTGGAAGAACTGCTGCCATGGAAACCTGATTTCAGTAATTAACAAGCTGACAATCAGAACTCCAACGTTACAGGTGTAACCACACGGACGTCTCAGCCAGTACAGCAGCTCCTGCACATTCACACATCAGGGTCGTTTTGTACTCGATGATACAGCTGAACAGGGCTGCTGTTAATTTATGGCAGCAAATCAGAGGAAATAAAGGAATAACGCAAACACACGCTGTGTCTACCACCTATTAACACGTACCAGGTCTAATACCACTTCCCCGTGATTGGTCTTTAATTGCTGTAGTGAGTCAGGGGATTTCTGGATCCTGAGGTGGACAACACAGAGTCTCCTAAGGTCTCTCCCTCCTTCCATGTGTGCAGAGGGAGGGGGTGGCACCTTCTCATGAGTTTGTTAGAATTGGTCCTTTCTGCACAGGTGGGTCACTGTGGGTCAACTGCCGAGCATCTTTGGGAGCAGACTTCATGAAGACATACGGCTTCTCTTGTGGGCTTTCCTCAGCAGGTGGACCAGGGCCTGGGCGACAAAGGGCCAAAGGAGGAAAAGGAGGACGGTCTGGCCAGAGACGTCAAACGGCCACCACTTCTCCTGAAAGGAAAAGAAACAGTGGATCAGAGCAGACAACAAACCAAAACTAAGTCAGTGATTTACTTTCTCAACTGCATCATTGTTCACTGATTAAAGACAACTGTAACCACTTTAGACCCAAGTTGAGATGCTTTCTCACCTGCTGTGATGCAGTGGTTGCACACTGCAGACAGGGTCTCCAATCAGATCCCTGAACCTGTGACACAAAATGCATCAGTGTTCGCCATGATCAGTCACAAAACGAGAACATTTGGAATCTTTTTCAACTTACGTGAGTGGCAGCAAGCCTCTCCACCACCTCCAGCCTGTCCATCACACTCCTCATGTCCTCTCTGAGTCTCCGTAAGGCCAGAATGATCTGCTGCTGCAGCTGGGCATCATGGAGCCTGTCCACCCCACCTTCAGAACCATCCCCTCCTCCTCGCCCAGCCCCACCACCACCAGGGGCTCCCCGTCTCGGACTGCCAGGAGGAACGCCACCTGTGGACGATGACAGAGTTCTGACACATGAGACAAACACTACACTGCACACAGTTCACTTTGACGCTAGCTGTGCTCGCAGCTTACGTTCTCTCCAGGAGTGATGAAAACCTTCTCGCCCGCTGTCTCGACGACTCCTGATGGGACCTTGACCCTTCCGGTCTTCAGCTCCCTCTCCGCCTTGACCTGCTCCGACCTGTCGGACCTCCAGGCAGAGAGACGACTCGAAAGACGCGTGGCCATTCTGAAAACCATTGGACTTGACGCTGCTGAGTTGCTCCACTGAATCAACGGAGTCACAGAAGATCTCACTCTCTGAGTCACTGGTTAACACCAAACCCTCACACACTCCAGAATCTGCAGCAGCACAGCCAAGTGGTTGGTCACATGAAAAACAGTCTGTGCTGTAGGTATTGTAGACACGTAAACAGTAGAGCTACACTCGTACATACCATTAGGAATAGTGTTAACTGTGATGTCTATAATCTCAGAGAGGTTAAACTCCTCATCTGGATCCTCTGGATGAGAAAAAGGGTCTTCAGGATCCTCCTGCTCCACATTCACACCCTTCACATCTGGAAGCTCCTTGCTGCCTTCAAGATCTACAGAAACATGAATTCACACCAAAAACTGCCAGAAACTGACTCATCAAAAACAACTGCTTCAACAACTCCATCACTGTATGACTAACCTTGGCTGAGCGTGATCAGTGACCCTGGAGGCCGCGGCATGTCATCAATCACCTGGTACAGAGGCTCAAAGTGGTGGAAGAGAGAGGCGGTTTTCTCATCCATGGGCACGGTGTCAATGACCTGCCAAGCCAGTGAAGCCTTTTTAAATTTGTTTATGGGTACAGACTTGCTCTTGTTTGTCTGGCATCATATTCACAAACCTGCTGTAACTTTAGTTTGAGGTTCCACTTTGTTTCACGATCAAATGAGTGCTCCTGATGCTCAAATATGATTTATATTCACGTTTGAAAACACTGAATGTCTTGTACTTTTGTTTTTGATGAGCGATCCTAAATGAAGTAACAGTTTGCAAATGACCAAATTAAATCTTGTACCTCCTGAGCTACTTTCTTCATCTCGTCCACATATGCTGCCATGGCACTCTCACTGCTCATCGCTCCCAGGCGGCTCCAGGCATCCCTAACATACACACAACCAGTCAAACAGCCGGCGGCTAACCTTGAGTAAAATTTGCATCCTTGTTGTTGCACTCATGTTGATGACAGTAAAAACAATGATTTGCCTACAAACCACAGCAAACACAGAGCGGCTCTTTAAAATAAGTCAATAGATCTGCTCATAAATCCGATACGGACCATTTGTAGCGGCCCACCGGATCCCAGAAGGCAGGTCGAGGCACCGTGCAGGGTCCACACACAGCCTGCTTGTAAAGACTGTAGAAACGCAGCATGACGTCATAGGACGGCCGGTAGGCGCCTGTAAGAGAACACATCCATCAAGCTTAACTGATTGTCTGTTTCTCCATTTTACTTGACAGAGGGTACCAGGCCTGGTGTGGGTCTAAAAACGCTAAGTACCATTCTTGGGGAGGTTGTGGATGACATCCACAGCAGCCTGAAACCGTTTGCGGTGATCGACCACAGGCTCTGCCATAGCTGGGACTGGCATGGCACGTTCAGTAGGTCAGAAAGAATTCAGATCGAGCTGAAATCACACACAAACATTTAAAATATGGCACTTTATATACAGAAACTAATACTCGAGTCGTGTTTGTATTAGATTAGTCAGCCAACAGCCTAATAGTTAACTGTAGACCGAGCAGCTTTCTCATATCAACTGTGCAAAAACATTCAGAGACAACCAAAAAACTGATTGTACGTGACTGTGGTTCAGTCACCATCTATTCCGACGTATATGTGGGACCCTGCGCATCTTACAACTTACAGTCAGTAAACATGGACAAAACAGGAACGTAGAACACGAAATGCAGCGTATGGGAGCTTTCTGTGTTGGCTAACTAGGCTAACTAAGTCAATAACCCCATTACAGCTTAGCAGCACTTAGCTAACTTGCTAACGGGTCTTACCTAGCGGCTGTGTGTCCTGCAACCTGCCATCAGCATAAACAGCAGCACGGGGGACACACAAATGTCCACTTCCTCGCCGAGATGCAGAACAACTGTCCAGCTTCGGAGATTCTTAACTTTGCACTGACGTGTCGGTTAATCCACAAACCTCCCCTTGTAGCCTACCTGAGCTGGTCCTGACCTACCTTCAGTGGTCACTCTGTAGTTTATACTGTAGACTTCCGCATCCAATCAGTTGACGCGAACTTAACCACGCCCACATTTAAAGAGACATGTATTTATAGTACGCGTATCAGTATTTATACAATAGTTTTCCTAACCTTGTTATTTTTAATTCACAGGTCACAACTTACATTTCTTATTATGTTTGAAATTTGAAATTCTAAATGACATATAGTCTATAATAACAAATTATGTGGTTTAATATTAAAATCTATGAGACATTTCTCTCCAGCAGCTGCTCAGAGTTTAATCTACTTGTGTTTGCAGAGGAAAATTTAGGACATGGTTCAGGAATCACAGCCCATTTTAGACACCTAAATCGATTTATAACAGTGTCTGCGTAGTCATTGTGTTACAGCCGACGTAACACACTTTAGTCCCATTAGTGCAACAATAATTATGCAGCACCATTGCCCCAATTACAGTGGACAGTATTAGAGGATTTTTCAGGTTTATCAGAGGTTATCAGTCAGTCCATCACTTAGATGGTGAGTTGGTTTAAATTAGAGATTAGTAAACGGAGGGGAGGATGGCTGCTTTACAGACACATGAGCGTCTCCTCTCGGCGCATAATCCGTTTAGGCTCTAGCTGTGGATAAATTGCCAGAGATGAAATACAATAACCCGGATGTCTTGGGAGTTTGGCTTCAAAACAAAAGAACCAAAAGGGTAATTATTGGAAAGTTTTATGGGTAAACAGACTTTATTTATGGCGTGAAGGCTCAAAAATATAAGATGCAAATGGCTGTAATTCTGATGTACATTGAGGAAACTAAAGGGATCTTCCTTATATATGCATAGCATATATCTACACACCACCCATTTATGCAGTTGGATTGTCAAGTTGTTTGTCGTTTGCACATATATTGAGGTTCACTTCATGCACCTTGGTTTCTGTCTCCTACTCAGCAGCATCTTATCACAGTTTTGGTTTTTATTGTGCAACCTTAGATGAGTCTTCTCAAGTTTATCACCAGTTGACCCGGGCAGCATCACTCTCACAAGAACAAGTTACGTTTTGCACAGTGTGTTAAACAAAGCGTAATAATAATATGATGATGATAATAATGAGTGAATAGGGATGTATTTTATTTTGACAAAGCAAAGTACAGAACATGATTATTAAAAGAATTTTAAAGAAAGAGTACAATAGGCTACTGTACTAAAGTAAACATCTGAGCTATATTTCTTTATGTTATAATTTTCCCCCACCTTATTCTTCCTTATCTTACGAGCAGCAGAACGACGATTCTAGGCTTTTATGTTGAAAATCAGCGCAGGAAGTCTTTGCCTGTTGTCTCAGTTCTCGCCCGTGTGATGCTTGCATTTCTGTGATTAGAGGTCCAGTCTCTGTGACATCAGCAGGCAGAGGGGTTTGGACTGGCTCCTGTTTTCCTCCTCCGTCATAAAAGCATGCTGAGGCGCTTCCAGAGCGCCGCGTCTGCCTCCGTCTCCCGCCGTAGCGCGTCCACGCTGCGGCTTCTCCGCTAGAAAAGCTCAGAACCGACCCAGGCTCCGGCCGCAGGACGGCGAGGATCGACGAAGTCCAGTCTTCCTACGCTATGTTGGGCAACAGGAAAAAAGCAGCCCCGGGGCTGAAGAACGGATCCGGGACGCTCGAGCTGAAGGCCATCGATCCTCTGAGGAACCTGGGTGAGTGTTTGTGTTACAGAAAAAAAAATCTGAGTGTGTTCAGTCAAATGAGTCACAATGAAGAGACATGTACAATAAGAAGACAAACTACAAAAAGAGGTTACAAAAAAAAGTTATCTAAGTACAATACGCGATTGTAATAATTATAATTATTCTATAACATTTCAAAGAAACTAACAACAACAAAAGAGGTTATAAAAGCTTCAATTAGCCTCTGAACGTAAAAGTTATCTAAATGCATAATACTCTATATAATTTGATTCATATATAATTATTCAATAATATTTCAGAGAAACTAGTGGGACACCTTGTGTGTGTTTTATTTGCAAACCAGCTTGAAACTTGTGAAGCAGCACACAGACTCTTCTTTATAACGTTCAGTCCAGTGTCCTCTGACAAAAAAAACTTTCTCCGCAACCACAGGAGATATTTCAGGCAACCAGTTTTCCAGGTTTTCCAGGTTGTCCGGTAGGACCCAGCCGATGGACAGTGGGACGCGGTCCTAATAATAAACACGTATAAACAGTGCTGGTCTCCTCCTCACCACTGCTTTTGGGGGGATTGCTCAGTTTTGCTCAGAGTGGCACCGAATGGATTATGTTGAGGCACGGATGGTTTTCTGTTTTTATCAATCAAATACCTGAGGAGAGTCACACACCTTCACCCAGTGTTAATATAAAAACACATTATTACACCATGAGGTCACATCAAAGTGATTTCTTTTGCTAATTTGGGAAAGTGGCCAACTTGGTGACAGAAACAGTAAGATTAAGCAAGAATTAGGAAACTATTATACATAAGTCCGAACTGGGTTCCAGGTGTTCTGCTGCAGCTTGGAGAACACCTCCGCTTCCCTCAGCCTGTGCCTTGGAACTGATCACAAACCAGCAAAACAAGTCCTCCGTTCTGTTCCCGGACTTGTCATTTCATTATTTCAGAGAATGTCAGTTTCCAACCCACACTGCGCTGCCCAGTAACAGGTGTTGTTTTCTGCTCTGGAAAATTACACCCTCAAAAGTAATCTATAGTTTTACATAATACAAGTCAATATTTTAATTGGGGCAATCTATCAGCAGGGACACGGAAATAACAAATAAAGTAAATGTAAATATATGCATAAACATATGCAAAAAAATGTTTTCACTATCTGATCTGATTGGGGCCGAACACAACCATCTCTCACAGCTGTGTCTGACTGACGCCCTCTCCTCTTTTACTGACTTCAGTCTCACTAACAGAAACTCAGCTTAGCTCGGACACATTTTTAATCACTGCCTGCTGACGTGTCCCTGATCCAGCTCTCACAGGCTCCAGAGGCTCCTAATCCCTGATGTCTCTGTAATAGAAGTGAGAAATGAGGATTTCCCCACAATCGTAACACTTGTCATAGCGTAATGCTCTAGGTGTTATCATCTAATGCAGTAATACTGCAGCTGTGCTCCACCTACCACTATTTGTACATACAGCTCTTTGCACTTTCTTTTTTTAACACATCAGCACGTTGTGGACGTGTTGTACAGCAGTTGTTGTAGGTCATATGCTGATCACATGCGTTTTTAACCAAACCACACAGTGTCATCATGTCAACACTGGTCTATGGTGGTGGTGGGGATGTGCGCTGTTTCCTGGCTATTCTAAGATGGGCTGGTTATCTGCCCCTCGCACACGGAGACACGCGTTCCCCTAAACTCCTCGCCGTAGCTTCCCGCTGCTCCCAGAGCGGCGCGTGTGCAGCCTTCTGTGTGTCTTCCCAGTATCAAGATGCCTTTGTGAGTGTGTTGACCCAGCCCTTTGCAAACCACACTGAGGCGTCTGTTGCAGCTGTTACTGCTTACTCAGCTTAGGACTCAGCAGTAGCTGCGCAAGAGAGCGTGAAGGCAGCATCGCAACAGTTGACTGTTCTTCCTCTCTCCGTGTCCTTGATCACGGCTACTGCATATGACTCTAAATGATCAACGCCAAAGAGGCCCCTTCGAGTCTTGAAGCATTGCTTCTTGGGAAATATTACTCACATTCCACACATTCTCAGCCTACTGGCCACCATTAGTACAGGTCAGCCTTGATTAGACTGCTTGGCTCTACATGGGGTGGCAGCAGGCAAAGGAAAAGCTTTCATTTCCCCTGGACAACAACTCTGATAACAACGGTGAGAAGGAATTTGAAGCGGTTGTTTTGGAGTTTGGAGCAGCTAATATTCTCTCTCTCTTCAACCATTTTTTTTTCTGTTTTATTTGAAGGAGTCCAGGAGGATGAAGACGTGAAGCAGATGTTGCGAGGCTCTAGTATGGTGAAGGTACCGCTAGATAGACTCCATCTCAGCGTTAGCCTGCAGGAGTGTGTAGCCGGCTGAATCTGTGTTAATGGGCTCATTTGTCGGGTGTGTGCAGGTCCGCTCGCCTCGCTGGCAGAAGAGACGAACTCTGAAGCTGCTGGAGGACGGCGTGACGGTCTGGTGTCAGTCCCACAAAACATCCAGCCGGGCCAAGGAGCAGCAGTCCTGTAAGTTCTCCCTGATGTGTAGGGAGCAGACATTTTACTTATCATACTGAAATGATTTAAGCTGTTCCACAAAGTCATTCTGCACAAAGGCCCCACCCAGACGTCAAGGACCTTCCCTGGATGATAATTGTTAACAAGCAGGCTTTTCATTTTTCCACAGATGTGGTTGCAGTGAAGCTCAGTGCTGACTGGGCGTGTGACATGAAACGTGGATATTTTGGATGTAATTTTGCTGCCTTTAAATACCAGTCACTGCTGTGTATAGACTCCTGCGCTATCTGAGGGTCACACACAGCGCCCTGATTACAGAGCTCATCTGTTTGAGCCTAAGACAGCAACCGATCCCGCTGCAGTTCAAAAAGAGAGATTATAGGACATTATATGCTGCTGGGAGTTGGCCCCAGAGCCTGAGGTTTGCTGCTGTATAGTTACCATAAGACCTAACCACTAGGTTTGCCTCCCAAGTACAAAACGCGGCCGTGCCATGAGGCTGGACCTGCTGTGTGTCCTTGAAATACTACTAGTGTCGTCTTACACATGAACACTACTGGATCTGGGCTCATTCTTTTGTAGTTAAATGTACAGTACATAATAGCAAACAGAATTTTTGATATACGATTCTCTGTTCCTACGTGTTCACCCAGTCCATGCGCCAGTGACATCAGTCTATGAATTTACATTACAACCAGGATACAGACGCAGGGAAACACCGTGTGGGGTTTGGCCAATGTTAATGTTTAGTAGATTTTAGTTTAGATTTGAGTCAAATCCACAAGAAATCTGGATATTTTGGGAGTGTTTGCCTGCTTGGAAGTAGGTTAAACACTGCCAGGCCAGTGTTTCTCTACACACTCTCCAAGGCGTCACAGTTGAACCTGTTGTTCAAACCCTTCTTTTAGACAGAGCCTGATGTTGGCCAAGACATGCAAACTGATTTCCTGTTGACATGTGGGAAATAAGTGTGGATACTACACCAAGTATAAACATATACTAAAAAGAAGCTGCAGTCCAGAGTTCTCTGTCCTAGTTAGTGGTAAACATTACACTGTGACTCCTCACTACTGAGCATACAAACACGTAGGTGAGTGTGTTGTGTTGACTCCTCCTTAAATACACACTACACTTGAATTCACACAGAGAAGAAAAGCTGCCTCTGTGGCTGAACATAGACTCTACAGACTCATGCATAATGTAAATGGGCTGTATAATGATGTTTGTAGTATTTTACTTATTTACTTTTCTGTAGTGGTGGCAAAACTAAGCCCATGGAGAGCAAACGTGTTGGTTCACGGTTTTCAAACGCTCTGACGTCACAGAAAACGGTGCCATCTGCTGGTGCAAACCTCGCCTTGCATCTAAACTCACGACAATGTTGGCAGACTATAGGCCTATGTTGCCTTTTTTTATCATCTCTCAACGTGAAAGTAACAGTACAGAGAAATAGCCATCGTCCTATTTTGGTGCTTGTTTGGACTTACTGTTCGATGTCTTCCTCTCGCACACGTTCAGTCTCCATCATGGAGGTGGAGTGCATCAGGGAGGGTTGCCAGTCAGAGACGCTGCGGCGGATGGCCGACTCGGTGCCCGAGGGCTCCTGTTTGACGGTGGTCTTCAAAGGGCCTCGTAAGAGTCTGGATCTCCTGTGTCACACTCAGGAGGAGGCTCAACACTGGGCCCGTGGCATTCGGAAGCTACAGGAGAGGGTGGAGAACATGACCCAGAAGGAAAAACTTGACCAATATCCTTCACCCTGTGTTTTTTTTGGACAAAACATTCAGAACGAAAGACAAAGTCAAACTAGCACCTCCAGACTTGTACTGGTTTCCTTGACTCCATTTGTGTGTCACCTGGATTCATGCTTACCTGAGTCGGGCTGACCAGAACCACGATGATAAGATGAGCTATGACGAAGTGCAGACACTGCTGCAGATGATCAATATAGACCTGAATGACCAGTATGCTCGCAGCCTGTTTCAGGTTACCAGACACCCACCCACACACACACACACACACACACACATTCACATGCTCTGATCATCAGTCATCATCCATGTCTCCTGTGTTTTGGGGACAGAAATGTGACCGGTCAGCCGATGGCCGTCTGGACCACGGAGAGATCGAAGTTTTCTGCAGGGAGTTGCTGCGCAGACCGGAGCTGGATGCTGTGTTCATCCGCTACTCTGCCAATGGCTGCGTTCTATCCACTGTGGACCTGAGGGACTTCTTAAAGGACCAAGGGGAGGACAGTTCGCTCATCCATGCCCAGAGCCTCATCCTCACATACGAACTGAACGAGTGGGGTACGGTGCCGAGTAACATCGTAATAACACATTCTCAAGTGTGAATTTGAGAGATAAACTACGGTAGCATCACATTTCAGTAGAATGTGGCTTTGCTCCTTTACATCCAGCTGCAGTGGCATTTAACACATTTAACTATATTGAACAAACTGCACTTAATAATTCCTGTCCCTCATTTTCTTGTGTTTGCACCTTTGCCCAGTACAGCCCAGAGGAACCAGTTCATGACTCCTAATGGTTTCACTATATATATGCTGTCTAAAGAAAACTGTGTCTTCAACCCGGAACACGCAATAGTTTACCAGGACATGAAACGATCGCTGGCGCATTACTTCGTCTCTTCGTCCCACAACACTTACCTCACTAAGGACCAGTTGACTGGGGACAGCAGCACAGAGCCATACATCCGGTAGGAATGGCAGCACACATACGTGTACATGTCACGCACCTCAACAGATGCACTGTTTCCTAAAGGTGATTTTTCTCCTAGAGCCCTGAATCATGGCTGTCGCTGTGTGGAGCTGGACTGTTGGGATGGAGATAAAGGCGAACCAGTCATCTACCATGGACACACACTCACTTCCAAAGTGCCCTTTGTTGAAGTTATTGAGACCATCAATGAATATGCTTTTAAGGTGAGTACACCTAAATCACAAAATAGACTTGTCAGGGTAAACAAAAGGCTCATTTTCTCCCTGACTTTGCAACGTTGTCCATCTCTCCAGGCTTCTCCTTACCCTCTGATCCTTTCTCTGGAGAATCACTGCTCTGTGGAGCAGCAGACAGTGATGGCTCAACACCTGCGAGCCATCCTGGGAGACAAGCTGCTCACCAAGCCGCTGGATGGCCTTGATGCTCACTCTCTGCCTTCTCCAGAGGTACAGACTCACTGACCTACACACACAAACACATTTAAGAGATGAAGAACGTGACAGGATGACAGGATTTGTTCACATCGATCTGTGTTTGTCGTGTTGTTGGACTCTGGTCATGGTTAACATTCTCATCTCACTGTTGTGACCTGGGTCTGTCTGCTCCTCTGTGTCCCACTTATCCTACATTTACAATTAATCATCACAGATGCTTGAGTGTTGATGCGTGCACTCATGATGCACGGCCCAGTAATCCTACTCCTCTGAGGCCTTTGGACCCAAGTGTGTGCTTGTAATTACACTCAGATGATTTGATGTAATTAGCTATTAGGATGTTATTCCGATGTACAACTGCGTTCTTAGCTAAACATAGTGCCTTTATTAGCAGCATTAGTGGTAGCAGAGGAAGGATTCACGTCATTTACTAATGTTTAATTTTGGGTGTGTGACAGAAACATTGTCTTTAGACTTGTTTATGCTGTGTGTTCAGGATCTCAAAGGTAAAATCCTGGTCAAGGGGAAGAAGGAGCAAGTGGTCGAGTGCTCTTCTGGGTCTTCAGACATCAGCTCCTCAGATGAGGAGGCCGGTCAGGCTGAAGGCAGAGGCAGGAGCAAGAGAGAGGACAAGAAAGTTCCGCCAGTGGGTGGTCGCTCGCTTTTAAAGCCGTCCTTTGCTAATGTCTGTAACTGTTTAGTGACACTGAGCGGTTGTTTGTGTGTCTTTCCAGCCCTCTGCGTCTAAACTGAGTCCAGAGTTGTCCGAGCTGGTTGTGTACACCCGCAGCGTTTCTTTTAAAAGCTTTGAGCAAGCTGTTAAAAACCCAGCTACTGACATGTCCTCCTTCTCTGAGAGCGAAGCCCTCAGGCTCATTAAGGACTCAGGTACCAGGTCTACTCTATGTGTGATTAAGTCTCACTACAGCAAAAGCAATGTGGAATAGTCCACGTGCTGCCCATCATCAGAAAGCATCCTGTCTTTCTTTAGAATTTTACTGAACCCACTTTTCTTGTCCTGCTTCTACAGGGATGTATTTTGTGCGTCACAATAGTCACCAGCTCAGCAGGATCTACCCCTCAGGCCAGCGCCTGCAGTCCTCCAACTATAATCCTCAGGAGATGTGGAATGCAGGCTGTCAGATTGGTAAGAGAACAGGTTCTTACCTTTGCAGACATACATTTCTGCTACTAACACCACCACGCTGTGCTTTCTGCAGTTGCTTTGAACTTCCAGACGCCAGGTGAGCAGATGGACCTAAACCATGGCAGGTTCCGGCAGAACGGTCAGTGTGGGTACGTCCTCAAGCCTCCCTTCATGTGCCATCCTGACACCGCCTTCAATCCAGAGAACGTTGGTGGAGGTCCGGGTCACAGGCCCGTTCTGCTCACTGTTCGGGTAAGATGGCCCTACTGCACTGTACTGAGGACATAGGCCTCACAAGAGTTTTGTATGGAAGTGTCAGACTCGCATTCGGTGAAATCTGACACGTTCCCCTATTGTTATTCCAGGTTATTTCAGCTCAGCAGTTGCCTAAACCACAGTGGGACAAGCCCAGCTCCATTGTGGATCCTCAGGTGTGGGTGGAGGTACACGGCGTTCCCATCGACAACGACAAGAAGAAGACTCACTATGTAGAAAACAATGGTATAGCTACAGCCCTGCCAGTAGTAATATTATAATAATATAATTATTAACACAACACAATCAGCATGATCAGGTTCTTTCTGTGTTTCAGGCTTTAACCCTCGGTGGGACTGTACCTTTAACTTTACCATTCATGTCCCGGACCTGGCTCTGGTTCGCTTCATGGTGGAAGACTATGACTACACCTCAAGGAACGACTTCCTAGGCCAGTGCACCCTGCCTTTCACAAGTCTTCGCACAGGTGCGTAGTTTGTCTCATGTACCAAAGCACTGTTACCTGTTATCCACAGTTCGCTCTTCTGACCGCTTCTGTTTTCCTTCACAGGCTATCGCCATGTCCGACTGCTGAAGCTGGATGGCTCCAGTCTGTCGCCTGCGTCCCTCTTCGTCCATGTGAAGGTCACCCCCTGTCAAAGGAGCCCGTCCAAATAATCCAGCCAGATCAGTGCTCACAGCCAAATACAGGACGTGTCCCAACGCCATCAATAGCAGGTGTACAATCAGGGAGGGAAAACCCATCTGTAAGGAATGAAATATCAGCTGAAACCTGCCCACCACAGGTTGCAAGCTTCAAAGAAAAACTACACTTAAACCCAGCACTTTGTCTTTTGCTCACTTTTATTATTGTTTAATGGCTTTTATTTTCATAAGTCCAGATAGTTTTGATCTGCTATGACCAAAGTTTGGTGCTAGGTTCTGTCCCTACGTTTTGAACATATACAGCTGACAGCTTTTAGGGCATATTTATGTAGTTTTAGTGTCTAGAGTGTCTTAGTAACAATGTTGTTCCTGTGTTGATTTAAACTACCTGAGTAGGTGAAATATCCTACATCCTAAGTGGAGACTTGATAAGTGGTATGTGAAGCAGCCATCCTCTATGGCGTGTTGAAGGGTTACTTGAGTTTATGACGGAAACATTTTATCCTTTATTTCCTATACAGTGGATCACACATAATCAACCCACATCAGCATAAATAGACACAAAACATGAAATGATATTTATAATCAATGTTAACAGCACCCAGATTTTCTGTTGTGTTTTTTTCATCTTAACAGACAAATGTTCAGCGATGAAGCGGCGCCTCTTTATCGCTCTGGAGGTTAGGTTCTCAAACATTCAGCTCTAGCTCTAGCATGTTTCATATACATGGATGCACTGCTCCACTTTCAGTTTTACATTAACAGGATGTGACTTGTAGTGAATAGATTCAGATAAAAGCAGTTGTAACAAGCATACATGTGCATGTGAGGTGCATGGATATATTAATTTAATAATATATTAAAACGTAAATGTTATAACAACATAATCTCTCAAATCTTTCTACGTCTGACACATGTACAAATGTTGTTTTATATTGTAACCTAGTGTCTTTCAGTATATTCAATGAAAAGCAGATAATGAAGACGCTTGTTGTTGTTGTTGAGTCACAGGAATATTACTGTAAACCGACTGGGAACAAATGTTGCAGCCTCTGTTATTATATTATTAGGTAGCTAAATAGAGTTTATATTATAAATCAATTTTGCCAAGTTATGCAATAGCATAGTGATGATGTGAAGTAGACACAATGTAGCAGCTGCGTTATTAACCTCTTTAGACTGTGTTAGATATGTGTGGCAATATTTGATACTATTTTATTTTATTTACGGTATTTTAGTTCATGTGTTCTGTGAAAGCAGAGTCAAAGGCTTTGTTACTGTCAGAGACATGTTCTGTTGTGTGTTGTGTTCAACATTTTTCTACACTGCTGTTTTAGTAAGGGGGCGGGTTACAAGATTTTTGTAGAGGTTTGAACAGAGAATCTTTAGAGGATTACAATCAATCAAATGAAGATGAACAAAGCACGTATTATGATTATTTTTGTCAAATGAATTCATTGAAAAGCATCATTTGTGTTATTTTGATAAAACACACTGTACAATAGGAAGGTTGTTGAATTAGTGTATAATGTTAATGAATTCCAGTTGCTGCAGCAGCTTTCTACAGATCAGGTATCAACTGTAGCAAAACTGTAACTGTACAATAAAACACACTGACAATAATATTGTACATTTTCTGCATCTTGAGTTACAAAATGTTATTAATGTAAACATGTGACATTGTACTGTATAAACAATTATAATATAGAGGTATTCTGAGAAGAGCACAAAAGCACAAATAGCTTTAAAATCTCACGTTACTTCACTTATGACCTCACATATGAGAAAGTGATGTCATTGTGTGTGTGTGTGTGTGTGTGTGTGTGTGTGTGTGTGAGACAAACAAGGCTTAAAGTTACTCAGGAAAGGCCACGTGCAGTCATGACTTCAGAAGAGAGACAAAAGTTTAACTTGCCAACATGACAATGACCCTTTGCATACAGCGAAAAGAGCTGATGGTCTTAGTTCATCGACGTGATAGGTAACATTGTAATTTAATTCTGAAACTGATGACTTTACTACGGGCGTCTCATGATGTTGCCCAATGTGTACAGCAGGTGGCGATAATGTTTCTTCGGTTAAAACGCGTTATTTTAAGGCGTAGAAGAAGAATCCTCTGGAACTTTTTTTGTACCCAAATTTACTTCCCCTTCAGTTTATTTCTCAGTTACGCTTTGTGTGAAGGTTTTAGTTGCGTGCATCACACCGCTTGGCGTCTTACAGTGATTCTCAATGGCCAGTTCATTTCTGAGCGTATCCGAGCTGGCGGCCGGTGCGGTCCGCCTGTACGGACAGGTGTTCGGGGGAGAGAGTCCTCAGGTGGCGGCGTGTGCTCCGGGAAGAGTCAACCTGGTCGGCGAGCACACAGACTACAACCTGGGATTTGTGCTTCCAATGGTAAAAACCACATAATCGTGGAAATGTCCTCAAGAACTCCGTCATTTTACTGTTTGCTGTGTTGCGTTGGCATCACGTGACTGTGTGTCCGCGCAGCTCAGCGGGTACAGCCCTGTAAAAACTCACTTACTTACAGTGTTGTCACTTTAACCGTGTTTACTGTTTTTAATTTGAAAACATTACTGTAAGATGTGAAGCCCTACACACCAGCTTTGTGTTTGCTGAGTCAGGCCCTGCCCTTGGTGACTGTGGTGGTAGGAAGTCAAACCTCTGGCCAAGACGTTACCGTGGTAACAGCAACCGAGGATGCTGATGAGCCCCGGAGAGTGGACTTTAGCCTCTCTGGTGACGGGTCGTCGCTGTCTCCAGGGTTACCCACCTGGGCAAACTATGTGAAGGGTGTTATACATCATTACAGGGGTGAGCTAGACACATGAGCTAAGACTGTATGTACAATCTAAAAACCTTATCTGATATGAATTATTACTTATTAGCATCCGTTTTAAATTGTATATGTTATGAAAGTGACGGAGATCATTAGTCAGTGTGCAAGTTTGTCAATCTAAAACCCTGGATTCTTAACACTGTGTTCCACACGCAGCTCCTCCTGTCCCAGGTTTCAAGGCAGTGGTAGTCAGCAGTGTCCCTCTGGGAGGAGGTCTGTCCAGCTCAGCCTCTCTGGAGGTGGCTTTCTACACCTTCCTGCAGCAACTCAAACCAGGTCAGATTGTGTTTACAGAGACACGTCAGTGAGGCTCTAATGTTGACTTTTGCAGTTCGTGGATAGTGTACATTATATTCCAGTGCAGGGATTTTCGTGGAAATGTTTAAGCCTAATATATGAGATATATTGGACTTTGGACTTTTTTTTTTTCCTGTTTCTGCAGATGATGGAGACAAGGTGTCCAAAGCAGTAGCCTGTCAGAAGGCAGAACACTCTCATGCTCATGTACCCTGTGGCATCATGGATCAGTTTGTATCGGTCCTCGGGAGGGAGCGACACGCTTTGCTTATTGATTGCAGGTAATGTTAACACCCAGGAAATAAAGTTTTGCAGCTACCACTGGCAATATCAGTCATGTCTTTCCCTGTTGATTCACTCAGGTCCCTGGAGGCCACCCCTGTCCCCCTGGCAGATCCAAGTCTGGTCATTCTCATCACCAATTCCAATGTGAAGCATTCATTAGCCGGCAGCGAGTACGCCGTGAGACGGGAACAGTGTGAGAAAGCTGCCTCCATCCTGGGAAAACCTAGTCTCAGGGATGCTACCAAGAAGGACCTGGAGGGTGTGAAGTACTTTTTATCATTCTGTGACGATCCGCTTGATTGCTGTCATTACTGTCTTACCCTCTGCCCTTCCTGTCAGCCGTCAGATTTTTTTTCTCCCCCTCTGTATTTTCAGACGTTAGGGGCAGACTGGATGAGGTCACTTACCAAAGAGCTCAACATGTGATTGGGGAGATTGAACGGACCATCCAAGCTGCTGAAGCCCTGAAGAGAGGAGCCTATGAAGAGTTCGGCAAGCTCATGGTGGAGAGCCACAACTCGCTCAGGTACAGTCAAAACAGGTGCCTCAGTATTTGAATCACATTTTAGAGCATGTGTGAGTAATTAGCCCTCCCTTATGTAGAGATTTGTATGAGGTCAGCTGCAAAGAGCTGGATGAGCTGGTGACTGCAGCCATGGAGGTGGAGGGGGTGTTTGGCAGCCGGATGACAGGCGGAGGATTCGGGGGATGCACTGTTACTTTACTGCAGGCTCACGCCACTGACAAGACTATGGTCCACATAAAGGTTCGTACTCATCCACACACCCTTACACACATGTACAAGAGCACATGTTACTTATACTGTTAAGGTCATTCTGCTAAGGTCCAGCGCTCCTTTTCCTTTTCCTTTTGGTTAGAGGTCTTGCTCAGAAACATTAGAAGGAAATATCTCAGCAATTAAATATTTGCCAAACTGTTCTGACAATGCAAATTCACGTGATTAATTTATTTTAATGTAATTTAAGCGTGCAGATGTCAGTTTTGTTGCTCTTTAGTTTGGAACTTTTCGTTATTGCATTCCAGTGCACAGAGGATGTTGCTCACTTGTTCGCAGGCGATAAAGTCATGGCTGTCACTTTAAGGGGGGGCATTTGAGACGAACGGCCCAGTCCCCCCGTGTCTTGCTCAGACAGCTCCAGTGTGTGTTTGTGAGTAAGTGAGCGAGAGAGAGGGAGAGAGACATTGTGAGAATGAATTGAGAATAAAAGCGATCTTCGTGGAGACTGAGCGTGTCTTGTTATTAGCATGCTGGTCTGGTCACTGAGGCCCTTTTGCTTTTCTGCTTTAACATCGTCAGACTTTAGGCCTGCTGTTGACACCACTCAGACTCCTACACTAAATGCATCTACAAACATGTAAACTGAAAGGATGGCGCATTTGCTTTAAGGCAACAGCAAGAAGGGTGAGTGCCGCAGCCTTTGTAACTCTGGTTTTGCCAGTGCTCAGCTTTGGAAACGAACTTGGCACATTTCCTGACATCCTTTCTCAGCTTGGCTGCATCTTACCACACTGTCAAAAGAAACAAGTCTTCCTTGGAAACAAAACTTGAAACGTCTGCGCCTCCCAGTCCTGATCAAAGCAGAGGGATCTTCGTCAACAAAAAAGTTTAACAGATTCAGGAAAGCTTCATCTTAAACATGCTTAATCTCAACTCACTGGATGACAACAGCAACAGGAACGATGACTTGGTGTCGTTGAATGTTGGTGGAGAAATTTACACAACTACCCTGGACACTCTGACACGCTGCCGCGATTCGATGCTAGGTGCCATGTTCACAGGACAAATCCCTGTGGTCAAGGATAACCGAGGAAACATTTTCATAGATCGTGACGGTAAAATGTTCAGGTACATTCTGAATTTCCTGCGCTCCAGTTCTTTGGATCTGCCGCAGAGCTTTACAGAGTTGTCTCTGCTACGGAGGGAGGCAGATTTCTTCCAGATCCACCCGTTGCTGGAGGAGATTCACCGCTACGAGGCAGCAGTTCCTCTCAGCCTTAGAGGAGGGCCACTGGGAGCCATGATCATCGTTAATGTTGAGTCAAAGGTACTGTATGCGTAATAAATTTAAGAAATATATCAGTTCAAATTCTAAATTTGAGCTGTAGTTACAAGGGCGACCATGGGTGCAATTACAATGATAATTGAAGCCAATTAAAGTAGAGCTGAGCTGAGCTAAGGCTGTGCAGTGTGGTGGAAAACTGCTGAGGGAATGTTTTATAGATGTCCAGAAGTAGCCATCCTTCACAAAAAGGATTAGAACTAGGATTAGATTGTTATAATGGTGGCTCCTCAGCAAAATTCGGCCCAGAAACCAGTAAATCCAGTCTGTGTAAGGCTTTAAAGACATAGTTTAATAAGATCCTTTTGTTGGTGATGGTTATAGAACTGGCCCATGCGACTCTCCTGAGTTTCTGGAGTGTCTAAGCCTACGAAAGAGTCTGTGTTCATCTGGATGTGGAACGACCTGTCAGCATACTGTACCCTGTCATTCCAGGTCCGTGTTCTCCACTTTAACTTGCGCCATGGGCCAGAAAACTATGAGCTGCGTACGTGCTCTGTCCGAGCCTTTACCGTCAACCTCTTTTGTACCTGGAGGGCTTTCCTAGCTCTGCTTTGCGAACGCTTCTCCTACAGAACATCCCAGGGCCTCTCCACCATCCGTCCATGGAACCAGAACTGGGTGAAACTCGAATGGGTGCCGAAACCTGACGAACTCCCGCAGGACCAGTATGACAAGCAGCGCTATCGAGGACTGATTGTGTGCAACTCTGAGATCACGCAGTCAGACGACATCATTAACACGCACAGGATTCCCAGTGAGATTACGGACATGCAGGGTTTCATGGAGGAGCTGCTTAAGGTGTCTCTGGCTGAAGGGTTCAGGGTTGATGTTGTGACTCCTGACCCAGCAGAAATTCTTAACTGCACCTCACTGCGGCTTGTCAAGGGCTGAGCTCTGGGTGAAGAACCAAAGTAACATTTAATTTGTTTAATCAAACGTTTTATTTGAACTTTTTAACACGCAAATTGCCTAATAAATTCATCAGTCTTCCTCTGGCCTAACATCCTTACATATATTTCTATATATGTATATATCTACTGTACATGATGTTTAAACTGACTGTAGCACTATATTTACTTGCCCTTGTAACCGCTTACTGGCGGAGTCAGGTGAGTTGACTCAGACTTTGTAATTTTAGTGTGGAGGAAGCAGTACTAGAGGAAGTTTGGAGCAGGAAAAGATTTGTCTTGCTTAAAGAGGAAAGGTGTCTCTTTGTTAAAACAAACCCAGCCTTGTTTTTCCTCATGCTTCCTCTTTGAACTTCCTTTGAGAGCGGTATTATGAGCATGAATGGCATAGTAGTGACCTACGATGCTTAACTCCTGTTCCAGCAGTTGAATGCACTCATCATCTCTGTGTGTTTTGTCTTCCACAACAGGAGCGATACAGTGGAACCCCAACGTTCTACGTCACCACTCCGTCAGAGGGAGCTCGGGTTCTCAGTCTCTCCTGATCTTTTTCAACACATATATAGTATAAGCACAACACATTAATTACCTAATACAGGATACTGTACTTGATTACTTTTGTAATTTTTACTTTGGAGATATTTAATCCATTTTGTTTATGTGGGAAAGGTCTCTTTACATTAAAACACAGCTTCCTGGTAATGTCTTGTTACTGGATTGTTAATGAGTTGTGCTATGATTTAGTGTTTAGCTACTTTGTAAAATTCTAACTTACATGCATGTAAATGTCTCAACTCATTTGCATTTGACTTGCAATTAATCATACCTAGAAAATTATGTTTTTTTTTTTGATTGCCTTGCTTAGTCATGTTTCTATTGTACACACTTCTTGGACCAAATAGCAAAGTAGCTGGAAAATGAAGTAGAACATTGAGCAGCTATAGCTGCTTTACTCAACAGTTGGTGGGGCAATACATTATTATTTGTTTGTTTGTTACTCACAGGGAAACTGTTGTTGGATAGCGACACATACAGTATGTGATGGCGCCGGTACAGGGTTTCAGTGTCTTGTTCATCATGTGTCCAGGATCTGACAGTCCAGCAGTTGAACCTTCAGTTCACAGACACAAACCAGGGGCCAGTGGAATGAGGACACTGATCTAGGTCTGTTAACTAACACAAGGCTTAGCTAGATATCAGTGTGATAAGGTGAAATCCTGTGGAATGAGCCCTGAGTCTGTGGAGGCCTTATATTGACATTTGAAGTTTTACGGTTTCATTAAAAATAATTCATTTACAGATTCATTCATTTCTGAGTGTGATTGATGAAACTGAATATAGACTAATAGCAAGTGTTAATTAAAGTAATTCAAGACACCATAACAGGGGGATTCAATTTAACTACGTCTTCACTTTAACAATAATTTGATCAGTGTTTCATGTTGTTCACAATGAGTAGTTTTGTACATTATCATTTTTAAGCCAATGTTTTGTATGTTTTCACATATATGACTTTTAATAATGTATTTCTACACTTGATTAATAGTTTAAAAGAGATGCATAAACTTTAGGATGGGAACCTTTGTTATGTGTATGTACTAACCTGTTGTACGTGCTGCGTTTAAATGTAGGGAATGTTTACGCTGTTTTCTTTTTATTGTTAACACCTTTTATGGTTTGATTTCAAATAAAGGAATAAATCAATTGTATACAGCATCACTTTTGTAGGAGTATAACTTTGGTTGATAATTGGCAGAAGGCTCTGCTGTGAAGAGAAATTCAATACGCTAGTTTAATGGATTTTTTTATAATGCAACCACTCAACTGGTAGCAGTAAACATCCACATTTCCCAGTGGGCGCGCAACGCCTCATGGGAGCTGCTGTAGTTGTGGATTACTAATCCAAATAATTGGTCTGTTATCTTTGCTTATATTTTACCATTACGATCGTAGCTGCGCATTTTGAGCAGAACGTGGAACGAGTCGTGCTTTCACGTGGATTTCTGGGTGAATCCCGTTTAAGAGGAGGACAGAGGGCCACGCAAGCTCGTGGCGCTAACGCGGAAGTGGGGGCAGGATCTGTCGTTAGGCGACAAGGATCCACGGCAGGAGCCTAGCGAGGTGGACGCGCGTGCATCACAAGGGCGGAGTTAGCAGAGCAGTAAAGTTTAGCCTAGCAGGAAGCACGGAAGCTACTGCTGCAGCGGTGGGGAGAGAAAGAGGACTAGAGTTGTCAGTCGGTCCCCAGACGTCAGATTTCTTCGGCAAATTCGCTGTCGCTTGAATCCTGTAAGTAGTCTCCTCCGGGTCGGACATTTTTCTCTACTTTATAGAAGGAAAGACTTCATAATCGAGTAAAAAGCCGGACTGTAGCCGGAGGTAGAGTCTTCTCCAGCGGCTGTAAACAGTGGACAACCGCTAAGCAACGGTCGACTTGACTCAGGTAGGCTTGGGGAGGTGGGCCCGTACTTCAGGTTACAGAGAGCGGGATCCTGCTTGCGAGCCAGGCAACACACAGTAGCTGTTGGCCGTTCCTCACACCCACCTGAAGCTAGCTAAAGTTGCCTGTTTAACCAGACAGCCCAGCGGCTAGCTGGCTAATCTTCTCTCCTTTTATCCAACTGCAGTATAAGGAATCTTAGTTATGGTGGTGAATGTCGCCTCGTTCACAAGCTACGTTGCATGTTGGTAGAGCTGGAGATGCACTATTTAATACAGAACATGCTCCGTTCAACCACCGGAGGATTTATATGAACAATACGTTAAGCAGTCATCAACTACTTTGAGTTAACGCTACGCTACTTACTCTTTAAAAGTTAGTTTGTTCGTTTTATTCTGCTTATTTGTGCCTACGTTTATTGCTTTTACGCCCACTTTAAAACGCCCGTCGGTCTTGTGAACAGGTATAAACATCATTCAGTGCAGGCAGCGTTAAGGATGTGTTTTATTGTTGCTTGGCTAAACAGTTTGCTAGCTTGTTAACTGTACTCGTAACTTTACAGTAAACAATGAATCCGGGTGCATCAACGTGTTTAAGTGGGCGTTAGCACACTTCACAGAGTACCAGTTACAGCTCCAGCTCCATGTGTCATTTATATCAAGGTCTGGGTCCAGAAGTAAAATGTGGCAGTAAGTTGTGGAGATGTGTGTCTTCTGTTGTGTTAAACACATGTTTATTGTGAGTAGAGTAGCAGTAGGATGCGAGCTTGACATCTCATCCAGGAAATGTTTGATAGTGGTAGATGAAAGATAAAAACAGCAGAGAGTAATGAATGCCGAGTGGATGAAGTGAGTGTGGCGATACTTCAGTGACACGTTTGATTAAAAATATGCTTAATGTAGTAAGTTGACTAGTTGTTACCCTACTAACAATACAAGCTCCTCCAGTTTGTTTACAGTCCATGCTGCTTCCAGGGCCCTCCCGCTTCTGGCCACACTGTACCAGTAAACTCCACCAGGCGGAGTTCGGTCTGAAAGCGCCCTTAGGCTAGCTAACATCACAGCAAGGTGTGTCCCCTTGTCAGGTATGCTGGTAAGCCCTTTGAGTCAACGGTCTGGTTTTTAAGCATGAGTAATCAGTTTGTTTGGGGAAGCGATGGGGGCAAGGGGGAGAGTGAGGTGTTGTATGAGGAAGAAACGTTGAACCGGTCTGACCAGTTAAAGGGGAATTCAGGACAAAATGAAAGATGCCGAATAAAATAATGGGTTTCACTATAAAAGCCAACCTTTGTCGTACCGTCAAAGCAAGTTCTGTTGTAACACTGACCTGCATGATGCATGTCAGTTAGTTCGTGTATCTTTCCAACAGCTCTGTAAAGAGAACTTCTATCTCCGTTTCTTTTAATGCTGATCACAAGCAGCAAAAATGTTGCCTTATCAGGACGGGTCACCGAAGAACACCCAGTCCTTCTCCCTCAGCTCCACCTGCATCAGAGCAAGAGTAGCCAAACAAAAGGCCTTTGTTTCCAGTAGCCTTGGTACTGTCCAACCTGCGTGGTCAGGTCCACCTGAAACTGGAAGCATAATAAATCCCCCTCCCAGCGCAGGGCGAGCCAAAGAGACAGACAGGCTAATAGAAATCCTCTTATCAGGAATGTCTACAATATGTTGGTTGTGCAAAATATGTGAATGTACATGCGTAACTGCCACAGTGCTCTCTTCAAAGACTTCTTTATGTAACCTTTGAACACGGAAGGGAATTAATCTAAGCTTACGCTGGTGAAATGTCAGCGGCATAACTTCCTTTTAAATTTCAAATTAACTTATGTTCTCATATATATGTTTTATTATGAATTATGTACAGATAAAGCATACTTCTGTTTTTTCTGTCTACCCCCACTTCATATTTATTCAAATACAAGAATTAAATCGATCTAGAGAAACGGTGTATCCAGCGGTTGGGAATTTGAACATAACAATAACTGCTGTCAAAAATCTGTTAGATTCGCCCGTGTGTTAAGTCCCTAACACGAGAATCCTGTGAATGAACAATGCAGTGCAGTGAAGCTCAGGTCAAACACAGCCTGATTACCTCAGTCAGTGACATGAGCACATCTAGTGTAAACAGTGTGTTGTGATCACCGTCGTCTTCTCTGTGTCTACACGCTTCTGGTTACAGGAAATGGAGCGAGTCCATGGGAGATATGATATCCTGCCAGCCCCACCCAAAATCTAAAAAGAGTGGTTTGTCGTGTTTTCTGCAGTGCTTAACTAAGTGTTAGCATCACACTTAATGCCTGTGTGATGCCCCCCTGCCACGTCCTTACTGCACCCACCGATTATTCGAGCCCTAACCTATCGTTTCCATCTCCACAACCAAGAATTAGACACACAGATCGCTTGCTCAGGTGATTTTGTGATCTATTAACCGTATGCATTTATGTAGGTGGAAGCCAGTCGCCCATTGTTAATGCAGCGCCATTTGTTTGTATGACTTACTCACTCGTCACTCAGGGAGGGGTTAATTATGTCTGTACCTTTTTTCCTGTCTTGCCGCAAGTGCTGGCATAGCTGCTGATTGCACAAATCCATAAGTGAAATGTTTTGGATTCCGCACATTTCCTGGCCACTTGTTCTTACTGTGAGGCTCTGTGTCGTTGACAGACTCCACGGAGCAGCTCTGCTGGTCGAGCTGTCCTCCCTAGAAGTTGTCATGTTCAGGCGCGTGTTTGTGCATTTTCTTCCTCCGCTGACTCCCTTCTCAGCTTAGATGGCTCGTTAGATATGTTGGGAATTTGATGACGTCACTGAACTGTGGCATGAAAGATAACAAACTGCATCTCTCTAAATGAGCCAGTCTATAACAAGAGAAAGGCTATTTAGGCTGGTGCATTGGACAGCATGTTACATGCAGGCTAAGACTCTGAATGTGACCTGCAGAAGAGTCAATAAACCATTTGCTTGCTATCAAGGGTAAATATGGTCTGTTATCTTGCTAAGAGATGAGCTCACAGTAGATCAAACAGTGTTGTGAAAGAGACTGTTCAGAATTAACTTGTGTTGAGAAATCGTTTTCTACTTCAAGCTGGATTCATAGGAAGTTCATACCTGAGAGGAGAACTATGACGTGTCACAGGCTGAACTCTGCTGTATTTCTGTGTTGCTTTTTTTTTTTGTCTATTATGATTAACCTGAAACAAACAGGATTCTCCTGTCACAGTAGCCCATCTCAGAATCAATTGCAATATACAGTATAAACCTTTGGTGTAAAACTGTGTGAATGAGTGTGTACGCAACATGCACAAACTTGTTAGTTGGCAAAAGAAATTGTGTTGACTGGTTTTCCCCTTAAGAATGGAAAAGTTGCCTTTCCTAATAATAACAGACTGAGCGGTAATAGCCATGAGTCACAATGTAGGACAAACACTGGTTTGCCACAGGGTGATCTGCTGTATTCGATATTTAATTTGACCTTGTTTATGTTAAAATCATATGAAATAGAAAATCCTGCAGAGAAATGGAGAAAGTCACACTTTGGATAACAAGCCTGGTATTGACCAGAGATTGACATCGTCAACCTAATGCTTCTATTGTGAGAAAATGTTTGAGTTTTATGTGATGCAGGGACGTGAAGTATTTCACGGACAGTTATGTCCTTATGGTTAGATTAGTGAGTCAGAGTGTGGATCAGGCCACGGTTCTGTAGCTAAACAGCTTTATATTTCAATAAGACAATCAAAATGGAGACTACCATGAATGTGTTTTTGTGCCTAAACCCATGTCCTATACAGTTTAGTTCTTGCCTAGTAAACCATGATGCATCTGAGTGCTCAGGCATAATCTTACAATTTCTGCCCAAACATGACTGGTCCAATTTTGGTATCCACCCTTAAAGGAAACTAGTGACATGCATATTAATCATAGTTGACATAATAACTAAACTATGTAATATAAATAATGCAACCTCCACATTCATGATCTTGCTAAAGGAATTGGTAAATGCTTTGAGCCAGACCAGGCCTTGGATGACATAATGAGGATTTTGTTTCACGGTATGGACACACACAGCTACTTCCATCCAGAATTGGAAAATGTTCCAATCATGCTTGATAGTTACTGTACGACCGCTGGCATTTTTGGCACTAAGCTTTTGTTTCGTCATCCTATTCTATTAATGCACATCTGAATAACTGAATGTTGCTTCAGCCATCATTGTGTAACAATGATCTCTCACCTACCTATAGAAACTGTATGATAATCAGGTTCATCATTTTCATGCTAAAATGCCCTTGTTTCTTCATCTTGCCCACAACTAGACGGTGTTGTATATTGTGAAGGGCAACTGGGGAGGATAATCTGTCTGAACACAGTCTTAACCATCACTGCAGTTCACATAATTACAGTGTTCATTCCCACGCGTGCCTCCTGATAAGTAGCTGGTGTAGAAATAACACAAGCATGTTTAGTGAATGGGTAATTTGTGCTTGAATGTGTTAAGTTACTTAAAAGACTACAGTGACCTTTGTACTCCTGCTGTTAGCCTCACTGTCAAAGCTGAAATAATTAAGATTGGACAGGGTGTCAGAGCTATGTTATCCAACGCCACAGAGCTGTGTGTTGCTGTGTCTCTGTTTATAATTTGTAAAGGCAGGCACACGTTCAGTGATTGTACCCATCTTCAGGGCCAGGGTCTGTGCCATTCTGGTGATGTTACAACTTTACTTGAGGTTGTGAAGGAACTCAAATTTCCTCTGTATGCTCTCCCAATGCGTAGCAACATTTACATTCATTTTCAAATTCAATTCAGTTTGAAAATTACATCGTTTTCGGTTAAACACCTGCCGTTTGTAGTAGAGTTGTTCTCAACTGCTGTGAGGTCTGTTCTAGTAAATTCTAGTTAATGAGTGATCCACATTTCTGCTGTAGCCCTTTGATGCCGTTCTTTGTGGAAGACCCTCCCAGTTATATATAGAGTTTATTGTTTTGAGCTCCTTTGTCTCCTCTGATTGTGCAAAACAATAACAGACAGACATTCATGGCCTGCTCAGGTACATTTGTAGAGATTTCTTCCTGAGTTCTCCATAATCGTATAGTAGTGTTGACTTTTCATTTAAAGAAGCTGGAGTTGGAAATGCGTGGCTCAACCCAGCTGAGTAGCCCTCAGTAACGGCTACACAGCTGATAGGAGGGTATAATTTAGACTGAGGCAAATGAGCTGGTTGAGACGGAAAACTGACTCACAGCCCAGACCTTTGTCACAGACTTGTGACACTATGGAACCTAGCGTATGTCTGCGGGAGTGTCCTCACAGAGCAGACACACAAAACGGACTATGGCTGGTTGCTAATGCTCATAATTTCAGCCATGTTTCCCTCATCTTGCTTTTTAGTCCGTCGCGTGTAAGACACATGGGAGGATGCAAGCAAATAGGGACCAATGAGACGTTCTTGCCTCTTAACATAAATGAATTATAAATCCATGGGATAAGAGCACATGGGATGTCCCCTCAAGAGGGCGGAGCATAACATCCTCTGGGGCATTGAGGAGTGAGGCCCATGTGCTGCTCATTAGCTGAACCTTTCCTTTATTAGTGAATCACTGACTATATGACGTGAAGGCCTGCACAACAAGTGTACATCTGATAAATTGAGCCTTGTTCTTCCTACTGCTTCCTGTCCTTTTTCTCTTTAAATTAAGTGTTAAGTCTGTGGAAACCACCTTGTGTGGCAGGTGTTTGAGCTCTGTGTGTGTCTATGCTGTGCCCTGACGGTCTGTCTCCACCTCTACTCTTGCCTGTGTGTATTTCAGTCTTTCCAACGGTCTTGATAAAATATTAAGACGTAATTTGCGGTGCTTCTTTATTAGGCTGCCCAGGTTGGTTGTCATGGTAACATCACACTGACAGTTAAAGGGCAGTTTTTCATTCAGACAATGGAGTTGTTTATCCTAACAATGGTTTTATTCAGACATGACAGGACTGTAACAGACACTCTCGGGTGTCAGGAACCACGTCCATTGTGACTGCACAGGTGATAATTTATAACCTAATGATATGACACGGATCGCTGCCATTCTCAAATGTATCAGCAGTGATGAATTTTCTATAGTCGGCAAAGTTAATCAGAAACCTTTTGTCTTTTGACTCAGTCTTATCTATATTTTCCACACACAGGCCCTGTAATAGTGTCACCCCTGCCTGACAGCTAGAAGGTCACTGGTTTGAGCCTGCCAGTAGACTCGGTTTACTGGTTCAGCATTGGATGTTCTTCTAGAATGTTGATCCACATTCTAAAGACGCTCAGTTAAGGTTAAATTCCCGCTGGTGTGAATGGAAGCATGACTGCTTGACTATATTTCTGTCAGCTGTGTGACAGTCAGACTGTCCAAGGTGTAGGCTTCTCACCCAGTGGCAGCTGGGCTTTCCTCCAACCCTCCTACTTAATAGGATTAGCAGTTGTCCGTTGTTGACCACCGGTTGGGGCACCCTGAAGTACTGAAGTGTTCTGCTGGCTGAGCTCCATGTCATTAGGTGTAGGTGTCATAAACATATGCCTGTCTACACATATCACTAAATGCCATCGCTAACCAGTCACCTCTGGGGCTTTACTACATTTTGACAAAGACTCCCATTTTCTGGGTTAGAAACCTCCACTGGACCAGTCTCTTATGTTGTCTCGTCAGCTTTACAAAACAAATAGTCCACACCTTAAACTTGTTCTCTTTTCCTTTCCCTCGTCACGCAGAGTGGGTGAGTGGGCCTGAAGGCTCCACGCTGGTACACAGGGACAGAATGAAGAGGCTCAGGCGACATGGGCAGGAGTCCCAAAGAGAGCGCATCAAACAGGAGCTCTTCCAGTTCAACAAGGCAAGTCAACCCCCAAAGCAACCTACACTTTGTGATGCAAGCGACAGGAAAATTAGGGCCAGGTTTGAAGAGGATGAGAGAAACGCTGCTATGCTCTTACTTTCTAAAAATGTTGATCTTCTATGTCAGGTTGATCTTTCCATGCACCCACATTGCTTAGCTTCCCTCCTCCATTACTTGATTACACTTCACTTAGTCCTGTAGCCCCAGCAATGTCTTCCACTACAACAGGTGTTTCAGGGGGGGACTACATGCAAACGATTAGAATAAAACCAAAAAACCAAATCAATCAAATAAAAAGGAATAAAAAAAAGTTGACAAGTATGTTTCATGTCAGCCTGCCGTTATCGGTAGCCTGTTTACTCTGGCCTATCCTGTCCTTGTCCGCACTGTCGCGACCCAGTTTGACCCTCTGCGTGTCTGTCCACGCTCTGCTCCTTCAGACGGTGGAGCACGGATTCCCCCACCAGCCCAGCGCTTTGGGCTACAGTGCATCGCTGCAAGTGCTGGCCATCGGCACCCGCTCTGGTGCCATCAAGCTGTATCCTTCCCGTTATTTGTGTGCGTGTATAGTAGTCGGTGAGGAATTCCAGCGTTGTGTTTGAACTTGAAGCAGGAAGTGCTAATGAGCAGCAGTGACGCTACTACTAGACGCTAATCCTCCTCTGCAGCTCATGAGCAAGCACATCAGGTATGTCATTTTCCCACGGTGTTGCTCAACACCTCCACCACTATTCGTCATTCTCAGTGTGTGTTGCCTCCCCCACTGACACAGAAACATGCGGTTTGCATAATCATGGTTCATTCTCTCACTAACACAATCTATTCATTGGGATTTGTTTTAAGTTTTGTTTTAATTACACCTGACAGCAATACAGAAACTTGTTTGTAACTTAATTGTAGGATGAGGCAAATGTGACCTTTTTGTACCAATTACCAGTGTTAGATTTAGTGCAGACACTGTCAGACGAAGTGACCGTCTGTCACCCAGACGGTTGACTGAGACACCTGATGTCTTCATCGGGCTTTGTGTGACAGTTTCATCATGAATGCAGTTTGTCCCTGACCAGTGCTCAGATATGGAGCTCCAGGTGTGGAGTTCATGGGTCTACACGAAGAAAATGCTGCTGTCACACAGGTGCACTTCCTCCCCCACCAGGTACAGTCAGAGAATCAATGTACAGCACTTTTATCCTGCTCAGTAGAAAGCAACGAATGCATTTCTGTTTAGTGTGATTATTTTTAATTGTAGTGATCAGAAAATGTTTAGGTTCTTATATTTTGTCTTCAGGCTGGACTAGTGACTTTGCTGGATGACAACAGTCTGCACATGTGGACATTAAGAGCCCACAAAGGACAGTCTGAGCTTCTGGAGATAGGACGTTTTACACTTACTGGACCACCTGGGTAAGAGCATAATGCTCCCATATGCTTGTCTTTCCCAACTCAGTGAAAGGCTACAGACTTCACGTTTGGCTTCCAGTCTGCGGTTCCACTGAGTGATTTCTCCCTTATCTTGTCCTCAGTGCCTCGCCAAGTGTGACTAGTGTGACAGCAGTGCTGCCCCACTCATCAGGGGACCTGCTGCTGTTGGGTACAGAAGGTGGACATGTCTTCATAGTTGAAGTCCCTGGGTTCAGAGAGCTCGAAGAAAGGAATATCAGTCTGGACCAAGTCGCCAACAGGTTAGTTTATCACAAGTTGGGCTGTAGTTGGCTGTGTGGCATCATTGCTGCTGTTCATAAAGATCTGCATGATGAATGGTACCATCCACTGAAATACAATTGTTTTCTTCTCACCGTTCCAACGTTCTCAGTTTGAGTTTTCTTTGTAGAGTCTTTAATATTGCACTCAAGGCATGTACTGTATATGTTTACACTGACATTCTGTGCATTTGCTTTTGGTTGTCAGATTCTACAGCAAAACATTTGCACACACATGAAATTCAATACAAGTTAAGTGTGAAGGTGTATTTAACTGTTATGACTAAATTACTGTCCCACACAAAAATGCATCACTTTGTCAATGAACAATTGTTTTCCTATCTTTGTCGGTCTGTGTGTTTTACCCCAACTCCGCTGTCCCCTTCAGTGTCCCAGACGACTACATTGGCCGCAGGAATCTGGAACATGTGGAGGCATTACAAGAGAACCCAGTTAACCCAGACCAGATCATTATCGGCTATGGACGAGGTCTCATGGTCATATGGGATCTTGACAAACAGTGTGCCACCCAGCACATCCCTGCCACACAGGTAACCGTTCTGGAGTCGAGAGTAACATCAGTGACGCTAATGTGGTCCCAGTTAGTGCTGTGGTGTAGGAATTGTTTATCCTGAACATTTGCTTCAATATTTCCATCGTAGCAACTTGAGAGTGTGTGGTGGACGGATGATGGGAAGTACATTCTGAGTTCACACAGTGATGGAAGTTACTGTCGGTGGATGGTGGGCGGAGAAGACGGGAATGAGGAGGATGAAGAGAAGTCGGACATTCCTTATGGTAAAGAGTAAAAACTGGTCCCAGAACAGTTTTCAGTAACAGTGGGCAGGAAAGTTTTTCTTATGTTGCTTTTTCTAATTTTTTTTAAGGACATTTCCCCTGCAAAGCCATTTCTAAAATCGTTCAACTACCCACAAAAGAAGGGTACGTTAAGTTTGTGTTGCATGATACATTTTTGCACATTAATCTTTGGGCAAACTGAACTTTAAATCTGCCCATGTGTTTGTGTGTAGGCCACCTTTTCTGCTGTTTAGCGGTGGAATGCCAAGGGCCAGTTATGGGGACAGGCACTGCATCACAGTAATCCACAGTAAAACACACGTGGCGCTGGATTTCACCTCTAGGATCATCGACTTCTTCGTCATTAAAGACGGACCACAAAACACAGGCAGGCAACACCCGCCACACAACAGACACATTCATGGAAAGGATGCTTTGATTTCTGTAATGTAGTTATAGAATTTTAAACACTTAACTATTATGCAGCAGCTTTTATTAGGTCATTTATTTTATCATATGTGTCTGCAGCTGCAGAGTAACTAGTAATAGTGAGCAGTTTAGTTGCTTTCAAACACTGTAAACCAGGGTCTAGGCAGAACAACTCATTCTTTGCTGAGCTGTATGGATTTATAATGTTAATAGGCTTCCGCACCCCTTTTCGGGTTTTCTCAAAGTAGATCATTAAGTATTAGTCGGGTGTTGTAACTGCACTGCTGTCAACAGACGTGTACCCATGAGGTAAATGTCATCAGTTTCCTGCTCCAACAGGATTTTTCCCAGAAAGCTGCTTTCTTGTTTGTATGTAAACACACTGACTTAACTGATGCTATTATTCCGATAAGTGAGTAAACACTTTGAGCTGTAGCAAAGATGACATAATTTCAACGTGTCTTAAGGTTTTGCTGTGTTTGAAATGGTGGGACTGTTTTACAAAAGGGTCGGACAGGAGTGAGACCATCTTTCAGTGGATGGTACCATTCATCCTGGTGGATCCATTAACACTTTGTAACTTTGTTTTATTCTCCGGCAGGAGATCCCAGTGCACTAGTTGTCCTGGTAGAGGAGGAGTTGGTAATAATCGACCTACAGACCGAGGGCTGGCCGGTCATTCAGACTCCGTACCTGGTTCCCCTCCACAGCTCCGCTATCACCTGCTCCCACCATATCTCAGCCATCCCCCTCAAACTGTGGGAAAGGATCATCGCTGCTGGAGACCTCCAGAACACACACTACTCTAAAAAGGTACACCCTGGCCAGATGTCTGAGGAAGGTTTCCATTGGTGTGTCAAAGGCATTTATTTCGCTTTCTAAATGAGACGCATACTAAAATAAATTACACTGGCCAGTAGAACCATTGTAACACTTGCAGACATCTGTATATGGTTAGACTCCCCTGCAGAGCTGTTCATTATAGATGGTATGCAGCACTGAATCTGAATGCAGTGACTGTGGCCTTAAGTTGGTATTACTGAATAAACTTTAATTTCCCCTCCATCCTTGCAGCCATGGCCAATCACAGGAGGCGAAAACCTGGCCTCAGAGCCTCCTCAGAGAGATCTGCTGCTCACAGGGTCAGTCAGTTAGACTTCAAATGATTTACAGCAAGTTTATTAAATCTTTTTAAACTTTCTAAAAAACGTTTTTGTATGTGCAGGCATGAAGACGGAACAGTGCGTTTCTGGGATGCATCGGGAGTTTGTCTGTGTCCCATGTACAAGTTGAGCACAGCTGCAGTCTTTCACACGGATACCGACCCGAACGATAACATGAACCAAAGCGCTGAAGGAGAATGGCCACCGTTTAGAAAGGTGTGTGTGTGTGTGCAGCATATACAGAAAAACTGTGAGGGCGGAGCCAGTGTACATTGAAATGTTACTGGATAAATTGTCTACTAATTGTCTGCATTTTCTACTGTTTATTGTGCAGGTTGGATGTTTTGACCCCTACAGTGACGACCCAAGACTCGGCATTCAGAAGATTCATCTTTGCAAATACAGTGGGTATCTGACTGTGGCTGGTACGGCTGGACAGGTAAGAGGTTATTAAGTCTTATTCTTGTCTTTACAATGAGCAATGTAATGAGATTTGATATCTATGTAAACAGCTTGTCAACTTGTTTTGTTGTTTAATCTACTGTGTATTGTCTGTACAGATCCTGGTGCTGGAACTGAATGATGAGGCAGCAGAGCACACTGTAGAAGCTAAAGTTGTGGACTTGCTGCAGGGCCAAGAAGGATTTCGCTGGAAGGTACAGGCCGGACTTCTGCACAAATGGATTTCTCACCACCTCTTGGTTACCTATTGCATCAGTAGTTGTCGCTGTCTGGAAATCAAAGCAGCGTTACACATCTTATTTTGATGGTTTGGTTAGGGCCACACTCGGCTGGATGTGCAAGAAGATCCGGTGCTGTTTCCTCCAGGCTTCCAGCCCTTTGCTCTTGTCCAGTGCCAGCCTCCTGCGGTAGTCACTGCCCTCACCCTGCATTCAGAGTGGAAGCTAGTGGCTTTTGGCACTAGCCACGGTTTTGCCTTGTATGACTACCAACAGAAGAACAACATCCTCATCAAGTAAGGAGGCACAGAAAAAGAGACTAAGCTTTGCATTTTGTTTACAGTGTATATCTGTAGTCTTTCCCTTTTTGATTGATGAACCAGATTACTGCCACCTACTGGTGTAGAGAGCTACTGACTAGTGCTACTCTGGCTCCGACAAAGCTGAAAAGGCACAATGCAGTTGGCAGTTTGAGCCATCTGATGTCAGCTTGGGTTGATAACTAACCCAATGATCTCTGTTGCATTGATCTAAATTGTTATGTTTTGCTTTTTAGGTGCACTTTAAACCCCAGTGACCAGCTTGCAATGGAAGGGCCATTGTCCAGGGTGAAGAGCATAAAGAAATCCCTACGCCAGTCATTCAGGAGAATCAGACGCAGCAGAGTGTCACTTAGGAAACATCATGTCAACAATGCAGCCAAGGTAGCTTTACAGCTCAGATGTGATTAATGGAGTCTGAGGTGACATTGTGTAAAATGTCAGGCCCACACATTTCTGTTTCTCTCATTACGCTGTTGTTTTGCTTTTCTTTTTCCCTCAAACAGCTTCAGGATGCAAATGCTCGTTTGGAAGCTGAACTGGCGGAGATGGAGTTAGCTCCTGTCCAGCGGAAGATCGAAGCTCGCTCCTCAGACGACTCTTTCACTGGCCTCGTGCGGACTCTTTACTTTGCTGACACGTTCCTGTCGGACAGTGAGTTCCCTTCAAACCCCGGATGAATCAAAATAACACAAAGTATTGTTCAGGTTTTTAACACCTCAGGTCATTTTGTCACAGGTTCTCACAACACACCCTCCCTATGGGCAGGAACAAATGGTGGCTCTGTCTTCGCATACATGCTTCGTTTTCCTTCTGTAGAGCACAGAGCAGATGAACCTGTTACAGCACAGCCGGGTAAGAAACTGTTATGGAATGTTTTTTAAATTTTGGTCCTGACCTCAGACCTTTCACATTGTGTCATTTTCGCGTCCTCTTGCTCTGCCACTGCTGCTACTTGAATCCAGCTAAAGAGATCCAGCTAATGCACCGCGCTCCTATTGTTGGTATCGTGGTGTTGGACGGTCATGGTGCTCCTCTTCCTGAGCCTCTAGAGGTAGCCCATGATCTGTCTCGTTCACCTGATATGCATGGATCACACCACCTCCTGGTCATATCTGAGGAACAGTTTAAGGTCAGAGGTCACACACAAGCATTTCATTTAAGGCTCCACACTACCAGCTATCAGTTATCATCTTGGCCCACAGTTAATTAATATGTTAATGGTGATCGTGTTCCCGTGTGATTAGGTTTTCACCCTGCCCAAGGTGAGTGCCAAGATGAAGTTGAAACTGACTGCTGTGGACGGCTCCAGAGTACGGAGGGTAGGCGTTGCTTGGTTTGGCAGCAATCGCACAGAGGACTATGGTGAGAGTGGCCTCATGGTTCTGACCAATCAGGGCGACGTCCATGTGGTGTCGCTGCCTGGCATCAAAATGCAGGTCCACTACAGCTGCGTCCGTCGGGAGGACGTCAGTGGCATTGCTTCCTGTGTTTTCACCAAGCATGGCCAGGGTAAACATATGCGTTTATTCAGCACAAGAACTGCGCTTGTGTTCTTTGGAGTATTACAAGAACTTCTATAATGTCGTCTTGGTTTGATTACGCCTCTCAGGAACCTCCTACCTACTGTTGTTTTCTTTCAGGCTTTTACCTGATCTCTCCATCTGAGTTTGAACGGTTTTCTCTGTCTACGCGCAACCTTGTAGAGCCTCACTGTTTGGTGGAGGCCCCTCTAAATTCAACCCCCTCCACTCAACATAGGCCTGACAGAGCTTCTCCTGCTCAAAGGTACAAACAGGCTTCTGTGTTTTATTGTGGAAGGTTGTTACTGCTCTTTCAGTCAGATTGAAATATTTCTTTCCTGTCTGTCTTTCCAGGAATGCCAGGCAAGAGAGTGAGGATGCAGGTAAAACGTGTTTCAGGGCTTTAATGACACAACATCAAAGTATGCGTCTGCTTTGGCTGAGGGGAGACTACATGTTCAGATGTATCACCCCATTTGTTGTTGTTAAATTGCACTTGTGCTTATGTGCTGTTTGTCACGTTGTTTGTGGCTGACTGTATTGATGCGTCCTTTGCCTGCTGCCTGTGTGTTCCAGAAAGTGCAGCTAGACGTGTTATGGAGCATGCTTTGCTGAATGACGAGAGTGAGTACTCACTAGTGGAAGAATACAGTGCGTTAAACCTATGACGTGGTTACGCTGTGTAATAACGCAAGCCCTTCTGATAATGTTCTGTATAGTTAAAGTCTGGCTTCTGCTGTAATTGCACCATGTGCTGCCTCCTCTAACTGTTGGCTTCCTGCTGCCACTGTCATCAGACACACCCATATAAGCAGGCTGGAAACCTGAACTAGCTCACAGCAGTGTTGACCAAACATTATGCCATCGCATGAAGTGTACACTTTGCTTTGACCCAACAAGCCGTATCCTCGTGTGACTGACCTGTTGATACAGGTCTCACATGAAGTGTGGGATGCTGACATCACTCACGAGTTACAATATTGTTGTTCTGTTGCAGAAGTACTTCAGGAAATCCAGAAGTCTCTAGAAACAGACCAGATGTAAGTGTGAACCACTCATCATTCACTGATGTACAGCGTAATTCACAGCAGCTCTGCAGGAAAATCTGCAGCGTGGCAGAATTAATGGTGTCCCACTGCTGTTCTGTTTTTGCATCAGGTTGTTCTCAGAGAATAATGTGAAGAGTGCTGTAGCTTGAGGAGCATTGCTTAAAAGTGGAGGTGAGGAATTGCGTTTTTTTTACTGAGTGATAGTAAAATATATGAGTGAGAGTTTTAGTCAACACAGTAATACAATTTTTTTTATGTTGTCTATTTCGACAGGACTCTTGTTGATGTGTATGAAGCATGTAGTAGCCACACAGCAGCAGTCGTCTCCTCTCAGCCGACAAAACACACTACTGATCCTTGACCCCTCGCCTCAGTGACTAACATTCCCACTGACTCTCTGCTTGCTGTGGCGCCTTGTAGAGAGACAGCAGCAGGACCTGTCTGCGCACGACAGGCTGACAGTGCAGAGGGTGAAGGAAGAGACACCACCTGTGCCTAAAGACCCACACACAGCATGGTCACAACAATTTAGCCCAAAGCTACATGAAGCACATACGTTCACTTGTGACCAGTGCCAGAATTCATCAATGCCAGCATCTGCTGTAGATGCCACTTGAACAGCAATTGTGTCGACATCCATCCAAAAGCCTTTATATTTATACCGACCATCTGATATGGTCAAGCTGTGCTTCTCACCTGCCTTCATCTCTCTACATGGACATTCAGCTGGAAAGAAGGCTGATAGTGATTTGCATAATGAAGACGAAAATATTTTGTAGCTAAATTTGATGTGATGTGTGCCTGTTTTGTGTTTTGAAGAAACCTCAGATTGATACATTGGAAGCCAATTTCTGCCAAAAAGCAACATGTCCGATCGAAAGATGAAAATTGCTAATGGGATATTTGGTCATGTATGAGATTATACTTTAATATAGTGTAAGTAATGTCAAAAATATTTTAATGCTGAAATTATGAGCTACATGAAGATTATATCCACAGATATTACACATTTTTTCATAGTTTTAGGAGTTTTACTCAAATCATAATTTTCATTCAATGTGACCTTGTATCTGTTACATGTCATTTTATTTCAAGTCATAATTTTTGCATCAGTTTCGTACTTAAAGTTTGACTTAGTATTTTTATTCAAACATCATACTTGTAGTGTTGTTGTTGTTTTGGCATAAATGAGCTTCCATACAAGGGAAATGTTTTCAGAATAACACACGGAAATTTGTTTTATGTTCTGTTGAACCACACTGATCTTACTGTATATGTTTCAGCCATACGTGTTTTAAACAGTTAGGGGATAGCATTACAAACTCTACTTTGCCACTGTATACTGCTAAGGCAGTTTTTTTTCACTACTGCAAATCTCACAATGCTGTTTATTGCATTATTATGCTGTTTTGTGGGGGGTGGAGTTGTGAGTTTTAATAAGGTTTGGTCATTTTAAAAATTACTTATTTTATTCCAGCCATGAATGTTATTTAGGAATGTAACTGTAAGCTAATGTAGTCAGACACATTAATATATACAGTATGTATGTGACTCTGTACCTGCAGGCCTGTTGCAACTAGGATTGGCTGCTAATGAGATCATACAAGGAAATATTTTGGTACCGTGTCTCAGAATGCTGGGTATTTTAGCATCAGTCTAGAATATATTTTTGTAGTAAACTGATTAAGAACCCTAATTTTTTAAAACTGTAACACTACAGTTTCTTGTAGGTAAATATTACACATTTCTGCAAGAATGAACGTGTCTGGTTGTTATTTTCTCGGTACTGAGAAACCAACTGCCACAGAGAGATCCTTGAAAGTGTTGGTGTCTGTGCCTGAAAACCTGAAAGTAGGGTTGACATTGAGGCTTTTAAGCCGTCGTCTTGGTTTGTCCCATGACATTCCTAAACTCTGTGATGTTGGAGTCTTTGTGCCCTTCCCCTCCTTCCATATCCCAGCTATAATCTAGGAAGCACAGTGGCCAGGCTGTCTCTTGGGAAGCGGATAGAGAAGGGCTCAGTTGTCATACGTGCACAGCCTAGAGTTCTGATCATCCATTATATATAGTGAGGCGCTTTGTTTGCTAATTACCTTGATCCACAGTGGCTTTGCTGCAACCTGAGCTCTCTGGGGATCTGGCTCAGTTTTGGCCGACTACCAGCAGCAGCTCAGTTGGAGGCAGATGACCCTGCAAAATGAGCCTGTGTCAACCTGAAGGTGTTAAATGGGCTATGAAGTGGTTTACTCTGTGGGCTTTTAGTTTGAAGCCTAATGCTTCTCGTTATAGGCAAGAATTGACCTATTGATTTTCAGTTCAACTCTCAATAAGTGTTGTAGTAAAAAGCAAAGGCACCGGACGCATTCAGTCATGTTGCTTTTCTAATATATTTTAGAAAGGTACTTGCACCTATTTAAAATGTGTTAGTAGACACGAAACAACGTTTGCATCCCAGTCAAAGGTGTAGCTTTGCACACTTGGAGTGTTTAGCCAGAATAAATCTAGCACCGTCCAGCTAATTCTTTGATGCTGATGATTTCGATGTGAGGCCAGTGGGCATTCCAGTGCACCGACAGCCTTCCTCTCTCACAGCTAAAGGCTGTGTAATGGACTCTCTCTATCAGCGCCTATTGTTGCTCGCTCCAAGCAGCACCTCTCACCTTTCCTCCCTCATATTCAGCAGCTGTTGACATGGATGCCAGCAGAGCTATATGACCTTCTACATAAAGCTGAATTATTCAGAAGACGCTTTGTGTACGTGTTTGTGCATGTCAGTTTTGTGCCAGCCACCCTTTGTTGACAGGAGCATTGTGTGTGTGTGTGTGTGTGTGTGTGTGTGTGTGTATATGAACCACACACACTTTTGCCGGGTGTGTACAGCATTTGTGGCTGTCTTGTAAATTATAAGTGGGTGGGATATTGGTGTGTAACTGCCCTCTCAGTTCTCCTGAGCCTTGGTACGTGTTTGTATCACTGACACCTGCACAGGAAGACAAGGCAATGCGCTCCGCAGCCCCCCAGCCGTGCCTGGGCTGCACCTGAGAGGCCTGGTAAGCTATACTGCGCTGAAATGAGCTCTTACTGCTTCCCCCCCAGGGTGCGCGGTCGACACAGCTACATTTAAGCTGGTCTAAATGCCGCCTTTCACCGTCATTTAGATTTAACCTGAAGATAAAAACCACCATGTGTCGATGCAAAGAGCAAAGCAGAGAGTTTTTCTCATGTACCAGGGTGTTTCCTAGTGTGAATTTCACTTGTTTTGCATATTTGTATGGTTTGACAATATTGATTCTGAGCTTCATATTAATTGAGCTTTATTGCAGATGTAAAACTGGCTTCACTGAATTTGACAAATGTTCCTCGAATAGTTGCACAGTTGAATAGTTACATGAATTGTTCCTAATGCTTGATGACGAAAAGCCTCTCAGGCTTAATTTAATTAATCTGTGTGATTTACAGTTACACAATTAATACAGTTTTATTTTGTTTTCTTGTTTTGTAAGGATTTTCCAATCTGAGGAACTGGCCATCATGTCTCCACTTAAGTCCCAGGATAGAAGGCAAGAAACAAAGACAACCAAAAATGGGAGCAAAGAGAGAAATGTGGGACAGAATGGCTCCAAGACATCTCAGCCTCCATCTAAAGTTCAAAAAGGAAAAGACACTCCACTATCTTTAAAAGAGAACCAAAATAAAAGGAGCATAGATAATACAGGTTACACATCCACTAGATCTGGAGCTCCAATAAAAGCGATCGCTGCAAAACCAGTAAGAGTCAACAACAAGCTTCTAACCAAGCCTGAAAACAAGAGAAGTGGCAAGGAGACAGAAAGTGAGGAGGAGGAGAAGGAGGTGGAGGAAAGTGATGTGGAAAGCTCAGCAGAGGAAACTGAAGAGGTAACTAGTGACAACGAGGAGGAGGAACACCGGGGCAGTAATGAAGGGCCGGCTGAGACACAGGATAGTGAGCTGAGCAGTCAGGAGGAGTCTCAGGCATCAGACACGCAGGGAGATACAAAACTGACAACAGACAAAGAGGCAGATGAAGAGTCTTTTGTGGAAACAAACTCCAGAAGTGAGTCTGAGGTCGATCCAGTGGCTTCCAGTACAGAAGAAGAGGAAAACGAGAAGGAAGCAGAAGTATCTGAGGCCATCGTCAGTGATAGGGGTGAAGACGACGAGCTAAAGCAGCAGGACGTGTCTGAAGAGCCTACAGCTACTAAAGTGTGGCAACGCAGACCGACTCCACGTCCCTCGAGGTCTCCCCGTAGGCTGAAATACAAGATGTTCAAAAAATCTAAGTCAGACGTGCAGGCTGAGAAGGAGGAAAAGCGGAGGGTCAAAGCAGAAAAGCTACAGTTGGAAAAGGAGCTTAAACAAAGGGCCAAAGAAGAAAAGAAGAACAAAAAGAAGCCACGCAAAGAAACCAAACCAAATTTAACCACTGTGGAGACTAAGCCAAAGAAGGGTCGTACTCTGAACAAGGCTGCGACAGGTAAAACCCAAGAGATTGACATAACAAAAAATATCAATAAAAAAGATGCTTCTGTTGAATCCGATTCAGATACAGAGGAAGAGACTGAATCACCGCTGTCCAAAGCCATCAAAGGCCAAAAACAAATAATGCTTCTCAAAGGTAAAGACTTTAAAGCCATCCTGGAGCCAGGGGCGCAGGACAACAAGGAAGGTGTTGCAAAAGGGCGTCCACAGAGTTTGCTGTTGGGAAAGGTCAAGGTGACGTCTCTCCAAGACAAAGCAAACAAGATGAAGTTAGCAAAGCCGGACGAGGACCCCTCAGTGAATGATGCCACTGACACGGGGCCCAGTAAACCCAAAGAACGCTTGCTAGCACAACGAAAGGGTATGACGACACTCCGACGAGTGTCTGGTTGGATTCAGCAGAAAATGCCAAAGGGGTTAAACTTCAGGAGGAAGCTTTCTGCCTGGACTAAAGCCATCGGGTTTTCTCGCTGGCTCTCCCTTCGAGCCATAAGACAGAAACCAGGCACCAGAAAATACAAGGGCACAATGCTCAAACACAAAATGGCTTTGAGAGCTGTCAGTAAAACCAGCCTGGCCGGTAGGAAATGCAGGAGCGCCTCTGAAAATAAAATGACTCAAGAGAAAGCTGGCCCCCAGGAACAGACAGCAGAGTGGGAGGGAGAACCAGTCACAGCTGGTGAGAAAGAGCTAGAGGCCAAATACGCTGTGGTGCTCCCCAGGATGAACAAACTCAACCCAGACGAAGAGACGAAGACTGCTGAGATGGCCCAGGCAGCTCCTGAACCTTCTACCACTGAATCGCCAGGTGAGCCTTGTACTCCTGAGCGCAAACCCCCAAAACCAGGTGCTAGGCTTGTACTCCCAGTAAAACCCGACCTCAACCTCCTGAAGACCATCAAAAAGCCCTTGTCAGGAGGTTTAGCATCAGATAGAGACACGGCAAAGAGGATCACAGAGTCTATTGGTCCAAAAGGATCATCCAACACTGAGAACAAAGACAGAAGATCTGCCTTTAATGATAAAAATGAAGTTAGTGTGCTGCAGGCTGCGAGAGGAAGACTGGATCCTTCCCAGATCAACTTGACTAAGATGTCCTTGTCCGGCGGAAAATTAGGAGTTGGACCAGCTCGGTCAAAAGGATCAGACCCAGTGAGAGATGATGCAGCTGGGCTACTCAGGTCCGGTACTCAGCTCTTTCCAAATGGAGAAGAAAATACAGCGATGTCAGGGGCTCGGTCTGTGTATGAAGAAGAGGCAGATAGGGAAGTGGCCCAGCTGATGGGTGACGGTGGTATCTATGGTATCACCCAACCAGAGGTGCACTGGGCCGGGAACCCACGGATGAGTGGAGACCCTCAGGTATGTGTTTCCAGTTTCCTAAAAATATTACCATGACATGTAATTCTGTCGCTTCTGCACAAGTAGGTGTGATTCCTCTAAGTTGTCTGTCGTGGTGTGTGTGGATAAGGACTGGCTCCACGCTGAGAACCTGTTGCCCCACCAGACAATAGAGAAGCTAACCAAGTGGACAGTCTATGGCGATGGGGGGGAGGCCAGGACCATTCCTGCCCAGAATGGAAGGGGGCCCTGGGAATCAGAGGACCCCACCCAGGAAATGCTGGAAAGTAGACTAGTCAGCACACGGGTATCAGTTCTGCTTTACAGATGACTCTCTGCTCTCCTCCGCAGCCTCGGTTTGTCTTCTTCATGCAGCTGTGTGCGTTTCATCGTGTCTTCGTGTTTCAGGTGGTGATGCCCGGCAGTAAAAGAGCTGTAGAGGTGGATGAGGTGGAGGACCTGTCCCAGCTGGAGTGAGCTCAGAAACATGCAATCAAACACACACATGCAGCACAGTACAGCACAGTACAGCACAGTACAGCACAGTACAGCACAGTACAGCACAGTACAGCACAGTACAGCACAGTACAGCACAGTACAGCACAGTACAGCACAGTAACGCACGTTTTAACCTGGCTGACTAATGTTTCTAGAGAGGTGTGCGAGAGCTCTGTGCTTCTGAACCTGAAGACGAGGTTCCACCGGGACTGTATTTATGTACGTGTCCTTATATTGTTGCTGCTTTTAGCTTTAGAGCGTGTGCTATCTGCTGATTGTAACCCCCCCCCCCCCCCCCCCAGACGTATATTGGGAACATGCTGCTGTCCGTTAACCCCTTCAAGCCTATCAACATATACACGAGCGAGCTGAGGCAGAAATACCAGGGCAATGAGCAGCAGAGAAACCCACCGTGAGCAAACCCATCGTACTTGCTGCTCTCTCTTAACGTGGCAGCAAGCTTCTCATGTTTGTTTTCCTGGTCTTCAGCCACGTGTACGCCGTAGCCGACGCTGCCTTCAAACAATCCCAGACATCAGCACAGGACCAGTGCGTCATCATAAGGTGCTAAAAGGCATAAGCATCGGTTTTATACTATTTTGGTTCTTATGTTGAAGGCTTTGTCATTGTGTAGTGGCCAGAGTGGTTCTGGGAAGACTGAAGCTACCAAGCTGATAGTCCACTACCTCAGCACCACGTATAACGGGAGAAACAACAGCCTCAGACAGGTCAGAAGTCAGTGGATTCAAAGGAATTGAATCATTCATGTTGATCCTCTGACCTTTCTGACTCTTGCCCACCTCCTTCTTTCTGTTACTGGACCAGCCCATGGAGGTCTTTCCCATCCTGGAGAGCTTTGGCAATGCCAAGACCATCCTCAACCACAATTCCAGCCGCTTTGGCAAGTACCTTCACATCCACATCCTCCAGTGAGTCCACATGCAGAAATGTAATTTGTTGCCTCATTGCCTTTGTTCCTCCGATCGAGGAGAGCTGATGCAGCTACTTTGGTTGTTTCCCGTATCCTATGTTGATTGACAGCGGGGTTGTTGTGGGGACGTCATTGTCCAAATATCTCCTTGAGAAGTCCAGGGTGGTGTTTCAGGTGAGAACTATAATGAGGTGAGCTGTGTGATCAACATCAGCATCGTGGCTGTGCTCATGATGTAACATTGTGCGGTGAGGCTCATTCCGGCAGGTCCATCAGACTGAACCGACTGTGGGATTGGATATTAGGCTAAATATGCCTCACTACTTGTGTCAGCTTGTAGGAAAATGTCTCAAGTTGCTTTTCTGGTCGGTTGCTTTAGCCTCTTGGAAAACGAATGGTTTGGTGGCTCAGCTTTCTCAGCCTGATAACAGACGGCACCACTCTACAATGACTGATTCCCAGATAATGAATCCTAGTCTAAGGTTTTCAGTTATTTATTGAAACTATGCATATGCATGGTTCATTTATGTCGGTGTGACCATTCAATTCCGGCAACATAAGCAGGTTTTACTCTTCATTTATTGAATCATTCCCTAGTTGGTGTAATTTCTTTTGTAGGCCCATGAGGAGAGGAGCTTTCATGTGTTCTATGAGCTGCTGGCGGGGATGAACGACTGGGACAAACAGGAGCTGTACCTGCAGGGAGCCGAGACCTATTACTACCTAAACCAAGTGCGTCGCACATCAGTGAACTCATCCGAACTGTGGTTTCAGTCGTTTTTCCCACGGTTCAGTCTCGTCTCCCTCCACCTGTAGGGTGGTGCGTGTGAGTTGAGCGGAAAACAGGACAAACAGGACTTCCAGATTCTGGTTCAGTGCTTTGAGACTATTGGCCTCCACGCTGACCAGATCTCCACCATCTGGGCCGTCCTGTCCTCCATCCTGCACCTCGGCAACATCTGCTTCAGCTCGTTTGAGGTGTGTGTGTGTGTGTGTGTGTGTGTTTGTGTGTGTCAAATGAATCAGTAACATCCACCACTGGTGTCCAACGTTGATGATGCTGTTGCAGAGCGAGTCCTTTGAGGTTGCCCGTATCTTCAGCGAGGCTGAGGTTCGGCGGGTGGGCTCCTTGTTACAGATTTCCTCAGAGGCCCTGCAGACTGTCATCACTCACAGAGTCACAGTCAGTAGCCTCTGCACCAGTCGCACTCTTTTGCATAATTAATATTGCTAAAAATGCAGCTCTCATCCACAGGAGACGTCATATGACAGAATCTATTGTCCTCTGTCTGTGGAATGTGCCATAGAATCCAGGTAGGAGAGCCGACCGCTACAGTAGTAACATGAGTTGTAACTAAATAGTTTTAACTTATGTGCAAAGGTAGATTTTCCTCTTACAGAGATGCCATTGCCAAAGCCTTGTATTCAGTGCTGTTTGACTGGTTGATGGAGCAGATCAACGACTGGCTGAGTCCCACAGAAATGGACAGCACGGTGGGGATATTGGACATCTATGGATTTGAAGTCAGTATCCAGCCTGTGATCTGGAAATTAAAATATAGAAAACAATGATGAGACTTGTCGTGTGATGTCACAGTCTATCTGCGTCCTTCTGCAGGACCTGGGAGTGAACAGCTTTGAGCAACTGTGTATCAACTTTGCCAACGAGCAACTGCAGCAATTTGTCAACAACGCAGTGATCACTCAGGAGCAGGTCAGTAAGCGGATCTCCTGCTACGACGGTCAAGACTCCAGTAGATTGTTGACTTCCTAAGTGAAAATGAAAACGGCAGCAGTTGTCCTCACTTATCTTCACACACCGTACAAACTGGGTCCCACAGGAAGAGTACGGTGCAGAGCAGATCCAGTGGTATCCAGTGCCACTCAGGAACTTTCAGTCCTGCCTGGAGCTGATCTCCTCCAGGCCACATGGTATTCTCCGAATACTGGACGACCAGACCTGCCTCCCCCAGGTACACGCAGTACACACCGAACAAAATAGAAGGAGCTGAATAAAATCAATTAGTTGTCTAGCACTACAGGGATGTGACTGAGCTTCAAGCGCATGTCACAAGTAGTTCTGTGTTTTTTAGGCCACTGACCACACCTTCCTGCAAAAGTGCCACTACCATCATGGGAACAGTCCCTACTATGCCAAGCCCAAGAACCCACTGCCAGTCTTCACAGTGTATCACTACGCTGGACCTGTCACCTACCAGGTACAGCATCAGACACACTCAAGGCTATCAGGCAGCATTTAATGAAATAAAAAACAGCAGCTGTTTGTTTTCAAGGTCCATAATTTCTTAAATAAGAACCACGACCAGTTCAGGACAGAAGTGGTGGAGCTTTTTGCCAGGAGCCGCTTAAAGGTGAAGGATCTGACGTGTGGCCGTTTTCTGTACACGAGCATATCCACACTGCCTGGTATCACCTCTTCACGCACGTTTCCGCTTTGCCAGATGGTGTCAGAGCTGTTCCGCAGGGTTCAGGACAGCTACATCCAGCAGAGGGAGCTGGGCTGGAGAGGGAAGGGCCTCCGCCAGCAGCCTTCTACCGCTGCTTCGCACTTTCTCCAGTCGCTCGCTGAGCTCACGACGCGCCTGGAGAGGTACCAACGCTGACCAGCTCCAGTGTTTCAGTGCATGATTACTCATTCAGCAGAGTTAGAGTTTGCTGTGGCTCTTATGATTATTCATCCCAGAATCTGATTTCTGTCTTTTTCTTTCAAAACCAGATGCAAAACCACATTTGTTCGTTGTCTAAAGCCAAACTATGTCAAGGTAACATCAGCTATTCCATCTAGCATTTGAACACTAGACACTGATGTAGGACCGTTTACTGCATTTCATGTGTCCTCCATCAGCTACCTGGAGTCTTTGACGTGGACTATGTGTCATCCCAGCTGAGGCATGCAGGCCTGCTGGAGACCATCCACTTTAGAAAGGAGGGCTTTCCCATACGGATCCAGTACTCCTACTTTATTGAGAGGTAAATCCTGAAGCATCCTGGCCTACATCATCCCCAACTTGGTCCTTTAGTTGGAAGTGAAATATAGCAAATAGCCGTTTCATGGTCTTTCACAGGTACGGGGTTCTGCTGACCCAGCGGCTGTGTGACATCTCAGACCGAGAGCAGACAGTTGCTCTTTTGGATACGATTGGTGCAGAGCAGCAACAGTATCAGCTGGGCCTCACCAAGGTACCAAGCCGCACAATCGTGACCTGATCCTGCTGCAGGGGTGTTTTTACAGCTGGTGTGTGGTGGTCAGTTGTTCCTCAAGGAGCTGTTGTACCAGCAGCTGGAGGAGAAGTGGAGCAGCACTCAGACCTGGGCTGCCATCACTATTCAGAGGAACATCAGGGGCTTCCTCTGCAGAAAGAACTTCAGGTTCTTCAAACAAAAAGCCATCGTCATCCAGAGCCACATCCGGGGACACCAGGCCAGGTGATGTAGCTGTGACACTGGGGATTTATCAAGAGATGAAGCTGAAGTCTGAAGTGTCTGTGCGTTGCTGCCCTCTGCTGTCTGCTAGGAAGTACTTCAAGCGTCTTAAGCAGTCCATCAGCCAGTTCTGGGCAGTAATGCTGATAACCAGAAACACCATCAAGAGACACCACTGGAGGAAGGTAGTTATTAGAGAGAGCTCTCCAGCAGAGGCCGGGTTACTTGGCAAACCTGTTTGTTGTGCTATATATCTTCGCTCCTGCTGCGTTTCATATCAGGAGAGGAGCCGTAATGGGTGCAGTGGGTTTGGGCCTGAATGATAACATCCAACACTCAATAACTTACAGGGTGTGTTACATTCCATATTTATTTCAACATAGCCAATGAACCTAAGATCTTAACTGCTTCATAAAATCTCATCCGTGCTTGTGATTAACAGTCTTATCTTAGCACACTCGCTCACACACGCCCTGCTTACACTCCAGCTACACTCCAGCCTTGGACTTCAACCTATCTGAGTGAAATTTGAAGCAGTGCATCTCTTCTTCCGCCTTCTGTAACCTATCCTTTTTCGACTTCCAGCCCCACAGCTCTGAAAGGTAGGCTCTGTTATTTGTTGTTTTCACCTTCAGGATCAGATTAGACGAAACTTATATTTAGCCCTTTCAAGTTATTTGACTTAAATAATAATAATTTTGACTGAAATAACTGACAGCATAGTGACTTCGACTGAGGAAAGGTTCCATCAGAACCATCTCTTCTATGTTTCATCTGTCTTTCTCCTCTTGTGTAAACTGTAAATATAACTGTATAAATAGGCTCACATGAGGCTGTTTGTTAGTCTTTTACTTTAGCCGTGTCAGCATCCGTCTTCATGTGTGGTGCTGTTGTTCTATGAGGCTTGGACTATGTTCAGCAGAGCTATCCGGGCCCTGCTTTGTTTATGCCTAGTTACACAAAACCGAAACGTATACACTGTGTGCTACCACTACTACTACTGACATGGTTAATGACTTTTGGGTCATAGGTGTGATTATGAATTTAGATTAAGTGTCTTAGTTTCACAGAAAGTAAACTGAACAAGTAAATATCTTAATTTATGAATAGCTTCTTAATATGTAATTTATTTATACTTAAAATACTATATTTATCTGCATGCGTGAAGGTAGTTACATACATTAGGAGAAGTGAAAACAGAGTCAAAGCATGTTGTGACTATGAGGACGCCACGGTTGGAGAGAATGGGGATGACTCGGTGGAACACATCAAGCTGATGGTTGGCCGTCAGGCTTCTGCAGACTTAGCGTCTTTGGTATGTTCAGCGCCACTGGCAGGAGTCAGGCTCTTAAAGTTGGAATAATTTTCCTTTCAGCAACTTTCCTTTTCTTCGTCCTATTTATATGCATGGGTAATCACCTGTGACCAGGTGGTGTGTGACGTTGAGGAGGCTTCGCTCTGTAAGCTGTTAACCAAACCCACTGGACTCTTGGACTCCTGCTGTATAGGTGGAGCGAGCAGATTGTGGGTGTTGCAGGACTATATAACAGAACGTGTTGCTAAGAATAGGTCTGACAGAACACAGTCCTCAGGTGGAGGAATGAGCTGGATGACAAGAGAATGACGCATCTGAATCCACAACAAACTCGTTAAATCAAGGTCTAGTGCGTCTCGATATGAAAAGCAGTACGAATAACTGGCATAACGTGTCTTTGATTTCAGGAATTTACCGAGAGGAACAAAGCGAAAGTGACAAAGACCAAGTCTCTCTCTCCAGAAATGGTAAGACACCAGGCTGACTGGGCCAGTCCTGAAGTAGCTTCTCCTGCTATAACCACATTTATAATATAATATTATATGTATAATAATATTTGCTTCGTGTTGTTCGCCGGTTAGGATGTGGGGATGCTGGAGATCCCTGCTGAGCTCTCAGCCAGACTTCGCAGTGCAGCAGGTGAGTATCAGAAACATCTCACCTAGACTGTTTTTTGCCATCCACACACTTTGTCGCCATATTTTAGCCTGGTGTGAGTGTATTTCTATTTCTCTCCACCAGGGCAGCATGTGCCAGGGGTCACAGAAGTTGCCCCTCCACAGGTGAAAGCAGAACATAAACTGACTTTGCCTCAGGACGTCGACAGACATCCGTTCTCTCATTATGTCAAGTCCATTCTAAAGGTGAGTACGATTAGAGTGCACACATGCACGCGTCTAGTTTTAAATGAGAAATATATCCTCTTGTTCTGTTTCAGGACACATGGTGCCAGGCTCAGGGGTATCCCATCCAGAGACCCCTCACCTCTCTGGAGCCTGACGATGCAAGAACTGCATTGGAGATCTACAAACTGGTAGGAAGTAAAGCTTAGGTTAGATGCTACATCAGGTAACATTTGATATCATTTGTCATTTTCATCAGATCCTGAGGTTCACAGGCGAGTCAGACCTCAGTGGTTGGCAGGAGCAGACGCTCGGTAACTACATCGTGGAGAAGGGCCAGAACCGTCCGGCTCTGAGGGACGAGATCCTGGCCCAGTTAGTTTACCACATCTGGGGGCTGAGGGAAGAGCAGGACAGCCTCAGAGGATGGCTGCTGCTGGCTTGCTGTCTCAGTACATTCACTCCTTCACCAACACTGGACAAATCCCTGCTCAAGTAGGTTCCAAACCGTGGCGAGCTCCTCTCATCAGCAGCGGTTGGTTAGGATGCTGTAGCGGGACACTCCTGCTTTAGTGGAGTTAGGAAGACCTTTCAAAACAACAATATCAAATATAGGTTGACATATACAAACCGAATGGAAGCACTGAGCTTAGACTGCAACACTTCTCTCCCAGATACGTGTCTGACCACGGTCCAGGGGAGTACCGCTCACTGTGCCAACACAAACTCCTGACATCTCTGCAGCTTCCAGCTCCCTCTGCCCGCGTCTATCCCCCCACCCAGCTGGAGTGGACCTCCAACCAAAGAAAAGGCACCATGCTGCTGGACATACACACCTTCAATGGTGAGACTGACAGATTGAGTAACATCACTATGAACGCGCTTTACGGTAACCTCTTTCATAAACGCTGAACATCCTCCGCCACTAAAGATGAGAAGCTGACTACTGAGGTGGAGTCATGGACGACTGGAGAACAGCTGGCCTCCTGGCTCCTTCATTTTAGGTACTTAGGTCCAGGGTCACATGAACAACACATATTTCCTGCACCTCACTTTATTTCTCAGTGTGCTGTGCATCCTCTGGGATTTTCTTTCCCCCGTGTGCTGTTGTGTCACAGAGGCGTGTCGGAGGCTGCGCAGGGCTGGACGGTTTCTCTCCTGACTGACGACGGCTGGTCAGATCTGGCTGGTTCAGACTTTGTCATGGATCTGCTGGCAGGTGCAGAAGCTGAAGTGCTGCCATCCACTGGAATGTCCACCCCTACAAACTCTGACTACCTGTTCAGCAGCCAGGGGGACAGGTAGAGGAACAAGCGTCTAGTTTAATCCATCCAGGATTAGTGGATTAGATGCTTCCACTATTAACATCTCTTTTTTTCATTCCAGGCCGCCAACAATAAACATGGACGACATCCCACCAGCTCCAGCGATGCAAGCTCCTGGGCTGCCTCCCTTTGAGGGGAACCCCTGGAGAAGAGATTATCCCCAGGAAGGTAGGTGACCATGTTTAGTGCTGGGGTTTTGGACTATGTCCAGTAGTAATATTCATTTTGAGGTGTTTTTTTTGTTGCATTTTTACCTGCTTGTGGTAAATACCCGGAAACCTGGGGGAGAGTTTCCTAATGCCTTCATTTGTTTTATATTTTAATTGTGTATTTTGTTGTTTCTAACTTGCTGTTTGTAGGACGCGGTCGACAGATAGACGCCTACGTTGATGACTTGTTCGATCCTGTTCTTGACCAAGGACCTCCGGTCAGTGGTGTCATCAGATGGATTTGATTATTTCACTCTTAACATAACTTTAATGTGGATGTTTTGCTTCCCACTTCCTACGAAGCTTTAAAGTTTTATACTGCAGGTGTTCAGAGTATTCACTGGGTACGTGCTGGATTGAGTGTCCCTGGTTGTATCTTATTACGGCCCCTGGTTCTCTGGGCTCTGTTCCCGTCTTTGAGACAACTGCTCCCCAGTTTGTCGCTACGCTGTCACTCACAGTGTGCTGGGGTTTTGTGTGGGTGTGTGTCTGTGTGTGTATGTGTGTGTGTGTCTAGGACATGGCTAGAGTGGACATGCTAAATCGCAGGATGAGAGGCGGAGGAGGGATTGGACCGATGCAGCCTGGAATGTACGGAGCTGGTAGGAAAACCTCTGTCTAAGTCATTTTCACATTTTGAAGTGACTTCAGTCTCTGGCTTCTGTAACTAAGGCTCATCCTGTTTTTCAGGTATGCCTATGACAATGCCAAGCTATCCTATGGGTAAGCCTCGAATTCATGTATAAAGGAAAAGCCATGAGCAAAGAGTCTTTCGTGTTCTCTGATCTTTACGTTGCTCTGCTGTTTCTCACCAGGGATGCCAGTTAACCCATCAATGCCTTACGGTGGCGCCCCGATGATGCCAACCATGCCAACCATGCCAGGTATTATCCTGTAATCCTGTCATTTATTTTCCTCCAGAAAATAACAAAATAGTTCATAAGCGCAGGGAAGGTGTCATGTTATTTAGAGGAAAATGGAGAATTACACATCTGAATGTGGCAGTTTGTTATCAGAATCAGAATCAGAATCAGAATCAGCTTTATTGCCAGGTATGTTTACACATACTAGGAATTTGTCTTCGTGACAGAAGCTCTGCATTACAACAAAGAGACAGAACATAAAGCACATAATAAAAAGAATTAAAAAAATATGACAATGTACAAGGCAGTATATTACAAAATGCAGTTATGTATGTACATTGAATATATGTGCAAAATTTAAGTGTGTAAGGCAAAATTTAAGCCTTATAATGATCCCTTCATAGCCATGATGATGCCCCAGGCTCCAGTGCCTGCTCCTCCTGACCCCATGCAGATGGCAGCAACACAGCAGGCCCTCATCAACCAGCAGGCCCTGCTCATGGTGAGGAGACGCCGTTCTTCTAACGACGGCCTAAGCGTTCTACCGCCCCAACCTTTCTACTGCTACGCTGGATGTGGAAAGAGCTTGTCCTCTGTCTTTTTAGGCCCAGCAGATGACGATGCAGGCGATGAGTTTGTCCCAACAGCAGACGCAGGAGCAGCAAAGGAAGAAAGAACAGGAGAAAAAGAAGGAGGAGGAGAGAAAGAAGGAGGAGGAGAGAAAGAGGGAGCGGGAGAGAAAGAGGGAGCAGGAGAGACAGCAGAGAAGTCAGTCCAGACGGCGTTCCAGCGAACGCTCCCGCTCCTCTTCTCCTCGAACTCCCTCACCCCCACCTGCCAAGCCCAAGACAACCGCACCTAAGCACAGCCACAAACAGTCGGAGCCAGAAGTATTTTTTTCCCCATCTTTAGCTTTATATTTTGAGTCACTGTCAGTTTATTCTGCATCCTGATGTGCGTGTGTGTGTTCCATCCACAGCCAGAGACAGATGAGGACTTAACAGATCCCGAGGACCTGCAGTCTTTTAAGGATAAGAGGGAATACTTCCAAAAAAGAGTGGAGCGAACAGGCAAGTATTAGTAAGACACACATAGCCTGGTTAAAAACTAACCAGCTCGGTTAGTAATGTCTAGAAGTGGTCAAATGTCTCTCCACTGTCCCTAAGGCACTAAAAGTCCATCCAAAAGCCCGAAGCCTCGTCCCGCCCCCTCCAGCCCACCCAGGCAGCAGCAGGCCCCACCGCCAGTACAGCGCCCCGCACCCCCACCCACAGCACCCAAACCCGACGGTAGGAGGCCACATGGTTTTGCCGTAGCTTCAAAGCATCTGTTTGTCTTCATCGTGATGCTTTATGTCTCTCTGTCCTCTCACAGTGAAGATTCCTCGCAGCCCCCCAACTAAAAAGTCGGACCCACCTGTCCCAGCTCCTCCCCCTAAACCTCGGCCGGAACCCACCTCCAACATCCGCGAGATCATCAAACAGTACAACAGTCGACCACAGCTGGAACCAAAACCCTTTGAGCCTGTCAGGTCAGTTTCAACATACATGCTGGAGACATATGTATTCTATATTTTGGTGTGTATGTATATTACATTTGGTTTTGTAAATAGATCACAAAACTATCTAGAATTTTCAGTACGGTAATTCTTATTCTCACAGACCTGCTGCAAAGCATTTTGCAAGAAAGACTGACCCCAGAGAGGAAGCTCTGGCCAAACTCAAAAACAAAACACCGGTGTCGCCACAGAAGGTCAGGATGGGCTGGAAAAGGCGACTCTCTTTTAATATCTGTCAGAAACTACCTGCGTAATACGTCCTTGCGTTTTCCTGCCGTTCCTTCGTGCAGGAAAAGCCACCCCCTCCCTCCCCCAAAGGACCTCGTGTCATCTCCAACAGCATGCGCCAGAAGCAGCAGTCGCTGGAAGATCTGTTTGGCTCCCAGCGCTCACGGCAAGCTCCACCCCCACCCCCAGACTCCCCACCACCCCCACCGCAGCCAGCACCCATCGCTCAAGACATCCCTGAGCCACCGCCCATGGCTGCCCCATCTCTTTGTGGGTGATGTTTACATATATTTTTGACGTTGTATTTGCAAAAACAAAAGCTGCTCTAGCTTATAGTGAAGGTTTGCTGGTTGCTAACTGCAGGTGCAATGCCAGACGACGAGGGCATTCGGTCCAAGCTCCATCGCTTCTCTGCTGGCGTCTATTTCTCTTACGCCAACATGCCAGGAAAACTTTTACTGCGGAAAGAAGTAAGCAGTGTACAAAAGAACAACGAACTTTGACTACAGGCTACTTGAACTGGAAACCTCACTGAACATGTCTAACAGTGGCTCTGTTGTTGTCTTCAGGTGTTTTACCCTAAAGAGATGTTCAACAATCACTACATCCTCAATCTGCTATGCGAGCAGGTCCGTGCGCACAGTATCCACAGCTCGGTCAGGTCCGGTGCCAGTGTTAACTCTAACTTTGACGTTGTGTAATGTTTCAGATCATGAGGGACACGTACTCTGACAACTGTATGAGGATCAGCAGAGAGGAGAGGAGGAAGATGAAGGACTTGCTTGGTGAGAGATCGTTAGGCAGGATGCTGGAGTTTTTACAGTGTTGATGAAAACACATTCTGGCTCATATAGTGACAAACTGAATATTCTTTGTTTCACTTGTCTGCTTTTTGCATTACGCCATTTCCATCGTAGCAAATTTCAACGTTGGGACCACAGCAAGTACCATCCGAGATGACAATATGAAGAAAAGGATTGTTGTTGCTGCTCGAGACAACTGGGAGAACTACTTTAGTCGACTGTTTCCTGTAAAGGTGAGCAAAACAAAAAAAAAAGCTGAGGCGAATTCAGCAGTTTAACGTAGATTAGCAACATAAAGCATCTGTGATTTAATTGCACTAATGGCAAAAAATAGACAAGATAACTATTAGAGGTGGATCAAGTGAGGGAACGTTGAACTTGTGTTTTGTTTTGTTTTTTGCAGTTGGACAGCGCAGATGCTCAGGTTTTGGCTGTGTCTCATCGTGGAATTCGTCTCTTGAAGATAGTCAGAGCATCAGGCATCAAACCCAAACACCTGCACCTGCTCAGAAGCTACAGGTGAAAAACGAAAGAAATGTATATTCATGTACAATCATTTCCTTCTCCGGTGGAAGGACTGGTACGAGTCTGATGAATTTACACTGAATGAATTTAGCTTCGCAGAGCTGCTGTCCGTCGACCTCCAGGGTGCAGTCACAGTGAGGCTGGAGCTGAAGACGGAGAACTTGTCGCTGCATTCCACCAGAGCTCCGCAGATGACGGCCATGATCCGATTATTCCTCCAAGAGCTCATCAAGGTACTTCTTCTGTCTTCATCATCCTCATCCTCCAGTCTTACTTTTAGATCATTAAATCTGTAACGACCCAACTTTTCCCTGCTCTCTAGGAATCAGGCCATGTCGTTGCACTGAAGAGTTATGTGACAGATGACAAGAGTCTGCTCAGCTTCAACAAAGGTGACGTCATCAAACTGTTGCCAATGGAAGGACTTCAGATAGGTGAGGTCATTATTTACAGTAGCTAATGTCAGACATTTGTCTAAATTGACATTTCCTTCCGTCAAATCACACTTTAAGCACATGTTCCTCTAGGCTGGCGTTTTGGCAGCACGGGAGGACGCTCCGGCCTTTTCTTAGAGGATCTTACTCAGCCATCAGCAGCCCCAGACTACCACTGTCTCCACCTTTTCCAAAGAGACGATAGGAGGAAAAGCATGAGGAGCGCTCCACCCAAAGACCCACATCCAGCGCCTAAGTACACAAGCACGGGCAATGCTGATTCAGAGAGACCCGGCAGCGAGGCCTCTGTGCAGGGATGGCTTCCCAGGTCGGGAGAGAGCTCAACTCAAGGCTCAGTCTTCAAGATGGACATCCTCTCTGCCATGGTTGAGTTCGCTATGAAGTACTTTAGGTAGAGTATGACAGCGCAATGCCAGTTATTGTTGAGAGTTGAGCTTCGTATAAAACAGCTCGGCTGACTCCGTACTCTGATTAATTGTTTATTAAAGAGTGGAAGGTACAGATGCAAGGAATTTTCCAGAAGCAGTTCAGCACACAGAGGTAAGATAGAGGAAACACACCTACTCATATCACAAGCATGTTGTGTAATTGCTGCCCTTTCATTTAGTTTGATTTTTCATCCAGGTCCCGATCCAGGAGTCCCTGATTCTCTACAACGATCCTGAGATTAATCATCTGTCAGTCCAGGCTTTCACTTGTGAGTTTATCCACATTCACTGTTTCAGTGCTGAGTGTGTCAGTGTGTTTCTGTTCCTCCATCGCCTTCACTTTTATCTGTTTGCCCAGACCTAATGCAGTTCATGGGTGACGTGCCAATGAAGAAGACAAATATCACCCAGGCAGACTGCATAAGCCATATCCTGTTGGTGAGTATTCATTACAAACAGTACAGTATCAGGCTGGGTCACATGGGATTTAAAGATGCTCTATCAATTCTCTCCAGCTAGGAAAGGAAACAGAGCTGCTGAGAGATGAAATCTACTGTCAGGTCATCAAACAAACCACCAACAACCCCACCAAGCAAGTCTGATTTCCTTTTAGTAACTATAGTGACTAGTGCTGTGGTAGCTGCTGGCATTGCACCGTGATGGTTCAGTGTTTGATCGTTCTGTTAGTGGTGTATTTTCTGAATGCTGTGTATTACCTGCGCAGGTCGAGCTGCAGCCTCGGCTGGCGGCTGCTCACCCTGATTACTGGGTTCTTTCCCTGCTCTGCTATTCTGCTGCCGTACATCACACGTCACCTGCAGGACATCTCTCAGGACTACCAACACCCATACCAAGGTAAACAGCCCACAAGCGGGTACATGCACTGATGTTATTAATAAACAATATAAACAATGTGCGACAGCAGTGGTAATCCTTAAATATCATTTAAAAACGCCCAGAGCTAGCAGGCGTGTGTCAGGACAACCTTCAGAGATCTCTCAGTTTTGGTGGTCGTCGTAACATCCCCTCAGATGCAGAGATGGAAGCATTTATGGTAAGAGAAGCTACACAGTAATGCTCGAAAGCAAATCTCTTTCTGTATCGCTTTCATTATTATTGAACTCTGTTGAGTATCAGTAATAGACTCACCTTTTATTTGTTGTTGTAAACTATTTAAATGTATTTTGTATAAACTGTTTCCAGTCTCTCGTGGTTTGTTTGCTTTGTCCTGTCTCATGTGATGACCTTCTCTTGTTTTCTTGTGCAGGCTGGCAGAGGTTCTTTCCATATTGCCATCCAGCTGCCAGGGGGAGTAGACTTTCCCATGAAGATTCACAGCTTCAGTGTAATGTTGTGTTTGTTTATGGGCAAATTCACAAAGCAACACGCTTGTTGGTTCTGATGACAAACTCTGTGGATGTTTGATGTGGCTCCAGATGGCAGCAGATGTGGTGAAGGAGTTCTGTGCTGAAATGGGCATCTCAAATGTCACGGAAATCGGAGAGTTCTGCATCTTCATCACCAGACTTCAAGGTATGACCCAAGTAGATTCCTGGCCCTCATCGCTGACATGGACACGCACAGGTTGAACGTATTCTTGTGTGAATAAAAGTATGCATCCCCTCGCTGCTCTGCTCCTCCATCAGATAGCACGATGCGGCCCCTCCACGCTGAGGAGTACCTGTTTGACTTCCTGCTGGATGACAGCTCCACCATCTTGTTTCTTAGGAGAGTGATGTGGAAAAGCCCTCTGTCCTTCAGCAGTGACCTCTACATGGACTTTCACTACCAGCAGGTGATGCAATGAGTTTGTAGCAGCCAGGAATAACTGTTCGTCCCTACACTCTGGGCCTGTTTCCGTTTCACTGTTGTTTTTCTTATGTGTGTGTGTGTAGCTCCTCGGTGACTATCTGAGTGGGCGCCTGATGCTGCCTCCTAATGCAAATGGTTCCACATCTGTCCAGCTGATAGCAGAGCTGTCAGCTCTGCAGCATGTGGCTCTGGGAATAGAAAGCCAGCCTTCACCGTGAGTCGCACATACTGTAATCAATAATCAAACATGTGTCCTGATCTGACTGGCTGTTATTTTGACCGAAGCAAACCAATATTGATATTATGGGAGTTAAGAATAATCCAAAATGAAATATTAATTATTGATTTACATAAATAGGTGAATGAATAATAAAAAATAATACTGAAAGAAAAAAATATTTATTGGAGACATGGTTTTTAAATTAGATAAACCCGGTAATGGAATTTCTGTTAATTTCTTCAGTATCAGCATATGTTGATACTGACATATTAGTAACTATCAGTAAGTGCATGGATTTGGATGTGTGGGATATTTCAACTTGTTGGTTATGTTTCTCTCTAAGGCCAGAGATAAAGGAATACCTGCCCTCGCAGGATGGACTGAGCAGTAAACTTGAAGAGATCCATTCGTTCTGTCTGGGTCAGATAGCGGCCATGCACTCCCTCAGCCCTCAAGATGCCAAAATGCGTTTTGTCGGTGGGTGGTACAGCTTTTCTCTTTTCCCATCACCTAACTTTTCTCTATCATCAAGGTGAGGTTATCTGGAAGTTGAGGTAATAGATACTGGACTTGTACTTCTTTGGAAACTCACACACACTGACCATTTCCTGGTGTTTGACTCCCATCACCCATTGCAATACAAATCCTCAGAAGACACTTTCTTTCTTTCTTTCTTTCTGCAGTTTACACTGATGATAACTGTATTTCTTTAATTCTTTCAGAGATTCTTAGCTCTCTGCCTTTGTTCGGCTCCAACAACTTCTTGGCCCAGAAGGTGAGCCAGCGGGGTTGTCCCTCCCCCTGCATGGTCAGCATCAGTGAGGAGGGGGTGCTGTTTCTACACCCTAAATCCCAGGTACCAGTTATTGTCACAGTACTACCAGTCACCTTATGATTAATGGTACATTCATGTTAAAACTGGCAGCTGGATCAGGTCTCAAAAACAAAATGTATGTATATATATATATATATATATATATATATATATATATGACATATATAGGGGTATAGTCAGTAAGTCAGATGAATTCTGTTTGTTTCTTCTGCAGGAGAGAGCGTTTATGATTCCTCTGGTGGAAGTGCTGTTCATGCGCACTATCCCTCTCAAAAAACAAAGCAAAGTGCCAGCAATGGAAATCAGTTATGGAAATCCAGCTCGTCCCAAAACGATCACCATCCATCTCAAGCAGGTACTGACCACAACTTGAATGTGTTTGTGTGTGTCGCTCAAATGATGGCGGGTCTGCGATGCTGAACTGGTGTTAGGTTTTTAAAAGGGGAATATGATAGCTCTTACTGTTGTAGTCCTTTCCCCTTTATTGTGTCTGCCAGACTAAAGTCTGTCCCTACGTAACACAGCATCTTACCCTGGCTAAAGTGTTAAACTTACTCAGCTCTACATCTTCAGTTCAATTGTCTGTCAATCTCTCTTTCAGACCAAGGAGCTGTGCCACACCCTCGCTGTAATAATGGAAGAGCTCGTCCGGCCATCAGTTAACAGCTCCATTTCAAACTAGTACTACTAGTACACACACAAATGAAAGTGTGCACTTTTTATTTTGATTAAAAAGACTAAACAGAGTGCTGAGCTCATAATGCTGATATTCTCCTTAGTGTTATATGGTATGAGAGGAAATGATGCCGAGCTGAACACTCCTGTAATAAAACATGAGTCAGTAACGGTGGGACTGACCTCATGCACCATTTATTGGACTAGTAACACACACAATCAATCTTTTTTTTTCCTTTTATGCTTCAGAATGCTATGACATCATTGTTTAAAGGCATTTTTCCCCATTGAGCCTTATTGTAATAATATCTTAATTTATAAACAATAAAACATGGTTTTGATTCAGTTCATGTCATATGTCATTTTCGTAAGGAGTCCACTAATTTGAGTCTACACAACCTGTTTGTGGGATTATCCATTGTCATCCAGAGCTTTAAACCTCGGTTTGTAACAGCAGTAAATCTGGAACTGATCAAATAATCTGATACAACAGAACAGAATTTATGTGTGTTGTACTGATGAGGGTGAATACGATGGGCACGGACAGTGAAAGGAGCACTGTCTCCCTCTACTGGAACCCTGAGGTAATGGACATGAGACTGATGACAGCCAAAGTGTGCAAACCATGCATTTGTGCAGTAATGACAGCAACAGTGAATAGAACTGTTGTAAAGGAACAAAGTAAATGTTTGTTCATGAGTCTTTATTGTTTATTCCCGATGAGTATTCACCATTGTGCCGCAAGACGTTGTGGAACAGACAAAGCCCATAACATGCCGGTATCCTTAAGGTCATAGCTTTATTCCATTAGTTTTGAATCCCAGTAATTCATGTTGATAAACATGATCAAATATGATTTACAAACGATATGGCAAGTTTTCAAGTTTCCTATTTGAAAAAAATTATTCAAAACAGTCCCGCCCACTCCGACTTTAGCCAATAGGAACACAGGGAACTCTGACGTCATCCAGTTGCAACACACTACTCCTTCCTCCAGGCAGAACGCTGCCCAACATGGCTGCTGCTGTGCAGACAGCGTTTAGAAGTAGCTAGAAGTGCATCAACGACCTCAAAATAAAAGAAGGTGAGTTCGCAGATAAATTGTTGCTTATCCACGAGTTATGCGGATGTAGATATTGTAACCACGCAGACGTTGCTCTGTCGATGTGTTAGCATCTGCCTTTGACATCAGGACGACGTCTACCGATGCCAGTTACTTCCCACTTAGGGATCATACAAACAACGACCATTAAATCTCCTGTGTCTGCACTGGAACATTTGATCTTTGAAGATATTTGACTTTCAGCATGTTTCCAACGTAAAGACACAGTCTAGAGGAAAAATCCCACCATTCAACTCCAGCTGTCGTTTCGGGTTGATGGGTTATTGTTTTCTTGACATTTTCCACACTCAGCTACCAAAACAACCATGAGACATTGGGCTCGATGGGCCCTGTGACGTAGTGCTGTGTTATTTTGCAGGCAGTTTCGTCTGAACATGTCAGAATCAGTCAAAGGCCGCTGAGTTACTTAGCTAGTAGCAGAGTAACAGATAAAGCCCATTAAGACTGTCATGGCTGCCCGGTAGAGGGGCTTAAACGTCGCTAGCTAGTAGCAGCATGTGTTGTCATGGCACCTGCTTGGTGACTACACTCTTACCCTGGATCCCTTGATGGTTCCAGGTAAAGTGGGTTAATACTACGCATAGTTAGACTTAGTCGGTGGTTGTAAGTTAAAGGTTGACGTCCTCTCAGTGTAGAACAGTAGATGTCAACCTTCGCAGACCTTTATAAAACATTCTGACATATCATAGAAGAAAACAGCAGACCTGTATTATTGAAATGAATGATTAAACGTCTGTATGTTTCATTCTCAGGGTCCTAATAATAAGAATAACTGTCACACAGGTGTATTGTTTTTTTGTAATATCTGTATCTTTACTACTATCACAAGGTTTCTATTAAGATGGAGCAACTTCAAGACATTGTTTTGTACATTGAAGACCTTCCAGACACCGTTATACTACCTTCCTCCCTAATTATTTGACTTTGCCTGCTCTTGTCAGCGGACAGTCTTTCTTACATTGTCCGTCAACCCACTCACCCCCCAGTATGCCTGGCTCTTTTTATTTTTCTGTTTGGCTGAGCTCTGTCAGCTCTCAAAAGTCAAGCCAATAGAGACTGCTGACTCTGGGGTTCAGTGGGTTTTATGTGCTGGAGGAAGCTGAATGGGCCTGGTGTCACAGCAGGGCCTTGGTCTGCTTTTCAACTGAGCTATGGTCCTAACATTTACTCTCACTGAAGGCTGCATACTAACAGCATAACCGTATTTGTTTGTGTGTGTGTGTGTGTTTTGTCCACAGACGTCTGCATGAATTGTTTGAAGAGGATTTCTGTGCTGCGCTTGAGCCACGTTTAACCCCCCCCCCTGGAAAACACCCAGCGTTCCCTATATCTGTCTGCTGGTCCTACAGGTGTGGGAGACCCTCTTGTCACACTGGCAGAATACGTGTGGCGAGAGGTGTTGCCAGGTGGGGGTCCGAGGTTGCGCCCACCTGTCTTCTCCATCCTCCTCTGTCTGCATCTGTACTACTTGATCCGCAGGAGCTCGGCTGAGTGGGATCCAGCTGAAGGTCTCAAGTGTGCAGCATCTAGAGTTGCACATCGCAACGCACCGCTGACAGGGCTCTGCCAGGTGGTGTTGCCTTCTTGAGGAGCAGAGCATGTTGAGTGGTTGTGGTTATCATGGAGCCGCAGGATAAGAAGAAGGTAAGTCTTAGTTCAGCAACTGTTAGTGCTGCCTAAATATCCCAGAGGGGTAGAGTTGTTTACTGAGCAGATGGGGCCTATTGGTTTCAGACTAGCCTCTTGGCAGAGCTCAGCTATTTTGGAAATGGTCTCCTGGTGATGGTATTCTTAGGGAATAAGTCAGCAGTGGGTTTGTTTTCTACATTATAAATAAGGCTGCACTGATGATTTGTTTTCTAGAGTGAATAAATGTTGGATCCTCCCTAGTCCTCACTTTTTACCAGTAGCTACTATGTCTCTGTGTGACTGCACAATCAGCTGTTTAAGCTTCTTACATCTCTGCCTGGAGAGTTTCTGTTGAGGGAAAAAAAACAAATGGGGAAAATTAAAAAATATTTATAGCTTGGGAGTGTGGGATGCAGAGAATGAAAGCTGAACCGTCTGACTATGAGAGATTATTTTCCGTAATAGTATCTATTTTTCTGTTTGGCATTCAAAGGATTTGCAGACACAGACATTCAGTGTGGGAAAATGTTGCTTTCCGTTTGACATCTGCTCTGCCTGTGTTTATCTTCTCTCTGGGCTTGACCACCAGGTCAAGACTTGGCTTCTGGTAGAGTCCTAACATGTTGTCAGGTCTTCTTAATAAGGGTTTGTCAAGCATCATTATTTGACCCACTAGTGTTTTACTCTTTACATGAATTATATTTATTATACCATATCAGAATGTTTTTCTACCGATAATACCATCCTGTATAGTTGGAGACACTCTTTACACACTTTACAAAATATGTGCTTTTGTGGTAGCTGCCCATTGCTTGTCTTACTGGTCTGAGGAAGCCCCCAGCTAAAAACCTGCCTTATTGCTTACTTCTTTATTATCATCAGTATGTATTTTGTGTTAGCACCTCTGCTTTTCCTGCTTTGATATGTTTGAATATCTGCTCGCACATGGAAATAATTATTAATTTGTTTGATCTACAGCAGCTGTATGATTGTATTTACAGCAACATTGCTTGCTTTTTATTCTTGGGAGATATCATAATTCATTCAACAAGAGTCAGCTGGAATATCAAGAAGTAATGTTGCATGTTATTGCAGGAGGAGGATGCTGTGACCTTGGGCCTTTCGACCGGCCAGGCACTGGTGAAGCTCCGGGACCAGCTCAGCAGCCTGCTGGAGCAGCACCAGAGAGCTGCACACAGACAAGCCTCAGCACAGGTCCTCAACACATCTGTACTAGCATATTTAGAATATCTCAGTAGCCTTACGTTTATCCCTGTAGCTTAACCTGTACTCCTATTTTCTAGGACCTAGAAATGATTATTATTCCACCTCAACTCAACTTGCATTAAGTCCGGAAGCACAGGAAGAAATAAACCCTACGACAACAATAAACACACAAACCTACAGTATGTTCTAACAAGCTCCCATCTGCTGTGCTATTTCAATGTCATTTTTTCAGGAACAGTGGGTAAATGGCTTCCTTTACCATGGAAACCGTCACTCCTGCCTTCATTGGCCGGGAGGTGCGCTTACTCTACTAGTGGTGCTGGGACTCTTCTGTTGCTATGGCAGCCAGCCAAAGGGCAGGTAGGTGTTAATGTTTGACATTAACAAAAGTCAGAAATAGTATTGGTCCACCCGCTACACAAACGCCTGCTGTTATTGCAGTTTTGGTTGTGTTGCACTACAATCTTACTCTACTACAGTGGAAGGATACAATATACTAAGTGGAATTACTTTATTACTTGTTTATCTGCTATGCTCCTTTTTTCCCCTCCACAGTTCTGGTATAGAGCTGGTGAATGCTCTCGCCCTCCTCCTTCTCTTCCTGCTCAACCTGCTACTAGTCGGACGTCAGGAGAGGCTGAAGAGGAGTGAAATGGTCCGGCGCCTCAAGAGTATTATCGTACAGCTAAGCGGTGAGTCAGACTTTTCAACAAGTCGATAATCACAAGCAGCTGTTTGCAAGGTACAACGTTCAACCCTTGCTACTATGCCAGTTCTGTGGGAGGTTTTCACTTTCTTACAATAATGTGGACACTGGACAAAACCAACACCACCTTTACTCCACATGTTTCTTATTGACTGGATGGAATCGTCTGTGTGTCATGATGATTTGTTTGCTGTCAACACATGAATGTACACCCTCCTCATTCTCCTCTTTCCTGTCTACATCACTGTTTTCTTTCTACCGTTATTCCAGACTATTTGTCAGGATGTGTGGGCGAACTGCAGTGGGCTCCATCACTTTACCCCGACTTGTACACACCCTCGTCCCCATCGTGGTCCCTTCATTGGACCTACCGCGACTCCCAGCTGGTGAATCTGCCTGTTAGTCTGCTAGTGGAAGGAGACATTATCGGTCTGAGGCCTGGGCAAGAGGCATTTGCATCACTCAGAGGCATAAAAGTAGGTTTGCTATTCCTGTCTATCCTGTAGTTTAATATGTGATGGACGGATAAACAAGTTCTCATCACTCTTCTTAGCTAGAGTTAACATATCTTCAAGAAACATGTGTGAGAAGCCAAATTGTAATCCCCCCCATCCCCCCAGGATGATGAACACATTGTGTTGGAGCCAGGAGATTTATTCCCACCATTCTCCCCACCTCCTTCCCCACAAGTCAATGAGAAGCGAGAGCCTCAGAACCCCCAGCAGCATCGTCTCTTTAGAGTGGTCCGGACACCAATACTGGACACAGTCAGGTAGGGAACTGTATCATTTTTGAGTTTTAGTTAATGTACAGCATATATATTTGACACATATGCTGTACATAAACCGTACTATTGATTGACAGGTATCCAAGCACACAAAGCATCGCAGCAAAAAGTAGAGACCGTGTTAAGCTTTTAATTGATCTGCCTTATTGTGTTTAACAGGAACAGTTTGGAGTCGGCGCTGTCTCGGCCAGTCACAGTATTAGATAATGAGAGGTTCACTGTGCAGTCGGTCATCACCAAGATGGTCTGTCCTGCTGTGCTGGTGAGCAATTAATTATGCAGTGCTTTTAGTTATGGAATCAGTCACTTGTTCTCAGATGTAATATTTACCACCTTAGGCTCACTAGTATGTTTATGTTGTCTGACATTAGCTGGCCTTCCTGCTAGTGAACACTGTTCGCTACGTCTGCGATGCACCCAGCCTCACACCTCCCTGCTATAATTTCCTTCAACTGCAGGTACAGTCACTCTTAACTCAACTGGCAGTGTATTATTTAAAATTAAATTTGTCTAAACCAACAGTCCAGCAATAAATCGAATAGAAATAAAGGCGCTGACATGTTATGCTGGCTGTTGTATTTGCAGCTGATGGGTGTTCTACCCATCTTACCTCTACTCTTCCCTGTCATGTGGGTGCTGGTGAATGCCTTCGGAGAGGCCAGAGTCCTTGCGGAGTTCAGCCGGGTGTCACCCTCTGGTCTGGTGAGTGACTGACACACAACCTACACACACACACACACACACACATACAGTGAATAGCTATAACCTTTTCATATTCACAGACGGCAGAATTCACAGCTTTGACTAACATGGACACTAACATTCCTCTATGTTTGAGCTAATATCTAAACACTCATACACTTTAGGGTTAGACTGATGCAATGGTTTGATTCTACCATTCAGTATTTTTTTAAGAAAGAGGAAACTGTAGTTTGTAAGAAGACATCAAATTTATTTTCTAACAGGACCCATAGAACCTCTGTAATTCCTATGAGATTGGAAGCCTTGGTGGACTGGCGTGACCATTTGTTGCCATAGTTACTGTTGTACGGTTCCACCTAGTTGCCTTTAAGCTGTAGCACAGAGCTCTCAAAAACCAGATTTTCCAGATCTTGTGTGTTATTTATTTGCTTTCGTGATGGCTACCGCTACCTTGGCTTTAGGGCCACATCAGTCCAGCTCTAAAATGTACGCACTCACACACAGAGGCGACACAGCCAAGGCCTCCCTCTGTGTTTTAACTAGACTCTTCTCTTGCCCCAGCTTGCTAAGTTCTCTGAGGACACTCTAAGCAGCTACACGGAAGTGGTTTCCTCGCAGGTATAACCTCTCACTGTCTCGCTTCCCCTCCCCTCCTCCAACTGCTTGGTTCCCAGCTCCACCTGAACCCACCTGCTTTAACCTGCTCACTCGTCTTTTTCTTTGCAGCTCTCTCTGTGTTACACAGCTCTCACTGCTCTGCCATCTACACCTCCCACCCTCAGTTCTCATTTTCAGTTTGGACATGGACATTTTGTGATTCAGTCTATTTGTGTGATTCTTCTCGTGTTCACTGCCTTCATTTTTTTTCACGAGTACTTACTTTTATTTGATCACAAAATACAGTATTTTCCCCTTTTGACTCTTTGGTTTGGCGACTCTTTGTCTGTGAATTTTTAGTCGGCACATCTTGACAATGCACTTTTGAATAAGTTCCCAATTATCTGCCTCCAGTCATCTTTGTCTCATGATTGTGCAACTTGTGTTTTTCTCACCTCTGACGACACCTGCTCAAACTTGATACGCTTGATACTGTAGTTTTAAGTTTAAACAGACTCTGCAGTGGTTTCTCTGGGTGCTTCTTATTCAGCATTCTTTTCTGTACCTGCACCTGTACATTCTGAAATGTTATATATATGTGTGTGTGTGTGTGTGTGTCATGTTATATACATTGCATCAAATATTAGCACTGCTCTTGTTATGTCAGCAATAAATGTATTATTTGATTCCTTGGATACTTCTTCAGAAAATGAAAGAACATCGGACCAGAATGGTTTAGAAGCCTTTTCCAAAGAAAGTGTGGTTGTTTTGTTTCTTCTCTGAATTAGTTATCATGGGCTCCATTCACCATAAAATCAAATCTGCATGGATGTGTTCAAGATCTCTCACAAAATGCTACATTAAGCATTCAGCTTCACCTCCTGCTATTAGCTCTGTGGTGTAGAAGCTTTGTCTTTTTTCTTGATGTGGTTTTGTTTTAAGCAACGTTGCCCAACGTAGAAGCTGATTTTGAGTTGGTTTGGGCTTTTTGGCAGAGGGGCTTCTTTGGGCTTTTTATCATTTGCTACCTACTGTAGCTTTGGTTTATCAAATAAATGTATTCATCCTCTTGCTATTCATGCTTCTAAAGCTGGTCTGTCTTATTTATTTTGTGTTCATGTTTTACTCATACATAGGAGATGCTGCGTTGTGTGTGGAGGCACTTGGTTGGTGTTTTAAAGGGGGAGTCTCAGACACTCTGCTACACTTCCAGCCTTTTACATACTCTGGGATCTGTCACTGTGAGTACTGGTTCAATCATTTGGAGCATATGTAGACAAGTATTACAAAAGACAATCAATACCACAAATCTCAGTAAGGACATTTTTCTTTCTTTAACAGTTTTTTCAGTTACCAAAGCAAAGTAGTCACCAGTCTTATATGCATGTATAGGTGCTGTGTTGTGTGGACAAGCAGGGTATCCTGTCATGGCCTAACCCCAGTCCAGAGACTGTCCTGTTCTTCAGTGGACGAGTAGAACCTCCTCACAACAGCCAGGAGGATCTCAGGGATGACCTGTCTGTCAACTCTTACTGCCGTATGGAGGCAGAGGATGACCGAGATGAGGTTTGTGATAGTGAGCATAACTGTCAGTATGTTATTAGCGTAGCATGCATTTTGCAGTTTGATACCTATATTATCAAAGTCACAGATGAAGATGTTTGTCAATAAACTTTGTAAACTAGTTGAGACTTAGTTTTGGGGATAAATGGTTAACTCTAAGGTCCTGCATTACGGAATCATTCATTTTACTTAGAAATGTGGTAATTAGGAAGGTTTTTTTTAGTAGGAAGTGACTGGTGCCAACAAAAAATGAATCCTGACTACTTGTGATTTCCAGGTCCAGGAAGCGGAGGCTCTGCTCTCTCTACCTGCAGAGCCGTCGGCACTGGGTGAGAGGCCAGATGCAAGCGAAACCTCACACGACACTGCTCGCTCATCTGACACGCTCAGACTGCGCCACGCCGGTCAGCACACACATGGTCGCACCAAACACCATTCTGGATCCAATGTGAGCTTTAGCCACGACACCGAGGGAGGCGAGGACGACCTGGCTCAGGTGAAACATTTGACTCAATACAATCCAATAGAAGTTCCTTGTAATTTCCTACTTGTTGTAATGCTGTTGTCTGTAACACAGAACCTCCACCGTTTACATTTTTTTTTGCTGTCCCCAGGATTTTGTGATGGGCTGTTTAGATGCTGAGGCTGAGGACTTTGTCTGTGATTACCACCTGGAAATGCTCAGCCTGTCGCAGGACCAGCAGAACCCAGCAAGCATCCAATTCGATGACCAGTCCTGGCAGTGTCACTTGCCTTCACTGAAGCCGCTGGGCCTTAACATCATGCTGAACCTGTGCAATGCCAGCGCCACCAAGCAGCTCTGTCGGTTCTCTGACCACCTGTCCAACCTAGCTCTGCAGGAGAGCCACGGCACGGTGCTACCTGTCTATGTCCCCTGGGGGCTCTGTGAGCTCTCTAGACTCATAGGTGAGGGTTGGTTTTGAACTTATCTTCTTAACTAGCAACATATCATCATTTATAACACTGTGGAATAATAAACCGATTTATAGTTATGAATTTTACAACATCTCTTGTGGGTGTACCAGGGTTCACACCTGGGGCGAGGGAGCTGTTCAAACAGGAGAATCACTTGGCTCTGTACCAACTGCCATCTGGAGAGAAAACCAAGGAGTTCACCTCACGCCGGCTTCACTACATCACAAAGCGCCAACCACCCATTTCCCACCTCATCTCCTTGTTTGTGCGGGACTCTTCTTCCAGTGAGTCCACCTACTTACCTTCTTAAATTCACTTGTTAAGTTGTTTTTGTTCTGATGCCTAATGTTATAATATGTTAATATTACAACTTCCCATTTCTTTATTGTAGATAATGTTCAGATGCTGTCTCACGGATCAGCTGACCTTATCCTAGAGGCCTGCACTGACTTCTGGGATGGAACAGACATCTATCCTCTCTCAGGCTCAGACAGGTGCAGTGATCATGTCCATCACTGTCCCGCTGTGTTTTTATCTTTCAGAGAGTCACAGTTCATATTTTACCATTGTTATTTTCACTTTTTGTCTTACAGAAAGAAGATTCTGGACTTCTACCAGCGTGCCTGTCTGTCTGGTTACTGCTCTGCTTTTGCATACAAGCCTATGCAAGTGTCATTGTCCAGCCAGCTGAATGGAAAGTGTATAGAGCTGGCTCCCGGTCCCTGTCTCTTCTCTGGAGTTGAGCTGCCCTCCACCACCCCCATCAAGCATAACTCCAGCAGAAATAGCTGGAGCTCAGATGGTACACATTGGTTGTAGGGGAACGTGTGTAGTTGCTAAAATGCAACGCTTATGATATGTAACTTCTCTTTTTCCATTTCCCTTTCTTTTGTCCTGTCTTCAGAGGGTATTGGTGAGGGAGTGGAGCGTGAGGACTGCGTTCAGGCCCTGAGTGGGCAGATCTTCATGGGCATGGTGTCCTCTCAGTTCCAGGCCAGGCTGGACACTGTTCGCCTCATTGATGCCCTGGTCACTGCCTGCATCCGCTTTGTTTATTTTTCCATGGATGATGAGCTCCGCAGCAAGGTGAACACAAACAAACACCTATGAATTGTGAATCGCATAGCTTCTATTTTGTCAACAATGACTCTGGTATGGTCATCTTTCCTTCTGCAGACGAGCAGAGTAGTAAATGCTGGAGAGGCCTTATCATTGGAAGCTGTCCTATGGGAGTATGTGTCTATGACCTTTTGTGTGTGCAGGTTTTTGCAGAAAAGATGGGTTTAGAGACAGGCTGGAACTGTCATATCTCTCTGACTCCAAACGGAGACAGTCCCTGCGATGGAGCTCCGTCCAGCCCCAGTCATGGCTCTTTGCATGAAGACCTGAATCAAGGTACCAAACCAGTGTTCATGTGTGCTTGATTTGTTATTATTATTACATTTATTGTTACAGTGTAGTTTATCACAGGTATGGTTTGGCCATCGGTTGATGGGTTATTTACAGAAGACTACAGAAGAAGTAGTGCTGGTTGACTTGAGTTTTAGGTGATAGTTGTAACTTTATACAACTGTCAATAGACTCCCGGGATGAAGCAGAAGGTCCGCTGCTGCCTGAGGAGGAAGTCCAGTCTGACCTAGCCAGTTTCCAGCCCACAGACAGCGACGTGCCAAGCTTTCTAGAGGACTGCAACAGGGTACTGGCACTGACTAAACAAATTCAGCTAACAAAACCATTTCAAGTATTGCTCAGTTCTCTCCACAGCTGTAAATATAACAATTATAGTATCCATGCTTTTCATGAACTGAAATAATTAATCTGAACTACTTTACTTTACAAAATTGTTTTGTCCTCATCAGGCCAAGTTACCTCGTGGCATCCGTCAAGTTCGCCCTCATTTGAAGAACATTGATAATGTGCCTCTTTTGGTGCCACTCTTTACTGACTGCACCCCAGACAGTGAGTCGTATTTGTGCTGTACCAAATAAAAATAATAACCACCCTAAATATGCAAATGGGATGTTACAGTGCAAAAAAGAAAAAGGACAATATGCTAATACGTGTGCATGCAGAAAGTGATTTCTCTTAGGAAGTCAGGCCCTAAATGTGGTGTTTTCTTTGCAGCCATGTGTGAAATGATGAAGATCATGCAGGAGAACAGGGAGGTTACGTGTTGTCTGGGAAGCTCTGCCAGTTTTCGCAACAGTCGCTTGTTTCTCCAGAGTGACCTCAGGTATACACACAATAATCAGTGGCTGCGTCTTCTTCATTTCATTATTTCTCCATTCTCAGTATAATTCTGATCGGATCTTTTGTCTTCCTCAAACAGCATTGCTCTGGATCCTTTGTACCCGTCTCAGTGTTCGTGGGAGACGTTTGGCTATGCTACTGGGGGAGGATTCAGTGGAGACGCTGAAGGTCTGTCTCCTCTACGGCTATCTGGACAGCTCAACAGCCTAGGCTGCTCTGTCACCTTCCATCAAGGAGAGAGTGTCAGCATGATAAAGCTCATTGAGCAGGTTAGACACACCTGCCTTCACAAACTCAGTAAGTTATGAAGATTCATTCAATTGCTCATTTGTGTGTGTGTGTGTGTGTGTGTGTCTGTGTGTGTGTTAGGCCCGTCACACAACCTCTGGCATCCGCAAATGTTTCCTCTTCCTGCTGCAGTGTCAGCTCAGTCTGGTCATCATCCAGGTGAGAGAGGAGACTTCACATCTGAATCCCAACAATGTTCATTTATAAATGTGAATACATGTGTTTATACAGTATAGAGATAAAATAACTGTGCTTGTTGTGTTTCTAGTTTTTAGCCTGTCTTGCTCAGCTTCCTCCTCCCATGAACACCACTGATATTCTGTGGCTGTCGTGCTTCAGCTGTCCACTTCTAAGGTACGCACCCCTGACATACAATAAAACTGCAAACTATTAATGCCAGAGTGTTTCACTGTGCTGTGCAGATGTCATAATAATGTTCTGTTTGCATTGGCAGTGTGTCTCTTTTGGGGAAGCCACCAGACAATACAGTCATGACGGTTGCTACAGGAAAGAACTTGGATGCTATTCCAAGAAAGGTGAGGTTATTTCAATATCTGCAGCGCTTACTTCATGATGTTTGTCAGTAGCTGATCTCTTGCGTTTTTGCCTCTTCAACCAGACACAAAACTACTTCCTTGGCTGTTTCCTGTTGAAGTTTGGCCTGACAGTATGTGCCTACCTGTTGGCCTTTGGGTTCACACTGCAGGAGGTCTGCCTCAGAAGCAGAAACATAATCTTTGCTAATAATTCCAATGTCACCTGCGACATACTAAAAGCCAGGTAAGAGCGGCTTTATTTCTTCATTCAATGCATGCGTACATGCATGTAAACGACTGATTTACTGTGTGACTGCAGCTCTTCGGACGAGGCTCCTCGCTGGTTTAGTGAGCTGTCTAATGGGCTGCTGCTGACTCAGAAGGTCATGGCAGTGTTCCTCGTTTTACACACAGGTAGGAACTCACTCTTGCACACAATGGTATGCGTAATGTATGGTTAAACTAACTTTTTCTGTTTGTTTGTTGATAATCTCACTTTACAGTGGTGATCTCCCTCAGTTATGTCCACCGCTCTCAGCCTTTGTGGAGAAAGAATCCATTTAGTAACACCTGGTGGTGCCTCACAGTGCCTGTGGTGTAAGTTATGTTGTTCGTACAGTTTACTGCAAGTGTGTCACAGTATGAGGATAACTGTATACATTTCACCCTCTTTCCCTTTTCACATCCAGGCTGCTTGGTCAAATTGTTCAGGCCACAGTGGATTACCTGTTGTGGCAAAACCAGGGCAGCTTCCTGACATTTCACCTAGGTGACATACCTCTGCTTTCCTGGCTGCTGGTCTCTCTGTCCCTGCTGCTGGTGGTGATGGTCAACGAAGTGGTGAAGCTACACGAAATACGGTATAAAGTAGAGCACAGAATGAAATATGCAAAACAGTTGTGGGACCTGTTGTATCAGAACAACCCATGCTGTAGATGCATAGTGAAGACTTGGGATCACATGTGTGCACTCTGTTCTTTTTAGGGTGCGTGTTCGCTACCAGAAGAGGCAGAAGCTGCAGTTTGAAACAAAGTTGGGAATGAACTCTCCATTCTGACGCCTTTCTTTCTGAGCAATACAGAGAACCAGTCCGCCTGTTCTGGAAACCAGGGAACGTAGGCGTGCAAACACTTTAGGAACCCTCCATTAATTTTAGCCCAACAGAACTGCAGCCTGTGGGGGAGACATCAACCAAATGTTATGTTGGAAGTTTCATGAAGACGATATGTAAGGTACATCTGTTTTCTTCCAACAAAATTCCAAAGTGTGCATTACAAACTGAGAAGAGCCAAAAAAATAGGCGCCCAAGTCTGATTTTAGATTGTTTTAAAGGCATGAGGAATGTTTTTCTGATGAGGTTTGAGCTTCTTCTCTATTATTTGTGTTCTCTGTCTCTGAGAGGCGTGTGCATGGTCACTCATGTGTAGGAATGCTTCCAGTCAAGAACACTTCGCCTTTGCTTTCCTGTATCAGACAAATCCAAACTTCATCTGTTTTAACTTTTTTTTTTTATTTCAAGGAAAAACACACAGAACCCGGAACCCTAAGGAGTAGATTTTAATAATTTAAATATGAAATATAATAGAAGCAATAAATGAGGGGAGTTAAGAAACATTTAAAACCCATGAAAAATTTTTAAATTACAATTTAATTCATTGCAGTGATCATTTTTATTTCATGTCAGTCTTTACCTTTCAGCTGGATTTCTTCCATTTAAGTTTGCAAGCTCAGCAACTGCTACCAGATGCAATGGTAAAGTGAATCGCTATCAGCTGTATAGCAGCAAGAGTAATACAAATGAATATTTATGTACACTGGGTTGTGAAACTGTAGGCTTGTTATTACGGTTGTTATTGCGTTTTTTTTAATATTATTTGCTCAGAGTTGCTTCTCTGATAGAAATCTGGCAGCGGTTGATGAGTTTGGGACATTAGGAGGAAGTACGTGTGATTGAATCAAAGGAAAAACACAAAACAAGTTATAATAACAGAATGCAACTGTATCAGCGTGAGGAATGAGAAATATCCTAAAAGTAAAATAAATGTTTAGTAGTTTCTTAAATGATTTCACAAGTACACTGTTTGGGTCTCTCCTCGGTTCTGCAGCAGTGTGGGTGGGGTTCAGAGTTGTACTGTAGCTGCTGGCTTTTGAACATTCGAGAAGACTTTCCACTGACAACTAAAGCAAAAAAGCACTCGGCAGTTCGCTCAAGGGTCAACAACACCTATATTAATTACTGTATATATTTTTACATAGTTCATATGTTTATTTAATATTCAGATTTATTTACTTAATATAAGGTGGCACATGTAACAACTGTAGTTGGCATCAGAATAGGTTGAAACACTACCTCTGAAAATGTGACAAAAAAGCTGAGTTGGTCTTGTTGACTCACTTGTTGTTCTTAAGCAACATAATCTTCATTGTGGTAACTTGCAAGACAGTGTTGTTTATTATTTTAATTTGTGCCACGCCAAGGTTAAAGCTGCTGTAATGCCGTACACAACCAAGTATAAGGATTAAATCTGATCACTTCGTGTTCACATGGACAATTTAACGCTTCAAGAATGTGCCAGTGTGCTACTTAGAGCCCGCACAGTTGGCTGTGCAGTGATCTTCACACGTCCCTTCCTGTGTGAATACTGAACATGTAACGATGTTTTCTCTGGTATCTTAATGTACCAGCTACTTTCAAAAAGGTGCTTCATATCATTCAGTTGCCTTCCTTCTCAGCCTGTCTGTCGTTTCATGTCCCAGCACCTCAACAGACAGGACCTCAGGACGTGTATGAAATACAAAAGCGGATAGTTCCATACAGAACTTGTTGAAATCACCCCAGATTTCATATGCGATCTGCTGACCAGCATACACATGTCATGGTCATCCTTGGGCTGCAGCGGTCTGCATGTTTTTCTTTGCTGCTGTGATTCCTAGTTCATGTGCACCCTCAGCAGCAGACGTCTGTATCACTGTTGGCCTTTTTTAATTAGACCAGCCTTCTGTGTGGTGCTATTTTTATTTTAGATGGATATGATTTTAATATACTGTAGACATATAAGTGGAATGGTAAATATCAAGTCTCCTAACAAATGAGTCAATGAGTCCATTTCCTCTATGCTGAATTACTCCACTATAAGAACTTGGGCAAGCATGAGCCCTGGAGCCCCAGATGGTTTAGCAATTTATTTTCCATAAAATGTATTTTATTCCAATGTATATTGATAATATGTGATTACATTATTTATACTGCAATGTGTAATGTATTTGTTTTTCTTTTTAATAATTTTGTGTCACATTTAAAAATCACAAGTTTACTGATTTTAAAGTAATTCTCCCCTCATCTATTACCATTATTCATAAACAAACTTCAGCCCATCAAAGCTTAGCGGGTCGTCTTGGTAGCTCTGGGAGTTCTGAGCCTGGGTCCAGACATTTAATTTTGATATTTATGCATTTAGTTTAGGCCCAATACAGAATTCGGAATTTTCCATGTCAGTCTTAGTAAGACTGGAAATATTTCTGTAAATGAAAAATTTACAGAAATAAAAAGCGAGTTAAAGTTAAATTAGAAATATTTCCAAACATTTAAGTCATAAGATTGTACAGGCCTTACTTTTAAGGGTGGGCAGAATTTGGGGCTTTATAACCGACAGATGTTTTTATTAGTTCCACATTTAAAGCAGGGGCGTATGAGAGCAGGTAAAAGCAAAGATGTGCAAAAGCACAATTTCTAACTTTACAGCACAGATGTACTTATTATCACTTTCAGGCTGGACAAACGAATCAGGATACAACCACTGAAGATCAGTTTTTGGACACAGTTCAATGCAAAAAACAATTTGAGATTTATTTGTTATTTTTTTCGATTGCCCTGTACTATACTTCACGGTTTTGTATCAGGACAAACACATGGACAATGCTGCATGAATAAGATTCGGTGAATGCTCTGTCGTAATCAGTGTACATGTTATGTATAGCTCTACGGTTCACAACACAGCATGGACTTCACACTGTATAGTCCCAGGCCTCTGCAGAGTGGAGGCCCGGCTTCCTGTTGTCCTCTATTGTGCCCCTGTTAGGAGCTGAACCCTCCATCAGATTGTAGAGAGGGTGTGAGCGGATGAGTTCTCAACACACAAAATGTATATTTTGTATTTTTTAAAGTGTCTGTTCATGACCTATGGAATTTTTGTGTATTGATTATGTTACGTTAATAAAAATGTCCTTTTATTTTTAGTATTGTATCCATCTGTAGGTGGGTAGACAAATTATGTCTTATAATTCTTTCAGTTAAAAAAAAAACGTTAAGTTACTTTTTGTTTTGGGATCTTTTGTTTGCTCTACTGACAGAACAAACCATAGTAGAATTGTCAAAGAGGTAAAATCTTATATTGTATACAGTATTTAATTTTTAGTATTGGTTATGTATTCACATCTTTTTATAGGGGTACACAAAATTGTAACTTGACCCAAAAATGTTAAATTCAAAATATGCCTTCAGAAAGGCCCAGTGCCGCGGCACCGTCTGTCTGTGCTCAGATAATAAATCCAGAACATTTCATCTGAATTATTAAATTAGTTACAATGCAGAGAGTTTCCGGTTGGCCTGTCAAAGTAAACGGCACAATTTATATTTCCTATACCACTTATGACTTTTAACCTGGATTATTTACAACCAGTCTCTTCAGTCGCAATAGCACATTTTCACATTTTGCATTTAAGGCGTTAGTGTTAAACTCGCATTGCTTTAACTTGTACGTAAGCGTAGTTTCCGGTGTACTTGGGGCTTCGGTTGGCGAGTGTAACATCGGTGGCGGACTGGGAGAAGGTGTAAGTGTGACTTTATTCCACGTATTTACACTCATTTAAACCGCAGTTAGGTCTTGCCTGGTGTCTGCAGGGTGTCTGGTATCTGACGCGTATTTCCCTCCGGACGTTCGACCTGCTTGCATGTCAGCCAGCAGCTAGCTGCTGTTAGCTTGTCTGCTCCGAGGAGAAAAGTGTGTTAGCGGCCGTTTTGACAGCTCGCCTCAAACAAAGCTGCCGTATAGCGCGTTATTCTGGCGGGTATCCTCTGCAGGAGTCCTCCGCTGACTGGCCTTTAGTGCTGCTAGATCACTGGACAAGGCGATAATATGCTGTGGAGGAGGAACAGCCAAGGTTAACTAGCAGATCACGTTGTTGCTGTTGACTGGGCGCAAACAGGAGGAGACTCGACTCCAAACTCATCTTAAAGCTGCTTTGCTTATGCTCAAATATGGCTTCTTTATGTAACCTGAGCTAAAGCTACACGCCATCCCAACATGTTACCCGCTAATGGTGTTATTTCCCAAAGGCAGATGCAACTTAAAACTGGCGTGTCATGACTCATCAGTAGAGTAACAGGCTGTCACATCACCTCCATCATCAAACAGAGAAGCGAGTGATCAGAGGCTGTCTTCAATCAATAAAATACCCACCTATTTATAATGTAGCAGTCACAAAGAAAATAATAAACAACCTACAAGCAAGGGTTTCGTCAGTGTAAAATGGATTTTCCTGGCAATGCTGATGTGTGAGCAGTAATGACAAACAACCAGTTTTCCTTATCTGTTGGCTGCAAAAACTTACCGGTACCTAAAGTAATTAAAGAAAAATCTAAAGTTATGCCAGACTTCCACTAACGTTTGTAGACACTGATACAAATTTGAGTGTGTGGTGTTTTGTGTGATGACATTTGTGTAGTTGAGAAATCCCAGTGCAGTTTGACCAGCTGCTACAATGTAGTTGCCTGAATTGATGAACCCTTCTCCCCCTTCTACCTGTCTGTCAGTAGTCTTGAAAACAGAGCCAGGATTGGAGAAGATTTGTGTCTTACTGTTGTGATTCCCCAGAGATGGACGTTGGACTGTCTAAGTCCCACGTGTTTCTCAACTACAGCCCCAGAACCCTCTTCCCCCAGTGAGACACGTATCGGCATGTTGTTGCTGTGGGATTCTCGCTTCTGCATGGTCCATATACTCTTCGCAGTTGGCTCACCTCCAGACCATCCTGTCAGTGTGTGCAAACCATAGTTTTGTGTCATTAACAGCCTTAGACAGACCTGGTGGCGAGTGTTGTGTAATGCGTGGAATGGCTGGAGGTCACCCAAGTATGGTAAATGATATTCAGTTTGAGCAGCGGCTTCCAGTGCAGATTCTGCAGCGAGGGTGAGGAAAGCTGCAGCTTGGCTTGGTGCAATCACATTTAGTGCAGGGCTGTGCGTTTGCGTTGATGTATGTACAGTATACTGGACACTAAATGTTCATCATTTAGGTGACTGTCGTGTCTGTGGCTGCTTGTGCCCATTTTCGCCGGCTAATCAGCATTTTGACAAATGCTGCAGACAGAAGATGTGAAGGCTGCATGAGAAGACGGTGATGCTCACGGAGGTCTAATAATAACAACGAGGAACACTTTCAGCTCAGTATATTTAAGTTGATCTCACTTTAAGAATAAATTAAAAGAATTAAATTTCATTAACTGAGCAAACTTCATCTACTGATAAAAATGACAGTATGTAATATGATCTGCCACTTGAGAAGAGTGACTAGAGAGATTGCTAACATCAAATTGTTTTGGAAACAATTCATGCGCCCAGATAATAAATTGAGGCCTTTGATTACACTCCACCAAAAGTATGTGTCACATGAGAACACATCACCAAATTGTAAGCACGAGGGAGTAAATATTCTGAGACATAGAATATGATCAGTTGGTGCTCCACCAATAAACGTGGCACAAAATGTCCTGTTACATGCATATGTCTGGCTTATGCTTTTATTTTTGTGCTGCATGATTATACATATTCCCAGCAAGCCAACCACACCAAGGACTGCACATGATATCAGTATTTCTTGCTACTGTGGTTGCTGTGAAGATCATTTGAAGATGCTGTGACAAACGCCTGACCTGTTCTCTGATGCATTTATTAGACAGGACCTGATAAACATGACAGGAAAATGTGTAGGTCATGTGGTACAGCCACAGGTCAAAAGTGCTGTGTCTGTGTTTAGGTGGAGCATCCCGCTGGGTGCACGACGTGTCATGGACGCAGTGAAGGAGGGCCACAAGAGTTCCCTGAGCTCGGGCAAAATGGTGGCTCTAGCGGCTGGGCTCTCTGTCGGGGCCACAGTGGGCTACATGGTCTATCGTCATATGAGCAGCACTAACACCAGTGAGTGAACGACTGGTTGTTAGAAACCACATTGATGCATGAGTGACAAATTCAGTTCTTGTGTTTTGTTTTGTTTTTGTTGATTTTCTGACAATCGTATCCATAATTATCATTAACAGGTCAGGGCCCCAGCACTGAAGTGTCAAAGATGACACTTCCTGTGGAAGTTTATAGGAACATATCCAGACACCAAGCCAGGTTTTTGGAAACAGTAAGTATTTCCATACCAGTTTAACAATTAAAGCATTGGGCGACAATATACAGTAATTGCTTACTGGGCAAAACAAAAGTTTGTATGAACAACATATACGTAGTTGCCACTGTATACAGTATGTCTTCACAGACATTGTTTGACATTGCAGCCTTTTTCCAATAGCAATTTTGACATACTCCTATAAATAGTAGAAATAGATCAGTCTGGGTGAATTAAAGATCTCTGACTTTTTTCTTTCAGGTGACCCATAAATCTGGAGCCCATGTGAGGGTTTTGCCAGATACAGGAGAGCCTGGATGTAAGACAACCATTTGTTTCCTACTGCAGGGCTCTAAGGAGCAAGTCTTTCTTGCCCGCTGCATCCTGGAGAACCTGATCACTGAATCTGAACCAGTCACTGAGGATTTGGAGGTTCCTCAGACCGCCTTTGGACGTATAATAGGTAGCAAGTCAAATTTATTCTGAAAGCCTAATAAACTGGCTTAGTTCTGTTGTGTCTTTAGCGCTAGTGTTAAACTGGTCATAAATCTGATCTGATCTTCACCAAAATTTCAAAAAACTGCTGGTAAATTTGCATGTATATATTGAACACATTTATAAAACATGAGAAGTAATGGTACATGAAGTAAAATAAGTCTATTATTGAATATTGGAGTTGTTGGAGATTAATTTTCTCTAGTATTTGGGGCAGCAGGACAGTGTAGATAGGTCTGACTACAAATAAACTACAGCCCTATTGTGTGTGTATACATATGTCTGTGTTGCAGGTCGTGGTGGAGAAACTATAAAACTAATCACCAGGACCACGGGGGCCAAAGTGTCTTGCTCCAAAGAGAGAACACAAGGTCCAGGAGCAAAGGGTAACGTTAAAATCACAGGGACCAGAGTGGAGGTAAAACAGGCCAAGGTTAGTACTCACTGGGCCTGGGCTATTTGTTCTGCATTTGCTGCTATTTAGAAATAATGTAATCGATATTTGTGTTGTTATTATTATTATTTTCCAGGAGCTGATTCTTGAAAAGGTCAGAGAAGACCTGACGGTCAGGACAGAGATTTCACAGTCGTCTGCCCTGCGGCAGAAACGTGGTCATACTGTTGCCAATCAGAGGCCAGACAGCACAGAGACGGTGGCACCAATGGGTTTAAACAACAATAATCCATACTCCCAGACTGATAAAAATGGGCTTGTTTATGCCAATGGAACAGCAGGAGAATCCGAAACTATTCTAGACAAACTGGAGGAACATAGCAGCACAGAAAACGAGGTGGAGAGTTTCTCTGCAGACTCACTGTCTGAAGTTTCCAAATTTGAAAGTTAGTTCCCTGTCTCTGTCATTTCTTCTTACTCACTACAACTGTGTTACTATGTTATATCACCAAAAGATTATTTTGACTATTTTCCAGTTCCCAGCCCAGACCTGAGCTTCCAGCCTGATGAACATTTAGAAGTTTATGTTTCAGCATCAGAGAACCCAAATCACTTCTGGATCCAGATACTAGGGGTTCGCTCCCTCCAGCTGGACAAACTGACAGAGGAGATGAACCGCTTTTACAACAGTGAAAACCCCATAGTAACAACATTCCTTACTGTTATCTAATACTATATGTATCTAATAATGTCACAATAACAAACAACATTTCTAAAAACTATTTTTTAATTTTTCCTACTGGCCATCCACATGATGTAGAACAAAGTGTGACTTCCGTTGCTACAGTCCATGATGCTCATGTGTCCATTGCTGGAGCTTTCAGCAGGATCTGCAACAAACTCCGATGCGCTGTGTATTCTGATTGTTGTTTTTCTGGCCTTCAGGAGCAAAGGGTGGAGACGATTGTGGTGGGAGACATTGTGGCTGCTCCTTACCGAGACCATGGCACATGGAACAGGGCCAGGGTGCTGGGAGTCCTGGGCTCTGGACTAGTGGACCTTTACTATGTTGATTTTGGGGACAACGGGGAACTACCCAGAGACAGCCTCCGCCACATGAGGTTAGATGCATTTCATTTGTCGTGTGGGGATGGGGGAGTGCGATGGAGAATGCCAAGCCATCCAGTAGAAGCAAGAAAAGCAGCAGGCACATATTTAACATAGCACGATGCATGCACTTTTCTAATTATATCATTAATACACTAGAAGCATATAAAGGCTTTATGGATAAGGGTGTTTCAGTCTCCTTTAATTTGCTGCTGTGAAGCGCATGATGTTGTTTATGGCATCAGGTGAAAATGGCAGAGCTGAGTTAATAACAGCTTGTGCTTTTGCTGCATTAACGTTTCAGGAGCGACTTCCTCAGCTTGCCATTCCAAGCTATTGAGTGCAGCTTAGCAGGAGTAAGGCCAAAAGGTAAATCCCTCATATCCATATTGTAATCATGGGCACAAAAATACTATGAAAGGTAAAAAAACACAATTAAATAATTGTTATATTTTTATATTTTCTAAACTGTTGCTATGTTGTTCTTCAGGAGAGATGTGGACTGAAGCAGCCCTGGATGAATTTGACCGGCTGACTCACTGTGCTTCTTGGAGACCCCTGCAGGCCAAACTGTGCAGCTACTCCCACTCTGAGCTCTCCTCCTGGCCCAATGTCAAGCTGTATGACAACAGTGAGGGCAGGGTCAGATAACTGTTTATTCATTTTCTCTTTGATTGTCTCTTGTCTCTTCCCTTGCTTTCTGGCACACATCAAGTAACAGCAACTCTTGAACCTAGACTGTAGATATTGGTGAAGAGCTCATAGGCCTTGGCCATGCTGTCAGCTTTCACGAAGTGGAGAATGGAAGGACGGAGGGTGACGGCCTTGGTTGTCTGCAGAAGATGCTGGTGAGTCACTGACCACAAATAGACCCCAAGAAACAGTAAGAGCCCTGGACAAGAAATAGAGCAGAGGAGATTAAAGTTTTAGCAGATTTTCTGGTACTCGATGGTTCTTTAGATGTAATGAAAACCTGGGGAGGGGACCTGAAGTGAATAGTGGACACCTCATGCTAATGTTTAGTTTTATCCTGGAAAGTATAATTGGCCAAAAAAAACTTGCTAAAACACCAATATCTTTGTCTTTTTTAATGCTCTAGGATGATGTTATAGGAGCATCTTCAGAGCTGAGTCTCTCCTGTATCAGCTTATCAGGTAAGAACAGTGATCAGTCATATTATTCACTCAGGGAGCAAAACTACAATGCTACAATGAGGAGTAAGGTACCAGTGTTTGCTCATCAGCTGAATGTTGTTACATGGTTGACATATCAACTACATGCAACTCAGCACCAACCTCTAATTCTATTGTTTGTGGTATTTTTTTTCTGGACACCTTTAGATCAGTGACTAAAAAAGTGACGAAATTATGTTCTGCTCCATTTTTAGTTAAATAAAATACACTGTGATAAAAATACTGAAATATTGTGATTTCCTGTCACTCTTTTGCATTGTGGTAAATAATAAAATAAGTTCTACAGATCATTGCTGTAACTGCTGCAGAATGACCTGTTGTTTCCTTTTTGCACCTCAGAAGTCGCCTCAATCTCAGGAAGCGTTGATGATGTCATAGAAGATGAGCTGCTCTGAGACCGAAGACCTGCGTACTTACATATTGTTGGTGGCTGAAATGAAGAGAACAGACTGACTTCATCAACCATAAGCTCCATGTCTCTTTTTCTTTTATTTATTTTTAGCACTGACCGTCCACTCCTCACCATCTGTTTCAACAAGATGGAGATGTGTCCTTGTTTCACTCAAATTCATTTCCTCATCTTGAAGCCTTACCTATATGACAAGTGTGCATTTTTTGTTCCAGCCATATCTACTTTATTGTTGATGTCTATACAAAAGTCTTTTGAATTTACCTCTTTAAGCTTTGCTTAAATGTGTTGTTACTGTATTTTGTTTTCAATAAATGAAAACGGAAACAAAACTGACTCAGTGGAAGGAGAAATGTTATGTTTGTGGAAAGTAATGTTCCTTTCTTTCTTTTCTTAAACTTGTATGCATATGCTAGTTTATTTGCCTATGCCGTGGGCTTTACAAGTTTGAAAATAAAAGTATCCAGTATTGTTGAGTTTGGACCTCAGGCAGTTTTCAGTATGAACATGTGGCATTTGTTGTATCCTTAGCAGATGACAGGACAAAGTGTTTGACTTCTGTAACCAAAATGCACAATATAATAAAGAATTTATTTTATGTCACAAGAACTCGGTCTGTCTTTGCTTTGAAATGTAACTGTATTATAAATAATTGTACCTGTGCCTTTACCAGACGTGTAGTCGATGCCTCTTTCCTGTCAGTGCTTCCATTCAGTTCTTATTTCCATCGCAGAGCGCAGTGTTTTGTTTCTGCATCGGTCGATGACCTCCATTCTGGGTTGACCAATCACATGAAAGTAGGTTACGTTCGCACATGCGCAGAACAGCAGACTATTTTGTTGATACACTGCTCTATAGTATTCATTTAGACTGTGGTGTTTCCAAAGCCTAATTTATTCCTGGTGCATGGGTTTCATTCGCATTGGGCAGCACAGTTAACTAGAACGTTATCTATATGAAGGGCTGATGGAAGACACAAGGGATTTGGTGAGTGCACTTAAAACATTTTAGGGCCGCGAGCCTCCGAGTGCAGAGGATTTGCTTGGGCTAACGCTTCTCCTTTGTTGTTGTGTGTTTATCGTAGGCAGCCAGTTGTTCTATCAGCGTTAAATTATGAAATGCTCTCCAAAAAACACCATTTAGACACACGATAAGATGGCGGTTACTTTGGCTGCGTATTTGTGGTTGTGAATAGGCTGCACGAATCAAAAGGGCTGTGTGCTTTAGTGAATTAAAACGGGAAAAACTGGTTTCCGCTAGCTAGCTAGTTGTGCTAACGTTAGTTAGCATTAGGAGCCTTTCTAAAAAGGCCGCCCCTTAGTTTAGCTGATGTGTTAGTTAGCTATGTTGTAAACCTTATATTTTGATTTGAATATATTAACTGACTGGCAAGTTTCACTCTTATTTTGCAGATTTCCTCCAGGTTTAGTAACTCACATTAGCGGAGTCCGATAGTAGCACCTGTGATGCTAGACGGAAGTAGACGGGCTGTAAAAATAGTAAACATTTGTAGAGTTTTCCGGATTACTCTCAGTCTTCAAATACTCCTCACAACAGTCCGGCTTTTCATAATTACTTGTAATTATCCCTAAGAGTCTAGATTCTAAGCATAAATTACGACTATGTGCTTTTTATATTCTCTTCTGTGATATTAATTTCGGGCTTTGAACTGTTGACGGACACAACAAGACATTTAAAAAATTACCTCAAAGTTTTTGTAACAGTTTTTTTTTTTTTTACATTTGACGTTTATTGCTTCTTTAAATTGTAATTCATGAGGTTTATGTAATGAAAGACAAATATTAGTGGCAACGTCAGTTTGTAATGTTTTTTGTCTTTACTGTTTTGACTGTGAAGGCTGAACGCACACCACGTTCAGAGCGTAAGCGGAGAGACTCGTTCGGGATGTTTGATGGTTATGACAGCTGCAGCGATGAGTCCACAAGCAGCTCCAGCTCAGATGACAGCGAGGATGAAGTGGTGCCCTCCATTCCGGCCAGTCTGCCTATCATCAAGAACAATGGTCAAGTGTACACCTACCCGGATGGCAAGGCTGGAATGGGTTAGTGCATGGAAGATGATTTGAATTTGTACATTGTGTCTGGTCCTGGTATATGTGTGTAACCATGTGAGTCTGATTTAACAGATTCTGTAACTGGTTTATCTTTTCATCACAGCTACATGTGAGATGTGTGGGATGGTCGGAGTACGAGATGCCTTTTACTCCAAAACCAAGCGCTTCTGCAGTGTGTCGTGTTCTAGGAGTTATTCCTCAAACTCCAAAAAAGCAAGCATCTTGGCACGGCTCCAGGTAACTGGATTATGAACCCTCTCTAAACACGTTTATTTAAGATGAATATATAATTCTTCCAGTGTTGATTTTTGCTGTAATTTCTAAAGGGCAAACCACCAACAAAAAAGGCAAAAGTCTTACAGAAACAACCTCTAATGGCCAAGTTGGCAGCTTATGCCCAGTACCAAGCAAGTCAGCAGAACCAGGCCAAATCGAAAGCTGGTATGTTAAACGAAATACAGCCATTTTGTCTAGGGGTAATAGTACTACTGTTTTTACATTTACTACAACTTGACATTTTGTTTTTGTCTTGTCAGTGGTCCCTCCAGAGAGCTTTGACTGGGGTCGGTATATCTGTAGCAATAACACAGTCGGAGCTCCAGTCAGCTGTTTCAAACATGTAAGTAAAAAGTACAAGATGGGAGTAACCACTGACTTTGTTTTTTCTGGACTGAATAACCTCACTGCCTCTTCTGTGCTTCAGGCCCCTATGGGGTTATGCTGGGGAGATGTAGAAGAAGGTGTTAGGATTGAAGTTCTCAACTCTGATACCACTCTCTCCACTAAGGTGTACTGGATAGCAGAAATCATAAAGCTTGCAGGTGACATGTCTTATCATTATGACTCATCGTGCTAAGTTAATCATTAATGTTTGCCACTTTATCAACATTATTTTATCTGTGGAGCTAAACGTGCTAAATTGATTTGATAGAAAGTTCACAGTTCAACAGCAACAGCTTTTGTTCTCAACAACACATCTGCTTTGTGTTTATGAGGTGTCAACTGTTCACTGAATGACGTCATTGGCTGTCAAAGCTGAAGAGCATCAATCTTTATTGACACAGATGCACCGTCAACTTTACGTGTTCTTTTTATTTTCCACAGGGTTCAAGGCTCTCTTGCGGTATGAGGGCTTTGACAATGACACCAGTAAGGACTTTTGGTGTAATCTCTGTATCCCTGAGATACATCAGGTGGGATGGTGTGCTTCTAATAGCAAACCGCTCGTACCTCCAAAAAGTAAGCCATGTCCCAAACCTCTTTCTGTTTCTCTTGGTTGGTTTGGAGTTGATTTAATTTTTGTAATCTCACACACAGGCATACAGCATAAGTACTCTAACTGGAAAGCCTTTCTCGTGAAGCGTCTTACTGGAGCTAAAACACTGCCACCAGAATTTAATGACAAGGTAAGACGCACTAATGCCAAAATAAAATGAGAAACATTTTTAAATTGAAAATAAGTTTTTGTTGTGTTTAAGCAGCCATATAATTCTTCGTTGTAGGTACATGAGAACATGCAGTTCCCCTTTAAGAAGCTCATGCGGGTAGAGGTGGTGGACAAAAACTACCTGTGCCGGACACGGGTGGCGCTAGTGGAGCAGATTATTGGAGGTCGCCTCAGGCTGGTCTATGAGGAGAGCCAGGACGGGTCAGATGACTTTTGGTGCCACATGTATAGCCCTCTAATCCATAATATCGGCTGGTCACGAAGCATTGGACACCGCTTCAAAAGATCTGGTGGGTTGGAAAAGTTATAAAGGTGATACATAAAGGCTTCATCAGAAAGACTTTTTCATTTGTCCAGTTTTGTCCCTAAATGTCTCACAATACAAATGACCTACACTGTTTGTGTAAATGATGCAGTGCTGTCGCTACTGTCTGTTGCTTTTTTATCTTAAATATAATGAACCAGTTTCCTTTCCTTTTTCAGATGTCACAAAGAAAATTGATGGTCAAGTTGATGCTCCTCCACAGCTGTTCCAAAAGGTAATATAAACACACATTTTTATCACTGTCCATTCATCCACACATAGTTGGGTTGTGTTGGAATAAATCGTATTATTGCAAATAATAGCCCTCAATTTGTATCTGTGTATCAGGTAAAAGAAGTGGACCAGATTAAGGATTGGTTTAAAGATGGGATGAAGTTAGAAGCCATTGACCCCCTAAACCTCTCAGCTATATGTGTAGCAACTGTAAGAAAGGTACGTGTGTCAGTTGCTGTGTATGAAGCAAGGAGTTGATCAGTTTGAGTTTTCTTTTTTAATCCCAATCATCTGTTCCAAATGAACATGCTTTCTCTGCTTTTTAGGTTTTGGCGGATGGGTACCTCATGATCGGGATTGATGGTTCAGAAGCAGTGGACGGATCCGACTGGTTCTGCTACCATGGCACCTCCCCCTCCATCTTTCCTGCTGGCTTCTGTGAAATCAACAACATTGAACTCACACCCCCAAGAGGTGCTGCACTTACATACTTTGTTTATTTTAGTACTTTTCAGAATGTGAGCTTTTGCCAGCAGTGAGAAAAGCAAAAGGGTCATTGAGTAGAAGCAGTTGGGTAACATGTTTTCTAATATGATTTGTCAATATTCTGGTGTTACTCTGTTTCCCAGGGTACACTAAACTGCCATTTAAATGGTTTGACTACCTCAGAGAATCCGGTTCAATAGCTGCACCTGTCAGGCTATTTAACAAGGTACGCTCAAAATCTGCGTTATTTTTCTATTATATTATTGGTTTCTCTGATTTAAGCAAACAATTAGATTTATTAGTGTTTTGTGCCATTTACAAGTCTCAATATTTTTTCCTGCTCCCCATGATGCCATTCTTTAGGAGGTTCCTAATCATGGTTTTCGACAAGGCATGAAGCTGGAGGCTGTTGACCTGATGGAGCCGCGGCTAGTGTGCGTTGCCACAGTGACTAGGATTGTGCACCGGCTACTGAGGATCCACTTTGATGGCTGGGAAGATGAGTATGACCAGTGGGTGGACTGCGAGTCACCTGACCTGTACCCAGTTGGATGGTGTCAGCTGACAGGCTACCAGCTCCAACCTCCTGCTTCACAGAGTAAGCCTTGTTTTGTTTTTTGTGATGATCTGAGATCTTAAACACCTTGGTTTGGCTTTGGTTAAATCAAACTGTGGAGCATTTGCTTGGATAGTGCAATTGAAAAAGAGGGACTGTTGTTTCCTGCTAGGCAAAAAAAGGACTCGTACTTCGCAATAAACACTACAAACCGTTATTTATGATGGTGGATATGGGATTTTATGAGCAGTGGTTAGTTAACATGTTCTAGTGCTTCTTTTTAACCAGTTGAATGTTTAATTTCTCCTCCTACACCATTTTTATGACATAATGTGTTTTGCAGGTTGTGCCTTACTCTCCATTTCACCTGTTCTGCTGTCTTTCAGGTAGCAGGGACATGCCTCAATCTATGCCCAAGCAAAAGAAAAAGGCTCAGCAGTACAAAGGCCAAAAGAAAAGTAAGTAATCCTTCCTATACTGTTGATTAGTTTCTCTACGCTTCCTTCACCTTCTCCTTTTCTTGTTTCTTGTGTCATCACCTGCAGCCGTTGTGGTGATACCACTGCTGCTGCCTTTTTGGTCACCTGTTAGGTGTGTCTGGGAGACTTCTTGGGCATTCTGTGTCTCTTTCAAGGAGGTTGTCAAAGGATCAATCTAGTGGCTTTTGAGTGGGACAAAATGATGGAGCTTTTGTTTTAGTGTTTCTTGAGGTTTTCAAAAGCAGAAGCGTCCTCCATAGATCCAAATGTTCAGATCACAAAAGCAGATGCTGATGCTAAATTTGTAAGTCTGTGGCTACCAATATTGAAATGATTATTATTTTAAATGTTTTTAATTCTTTGTGACCATTCAAGTGAAAAGTGTTTAGTTTTAACTTAATTAATTTAAATATTGGCAATCACAGCCTTTCATACACTTGCTGTAGGTTGTTGCTGACGGTGCATCTGCTTAGCTGGGTCTGGCAGTCTGAGTATAGCTTACCAGGGGCTTATTCAGATGGGCAACAATGTGAGGTTAAATTCAAAACTTCACCTTTAAGATCTGACCCTTTTTATCTTTTCTTCCTAACGCACGGTCTGAACATTGAGAACACGCGCCAATTGAAATTAAAACCCTGTGTGTAATAAGCCCCTGGTAGCTTACCTGAGTCTGGCTTGGTGTTTAGAGAGGAAGATTCCTGTTGGTCGACGGCCCTTCAGTCAGGCAGGCAGGAGGAGGAGCAGCTTCTCGGGGGATGAAGAGCAGAGTCCGCCCCCTTATCCTGCCCAGGGGCGAGCTCGGCCCTGGCCTCGCACCCATCTCCATCAAACCCATAAAACAGGTAAAGTCACACTAAAGATAACCAGCCCGAGGCGGAGCCTTCTGAGTCTTGGTGTTATTAACATGGGGCAGTTTTCTGAGTTATGCTCACAGGGTCAGTTGGATGCTGCTGATGCTGCAGTCTTCTACCTTTAAAGCTCCATTTGTTTCATGTTCTTTGCCGTTGTTGTGTCATGAACGTTTCCTGATGTTGGCACAGGTCTAGACTGGTATTGCACTCTTCATGTGAATTGTAGGCATTAGTTTTGGCAGTGCTCGTCCTGTGTTTCACCTTGAAGAAGATTAACGCATGTTTGTTTTATTTTATAGTATTTTTGTATTTCTCCTGATGCTTGTCATGCATGTAGTATTAGTATTAACACCTACCACGATGACAAAGGTTGGACCATTATATCATGTGCATGAACACAATTGGCTCACATGTGCTGCTGTTCTCTCTCTTATCTGTCTCTGCCCGTGTCTTTAGAGTCTCTCCTGCGAATGAAGGAGGAGACGGCAGAGGTGGATGAGTTTACCTTCTCACAGGGCACCTCTGATCAGGAAAGCAATGGCTCGGGCAGCTACTACATCAAACAGGAGCCCTGAAGTCACAGAGTGAGGACAGACAACACAGGACAGGACATACATCTGGAAAACCCCAGTAGACATCAGGAATGTGGAGTAAGAGTACCCTGTCATCACACACTTAGACCAATGCTACAGGCCTTCTCTGGAGTCAGTACAGGAGATGGCAGTTGTGAGAAAAAGGGGAGGTTTCATGCTTCTGAAAATGAAGCGTCCTTCTGAACTGTCTTTTAACCTTGTAGCTGTGTGTGCTCGTACTCACGCACTAAACCTGAATGACTGAGGGCTCAGAGAGCATGCTGGGTTGTGCCTCGGTCACAGATATTTGGGCATTCACTTTTGCACCACCTCTAGGTGATGCAGCGTTGGCTTTCCTCTCCTGTCTGAACAACCAGATGAGATATTTGAATGGATTAAAAAAAAAACCCTCTTTCACCAGACATGAGGGGTCCTGCAAGTTGACACAAGCCTATCAAGCCTCTGCCAAAATCTGGGCCACGCACAGAGACCTGTAGAAACTGTGACAACCGTTTATTGAGCCAGGTCTTAGGTTTTTTGTTTTGTTTTGGTTTGTTTTCAGGTCATTAGTCAGCCACTGAACGGCCTGAGGAGAGAAGGCTGACTTAAAGAGGAACACAGTTGTGTATATTTTAGTTCTGAACAATATTGCCGGGTGGACTTTTACTTTGTTGAAAGTACTTGAAGTTTTTCTTTCTTTTGTAATTGTAATGAGGTTTTGTTTTTTGTCTTAATATTTTTTTTTTCCGCATTTACACTTTTGGCTGGCTGTATGAGAAATGTAATGTGCATAGTTTCATAAAATTGATTATATTCATATATTCAAACAGAATCATATAGTATAAATCCAGGGTTGTTTTTTTGAAGAGAGATCCAGGCACAGTGCTGCTGAAAATGATTGGTCAGATGAGGATTTACACTGCTGCACTATTTCCTGGTTCTAATATTAGAGTTAAATCCATATTGCTGCTTTGCTATTACCCCAGTTTTCATTAAACTCAAAGAAATTATACCCATAGTTCAAGCTCAACCAAATATTTTTGGTCTGATAGAATGTTATGTTTGAGATGCTGGGAACATTTATTTCGAATTTCAAATATTAGGATGCAAAAAATGATTCTGTTGAGTAATTTTCTACTTAATACAGTCAATTTCAAAAATTGTTTAATCATTAAAAACATTTATGTTAAAGCTACATATGGACACTTAGTATTATATATCCAATTTGGTGCAGCTTTAAAGAGTAAAGCAGATTGTAAATACTAAATTCTCTTGTACATTCCGTCAGGCTTGCATTAAATATCATTGACTTGCATAAAATGGGTGTTGATCTGGTTGAGATTATGGTTTTCTTTTCTGTATTTCAGCATCAAGGTAGCTATAAACCCCACAATAACAACAAGCTGTAGTACCTGCTGCAGCAGAGACTCAGCAGTGCTACGGAGCCCTCTCTATTTAAAAAGGACCATGAAGAAATGTGTTGTAATGTTCATGAAGCTATACAAGAAAGTTTTCTATTAGATCCTGCTTTTAAAGAAATAATAATGAGTAACAACTCTAGTTAACATAGTGTGAGTGTAAGTAAGCAGCACGGCCTGTTGTGTAGAAGAGAAACCTTACTGGTATTATAGGGTCAACTCTGACATGTTTTTACATTGTCCAACCCAACAATACATGCATTGTACTTTCCAATTTGGACGTTAGTGGTGTCAGGGAGGAGCCTCAGTCTTGTGAAGCTGGCAACAACAACCAAGTGTCAGCCAAAGCATAAACATTTTACAGTTTGGTGTTTCGCACAGACATACTTCCTTTTTAAGTCGAATAGATTCCAGAAGCAGCATCATTTTGGCAGAGCCCGCTTGGTGTTTTCACTGTGTTGCCACTCAACCCCCATGACTTAGAAAGCTGTGTTTGTAAATGTCTGTGTGAAAATCCAGCTTTATTGTCAAATGCAAGCAATCTTTACTTAAATCTGGAGTGTGTCACCAGAACAATCATCTTAAATCATCGGTTTAATTAGTTTCTGTTATGCATTTGCAGTGTATTCAAAGTTTCTTTTATGTTTATACATATAGCTTAAGTAATACAGTTAATGGAAAACAGTAAAACAAAAGTTATTCAATTTTAAAATGGCCCATTACCAAATGTAATGATTTTTCTGAAGGATAATTATAGTGACTTTATCACTGAATATGATTTGGCCGTGAGAATGTGGCACACTTATCCCTCCACACGTTTAGCACATGTAGCGTGAAATGTTTTCTGTTTTGGAAGATGCGGGGTTGGCTTCCTTTAACTCTCTATTAATCAAGCAATTTTGTTGTCTGAATGCGATAATGAATGTGTTAAATATTTTATTAGGAGTAATATGCAAAAAATAATTTGCTTCGGTTGGTCTTGTGTCAGAGCCATATGTATGCAAGCTAGTTTGTGAGTCACCTGAGCCACAGAAAAACAAGTTTGTCGTTAATATTGAAACATGAACAATGCACTGCTTTTCCAAAAGTCTCTGAGGGCAGCATTCTCAAAGGACAGCCGGAGGTGGCATAAATACATAGATTATATACATATATACACAATATCTATATAAATATATATGCGTCATTATTATAATGTTTCAGAGAATTGTGATATTTCAGATGCCATGCCTTGCCGTGGAAATAATAAGATTCCTCCTCTTTCATTCTACTTAGAGCTAGACTTTTGCAGCTGTTGATCTACTACCTCCTGATGCTAGCCACATTTAGCTTCAACAAGAGTGTGAAATATACTATGGCAGTGTGTTAGCATATGCAAACGCTTACCTAAAAAGCTCCATATTAAGACTAGACACCAAACAGAAGAATGTCATCACAGCACATGAGGTAGTCTTCTAATTTGAATGATATGCAATAGAAAGAAATCCAAGATTATTTTGCTGTGTTAAAACTTCTATTACCCATAAATGTCATAATCACTACATTAATATAATTAACATATGAGATGATTTTTTAAAAAATGATATTGTATAACTGTGATTTTTAGTAAGGGTTCATATACAGAAAATCTCACTGTATGGCCAAAGGCTTGAAATGCAGAGCAGATGTAAACTTCTCAGTGACGGTAAAATATCTGTAACTTCTCTTTCTACCAGTAAGGTTCATAATTTAATTCTCAGGAAATTTGTGTGTCTTTTGTTTTGTAAAGCAAGTCAGAACCATCTGGGTTTCAAAAAGCTTAAAGCATGTTCATTATGTTCATTTACCCTGTAGAAGCAACAGAAGTGCCAGAATAACTGCAATTATGTAAGTGGCTGAAAATGATATTTCCCCAGAATTGACTATTTGATGTTGCAGAGCCTCAACACAACTGCATGTTTCTGCTGTTTCAGTAGTATTTAGTCTCAAAATCACATAGTTTTCTTCTCTTCTCTTTTGTGTTTAAGTTATTGGTTGTTACTGTTGACCACAATATTTTCTTTGGGCTTTAAGTTTTAACATTCAATTATTTTTTTTAAATTGCTACGATTTGACGAAAAATATAGAGTAGTAGTTACATTACATAATGTTTTTCAGCTTTTTATAAGATTATAATTATTATGGCACTTGTTTGCATCTATGTTATTTACACAAAGGTCTTATTTCACTTAGCGTTTGTTGATGTTTGTTGCTTTATGATCCGTCTACATTCAATATTTAATACTTGGGTGATTAATTTGTTGGTTCAATCTGCCTTCTGTAGCTTACTGTTCTGTGAGATATGTTTGTAGCAGTGTTTTTTAAAATTGGTTTCCTGATTAGATTTGATGCAAAGCTCAACAGAAACTCAAGCTTCTAAGACCAAATGAGCATTAAAAGTGTCTCACAATCATTTGAAGCAGGTGGGTTTTTTGTTAGGATCTGTCATGAGATATTTTACTTCTGATGTCAGAAGGCAGAATGAAGCATTCAAATTCTTAATGAGCAAAGTGAATTAATATCTTAGTATAACAAATGAAAAAGGACTGTTCTATAGACTAAACTGCTGCTACCCTCCCTTAGATTCTGCCTGAATAATCAAATGCACAATCAACACTGTTATGGTTCTTCTGTTTCTCATTTCTCCTTGTAGATATTCAACAGTATTGGGTTTTTTTCACCTTTAACACCAATCTAAACACAGAACAGGTTTTGAATTCCAGCCACAGGTAAGCTAATGGATTGGTCATCAGTATCTGAAACTAAAAGCAGTTTGGGATTGGGTGCACTGATCAAGTGAATGCATGTAGAACAGAGCACATTGTATCGATGTTATGCTGGGCTTGTTTTTTGTTGTCACCGTCATTGGTTGGTTTTTCATTCTGTCTGTGTTTTCCCCTTCTGTGTGTGTGATCAAGAACATATGGAAGCCCACCAAGAAAGGACAAACTTTTAAGCAAATATTTGAGTTACTAAGCAAATTTATTATAGTTTTTAGATTTTTTTTTTTTTGGAAGAATAATATGGTTTATGCAGTCCAACATTTTGTGATGAATCCCTCTTTGTGAGGTGATAATGTTCAGTTTTTGCATAAATGTTAGATTTGTTCAACTGTATCGTAATGTTTGAAGTTGCACTTTGTTGTGCTGCTTAACATGTTTACTTTCCAATTTCTAGGTTAAATAGCGCTGCCTTATATAATGCAGTAGGTGTAAACTGCACCAAAAACTACAGCCCCCATCAATTGAGGTGGAGTTGTATCAGCATATTTCTAAAACAGTTTGAACGAAAACAGAACATTTTCACCTTCATTAAGGAGTAATAATTCTAGGATGTGTGGACTCAGCTTTAGACACAATGTTCCTAATTTACTAATCACTGACTACATGTTACATTTTTGCGTTGAACTTTGAATGAGAATTTATTTGACTTAGTAACTTCAGGTTTGGTTTACCTCAAAACGTTTAAAGCTTAAACATCAACATTGTGATTTAAAGCAAGTAATAGTTTGTCTTTCCAATGTTAAATTATTTCCCTGGCAGTGGTGAGCTTCCATGGTTCATGGTTTGTTTGTGGAGTTCTTTCTGTACCAATCCTGGTTCCATCTCTAGTAGGCAGTGATGAGGAGCTGTTGTTTTTTTTTTTCTTTGAATACTAACACGGGTCTTTTGTATGTGATAACCCCCACTTATATTTAACCATTATATTGTGGTGCTATATATATATATATTTGATAAAAACGACTTATTGTATTGGGATTACTATTGTCTGACAGTAATTGTGAGTTAAGAGGGTAATGGTAAATTTTTTTATTTTGGATACAAATTTAAAAAACAAAAATACGTTAATAGTTCTAAGTAAATCTCTTGATATTAACACTGACCGTTGAGGTACATTATTAGATTGCAGTTTAAAGTTTGTACATCTTTTTGATAGTGTATACCAGTTTCCTTTCATATGGTAAATTTGTGCTGTGATCAGGCTTTGATAGACTTTGTAAATAAAGCCAAATGTTTGGATCATAATAGTGGTTGTATTGGATGGCTTCTTTGTTTACAAGCGTGGCAAACTGTTTCCGCATGGCTGTGAAAGTTCATCTGGTGATTTTTGTATGATCTGACTTTTACACTGAATAAAAAAAGAAATGTATGATATCAAATACTGTTTTTGCACAACTCAGGTGGAGTTTTTTTTGTATAGCAGTCATTTAAGTCTAGTATAAGGATTTATTCCAGCCATTTACCAATGTCAATTTAACTCCAATCACGCCTCACTGCTAATCTTGCCCAGGATCTGATGAAACTATTAGAACATGTATCTTCTAACAATACTTGTCACAGGATTACAGCACATACCAATATAGTCTCATGGTTTTATTGGAAAGCAGATCACCTTTAACAAAACTGACAAGAACATCAAGTCACTGGACATTACAGGAATGTAAAGTGTCTCAAAGGAATGCAGAAATGAGCATGAACCAGACCTCTGCCTCTATTGAAGCCAGGTCCCAAGTACAGTATGACGACAGAAGGGAGAAGTGAGGAAAACTGAAATCATAGGCAAAGTTGAACTGGTGTCCAGCCAGTGTAGAGGAGCGCTGCAGGAGCCAGGCCAGCTCAGTAGAGCCAGTCGTAGGCACAGCTAGTGTAGCAGGCCAGCTCATCTGGTTTAAACCACAGGGAAATTTCCTTGTTGGCACTCTCCACAGAGTCGCTGCCATGGATGATGTTCCTGTGAATAAAGAAAACATCCATAAACCATCTTAGAGAACTCACTGCTGCATTTGATCTGCATGGCACCTAACATAATGCCAATTACACCCACTTGCTAACGTCAATGCAGAAGTCCCCTCTGATGGTTCCAGGCTTGGAGTCAGCAGGATTTGTCTCACCCAGCATCACTCTGCCCGTTTTCACCACACCTTTGCCTTCCCACACCTGGAATACACAAGTTTAGCGATGACGAGAGCTGCTGCGTTAGGAGTTTTAAAGGCGGCAAACTGAGGCTTGCTTCAGCATTTCTTCTTCAACAGGAACCACGAGCATATGGTCTCTTACCATGGCAACCACTGGACCAGAGCTCATGTAGGCGATCAAGGTAGGAAAGAATGGTCTTTCTTTCAGGTCAATGTAGTGCTGCTGAAGGAGGTCCTGAGAGGCCTACACCACAGAAGACAAACGCGTGAGTTTGATTGCACTGTTCACATCATGCTCCTGTTTTGCTTTCACTTCAGTCTGCTTCATCAACCTCACCTAGGTTTATTTTGAGCCATCAGGGATAATCTACTCTGGTGTCTCAAAATGGACACAGACCAAATGAGGGCGAGTTCCTTTTAATTTGTTGCATAATGGAGGTATAATACTGAAGATCACTTCATGGTTAAGGTAGGTAGTAACTGTTGTAGATCAGAAGTTAGAGGATCAGGAATCTGTGACCCAGGGTTAATTAGTTGTGCTCCAGTCAGGAATAGACAAGTAGGCTAATCAGTCCACCGGATGTCAGTGAGTACAGTGAGCTCAAGTGCCATACATACAAATAAAGTAACTGTACTTACCTGGACCATCTTTATGCCCACCAGCTTGAAGCCTTTGGCCTCAAACCTCTTGATGACCTCTCCAATGATGCCCCTCTGCACACCATCGGGCTTGATTGCAATAAAGGTGCGCTCCTTCAAATCAGCCATGACTCTGAAAACGCAAGACACGGGAATTAAGACAACGAAGTGCAGCAGAAGGCGCAAACCTGGAGCCTCCCTCACATAATTCTGGTACAGCCATCACAGCTGGCCGCTGAGGCCCCCGAACCCATCGCACAGGTCACGTACGGACTACACAGCCCAGGTTAGTGTGTCTCTCAGCGAAGCCCGACTACACCAGAGCCAGCTCCACCCACAGAGTAAAGAGCTTTATCCTTAACACAGTTTGTTGGCCACTAGGCATAGTATAAGGTTTGAAGGTAGAAAATGTCAATTAAGTGACCTCTTTAGAATAATGCAACTCAATTAACTACAGTGACCCATGAAGGCAGTTTGATCGTTCAGTCTCAGAAAGCTGAAAAAACGGATCATGTATAATCTGAACCATCTAATGTGGCTCAGTTTTTCAGCCAGGAGTAGGATGTGAACAAAACACTTTGGTGACTACAAAGAAACCGCCTGCTTCAATATGAAACGAAATCCGTCCACGTGGATGAACAAAGACTCTGGACAAGGGTTGTGACTTGCTCCTAGTCAGTCACTGCTGCAGGCCTACACACATACGCGCGCGCGCACACACACACACACACGCACACGCACACGCACGCTCCACCCCGTCGCATGTACGTTTGGCGGAGTTGTCTGACGTTCCAGCCCAGGACGGAGGCGCAGTGAGCGGAAGACAACGCTGTTCAAACACGGCCACGACGCGTGTGCGCCGCACGCAGCCGGACTTTAGCACCGAGCGGCGGCTGCGCTTGCGGGTTGCACCTCGTTACAATCGACTCCGGTCAAGTTCTTTCCCGTGAAGCGCATTGAGGCGAACTCGCAGTTACGTCCAATTCATTTCCTCATATGGCGCGTGGAGCAGCTTGTTCTGCACGCGCTGAGCGGACAGGGCCGGGCCTTCAGACGCGGTCCCGTGGCTCTTTGTTGGCCGCGCTGCGGTACAAATCCACGTTTGAAGGTTAAAAAACGCCACGAAAACAAACCAGACAACCTCAGAGGAGCGCTCGTCTCTGTAGACACATATGCGTGTCTCATATGCGTTTAAACGAAGCCAACGTTACCTTGACAGTGAGACTCCGGTGAACGTGGGAGAAGAGCTACTGAGGCTGCGCAACCGGTTTTTATAGGCAAAGGTGGAGCCTGTCGGACGGCAAGTCTCAGGAGCCAAAATTAATGAGCAGGTCGCTAGGTTCATAGGTTAACGAATTCACCTTAAATCTCCCTAAACACAGAACATTTATGTATATTAATATATTTTAATAATATTCAGTACACACTACCTAGTCACTGGACTTCTGTACTATTTCATCATCAAATGGACTATTCCCTCCTCACTCGCTTTATCAGTGCAGATTAGTGGAGGTTTTTAGAGCCTGACATCACAGCACATTAAAATATTACGCATGTCAATCCAGACCAAATCTCCTTCTGAGGTCTGCTTTATATTATGTTGCTGGCTGGCTGCCATGGTCGCAATGAACGTAGAGGCAGCAGCAGTGAGAGTGAACGAGATGGAAGGTGTGTCTGCTGCCTGTGATTAACTGTGGTCGTTAGATTTGTGGAGAACTAAATGTGGAGTTACACAAAGCCCAAAGCCTCTGGTCACAAAGAGAATTGCTTAAGTGAGACATACAGCATCCATACAACACACACACACACAGAGATAGAGTCGAAAGGTAGGACATTTAATTAAAGACACTGGTGTTTGACATATGGGAATAATGACACTGTTGCATAAATACTCACACTTTTTTATCCATTCATCCTCATTTAAATTTCTTCTCATCTTTCCCTCTCATCTCCGGTTTTCTTTCACCTCCCCTTTGTTTGTTTGATTTCCTTCTCTCTTGTTGTTCTTAGAAAACAAATCCCATTAATCACTAAATCACTGTCTTCCTCTATTACTGCCTCACCCACTGTCTCAATCCCTCTCTGAGCTATTTGGGAGGTTGATACTGTGAGTGGTGAAGTGCTGTTCACTCTAAAACACATCCACAAAGGCGCTTTAGACTAAAGAAGAGCTGGACGTTGAGGACAATAACCATAACAGCAGGTTCACAAATCTATTAGATCCTTACTCTTCACATTATATCTTTGTCAAGTTAGTACATTTTCACTTTCCTGACTATTGACACTTTTCACACAATCCTGCATGATGCTCACTTGTTTTATAAAGATAATAAATTAATCCTGTACGTTGAATTCTTAATCGTATCCATATAGTTCGTGTTATTATAACTAATATCATTCTGAATAATATACATTTGTCTTCCTGTTTTATTAATGCTCCTATATTCTTGCAAAGATTTATACATGTTTTTCTTAATAATTGCTCTAGTTTCTCTTACGTTTTTCTTAATGATGTCTTCTGACTTGTGTTTGTCAATGTAAACTGTTTCTCACCATAGTAACTGAGGGGTGAGAAAGACTATGACCTGCAACGAAGATCTCATGGTGACTAATTCACTGGGACGCTTTAATCCCATCTTATTCACACCTGATAACTCCCTAAACCTGGTTAAATTATCATTGATCTTAAGTGCATTTGAAGCCTACAGAACATTTCAGCCCTTCTACTCTGCACTCTTGCCTGGGGGCCCATCACTCTCGCCCGCTCTCATCCCGGCTTAATGTCATGCTTTGTCTACCTATTCCATATGTCCATTTCACACTAATTCAGCCCAGAAATGAAGCTCACACAGGGCTCAGCTGGCACCTCAGATCTGCTGTCTGACAGATGACAGAAAAGGAGACAGAGGAAGGAGGGAAGGATGGAGGAAGAGGAAAAAAAAAACAAAGAGCATGGGAGAAGCAGATTGGATGCGCTGAAATCCAAGCAAGCAATCTGAGGACAGCAGTAGCTTGGGAACAGCCATCTTTGACAGACAAACGTGTCAAGCATATGAAATAAGACATTGTCCTTATAGCCATAAAGATAAGCTACGTAGAGGAGCACAGCACACACTGGAGGATCTCCACAGACACACACAGGTACCTTCAGCTGTGCCACACTTTGGATCATACTTCAGAGGCAGCTCCATCTTCTGACGGTGCTGGTCTACAAGTGGAGCAAGTTTAGCGAATCCACTGCAATGAAAGACATGACAACAGACGTACTGCGAAGCAATGCTGTCATACTTGTCCTGTACTGTAATTATTATATACATTATTATATGCAAAATTCAATTAACATATCTTAGGGGTTTTCTACTGCCTGATCGTTATGACGTCTGCTGTTATCACTGTCCACCTCTGTGAGACGACCAAGAAGACAAAACTCCCCCAGGAGTCTTCTGCTATTAGTAGCCACCCCTCGCATTCTTAACCTTGAACATTCCCAGAACGGTAGGTCTCATGTTGACACTGCACATTCAGAGACGCAGCTGCCAGTGTGGAAATGACACTAACAATCGAGTCAAGATTAAACTGAATAAGAATATTTGCAGTTAACTTGGGTCTCCGGTTTCCTCCCACAGTCCAAAGACATGCAGTTAGGTCAATTTGAAAAAATGCGGAAATTGCCCATAGGTGTGCACGAGTGTGTGCATGACTTGTGTGTCTATATGTGTGGCCCTGCGATTATACGTCAGAGCTTTTACAGTGATTCACATTTAAACCAGTGATGTTTTTCTTTGTTGAATAAAGATTTTATGTTTAGATTGTTGAATGTTAAGGTTCTTCGCTGCTCCTGAGAAGGTTTGAAATCATAGCTTGAAATAAGAGGAAACATAAGATCATTCATGATTAGTCGCCAAAGTGTCTTTTTTTTATGCATTCACAACATTCAGGAATTCACAAATTAAAAAACACCTGAACGGAATAAATGCAAAGTACAGAACAAAAATACAGACTAGAGCAAAAATCCTAGGAATAAAAATGATGATGACGTCTAAATGCTCACGTGCCTCCATCAGGCAGGTGAGTTTGATTTTTACGACCCGCTGCGTTCATTTAAGGCCAATAAAAGCCTGACGTCAGACGCTACTAAGAGCACGCGCCAACCACTTGCGGTCGCGTGAGCGGGCTTTTGAAAACCCACTTTGACGCTTCACAAAACCCAATCGCGTCTGCTAACACAAAAGCCAAAGTAGACACCGGGTCGAGCTGGTCCGGACTGAAAACCTGACCCAAAAGGCATCTGAAGAGGTGAGTGACGTTCTGGAAGTTACCTGAGCGGCTGTTGAGTGATTAACGCCAGGTGTTGGTGGACACACGCTAACTGGGGCTGAACTGCATTTATCCGTCGAATACTCAACGTATTATTTAAAATTCCTTCATGTTAATTCTAATACACGTATAAAAGAGCCAGAGCCTGGTCGTAAGGCTCAATGTCTGGGGGGAAAATCCAGCTTGTTCAATTGATTTTACCAACTGCTTCAGAAACGTTTTTACACTTCTCCACGTTTAAAGCGAAGCGCTTGTTGGAAGGTAGCTGCACTTTTAATTCTGCCGCCGAACACCGGCTCCGTCAGTTTAAATGCGTTGTGGTCTCATTAGAGTGACATGATTTAAGTTGGTGGTTTGTGCAGCTCAGTGATGATCTGTCCTCCTCCAGGATCGTCAGCCACAGATGTAAGACACCTGAACCTTGAGCAATGGAGGCATCCAGCACTCTCTGCTTTTCAGGTGAGTACAGGAATCTTTAAAGCCTGAAACATTAAGAAAAATGAGCAGTATGTAACTTCAGTTTTTTTGTTTTGTTTTTTTCAGGTAGATCTACGAACTGTAAGTCCCTTTTATTTGCTTGGCCGTTGTGCCTGTTGTCTGGCTGATCAGATTGGATCTATGTAGGTGGTGATTTTCATGCTTTTCTAACTGTCCTTTGGCCGCCGTGCCAGAACTGCCTCAACTGTTGGTTTCATCCAATTAACATAATGTGCCGTGACATTTGTTCGGTAGACCAGCCGACTACTGGTAAGACCAGCCGACCACTGGTCTTAGCCAAAATTGCCAGCCGTCTACTGGTGAGGCCAGCCGACTACTGGTCCAGTTCATAACGACCAGCAAACAACTGGTCTAATTTGCAATGACCAGCCGACTACTGGTAAGACCAGCCGACTACTGGTCTTTCTATTTTTGGATGAAACCGTTTTTGAGAGGTTTTTAGCTTGGTTAGCTGTAGGTGATGCCGGCCATCTGCTTGTTAGCTGTAGCTGGTGGTGGGGCTTCTGCTTGGTTAGATGTAGGTGGTGGTGGTCGGCCGTGTGGTTGGTGGCTACTGTGAAGGCTGTAAGGTTTGGCAGTTGGAGAGCAGGTCAGATGTGTGAACTTGGTTTCTGAGGGGTAGATCAAGGCCAGGCTGTCAATTTTAATATGCAATAACCTTTTTTCCCCCCTCAGATCTCTACAAATGGTGAGTCATTTTTCATTGTCTATTTTGCCCCCACTTTCACACTGTCAACCCCCCGATTTTTTTTTTTTTTTTTGCCTTACATGCTTTTATTTCAGGTGTATCGCATTTCATCCATTTTGGTGCCAGTAGACCATAAGGTCTAAACGGTACGTTTCACGGCCGCTGTGCCGTAATTTCTCCAGCTCATACGTACGTAAATTTCTTCAACACTTCCGCCATAGACCTGGAAGGTCTATGCACAGTAAGTGGGTTTTTGATGGCCGCCGTGCCTACTAACCTCTTTCTTTTTCCAGCAGCATCATCCAGTTTCTCGTCGTCAAGAGTGAGTGCGTGTGTTTCCTTGGCTGCCATGCCAAAATCGCGAGCTCCCTTGCTCTCTGTCACTGTTTCCTTACTTTTTTCTTTCTTGCCTGCTGTGCTCAATTGCTGCTGCTTTGCTCTCGCTCTCTGTCCGTTCTTTCTATCTTATTGTAGTCCTCTGATCAGCCTGTTGGCGCCAAGGAAGGTGGCATCTATTCTAGTTCTGCAGCTTGGTGGCAAATGGCTTGGGCCATGTGGCCTTTACATGGTGCCTTGATGGTGCCTGTGTTCCCAGTATATGTTGGTTGATCGGTGTGGTCCCAGTACAGTTTTTTTTTAATTTATTTTTATTTTATTTTTTTTGTGGTCGCAGTAAGTTTGGTTGTAGTTTCAGCTGTGTGTGTGTGTGTGTGTGTGTATTAAACATTCAGTTTAACTTTTGTGGTTGTCACCTGTAGTAGCTCTGTCCTGCCCTTTTTAGTGTTGTAGTTTTTTTTTTTTTTTTTTTTTTTTTTTTTTTTTTTCTCCCTAGTTTCTCTGTGGTTCTATTGTCTAAAACATGTATTGGCATCACAGGTACATGTTCCTTATACTGTAAAATTTGGTTTTGTACATTCTGTAATTCTGACTAATATTGTTGCTCTGTGTAGTTTTTCTGTGATTGTGACTAACCCTTTTAATGGGTTTAACCATAACAATTTCAGGGTTAAGTGCTGGCTTATATCTGCCAAGTTTGAATCCCTCCACCTTTTAAAGTAGTTACATTGCCAGACTGTTAAGTTTCTTATCGTGATAATTAATCTCAACAGCACAACTACCAAAGCCCAAGTGATACATTGATGTACCAGGCTTCAAAAAATACTTTTTGTTGTTGTAGTTTTTTTTTTGTTTTTTTTCTAAACTGAAATGCTCTAAAGTTTATATTGTTGTGAACAGTGTAAACCGAGGAAATGTTCAGTCCACACTGGACCTAAAGGTAGTGAGACAATCGCTCACTCAGGACTCAAAAGACTTTGCTCCTCACTGATCAGTGATTCTAATCTTTGGACAATCTTTGAAAACTACTCCCTTGGACACAAACACTGGATATGTAAATGTTTTTTTTGAGTTGCTGTATTTTAATTTCACAGCTGTTAACTTGCTGAAGTACACTACTTCAGTTTATGGATGCACTGAAACATTTGCTGCAGGTTTTACATGTCCACAGAGGAGGCGAGGAATCTGAGGTGCTGGCAGACCCAAAGTGCGGCGCCGACAACGCAGTGTGAGCCGGAACGAACCGCAGGCTTGCGAGCCAGGAGATTGAGGGGGAAGAGCAGCCACAGATGCCAGGAGATGTTGGACATCTGCACAAGACACCACAGTGAGTACGACTTCAGCGTATGGTTGCGATAGGTTTGTCATTTAAGAACATTAACGGTCTTTTCTCTACCCAGGTCTGCTCACACATCAATCTCCTCAGAAGCTGGTACAGACCTGACATGTTGCCAGTTACACTCACTGACTTGGGCCTCAGACTAATTTGCTTTGGGATGATTCTCATAGCATTTATGTCTACATTGCTATAGCATGACTTTCTTTTCTTTCTTTTTTTTTTTTTTTTTCTTTAAAGTTACTGCTGACTAGTTGTCGTCACCATCCTGAATCTTAATGTCAAATGTTATCCCTTAAACATTTCTGGGTTAAGTGCTGTCTCGCCTCTGCCAAGTTTGAATTCCCCTGAAACTCGAACACGTTTGCGTCGATAGGTCTTTGCGTTGTCTTTTTAAACTTACTGGGAGGCCTCCCAGCAGGGGAACTTATCAGCCCCTGCTCTGCGTTTTTGTAGCTGGTCGCTGTGCAGATTGACTTCAGTTTTGACGGCTTTTGCATATTTAGACGCTCAAACCTGGCAGAGAAGAGTCAGAGCTGCTGCTCAGTGATCACCCACTTGGGTAAAAATGTCTCGGCTTAGGTTTTGGTAGTTTCAAGATATTAAAGTCACATTGCAATTAAACAGACCCTGTCAGACCAAAACTTAGTGGCCTTAAATTAGTGGTTGGCTTCCTAAATTGACCAACACTTTCAGGTTCATTGTGACTTGACTAAACGCGTTCAACTGGCAACGTGTCCTGTACCAGCTGGAGATGATCATGAGCACTCTGTGACGTGTGCCAGCCAAGAGACGATGGAGGAGGCTGGACTGAAGAGGAGCTACAGCTGAACCAATGCAGCGTCAAGAAACTGCTTGAATACAAGACCACACGATGGTGAGTACAACAAGAGTCACTCATTTGGTGTTGTGCATTGGAATGTTAACTGTAGATTTATCTCTTCCTAGGTTGTTCTGGGTTTTAATGGAGTGATCTCAGGTGTCTCCCCTGAGACAGTGGCCCTAACATGTTGCCAGTTTATGCCCTGTTCATGATTTAATTTGGCCATGTCTTTTTGAGAATAACTAATGTCATAGCTTTTTTTTTTATGCAGTTGAAATAATATGATTGACAGCTAAAGTACCCAGATGCATAACACTTTCAATTTAACCCAACTGCTAATTTTTTATTTTTATTATATTAACATCATAGCTTTATTCATTCAACGTTTCTTATATGGTGCCAATTCATAACATCAGTTCTCAAGGCACTTTACAAGTAAGCTTTAAGACTTTACACAACTAAATCCCACACAGCAAGCTTTTAACTGTAGCCATATAAAAGAGAAATTCTTAACTTTAAAAGCATTGTGGTCATCACCATCCAAAATGTTGTATCTCCATTTAAATTGCCTTAACCCATAGATTTCAGGGTTAAATGCTGACTCATCTCTGCCAAGTTTGAATCCCTCTGAAGCTGGAGTAGAATAGTGTGTGTATATTCAGTTTTCTAGTACAATGGGAGGCCTCCCAGCAGGGGATTTATCCCACCCCTGCTCTGCAGTTTTACAGTAGTTGACTAGTGCGCAGCTCTAAGGACTATTCCATCCGTACATGTTGAGGCAGGTTGCATACGTAGAGGAGCAAACCTGGCAGAGGTGACTCAAAGTAGCAGAGTGTCCAGTTGACAAATTTTATCCTATGGTTGACCACGACAGCACAACTAGAAAAATCTGGTTTAAAAAGAAAAGCCATTGAAGTTTTTTTTTTTTTTTTTTTTAAAAAGCAACATTTGTTTGGGTGAATTTCAGGGACCCCCCCCTCGGTTAGAAATTGCATTCACTAGTCACTCAAAACTGAGAAATCAATACTGGCAACATGTTTGGCCCTGCACCATCTGGGAGCATGATCAGCACTCGGAGGATGCGGGAACGAACAAACTGGAGACTGAGGAGGTACCGCAGCCACAACTGAACAAACGCCAGGATAAAACCATAAAACCCTAATGCGTTTTGAAACTTTGGCCACAAAACGGTGAGTTTGAATTGCGCATCTAGATCTGATAGGACATTGAGGTTTTAAGAAACATTAACCGCTTGCTTGTCCCTACACAGGTGGTTCCAGGGATCTGTGGACAAAGTTCTTTCAAGTCTCTAGAAGGGTCTGGGCTGGATGTGTTGCCAGTTTGTCCTGTTCATTTTTCTTTTTTTTTTTTTTGATGGGGGGGGGGGGGTTTACAAATGTACAATAGCTTTTAAAGCCAAAAGTTGGCTGCCAATTCAATTGGCAGTTTACTCCTCCCCCTTCATGGTTTAAATGCAAAGCCCCAAAGTTGTTGCTGAGCATAGTTCTACTCATCACATTCTAAATTTGTATATGGAATCACTAATTGACATAAATGCTGACTCATCTCTGCCAAGTTTGAATCCCTCTGCGAAGCGAGAGTAAAATGTAGTGAAAGCTGGTGCGTTGACGGGCTTGTTATAATTTTCTAGTACAATGGGAGGCCTCCCAGCAGGGGAATTTATCCCACCCCTGTTTTTATTTTTTACAGTAGTAGATGACTGCACAGCTCTTATGACTATTTCATCCGTACGTGTCGCGGTATAGTTCATATCGTTTCCGTATATAGAGGAGCAAACCTGGCAGAGGTGACTCGAAGCAACTCAGAGCTTTCAATTAGTTTCATCCTAGTGATGACCACAACAGAAGCCTTAGTCATGTATGTTTTGAAAAAACAATTTAACTTTTTTTTTGCATCAGCAACATTGTTGGGGTGATATTTAGATTTATTTCTCTCCCTCGTCCCTGTTGAAAGAGCCATAATGCTAGTTAACAGCCCCCCTGGTAGGTTTTATTTATATTTTTTTTTCTCCCATTTGGAGCTTTTACTGCCACTGAGGTTGAATGGTTGTGTGCACAGAACTGTGGTATGAGAAGAAAATGAGACCAATACAACCAAATCAATCTGGCAACATGTTTGGCCCGGTCTCATCTGGAGCTTGATCCGCTCAAAGGACAACACGGTGGCTGCAAGAACGACTGACTGAACCAATGGTGAGTATGAGTTGCCTGAGTGTTATCATGGTTTAAATTATGTATATAATTTATCTTGCATTTATAGATTCTTGTACCTTGTTTCAGATCTGTGGACATGGGACCTGAGGTTCATAGCTGGTGCTGGGCTGAACATATTGCTGTTTTTGTTTCCCCCTTGAGAATGATGGTGGTTTTAGCACATGGTTCATATGGCTGCCTGGGTTTTGTCCCCCCACCATAATTAATCTTCTAAATATAAAGCCCTAGTTGTGCTGTCACTCATCACATCCTAAATTTTATATGGAATCACTGTTAAATGGCTTTGACCAGTAGGGATTTCAGGGTTAAATGCTGACTCATCTCTGCCAAGTTTGAATTCTCTGCAAAGAGTAAAGTCAAGTAGTAAAGTTAGCAAGTCTAGGTTCAGTTTTCTAGTGCAATGGGAGGCCTCCCAGCAGGGGAATGTATCCTACCCCTGTTTTTACAGTAGGCTAGTGCTGCAAGGATAGTTTTCATCGCTGTAGTGTTAGGTAGGACTGCTTTCGTGTAGAGGAGCAAACCTGGCAGAAATGAGTAAGCTGCTGCTGAGTGAGCAAAACGTTCTGCTCCTTAATGATGAATACAACAGCACAACTACCCAAACCTAGTTTCCACAACTGATTTTCCAAAGTGGTCTGAGAAATGGAAATGACACTCAGTTGAAACTATAAATAAAGGATTTTACGAAACTGGCAACATGTTCAGCCTTGTACCAGAATGTGGCCAGAAACGAGCATGAAGACAACGCGTTGGATTCAGGAAGGAGACTGAAGAGGCAGAGCAGCCACACGACGGTGACGTCTCAAACACAACTCTGGCCACAAAATGGTGATTATGACATCAGTCTGTGTGGTGGGGCTTAGCTTTTTTTTTTTTTTTTTTTTTTTTTTTTTTTTTTTAAAGGTATTAACTTATTCATCACCCAACAAAACTTTTTTTTATTTTTGGACTATGTATTGAATCTAAGGAATTGTATTGCTTGTTTTATTCAGGTGTTTAATGTCTGTAGATGTAAACCTGTATTGGCACTTGATCAAACTACTCTGTCAGAGGTGATTGTATCTGTTTGGTGTGTTGCTGTGAGGATTTGTTGGATGTAACCTTCAAAGACTCACTGAAACGTTTGAAATTAAACATTATGGTCCAGAACGTAAAATTGTGTCCACTGCTCTCTGTGCAGCCAAGTAAAGGCGACGCAACTTGCATTACTACCTCCTGACGATATCTTCCTAAATATCCACTTCTAGTTTCTAGAATTTTGTTGGTAATAAACCTGTTTTGTAAAGTTTCACAAGTAATTGTAAGTTTTTAATCCCATACTGCCACCTACTGTGTAGACTGGGGGGGAAGCTTTTGTACAGCTTCTCAGTTTACTTTTACCAGTGCGTCTCTCAAAAGCACTTTGAAGAATATTATCATAACCACGATTGTGCGAAGTGACTTTTGCATTTTTTTTTTTCATTAAAGATCGTTCTAGTAACTAAACTGAATGTTGTAAGACGAGGGGCTTAAGGCTAAAAACTGTGTAGTAGATATTTTCATCATCTGGTCAAACACAAAGGCAGAGCTTTTAATTGTTGGAAAAACATTTCTAGACATTTGTTGGTCCTGTAAAAGTCTTTCTAAACCCAAACTGTGGATTCACTAACCTATAATCACTAGTAAATTTGAATTCTTATGAAACCTCACTACACTGTTTGTACTTGCGATACAACACCCAGTTGTTTGTGCTGTGATTTTGAACAGTTATTTATATAAGCGATACTTTCATGACACTTATTTGGTGATTTATGAAAATATGAGTCTGCCTTTACAGCACATGGATTATGATTTAGATAACTATCATTTAGTTGTACTATATAGTATTATAATCTTGTCACACAGTTGAGGGCTCCCAGTGGTTTTTGTATGACTCTTCGGTTATTGTCTCTCACGGTCTCTTCTGGCACAGTAATAAACTGCTGTCCTGTCTTCAGACTGTTTAGTGCTGGAGTCGTCTCTGGAGATGGTGAATCGACCCTGGACTGACTGGGAGTAATAGATAGGTGCACTAGCAGCGCTGATATAAGCGATCCACTCCACCTTAACCAGGAGCCTGTCTGACCCACACCGTCCTGTAGCTGCTGAACGTGAATCCAGAGGTTGTACAGGTTAGTCTGTGGGATTCTCCAGGTCTTTTAACCGCTGGTTCAGATTCTGTCAGTCTGACCATCAACACCTGTCATGACAATTAAGAGATCAATTACAAATGTTACACTGGCAGCATGAAGTAAAACATAACAGAGGTTGGTGAATATCCGCATCTTCACAGCAGACAGTCAGAAGCAGGAGTCCCAGTCCTGTGCTGTAGTCCATCATGTTACGCTGTGTGTCCACCGTTGTCTGTCGGCCTTTTGTAGATGAGCAGAAGTCGAGTTTTGCATAAACTCCTCCTCACAGCATAGATTTAAATTAGATCTCATTCACTATTTCACCATTTGATGAAATCAGAGACTGGGTAGTCAGAGTATGTTATAAAAGTGATTCCTTAAACTATTTCATCATTTGTTTTTGAGGAATATCACAACACCTGCCTGTGCTGCTAATGGAGACGCTTATGCCTCTTATGAATTCACAGTAGAGCATTTACACGGCAGCTATAGACGCTCTTATTATTTCCATTAAGTACCAGGCCACTTATAACAAACAGAAAATAACAGCTGCTCCTTTCACAGTTCATTTCTGTGCCACTGGCTAAAGTCATATTTCTGACTTTCCTGGTTATTGTCATCTCACGTGACATGTTCTGCTGCCAACTGATTGAAATACATAGAACATTTTGGGGAGTTAATGTAAAACGTCTCTCTGTTCATGGCTTTACACAGTTTGATGGATCATGACAATTAGTTTAGTTAATAGCAGTTTCATTAGTTTATTAGTATATTATTGTTTTTCTTTTTAAACTGGTCATGACTCATATAATTATTTAAACGTGTACTGTATGTAACTCAGTCATTTAGCCACTGAGTTGACGACGTACCATAGATTTCTCAGCGCTTACTGTAATCGTGTTGCCATGTTTTCACTCTGACATCCCAATTTGATGTCTTGAGTTGGCTTTTGTTGCGTTACGTGCCGATAGCCAGTCGATCTTTCAGTAAAATTAGGCAAATTAGTCATAAATTCAATCCCTCTAATTGAAAGGCTACACTTATGGTTTTACAATATTATTGTTAATATTAATGTCATCCTGCACATCGATGTAAGCACTTTTTGTGCCACACTGACTCTCTCGTGTGATTTTTCTGCACATACTCGCAGACAGAGCCTTTGCGTAGATTAACGGGTTAGAACCGGACAAGCTATGGCCCCAGGTGAGTCGGCTTGGGTTTCTGAAAGCAACCCCCCCCAAACCCCTCCCCCTTGCCTTCCAGGAACAGAGGCCAACTTCATCAATAATTCAACACGCCTTACCTCACTGCTCGCCGCAGCAGGATGGTATGGCTGTGGGTGGGCGAGCGAATCTGAGAAAGATAAAGCGTTTGTTTGTGCAGGACGAGTGTACGAAGAGAACAGAGAGCAGGTTGCAAGCAGTGTGTACATGTATACTGTACAGTGTGTTCTCTATACTCCACCATATTCCGTTCTCCCCTTAATCGGTTTGCAGTGCTCTCAGTAATTTGGTTTCTGCCTGCAGTTCCCTTGGCCAACTAGGAGCATTGAAGATGAGATTTAGTTACAGCACAGGGGGTTGAAGAAACTCAACCTTGCAGACGACCATCGGCAGCCTGCAGAACGAAGCCGTGGCCACGTGTTGTATGTTGGTTAAGCCATGTTTAAATCAGCCCAGCAACCAATTCAACCATCAGTCCCTTTACTGCACAACTGATAACATGAAGCATGGCATTGCAATTATATTTTTGAAGCTTTTAAACCTTTTTTTTTAAACCACACTGGGTTTTTTTTGAAGGACGAACAAACGAATTAAAACAGTGCCTCAGTTTCTCAACCACAACATACTGTATAATCTCCTTTTGGATATCTCCCATTGACTGCCATCAGAAACACCTTTGGGTGACTCTCTTGTAGGACAGTCTGTCTTTGCACCAGCTAAGAGCAGCAACCAGTCCTCAGGGCTCCTGTTGGCCCCATGGGGGACAGGTACTTTCGCTCACAGTCAATTTCCCACACTTCAGGGCTGTGGCCTTCCTACTCTGTGTCAAGAGCTTCCAATCACTGCTGAGGAGGTGGCTGTCTTTGGACAGTACTTCCTCTCCAGGTAAGTGGGCGTCAGTAGTGCTGCCTCGCCCATCCTCCATCCTCCATGGAGAGGTGAGCATACTGCTTGCGAGCCACAGAGACGTTGGTCTGCGGATTCAGAGCCAGGTGCACTGCCCACAGCTCAACATCTGTGATTACCTGGACGAAGCATGAGAGATAGTCCTGAGAGCCACTGAAGGAACAGAGGTGCTGCTCACGGTGTGAGGCTCAGCAGCCGTCAGATTGGTGCAGTGTGAATTATGCCCATCTGCCTCACAGGTGACCTTGGCAGAACTGTCATGGTTTAGAAAAATAAATATCAAAACATAGCCCAGGAACGATTTTAATCTTACAGACATTTACAACTCCTTTGTCTGTGTCATGTATCTCACATGTCTTATGTCTTTATTTATGTCTTCACCTTGAAGCCTTGAACACAAAGGCCTCAGCAGTGAGGTAGCGAACCCTTGTGATTAATTAGACCAAGCCACAGCTTAAAGGTGAAGTTTCCATTAGCAGGCAGCTTCACCTGTAGGCTCAGAATTGTGAGAGAAAGCTGGAGAACAAGGGATAAGACAAGTAAACGAGTAGGGGAAGAGTGGGAGAGCAGGAAAAAAGAGATACATCCACATGTTAGGGTTTTAAACGAGGTGACGAAATGAATAAAATGACAAATACGTAAAAATCATTTTTTCTGAGTGCTGCACATAAAGAACTCACAAATTCCTTCCTCTCCCATTACTTCGTTACACATTTTTCCAGCCGCTGCCTCCTAATTTACTTACTGTGGTTTAGTGGCTTCCATCCTGCAGTGTGTGTGGCTCTAACTCCAGTTCCCTTCTCTCACCAAGCATCCTCTTGTAACGCCTTTCCTTTTTGCCTGGGCTCTTGGACCCTCTCGCATTCTGTTGAGCGGGTCGTCCAGCTCGTCTCCGTCGCCACCTCTCTTCTCCCTAATCAGGTTAGAGGCGGCGGAGACTTGAGTCGACCTTGATCTCTCTTCATCCCAGCGTCAGCCTCTCTTTCTCACTAGACTCATTTTGTTCTTGAATGCTTATCTCCTCCTCTGCAGCTGACCCTGTGCTTTTCTTCTCTCTCCTGCTGAACAGTTCTGTCTTGTCCAGCCTCGCTGCTCTTCTCGCTTGACGTGTTATTCACCCTGAAGGTTCAATCACTTGGTCCCCCCTGACTAGCCTTCCCTGGGGTTTTGTTTCTGCCCCTCCTCCTGCTACTATCTATGGATCACATCGACCTTCTTCTTCACCTTGCTTGAAGTCCTGGTCCCTCGTTTGTCAGACACGAGTTTGATCAGTGAAGAAGAACAAGAAGATCCTCAGCTGACCTGCACATTCTGTGGTAGCCTGAAGGACTCCTTGTGTATCATCCTGCCTTTCGCTGCTTCTGCACAAAACAATGTACACACAGACACACTTATTCAGAGGCGGGTAACTAAAGCACTCTCCATGCCTTTGGGGTAGTGGCCTAAGTGCAGCTCTCCTTACCTGCCTATGCTGAGGGTTTTGTTGCACATCTTCTCTTATTGCACAGTCTCTGAGTCAGTACTAATGGGAAAAGTGTCTTGGCAGGCAAAGTTGCAGAGACAAGCAAGAGGACAGGACAATGTGATGTAAAGGCAACAGCAACAAGCTAATCAACATGTGGTGTGTGTGTGTGTGTGTACGTGTGTGTTAGCCGCTTGCATACTGTAACTAATGACGTTTGCCTGTTTTAAAGTCTTCTTTGTTGAGTAAACCGCCTTAGTAGATCCATCTAATCCTCAACACAATCATCCCAACACACGCACACAAACCCACTGACCCACAGCAATACATACATGTCATCACATGCACACACAGAAAGGTCAGTTGAGGGTCTCAGGGTTGATCGTAAACAGCATCCGTCCAATGATTTACTCCTTCTGACCCAGACTTGAACCGCAGGACTTCACGTGAAATGTGGTAAACAGTGTGTTTCACACACAACAACCATGCACAGATAGTAAAGGACACATAAGACTGCGCCCTGAGCCACTTTCTCAATAACACTAAGCTGACTGTTATCCCACATTTTGAGGTTGAACATTAAAATCAATGACAAATAATGAATAATTAATTATTAACAAATAATAATAATGGCATGAATAGAACTGGCTTAAGTAAAAAAAGCAATGTAAAGTAGACTGAGCTTCAGCATATTTCCCCGTTATGTCTATTTAATTACATTTACAATTAAAGTCCTATTATATTAGTTGCCTCACAAATCCAACAAACTAAATAACTTAGCAAAGAGACCAACGTGTATTTAAAATATTAGCTTGTGAGTAATAAAGTCCTGCCTCCATACCATACTTATACTTTACTTACAATCTTTAGTTAATATATAATCTTCTAAATATAAAAACATTTAATGAAATCTTTATCAAATGAAATGATAGGAAATCCTGCTGACTCTGCAGAAACAAGTCCAGCAGCTTTAAAGTCCTCGTAAACCCTGGCAAAATCTGAAATCAAGGAGTTTAAGATTTTCCGCCACATGCAAGTCAGAAGATTTGACACTTGTCATTCAAACTGAGAGACTAAAGGAGCAGTGAAGGACAGTAGCTGCAATAAGGTTACAGCTTGACTCATACATATGAAAAGTCTCTCGAGTGTCTCCTTTATTATGTGGATGAAATCACTTCACTGTACACGTTCACTCTCCTCCTCTACTCAAACCAGCCATCGGATCTGCTGTTAGGATTAACTGCATGTGTGTAACATGTTCTGACAGCTTGAGCTTTACAATAAAAATAAAATGTACACCACTTTCTCTATTGACATCCTTTAAACATCCCATCATGATTGTTTTTTAAATACAAACAGACACACACACATACAGTATAAATGAATGCCTATTTGAAATCATGCAACAGTTGGAGAAAAGGGAGTAGGAAGGAAGGGGAGACTCACAAATCAAAAAAGTCATATACTGTTATTGTCATCAGTGCTATTATTTTCATCACTATCACTATTATCTCTGTTACTGTACTTCCTCCTCATATGTATCCTATCCCACGCATCATTAGCTTGCTCTCTGTGGCCCCTGGGGGCTGCGTCATCATCTGCTGATGTGCCAGCGCTCCTGCTGCCGTCGGCACGGTGACGCCTGTCGATAGCCAACCAGATGTTTTTTTTTCACCCCTTATTCTGGGATGGCGGCTGTGCCAGGTTCACCGTGGTAACCGTGGGATGGTGCTTTAGAAGCCATTACAGCGGCCCTCTGATGACACTCAAATAGCTATCATTACACCTCCTCCAAGGAGACACAGAGGAAGGGGGGAGAGGAGGAAAGGAGGAGGAATGGAGGTGAGGAAGAGATGAGGCAAGGAAGGAGGAATGTTGTAATATAGCAGAGAGGAAGAGGGGCAGCGATGGAGCAGGTGAAGGTGGGAGAAAGGAAACAATGGGGAAAAAGAGCCATGTTAAAGTGGGTTAAAGGTGCCAGGACACGGACACTCTACTGGTAAATTATACAGGCAGACAGGGATGGAAAAACCAGGTTAAAAAATAGAAGGCGCATGGAAGCGGGGATGAGAGGGACAGGAGTGACTGAGAGACAGAATAGAGAACTCAAAATGACCGTTTCTGAGTTAACAGCCTCCAGCTTTTTTCTACCCTATTAAGTTCTATTCTGCCATTACTTGGGACTGCAGGGGGCTGCCTCATACCCCACAGTGCCCCCCTACTCCTGCAGGCATCCCCATTCTTCCTTACACACACACACACACACACACACATGCATAGTTATCCACAAATACACTCTGACACTCTTCCACTTGTCCAGTTTCCTCCTCCAGTGAACCCCTTCCGTCCTCGTTTCCTTCAGGTGTTTCTTCTCCTCCTCTCGCTCAGATCAGTTCAGTTCCAGAGGTTGTGAACTGAATGAAACAGACATCGGCTGGATCAGTGTTGGAGTCCACTGGTTGTTGTGCTCTTGCGACAGCACACTGAGCTGTCAGGGCCTCTTTGTCTTTTTCTTTCCTCTTGTTAATATACATATATATATATATATATATATATATATATATATATATATATATATATATATATATATATTTATCTCCCTTTAAAAGAAATTGTTCGTTTTCAGAATTGTTTGGGAATCCACCCATTCATCCCTCATAATACTAAATAGGAATAATATATATTTGCCAAATGTACAATGAACTGTACACGGGAAGTGGACTTGGCGACACAATGATTACTAGACATGCAGCGTAAAGAAATTATTCACACAATGTTATGATAGTAGTATATAATATAATGATAATTATGTAAATCTACACACACCTATAACATATTAAACTGCATTTAAGGCCTTTTAAATAATAAACATGACCCCAAAACCTAAATCATTTCGTCATAATTGCCAAGTGAAGCATGAACTAGTTAGATAAAAATATGTTCTCTCACGTAAAGCTTGCAAATATTTATGTCAGTGTTTTGCAATATATTAATTAAATAAAATGTTTTCGACAAAGATCTGGATTAAGGAAATAATTAATTTACTGGCTACGTTTCTTCCAGTTGCAGCCTCTCGCACATAAACACACTGAACTGACTCTTGGTGTAATTCCTAAGGCCTCCACTAAGGGGCGGTGTCCGCCTTCTACTCTGGCTCCTGTACGGGAACGTTTCATATATGTTTTTTGGAGGTTAAAAAAAGAGACAGAAGATTGATGCTTGGTCTGTGAATGTTGGTGCCTGTATGACTGCGCAGCGTAGGAGGGAAGGACTTTAGTGCTGTTTAAAATGGCTGCTTTTAATGTGTGTTATTGCTTTTGGGAGGATCTCGCCGAATTAGAGGCGTCAAAGCACGTGAAGCATGATCCACTGTAAAACATCAGCGCAATTAAAACGAGGGGGGCGGGCGGATTATTTTACCACAGATCAATCATTTGCAGTCACTTTACCTGAGTGTCTTCCTCTGACATGTATTGCAGGCGTAGCAGGAGCATGTTTCGCCCCCAGTTCTGCAGCCTGGGTGTGCGAATGTGGGTTATAGCTCAGCGCTAAGCATGCATTTCTCATGTGCTTTTAATCTCATTGCTTTGCTTGCATGCTGGATTGATTACGATCAGGGCAACGCCGCGCTGCTCCGGTCACACCGCGCAGTGTATAACCCTCGCTTTTCTCTAAAAGTGTCTGAAACGAGGCTTAGAAACAGTTCAGATTAACTGATGTATCGCCTTTCTAAAAACAAACCGCCTCTGAATCATTCATTAATTCACATTTGGCTATTACAGTGCGGGTTCGTGTTTTATGGGCATAGCGGCTCCTTCCTGTGTGGCAGGAAAGAGTTAATAACAATGGGCTAAACGTGATGAGTGAGCGGACTCTATGAAAAACAGCGAGCCAATCCACGGCAAGATTAACACCTTACGTTGGTATGATTGGTCTAAAGCCCGGTCCTTGTCATTTGGACCTCAACACCCACGTGGGGGCATGGACCTTCATTCGAGCTCCCGTTGGCTGAGATGCCGGACTCTGGACACGCCTTTAAAGGATCTCGCTGCGTGATTGGCCAAGCGACGGGCACGCACCCCTCCCTATTCCACCCCATACCCCTCCCCGCCTTGTTTTTCCGTCCGAGGGGAAAGGAAATATCCCTCTCGCGAGCTCCGTGGGCTCGCGCAGGCAGTCGCGTCGCCGCTGTTGCTTCGTCTGCCAGTAGGCGCGCGAGCTCAGATCCGTTATTCCTCGTTTTTTAACGGCACCGAAAACACGCAAAACGCAACCAGGCGACCTGAAAACACGCAAACCAGAAGCTCCGACGTCTCCGGACACGAGTCTCCTGCTGCGTCGGGCGCCACTGTCCCCGAGTCCGGCTCCGTCTCCTCCGTTTCTATTCGCAGGAGCCGCTTCGCTCTCCGTCGTCCGCGGGCATGTTCGTAGCTTAAACACTGTCTGAGCCTTTGCTTCTTTGCTTCTACCCCTTAACGTGTTACTGAAGACTGTGATAAGATGCACATTTGTTTCTAAAAAACAATGTGTTTCTGTACTTTAGAAGGCGAAACAATGGAACAAAGTCTGTGCCTCTTTAACAAATAAATGCACATAATTCTACACGAAGCTATTAATCCCAAAGGGAAATTGTTCAATGTTGTGACTAATCTCAATTTAAACTGCAACAAGAGGTTTAAGAACATACCGACTATAAAAAACAACGTTAATTTATTCAGGGTTATTGTCTGTTCTCTCATGAAGAAGCCATGGTTTATGAAGGACATAATAAAACCGGGTTTGAGGAAATGCACACAAACACTGATTAAGTTTGATGCATAAATATTAGGTTATTTGATTATATTTCATTTATTATTTACCCACAGCAGCTGTCACTGGCTGCTAGTGACAGTATTTATTGTGGTTGGTAGGAAGAAAACACTCTTCCATTTTATAAACTGATGCAATATTATGATACTAAAGAAACTTTTCCAAAGTCTTGCTACTAAATTATTCACTTGAGCAAATATGAGAGTCTGTTGAACATCTGCATTTAGGTGCAATCAAAAAAACAAAACACACCCACGAGTGCTTAAAAACTAATGCACCCGGGTCACATCAGAAGCTCACAAAACACTTTAAGCTCAAATTGAATTAGGGCCAAAAACATATGCAATGTGCTCAACCTAAGAGTTTAAAAGCTTTGACACTGGCGCTGTGTCAAAACCACGTGGCAGCTGCGCTGAGAGTTGAATGCTATCAAAATAATTGTTGATACACTTCGAATGATGAGCTGCTCTGGTTTCATAGGACGTGCACTCGCTTTTTGAAAATGAACACAGTGCTGCGACGTCCACCAGCAGCAGGCCAGGGCAGCTCTGTGCTGAAGCTCAGCTGAACAATGAGTTTGAAAAGCTGCGTTCAGTTTGATGCCACTAGGAGGCAGACATAAAAAAAACATTACAACTGCTAAAGATTTGATCAGCAAAACAAAGATTTACGTTTCCGCGAATCATCAAGTTCATTTAAACCTTGTTGAATCGAACATTGCGAACATGAATTTTAGTGTGTTCTCGTCTGCACTAGCTTTGACGGGGACCCGTCTTAAAACCAGTGACAGTCACTGGGCCTCACAGATCAGCTACGTGGACTCTCCCCAACGTCCATTAGCCTTCCTCCTCCTCTTGGGTTGTTGAATAATGCTGCTGAACTTGGCTCAGATTGAATCTCCTGCCCATTCAGTTCACCTCAGAATTGAGATCAGTCAGCTTTTTCTCGCCTCATCCTATGCTGGAGCCGTGCTGTGGATTTAGCTCGCTTCTGATCCAGCAGCAGCAGGCACGACGGCCCTCGCTGTGTGATGGCTGCAGGAGGGGAGCTGGGCCAGCGGGGAAGGGGGATACCCCCCGTGTGCGCTCGGCAATTGTTGTTGTGGCGATGGTGGCCATAGTGGTGGTTGCCAGGGAGATGGCGGTTGCTTGTCTGACCTGTCCCCCTCATGCTGTCACTGGTGTTATTAATGCACGCCGCTGCTTGGCATTGTGGGAGTGCGGGAGGGTGGGCGGAGAGGACAACTGTTAATGAGTTCAGGAGGAACAGGGACTCTCCCTGCTCTCTCCCTCTGTCCTTTCTCTGCTACTCTCCCTCACTGTGCTTCCTCATCAGCTCTGTCTCTCTTTTTCTCCGTCTCCCTCCCCCACTTTGCTCTCTCTCCCCTTCATTTCTCATGGGTGTCTGTCTTGTGCGAGTGTGCATTAAGAATGTGGGTCTCTCATGATCCATCACGGCGAAATGCACTTTCCCTCCCCTTCGCACATACACAGAAACACACACACACACACACCGGCTCGCACACCTAAACGGCACACACACGGTGCACTCACAAAACATGCTCCCCTCACACCTTTACTCGAACAGCATAACTGAGTCATTCGCAACCACTCCTTTCCCTCTCATTTACACACACACACACACACGCTTCCCCGCTGTTACGCCTGAAGCTAGGAGAGCTAGCAAGATTAATAATGACCCCTGACTCCCCATAGACGGACCCAAATATACACAGTTTGGAGAGAGAGGGAGAACGAGTGAAGGTACAGAGAATGGAGGGAGTAGCAAGGTGAGGCCAAACGGTGACTAAAAATACACAGTTTAGAGACGGAGTGAAAGAAAATGTATACAGTTTAGAAAGTGATAGAGATGAGCGGCCTAATAGTGGAAGAAAAGTGTGAGGCCTGCAAAGCTGGATGGGAGGAGTGATGAGACTGGGCCTGCATCAACACTAAGCAGGCTACATTTAAAAGCGGGCGCTGGGATTTCTGACACACAAAACCGATCTTCCCAAAAACTAAGCGTACTAAATAAATCTGAGTAGTCTCCGTGATGCAGTGCTGTGGGAAACGGACTTAAGAATGTGAAGAGGGAAGCAGCAGAGGTTGTGGGTTCTACGTTTTGGCAAATCTGTGGCGTGTTGATCCCACTGTTCCCATAGCAGAACTCAGACCTGTCACATAGTTGAATATGTAATGGAAAGATTTTAGAGCCGCATTTCTCTGCAGTCTAGAAAAATGCCATAGCAACCACCTGCACCGTGTGTGGTCATCTTCATTGATATTTGTAATAAAAGTGCACATGGGCCGCTGTGTGCGATGCCTTTGATTTTGTTGCACAACCTCATTAAAAATCATAATATTTAACTGAAGTCACAGATACTTGAATGTGCTACTGTGGAAACACATCATTTTCACTTGTAAACAGTGTTTTCCACATATGCTTAGTGCAAATGTGGCCTGAAGGGAGTGACAGCGAGAGCATTCGCTTTGACAGTGTGTTACTACCTCTCACTTTCTTACGCTACAGTGTTGTCACAGCTTTTTATTTTACTCTCTCTCTCTCACACACACACACACACACACACACACACGCACGTTTGCATATGTGCATAGACACACGAAAACAACCAAGATACGAGCAGCATTATGCAGACACACACACACACACACACACACACAGGCATGGATTAATGTGTTTGACTCAACTATTTCATTTATTACTGTCTGAGGCCTTTTGTGATGAGGGCATTTTTCAGGTTGCTAACCATTATTCCCTCTAGGCCCTGGGCTTCTCAAAGGATGGTGTGTGTGTGTGTGTGTGTGTGTGTGTGTGTGTGTGTGTGTGTGTGTGTCTCTGCACCAGTGTGAGACGTACTCAGGCTCATGGTTATGGTCTAACCAAGCAGTCAGATTTTTTCCTATTCTTCAGGGGATTCATGTTTCCATTTCTGACTGTACTTAATGCTCCCTCCACATTTGTCAACACAAGCCTAAGCAGCTCGAAGCCTGTTTGCTTTGCTATGAAAAGTTTTTTTTGCACCTCTATCTTACCTTGAAATATTGCTGAGTGTGCTGTATCCATCAACATGTTCAAAGTACCTGACAAAGAGAGGGAGAGGCATGGTGAGAGGGAGGGAGCGAAGGAGACACACGTGAACATGTCCACGTCACCATCTCTGTTCTTCTCCCCCCAGTGTATTAATATGTGTTTACACAGTACTCAGATCAACTGCAGCACAAATTACATGCATAGACATATAAAGTCAAACCAGATGGCTTTGCTTCTGCTCTGAATAACGGTCAGTGTTTGGTTTCGTTTTCACGGCCTTGACTTTGCCATCGCCTCAAGAATAAATTAATTTTTTGGTTTATTTGTGGTTTTGCTTGTTTGCAGGAGAACCTTTGTTTTCTGGCCAGTGGCTAATGCAGGACACTGTCCCAGTAATGAATAAAGCCCTGTCTGGGCTGGGCTTTTTTTAAACACTTGTGACAGGATCACAGGTAGTCAACAGATGTAGCATTAAAAGACATCAAACAAGGAATAAATAAACTCAAAGTGCACTGAGGACACACTTAACCCAAATAAATAATCTCATAACAATCCATATACAGGCCTGGTGATGGATGAATGAACAAAATGAATAAACTCTCTCTCGTTGATGGTCAGAATTAAACAAAAACTGACATATGTCAACGTGTAAACAAGGGCTGTAATCTACAGCCACACTGTGGTGCTCATGTGCAATTTTCAGGAAAAGTTTAAATCAAGGCTCAAAATGAAGAGGACAGTAAAACACAAAACGTATTTCATCCCCAAAGTCTTCCATTCTCTCTGTTTCCCCCAGGAACTGGATGAACGTGTCCATTTTCCAAAGGCAGGAGACCAAAGTGACATATTGCTTGGGATGGTACTTTTCTAAATTACACTGTATCTTCTCACTTTTGGCTTGTTTGGTGTCTCTGTGAAACACTTTTGTAGATAATATTTGATCGCAGCGTGTGAACCTTTTGGCTCATACAGATACTGTTGCATTTAACACCATGCTGACAGGGCTGAGGGTCATTATATACAGACCCCGAAACAATAGCTCTCTTTTGTGCATTACTACCTTACGTTTGTCTGGCGCTAGCCCTGATCCCTGCAGCACAGTTCAACGCTAGACAGACTCTCAGTTTATACAGTTGCATGTATGTATTATAACTAATACCTTTTCAAAGCGTCACGGTATTTAAAGCACCTCACAGCGACCAGCAGAGTTCAACAACATCCTCGTTCCTGCTTCAAAAGTGAGGTGAGGAACAGGTAAAGCCTGTATTGGCACATGAAATATCATTTAAAGCTATTTATCTGAAGGCCGTTTTAGCCAGCACAATGTGATCTAAATGACAGCACAAACTACACATGCAACACTCACAAAGACACACAAAATTTCTCTATGCACTAATTTTAAAGATGAAAGAGCTAAAAACCAGTGGTTTCAAGTCAAAGCTCAGCCAAAAACTACTATACAGTGTCCAATTGACCTCAGATTTTAATCAACCTCTCAACCCCTCTGTGCCACAGTGTGAACCAACACTGTGCAGCGTGAGCGTCAGAACACAGGTATTCACGGCTGGGATACACAAACCACCTTTTACAAACAACAACACACAAAGAGGAGCCGAAAACCCGGAACCTTTAGTAGTGGACGGGTGTAAGATGATCCAATGAGCTGCTTTAATGTTTCTCTTACACGTGTCATGAGAGTCCACTGGTTGCATTGATTCCTTTGTAGCATATGGCTTTATAACCGCTGAAGAATATGTCACAAGTCATTTCACATCATTATTTTCTCGTATTGAAAAATGATGTCTGTGCGGCCTCAGCTAAAGGAATTGGAGAGTGAGTTCGTGAGCTGCAGAATGAAGCCAAGCATCTTGCGTCAGTTTGCTCTTAGAAACTGGGGGATTTTGTTTGTGTGTTGCAAAAATGAAAATCAAAGCATATGACGTTCAGCAGCAGGAGCACGATTAGAAGGAGCTGAATTAATATCCAACATGAAAAATAAAGGTTTCAGCAGCTGCACAGCCCGAACGCAATGTTCAGCTTTTTAGACCAAAAGCATAAGGAACCGTTGAAATTAAAAGCTTTCATTTTCATGTTTCTGATTACATCTATCAATTAAAAGCAAAAAGTAGAATTAATACTTCTGTTTATCTTGTTATCCATCTAGATTGTTTGAAGTGTATAATAAATCTAGAGTCCAGGTGACTGTGATGATTAGTCCAGGAAGTCAAGAACAGGAAATGATGTCGGGTGTGGCGAGTAACTTAAAGACCCGTCAAAACAAAAAGCGCCTCCGCAGGCCGGAGGGTTATACTGTCACACAAACCGCAAGTTTGTTGAGAGTTTTGTAAATTGAGAGAATGTACTAGACATAAACAGATGACAGATGTGTATGTCGTTGATCGATGCCTTTGTTTTTCTTGTGTTTTTTTACTATGTAAAGACTAATAAACACATAAACACACACAGGCACACAAACCTTTGACCCTGACTAGTGTCTGCCAAAAAGAAAGGGGTGTATCTAACCTGCTTAAACACATAAGCATCGACATGTCATCGCTCTGCTTCCTCCTGTTTCCTTGTGTGTGTGTGTTCTTAGTAGCTCTGTAATGACATAAGTAAGCAGACGTGTTCAACAATGTACTGGCGCATGTAAACATTGAATAGTGCACTCAACAGCAGCCTCCTCCCTCTCCCTCCACTCCTCCTTCTGTTCCTCCATGCTTTCATCTCTCCTTTTATCTGCCTCTATCTCCACTTACTATCTATTTGTCTCTCATCCTCAGGCATTCAGACACCGTCTTTACCTCTTCTTTGTCTTTATTGTGATTTCCCTGTTTTTTCATTCCCTTCTCCTCAAACACCTCCGCTGGCGTTATTTATTCCTCCCTGCACCTCCATCTGTGTGACGGTCTGCCTGAATCTCCAGACGTTCACCCACCATCACTCAGCTGCTGATGTGGTGTGATGGAGGAAGTGAAATAAACAGAGCCAAAGCCAGGAATCCTAAAAGATCTTGTCGTTGCATGAATGCGGCTAATTCATCACAACCTTGTCTTTCCCCACCCTGCTACTTCTTCCTTCGCGAGCAAGCTCGGTGAGGCTGAGGGAGTGAGGGTTAATGGGAGAGAGGGAATTATTAAATGACACCAGCAGTTTGATGCCACCTGGGGCTGAGATGCCGTCTTTGTTTGATCTTATTGTTTGCTGCTGACCAGAAACGGGCTTTAGGGTTGTTGGTACTTTACCTGATGGCAAGAAGGAAGAGAAGAAGAAAGTTGCGATGGAGGAGAGATGTGTCTCGCGGTCGAAAATGGCTTTGTCCTTTCTGCTGTAATGTAAGAGTGGGGGAGAAAAACGTGATGAAAAATTACAAACTGAGCAGTTGGTGATAAATAGAGGAAATATCCTCCCGAGGTGCTCCTCACTGTGGAAACCCCCTCCAAACGCAGCCTCCTTTTACCCAGGCCTCCACACACACCTCCGCCTCTGTTTTCCTTACCCCCCATTACCAATTAGCTCTGAGGCCATAATGGATGTTGTTTGCCATGTTTCCCTGTCAGTGGATTGAATTAGCGCCTCTGTGTGTGCGTGTGTGTATGTGTGCGTGAGTGATCATCTTATCGGCTCTTAGTACAGTAATGAAACACAGTTATAAATGGCTGCAATCCTGTTAACAAAACAGCACCTGAGTGCAGCCCGCTAGATAAATCTGAACTGGGCCGTCGCCACGCCGACCCTGCGGCTGTTACCAAGGCGTGGAATCACCAGGAGACAATTGAATCATTTGCTCACTGTCTGATAAAGCGTCTGTCTTTAACAACCGGATCACCGCTATAAAAAACAAGACTATTTGTTATCACTGTGTTTTCCCCCTTCGCAGGGTTCAGGAGAAGTCTGGGTACATTTCTGGTTTTGTAATCAAGTCGATAATAAAGTAGCAGCATATTTCTTTGTTTCGCAACATGTGGCGCTTTAAAAACAGCCACTGCTTTGCTTCTGGTCTTTCTTCATCGCACCATGGTGATATGGGTTGTCATGCATGCAGTCTCTCGCACTCACACACACACACACACACACACATTCCTCTGCCTTTGTGCTGGGGGACTATTAAGACAGTGTCTAATGCTGCGACATACTCCAGTGCTCACATACTTAATTGTGTTAATGTTTGAGTTCACATAATCTTTCAGGACTGTCATTCTCTCCGATTATTCAGCCCTGTTTTCAATTACTGAACGCCTCAGCACTGTGGGCCCAGAATGCATGATATACCTGCCCCTGTGTGTGTGTCTGTGTGTGTCTCCATGCCATAAAAGCAATAAAATGACTTTGTTCGGCTAAACAAAGATTGAGGATGAAGTAGCATGAATTATTTCATGCTGCCTTTTTATCAGTTACTTATTTTGCAACAAGGCAGAGTGTTTATGTACGTGTGTGTGTTCCTGTATTTACACAAGCAGCTCAGGCTTTCAACGGCTAGTCAGTTGAAAAATTGAACAACTCTTCCTCAAACTCATTTTGAAACGTGTGTGCAATAGTTCTGGCTACAGACCACATCATCAGTTACCGTGAATAAGAGGAGAGTGAACTCTGGTAGCGTTAGACACTGGCACACAAACACTAGGGAGCGAAGCATGAGTCAACTTTTCAGCAGTAAGAAAAATAGAAACTACATAGCACAGTCATTACGTGCTGAACGGAGCCCACTCAACCAGAGCACAGGTGTGTGTGTGTGTGTGTGTGTGTATGGCACAAGGAGAAAATATGTGCAAAGTGTAGTTTTGTCTTTTTCTGTGTACTCTTGTCAATCAGGCTGAAATCTTGTTGCTGCGGGTGCACTGCAGGAATGTCCTCACCACGGCTTAGTTACTGTCACACAAAGTTACGTGTGCGACCGTGTACAGACAGGATTATAGTCGGATATTCAAGCTTTTGTCCTGTGAAATCACAAAGCTGTATTTACTGATTCCCAGTAGTGGCTGTGAGCACTCGATACCTCCAGACGTGTAGGTGAAAAAAAATATTCACGTTATGGTGTAACTGCTTAATAATGTGTTGAAATGGTCTGATTATTAAAAAAAACAATGAAAAGGAGCATCTGTGATTGTTCATACTTATAGTTGTGTCATGTTTCACTTACCAGTGACCAACCACAGCCTTAAAACAACAACAACAACACAGCGACAATATTTCTTCAGCTTGACACATTTGGCAAAGACAAATAACTGAAAAAACACTTTTGACTTTGTAGATAATGACGGTTGTCTCGCAAGACGATCCAAGATTCCCTGGAATAGGACAAAGCTTGTCATTGTATGATGAAATATGTATGTTCATGATGATGTACTTATTGATGCTCCAAAGTTTATGAACCCTTTAAAATGTTGACTATTTCTGCTTATACATGACTCAAAACTAGATAAAGGTAATGATGACATTTAAAATGACACAGTTACGCCTACGTCTTATGATCCACACTGAAATATTTATGCTTCACCTCCTTCCTGGAGTGTGTGTTTAGTTTTCATAACACCAGGATTGTCCATGTTTCCATGTGAAAACAGTTTCTACTCAACAACCTGAAAGCTGCGAGTGTAAGAGTTGGGAAAAGAAGAGAGACAGATGAGGAACTTTGACAGTTCAGTATTGTGAAACTTAAAATTGTTGTGCTATAAATTTACCGGAGTCATTTGTGGGCCACACCTGTCATTATATTACTGCTCAAACTACAATCACAGCTTATTATCTAAAGAGACGTTCTGTGCAATCATCCCATGGTCCAAAAACAAACACTAAATTTCATCACAGGAAAAACTGGACTTCTTCGTAACAAAACAAATATGTCATCTGAACCATATGAAGAGTTTCTAAGGTTTTTGGAGCAAATGTGTTGACGAAATGTGAAAATAAATGTGTGATTGACATCCAAAAACATATTAAGTGTCTGCTTACATGGACGAATGTTTTGGAAAATGTTCAAAAATGTTGTTGCTGTTGTCGCTTCTAATGGACAGCTATGACTTGAACAAAGCCAGGTTAAACACATGGTTCTACATATCTTAATGAGGAAATACAGCTTCTATTAAAAAAGAGGGGAAATTGTGGTGATAAGTAAATAATTTAGGCACAATTTGAACAAATTCAGCACAGCATGGAGCTGGCCACAATTCAAAAGGAAGCATTGTTACTTTTAACAAAATGCTAATAGAGTTTCTCGCCTGGTCAGAAATTCAATTTTGCAGAAAAGGATTTTGGCAAGTCACCACCTTCGCGTCTACCTTTCTGTTTCTCCCTTTGGACAAAAAGAGGCTAAATAGCGTGTAGCGGCTGAGTCTTTGTAAATAGGCTGTGGGTCCGGTCAAGGCTGCAGGAGCCTGTTAGAAAAAGGACAGGCCAGGGAGACAACTGAGGTTGTTTGCCATCAGGTGTGTGTGAAGATATCTCCAAACATTTGGACCCTGGAGATAACAACATGCCAGAGAAGGGGAGGCAGAGAGACAGACAGAGATGAGTGTATTTCCCCGGGACCACCTACGCCGCCTAATCAAGATACGACTCCACTGTGTGTGTGTCTGTGTGTGTGCGCGTGGGTGTGTGTGAGCAGGAGAAAAAGACAGACAGTATTCCTGTGTGTTTGTATGTGACCAAGATAAAAGGCTGTGAATCAGAGGTTTCCCTCATCCTGATCCTTTATAGCAAGTGAAGCTAGGTGCATGTGTGATGTGTGTGTGGTGTGTGTGTGGTGTGTGTGCATCAGATGACTGCAAGGCTGCTCCCACAACCCCCATCCCATCACCTAGACCACGGAGACCAGACTTGCACAGTAGTAATGAGCAGTGCGCTGTTGTGTCTGTGTCACTCGGAAGCCTGTGTGTGTGTGTGTGTGTGTCTATGGGGGCGTGTGATAAACGTTAGCACTGTGATGTAGCATTAATTGCGTGCAGAGTCTCTGTTTTTTTTCTCTCCCGCGCACAGTTAATGAAGACACAACACGTCGCTCATCCCTCTCTGATGCTCTGCTTTGAGTGCCACTGTGGCCTCCGCCGCATTTGAGCACTGCAATTTGGCTTTTAAATGAAATAAATGAGTTATCAGGGAGATCCTAAGGATTACGATTATCATTATTTTTCCCTTAGTGACAAATGCCACGCTGTGATTGGTTAATGACTTTCTTCTGAGTGGCAGCCGTCCTATGGGGTCGTCCAGAGAGAGGCAAATGGAGAAGGAGTGGAAGGCGCCAATCTGCACTACTAATGAGGTGCAATTATTTTGCTGACTGTCTTTTGACGTGACCCCTCCAAAACCCTGTACAAACACACTTAGGCACACACGTTTCAGATTCGCAGTGTTAGGTGTCTGAATATGCAGATGATATCTGAACTGACAACTGGCCCGTAAAATAAAACCGTCATTAGTGATTTACATATTCACTCCTGTTAATTCATGACAATCTTTCTTATTGACCACCAATTTTATGTATCTGTGCATAGATGTATGGTTGCAGCTGGGCCCGAGGAAGCTTAAGGCTACTTAACTGCACACATGAGCCCACTGGATGTTGCTTTGCCTGGAGCCTATGGCGTCTGAGAGGCAGGGTGAAGGCACAGAAACGGTGAGAACATGCAGATTCCACGTAGAAAACCTGACCGACCCTGTCGGGAAACACAGCTTTTACCGTTGCCTCCTCTACCGCATTCATATACCATCAAATGTTCATGGCTTCTTAATGTCCACATATTAATAACGATTATATTTGCACTTATAAATCCGAACATCTGCTTCAGTAGACTTCATAGAAGCGAGTTTCTCTCCTGCTTGGTTTGCAGAAAGCCTTCCACTCTTCCTTTTGTCTCTTTGTCTGAATGCTTTTCTCATTGTCTTCGACTTCTTTCAGATAATCTCATTTAGAGTTCCCCTCTTGATTCTCAAGCCTCCTTCTCCCTCTCAGTGGAGCTCGCTGCCTCTCTCCCATGGCTGTGTCTTTCTCTTTCTCACTAGCTGCCTCTAAATGCACACAGTATTGATGTTTTTCTCTCCACCGTGGACCCATGATGCTTTCCTCCTTTTAGTTCTCCCCTTTGTCTCCCACCCTTTATTTGTCAAAGGTTCTCTGTAGTGTGTGCTCCCCAGGTACAGTATAGTCTCTCTCATGGCAGATATGTATAGATATTCCAGGGGTTTTTGAAGGGCGAGACCGGGGCTGAGTTTTGTTCTGAAATACACTGTATATATCAATGTGCAATAGCTGTTAATCACAATTCCTTTGCCAACTGTCTGTATGGTTGCAAAAGTAGCAGTTATGACTTCCGAGTTAGTCCAAAACTGTTCAACCTTGTGATGGACAAAGGAGACTGAGCACAACAATAAGATAAAATATTTCATACACAATATCACAGACTGACATTAGAAGCAACATGTTCCACAATATTCTTCTACTGTAACAACTGACGTTTAAGGGTTAGGGTGAAATACAGAGAGAGCTTGTTTTGACCAATTTCTACAATTTGTGGAAGATACTGTATGTGGTGGACATGCTGAGTACTGAAGCTCAAATATGAAGCCTATGAAGCAGGGTGAAGGCAAAGCAGCCCTCGCATGAGGATTAATTTACAGCAGAACAATCGTTTTGTGGCAGTGATTCAGGTGTAACCTTCACGCCTCTTGCAATATTCACCATTTAATAAAGATAATTTCACTGTGATATATTGGCTCGCCCATAATAAAACTGAAATGCACGTGCTCAGATACACACGTGACCTTTGCACCCTGTCTTTTGACCGTAAAAAGCAGCAGCAATAGAGAGCTGTGTACGGTGTCAAGTTGTATTTTACATTTACAAGCATATCTCCCAACAAGCCAGTCTAAGGTGGCGAGGCCAGATGAGCCTGAGTGTATCACGGCCCATGTAGTCAGCAGCTGCTGGCCTCATAACGTGGCCTGTATCTAAGCAGAGAGGATATTTAGGGAGTGATATAAACAGAGAGACGAATGATGGTTTAAGGGGAGGCTAGATGAGAGAAGAAGAGGCGTTAAAAAAGATGGATACTGTAAAAGAGAGGCTATAAAGAAGCGGAGAGGTTGGTTTCAGTGTGTTTAAGAGCTTGGCAGAGGAGCAGCTACCACTACTGCAACTGTGGTTTCTGGGGAATCCGTGCGTGTGCGCGTATCTGTGCAAATGTGTGTGTGTGTGCGTGTGTGTGTGTGCGTGTGTGTGATAGGGGAAAAAGGATCCAGGGTGTTTTCTTGGCATTTGATGGACAGCTTAACGCCTGGCTTGTAAAAACAGCAGAGCAAAATGTTCCACGTGCCAAAGGACGGGCTGAGGTCACACACACACACACACACACACACACACACACACACACACACACACACACACACACACGCACAATAAAAGTGAAGTGTGGAGTTGTAGTCTTATTTATTAGGCGTCCTGTGGTGCGGGTGAACAGTCACTGGGTGGTAGAGCACATGAGGTTTTCTTAACATTTCCCCTGATTGTACCCAACATGTCCCATCTGTAATAAGAATTTGAATATTTCCTTGAAGGGAAGAGCGAGTTATCTAAAAGGGACACTGACCACATGGTCTCCAGTGTTTCTTGCTTAACTTTTGTGTGCAATGAGCAATTATTAAGATTAAGTACAATAGCTCGAGCTGTAATTCCCAAAACAGGGAGTTTCATGGGCTCCGGGGACGTATGTGATGTGCAGCTGTTGCATTTGCACAACGTCCCTTTGGAGTCACTCAGGCTCGTCCCCTATGCCCCCCTGTAACCTTCGAGCCTCCACTTCGCGTTGGCGTCACCTCGTTCTTCAGTCCAGTGGACCCTCTTTGAAGAGGTGACTTCATCCTGCTGTTTCAAACAGCCCGCATTGCACAAGTTTTCCATTTCCCTGCATCCAACCTCTGGGTCTTATTTCTATTCCAATCTCAACATGACAGCCTTGAGCGAGAGTTACACTAATCGTGTTGCTGCATTGTGTTTAGTCATTGAGCAACAAAAACAGAAGCTTGATGGCCCCAGTTGGCTTAATGGTGGCTGGTTTTAAAGGTAGACAATGTTTTTAAAGGAGCAGAAGAAGTGAAGGCGTATGTAACATGCTGTATGTTACCCTGCTCGTAAACGTTACAATAACCGAGCTGAAAGCAGAAATGTTAAGTGAATAATTTGTCAGTTTCATTATAGATATCAGAGTCGACATCTTTGTGATTCTGGGTCTCGAATCCAATCGAATGCTACGTGGCATTTTCAAAAAAACATATTGAATGAACACTGCTGACCTTCAATAAATCCATTCTCAACTCATACAATATTAAGATAAAAGAGAGAGAACATACATAGCTGTCATAGGGAAACCGCGCCATGCAGTGCGTTTTTCTCCAAAAGCATTTGAAAAAGAAAACACTTTTGCGAGGAGGAGGATTTTGATTTTGAGGGGATGAGCCTTGGAGTCTAAGTATGCTATTAAATATCAAGCAGGCCAAATTTTTCTTTTCATTCTGTCTCAACAATTATCAGGTGAGTTGTTCACACATCTCCCATTAACAGTTTGGTGCATGAACACATATCTGCAAAGTCAGTGAAAGCCTGGCGGCCTGTCTGAGGCGTAGTCTGCTCAGTCACAGCTGGGATCGTCTGTCAATGTCCTCAGCAAGATGAATGGAGCACATGAGGGACGGATGGACTGTAATCACTGTTAGTTTCTTCTTTGATGCTTTACATTGTGTTGTTGCTGCAGGTCATTTGGTTTCCATAGTGATAACAAAAAGCATTCTGGGACTTTTGGTCGTCAGACTTCACCCTTGTGTGATGTGACGTGTTGCCTGATCCCATTATATTTCCTATAATTACTCATCTGTAAACATGAGTGATTACTACGGGTATGAACGACTGAGATACTGATGCAGATTTCTTGGACTAACAAGAGTGATGAATGATTGATTGGATGAATTATTAAATATGTATTAGCAGCAAATGGCTTCTTTGCGGTTATCTGTTGTTTACAAGATGAAAATGATGAAAAGGTTTAATGACTCATTTTACTGTAATTAGATTGGTATGATCAACGTTCCACGGAGAAGGTCCCGTTTTTATAGTATAGCTTTTATTACATCATTACATTTTGTTTTCAATTTGATGCAAACAATGCAGCAATTTTCCGTGAAACCTGCTCAGGTGTAAAAAAAAAAAAAAAAACGAGAGCTGAATCTTCCAGATGCAGTGTCCCAGAGTTACAGCGGAGAACCACGTTGATGTGAGACGAGCTCTGGCAACTCGGCTGTGTGAGAAGCATGCGCTGCTTCTGCCTGCAAATGTCTGAGACTTATTTATCCCAGAGAAACACTGATTCATCTGCACATATAATGATGCTGCTCCCACTGCCTCAGCGCTGAATAAATATTGCTTTCTATGCGCATGTTTGAACCCACTCTCTCTGTTCCTGAGGTTATTTGTATGTTTCTCAGGGCCATAAACGAGTGTAAACAAATGACCAAAACCCACCAGAGACACTACAGTCAACACACGGATCATGAACATTTTAGATTATGATATATTGTACAATATAAAGATGTAAGTTCTAATCGTTAGTGTTCAAAGCCAATTAATTGAATTCCTCCTTTAACAGTTGAAGGATAATAGACTTTAAGGAACCGAGTACTATAACAGTTATGAATCCAACGAAACACCACAAACAGCAGTGAGCGTTTGAGTTAATACAGTTCCTCAGTATTTCTCTCATAAATGTCCACTAGAGACGAGAGATTGCGTCAACAATTGTTCCGAAGGTCGTTCATTCAAGAAGCAGAACAAAGCTACGCTGGGATCAGGACTGTGGTCAAGGCTGCTCACTGTGATGTGGGCATCAGGCTTTCGCTGCACAGATCTAAAAAAACATCCAACACAATAGCTGGTTTGAAAAGACCAGCTAGTGCCAACTGTTATACTGCAACCACGAGGCCTTCCTGATAGCTACTGTGCACACCAGACAAGTGTGCTGCCGGTATACTAGTGTGACGAGGCCTGCCGAGTCTCGCTCATTGCTTTCCTCACAAATGCTTCTTTTAATGTAAAGTCAACGAGATGTGGGCGAAGCTAGAGAAAAAGATATTGCTCATGTGCAGCAACATCGATCCAGGAAGAGAAAACCGCTCACAGCTGTTTTTCTACATGTCTTGCAATCAGGTTCACATCCGATTCCAGAGCCTGTGTCTGCTATCGTTGCTGTTGTGCCTGAAGTCACGTGCTGTGTGTAACGCGCACACATTGTCTGTTGTCATCAGTGAGTGTCACCAGGAGAGCGATGAAAGCATAGAGAAATGAAGAACCTTCGGATTTGATTGACACTTACAGAAAAGCTTTTGTTCAAGCAAACTGGAAGAACTGTACCACAACCAATGAAGGAAATTATGCAATTTGATGTCGTGACAACGGTCCTTCTACCCAGTGAAGCCTCAACATGCTGACTTACGGTGACTCACAAGGAAATGGAGCGATCATCTCCAGCATTAATCTCAACTTGAGTGTGACAAGGCTTCTTTTTACAGTGTCTAAGAGAACAACCAATCTGTTTGCTTACTCCCTCCCTCCTTTCATCCATACCACACTCACTGTGTCATAATGAGGATCTGCCACTCAAACCACTTCGAGCTCTTATTGCAACACAGTTGAGGTTGCAGGACGAGTCAGCTCAGCTGGGATTCAAGTCCCACTTGCATTTGTTGAAATAGAGCAATAGAGCAATCTGGAGGAAAGAGTTTTGGAACAAAGACTGTCTATGCTGCAACACACTTGGACGGACCAGATGAAATTTAGCTTACGAACTGAAACACATGCATTATGCATAATGAACGGAGGCCGTGGGGAAGGAGAGACAGAGAGGAGACATCTTGTCACCACTAAAAGAGAGCGATGGAAAGATGGACAAAGGAGGTGTCCCAAGGGACTATGCACTCATTCTGCATGGCTGCCTATCTGTCACCATGGAAACTGTGTGTGTGTATACATTTTGTGTGTGCACTGGCAACCAACAGTGAGCTGGAGGGTGTGTGAGTGTGTGTCATAAGGAAGGGGAATAATGTGTAGGTGCTATGCGGGAGGCCTCCCACTGCGTTAGCAAGAATACCTTCCAAAGTCACTCTGATCACATTCCATGTCATCGCAGGCGCACGCCCGCGTCTGGATGGAGAGATCTTATCATTTAAAAGCAGGACCCTCAGCTGACGAGTGATCTGTCGGACGGTGCGACTGACGAAGGACAGAGTGACGAACGCTTGATGAGATGAAAGACTGAAGAGCCATCAGCATGCAAATGGCGACAAGCACATCGGCGCGCACACCGAGAGACGAAGTCCATGACTAAGGCCTCGTGTGTGTGCGTGTGTGTGTGTCTGTGTCTGTGTGTGTGCTCAGGCAACACATGCGTACGGGCAGACACAGATATATACAAACACAAATGCACTATGGAACTTCCTGGAAGCAAAGAATTTATATATGTAAAGTTTTTTAGAGTCTGTATTACTAATCACACACAAACACACACAATCACACACACACACAGACCCCTGGCACAGGAGCAAGAGTGCCCTTGCTGTGCCAGGCTGTGCCAACATGTGGGAGCAGTTACAGTAAAGAAACACTGCCAAGACCACTCCAGGCAGGGGAACAGCTGCCAGGGATACACACACACACACACACACACACACACACACACACACACACACACACACACACTGCATGATCATAAGGCTGCAGCCTTCCTCGCACATCCATCCTCTGCTTTCACTACCTTGAGACAATAACCAGAAATTCTCCACTGAGCTTTCACAACCAACTCTTTATTCATAATCCACCACTTCTTCTCTGTCTTCCTTTGTCATGCAAAACACACACAAACACACGCACTTTGCTGAGTCAATGTGGTTCACGAAAGACCAAAATATGACCAGGATTTTCTTTTGCCCCATCTTCATTTCTCTCACATTCCCATCTGATGTATAGGGAGCTTAACTCTCATTGATTGCGCTGTACATTCCTGGTGTGTTGGCTCAGCGCAGCGTCTTAATCTCTCAGGATCGCTGTCAGTTGATGAATTGTCACTCATACACGCAGCAGAGCAGCTTTTAGCTTTAGGGACTTGCAGCATTGCAGTTAAGAGCACATAAAGTAGACATGGCATGAAGGCAGACGTCTCTGTAGGTTGTTACCTTAGAAACTTTCAGACTGTCATGTGTTTTCAAGATGTGAAACAGGTCCAGTGGGGAATTTGTCATAGTGTTTACCAATTATCCTCAAAATTCTTAATTAATTTTCTACTATTTATCACCATGGTAACTATGTCTTGACATTAGCCCTGCTCAATTTGGGGCTAGTATTAGCTGGGCAATCTTGTGATTTGCAATAATTGCAGAGGTTGTCTGTGTTCATAATTGCATTGATTCCACTGTAAAAAAAAATCGTCAGCAAATTACCTTTCGTATTTCACTGCTAAGCAAAGGTCATCAGGTTCCTCAGTAATTTACTAATTAGTTGTTTTAAAACAAGGATTTTACTTTTTCTTCTTGGCTGAGCGAGGAAAAAGAAAGCGAGCAAGGAGAGACGCTTGGAAAGATGAAACATGTGGGAAATCAGTTTTATTAGGAATGGTAATTGAGAAACACACAAAACGCAGAACACATGTGAAGCTGATGTGATTTGTGGGAATATAGGGCAACAGATAGTTTTGAGTGATGTATCAGGGAAGTAAAATATTTAAAGTAAATGTGAAAGCCTTACGCTTTACGCTCTCTGGGTTCTTCTCATAGTCCCTGTGCCGGTTGTAGTTGTTCCGCTTCATCACAGTCTGAACCTGCATAGTTAACATGTAACAGAGAAAAGGTAGCGAGTTTGTGTTTAGAGTCGATATGTTGAGTTCAGTCAGACTGATTAACTTGTCTGAAAAACAACAGACGTGTTTTCCTAAATTTGGGGTCGTTTCTTTCAGCATTTGAGTTTCCAAATGTTGCTTCAGTTAACATTAAGCAGTTTAGAAGCGAAACCCTCAAATACTGCCACGTTGTTCTGGTGCAGACAGGTGAATGGTTACAGGTATTTTGATGAACCACATCAAGAAGAAATATTATACAGTCTGTGTGTGTTAAATTGGCTTTTTTTATATAAAGACACCATACTTATATTTTCTCCTGCTGTTGCTGGGGCAGTTGGCAAGTTTGCCAATCAAACGTCTCTCTCTCAAAAGCACACACACACACACACACACACACACACACACACACACACACACACACACACACACACAGATTATATCATAAATATCACACATTTCCACACAGGAGCTATCAGGTGTCTGCGATTCAAGTTGCTGTGTCCACTAAGGCTTGACAGGATGTTTGACCCATACTGTCGGGGCAGGCAGCCTCACGCCGGCCAAGGCTCCAAATATAAAACACCAGCATTAGTGATAACCACTAGAACTACTCTGTGTAATGTGTGTGTCAGTCATCATGGCTGTAAAACAGTTCAGGTAAAGCCCTTCATACATCAGAGACTTGTTCAATTTTTTATATTACATTATTTGGTGGCAATAATGTAAAAAAAAAATTCTGATAATTTATTTATTCATTTGAAATTGCAACCATAATTTGCTAATTGTGTTATTGATAAAAAAAAAACAAATGACAGGCTTATGTGTTTCAAGTAATAAATTCACACTTACTAAATCCAATGTTTTTAATTTAAGATATAAGGTTTTTATGATAATCACCGAAAACTGACATAGTGTGAAAATAGATCATTGAAGGCAATTCCTGCAATTTAGTGTTGACATTTAGTTTCATAAAACTGATGTAAACAGTTGAGACATATGAGACATCTTATCTGTGGGAAAAGCAGCAGAACAACAGTGTTTTGCATTAAATATTATATATATAATGAGCCAAAAAGATGGGTAAAATAAGACGAGTGGAGATTGGTGGTGTAATGTAAGAACATGCACATGACTTCCACACTGCCAAGGATCCATGATTTATGTAAGCCGACCATCTGTTGCGGCGGAATAGATCGCACAACTTCCAGTGAGTCCGATTGGCTATTTGGACATCTACACACAAACACACAAACACACACACAGTCACATGGATACTGGTGACGAGCTCACAGAGGCTCATATGAACGATGGATGAGCTGATGCAGAAAAGGCAGCTGATCTCCTCTCTCCCTCTCTGAGTGACCTGAATGTACACCCCCCCACCCCACCCCACACACACACACACACACACATGCTGCATCCCTCTGCAGCTGACAGACGTTCATTCACTCTAGCGACATGGGCAGGTTATATCTAAATGGAGGACACACACACACACACACACACACACTCACACACACACCTGTACAGGAGCAAATACGAACAAACGAAGTGAGGCAGCCCTGAGTTGCCTGTAGGCTCATCTAGCTTCAGATATGTGGTTTCTATTCAGCTGTCCCCCACCTCAACACTAAAACCGCAGAAGAACACGTGACCACACCTTTCCCTGACACTTTGACCCTTTTTACACAAACATACAAATCGGCTTGAGGCGTGTTTGCTCTTACGATGTGAAAGCCCTCTTTCATTAACCCGGAGGGCACCCCCAGCCTCTCATTGTGCCCCTATCTCCTGCAGCATTCTGGGTAAAGTAGTTTAACAATGTCAACCAGATAAGCCCAATGCAAACCTGCTGATAAGGACTCAAAGACTGCACTTAATGTCTGTGTGTTCTGAAGGCGTTGCTTGATTGAGGAGTCGATGAGAAGCATGTGAATGTGTGTGTGTGTGTCAGGTGCACTGTTTCATATCTTTGTAATAACAAACTAAACTGCAGAAACAGCAGAAGTCAAATGGAAAGCAAACACACACACAGTCACACATAATGTATTTGCATGTGTGTTTGTGTGTGTAATGACTATCGCCAAGGGCCATTAGCAAAGATACTCAGGACAAAATGTGAGTCAACTTTTCCTGTATTGACAAGTAAAGCAGGGGAAAATTGGAAAGGAGGGGCCGACATTAAAAGCACAGCTCGGTAAAACGAAGTTCACGGCCAGCGATCATGGCACCGCTGAGCTCAAGCTTTCTTCACACACGGCCACGAGGCAACCACACTGTAATCTGAGGTCAAAGGTAAAACCTCCATTCAGACTTTAATGTTGCAATAAGCGGCATCACAAAGGCTCTGGTTACATCGCGATAAAAAGGTGTGAATATATCACAGGAAGTCTCAAACAGAATGTTGTAAATGTACGTACTTTGTCCCAGAAACTCCACACCCTGCCGGGGATAATCTCCACTGTTCTTCTAGCTCTCGCGTTACACACACACACACACAGGCCAAGCAGAAAACCAAGGCGAGTATAGGAATGCATTCACACAGTGGGGATGTCTACTCGTGTATATGCAGACACAGTCCTACCGATGAGCTGCATTTTTGCAACCGCACAAAGAAAGAGGATTTGACATCTATGCAGGCTGAAAGTTGAGACCCTGCCTTTGTTGGCTTAATGGTTCTGTTCCGTTTTTATTATTCTGAATACCTGACCCACCTGTACAGCCTGAGGAGACTTTATCCTGCCCGACGTCTCTCATGAAACACAGCTAGATACAGTTTCCCTTTCCCTCTCCCTTCCATCGGCTCCAGCTACAGTTTCAAATTGCTTTCTTTTCTTGTATTTCTTTTTTCTCCTTCCCTTCCAGATTCTTTAACGCTTTCTTCCGTGGTCCACTTTTCTACAGGAGACAAATGATCGGCATTGACAAACACAAGGCGGTATTCAGTGCACTTACGCCCAGCAGGAAAGGGGGGAAAAAACAAGATGTTTTATTTTGTAAGAATCTTTTTTTTAATGAAACACAAAAAGGCAATAAAATTAAGATAAATAATTTTTTCTTTTTGTACACAAGGAAATATTTAAGTTGTATTTCCAAAGAATGACTGAAATTACATAATATATTTTTAGTAGGCTATCTAAACCATAAAAGCAGGTTCCAGTGGGTCTTAGAAAACACAATGTCGCTCCTGTGAAAACGTGATGGATAAAACTGAATCCAGTGTTTCTTAAAGAAAATACAGCTTTGAAAATAAATCAATTAAAGACCCATAAAACGAATATTTAAAAATTGACTTTCACATTAGATTCCTTTTAAAGCTTTTGCTTTGCAGTGTAACAGCAACATTGTTGTTAAAGGTCAGTCATTGTCTTAAAAAAGAAAAAGGCATTCATGTTCTTCTCCCCTGTACAACCTATACACCAACGACAGACAGTCATCACAGGTTTGCATAAACAATAAGACAATGATAAACAAGAAAAACAAGCAAACGGAAAACACGCAGACATTTTTGGCAAAGCAGGAATAAAAGTGACAAGAAGCATAATATGTGATTTGATCCTTATCTTGTTTTTTTGTCTCTCAACATTGTCCCATTGATTGGCTCTGATTGTCCTTCACAGTCACGTGATGCCATTCTGGTTGCCATAGAGACCTCAAGTGCATCAGCTGGGCAGCACGCAGACAATGTTGCTGCAACGTTTCTCTGAGGCTGTCATAGCAACGCTGGGTGAACACGGGCAACAACAAGAAGAACTCTACTTCAAATACCTCAGTGATTGCAGGGGTCCTGGATTCAGGTTTGATTGAACGTCTTTTTGTGTTTTTCATAAAACTGTTTTCCTCTAATGCGGTGAAGTGTAAACTCATAGGTGCTTTGGTATGTTTCTTTTTGATGCCAGATAAATATGTACATTTTATATAGGAATACACGCTAAAATAGATAAACCAGAGATAGATTCTTTTAGGATCGGAGAACAGTAGAAACTCAGTTTCTTTTCCAGTATTTGTGAAAAACAAAAGGAAACGCACATTCTGAATAGATTAAAATAAAAGCTAATAAAACATTTTGGGCACATGTCTTAAAAAGAGCCTTTTTCTTTTTTTCTTACCTTAAAAAACATCATCATTTCCCAAACACCCTTTTTACATATTTAAGCAGGACTTACAACCACAAAGCCTTCACATCAGTTGTACAAGCCCAGGCCTTCAATCCTGTTCAGTGCAGTGAAAGACAAGCGTCCCAACCTCCTCCCCCTGCCAGACCCCTCACCCCACCCCCCAAACACGCACCCTAAAAAACCTAAATAAAATACTCTCCTCTGCAAAGCAGAGCAACAAAAAACAAATATATATATTTATATATGTATGTATACTTTTTACATGTTGTTATATACATAATGCTGTACAAAGCGCACATACTACTGCTATACTGTGCACGCACAGTTAAAACGAACAGCTGAAATATCTGTACATGTATCATCGCACCCAAATAGCAGGACACGAGAGAGAGGTATTGATGTGTATGGCTTGACGGGAGAAAAAAATCACTCTGCGTTTCAGTCTCGAGGACTAAAACCTGCACGTGAAGTACTGGTTACAATAATACTCGGACTGTTGGAGACGCCGTTTCTGCTTGAGGAGCCCGGGCGTGCACATGCATGACCACACAAACACACGGACACGCACACACAGTCCAAACTACAGTGTTTTTTGGTCCTCTTGGGGAATCGTGTCACCGTCAGACTCCCTGTATAAGACCATTCAAACCATCTGAACCAGTGTGGGTTTACTACTCCGTGTCAGTCTCTATTTCAGAAAGTAAAGTCTGCCACCCTCCCTCTATAAGCTACTGTTCTCCAAAGTGCTCATGTCCTTGTTTCTTGTGGTTTTGACGCAGTAATCTTGCTGCACTGACAAAATACTGTTGCTTCAAACGCAGGGACCTCTGAAGACTCTCACTGCGATGAGGAGCCTCAGTCCACATCCATCAAGGTTATGTCTGATATCAGTCAGATTCTTACACACAACAAACTGGACTCCTGTCAAGTGCCAGTACCGCTGGGCCTTATCCAATGGGTATCTCCTTCTCTTACAAGTGACACAGAGCCAAAACTCCTTGTCTTGGTTTCCATCTGTCTCCTGTTCTGTTCGGAAGGACCGTCTCCAGATATTAGGTTAACATTTGCGTTTCTCTTTAACCGCCGACACTAGGACACAATGACCGTTCCATCCGCGCTGATCAGCTGGCCGGTGGTGGGTTCGTAGGTTCCAGCCAGGTAGAACAGGTCATTCGCCGCGTTGCCAGCCTTGCGTTCGCGTATTAGGTGTTCGTAGTCGGCCTTGCTCACCACCTGGCAGCGATGGGAGATGGTCTGCACATCATTCTCATCCTCGTGGCTCGACTGGTATAAGGCATTCTGGGAGAGAGAGAGGAGCAGGTTCTGTGAGGACTACTCCTTAACATTTGTTTAGCCGTAGTTAAACCAGCTCTCTTCTGTTTGTTTAAATAGCTTCTATCAAACGTGAAATGCTCAACTTCCTGTGGCAGAAACGACCCACCATACACAACAGCATTTATAGCTGCAAATGTAACAGTCTCATGGCCTAAGTGGAAGTTTAATGATTCATATCAGATGGGGATAGGGAATAAAAAGAAGCAAAGGGGTAATATATTTATAAGAAAATGTCACGGACTGTTACTTTGACCATTCCTGCTTTAGAAACTTGCACTCCCTGGTCTTTACCTTGCCGTCGCGGTGCCGCTTCCCAAGACGCGTCTCCTCCGGGTGGTAGAACCACTTGACCCTGACCACCATGCTGGAGCTCCATGACTCCCAGAGGCTCTCCACTCTGCCCACGTAGGGCAGCTGGGGCCGGCCAGGTGACAAGAACACGGCACAGTCCCCGACACGCACCGTCTCCTTGCCCCGCACAATGGCCTTGTAAAAAAGCTTCCGGGCTTTACCCTTCAGACCTCTCCTCTGATGGGGAATGAGAGGAAAATGGCCCTCAGTCAAGTTATCGAGAGTGGATTTACTTCACCACCGGTTCAGAAATTAATTTGCCCAACACATTATAGTTACCTTTAATATGTTTTCCCTATTAACAAATGCGTTCAGTCACTACACGTGGTTGGTTCTTTTCAAGTGTTTAGTTAGTTTTAGACACTTTGTCTGAGGGAAATTTATATATATAATATGATTTATACACAGTTAAACCAATACTTTTTCCAAAATCGGATAAGGCAACAACAGTGAAGCTCTTCCTATGTATCTGTGAAGGCAGCTACATTTTTGCTTCATCTTTTGAGTACGTCCACACCACAAGGTCGGCTCTTTTTAAGGAGCACGTATCATAGTCGTGGATTTAAGTGTAATGGCTTTTGCCAGCAGACACAACTGCAATAATGTATAATAAGTCTCCTACCTGTGTGGGATTGCCAGACCATTTCCACACCTGGCGTCCAGGCTGCAATGAAGTCATGTTTGTCAGAGGTTCAGGTGAAGACATCCTCTGTCTTTTAGCTGTTGAAAGGTCCTTGGAAGCAGGTTTTGGCTGCTGCCTTTGATGGTGGCTTGTAGAAATCCCTTCCTTTCTCTTCAGCTGAGTCTTAGCTGTGCTACTGTTAGCCACCATACTTCCTCTTGTCATGAATTCCTTTCTGTCTTCTGCTCTGTCAGCCCGCACCTTTGAGCCCGATACGGCCATGTTGGCTTTGGCGACATAACCGTGAGCTGGGCCGGAGGCTGAAGGAGAGCTGGAGGTGGTAGGGTCAGCGCCCAGAAGGTCAGAGGTCATATTCTGCCTCTGCTTTTGTTTGTCCTGTTGGAGAAGTGCACGGCGCAGCAGCACTGACGAGGATTCTTCATCAGAGGAATAAGAGGAGTCATTGTCTGAGGAGCAGAGAGACGAGGAAGAGATAGAACCGGAGGAAGAAGAAGAGGATGAAGATGATGAGAAGCAGACGCTCAGGCGAGAGAGAAATCGACTACCACGATGGGATGGGGCTGCTGCGCTTCTGCGTGCTTCCGTTTCTTGACTGTCATCCTCATCGTCCTCGTCCAGCTCAGAGTAGGAGCTTGGGCAGTCGCTCGGGTAGTCCAAACTGTAAGCGCCTTCTTGGACGCCAAGACCAGCTGACGGACGTTCTTTTCTCAGAGGAGCAGCACCCTTCAGAAGAGCCTCAGACTTGGTACTTTCCCCTCCTCTCTTTTTTCCATCCTTGACAAGCAGTGTAGGGTGGATGTATCGAAGTGGTGCTCCAGCAGAGGCGAGACTCTTTACTCCTCTGCCTCCACCACCCCCAAGTCGAAGAAGGGCTTTGCTGTTCTTTGTTTTAGGAGACGTCACTCCTTCATGGTCAAGCTTCACCAGGAACTGTTTCCTGTCACGTTCACTCACTGGTTTTCTGCTGACTGATGCCAGTGCCATGTTGACAGCTGGGGAACAAGCAGAGGAGGAGGAGGAGGAGTCCCGGAGCCCCATGGGTGTAACTGTACTAACCAGTCGTGCAGGTCCACAGTTTCCCCCACTTCCAAAGGTAGAGTGGCCGTTGGCAATACTACTGAATGAGTCCACTTCAAAAGGGGACCCAAAGATGCCATTGATAGGAGTTGGAGGAGTGAGAGTATGGTGGGCAGGCCGATGAAACAACCCCAAGTCTTGCTCGCGTATTCTCCGCTTGGTCTTGCGGGATGTCCCATTGAAGAGGAAGAAGTCGACCGGTGGCTTCTTCCTGGGAGCAGACCAGTTCAACATGGAGGTGTTGCCTTTGGTCAGAGGGTCTGGTACTGAGGTCGGTGTGCTGGCGGCTTTAGGCACTGAATGGATTTTCTTCGGTCTGCCGACTGAAACAGGGGACAGCAAAAAGTTACAGTCAATATAAACTGTCAGCTAATGAGAGCAAACCGAGATTAATTGTGAAAGCTTTAGAGAAACGTAATAACTTTATCTTCTTGATCTTCACTTCGCCAGGTTTCGACATATCCATTACTCTCAAACCTGGTAAACCTGTCTCTCCCCCAGGCTTTACTGTCACCCACAGGCTTAGATGAGTTACATGGGTGTTACTTAACCACACACCAATGACACTTCATAAAACCCTGATTCATGTGGTCATATGGGGGTAACTGATAGTTAGCAAACAAGAATTTCAATTTAAGGCTTCTTTTACAGCTCCACTGAGCCCGGCTCTGACTTGGGGGCATCTGATAATTGGTTAACAGTTGGAACGTCAGATTAGACCTTGTTTGTAGGAATTTAACATTGCCTGAAGGCCTGTGTGTGTGAATGCATTTAATAGTTAGAGCCAGTAGTCTTCAGACAAATTAAAGCTTTGTTGTCTGAGTGATGATAATCTCCTCAACGGATTCCTGACACTGTCAGGCTGACATTATACTCTAAAGACTGTGTAATATTAGAAGGCTCGATGCCATTATGTGTTTGTTTATGGAGGAACCGAGCATCCAAAACTAAGATACAGGATGCTGGCTCCGGAAGCACAGAGCCGCACATCCGTCTCCCTCACCTGGTCTTTTCTCCTGAGGCCTTCCTGCTGGCTCCTCATTGGCCTGCTTTTCTGCGGGTGTGTCCTTCTTCTCCTGGGTGTAGCTTTGACGGCCTCGACGACCAGGCGACATCAGAAGTGCTGGAGAAGATTCCGCACCTGAAGGAAAACGGTTGTTTTGAAATCACGCCATGTGTCTATTTGTTCATTCCCTCTATGATTAAGCTAAAATTCACTCAGTCATCACAGTTCCCACAGCCAGACTCACAGCAGACTTGGTATCCTGGGGGCAGAAGCCTGATGTTTCCGAGGGAGATCCTTCCTCTGTCTCCGTCGTCGAACTCTACCATCACGCTGCCTTCCTTCTGCTCCTCGCCTGGTCCTTCTGAAGCACAACAACATAGGACATGAGCTGGGAATGCAGTCTGAACTAACGTGGGCAGTGTGGGGCTGGAGGTGTAGCTCACTGACCTCGGTGGACGTATCCGGGGTAAAGACAGCGAGAACGCTCACTCCAGTAAGCGCACACTCGGGTCCCCGTGGTCAGGATGGCCTCGGTTTGCGGCCGCACATCTAACACCTAGACAGAAAACTAAATCCTCAGTATGACATATGGAAAGTTTGAGTTTAAAGTACATTGTACTGATGCTACATATACGTAGATATTAATAAGCCTCGAGACTGAAACTCACCGCCTCCTGTAGAAGTTGCTCCAATGAGTAGATCCTGGGGCGATTCCCTCTTTCTCCTTCGATGACAACACTGAATCTAAAATAAAAATATAATGACAATTATGTTTATGGTCAGGACTGCTTTGTTATTTTACAGGCAGCTTTTATGTGCTTGGTTTCTAGGTTTTGTTTTTGTGGGGGAGAGAGGAAAGAAGCAGAATCTTACATGTCAGGCAGGTCCAGAGTTTTAACACATGCGGCATACAGAAGCTCATCCTCCTTAGAGATCAGGATCTTCAGGCCATCCACCAGCATCTCTTTGCTCAGCACACAGTTTGGCAGAGCTGGGTGGGTGTGGTCAAGAGAAGGATCAATTGAAAAGATTATGGCTGAGATATTAATAATTTGTGAGCGTCCTGAATTATTGCTATCTGAAGCGAGGAGACACAAAGAGGCAGAAGGAGGCGTATGTGTGAAAAGAGCGCAGCGTGCTTTACAAGCCGGCATGTGTGTAATAATAAATGATGTGTCACTGTTTATGCGTACCAGGTATTCTGCAAGGCATGTTGGGAGGAAGGTGGACTGAATTCTTTGCCTCCCCTTCCTCCTCTTCATCCTCATCCTCGCTCTCTGAGAAGCTGCTCTCTTCATCCAGCTGAAAGCCGTCGTCGGCTGCAAAGCTCTGCAGGAGTCGGCTCACTGCGTGGCCCTTGTCCTGGACGGGAAACAAGGGGCGACATCAGCGCATTCAAAGCAAAATCATGTGATTTTAAGTCCAAAGCGTGTGTGTGAACCGGTTCTGCTGGTAGTTTAATTACATATTTTCCAGTCTGATGTGATTGATGTGGTTAATAAATCTGAGAAAAGCAACCGCAGGCACCAACGAGTCTTGTAATTACACATATCAGTTAAACCTGAAGAATCTTGCCTCTCTCGCCATTGTTTACGCTAAGGTTAGAGGTCACGGTCAGTGATGACTGCAGCTCTTGGACTGGTCCCTGGACTTTACAAAACAATCCAGCAGGGTCGACACTTCCTGATAAAAAGTCCAATCTACGTGCTCAGCTCACGCATGCTCACACACTTCAGTGCGTATCAGGCCAGTTTCAGCTAGTCTATCCACAGATGACTAATGATGGAAAGTCACCTCGTCTGACAGGTTTGTGCTTGTGTTTAGGCTTTTTAAAGAAAACATCATAATATTTAATGAGAGGGAGATGTGTGTGTGTGTGTGTGTGTGTGTGTGTGTGTGTGTGTGTGTGTGTGTGTGTGTGTGTGTGTGTGTGTGTGTGTGTGTGTGTGTGTGTGTGTGTGTGTGTGTGTGTGTTGTGTTGGAGTTTTCCACATGAGGAGCCCATATATTTAAGTGACAGAAGTTTCGTCACCAGAGGGCATGGGCGATAACGTCCCATTAGAGCCTGTGTGTGTCTGTGTGTGTGCAGGTATGTATGGGCGTGTGTAGGGTTATGGCCAGTGATTATCTTTATGCTTCTCTGTTTGGTTTGGAGTTATGTGTTTTTGGACATTCCCTCACAATGACTCAAAGTCTAAAGCAACCTTGGAGCATTTCTCATAGCAGTACATGCAGGTACCTCGCCGCCGACGTGGTGTGTGTGTGTGTGTGTGTGTGTGCACAGCAGGCGAACACGCCTTCACCTCGGGTCAACGGCGTGTTTAACATTGTGACTGATTTGCAGCTGATGCTAAGCGAGTATTGTCTAGTACTAATCTATATGATGTGGAGACTTGCTCGCAGGGTGTGTCTCACTCCAACAAGGGAGGAGTAAACTAAAGGGTGAGGGCTTTTCTAAATTCCTCCCTGCTGCTCTCTGCTCAGTATGGGAGGGTAAAAAAAATGGCAGGAAAATGCTAATGCCAATTTTAAAAGTGTGACATAAAGGTGATAGAGTTGTGACATAAATCACTGGCAGGACTCAGGGAGTAATTTAGTTGGTTGAATAGTTGTCAACGTCAAAAGTAAAATTATTGCTGGGTCACTGTAAGGTTAGACGTCGCCACCCAACCGATAATGTCTCACCTTTCCCAGAATGCACTGCCCTGCTGAGCGTCTCCTCATAGATTCCTTGCCGGTCTTGTTCACGTCGGTCATTGCGAAGCTGCAGCCAACCGACGGCGCACACCAGCCGGGCAGTGATGATCTTTTGGTCCCCTGATGCTCTGGACGTCCTCTCTCCACGTTGGAGAGGCTCTGCCCTCTGGGGTCTTTCGTCTGGTCTGTACCGAGCATGCTCGACACACCTGATGGCGAGGGAGAAACAGGAGGAAATTATACCCACCAGTGGAATCGATGCAAATTCAAAAATAATATTAGATTAAATATGTAAGCAGATAACTATACATCTTAATTTAACCTTCTGACGTTTTTGACGTGACAGCAGCATATATGAAAATATTCATAAAGCTCACCAGGCGGCCGTGGTCTCTTACTCCTGGCTTTCTGTTTTGTTTGGATCCTGGAGGACTGTGATGAGAAAGGAACGATCCCAGTAGAGTGTGCAGGAGCTTCTTTAGAGGATGAACTAATCTTGATGTCACCGGCTCCATCTTCACTGTCGTAGCTGCCGTCGTCCTCCTCCTCTGTGGAATCCAATCAATAGAGTCAGTCAGAAACGCTTGAAGTGATCGAAAGTTAACTAAAGTCGCAGGCCCACTCGATAGGGTGGGTTGGCAGCAAGCTTTCGATAGAAACCTGGGGTTCGTTCATACATCTGTTAGGTAATCGCAGATAAGTTCGTTGTGCAGTGAAAAATCTTCATTAAATGACTGGCACATGTTTGATCAAATCAACTCTTCAAGTGAGACATTTATGTCACTTTGACCCTGTGTTTTAATAGTTACGCAATCGTGCTTTGCTTGTTTCTTGACTTCGGTGGCAGCGCACATGTAGTGCTGCACACACACACACACACACACCCACACACACACACACACACACGGATTGCTATTGACAACTGTGTGTCACCAACTGCAGAGGTCGTGTCCGGTGTCGACATATCTTTGACACACTTGTCATTTACACGGCGTTGTCGTCAACACTTCGCCTTGGCCGCACACACAAACTAACAAACACAAATGTACACAACAAACTTCTCTATGCCATGAAGGCCACAAGGGAGATACTAGCATTTTCCTTAGGTCAGGTGCGGTGTCATTGTCTTCTCGGGCCTCTGAGAGCATTTTCACAAGGTTGGGGAGGTGACGAAGACGAGACGGGGGAACGGGGTGTGACATTCTGAGCGGGGCCAGAGTCGGCTCACGTTGCAGTACAGCACTGAGGACAGGGGTGGCTGTGTCGCATGCCTGTGGCAAGTGATTAACGGGTTTAACAGAGTGACAGACAAGCTGAGAAGTGAGAGGAGGCCTATGATGATGGCAGGCATCAGGCACACAAAATCACACAATGATTTGATCTATGAGCACAATGCCAGACTCACATGTGTGACAGTCTACAAACTCTGTTTAGCTAATCAGTTCGGTTAAGCTGCAAATCTCTAAGTGCCCACAAAAACACAAATATATTAAATTACATAAAGCTGTGATTACGATATGCAAGTTGTTTGGCTGAAGTGCCGACCACGGAGCATATTGAGAAAAACCCAGTGTAACTGTACTAACTCACCGTGCTCTGAGCTGTCGCTGTCGCTTTTCTCTTCCCTGTCGTCCTGTTTGTCAGACGCCTGACTGTCCTTGTGGTAAACTCTGTTTAGGTCGACACCCATCAGCACTTTGGGCTTTCTACCCCTCTTCCTCTTCATGGCCTGACCAGCCGCCCAGTCCAGGCGAGAGTCTAATGGATTAACACCAGGGGGGAGTTCAGTTTTATGGTGCTACCTGATGAAATACAAATGTATGGCTTTATGACCCCACCTCTTCCTCCTTCTCTGCAGTCACTTTTGGGGGTCTCCTCTGCTCCAGGAGCCCCTCTGGAGAGCAGCGTGGCTGACGACGGTGCTCCACACTGGGCGGCAGCCTTCTGTTTCTGCTGGGTCATCCGCCTTGCCAGCCTGGAGCTCAGGATACCAGGCTGCCCTCTGTGCTTACAGCGAGCCTTCATCTGGAGACAGGGAGCGGAACAGCTAATTATTGAGTAATTTCTTTCTGCTAATTGAAACATCAAGGAAAGAAGAAAAAAAAAACATTAGCAGCAGGAAGTGGCTGTCAGTGGGTGTGTGGATGAACGAGGGGAGACGGCAGAGGAACCGACCTGTGCACCACTGAGGCTGTTGAAGTTGTGCCTGGATATTTTCTTCCTGGCTTTTTCCTCCAGTAAATTCAGTCCAGCTCTGGAATACATAAAAAAAACAGCAGCGACAAGCTTAAATAAGAAATTATCATGCATAATACAAATAACAGAATTAATCTGATCACATTTTTTTCTAAAGAGATTCTCTGCCTCTCTTCTTTCTAATCTCACTTTCCTCTCTGCTGGATTCATTGTCTCATTCTCTTCCCACTCCTCTTTTCTATCTCATAACTTTGATGAGGTAAGAGACGGGCTCCGCCGCCCGTCTGCGCAGTTTGACGGCAAACACAGAAATATTCAGAGGCTGTGTGAATATGAAACTCTGCTGATTCACCACATGAAAGGAGGAGAATTATGTGGTGTGAAGGAGAGGGGAGAAGAGACAGAGAGACGGGGGAGGAGCAGAATGGTTGAGGGGGAAGGAAAGGAGACAGAGAGAGAGATGAAGCAGTCTCGGGGGATTCTGTCCGTTGACCGGAGCTTCAGGGCTCAATCGATAAACACTAACCTCTATTGAACACTACCTCTCTCTCTCGCTCTCTCTGTCTCTGTCCTCCTTTCATTGTGTGCATGCTCTCTCACACCACAGGCAGCCAAACACACACACACACACACACACACACACACACACACACACACACACACACACACACACAATTAGCAGCTGGTGTCTGAGGCAGGTGAATCCTATATTCCCACAGAGGGGAGGTTTGGCTCTCAGCATCCCAGTCTTCTCCCAAGAGTGGGATGCCGAGAGAGGAGCGAAAAGACGGAGGAAAGAGAGGAAAGGACGAGAGAATGGAAAGAAAATATCTGTCCGTATCCATCCTCCTGCTCCACTGGTCACATCTGACCCTTCTGAGGCTTGAGAGTGTTAAAAATGGTTTTCACAGTTCATAGTATGAAAGGATTTGACTGGTTTGCACAGAGCTCTGACCAACACCTTTTTATTAGGTGAAATGCTTTGACTGCTTTTCCGGCACCTTTCTAATAGCAAACTTGTGGGGCTATGCCTGATGATTTTGTGACTTTCTGAAGCCAGCAATCCAACCATTCATGGCTGGGTGACTAAAGCACCTTCCCTCTGACAGGGTCAGACAATGCCTTCATATGAATTATGTTGTTTTAGGCCTTTCTTTCCAAACATCTCACACTGCGGCTGAATAGCAACAAACCCCTTTATGCAGGTTCTCGAGAAAAGCCTTCACGTCGTAATGCCCACGAAGTTGTACATATTTGTAATTCTATATGTTTAGCCATAGAGCTTATACCAGTGTATATCACATAGTCTGATCAATCTCTTGCTCTCTTGTTTCATTTCACCCCTCCCCCCAACTCTCATGATAAGATAAAAGCATAAACAGATGAAACATTGCTTGTTAATAACAATAGAAAAGCTGCTCAGGCACGTAATGACCGGCTCTGCTAATTAAACAAGTTTATCGTGTGTGTGTGAGTGTGTGTGTGGTGAACTGGCCATATTACTAAAGTCATTCATTGTCATTTTGTTATCACTTTCCAATCATGGTAACCGTGACAATCCTTGAGTTTCTCTAATCATTTTATCAAGGCAAGGGGTGCACATGCTAACAGAGGTGGGGCAGAATAAGAAAACACATTTATCATTATGAGCACTCACTACTGTGTGTGTGTGCATGAAAGCGTGCATATCTGCGGTGTTAACTAATGTGCGGTTGTGTGTTGCAGCGAGTGAGAATGGTGTTGAGTCGTTTATCACCGTAATAACTGTACATCAAGACTTTGTCCAGTTGTATTAATATGCTGGGGGTTCACAGAGAATCAGGACATAATCAATGCAAGTGATAAATATGATTAAAAGTGATTAATGATGATTAATGAAGGCCTCGTCTCCATTACCTTCTCTCATTTAAAATCATACCCAGCCTACAGCTCCCATCACGTAAGCCATTGTGTGTACATGTGTGTGTGCGTGTGTGTGCGTGACTGAGCAGCTCTTTCCAGTGCCCAATCAAGCAAATCATCAGCTATAGAGCATTCGAATCAATTCAGCTGAAGAAGAACTTCTTGAAAATCAACCGTGCCTTTCACTAAAAACACAAACACAAATCAGGATGAATGAGCTGGGCTTGCCAATCACCCTGATTATACTGACGTAACATCAGAGGACTGACCTGAGTCTTTTGGTGCTCTCTGTGCCAGCTGGGCCGGGGGTGGACTTGCGCTTGCGGGGGCGGCCAGGCCCCCGGCGGGCAGGGCTACGAGACGTCTCCTCTTTCCTGCAGGGAGGAAGACAGGCAGAAGGATGTGGAGGAAGATGAGGAGAGAGAGAGATCAAAGACGCACTCAGGACTGCAGGAGAAATCAGGAGGAAACTTGTATCGGCTACAGGTCAGACTGCATTAGGTATGAGCAGGCAGTAAGTCCTGATAAATCAGGAGGATGCAGCATGACAGCAGAATTGTGAATGTTGGAATACACGATTCAGCCGAGACAAAAAGGAAGCGCGTGTGTGTGTGTGTGTTTTCTCTGCTCACTGGTGGTCGTGTTTCCTCTGTAGCTTGGCCAGTTCTCTCTGTTTCTCTTTGTAACGGCGCTGTAGCTCAGCCAACTGGACACGCATGGCCAGCTCCTCCCCTCCCATCGTCTCCATGGAGCCCTTCACCGGGCACACCTGACACAAACACACGCCGATGCGCACACAAACACACAAAGCAAAGGAATTTCAATGCCGAACACAACCCGAGCTCAAGACTCACTGGAAATGTGAAGTAGTCTGGTTGTATTTCAGCAGATTAATGATTATGATACTGTTTGATCGTGAGAGCAACATCTGGATTTGCAGGAGACTGGTGCATTTTCAGTGTTAGTCAGTAATTACACATTTTAAGGAGTAGTTGTTTAATGGTCTACATCAGCAGCTGATTCTTTTTAGTTTTGAGTTAAATACACACAACAACCTGTTTAAGAAGAGAAAAAAACCTATTGATCCACCAGCAAATCCACTCAAGCCACCGACTTATTAAAACAAAATTCAGTACTTCCTGTAACGATCAGGTTTTTTGTGCAAGATAACCGACTCTATTACTTTTTGATTAAAAGCTTTGAAAGCTTCATAAATAAAACATTGACTGGAGCCTCACCGGCTCGTGGCGAGGCGTCCAGCTGCACTTCCTGCGCAGGTTCAGCCTCTTCCTGATTGGACACTGCTGGTCCACGCCCACATGCATAGCGCCTACCCCCACCTCCAGGGCACGGGCAGCAGCCAGCGTTGCCAGACTGTGGAGGTCAAAGGTCAGCACGTCCCCACCTGCACAGAGATAGATTGTTATGGTTTAGGACTAGTTCATCACAAAGCAGCAGTGTTACAAAGCGCATGGTGATCGGATGGATTTATTTCTGCAGTAATGAAATCCTTCCTTGAATAGTGGAGATATTTATGATATTAGCTGTGCAGTTTACTTGATGTATACCGGTGTTTGTGCCTAACACACACACACAAAGGAAAGCAGACGAGAACGATCTCTACATCTGTCACTGTCATTAACTCTGTCATTGTCACAGCAGCAGCAGATGAAACAGAATATTCATGAGTCCACACACACACACACACACACACACACATGCACCTACATTTTCGCTGAGGTGAGCAGACATGACCGTGTGTGTGTGTGTGTGAGGGAGAATGAGCGAAAAACAGAACAATGTGCAGGAGGGAGGAGGAGAGAGAGGAGGAGTGCAACAGTGAGAAGAAGAGACGGAGCGAGGAGACTGGGAGTAAAGGGGAGGAGAAGCACTAAGAAGCAAAGTGTTTATTGAGCTATCTATTTATTCTCCTACATCTCCTCATTATGGACATGGACAGAATCCAATTTTCACTTTGAGGAGAGGAGAGGAAACGAGAGGACAGAAGAGGAGAGGAGAGGAGAGGATTACTCTGTGCACTGGAGCTGCAAGGCCTATTCACTGACATCTGACATTATTAAAACCGGTGTGTTTGAGTGGGAGATGGAGACAGAAATGCAGTAAACTCACAAGGAGGGAGAGGATTCAAGATTCAGGATTAAATAAAAACACAAGTGTGAATGAGAACGTGAGCTAACGCGGTGACGTTGACAGGTAACTCTTCAGAGAGGCACAAAAAGACTGGGAGAGGGGATGAGAGATGCAGCTTTGTCCTGCCCCGGCTCACAGAGGTCAGTGTCATCTTATCTGTCAGACCTCTGAGCCAATGGCACGCTCCGATTACCCTGAGAGGATGACATCATTGCTGACATCACCACGCCTAGATTAGCTTCCTGGAGCATGGCCACAATCAATAGATACTTTCTACCTACCGTGTCTCACACACACTCATATGTACACACATCCTTGCACAGTAATAAGACCACACTCTCTGAAGGGGGTGAAGGGTATAATAAGAGGCGGCACAGGGGGTTTGAAAGCGAAAAATAAAAACAGTAGAGGAAAATTAAAAACCATTACAGCTGATATGGGCCCAGTCATCATTAGAGGCCATTAAGAAAGTTTATTGAAATTTCAATATAAAGAAAATGTGGAGGTATAAAAGAAAAATATGACACAAACGCCTCCTCTGTCTGTGTGGTAATAGAAGCATTAATTTATACCGAAGGGGAAATATCGCTTGATTCCCTAATCTGTAATTGCAATCTCTCAGCGAAAGGCTGAGATATCCTTCCGCGTCAAGGAGTGGCGCAAATGCATCTGTCTGAGATCGGTTTCATCTCCTGAACACATTCACGATGACAAAAACGCCATCAACAATATTAATAACACTCCGCACAGCGAGGCCAGAGCGGCTTTTTAAATAAATGTGTTGCAATTTGGAGAACGTTTTCCAACGCCACGACAGGACTTATTGATTTCACACCTATTACACATGCTAACCACGTGCACACACATGTAAACAAATGCACGCTCACACACTCTGTATTGCGCACACACGGACAGACAGCTGCGTATGACGTATGATTTCTACACTTATTAATTCCGTCAACAAGGCTCGCAGAGGCAGGATTTACACACAAGATTACATTGGTTTAATAAAAAAAAGAAAAAGCGAGTGTGTGTGGGGGGGGAAATAACAAAGAGAGAGAAGGAGGGGAGGCAGGAGGAGGCACAGGCAGGGAGCAAGCAGACTGGTGGAGAGACACATTGACTGTGATGGAGGAGAGCAGGGATTCATCTGGGATTACTTAACAGCTTACACACACACACACACACACACACACACACACACCACCGTGCATACACACACACAAATACAGGCAAACATTCACACACACATCCTGGCATAAATAAAAACACTTTCTCTCAGAGGGACGAGAGGAAAATAGGAGCGCTTACAGGAGAAGTGTTTTAAAGGAAAGGGTCTAATTAGCAAAACAAGACGCCAGAGCCTAGGGGACACACTGGGCAGCGTGTGTGTGTGTGTGTGTGTGTGTGTGTGTGTGTGTGAGAGAGACAGAGTGCTGGCTTGTGTCTGAAGCGGAGCTCGTGCGCCCATCTCTGAAGCACACACACGCACACACACTTCCCGGGGGAAGAACTACGGTCTATTGGTAAGAACAGAAAGCCTGCGCCGAGGAAGGAAACAAGACACTTAGTGGGAAATGCGCGTGTCTGTACGTGTGGTTACTGTACGAGTCCGCACATCTGGGTTGCATACGTCTCCCAGAACCCTCTGCTTCTGGCTCACTGCAAGTGAGTGTTTGTGTTGCCAAACAGCAGAGTGACTTTTTTTTCTTGGTCTGATTTTCAGGTGCATTTTGTTCCTATTTGCTGTGACAAGACGATCCAACATGCACTCAGGGTGTAATGAAAAAGGATACACCAATATAAACAATACTGCAAGCATTTTATGAAGTCACAGGTATTTTGGAAATTGTCAAAAATGTAAGAATATGAGATTTGAAAGCTGCAGCTGCAAAAAAGGCATTTTCACAATGCTCCTCTCACCTCTGTTGTCTTTCTCCTTGCTCTCCCTACTCCTCTGTTGGATTTCCAACTCAGCCAGTTCTCCCAGCATCTCCATACCATTGTGGGGTGCGGGGCTTGGCGGCTGGACAGTGAGTACAGGTGGGCACACGGCATCTCTGGTGGCACATAGAGCCGCTGCAATCAGGAGCTCCAGGCTCCACATGTAGGCCCCTTGGAGATGTGTGGTTGTCGTGGGAGGGTCAGAAGACAAAGATGGAGCCGGTGATTTACTTATTTGCTCCACTAATTCCTCGCCTGGACAGATCCCACTCCCCTGATTTTCCTCCTCAGCCTCAACCACCTCAAGATATTCTCCATTTCTGTCCCTGCCTTCCTCCGCGTTTTCATTTTCCTCTTTCTCAAATTCAACAGGCACAGATGCACTATATCCTGATGGTTCAGCCTCTGTCTTCTCGCCTTCCTCCTCCTCCATGTTCCCTTTTTCATGTTCTCTATCATCTTCCTGCTCTTTGGATAGCTGGGGCTCCTCCAGGACAGTTTTCTGGCCCAGGCAACCCAGAGAGAGCTCCACTTCTAGGGCTTTGCCTGTAGCTGTAGCAGGGTAGGCTCTTTCTGGGACTGTGGAAGGACATGGCGGTAATCCAGAAATCTCACACTCAGATTTGGAGATGGAGCATCCTTTTGCATCTGTCTTCCTTTCCACCTCCTCTTCCTCTGAAACCCCACTCTGGGATTCCAGCACTTCACAGTTTCTCTCATCCTTTCCTTTCCTACTCTCCTCTTCTTTGGTGAGAGGCTGGATGAGGTGCTGATGTGGGAGGGACTTGGAATCAGGCTCTACTGGCTCCACCTCCACTGTGGCTTGTTCAGACAGTCGGGCTTCAGGCGACGAGTGGCCAGCCTTGTAACCCACGGTGATTGATGGGTAGGTGTAAACAGGTGGCAGGTCTGGTGAGAAGAGGAAGAATCAATGTTAAATTTGTATTCTGACATCAAATTTTCTATTATAAGTCCAGACATTTTAGATTTGGAGGACATGGTTACAGGTGGTGTAATACGCTGTGTAGACACATTTGTGTGCAGTAGTGTATGTTCCATATACCCTATGTGTGCTGCCGTGTCAGTGAGTGTGTAGATGCGTGTGGATATTGATGACACCCTGCTGTTTTCTTGTGATTGCACGGCTGGACCTGACACCCCTGCCTCCTCATTATTGATGGTATCCCTCCGCCCCCAGATAAACATGTATCCTTCCTCTTGTAGTTCTCAAGGACTCCTGAAGGATAAGGGGAGTCTGTCTGAAGATTTCCCCGACCTTGCTCTTGTGACACACACTGGCACATATGCACACTGAGTGCCCATATGCTTCCTCCGACCTTAATGACAGACCCTCTCACTGTCCCTCTTTAGTTTGCACGAAAAAAAAAAAACGAGCACACACACTCAAGGACACACAAAGCAAGTGATCAGCCATGCTTCAAACAATTTCTGCAAAATCAAAAGAATACCACGCTTCAAAGACCACTGCTGCATTACTGTAACAGCACTCTCCATCTCTCTGCCTCTTTCTTCCTCTCACAGTCTCTGTGTTTTGTCTCTTGCACTTTGTCCAATTTGCTTTGTCTTTTTATTTTTCTCTCTGTGCACCCCATCAGCCGATGGGTGTCTCCACACTAACCTGGCTCTAGAGATTGTGGGTAGTCCTGAGGTGGCTGTCCCTCTCCTCTATCGCTGCCCCTCTCCAGCCCTTTAGAAAGATGCGAAGGAGCAGGACTGATCGCCGGGGATCGTGGTGCTGCGGCAGCAGGGCTTGGCGCTGGGGTCAGAGGGTTTGGCGGGTGAGGACGCCTGGATGGCGAGTGGTAGCAGGGTGACTGACACATCGCTGAAGATGGTGTGGGCGTCTTGGGTGGAGGAGGGGTGTGCGAAAATGGTTTGGCAACATGAGAAGAGGTGGTGGATGAGGAAGAGGATGAGGAAGGCGTTCTGGATGCTGAAGATTCATGAAGAGAGTCTTCGACAGTGATGGCGTGTTCCTCATGTTTTCTCTGTGAAGAGGAAAGTGAGAGTGAAAATCAGTTTTATTAGCCCTAAAACACATGAATGATACCATTTGTTTATGAATTCTTCAATGTTTTCCTGGTGCATAAATCTGTGCTTGTCAAACAAAGGATGCTTGTAGAAAGTAGATATGTTGAAAAATGTCTGACTTAAAGCTATGACAAACAAAGTCAGAGTGTTGGCCTCACATTTTGTTTGCCAAATGATCTGGCAACGTGAAAGTGCAAACCTCTCGAAGAGGCACCAGTGTGTCTTCATCAATGACACCGTTCACTAGAAAATGTGGAAGTCATTGGCTTAAATAAACATTACAGAGCGAGAAAGTTTGCATAGCTTGTAGATAGATCTGGACAAACATAATTCTTGGGCAAAGGACCATTCACTCCCACGTATGTCGGGGCTTGTTAGCTGTACCTGTCCTAAGGAGTGGCGCTGCATATGCTCCATGGCTCGCTGCTGGTGCTGCTGGTGCTGATGCTGCAAGGCATACAGCTCCTGTTGTCGTAGGAACGAGGAGCGAGAATAAACCGGGTGATGCTGCAGGTGAGGAGGGGGGTGTCTGCTTCCATACACAGGAGGCCACAAACCTGACTGCTCCAGAACGTCTATAGGAGGGAACAACAAACAACTTCACTGTAGATGAAGGTAAATTTGACTTTAAAAAAAAGATTTAACAACAGTGTTGGTCACAATCACAATCTCTGAATTCTGAATGAACACAATTCACCTTTTCACCTTTATTTCTAATAATGTTGCTTTTCTGAACACAGGTTGTCGTCAAAGTCTCACATTAGGCACAGAAGAATTCAGACACGCATACACACACACACACACACACACAGTCCTTGGCTGCCTTGTCGCTGGGAACCTTTGTTCTGTGAGATTAGCCTGAGTGGGCTAATGTTTCCCAGGGGAAGGGTTCAGTGGATGCACTTCCCCTCTCTGCAGGAACTCCCACGGAGCGAGGCAAGGGAGGCGGGAGATAATTAAATTTCACAGCCTGTTTGCAAAGCAGCGTTGACACACACATGCACACAGACTCGCATGCTCACACACACACATACTTGTCTCTCTGTAGCAATGGCAGGGATGTACAACACATCCTCTAACACTGCGCGATGTCTCCTTTTTTTTTCCAGTCATGAGCACAACTTACTTCAAAAGTCGCACACACACACAAAAATAAAGCCCATCTCTCTTGTGCTCTAGCACAAGAACGATGAACACCAGTTAGAACAGTTTGCATAACACTGGGCACATGCGGGGGGAGATGCGTAGCTGCTCCCATTAACAAAGCTATAAAACACGGGCCCACTGACAGAGGGACTTAGTTGAGCATTATATTATGATTAGCCAGTGATACTAAAACTCTGGGAGAGAGACGGCAGTGGCTCTGACGGCACAAAGGAAGGAAAGGAGGGAGATGGGAGGGTAGTATGTACAGGCTGACAGCTCTGTTGATTAGGTAGAGTAGTGAGTGTACCAAGGTGATGATGGGGCCCAGGTTCTGTAGGCAGAACCACAAGTGGAGAGTTAGGGTCTTGAGTCAGGGAGCCAAGGACAGGCTGGAGAGGGCTGGGGAGACCGGGGGGAAAGCCTGGGCTCATGCCTACGTGGCTAAGACCTGGAACAAAGATGGACACATTGCACAACCAAATGAGAACAAAACTTCCATTCACCATTTTATTACTCCACCTGCTCTCTGCTCTACTCACTGTAAGAAGGCCCCATCCAGAGGGAGGGACTTCCTGTCCTTTGCATCCAGTGATGGTGAGCCGGATGGGCATGTGCAACAGGGTCTGCTCCTAGCTGGCTGGCTCCTCCGGGGACCAAGAGGTGAGAGGTCAGGTCACCATGGCAACTACTAGAAGGGTGGATCCTGGCGAACTCAACGCGATCCTTGTTTTCCCTGTCATGGCAATGGGCAGGGTGAACTTTGTCATTATCTTGATTATCCCTCTCTTTGTCATCGTGATCATCATCATCACCATCATTATGATCATTACCTTCATCCTTGTCATCTTCATTATCACTACTACCATTATAATCATCAAGAAAAGGAAATGTAACAGCAACAGGAACAGCCATCATCTTGTGCTTGGTCTATGAGTTCTCATTATATGTTTTCTTCCCTTAATATGACTACATAATAAGAGCCTGATACTTCAGAGACAACCGTATTAGTCCCTGTAACATTAATGCACCGCATCTCATCTCAGAGAGAAAGAGAGAGAGTGAGGAGGTACAGAAATACCACATCAAAGAGTGAGAGGAGTAAATGGAGAGAGGGGATGAGAAAAAAGGAGAAGCAGAGCCTCAGACTGAGAGAGAGATGAGCGAGAATAAAAGAACTGCAGCTTATCAGATGAGAGGAAACATGAATAGATGCTACCGTGTGTGTGTGTGTTTAGACGCATGTGAAGATGTTTGTGAATTTAAATGTACCTGATGATCATTTCTCTGTCTCTGTCCAGATGATGCAAACTCATCTGGTCCTCTGCCATCCGCTTCCTGTCCTCTGCCTCCCGACCAAGAGGATACACGGGGCGTGACACCCCTGGTTTGGGACACAACAGGCCAAAACTTACACTCACAGACTTCACAACAACTGTCTATTCAAATAAAAGCTGTTTGTGTCAGAAATGTAAGATACTGTAAAACATCGGTGGCTGTTCACATGTGTTTAATTGTGAATTTAGAGCACAGGAACAGTTTGTGTAAGAAGCATAAATGATGCCTGACCTTTCATGCTGGGCAGCACCCTGCCCTGTCTGCTGTGTCCAGGTAGGTTGTCTGGGGAAGGGTGGGGTGGCCGGGCTACAGCAACGGCAATGCCCACGGGAGGCTGCCGCACCTCCCCCTCTCCTGCCTCCCCCGCCTCCTTCCCACCTCTGTCGCCTCTTTCTCCCTCGTTACTAGCTCCTCGACGAGGAGGGAGCGTCTGTTTGGGAGGGTCTTGCAGGGAGGTGTTGCTTTTAGCTCCTCCTCTGTCACCCTTATCTGATCTCTCCCCACTCTGCTTAAGGCAACCCAGACCTCCAAAAGGACTCCGCTGTGGTAGCAGCAATGGCTGCTGGGAGCTGTAGTTCATTAAGTTCTTCATGGCACTGCCCTCACCTTCAGTGCTGTGTGATGAGGAGCGGGATAGAGGTGGTTGAGAAGGCAGTTGGCTGTGTTCGCTGCTGGAAGCTCTATTGCTGAGCCCTCTAACGTCGCCGTTACCACTTGATACATGATGGGAGCCTTTTCTCTGTTCCTCTTGGTGACCTCCCCGAGTGCCCCAAGAAAGTGCCGCCTGACCTCCATCTCTTCCCTTCTCCTCTGTACTTGCTCCATGGCTGCTGTGCTGCTGGTGGCGTATTCTTGCAACCTTTTGTCCCTCCCTCTGAGCCCCTGATCCCACCCTTCCTTCAGGTAGAGGCCCTGACAGGGAACAGTCCCTGAAGGGAGCAGTGCTAGCATCAGCAACATTCTTGGATGCACCAGAGTGTGTCCCATGGGCATCCAGCGAAAGTGAGGGCCGGTAAACATTGTCCACAATCTCGACGTCTCTGAAAGATGAAGATTTCTCTAGACTGCAGGACCGCAGCTCAGACTGGGAACTTGTGTTAGGGCTGACTTTGTGGAAGTGCTGTGTCTGGTGGCTCCAGTCAGGAGGTTTGTCAGCTTTGCCAAATCCCAGCTCCTGTTGGTGTGGCTGGGACTTATCCTTCTTCTGGCAACTGCTAAGTCGACCCAGGTGATAAGAGGGACTTTCGTAGCATCCTTCTCCATTCTTGACATCTCCCTTTCTCCCAACTCCTCCTGCTCCACGGCAGTCCGAGGCTGCCTGGTCTCCGAGCAGCCCCACTGAGGGCACGTATGTTGGGCCAATAACTTTTGCCTCCCTGCCAGACCCTGCAGGGAACGATATCGGATCTTTGGAAGGTGTCAGTGCAAGAGGGGTCGGGGGACAGAAAAAGTCAGGATGAGGATGGTGGTGTGTATGGTGTAGCCACCCACCTGTGACTGCAGAACCCATAGGCAAGGCATGTGGAGGAGGTGGGGGAGGTGGAGGCATGGAGTAGGAGGCCACAGAATGGGGGGTTGGAGGTGCCAATATTGCTGTCGCTGCAGCACTGGCACCTCGTCTCATACATTCAGAGGAGGCGGGTGAAGATTCACTGATCCTCATCTCACCGTTTATGGGTCCATCCTTCTGTGAACACCGCCTGCCACCCCCAGATGAAGGTCTGCCTGCCCCACCACCACTACAGCTGCTCAGCGCTCCCCCCTTTCCTCCGGAGCCACCGTCTGCACCTGAACTGCTGGACAGTTTACAGGCGCTCATGTGTTTTGTCCCCTGACTACCCAAGTCACTGTCTCTGAACTCTTTGTGCCGCTCCAGAGAGGGCCTGTGATCCTCCTCCCTGCCCTGGGAGGTCAGGTGAGGAATGAGGGCTGGGTGTGTGTGAGTGTAAGCTTGGTGATGGTGGCCTGCTGGAGTGGAGGAAGGGTTCGTGTGATGAGGATGGTGATGATGAAGCTGTTTTTCTTTGCTTTCCTGATGCCTCTCCTTGCTGCCTGATCGCTCCTTCTCCTTCGACACAGACGAAAGCCCTTTCTCGGTTGAGTCCTTGGTGCTCTTGGCGCCTCCTCCCCCAGTATCCGCCTCCCGGCTGCAGGAGCTGAGTGTGTGGCCTGGGCCAGTTCTGGACAATGGAGGAAGGCTGTGATTGGTGGAGAGCAGAGAGGGCTGGGGAGGAAGGCCTCTCAGGAAAAAATGATCTGAGAGAAGAAGAGGTCGTTGAAGTTTGCAAGTTTTAATACACTATTATTGGTCTAAATTACTATATGAAAATGTCTTTCAGTGATGATATCTGGGGAACAACAAATGAGATGTTGCCAGCTTGATCGCAGCGCTACCAGCTGTGTTTGCTCCTGTGGTGAGTGCTGATTAAGCAGTTTAAAGAAGCACGTACAAAGCTGTTACATTCACACGCTACCTTTCTGAGTTTCATAGAAGCGGTGCTGTCCATAGAGACCGTTGCTATGGTGATCCAGGGGACTCATGGGGAGAAAAGGAGAAGCAAGACTTCCTGAATAGCCGTGGTACCCTGTCAGGGGGAGGGAGAGGGGAAAAAAAAGATGATGTTTCGCTGCAGTGTTGACATTCAGCAGCCCTCCAAACAAACAGTTTGTCTCTACAATCTATCATGAAAAGGGCCCATTTTGAAAAACACAGGCAAAATATGGCCAGTTAGTGCTACTTTCACCATAAATGCACTTTTGCACAAACATACCACACGCGCTGACGTTATTTACAGTGGACAAAGCGGTGACAAAACCCACAGTCGACAGCTTCTACCAGGCGTTTGCAGCCGGAAGAAACACATTTTCAAACCCAAGAAAAATAGTATGAAGCGCCCCCCCCCCTAAAAACACACACACATCCTCCCAGAAGGTCATTGGGAGGTAAATGGCCGTTCCACTCTGTTCCTCATCTTCAAGGACGTTGAACTGCATTGTGGGATAGAGGAGATCTCGGTGGTTGTGTTGATGGTGGTGGATGGGTGCCAGTACGGCTGAGGGTCAGTGGGCTGTGTTGGTGGGTGTTCATGGGTGACGGTACGGGTGAGGCTGTGCATGTGTGAGGGGGTTGTTGTGGCAGAAACAGCGAAAATCGCACACAAGCCCCTATTGAAAACACACAAACACATACACCACACAGGAGGCGCACACCGCGGGGCCAAAAGGCCTAGATTGTGTGTTTATGTGTGCGAGTGTGTTCAGCAGCTGGTTTCATGCCCCACAGAGTGTCCTTGCTGGCCCGTTAATTGGCAGCCGTTAAAAGTTTAACGGTGGTGGCCAAAGTAAACAGCACTCCATAAAAACTCATCCTACGCATTCCACAGTCGCACTGCAAAACCACCAACACCCCCTCACCGCTCCCAGCATGTGTGTGCGTGTGAGGGGGGGCCTAGTGCGTCTGCATGTTTGTGCTGCAGTGATGTGTCCGCTGCTGCGTGTGCGTGCGTGTGCGCGCGATTACTCCGACTGGTTAACAACCAGTGAATCTAAATGGCAGCAATTAGCCAAAGGCTCTATCAGCCATCTAAAGCCAATCCCCCGGGTAATGATGAGTGATAAAACTCAGGGGGGAGGGAAGGAGGGAGGGGGGGGGAGAAGAGGGGTACACTGTGCAAGAAAGGGGGAGAGGATGACAGGGAGATATTAAAAGTGAAGGAACTGAATCGTATGGAGAGGGGAAAGGTGTGTGGCTGGGTTTGTGTGAAGGGGGTGAGTGAGATGAAGGGGGAAGGAAAAGTGGACAGCTTTGAGACGGAGATAAGAGGACAGAGGAAAGATGGGTAAGGAGAGGACTGAGAGCACATGAGAAGGACAGGTGTGGCAGAGGCCCAGCAGGCAGTGCGTACGTGTACGAGGCTGTGTGTGTGTCCAGAGTGTGCGTCGGCCAGGTTTCGGCTCTCCGTGCTATGGCTCTGGCTATGCTTCGCTCCCTGGACCATGGCCAGCTGGCAGGCCGCCTGCCGGAGCTCCCTGGCTTCAATTCTTAAAAACAATCAGTTTCAGTGTGTGCGCATGTGTTTGTGCATACAAGTGTGTGCACGTGCACTAATGCACATGTGTTCAGGGATTAAAGCTGAGCCACACAGGCACAAAATCTGTCTGATAGTCGTAGACGTTCTCCCTCCGCACACACGCCGCTGCTCTTTTTTCACTGCCGCTGCTCTCGCTCTCACGCGCGCCCACGTCAAAGTCCTGACTCTTTCTATGAATCTGATTCTCAGGCGACATTAGTGCTCGTTTTAGGGGCTTAACTGTTGCTATTTTATCGCTCGATGAGCTGCAAATGAGGCAGTTGTACAAACAAAACTCTTGTCTCCTTTCAAGCTTCAAAGCTGCATCAGGAGAGATTTGGACGTAAACGCGCAGCTCTCACGAGTTCGTCTTATGAGCTTAAGCCACAAATGTGAGCAGCAGTGGAGAAGTTTCCTGTCTCTGTGAGTTAGAGGCAACGTGTACGACTTATTTGGCCAAAATTAAATTCTGGTGTGTACATTTCTTCACAAACAGGATGTGTCAAATTAAAACTTATTGGAGGGAAAAGAAATTCAGCAGCGACGTGGAGACTGTGGCGACTGTTGGTAGTGGATGGGACGACTGACTAGTTCAAATATGCTTTAGAATAAGACTTTTGGCATGTGACCGCAGGGAAAGCACAGATGTAACCAATAACACTAACTCTACACAAGTGGTACAGGAAGTTGTCCCTGTCAGTCAGCACCGTACTTGGATGTTGAAGTAGCTCATCTGAATGGAATGTAGCCGTTATTATTGGTATTGATTACACTCGCGCATTTCCTGCAAAGACATGTCCAAAGGCAGTGGAGATTAGCACAACGATGAGAAAGCCGGTTACACAGCATTGTTTTCTGTAATATTAAGGAAAACTAAGCGCTGGCAAGTGGAGGAGAGCTTTCCAAGGCACAATAATATGCAGAAGTTATTCTCTCACTTGCCTTATATGAAGAACTGAAATTTAAATTGTGATTGTGACCGTTGTCAGTTAGTTGAGAAACACTGTGAGTGTGGCGGAAGCTGTCTTTCTGTTTCAGCTTTTTTTTTTTTCCTTTCTGTTTTTTGACGTTATCTCTTTAGTCTCATCTCTTGCTGTCAAAAATGAAATCCTCTAACACAAACACACACAAAGAAACACACACAGACCCATACCTGAAAGGGACAGATAACCAAGTCAAACTCATTCTTTGACCACAAACGGTTAACAGTCAAAAGAGAACATGATGCGTGTGGATGCGCACATTTGTGTGCGTGTGTGTGTGTCTGATCAGGAAGGGGGCCGTTGAAGGTCGGTTAGCCCAGAAGGGGCCCTAAAGGTGGGGCTGCGGTCAGAGAGGGAGGGGGGTGTAAAAGGCAGAGGATGCTGGAAATGGGGGTAAGTTTCACTGTGGGTTGAAGGGGGAGGGAGCTCATGAAACTTAAAACTCACCCCTACAAGAAAGTGAGGAGCTGAGAGGTGACTGAGTGGAAGAAGGGAAGCAAATGTATCATGTAGAAGCTAAAGCCTGTTGTTGAATTACTGAAGATTATGATGTTATTTTTATTCTGCCTCGGGCTGTTTGCGTTTGTTTGTGTGTTTATGGGTCTGGCCAAGTGGAAGAGGAAGGTTTTTGGTCGTGCACCAGTTTACGAAGCATCACAGCGTTGTAGTTTTGAACTAGAAACCAGCCACAGACACAAAGCCGCACGTTTGCTAACATACACTGTGAGCTTCTATAAGTAGCATCATTTGAGGCGTCACTGCTCCACGTATTTGGCCTCAGATCAGTGTTGGTTAAACCACTTAATGGCTCCATCTCAATCTAATCCCAAACCAATACCCTGGATTAACCAGAGACCCAAGCATTCTGGGCAGCCTCCTCTTTATGTGTGCGTCTGTGTGTGTGCATGTGTGTTACCTTCATGTGTATGGGGAAACCAGATAGGGGAAGGACTTGAATGAGGTCCAGCTCTGTAGGACGGGGAGGAGGGAGAGGCAGCAGGTCCCGAAGGGTGAGGAGGATGGGAGGGTGACCCTAGACTGCTGGCCAGGAAGGAACCCATGAAGGAAGCACCTAAGAGACACAGAGAAAGGCCTGAGGTTAGCAATGTGTTCCAACATGAAAAACATCTGTGGTTTGTCAACTGTTGTGTATGTAAATATGTGTATCTCCATGATGATGATCTCGTATGTCATCATCACCTGCACTGGACAAAATAAACCTCAAGCTGTGGCTCACACTTGATAATCTTTCTTTTAACGTTACGCTCTGTCGCTACAAAGGTTTAACCTTAACCTCAACAGCTGCTAAAACATGGTGTCATCTGGCAGCAATTTTATTTTTAATGAAGAAACGTTGCCACTGTTTACTTGATGATATGACATGTGCATGAGTCTGATTTTCAAAATTTACTCCAGCTTGAATGAAAGTCACCCATCTCTACATAAACACATGATGCATTGCACAACCCAGTGCGTTGTTTCAACACGGCTCAGACCACAGGTCTTCTTCTCATGGCTGCAGATCATGTGGCCACCTTGCACTTAAGCCGAATGATGAAGACTGGGAGGAATAAACAAGGATGGGAAGCATCCAAGACTCTTTTGTTGGCGTGTAACAGTTTGAGCGAACTGAAAAAAGACTCAGTTTGGTTCCACTTATCAGTATGCTCTCATTTAGTAGAACAACCCGAACAGTTGTAGGGGAAGGAGGAACAAATCCACAGGGAATCAGGTAATTAGGCACAAGATGGAGAACGAGAGAGAGAGAGAGAGAGAGAGAGAGGGGTAGTGGGTGGGACGTTCCCCATAAATGCTGCCTCGCATCACAGACAATTACCACAACCACAACAGTCCTCATCAGAGGGACACTCACACACACACACACACACACACACACACACAAATGTATAGTACCCTCACCTCAACCACGACCCCACGCCCTAACAACCACAACCACAAGTGCCTTAAACTGTCAATCTTTACTCTCTCTCTCTCTCACACACACACACACACACACACACACATTAAAAAGAAGGCATGGGATAAGTCAAGAAACTGCAGGATTAAGACACAAATTAGAAAGAGGGCATGTGTGTCTACAAAAGTGGATTTAAAGAAAGGAAACACACACGCTGATAAAAACAAACACACACGCTGTGACCCAGACACTATAAAAGTCCCTCCATCTTTTGCTCTTGATGTTTTCACTCTGTGTAGTCATAATAAATTTGGAGGAACAGGGTAAAAAAAGGACCAAACTTTCCCTCCTACATGTTTATTTTCACTCTTCGTTCTCTCTCAGTCTCTCTCAGACAGGATAATTTTACAGTGCCTCTGTTTTTTTTCTGTTTTGTTCTTCTACTACAACAACGGTGGACCAACGGCCGTTGAGCCGGTCATAATAAAACCGTGATCACAGAGGACTGGTTTCAGAAGGGGCCCCTGGCAGGACACATTCTCACACACAGATATAGATACAGACACACACATCATGCACTTCAACAGACAATAGAAAACAAAGCCCGTTTCCAGCTGAGCAGCCATGCATAACTGAAATAACACGAGACATCTTGAAGGGTCTCTGAGGACAACAAACTTAAAAAATTTGTTTCAAAGGTTCCAAGCAGTAGTGATATTGATTAGTTAAGTTACTGGTGCAAATTCACTACATTCTGTGCAACTACTCTCCATTTCCTCACTTCTTTCCTCTTTACCCGTTTCCATCTTTCCTGTCACCTCCCTCCCTTCTCTGTCTGTTTTGTGTTGGCGAGTTGAGGATAAAATAATATTTGCCCGCTCCCTCTGGCCAGCTGATATGGAAAATAGTTTCAGAGTCCAGCCACTAACGTAAACCTTATTTCTGTTTTTTTTCCTCCGCCACCCCTTCTTCTCTTCCTGCCCTCTGTTTCCGTCTTTGTCTTATCCTGATCCGTGCATTCCCTTTCCATCTGTCGTCTCTGCATCCTCTCATGGTTTCCTGCAGCCCAGAGACATACTGAAAGCTCTGAATGCAAACACACCAAATCGGCCACACCTGATGAGATACATCCGAGGGACGTTGTGTGACACAAAACGGAGATTTAAAACCATTTACTGGGTTCGGTTGATCAACCACAGATATCACATCACTAAATCCAAACTCAGATCTGACCCAAGTGACATTATGATTATGTGCCACATAAAAGTGTGTGTGCATATGTTATTGACCGTAAATAGAAGCTGCTGAGTAAGAAAGCTTATCCATTCAGTCTCTATAGTGGTAATTAAAGTAGAAAATGTGTTTGTATGCCTCCCATTTTTCCCAGTTGGCATCATGACTTGGAAAAGTGTGTCAACACACAAGCCGCCAGTGTTCACAATCCAAGGTAATAAAATCAGAATTATGAGTTTCTATTCACACTAATACAGTCAGCTGTACTTACAGTGAGCAAAATCTGCTTTAGTTTATTTATGATTGATTGTAATGTGATTTGCTGAGGGGAAAATCCACTCAAAAACACTTAAACACCGTTTAAAGGAAAAACGTGCCTCGCTTTTCTGGGCAGGTTTTGCTGCTTGGCATATTTTTGGTATTCTCATGGATAAGGGGTCCAAACATAAATTTTGGGATGTTGTAATATTTCCAGTGCAACCACAGTGGAGTTTGATAGCAGCAAATTTGAACATTCAACAATCTAAAACCAGGATCTGGTGTCTGTGCTTTATTTAACCGGCGGCGCTATTTTCCACGGAGCTTTTCACAGGGAAAACTGAGGCATTATTGCTTCTACGAGAACTGATATTACACCCATTGTAAAGTAAAAACTATAAATTTAACCCCAATAGAGAAAAGTTGCTACGGTTGGATCAAACTCTCAAAAAATAATGCATTTCTTATGAATACACCGGTGTTTTCATACTTTTATGGCACATTACGACATTTTTAATTAAAGACAGATCAATCAGGTCTGTCTAAAGTGCTCAGAAAACGTATTACTGTAAACACTTGAAAAGAAAGCGTGTAGTGCTGAAAAGACTTCAGATTGAAACAGATCTGGTCTTCATATAGACAATACAAATGCAGGATGTCTCAGGAGCTAAGAAAAAATAAGGTCAAAGTAAAATAAAGTAACTCTGCACCCACTCTTCTGTTTGTTTGTCTCAGCAGCTGCTCAAGAGCGCTTGATGAAATCTACATTGAAACAAGACGGCAACACATCAGATAACAGGCCAGATCATCCCAAGGTTTCTCACAGCTCTAAAGAGAGAAAGGGACGATGAGGAGGAGGAGGAGGAGGAGGAGGAAGAAGCAACCAGGAGAAAAGAGGAGAAGAAGACTGAACAGAGGGGCGGTGGGGGTGATAAACAAATGTCACAAGGACAAAGCGAACACAGATAAAGTAACAGAGGGATATTCTTCACTGTAGCTCTCTGAATGGACTGCTGCTGATCAATACACACACACACACGCACCTGGAAGCATGATGAGTTAAATCGATCTCCATCCGATTGAAGATCAATATCCTCTCGTGTTCTATTGTCACATTTGTCAATTAACAGATGCCTCTGTCCACACGCTGATATACTGGACTCTTGCACATGCACAAGTGCACACACACTCTGCTGAAGAGAGCTTGAGAGCCAGTGTGTGTGTGTGTGTGTGTGTGTGTGTGTGTGTGTGTGTGTGTGTGTGTGTGTGTGTGTGCATGTCAGAGGTTCTGACTCTCGTTAGCTTGGCTGTTACGCTTATTGCCGTACACTTGGCAACCTCTCGTGAGTCCGACCCTTTCATAAGCCTCCAACCACCAAGGGCCCTGGCACAGAGCCTTCAATCTGTGTGTGTGTGTGTATGTGTGTATTTAGGGGCAGGAGTCAAGCCAGACCTTTCTGATCTGTTTTGACACCACAGAATTGCACAAGTGACAGGGCTACTTAAACAAGGCAGTCGTGGAAGGAGAGCACACACACACACACAAAGGGCCATAAAAGCATTATGGCACAGGGGACACAAACACATTCAATGTGTGAGTAAGCGCCCGAGCGGTGCTTACAAAGAGTACGTTCAGGGGAGAAAAGGAGTTCTTTTGCTCGACTAGATCCAGATAGCATTTTCCTTCTGCTCTATCTTATTATTCATCAATGATTCCTCTTGACTCATTCATGTTAGAGAGAGCAGGGTGTGCAAGCAAAGCACGCGATGTCGCCTGGGACGAACGGCTGCACTGAATCACATTACGGTGAGAAGAAGAGAGAGGACGGAGATAAAGAAAAGGAGAGAGAGAGAGAGGGAGGGAGAGAGAAAGAGTGAAGAGAAAAATGAGATGAAAGAGCTACAAATGAGAGATTTCCCTGTGAGGCGCATAAATCAGCAGACTATGAACAGCACAGCTCAAAGCCTGACTCCCAGGCTGCAGACCAGAGCCTCGACATCCATACACACACATGCAGATCCACACACACACACTCTACTACCACCTCTCTGTATGCACAAGACTGCTATAGTAACAACCTGATCTCGCTGCACCTACACGTGTGTTCACACCATCAAAAGCCACTGAGGACGCTGAAAAACACATCATCCGCTCGTTGCAACGCATGACAACTAAAAGGAAATAAAAGTAGGAGGAATTAAACGAACAGCGAAGAAAGCGTGTAACGTTGCACCTTGTGTCTCCGCAGCCCAAAAAAACACACGAGCTTCAGTGGAGTTTTCCATTTGTGAACGTGGCCGAACAAAACGCACCAGTAAACTGGGAGCGAAAAGGAAAATGTTCCTACTTTTGACCACAGACTTTTTGGATGCCACACACCCACCCACCCTCCACACAAGGAAAGACCATATTTGGTCGAGGATAGCAGGAAGTAACAACATATGAGAATTTCTTAGGAAGCAGGGTGCTGGGAAAGGGGGCTGGGGGTCTGTCGCTGTAAGCTTTCCATGTTTTACCGAAAGAAAAACTAAAGGGGAATTTGGGGAATAGGGGTCATACGAGACCGATCCTGCTGCCTGGGTCAGATCGGAATGAAACACAAATGTTACAGGCACGTACACACACACACACACACACACCCCCACACACACACACACACACTAATTAAAAGCATAAGGTTGCTGATATTTCAGGAAAGCCTGCGGTGAAAGCCAATAATGCAATTCCATCTAACTTTGTGTGTATGTGTGTGTGTGTTGGCAACCCGTCTCCACCATCACCCCCACAGTAGCTTTGCAGTTCTGGTAAATACTGAGGAAGCCTGTTCTGGGAGTTCTGGTTGTCTGACATGCCTGTGCCACACCCCTGTGGTCCATTCAGTCTGCAGCCACAGCAACCACACAAAGACACACTCACACACACACACACACACACACACACACACACACACACAATGATTTGAAGCTACATGTGACTACTGCTGGATGAAATACACCTGAGGGTCAAGACAGCAGGAGTGAGGCCAAAAGAAACACGTCACCATGAGCTACGAGAGATGAACAGGTACACATGTGTTCCTGCATGAACCATGTGATCTACTGAAGTTCAAACACAGTTTAAATCACTTATCAACATTTACTACATTCTGGTTACTTATTACAATACACAGCACATTAGCGCACTATACCCATTAAGCATGTGTTCTTTAGTGCCTCTTGTTACTTATTAACATATTTTCCCGTTTTGATTATGGGTCACTGGGACGTTACTGTGAGGACTGTGCTTCCAAGTACTACTAGAAGTTCATAAATTGATTGAGTCAGACCTGCAGAGAATTGATTTGAGGGTTGGTGGAGAACAACAACTGAGTTCAGCTTCATCAGAAGTCAATGTTTTGCTTATATATCAGTGATCATATGTTTTGAATATGCATTTTCTATATCAGCTGTCCCGAGTTAAAATTGCCAACAACATACATCTAGGGCAAACAACACTACTTAGAAGGTCTTACACTTTACTTTCATGTTGGATTAAGTTCCCAAAACCAAAGCACTTCGGGCTGTTTTTTTTCCGTGAAGGTTTGAGTTTGCGGCCTCAGATTTGCAGCAGCGGTGCAGCACAATCCTGCTTCAGCTAAAGTTAGCTCAAATGCCAGTGGAAACAAACACACCTACGCTGCACAAGCGAAACAGCAGGGTGGTTGCAGCGGAGAAGACAACATCCTTTAACCAGCACATCCAGATTTAAACATATCCATGTCAGCACCCATTCGGCTGGAGTGCCCTTGAAAAAATCAATCCTCACCAGGTCTGCTGTCGCTACAGTCAACTGTGTAGCCTGATCTGACAGCAGCTGAGAATAAATGAATGACTAATTACCAAATATCACATCATTATTACAACATGCTACTTCTACAGCCCTCAGTCCCACACAATGCAGAGTCATATCTCAGTATCAGTGCAGCAGGATGTGTGCGCACCTATGTATAACTCAATGTGTGTGTTCAACCTCCCCGCACTGTATCACCCTCCATCATCATGAGTTGAGGGGTTGTGGTTCCTAGAGAAGCACTTTACTTAAATTAGACCCTCGACGACTCGACATGCAGGTGTCAGCGTGTCTGTGTGTGTGTGTGTGTGTGTGTGTGGGTGTCATGCAGCCAGTGTGTGCCAGCGTCTGTGCATGTGGATGAGGGGGAAGAGACTGAACAAGAGAGAAGAGCGGGATCAGCAGACAGAGAACACGAGAGAGAGGCAACAAGGGAGCAAGAGGAGGGAGAGAGAGGGTACGAGCGGGCGATGGAGAGAGGGGTCGAGCAAGAGAGCGAAGGGAGGAGGCTGCAAGGAAGAGGGGGAGAGAGAGAGACATAGCGGGAGAAAAAGCAGGTGAGAATAACCTAGTCTGACCTTATTTCAGCACAGCTTTTCTATTCTTTATAGTCCCTCATTGGTGTAATATTTACACAGGAATAAAAGATTATTGGAGAGATCCACAGAGAGGAAATAAAGAAAGGGAAAGGGGTGGGGAGAAAGGAAATAAACAAAAGAAAGGTGAAAAAAGGGCCGATGGAGTGTGGAGAGAACAGAATGGAATAAATCTCAAATTATTGCTGCCGCTAATGATGATTTAACATCGACCAGGCTGCACCTGCTTGATTGTTCAGTCAGTTTATCAAATGTCATAAAACAATGAAAAAAATTCCATTTACCTTTCCAAGGTGGTTAAATATGTTACAAATCTAAAGAGATTAAACTGTGAACTGATACAAAAGTAGAAGAAAAAAACATCTGAATTTGGAACCATCCAATATTGTTGTACAACCTATAGAGGTGGAAGCGCTTCAACATAGAGCTGACGACTTTAATAGGATGATTGACAGAATGATAATCAGCAACAAATTCGAGATTTTGCACGATTAAAAATGGAAAAAGCAAAAAATACGAGTAACTTTATTTGTATTTGAACTGGACAAAAAAAATATTTGTTGAACTCAACCAGGGCTTTAGAGAATTATGATATGGTGATTTCACATTTGGATTATTGATTCAACAATTGGACTGAATAGTCGATAGCGGCGTCTATAATTTACTAATCCTATGTGACCATTCCACACATTTGCTGTATAAATTGGTAACTTTTATTCATCTCTAATGGAACAAACAAAAATATTTTATAAATTATACATTGATTTAATGTAACTTTACACAATAATGTTTTACAGCAAAGCTAAATTAATACAGTTGGATTGTTCATGTTTCTTTTGGGTTCACACATCAAGCTAAACATCTTAACGTTCTGGGACAGGACAGCTGTATTTGTGTGTCAGAACTGAAGACAAAAGCCTTTGTTCTACTTTGAACTGTTTTCTGTCTGCAGGATTTAAGATATTTGTTTTCTTTTAATCGTTTATGTATTTGTAGGAAATCAATCCCATTCAGGAGTTGAGCTTTCGTAATAACAATAACATCTATAACACTGCAGCTTATTTGATCTGAAAAAAGACAAAACTGAAACAAACGGAAGAGCTGATAAAACACACGAGGTTCTGATGAAGCAAGAACACACACACACACACACACACACACACACACAGTCAATGCAGGAGTGAGTACACACATGCAAACGCAGGGATAAGTGCACACTCACAACAGACGTCTCTATATTATGCATGCACACATGCTTCCAAACATTACAAAAACACACATCAAAACGAGCGGAAAAGAAAGTAGGCGGTTATTAAAGAGACAAGAGAGAAAAATGGAGAGATGGAGAAGAGACACTTTACCAGCAATCAAAGATGTGGAGGAGAAGAGAGAGAAGCAGAGGTAGAGAGAGTCACACAAAAAGGGAGAGTTGGCTTCTAATCAGCATTGATCCAAAATTTAGACAAGCACACACACAGGCACAAGCAGTCCCAGTAGGATTAGGACCTCAGCACCGTGTGTGTGTCTGTGTGCGTGTGTGTGCGCACATCCCACGAGACTGATTAGCCATGAATGACTGATGACGGATCTTTGTTGTTTTTTTTTTTACTCTCTCTCTCCCTCTCTCTTTCTCGCTCACGCTCTTTTCTTGTTTTCTTTTTTTCCCAGCTCGGGCAGGAGCATGGGAGGGGATTCACACACACACACACACACACACACACAGACATACAAAGCTACACACAACTCCATGTATATTCAACGAAGGCTCCTGAATATACTTAATGCTTTCATGTGTGTCACTGTGTAACGATCCATGCTGTTCCACGCAGCTGCTTCTCTCTTTTTCTTACTTTCTTCCCCGCTCACACGCAGATGAACCTATTTCCTATTTAAGAGCACATTAGCTGTCTTTCACACCAAATATTCAATCTGTTCCATGTGTACAACTGTGCGGCAGTGTACCTCAGAAAGAGCTGAAGAGGCCGTCCAACCACTCTGCCTTGCTTAACCTCACCTCCAGATGAACCTACAGCCCCCTCCATCCATCTGAGCCCCTGACAGCAAAACAAACTGGACATAGACCCGCATGAATGGAGTCCATTACAATATGAATGAGCCAAACAGAGCTTAAATGAATCAAATAGAGAACCACAACACAACAGCAGAGAAAAGAGCCCCGGCTGAGTCACACAAGTCAGCTCAAGTGACGATGAGTCAGGCATAAATGTGACCCTGAGATGGATAAAAGTCAGCCCGTCTCAGGTGTTGGCTGCCGTGGCGATAAGGGTTGCCGCGGTTGCACTGCCTCACTTTTGCAAGGGGGGTGCAGACCTGTAGATCTGGCGAGACTGTGACATAATGTCTGTCCCCCTGCTAAGTGATGTCACCTCTCTGTCATGTCACATAAGCAGGGGATTGCCTTGACCCCTTGGAAGAAGTGGAAAGCCATAAAATAGCAGAGGGACACACACACAGACACCCCCTCCACACACACACACACACGCACACACGCAAACCCACTTTCTTCAAACACATCTTTTTTTATGCGCTCGTATCATGAATTCCAGCCACAGCAGCCACATATTGACATAACACACCTTGTGTTGTATTTTAAATGAGCGCACTCACCCAACCCCCTACTCCCATACAGACTAAGAACCTGTTTTAGCCCTGTGTTTTGCAGCCTGTTTAAAATGTCATTTTTCTCTCGTTTCTCTGACTTCAAAGGCGCCGCGCTGAGCTCTCACTCCCACTTGCAAAATCCTCCAATCGCTTCTGATTTAGTGAGTTGGCCGTGGGCCGAATAGCACCGGGACGGGCCCGTTAACAACCGGCCGAGTGGTGAGAGAGAGAGAGAGCAAGGCAAGACGGAGACAAGGGTATATGGAGGGAGAAACAAATGAGGCGATGTGGAAAGAGAGAAGCAGCGGGCTGAAATTGAGACAGAAATAGGAGGAGTGCTGAGAGAAGCTGGGCTGCTAACAACACAAGGAGGGGACGGGTGTGTTGGGAGTTAGACAGCGATGGGAGCTGGATATGAGAGAAGAGGGGATCGATTAAAAAGACAGGAGGGTGTGAAGGAGGGTGATGGGGTGAAGGGAGGAATAGATCTCCCAGAAGGAGGAGGAGGAAGCAGGGCTAGAGGACCACTCGAAAAGCCAAGAGGAGTAAAGGAGAAGTTAAAGAGGGAAGCAGAAGGAGAGGAGAGGGGGGAGGGAGAGCATGTGGTTAAAGAGGATCGAGGAAGATGGGTGGAGGGGACGCCTGGCCAGTGAGGGACAGAAGAAGAAGAGAGAGCAAAGAGAGAAAGCACATGGACAGAGGAAGTCTGGCGCTTTCCATTCACATGCCAAGTCATCAGATGGTGGTGTGTGTTCACACCCCAGAGATGTCGCAACCGAACGTACCCCACTCCCTTCAAATCGCTGCTACCCGACAATAAGCAGCTGTTCACATGTTGGGTGAGATGAGAGAAAAGTCTTTCTGTCACTGCGGCGAATGTGCTTCAGAACAAGCCCACGCTCCATTCAAAACCCCAAAGTGAAAAAGATTGAATCACTTCCCGTGTTCGGTGGTTTTAATCATCTTTGCCCTCGTGCGACCTTTCAGGATCAAATCTCCGTCACGCTTCTTCTGAGGTCAGTCTGATTAGATGCAGGGAGACATTCAGCTACATATCTAAACGATGTGCAAGTTTGCTGGAAATATCAAAGCACACACAAGAGTCTAATTTGTAATGGAAATGCGTTTAATGACTTTACTGGCTTTACTTAATCACTTAATGACTTAATGTCTTTAACGTGTCAACAAATTTCAGTCAGTCCCACTCATTTGTCTGACTTCTTGGGCCTCATTGCTGATTTTATTTTTTAAGTTTTTAAAAGATGTGGAAGTTTCACTAATATGTTGTACAGATTTTTAAAACGTGTGTCAGATTTTATAAAATTGTGCTTCATTGCAAAAATTGTAAACAACACATGGTAAACATTAATCTAGCAATTAGTCAATTCACGCAATACTGGCTAACTCTCATTTGATTTTTATGAAATGTGGTTATTTTGACCCCAACTATAAACCCTGAAATTGTCACTGATGTATTGTTCTGATTAATATGAAGTATTGTAGTGAGGAAAAAGCCAGACTGAATTGTTATACCTGACAATGACTACACAGTATGGCTGTAAAAATACTGGTTAATAAATTAATAATAATGCGAGTCTGGGTCCATTCTGAGTTCTACGTGTACGTATCTTTTCTCGAGTTGGCAGTTTACACCCTAGCCCGTCCGCATGGCACCCATTCGTAGCTCAGCTGGCTGCAGCCTCCACCAGCTGTCTCCTCCTCACAGGGGGTCGTCTTGCACACTGCACCCAGGATGTGCTCCTTGTTCCCTGGGTAGCACTGGCGAGGTGAAGGGGGGGGCAGCTATGTCTGAGTCTCATCCACTGCTGACTCATCTCACACATACACACACACACAAGCATCTCCTCTCTCTCGCTCTTTCGCTCACTCGCACTCTTGAGAGGCAGCTGAGACGCCCGGCTGAGGAGTCGGGGATGACGGCCAGTGGGTGCCGTCAGGCGGTGGTAATCTGACTGGATTACCAACCAGGTGGAAACATTCAGCCTCTCTACTCCACCTCCCTCCCTCCCTCTATCATTTACATGCTCATTTTTTCCAGCCTTCTTTTTGTTTTCTTTGCGTCTCTCTTTGTCTTTCCCTCTCTCTCGTTGCTTTCTTTCACCCTGGCCCCTTTAACATAATCACTACTCCACACATGCACACGCAAACTACAGACGCCTGCATCTCTAATTCTACGGGACACACAGACACGTACAAACTTGTGCACGTACACAAACACACAAACTGTCATTCCACATTAGCGGGTGTGAAGGTGTGTTCAGGTGGGAGGAGGATGGGGTGTGTCTCAGCTGTGCTGCTGTGGCGATCAAAGCCAAAACTGAGAAACTTCTAAGAGGGAGGAGGCGTAACTGCGAGCTTTGTGATGAACGGATGGGGTGGCCGCACGTAACACACACACACATTCACAACAGCAAAGAAATACGACATAAATAAAAGACCAAGAATGAAAAATCTGGACAGAAGCGAAACATTGATCATGGTTTATTACTTCATGAAGCACAGGACACACTCCAAGCATTGTAAAGATTCTCTGTATAGTTGTCCATGTGTGCACACACGTGTGACGTGAATGTTGTGTCTTTCTGTCTGCAGGACTATTACTAGGTCACACACACGCACCCTTCCACACGTAACACGCTCGTGTAAACAAAAACCGTCGGCTGTCTGGGAAGTGACACACCTGTTCAATGACAAGCTCTGCCACGCCCTCCATAATGCTGCACACCTGTGCTACTCCAGGCTAGACCTAACCTTAATCACATGCACACTTGCACAACTACTGCCCAGAGGCTAACATCACAGAAAGAGGAAGAGCGAGACGCTGGAATAAAGGCAAAGCAGTAAAACAGGGATGGTAAAGAGAGCAGCACAGAAACAGACAGACAAAGGCTTTCCCACTGCTCCTATCAGTAATCTAAATGCCTGTGTAATATCATTGTGGGGTTTTATCAAATGGGGGCTGAGTCTTATGGCGTTGGTATGCGCCTGTCATTCCATCACCTTGTCAAGCGCGACCATATTCAAGCAGACACCATGCTGATCTAAATAAGAGGCTTCAGCAAATTGATGGATTGCAGGTTTTCTGGGATATGAAGAAACATGGAGGGGGTGAGACGACTTCTGGGTTTTTTTCTTTTTTGGGAAGAATTTCTGTGAGTGATACAGCTGGATTGTAAGGCAAAAAAAAATGTGTGTGTGTTTGTGTGTGTCTTTTTCCAAACATCTGAAACAAACCCCCTACCCCCCCCTGCCCTGGTATGGCCAACACTACATCATATCTACCCCCTGTGCCGAGGCCTAGGGCCAGGCATACAGCTTTCTGAATCTCTAAGGGGGACAAGCACAAAGGTAACCCCCATCCTAACCTCCGAGCAAACACACACACATGCACTCTCACACCCCAACCCCCATCCCAAAACAACAATCCTCTATGCCCATCATGTCAGTCAAAACCCCATCAGGGACATGCATGGAGAGTCTGGATATCTGGAATCTCAATACAGTGTCATGCACCTTGAAACCCAGTGAGAGACCCTCTTGAATATATTTCAATAGCATTATCTCCCTGCATTACTAGGCTGTTTCTCCTTTCAACATTACAGAATCGTTTTAGAAATGGACCATAATACATGTCAGCAATAGCAATATCAGTCTGAGTGGAAAACAATCTGTTCAAATCATTATGCAGTAAACACGCAGGTTCGAAATGTCTTTGTTTCTGGTTTAGTGACTTGGTAATAATTTGTTCGTAAAATTAAAGTCAGGTTTAAAGCAACAATGCATGAAAGGAATAACATGTTTTAACAGTAATATTAATATAATGGAAATTATTGTTGTTGTATTTAAATATCGAACAAATGTAGACGTATATTTATGTCGATTATTTAGTATTAAGCCTACTGCTGAATAATAAATAATAATGATAATACACAGACTTTTGTGTTTTGCGCTAACTATTGGATGATGTTTTAAAAGCTATTGCATTTTAATAGAAATGAATCGTGCACTAGAATTCTCACATATCGTATAAGATAAAAAAAAAAAAACTCAATTTCAAAAAATATATTGGGTTACACTTAATAAAAATGCAACATGGATGCGTTCACGTTCACAAAGACTGTAAAGACAAAACATTTCTAGGACAATGGCAAACTGGGGGTAATCTTTCTAATCAGGGTTCCAGCATGTGAAGCGCCCCAGACCAGAACCGGGACCTGAAGTTTAGATTTCAGCAAACAAACAAATAAATAAATAAATGAAAGGTGTATCGAGCTCAATGCGTCCCGGTGTTTACTGGAAACGTAGTCGCCTGTGTATGAGTCCTGTTTATTCTAAAAAATGCAGACCTCGACGTCTGCGTCGTGTTTTGCTGTGGTGTAAAATTAATGAATATGCAAATAAGTGGGGACAGAGACTATGTCGAATGAAAACACAACCGAAGATATGATTCATAGGTCCGAGCTGGAGAGCGCGATACATTCACAAGAGATAATTGGTGAAATTTCTCATCAGACACGTTTGGATTCATTCACTTAGTCCAGTAGACAGTGTGTGATTTCGAGCGGAGCCCTTTTTCTTTCTCTCTCTCCACGCACACACACCTTCCCATCCCCCCTCCTCCACTATTGAGACAGGATACCAAAGCTACTTGTTAAATCTAATGCATGCACTGTCAACCCATTCGCACCCCGTCACGTCCCCGCTCAATATAGAAACCGGATTTTCTGGTATTACCCGCACCTCTATTAGCCGGAGCTCCCCTCCACTAACCACCGCTGCGACCCTCGGGTTGCGACCAGCACAAAAAGCAGCATGTGCCCCGAACCCACCAACACCAAACCAGTATGCTCCTGGAAGCCATAACCACATGTGACGGAGGAAACGCTGCAACAAAAACTGCAGGAATAAGAGAAGAGCTCAGCTTTAATTTATTGTTTAATGCGAAATAAGCAGTGGAATTACCCAGTTCTAATTAATTACATCAAATGGCAATGATTAGTACTTTACTAATTGATGAAACCATATAAATCTGTGACAAGATTAAGCCACCAACCGCCTAATAATCCCTGTGTGATAGAAGCAATAATCCTAGAATATTTTTTTAAATTATTGAGAGATTTGAAAGTCTAAAACAAAAAGGAGGCGTGTCGTAAATTTAAAGTTAATCTAATTTGCAAAAGGCTGCAAATGTCCCTCCTTGATTCATATTTTACTTTTACGCAAGGCCCAAAATGCTAAATGGACAAGTTACCTTTATTTTCACATTTCTCACACAGCAAGCAGTTGTGCCATAAACAGCCCATTAAATAAAGTAAAACATAAAACTCTTTAACATGCAGGCGAGTTGTTGCCCGTGTCTGAGTGACCAGTGAGCCGCAGACTGAGCCGTTTACTTCAACTGATCAATTTCAGTTTAGCCCAAAAATCGTCAAGGTTTCCCAAGTTTGCATTATAGAGAACATATGCTCCAGACAAGAGACCGATTTTTAAAGCTATCGTCATTTCATCCGTGCACAAGAAAAGGGCTGCATTCAAAACTGACCTGTGTGCGGAGCCATGGAAAGGTGGGATGAGTAGTATTTCCCGGGCTGGAAGTGAGCGGGGTGCTGCATGGAGCCGTGGCCGCCTGGCGCCATCCGAGACGCGGCACTGTGAACCAACGCGCTCCGCTCTGTCAGGAGGTGCGGAGGAGCGAAATCTCGGCTTTCCATCCCGGTGAGAACGGATAAATCCCAAATCCAAAGTAAAATCCGGAGGCACCGAAGGTCTCAGGCACCCAGATGCAAATAATCCCTTTTATGAACTTCGGGGTCCCCTCGCATTGAGCGGACTTTTGGCTTTGCAGGGTAGAAACTGAGTCCCCGTCATGTCCTACAAAAGAGAGAGCAGGAGACACGTCAAAGCGCTGACAATAATGAGCCAGCCAGGGATATAGTGCTGTAGAGGGGCTGAACCGAGAGGCAGTCGCTGCTCATGTTTAGACAAACAAGCAATATTTACCAAAAAAATGTTCATGTTTCACGAAAACGTTTAAAAAACAAGGTTTGCATGTTATTCTCTCTACTTTTGTGCGATCCCGTAGCGACGATTTATGTCCGGTCCAGGAAGGCGAGTAAAGTCTGTTCTGGATAAAAAAAAGGTGGGTGAACGGAGTTTATGTGGATTTACTCTGCTCTACATCGTTGGCCCCAGCTGAAGAGTTTTGCCCCCTCCTCCTCATCCTGTGACCATACACGACGCAAAGAACGCACACGGGAGCTTTCTTTATCAGCGAAAAGAATGGAGAGGAAAGGGGGGAGAGACCTGGCTCAGGTACAGACGAGCGATGCATATACGGTACAAGAGTTCACAGCGGTAAAAGCCCTTCTCGATTAAAGACGAGTTGTTAAGTCTTTAAAGTGAGCAAGAACCGGCCATAAACAAGCGGGACCTGGGAGGCTCTAAATATGACATGTGCAGAAAACCATGCGCAAAGCGTAAATGCGCAAAAGGAGGCTTTTATCCTAAATTATGGCGACTAAACTCTGTCCCGTAACATTAAGCAGACACGCACGATTCGACAGTGACTTTGTGCAAATGAAGTTTGGTTTCTTCTCCTTGTTCCGTTGCTTTAACGTTATATCTGCTGTACGTGCGTGTAACACGTGTTTGCGTCACTTTACTACACTGTACCCTCATTATGCTAAAGCAGATTACTCCACGGCCATACAATAACATACACGCGTATTGTATAGTATTACCAGTGTTTATTGTGTTAATATATGACTCTAATGTACTATACATTAAATCAGCATTAACAGTTGTGTCCCAAAACTTGTTCTGCCCTTAATGTGACTTTTTTACAGTTTGCGCCACTGTGACCAGGATCTTTGTTTGTAATGGTGCTTGTTAATGAAACAGCTGTACTAATAACTAAGCGGTGGCCTTTGCCTCCTGACAGTGGTACACGCCATGCATCTCTACACATACAGTAGATATATGCTACACTGTAATCACAAACACAAATCAAATCACCTCTATGCTCCAGTGCGAAAGAGGGGAGCAATAAACAGTGAAATAGACTAGGAAATCATGGCTCTATATGTACGTCTCATAGCCCAGGTCATTTACTTAAGCAGGGCCTCCTGTGACGCTCAGATAGAGCTGGGTGCCTGTGTTCACCAAACACATCGCAGCGCTCCGTCTATTAGGCCTTTCAATGCATGGCACGTCTATCTAGCGCTCTGTAGATGCTGATAGCGCCTCGCAGAAATCAACGATAATGGAACAAAGAAAATATCAAATGCTTTGGTGGACCAGGGGCTTATGAAGTGCACAAGAATATACGCTGCGTGAGCTCGAATACTCAAAGTCCCCTTTGACGCGCGCGCGCACACTCACACATGCGATGCTCAAGGACTCCAACTTTCAGGAATTGCGTTTTTTGGGAAGGGGATCTCCGAAGTTCAGAAGCACTGTCAGAGCCTGCGCGTGTTGTACGCCCAAAACACTCCCAAGCATAAAATATCCAGCGCATGCAAACGTCAAAATGCTTCCCACGAGAATATCTGCGAGTGTATTTAAATTATTTAATCACCTGTTTGTTTGTGAGAACCACGTCAACGCGTCTGACCACATCAGGTCGACGGTGGGAAGAAATTTGGGGTAAAAAAGCAAAAGAAACTCAGGCTGCTGCAAGCGCACTGGGAAGGCAAAATGGACTCTCCCCTGTCCCCTATGGCTGTGAGAAACAATGGACCTTCTCTACAGGACATCAATCATAAACCACTCTCATCTGACGTTTGTCTATACATTTTTAAATTTGCAGGCCTTAAACACACGTCCTCCGTGTTTACATTGTACGTCAACAGAGAGCCACTCAGGCTGCATTTAACAACCTGGAGCTAAATCCCGTACTATGGCAGGCCACGCAAACAAGACGACGTGAACACATCCTGCATAACAGTTTGGGAAAATGATCTTTTGAATCCAGTGTGTGTGTGTGTGTGTGTGTGTGCGTGCGTGGGTGTGTGTGTGTGTAAGGCTTTAGACTTCCTTCCACTTCACCTATAGACTCCCCCAAATCCCATACACGTCTCTCTCTCTCTCTCTCACACACACACACACACATCTACAAAACACGCACACACGACAAACACCCCTCTACCACCACTACACTGCAAAGGCTCAAATTATTACCAGACAAAATCCCACAACCCATACTGTTCAAAGCAACAAAGCATAAATTCCCCAAATCAGCATCCATTGGTATGTTTTCAGATCGAATACGAATGTAAATGTGTGTTCAGCCAATTCCTTTACAGTCACAATTGTTTGCGTGCACTTTTGAAGTGTTTCAGGTCCAGAGGCCAACTCGTTGTGTACAATAGTTTTGCAATAAAGTAAAGTCACAACGCGATCCCTGAAATGTTGCCACTAAATTGGGATATTGAGAGGCCGGCTAAAGAAGAGAGGCGAGCCGGGCGAGGAGAAGACAGCCCGGCGTCTACGCAGCCTGCATACCGAGGGAGGAAGCAGGGAGCACTGCAGCTTGCAATAAAACTCTCTGTCTCGCTCTGTCTTAAACGCACAGTAGGAAACTAACAAAGAAATGACGTTCAGTTTTTAATCGGGCGCGCTTGTGAGCGAGTGCCTCTGAATAGTCGTGAATAAATTAGAAACACAAAAGTAATTTGGCTGTGATGAGAGGTCAAATCAAAAAGTGACACACATATCGCCCACAGCTTAGTCCAACACGCCGGACAGGAGACGAACCAGGGGATCCGGCTCTTTTCCACATCCATCACAAATCCTTACTATGTGCTTTAATTAAATTATTACATATAGTAAACATGCATATCTTTACATGATCGTTCTGTGCTGTGCAGCAGAGCACAATATCAGCTTTGTTTTGACTATTCGCTTCTCATATTACAGCAGAAATATAGCGAAGTCTTCTGAAAAATAAATGCATCCCTATAAAACGATACATTTAGATCCACCTCTACTGCAAGACGCACCAAAATAAAATCTGAATTCAGTGAAATCACCAAAGACGATAAAACACGGCTGTAAAATAATTTGCTACTTACTGATAAGTTATGTCCACTGCCTGACGAGCAAAGTACAATGAAAGAAAAAGTATAAAAATGTTCAAAGTAAAAATCCCCGAGTCGCAGAGATGAGACATGTGGGATTGATTACATCCTATGCTGCTGCAGACTGTGCCGTGCAGTCAGTTGAGGTATGGGAGAGACGCATCGTAGAAGTTCAGGCTTGTAGTGAATCGAGGCTCGTTCATGCAGCTTGAGACTCAGACATGCCGGGAGGAGGAGGAGGAGGATGGAGGTGTGTGTGTGTGTGTGTGTGTGAGTGTGTGTGTGCAAGGAGGGGTGAACGCGCAGGCCTATTGGTTTGAGTACGACAATGTGAAAGCGTGCCCGTGAGGCGCTCCCCCTCCTCCGCCTCCAACCCCACCCTACCCTTTCCTACCCCACCTCGACTCACCCCCCCCCTTCCACAATCTGCGGTAAACACGGGCTGCCATTGGCTGTAGCTCCGAGCCAATGAGGAAGCCGCCGGAGCCGCGGAGCGAAACGGCGGGCGTTTGATTTGCAGCCCTCGGCGCACTGCGTGCACAAACAAATGCGAGGAGACAGGCGGCACAGCTCGGCGTTGTTCTGTGTGTAGCGAGCAGAGGAGCTGGAGCCGTGCGGTGCTGCCTGCACTTTCTGATCACTGGTGGAGAGCAAACAGCATCTAGCCTATTCTGTGTGATCCCACTGTAGTTCAGTTCAGATGCTGCGTGTGCTCGGAGCCCATATCATTATTTTGCTGTGTGACAGCGATGGTGTGATAGTTTTATTGATGCTCCTTTAGGGAAATCCGCTTCTTCACTTGCCACACTGCAAGTGTTTTGCTAAATAAATCCCTATTAGCCGAATATCGTTGGATTTATTGGACTTGTAGCTTCTGTTTGCATTTTGCGCACACGGGCCTGTGCATAACCACATAAAGATAAGACCAGTTGAGGACTAATAGGGCTGAAGTGTGACATTGAAAATATGTCCAGTGCTGTGTTGGGAGTAGCTAAACGTAAAAGAGACATTTATTTACGGAGAAGCTTCACAGGTAAAGTCTGTAGTATGTTTGATATTATGTTTACCTGTCTCCCCCTTTGTCTGTCTGTCATACACACACGGACAAATTGAATCACTGCGTAATTTGAAAGCATTGCTGTCCTCGGGGTTAGCCTTGCGCACGGTTCAGTAATTCAGCCAATTAAAAGTGGAAGGATATGCGCTTGTGTGTGTCCATGTCGAAATATATGAGCTGCTATAGGCTAATATTGCCGTTCGGGTTTGTTTATCTGTGAAGGCAAGGGGTTAAAACTCGTGGCTTCGGCCCTGTGAGGTTCCTGATTGGCTGGCACGTTGCCAGAGCACTGTCAATCACCGAGTGTAAACAAGGCTCTGATTGGCTGCTGGCCAGTCCGCACTGGGCTGCCTGAAAAAAGCAATTACTGCCCCTGCGGTTTCAAGGCGGCCCTGCGCTGAACGATGAAAGGAGATAAGGAGGGGCGGTTTCAAGGCGCCCCCACGGCGAACCCCGTTGGCCCCAGAGCAAAAGGAGAGTCAAGAGTGACTAAATCAAAGGGAATACGGTAAAAGGGGGGAAATTACACGTTGTATTAAATATAGAGGCTAGATTCGCGGAATGGTGCAATAACAACTTTGTGTTTAGAAAATGGAGGAGAGAAAGGCAACAAGAACCGGAAAACTGCTATTGTGCTGCAGCGAGGGAGCTTCTTTCTTACAAACGGAGGGGGAGAAAAGTTTCTTTCCAACGGAGACGATGGAAAGAAGGCGATAGGTCTGTTAAACACGCCTAAACATTTTCTCACGTAAATGTTAAAATGGTCCGGACTCGTCTCTTATTGTGATGTCGCGCATAAAGCGCTGACTGAAACTTTTTATCGCGAGCAATTAAGTGGAAATTTCCGCTTTTAGCTTAAACAGCAGGGCAGATGTAATAAATCATGTTATTGTTTGTGACAGAGGAACATTAGATACAGGTAAATATATCTTTACATTTTTATTTTCATGTGCACCCTATAATTAAATAAACGCAATAAACAAACAATACAAAGACTAAGTTTACATGAATATTATATAAATTGTGAAGTTATATATAGAGTCTATATTTTTAGGATTTATTATTGGAATTATTTTATTAGCTTTTCTTCAACCCAACAATGCAAATAAATAAATACAAAAAATCCTGTTATGAGTCATAAGCAGTTTTTAGCTGAACCTGTTCAGAGCTGACAAGAGTGAAGATGCGCCTCACAAAGTAAATGCAGACTAAGTGGTGTCCCTTTACATTTAAAAACCGAGAGCCCACTCTGTTGCTTTGGGTTCAGCCCCAAACACAACACGCTAGACAAAGGAGACCCGAGCTGGTCTGCAGTCGATAGATAACTTGTAATTTGAAGGAGCAAAACGAGACTTTCATCTAGACGGTGAAATTAATTGATACATTTATAATTCAAATCAAATAACGTCAAAGGGAGCAGATTTATCACGTCCGTAATTAGATAATCATTACCCTCTTTTTCCATTTACATAGCAGACTGCATTCCAAAGCCCTGCGATCTCCAGTGGAGTCCAGCCACCACGTGTCTCTTTCACACACACATTAAACAAAAAGCTCAAATATTCTGCTCACCTCCATTATATTACTTCATATTTAGAACAGCAAACCCATTGTGACACATTACTCGTGCACTAGACCTCAATAAGATGACAAAACACACGCAATAAATAAAAATAACAGCCTGTAAGTTTTAAAGATTTTTCTGCAGCCACAATACCAAACCGGCATAATTAATAATATTTTCTAAAAAAGTGTTTTCCGTCACAGGTTGACTGCTTGGACTAATAGCAGACCCTATTTGTTACAGCCGACAAGCGTGCAGGCTTATTACAACTCCTATCACTGTAAAACCTAAATAAATCTTTTTGGGAGAATTTTCCATCGCCAGTAAGTTAGAAAAAATGGCACTGTCACTTTTCTCTGATTCCAACAGCTTAAGACAGCTCGTAGCTGGACACGTCGATATAGTCTGTACAGACAGTCCCCTTCACATACAGCCCATTGTAGGATATATTTCTTCTGAATGACTTGGTTTCCCTGTTCTCTCCCCCAATAGTGTTGTCCTCAGCACTAATGACAGAGGAACAATAAAGAATCCTGTTCCGCAGTTCACAAAGGGGTCCGCCACTTAAAACAGAAATCTGCATTTAATTTATTTAGTGACAAGGAAAAGCCTTTTATAGCTTGATTTTTATTGGTTCTTTTTCACTTGAAACGTGGGGGTTGGGTGTGTGTAGTGTGTGTGTGTGTGTGTGTGTGTGTGTGAGAGAGAGAGAGAGAAAGCATAACACACGCACCCCAGCCTCCTTTGGTCCGTGTGCCAGCGCGAGCTACCCTATACTGTAGGGTGGGGGCGCACGGATAATTAATGCGGATTGACTGATTGCTCTTGAAACAGACCGGGCCTGCGCACGGATTGTCCTCGAGCAATGAAGCGTTCCTGACTGACACTTCCCACCTTCCCTTCTTTGCTTCCTCCTTCCTTTTTCCCTCTCTCCTTCACATGAGACCGTAGCTCCGGACTCTTCCTTCGCGGCGAGCAAGGCACATATTCCGGCCACTGGTGCGTCTCCAAGCTTGTCCGCGCTCTTGAAGTTCGCGCGTCTGTTTCCCAAACCTAAATAAATATGTTGCCTAAATACAGTTTTTTGATCGTTTTTGTTTCCACATGCAGGTTGAACGATATTTATGCGCAGCGTGACACGCGTAAGTCAAGCGTTCCTCCAACTTCACCTCAGGAGTTATGCCTCCGTAAAAAAGGCGAACAAGCTATTTTCCGCGCATTAAAAAGTGAATGAAGTGTATTTGAAGTGGGGGACGTTTCCTCCACTGTATCCCCAACATTAACTGAATAAACTTTTACACGTCCAAATAGGGTCGTGTTTAAAAAGGCATAATTCACAGTCAACGGGAACCACATTGGCACTGCTCCTTTTAAATGAGGTCCAAATGGAGAGCCGTCTCCATGGGAGGCCCTCCATACAGGGCAGCCATCCTATTCTCACCAGATATTTCTGATAGCGCTTTAATGATGAGAATTTCCAAACAGGGTCGTTCACCAGGGAGACGCCCGGGCTATCTAAAGGTGGTGTAACCCCAAGAGACAATGGAGAAAAGAGGAAAGCATGCGAAATGTAGCACTGCCAGGCTTAGAGACAAGGTATGAAAAACAACGCGGCTCTGTGCGCGCTGGGCGAGTGTAGCAGCAGCGATGCGGGTACATCGCGCAGAAACTTCTTTTCTTTCTCTTGGTGGCCAACACACCGTAAATATCAAGCCCAACAAACAACAGCGTCATCCATAACTGTTTAGAAGAAGACGTGATGAAGCCAGAAGCTGAGTGGACACAAAAACAACATGACCTTTTCTTCTCTGTGTGCGCAGGACAGATGCTGCTGTTTCTGATCGTCCTGACAGATCGGCCAGAGAGCTTCATGCCTCACAACGGGCCAGGAAATGTGGAACGGTTGGCACGGGAAATAAAATAGTGGAGTAAAAATGCTGTAGCGCTCGATCAAGTCGCTTTAAAAGGGTTGAATTGTGGAGCCGTGCTGTTGACTAAAGGCACATCAGACACCTTTAGATCAAGAGCGTGATTCAGTAGACGACGGTGATGATGGCGATGATGATGGTGACGGTGGGAATAGCTTGGGCACCAAATTAGTACCTGTCAGACTGTCATATATCCGACTGTAACCACCACCAGGCCTGTATGGATGAGATGAAAGCACCACCATCTATTTCTGGGCCATCAAGACACGCAGGTGGAGGCTTTAATTATCATTACCATTGGAACACAAACAGCCAGAACGTGCAGCCCTGTGTTAGTAGTTGCAATATAAGCTCCTGTTGTTTACAGTCAGACGCGGAAAGAAACTGAATCTTAACAAATAATAAAACGTTAATATTACACAGGCCAATAATGGGATTCAACGGAAATCATATGTGTGATGTGCCTCCCAAAATATAACCACTCTCACAGAAAACGTAGTTTTTTTCACATTTCTCAGAGATGCATGGTGACAATAACTCAGGCCAAACTGGAGACATCTCCAAAGCATCCAACGATGTGAAAAGTAGAAAAAGAGCAGTGGCAATCCTCACTGGCCTATATCTAGAATGGGTTTTTGAGAGGGGGGTCAACAGGTCACATGACCTTCTGAAAGCTCCCTAGATTCTAGTCATGTAAAATGGTATGTTTCAACAACAACAATTACGCCTTTGAGTAACTCGCAACTTAAGAAAGCGCTAGTTACACAACAGCAGCTGACTCTTAAGACAAAAACAGGATTCAAAAGCATCCAACACCAACCAAACATTTTCAGTATTTTGTAATTGTGTCCTTTTGGAGACTGTTGCTTAACTCCACTCGTCATCTTTTGACCCTGTTATTCATGAAAGTTTAAACAAGGCAGAAAATCAGATCAGAAGTCTCATCTCTCAAAAGAACTAATACTAGAACTAGTAAAATCTAGCTTTGGCTTAATCAGGTCTCTCTTATTAGTTGTGTAAATTATACACACTAAAACTACTTTACGACATATTTGAAAATTCTAATTATTCATGCTTTTACTAATCTGTCAAACCTTTGAGCCCTGCTCAGACAACATTCATGAAATGTACTTTATCTTGTGTTTCAGTGTTATTGTTGTAGATCATCAGTGAAATGTGCAAATAAAATAAAATAAAATAAAATAATAAAAGTCAGTTGAGACATAGACAACGTTAAGCAGGTGTTTTATGTAGATTTTCTTACAGCGGACACTGAGGCATAGCAGCAATATCAAGATGTTTATTTTCTTTCCTGCAGCTAATGAGCTAATGTGTACGTTCAAATGCAAATCAGGACATTTTGTATAGACGTGAATTTGACTTGACTCCAGCAGAACAATCAGTCATTAATTAGACATGTGGCTGCAAGCCTGCAACAAAATTATATGTAAATAAATGGAAGATTGACCTCTTACAACGCAGAGTAGCCTGGTGAATAATGCTTCTACTGGTTCTGAGTATGTTCTGTAAGATTCCCTGCTCTTATGTTAGATCAACTGCATTAACTTTGCTTTTTTCTTTACATTATTGAACTGTGTCAGATGAGAAATGTGACCCCGGAGAAGACTTGTGTCACCTTCGATGGATGTGTGTACGGTCAGTGGTGGTGCCAAATGTGTGTGTGTGTGTATGTGTGTGTGTGTGTGTGTGTGTGTGTGTGTCAGATAATTCGGTATCCTAACACCGTCGCGTAACCTAATATAACACAAGTAGTCCTTGACAAACTTTAACACCCAGCACCGAAGCAACATGGTTGAATCACCGTGCGTGTGTTTGAGTTGGTGCGCCTGCGTGTGCACCGCAGCACTGGCACATGCCCCCCACCCCAAATATTAAACCCCCATAGTAAGTGCGTATTCATTGCTGAGAAAACAGACATTTCAGTGGTACATGCATGTAGAGACTGGTCCTACCTGTCAGGCAGCGAACACTGGGCTAGAAACCAAACATCTAATTTTCTGGAACCTTTGTTTTAAATGAGAAGGGCCGCGACGTGCTTATTGTTTGTCTGTTCAAAATTGACAGTAAATAAATATAAATTAAATAAGTCAACCTTCCGGCCACGACGAACATCTTAAAGGCTCATGTCCATAAATTCCAAAACACAGCGAACAATAACCTCCGCACTTTGGTTCAATCACACTTCTAACGCTTACGCATAGTATGAAAATAAACACCTACCTATAAAACGGCGTCTCCTTAAGACAGGATTGTATTTATGGCTTTAAATTGAAAAGTCATAATGTATATATTCGAATATTTCCTTCTGCTAAAACCTGACAACTAGAAAAAAAATCCTGCTTACTCTTAAACCAACGCGCATTCAAATAATGACTTAAATGGTTCTTCCTTCCACGCTACTAGCTCTCTGCTGAATTTATCCACCGAGGGGCTTTCCCGACTATCAGCGCCGGATCCTGTTTGTGATATCTGGATGACGCGTCCTCTCTCTCCCACAGTGGAGCAAAAGCGCTGACATTAAACACAACTACTGAAGAAACTCTCTCTCCTTCTCCTTTCCATGCACTGTCTCGTGTCGTCTGCAAGATCATGGGAGGGGAACAAGGGCATCATCCAGCGTGCTTGTGAGTTACACACAAGGAATACACCCACTTCCATTCCCACCACCAAACATATAATGTACGTAACCTACATTTACGCACCAAGGCGCGCACACCTTTCCCCTCAGACCAGTCTTGTTTTGTTTGCAAGCTGAACAGGATCTGCGCATGAAGTTGGAGAAGGCCTATCGCTACGTTCACACTAATATTCTGATATCCAGCATGAGATATGCACCAAGCCGGCACCTTGCTCGCCTCGCGCTCCACAACTTTCAAGGTTTTGCATGTTTCTTTTGCTCTGTGTGTGTAAGGCGTAATGGCAGGCAGGCCAGACCAAACTGCCAGGGTTTTATTTGAGAAAAAAGAAAACAACCCCCCCTTCCATATAAATGTAATTGCTATATGTTTATAGCAGTGGTTGTTTGCTAAATGATAGGCCTAATTGCCGCCCGGAGGTCACAGTTTACCCACCTTTTTAAAAATTCACCAGTACATTAACGCCTTACGAGAGCTGCTTTGCCGAGTTTCAGAGGCGTTTTGCTCTGGAGATGAGCGGCCAGGCGCAGGCACACGCTGCCTAGCACACGGCTTAAATTCTAAAGAACAATATGAACATTTAGAAAGTCCGTGGTATGTCTGAGCATTTGCCCCGCAGCATTTGATCAAGTCCAAACGGTCCCGACAAGTTTGTGCGTAAAAGTGAATTTATGTCCCGCTGTTGCTCCACAGAATGGGAGCTCGGTCTGCCTCGCTGTGTCGCTCTGGATTAAAGAAACAAAAGCACACACAGACATCATTTCCATTAAGGAAAGTCTTTTACTAATAGAGCGGACACCAATGCGTCAAAATGAGGCGCAGGTTGGAGATGAACGCGGAAGAGGCAACATTTACGATTGGAAGCAATCGCAGAGTAATAATTGCGGTGGCTGCTGGAGTAGTTTTCCCTCTTTCCCAAACAGGACCCCAGTCTTCGCTTTCTCCGCTTCTCCCCTGGCTGCCCCCACTGGCTGCCCCTGCGGGTCATTGCTTTAGGAGCACCACGTCACCACGTTAACCCCTGCATCCCCGCGTCCGCGACTGAAGAGGGGCATAAAGCCCTGTGGGAGAAGCGAGCGAGGGGAGGCACACTGGGGTGAGACGACCTCCAGGGGCCCCGAAGGGCGGGTCCAAGCGCTTCGGCAAAATGAGGAACAGGTTTCCCTCGATTTAATTTGAATCGGTGGAAATACTCCCTACTACTGCTTATATTAGAATAACTGTTGTAATTAGTCTGCGTGTGTTTACTTATTGTTGTTACTTTGTGCTGACACTGCACAAGCTGTCGTCATGAATTTAGAAACTTTTCTTCTCTGGCAACGCCACTAAAATCAAAAGCAGCCCAAAAACATTGGGAAACTCTCATGAAAACACCCTTTTCTCATTTGTACAATACACTTTGTATATAAAATTGCTAAATTAGTTTGTCATATCATGTAAATTTACATCAGCCTTTACCAGATGTTTGTGTTTATTTGTGATTCATCTTCCTGATTTGATTTTCCAACAAAACAATATTTGAATTATTGCATTGCTCGTTCATTTAAGATCAAAAACACCCAAATAATCGAAATGCCCTGATGGAACAATACGATCATAATATGGCCCACATGCATCCCAGGATGTGAAGTATTCTTTAGGTCAGAGTTAAGACATCTGACTAGAATGACATCAGACAACGGCAAGAAATATGCTTCTCCAGCCCCAAAAGGCAAATCCACTTAGACAAACTCACCAAAGTTCAAGCAAAATAATTCTATTATGACTTTCTCAAACCACGTCTGCTCTCATCAGCCGTGTTGAAAAATAGAAACTATGCTCAAGACCAAAAGCAACAATACATACATAAATCCTTCCAGTATGGTTTTGGGTTCTGCTTTGCAAGGATTTATGGGAAGGGGAAGTGGGAGGGTCACAGCAGACCCCACCCACCAAGGAACACGACCTTTATTTATCTTTATATAATGACTTACTGTTGCATTGTGGGTCATGCAGCTAGTCCACGCACTTAACTCAGTATTTTAATTTACATTGAAGGTTCAATAGACATGAGATATTTTTATCTTAATAGACCTATTTTGATCTCGACATTTTTAATTATATATATATATATATCTTTACATGCACATTTTAGTGTTCAGTCATATGTCTGTCAGTTACTTTTCATGTTGTTTGTATAGATTAATTTATTACAGAGTAATCTATAACATATTCATTGTATTTCTGTGCCAGTAAACACTTAAATAACTTATGCCTGGTTATGTTTCACCTGACAGTTGATAATTAATTTGTAAATCTGTCTAAATTCCATAGTTCCATTCCATAATATATTCAGGTTGTTTTCTTCCTCTGGTCGTTGTCTCTCAACTAAAGTTTCAGCTGCTGAAAAAATCCACATAAAAACTGACCTCAGTCTGAACAGTTAAGCAGATGCCATCCACATCCATCAATCTACTCCAGCTCCGCTGCATTCAGTCGAACCATGGCCTGCAGCTTGAAATGCGACCCTTCCCTCCTCATTAGCACAATCCCAAACAAGACCAGTTTACAGCCAAACTCCTGACCAGCCCAGGTCCTCTCTGATCCACACTCTGTTACTGTTGGGTAAACACACCTCCGTGAGAGGTGTCAGGTGGTTTTCACTCCTGGTTTTCCTCTCATACTGTGCATTATATATGATGCACCTGTTGACGCTGTTATGTCCTGTGGCACTGAAGCAGCCTTGTTCCTGAGGCAACACACATTCTTTGCTTGGTGGGTGTGAAGGTCTTTAAATAGTATCATTTTCTAAATTGTTTTCCAAGTGTCACACAGTACTTTATGCTATTATGTGGTAAACACATCTGTAATGTTCATTACATACAGAGCAGCTGCAGAAAAGACAATACTTGTCGTTTAGAGCATGTATTTCTGAAACGCTTTTAAGCCGATCACGATTCTATGGACATTTGATGGTATTGATAAATGTGGACAAATGTTTGAGATCTACTCCAGATGTGATGCTTATCACTTGCCGTGTTGTGATGCAGTTGCTCGTTCCTAGTTCTCCACACGTTCTGCTCGTCTTGACGCGTGCATGTGTGGACTGGTGGTGTTTGCGTGTGACACAGCTGCCACAGGTTAAGAATCCAACATTAAACCTGCCTCTGGTTCCAATTTGAGGCCAGCTCTTCTTTGGCAAATGGAAAACACTTCAAGGTGCCATCGGACCTAAACATGTGGTTGGTTTCTACAGTTTACATGGTCACGTGAGTTTTGGAGCTGGTTTGCCCCAGAGGCAAGTGCACAGACACACACTCGCATTTAAAGAGGCCCAGTGACCCCATAGGTGAGACTGCAAAGAGACTGCCACAAAAGGGTGCGCTAAGAGAGCAAAGCATTCTGGGACATGACTTTTCGCCAAGACACTAAATTCTTTCATCTTTACTGTCATATTGTAATGCATGTCATTCATAAAGAACTGTTACATCGTGAAACACATAGTGCTTTTATCTGGAATCTGCCATGTAGGTCTTCATCTCTCCATATGAGTTATGTAGGCATATTTTAAACAGCTGCATTAAAACACAGCGTACTGAAGTGACAAACAGAGACGTCTCTTAAACCTCATGCCAGGCCATGCAGCCCTTTATGCCATCGTCCATCCTTCGCCCTCTAAGCTTTTTTGCGTTGCAGCTGCTAATGCAGCAGCCAGAACTGAAACAAAGCTAGCTTTGTGACTTCCCCCTCCCTTCCCTGCTGTCTGCTGACGCGTTTGCTTGTTCTCCATGTCACCCCCTAGCCCTTGTTCCCCTTCCAATCTTTCACAAAAAACTTCTTTTCTTCCTTTTATCATTTTTTCCCCTCTTCTCCCCACATCTGCAGCAGCATCACGCGGCCTGGCATGGCCGTGCTGGAGAGTCATGTGATCGCTCCAGTGGCTGCTGTCTGGGAGAAGAAAAGGGAAGTGTGTGTCAAAACCCGTTTGTGGCCCAGCTGGGAGGTCAGAGGTCAACTCCACGCTGATCTAAACTGTTCAAACCACAAAAGAGCAGACTCAATTTTACTCTTGCTCTCTTGTTTCCTTCTTTTTTCCCTATCTCTGATGCTATCTTTGCTTTTTTCTTCACTTTTTGGACTCTGATCTGACCTGAATGTCTCTCATCAAAGACTGAGCCTGGCTGTGATTAAAGATGTGCAGATGCGGAGACAGCTCTTAAACAATAGGCCTAAAGCAAGATACCCACTCAATAAATAAGCATCCCAGTCTCTATTGCTCATGAAGTCCTTTAAAGCTCAAAACTGAGCTTGAGAACCTTGATATACAATACAGGACATTGTTTCTATCACTATACACAGATCTACAGATTCAGACTAAAACTAGATTCACGAGACCTCAAGCTTAACACTGGTTACTTTCATTTGGAGGACTTGTGGATGGTGAGCTCCATCTCCGGATCTAATGCCACACGTAAAGCTTTATAAGTTTACCTGATCGAGGCTACCGAGCACATCAGTGCTGCTACAGGTGCAGAATCAGGACGTACTGGTGTGTTTCACTCTGTCTGTGAAACACACCAGTACGTCCTGACAGAGCTCCTCCTTCATCCACTGCGACTTCTTCATTCAACCTCTGTTTATCGTGCGTTTTAGTGAGTGTGGTGAATCCAAAGTGATAAAGTTCCAGAGACGTGATTTAGCTGATGTGTGGGATTGTGTGTTGCATTTGCAAGGTTTGTGTGCTCATAGTGTAGTTACTGTTATGATAACTGCTCTGTGTTGCTTTTATTTTAACCAAAGTGGTTCTGGGACAGACCTCAGTTGTTGTTTAGTTTAGACTAGAACTCATCCATTTACTAAATAAAATGGAATCATTCTGGTTGTTTTTCTGTTTCTTAGGATGGTTAAAAAGAGACACAAAGCAATGGCTTGTGCAACAGAAAGATATTCTAACACTACACTCCTGCTTTCTGACTCTTTGCCGCTTTCCTCTTCCAATATTACCCCAGCAGCTGCGTCCATAAAGACACATGTCGATGTGACACGTTGTGGAGGACTTTACATGAGGCACATGCATTAAAACATCCATCTTACTTGAATGGAATTATTCCACCTCTCTTACCGCCTCCTCTCTCTCTCTCATCTCATCTTGTATAGCAACAAGTGGCCTCTTCCACAGATGAATGTCTACAGCCATGGTAATGCAGTTTGCTCCTGACACGAACCAAATGGAGCTGTTCCAGTGCTTGTGCTCCGGGGTGACAGGTAAACATAGAGGATGTGAGTTTACTGTTCACAAAATTAGAACAAGTGTAGACACACTTGCACATAAAAACACAGCAAGGTTTTCTCATGTTGCGTTTCTCTTTTCCCTTTCTCCTGCTCTTGATCAACCTGCCTAAACAGGCTACTAAAATAAAATTTTAGTGCCGTGGTAATGTTGCAGAGCAGCATGGCGCCACAGCTAATGGGGGATCATATCTACATCCCTGCCCCTGCACCCAGCTCCGTGTTAAACCCGTGCGCCTGTCATCATCTTGCACGCTCTGCGCTGGATACGACGGGCCCGAGAGTTCAAATGTCTGCACATAAAATAAAAATAGAGTTTCAACAATGTGGTATTTCTGTGTTACAGAGGTTATAAAGGGAGGAGAGAAAGAGCCAGTGACCGTGCTCGCAGGGATCTGTCTACTGTTGTGGAGGAAAGGTTGGCCGCAGCGGTTGTGTGGTTTGTGAAATTCCCCCAGCAGGGCTTGATTTAATTTAGAAACTGCTCTTCGTGGAGAAAAAGAAAGGAGATAAAACAAACAAAACCACTAGTTTGGTGATTAATGGCAATTAATGACCAATTCTAGTGAGTTAACCCCCCCGACGCTATATGTTACTGATAATTAGGCATCGCTGCAAAAACATGATGCATGTAGTGTGAATGTTCTGCAGACAAACTCAATATGCCTAAATGTTTTATCAAATCAGAGGCAAGTCGTGCTCGCCAGTGAAAGTGTGTGTTCGTCATGTGAGCGGAGCAGTATTAGGCCTTTCTGGGGAGTTATCCATTAATTCGGGGTTAAAGTCCATTTGCATCCAGACAAAAGGGACGTAGACCATCCATCTCCTCACTGAGGGGATGGGGGTAAGGGAGAGAGTGTGTGTGAGCATATTTGCATGAGTGTGTGCGTGCATGAGAAGGAGGTGAACCGTCCTCTTGCAGATAAATCTGTTGCCCTCAGGGGTGCGTTTACATAGGTGAGGACTGACTGTTCTACAGGCCCAGAGTGATTTATCTGAAAACACCACACACACACACCACACTTCAATATGGATGAAGCCCTTATTTCACTTGCATCCTGCGCAGAAGCCTCACTGCTGCACACAAGCACATATACATCCGAAGATATATATATATACATATACACCCACACACTTGTCCACAAATCCATACCTTAAATCAAAGGAAAGTATCGAAACGGGAATAAATTCTATATTTGATATGGGATAAAAGTTGATTTCGAGTTTGCGCAGGACTTTTTTTCTTGCTGCAGCTGCCTTCTCATCCTGCTTGTAGATCCTCCGTCACACACCCACAGAAAGGATTTCCTAGCAACGATTATAATGAGCGCGTGCGTGCACGCGCGCGCGCAAACACACACAAGCTCAAAGCGCTGGGGCTCCCTCCAGCTATCAGCGTGGGCTTCCCCTCCTCCTCCTCTTCTTCTCCCTAGCTGCTGCTCCGCAGTGGAGGGAAGAAATAAGAGAGAGGGAGGGAGAGAGAGAGGGAGAAGGAGAGAGAGAGATCCCCTCTTCACAACTCTCCCCTGGAAGTCCCAGCTGTTACGCGAGCTGCCTGCCTGCCCTGCGCACCGGAATGGCGGCGCGCTGATGTGGAGATGGTTGGTTTTGCGCGAAAGCGGCCACGGAGAGGAGGATCGGGTGGACACGGAAAAGCAAGAGAATGGGAGCGTGTGAGTGAAGGCTGCTCGGGATCGTTTTGTCTGTGAAGACTGCAAAAGAAACGGGGACGCGAATCCATGTTTGCGGAGAGAGAAACACTGAGAGCAGGAGGGGGTGGGGGAGGTTGGAATCCACGGATACGGGAGAAGTGCGCTTTTATTTGGCGTTTAGCGACAATATGCGTCTTTCAGATTCTTGTGTGCTCTTGACGAGAAGGGAGTGAGGGAGGAGGTGGTGCGACGTGTGAGGCGACACCGAATACCGAGGACGGTTTCATATCCAGATACTACAGCCGACACGGGAGCAGAGGCTGCAGCCCCACAGCGCGCAACGCGACGCGCACGACACGCCTCCCACCTCCTTAACGCGGACAGGGAGGCGTTTGCTGCACGGCGCCATTTTCAAAAGCCGCCTTTTGCATATGAGATTTATTTTGCTGCGGGAGGGCTGCAGCAGTTCGTCCGTCTCATGTTACACGCATATCTGCCCAAGAAGAATATGAAGCGAAGAGAAGCAGGAAGCTGCAACACGCCTGTTAATATTTTTAAGTAATATGTCTTGCGCAGGTGAGAGCTTTTAAATTATTTTTTTTAATAATCTTGCACTTGTAATTCTAGGTTATAGGGTAGTAATGTGGACCTTAATGTTGTCTGTAATTATGTTACTTAAGTTTATTTAATTTATTAAATTAAATACGGCTTTGGCGACGGTGATTTTATTGAATAATTGTAATTTAAAAAATTGAATCATTATTTTAAATAAATTCAAATAAAAAGTCACAGTAGCCTAAACGTAAAATCTGTTAACTTAACAATAGACTGCACAATTTGTATTTTTTTTCCCAGTTTATAAATGCACTTCCATGTAGTACGTATTTAAATAATTTTAACTTTTCCAGATCTTTCAGTTTTATTTAAAATAATTTATTAATCATTTTAATCTTGCAGCGGTTTGTTCAATGCTTAAAAAGCCAAACCAATAAAACCTAGAATCTGTCATTAGGGCAAGTCTTATTCGCCATGTTAAGGTCCTTTGTGTGTGTGTGTGTGTGTGTGTGAGACAGAGAGAGAGAGAGAGAAAATATCCCATTACCACGATTTTTACCCAAAATATAAATAGCTATAAGCAATGTACTTATATATCATTGCGTTATTAGTATTTAAATGTATACATTTTAAACTCCATACATTTATCACGATTTTCGATTAAACAGATTAAAACAGGGATAGAAAAAACTTGTGTCTCAACTTTACACACTGAGAGAATTAATACTCAGGAAGACTCTTCTTGCTCTTGCTGATTTGCTCATGCACCGTCGTTTAAAGTCTGCAGTCTGCAGAAAAATGTCAAATTACAGGCTGGTTGCAGGACCAGGCCCACTTTACATAATTACATACAGTGGACCGGACTGCTCGCTTTAAAGAACACGTTTTTTGTTTTACTAATCATCGCAGCATGTGCAACAGCAGCTCATTAAAATGCAAACATATTATCCTTATTATCTTGTTCGCACTTTTTGTCATCCGGTTTGAAGATTTTTAACAAAAAGCAACATTCGGTTTTCTTCTGTTCGCTCAATTCTGGTCACCGTTAACACAACTGGTTACTTGGAGTTTAGTTTAATAATTCTTTATAATAGAAAACACGCGTTTTGAACCGTAAACACGCGTCGGTCTGGTTGTGTTTGGCTGGAAAACAGTAGATTTTCCCTGGAAAACATAACGTGTGTGTTTTGAGCTGCGGCAGTCAGTGGGTAGTGAAGGTAATCCAAAGTGACTGCAGCAGGACGGACAGCTTTTCTGTGGCAGCACGATGAGGCGATAATAGCAGTAATAACAAGACACAGACTCACAGGGCAAATATACAAGCAACGAGGTAGACACGAAGCACCGAGCACTAATGCTGCTCTCTGTTTGTTTATTCACACCCTATTTAAAACTGGAATCATGATAATAATAATAACTATTATTAGTAGTAGTAGTAAACAACAAATACAATGTCTATTAATTAGTTTATTCGAAAAATAAATTATAAATGCATCGCTATACTTGAGTAAACAAATGTTTTTAAATTTTTAGTATATTGTCGAATGAAGTTTGGACAATTGCTGATCTGATTGTTTCCCTTATTTATGTAAGTTACAATACTCCCACAGTTACAATAGTCCTATGACTCATGTGTTAAATTGTTTTTTGCCATATTGTCATGTTCGTGTCTTTGTGTCCTTATGAAAATCTTTTATTAAAATAAATAAAACAGCTCAAGATTTAATAGTTTTAGTTGCTTATTTGCTTATTAAATGATTGTTGTGCGTGTGTGTGTGTGCACCGTTCCCGTGACTGTAATTGTTTCAGCTCCACCTGAATTATTTAAGAATTTGCAAGACAAATAAGCGTGTGTGTGTGTGTGTGTGTGTGTGTGTCTGTGTGTAATGTCTATGCAAACTGCAGCTGGTGGCTTCTATTGATACAGCCTAATGTGCAAATATAGGTGAATTCCATTCTGGACGCGCTCAGAGATTGTCGGTATGAGGTTGAGATGGACCACAGCAGCAGAGCATGCTGGGATGTCAGCCCTGAGCCAGCGAGGGCCACAAACCGACTCGAACCGGAGTCTGATGGGCTGTGCGCTGCGCCTCATGGGCGTCGTGCAGATCATCAATATCTCCATATTGCATCGCAGACAATTAAGGCGTCAATTAACGAAGTGGTGGGCCTATAAAGTGGATGAAGTAGAATATAACCGAGTCCAAGCGATGTGGGATAATTCAAGCGGCGATTCCTCAGTGCAGGCTGGGAATAGTATAAACTCAGCGCTGCTTAAAATAAATCAAACGGGGAAGTAAACCTTGTTTCTCCGCCTCGTTATTTAAACCATTTTAACGTAGAAAACGAGGCCGATGAAATGAAGACACGCACAGCTGAAGGTGTATGAGGCACAGAGTGAACTCTGGAGCCCTTCTCGTGTTTGTTTACGCCAGGATGGGGATTATAATTCTTTACTTCTTGCCATCACTGTGACTGGGAACGGACCAGTAATCGGTTTAATGTAAACACTCAACACGTCAATGTGCAGATTCGCGTTGCTGGAAAGATGTTCATTTTCGTTACTAGTTGATTGTTTGGGAAGACAGAGGCGGAGCTGAGTGGTGGTGGGGGAGGGAGGGGGGAGTGTTGATGTGGTGGAGGAGGAAGAGGAGGGGTCCCCCTTACCTCTCCTCATCCCCTCCACCTCCCCTCGCAGCCCCCGCGGCACTAGGATGGCCTGAGAGAGAATCCCCCCACCCACCCTACAGCAAAAAGGCACCCAGCTACGAAATACAATACAAACTCAATTAAATGCAGTCTCCGCTGCGATTTACCGCAATGAATGATAAATTGGTCGTCGTTCTCACACCGTAGGATCTCTGAAATTGCAATAATAGGCAGAATCGTTATGTAAAATATGCATAGGCCCACATTTACCAAATTTAGTCCAGGAGGGGCAACTGTCTGTCTGCGCCTTTGTTAGGAAATTCCTGCTCAAATAACCAGGTTTGTCTCTAAAAGCTGTGGTTAAGGTCAAACTGCTACATGGACTAAATTGCCACATTGTTACCCAGAGAGGACGCCCGCTTGAAAATAAAAACGCATCCACGACGTTCACATATTGCCAGAATGCTGAATAATTTTGTGTCTGTCTAGCGTGAAATTAGTACAAGGCGAAAGATGGTTCAACAGTAAACAGTGTAAACAATAATTACAAACAGGGAGAGGCCAGGGGGAGGGGGGGGAGGGGGGGCGTCTTTACCTGCGGCCCCAGGAGCAATGCGGAGAACAAAAGCGCATAAACTCATTGTAAACATTTTCTAAACGTCTTCACGTCATCCATGTGTGTTTGCAAAATAAGTCACTGACCTGCTACGTGGCCTGTTGTTGGAAATCTAACTGGAAACAAAGGTGTTAGTAATTCAAGTTAAACCGGGATCTGAAGGTTCTTTTGGCACAGAAAGACATTATTTACCGTAAAAGCTGTACTCTGTCTATTTATTACTAAAGCAATAAAATATATTCATTTTAACGATTTACTTTAACAGAGATGGGCACAGAAAAATTCTTAAATCTCACTTCATTTCCTGCTCTAATCATCTCATAATAAAATTTCAATTTTACTTTTTATTTGAAATCCCACTGTCCCATGTTGTACCAATAATACAACCTATTAAAAATAAGAAATTATAATTTATCAGTACATGTAACAATGCAAATTGTTAACGTGGAGTTTATCTGGAAGGCGACTGCTGCTGTTTAAGACTTTAGGTGATAGATTTTCCGCCACATCCACTTGGTGGATTTGTAAATACTGTTTTTATGAGTCACGTTCACAGCAAATATCACAATGAGTCACACTGATGCTAGTTGAGTTTATAAGATCCCTGAAGTAGAAGTGAAAACCGTGATGGATTTAGAAACTATGATGTATTTGTATATGGGAACAGATTTTCCATGCAGCTTTACAGTAAAAGGGGCCAGCGAGCCCGTCCACCTCCAAACCTATAGATTTAGCTGGTGAATACGCCTCCCAGCCGTCTCTGCTCCCTGTGAGACATTCAACGCGTAGTTCAGTTCTCCCCTCACCGAGGGCAAAAAACAACAAGCCCACTATTCATTTGTGAACATATCTGCACATTCCTTTTTTCTCGTACAAGCCTTTTCCCCAATTACCTCACTGTGCTGAAACACACTTAATTTAATAGAACAGAATAAAATCAATGCTGTATTATGCTCCTTGGGCTTTTTTATTTACAGACACTAGCATGTTGACGATGATGGGATGAAACACGTTGGGTGCAAAATGTTACGTTCAAGTGAGGAAAGATGACCCACTTACGCTTCTGCAGGAGTGTATAGAGCAGCTTAATAGACAACGTTGGGTTTTATTTAAAAAATGGAAAAACCCAGAGGAACTGGCTGATAAACAAGTCAAATATTACAATTTCACACGGACGTGTCAAATTAAGTTGGAAGGTAGATTGCAGCGGGGGACAGATGATATTTAGCGTTTTTAAAGGGATATCTGGATGTATATGGCCAAAAGCAAAAGCTGTGTATCATGGAAAAATATTGATTCTGCAGTGACTTGAGAAAGACAGACGTTCACTCTCTCTTTCTCTTTCACCCTCTCTCTCTCCACTTTATTCCATTAATCTCTCGGAGCGGTGTAAGATACTGGAGGGTTAGTGTAACATTGTGCAGCTCTAATATATTCCAGCCCTCACATTGCCTGTGGCATCCATATGTTTAATTCCACTACAAATGTTTTGATAGCAAATGAAACTCGTTTCTTTCTCTTTTCACCCCCTTCAACATTAGGTTGGGGTTTTGTGGAGCAAAAAAAAAAAACAGTTTCTTCCCCCTCACTTTCTCTTTCTGCATCTAGAGGGGTTCTTTTGAGTGTGTGTGTGTGTGTGTGTGTTTCAGAACCAAGCACAGTGATGCTTTATTTAATTGGTTGTGGACCACCTGGAGTTTCAGCGTTTCCCCTGGCTGATTTCAGACTCCCTCAGGTCAACTATACATGTGATGTCTGTGGATGAAGAAAAGACAGATGTAACATGTCATTTACAGAACTAAACTAATATAATGTTGCATAGAATGTGTTGTTCACTTGTGTTCTCGTGCAGTTTTGACGTTTTAAAAGTATTAAAATTTGAAATAAATTCTCTAACTTTTTGGCTTTTATTTGTGTTACCTGTAATCTTACCCATAAAAACTACGGCACACACACACTGGACAACACTTCACACATCTCGACAGCCGTTGTTTTATTTACCACCTGCTAAGCTATTTCCACTCTGACACAGTCCTTTGAAATGGCAGAGCGGACAAAATGTCCTCGCTACAGAGTTGGGGCTAGAATTTGTCCCCACACTCATAGAAAGACATGTTCAGGGAGGGTTGGTCTGGGGAGGAAGGAAGGAGGCTTATGAGGTCACCGAGGGGAGGTGGGGGCTGGGGGTTGTGCGAGGAAAGAAGATCGTGGCCTGAGAGAAAGCAAGCGAAGGCGTGCAGGCGTGCGCTTGTGTGCAGGTGTGTGTTAGTGTGTGAAGCACGGCCAGGGTGCTTCCGGCGCAGGATAGCCCATTCATCATTCTCACATGGTGGGTTTACTCTGCCAGTGATAGAGAAAGGGGTGAGGAGCAGCACTACAGGGAGAATTAACACGTGTGTGTGTTGGAGGAGGGGCACGTCAATTGAGAAGGAGAACGATGACCAAACCAGATGTGAAGATGTGTGTGTGCAGTTATCTGTGTGTCTGTGTGTGTGTGTGTGGGGAGGCATTTGATGGGGGGTGTCACAGGGTCACATTTACCCCGCCCCCTCTTACCCACTAACTGACATATATGTTATGTGCCACCTCACGCTTTCTCTCCCACATCCTCACCCCCCCACACACACAGCCACACTGGACTTGGATGATATCACACAAATGTATCTGACGTAACAGATGGTTTTCTTTTCTTCATCTGCTGTCATGCCAGCAACAAAATGCTCAACAGGCCAGCGTGACCCAGAGGAGACGAGGAGCAGGAGGTCACAGGTTGGGGGGCGGATGGGGAAACACAACTTCATACTCCCTCTCTGTCTTCCTCCGAGTTTGTGGCCTTAAATTCTGAATCGGCCCGAATGGAAAGGTGCTGCTCGAAGGCCGTGCGCTGACCTCTGAGCAGCTGGATCAGCTGGGTACGAGCTCAAAGGATGCAGCACAGCCTCCCCTACTGGCCACATACCAAACCACACTGAGAGAGACAAACGAGGACTGGTACCGAATCATCTGAGTCTCATTATCTGGACGAATTAAAGGATCCATATTATTAGTAGTCAGCAGACTGGGTGAGATCTGATGGAAGGTGTTCTAGTCTTAAAGAGCAAATGGTGAGGGGTGAGTGAGGGGACACCAGGTGAGGTTGCCACAGTAACAGGGAATTGGGAACACCTGTGGGACTGTGAGAGTCGTCATATCATAGACACGCATGAATAATACAGTGACACAGTGAGTGTGCGCGCAGGCTTCGCTCGCTCTCTTTCCATTTTGTTGCTAAAGCGCACACATACACTTTCGTCTGACCTTGTTTAGGGTCACACAGAGGGGGACTGAAATGAGTTTCAAATGTTCACATTATTTATTATTGCGTATCATCTCTCTGTACAAATCCCTAACAGATGTTAGCCTCTGGTGCATGGCTGTGTGTGTGTGTGTGTGTGTGTGTAACGTGCAGTGTGCACAGTTAGGACATAGTATGTAGAGAGAGGGCAAACATCAGTTTTAAAAAGAAGGGTAGTGATTACTGAGGAAGTCGACGCACACTAGGTGATGGTGCATCTTTGTGTGTGTGTGTGTGTGTGTGTGTGTGTCGGAGGGGGCGAGGCTGTGAGTGACTGCAGAAGAAATGAGAGATGATCTTTATGTGGCAGCTTATTTGTTTTTGAATGCAGGAGGCTCAGAGGCCCCTAACTAAAGGCAGCGAGCGCAGGGCACGAGGAGCGTCTGTCACTGTACTGTCAACAGACACACACAACACAGAGACAAAGACAGGAAGGGAGAACAACGCACGCTGCTCGGTCTTGTGATCAGCCTTTGTGAGTTTCAGTTGAGAGAAAGTAGCTGCTGTTTTTTGTTTTTTTTTGCAGGAGTTAAAACAAGCGGGTTCAAGAGCAGGATGATCAGTCGCACAGCGGATGCAGGAGGTAAAGAGCGTGATGAGTCTGTGACAAGCGAAAAGTCACCAAAGTTGAGCAATATTTCAGTTAAATGTCTACTGTCACATTCTCTCAACATGGAAACTGTTCAGTTTGTTTTGTCTTTTTGTGTTTTAATTCACACACACGTGACCAGAATTTTTCAGTTTTGAAAACTGTTTTATGACTAATGGATGTTATCCATTATAAAGTGTGAGCCTGTAATTAATACTGAGGAGTTTCCATGTGGTAATTTTAGTGAAGTATTTCTAATTTCATATAGTCACGTACATGAAGTCACTTTATCAACATTTTATTTAAGTAAATAATTTAACAGACTTATTTTTGTTGTGTTGTCAGAAAAGTGTGTGGTTGTTTGCACTGGAGGAATTTGCACTCATGACTTTACTATCCTTAAAATCTGGGTTTAAAATCCCAATTCTGAAAATGTTGTTTCTTAAAATTTGAGTATATTAAGTATATTTCCTCACACATGCACAAACAACTGTGATACACAATTAAAAAATAAATGTATCCACTTAAAACTCACATTACTCTTAATTATACTATAATTACAATGTATTTTAGCATAATAATAAATTATGAAAATTATTTGAAATAAAAGAAATCACAAAAAGTGTTCGTTCATATTTGGCGTAATTTTGGTGAAAGTCTGAAAACCTTGTTCAAATGACTCAGTAAAGAAGGAAATTAATTTTCAGATATAATCAATTTTAGATTTAAACTCAGATTAACAAACTGAGTTTGTCTGAGGTCAGGAACCAATGAAAGTCTCTGTAAAGGTCAGCGCTGAACTCTGAGCAGAGGAGCGGCGTCGAGTACTGGTTGGTCACCAGACTCGCCTCAGGACAGGGGGTCAACTCCGTCACAGCCTGGATAAGACAGATGACCTTTCTGGTGTCAGAGCAGGGGTCTGTGTGAGTGTGGCCTGGCCTGGGGGAGGACTGAAGGGTGGTCATATATAAATGTGCCCACATGTTGAGCAGGGGACACATTTCACCTCTGCATTTAGATTTTGATATGAGCAAATCAATAAAAAGCACAAACATATATGAAGGAGGATGAGAAGGACTTTAGTACTTTGTAAAACACCTCGAGTTTCTGTTTTTGGCCCCCACACTAGAGAGTCCTTGGCAGAAGCTAAATGGATGAAAGTAAATAAAAGTGGCCATTATGTGTGGGCTCCAGTAAATAGCTGCTCTCTTGTCTCTCTGTGCTTCAAAAAGAGGGGCGGAAGATGCGATCACCAGAAAAGCCCGTGTCTTTTCTTCTCCAGCCACTATAGACGGGGTCTGGCTCGCTCCCCCCCCTTTCTCCTTTACTTTACCCCTTTTTATCTCTTCTCTCCCCTCTTCAGCGGACTCTTTCTGCTTCCTGTTTCTCGCTCCCTCTCACTCGCCTCTGTCATCCCTCTACTCTCCGTCCTTCTACCCTCACCCTGCAGTTCCTCTTCGACGTCCAGCCCCAGCTTTGCCCGCCCAGTGTTTCTCAAACGCGCAGGAAGGGAGAGATCAATGGTGTCCTCGGAGAGGGAATTACACAGCTGAATTTCGATGAGACCAGAAGAAAGGAGGAGGAAGGGAGAACAAGCAGAGGCGGGGAAGGCATGTGAAAAGGGTGAGAGGAAAGAAAGATAGTATATGCGTCAAGAAAAGAAATGGGAGGAATGTGGAGAACTCGGAGTGTGAGTGAACCATGACTTGATGCCGAAATCACAAAATATTTTACTAATAAAATGTGTGTGTGTGTGTGTGTGAGTGTGTGTGTGTGGGGGTGTGTGGGTGTGGGACTGAGAGATCGGTCATCATTCGTAGACTGACTTGGACTGAGGAGACATTTCCTGTTTATGTGTGTTTGTGCACACACACACACACACAGACAGAAACATGGAGCTGAAATGAGAGAAAGTTATTTTCAACGGTTTGGTTATAATCATTCAAATTTGTGGGCCTGATTTTGACCTTTGACCTTTTGGTTCACTTCTTCCTGCCTTTTTATTCAGCCAGAGGAAACAAAATGTCACTGAACTGTGCTTGTGGTACTTCATAAAGATAAGATGCATCTTGTTTATTCAGGTTTTTAAAGGTTGGTCTTTAAGATTTCTGCCTCCACCAGTAGATGTGAACACTACATAAAACATAAACATTAACCCAACAACTTGTTTATCTTTGTCAAATACATATGCATTTTGTAACAGAGATTGATTTTTATGATCTGTTTATTTTGATTGGAATTAATTTCCCATTATTTTGATACTGTTGAAAAAACTAATGACTGATGTTTAAATCAACCTGTTTCATCTCCATTTTTCACTTTTTTCACACAAACATTCAGACAAGCCTGTGAGAAAACTCATAATTTCACTCTTTTGCATGAAGCAAATTTGACAAACTGTCCGCTCCTCAGCTCACCGCTTTCAAATTGCTGCTTGTGTCTTCATGTCTCATCTATGTGATCTTTTTGTGGTTGGGAAAATTCTTCTCGCGTTCTGTGCACACAGTACATTAAGTACATTTGAAGTAACAAACACTGGACTGTATCATACATTTAGTGAGTTTGTTCAATCTGCCGTCTCGTCATCTTCTTTCTGTAATAAATCAGCGAAGCCATAAAGGGCAGGAATAATCCTAATATTCGTTGCTTGAGGACCTGGCTGTTCATGTGATAAGTGCCACTCCTAAAATCCTAATGATGCTGCTGGCACCAGTGAGCCTTATAAAGCAGCGTTTCAAATAAAAGGCCCGTTTCTAGCCGAGCAGCCGCAGACGGCCGGAGAGCAAGGAGCCGTGAGGAGAACCTGGGATAACACTGTCTCTCCTGGCTCTGAACTCTGCACTGGGCTCAAACGCCGTCAATTACTGTGATATATACGGGCCGGCCTGTTTCCACCACTTTACTGAGTCCCCTTCAGTTGCAGCCCATGTCGACTGTAAATTATCACCCCCCCGTCCAAGGCCTCAGCCGTTTGGAGTCACCAGTGAGACCCTCCTCTGTCTTGGTCAGATTCTGGAGGAATTCCCTCCCTCTGGGTGCCAAACCCCAAACTTTTGCAAACCGGAGCCGCGGAGCATGAAGCTGCACGCCCGCGTGGACACGCTCGCTGGCAAACATTGATTTAAACACGCAGAAATACACACAAATGTTCGTATATGGTGTATAAAAGCTGCTGGAGCAATAGATCATTGAGAACAGGTAGAGAGTTTAGCATGTGCACGCACACACGTATACATACGAACAGGCTGTAGATCATTGAGGTGGGCAGGGACGTCAGCACCCCCATACACAGTGAGCCTTATTGCAGAGTTTAATAGAGGAAAGCCAGCATGAATCCCCACAGTCATTCTGTCCCAGTCAAATACACCATTCACAAGACACCATCACTGTGTGTGTGTGTGTGTGTGTGGTCCTATAGACACTTTGACATACTGCACATCATGTGGCTGTGCGAATATAAAAGTACACAATATGTAAGTATGAATGTGACTGTGCTCCAAACTGTGTGTGTTGTGTCTGTGTATGTGTGCTCATACATGCAACACATCTGCGACGCCGAAGTGTGTGCGACTAGTAGTGCGGAGGCCATATTGACCCGCCCACCCCTCTTTATATGGCCTTTCTAAAACGCGCTGGATTCATTATCAGTTTGGACACTATCTCAACACCTTGTATATGCGTGAGTGTAATTGTGCCTAAGTACAAGACAAGAGTATGAGCGTATGAGACAAGAAAAACACGCCCCCCCAAGGACATTAGTTTGGTTTGTGGTGAAATAAGGAATTAAGCACATCAAATGTCAGTGAGAAGGTTATTAGTGTCACGTGTTCCTCCAACAGGATATCACACAGACAAAAAGGAGACAAAGAGACAAACAGTACCGATGCCGCTGCATGATTCCATCTAACATTTAGCTAATGCGTTGCTTAACTCGGAGCAGGGAGAACACAAACAAAAAAGTGTTCTTGTGTATTACATCACATGCTTTGACATCCTCACCGATACACTGCAAAGTCAGGGAACAAATGTATGAGCATACCCAGAATGCTCTGCGAGTACATGTTTGTGCGAGGATTAATACAATGAAAACACTCAGACGTTGTGCTTGCACAGTAACAGGTTTTAGTTTCGTTTTTTGCTGTTGTGACGCTCAACTCTGCTGACTCGCAACCATGTTGTCGAAGTGGGAACGGATTCTTCCCTCAACGTCGACATTAACGCACGTGTGGACGAGGGCCGGGCTGTGCAGATGGCGACCTGGCGTCTCACCCACATCATCTTAAAAAACGCTCTGCTTCCAAATTGATTTCACAGTGTGGAGAACCCCCCTCGAGATTAACAAAGTAAATTCCACTTGTCGTCTCCAAAAGAAGCACCAACTGATTTTTTTTTTTGGCCTCAGATAAGCAGACATGGAGGATTTTCTTGAGACTACATAGGACATCCTTTATCTGTGATCCTCGACGCAATGTAATTGTTGATGGAGTCTAATGTGTGGTCCATTTGCTTCATTAATGGGGCAGATGCAAGCCATTCAGCCAAGAAAACGCCTATTGTTCCCTTTACCTTCCCATTTTTAATGTGTAGCATTAGTCCTCCAGTTGTTAGTGCTAGACCGTAGTGCTTTGCTGATGGTCAAATGACAAAGTGTTAATAGAATATAGTGGGCTGGGCAGGACAAAGGTGGGCAATGTTCAGCTGGATGCAGCCAATTTCTATGTGAGAGGCCTGCCTAAAAACCCTATTCATAGGTCGTCTAATGCTGGTGCGTAATTAAATGTGATTACTGGAGCAGAGGGCTCCTCTCTCTCCCTCTCCGAGGGCCACACACAGGACTGAAGGCAGTGTGCATGCGCTCATTAAGGAGGCGCTAACAGATGTACACAAGCAACAACCACAGGCATACCTAAAAATCTAAGCCCTCTCTCTCCCTCTGACACACACACGCAAACAAACAAAGAGGTTACAACAATCGTCCGTAAAGAAAGAAGCCCAAGGGTCCTTCTGTTCAACATGAATTTATGTTGCACGGTTTTTACTGGTGTAACGTCCCAAATGTACCCCAAAAGACAAACATGCTAAGTAATACAGGAATAAATAAAATATAACTGAATCTGGGTGAGCGATGACCTTCAGTCAGTGATAATCAGAAGGCAAACAAGCAGATATCTAAACAAAAATCTATTACGGTTTCCATCCGTGCACACACACACCTTGTCTGACGTGTTCTCCGGTCCGGTTTCCTGGGCAGACACAGTCCCCTAGTGCTCATGGGAAATAGTGAGCATGCCAGGCCCCACAAAGGCGTCCTTTCAGCTGCCCGCATGCTTGACCTGTGCAGGGTCAGGGCTCTGCTTTGTGCCCCGTGACCCCTGAGTGACCCGGGGTCACGGTGAGGGCCCGAGGTCAAATCTAGATGCCTGCTTCTAATTTTGCCCCAACTGGGTTATCCGTCCAAATCTGCCCTAAAATTTGCCCCCCTGAAATCCACTACTAGCTCTACACATGACTGAGTCCCATAGAAACACACAGGTATTCTGCAGCCTAATTGGACTGCTGTGGAGTAGTGCTCACACTCGAGCTCTCTCGTAGTCTGTCACACACACACTTGCCTGACCCTCTGTAACTGCACTAATACCTCATCCCATGGCCTTTGGTCTATCTTGAGGGATTAGGTGAAGAAAGACACACATACAAATAAAGATACATCCACACACACACACACACACACCAGCTTACGAGCGCCGGGCTGAGGGTCTACCTTGAGGGATTAGGTGCAGAGAGACAGGACCCTCCAGCCAATCAGCCAGTCTGTCACATTGATTTTGAGGGGTCACTGGTGCACAATGGCCAGGGTTTTCCTGTCTCAACCTCTCTGATCACACACATATGCGCACACACACGCACACATATAATTACAATAAACTTTATCATATGAAAAGGAAGTGGTGGAAATTAAAGAGGGGCAAAAAGCAAGAACGGTAAACACTAAGATGAAGAATTATACAAAAAGTCCAGCACAGTTTTAAAACCCCATCCACATCCCCGTTCACCTCTCAAAGCTCCCTCACGTCTCTGCTTCTGAAAATCCTCCGTCTCCAGGGGAAAGCCTCCAGGTCAACCCCCTACTTCCAGCCATCACCCCTTCTTCTCTTTCCTGGTCCAACAACACAATAGCCATCTATCAGAGAGGGCACCAGGCTGACAGAAATAAACGCCACCACTGCCAGCGGTATTTCAGGTGCTGGTGCTGACTATTTCTACTGACGTCACTCACGGCCGGCCTGTTATGTTTTAATATTCCTTTGTTCCCTGTCACACCTTTAGCCCTTCACATCCCTCCGTTGCCTGTTTCCCTTTCCTGAAGGGACTTTCTGAGGCATCTGGAAAAACAGGAACCATGTGTGTCTGTCACAATTACGATTACAAAACTTGTGTCAAGAGCTCAGATGTTAATACAGTAATATAAACTTTTGTAAGCTGTCTAATGCAGACATAAAATATTGGGAGCTGATTTGCAGGACTGTGAGCGATTGTGCATCAATGTACATACATTTATTTCTTGAAAAGATTCAGCAACATTAGTTAAGTAATAAAAATAACAATCTATGAAAACTGAATGTTACTTTATGCAGCTGAAACACACACAGTAATAAGCAGTGTAATGAGTTAAGCAGAGTAAATAGTACCTCAGCGTTGTTGTGTATATGAAGGTTCCTTACTTACTTTCCACTGCTGTGCTGTTTTTGTAGGACAGAAGCTTCATGTCTGACAACACAAAGTTAAAAGGAAACTGAAAAGAGGCATTTCAGGGTGAACTGGTGCAACAGGGGTCACCGAAGCTCAAATGTATCTAATAAACATTAATGAGTGGGAGCGCTGGAACTTTAAACCCTGTGTTCTGCGTAATTGAAATAACGTGATTCACAACATTAGACTGGGGCTTTTTTCCCCGAAGGAAGGTTTTGCTTTGAAGTCAAGTAAAAGGTCAGAGAATAAGGACAGTTATTTAATATTAGACATGTGAATCTGTTATAAACACAGTCTGATTACACTGGAAACATTATTTAGTTTATTTGGGGCCATATTGGTTATTACATTGGAAACATATGCACTAAAACATAATGTGAGAAATGGCAGCAGTTACGCAAGGTCTAGTGATTTCTAATGTTTACGTTATTTCTATAATTTGTCATTAACAAATTAAAAATGATAAGAATTGGATGCAAGCAGATTTGATTTGTTATATTGAATATGTCCCTCTTGCTGATTATTAGATCCGTAGTAATTTTTTGTATATGTATTCAGCCAATAATTTATTCACAAATGGTTGGTCACATTTGCCACATTTGGTGTAGCCTAACATTAATTCTTAAAATAACATAAAATGACTGCGTATGTAAACCTTAAATGTTGAGACGTTGCATGTTTTAACGTGGTTCAACCCTTTTAGCTTTGGCTTTTTAGACTCCTGATCACTGTCCTGGGTCTCACATCACAGAAGACGTATATATTACATATTATATTGGTACAAGGAATATATTATATTTCCATGTGTTGCCCAGTTATGTAGTTGAGAAGTATTGGAAATATTCACCTCAGTCCGACGGCAGTAAACAACGACGGTTTCTGGCCACAAGAGGGCGCCAAACATTTCCTCAGTCCTAAAACCAGCGTCGTCTTAGTTCGTCTCGTCGACTATAACCTGCACTTCCTGGATACGCGTTCAGAAAAAACAGCCAGCTCGGGTTTGTTATTATCAATTAATACCGAAATAACCCGTTGTTTATACTCACAAGAAAACGCAACTTCCACGGAATAATGTCGGGAAACTACCGGTGATAACGTAACTCGTGCAGCTTTCTGCGCATAAGAGAAAGGTGAGTTTATGTACGACGGTTAATTTAGCTCGCTAGCAAACGAGTTCATATAAACAGTGTGTTTATTAGTCGGTGTTGTCTGCGTTTGTGTCAGTGGGTCATTCATAAAAATACATAAATGATAAGTTCATGCTTATCAGACGTTTAACATAGTCTCTGTGTTCATCCGCAGAACGCCACGTCACTGAACGGTTGACAAGCGAGAACCACGCACGCGGAACTTAGTCAGACCCCTCCTCGCTGTGAACCAGCGATTAGACGGTTCCACTTCAGCGACAGTGTCTGGGTTCGGGTTTTCTTAAGGAGGGCCACGCGGAAAGCGGTGCAAAAAAAATGACGGCGTCCAACTCGGGTCTCATCATGAACGTGGTGAACAGCATCGTGGGCGTCAGCGTGCTCACCATGCCCTTCTGCTTCAAACAGGTGGGTCACCTGCCGAGCTGCAGGTGGAGCCGCGAAATCCTTCCCACGGCTTGAATATGATCCCGCGGAGTTTCCATTAGCTCAGTAAAGTGACCTTTATGAAATGTATTGTGATTTTTGCCCCCTCGCAGTGTGGCATAGTGCTCGGAACCATACTGCTGTTCTTCTGCTCGTGGATGACCCACAAGTCTTGCATGTTCCTGGTCCACACGGCTAGTAACACCAAACGAAGGACCTATGCTGGACTGGGTGAGTCTAAGTAGTCCGGACATCTGCATAAAACAATGCAACAGTAGATTATTCTTAGTTTATTACATCACATAGGGTGAAAACCTTTTACACATGAAGGTATATGTCAGGTAGCAGCATGTGCTCCTTGTTTCAGATACAGGAAGAGAATAGCAGTAGCAAAATTAATTATTATGACATTACAAACTAAACGGCGTCAGCTACAGAAACTTTAACTCTGATAACAAATCCCATCACCTGCCAGAATGATAATAAGCCAGAGCCTTACAGACTTTTTGGTAAACCCTGGAATTTCTAGATTAGTATAGTTAAAACTTATTTACTTAACATGACCATCGGTTTGTTCACACGTTGTTCACATTTCTATCTTTCAGCCTTTCATGCTTATGGGAAACCAGGAAAAACACTGGTGGAGACGAGGCAAGTTCTGTTATTTATTCAGAAAACACTGACAAGCACTGTAAATATTGTAAAACATGTGTCTGCAAATAATGATATTATAGTTTCAGATTGTTTGAAGGGCATCTATTCACTTATGATTAGCAACAAATAATTGTACATTATGGTATCGTTACATAATACAACAAATCTGATTTACTTCCAAAACCATCCATAATGATAATACTCCAGGTACCAAGTGACTCATAATTTCTTCTCTCTGTTTCTGCAGTATGATCGGATTGATGTTGGGGACCTGTATTGCTTTCTATGTTGTGATTGCTGATTTGGGTTCAAACTTCTTTGCTCAGCTGTTGGGTTTGCAGGTTTGATACCATTGTTTGCTATAGTCTGTCAATCTTACATAGACTCTACTCTATAGGTTTTGTTATTCTTTAGACTCTGCTCTTGTATATATATATAGAATATTGCTCTTGACAATATTGTTCAGCAATAAAAAAATTCAAATTTGTAGTGAATGTTAAATGTAGAGGTTAAAGTCTGTAATGTGTCAGGAAATGTTTTGTTTGGTACTTTATGTTATATGGTTTTTTTTTCCTCCTTTCTTTTCTACAGATGACAGGCAGTTTTCGTGTGCTTCTGCTGATCGCAGTGTCTTTGTTCATCGTCCTCCCTCTGAGTCTGCAGAGGAACATGATGTCCTCTATTCAGTCCTTCTCAGCTATGGCTCTCATCTTCTACACCGTCTTCATGTTCACGGTGAGCGTATTGACACACAAACAGCTACTCTTTATATTATGTGTCTGAACAGGCTGAAGTTGGAACACACGTTGGCTTTGCATGGTCCATCTATTTTGACCAAGGCAATCTACAAGGGTGGAGGGCTGTTTTTTTTAATTTCTTGAGTTAGCTCTCATTTGTTTTCTTAACATACTATAATGATTCAGAAGCCAGTGTGTTCTTTACTGCAGTTTTATTTTAGAAGAAGCAGTACATATGTAAATACTGTTGACACATCTCTAACCTGCAGCTTAGACCATTAATCTTGTATTTTGTTAATAACTTTTGGATATTGTTTGGATGAATACTACCTTTTAAATTCTGTATTGATTCCTTCTTGTTCAGTCCATTGTGCAGTAGTACTGTGTATCTTCCAAACATAATAGTGTCTCTCTCCTCGGTTTTAAAGAGCAAATCCGCATTAAATCACATCAGGCAGAAAACAACTGCTGCACTGCTCTTTGTAGGCTGAAACAAAGGCGCTCCCCAGGGAAGAGGATAATACTTGGAAAATGGTCACTAGAGACCTTTTAAGCTGTGTAATTGCAAAGTAAATGGAGGTCAAGTGGCTAGTTACACTAAATCACAAAGCTTTGCAACTTTACTGAATTATCCGTCTATATTCATATCCTTTGTTATGAAAAGATCTGATCAATGCCAGAAATAAATACGTTCAGTTAATTTAACACTACAGCAGCTGGCTGCAGGTACTCAGAACGTAATGATGGAAATAGTTACTACAGTTTGTGCGTATATGTGTTTCTTTCCTTCTTGGTTCTCTGGTACATTTTAATGTAGCTGTATTGAAACTAACTTTGATATGTTTCCAATGAAGAAGCGGTGTTTGTGAACATTTAGAGTTTTTATTAATATTATAATGTAAATAGACAATGATGAACATTCCTCATCAAAATGTCTTTGCTACATAAGCGTCATTTTTAAATTCCTTTTGTTCAGCTGTGACTCCAGCAATTGTCTGCCTAATTTGATTCAGCTTATTTATTCTTTAAATATGAAACTAACTTTGCTCTGTTTTACTGATCTGTAGTGCTGTTTCCACAGACTTCAATATGCTCTTTACAGTGTTTCTGTGCCATGTGACTTTTATTTGCATAGCATGGCGTAACCTGGAGCATTGGTGCGAGTGTGTCTGGCTTTAAATCCAGGCCTAGGCCTGTGCTGGCCCAGTCCAGACCCCTAACCCTCTAACAATGATGTATCTCCTTCCCTCCCTCTTTTGTTCCTTTCTTTCCCTTCTACTCATTGCACTACTTTGCCTTTTTGTCTTTCTCTTTCTCCTCTCATGTCCTTCTACCTCCCCTCACTCTACTTTACAACTTCTCCCCTTACGGACCATTTGCTTTGCCTTCCCTCTGTCCCACTGAACTTTCTGCTGCTGGTGTTGTAGATAGTGTTGTCATCTCTGCGCTACGGCATAATCTCGGGCTCCTGGATGGAGCAGGTTCACCTGTGGCGCTTCAAAGGTGTCATTCAGTGCCTGCCTATTATCGCCACAACCTTCTGCTGTCACCCGTAAGTAAACCACAGAAACCACCCCCAGAATAACACCACTATATGGTCAGTCAGGGGGGTGGAGTATAAATGAGAACCTCAGGTGGTGGCCTGCAACTTCTACACTCCTTAAACCCCCCAACTACCCATCTGCCAGCTCCTTTTAAATCATCCCCATATTTCACCTTTAATTCAGGTTTGGTCTGAGCCATCTCAGCTCTGTGAGTGTTTGTGTGTGTGTGTGTGTGTTTGGTGGCAAAAATTCTAAGGCAAAGGAGTCTAACATGTGCAAATTTTATACTAGTTATTGTCCCACAACCACCCAGCATCCAGGATGAGCATCCTGGGTCTGGGTGTCTAAGGCTGGTGGGTTCTTCTGTCCTGTTGGAATTTATCAGGCAAATAAAAGAGAAATAAGTAGGAAACATATGCTGATTGAAAACCTGTAGAGTAGCTTTTGCCTACATTTGTTTTATCCATCACATTTTGATCAAATTTATGGCTCTTTTTTTCATTAGGCATTACCTTTGTTACTCAGTGTTTCAGGTTTTTATTCAGTATGAAGGTTCCTCGTTACCTCTCTTTATTTCCTCTGGTTTTTTTCTCCTCATTCATTACTTTCATTATCTGCCTGTAAGCCGCTGGCATGGGTGCAGCCCCTGTCCTCTTCCTCGTACTCTCCCCTCCCTTGTCTTCATTTGGTTCGGGCTGTAACTCCCCACCCCCCTCCTTCCCCTCAGATGGTGCTGTCCTCGTTCAAACACGGGCTGCTCAGTGGCTGGTGGATAGGGCAGGTCAATGTGGTGCGCTGGGAGGGTGTGTTTCGCTGTTTCCCCATCTGTGGGATGGCCTTCGCCTGTCAGTCGTAAGTACTCCTCCCACCCGCCACCTGCACAGGACCATGTAATGAAATTAATATCAATCAAGACTATTACTGAGTTACAATGGAGAAAATATAGACCTAAAGTTATGTGCTGGGTAATTTGTAAAATGTGGGCATTTCAACTCACAGACAGCATGAATTGAATCTTTCATTGCTGCATGTTGAAACTGAGCGAATGTCACAGTTGGTGCATGCATACTTCCATTATGCCTTCAAGCCACAGTGGAGGGGTTGGGGTAATTTTGTTGTGGTGACGATGGCGTGGTTGGTGAGGAACTTTTAGTTTCAGTGGGAGGAATTTGTGTTTATTGTGTGACAAGATTTTTATTTTTTCGTGTAGACAAGTTCTGGTGAGTAAACAAAAATGAAGAAAACATTTTTAGTGACCTTCTGTTTTTTTTGAATCGTCATTCACTTGAGCAAATATTAGAATATTGATGAATACTGTATGTACGTACACCTTTTTGGGCAGGTAGTAAAAAGTTTTATACCAGTCTTTGCATTCCATTAGATTGATAGACCAAACAATTGCATGTCCTTCATAGCTTCTCTAAGTCAACCAATTCACTACTTTTTGTATTTTACACCTGTTTGCGTGCTCTATCACTCCTTCTTTTGTCTTGTCCTTTTTGCTTAAATGCCTGCTGGAAATTGGTATCATGTAAACCTAAAGGGATGTAGGCGTAGAATGCAGTACTAGGGATGCATGTAGTGGTGTTATGGTGAGGTCATTAGGGGCCAGATGTTTGTCGGTGGTTGTGTTTGTTGGTGTGAGGGGGTGAGGTATGCGGCAGGAATGGGTGACTGTATAGCCCTCAGAAAGAAATGTGACTAATTAATGTAATCACAGAACTTTTATATAGTAGGTGTGTTCTTAAGCAAGTGAAGTGTCCCCATGTTATAGGAAGAATAAAGTATTAGCCTGTGTATGTTTATGTATGTGTGTTTTGTGCGTCGGCTTCCACTAGCAGTGCTGAGTGATACTTGGCAGGATGATTTCTTGGCCTGTGGTCAGGCCGAGCAAGGCATGCGCTCTGCTAGATGGCAGGCAGCTTAAGCCAAACCACTAATCAACACATTGGACTGTCGCCATCTTACAGACACACTGATGTATTCACAGGCTGATTAAACGGCTCTCAGCACATTGGATGTTTATTACGTTCATGAAATGTGTTTACTTTCAGTTAAAACATTACTTAACATTATCATTATGATGGGATGGGAGCTGGCCCTGTTGTTTTTTGGCTGCACACTTGAACAGTTAGCTCATAATAGCAGGACATAAGACAAACATGCACCGAAAATGTCCCTCTGTGACGCTACTATCAACGTGTTCAACCCATGTTAATGATATTATCTGTAGCACGCACACACACACACACTTTCCCCCTCGTTCACTTTAAAGCGCTTGTTGGTATGCTTCCTCTGTTAAATTGCAGTGTTAAAACAAATAACACATTATTCCCTGAGTCAGCTCTATTGATTGACCATTGGGGGCTTTAGCTACCCATCAATATGCAGTTTTATTTAATCTTAGCAGTGAGATTTGCCAGTTAGCAGATTAAACAAGCCATAGCACCATGGGACAGTGCTTGGTCGTGAAAGCAGTGTATGTAAAAGAGAATCCGAGAACTAGAGACAGAGAAAATATGGTTGCTTTCTTGTACTTCTTCTTTTCTCTGTTTCTTCTTTTCGTAAATATATGAAAGTGAGAGAGAAAGAGGAGGATGGCACAAAGCATCTGCCAGGAAAGTTTATAACGCTCTAAGATCTGTCAGGCACGTGCTATACATAGAAAGCCTGTAAATTCAGTGCCAGTGATGTACATACATCACAGAACAGAAAATGACACACACCTGGGTTTATAGACAGGGTCTGCAGGTCAATCCCAGCCAGCCTTGACTCTATGCCACACAGACACACACAGAGTTTTACATGCTCCACCCTCACTAAACCAGTCAGATAAACCTACATTGACAACATGTACAGTACATACATATTTTTTTATGTGCATTGTAATTTTTTGCACGTACTATTTTTACAGGGGCAATTTATTTATTAGGATAAGAATAATTATTAGGATAAAATAAAGATATTGGCATTTACATGAAAACGTTTGCATGGATGTATTGAAATCCATGCATCACAACTTACTGCAGTTAACCAGGCCATATACATTTTAATATATGTTTTTTGTGAATGCTTTAATTAGGTAAAAATCTATGCGACTGAAAAAGCAAATAAAACTCACTTGTCCATGTTGGATGCTGACTAGTACATGAGAGAGATGCATCATTTGATAATTACATGGCACAAATGGGCTTCCATATGGCAGCTTACTTAGAAAATCTACAAAGCCATTTCCAGAATCAGATTTTAACTAAGTAGACTGTCATATTGTTAGCTGTATGTGCAAACAAAATATGGCTCAGCACATGAATGTACAACAGCAGCACCACTGTGGTCTTGTATCATGCAGTGTGCATAGAATGTTTTTTTTTTACCATTTGTCTCCCAGGCAAGTTCTGCCAACCTACGACAGCCTGGACGAGCCATCTGTCAAACGCATGAGCACCATCTTCACCTCAGCCCTCAACGTAGTCACCATCTTCTACATCACTGTGAGTAAAAGTGCCATCACCATTCACAGTTGGAACATGAAACGCTTGTGATTTTATAGGACCTTTATGTGATAAGGCCTGACTACCCAGAACGTTTAAAACAAAACAGTGCCTAAAAGTTACTGAGTGTTGCCAGTTACTATTTTTGATGTCTTAGTCTTCCAGTTCAGAAACTGCTAAACCTTCCACCAGACATCACAACAGTTGACAAATTAAAATAAAACTTAAATTAATATTAACCCTGCCGTTTGCTCCCTCCACTTCTTTTTTAGGTGGGGTTTTTTGGTTATGTGAGCTTCACTGAAAACATTGCAGGCAACGTGCTGATGAACTTCCCATCTAACCTGGTGACGGACATGATCCGTGTGGGCTTTATGATGTCTGTAGCCTTTGGATTCCCCATGATGATCTTGCCTTGTCGCCAGGCCATAAACACCATGCTTTTTGAGCAGCAGGTGGGTGCAAATAAAACTCATAGATCTTTAAGGACCGTAGATGGTCTAAGGGATGTTTATAGGCTCCATACGCCAAATACACACAGTATTTAGTGTAATGAGTCTGTCATTCTTGTCATCACTAGTTTAACAGTCCACATAAATTATTATCTTCATATGTGGATGCAAGCACATAAACACGCAAAAATCCTCTGAAAATAATTCTTATGCACATTTTTGGGGTGCATCTTTTTATTTTTCAGCACAAAATCCTGCTACCATTAAGAAATCCTACCTCAGTAATCGAATAGGACCTTTCAGATTGTTACACTCAGTGATTGTTTCTTTTTGTTTGACTTCTGTGCCTAACAGCAGAAAGATGGGACATTTGCTGCCGGAGGATACATGCCTCCCCTGCGCTTCAAAATGATCACCCTCTGCATCGTGTTTGGCACCATGTTGGGAGGCATCCTCATCCCCAATGGTACATTGTGTGTGGGTGTGTGTGTGTGTGTGTGTGTGGGGGGGGGGGGGGGGGGGGGGGGGGGGGGGGATTGGACATGTATTAAAAGAGCCTGCGATAATATATGTAGCGCCAGGTCTTTAGAGTGCATGTGTTCTTTCATGTGGGTGGGGTAACTGAAAGAAACTTTATGATGTGTGTGAATGTGACTTTACGAGTCAGTGACTGTCACCCTCTAACACAGTCCTTAAATCAGGACCCTAACTTTTATCTCCTTTTAGATGGGTAGACTGGAAGGTAGAACATTTATTCCCCCAGACGCTTTCTTTTTCTGTCACACACAGAGGCCTGTGTACACAATGATACGGCCTCTCTCTCGGGCTATGTTGAGTATTTTCATCTCCCAATAGGCTCCAGAATGGTTGAGATGTAAAAGTTAATGTGAGTTTATGTTTTATTCAGCTTTCATATAGTTTACACTTGCTTTAACTGTTTTGAGACACACACACACACACACACTTGGCTGGCTCTTTGGCTATGTAATCAGACTAATAGTCTGGGTAGAAGGGAGTTAAGGACCCTGGGGAGAATGAACACTAAATCTGAGGGAGACAATATGTTGTCCATCCTCGGGATGAACGATGAGCTTCCGGGCTAGACGCCCAGCCAGACTGGTCCGCAGGGACTGGGGTGAGGCCAAGACTGCTGCTGCCAGGAGTAGTGTTCCATGCCTGCATGGATTTGGGCAGGTGGCGGTTATGAATGGCAGAGGCAGGTGTGAATGGAGCTAGTGATAAAGAGCAAAGGTTTTAAATTGCTTTGTGTGTTTTTTAGCAGAAGAGTTGAACTCAAGAAGTTCTTCATCAAGACTCCTTGTCAGATGTTTTCATCTTATTTAGTTTTACATAAACGTGGCATTTTTCCCCAATGAAACAATAGCATGCATTAAGGTTTGTCTTTGTCTACATTCTTATATTAGTTCAGTTCCCTGGTGTACAGTATAGCACAATCAGTATTTTACCCTTCTCTTTTCAGTGGAGACAATTCTGGGTCTGACTGGAGCCACAATGGGAAGTCTCATCTGCTTCATATGTCCTGCTCTCATCTACAGGAAGATCCAAAAGAATGGCATCATTGCTCAGGTTACATGGTCACACTTTCCACTTTCTTAACCATTTGATCAGTAAAATGTGTTTAGTAAATGTTTCTGACCTAATCCGTTTTCTTCTTCTTTCCTGTAGCTGGTGCTTTTTGTAGGTCTGGGCATTCTGCTGATCAGCACCTTTACCACCCTGTCAATTTCAGCAAGTGGCCCCAGCAACAAGGTCCAAGTTCATCCTCCTCCAGCACCTGGACTCCCTGAACCAAATGGTAAGATCGTGAAATTTTCTCATGGCTAAACACTCAGATACTTAATGGCCTTTACAGTAAATGAACCATGGAAACATTTACCTGAATGGACCAATCACTAGCATTAAAATTCGACAGCACAGCACATAAGGCAAATGATAAGCATTAGAATTATTTAATGCAAATGGCAATGACACACAAGCCATGTTTATTTCTTGTTTTGTTTTCAAAGTCATAAACCGCAGCACCCTAGAAGAGCGACAGAAAGAGAATCAAAGCCGGTAGCAAGAGAGAGATTAAAACAAAAACACAAAGCCGCAGCAAAAGAGAGTCTTCCTTTCATCTCAGTGAGAAGAAAAGATGGAGACAGACAGAGTGACTGATAGACAGACAGGCAGGCTGAGGAGATAACCTCTTGATAATATCTGAGAGTAAGGCTGAGTGCTTGACATTGATGGAGCGAGAGTGATGCCCTTCAAACTCCAGCAATTTCCAGCAACCCTGTACCTCTGTTCATTTCTCCTGTCACCCCTCCCCCCCAAAATACACTGTCTACACTCCTTCCTTCCCCCATGTCTCCTGTGGCGGCTATAAATCGCTTGCAAGGTGTATCTGGTTGTGTAAAGGACAGGGTTGATAGGGGTTTGGAGAGGAAAACAGGAAAACCAATGAACATGTGAAAGTAAAATATAACGTTTAGTTTTACCTGCTCCTCATGGTCTTTCTAAACTGTTAAATGAGAACAGCAACATCTTTCTGAAACCTTATGGGATTTTTTTTTGTTAAATGGAAAAAGAAATTAAAATTTTCCACATCAAATATGTAATTGACACTTTTCCTGTTTTTCAGCATATATTTTAATTGATAATAATTTAGTCCTCTTCTAGCCTCTGTTGCTCATTTATTACAATGTACTATATCAGTCAGGTACGGTTGCTACCATCAGCATTTGCTGCCATCTAGTGGCTCTTCTAATCAGAACTCAGTACCATGTGTGCTTCTGTGGGCCTGCAAGGTTCTCTTGGCTGGTAATTCATTTTAATACTCACAGTTAATGTGTACAACCACCACTGTAAAATTAAATAGTAGCTGAAAGCACTGAAATAAATGCTGCTAGATCCAAGGTAGTAACATGTGTAATATTTTTCAGACTGACTGTATTTACTGACTGTACAGGCTTTACAGAGAAAAAACGCCAAACACAACTAAAAAGGTTAATAGCAGTGGCACTAAACAAGTACAAATGATATGCCGTGTGAATTTTTATGGTTGCATAAGTCTAAAGGACCTGGTTTGTAGTGTTCCTTCACACACAGTTTTGTACAGAATCTGGGTAATTAGTTTGATTTGACAGTGTCATGAAAGTGATATCTAATAGTGTGCTTTGTAAGACATTGTGTTTCATGTGCCTGCACATAGATAATCTTGCAAACAAGCCAGAAATACAAAAACCGGATCTGCCACCTGCAGAGGTGGTACAACCTATACAAAAGGATCATGCTGAAGCCCCTCAGATTAAAGGACCAGTGGAAGTACCTGAGCAAAAGAAGGAGGAAGAGGTGCAGTTGGACCGCCCTGATGCTGGTAAGGAAACACAACCAAAGCTCCATTGGAGCTAGATGTGTTCAGAATTCAGAATGTTTTGTCTGTTTACACAGGTGTTGCTGTGCCAGAGGCAGAGGCCCATCGTCACGAACCTCCTATCCCTCATGATAAGGTCATGGTAGATACAAGAAAGAATAATGCTGAGCTGGAGGAGGACAAGAAACAACCTGGGAAAGATGAAAAACATGGTTTGGACAAAGCTGCGAAGGTAGAGAACAAACAAGGAGAGTTTGTTGAAGAGAAACCAAAGCCTTTAGATGTTATGAGGAAAGAGGATGTGAATTTGGATGAACATAAAGAGCTGTCCAATGAGGTGATTAATCACCAGGCGGAAGGAGCAGACAAAAAGAGGGATGCTCCCCCGCTGAAGGAAGTGGAGAACCTAGATCCAGTCAAAGAGCCTCTGGCAAGGAAGGTAGCTGAGGATGCCAAGCAGGCTGTGGTGGTGCAAGTAGAGAAAGTGGACAAAGCTCCAGAAGCGGCAGGGAAACGTGAGTATTTGTTACTGTTCTTATTTAACTGTATTGCAAAGCAACCTGAAGAAGGTGATAAATGCACAAGTGCAACACTCAGCTTATTATCTTATTTGGCAATTCTTCAGCTCAACTACCAGATGGAGAGCACCGCGCTGCTGCAGAAGAGGCTCAGGCTGCAGACACAGACGAGAAGATGGAGGGTAAATAGTTATACATTTTTACTCTAGGGAATAGACACAATATATAATCTTCTTAGCTTAAAAATATAGGGACTAAAAACAAACACTTCATCACAGATTGATAAAGGTTGATGAGTTGCTTTCTCTTTTTTACTTCAATTGGCTTATTTATCACTCTTTTGCTGCATCCTGTTTATACCTCTGACTCTGTGATCTGCTCTTGCTTACTGTGACTATTTCTGAACATACACAAGGTGTGAAGCAAAGAGGTGTTGACCTGGATACTTTCAGCTACTTTTTTGAAACTTTTTGTTCTTCTGATTTTTACTTTTGCCTGCTCTCTCCTCCATCTTTACCCCTTTCTTTCTTTCTTTCTCCACTTGACTCACAGTGATAAAAAAGCTGGTTGCAGGTATGAACTTCTTGCTTTTTCTGCTTTGTCTCAAAGTTCTGCTGTTTGCAGTGCATTAATAGAGATTTACATAATCATAAAGTACATAGTTATTTGTGTAGTAAGAACATCTTCTTTTCTAACATAGCTTGTTTATATCTGCAGATGCTCTCCAGTTTATGTTTAGGTCACAGCCTAGAGATGTGGGTTTGATTGAATGCATAAATAGTGTCTGTCCTGTTTATTTCTTTCTGCCATGTATAGATACTGGCTCAGTGTAATTAAACTTCTCACACATACCTAACTAATGCAAAGTGCTCTGAGTGGCTTTCGACATGTTATCATTCTGTTTGTGTCTCTATGCAGAGGGGCAACTTGACCATGCTGTGCTACTGCAGGTGATTAAAGCGCAACAGGAGCAACAGAAAAGACTTCTAGACCAGCAGGAAAAACTCCTGGCTGTCATAGAAGAGCAACACAAAGAAATCCACCAGAAACAACCTGCTGGTGCGTAACTGCATAATGTTTTACACACTTGATTAAGAGCACAGAGGTGATCATGTTCAATTTAGAAAAGAATTGTGACAACGTTTTTATAACTTAAAGGGGCTGCTGCTGAAGGTGGGGCAGAGAAAGCCATCCCCGAACACTTGGAGGGGATAGAAGGCGGAGCAAAGAAAGATCCTGATTTACCCTCTGACCTGAAACAGCCCAAGGAATCAACTGAAGTTAGAGCTCCATTAGATGGAGTGGTAGAGCCTCAAGCCCAGATTCAAGCCCAGGCTGGGGATAAGGCTGGTGAGGCTAATGTAGCTGTGTACAAAGATGATGGACGTGTTCCACCTGCAGGACCATCTCATAAACAGAATGAGCTGGGTGCAAGGGGAGTGCCTCTGGGAAAGAAAGTACCTCCAAATGAACAGGTACCTCAAATTAATAATGAAGAAAGTCACCTAGATGAGGGAAAAGATAAGCAACAAATGGAAGATAATATTAAGGTAAGATTAGAAAAGGAACAGCCTGAGAAGCGACAAGAAGAAGAGACAAAATTGGGACAAGAACAGCTGGAAAGAGAGAAAAAAGACCTAGCTAAAGAGCAGGAGCTGGTGAAGCAAAGAGCAGAGATAGAGAAAGAAGTGCAGGCAAGGGTGGAAAAAGAACGGCTGGAGAGAGAAAAACAGGAAAAAATGGCCAAGGAACTGGAATTAGAGAAGGAGAGGATAGAGAAAGAAGTGCAGGCAAGGGTGGAGAAAGAACGACTGGATAGGGAGAGAAGAGAGAAGCTGGAGAAAGACAAGATCCACCACACAGACAATGAAATTATGGAGAGAGCAAAGAAAGAGGCAGAGGTGGAGAAGGCTCGAGAGAGGCTTGCCCAGCTGGAACGAGTCATAGAAGCTAAAAATGCTGGAAACGCTGCACAAGGGGCTGAGCAGGAGGATGTTAGAGCTTTGAAGAAAGGAGGACGAGACCTCAAAGAGAAAGTTGTTGCCCAGGCGGACCCCAGAGTAGGCGCAGAAGATGGGGCCGTCAAAGCCGGGGCTCACCCCCAGGGTTCCCAAGAAAAGGTCAGGGACCAGGGGGAAATGGATCTAAGGAGGAAGCGCAGGGCAGTGGGACCCGGAGCAGCACAAGGGCCCCCAGAGTTGACCGGGGTGTCCAGGGGGGTTCCTGGGTTGGAGCCCCTGCTGGAGCTTGGGGGTTCAGACCTGCATGCAGCGCTGGAGGAACAGCTACTGGCAGGAGCAATGGTTCACTCAAGGCAGATAAAACAGGCCTCAGAGGATCAAGAAGAACAATAACTCACCCGCACCAACTGATTGGACAGAAACTTCAAACATACTGTACGTCGTTTCAGCCTCCTTATACTGTGGATCACTGCCTTACATTCCCTGATGCCTTCATAAATATATGGACTAAGAAGAAAAGTGTTTATCAAAGAGCAACCTGTATGTAAATATTAACTTATTTTTATGTGGGTGGTTTTTGGAGAGTTTATCGTTACAATGTATATAAATCTATGCAAATATCTTTTTTTTTGTCTAGACAGACCAAATACATAATGTTGTATCCATTTCCCCTTTAATTCTTTTTCATTCAACAACTTCAACGGCTCTACCTACAAATACCTCAATCAATAATGAATCAGTTTGTTTATGCTTTACTGGCCCTTTTTCTGCTTTTGCTTTTTTTTAATTTTCTGTTCTGTTACTTTGAGATGTAAATATTGTGTCTGGTGGAACCTGCATCTATCAAATGTTGAATGTAATGTAGGTTCACTTGAAAATGTTCAGAGTACTTTCTAATGAAAGTAATTAAATGCAACCTCAGGCTGTAGCTATGAGGTGTACAGTAGCCTTATTGATAATTATAAACTGTAGACTGGAGGTTGACCCAGGTAGTAATCATTCCATCGTCTGTGTCTCGTCCTTGTGCACGTATTAGTGCCTTCCAATCCACATGCTGCAGTAGTATTTTAATAAAACAAAATTTGTCAGCTTTGCAAATTGTGGTCTAACAGTCAAGTTCTTCAAGTAATGTTACTATTTCTGCAAATACCTCCATCTGCTAGAAAATCCACACGTATTTTTCTGTGTATTTGTGTTTCTGGTGATCTTGTTGAGACTCACATAGTTTAATGTTTTTTGTTCTTTAATACAATAAAAATATCCCAATATGTTTATTCACACTTTTGCATTACAGCCTTACATTGATCTAAAAAACTAATTGTTTTTTAGAAGGCGAAAATGTTTCCATTTCTACTGCCATTAAATAAAGTTGATTGCACTCCTGATAGTCAAAGCAGCCACATTTGCATCAACATCTGAGAGTAATTCCAACTATTTTGTTGCGTTTGGTTTTCTTCTCCATCAGCAGCGAACAGACGTTTTGCTGAATTCAGGCTTCCGCTTATATACATCTTCTCTTCGCCTGCAATAAAAAATACACTTAAAATGATAAATAAATCAGAACTACAAAAGACCAGACGGAGCATCACTGCTTTTTCCACTTACTGCATTTGTAAAGCAGGTCTTCAAAGCTTCAAATTCCTTGGAACACAGGTCTTTTTTCAACTCCTGTCTGTCTGTCGTGGTAGCGGCCACGCACCTCCCATACGCTGCTGCCTGGACAAGTCATGAGCAGTTATATAATATCTGACCTTGACGTTCATGTATTGTATTTGTGTATTACATGTACAAGAACGATAACTGTTCGTCCACACCTCGACTGAACTTAGTTAGCTTTTAGCTAGCTAGCATTCGCTGCTCACTACATCTCACCTCTCTGTTATGTGAGCTAAGACTCCTTTTAGTTTTAAGTCCTCACCTCTGTTGTACACTGCGCAAAAAGTTCGGGGAAAAGACGCATTTTCTCTCGAGTTCGGCTCCACACATTTGACCCAGACATGATTCTTGGTGTGTTTTAAGTCAACGTAAAGCACGTTGAAGACGAGTCGGTAACTCCGACACCCAGGCTCTTTCACAGTTTGATGATTTAACTGAAAAATGCATATCAACAAACAGATTCAACAGCTCTGTTAAGCATGGGCAGCGCCATATTGTTGACCCAGTCATCAAGGAAACGTCTGCAGAATATCCAGCAAGATAATTCGCTTATCCTTTGTCAATCTAAGTGTCAGCTCCAGTGTTATTGAATGCGATACGCTGTTGTTCGTCGTTGGGGGCGTACTCGGATGACCAATAGATTGCGAGACTGCGACTTGCATTTATCTGATTCGCTAGATGTCACCTTGAAGCCCGCCCACCTCTGGTGCGCTTGGGAAGAAGATGAGTGACCCGCAGCAAGGATTGCTAAATCATGGCAACATTTATGGAGCGATTAGCTTTTCTGCAGAAGGTAAGTGCTAATTATTGTGGCTGTTACTTAGCTGAACACTTAACAGCAGAGCAAAGCTTGTTTAATTAGACTCAGCGTCAGCGGGTTTAGCTGCATGTGTAAAGTTGTCATCATTAGGCTGCTGTTAGCTTGCTTTGCTAACAACATAAAGATACTGCTACTGACATTGCTTGTCGTGTTTCAACTGCTATGTGAGGAATATTGATGTTACGCTATTTGTCAACAAGTAGAAAGCCAAATAAAACCCCAGAAACCAAACTGGAATGTTACAGACTGTACATCCAGTGTCGCTTTGAACTTGTTTGATGTCTTTGTAGGTGCCCACTTTAATGAAGGCGACAGCAGATGATGAAAACCCCTGTCCTGGCTACCTTTTCCAGGAGATTGGGAGTATCCTTTGCTACATGTGGGTCTCAGAAATTCCAAATGCAGGGCTTGGTTTCATTAAGCTTATTACCCAAAGTTTAAACGGTCAATAAATAAAGAGTGCTTTCACAATATCCTTGGTAATTAGCAATCTAAATGTGCGATGTGTTTTTGTGGGATAAGTATTACACGCTTCCTTACCTAGCAGGTGTACAGAGTTAAGGCTTCTATCCTTAACACACTGTAGAAATCTCCCATGAGTCTTCAGGATGTGGTCAGTGCCTGCTGGAATATCTTCTGGAGAGGCTGCAGGTGGAGTCCTGTCATGTCAAACTGAAAGTGAGAGGAGTGTTGCTACTAATGTTTCCGTCTTTAATGTGAACTTGCGGTTTTGCAGCGTTGCATTGTCCTTTCAGGTCTGTTAGTGAGTGACATCAGCCTTGTGGTTTTACAGGTGCTGAAGATCTTCGTCCATCTCTGTGGCCATGGGTCAAACCACTTTCTCACAGAACTCAGAAGAAACTCCACCTTTATTCAGCAAGCGTCAGGTTAGCCACCGGTCACATTGAACTTTTAACTGTCAACTCTCTGTGGCTTCTCTGTTCGTGTTTCATATTTGCCATTGGACATTTGTGCTCGCCTAGTTTACAGCGGCCCACCTGACCCCATCCATGGCACAGCATTGTACCAAAAAGTGAGAAGTACAGCACAGGTAACTGAGAAGGAACTTTCGGTTACTTCATATGTGAAAGTTCATCTGTAACAACTATGCTAACACATTTTGTTTGTTTCTGTTCAGGAAGTTGCCAAGTTGCTTTTCACAGAGACAATATCAACCAAAAGTGGCATGTGTCAACTCACTTTTGCATCAATAGGTGAGTTATTAAAATTGAATTTATTATCACATTATTATTATCACATTTTCATAACTTACTGACATATTTTAGTAGAACAAGCTATAATTACACGTTATTAGTAACCTGTGCTGTTTCTGTGTGATATGAATCTGTAACAGCAACAGTATTATAATAATTCTGTTCAGGTATGGGATCTGCAACTTCCCATAGGTCGGGAATGCAGGGCTTTGGGTACAGTCCAGGGAAGCAGGCATCCAGTGAGTGATGCATCACTACACAAACTGATGTGAATCCAGTTACAGTTTGTTTCTGTGTAATGATCCGTACCTTTATTTGTGCCCCCACTCATCTCAGTAGGTAGTGATTCCCTACTGGATAAGATCCAGAAAGCTGCAGAGGTAGTAGCCAGTGCTGTCCTTCCTCCTACTGAGCATCAAGGAATCCGACTCCATGACAACTATTATCGGGCCGTTGTGGCACCATCTGCACCTATAGAGGTGGCTGTCCCTGCATGTGCGTATAACTTGCCTGCTCGCACAGCAAAAGGTGATTACTGGTGTGATTAAAGACAAGCCCACTCTCATTCTTGCTACTTCCAGTTAGCTTAATAAATGTCACAGTGCAGACTATCCTGTCTTCATTCCAGCAGTGACCCAGCGATGCCCAGGGCAGGTGGGGGGTGGATGGGAAGAGACAGACAGTGGCAACAGCTCCTCTCACAACTCTTCTCAGGACATAACTGCCAATAGCAGGGCCTCTCTGGACAGTAAGTCTGCTGGTACTGGGAGCCAGTCAGGAGTCAGTAGAGAAAGCAGCGGGGACCTATCAGAAAGGTGAGGGCTAATTTCAATCAGAAAATTCATCGTAGATAACAAAATGCTGTATTATATTGTAGCCATAAGTAAATGTGTCTTCTCAATTTTTTTTCATTATTGTCTCATATGTTGTCTGGTCTTCAGGGTGGAAGCTTTGCAACTGGGGGACTGTGGCCAGGAGATGGCACTCATCAACAAATTGACTGAAGACTCCAGAGTTTTCTTGTCCAGGGAGGAAAGCCTGCACTTCATCAAAGAGTCAGTGCATCCAAAATTAGACTGAGAATACAGAAGCCTTTTTATGTACTGTATTGGTTATTGTCTTCAATATTTAATTAATCACTGTGAATAGCACGTCATTTGTCATTTATTCTGTCAGATGCTCCACTCTAAACTGTGACGTTGTGGTGGAGTTGCTCTCAAGCAAGCTTCAAGATCCCTCAAACACTATTAAGATGGTAACAAAGATTAAGGTTTATTGATCATATTTTTCACACTTAATATTCTAATCTTGTATTTATCCACTGTTACAGCGAGCACTGTGTGCTGTTGCATGCCTCATGACCTCTGACCTTCTATCCCTGGAACAAATGTTTGAAGCTACACAGCGAAGGCTTCGCCAGTTAAGTGAGGGCCCTCCTGGACCAGTAGGAAACAAAGCCACCAAGGTAAGAGACACTGAAAGAGAATGCTTTGCATCCTGAACATGTCATGAACAGTGTTTGAGAAAACCTTCTTTTTTTTCCAGATCTTGAGACAGTTTGAGGCACTGATGTGTGGACTTCCACAGGCTCCAAAACATGATACAGTGAATAGTAGCCAGCATCGAACACCGACATACCCTGACCCTTTATTACCAGTCCACTCTGCTCACACCAGTGCCAACCTCAACCATATTCAGCCCAACACCTTACCCAAAGACGTCACCCAAGCACCAAATCACCCAGCTTCCCTTTCTCTTCTGGTTTTGGCTCAGAGAGACTCTTCAGAAGAGCTGATTAATGACACTGAGGACCATTCATCCATTCAGCAAGAACCAGTCAGGATTCCTCAAGTTAAACCCGCAGCTGATGATCCAGAGCTTCTCAGAGACAGAAGCTACACCAAGAGCAAGCAGGCCCATCTGATGACACCGTCCCTGTTCAATGGTATGGAGCTAGTGACTAAGGGAAGACCCCTGTGTGTGACAAATGCTGGCACAATGGGTGATAATTTTAAGGAGAATTCAGATGTGCATAACCCTGACGGTGATCAAGTCATTTCAGTTTGTAAAGCTGTTGAATCAGGAGACAACCAAACAGTATCAGCCTTCTCATTTCTCAACTTTTGACCACTGAACAAGTTTTTAACGCTTGAAGTGTTACTTTTAAACCAGTGATGTCATCTCATATATATATATATATATATATATATATATATATATATATAAAATTTTATAAATGTATCTGTCAAATGGAGCAGAGGGTGAGGTTTATGTATGGTTGTCTAAGATGGTAGGTTATTACAGGTGGTTGCTTTATCTCAGGATTTCTTTTAGGTAACAACTGTTACTGCAGCACGCCCTGAACCTCTGAGGGACAATCCCTCCATTTGTAATTTGCACTACAGTTTCTTTTCCTATGAGCTCTTAAATCTACAGAGTGGTCTTCCATAAAATTGTCACTAAGCTATAATGTCAATTTAAATGTTCAGAGTTTTAGTTTACAATATATTTATTACACATATCCTGTATTTATGAGAACATAGAGTGGTTGCAGTGTGCATATTACTGGAGAACTAATAGAGGAAATAACTAAACATACTCTAACATTGTGTGGAGTTGTGTTTGGTGAAAATGCATTTAATGCACATCAAGCACCAAATAAAAAGCAGATTATCTTCACAATGTCATTATTATTTTAGGTCCATGCGGTATTGTGGTGTTTAGTACGTGAAAATCATTACTGGTAACACTACACGTCTTGTATCAGTGAACACAAGCCGCACTGCTGCACACACTCAAAAACAAAATATGCTGTAATTTTAAAAGTAAGAAAATACTGTTTACTTTGCTTGGACAAAATAGACAAGACTCAATGTTTTTATTGGATTGTTTTAATAATGCTCCTTGGGAGTGAATATGTTGGCCTCCATCGACTTTCTTTGTGAATGGGATCACAACAACTCCCATTTCACATATATAAACATACGACTGGCTTCCCCAGTCAAGAGTAAACAGAATGAGGAGTTATTGAATAAAGTGCTTAGCTTTATTTACTTTTGCAAGCACTTACGATTATCATCACACTTTTCTTGTGATTAGCACCAATGAAAATGTCCACACATCAACGCACGCATGTAAAGAGAATGGTACCTCTTTATAAAGTGCACAATGTGCGTGCACGCACACACTAACACACATACACATTGATACAGAAAACCACAGTGGCTGGGCCATGGAAAGGCGGATGTGCTTATGGTCTTAACAAATGGTACATGGCAAGGTGGGGATGAGCCTGTGTGCCCCAAATCTACAGAGCATCCCACATGTTTCCCCCTTCCACCTGACCCGTGTGTGTGACTTGAGGCTTTCAAGGAGGAGCCACCGTGCCAGTAGTGACGACACTGATGGGCAAGGAACAAAAGGTCAGGAGAGGGGTCACAGGTCATGGTCATGTCGAGCCTGGACGCCCTCTGGTCTGCAGGCTGTTGAAGTGCGCCTCCCTCAGAACTCGGTTTATGTAGTCGTAAGAGCCATTACTGCTGTCACCATGGAAACCATGTTGCAAGGAACTAGCAGAGTTTTGAGGCTTTGGGCTGAGGGAGTACTGGGTGATGCAGTTGTTGTGGCTCTGATGTATGCATGGCCTCGCACTGACCACTATTGGTCTCTCTGGACTACTGATCCCATTGCTGCTGTCACTGCTGGAAGACTGGAACACAGAACAAAATTGGCTGCTTAATAGTAATTCCACGGCTACAGAAGCTATAAATAAGATATTATTATTATTTTTATTTAAAAATGTAAACAATCTGCATTATATCTTCAAAGACTGTACAGTATAACCTTAGAAAAATGTATCTACACCCTGAAGACAACTATTATATGACAATCCGATAAAACTATAAACGTACGTCACTGTCTAAAGACCAATTTAAAGATGAACTCGTCTCACCTCAGAGTCTAAATCTGACACAAGCAAGCTGGGACCCCCCCCTGTCCTCTTGGCCTGAGGACTCAGCTGTCGGTCCTCCTCACTGTCACAGCTACGATGCCTCTTCCTATGCAAAACAGAAATAGAGGTTGAGACGACTGTTGAACGCACAGGCCTGTGGAGTGGAAATTAAAGAGACAGTGACAGTAAGGACGCAGGAGGGGGGGGAGAGACTGGGCAGGGAAAGGCAGTGTCAGAAGGGAGAACACGACAAGGAACCAAAAATAGCTCCATGCACTCAGGCAGTTACATGATGAGACATGTGGCACACAGTGATTAGAGCCCAATATGACCTGTGTACAGTATCAGTGAGTTGTCTGTCATATTGATTTAGCTTTTTGTGATTGTATTTTATGCTATAAAATGCTGCAGTACAATCAAGGGGAAATAATATTACATAAGCACTAGGTGCAATATTCTGTGTTATAACGAGCACGTGTTGACAAACATTTAAATATAGTAATACCGGTTCTTCTTACCTGTTGTCAGTCAGCATTTCTGCACCGTTGGTGGGTGTTTTTTGGCAAAGGGACAGGCTGACACTCCTTATTAGCTGGTCTTTGTTTAAAAGCTTTGGATGGGTTACAGGTCCACGACCATTTCGTATAACCTCAGCACGGCAGGCTCCCTCTTTTCTCACCAGGAAGTCCAGGATGTGGGACTGAGCTAACCGTTATCACCGACCGGCTGATCCACAAACAGGCTTGTCACTGCTCCAGGTCCGGTCCAATCCAACCCTCCCTGCGCCTTAGAGGTGGTACAGGCTGCTGCTGGATGTGTAATTACTAGATACTCTCGTTTACGCCGTGAAATCTCGAGGAGCTCCAGGCATGATAGCGAAGGCGACAAGCTAAAGCGCTAGGTGCTACCCCTTAATGGTGCTAACTAACTAGCTTACTATGCTATCTGAAAGTTCTTCCGCTTTCGTATTCTTGCATCTCACCATTACTCGTGGTTAACTCTTGCCTGTACTTGACAGCGGCCTGGGCGAAGACACGGGAAGAGCATAGATGCAAATCTACCGGATTCTAACGTTGTTTTAAGGAAGTTTACCGTTACACTCCGACGTCGTTATGCGTGACAGTTGCGAACTTGTCTTTGCTGGTCGTCAGCGAAGAGCTCCACCCTAATGTTTATATGACGTCATCAGATCACTTCCGGTATTGACAACATGGAGGCCTGCTTGTCGAGTTTTATGTTGCAGCAGCATTTCAGGCTTTTAAAAAACAATACGCACACCGATATTTTATTAAAGAGCTTAGCGACAGCTCGATAGGCGTTGCCCTGACCCGATGTTGTGTCATGCCAGGCTCATTTAGCATTAGCCCGTACATCTGCTGCCTTCTCTGACAGATGGAGGTGATTCAGCACTCTGCGGAGGAGCTGCACGCAGCGCTGGTGTCTAAGCGTCAGGGCCTGGTTACACTTTATAGCCAGTATACAAAAGAGGAAAAGCGTCTTCTGGAGGAAGGACTCCACCCAGGGCCATGCCAGACTTTCCAGTCCATCACAGTACGTTCTGACTCAGACTGGATTCCTGCTCACCCAGAGGAGCCTCAGGACTTTGAGAGCTTCTACAGAGACCGTTTCCGCTTGACTCCCAATGCAGCCCACAATACTATTTATATTCAAACTATAGGTGGGTATGTTTATGTCTAGTGCAGCTATGGCCTGTCTTCCCAAGTTTTAGGTGTGTTTAGGGAATCAGTCAAAATGTCAGCAGACCATGCAGAGAACTCACACAGATGTGTGGCATGTCCCATCACAGCTTGACTGTTATTCTGCCCTGTGTCCGTCTAGGTTCCTTTGGGGAGGCAGGGTTCCAGACAGACCAGTATGTGGAGTGGCTCAGAGAGTACTGCCAGGCTTTCTTCTATGGGCTTTCTGTAAAGTTGCTGCCAGCGGTTTCTGTGGCTGAAACAGGATGTACGTTCAGAGTTAACAGTAGCTCACACAATCTTCAGATCCTCACTGGTATGTAGTAGAAACATGACAGTGTTAAGAGTAAAATGTAATCATCCCAACTGGGCTTTAATGTTGTGGTTTCCCCTTGAATTTTAGGTGACGTGCTACGGTTTCTGGGGAAACGCAAACCAAAAGATGCTTTTTGTATCGTTGGAATCACAATGATTGACCTGTATCCTAAAGACTCCTGGAACTTTGTGTTTGGACAGGCTTCTCTCAGTAGGGGTAAGATGTTAACTAATAAAGATGATCTCTGTGATTAATGAGGTTATAATTTGCCTAATAATACTAGTGAAATACCTGACAGCACTGTAGTGTCCTGCAAACTGCTGCAAACCCTAACCTGTGAAGAATAAACAAGCAAGGAAGAGGAGGAAATACAAATTGCTTAATAGTTATACACATCAGCTGCCACTAGATGGTGCTAAGATGCCTACAATCTTATAAATGTTCCTTGACTGTTCTCAGGAATGGGTGTTTTCAGCTTTGCAAGATATGATGACAATTTCTACTCCGGAAATTATGCTGGGAGGCTGAAGAAACAGCTTCAGCCAAAGCCGGGTGACTATTCCGTGTTTGACGGCTATTACACTCCACCCATCACCAGCACTCTGCTGCTACGATCCTGCAAGGTTTGCAAAATCACACTCTGCCACTCCAGCTTTGAACTTTTCCCCTACTTGCTTAAGACACATATGTTGACTAAAATGACCCTTTCCAGACAATGACCCATGAGATTGGCCATATGTTTGGAATAAAGCATTGCCAGTGGTTGAGCTGCGTCATGCAGGGCTCCAACCATTTAGAAGAGTCTGATCGTAGGCCTCTGGATTTTTGTCCCATCTGCCTTCGCAAGCTACAGGTTTCAATCAACTTCAACATAGCTGAAAGATACAAGGTAACAAAACAACCATTCTGGCAGTAATTAGATGTACTAGTAGTTAAATGGCTGGTCATTATACTGTACTTCTACTTCTTTCATTTTCCGTGACATTACTTTTACAGTCTTACAAATGGCGCCTAAATGCAGCTGGGTCAACGAGTTTAGTCTCGCATGCCAAAGTAACCGAGATTGTTTCAGCCCACTATCTAGACAACATGCACAGCGCTGATAATGTTCTCAGCTGTCTGACATGCCTTGTTTACGTGGAGTTCCTAGGCCCTAGGGCAAACTGAACTTTAACCCCAGTGTGCTGCGCCTTAAGGTGCTGACACACGGTTTATACAAAATGTGACAGTTTTACAGGGGCAGACTCAATTTTCACCCCAAAAGTATATATATGTTAGTTTTAGTAGTCAATTAAGTCTTTATTTATTTAGTATATTTAGTAAATTCTTGGAACATGTTCTTCTAACTGTTTTATTACAAAAGCTGCTGAATACATATACAAATATCATGACAATTACAAGCAGTTTAAAATTTTTATCATTGCTAGGCTTTACTTCACTGGATGGATGATGGTACGAGTCCAGCGTCCAGAACAGAAGAGGCCTCTGCCTGTCCTCCTGTGCCCTCTTTTCCTAAACCCACTGAAGCCTTCCTAACGTCCAAACTGTGGCTTCGTCGATGCCTGGACATAATGGTAAAAAGATGAACTTTATCCTTTTCCTGTTCAACTACGTTGAATGTGGACATAATGGATGGGATGTGGAAATACACTGTAGCTTGAACATGTTTTTGTATTTAAAGCAGAACGTTGATGTTTATGAGAACCATGTTTCCAATTTACATGAAGTAAACATGATTGGGTCTCTCTGTAAATATTTGTTGACTCATAGTTTTCCCCTAAGACGTCACTGGGTTTCCGAAGTTGGAACATTTAAATTGTCTATTATTCAGTGAATAACTGAAAAAATAACAAGCACTTAAAGGTAAACGTGTAAAAGACGAAACCATTATACATAGTTAAAAGGTTCAAATCGCTTTATTGTGATTGAACTTACTTTCATTATAAAAATATTTTGTTTTTACATCTTGTATCACATGACAGTTCAACTTGATTAAAAACAGTTTTTTAATTACATGCTCCTGAGTTGATTGTTTTGTTCAAGAAGTTACTGAGGCTGTGCAACTTATTGGTATTGCAGCAACCTTCGTTTCACAGTTTTTGATGGTGATTATATCAAGTATGCATTACATCTTCTCTGTGGAACATCAAAATACCAAGGCACTTCCATTACGACTAATGATCCATTTTGAAGATTTCTTTGCCCACTCATTTGTATATCACACCTACTTAACAGCAATTTCATATTGTAATTGTTACAGTACTGAATCTAGTAGAACACTGTCGGTATATTAGGTATGTGAGGCATTCTTATACATATTGTGATCTAGAGGTTTTCAAGACTGCTGCCAGAAGACCTACAGTGGAAGACAACACATGGCCAGCATTCTTTAGATAATATTTTACAGTTGTATGGCTTCACTCTTTTAATAAATTTGTCATGTGTCAACAGCTCAAGCAAAGCGGATAACATCCTGGACATCACTCGTGGCCTCCATCTGGTTGTGGTCCGCGTTACCGTCGACTTTCAAGCAGTCTTCTGCGCTGTCCGTTCTTTCGTGCGGCCCCTGCACTGTGCTCTGTTCCTCACAGTCCTCCTTCATTTCATGCTGGTGGTCTGGACATCCTGAGTTCCTCTTTCGACAGAGTAACCCTCTCTTAGCAGGTTTTACCAAACCCAGGAATATCGCACTCAGTGCCATGCCGGCGGAGAAAGAGTAGAAGGCGGAGCCGTAGTTTTGTGTCACATCCACGATCACACCTGGAGATAGAGTAGAATTCAAAGGAAGCATTAATTAGGCGTAATCCAACGCTTTTACTAATTAACTATGATTTTACTAGAGCTACAGCAAGCAGTCATGCTCCGTACGATTCTGTTTCATATCTACTCAGTTGTTGTACAGTATGTACAATAGTAATGCCTACATCAATGAAGCAGTCAGTTCTTTTTCAAAAACGTCATGCAAGATCTAACCTCCGAGTGGGGGTCCAGCGAGCCCAGCAAAGCTTTGTATAAACACGTAGACACCAGCAGCTGAAGACATCCTCTCTATGCCCACCACATCATCCTCAGCGAGCATGGGGATGTGAGTGCATGCCACAGTTCCCATAAAGAAGCCATACACGGCGCAGCACACAGCCAGGCTATAGACCTCCGTAGCCAAAGTAAATCCCACCAGATCTACAGTCAGTGTAATGATACATGCCAGAAGCACAAAAAGCTTCTTGTTGGAGAGCTGCTTCCATGTCAGGACCCACCCAATGGTAAATCGGCCGACGATTTCAGCCACAGCCATAGTGGAGAGCATGTAGGTGGCGCGCGCTGGCTCCACACCGCGACTAATGCTCAGTTTGATGATGTACAGCTGAGGTGCGAAGAAGCCGAGCGTGGCAAAAAGTCCAAATAGAGAGTAGAAAATAAAGCTGCGCTCTCTGAGAACAGAGAAATCTAGTAGTTTGCAATTCTTTGCAAATGTCTTTTCACCACTTGATTTAGCTTCCTTATCTTGGACTTCTTGTTTCTCTGCGTCTTTATCCTTTTTCCCACATTCATTTTCAAATTGACTTAATTCGACAGACTTCTGTTCCGTCTCTGACCACACATCTTTGTTTAGTAAACTCTTCTCCTCTGGGTAGCCGTTAGCTGTGTCCTTTAAAGACTGGACACAAATGTCTTCAGTGCTCGCAGAACCTCTGGCTGAATTTTTGACCAGAGTGCTTGAGGTATTTAGTTGAGCGTGTGAGTCATCCGTTCTTGGGACTTCTACTGCTTCCTGTGTAGTGAGGGCTTCCGCCTCTTTTGAGGATGCTTTGCCAGTCTCATGGATCTCTTTGGGTTTGATAATGATTGGTCGAAGCACAACACCACACATGATAACAGTGCTCTGTAAAGTTCCTATCACTGCCATAGTATGTCGCCAGCCGATTTGGTTCTTCAGTGCAGAGAAGGCTGATGGACAAAATAATTTACTGAGTGAGTAATAACAGCAACAAAACATTGTATGTACAGTATTTAGAGAATGGAAGAAGAACATTCTGTTACAATTGTATGCACACTCACCTGGTGCCAGGGCAAACATGGCCAGAGATTCTCCAGTGGACGCCATAGCTGTGACCAGAGACCGTCGGTGATTGAAGTACTGGGACAAGATGGACACAGTAGGAAGGAAGGTCAGACAGTAGCCCATGCCTGCACAGAGGACGAGATGAAAGTTGTTTCAATTAATTCTGATAGATAAGCTCCCAAAAACAAAATTCTGTGATGAAAGGAATAAGTAAGCAATGCAATACCTGCAATTAATCCATAGGTGACGTACATTTGATTAACAGAGTTGGCAAAGCTGGTGGCAATGGTTCCCAAGGAAATAAGTAATCCTCCAATCATGACAACAAGTTGGAACCCAAACCGACTAGTCAGCATGGAGGAGAGAGGACCTGAGGTGCACAGAAAGCCACCGTCACTAATCAGTTTGGGTCTGAATTGTTGCCACAATTGAACCTCAATAGCTTCACTCACCATTGAACGTCATGACAAACACACAGATGGAAACGACCCAGGAGATTCGACTGTTGGTCTCGTCAAACTCTTTCATCAGGTCCTCGAGGAAGATGCCAAAACTCTTGATGATGCCATAGGTGAACGCCTCCACTAGGAAGAAGGCCACAGCCACCACCCACCCCCATCCTCCATCAGGGGCCTCTGGGTACACATTGGGCCCCAAGAAACGTCTTCCCTTTATTCCAAACATCCCCATGACTCTAGACAGAAATGGTCAGAAAATTTCAAAAAAAATTAATGACCATTTTCACCAATAACAACACAACATGTGCCGGAAACAATGGATGTAGCCGTGAGCTTCGTAGAGGCGCATAATGAAGCGTGGACGCGCATCCCACCTGGATTAGCTGACTTTAGCATGGCTGCTTCACAATAGAGCCACTGTTAAGTTGCTGCAAACCTAAACTGCGTTATCTTACATGAATACCATACATATTGGCAGATTCCTATGTGGCCGTTTATAATGTGACACGAGCTGCATTAGACACTTTTAAGATTCATGTCCACCGCAGTCAAATTAAGCTAACAACAAACCAGACAGCGTACACGCCTGTGCGCGCTCCCGACCCGCGTAGCCCGTCGCAGCCAGCATCAAATTCTCGCAGACTCAACGAGCACCTCGAGGTTTTGTGCTGCTCCGCGTCCCATGACAGATCGGGTTAAAGCCGGCGAGCCCGAACCCGTCCCTGCCTGCCGGGGTAAGCTCGGAGACCTGATGCTGCCTCTTGCATCCCCGCCAGGCTGCTGTCTAATGTGTAAACGGGAAAAGCTGCGGTCGTTCATCGCAGTGCAGCCTCTCTGCACAGGGCTGGGTCTCATCAATTATTAATGCGTTTGGAGCCGGGAGTAAAACTCGATGCTTTGCGCATCAGCAGCGGGGACAGTTTTCCAAGTAGAGCTGCAGCTCTGAGTGTGTGCGAAACACGCCGTTAGTGGCTGTTTTGTCTAAAACGCGACATGGTAATGGCCTATTTCTTTGACATAACAAAGGGAACACACATAATAGCAAATCCCAAATTCGCAAACACATTTATTCATAAATGATGGACCAAAGCTAATTTAAGGCTTAAGCAGTCTGGGAATTAACATAATTGGGCTAAAGGTTTATTTTTTATGTTTAGCCCAATGACTTTGGAGAAACATTTCTGCTGATTGAGGACATTGTTTCAGTTATCTGTTAACTCTGATTACAGCTAGTCAAACCTGATTCGGCGCTTATGTTCTCTGCATTGTTGCTTTAGAGATACAGGTATGAATCACTATGAACGTACCCTGTACTACTCTGATTCAGCCTTTGTCCGTTTCATTTTAATAGTCAACATTGAATTGTTTTCATTGAATGTTCTATTATCTACTATTGAGTCATTGGATCTACTCACAAAATTTACAGAACAGCGGACACGGCACAGCTGAAACCAAGCAGCCATGTGAATTTAAATAGCCATATGATGGCTATTTAAATTATAATTTAGCTGTCAATACAAAGTCAAAGAATACACCATTAAACTCACCTTAAAGCTTTTTCCTTGCATTCATTTACTGAGTTACTTTCTATTTCAGTTCTTTTTTGTCTACTGCTTATTTTTGTAAAGATGCCCTATAGAGATAAACTAAGTTACTTCCTTATAAATAACAAGAACTAGTCCCCCAACATTTTTAAAATTCTTTTATTAGAACTACAGACAAAAACAACACTGCGTTGAAACTAAACTAAACTAAATTAAATGCGTATAGTGTGATATACTGATTACTTTCTAGAGGAAAGGACGGGGCGGCTCGTGTTTACATGCGGCTCCTCGAGCTGCTCGCGCGGCTGATGCAACGCGCAGACCGGCGGCGGCTCACGTGGTCTTTGTTCTACTTCACTAACTGCCTCCAAACACTTTGTGAGTACACGTCAGTCGCCAGTTTGACCCGCGTAAATTAATCCTGAATAAAACTCGAGTCGCGTACATCACCTCAGCTAACGCGGGTGCGCTCGGTTACAATGAATGGACGTGTGCGGGGTTTTTTTTTTTGTTTTTTTTTAGCCGTAGCTCGCTCTCACCTGTGTGTAGCCAGTTCCAGCCGGAAATATGTCGCTCGCTCGGCTGTTGGTTCTCGGCTGGTTAGTGTGAAACGCGACGAGCGAATGAAGTTCACATCTTCTCATGTATTCGCTCCACAGAGACGCGTTCACATGGACCCGAAGACGCCGAGACACACGCGTATGAAGTCGCTCCGTGACAGCGGCGGACACTGGTGAACCCCCTCCTCCTGCTCTGCCTCCGGCCAGCGGCACCGGGGGAAGCGGCTTTAAAGGGATCTGGCTGCTTATAACCGTCTGCAGACTCTCTACAAGCCCCTTTAACAGCTTAGCAGCAGGGTCAGTATATGGAGGAAACGCCAGAGTCCGCTGTGCGTGGAAACAAAGCTCTAAGACTTTACGTGGGTCATTTTCTCAAAAGTTATCCCAAATACACCCAGTAGTTAATTTTATTTACACTCTAAATAACCTGTTTTGACGTTTAGTGGTTATATGGAAATATGGACTATATAACAACGGATAATAAATAAAATAATAATAAAATATGCCTTGTTAATTGGAGCTGCTGTAGCGGGTTTGGGTTGTTGTGTAAGCTGGTCATTCAGTTGCAGAGCTACAGCATTTGTGTAAACAGTTACTCTTTAAAACAACCTTTACCCTTTAAAAGTGAGCCCAAAGTGCCTTCAAGTGAAAAACAGAATCACACGTTGAACGGTTTGACAAATGCTGATGTGGATTACACTCTGCTCACATCTCCGTCACTCACTGTCACACCTGCATCATCTTTATATTGCTCAGGTTTGCACTGTGTCTCAGTTTAATGCATGCAGTCACGTTTATTGTGTGTATGTCTACTTCAGGTCTTATTAAAACTCTTTGCAGGTTTTGACTCCGAATGGCGGAGGCTCTTTCCATGTCTCTTCTGTTTGGGATGCTGCTGTGTGGGCTGCTGCTTCACACTGTGTCCCAGCATAGAGTCAGAGTTGAGAAGTCCAGTAAAAAACCCAATTTTATCATCATACTGGCCGATGATATAGGCTGGGGTGACCTGGATGTTAACCAGCCTGAAAAGAAGTCAAACAACACACCTTACCTCAACCTGATGGCAGAGCAAGGGCTAAGGTGGAGAATATATTCATTTCCCGATTATTTGGCTAGCAGTGATATCAGTTTTCAGGAAGTTAATGACTTTGGTGCTTTTCCAGACTGACAGACTTCCATTCCCCAGCATCAACCTGCTCTCCATCCCGTGCTGCCATCCTGACTGGCCGTTATGGCCTTAGAAATGGAGTGACTCATAACTTTGCGGTGAACTCTGTAGCTGGCCTACCTCTCTCCGAAGTTACCTTACCCCAGCTTCTACAGAGGGCGGGCTATTACACAGCCATGATCGGAAAATGGCACCTGGGCCACAATGGACCATACAGTCCAATTAACAGAGGTACAGTAAGATGGAGCTTGACATTTGTAGTCCCAGATCAGAGCCTAGTACAGTACACTTTGTAACTATAAATCACTCGCTGTCCATCTGTTGACATAGAAATATTAATATTAATCTGAGAGTTACTCGTTCTTAAAAGAATTGAAGAATATCCATTTGCAGCGTGATGAATCGTCTCTGTTTAATACACGCGTCATGGGGTGAAGACACTGCCAGTGTTACTTTACCCATACGCTCTGTACTAGATACCGAATTTCCCACACTGCACAGACTCCAGGGACACCGAGGGTGTGAGCGAGTCCACCAGCCTCTCTGCAGGGAGCAGACTAAACGGGGTCAGTAATCCACTCCCTGCAGCTGTGTCTTGCGAAATGACACAATTGCTCTTGACATGTGGCCCTCAGCTGACTCAGCAGCCACCCACCATTAGCACTGGCATGGTCGTCATTGCAGGGTCACCGCTGTAGCGACCGCTCTCTGCTCAGATTCTGTTTAGCTTACCCCTGTGGTCTTTACTTTAGTACCCGGTGAGGAACATTTTCTTCACTTTGAAAGTTACAAAGGTACTTGAATGTGATTTAGGGGACTGGTGCAGTGCAATATATGATTTAGGAAAAACTCTAACATTGTGTCTGGCTTTTTTGTCCCCTGTACAGGTTTTGACTACTACTTGGGTATCCCATACAGTAATGACATGGGCTGTACTGATACACCAGGATATAACTTGCCCCAGTGCCTGCCCTGTGACAGATATGGATCCCAAGCGGTCAGGTGTGGATCTGTGCCACTACATTAACAAAGATTTCACTTTGCCAGTAATGTTTTACAGATGAAGGTAGTTTGTCTCTCTTCTCAACACAGAAATAAGCTATAATGATAAACTAAAGCTGTTAGACTGAATAAAAATTTCACAAATGTTGCAAATTTTAAAGGTTAATCATAAAGCCTTCATATCTAAGTTTGACCAGCCTACATTTTACTAAACTCCAAAGCTCTGCCCTCCAACCTACTCAGCAGGATCTGAAGTGTCCTGTCTGGTAGGATGTTTTTTTTGTGACACTCTTAACCACAAAAAAGGCTTTTATTAAGTTGTCATGTGCTTTTGTTAACATGATTTAGGTTGAAGAGGAGTGTACACGAAGGCTGTTATTCCAAAGTGGGTCTTCCTCTGATTGAAAACAGTAGCATAGTGGAGCAACCACTGGACTTATGGACACTTACGGACCAGTACAAATCTGCTGCCACTAGAATTATACACAAAGCAAGGTACAAATGGATGACCTACTTAAATGTTTATGCTTCAGTTCCCTTTATTAGATATCGACAAGCTGCAGCAGTACAAATGCACTTTGGATGAGCAGGTCACCGCCCTTTTAGAGGGACAAGCACAACATTTACTGATTGTGCAACTTGAGTGTCAAACCAAACAGGCTCAAACGAACTACAAAACAACTTCATTCTGGCCCAAGGAATTCTGTTTATTTTCCGCTACTTTGCTTATGCTGCTGTTTCCAGCTGGTGCTAGAAGGTGTTATAAAACTAGTCTAACAAGCTTCAATAATTGCCCACATTCATGTGGCCTTTAATTCATTCACCATGGCTTTTAAAGCAGATAACGTGTTCTTTAACCCATGAATATCACACAAATTCGTTTCTAAGACGATTACAGTATAAAAATACATTTATATTAGGTTCGTTTTGCCATATTCTGCCAAATACAAAAGGAGAAGCTTTCATGACTTTTGCATTTTCCGTCATGGTGTCACTTCATCTTTGCAGAGAGCAAGGACAGCCGTATCTGCTCTACATAGCGCTAGCTCACATGCATGTTCCCCTGTCCCCACCACCCCCTTCAGAGCCCTACCCCTCTACTTATCATCCAAATAATGGCAAAGTATACACTGCCAGCCTGCGAGAGATGGACAACCTAGTGGGGGCAGTAAAGAGTGCTTCTGATGACACAGAAAAAGACAACACTCTCATCTGGTTCACTGGTTAGTGTTCAACAGCTCTACTAGTGTTACTGTAATCCATAAATCCCCTAATCATAATTATATATGTGTGCATTGCATTAGGTGACAATGGCCCTTGGGAACAAAAGTGCCAGTATGCAGGAAGTGTGGGACCTTTCACAGGAAAGTGGCAAACCAGCAGAGGTATAAACTTTAGTTGCGTTTAGTAAAAGGTGAGGGATGCACCAACATTACACCTAATTGCTGCTAACCATCCAATTCTTTTGTGCTAGGGGGAGGTTCAGCCAAGCGGACCACCTGGGAAGGAGGCCACAGGGTGCCAACAGTGGCCTACTGGCCTGGAAGCATTCCCGCAAACACCACCAGCTCCGCCTTGCTGAGGTACTTTTGTTTTATATAGAAATGACATTAAATCATGTGCTTTCTCAGATACTCTGTGTTTTGGCCTTTGTTTATGTCCTCCGTATTAACTAACCGATCAATAATATTTACTGTGGCATAGTTCATCTTTATTAGACAGAATTATCAATGCAGAAATGCATTTAACTATTGCTCTAGGGATGTTGGTGTCCGTCTTGTCATTGGTCAGTCCTCCACTTTAGTTCTGACTCAAATATCAGAATAACTCCTGTCAATCCCTTCTCCTCCTGTCTACGCACCGCTTCAGCGGTATGGACATCTTCACAACAGTTCTGTCCCTGGCAGGGGTAATTCCCCCTTCCAGCAGACGTTACGACGGCATTGACGCCACAAATATCCTTCTGCATGGTCAACACACCGGTCATGAGGTACTAACAGTATTTGTTACTAATTTGACTCTATATTTCTTCAGGTTGTCATTGGGGGTGTGTATCCAGGCCCTTACTGAAGTCAATAGGTTTGTTCTTTTTGTGCAGTTTCTTTTCCATCCTAACAGCGGTGCTGCAGGGAGGTTTGGTGACCTTCAGGCAGTTCGAACAGGGAAACACAAAGCTTTCTACATAACAGGTAACGTTCACAGGTCACATAGATGCCATTTTATTACTATAATTAGAACTGCTACAGAGCTACCATCTCCAACACTGATGACACATTTATTTAGATATATATATACACAGCGCAGAGTTATGCCTAGTCATTATGGTTGAGAATGAACAGGAAATCCTGTCAACAGGATGATACCAAGCTGTCAACTCTTGTTCTGTGCAGACATACTGTCTAAGACTCTGTGGCTCTCAAGATTTTGATTGTCTTTGTGTGTTTAAGCCTTTGCTGGATAGCCTTTCATACTGGAGAGACAGACAGGCAACAATCATCACAATCATTAATGCAATAGTAGAGATTTTATAGGGGTTCATGCTATGGATAACATTCCTGGGCCCTTGTAGGTGCAGCTGAGGCATGTGGTGGTGCAACAGGCAAGCATCAGCTCCATGACCCACCGCTGATATTTGATGTAGAGCATGACAAGTCTGAGGAAACACCCCTGGATGTCAGGACACCTGAGTACAAGGTGACAGCAGAGCGCATTGCCCGCAGGAGGGAGGAGCTGTTGTGGGACATTGCCACCGACACGTCTGTGTCCACAGCGGACTACAGCGTAGACAAATCAGCTGCGCCCTGCTGTGATCAAACGCAGGTTGTTTGCCGGTGCCCCACACAGGGCTGAGGGACGGTAAATCACAATGAACAGCACTCACGCAAAAGGCTGAAAGACAGTGGCGGAGATGTTGAGACAAATACATCCTTTGTTATATTAATTAGTTAGTATACTACTTGTTTGTTTGTGGAATATGTTGTGTAGGAGGTTCAATGTCCAGATGCAGCAGAAGCTGTGCAAACAAATGGAGCAAATAGAAGTCAAACCTTGGCCAGAGAGAGGTGGTTCTGTGTGAAGTCAGCTATTGGGGTAAAATCCATCCAGTCGGAAAAAAAACTGACGAAATGCCTCAATTTCGTTTGCTGTTGTTTCAAAGTTTGTTGCAATGAAGAAACAACAATCGATAATATGATTTCAGTTGTTTATGACAAGTAAAAAAACTACCTAAAAATATTATTCTTTATGTGATTAGACTGAATGAAAACATACAACATAAATGATGATGCTAAATCAAACAGAGAGTGCAGAGGTTGAGTCATTTATCAGCTTTAATGAGTCTCTGGTGTAAATGTCCAATACTGCACAGCTCAATGCAGTGTGTGGGTGTCCTAACAGTGCCACCTTTTGGCAAATACAATGGTATTACCATGTTACTTAAAACAACAGTACTATATATAAATGTTACTTATATACACATTATACACACTTTAGAAATCCTCAATATATATATCTATGCATGGTAAGTCTATGCGTTGATGTGTAATTCCTAAAAGATTTAGCAGTAAAATATTTAATACATCAAAGTAATAATGACGTACATGTTAACATATTCAGCATCATGTAATAAAAGCATCTTCAAGATATTACTGAAACTCAAGGACGTGAAACTTTGTCACGTACAGCTCGTCTTCAAGCTTCCAGATATACTATCAGGTTACGATCGTGACGCTGTGGGTTTTCAGTCTCATCTGTCGTTACCATAATTAGTATCACAGCTGCATCTGCAAGTCATTTAATACTGACTGCAAGTATCATGATTTAAATAGTGTATCACGCTTAAAATATCTTTTTCTTACCATTACTCCTTTCTGTGACACGTTTAATGCCCCGTGGCCTGATTGACAATAATGCCCTTAATAATGGATTTCAATAATAATAATTTCTAAGTGTTGTATGTAACAAAAATATATGAAAAGACTAGATTAAATCATTGGTTTGCAGGAAAAATGCTAACATGACCGCCCAGATTCTAAGAGCATTTTTGTGAATCTGGCCCCTGGTTACTGTATAAAGGCTGCAGGATAGGCCTCCCTGTTGTCTCTTGTGTCTGTACTATCTTATAATATTCAGTCTTACTTTCATTTGTTAGTAAAAAAAAAAGTTATGGAGTTATGTGGGACTCTTCAGTCAACGTTTTTGCCAAAGCAAAGAGCCTAAGATGTTCTGAGGTTGTTGTTTTTTTTACATTGTTCCTTTAAAAAAAGAGGAAAGGATGCAGAATACAGAAACACCAGGAAGATTTGACCCTAGGCCAGCAGGGACACAGCGGAAAACTTGGGCTGCTACAACGTCTCAACATGTCAGAAATATTTTTTGTCTGTTTGAAGCCAGTGAGTGAGGTTGCAATACAAGGACAGCAGGGTTTGTGAAGCGGGTGGTCTGGTCAGTTACTCTGTTTGCCGACTGGAGGAAACTCATTCTCGTCATCCAGACAAACCGGACCCTCGGCAAATTCGTGCTCAGGGATGACCTCACCCTTCTGGGCCCCACCATCCTCAGAGTACCCTGGGAAGAGAAGAAAGGTTGCAGAGAAGGTTTTCTCCTTTCCCCTATTTGCTAAAACTAATTCATTCAGCATTTTCCACAGGAATTTTACATTGTAGTCTTAGTCTTCTGTGGAAATAAGTCCTTAACAAAGCACAACCCAAAGTACACTGTGTAAAACTACATAAAAACAAACCCATAATTTTCATATTGCTCATTAATCCATGTTTTATTCACATGAATAGAATATTTAAAAACTATTTTTGAAATTCATGACAACAACATTTCTTGACACGCAAAATGCCATGTGTTTTACACAGTATAGCATCCCCCTCTTCTTTTATCATCAGTCTGTAAACATCTGGTAACTGAGGAAACCAGATGCTAGAGTTTTGGGAAAGCTTTGCCCTATGCCTAGGAATCTAACTGCCCAACAGTCCGGCGTCTTCTGTATCTTATTATACTTTGTAGATTTGTTAAACATTTGGAAGAAGCTGTTGTTTTCTAGTTAATTGTTTGGATAATAAAGTGAACTGTGTTCACAGACAGCAATGTTTGGAAGTAATCTTGAGCTTATGCAGTGAGTTTATGCATGTTTATGATGCCTTTGATCTTCCAAAGACTTTTTGGGAGATCAAAGATTTTCATCCTTGACCCTTGTGCACAAAGGTTTTTCCCTAGTCCTCTGAATGTTTTGCTTATATATTTAGAGATTTTGATGAATTTCATTATGTTGAGCAACATTGCTGAGCAATTTAAGAAGACAATTTGTAGACACAGATTGTCATGGATTAGTGAACCTCTTGTCATCCTTTCCTTTCCAAAACATATGAGTGAGGTCTTGAATTTATGTAGAGTGTAATTCATCTTGTTTAAATACGTAGACGTATTTGCAAACAAACATGACGTTTGAAGCAGATCCTCACACACGTGTTAGGGTAATAAACAAACGCCATGAGGATGATTAATCAAAGCAGCTTAACCTACATAATTATCTCTCTTATGTCACAGTTACAGTAGCTACAGGATCCCACACAGGATCATCTGACTGTATTTACTTTTACTTATCAACTTAGTTTAAAACATTTAAAATGTTTTCTGTATTATATTGTGAAAAGGAAAATAAAAGCCTGAGGTAAATCATCATACACATAATATCTGTAGTGCTTATGTATAGCAGAATCATACCCATGAGAGTGGTGGAGGAAGGTGGTGTTGAAGGAAGAGCCACGGTGGCAGCATATGATTGACTGGGTGGTTGGGGAGGGACTTCTTCTGATTTCTCCTCTTCCCTTTGGTCCACTTCCTCATCACCAGAGTCAAACAGCCTGCAGGACAAAATCAAGGAAATGAAAGTAAAATCACTTATTAGTCGCCACCCTAAATTCCAACACCGTGTTAAAATTATAAGATGTGTGATATGTACCACACTATTAAAATTTTACTTTTTATATACTTTTTGTATGTAAGTAAAGTTTCTTGTCAGCGCTATGAAGTTTTGAGCCCTAACATTAAGCTAACTTAATTACTTAATGACTGCATGATCCAGTCCATTAGAGAAACACACCTGTGTTTTTGAACAAGGACACACTCGCCTCCATCCTGTGGATCCACATTATAGATGTAAAGATACCCATCTGAGGAAGCAACCAGGAGTCGAGGGAGCTTCTGAATCCTAAAATGCACAGGATGTGAGTATACATACTCACATACACTTTAAAAAAAACATGCCCCTCTTGTCTGTCTACACAGTGCCTTACGTAGCCAGGGCACAGATGTTCTTCAAGCCAAACATGTTGAGTCGCACGGTGGCGAAGGCTCTGTCCTGATGCATCATGTCTGACACCTGGGTGGGCAAGTAGGTGCTGGCTGCTGTGAACATTTTCCCCACATACTGTGACCATGTGGGAGATTCTTCCTCATGACTGAAAAGAAACAAGATGGGTCATAGTTGTATATATTAAATATTAATTAAGACACAAGTTGAATTTCGTAGAAACATTGGCTTTATGTTGGAGATACAGCAAAACATGCTTGTTGGATGTATTGTCTTTTTATGAACCATGCAAAGCTTAGAAAAATAATAGCAAAGTACATCATACGGTGTGTTAATTTTTACCACAGAACTGAAACAAATCCCCTCTGAAATAAGATGCCAGGGTTTGTTTTGATCTATGCACAGTTCACACTTGATTGTCTTTGCATGAGGCACTAAGTCAAACAGTGTGAGTGTTTACCTGGGGCTGTGCTGCTCCAGTTTGAAGATGTGGACTGTTTCCGTGTTGCTGGAGGCACACAGGAACTGGGCATCTGCACTAAAGGACAACGAACTAATGCTAACATACCTGGCACAGAGACAGCACACAGAAGAGAACGCAAAAGTCAGATTAAAGCTAAATATTCGATTGAAAACAATATACAACGACATGTACTCCTCAAACAGCTCATTAGATTCAGGAGATTTGTTAGGTCAGGTCAGACTGAAAAACACGAACCTTTTCATCCCTCGTCGAAATTCAAACAGTCTCTGTCCTTCAGGAATGCTGAAGACCCTAATAACAGTCCCCTGTAGAGGAGAAGCTGGTCAGATATACGTGGCTGGCTAATAAGACACAGGGAGGGATAAACGGAATCATGTCCTCACCTTCTCTGAAGCGCTGGCCAGTTTTGTGCCAGAGGCATTGAAGGTGAGGGCTGCCAGGGGACTGTCATGGGCTTGGATCAGCGTCACAGTGCTCTACAGAGGCAAACAAGTGCTGTCTAATGAGCAGTCTGCTTTTCCCCATGGATTTTCAAAGGGGCATGACACCAGCGTTACATTTTCTTTGTTGCTGCGTTAAGAGCTGAATGCAGTCTCACCAGGTTATTGGCATCGTAAACTGTGATCTCTCCGATGGTGGCGCTGCCAGGGTACGCTAGGTAGGAGTTACCCTGGTTGACAGAGAGGGCGCAGAGACCTACAAGACAGTATAATGGACACTTCATACAGTTTTGTTCTTCCACATCGTTTTCTTTTGATCAGTCTGGTCATTAGCTCTGTACTGGGATCTATTTGTATACTGTACATACTAGAATCTTTAAAGCAAACAAATTCTTCATCTTGCAATGGGAAGGTTCAGCTCATAAGTTATCACCTTGCTCATTTCTCAAAACTCATTACTTTTACTGCTGCAGCCTTATTTAGCCTGTATCTTAAAATTACCTGAGGGGTTGGTGGGTGTGTTGAGCAGAGTCTTGAGGAGTTTCATATCTTTTATATTGTGGATGTAGATCGACTCCTCCAGGCACACGACCAGCCGCTAACGTAAACATGGAACAAGGCAATGATGTGATGTGACAGAACAGATCTGATTTACAGGAATGGGAGATCTGATTTATGCTTGTACCTGTCTGTTGAGCCTGACAGAGAGGATATTATTGGAGTAGCTGTAGTTACAAATCTCTGTCCCCTTCTTGAAGTGGTAGACGTTCATGCGGCGTGGCATGGACAAACTGACCACCACCACCAGGCTACTGGAGAAAAGTCGCTCCACTATATATACATCCGGACACTCAACTGCAAGACAGACATAGACCTTCCATCATACCGTAGCTTCTATAACCAATGACTGTTTACTATGTTCAACACAGCAGAGAACTGATCTGATCATTTCAAACTATTTGCTACACAAGCTTCACTATGTTGCACAAAAACAACAGCTCTTACCTCCTTCATGGATGCAGTCCAGTTTATCCACGGCAGTCACTGAGAAGAGCCGGTAGCCAGTTTTGGTACCCACCGACAGAGAACTACAATTTAAAACAAAACCAAAGGACAACGCACACACACACAAAACGCAGACATCTTGTTAGCCACATCCACCATTGTTAAAGTGACATGATACTGTAATTACAGTGAACCGTATGAAATCTGAATATAGCCATAACATCATATGGCTATAATATATGATAACTTAGTTACAGCTGAACCATCATTGGCAATGTTCTAATTGTAGCATTTAGTCCGTGGACAGATTATGACTAATGGGTCCCAGAGCATTGACAGAAAACAGTCCTACCCCCTCTCCTATACACGGATCAAACCCCACCCCCACCCCTCTTGGTACTCATTTTATTTCTCCTTTTGCAGTTTGTTTTTACCACTTTCTGTTTACGTTGTGAATATGTTTGGTTGTTATACTTATATTTTTATCATTTGGTGTCATGTCTGACTTTGTGGTCATTTTGATTTCTGTCTACCTTCAGCCTATGTCATCTTGTTGGGACAACATAGTCATATTGCAGTTTCCATTAAATATGTTAACTGCCACTATCACATCATTTTGTGATAGCTGGAGATGACTCCAGTATGATGATGTAGAGCTGCAGTTAAGGCTGTACTTGGGTTAGGCTGACTCCTACTTGTCTTTACAATGGAACCCAGATGTTTATTTAAGAGGGCTCACGTGACTGAAGAGGTCAGCATTAGGTTTGTATGTTAATTCGTGTTTTGTTTTTTCATAATCCTTGCAATTGTTCACAGCCATGTAAATTAAAGCACGAAGTAACTGAAGAGACAACCAATACCAGGAACCCATGTTCTATGTAGAGCTGTTTTAATACTGTTATAATAACCTATAAATGACAACATTAGATTTCTCTGTTGGTTAATTTTAACCATTAGTAGTAACACTGTGTTAATACATCGTTATTATATGTGAAGAATGTAAACAGGAGCTCTGCTATAGACACAAATAGATCTGTTGTAAATTCACTGAATTAAGATTAAACGTATCATACCAGAGCTGGAAGTTGACTTGCTAACTGTCTATTTTAATGTGCAACAGGCCTTGAAATTTAACAAAGGGGCCTACTTTCCTCCCAGCTGACCGGGACGTATCTTACGTATTAAAATGAATTACCAGAGCTTAGTTCTGTTTAGTGCGCACACAGACTACACACACACACACTCGGTGCTTTGCCACGATGCACAGAATAAAAACCAGAGCGTCTGAATATGACTAAAAACAATTATGCAACATCGGGTTAATGCATCGGCCCAGCCCGCAGGTCGCTTACGTGATGTCCTGGTTAAACGAGGCACAGATGAAGGCTCGGTGGACTCCGGGACCCTCCGGTGCGTCCTGGGACTCCATCCGAGTGGCCAAAATCCCTCTTCTCTCGCTGGTCGAGGTCGGAGGCCTTGGGTTCGGGTCGATCCCCACCGGAACCCGCTTCCCCTCCTCTGCTTGCCGACTCCAGGCGCCACGCTCACACTCCTCAGGCAAAGGAATGTCCGGGCAGGCTGGCTCCGATCGCACACATCACAGAATGAGCGAAGTATCCTGAATCTAATCAGGCGAGATAGACAGAAGCTGCTGAATTAACCTTTATAATATGTGCTGTCGACGCTGCCGTTTTTGTGCTAACTTCCAATATTCCGATAGCAAAACAAAAACAGCTGATGGGCGGATACATCACTCTGAGCTGCATTGCGATTGGCTGATGGCAACACGTCGACGCCTCTTTTATGTTTTTTTCTATTGGTCCAGTTGTTCAAAGCATCCGATATATTTGATACCATAGCCGTCAGTCAAACAAGACCCACCTTTTTGAATGACTAATCTGTTGATTGGCCAATTGCACTTTCAGTCTTGTCACGAGGAATTGTTTTGATGTTTTCATTGGATGAAATCTATGCACCTATTTTTTTACTGCCTGCTCTGCGACACATCATCGACCTGAGAAACGTTTAACAGTAGAAGACTTTATCACTTCACGTTTTATTGATAAATAAGAATATTAAATGATTTCATATCCATAATGTCAATACTGAAGAAAACTGGTAATATGTGAGAACAGAAAACAAAACAGTAAACATTTGTGTTTATTGTTTGTGTCAGTTTTTCTGGAAACCTCTGTAACATTATGTTCTGATCCCCGGAGAGGAAGAAGAGAACGCTTCAATATTTCTCCACTATATTTTCAAAGGAATCTTATCTGGGGAATCCACCTCTGACTTTTTGTTTCCTCCTGGGACATTTGTTCTCAAGATCTCACAAAATAATAATAAAAAGGTTTATGCACACTGCAGTGAAACACAAGGTTTCATTCGTCTCTGAATAAAGACAACTCAGAGAGATTCCTGTATTAGATTGTTTTAAATCAACTATCAGTCGGGTTTTTTCAACCCTTTCCTTGACGTCACGGCTTCCGTGCCTGCTCCTTTAAGGTTGCCAGGGGTTACGGGCTCACATGTCAGAACGAGGAGAATTGACGTCACGGACGGCTGTTGATTGGTTCTCAGCCGTATCCGGTGGGGCAGCGGTCCAGGGCTTGGGAAAAAATCGAAGCGAGGAGGATCTGGTAACGGTACGCTTTGAGAAATATCACCCATCCCGAGTTGCTATCGAAGGGCTCGGCGAGAATTTACGGTTCCTGTGAGTATTTGCGGTGATTTCGTTGGTGCTACACGTGACCTCTGTGTAGGTGAAATTTGTTTGCTTCGTCTCTCGTTTGTTTATGATAGAACTCAAGATGGCGTCATTGGAGGAGAGCTTTGCCTTTGCACGGGGCTAGCCAGCTAGGCATTAAACTGGACACTCTCTCTGACATAACGCGGGCCTAAGATAGTTAAGTCAACGGATAAAACATTATTATTAGATTGTGCTCGGTCGTTACGACGTTGAAACGTGTTATTATTTCAGCGTTTTGCTGGCTGTTCGTTACTTGGCTGCAGCCGTCTGCCTTCTCACGAAGCATTCCCGACCCAGGCGCTGTTAGAGACGACATTAGCTTCATGTGTGCCTCACATTTATTCGCTTTGTGAACCGATAAATGCCATATTATCAGCCACCTTTCACCATGCTTCGCGCTCTCTTGGTGGGAAAGGTCTTTTGTGCATCATGTTGGCGATTGTAATCGAAAGCCTGCTTCTTAGTAGCGTTAGACGTCAGAGGAGTTGTGCAACTTAATTAAAGCATTTATTTTTGTACTGCACGCATTACTTTCGCAATGTCTTCCGCAAAATAAACCATATCGGCTCTGTAAAGACTGCTGTGGCCTATAGTGTCAACTCTTCTACCACCTGCACTGAAAACCATATCATTTATCGCTGCGTTATTCCTGTGGTGGGGTTAGACTGAAGCAGGTCTGCCAAGTTTCCACTGAGTGTAGCTAGTTGCATACACACTTGCAGCGACAGAATGGATCGACCATTTTGCCCCAAAGCAGTTGTCCTGTCATCTGCTCATCTAAATGCACATGTTGGTCACAGCAGGGCTTTAGAGGCCTTCCTGTTCTGGACCGCACATCTAGAGCAAGCGAGCCTTGTCTGAAGAAGCTTGTATCACATCGGTTTATCAGATGATCTGGATCCGTCAAGCTATTTTGTTCATCGGTAGTATTGTGACTTTTAATGTCGAAACATCCGGCAAGTGCATTTGCCTTTGTGGCTTCGCAGTGAATTGATTTACTGGCCTGTGTTTTATCATTGATCTTAAATTAACTGAGGCTTTAGGCTTTTAAAAACACAACTTGTGTTTAATGAATAAACCCAGAGCACATCTTAGTTTGTTGTCCGTAATCAGATACTTGAGATAACATCATATGACCAGTTTTCACTCCTCACACTCAGACTCTGCAGTGTCACACATCATTGCTCTGTGTCCTCTCACTCTGGTTCTATTTCTCTCACATTCTCACTTTTTAAGTCAGTCCGTTTCTCTTCTCACCCGTGTTGTTTTCTGGTAACCTTCTGAATCCATATTCTGCTATGTTATAAACTCCTCTTTTTGCAGTGTAAAGGTTAGAGGTCACAGAACAGGGTTGCGGTTGTCGTCATGGCATCTGGAAGTGCAAGCAGTGAAGAGGAGCGGAGCCTGAGGGAGTGTGAGCAGTATGTTCAGAAACACAACATTCAGCAGCTGCTGAAGGATTGCATTGTTCAGCTGTGCACCTCCAGGCCAGACAGGCCCATGGCCTTCCTCAGGGAGTACTTTGAGAGGCTGGAGAAGGTTTGTGTTTTGTTTTGTTTTTTAATTAATAGTATGAACTATGGTCTGACGTTTAATCAATGCCAGTTATGTACTTATGCACAAATTGTTATATATGTTTTAACTTTACTAATTATTCAAGGAATTATTATCAAGCTTTGAAAGTGTGTAATGTGTGACATGTTCAACACCGGATGCTAAATGTAAGATAAATATCTGTGAAAATTTCTTTATTCAACAATTTTAGCCACACTTCAGGCTAAAGTGGAATATATTTGGAATCCTACAATTTATTTTTATGCTGGCCAGACAGTACCAATGTTTCTTGTAATTGGTATTGCTTGTACCAAGACAATGAAGTAAAAAGCTGTATTTACAGATGTTTGTATGTGTTGTGAGCCATAGTGGCAAAACAAAACAGACTTTTCTATATACTTTGCGAAGCACATTATGTATCTGTTCACTTTAACTTGAATTAATGGCGGCATCATTAGACCGTGTTCTCATTGTCTCGTACTTTTCCTTTATCTCTGTTCCTGCGATCTAGGAGGAAGCCAAGCAGATTCAGAACCAGCAGAAGGCCAGCAGCTCCCGTTCAGACTCGCGCGATGAAGAGGTGTCTCCACCCATGAACCCTGTGGTAAAGGGTCGCAGGCGGAGAGGTGCCTTCAGTGCAGAGGTTTACACAGAGGAGGACGCAGCCTCATATGTCAGAAAGGTGAATACACATATGTACAAGCAGCTGGAAGTTTACAAGGATGTTTCAACAGCTATCCTAAACATACTTCTGTAGGCGGATACAGTTTAAAAAGCTTCGTAGCTATATTTGGTTTGAACTTTCAGTGAAAATATCACAATGCATAACAACATGTATGTTTTATTTTACAAGGTAATTCCAAAAGACTACAAGACAATGGCAGCTTTGGCCAAAGCTATTGAAAAGAATGTCCTCTTCTCACACCTGGATGACAATGAGAGGAGGTACCCATCTTAAAATACTGCAAATACTTAGGTTACAAACTGACCGGTGGCTAGGTGTTTGTATCTGATAAACTTTATAAACCTCTTTTTTTTTTCCAGTGACATATTTGATGCAATGTTTCCAGTCACTTACATCGCCGGAGAAACAGTTATTTTGCAGGGTAAGACTCTTAATATTGCATGTTTAAATGAACAAAAATAAATGAAAATCATGTCTGTGTATGTTTGTGATGCTAATGGTACTATTGTACTCACTCAGGTGACGAAGGTGACAATTTCTATGTTATTGACCAAGGGGAGATGGATGTGAGTATCTAATAAATTAAGAAAAGAAAATAACAAACATATCCAGTTCTTATACAAAAACTATGCAGCTGTAACAGTGTATGTTGGCTTCTGCCCTGTTACTCTGACAGGTTTATGTGAACAACGAATGGGTGACCAGCATTGGTGAGGGTGGCAGCTTCGGAGAGTTGGCTCTGATTTACGGCACTCCAAGAGCAGCCACCGTCAGAGCCAAGACCAATGTCAAGCTGTGGGGCATTGATAGAGACAGTTACAGGAGAATACTTATGGTGAGGAAGTTGCCACAAACAAATGGTCTTTGATCCTATTTTAGTTTCACTGATCCTAATGCTTTTCTTTTTAGGGCAGCACTCTGAGAAAGAGGAAGATGTACGAGGAATTCCTCAGGAAAGTCTCCATTTTAGGTGAGTTAATTTTCATGAGCACCAAATTTAAATATGGAAGAAGAGGAACACATTACGTGTGCATGTAGCTGAAGTCAAAGCAACTCAGTCAAGAATATAATAATATTTCCTCTCAACACTTAAGCACCAATCTTTCACTTCAGAGCTGCCTGTCATTAGCGCTGACATCTTTTCTCTGTCCTCAGAGTCTCTTGACAAATGGGAACGTTTGACAGTTGCTGATGCATTGGAGCCTGTCCAGTTTGAGGATGGACAGAAGATTGTTGTGCAGGGAGAGCCTGGAGATGAGTTTTTCATCATCTTGGAGGTATCTACCACTCTTGGAATAGCTGAGTTTCACCCTTGAGCTCAAACACAAGCAATCCTAGTTGTTTTAGGATTGCTTGTTTGAATTTTTGTCCTCCTTATTGATAATGTTATTTAATCAGCCTATATTGTTTTGGTTTTGGTCAGTCACGGTGTTTTTTCTCAGTTTCATATTTTCAGCTGCAGCTCAGTGGATGTTCAACAGTTTTATCCTCACATGCACCCCGTCCTGTTCTAGATCACCCTGAACATGTTTGACCTGGAACGGAAGCAATTAGTCATTTTATTGATCTGCCAAGCATTGTGATGGCCAACATGCGCTAGATGATTTCACTCGTTTATTTATAATGTGTGTGTTTGTCATTTGGTTTTGATTGACACTTTTTTTAATAATCAGAAACTCTATAGTTAAATAGAGTAACTATTAATGCACGAGGCAGAATATGTCCTGTCAACATGAGTTTATGATTAGTGTGTGTTTAATGAGTAATTAATAATTAATTAGCTTGTAAGTCAGTTATGATTATTGTAACCATTTACTAGCTTTGTACTACTACATTGTTGTGGAGGTGAAATTTCTTCTGATGCAAGTCTTCATTAAACCATCATCATGTTTGTGTGTGTGTGTGTGTGTGTGTGTGTGTGTGTGTGTGTGTGTGTGTGTGTGTGTTTCAGGGTTCTGCAGCTGTGTTGCAACGTCGTTCAGAGAATGAGGAGTTTGTGGAAGTGGGGAGATTAGGACCATCAGACTACTTTGGTAAGGAGAAAATGTGGTTAATTTGTTTTAAGTTTTAATGGAAAGAGAGAGGTGACAATAAGTGTCAAGACATTTTACTGTCTGAACAGGTTATAATTGCATAAAGTAGGTTTAAACGCATTCTGTTAGTTTTATCAGACACTTCCCTTGGTCATATTTAGACTCTTTTTTTGTGTTTTGGTTTGTTTTACTGTGTGTGTCTGTGTTTTCACACATTTTAAAGCACGTGTTTCTGTGATCTGCAGGTGAAATTGCTCTGCTGATGAACCGTCCCCGTGCAGCCACCGTGGTCGCCCGAGGCCCTCTGAAGTGTGTCAAGCTGGATCGGCCCCGCTTTGAACGCGTCCTGGGCCCCTGTTCAGACATTCTCAAACGTAATATCCAACAGTACAACAGCTTTGTCTCGCTGTCTGTCTGAACAGGGAGCCTCTCACCCCACACACCTTCTCTCTCTCTCTCTCTCTCTCTCTCTCTCTCTCTCTCTCTCTCTCCCTCTCTCCCTCTCTCCCTCTCTCCCTCTCTCTCTCCTCACTCCTTTCCCTTCTTCTCTCCTTTTAGACCCAGGGTCCACTAATGCAATTTGCTTTTTGTCACTTTCTTATTCTATGTTTGCTTTTCTCTCCCCCCCCCCCCCCACCCCACCCCCTTTTTAGCCATTCACCAGCGCTTGTACCAGCTGCCGTACGCTACCTTGTAGGCACAGTTACATCACCTTACCTATGTTATATATGTATTTTGTGGTTACGCTTTGTTTTTTAACTTGAACACCAACCAGGATTGTTAGGGGATCTGAAAGACATTAGGGTCTCAGGCCGATGAGACAGGACAATCAAACTTTAAATGGCGCTTTTGGTGAATTTGTTACAGATTTAAGTTGTCGATTGAAGAGAGGACTGCTTCTTCCCTGTTTAGTTTTCCTTTCTGACATCAGTTGGCCTGATTAAAGCAGAACATAGATACTGTACACAGCAGGAAGAGTATGATTGCATCAACTTTTGTCAGGCATTTTTACGTTTCAGCTTTGATATGATGCTCCATTTATTATTTTTATTACCTTTGATCGGTATGATGAGACAACGATGCTTTTGCTTAGTTTGAGAGAGCTTGTACAACTTAAGGTTTTTATTTAATTGTGCAGCTACCGGGCTAGTGCCAAATGTTGATTATTGTCACAATGCAAAGATGTATAGCTGTGGAAATGCAGTGCGTGATCTCTTCCCTGAATATATGGAGCTCCAAACAGGAAGTAGTTATTACCCTTAATGTCCTCTTAATCTGTAGAACGACAATACAAGAACTGCCTTGACTACTCTGAGGAAAAAAAAAAAGAAAGAAAAAAAAAAAAACAAAAGTATTAAGTGTATTTCAGTATTCAACTTTTTTAGTATATACCAAATAATTTGGTCACTCTTCTGCTATGGTTTGTAATCAAAATGTTATAGTATAGTTAAAATGATTATAGTTCTATTATTATTACTGACTAAATGATAAACTTATGGTTTGGAGTGATGGTGATCTTAAAATATGTTTGTCTTTTGTAAACACTTATTTTTCCATAAATTCTATTTTAGGTGTCCAGTGCCACAAAGTAAATAAATGCTTCTTCTTGTCAACTGACAAAACAGTATGTAATTGTATTGTGTAAAACATCATGGGTTGAGACTTTTTAAAATACATAAAAGTGGTAATTACAAGATTTGGGGGACATCTGAAGTGTTTATGTATTGAAGCTTCACAAGTAAGCTGAGAATCAATGAGCTGAAATTTATTTAACTAGTGTCATTGCTTATTGCCTATTTGAAACAATGGCTGTCTTTACATCAGAGTAGCTTGTGATCTGTTCTTTATGTTTACTTGGCATGATGTTTTAGGCATCCAGTGATTCGGTGTGAATGGAAGCGTAAAAAAACAACTGCCCTGCAGCTGCGAGCAGAAGCAGGAATTCTCACAGATTTGATTTGTTACTCCCTAGCTTAACTGCTTCATGACTACTTAGGTGGCATAAAATGTAAGTCTGTCCTTTTCTTAAATGTTTATTTACCCAGTCACACAATGTCGACTTCTAGGTTATTGGTACAGCTCTTCATTCCTGTTAACAGAACCGTTTTTCCTATTTGGTTAATGATTAAGGCGTTTGTGCGTCCAAAAACCTTTGATTTTGGTGCTGATTGCAAGGTAGACAGGTTAATGATGCAAGTCTTTGTGTATTTTTCTTCTGAGTTAAAGCACCTTCATCTGCTCTCCCTAGCCCTCAGCTTATTCCTGTGGAATGTGGGTACAGGTGGATTTATGACAGCAGATCCCGTTCATCCTGATCCACAGGAGGCGAAACCGTTAGGGTCGAGGGTTTCACTGACATTTTGTTCATGTGAAAACATTGTATCGGTTTTAGTCCAAACTGTTTTTAGCCACATTGCAATCGTCCCAGTTTGCCTTAGCTTACCTAACCAGGGCTTTCAGTAGGACTCCTGATGGCCTGACCTTCAGTGAGTTTGTTAGGCCTGTGGCACTAGAGAGCTGCAGATGATCAGAGGACCATTCTTTTTCTATTCTACTGTGTATTCAGTTTGATCGCCTGTATGTGCAAAGATGTTTATCCTTTTGGTATAGATTGTTCCAGATGGCAGTTTAAGCAATAAAAAGTAAAAATGATAGTTTGTTTCATTCTTGCCTTGTACATTTGTCTGTTTTAATGTTTATGTAGCTACGAATACTACATAATTACTGAAAATCTATAATGACTAAACAGCTACAGCAGCCAATAAAGTACATGTTTAAACACACATAATCCAACCTATCCACCAGAGGGAGACATGACTCTACTCCTCCTTAGCCTCTTAATATACAGTCCTACAGAAGAATTTTTTTTTTTTAAGTTATTGTAAAAATGCTGTTGTCTGAGTATTAACACTATAATTCATAGGTTTTCATTTAACAGACTTTTTTCTTTACTCTTTTTTTTTAATAATAAGCAACATTTATATTATTGATAAATGTTCTTGGCTTAGAGAAACGCCAACATTTGTGGCTTTAAAATTGTTGCTGTTCTTTTTTGGGAATGGAAAGGTTCAGGCTGTTCCTTCATTTCCTACTAGGCCATGTCTCATTCTTGACAAGATGTTTGTCTACCTGTGTGATGTTATGGATATTTATTACCCTCTATTGGCTTTTGTCAGGCTGATGTCAGGCCTGACTTACTCAATCTGATGATCTCTTACAAGTACTTGTTGCAACAGTTGCTCATGTTGCTTCACTTGCCACAGAGACCTGGAATTCATCAGAGCAAACTAAATAACAAAGGCCAAAGCTCAGATATGTTCACAAAGGAAAGCACACGCTCAGATTTACATCAGAGGAAACTTGGCTCGGGTCAGCATTATTAAGGTGGCATATTATTACACATACTTGTTAGTTGCTAGACTTCTGGTTTCTCAGTCTCAGCTCTTTTTAGTTGACGGTAATGTTGTAAAGCTCTTTTAACCACACGGGTGAGACAGAAGGATTACAAGTCTGGAAAACGAGGTGGAGTAAACCAAACAGTTATTTAATAGGTGACACTTTTCATTCTCCATGTCTCACTCGCTCAACAACCAACCAACACTTCTGTTACTAGTGTGTAACCACATAAAACAGCTTTATTTTTCAATTATCAAATGGACACAGATCTTTTTTCACTCCCAAAGTTCACCTGCAGTCACTAATCCAGTGCATCTCAGCTTTCTTAGTATTAACTCCACTGCTGATTTTGAAGTGTATGACAGCCACAAAGCTCCTATGGTGCTATGAATGAAATCACCTGTTTGCTTATGATGCTAAAGTTCATTTTCCTGTTGAAGATTGATTTTATTTATTTTAAGACCATGAGAGAAGCTAAAGGAACCAAATACTATGGTGAGAATATGAGACCTGCAGCGATTCCCATTCTGGACCTCCACAGTGAGGTTCCATGCCATCTGACAAACCCCATTACGGCTCGTTCTTTAAATCCAAACCATCTGAGCCTGGTGTTTCTCACAAGGCGACCGCACTTCATCATCTAGTCTTCTGTGGTCTGAAAGGAGCCTGGGCATTTCTTCTTGTTACCTGGACTTTTCCGTCTCTGTGGTGGGTTGAGGACTCACTGTGGATTTGACAAAGTCCTTAGCGATAACCTCGTCCTTGCCCAGCCTCCGGATGCAGCGCTGGACCACTCTGAGGACCTTCTGTAACCTGCGGTCCAGTGCTAAGAGGTGGGGCTCCGTCAGGATTGGCTGCAAAGGGTCTCCCTCCAGGGATTCCCTCATTACATCACTGAGCCTAAAATCACGTCCGGCCAGGAGCCGCAGCCGCACAAGTGTGGACCTCTTTATCCTGAGAAAGAAGAGATGAAGCGTAAATTCAGAATGAACCTAGAATGATTGTAGTTTGGCTTGTTGAGTTAAACTTACATGCAGCACTGAGACAGTGGAGCCAGGATGGACATCTCATCGTGAGAATGCTTCCCAAACCTGAACACAGGATGATCACACTATAAAGCACAATGTCACAATAACGTAAAGCTCATCATCATCATCATCATCATCTTCTTCTTCTTCTCCTCACCCTCTGGCGTTGTCCAAGTGGAGAATAAATCCCTCGTCCCCAAACTGGGTGAAAATCTCATAGTGGTGTCTGTCCATGTTACCTGTAACAAAAGCCAAGAACCTTTACGGAAACGCAGACACGTGACAGGTCGCTGCTGTAAGACCACAGGAATGATGGGGTGGAGTGAACGACCTGTTAGGAAGTCGAAGATGGACATGTCTATGATGTTGAGAAGCCTGTTGCCTGAGTTATACGGATAAAGCTGCTTGATGGTGTCACAGTAGAAGGGATTCACTTCCCACCTTTAAAACACAGAAAAGCATGATGGGAAACTTCTACACTGCATTTCTACTGTGTGTCACGGTCACTGGGGTCGATTTAATGAATAACCTGCTCAACTGATTTAGTGGAAAAAACAGGAAGAGGCTGCTCTTCATCTGGGTTTAGTTTAGTTTCTAAAATAGTGGATGGTGTAGTAAAATTGAAACGATAAAATATCTGCTCTTTTATCTCGAGTTAAAAACGGACAAACATCCAATTAGATTCAGCATCAACAGGATTTATGGGATTTTTTTAACGAGAATTACTAGAAGTTATAATCAAGCTAAAGGCCAGGTTCAGCGTGTGTCATATAACAAGCTACAAAAGTATCTCGCAGCTAAATGTCACTTCAGCGTCTTACTCTTCTCGTCCAGCGAAGGTGTACGATCGTATCCAGGGGTTGGGGATGGAGAGACGGGGAGCGATGCTGAGGCCGGGCAGGTAGGCAGACAGAGACCCCTCCAGCAGGTCGGGGTTTCCGCACACAGCGTATTCTGTCTTGCACACATACAAGCACTTGGCGAAGAAACACATGTTGTTTGCTGTTAGAAAGAAAATTTGTGGAATTGAAACACGATTTCACAACATGAGAATGGAACCTAGTTTATACACAAATGCCTTCCGGACCAAGAGGCCTGCAGGCGTGCTACCTGGTGAGGTGAAGAAGACCCCGCGCAGGTCTTCGTTGTGGGTCACTTGGAGGATTTCTCCTGTGACGTTCACCAGCCTGCCAGTCACCGGTGGGACCCTTCGGAAGTCCAAGATCCTGGGAGGGAGAGTTGGAAAACGTTGGGGAAGAAGTTCTCAGAGAGATGTAAGGACACTCTGTGAAGATGGTGATTGTTTTACGTTTGCCTCCTCACCTCACTTCACAGGAGCCTAGAGCTGATTTTTACTGATTCGTATCAGTGAATGTTCCCTGTTGTCAGTTTCTGGCGGCTGTATAATTTAGCAGGCTGTGTTCAAGAGCGTATTCCTCCCCGAGGGCCATATTTCAGTCATGTCTCACAAACAGTAATCAAACAACAATCGGTGTGTGTGAAGCTGAATTGCTGTTTCTCAAATTGCCGGCATTCCCCAACTACTGATTGCAAAGCATAATTACGAGGGCTTCTGGCAGCCACCACAGGCTGAGCCGACACAGCGCCGCAGATTAAAAACACGCCATGTATAACACAGAAATATGAGCGCACACAACTGATCTGTCTGCTGCACTCGCGTTTCACAGAAACTAGGAAATTTAACAAGCACCATGATTGCGATGCTGTTGTTGACTTGCTGATCTTGTTCGCTGTCTTGCGTGGTGAGGCTCAAACGTGGCTCCTTAATGACACCGTCTGGCCCAGAGGACTGTATTTTAGAGTGAATCACCTCAACTAATGTACAATTACACACACACACACACGCACAGACATGTGTGTAAGCCTGTGGTTTATACTCATCAGCTAGTTGGGAAAGCTTGGGTTGGGAAAATATGTTGCAATCTGTGAGTAGGCTGTGTGATATATTTCCTTCCATCAGGGGACGTGTTGATTCGTATCATTAGCTGGAGACCATTTAGTTCTTTTTTGTTTATCAGTATTATCCTCCTGCAAGAATGTGTTGAATACCTCAGCTCGCTAAAGTTTGTTAATTAGGACTAAACAGAGCCGATGCAGGTGGATCGCGTCTGGACTTTTACAGGCATTTGGCAACAAATCTAATTCTGACCTGATGATGCTTCAGCATGAGAAGCTAAGTGATCGCCAACGTTTCTGCAAGTCATTCCGTGGGGATCATTATCATCAGGATCTGCCAACTCCTAAATAAATGTTTAAACTCCCCCCGAGCTCTGCCGCTGTGTGTAACCAGTGAGAAGACACTAAAAACACAGAGCGAAACAGACGATGTTAATAAAACCAGGAAGCCATTAAGTGATAATGAGGCTGCACCTGTCCAGGTGGAAGGCAGCGATCTCTGCATTGTGCCTCTGGAGGTCGACGAAGTAGAAGAAGTCCTCTGGGGTCTCCTCATCCCTCTGCTGCCTGACACACACACACAGAAATCAAGATGTACAGTGATCAAGCTGTCAGTCATAACTATAACTACCCTGTAATTTCAACTGATATCAGACAAGTGTCATTTTTGTAGTCCTCACCTCATTGGTTTGAACATTGCTTTGGCAAAGTTCTGCATTTTCAGAGCCAGTTTGAGGTGATGTCCACTGGGCTTCACCACTATAACAGAGAGCAGCTTGACATTATTACCCATATTCTTTGTAAGGCACTGTGACATGTATTTAAACTGTGTTTGAACAACCTGTCAAAAGCAAACTCTGGGCATCAGTTAAATGAGTCAATATTTGTTTTTTATCCTAAGTCCCCAGGGGCCAGTTCGAGTTGTGAAGGATTTCCTACATCTATTTTTCTTGTGATAAAGTAATTGAGGGTTGCTCACAGCTGGTGCCCTGCTTTCTGTTGTATATTATGTCACAGCAGGAGGTCAAGCTAAGCACACTCTCACCCCTGCTGTTCTCTCCTGAGGATTAACCATTAACAGTCACACGCAGGCTTCACAAGCCTTTCAGTCATGGGTAAGACTTGTGGGGTTAAATTTAAACAGAGGGACAGATTGTTTTGTTGCATTTCTTCTTGACAGTGACAGATGTTTGTGTGGTCAGCCACTTGCTGGAAAGGCACGACATGAACACGGAATATAACCAACATCCATGTGCGAGAAACAGAGATATACTGTATATCACTTTAAGTCAAATCCCACGATAAAGATGAAACATTTTAAGCCAGTTATCAGTCCGTGCATCGCGTTTGCAGCTCGGATTTTCAGTAACACATGACAGCGTAGGTGGCGTCGGTCTGTAGGCTGAGCGTGCAGACGTCACACATTTAATTAAGAGCTATGCCTCTGAACACAAGACAGCAGCTTTGTTTGTTTTGTGCCCCAAAGCAAATGTATTTTCTGAAAGAGAAATTAGAATTTTGGCTCCAAGTGAAGACACAAACCTAATTATCACAAAGACTGCAATGTGTTTTCATGACACAGTAAAAAAAAAACACCAAAACAAAGGTTCCAACATGTAGAGACATACAGGCCTTACCTTGTGCACAGTCACATGCTCCCTTTAGGGCTTTCTCATCTTGTGTGTAATCTGTAAGAGGAGATTTAAGGCATTTTTACCACACGGTGGGCAGAACATTAGCATCTGTCTCAGGCTCTACTTTCCCCTCTTCAGCTCACAAAACATTTAGTATTTGTGTTTCTTTTGTTTAGTTTGTTGCAGATGGTGAAAAGCCAGAGGGAAAGAAGAAAGGAGTAACAATAAGGTGTTTTGTTTTGTCACTACTGACACAGAGAGGCTTAAAGTCTGGTTCTTCCCTTCCTCACCTGCACTGACTACCATCATGCTCCGCATGTCGCGGAGAAGTTGTGGGATGGCAGGGTCATCGCGGGAGTACAGGGCATAAGGGCTTATTCCTAGATGGAACTTCAGCCAGCTGGCATCGGGGTCAAAGGTCACTTTACGTTCGATCACAGAGACGTTGGAAGCCGACGCCGCCTCGATGTAGAGTTTCATATGCCTGTGGAGTGAGGGGAGAACAAAGCCTGAGTCTAGGGACTGGATATATTTGATATATGAACAACTTTGAGAAAACATCTGGCTCAAAATAAGACAGATGTCTCTGAAGAGCAGCCGTAAAGTCATGTGACTCGTTAAACCTATATTAAAAACCACACAGCTCAGGCAAGCAAATGGAAACTCCTCACAACAGTTTTACGGACAAATTTAGAGCCGTACTTATGACACCCACTGTCTTTAATAACTACTCTTGTTTTTTTAACAAGCAGTAGAGATTTTGCATTTCCCAGCATCCTCCACTGTGTGTTGAACCTGACATGTAAATAATAATAATAATACATATCTATATGTTGGGTATCCTGTCAACTATTGGAATATGAAGCAAGGCGCCATAATCAGTACAACACACCACAGACTGCAGGAGAAAATGGCAGATTTGTTTGCTAAAAAGACACCAAACAGTTTGACCAGGAAACCAGCTGAACCTGTTTACAGGATTCAAATGTGATTTTAACAGGTTATTTGAGCAGGAACTGTTCAACACTCATGTGTGTTTGTTGCGGTGTTGAGACGAGGCAGCGGAGACAGAAGATCTATTGCTCGTATTTCTTGTTATTTTCCACTTTAAGAGCCCAAGTCTGTATTTCTCTGAGGGAGCGCACTGAGTCGGCACAGACAGACGTCCTCACAAGCCAAGACAGCTACGGCTCCCACAGATTAAGATGGGCTTTAGCAGCTTTAAATCCTTGTTTGCCTTAAAAAGAGTGTTCTAGCCTCAAGACCCTAGAATTACATGTCTATGAGGGGGTTTCTTCCATCGCTCCTCTCAGCACTGGACTTGTTTTATGAAGACAGTATATTTATGTGCTTGGATGTGTGTTTGCGTGACTGTGTTTGGCCTTAATGTCAGTGACCCTGCTTGTTGACCGCAGCTGAACTTCAACATGTGCTTCCACAGCAGGACTGTTCAGCTGAAATTCACACACTGCTCTTTCATAATGCAGTTGAGTAACAGTGGTAAAAGTCACATTCAACCACGCACACGAAATGAACAACGTCTGTGAGTTTGGAAATATGTAAACTAACCTTTCCCAGCGTGACATCTTCTTCCTGTAGTACTCCATCAGCTGCTCCACCTGCAGCAGCCTCTCCTCTGGCTTCAGCGCTGGCGTCTGGATGTTGTACAGAGGGTGAGAGAACAGTCTCTCCAGCTTTGAGCCGCCTTCCGCCGGATCGGCTGTGGTGCCATCTAGAAGCGTTACGGAGACATACGGAGTTGCGAGACCACTCTGCCTGTGGAGGCTGAGGTTACCCAAACCACATGAGCAAAACTGTCGTGATCTTTGCCCCATGCTCTGCAGCTTTGGCAGGAGGATGAAGTAGAAGTCAGCTGAGAAGACAGTTGTGAGGGCTGCAGCTAATAAGAGACGATCTCTCCTCATCACTGAAACTGGTAGAAGGTCGGGCAGAGAAACAGAGAAACCTCCGAAAGTCCCCAAGGTAGCAAACGACTATGCGCTGCTCCAGAGTGTGCAAGGCATCACTTGTGGGCTTCCTCCTGTCTCCCACACAGGCGGCCAGACAGAGAGGTTGGTCCAAGTCTCTGTCGTCCTCTGCTCTATCTGTGCTCTTCAGTCTGTTCCTTTCAGCCTCACTTCTTCTACTTCTTCTTCTTCTGCTTCTTTTTTCTTCTCCCTTGGCAGTGAGCATGTGCTCGCAACAGTCACTGACAGTTTGGCTGCTTCCAGGGACCTGCTGCTCAGAGAGAGCAAGCGTGTGTGTCTGTGTGTGGAAGCGAGGCAGAAGGAGACTGTGTGTACGGCTCTGTGTGCATTGTGTGTGTGGGCAGGTATGCACACACTCTGGCTCACTCCTGGAGCGCATGAAGGGGTGGAGACTGCTTATCACGGCGGAATGAATGAAACCACATCCAGCTGGCACATCCCCTCTGATCCAATGCGTGTGTGTGTGTGTGTGTGTGCAGGTCCAAGTTCAGTTTTCACTTGGTCACAGATTTATACAAAGTAGACTATGCGCGTGCATGAGCAGATTATTAGTAGATAGATGTATCATGACGTCTGTCTGAGTGAGTGACTCGCCTTGACATCCCTTTTCTCACAAGAAGGTTGTGGGAACCAGATTTGCTTTCCTCTGTCATCGTCTTGTCTCCTCCTCGACCCTCCTTTAGAAGCACTGGCCACTTTCACTCCTCTCCCATCTCATCAAATCTTCACTCCCCCTCCTATTCCTCGCATCGTGTCATTCCTCTTTTAAAGCTCTGTTGCTCCGCTGTCATCCTTTCTATCACTCTGGCTTCTCGCCACAGACCTCCAGTCTGTGTTGGTTCAGGATGAGAAAAAAGAAATAGCCCAGCTGCACTTGAAGCTCTTGCTTTTCTCCCTGTCGTACACCTCAGAGCAAGCAATGCTGGAAAAAAAAATCTAAACAAGTTCTTACACAACTTGAGGAAACACGCAGGGAGAAATAACACCTCCCCTTGTTGGTTCACTCTCCCCGACTCTGGCTGCTGTAAAAACACACAGTGTGTACATTACGATGGCTGCTCATTGCCAGCGTCTGCTCTACAAGCCCGAAAATGAAAAAGCAATAAGGCTCTCACGGGGCATTTCCCAGCCTCCATCTGCGTTGATGTTATTGTAGTATTTTGGAACATCTGTCGTCCGTTTGTGTCTGGGTGTGTGTGTGTGTGTGTGTGTGGAGGAAGCTATGACTACATGCCAGTGTCTGGGAGATGCTCTCCGGGGTGTTGTACGCTGCGCGAAGAGGAAGCAGGCTGAGAGAAACGGTCAGTGATGGGAATTAGTGAAGTGAAGCTTTAACCTGACATTTAGCCAGAGAGTAGAAGGAGGGCGTCTGTTTTGCCTCTGCACACACACACACACACACACACACACAAACACACGCCAACCTGGAGAGATGCACAAACTGTTTCCTTCTTCAATTTCTGTTTTTTAAAATTGAAAAAAAAAAATCCCACAACTGTCAGAACAGCAAACGCAGATATGTGAATGTGTCATGAAGTTTTTATTTTACTGTGCATACAACATGGAGAAATGCATGTTTGGTTGAAAAGGTAATCACTAAACATCAAACCGCTGAGCATGTTTATGAGCAGACGGAAGATGTTTTTGACAACGCAGCACATTTGGTGGGATTCTGTAACGCCCGGGGGAAAGAAAATGCAGTCTAGATGACTTACCCTGTTTGTCCCAACTGTGTCTGTTTGTGTTTATCCACGAGAAGCAAACAGTGCCCACTGCCTCCCCCATGCTTAAAATAACTCGTTTTTTAACTTATGAGCAAACAAGCAACATACAAAGTAGATGCAAAACAGAATATGTAAAAAAAAACCCAAAATGGGTCAACAAATGTTGAGTCACCAACGTGTGCAGTTCTGCAGAGCAGGGAGGGTGAAATGAGTGGAGACGCGCTTCAGATATCTGTGTATATCACACAATAGGCTGATGAAAGCAGTGATACGTTCAGAATAATGGAAAGTTGCGGCACCACAAGTGGAGCATGAAGAGCAAAGATTGTTCTGGGTTTTCAGAGGATCAGCACCAGTTTGACGTCAGCGTGCAGCAAGTTAACAGAAGAGTGTCGAGGTTTGGCACAGCACAGATTTAGAGGAGAAATTTACAGTACAGCACAGGTGAAGGTGAAATGTTAAAATAATAATAACAGTAATGTCTGGTGTTATATCCAAATGGAAAAGACACAAATAAAGCAGGAGCAAAATGCAAAAAAAGATTTTTTGCCTCATTTTCAGAAATGTTCATAAATGCGAAGCAGAGCAGGAAGATCAAGGCATTTCTGACATTCTTCCTTCAGAGAGCAGCTTAACCATGGACGTGAATCGATGAGACGTCTTTGACCTGCCAGAGGTCCGTCCACATGAACTGGCAGCGACAGGAAAAGCCTCATCCATGTCCCGGACGATACGCGAGAGACAGGACTGGGAGAATGAGACACAAAGAAAATAAAGGGGCTCATCAGAAGGAGAGGTCAAGAGAGAGATACATAGCACTTAGACGGAAGAAGTGCAGAATCTGTGCGTTCCCATCAAAGGAGTCTAAAATAGAATAGCTGCATTTCCCTCTCGCTGCTTTTCTCCCTCCTTCATTATCCTTTCCCATCAGTCACATGCTTTTGGACAGCTCCAGCCTGACTGAGCAGCGCTGCAGCCACAGCCTCGGGACAAAGGGAAGTGCAACTGCTCTGTCACATTCCTCCAGATTTGATCGAGCCCTTTATAGTCGAGTGGGCTGACCAGTGTTTTTACGCTGGCCACTGCTGGATGTCCACACACGCTGTACAACAGGGCCTTTCCAAAATAAACCCAAAATGAAATGGTGGCGCAAACAAAGCGACTGATGTATGTAGCGTTGATTAATTATTCAAGTGGAAAATGAGTCATTGCAGCATCAAAGAGAGTTTTGAGAGTTAATGCAACTTTGAACCACTTCATGTCATAAGTCAATGAATAAGAAAATGCTAAAATGTAACTTTATGGCATAGCAAGGCGGGTCCTTGTGTCAGGTTCTGTTTTATTAAGATGGTGCTTGCTCACATAACTTTGGGGATATAAAAGGCAAAGTTATTTGTTATTAGTTGCAGATGAAAAATGATTCTCTGATCAGTACAACAATCACCTGTAGCAGCAGAGTCTGACAGGAACAAATCAGCCCTTCAGCAGTGATCGCAGCGGTTGATGTCATCACACACGCGTCGCCTCTCGCGACACATCTGGCAAAAGTCCTCACATAGATACTTGACGCACCGAAGCACAGTTGCGTGGATGGACGTGCATGTACAGATTGAAAGAAAGCAGAGAACTAAGATGAGGATGCGCGTGCATCCAAACCTGCAGCGCTTTCGCTCATCAGCTGCTGCTTGTGTTTGCATGTTACCATGGGTTGCTGCGGTTGCTCGTGGCCATTCTCCGCTGGGCTGCTGGTTGAAGCTATGGTGCACAAGAAAACACAAGCTCAAGTGAGGCTGCCTGGGTGTGGCTGCAGAGAAAGCACAGCTAATCGCTTATTTTGGCTAGTTTGGAGTAACGGGTAGGCAGGGAAAGGAAAAAGTAGGAAATGTCTTGCAGATACTCACCCCCACACACAAAAACCAAAAAAAAGTATTTGTGCGCTTATAAAAATCTGGCCTGCATCCCTGGAGCAAAACATTGCCCAAATGTTCCCAAACTGAGCTCCAGACCTCAGAGGAGGAGAATGTGAAGAACGCTCTGAATGCTCTTCTCTTCATAATGTGGTGAAATTGGCCATGATTGAACCAAGGTATCCGGTTTAATTAGCTTGGAAGGCCACCCTGACCTGCACACGCACTGCTTTTTATTAGCATCTTCAGCAGGAGCTGCACACGCTTAGACTGCGGGATTCTGATAACTGTGGCAGACACTGCAGGGGAAGGTTTCCGCGTACAGGCGAATGTGCCTGGAGCAGGCTCGGGTCAGCAAAAGGTCGTCTGCGTGTGTGCAGCATGTCAAAATCCCTGAAAAGTTACCTTGAGAACATTCTTCCCGTGCATACTGTGGATCAGGCAGTTGGCTTGTGCCGCTTACAGTCCTCTGCTCATGTGCGTCCTGTCTCTGGCTGCTCTGTGTTTCCCTGTGGGTGACACAGAATTACACCCTTTGCTGAAGCCCATCTGTTGACAGTTATCCTGACAGGATACCAGGACAACACGACAAAAGATGTGAGAAATGTTTGGTAGAATCACAACAGCAGCTGGTCTTAATGCTAGTAAAGATGTTATGAAATGATACTGTATTTAAAAGCTTGCTAGAGTGGGATTTGTTGGTTTTCTGTAAGACCTTAAGTCTGATCTCCATTTTGTATGTCGGTGTGCGAGAGACATTTAATTCGACTCTTCCTCGTGCAGGGCTTTGGTTTTTTGTCACCTGATTTTCTGTCTCACCTGCCACATCCTGTTTGAGTCATGTCAGTGTTTCCTTTGCCCTAATCACTTCCAATAACACACACCTGGACTCAACATATATAACGACCATCACTGGCCCGGTTCCAGTTCGCCACAGTTCAGTAAGTGTCCTTGTCATTTGTAACTTCTTCTGACCTAGTTTCCCGGTTTCGCTGCTTCTCAGTGGTTTATACTGTTTCTAAGTTGCTCCCCTGCCCAGCAGTGATTTCGTGTTCCTCAGTTTCCTCTTGAGTTCTCCTATTACCTTGTTTGAGGGCTTTGTGGTGCCCTTGTGCTTCTTTTATTAAAATGTCTTTGTAGCGATGAGTCTGAGCGATTGGATCATAGTAACTTGGTGAGAGACAACTTAGAAATTACTCTTTGCAATCTTGATTCTTTTTAATCTAATCTTCTAGAGTTAAAGGCTCATTAATTAAGGAAATTAAACTTTTCTCTAGCTTTACTTTGAACTTGCCTATACACAGTGTAGTAGTGTTAGTAAAGTATCTGAGCACATGCCTACGCTGTCTTTTACTTAATTTTATTTCTTGTCTTCTTAAATTAAATTACTCTAGACAGCTCTTTCCTTTATGGTCCGTTTTGTCCAACATGCAACAAATGCAAAAATAAGCACATAACAAAGCCAGAGCCAAGCCAGAGTTTATGACCTTTAACCGCACTGTTTCTGTTAAAGACTCAAACAGCTGTTGAAATACCAAGAGAACTTTCTTTAGCAGGGAGCACTCGACCATGCTGAGCCCTCTACACAACGTTCGCTGCATTAGATTTGAACTGTACTGTTGACATTAACTGGACTTTGTTCCTGACTTCGTGTTCTGTGGTGCAAAAACACCGGATGCGTTCTGCCCTTCGACAGGATTTAATCACATAAAAAGACACAGCGGTCACAAATACTCTAAGATATAAAGTTGTTTTATAATTATAGGAAGAACGTAAAGTTATGACGATCACCTCTGATAAGTAGCTTGATCGGTGATGTTCCACATGGCCTCCTGCCCAAAAGCACCCACATGGTCTCCGTCTTTTGTCCACAGTCCAGCGGAGCCATCAGATGATCCCGTAAGGACGAACAGGGTGTCAGACACCTCAAGGACCTCCACACTTACTAATTCTCTCTTATGAGCCTCCCAACGCAGTAGCAGGCGAGGCCGCTCACAAGCTGGCTGTGTAGAACGAGAATATCTGAAGAAGACAGACGCATACTAGACAGAACACACAGCATTTTCCCGATTTCCCATCAGTTCACCTCGCGTTGGATGTCCAAGCCATAGGTAGAGATGTCCCACACCTGAAGCCAGCCTGCTGTGTCTCCTGAAACCAGGATTCGGTTTTTAGACTGATCTGTGCTCACGCTGAGCACACGTTCACCTGGCTGCTGCGGGGCATAGAACCGACCTGGGAAGGAAAAGGAATCTGAACTGAATGCAGATCCACGGGCCAGCAGCAGCTTCGGTCCAACTGGTTCTGTGACAGCTCTCCTGACCTCTGACATTTCTGAGACAAATTGCTTTCTGTTATGTCACGTCTCCCTGTTACGTCACAAAGTCAAAGTTTTCTCGCTTTGCTAAAATATGGGCACATATAGAAACGTGGACACACACACGTTCATACACATATACAGCAGTCACAGTGCATGAATCCCACACCACTAAACACAGATGGTATCTGGAAAGAGACATAGTTGCGGGCTGCCAGGAATGGAGCCGGCGAGAGGCCAAGTCCACAGTTCAGCCTGACGCTGCCTGCTTTCGCTGTTTGTAAACCCGTCTCAAGGGAGCGTCATTAAAACCGACAGCTGCTCATCAACCGCTCTGTGTCCTACACATGTGAGAGTTTAATTCTGATTTCATGCATTTTAGCCTGGCATTCAGTCACTCGCTCACCGTAAGGGCGTTTCTGTCCAGTGACGCTCCAGAAGGTCAGACAGCCGCCCTGCGATGACACGAGTACACCGTTGTTCCTTAACCTCCGATCGCTCGCTCGATGTTGCAGGAACAAGAGGCTGTTTACAGGGGAAGCGGCCTCTTCTCTGGGAGAAATAAGTGGTAGGATCACTTCACTGATTAGCTGTTTATACTCACAACACCTATTAAAGGCTTAGCTGTCAACATACGCTGCTGCCTCCTCTGTCGGAGTCTCTCTACGTAGGTGGAGAAGTGGGCCTTGTGTCTCCAGCCTCCATATAACAACCTCTCCATCATAACTTGCTGTGGCAGCAACCCCCAGAGCGGAGCAGTGACACACTGCCAGGATGTCTGATTTGTGGACACCGCTGGACTTCCATGACATGTGCACCCTCACATATAAGTCCTAGGAAAACATTTGTAAGCTTTATTAAAACTACATAGACACCATTTCCTAAGTGCAATGTTGTTCTCAGGCTCAGCTCAGTGTGCGAGGCAGTGTTGTTTTAAATAGTAAACTCTGTGGTACCACATCCCACTGTGTGAGTATATAAATGGTCCAAAATAACGTAATTGAGTGTGTTTTCTTGTGGAAAGCAGCTTTATTTCTTTTGAGGGTTTGCTGATTTTGTTTACACCTCTGGGATAAAATGTTGACGCCAGACTTTTAAAATCTCGAACCTCAGCACAGTCGATGTTAAAAATACTGCTGCAGATGTCTTGCGTATCACCGATGTTTTTGATCACAGCAGGTTTATATGTACATGATATCATAACTGACGTCATTCACTGAGATTGAATTTTCCTTCACTTGCAGTGTTTTCTGAAAAAACAACGTGGCACTAGAGACGTTCCCGAAAGAAACGCCGACTGAGCAAAGCCCGGACTGGGAATGTGCTGGAGAAACATGGACGCTGAATGTCGCTACTGTGGGCTTCAAGTGATGAATCTAACCACAGAGCAGATGGGAGTCAAAGGTTGAGGAGCAAAGTGTTAAAATATGGAGACGTTGGCTCAGCTTCTAGAGACACTGCGTATATGAGTTTATAAGACCTCCATGTCAGTGTTGGTGCAGCATGTAGTGAAAGCTGAACACAGACATTGTCACATGTCTCATTATTTTACTGGATCTAAGAGGCCAGTTTCTAATTACTACTGCAAAGCAGGCTTGGCAGTGTTTCTGTTCAAACGACTCTCCGTCCTGACAACAGTTTGTGTGGGACTCATCGTTCTGCCGTCAACATCTGGGGAAGAACTTGTGGACAAGCAAAAGTATGAGGGCGACCAACTTTTTTGGTCATTACTGAGCATTTGTGCTGCTCTTCCCAGATTCACCTGTCAATCTGAAGGCTTACATAACCTAATGCTGTGATTTTCTCTCTTGTTGGTGGGAGTTGCTCCTTATCTGCACTGTCCATGGACGCTTACACTAGTTACACTGTTGTTCTTCTATTTTAACACTAGTCAGACAGATATATGACAAATGACTTTCTGTCACGTTGAGGCCATCGTCTCTCCAGATGTAAACATTTTGCCAGAACTTTAGACTAAGCACAGTTTTAATTTTACCTTGGCAGCTGCAATATCATACTGAGCGATGCGCTGGCTCCACCCCACAGCCAGGAGTTGGTTGCCATGGAGACACGCCAGGCCGGTGACTTCAGAGCTGGTGACAGGCTCCAGCTTGTGCAGGTTCAGGCCATTTAGTAAGTTCCACACCTGCTCGACAAGAGGCGCATCTCACCAGTAATGCTGTCTTACAGTGATGGAGAATGTAACGAGTTCACCGGGTGAATTTTAAAAGATCTACGATCGAACCTTGATTGTGCCGTTACGAGCCCCAGTAATTAGTCTCCTGTGGGAGGAGTCTAGCGTCATGCAGGTGAGGTCTTCCTCACCATGAGCATTTGTGATTTGAAGCTGCCTCCTCCCTGTTTCCACGTCCCACAGAGAAACCAAGGAGCTGATGTGTCCGGTCACCACCTGCCTCAGGGTGGGGTTGTACAGAGCACAGGAGATCGCTAAGCCGCTCGGAACGTCACGTCCAGATTCCCAGCCGCCGCCTCCTCCTCTTGCTTCAGCCAGAGTGAGCAGGGCCAGGTAATCTTTGCATCCCACCACCAGGTGAGGCTGTGTGTGTTCAGGAAGAGGGGGGCTCACTAGCAGGAAAGGGAAGCGTCCATGTTCCGGGACTTGGCCTGCCTGCAGGCAGGGAAAGTGCAGGCGGACAGTTTTCAGACACTGATGGGTGGAAATATCCCAGACCCTCAGTTCCTTGCAAAAGAAAAAGAGACCAATCCATAAACACGGGCTTTGCTGTAGCTATTGCCATGGCAGGGATGTTGTTATTGTGCAGTCTTCAAAACATCATTATTAATGACTCACAGCATCTCTGGAGTAGCTGAAGATTTGCAAAACAGGTTGGTAGATTGCAACATCCAGTACAGTGGTGTGGTGGCCGAGCAGAGTGGCTGCAGGACGTGTAGTCACATATCGAGTCCACAGTCTGACAGCTCGGTCGCAACCCCCTGTGACCATCAGCTGCAGGGAAGCACTGTAGTCAAAGCATTTGACTCCCTGTTAGAAGACAGACAACATTCAGGTTCATGTTCAACTGGGGTTTAATGTGCTTTGGAAAATACAGCGGAGCCACTATAGTTTCACATGGTGTCACATTTAAGGGTGACTTCATTGTTAAAAAAGTCCAGACAGCTTAACTGCAGAATAAAATTTGTTTAAACAAGACATTTTGCATGACAGGAAGCACCACCACCCACTTTAATAACGTTTGTGCTACAGTGTCTCTTCTACACTGAGTTCATGCTATAGACCTCTTCATGCTTTTTACAGTGATAGACCTAAACCTTGACCCTTTCAGTTCCTGTGAGTCGGTGTCAACCTGACCAGATCACTGTGACCAACACAGAGTCCAGTTATACCTAAAGGACACGTTGCACGTTCGTTCCAAAGTCAGTTACCTGCTTGATTTTCCAAATGTTAGGCTCCCGCTTTGGTGTCACATTCATACACACCACAGATGTGGTGTCGCTTTCGGATGATGACATTATGATGCTAGTGCTGGGCTCAAACATCACCCTGCTGATTGGTTCCCGGTGGGCGTTTGGAATATGACTGTAGGAGACCATGTCGCTGTGCTCGCCGAGGTCCTGAGGTCAAAGTCAATAACAATAAATGTATAATTGTTGTTTGTAAAACTGGAACATTGTCAGCAGTTACATGTAACTACTGGGTGTCAGCATCAGTGGCTTCTGCTGAGAACCTGCACAGTATTTATCTGCACAAACCAGACGCTGAGTTAAGCAGGTAAACACAGGAGGGGAAACGTACTGAGAGGAAGATCCTCTGTGGGACACTGTCCTTCTTGGAGGGTTTCTTAAAAAGACCTTTAGACCGGTTCAGAAACCACATGAGGTGGACGCCTCCTTTTTCATCCCCCAACAGCAGCAGAGAAGGTCTCTCTGGACGCTTGGGAGGACACAACATACAAATTCAAATGATGAAGGCTTCACTGTTGATGTTTCAACTACTGGTGATCCTACCTGATCATCATGCCAGTAACAGAGAGCTGTCAGCCCACTGTGAAACCCTTTAAAGAACAATGAGAGTATCAGATTCATTAGTAACCACTTCAAGCAGCTCAGTGTAGTACACGCCACAGGTACCGTGAGTATACCAAACAGGTGGACTTCCTCAAAAACACTGGTTGTGGAGACGCTGACAAAATGCAGGTCTCTGGAGTCAGTAGCTATAGCAACCGTGTGGACATCGCCCAGATACACAGCATCCATTGCCCAACCTCTGAACCTCTTCGTGTTGGCCACCTCCACTGATGGGTCTCCGGCAAGCTGAGAATTAAGCCTTAGAAAGTCAGCGTGCTGTATTTCTATGTGGTGGTAAAAGTCGTACCATGATGCCACTTACTCCCAGGGTTCTGAGGATGTGCAAGCTGCTGTTCCAGACAGTGATCTGACCCCCTTTACTGACACTGACATAACGAAGTGGAGGAGGCTGTGGAACAGCAACCACACGTACCGTGGGCTCCCGCTGCAGAATAATGAATATCACAGCTGTAAACAACGTGAGTAGTTAATGCAATGAAACATAATTAAGAGTTATTTTTAGTCTGCTGTGGCTGCTTTTAGTGAGGAGTACTAGCTACGTTACATCTCCTTCCTACCTTGTTGTGAGAGCAGTGTCTGATCTGGGCCTGGGCGTCCAGGAGAGCAGGCGTGGGGGTGGAGGCACGCTCTCGCTCAGTGTACTCCAGAAGCAGGTAGGAACAGAGCTGCTGCCACGTCACCTGTCCTGTGCAGCTGATATCCACCTGGACAAGAAGAAGTGAACACAAGCCCCCACATCAGTGAGTTGAAGTAGCTGTACTCTAGTTGTTGCTTGTTGCTTGTCTATTGTTCTTTGACAAAGAATTGTCCATTTGTCTTCACCTCATTGAAGAATCTCTCAACCCAAGTCTCTTCAACGTCTGGACCAATCACAGACCTCAAGACGTCACGGAACTCCTCAAACGTCATTCCACGCTCTTTTCTGTCACCTCTACTTCCTCCGTTGAGCCTGGTTTCCTGTCTCTGCCCATCAGCCTCTGAACAGGTAAATGCATTTCTCAGGAGCTGCAGGTGCTCTGGGCTCAGTGTCTCTGCAGGGCTGACTCCACGAGCTGGGTCACTGTAGAAAGGAGTGATCACGCAGGAGAAAACTGCTATAGGAGGCTGAAATGATCTTAGAACGTACATACCAACAGGTTAAAATGGCATAGTGCACTTTCCTGGAAGTCAAACAGAAACAACACAGCCTCCGGATCGTGCTGTTGGAGCTGGATTTAACCAGCTGAAGGAACAGGTGCTGACTCATTACTTTTAAGGATTCATACATTTAGTCCCAGGGCTTTCTGGAGCTGGGAGCTACCCTCAGCTTTATCAGTACTGACTGAGCTACGCTTTCACATGGATTGTGAGAATTAAGATATAAGTCCAGACACTGTGTGAAGCCACGTGTCAGGGCATCAACACTGATTTTCTTTTTTAGCGAGATGCAGCTGTTTTTTTTATTTTATTTTATCCTCTCAAAAAAGTATCTGAAAGGCTCATGGCATAATAATTACAGCGCCCCCAGCTGGCAGCACTGGGCCAGCTCACCGCTCATCCACGCAACTGTTTAAAATCACCTTAAGGAGCCTCATATGACAGGTATTTAGTATGAGGATCATGCAGTATGTAACTTCAACATTGGGCCTTAGTTCATGAGCTGTGCTGCAAAGGGAGACTCGCTGAGTTACTGTTTCACAGATCAAAGTGTTTCTCACCACCAGCGGCTCCTGTGTGGCCCTGTTGCTCAGGGAGACTAGACTGGAACAATAAGTCACATGTCTCACATTGTGAGCTCTTTCCCGGGTCCATCTGGATACACATGAGTGGTCCTTTACATCATACGCATGTCTCACAGTCAACCAATAGAACCATAAAATAATTAAGTTGTAAAAACTTGGTTCTTTGCTGGTGAGAGGGTTTGCAAAGACGCCATTAGTTTAGACAGTGTTTGAGTGGAGAAATGTGAACTTTAAAAGTTACTGGTAGAAAATGACCATGTTCCATAATTGACTGTAACGTCAGTTGTTTAAATGTTGAAGACAAAAGAAGAAATCTGATGGAAACTTACCAAAACCTGCTGTGTGGAACCTCTGTCTCATAAAGCATCCATGGACTTTTCCTATGTCTTAAGGATTTCATTCTGGTAACTCACTGTCTCCTTAAATGTTTTAAAACGATCAATAATCCACCTTTTTCTGTAGATATTTAAATCAAATATTCCATCCACGTTTCCACACCCTAGAGCCAAACAAAGATGCAGCAGGAGCAAGTTCCCCCCAAAGTAGCTGAGGCCAGTCTGAGGTCCTCGCAGCGCGTTCTGAGTCTAAACTCGCAGGGCTTTTGTTTCCATCCCATCCTCTGTCTTTTCCAGCAAACCCCAATTTGCTCAAACAAAGCTTCTCGTCTCCGGACGGGGAAGGAATGTCCAAAAAGCCATCTGTCACAAGTGTTTGACCACAGCGCGAGACGAAAGTCAACATATCACAGAAGAGAAGACCACGGAGAGATGAGTTTCCAAAATACCTGCAAGTCTGCTGGAGGTAACAGACAAACCCTCGCTGGGTTAATCATTTAAAGAAGCAAAGTTATTGAGGAACCAGAAAGGTAGGAAGTTATGCACAAGGACAGATCAGCTGCTTTAAGGATTATAGAATTACTGAAATCGTGTATTGTGCAATAGATTCATTAGATTCTGAACAAATAAATCATCATTCCCAGGAAACTAGTTGTTATCTGGAGTAGCCGTGTGCTCTCATGTGCCCACGTCCCTGGAAAAAGTGGTTTCTTCTGGGCAATACCTGGTCTAAAATTAGACCTATACACATCAATAGTCTACATATTTAATCTACAGCTGCAACAACAAACATCTCACATAATACAAGACAATGAAATGAAATAGAAAAGCCAGCAGCACTATTCTCAATCGGAGAAACCTCCCGTAGAACCAGGCTTTGCGTTGCACTACCGGCTGTAGCCGCTAGATGGCGCCACAGCTGCATCATCGACGACGTTGTCGGGCTGCGCTCACTTTCCGCGTCCGCTCAGACGCTCGCGGGATGGCAGCAGCTGCTCGCTCCTGCGGGGAGTAATTACAGACCCGTGATCCGCCCTCGTTTCCCCTCATTCTCCCCCATCGGACCCAGGAGGTTTACTCCTTCTGTCTTGGTGTGTGTGCGCCTGGTGATGGGGCAGTTAGGAAGCCCGAGCCCCGTCTAGACTTCTCACATCCTGTTTGTCAACTCTTTTATTTTAACATATTTTGTTGCCATGTTGCGGGTTTTGGTGGAATCGGCTAAAAGTTTGCCCAAGAAGAAGGTGGGAAGTCCTGACCCGATCACAACTGTGATTTTTAAAGGTAAGCGTCTTTTTAAGGTCAAAGAACTCTTGCAGTCTAAGGTTTGTTCTTACGGAAGGATGCAAGATTACAGTCAATTATATTTTTCCAGCATGACGTCACCTTAATAGTTCGGTATTTCTAAGGCTGCCATGCACACAGTAGTGCTGATTTCTTGCACCTATGCATCCAGTTCACTGTTTTAAAGCTTCTGAAAAGTGTCTCCTCGTGTTAAAGCGGTGACAGCTGTGCAGAGACTCTGTAGCACACATCAGCTCAGGAGACCAAGAAGGTGCTAACAAAGGAGAGGCAAGTTAGAGCTTGTTAAAAAATTAGCCTTCAGCTACTCAATCAAAATGATTCCAAACACAGACGGGTTTTCACTCTGGATCCAGGCTAAAGCCCCAGTTGAACCTTTTAATGTTGGTGATACTAAACAAACTCTGTCATTAAATGAGTGGGTCCAGTACTTTTAGGCATGCAGCGCAATGAACTTCAGGGGTTTCTCTAAATAACCATTTCCTTCTTGATGAACTTTCAGATGAAAAGAAAAAGACTAAATCCATTGACAACGAGCTGAATCCAGTATGGAATGAGGTAAACGTCACACACGCGCATATACAGAAAGCCAGAATTGATTTAGTATAGAACATCTCCGCTGGAGAGGACTGGACCTCATGACGTGTATTTTGACAACTGATAAAGTGCAGTTGAGTATGTGCTCTGCTGTTGACGTGTCATGCCTGATGGCAAATCAATATTTGTAATATGGACAACAGCAATGTTTGAGCCTCTGCTCTGTCTCTGCCTGTGGCGGTGATTACAGTAAACGTGATGTGACTGACTTTTCCTGCAGGTGCTTGAGTTTGATCTGAAGGGTTCGCCACTGGACTCCAGCGCCTACATAGATGTTATTGTGAAAGACTATGAAACCATTGGGAAAGACAAGTAAGTTCCCTTTGCTTTATGGGATTGTGGTATTACCCTGTTGAAAGGAGCTGCCTCACCTCACAATACAAACTTATTCCTGTCTAAACGAAGACCTTCCAGGAAATGAGTCTATTGACTCAGTCAGCAGGTTTGCCAACCATGTCTGAGGTGTGTGTTTCTTTACCAGTTGTGAGGATGTCAAGTTTTTTTATTACTAATTGAGTCAAACGCAGACGATGCAGCGTGAGCCACCTTTCAGTCCAGTACCTTGGTTGCTTAACGAACCTCAGGCCACCACTGGCAGGTTTGGATGCACCGATGCTGATACTGAAAAGTACTGTACAGAATGAAGCTGAACGCTGCCATAGTGACCCAGTGGTGCAGTTATGTGCTGGCTGTGTGCACCCACTCACGCCCTGCTTGTCGTGCTGAGACTTGCAGGCCTGTGTGGGAAGACTGATGCTGATTGGGCAACAATAAATGGATGAATGGCTTTTTGTCTCCTCCTAGTAGGATTAAGCTGCCACCGTGGGACTGGGGAGAGAGGACACACTTGATGTGGCAGTTCCTTTTATAATAACAGTGTGTTTGAAGTGCTGTACTACTCTAGTGCACAAGACAGCATCAGGCTGTTCGTGGCAAATAACGACGGAGGCGCATATGGGACCAATCTAGAGCGCGTGCAGAGACATCACTAACTACATGATCAAAGACGTTCTTTCTGATGACAGATGTCAACTCTATGCTTTTCCTGTTCCTGTTTGTTTTACCAGACAAACAAAATTCCCCTCATACATGGGACAGTCATGACTGAGGGCGGAGCTTTCAAACGTGTCTCCAGCACGAGTCCATGTTAAGCTGAGTAAAGTTTTCCACTGGGCTGGCCACTGACACACTCCCTAAAGACCCGAGTGGGACTTCTCTCTCCCAAACAGTTTTCCAGATGCTGTTGTGGGTAGTCCCTGTAGTCGTGGCAACTAAGAGGGGGGGGGCAATCTGTGGATTCTTAACTTGTACAAGTTTAGAAAAGAATCGGATGATTGCAGTGAGAAGTTCCCATGAAGTCTGGATCATGGGATTTTAGAGTCAAACTCTTTCATTAAGCTGGTTATGAAAGGATTTATTCTGGGTTCATCTTTTCTAGTATTTGAGTATTTCTACCTTTCTGAGCAATAGTAGATTGACTGATGCATCGTCTACTGCTGCTAAACCCACACCAGTATCATGGCTAAACATTAACTCTAGTAGCTAGTCAGGCAATTTAGTAGAGGTTCATAATAAAAAATGACTTTACTCAGAACTTGATTTGCATGTTTGTTTTTGTAAAAGAACTTTGTTCCCATTTCAAATAGGTGTGTTGACACTTTTATTTGAAATGACCAAAGTGGTGAAAAGTCTTCATGGAGTATGGTTAGAAAAATCCCCTTCGCAGGAAGCTGTCGCTGCCTGATTTTCCTTTTATTTATATAACAGAGTGAGACTGAGAATCAGCTCAGAGAGAATGGAAATGATATCGGGCTGTGTGGGTAAATGTTGGCTGTTCTTTATAAGTGTGGGGTATTTCTTCCCTGATGACACACCAGGGCATGACAATGGTCCGTAAGCCTGTATTGGTCATTCCATTGTGTGTTGACAGAGGAAACAATGGGGAAATTGTCGGTCCAAGTACGTCTTTCCAAATCTGTTCACAATCTGACACTGCTGTCGTACTGTATACGCTAAAGCCACTGTCAGATATTTTACCATGACTGCATATGCTAAAAGCACCGCAGAAATGGATTTAAGGGACAGTCCTACTTGGACGTCGGGCTATGAGCCCATAACCACAGCTCTAAGTCCAAATCCTGCTCACATTATTTCAAGAATGTCGTCAGCCAGAGTCAGATCTGAGGCTACATACCAGGTTTACAGAGTCACTGAATGTCCGTCAGCTTCCTCCTGGGGTAGCTCTGCATTCTGCCTGCCACCAAATAAAATCCTGTCCAGCTGTTTGTCTAGTTACCAGATGTGGTTGTTATATGATATGTATCCAATATTATGGGGAAGATGCTGACACAGTGAAGGTTTGCGTCTGTCTTGTGTCTGGACCCTTACGAAACTTTATTACTCAGTCCACCCAGAGGATGATGTATGTTCACGGTATGTACAACATTCCATTAGCTGCACTTAATACTCTGAACAGAACACACTCAACATGGTTCTAGTCAGTCTGGGAGTTTCTTTCTCTTATCAGCAAGCTGATGTTTTTGGCTGCCACAATAATCCACCGCAGTCACCAACACGCATCACCATTCACCATCAATTCTACGCACAACTTAAATGTATCAATGGCTTATGGGTTTGATCAGATAATGGTCCTATTAGTCCTGCCATCGCTCTGCGTGTGTCGTGCAGAGCGCTGTGCAGAGCTGGCTGCGTGCTGGCTCAGGAGGCGCGTTTGTTTGTCTGAGCAGGCAGGGTTTGTTAGCTCTGGGTGGTGACCTCCAGTACGCTTTTAATGAACATGGCTTCTGAGCTCACGTGCCGCATTCTATTTGTCTGAAGTGTGTACGCAGTTACCGATATGCTGGCTGTTCGCGTTACATGTGTATTAAGTTGCACTTTCCCAATGGATCCTGAGCTTCTTCTGTCTTATCCTATGTTTCAGATTAATTGGTTCAACCAAAATCTCTTTGAAGGACCTCGCCTCAGGTCAAGTCAGATCACTGCCCTCCAAAAATGTGCCTCTGGCCAACGAAAGTGGACAGAACACCGGAGTAAGTTTCTTATTTTCCGTCAGTATGATACTATCAAGGTCTGTTTGCTTAGATACATTTCAAAGACCAAACATGAAATCACAGACGAGCAAATCATGTCCTTCCAGGGTACAATAAATCTCGTGATTGGCTATGATCCTCCAGCCAACGCGGCCCCAAACCCCAATGACCCACAAGCTGGAGATGCCACGATGGATGGTGGTATGTCAGAAAAGCTTTTTATTGTTATTATTATTCAAGGCTTAAACACAAATGCTGCAAATGGATACAATTCAACATTTATTTCAAGTAGCTTTAATGTCAACGTACATCCGCCACCATCCAATCAGAACCCTTGTAGCGGTACGCCTCATAAAGGTGGCGCTGTTGAGGCCTGGTTCGTCTTACTCTTCCTAACAGAAGAAGAAGTGGTTGCTCATTAAGCACCAATCCACAGATGGAGCATCAGAGCATTCAAACTCAGACAGGTTGTGGCTTTAAGTATATTTTAACAACCAGAGTCTCAGTCTAACAGTTAAGTGTCTAACATAACTTTTAAGATTATATCTTAATGGTGGTGTGAAATAATCACTTTCTAGCTTAATGCTGCACATGTTGTGGGAGCATCTGGTGGTTCCTCACCAACTGGATTTGTTTAGATTAAATTGATCTCTTACATCGTGCTGATTAGGTGGTGGTGGTGGAGGTGGAGGTGCTGGGGAGGGCGAGGAGACGCTACCAGATGGAGGCCAAGGTGGTGCCGCGTTGGGGCCCTCATCCCCTGGCCAGTCGGCTAATCTCCGCCAGAGGGTGGCCAGGTCCCAAACTCGCTATAGACTGGCCAATAAGCCTCAGGACTTCCAGGTGAGTCTGACTGTATTTGTTGTGATTACATAGTGAAACCTTTTAGATATTTATTCCTTCTGGCTGCAGCAGTGTTTTCTACCTGTTGGGTGATGTTTACCAGGTTGTAGATCGGTAGTGTAAGGTGGCCTTCGTCAGAATCAAATGTTCCCCTACATTTATTAATGAATCTTCACGCACAACGTGTCCTTCAGATCCGTGTCCGCGTCATTGAGGCTCGGCAGTTACCTGGCAATAACATCAAACCGGTAGTGAAAGTCAACGTGAGTGGGCAGACACACAGGACGAGGATCAGGAGAGGAAACAACCCCTTCTTTGATGAGGTAATGTCATCAATAGGACACACGTGAGCATGTGTAACATTAAGCCTATGCAAGATAACAAGGTGCAGCTGTGATAAGCCACTGCTACTACTTCTGTGTGTTTCTGCAGATGTTCTTCTTTAACGTCCACATGCTACCATCAGAACTGTTTGATCAGAGCATTAGTTTTCGGGTAAGAACTCAGCCAGTGTGACGTCTTATTCTGTCAGGACATAAAATTAACCTGTTGTTTGCTCATCTGTACAGGTGTATGACTCCTATTCACTGAGGGCAGACAGTCTGATGGGGGAATTCAACGTATGTCATCTATTTTTATTTTCTTTAATTTATTCTACACATAAAGTGTGACTACTACATCAAGTGTGGCTGACCTCGCTTTGTTCTTTCTCACAGCTGGACGTCGGATATGTTTATGATGAGCCAGGTACTGCGAGCCACAACCATGATTTGTGTGTCATTTACATTTGCACAAACGGGGCCATTGTTTGACCTGCGTCGGTTGAGGTCGGACTGATTTAGCTCACAGGCGATGCCTTTTCTCTGCAGCTGAAGTATGATTGCTGGCTATACTGCAGGGAATTATACTTTATTGTAAGCAGTCCTGCGCAATAGTTTTGATTGGATAATTGTTACAGCGTAGTTTCAGTTCACTGTTTTTTGTTTGTTGCTTTTGTGCACATTTGCATTTATTTTTTTTATAACTTTTCTGGCTGCGTGAATAAGCGTGATATATTTGTGTGTCCCAACTCAGCTCACTGTGTCCTGAGGAAGTGGCTTCTGTTGAATGACCCTGATGACTCCAGTTCTGGGGCTAAAGGATACCTCAAAGTCAGCTTCTTCATAGTGGGGACTGGTGATGAGCCTCCGGTACGAATGACCGACTGTAGCTCTGATCACTTCCAGTAGCTTCATGCTTCTTCCTTATGTAAATAATGTGACTGTGTGGTCCTTTATCTTCGCTGCCTCTCACAGATGGAAAACAGGGAGTCTAATGACGACCAGGACGACATAGAAAGTAATCTGCTGCTGCCAGCTGGGGTGACTCTGCGATGGGCCACCTTGTCACTGAAGGTCTTCAGAGCTGAAGATGTTCCTCAAAGTAAGACAAGATTAAGATTAAGACAACCACAAAATACATGTATGAAAAAACTAAACGGATAAAAGCAAGAGGTTTGGGTTTTTTTCTTTCAGTGGACGATGCATTTGTCCAGAGTGTGAAAGAAATTTTTGGGTCAGAAGAAAACAGGAAAAATCTGGTGGATCCTTTCATAGAAGCTCGCTTTGCAGGCAAAAAGGTTTGCGCTGATCTTCTTCGCTTCAGGATTAACAAGCAAGCGGCGAATATAACGCTGTACAAAAGTAGAAACGCTGACGCGAGTTGCTTTTTGTCTTCAGCTGTGTACTAAGATCATCGAGAAGAACGCAAACCCTGAGTGGAACCAAATACTAAACCTCCAAGTGAAGGTAAAATCATGTGAGAACGAAATCTTCAAAGTAACGATAAATCTTGTGAATGAATTTCATCCATGTTCCTCCTCTTCCTTGTGTTTGCTGTAGTTTCCCTCAATGTGTGACTGTATCAAGCTGACAGTCTTTGATTGGTACGTAAAACTGGACTTTTTCCCTTGTTTTTATTTGGGTTTAGTGAGAATGTGAAGACGCATTGTTGTTTTGTTGAGTTATTTGGGGCTGAGGAAGTGTAACACAATATTTCTGCAGTGTGGTCAGCTGTATTATATTGCGAGTCCTCCCCCAGTCACCAAGCACATGTGAATAATGCGGCAGCCCATGACTCAGTGCTGTGGAGGCCCCTCCCTTCCCCTCAGTTACAGGCTCTGGGATCCTGTTGGCACCGTCTCTAATGTTCATGGTGTTTCTGGGTGAACGAGCAGCCTGATAACACGGGTCCAGGAAGGCTGAAGGGAAATGAGCGAGTGGGGGAAAGTTGGAAAAATGTTGCCACTCAGAAGGTGCTGAAAGCTACTGTGATAGTTCACCCAGTAGTTTCCCTGCTGAAAACTCAAAAGCTTTTCTGTTTCATGTACTTTCTTTTATAGATGACTATAACCATGCGCCTGCATTTACATATTATTTACCTGTGAGTTGTGGTACATGTATGTGATTGCAGGGATCGTTTGACAGCAAATGATGCTGTTGGCACCACGTACCTGAACCTGTCCAAGATAGCCTCCTCTGGTGGAGAGATAGAAGGTATTGATTAGTTTTTAAACCAAATATCCTAGAAGTTTTCTGTGACTCTTTATGTTTAAATTGTCCTTTTTCTCCTGGAATAGAGGATCGTGCTGAAAAAGGTGAAAAGCCGTCAAATGAAGGTTCACCTGTGTTATTTTTAACTATGTACTGCATGAGCTCTGGCAGCTTAAACCATGTAGAGCATGTTACTTTGCTAAATAGCAACTTTTGTAGTAAAGCAATTCTGTGTCCTGTCGTGAACATTACTGTATGAATGTTTAACCATTTTGCCATCGTAGTGCCTGCCGTCTGCTTTCCCAGCACTCACTGTTTCTAGCTGACGCTGTCCATCACCACCACCGCCGCCGCAAGCACAGCATCACTAACACCAACACTAACACCACAGCTTTGCTTTGCTTAGCTTGGGACCGTTCAGAGGTTAAGTCTGCGTGATTCTCTCTCCAGCCAACACAGGAGAGTCTGAGGTGGGCTTTCTCCCCGTCTTTGGCCCCTGCTATATCAACCTCTATGGCAGCCCCAGAGAATTTACTGGCCTTCCAGACCCGTATGAGGATCTCAACTATGGCAAGGTAGCGTAAACATTAGGAGTACAGTTTATACTGCACATTCGTCTCTGGTCAGTATTTCAGATGGATGTGTTGGTATCTGGCAGGGGGAGGGAGTGGCATACAGGGGCAGGATCCTGGTTCAGCTGACCACCAAGCTGGATGAGAAACTGGATAAAACAGTAGACAGTATCAGCAGTGATGACATCCTGGTGGTGCAGGTACAGTACTGTGATTATCTATCAGTTGCTGATAAGAAAAAAAATACTTTGCAGCTATTGAATGTCTAGGTGTGATTTACGATCTGCATTATATTATCCTTCCCTACATCAGAAGTACCAGAGGAGGAGAAAGTACTGTCTGTGCGCCGTCTTCTACAGCGCCTCCATGATTCAGGAACCCGGAGAACCAATCCAGTTTGAGGTCAGCATCGGTAACTATGGCAACAAACTGGATAACACCTGCAAACCATTGGCATCCACTACTCAGTATAACTGTGCTGTGTTTGATGGTGAGTGAGGAAGCTGCCGTCTCCAAGATAAACACACATGTTGTAAAACTTTCTCATCCAGAGTTTATATCTAATGTGTCTAGGTAACCACTACTACTACCTGCCCTGGGCAGACAGTAAGCCGGTGGTTGTGGTTAATTCCTTCTGGGAGGACATCAGCCATCGTCTGGATACAGTCAACATCATCCTCTACATTACTCAACATCTGGTAATACTGTGCTCTCCTCTGATAAAGCCTGCCTCTAAGGCCACTGTTGCTTGCAACAAGTGTCTACATGTGCCAGCATGAGAGTCTGCGTTTGTGCAAGCCTCACCCATGTTTTGCTGTTATTGCAGCAATCCAACCTGGAGGCCTTTAAAACTGCCATCTTGGCTAAAGTCTCCGACAACCAACTAGCTGAGGTGTGGCTGAAGTTGCTCAATCAGCTGATTGAAGACATAGAAAGGTAAACGGAGACGTTGCTGGAAAATCTTGCATGATCCTATGTCTTGTCTACGCGTCATGGGATAACGAGTTGGAGATGTTTTGAATCGCACCCGTTAACAAGCGAAGTGAATTCAGTGCCGAGCCGTGTGCTGTCTCTCTTAGCTTCCCAACACCTCAGCTGGACACCTCCGCTAATCTGACAGCACTGGACATGCAGCTCAAGCATCTGCGTGACAGTGCTCTGACCACCATCAAGGAAGGAGCCAGGCGCATGAGAGAGGAGGCCGCAGAGATCAGCGAGACTTTGTCTGAAATAGAGGACTGGGAAGACAAACTTGAACAGCTGGCTGAGGAGGTAAGTGAAGATCTCCTCACGATATGTGTCGTGGATTTGGCACATTCTCATTGGACACCATGCTAATCACGTTCTCGTTTTAATTGGTCCAGCCCCAGAACAGCATGCCTGATGTCATCATCTGGATGCTGCGGGGTGAGAAGAGGGTAGCCTACGCTCGTATCCCTGCTCACCAGATCCTGTTCTCCACGCACAGTGAGCAGGCCTGTGGTCGACACTGTGGCAAGACACAGACGGTCTTTTTAAAGGTACACATCTGGTGTCAAGTGCCTGATGGATGCAGTCTGAACAGCTCAGGACTCACTGGGACACACTGCCCTCGACTCGCCTCAAGGATTAATTCTCACGGCCTGTGCTTCCTCCCCCTCAGTACCCCATGGATAAAAACAAGGGCTTAAAAGTGCCGGTTCAGATCAGAGTCAACATGTGGCTGGGTCTCTCTGCACATGAGAAAAAGTTCAACTCCTTCTCTGAGGGAAACTTCAATGTGTTTGCTGAGCTGGTATGTTGATGAGAAATGTATTCGTCACAACACAGCATGGATTTGTACAGTATCTCCTGAAGGAAAACCATCTTTTCATGTGCATAACAGTACGAGAACCAGGCCAAGATGTTTGGGAAGTGGGGGACAACGGGCCTGGTGGGTCGCCACAAATACTCGGATGTTAGGGGCAAACTGAAGCTGAAGCAGGAGTACTTCATGCCTCCCAGAGGATGGGAGTGGGAGGGCGACTGGTTCATTGACCCAGAGAAAGGGTGAGTATGACTTGTAGCCAGTATCTACTTGACCAATTCATGAGGTCTACTCCTACTTCTTATAGTTTACGTTCCTCTCATGCCTTGTACCAGACGGCATCATCAGGATTTACCCTTTTAATCTGCCCTTCAGTCCTAAAACAAAACATTAAAAATAGTCTAGTTTTCCTTGTTAACAATTTTAGGAATAGTCACTACAATAAACATTTTGGTAGGTGAAAATTAAAAGACACAAGCCCTCTGCAGTATGCTTTCATGCGCCAACATGTTTTCGGTTTGGTGCGTCACATAGCTCTGTTTTGATTTGTTTTAGCCTGCTAACGGAAGCGGATGCGGGGCACACTGAGTTCATGGATGAGGTGTACCAGAACGAGACTCGCTTCCCCGGTGGAGAGTGGAAACCTGCGTCTGAGCCGTACACCGACGTGGTGAGAAGTGTGCAGTCAAATTCAAATGATGAGGATGCAGGTTTTAACGTTATGGTTAATGCGTCACTGTTATCATAACCGTTGTTATGACAGTGCGTCTCCTGAGATGCTTTCACACAGTGATTCTTGTGAAATGGCATCTTTACAAAAATAAAATTTGCACAAAGTTAATTTGTGAGATTTTTGTCTTGTGCAGAATGGGGAGAAAAGCCGCAGCCCTGGAGAGTTCGATTGTCCTCTAGGTTGGACCTGGGAGGACGAGTGGACTGTGGATGTCAACAGAGCCGTAGACGATCAAGGTGAAATACTCACCACGACTAGAAAGAATGTTTTTTGCTATTGTATGTAATTTTTCCATGGCTCTGATTCTCTCCCTGGCCTCAATCACATTATAATAGAGCTTCCAAAGTTAACTTAAATCAAACACGTGTTGTGATTTCGTGTGCGTTTGCATTCCAGGCTGGGAGTATGGAGTGACCATACCCCCCAATGACAAACCTCAGGCCTGGGTCCCTGCAGAGAAGATGTACCACGTTCACCGCAGGAGAAGGGTGGTTCGACCGCGCAAGCGAGGCGCTGTCCCTGCAGGAATACCTGCGGAGGTCAGCACAAAAACAAATAGAAGATATATGTTGAAGGTTTAAAATGATGACATGGTATGTTTATCCTCGCACACAGAGGCGGAATCAAGGTGACCCTGAGGGATGGGAGTTTTCGTCACTGATTGGCTGGAAGTTCCACAGAATGGAACGCTCATCGGATACGTTTCGTCGTAGACGCTGGAGGCGAAAGATGGCACCAGGAGACCGCCTTGGATCCTGTGCCATCTTTCAACTAGAGGGGGCACTGGTAAGTTCAACTATTCGAGCGAGATCGAGTTTCCCAAAGAAACAAAACAGTCCATACATGTCCCTGAATACGTAGGAAGCAGTTGCAGTGAGTCTGCTTGGTTTGCCTCCCAGGGTGTCGATACCGAGGAGAAAGAGAAAGGCTCAAAGGAAGATTCCACGAAGATGTTTGGTGCCAACACTCCCACTGTGTCTTGCACTTTTACCAGTGAGTGGCATAAAGAACAGAGTTATGAAAAGATGAACGGACACGTCGTAACGTCGTCTCATTTTTGTTTCTAGAGTCTTACAGGTACCATCTTCGTGTCTACATCTATCAGGCACGTAACATGACGGCTATGGACAACGATAGCTTTTCTGGTAAGATTTGACTTAGTAGTCAGACATCTCATGAAATTCATGTCATAATGTCAGTATTGTGTCATTTTATTTTTCCCTTCACAGATCCATACGCTCACGTCTCCTTCCTGCACGTTAGCAAGACAACGGAGACACTGCGGGCAACACTGAATCCCACCTGGGACCAAACTCTGATCTTTAATGACATAGAGATTTACGGAGAGCCGCAGTATGTCGCTAGCCGACCCCCTAACGTTGTGGTGGAGTTCTACGACAGTGACCAAGTGGTAGGTTTTTAACAAAGCAGCAAATGTTGTTGTTGTGCTTAGGTCAGATACTCACACTTCAGTATCGGTTAATATAACTTTCTAATCCTGTGCACAGGGAAAGGATGAGCTGCTGGGCCGCACTGTGTACACCCCCCTGGTGAAGTTGACTCCAAGCACAGGCGAAACACCTAAACTCTTGTGGCATCCCATCATCCAAAAAGGTCACAAGGCTGGCGAGGCACTGGTGGCTGCTGAACTCATCCTTAAAGAGGTCAGTAGCTGTGCGTGTGACACCATAGTATTTAAATCATCATAGATGGACTTTCTATGAATTTGAATACTAGTGAAGATGGAGTTTGATTAAAAGTTTAATATGCTCAGTTTGTTGTATCAAATTGCCAAAGCAATGATGCAGATTGAGGAAAAAATTAGATGTTTAAAGGGCTTCTTTAAGAACCCGGTGACTTTTATTCGAGCAATTGTCAGTTGGGTGAGTCTGATTAAATGAAAAGTTACTGCTAAAAACGTAAAGATAAGCTTGAGTTCCCGTCTCTGTGTTTGTAGTCGGGGAAGACTGATCTTCCCCTGAGTCCCCCAAAGAGAGCAGAGAACATCTTCATGGTTCCTCAGGGAATCCGGCCCGTGGTGCAGCTCACGGCTGTGGAGGTAAAACCGATTGTGGACACGCAGTCGCTCTGAATTCACGTAGATAGCGTTTCTTACACGCTGGGCGTGTCCGCTGCGTTCAGATTCTAGCATGGGGCTTGAGGAACATGAAGCCGTACCAGCTGGCTGCAGTATCGTCACCCAGCCTCGTGGTGGAGTGTGGAGGCCAGAGGGTGGAGTCGGTCGTCATCAAGAACATGAAAAAGAGCCCCAACTTCCCCAGCTCTGTGCTCTTCATCAGAGTGGTAATGGCATACGTGCACACACTCCAGGGTGCATGTAGAAATTAAGTAAACAATAATCTGGAATAGTTACTGTAAATTATATGATCTGGAAATAAATAAATATATACCAGACTAGTACAAATAGGTTAGTTATACAAATGACTATTTACATAATGTAGCTTAACATTTTTACTGTTTTGTTTATACCCTGCATCCAGCTGCTTCCAAAGGAGGAAATGTACACACCCCCTATTGTGCTGAAGGTGATCGACCACCGTCCGTTTGGCAGGAAGCCTGTGGTGGGCCAGTGCACGATCCCCTCTGTAGAGGAGTACAGGTGTGACCCATATGTCATCACCGCAGAGGGAGCAATGTCTTCGAAAAGTAAGGACAGAAAACAAAAGAGCATAGACATGAACGTGGGGAGAACCTGTCCTAATGTTGTGCTCTCATCTCTGACAGTGGCTCTGATGATGGCTGCCCCCGTCAAACATGTCTCTATAACCATGGAGGAGTCGAGGCCCCTGCTAGAAGCCAAGGTGAACACATTGCTACACAACATTTTCTGTTCTGTCCTCTGTTCACTAAAAAGTTCCAAATTTGACTCTGGTCAAATTTGACAGATGTTATTACTCTGGCTTACAGTTCATGTACAGCATGTCAGCTGCTGTCAACAAAATGGCATCGCCTGCCTCCTACTTTGTATGTATGATGGTTTACTGTAGCTTTCTCATTCTCAGGCTGGGTACCAATGATACTGTAGGGCTGAGATCATCTAATCCAACAAGCTTGGCAAACATCTCATGACATGACACTGAGTTTCTTTTATGTGGACATTTTCCCAATGACTGACTGTACATTTCTCATACAAACTAATTCATTAAGCACACTTCATTTTCCGCATCAGGGGCATAACTTGGCATTTAGATCAAACCAGACCTCAAACGTCTCTGGAGCTTTTTACTGTTGGCTTCTAGCAATGTTCACAATTTTCTGCTTAAAGCAAGATTTCTAAATTTTAAAAAAAAAATGCTTCTTACCATTGTCACACCACTGTTTTCATATTTTTGTCCATCATCATTTCACTGTCTTCTCAGTAAATGTGCGATTTGCATTTGTTATTGCTGTATGTTGATGCACTTAATGACTTGTTCTTTGTTTTGTGTCACACTCTCCCTCTTCTCCAAAGCATGTAGAGAAGGTGAGAGTACGTACAGATCACATAATGACCAATGCAGAGAATTTCACATATGACACATTCATATTCACACCAAAATGACAATTGTGCAACTTAACCATCAGGAGAAAGAGACTATTGATTGGTGGAGCAAATTCTACGCGTCAACCGGAGACTTGGAGAAATGTGGCCCTTACGTGAAGAAAGGATATGACACCCTCAAAGTAAGTCGGCGTCATTTCCTTCCACGGTGAAACACTGCCCAGGTGTTTCTCCTCTGACTTGGATGTGAATCTTCAGGTTTATGAGTGTGAGCTGGAGGATGTCCCAGACTTCAAAGGCCTGACTGACTTCTGCCACACCTTTAAACTGTTTGGAGGGAAGAATGCAAACGGCGATGAAGACCCCACTGTGGTTGGCGAGTTCAAGGTAGCGGCACGTGATTCGGCACATTAACACTCGATTACACACACAGCAAGAAAGAGATGATCACTTCTGTGTCGCCATTTCTTTCTAGGGTTCATTCAAGGTGTACCCTCTGCCTGATGACCCGGGTATCCCTGCTCCTCCACAGCAGTTCAGAGAGCTGCCAGACAGTGGACCCCAGGAGTGTCTGGTCAGGATTTTTGTGGTCAGGGGCATAGACCTGCAGCCCAAAGACAATAACGGCAAAGTGAGGATTCATTTGTATAACTAGCAATAAACGCAGTGTATTTCCGCACAGCAGCGTTTTAACGCACTTTCTCGTTCCTGCGTAGTGTGATCCATACGTAAAAATAACGCTGGGAAAGAATACGATTGATGACCGGGATCATTACATACCCAACACCCTCGATCCTGTATTTGGAAGGTACTTTTAATGAATGGGCACATTTAAACCGTAAATTCAAAATCAATGGCACCTTCTAGTTTAACACCACTGTTTTGCTCAGGATGTTTGAGATGACGTGTTTCCTGCCCCAGGACAAGGACCTAAAGATTTCAGTCTATGACTATGACCTCCTCACTCGTGACGAGAAGGTCGGCGACACGGTGATTGACCTGGAGAACCGCATGCTGTCGCGATACAACTCCTACTGTGGCCTCCCACAAACATACTGCATGTGAGCACAGGGTGAAAATGTCAAGAAATGCCTCCAAAATAATCTACCATCAGAGTCTGTACTGGGGTTTCTCTTTGTATTTTAGTTCTGGTATCAATCAGTGGCGAGACCAGCTCAAACCTTCTCAAATCCTGGAGAACCTGGCTCGTCTTAAAGGCCTGTCCAAGCCCAAGACCGAAGACAACGGCACATCTCTCACTTTCAATGGCAGAGAGTACACGCTGGCTCAGTTTGGTAATTGCCATGGTTTGAGTGTGTAAATGAGAAATGTGCTTTTAAATAACCTGATTCTAATGACGTTCTAACATGTTTGTAATCCAGAGGACAACAAGGAAATCCATCAGCACTTGGGTCCACCTGTAGAACGGCTCAGTCTGCACGTGCTCCGAACGCAAGGACTTGTCCCAGAACACGTGGAGACCAGGACCCTTTACAGCACCTTCCAGCCCAACCTCTCTCAGGTTGGTGCCTCACACACGGTGCATGTGCACATCCACCCTGACTGAGCCCTGGGTCTGAGTAACCTGTGCATTGATTTAGGGAAAGCTTCAGATGTGGGTGGACGTTTTCCCCAAAAGCGTCGGCATCCCTGGACCTCCCTTTGACATCACACCACGCAAGGCTAAGAAGTGAGTGCTGCGCTGCTCTTCATCACTGGCCACATCAGCCATTTAACACCTGCTGTGTTTGAATGTTCAGGTATTTCCTCCGTGCTGTCATCTGGAACACCACTGATGTCATTTTAGATGAGACCAGCATCACTGGAGAGCACATGAGTGACATCTATATCAAGGGGTAGGCTTGACTTTAATCTGTAATCAATAAACCGCATGTAGAGTTTTTACATGTTTCTTTTTCATCGACAACCATTTCGTCATTTTAAGCAGCATTTTCTTTTAAATTGAATTAGTTACTGTGGATTTAAAACAAACAATGAAGTGTTTTCTAGTTTAGAGGCTAAACTAGGACAGTGTTCCTCTGAATGAGCAGTGAATGATCAAACCTGTTGCCTCCTGCGTGTGTCAGCTGGATGCCAGGAATGGAGGAGGACAAGCAGAAGACCGACGTCCACTACAGGTCTCTGGACGGAGACGGCAACTTTAACTGGAGGTTCGTCTTTGGTTTCGAGTACCTGCCGGCCGAACAACTCTGCCTTGTGTCCAAGAAGGTGAGAATTGTCTGGCTTAAAAAAAGACTAAATAAATACGTAGCATTTAAATTCTGCACAGATATTTTATAGTCTAAAGCATGTTTTTGTTTTTTTTTTACAACAGGAACACTTTTGGAGCCTTGACAAAACTGAGTTCAGGATTCCCCCCAAGTTGATTATACAGATATGGGATAATGACAAATTCTCACTGGATGATTACCTTGGTAAAACTGCTACTTTACCCAAGATGAGACATGTTATAAATGCTGTATCTATAACCTGATACACTCTTATCACAGGCACAGTGGAGCTGGATTTGCGTAACCTTGTTGCTCCTGCTAAGACTCCAGAGAAGTGTTCTCTCAGTATGATGGATGTTCTGGAAATTGGAGCTCCACACAAGATGGATCACGCAAAGTCTCTGTTTATTCAGCAGTCAGTCAGAGGCTGGTGGCCCTGTTCTATAGAACAGAACGGGAAGAAGGTCCTTGGTGTATGTGACCTGCAGATCTCTGAACATTCCAAGGTGACCATAGATAATGGTGATGTGAGGTTGTGCTCATTGTGTACATGTGGCGTTTTAGGGCAAAGTGGAGATGACACTGGAGATTGTAAATGAGACCGAAGCTGACGAGAGGCCTGCAGGAAAAGGCAGGGAAGAGCCCAACATGAACCCCAAACTGGACCCTCCCAAGTAAGAACCCACAGCACAATCGACTATTTTCAGATGGGAGTGTCATAAAAAGATGATGATGAGCTGGAATGAACATGCACATTCTGTCTTCCATTCTTCACAACCCTCAGACGGCCAGAAACATCCTTCTTCTGGTTCACCAACCCATGCAAGACCATGAAGTTCATTGTATGGAAGAGGTTCAGGTGCCTCTTCATTGGCCTCATCATCCTCATCATAGTGGTTCTCTTTGTTGCCATCCTGCTGTACTCATTACCGGTGAGGAGAGTGACACTGAATAATATTGGTTTTATAATTCTCATGACATCACTCATGTTTAAACGCTTTGCATTCTTAGTGTGGCTGAAGATTGTGTGTCAGGTAATTATTTGTTTTTTGCAGAACTACATTTCAATGAAGATAGTGAAACCTCTACAGTAACCCTACAGTGGATGAGCAGTGGAACTGTGACAGACGCCGTCCACACAATCACAGGAACCCTATCGTCTTATTTTCCTGCCTAGTGTTTTATGAATGGGGAGGGGTCATTTTCACTATGATTATATTTTACCATCACTCCACACTGATAAACGTTCAGGAAGTTGATATCTGAAGTCACCTAACCAATACCTTAATCACTGGTATCTGACCGGGCACAAAATGAAAACCGCAATCCAAACAGGCCTGTTACAAGTTTTAAGGACACTGTGTTCCAAAGGTGTTTATCCAGTTCTTCAGGGTTTGTTGTTTGTGATTATGCTGCGTCCTGAGTGTGTCATAGCACATTGCTGTATGATCTCCAACGGTTTCGCACGCTGTCCATAAATAGAATCACCGATACGTTGCACTGCTGCATAAATGTTCTATTAGTAAGTGGTTTCAATGCACAACAGCTTCTATTTTTCTTATTGTTCCATGCTGACAAATCCACAGGGAGATGTGCAAACTCCATATAGAAAGGTTCCACAACAGAAACCTCATGTTATGAGTTGACTCGCAGCACCTTGTCAAAAACCACAGGAAAACTTACCAATACTCAAGTAAACACTGTTAAGTCTTTGTATGTAACATTTTCACAAATCTTTTAAAATAAATAATTATTCAAGGAGTTGCTTTATTGATGAAAATGGATTTGTAATAACAAATAGCACCTTGCTGTGCAGGCTGAGGTGCCCTTGAAGATCAAACTGAGTTGGTTACTGGGAAAAAACTTTTGCTTTATGTTTCAACAAATCGAGTCAGAAATGAACAAGAACAGTTCAATACAAGAAAACGGCCTATGTACAGTGCATATTGTATCTTACACTGCATTATATACAATTTTATATCAATTTACAGCTGCTTAAACAAGCAGCTCCTTAAAATTGTCTTTACTGTTGATCACCCTTATTCGCCCCTAAAATAGTTTTCCTTTGAGTAAATTCATTCTAAAACGAATTGGACTGGACCACTGTTTGCTTTATTCTTCTTCTGAGGTGTGATGTTTACAGTACTCCCGCAGGAAAGCCTCCACCTCATCTCTTCGTGCCAAGCTGCTGGCTTTGCCTTGGAAACGCCCATTCTTCCCTGCACCTTTCCCTTGGAGCATCTCCAGCACCCTGAAGAGCACAGAGAGTAATGCAACACCAACCGACTATTTATTATAGAAAAGGCCACAAATATGTGGTCGTATCATTTACCGAGGTCCCATCTCAGTGACTCTTCCATTAGGTCCAGCCAGTAGAAACAAACCAGGTCCCTTCTCCTCTCCAACAGTGAGAAAAAGTAACGTTTCCTAAAAGCAGACAAAACAAGGCTTAATATGTTAAGCTGCTAAAAGAAGAAGGGTAGGTCAGGTCATGCCATGCCCTTACCTCTGTGTTTACTTCATTGGCAATGATATTCATGAACTCATTGTCGCCCTCTTTCCTGTAGAAAGAGAAAGAGGCCGTTTGTAAAATACACAGGGTAGAAAAAAAAAACTTCAGCTTAAAGGTTTCTTACTTGTGGAAGCTGAAAAAGTTGCCTCTCTGGGAGCTATTGTTGAAGTTCTGGGCGATGAGGGCTGCCATGTCTCGTAGCAGGCTCAGGTTGGTCTGACAAAGTCATTTTTATGTTAGTGACTAGTGTAAAATGTGCCATGTGTTGGCTTTGTCATTTACAAGAGGTTTCAATCAGTGACATCTACTGGCAACTATCAGGAATTGCAACAAGTATCACTCATTGACTGCTTCTCTCACAAAGCAGTCAATGAGCGATAATCAAAAAAATTAGGGATAAAATCTTACTTTCTGCAACAGCTTAACTGATTTCTGCAGCTTGTCAATTGACTCAATGTGATCGTCAGGGCCAGTTCTGTAGAGCAATGCAATTACTTCAGAATGTGTGACTAACATGCATTAACTCATGTTTTGATGGTTATTCAGGCTTTGAACTCACTTCAGTAGAGACACCAGTGATCGTTCTGTGCTGTAGCTTTTCTCTGCGTACTTCAGTACCCTGTTTCCTGCCAGGAAGATCAGGTTTGTTTTGTTTTTCTTTCCCTTTTCAGTCCCAAGTAGCTTTATTACCTAAAATAAACACAAGCCAATTATTAGTACTTAATAAATAAATATACACACTCAAACACTTAAGCAAATACATGCCATGTACAAATAAAGTACCTGTAAATGGCTGAGGTTCGACACATGGGTTCCGCAGCACATATTGGCATCAATGCCTTCAATATCAATGATTCGAACTGGCCCTGCATGGTCCTCTGGCAGCCCTCGACTTCTTACCTAACTCACAAAAAATTGGACATTCAGCATGGTGTAAAATTGCAGAATCTGCATTTCTGGTCAATTTTGTTCTTAATTGCTAAGGCACAACTTAATAGTACAATACACATTTATACATGGTTTTAACACCAGCAAATACAATAATTGTACCTTTTCCACAGCTGGGTCATCTATAGAAAGAAGCTGGACGATGACAGGAATACGAGCTCTGATCTTCTCATTTACTGCTTCTTCCAGGTCCTGCAGTTGAGCAGGTTTCACACAGGGCGTATCCAGTTCTATTGTGCTTCTCTGACGGCCCAGGTCCCTAAAAAAGAAAACGGATAAACCTACAAGTACTTGTGGTTCAAGGGAAACGAAATGGCGCAGGGATTATATACCAGGATGTGGTCTTGTATCCAAACATTGCATCTGCTAGTGCAGTGATCAAATGTTGACCTAAGAGCAAAAAAGAAAATTAGTGTACACTATAACAGAAAATCTTCAAACGCCCATTGTCTTTGTTTCGAGGGCCTCACCTGAGTGTTGCTGCATGTGGTCAAACCTTCTTTCCCAGTCAACCTTCACCTGCACCTCCTGACCCACCTCTAGAGGTGAGGTCACAAAGTGTACAGCTTCTGATCCCTGCCGTGTCACCCTCAGAACTGGGACATCTCCAATCAGCCCGTGGTCATCTGGCTGAAGGAAAGCACAAATGTACAAAACAAAAACAGTATTACTCAAACAATATTTAGAAACCTAAGTAGAAGCTTTTAAGTGTCCGCTTACTTGACCACCTCCCTCAGGAAACAAGATGGTGTCTTGGAGTTTCACGTTGAAACCTTTGAAAGTTTCTTTCTTTCCATTGACTTCTTGTTTGAGCTCAGCTGGACAACATGATACTATAGACGTAGCAAACTAGGAATAGAAACAAATGTCATTAAAGCGCATACAAAATTAACACAATTACTGTACATAATAACATCGTAGAAACCGAGTATTTTAACCATCGTGATTACAAATACGTTACTTTCTGGCAATGACAGAGCTGCTGTCTTGTTGCGTTGTCACAACATTGTTTAATCAACACAAGTACAATTCTATAAAAACCTTTAGAAGCTAGTGAACTGGGCGACCACTGGTCTGTTATAAGAGCTGTCCTCCACGAACGTTGTATCGACATCGCTACTGTTAGCTAACATGCTAACAACCTCAGTGAATGAATGGTACATTCGGCCAGTTTTCTTGTGCCTTTAGAAACTTCGGAGCTGATTATTATAATTAACAGTTCGTACCTCTTTCATGTAGCAGTCACGCTGACACTGAAAGGCCATTTCTGATACTCTGCCTTGTTTTTAACAGGAGGGATTTTCTAGCAGAGGCTGGAGAGGTGCAGCTGTCAGCTTGGTACGGGTAGCAGGACGGTCCAAACACAGCTTCAGCGACTTTTAGCTTCGCGTTAACCCGAGATTTTCCAAAACTAAATAAAACATATTTCTGTCTATTTTATCAGGTGCACAAACTCAAAATTGTGAAGTTGTAAATTATTTATTAAGTGATATATATGTGATACTGTTGGGTAAATAATATGAATTTCAAGCAACACAATCCCGTCACAGTTGATTAAAAAAATGCTTTTATTAAAACTGGCAGTGTGATAACACGTTAACAAATATGTCCTTAGAAAACATCACATGTGTAAAAACATCCTCAACAATAATACGGCAAATCGTCAGCAAATATTACAAGCTTCAGTAACAGTAGAGTTGTCTTCAGGTCACTGAGGAGAGAAGTTGCTGTAATTCTTAGTCAGACTGTAGGGAAAGGAAGAAATGTAGGGTTTCAATCAAATGTGACACGAGTTTAGATTTTTCCTGGCAGCGTGTGAGATTGGTGATATTATCAAGAGATCAGCAGACCTGATAGTCTGTTGGTGTCAGATTACATTTTCTATCTACTGGACTTTGAATATGCTTTGTACACCCATAAAACTATTAAAAAAACATATTAGTTTCATGGATCACAGTCTAGTAAAAAGTAGGTTCCACAACCAGAACACTTACATCACTCAGATCGCCCATATCCGGGGTTCCACCTTTATTGGTGGTAGCCAGTTCTTGGACCATCTAAAAACACATACACACATACGCAAACTACATCAAACAGTCACAGAACTAAGGCAAATCATTCAGATGCGCTTCAGCAGTGTCAGGATTTAGTTGATGTTTCTCAGCACATTCACTTCACTCACATCCACATATCTGTCATACTCTTCTTTTCCTTCATCTTCTTCGTGCTCCCAGTCCCTCCAGTTATCAAAGTCTACAGATATCCAGCTGGGCTGTGATAAGAGGAAGAAATTACATAGATTTAGTTTTACTGACCGTATTAAATTTCAGATTTCACATTTAACTGGGCTGTTTATTGACAACCAAAATCTTGTGACTGATCAGCTGACATACACAAACTTACCTTCGCTGTATCTTTCTGGAGACGAGGCCATGCATAATCAGGCTTCACCTTCCTTAGCAAGACGTTGATGGTCCGGTCATAAACTCTTTCTCTGGAGTCCTGTTAAGTGGTGAAAGCATATAAACCCACATGTATGTGTATTTTCTGTGTGTGTTTTCCACTGGTCTCATCTGTTAAAGCGTAATGCTTACATTGATTTGGATTTTGTCGTAGAAGTGCAGCTCATTGTAAAACACGTCGTCTGTTTCGTTTTTGCAGCTGTTGTAAAGACACAGCAGTGTAGTCAAGAAAACAACTCAGAGTTTTCAGATGCTACATGTAGACTAAGTTGTAAACTCACCATAGAATCATTTTGTTTGTCTGAATGTCAACCTGGACATCTTTAGGCTTTTGAACCATGAAGTTAACAGTCACGTATTTCTTTCTGTCAAACCACCGCGCATGAGCTGGCTGGCTGTTAAGTCACAGAGCAACTTAAAATCATGAATCAAAGATTAGATGATTTGCTACTAAAGACTGACACTTCATCTTGTTAGTAAAACCCAATGGTACAGGAATGTTAAGAATAGCGAGAATAAATTGACCCTAAACAAGACACTAGTAGCACTTACCTCTCTTCTGGTCTGACAATTTTGGGCTTGTTCATTTTAAATCTTGGAAAAGAATACGGAAACTTTATTTTTAAGTTCCTAGACTACAAGAAAGTAAAACGTGTGTGCTCTTGTATGCGAGATGTGTGCTAAATGCAGTGGCTAGGCCCTGTATGTTATTTATAGAGCAGTTATATCAGCTGCTGGGGAGACTTGGCTGTCGCGGCCCCTTCCCCTGCCCTTTTTAGTCTGTCTGTGGAACTCTCCGGAAACCAGAGGCATTTTCTGGGTTCTCCAGCAGTGTAAGGAACGCTGACTGAATAAAGGCGCTTCTGAAACTAACACTGTGCCTGACTGAATTGTGAATAGCCAGGGAGAAAGTTGTCGAATAATTTTACATAACATTTATCATTTTTGCATTTTTCTGGATAGACATTCATTAAACAAGTGAATTAGAATTGTATTCGTATATAGAAAACAATAAATGTGGTCAATTTTATTTTGTAAAATGAGTGATTTAGATTTTAGATTTTTTTTTTCATGTATGCATATATTTCCTTATTTAATGTAATAAAATAGTTAATTAGTTTTCATAATATTTTCACCTTATGCCATACCTTATTTTCTTTATCATATAAATAATAATACCTAAACATTTATTAACCGGCTTTTTAAAACAAATAAAACCTTTCATTCGATCTAAAGAAATATTTTATTTCTTGTAATCATAATTACAATATAATTATTTCTTGTTTTCTAAAAATGTGCAGTGCAAATTCAAACGTAATTTAGTAAATTGCTGCAAAATTTACGCTAGAGAGCGAATTATGTAGAGCTGTGACGCGGGCGCCCTCTGCTGGCCTGGTGGAGTCTCAGCGGAAATCTGATTCAGGGTTTTGTCTATGGGGAATGTGGCGCAACAGATCCAGGCAACGCTATGTACATATAAACTTCTGCCGAAAGAAATCTGGATCTTTTCTTTTTTGGATCATCCAAAATTTCGGAAATCGTGCTTTTTTTGACCTCAGATCCACAGGAAACATTGGCCATATAGGTGAAAATGCCTCGCAGACGACCGGTAAGAAGCGATGTAGGTCGCACAAGAGGGTAACGTTAGCTCGCTAAGTTAGCGCCGATGCGTTCAGGCTCCGGCTGGGAAGAACGTTCCGCCGTCGTCCATTCAGCAAAGTGCCGAGTTAATGTGCCAGTTTGCGCCTTTAGCTGCGCTTGTATACACCCAGTAAATGAAACCTGACCAGCACAGCGATGATCCGCTCTAGTAAGAAGTCTCGTAAAGCTCTTTGTATTTAGTAAATGTTGTGCTTTTAGTGAACATTTCTAGCAAAACTACGTCGTGGGCGGTGACAAATAGCTAATGTACATGTAACAATTTATTGTTAGTATTATGGCGATTTAACGCGAAATTAGAGGCCACGGTTGTGCCGAACGCATCACATTACGACAATAAGACGAACTTTATCAAACGTTGTGTAAACGACACCCGTGGGAAGCGCACTAGAAAGCGCTTCCCTTAAACTCCTCAAGTTGTCAACGAAGTACGGTGTCATGGGCTAAGCTAACGGGTAGCAGGCTGGTAACCAGGCTCGCTCCTCTGCTGCTCAGTCACTACGAGAAACTGCAGCTTTAACCATTAATAATTAGCTTTTCTATGAAGCACCAAATACCAGAGGTCTTATAAGGCATGTTAAGCATAAACTACTTAGGTTTGCTGGTTAGCCCAAAGAGCTAACAGCAAGCTATCAGCTGAGTGTCGCTTGTGTCATACACAGCTGAATTAAACCAGCAACAACGACTGGAAATGGTCGCTGGATGTATGATTTCAAAAGCAGCATCAAGTAGCAAGCGAATCTAAATGTTCGTTTTTTGTTGTCAGGACTAAATCCACCGATATCAGGTGCTATTATGTGTTTGGACTTGGTCTTAGGCTGCAACGATGACAGCATTTGTGTAGGATGCCTCTCATTTATTTTCTTACGTTGCAGAGACAAATGGCTGGGAGTGGCTCAGATGGAACCGAAGACTCAGACTCCTCTGCTGAAAGAGAGCCAACCAATAGTTCAGAAAGTGATGGAAACATGCCCAAGAGACAGCGCCTCACCAGAGCCTCCACTCGCCTTAGCCAAAGCTCTCAGGGTTCGCAGAAATATTCTACAAGTGCATTATTAAGCATTTCTGATCATCTTCTTGTTCAAAGTAATGTTTTTTTGCTTTAGACACTCCAGACTTGAAGCGTGCTGCAGACCAAGATGAATCTCCACCACTGACGCCCACAGGAAATGCCCCATCTTCTGAATCCGAGCTGGATATCTCCAGCCCCAGTGCCTCTCACGATGAGAGTCAGACCAAGGATCAAGCCAGCAGAGACTCGGAAAAGGACCTGTCTCATCGACCGAAGCGCCGCCGCTGTCACGAAACCTACAACTTCAACATGAAATGTCCTACACCAGGGTGTAATTCCCTTGGTATGATGCCTCCCCACTTTGGAACTTTTTCTCATCTTGTTTCCATAACACCTGACTTAAAAGAACATTGTAAATGTTAAACACTGTTTCTAATTACTTGTTTTTCTTCTAGGCCACCTTACAGGGAAACATGAGCGTCATTTTGCTGTGTCAGGTTGCCCTCTTTATCACAATCTTTCTGCAGACGAATGCAAAGTAAGCCTTATGAAAGACACGCACACGTAAAAATCACAACAACAATAAATTTTTTATATAATTGCAAGATTACAGTTCAGATCACTGGGTACTCTTAGGAGGAGATTGGGAATAGTGAGCTGCTATCATATCCTTGACTTTCCATTTTAGGTGAAAGCCATCAGCCGTGAGAAGCAAGAAGAGGAGGTGAAGGCACAGGAAGAAAGCAACTCACGCCATGCAACTCGCCACCAGGTATTTTCTTTATGTGATGGGGATTCAGTTTACTTTATTCATGGCCAGTTTTCTTATTAGCATATACGTGAGTGCTTCATTTCGATCTTGATTTCCAGACACCGTCATCAAAACAGACCAGATACAAAGAGCAGGTAGCTGAGATGAGGAAGGGGCGAAACTCTGGCCTGCAGAAGGAGCAGAAAGAGAAGCACATGGTACAGCAGTCGTGTTCAGTGGCAGTCACTCCACTTTAACATCGCTACTGGTACATTACCTACAGTATCTAATATGTAGTCTCACAACGATATCTCCCTCTGTCTGAACCACAGGAGCATCGGCAGACACACAGCAACACTCGAGAGCCACTGCTGGAGAACATTACCAGTGAATATGACTTGGAGCTTTTCAGAAAAGCTCAGGCCCGGGCATCAGAGGACTTGGTAATAACCTATTTCATTTACGTCAAATATTGTTAGTCACATTCTGGTGTGAACAGCAGCAGTAACACTATGTTTTCCTTTCTGTTCCCCCACTGCAGGAGAAACTGCGTATCCAGGGTCAGATCACTGAGGGCAGCAATATGATCAAGACCATCCTGTTTGGCCGCTATGAGTTGGACACCTGGTACCACTCACCCTATCCTGAGGAGTATGCTCGCCTGGGTCGTCTCTATGTGTGCGAGTTCTGCCTCAAGTACATGAAAAGCCAAACCATCCTCAGGCGTCACATGGTTAGAGTCTGATGCTTAAAAACTTCGGACATCGTTTGTGTTATGAAGCATGTTTTTTAAGAATTGTCTGTTTGTTCTGGTCATAATTACCAAATCTAAAATTCCTCTTATTGTTTCCTTTTACTCTGTTTTCAGGCCAAGTGTGTGTGGAAGCATCCTCCAGGAGATGAAGTGTACAGAAAGGGAGCTATCTCTGTGTTTGAAGTTGATGGCAAAAAGAATAAGGTTTGGAAATTTCAAGTGCTCTTATAATTGGATTTTTTCTCTATTAGGTCTTTAACAGGACATCTCATTTATCCTCAGATCTACTGCCAGAACCTGTGTTTACTTGCCAAGCTTTTCCTGGACCACAAAACACTTTACTACGATGTGGAGCCTTTTCTCTTCTACGTCATGACTGAGGCTGACAACACTGGCTGCCACTTAGTGGGATACTTTTCCAAGGTTTGAATTCGTTATTGTTATGTTTTACCTCTCTTTCATTTTCAACCTTTGTTCTTGTTATTATTATCAAGCAGGTTATTTTGTACATTTTTACAACCAACCAGCAACCGAAATATTTCTCTTTATTATTTCAGGAAAAGAACTCTTTCCTAAACTACAATGTTTCCTGTATCCTGACGATGCCACAGTACATGAGGCAAGGCTTTGGCAAGATGCTTATTGACTTCAGTATGTATATGTTTATGGACACATAACCTTTATATGTGTAAATATGACTAAATTTAAGTCTGCTTGTAGACCATTATAGAAAAAACACCTCTTGATGTTTGTAGGCTATCTGTTGTCCAAGGTGGAGGAGAAGGTAGGGTCACCAGAGAGGCCTCTGTCTGACCTGGGCCTCATCAGCTACCGCAGCTACTGGAAGGAAGTGTTACTTCGATATATGTACAATTTTCAAGGCAAAGAAATCTCCATCAAAGGTAGGCAAGAAGACAAAAGCCATGCATGTTGCCATGTGGCATTGGTTTACTGCTCCAGACATAAAATACAAATACATGGTGAAATCCATCTAAGTGTTTGAAGTAATTGAACTAATAGGAAAAAGACTGTTCAAGAAAAAAGGACGCTTACATAAAAACATGTTTAGTTTTGTAATACTTGCTTAACTTGAACAGAGATCAGTCAAGAAACAGCTGTCAATCCGGTGGACATTGTGAGCACGCTGCAGTCTCTCCAGATGCTGAAGTATTGGAAGGGAAAGCACTTGGTGTTGAAGCGACAGGTAACAGCGGGATCATTTCTATCGTAACTATCGTTTCGCCAAATATTATTACTGTAATAGAATTATTGCTGGATTTTGAGAGTTAATTTTAGAAATAAATTTTTTCTAGGACCTAATTGATGAGTGGAAGGCAAAAGAAATCAAGCGAGGCAATAGCAACAAAACCATCGACCCAAGCTCACTAAAGTGGACTCCTCCCAAGGGGACATAAGCACTAAGAACCTCAGGCTACTGAATAACTCATCTCAGCCTCACCAGCCACAAGTAGCCTAGACCTACGAACTGTCAATAAGAGAGCAGTGTTCATTTTTGTTTTTATGCCAATTTTTTGCTTATTGGTGTCTTTTTTTTAATTTTTCTATTCTGTCACATATATTTTAAGCACCATTCCTTCCAGGCTGAACGATCCTTGATGCAAACTGTCAACAATTAATGGTAGAGAGGTTTTTGTCCTGTTTCCTTTAAGCCTGCCCGTGTCTCCAAAGCTTTGAATGGTAAATGATAAATGGTCCAAATGTGGTGGATAACATGAATGTTTTGCTTTGCTCATGCAAAAAAAATACATAGCTAGATTTAGCAGCATTTACAGGCTGTTAGTTTTATTTCTTTCCAGAAATGTGCATTTTGAAGTTGTTTTGTTTAGGATTAATAATTGTTAGCATGAATCAAAGCTGTAAGCAGATCGTATTTTGAAGAGTATGATGTATGGTAACGTCTTTGGTTGGTGTAATATTGTATAGCTCATGATTACAAGGACTTTTTTTCTCCTTTAGCTCCATCAATACAAGATTTGGACCAAATCCTCCGATGAATCTGCCAAATGATGAAATAATTTATATTGGTATTTTTAATTTACTATGAATATGAAAAAAGATGACAATACCACTGTAAGAATGCACATTGAAATAAAACAACCTCAGGTTTTTATACTGATACAATCATACCTTGCTTGTGTGGTTTCTCCAGAATAGATGCAGATGGTTTAATTCTGGTTAACGAGTCTGCAATAAAAGAAAGTGTTTTAATGGCGCTGTTTTTGGTCTTTTACTTTTATTCATCACTGTTACTTGTGTTAGCAATTTGATATTTTTAATATCAATAAAGCTGCCTTGATATTTCACAGTAATTTGAGATTTTGTCTCATATTTGCACTCACCGCCATCAGAAATGCTTCTTCCCATCAAGCCTACAAACATCTCTCCTTTATTTCCTAAAAAAAAAAGAACAACTTAATTGTCAAAGACAGTGTTTGCTACCATAAAAATATTTAGTTAGAAAACACTGAATTAAAGTTTATGTGTATAAATTTATCAAGATCTCTGAAATACTTGTCACTTGGCATATTGTTGATGCAATTTTGATTCTTACTTTTGTCAGCTTGAAAGGGTTTCTTTGCACCTGTGGGTGAAACATAAATCAACATTTACAGTAATTTAGGCATGTTGCAGTCTGTCCTTCTTAATTTTTTAATTCATATGTTTGACTTTGCTCAAACAGTTTTATTAAATTCATAAAATATTGTTCCTATTGTTCATTCTATATAGGAGCCACCTGAGCGTTTCCCCATGAGGCCGTAGAAGCGAAGCGCTTTAGATCTTTTCATCAGTGCTCCTATCGGATGGCTCAAACCTTTTTCCAGTGACTCATCCTGCCAAAAAAATATACATTTAATTTCATAGTTTTTTGTTGTTGTAGGAAAATCAGGGAAAGGTTTACATATTGGCTCCTACTATGTTGTCTATGCTCTATAATTGTTTGATTTTTGAGTTGGTCCACTAAATAATATAACTTAGATTTTTTTAACTTAAAGAAGTCCCTTCTCTTCTGAAATCAAAAGTCTAATAAACATTTGCAGAATATTATCATCTGAATAACAATACATTTGTGATGCTCACCTGCCATTCTTCAGGTATTCCTCTCCTCTCTGCCACAGTAAGAGACTGACCCTGACTAATGTACCACAAAGCACAAAAAGTCACAACAAAAAGCAGAATCTTCCGATTATCCATTTCGTTGTCACGATCATACGTGATGTTGGTTAGAGGTGATTCGGTGTTTTTGTGTCTGTCTCATCTGTGTCCAAGGTGCATTTATACTGTACGTCTGTGCCGCTGCTCCTAGACCCCTCCTCTCTAGACAGGGATACGCATTTATGTCGCATTTTGTTTCGCAGTTTCAAAAACTCAAATTCATCACTTGGTACTTGCAGCCAATGCACAATACATTTCTTATATAAATGGTACATTTAAAAAGCAGTTTACAGTGGAAAATACAACTCAATCCAGTTTATTTGTCGCTCAGATTGACCATATACAAATTTACCAGCAGTCTTAAATTAAAAGCAAACCTCACGTTTGATAATAAGTTTAAATATTTACATCTGACATGGTCACCTTTAATAAAAGTTTTTACTAGATATCTAGATTGCTTTTGGTCTAAAAATATTCTCCTGTTAGTCATTTGTGACCTTCTGATGTGCACATGCTTCTTTGAAATTGAAATCTTTGAGCAACGCTTTGCAAATATAACCTTCTGCTTTGAAGGTACATCTTTACTGGATAGCCTGTTGACTTACTGAATTATTACTAGTTGTAGATTTATTCTGCAGTTGGTTTAAAAGTCTGAGGTGTAACTGAAAAACTGATCAGTGTGTAAATTGAAAGAAATACACATTTGACATTTCAAGTGTTGTGAAAAGGTTGCGCACATCATAACCTTAAATATGTGGAATAACTTAAGTGTCAGGTGGATCATTTAGTTTCCATCTCCAGAGATAATTGCACTGTTATTAAGCCTTTTCATGATCTTTACTTACTTAGCCATTTAAATGCTCTGTTTTAATGAAAGCTAAGCTCTGTTTCTCGACACTCTGGCTATAGAAATTTCTAAGAGGCAATTACTTGACAATGTGTGTGCTGTGAGGCCACCCACTTGAAACAAAGCTGACACACATCAAATGCTTTGATCCACACACAGGTGCTTCTAAAAGCAAGAAAAAGCCCGGCACAATTAGACCTGAAGGGCAATTACACCTGAACAGCCCTCGTGTGCACACAGTGGAACCCACAGCTAACATGGAGAGACCTGAATCAAAAGAAATCAGAGACACACTATTTGCATATGAAATGGTTGAGTCACAAAGAGCTCCCCTAATGACAGGACGGCGCTTTTCCATGTGACGCAGGGGCCATTTCTAGATATTCACTCCTCACTGCTGGTGAGTCTCCAGCCTCAGTCTGACACGGTGCCATATCTGGTCAAATAATGGAGGAGAAGCAGCTGATGAGGACTGAGATTTAGTAATAACATAACTCAGGTGTTTACTCTCAGTTGATTAAAATGTGAATGCTATATTCAATTACAGATTGTATTTACAGTCCACTGTAAGTGGAGCAGCTAGTATTTTCTAAATAAAAATAATTCTTTCTTGTGGTGAATTGTCCAGGGCTGATCGGGCGTCTGTGTATAACTTCGTTTCCAGTGGTAGGCAGTCAAAAAGGTTGTAATAGTGTCTTGTTTTTGTTTGTTTGTTTCCTGTGTATGCTATTTAAATTTGTCAATTTGTCTCTTAAAGTGACTTGTGGACAAGGCATCAATGAATTATGGGTAATTAAACCTCTGAGACGTCCCTGTGGGCGGGGTTGACCTTTGACATGTTTGTGTACGCTGAGCGCCTGGCACGAGGACTCGCTAACAATTCAGTTATTAGACTACGGGGTTAATTGAAAACGTGCCAGGTATTAATTTAGCGTCAGAATGAACATCCCCAACATATATTAGGAGGAAGAAGAGCAAGAGACCAGTGCAAGCTGACACTAACATCAACAGAGAACTAGACTGGGCGTTTTTTAAACCCGCTAATCGCCGGGTCAGCGTCAGTGTCTTTGGAGCGTAAGCAGACGGATTCGCCGGGTTTCATGACGTTCGCCTTGTTCAACAACCACGTGGTCTGTGGTGGAAACTGCGCCGTGTTCGAGGTAAGATGACGGGAAAGGTGCGCAGCGGTCGTGTCGTTTGTCCGAAAGTGTAATTAAATATATAGTTTCGTGTCTGTATTTGTTTTAGCTGATTAGTGTCAACTATACTAAAGCTTCTGGTTCTGTTATAACTGTTGCCTTTATCACAAAACAGTTAGACTTTTTACATACAACTGAAAATGTCTTGTGCCTCCTTCTTTCCCGTTGTGTTTAGTAAGTGCCACCAAGTTTTTAGTCCCATCCTTACATTGTTTAGCCTTTAAATGAAGTCAAGGGCCCATATAGATAAATGACACTAGGTGACCTAGTGACCAACTCCTTGTTGAAGCTGAGAGCCTTAATCTCCTGTTGACAGACGCCGTGTTATCAGATGAGTCAAGCCCCACAGGTGCTTCACTGTGGTGAGCTGAGTCTAGAGGCTGGATATCATCACGTCTTGGCCCTGCCAGCGCTGGTTTAAGGCCGTTAGACCTGCTATCTCCACACAATCTGGCTCTGTCTTAATTCTGACAAATTTGTCCAATCGTGGGGCTGAGTGGGTTTAACCGCAGTTGACCTGTCAAGTAAGTGGAGGAACAAAATCAACACAGCTGTTATTGTAATTATAATACAGCAGTATGCTCCACTTAATGGTTTTCAGTTTAGCTCCATCCTCCTTTCCTGCTTGAACCAGTTGCTTCCCTAATACAGCTTTTGATTGGTTAAACACACACGCGTTGCTCTAGGTGTGATCTGTGTTGGTTGACCACTGTTGACAAGGGCAACCAGTTCAATGTTTAAAAAAACAGGGTGAGTGTAGAAGAAAATCTATTTTTGTCATTCCCTTTACTTAGTTTTAGGCCTTGTGTGAAAAGCTATATATCTATAAAGAAATAAACTAAAGTGTTTTTATACCACTGTACATACCAGATCTGACCAGGAGGTGGGAGCATTGTCGAACAGTTGAATTCAACACACCAAAACCTTGAGGCCCATTGGCTCCTTGCCAGAAACGTTGCCACCAACTCACTGGAGTAATTTTAACACTTTACTCCTTTTGATGAATTTATGTCTTCACTTGTTTTTATTGTATGCTGGGCTGACATGTGCAAAACTTCAGGGCAATGTGACACATATGATGATTTCTCTTTTGTGGTTCATGTCTGTCCCCTTGTAAGTTTTAAAATTGGCACATTCAAGTGTCAGCATACAATATTTTGCCACTACAAAGAAATCTGAATATTTGTTGTGGCACAGAAGTTCTCATGTATTAAATTATCCCTTTTTAAATCATAAGAACCTTGTTGCTGCAAAAATTCTTTTTAGCATAAATCAACATAGGCTTTACAGTTTATGCATTGATCTTTTCAGACCACATGTGGACAAAACCTTTTTAAAATCGCAGCAAATGCCTGTGAAATTATGAGTGAACTGGATTTATGTACATTTCTTAATATTATTGTGGCATGTTATAAGCAGTTTATCTGTGTCACATCACCAGATTACCTGTTTATACTATAGAATAGATCAGGCGTTCTATGATTAGGACTCATACAATGGGAGGCGGTCCAACCTAGTGCACAAGTCACTATAAATCTTCTTACATTTCTTGCACTTAGCCTGAGTGTCTCCTAACTTTCTTGCTCCCCAAGTTGTTTTTCCCGTTTGGTGCCCTGTGGCACTTTAGTGTGGTTTCTCTGGCGAGGCATAAATTTGGCTTTCATGGCTTTCTGAGAATGAAATACCACTGTCTGCCTTTGCCTGCTCTGATCGGGGGCTTCAGGCTGGTACTGTGGTGTTTCTGTCTCTATATCCAGCATGTCTCTGAGACAAGCTGGTGTCATGACTGCACCATTTATCAACCAAGAGGAGCATGAGATGAATATTTCGTGTGTTTGCATCTTGCCACCAAACACCAGTGCAAAACCACGTCGACTTTCTCTCGAGCAAAGGCTTGGTCGTGCTCGTGACAGCGTCTTCCTCAAGTAGACAACTGAAAGGGCTCCAGCGTCAGTGCCCTTTAAAGGGCGGATGATGATAGATAATAAAGACATTGCTTCTGAGTGTATTTTCATTGGCATTTAATATTTTGTTTCCATTCTCAGGAATATTATTTAATCACTTTATGGATTCAAACTGACCTGTGTGGTGTTTTGTTGTTTAAATTCAGGAAATGGGAACAAAGTTACATTACCAGAGAACTTGCTCTGTCATTAGTTTCTCACCACTGGGTGGTGATGTTATTATTTGTGGTGTTCGTACCTGACTAACAACCTGTATAGAAATGTAACCTTAACTGACCTCTTCGCATTGTAAAGCACGTGAGACGTTTAGCTAGAATTCATCTGAGCATTTCCTGTTAAACTGGTTTTTAAAAGTGACTGAGTTCATGGCCAAGAGAAGCAGATGGAGCGTTTAATTAGATTTAGTAAGATTGATACCACTTGGATGTCTGCATGCTACATGTGAAGCTACAGCTAGCAACCACCTAATGAAGCTTAGCACAGTGACAGAGAAATAGCCAGACTGTATCCAAAGATAACAAAGTCTGCCTAACAGCAATCTGTTTTAGTGTTGAACTGTTTTCAGTAGGGACCAGTTGTCTGCCATTGAATGGAGACTCTAGAAAAGAATTTCTACAGAAATATGTGATGTTCTCACACATACCATAAATTGAACATCAAAGTGGGCAAAACATTCACGTCAGCCTCAAACGTCTCAACGTACATTACAGATATGTCAGAATGACATGATCTAGAATATTTCACAGAAAATCTCTCACTTGGAGAAAATGTCTACAAACAGATTATAACTGCAAATGCAGTAGTGTGCTGGCAGTTCTGTCAAAAGGAAATGCTGTTCGGTAATCCAGTAATAACACCAGTTGTTTAAGCTACTGTAATTACTTCTAAAAATACTGAGACACAATTAAAGCAGCAAAGTGCTGCTTTCACTGCACTGTGGCTAAGCACCTTGGAACAATGAACAGTCCTAAGTGGAAATAAAGGGTCTTCCTCCTGTTGTTATGATTCTAGGCAGCTTTAGTTCCTTTGGACAGAGCCAAACTGGCTGTTCATCCACTGATGATCCTAACCACTTCCTCAATAACTGGTGGCTGGAGGCAGTCCCAGTTGTCATTAGGTGAGAGACTGGGTACACCTGGGACAGGTTGCCGATCCATTACAGGACCAACACACACTGCACATAGGTAGAACGTGTGAAATTAGCTGTGACTATTAGGTTCACTTCCTGTCATCTAACACCCAGCAGGAGTCAAGAATGTTAAACCTTTCTATAAGTTCCATTCTTAACTGTTAAGTGGGTCAAGATTTTATTGGATGCCTCTGTCTCAGTGCGAGTGTTTGTTGTATTTTCCCAGCCTCTCTTGCAGCGCTCATCTGTTGGTTCTTAGGTCAGAACCCATGGTCCCCAGAGGCCCATAATTGGCCATGTTAGTGATGTTCTTGTTTGCTGGGCTCTTGTGGCTTCTTCAACACTCTCGGTCTATGGTGAGGGCTCGTTCGGTCAGATGTGCTTACTTTGTCGAAGAGCCAATCACGAGTTCATCCCCAAAGCCTCAGAGGTTCAAAAGCCAAGTGCATAATTGCTCCTTAAATCAATCTGCAAATTTCGTGGTATCCAAGCTGCAAACAGTTGGCCTGGAATCGTTTATTCACGGAGAACGGTTGTCCATGGTATGTACTTAGATTCAGAGAAAATGCTACAGTGTCCTGGAGAGAGTTACGTTTGAATGAAAGATACATTCAATTACGGGCCTGTGGTCCACATACATTTGACATTAAGCTTAGCACAGTTCATCCCATTTGTTCAGTTTTTATGGGTATCGGTGTGTTGTTGTGGTTCTGATACTGGGACAGGCCACACAGCACGAACCCCATAGAATTTGTCCCTTCAGATGTCCTGAAGTTCAGTCAGCTGCTTCTGTGTGTGTGAGACAGAGAGATGCAAGAGGCAGACAGTGTGGTTGCTGCAGTTTCACTTTAAAAAACAAATAGAGCTCATCTCCCATAGTCTCTCCACCTTAATAACCTCTACTCTCCACATACGTGCTTTGATGCCTTGCGCTTTACGAGTCCCCAAGTAATGCACGCTGTCCTGCCAGCTCTCCCTGTTCTTTCTTTTGAGTTTTCTGTCTCCTCCTTCCTCCCTCCCTTCTTCTGTCTGTCTCTCCACTCCTCCTCCTCTCCGTGCTGTATTTGCAGGCGGCTTTAGTGCCAGACACCCTGAGGCAGCGGTAGCGCCAGCGAGTCTTCCCACCTCTGTTTTTGTGGTGGGAGATGACATGTCGAAGCTTTGAAGGGCAGGAGAGGGGAGGGAGAGGGGGAGGGAACGGGAAGGGAGGGAGAGAGCACATCACTCGCCGCGGAGGAAAAGCAAGGGACCCATAGAGAATGTCATGTGGCCTGCAGTCCGCCCAGATATTCTTTCTCCCTCTCTATCTGGCTGTCTATGTGGGCTAGTGCGAATGGCGACAGGAAGCACCCCCCTCCGCCTCCTTCTGCCTCTCTTCATCCTCCGTTTCTCTCCTTCAGCTCTTCACTCACTCCTCATGTCTTCCCCTCTCTCCCCTGCCCCCTCTTTCCTCTTCTCCTCCCACCTTCAACCCGTTCGATCATGCTCACCCCTTTCTGCACCCAGTTTGTGTTGTGCGAAGTTCCCGGACTGCATTCACCGCCTCCTTCTTTCAGTTTGACAGCCTCCCCACCCACAGGCGTGCCTGTGCATCATAACTCACTTGGTGTCGAGGTGTGTTGAGGTGTGTTGAGTTGTAAACTGTGAGTGAGTAGTAGACAAAACATGTTTGATTTCAGAAACCTTAGGCATAACTCACGCTGTCATGTGGGAGAGGAAAGCAGCAGACTTTTTTATATGTTCTATATTAGAGTTCATATATTTAACATATAACAACAGTTACAACACTCTCCAAAGAACTAGAAATAGATGTACAGTCTAATAAAAATCCTGGATATCCGTGCTGGTCCTACACATATGTATATTTGTTTATATTTCTCGTGAAGGAGTGTTTGGCTTGTGTACTAAGTTGTGTATCAGAGCAGCCTGATTAAAGCAGAGGCAGACAGGATGGGGCCTCACAGAAGTGATCAAACACCCTCTTCGGTTTGCTGTGTTAAATGAATAGTCTTCGCTTTGTTTGACCTTGAGTGATTTTTTTTTTTTCCAGTCAAGCAAATAAAATGATGAAAGGGAAATAAAAGCTTCCACTGGGGTGTAAAAAAAGTTTCCACTGGCTTTGATGGTACCTCAACCATACCTACTTGTTCTTATGTGGCTGCCTTCTTACCTATGTTCTTTCAAAGTGATCACACACATGTGAAGCACCTTCTAATGCAGAGAAGGGACTCGTTAGATGAGTAGTTTCATTGAAGAGACAGGTGATGTGTCCAAGTTTAGAACAAGTATTGCTCTGTCAGTTTTTTGGAAATACAAGATAGCAGCAGCCAAGTAGTGTGAAGATAAAAACAAACGTGTAAGTTGCCTTTTCTGTCTCAGATGACATCACCCATGTGGAAACCTGCGTTTGTCACTGCATGACATACTATTTGTGTTTGTATGGATTGTATCACTGCAGGCCAGCTTGATATTTGAAGTCATTAACAGTGTCAGAAAGGAGAGCGATTACAGGGTACAGCAGCAATAACACACACTATTAGCAAGACAAGGTGTTATTATGCCTCTGGTGTCAGGTGAGATGTCAGAGCAACTAGTCTGTGTCATGCTTACAATTGCTGCATCAGCAGGCTTACTCAGTAACAAATGAGTAATACAAACACATTAACGAAGTATTGACATATTTTCTGAATGGAAAGTGCAGTAACTTGTGTACGTATGTATAACTGATACAATGTGGCATTTTTAAATGCGTGGCTACGTTAGTGTCATCGCTTTGCAGCATAAAGTATAATCCAACTTTTCTTTGGTCACAAACTATTATTGGTACATTAAATGTTTTTTCTTTCACTTTCAAATTTGATCTTTTTTTTGTGAGAACGCTTCCCTTTACAGTCCAGTATGTGTGGTAAAAACATTAAGAAAACGCTCACGGCCACAAATGTGAATGAGCACATAAATTTCACCCCCCCCCCTTTTTCGTCTTTCTTGTTGCATCTAAATTTTCCATGCCTGGCCACCCTACTGCTGAGAGTGCTGTTCCTCGAAGCCGCAGTGTATTCTGAAGCAAGGTCGGGAGAGAGCCAGCGGCTCCAAAATCAGGCACAAGACTCCCAGTGTTCCACTGTTGGGCTTGCTCTTGGCACCAGTCCCTGACCAGAGAGGTCTAGCTAACCACAGCCACTGTGTATGTGTGTGTATGTGAGAACATATATAGCCCTCCCTCTCCCAGTTTCTAGGCCTATATAGAAATAGTGTTGGTTAACTCATTTATGAGCTCTCCCACACAGACACAGTACCTAGGTGTGAGTCAGAGACGCTCAAGCACAGTTTCATTCCAGTTTCTGTAATAACACATTTTTACCCCTCAGTTTCTCAATACTTAAGAATATATATTTCTTAAGGGGAGGTGTTCCCATATGTCATGAAATTCAGGGGAGCTCCTCCAAATTGCTTCCATACTTTGGCTGATTGTTGTGAGATATAGAAAAAAATCTGATTGTGCCTGTGATGCTGACATAGCTCAGATTTTCTTCCAGCTGCTGTTCATATAGTTCATGATAGATATAAAAAAATGTGTTGGGCAATTTACACAGCAGAACCTCAAACTCAATTAACACATATGGATCTGACATTAATCCGTAATGTTCCTTTAAGTATGTCAATGGAAAACCATCCATCTGTCTTCTTCCTCGCATGGAATATCCACCCGGGGTCTGGAAGTCTAGGACGCAACACGCAAAACCACAGTGAATATAAATAAATGGCTGTATTTCTCTCTCTGCTTTTGTCTGGTCAGGACACTCCATGCAGAGCCTGCCAAGTTGAGCATCTACATTTGGGTTTTGGCTGTTCCTCTCTCCCGACAGCTCAGCCCAGGCCAAACCACAGGAAAAGGAAGCAAAAGGTCCTCTCTGAAGGCCTTATAAAATATTGTCCCGGGTAAAAATGGCCGACATGAATGGCAACAGTCAGTCCCTCCACTACAAACAAAGGGCCTTTGAAGGAGAGATGTGTAGTAGTTACGGGTGTTTTTGCTCCTTTCTTGCTGCCCAAACTCTTGTGTTTTACCATTTCACATACTTCATCTGTGCTTCTAGTAAGTGCTTTGTGTTTCCTGGCACAGATACTGTGCATGATATGGTGTAATAACCTCAGAGGATAGCACTTTAACTGTTTATTGGCACTGCCATGGCATAGTTATAGTTTCAGATTGTTAGTGCTATGCCTGCATGTCGAGCATATAGTTTAAAAATTCTGCTCATTCACGTTGGGTGATTACACCATGGGTATGTAAGGGGTATGACAAACTATCATATGTTTGTATAATGTATTCAGCCAAAGACCCAGTACATACTATTTCAACTACCACAGTTGAATTTCCAGTTGAAGAGGTACTGGAACGTCCCTGGTTTAAATTCACATAGCAGCTGGAGGAAAAGAGAGAGCTGCTGATGTGCCTTTGAGCAAATCATCCAACACATGTCTCTTTCGGGGAGCTGTTACAAATACATTAAATCAGACAGTAAGGCAAACTGCATACACAGATACAAACCAAACACACAAACATGCACCACGTACATCCTCCATCCTTCCCACCCACTGTCTCTGTCTGTGACCGAATATAATTGCATAGTTTGTGTGCATGGACGTGTGCAATGTTTCTTTCAAATTTCGCTATGATCCTAAAAGTGTATTGTGCATGTGTAGACACAGACTCATGCGTATATATGTAGAGTCGGAGGTGCATGAATCCACGGCCTAATGCACTGGTGAATGCGATACATGCGCATAATGAGTTGTGTGGGTGCGTGTGAGGGATCAGTTTGCCCATGTGATGTGCATGTAGGGCCATCTGGTCACCCCTGCCATGCCGTGGTCCCTGTGAAGTACTTTCAACGTGGCCGCTGTGGTCTCCTGTGGCGACTGGAGGCTTGCTGCACAGCACTTCCAGCCCAGGCAGCAGACCTCAGAAAAGGAAATTTGGGTCGCTGAAATGGAGGGGTTGCTCCCAAGCTATTTACAGAGCCCTCTACCGGTCCAGCGCCACCCACGATATTCCATATGAGAATTGTGTGTGTGGGGGGGGTGCAGGGCAAGTTTGTGAGTGCTAGTGTACATGTTCATGTGAGTATGTGTGCTTTTATGAGGAAATGCAGGCTTTACATTTAGGCCTGGAGTGTCCTGGCATTGAAAAGAATGTGTATTTAATGCTTTATTAAACTCCATTATATCCTATTCCCAGAAACCATCCACTTAGATTAAAACCTGCAGCAAATAAAACAATTAGCATGAAAAGTAAACGTGCTTTAAATGCACTGGCTCACCAATACGTCTCCTTTATACAGAACAATAAGAACATACAACTGCAAATCCCCTGAATCCCCAGTCATAAATCACTGCAGATTTAAGGATACCGTATGTAGAGAGAGCATACCAGACCGGAGATTAAGGCGATCCTTTTCTAACCTTGCCTGTATAAACATCTGGGGCGTCATGGTTGCTGATCATGGAAATACGATGAGCATATGCAGAAAAGTAGAGCCTCAGATTAATGAGAAACCTGCCTGTAGGAAACTTTGGTTCAAGTGAGATCATGGGCATTTCTCGTTTGATGCCCATCAACTGACTTTTGTGGTTTTCTGGTAAAGCTCTGCAGACTGGTGGAATAATGCTGAAACAGGATGATGTATATTTTGATGATAAACCACATTACGCCTACTGTGTACAAACATGACTCATTGTATTTAGAATAGGGAATAATCAGAGCACCAGATTGACATGCTTATAGTCGAGCTGTGGTAACGTACGTTTTATACACAGGAGCTTAAATGAGTACCTCGCCTAGATGCGTTTTATGTATCTGAGAGAGGTACAGTAAGCAAGTAAACAATCTCTTAACGCCCACAGACAGAGGACAGTCCACTGCCACCCAAGGGGAGACCTCCGGCATCTCTCAAAGTCTCCCTATGCTGTGAATATTAGGTTAAGGTTATTTTAGGCTGACCTGCTCCAGAAGCAAATTACAGTGTAAGAAAGGGGGTGAAAAACCAAGTGGGCTGTCCACCGTGTAATTTTCCTGTTTCTCTTTCAAAGGATGAAGTATTCCTCAAGGAAGCCCTGTTAAATTTGCAAGCCGTGACCCAACATCATTGGTAAAGAGGCTCCTCTGACCATGAGGTGATCTCTATAAGTTGTGTATAGCACTTGTTGGAGCTAACATTTCTCTGTATATTAGATTAAAGGCAGGGAATAAGGTGTTGTTTGAGTCTGGTTTGGCATTCAGTAGGAGCTAACCTGATAAATCATTTTCTTTGGGCACCTCTGACGTGCTTTATCACAAACGTTCATTCATAACATATTTGGCTGATATAAAATTCCTTAACAAGACCCTCTGGCTGATCTGAGGAAACCTCACCCTGAATAAAAGTCTTTCCTGCCTCAACAAGAGAGTAGACTTTAGAAGAATGAAGTTGATCACTGCTTACTCCTCAGGTGTATCCCTAGACGTCTCGACCGTAATTATGCCAGTCTAGGAGAACTGCAGGCACCCTGGCATTATTTCTAATACATGCTAAGATGCACACATACTTACCTTTTCTTTATCAAAAGGCACTTTGCTCTTGTTTTCACATACTTCACATTTGAGAAATCTTCAAAAAAAAAACATTTCACTTTGCAACTTTGATCTCTGCCAAGAGTTTCTTGCTGCCTATAATTATGTGTTAAGCATCACATGCCCAATTGCAACCAGGGAATTCGTGACACTTGAAAGCAGATGATTGAGCATCGACACATAATGCTGCTAATACATGTGTACATCCTCAAGACCACCTTCTCCAGAGCATCCTTATCTACAAGCTGCAGTATGAGGCTGTACTTTCTTCCTAGGGGCCCACGGTGTGGGGAGGGGGAAGGGATATGCGCTGCAGTGCGGCTTGCTGGTTAATTATGGGTCGCGAGCTGCAGCTCGGCTGGCCTGGGCGGGTGTTGGAGCCAGTGGGTCTGGCACAGGGAGGTCTGGCCACAGACCCCGGCGGTGACGGCATGAAGTCTGGGGCGAGTCAGAACACAAGCCCGGGGTTTGGAGCATTCCTCGCATTCCCTCCTCCCATGGCTGCCTGCCTGTGTATCAGACACGGAGCAAGGAAAGAATATGTTCTGGAGATGCGATGTGTGAATAAAGACATGCACATACCATGTGTGCTTCTAGGAGTAGACCCACAGCCAAAAGCAGAGTAGCATCAGTGCAGAATCCATCCCAACGCGTGGTAGCTGCCGTTGTATCGGAGCTGCTCCAGAGCTTCCTCTGTTTGTCCACCACTACGACGTCCGGTTGGTTAGTGGTAACGATTTCAGCCTTAGCTTGGCCATTCACTTAGCTTCGGGGTGTGTATATGTACAGTATGTTACCTTTAGGTAGGTTATTTCTTTATTGCAGTGACAGACATAAGGGATGGTATTAAAGAGATGAATATGGAATAATACATAGTTTGTCCAAATCCTACAGATACAAATATTTGGATTTATTTTAATTAAATATTTTTTTTTATGAGCCTGGGTCCCAGTCACTAGCATAAAACCCTGGAAGCGGACTGATTGGGTTTCAATCCACTGCTACGCTCAGCAGGTAACAAAAGTGTTTTTAAAGTGTTTTTGTGCATGTGTGTTTTCAGAGGAGACGTGACCTGTTGTACACACAGACAGGTGATCTGGCAAACACAAGGAGGAAGTCTCCACACTGTAAAAACACAGTTCAAAGCAGACCTGCGTGTCAACAGACTGCCTTGTGTACATAACTCTGGGAATTCTTCACAGATCTCTCTGTCACTCACTCTGTGTCTATGACAGAAGATTTAATCCCAGTTAAATAAAAATAAAAATGCTACCTGTCAACATGTTTAGATGTAGTAATGTTCCTCCTTCCGCTGTGTTCGCTGTGTTTAATGAAGGGCTGCTGACTTATCTTTAGCTCTCTTGATGTTAACTGGTGCTCTGAAAACGAAGGAACCTCCTCAATTTGTCTTTAATGTATCATACATCTGAGCAGCTTCACCAAAAGGTAAAGAGTTTGCTCAGAAATAGCTCAGAAATGGGGGAGAGGGCCACCAAAAAGTCCTATTTCTTTCTCCCCACACAACCTTTATTTTGACAAGGCTGGGAGAATAGGGTATTTATATATGGGGCTGTGTGCTGTGGTTTCTCCACAATTACAGAGTGGCAGTGCTTAGACTGGAAGGCGTGCTGGAGGTTTATGGAGGGGGACGTGAAGGAGCTGGGACATGAGGGGACCAGCCCTCCTTAGCCTCTTACAACCTGACGTATAGACTCAAAATACGGCACATTTCTACACACGACTTGCACCGAAATCATTTTCAAGATTACGATTTGCTACCAAACAATTTCGAACGTCAGAAAACAGGTCTTTTGATATGGACATGCATTTCTTACATTAAAAAGTATGAAGTAGTTTTTCCCGTCTGAGCCAAACCTCCATAGCCCCAAACCTTTACATTGCAATGAGGCTCAATTTCAGTGTTTAGAAGGTGGTCAGTAATGTTTTGAGTGGCTCTGGCGTGGGCTGGAACTTCCCTTTGTAGATCTACTGTATTATGGTTCCGATATAAACAAGGATTTTCTACCAAACTTCTTGCACAACCGCTGCAGGCCACGTCGAGGGGAACAGTGGGAGTTTGTGTTTGTTTCATAGATGCTGTGTTGAATCTGGCATCAGCCTCTGCAGGGGTGAGCAGAAGGGGGGGGGGTGCAGGGTTTGTCGTTCCGCCGGGGAGCCTGGAAGTCAGTCAGGGCGGTGGCTGAACCACCTTCCCCTCCACAAGCCAACATCCACCACTGTCCTCAAACACACATGAGCGCACATTTTCACAGAAGCACGTAAGCACAAGTAAATATACACAGAAACCTACACAAGCCGCCTCTGTTTTCTGGGCATTTTTAGTACATTGGATCTAGGAAGCTGGTGCCTGGCGTTCATCAGGAAATAAAAGATGGCCTAATTTACAAGGACTGCTCATGATGCAGCAGCCACTCGCACCTGACAGACTGGTGTCACAAGATCGTCAATTAATCACTTTAGTCTGTTACAAATTAGAACAGTAGTCTGTTGCTGTTTGCAAATGTTTTTTCATTCCATACCACCATTCCACTGACTACCACACCACTACATGTCAAGCGTGTTTGAAATATGATACGTCTTAAGGGGTGTGTTTTCAACAACATTGTGTCAGTTTGTTGCGTCTCTGCACTTGAATGACGGATACCTGCAAGTGGAAAGCAAATGAGCAGAGCTGGTGCTGATAGATGGGCCTACCCTGTTCGTGTACTGCCCCTTTTCTGCCACAGTGGGCTTTGTATGGTGTCAGCTGTGCACTATGTTGTGATAGTAGTTTCATCCAGTTGGTTTTTAATAATACCCACCTGGTCATCAGAATCTGCTTGTTCCTGTTTCCAAGCTTGTTCTTGTTTCCTCCTACGCCTGGATTTAGTCACCATGGCGGCAAAACAAATACTCATATCAAATGTAGCATTTCAGCCACAAACCCTGCTTTTCCTTCCCACATTAAAGGATATCAGGGTTTCTGAGTGGAGACGATGGTACATTAAGGTGTATATAATGCACTGTGGCTTTGTTTGCTTTTGTGGTTGGTAGTCTTAGGAGTTATTGTGATGTACACATTGTGGTTTCAAGCATAACAGAGAATAAATGATGTCAGGGGTTGGGTGAAATGCTGAGATGTTGGTGGTTGAGCTACTAAATGACTTGCTGTAATAAGAGTGGACTGTAACTTTACCCACATGTCTGGCTAAACGTTGTCAAGAAAATATCATTGTTGGATAATTTTTCACCTTTTCCAAAACAGCTCAGTTTCCGTGCCATTGTACAGGCAGGCATTTCGGTAGCTTGTTCAAACTATGTTACATATGGCCAATATTTCCAAAATTCAAAGACCGACAAGTTCTACAAATTGAACACCTGGGTTCAAGGTTAAATGGTGTATATGGGACAGCACTTCAGAATGGAAGCCATTAGTAAGTGTCGGAGCGTTCAAGTGTGAGAAACAATTTTAGCGTGTAATTGACCATTGTCACTTATGGGATTGATTATCCAAACAATAATGGCTCTGGTTGACTAGCGCTTGTTTATTTAATTTTTTCACAACCGTGATATGACTGAAAAGCGGCAGGAGTAAAGGTAACACAATTCTCCTTTTAAAGAAGACTTTATGAGCAGAAAGACCATCATGGCCACACCATCAGATGCAAAAACATCATGAGCAGGATGTTGGGAATGAAACAGTAGCCAAATTACCAAGATGAGTCAGACAGTCTAAAGTTTTATGAGCTGATGAGACCGAGATTGACTTTTGCCAACGTCATCGTGAAACCAAACTGGAAGTAAAATGTCAGTCTTGTGATCGGAGCTCATCTTGTGAAACATGGAGACGGTTTAATGATTTGGGGTTGATAAAACCCATTTCCTCTCTAAATTTACAGTGATATGCATCACAACTAATAAAAAAGAGCTGCATCATGCAGTAGTTGCAACCCTAATTTTGCAGTAAATAGTAGAATATTACTCTTCAAAACCTTTGCGTTTTGATGAAAGCTGTTTTTTTTCATATCTGCAATCTTCATCAGCAGTTACTGTAGCCCTACACGTTACCATCTCACAGGTTTGTCACCAGAGACATAAGTCAAGGGGTTTTCTTTTCTCTGGTTCTTCCTCTTCTCTCTGCACTCAGTGGCAGATCAAATGGAGCTGCTCCCATCACCTGTCAGAGGAATGTGCCAGCACTCCCATCCATCACCGGCTCGACTTGAACAGGCATAACTGTGGCTCGCTGTAGGCCCCCGAGAGCCCCCAGGGCAGCGGCATGTTACCTGGCGAATCAGCGAGCACGCTTGTGTCCATGCATGCGTGCAACTTCAGGACACGATTCAGGCTTGCACTTGTGTATGTTTACGAGGCATCGATTCAGCCACTGGTCCCACCACGTGATCCAACATGTCCTGCCCTGCTCAGCGGCCTATGTGATGTCTGCGGTTTAGACAGGGCGTTCCAGCATGTTCACCGCCAACCTGGGAGAAAGAGGGGGATTTGGCATGTGTCAACAGGCATACCTGTAACCTGTGAGATGTGCCCCACAGGCACCTAGTGATTTTCTCATGATTGTAATGGCCAGACGCAGACGACAGGGCTTGCAAAAGTAGACTCCTCAGCAGGACTGAGGTGGCTTAGCATGGCGTCAGCCACACACACCACTACATTCCACTGTGATGCACTTTATGCAAAGGGAGGGGTTTTACACCGAGTGTGTGAGCACCTTTGTGCGTATATGCCTGTTTGTGTGATTGTGATACAATTACTGTTTGTGTCTGTGGCTGCTGAGGGCCAGTGTCATAGTTAGCGCACAGAGAACAGAACACAGGTCCAACCCTGAGAACCTGAGGAACCTGAGTAGACGTCAAGGGACTAAGTCTAAGGGCTTAGGCCTGGCCCGACATAAACACTTACCTACTGCGTCTGCTGTCTCTACAACTGTGTACTGGAAAACAAGAGCTTTGGCAGAGACACTACATCTTAGGGGTACCCCTGAGCTGCTACCCAGGCCTGAGCTCTTTGTTACATAGCTTGTGTTTGTTTACGGTTTTGGTTATGTTGAAATGATACTGTATCACTCACAATATTCCTCTTGTATTTTTTTCTCTCCCATGGCATCTTTCAGTTTTCTCTGAAGTGGTTAGCAACCCAAAGCAGAAACAAGGTGGCCCAAAAATATGAGTAAAGGTGTGTGAGGGTTATTAATCTTTAGCTGTCAGTTCAGAGCCTCCTGGAAGAAGAAAGGCCTTGCATGTGAGAACACGGGGGGGGGGGGGGTCTTTTAAGTGACAACTGGCATTACATGACAAACAAAAGGTAATGCACGCTGTGAGCTGTCATGGAGCAAAAGATGAAACGCGTCGCAAGACAGTAGTCTCTTCTCATTTCTTAGATTTCAGCTGTCACCATTGTCTTTGTGAGTCAAAGTGACAACGGAGATGGATTAGTAGGTTTCCCCTGCATCGTTTTGTCTGTCCATGTGTGCAGTTTGCAATCAATATTCATGTGTTTGTGCGTGTTCATGTTACTTAGCATATAGTCCTGTCCACATAGCTACATGCCTATATATGAAAGTATTCATTACTCTGTAATTACCAACCTGAGGTGAGTGTTCCTGATCTAGTTGTGTAATACTAATAGCAGAGTGCTTTCAGTGATGCTGTGGAATCTCTAATTGCTCCAGTTATCGAGGGAAACCTGCATTTCAGCAGGTGGTAAAATGAAGCAAGGTTATGATATGAAGTGTGCGAATACCTGCTCATTACATTACACCAGTGCTGTAGTAAAAAGTGGAACAATGGCTTTAGCATTTGACATTAAATGAAAGTGTTGGCTAGTTAAATTTGTAGCCTCAGTTACAACCTTGGACAAACAAGGAATTGAAACAATTAAATGTTCAATGTGTCCTCGTTGCTGTGGGTGTGGTGATCAGTGTGTTCTTTCCAGTGCCATCTTTGGCATGCAACAGGGTGACATGCTGGATCATAACCAACACATTGACACACACTTTGTTCACCTTAAACGATCCTCGCTCATTTAGGATCCCGGAGGCTGAATGCAATTTTTTCTTTGTTGTGCTTCCAAATTGTTGCTCTTAAGGTCAAAACAGGTTTCCGCCTTAGTTTTATCTAGATCCACAATCAACATAGCATACATATTGTCCTGGAATCATAAGAATCCACTTTTCCTTGCAATTTGCTCACATGCTCAAAGTAACACATATATATTTACAACCTGAATGTCCTATGGGAGCTGTCATAGTTGTTGTCTGGGTAAACCATCTCGTGTGAAGGGTTTTGGATTAGTCGCACTCTGAGGTGTGCTGTGTGCATTATTTATCAGCAAGCTCACTTGTCACCTCCAGCACCCTCCCACCTTATATTGCTGCCAGCTAGGATTTATACCTCTGGTGTAGCTGGCAACAGAAAGACGCAAACATTAATTAAGGAAATGGAGACAAAGCGTAGTCCTGCTACAGTGACACCAACCGTACACTGCTGTCCTACTGTCCGAGGCCTATCGATTTAATCATAGTAAATCATTCATCAGTGAGCAGTGTGTAAAGCTGCAGTTCATTAGCAGACAGGGTGCATGTAAAAGGTGACGCTGGTCTCCGTCACTGTGAGCGCGCATTAGTGGAGGCAGTGGAAAGACACGCTCTCTTGTTTTCAAGATGTTCCCAAGTAGTGTCAGGCCAGAGGTCTTAGAGGAACTAATGGGCAGAGGTGAAGGGGTCTCAGAGTTGTCGTGAATTATTAATGATGATCAGGTTTCACATGCTGTTGTATACGTACAAATGCTGAAGCATGCTCCAGGTTCCTCTTGCACGCTGGAAAAAGAAAGGAAGTAAACTAATACCTGCAATCCTCATAAAACGTAGCAGGTACTGTAGGATCACACGGTGGGGCCTGGAAAATAAAGTTTACATAAATATATACTTAAATATACAATACTAGACTTTAAGATTGGTGATCTTTATTTAATGCTGTGTTATGTAAAGAAGCTCATTATTGCAGTAACTGTTTGGGAAATAAATGTGTCTCTGTGTTCGGCAGCAGGCTGCTGACTGTGTCTTTGTAACCTCAGATAGTCATACACAGGCAGAGGCCACATCCATCCCCTGCAGTGCTGGCTTTTGCTAAAACAGAATAATCGTCCTCAAATCAAAAATATTTATGAATTATTTATTTGATTATTTGTAGTAATTTCTTCTTCTTTCAAGTGCTTTATTTAATGATTTCATCGTGGATGTTTAGCCCGTTCTCAGGTTAAGAGGAGGTGGCAAACGCAACCGTGTCACTGACGCACACGTTGAATTATTTAGCCGTCTTTCCCTTCAGTATCTTACATCTTCAGAAGGTGTGAAGGCCTCCGTCAGCTCCGGTTTCCACCCTTCAGCAATTATATTTCCATTTTGACATTGCTTACTTCTATGGAAACAAATTAAAGACTCTATTTGGATAATAGCAGAAGACTTGTGTGACAGAAATACTTTACGAGTGCCTCCTGAGTGACCTGCCCAAATGGTAATTGGTCTGCACTTGTATAGCACTTTTCTACCTATCGGTTCTCAAAGTGCTTTGACGCTGCTTCTCATTCACACATGCGCGCACGCAAACACATGCGCATGCAATGTGACCTTTGTCTTTACTACAGGTCCTACTTATCCTAATTCTTTCTACAATGCTTTAGGCACTGAATGATTACTTATTATGATTATTTGTGGGTGGGGCCATTATTATTTAATATTTGACTACCAAGTCATAGTCCGCGTACGTGACTGAAAACTTTGGTCTCATCATGCTGATGATGATGGAAAAAAATCTGAGAACCTTCAACACAGAATGTTCGGACTTATGTTGTGCACTTGTCTTTGTTACCTCATAGTATGAGGGGGTGGGGGGGGCTAAAGATACTCCCTTCGGGGGAAATGGAAAATCCCGTCCTGTCCCATATATTTTGCTGGGAGTGTGTCTGCTTTACCACAGGCCTCAGCACCGAAGCCTGACGAGGCTACTTCCCAGGATGGAGTCACTGGGTGGCACTGTTGAGCCAGAAAGGAGGCGAATGGGGGATGGAAGAGATCACACGCTGACTATGTTCTGGCCTTATACACATACAAGACAGAATATCATGAATACATTATCACGTTAAACATCCATTGTACATAACTGTACAGTGGATTTTATATGACCATGTTGTTCCCTGGCCACCAGTCAGGCGTAAAGGTGGTCAGTATACAGGATGCCCCACACATCCCAGCCGTTTCTGACTGAGTGAACACATTGTTTGCTCTGGACCCATGAGAGACTGGAGTCATTGTGTAGTATTGCAGAATCTGAGAAACTCACCTGTCACCAGCTTTAGCCCAAAGGATAAGCCCTGCATCTACTTTGTTATAGCAGTGACAGGGGGACAAGAGGATACTTCCAAGAGAACCTTGTTTCAGTGATCACACGATGATGAAGTGACCTGGTCAGGATTCACAGGTGTTGATTGTGACTGTCACCACTTGTTTGATGCGCGGCTGTCCTTCATAAAGACCAGTGAATTGATGCAGGTTTTAAATCAAACATTATGGCTTTTTTTTGCATAGATTTCTTCCTAGTTAGTTATTAACTTGTGCGAATAGTCACAAATTAAAACTCCTGAATGACTCCAAAAGAAAGAAATCTTTCCATTTAATGTTGTCTTTTTTTGTGTGTTTTATTTATGTAGCACCAATTCCCAACAAAGGTCGTATGAAGGGACTTTATTTATAAAGTAAGGTTTAATACCTTAAAGAAAACTTATAGATAACCCCCAAAATCCCAGTGAGCAGGATTTTAGTAGAAGTGAAAATTAATCCAGCTCGTGAAAATCTCACAACCAAATTAAGTGTGTGAAGAAACGGATCAAAACTAAAACAAAATTCTAGCGTGAAAGTTATGTTAATAGTAATGGCTGCAGCTCTCATAAAAAGACAAATTCAAAGTTTTATTAACTTTGCTTTTAAAGCATCCTGTGCTTACTAAGGATAAGCAACATGCAGTGCAGTGTTCTGTCCCAACCTTACTTCGTCCAAAGTCCTGACCTCTTGCTCGCATTCTGTAAACCTCTCTGTCTCTGTCATCCTGGAGTGGAGCCATGCCCAGTTCTCCTTAATGGCTCTTTGTTCAACCTGCAGGCTCAAAGGTCAGGGGTCAACTACACCTGAGGCCGAATCCCACAAACAAAAGCTCTGTGTTTGCTGGCACCAGGCCACCACTTCCCAGTCTACTGCAGCGGGGGACACTTAAAAACACGATAGAGGAGCTGCAGCAAGTTATAGTCAAATAACTATGGTTTAATGGATGATGTGTTTATGTAGATGAACAGAAACATAAAATGTGTATATAAACAAATTTCCACATTAACATCTACAGCAGGTAACAGGATTTGTATGAAAATAAAATGATCTTACATCTGATATTTAAAAAAAACAATAGAAGCTCTGATTCGGTAGCTAAGGTGGGATGTTAGAAGATAGAAAATGAAGCCACCATGAAATCTCACTATACGCTTTACCAACATAACCAAAACAAATGTAAATCAAATTGGGTGATGATCAAAACTATAAAAAATTAGAAAGATAAGAGATAAAAATTGCGATCGTTTTTTAGAGGAAACACCGAGCTTGGGAGGGAGCACATCTCAGAAACGATCCCATACACTCTCATTAACATGCCTTTGAAAATGATGGACAACATGTTGCTCCAACAGCAATGGTAAGTATCAATACTTTCTATCGCTTCCAACCCAAACATTATGTAATTCTCTGTAACCCTGAGCATGGATATCAACGAGGAAGAAAAGCCCTCAACAATTCTCTGTCCTTCCTGCAGCAGAGACAGCTACTCCCAGCTTCTCTGGCATGGAGTCAAGGACAGCAGATGGAAATCTTTAAGCTGCCACACAGCCTTCTATGGACAGGAGCATAAGGGAGCTACACTGACCAGATTGAACCCTGTGATGGAATAAAAGAACCCATGGGGTGCTGTTTGGAGACCGGGTGGTGGTGGTTGGGCTCAGGGAGTGGGGTCCTTGGCAGAAGGTGGGGGTTTCCTACCTGTCAGGACATGAGTGAAACAGGTGAATCCCCAAGAGCCCTGTTCTCATTTGGTTGTTCCTGCACACAGGGACACACAAATCCACACATGGGCCAACCTCCTCCACCTGTCGCTCCACCTCAGCAGGGTGCCTCCCTTTTATTCCTCCCACCACCTTTCACCCTTCTTCAACCATGTTACACCCCTTCTTTCAGTCCCATCCTGTAGCTCGGGGCTACCTGCACCTCTTTCTTTGCCGCCCTTTTTAACTGTGCGTGACGTTCTAACCTCATTTAGTTTTTATTTGGCCTTCTGTTGTCATCTGACTCGTACATGTTCATATAAATGTAAGAGTCACACTAAAACTTTGTAAGAGTCTCGCATTTGCTGTTAAAAACCCAGTGTCGTGCTCAGTAAGTCTTTTGCTTTTCCAGTAACAGCAATGCTGGTTCGTTTTGGTCTGAAAAGAGCTGTGTAGTTAGCGTGAGCACGGACATCTGTCGCATTTAAACAGACAAATAAACACAAACAACATTAACAGAAAATCCAAAAAAGACACCACAGCACTACCCACACTCTTTGATTAACAAGTGATTACTGGGTATCTACAGCTCAGAAATGCCACAACTGCTTAGCACTAAATATGGGACTAAAATGTGGCATTAATTGTTGAATTTTTTAAATAATAGTCAATGCAAAGCCTTGTGTAACTCATGCATGTGATCACAACAAAGCTCTGCTTTCACCACGTATTTGTGTTGCTTTTTAGCCACGTTAGCAGCATGTTCCAACATGTCGCATTATTGTGTAGGTGGTATTTCTCAGCATGGTTGCATGCAAACTAGCATGTAAACACATTGATGCTAGCGTTTACTTTAAAGAGCCTGAGAGAGCAGCTCGGCATTTTTAACTTCATTTTCAGTCCCCATCAATCAAATCTCACTTATACTCGGAAACAGAAGCGTTAATGAGTGAATGATTCGTAAGACAACAAAATGTGTGTGAGATAATCCTTCATTACTGGATTATAATTGAGAAAACTTGGGCAGAAACAGGACAGTTTGATAGATCCTGACAAAAAGAATAGAACCAAGATCTGTTTTATATCAGTTATGTTGCCATTATCTTGGTTTTCACAGTTTTACTCTGTGTCCTTTCCAAACCTAGAAAATTAGCCTGGTTTAAATTTCTTTCCAGCTTTGCTGAATGCAAGGAAAGGAAAATAGAAGCCTACCGTACCTTCCAGCAGGACATTTAACCCCTCAGCTGCTCCAGTAAAGCTGTCATGCAGCCAACAGATGACTGTGGTTACACAGAGAAGCTTCTAGTTGTGAGTTGTGGCACAGTTTCCGAAATATACAAGTGCTAAGAAAACGCATCAGGTAAGCTTCTCAAAATAAATGCTGATCATAATAAAAAGCTCCAGGGATGACATGCAGTGAGTCACCCTGAGCGTGGTCTGACTCATCTCAGCTACAGTGAGAGACAGGCGGCTGCTGAAACCTGTTGTGCTGAGTAGTACACAGACTGCACGCAAAGTCGAAATATTTGAGAACTAGCTCTAAAGTATAGTTCTCACAATTTGAACTCTTTGTCTTATACATTTGGGATGGATTCTGTTTCTACAGTTATTTGACATTGTGTTAAAGGCCTTTACTGTTCACACACCATGATAGTGCTGAGCAACCTGAGGGGCTTTTTATTTTACGTGGCCTTTTTACAGTTCTGTGGGATTAAAAGAGTTTAGATGCACACATGCACACTGCTATTTCCCTTAGGCAGGACGGGAGCCTTTCCACTGTCTGCTCGCACTCCACTAGTCACGCAAGCCCCGTCAGTGATAGGCACACACAGTCACAGAAGAAAACACAGACAACAACCTCCCGCTTACACAAAGTGAGTCAGGGGAGCAACACAGGATGGTAAATTCACATGTTGTGCAATGCTGCGTTTGTGGTTCGCGATTTATGTGTTGAAGTGTTACAGTTTCAGTCTGAAGACCTGGCTACTGGAAATACAAGAAAATAACAAAACAGCTGAGTAAGAAAGATACAGTGTGTGATTACACTTTGGTTCTTTAAAGGACTGAGAGCGAGGAAGAGGACTGTTCAGGGCATAGGTATGCTTCAGAACAGGCTCCAGGGTGTTGCAGTGTGACTGACGGGAGGGACCTTTAAAACTCTTAAACGCACACACACTCAACCCAAATATGAATAAAGGGAAAATCTTCACTTCGCTTCTCTGCCTGTGTCTTCATCTTGTGATGACATTTTTTTTTTTCACAGCAGTTCATGACACGTGCAATCTACTGTAGCAACTATAATTCACGTCGATCACTTCGAGACAAAAGCTTTCATGCTCTTTCATTGATGCATCCACCCACTGGCACACAGCAACTCACCAAGTGGCAACTGCCATAGCAGGTGACGAGTGCTTTTCAACCTGTCACAGTCTTTTGTGTGTGTGTAGCATGTGTGTGATTTCTCCTTGCACAGTGCAGTGTGGTACAGAGATGGGGTTTGGGCTGAGTTTGTGCACTGAAGTCTAGTTTAATTGAAGTCTGAATGCCCTTGGTTGCAGATCTTCATTTCACTTGCCAGGTGTGGGGTTTAGACCGACTGGATTCCAAAGCTGTATAAATGCTCTCAGATGGTTGGGCCTTGAAGGCGCGGAGCTTGGGTGTGTTGCATGGGCCCTCGCACCCAGGGTGGTGTGCATGTTGAGATGAGGAAGGTAGAGATAAAGAGACATCGAGATGAAAAGAAAACATGGAGACAACCAGTCTGTACATGAGGGAACGTGAGTCTCATCTCATGTCATCGGTGGGATGAAGGCTTGGAGACATTTTGGCAAATTTCTTACTGCAACCTAAACCACGGTGAGCTTAATTCTGCTAAAAGTCAAGTTTAGTACACCTTAGTATTTACAACAGTCAAAACATTTATAACTTATAACTTCACTACTAAATCCTTTTCTGTGTTTCGAAATCGGTCCCTCCTCCTCCTCTGTAGTGTCACTGGCAGCACAGCACTGTAGAGCAGATCTGTCTAGTTCATATACAGTGTGCAGGAAGTGATTACCAGTAAAAGATCAAAGGCAGTGGACAGGATAAACATTCTTCTCCGGGACTCTACTCCTCCGGGGTATACAGCACCACTTCCTCCTTTTACAGACTGACTGCTGCCTCCACCGCCACAGCACAGTGCACACATTGTCACCACATGAGGCACTGGCCCACACTTAGACAGTGTGTGTGTGTGATAGATGGGGAGAAAGGGTGGGCGATGTGCTGCGTGTTTTATGGGTGTGTAACTCTGAGATCCAATGCAACATTTCAAGCTTCGTGTCAAGTACCTTTATGTTGTCCAGACACAACAATCAGTGGAGAGGCTCAGCTTATGCTAATTTCCAGCCTTAAACTCTCTGGTGCACAGCTGCTGCACTACAGGGTTGCCATTGGGAGTTGATTATGTGACCTCACCAGCTGCAGGTGTACTAGAAGACATGGCAGGAGGAGACGGACCAGTCAGCAGCCCTGAGTTGTTACTGTGCAGAATATTTTCAACAAATTTTTTAAGTTATTTAGTTGTAGTTTTAGTTGGAAGTTTTCTTATGTTAAAGCTCTGTTTACATTAGTGTTAAGGAATTCCTTGATTAATCTGGGACTATCTTTGCCGTCATCTACCTTCCAAACTGAGGCGAAACATAACCTCTTTGGGCTCAGCGGATGGCAGATCACAGGCCCCTGAGATCTAAAAGAGACAATTATCCTCAATTGAAGGCTGAAAGGAAGAACAAACGCTTCATAAGTGGTGCAGGGGTCTTTCTTCTCTTGAGGTCGGCATTAAACCCCAGACAGGGCCCACCAGAGTGACCAGGTCAACTCCTTGCCAGGTGAAGTCCCTTGTTGAATGAAAGTATGGCTGAGTGATCACAGGTCTGTGCATGTATATGTGAAAAATCATCAAGACGTACCATTACATGAGCTCTAGCCTGCCTACAGTGTGGCCCAGAACCATACTGAGAATACAGTTTTGACCTTGTTGTTGCTTTGAAGCTTGAGTCTCAGGGACATTTGTCTTTGTGTTTGGTTCACTAATGGCTCCAGCAGCCTTTACTGTGGTAGGCACCAAGCACAGAGTCCAAATGTGGGTTTAAAAATAGCAAGGGCTCTGGATGTGTGGCTTGCTCTCGCTGTTTCTTTTGGCAAATTGAGGTCAGAACATACTGTATGCCCTAAATCTGCTTTATATTCAAAGCCACATAATATGATTCCATGTCTCTATAGCCTGCTAGTTATTCTCATAGTCAATCACGCTTGTGAACATGTTTACGATGGAGTGATATCGACTTAAGGAAGTGAATTGTTACTCTGTTGTTCTTGTGTTCTGTCCCTGAGGTAACATGCTTTTTTTTCTATACATCTCTCCCAGAGTTTAGCATTTTATTCACACATTGGTTACAAATAAGCCTAATTTGGAATGAAAACCAGAGAAATGCACATATGTTTTTTAGTGAAAGACTCACATTTTGGCCTCTCTGTCTGCCATTAAAAAGCATTTAATCTGATAGAATCATTTGTCTTTGTGTCTGGGGCCAAGGAAGTCCAAGGGCAGCTTCCAGCATCTAATTGGTCAAGAGAATCATTGACATCACTAGAGGTCAAAGGTCAATCTGGGACAACCTTACAGGTTCTTTGGTGCCAAGTTCTGTTTGAGAGTTGCCAGGTGTGAAAAGCTGTTCTTGTTGTTCTTGGACTGATGTGAACATCTGTGCAGGACAACTAGCCAATGCAAGAAACAGAGCCAGGCTGAAGCTGAGGACTTTGAATTCCCCTCCCATGGTAATTTAGAGAAAACGCACATTTGGGTGGGGAGGGGAATTGGGAAAAAAACATCTTGGTGCCATGCATCAAGTCTGTCTCAATCGATCTGAAATTTCTGACCTGATTAAAGTTTCTTCTTATATGGAAAGATGTTAAATGTTTATACTCGCACTTTTAGGATTTATTTGTTGACCCACACAAGAGTTTGTCTAATGTGTTTTCTAGTTCACTTAACATTTTTAGTAACAAACTAGTCCGTTTCAAATTTAGATTTTCCTTAATCTTGTTAAGCATTAAAGAAAGACCCTAAGAAATTTAGCAGAGTGTCCCTTTTAAGCAGCTTAGCCGCAAAAGAAATGTTGGGAAACTGTGTTGTCCACTTCAATGCAGTTAATGTGGAGTTAGAGCAGCATCTAATACGTTTGGTAATAGAGTTAGTAAAATGTGGCAAACTCTTATATATAAACGTTTTATATGAAATAGGTGTTTAAGTCATCATTTAGAGTAGAGTGGAAATATAAAACTATGCAAACCTTTAGCTAAAACTAAAATCCCCACTTAAGAAAGTTGCATCATTGTCAAGGCTAATTTTGGATACACGAACATCTGGTGAAACAATCCTATCTTTTTTAAAATGCAGCAAGCATTTAGAGTCCTTATGATATAAATAGACATTGTTTACTCACATATAAAGTTTACTTTAGAGTTTGCTGCCTCTGTGACTGACCCGTAACATAAACACAAAATGACTCCGTTCCCCAGTGACTTAGAAGGGTACAGGTGGTCCACATGAACACCTCTGTATAGGTTCTGACCCGGGTTCAAAGGGCAGAGCCCTCAAATGACGGCCTTCCTTGCCTCCCCAAATTACCCTGTTTATTTTTAGTCCACGCTGGGCTGTGCTGAGCTATTAAAAGAAACATGAACAAGAGGTCGTCTGCTAATTACTGTTGGGCCAGCAGACCCTCACTTTCCCTGATCACTGCCATATGCCAACCCACTCAGAGAGCACAGTCTCATCTGTCACCCTCACTGTCTCTCAGTGGTTTGTTGTTTATGTGTAGTATGATGGCACTTTGCTCCAACTGAGTTTCAATAGCAATGCAACCTTCTGGTGCTTAAATGATAAATATTGTGGAAAGAAGTTCCAGGAGTAATACAGTTATGACATACATTTATTGGATGGAAATATCTCAGAAATGTCCTTCAGCATTCCTCAAAAGCACATCCTGCTCACAAGAACACAACAGGCAAAGCAAACACCTATTACACGCCCATTGCTGGCATGTATCAGTAAATCTGGTTGGAGCATTTAAGGAAGCACTAAGTAATTGGATCGATTTAGACCTATTTGTGGTCAAAGGGAGGTTGAAATAAAGCAGTGGAGCCATCTTGCTGAAGATGTGAAGTTTACAACGGTCTGATTGCAGTAGGAAGCTGGTTGTGTGGATTAGCAGATGGGCCTGGACAAAGAGTATGTGCTTCTGTTAAGTCTTAGAGACTTTAAGAGGTGCTGCAGTCATTTGATATGACGATTAAAGATCTGTTAGTGAGTTAGCAGTAATGAGGAACCGCTTGAATCCCAAATGCTGTGAGGAAACTGAGATATTACTGGGATTTTTATTTTCTTCATTAAAAGTGGCAATACTGCTAATGTAGACATTTTGAAAGTGGCATGACACCATTTATTGGCAGGAATGACAGGTCATTCAAACATGCTTTGCAACAAACTCTTTCATTTTGGCACATTTTTAGATTTATATGACTTGTTGCTTCATCTTCTGTCCCTGAATACCAGCTAGTGTTGCTGTTAACCCACGTGTCCGAAATGAACCCTCCGCTGAAAGGTGTCTGGACATCGTCAGACAGTGGAGGCCCACCCGCCTTGCTCTGCCCTGATGGATTAGGTTTCCGCTGTACCTAGATGCATACAAACCTGCACCTTCCTGTAGAATATTCACAGGAGAGCAAAGCATTATTCTTTTTAGACCTGTTAAATACCTATAATGTGATCTTATGTTTCATGAGCAAATCAATTACTTTGTGAATTCCACCGCAAAAAGTACAGGTGGATTTATAATCATATTTATTAATGGAAAAGCTCATAAACCCATATTTTAGTTATGGTAACCAACATGTCATATATTAAACTTAGAACTTGGAAAAGGTGGAAAAAATTATCTAAAAGTATATAGCGGCAATACGTCTCAAAAACATTGGTACCTGCAGAGTGATGATCATGTTTGGCAGCATCTGGTAACACTTTAGAATAATGGCTGCTAACACTGGTTATCAGGACTGAGCCCTTTGGATTACTCCTCTATCTAAGGCTTGGAGTTTCAAACTTTTGGCTTCTTCTTCACTGTGGAAAGGTTTTTCCTTTCGGTTTGGTTTGCTGGGGTAACACCCTGCTGTTGCAGAGATGTTAATATCTGGAGTTTGTCAGGAGCTTTTCTTGCCACTATTGCTGTTGTATGTCTTTTCACTCCTATGTAACGCTGAGCGACTGCGTTGAGGTAATCCTTAAATGTGCTATGCAGATGTACATGAGATTTCATTACACGTTTTGCCTTTTTTTTTCCTGTATTACATTTTGTTTTTGGATGTTTCAATCTTCCGGGCCATAAATTTGCTAATTTTAACAATGTGTTTATAGTTTGTTTGATCATAGATACACTATGATGGAACTTTTTTTGATTAAGTCGCACGCACAGAAAGAACACATTCAGTAAAATCAAAGGCTTAAAAGATTCTAGATTTAAAGAAATATTAAATAAACAGACAAAACAAGACAAACAGGTTTGTAACTCATTATGTGTGTTTCATATACAGACTGGAGGCTGGATCTGCTCCCTGATGCAGCAGCTGGTGGGCCACTGTTGCCACCCAGACAGCTGCTGAAGCGCTCCAGACCACCTGATGAGCGCCTCGTATGATGAACACACCTGATGGAGCTCCCTGTGGTTCTGTCCTCTCGGGAGCCTTGCAGACGGCTGGAACATTGGTTTTGGGCAAAGTTCCAACAACAACACAGAAGTCAATGGAAACCAAGTTTAAAAGCAAAGCTCATAAAATCAGCAGTCACACTTTTATGTTGGCTAACAGTCTGCTGCCACTGAGGAGAAGCCCCTTTAATGAGGCTGTGTTCAGAAATTCATAATGGAAGGCTCAGTAATAGAAAACCGATGTGTTACAGTTGCATTGGTTTCACTTTTTTGAAAAATGGCCAAACCAGTAAAGCACAAAAAGTCAATACAGCATGAAATTCAAGGACCCAATTTTCCGAATAGCTGGCCTTCCTCCACCGACTTGGAGTCCTCTCCAACAGCTAGCTTCATGGGACACTCCCAGTTCCTCTTCCACTTACTAATCTTCCTGAGAAACCAAGGTGTGACTTGTGGTTGAAAAGGTCACTGTCCTGCAGCATTCCTGCCTTCGCAGGGGGCCAAGCGATGGGTGGAAATAAAGGTGCAGTGTGAGGTAAGAAGTGGCATTATATGTCCAGAGGAGCTAACTAAGTCGGATTTGGCCTTTGGCTTTTGTTGATGTTTTTGTTGTCATTGTTGGCCAGCCTTAATGCAGCATTCCTCCTGCCTCTGCAGTGAGGGCGTACTGCAGAAAGGTAGCAATAAGGAGGGTGGACAACAAAACAGATGGCTTTTTAAATCTTTTAAGACACAATGGAAGGTGAGCCCTTTGGCCGTGTTGGACTCGTGTGGCCTTTGGGCCTTTCATAGAAAACTGCATAACAATGATGGCAAATAAGCAAAGAAACCATAAGCAACCTGAGAAAAGTCACCTGAGGGCAGACTTAATACAAATATATATATATACACCTCTGAGTTCACCTATTGATTGTTTCTAAATGCAAAGTGTGACATTCCCACTCAGTTTTTCATTGTCTTGTAAGACAACAAACCTTGCTCTGCTTATTCATTTGCCTCTTTACAAGGCCACATTTAGTAAATATCATGTTAATACTAAATATAGTTCAGTTCTTTTCATAACTGGGTTGCCTGCTCATATTAAATGTACACTGCCCATACATACTGGTTATCTGCTCAAGTTAAAGGCTTGGTTTGTTAAACTCCTGTTACAGTCCTTCCTGAAAATGTCCTTCATCAAAACATTACATTCATTAGTTTGCCTGGAGTGACTTAACTATAACTAAAGGGTTCAAGCTCTGGTCAACTGAAGCTACACCTGCCTCCTGGTCTTTCTATTTTTCAGCTCCTGACGCCGTCACCTGAGGCAGATCTTCTCAGAGTGTCTCTCCCAGGCCTGCCTCACTCCTTGCAGGCAGCTTGTGAAACAGATTACAGGTAAATGGGTTGTTTTACCCTCAAAGCATTCTGTCACAGAAATATGGATGCGTTTGAAGTGCTGGCCCCTACACAGCCAACGAAGAGGTTACATGTTTGGGTATTAGCAGGATCAGTCATTCTACTGGTGTTATCACTACCATTTAGTCATGTCTGCTGAAGCTTAGTTAAATGACTCGGCCTGAGATTACGGTCTGGAGTCATTTCTCATGCCTCAGATTCTTTTATTGTCATTTTAAAAACACTTGATTTCAAGATTTTAAGCTCAAATTTAAAGGCATATTTGTCCTTGCATGCAGTAAAAAGCTATTTTTGTTATTTAGAGTTTCAGATAAAGAATCTTTCCTTTCTGCCCTGTTCTAACAGTGGAACTGGCAAAACTCCATCCATCAGATAAGAGATTTTTTTTGGTCAGGCACATAAGAGGAGCATTTTGCCCAAAGCATTTCTATGCAGTTGCCACTCAGAGGTTTTTCAAGGCGACAGTCCCTGGGGAGCAGATTATAACTAATGAGGTCCAAGTTAACGCAACCAAAGGAAGCAGCTGGCTAAAAACAGGCCCTGGTTTAAACCGTTATCATGAGATCTCTCGACAGGCCAGACTGAGGGACAAACCCACAGGAAGTACAATTAGTGCAGACGCCAGTCACGTCCACCACAAATGAGTTTCACTGATTTATAAGGAAATCTTGGAGAAGACTATGCTTTTGGGTTTATACTGGTGGCTTATTAGGAAAGATATTTTTCACTGCTTGAATGTGCTTGTGTCTACACTACACTGTACAAAACAGGTTCTATTGTGACAGATGGTCGGGTGGTTTCATTTACTTCAACGGATGAGGACCAGTATTTGCTAACACCTGTTCATGTCTTCCATGTCGTTGGCTTTGTTTTTGTGCTGACGTTTTAACACGAATATTGATAAGTGACATACCAAATATTTACATCATTTTCTTTAAGCTTTTCTAAATCTTGATATCCATGTGTTTTTCTATTCTAATGTTCAGGTGAACTGATTGTCACTTCCTGAGCTCTCATCCCCTGTGAGCACTTTTGTTTTCCCCTCCTGCTGCTTTATGGAGACCTTTTGTTGTCATAGCCAACATCAAGAAATAAGTAATCAGTAATTGTTTTGTGGTTCTGGGTCCCAGAATCAATTATTATACCTCCCTAACAATAATGTCCTTGGCTGATTTAAACACAGGCTCCCACTGGGTCGGTCATCAGGGCTAATTGAGACCTCTGGAGCGCCACAGAGCAATGATGTTGGTTTTCAGCTGGTTTGCTATTGTGCTGCCGAGTCCCTGTCTTATGAGGATGACATTCATTTAGGACCTTTTGACGCACCTGACAACGTTGGCACCGCCAGATATTTTGTGATTAGTTTACAGCTGGGTTATGAAAAGGCCTCCCAGCCAAAGAACATTTTCCTGTTCTGCTTGTGCTACAGGAGAGCACCAAGTTGTTAGCAGCAGGTGTGGTAAGAATCGGGGACCCACCCAGTTTGCCAGGCCTCTATACACGCTCCATCAAAGCAGCCATACATGGTGTTGTGGTTGCACAGGAACAAGACAATTATAACATCATGGCAGGGTGGCTGAACAGCAGTCCCAGCAGATAAGAAATAAGAGAATCGGATAAGCAACCAGAGAGCAACTCTTCCCACAGGAAGGAAATCCTCCACACAGCTGGGCTGCTGTGTTTAGAGCAGAGATGTAACGATATGATCCAACATTGATTTGCTTTCACATCTTTCAGATTTTATTTCAAAACCCCTCATTGCTATGAGTGTGCTTTAAATATCATAAATGTAGACTTGCTTGTACATTCAGCTATTACCTATTATACCATCTAGCCCATCTCGGATACATTCCTCTTTAGTTCCACTCCATCCAGGTGTTTGTCTCTCTCGTGGCATCGCCTCTTCTTCTAAACCCAACCACTTTAACATCAAAGCTAGGGTGTGTTGTCCCCTTTCCACAAGGAGGAGGATGCCGCGGGAGAATGACCCTGTGAGAAGCCGGTCAAGCCCCAGGTCGATGTGAAGTCACCTGAGAGGAGCGGTCAGTGCATTCCTGCGCGTCCGCTCTGTGAGGGCTGTGGGACCTGGTGCTCGGCCAAAATAGCTGTGACGTGTCTCCGAGCAAACCCGTGTCATGGTGACATCTGAGCTATGGACTGCATCCGGGTGTGTCATCCTGAGTGAAACACCAAAGCAGTTGGTTGCATGTCATAAGAGCAAAGCTGTTGGCTTTACAGCCACAAAACATTAGTCATCATACTTATTAAGACTGACTTGGTTGTATTTAATGTTTAAAACTTGAATCCTCTGTTGCAGCTTCCATAGACATCAAACTACCTTAAAATCCAGAAAATCATTTAATAAGATGTGTTAGAAGGATTGAGAAGTGGAGGACAGGCTACCTTACGTACAGTTGTTTTTTAAGGGTTATTGTATCTGCCCTTTTGCTCTGTCCACTCGCATACCTGAACCTGCGCTGTAAATAATAAAGCAGATCCTCCTTTGATCTGATGTCCCACCCAGAGGCTTCTCCCTCCAAGCACACAATACTCTAATTCATTACTGGACCTGCTTCTTCAAAGCTCAGCCCCTCGTTCGGGGAAACTCTAAACTTAGTCCCCAGACAGGCTCTTTTAAACACCCACTCACCCTCTGGGCACCGAGGTGGTGGCTGTATGAGTCCACATAAGTCACGGTAGCCTGCACACACCCCCTCCTTAGCCCCGCAGCACCACACCTATCCGCCTCGGGTGACAGGTGGATTATTGGACGTTGGTATTTCTTGCTTCTCTTGCCGAGTCAACACCATGCGTAGAAGGCGTTATAGGGTTGATGGAGAGTTTGTGCGTATTTACTGTATGTCAGTATTCTTACAAGGCTTGAATATTACTTCATGCAACTTCTGAATATTACAGAGTAACAGTCAGCTGCTTAGGATCAGAAATACATAAATATGAATGCAGTTTCACAGTATCTGTTGACTTCTGTGTGCATTTAAAACATCTCATTCCATTTTAAGTGTTTGTTGTTGCTGTGTAATCTCCTGTTATAACCTGAAATGGAGTGAGTGGCTGACTGGGCAGGCAGGAGCCCATTCAGCGTATTACAGGGGCTTAGGACAGGGCATCTGTTATAACGTGTTGTCGTTGATTTGTCTGGAGCAGATTTTGCACACACTATTTTTTGTGTTACATGGTAGAGATTTTGTGTGTTGTTATGAATCCACCTGAGACATTCTTCACAGATAAATACTGCCGCTTTATCTTGTTTAGTGTTTAGATCATCCAGCACCAGGAATAGATTTACAGTAACACCAAAGATTAAACTTCAGGATAACACACACTGTTATTTAAGTCCCTGTATAAACAGAGATATGCCCTTACACAACCTGATATGCCGGAGAACAGTTCACCCCCTGGGTGGTAAGACGTTGAATGTGTCAGAAGAAGCTGCACATCTCAGCATCTCATTTTTCCTCCTCACTCTCTGTCTCTTTCTCTCTGACCCTGTTTACCCGCTACTTGCCAAGTCTGATGTCAGCTCGCTGCACACTGGGTCCCTGAGTGAGTGTACAGTTTCTGTTTTGACACCCGTTCCTAATTACACATGTAAATGATTGATCACCTGGATTGGGAGGGGCAGCAGAAATTGTAGTCCTTGTTAAATGATGGCTCTGTGATTATGTCCAAGTTGAAGACGGTTTCTGCTGCCGGGAACGGTAGAAATGGATACCCGCAATGGCCCGAGAGCTGAGAGATTAAGTTCTGAGCGCCCGACATTTGGACCAAAGACTCTCACTATTAGCAGTTCTTGAGAAGCGAGTTGCACAGGTGTGGCTAGATATCTATAGCTTTTGTTTGGTCTAATCCCAAACGGCTTCAACCAAGACTCACTGCCCACACCTTTAAGCCTACTCTGTGACACCTGAGGGGCTCGGCCGCTGAAAGCAGAACTCAGCTACTTTTGTGAAACGTGATTTGGCTAATTGATTTTGAAGTGGCCAGTCTAGGGTGCCTGAGGGGGGAAAAAATAGCATAGCGATGGACTGTGATGGAAGTTGATGCTGCCTCCTTTATGCAGTACAGGTGGTGAAATGAACCTGCTGCTGGAAGAGCTCTCTCCTTTTTAAGTACAAAATGATGCTGAGTAAGAAACACAGACATATTAATGCAAACGGTTATGAAAATAAACAATCATCCATGTAATGTTTTTGCAGATGCAGTAAGACTGTCTGCTTCCCGTCTCTGCCCGGAAACAGCTGTTGGTTCAGTGTGCCTTGACTATGGAGCCAATCTGAAGGCCAGGAGGGTTTTAACCCCAATCTTCTCCTCTCCCTTCTCACAGCCTGGCACACATTGGCCGTGCAGCTGCACTTCCCATTGATCTGCTGCGCTGCCTGGATGGCTGGCTGGAGGGAGATAAATTGGAGAGGAAACGGCTTAATTGTCCTCACTCTCACTGCTGGAATGCAAATAGCCCTCTGCTCCTGGCCTCCACTCTGAAGAGAGCCCCACATTGAGAAATCAAGGCCCTACTTATTCTGGTGAGAACTTCAACACTGTTCATCTATTAACACAGAATCACCCCAACATAGTTTTTTTTTTTGTCATGGTTGTATGAGACGGTTTTCTTTTTTCTTCACTAGATATTTGTCCAATAATTGAAAATATAAAACTCACAGGGAGCTAAAGGTCAAACAGATAGACAGGTGAAGGGTCATGACTCATATAGAAAGGCGAGAGATGAAAGAGTTAAACGCTGAGGCATATGTATCCTGTCTGACTTTGATCTCTGCCTTAGGTAGCTCTTTCATAGCCATCAATCAGAGCGGGCTTGCTCAGACTGAGACTGTCTCCTAAGCCTTGACAGAGTGCTGGCATGACATGTCTAGCAAGTACACAGCCATACAGGTCCAAAACAAATTCCATATGTTTCCTTGAAATTTCATTGGTGGGATTGTGTTCTGTTTATCGATTATTTTCTTTTTTTTTCTTGGTTTTTAGAATGTGGTGATGTAGTGTGAGAATGCAGGGAGGGCGTGTTTCACTGAGGTTCAAAGATGAAATGAGCAACCTTCTGAGGCTTTGATGTTTCTTGGCAGGCTTCAGACAGTCACAGACTATCTGACGATCTTGGAGCACGGGCCTTTTTAAACCGTCCCGTCCCGGCCCCTGTTGTCTGGCCCTCCAGTGACAAACGCTTTAATATGACAAGCTTAAACACCTGAAGCTCTGCAGCAAAATGGTCACAGTGACGTCAGGGTCAGGAGTGCACCTTCACACACAGGACGACTCTGTGTGGCTTGTAGACGGCTGCTTTAGACAACACAGCCCCTTTTAAAACACTCTGGGTTACTTCCATCACTATAAACATCATTTTCACTAGTTTTTTAATTTACATCAGTGGTGTCCTGACTAGTGTTTGCTCACATGTAACATACTGCCAGGCAGCGCGATGAAAATAAAAACAACACAACAGACGCATCTTAATATCAGTTTGCCAAGTATTTCTCTCAAAGCTGCAGTCATTTGATAGGCGGTGTGGTGCAGCCTAGGTGCTGTGGGCCATTGTTTCCTATTGTAGGTCACAATGGAACTTAACACTTGACAGAGCCTGGCCTTGTTGTCATCAGCTGAACTTGATCCCGTCAAGTTGTTCCCATTGAGAAGCTATAAAGAAAGGGCTTTGACCTCACCGTTGTGTAAGCGCCATATCAGGCCAAGTATGAATTCTCTGTTTAGGGGATCGTGTATAATAGGAGTGTTGCTGCTGGAAACATATTGACACGTAGGTTGGTTACGTGCTGCTGTTCTTACCCGAGCATCTTTTCCTACGTCCAGTACCGTCCCTGATTCTTCCCCGCCGGTCCAGATGATACCCCTCCTGCTGGCCAGATTCACGACCCATCCACCAGAACTCGTCGTGTTCATCACCGCTGGCTTTTCAAACTGACGCCTGTCTTGCACACTGTTGCCCTGCAGACCACAAAAGGGGGTTCAGGTTACCCAGAGGAGCAGGTAACTTCAGATGTATAATCCGTGGACCTGGTAAACCGGTCTTTAACAGGACCTAGTGTCTGACTCCAGAAAGCCTGAGCCATGTGTGATTGTGTGTTGATTGGGTGTGCATGTCTCCTCTGGGCAAATCATCGTAGGTATGTTCAGTATTTCTACCGCTTGTCTTTCAACTCAAAAAACAACAATGGCAGGACTTCTTCACCTATTGTAAGATTTTCTTGGCTAAACGACTGTAGCTTTATAAACCTTTTCATGGACTTTGAACTGAGGCTTTTTATTGTGGCAAGAGGAGATTTATGGCCTGAACATATTCTCTATGTACTGTTCATACTTAGTTTTCTCCTCAAAGGGCATCAGTAGACGTACTTTGAACTACTGCTGGAATGTATCATCAGATGCTTGTAAACAATCAAATCAAGCAGGCCCTGAAGCAGCTGTTTTAACCTCAACTGAACTCCTATGCCATCCTCGCCACTAGGCCTGGAGGATGCCCACATAGAGACAACTGTCTCTCCTCCAACCGCTCCTCGAGCCGCTGTCACCCTCTTGTCGCCCCACTGATCCATGCCAGCTTCTAGCATTTGTTGTCCTTCCCGCCTTCCTTAGTACTGGGGGCAAGATTTACAGTGGAAAAATATAGTATGCTTTCTTCCCCCCATGTTGAGCTGGTAGGTCTGGAATGTGTGTTTGGGCAAGTTTTTGTGAGGAGTGTGAAAAAACAACAGAGCTGTAAACACTGGGGTAGACCTAGACTGAGTTTTTTTTTTTTTTTTGTTCCAGATGTGGAGCAGGCACACAATTAGTGCAGCTCCAGCCAAACACTGGGCTGTAACCCAATCCACAGCCACTACTGTCCCACAGCTGGGCTGTCACTATGGACAGGTTACCGCAGCCGTGTGCGCGCGCGCGCCTGCGCATAATTCAGAATTCATACCAATGCGCATTTGAGCCAAGTAAAAAAAAAAAAAAAAAAACATAATAATTTGAACATATGACCGAAGCTCTCTACGAATGAATCCATGTGAATCGGATGCCGACTCGGGTTGCACCGGATCGGCCTCTGTGCGTCTTGCGTATTAACGAACCCCAGGCGTGTTTTAGGCCCGTGTGTTCAGCCGATCAATTAAAAGTTCGAGTCTCACCGTCAGCGACAGTGGGCGACGCTGCTGTCATCTGCTGTCTGGCAACAATTACTCCGCTGATGGATTCACAGACACAGTCCGGCATTTCCCACGCAGCACTAGCCACAGTTTTAGAAATTAGTTTTTTATCTTGAATGATTTTCGGTTTAGACATTTGCGTACACACAATATAGTAACTTGATATTTTTAATTGTGCCGAAAATATAACAAATATGCGATTAATTGGATTAATTCAAATACCTGCTTTTAACTGTGAAGACGATACAACTGGTTACACTGAAAGGTTCAACAAATAAATATGAGTAATGAACAACTATGACCAGTTTCAGTTTTCTTTAACATACGCGTATTTAATTTATTAGAATATTAATTCCAAAATAATAATTACAACATAAAATAAATGGTGCAATGAAAGAAAGCTTTTAATCATTAACCCATGTTTTTATTTTTATTCATCATATTGTAGGTTAACAGTGTTCAACAAATTTACAAATCTTCAACAAACCTGACTGCAATTAACCAGAAACACAGTAAATAAAATAAAATGCAACAGAGTAGACGCCAGTAAAACATCAAAACAAGTTCCTCTGAAATTTTCTGATAATGCTATTTAAGGTTAAGATATTATGAATAAAAATAGATTTAAATCCTCAAAAAATCACTAATATGTTTGCATAATATAATTTACATGAAACAGAAACTGAACAAATCCTCACCAAGACATCATGAAATCAAACGTTCAAAAGCTGTCAATAACTGCAATTATTCATTTTAAAAACAAATATTAAGGCTTGCTCTGTTTTACAATACAATGAGAATTACAATACAAATCAGAATTAAACGACTAAATAATTTACGTCATGCACAGTGTAATAATTAGCTACATAATAAAAACAATTTAGCAAGTATGAATTTTTTTTATTCGGCTGTGTTGGAGCATTACATCTGTCCTCACCTGTGAGTGATGTTGATCATGTAACACCAGTGAACTCTCTGGGCCCTCAGAGGCTGCCACTACAGGCACAGCACACACACACACACACACATCTGCAGCAACATGGCTGCACTTGAGGAATGAGACGTGGCCGTGCAGATATTGGTGTTTCTGTGTGATGGCGCCTGAAGGAGAGATTAAACCGTCCATCCTCTGCTCTTCTTTGGCTCCTCCTCTGCCTCCTTCTGTTTCCTGAGGCAGAAAACAGTCATAGGAAAACATACGGTCTATTGTTTGCGTTGGATTTGTTCACGGGAAGGACACGGGCAAACCGTTGCCGGGCACAGTGGTGTGTGTTTTAGAGATAGGCACCTGCTTATTTTTACATAACGGCAAAGAAAGGCAGGACTGGTTGCAGACACGACCTATCGATACACAGCCTCGCAATTGTGATACATGTTTTTCTCTTGTTTTAAAATAGGCAAAAGTGCATTTTTAGGATGTTTTCATGTTCCTCACATCTTGTCCACATTTTGATTCTGTGATGCATTTCTGGTGGGATAATTGTGTCAAACCACATCTCATCTTAACACCCATATTGCGCTGCTGAAATGGAACATGTGGCTCTTTATTCGGGTCTATTATGTGGTGAGCTGAGCCTGTGATAATAAATCCTGGCATCCTGTCGAGGTCGAGGACTGTCAGCCTGAGTCTGCGCCTCTGCTCGGCCCCAGAAACAGAGGGTTGCTTGTAAAACATGATGTGCCAGTGTGGGAGATCATAGCTGAGGCAGTTGCCTGGGAATGTGCTCTTGGTTTATATACACAAAGAATGTTGTCACTCGGCATCAGAGCTGCGTGATGGACAAACTCGACTCTGTGTGCGTGAGTTAAAAGACAAAAACACACCTATGTCAAACACACCTCTGAAGGCGTCGACTCATGCGCACTGTGCAACAGAGTAGACGCCAGTAAGTCTGGGTTGCATTCAGGAGTGTGACTGTTTTTAACATCATCCCTTTGCGTGTATCAAGAGAGCCAGAGCGAGGACCCATCCCTGCCCTGTGACTGCAGGGCTCGCCTTTGTTCTTCACCCATAGACATAATTACAAGCCTTTGAGAACCTCCTTACCTTGCTGGCTCTCTCCCTCTGTGTCTCACACGCCTCTCGTGCCCACACCTTAGCCCTGACAGACATTCACATCCAGGACTCAATCCTCTGCATTCAGCTGCTAAAGTATCTCACAAGAGCACCGTACGAATGCCCATAGGCTTCTGCGTTTTCAAAGCCTCGCATTTTGTGTTTATCTTCATTTGGCCACACGTATTCCATTCATCTGTCAGACGGTGTGATTTCCCTGTGAGCCACTGCCACAAAGGCTGTTTTCCTGCCGGTGACATTGGATCTAAATGCAACACCTGCTCCCAAAGTAGCAAAATCTCTGTCACTCACTTCTGCCAACTGCCAACATTACTGCCATAATCCCAACACTCCTAATGCTTCCTAATAGCCCCAGCTACAGGCCGCGTGTATGAAGTCAGAACGTTGCAAAGTGAAGGCCTTTTTTTCTTATTGTGACTGAAACTTTACTATCATAATAATTTGTGGCTGGCTGCTTGGCTGAGGTCTGTGGGGAATTGGGAAGCGCTCCAGCCCCCAGCAGGCCTTTAGTGCTGTCGAATTCCCAGTAGTTGCAGGCAGGGTAGGACATGACCAAAATGATGGGGTTGGACAAGAGCTCAGCACCACACTCAAACCCACCAAACGCTCTGTTTATAATTTGACTGCAGCTTATATACGTGATTCAGCCGAGATTAAAGGAGGATAGCGTATCAAACCGTGCTACTACGCATAGCAGCTCCGTAAAGCGCCCATGCAGTCGTGGATTTCAGGCTAAAGGACGGAGACACGTCGCTCTTTGAGCCTGTTGCTCTCCCTTTTCTCCCCACCCCACATGTACCTTAGTCAGTCATTTGCTGACTCTGCAGTCCCACCCTCATTTGGCAGGATTGTGTTTCCTTGAAATTTCTAACGTTTAACATTAGAACAAATGAGTGGCATCTAAACCTAGTAATTTAGTCAGGTATCTATACTTCAAACTAGTGTTTTGGTCTTTGTTTCATTCTCGTCTCCTTCTGGTTACTGTACAGTGAAAATATTTCTGTTACTGATAATATGCAGTTGTTTTAAAGCATTCATTCAAAAGCCTTATTAACTGCACATCATTAACCTCACATGGGCCTCGAAACTGGGAGAGAGGGGTGTGGAATGATGGCTATGATTTGTAGTTATCCTTTTGTAAAACACGCCGCAGTCAGTGCTTAATGATATATGGAAATACTGTAACACCGATCCAGTTCTGTGTCTGGGTCATAAATCAGTTTAAGGTCGTTTTGACTTTTAAAGCAGACCATGAAACTGTTTGCTGAAAATGTTAGAAGATGTTGTGCTAGATGCATTTATTTTTCATTAGCCAGTTCCACAGAGACAACGTTTTAATAGGCTAAGAAATGTTTTAACTGCTGAAATTATTTACCTAAACAAAACATTACTTCATCTATATATTTTTATATTTTGGCCCAGTTTCTATTCTATTTTACGACCCTTATCAAGCAGATTTATGCCATATCCCCAAAACAGTATCACCTGATCTAATTATCAACCTTTACTACTATTGTACATAAAACCAATTAATTTGAATACATAACTAAACATTTCCCAATGCGTTTGCTGCGTTATTTTATTCACTGCGCAGGTCACAGTATTGTTGGCGTTAACGCTTTTATTCGACGCGATAAATGCCTTTATTTCACTCTGCAAGTGAAGAATAAACTCACTACCTGTGAGCAAATAAGATTTATTTCATAATCTTTGGAAGGAGGTCCCTCCTGGCTGCCGAGCTGCATCCTGTATCATATGTTAATGAAGTTAATGGTGGAGCTCCTGTGACAGTCGGCTGCTGAAGACCAATGAGAGAGCTCGCAGTGTGTTTGAGGCTCCGCAGGCAGGAGGTGTTTGAAGGACCGTGTCAGCTCCTCTAATGATGTAAAGAAGGATCCCTTTCGCTTTTATCCGATTTTTTACCTACTTAACAACTCTGAACATGCACACGGCCACTTGTCACTGCGGGGAAAGTTTTTCCACCTAAATGCATTGGATTTAAATGTGGATTTGTCCCAAGGTTTCTTCGCTGCACGACAGAACCCATGAAACCTCTTCAGAGCGACGGGTTTATGGACTCGCGTATTAGCTAATGATGTCTATGGGTCTCATGCCTGACAGTCTGAATGCCTCAGATCCTTCAAAATCGGCCTTTTTGGAGTTTGGCCACGGACACCCGGCACACCAGCAGCACTCCCCTGGACTTTCTCACATTTATCCTGTTCATGGCTTTCACGCTGCCGGGCATTCCCAGCACGAAAGTCCCTTCCCTGGCAGCGCGTCTTACGGCCGCTCTTTGGGCTACGCCTACCCCGGCGCGGTGAGCGCTCATCCGCCGTCTGCTTACATGCCCTACCAGCACAGCAATCACAGCAGCAACAGCAGCGGCAGTCTGGCTTACAGCAGATCGGAGCACACAGGTATGTAAAAAGCGCAGGTCGAGCCGAACTAAACTGTACCATAAAATCTGTTTTGACGCCACGCTAAAGCGCAATTACGCACATGGCGTGCATTTTCCCGGTAAGAAGAAAATGTGTTTCTTCACATTTAATACTATAAAAAAAACCAAGTAATTTCCCTTCATAGAGAAAGATTTATACAGTTCATTAAAGGCATATGCGTGAGCAATATACGCAAGCAAATAGTGTCATTAATTTTCTTGCCCATAATTTTTTCTGTGCGTAATCTAATGGCTCTTATGGCCTGGTTCTATACCTGAACATCGTTTTATTCACTATTCATCCAGAAACCCACGACCCCTTATACGTCCAGTTTCTTTTTCAAGTACCTGTGTGTGTTGTTGTGTTATGAAGGTGTGACCATAACCAGGTCTCATTTAAGTCTGACTGAATATTAACATCATACTTAATTAAATGAAACTAAATTCACACGGTTTATATCAATGCCAGTGCTTACTCGACAGTCAGTGAAAGCACCAATTAACTTACATATTTTTGGTTTTCGGGCCTTGATGTTTTTGTTTATAGCGGTCATTACAGTGCCCACACATTACACTGTCAGATTCAGCTATTCAGCAGTTCTCTCACCCTGTAAACATTTACTAAACCCCCTTTTCTGGTTTCTGTTTAAACTCCAAGATCGCGAGAAGTCCACGGCGATCGAGAGCAGGGACATTCGTTTAAATGGAAAAGGGAAGAAAATCCGGAAGCCTCGAACCATCTACTCCAGTCTGCAGCTGCAGGCCCTGCACCAGCGCTTCCAGCAGACCCAGTACCTGGCCTTACCGGAGCGCGCCGACCTGGCGGCCAAACTGGGCCTCACTCAAACTCAGGTGGAGTCTGGCCTCATCCTCCTCCTGAATAGATACAGGCAGTGTGTCGATGTCAACCTATTATTAATGAAAACGGGGTCATTTACGAGACAAGTCATTTAACACTAGGTACAGAAGTAGTATTTAGGATTCAGTGGTGCGTTGAACCACCTACTGCTCAGTCTTTAGGCAAATTCATATTATAATCTGGTGAATGATTCTAATTTACACCAGCCTGCAGATTTTACACGCTGTTATGAAATAATGGAAATAGAAACCACTTATTTGCAGTGTTGTTGGGGATCACAACGCTTCTGCAGATCAAATGAAAAAGCAAGTAGTTGTGATTTGTAACTCAATCCTTTAATGCAGCTCTTATTTACTGTGCTTAATTTCGTGGCTTTATTTCCTTTGTCAGTCATGGTCCTCGACGTGCTCTTTGTGAATGAGACCCAACCGCAGTTAGGAACATATTACAAGAAAACGGTTTTTATTATTACAGGGCTGCAGAATTAAGGGTTGTCAGCTGTTAGCACGTGTTTTGGAAGAGCTTATCACAAATTATACATCGTGAAGTCGAACGAATTCCCGTGTGTTCTCCACCCAGCACTTTATAGAACAATATTTTTTGCTTTTTGGATTTTAAAAAATATTTGATAAAATATACAGATTTATTCGCTTTGGACTTCTGTACAGCTCATAAACTCATGGTACCGTTGACGCTTGTTTATATATACACACACACACACACTCACTCACGTGATGGATGAAATATTACAATAATCGCTATAGCAGTTATTTCACGCGCATCAGTAAACATTTTGGAGATAAACAGGTGCATCAGTGGGTCAGAATTGTGCCTCAGCGCTTTATCCTCTACTTTCACTGAATGAATTGACTGATTCCAGTTGAAAATGAATTATTTGAGCTGCCTCCGCTTAGGTATTTATGATTCATCGGCCACTGTGATGCCTTTATGACTATACACGCAATTATTTTCGGGTTAAAACAACTGACTCGCGTTTGAATCATCCTTTCTTTCACAGTGTTGTTAGTCTCGGTTTGTTGCTGTCACTCACACGCTTCACTGATCATAGAAAACAGCGAACAATTAGAGTTTAATAAGGATGGTTTAGCCTAAATAGATTACAAGTGCCACTCGACCATGAGGTGAGTCGATGACAATGCACCAATAAGAGGCAGGGATTCACAAGAACAACACAACAAAGAAAGAAAGCTGACAAGCGTTTAGGTTTTACTGTTTACAATTTCGAAAAGGTCACGTTGACTTGTTTCATATATGCTAATTAAAATCCTTTTACAGCTTTATCTAACCGCTCATTACTAATCACCGTGCGCATTTCCTCTCGTTTTAGGTGAAAATATGGTTTCAAAATAAACGCTCCAAGTATAAAAAGATAATGAAGCACGGCAGCGGATCGGAGGGGGAATATCTCCACAGCGCCAACGCCATCTCCCCCTGCTCACCCGGACTGCCCCAGCTATGGGAGGTCTCTGTGGCGAACAAAGGCGCAGCGATGTACCCAAACAATTATATGAATAGCTTTGGACACTGGTATCCAAACCACCACCCTCACCAGGACGCGATGCCCAGGCCTCAGATGATGTGAGTGGAGTGTTTTATTGGCCGCGGGCTCACAGTCGAGTCGATGGCTTCTCACGAGGCCTCCGCTCAGAACTGACCTGGACTCAGATTATCCTTCATTGTAGTTTGTGCGCGCGTTTGGAATTGACTTCTTTTCAATCAGGCATTGAAATAATTGAATTTCTTTCAGTGTCACTGCAGCTCAGATGAGCTCACCTCGCTGCGGATAGCGGGACATTTGAAACGTGCATGAGTCTACTCTTTAGCAAAAGAGTCTCCGCTGAAAGCTCCTACAAACAGCATTTTTGCAAATAAATGACGTCATAATAGTACAATTCTTGTGTGACACGTTTGTTTGTCATGGTGATCGTTTCACTGGCTGGGCACAGCACCTGTCCGCTGGCATTAAGGCTTCTGACGAAAAACCTCTGCGTAGTTGACGAGATCTGGAAGCAAATTCCTGTTTACAACATCCTTGGTCCTTTATATGTAATAAATAGTTAATTTCTTTGCCAACAGAGGGAGGACGCAGGGAACCAGAGGGGAGCCAAACGCTTTTTTCTAACGAAGAGACAGACTCGTTTCTATGCAGCATGTCCTTGTCTTTTCAAACGCAGCCTTTGCTGTTTTTACACCAGAAGCGAAGTCGCTGTTATCGACTCAACGAGCCAAACGACATGTTAACGACGTTTTTCTCCCGGACTGAGCTCAAACGGCAAACTGGCCGAGCTCTGCCATAAAATGACAGATGACTGCGATCCAGTAAACGGCGCCTGATTTATAGTCGCTTGCGCTGATTTGCACAGTTCGTGTCTTACACTGTTTAAACGCAGACAATCACTTATTTATTCCTTTGCTGACACTTTGCAGCCATCTGCTCTTGGTTTGTCGGCTGTCTGGCATTAGGCACAATCTGCCTGATGTCGAATAACTGACCCATGATTGTTGTTTTTCGATGGCTTTTTACAACGTAAGCAGATAAATATATTTATTATAATGCAGCACATGGCATTTATTTTACAGGTCTAATTTTTCACGTGTGATGTCATGACTTCCAGCAATTGAAGCTTTTCACACATTAGCAGAGGTTGTTTTAGCATCTGATACACTAATACATAAAGCAGATCCTTAATCACTGTATTCTTTTTGAGATAAAACTACACTGGGCAAATAACGTGTTGAATTGAAATCTAATACACCACACATGACCTATTCACACAGTGCCACTATAAGACATGAGCCACATTCAGTCCTGTCTTACCTTGTTCAGGGCGTCTGAAGCCTGCAGTGTCTGAAGAACAAAGCCACATCACAGCCCCTGTTTGCGCTCTTCCCGCCTGATTTTCCCACATAACGACAAGCATTGTGTTGCTTTAACATCTCCTTCTTTTTTATATATATGCACCCTTGTGCCCTTTTCCTAACTCCTGCTCATTATGTGCCTTGTTAAACATGCAGGGCCCAGGAAGAAGAGGCGAGCACTGCTGAACGAAGTGACGGGGCATCAGGGAAAATTATAGGCAATTTCACATCTCTAGATTAGAATAATGGCTCGTGGAGTTGGACAGACAAGTGTAGGACCTTTCAAAACGGCAGCCAATTATCATGCAGGCGGATTGAAGGGAAAGTGAAAAGGCTTCTTGTGTAATAGACAAGCTAAGAGGAGGGGACGGAAGGCTGGGAGATGGCTTGAAGGGTAATGATAAAGGCAAGTCTGACTGTATCAATGCTGTAGATGGTCCGGGGGTTATCAGATACGAGGTGTCTGATGGGTTTTAATTGCAGGATAGCAATAAGAGGGAAAGTAGCTTGTTATTAAATCCTAGTTGCGTTGAATGGACGAAAGGCAAAGCAGGTCTCTGGGGTGATTATTGTTATTAGCATGAGTGAGCTGACATCTCGGGTAATTGTGAGCAGCTTCACTGTTGGGGAGAGCAAATGCTTGATTTAGTTGAATCTGTATGTGGCACCGGAGGCAGGCAGAGAGGAGAAGACAGCGATAAGGCTCAAAATACCAGATTTACCGTAAGCAGACCAGACACACCCAAGCTACAAAAATGTGAGTGAATGCAGACATGACAAAATCTTCTATTCTTTTATTTTGCTTCACATCTTTTTTTTGTTGCATTTTATTTCCGAAACCGGAGTCAGGTTTGTAGTTTTTAGGTCAAGGTAAGCTCAGGCTGAAGCAGCGCTGTAGTTCACCATGGGAAGGTTTTATTAGGATGCCATCACTGACCGTAAGGCATCAGCCCACTCCGGCCCTGTCCTGAGGTTAGCCAGGGTTCACCGGTCCACAGCTGTCAAGGATGCCTTTCTGCCTTCATTTCATCCCAGTTTACAGCAAAATGGGAAGAGTGAGTGATCCTAATGCTGCCGAGGCACAGCCCAGGCCCAGACTAAGTACTGGACAGCTGCTGGAAGTCTTTCCATGGATGCATTTCAGTTCTCGACCTCTTTTTCAACCCATATCCCTGCACCCCAGAGACAAGTGCTGACACCATGCTGTTAAGTCCTGCAGAGGGGGGCATAAAAGATTGTAGGAGCCTGGACACGGACTCTATTTAGGGCCCTATGATGCTGTGCCATGCAGAGATCACATTCAAGTTCACCAGTTCGCCTCCATGGCTACTTACACTTGTTAATGTTTACAGATGACATATATGGACATGCCTGACAGCCCACACACAAAAGTTCATCCTGTAGCGAACACAAGTTTGTCTTCGGCACAAATGTTTCCCCTGACAGCAAAGCCGAGGGCCACACATGCTGAGGGAGCCACTAAGGGGAGGTCACATGTCCTCTTGATGAGATTTCATTGATATTAAAAGGCAATAGTAATTATGCCTCTTTTGTCAATTCAACACAAAACGCTGGTCTGGTGAGTGATGCCATAGACAACTGGTGTTGAGTTCAGGGAAATAACCCATAGAATGCATAGGATTACATGCTGTGGCAAGTTTGATGTGTGTGTGAAGTCCCGTAGATGTTAAACGGCTGCTTTGTAGAAAACACAACGTCACAGGTGCCAAAATCCCTTTATAGTAACTGTATAGATGACATATTGGTGTAACATTTTCTTGACATTTCATTTTTTTTACTATATTTTTATTTTTAATATCTACCTGACTATCTTATGGCATACTTTCAACCGAATAAACCCAATAAATGAGTTAACAGTTCATTATGTCTAACTTCAATTTGCCGAGAATTACTAAAATGAATATGTATTAATTGCTACAAAGTGAAATGTATATAGGTGTATGAATTCAACATTGTAGGTTTATGTGTTATCTTTTTTTGCTCATGTATGGAATTTCAGTGTGGAGCATCAGTTACCTTCTTCTTAACCTTCTTCGTTCTTCGTATATTATTTTGTATTAAATATGTTCTATCAAATGAATCTAGAACCGTCTTTAATACAGGTTTAAGACATGGCGACGCCCGAATTAAAGACCTGGCATTAACGCTATAACGTTCTGAAAATATATAGTCATGACGCAGTTGCAGTAAAGCTTCACACAGTAACACCTCCAGTACCTGGCGCTTGCCATTGTAGTTACTAAACGTAGCAGCCACTGTTAACACAAACCACCACCGCTGTGAGTACATTTTCTCTCTGTGCGTAATGACGCTTTGGTGGTCCATGTGGATGAGATCGTCATTAGCGGTTTCTCCCTCGTGTCATTTTTTTGTGCAGCATATTTAATAATGCATGGTTAATGTGGCCAAACTGAGGTTACCGCCCACTGCCATCAGTCATTAGTTTAGAGGATTCTGAAAGGAAGGAACTTTTTTCTGTGACGGCCTCTTTGTCATTGTCGTTATCGGTGGAGTTTACCGGGAGATTCTCAGCTAATTAAATCAATAGATTCCTCAGATTTCACTTGTGCCACGCGCATTTGCTTCCATGACCTTTTTTAAATCACCTGAACAGACCTGTTGTCTAAAACAGAAAAAAAAATGTATTATCTAAATAGCTGGTTAACTTGTGCGTCATCAAATGAATGGCCAACGCTTCCAAAGAGTAAAAATGTGCTTAAGTAGAGTTTGGGATTTTTTTTTCCCACAAGTACTTTGCCAAACTCATTTGAATGATCTGAAGTGAAACGTTCAGTAACACAAAGAGGTTTTGTTTTCATTTACCTCCAATATTTGGCAGCGTTTCCTGCTGCGCCTGGGTACGTGTCCGCGTGCGTGCGCCCTAGATCCCCTTCGGCGTCCGACTTGCTTCATCACCCACATCCCCACCCAGCGCGCGCTCTCTCTCCCCCTGCTCTCTAGGCGCAGCGCGCTGAGTTCTCGCTCGTTATCTGGCAGCAGAATAGTAATAAAACCGAGTGACTCCAACATGTCTGCGTGGATGTCGCCTCCTACTGCAGCGCCTCGCACGCAGCTCCAAGAAAGACACTGCTCCATAATGTCACCACAGTCTGTGCTGCTAGGCAGTGGGGAAAAACAGCCACATAATCGCAAGAACAGACAACTAAGTTATAAAATAATAATATATAAGATTAGCAGGTTACCGACTATAGATTTTTGGAGCAAACGAATATGAAAAACGTTAATTAACGAGTACAAGCAAGTACTTTGTGACTTAAACACAAAACCGGTTTATCTCGATTCGAGCTGGTTGGGTTTTAAGATGTGAAGAGTTTTCCTGAAACATTCAGTTTCCTGCATTGTTCAGGAGATGACCTAAATCCGTCATCAGAAAAAAGTACGACTGACCTACAAACTGTTTATGAAGGCGCTAGACACAGCATGTCATTAACACTTTTATTCAAATGTCAGAAAGGCAACAAGTGAACTAATTACATGAATATAAAAACGATTGGAAGCACCGCGGTGCAGTCGTTCCGTTTCATGATCAGAGTGGTTCTGCATATAAACACATATTTACAGCCTTCGACGTTTTGTACAAATCAATATAAATATGACCTGAGTTTTTTTCCGCACTCTCAAACCAACAAGCGTGATTTGAATGTAGCATGGATCAACTGCACAGTTGTGTCAATAATCGGTGTGTGGTTAAGCTACATGTTTAAAAAAAACGTTGCATATTTATTTATAAAAGAAAGAAATACGACAGAAGCGATAAATAATTTAAAAAAACAAACCAGATGTCCGTTAAATATGCTGCCACAAGTGATCAGAAATCCCTTATGTGCTTTGTGAATGGTAACCCCACTCCTGGAACATCCTTGATCGTCCAAAAAATCAAAAGCAGTTTCGCTTTAGGCCTGCTCCCGGTTCAGTCAACCTTCGCTCTGCAGAGTCTTTGTGGAGGAACCTCGTTTGAAATAAACCAAGTGAAGACATAAATCTTGCTCTTGAGTCATTGTTAATAAACAGCTCCTACGCTTTGCTGCGGGACTGGGTGGTGCACGGTGCCCGGGTGCTGTAGGTGTGATCCCTGTTGGTACCAGGGGTTGTTATATTCCTCCAGGTATGGCGGCGACGAGCTATGCGTGGGCTGTGGGACCTGGGGTCTGTTGATCGGGGTGTTCTGAGGGGTGCTGTTCTCCCAAACCGCGGGGGAGGGCGGTGAGTTGCAGGCCATGGAGTCGCTGGCGTTGGGACTGTGCTCCAAAGGAACCTCGCCGTTTTTGTACAGCTTCTTGAACTTGGACCTCCGGTTCTGGAACCAGATCTTTACCTGTAGAAAGAGTGTGTGCATTAGTAAAATTATACAGTAGCTCATCACTTTGAATTTAAACTCGGGAAAACCACATTTATGTTATTTTTGCTAAGAGGTAATAATATATATTAAATGTTAACTGAATAATTTGTCAAATCCAGAGCGTGCCGTGCGTAATTGCGCACCACTAGATACGTGTTGGAGAAATTCTTGCCAATATTATAACTCATTAACTCACCTGGATCTAAATTTCTAAGCTAACTAAACTGTCTGATGCTTCATTGTCTCAATCATCTTACCTGAGTCTGAGTGAGGCCGAGCTGAGCTGCTAGCTCCGCTCTCTCGGGCAGAGCGAGATATTGCGCCTTCTGGAAGCGCCTCTGAAGAGCAGCGAGCTGGTAGCTGGAATAGATCGTCCTGGGTTTGCGGATCTTCTTCGGTTTTCCATTCACCATGCGGACCTCTGGCTCTGGCTCTTCTTTCACTAAAACACAACAAAACGTATGAATGAATATGATTGTATAACGCAATCAGAGTAATAGACTGAAAGCAAAACTGTAGCAAAAATGTTGACAAGATTGCTTCCTGTTCGGTAAATAACACATGTTGTGGTATGCCTGTTGTTGTTACATTTAGGAATAGCACAATTGGCAGGACGACTTTAAAGGTAAATACTCATATGATATATTCATATGAAAACCTCAGATATCAATTTATTGAAACTAAAATCCAAAAAGTTGGATACATGGTTCTTGTTAAATGTACAATTTGTCAGGTCCGACCTATAGCATTGATGGGGTGAATAACTATAATCAAACCATTATTTATTTTATGACCAGCTATCAATGGCCAACTCGCTTCATGGGAGGCTGTTAAAACATGACATTAACACCGTCCGGAAGTTTTATTTATGTATGTCTGTTGTCTACTTCCATATTCTCCCATATTCTCCCAGCACGTACATAATAAAGCAAAACTAGTGGCACGTGAAGGTTACACTGACCTCATGGGATAAATGGAGTGTAAATAATTAATCTGACTTCAGTCACTATTTATAATCTTAAACTGCAAAGACTTGAGGTAATTCCGTTAAATTAAAAAGGGAGAAAACGCAAATATTATAGATTTTAAAGATATAAAGGCTTGATACCATTTTCATATGGAATCACAACTAATACAGTATCTTAGTCCGAGATGACTTAAGGTTATCGCCCAGTGCTGATAAACATGGTCGCAGTAAGATTTCCTGTAATTATCTCAGCATTTACCTGAGTTAGGCGGTGATGCCTGCAGGTGATCTCTGTTGTAATGTCCGTACTGTCTGTAGGTGTTTGTGTAGGGGTATTCGGATTTGGTGGTATACGCTCCAGCAGCTCCCATCCCGTTCAGATTAAACTGAGGGTGGTAAGAGTTCATGGGCTGTCCGTACGCCTGACTGGGGTAATATTCATGATGGCCGTGCGCCGTCTGTCCGGTGTAGTAGCCCATGTCCGTCACCGAAGACTCTGGGAGAGTAGGCGAATCCTTGGCGTTCGGGTGGCAGGTCATAGATCCGGGAAGGTCGGGCAAAATGCTCGCAATCTTCTGTCCGGCGCTCATGGTGAAAGCAGCCCAGTCCAGGGAAACCAAAGTCCACGGATTGAACTCGTTTGTTGTGCGCAAAGCGAAAACGCGGCAAAGAAACGGCGCTGGTGCGCTTTTAGAACGCGCGGCTTTGGAAAGCCTATAGTCCACTGAAACTGTCCCAGCTCCGAAAACTTGGTAGTGGCATCGCTCAGTGCCTGTGACACAGAGTTATAGAGAGTTGGTTTGGATCCCGCCTTCCCATTGGCTCCACGGTTTCCCCCCTCTTGCGCTGCAGGCGAGTCGTGGTGAAACCCAGCCTTCAGCCAAGAGCGCCTGTGCACGCATACCTCCGTCTCCTGTTTTTTTTTCCTTTGGATTTCTATTTACCTGTTCAGTGGGTGAACATCCAGGTCTGTCGGACTGTCTGTCAAAGCCACAGCCATCTATAGCTTAGGTTTACTGCCTTTCACGAACTGCACAGACTATGGCACCAAGATGTTACAACACAATAGCGGCACAGAGTCTTTCTAAAGCCTAATCCTGCAGACAGACCGTCTCCTTAATGTTTTATGCAATGTTTTCTTAAGAGTGCCAGGAGATCACACTGTATTCAGCCTATTGAAAGGGTGTCAGCCAGCCTCCCACATACACGTATTGTCATTCAAAGGTGTTGGCGGACAGTGAACTTTACGTAAAAGAGATGGAAGAGATAAGCGAAGGAGTCGTTCAACTGATATGGCCTGCGGGTAAATTCCTATTCTCTGTTGTGTGTTTGTTGTCGTATGAACATATAGATTTTATCAACACTGTTGAAAATTATGCCATAAAAACATGTTCCATGATCCTACACAGTCCACAGAATAAAGGGACTTGCCCTTTATTCTGATTTATTCCGAGGATTATCATGCAGACACCTAAACACAACAATGTTTCCTGTAATTCAAACAGGGAACATTTTCATTCTGTCGTTTCCTGCAGTTTGTTTGCTGTTAACTCATAGCGCGGCGCACAGCGCCCCCTGCTGCGCACCAGGGGAACGTTACGTCTCCAACACAGATGTACATTTGCTCATGATCACTTGTCACCAAATGATCATATGCAAATCTTACAAATACAGGGATCCCAGGTTTTAAACATGAGCTTGGAGTTTAAAAGTTATTCACAGAAGAAGCTTTGTCGCCCTTATGTCTGATGAGCTGGTGCCATCTTTTGGTTCAATCGTGTAGCGCAGAATCTGCTGATTTAAAGGGCCAGTTCACTGAACTTAAGACAGAGGCAGGCAAACCTCTAGATGCAAATGCATTGTTGAACTTTTTACTTCTCTCTCTAACTTTTTATATATTGTAGTATATTTCTACTTTAGTAAAAATCTGCACGATACTGCAAAAAAGTCTAATAGATGACTGAATGTTGGCAAATCAAGTGGTTGTCCTGGAGACGTCAGTGTTGTGCAGTGTCAGTCAATGTTCAGCAGATGGTGCCGGCGCCTTTAGGTTCAGTGCAGTGGTTTCGGTTTGAAAAGACTCAGTCAAACTGCTGCCAGCACAGGCTGCTCTGCTTTGAGAGGTGTGAAAATCAAGCACCGACACTGTGACAATACGAAAGAAGGAGGCTTGCTCTCATCCCTGCACGTAAACTGTCAGCTAAGGTCAGGAAGTGTCATAGTTTCTTTCCTTTTTGGTGATTCAGCTCATTAAGCCTCACAACACAGTAACGTGACATTCAAGGACGTTTGTACGTTTCAGATGTGTGTAGATGTGGAATCAACTATGGCTTATTTCCAACACAGCACAAAAGCTCACAGTCAAAACCCAGCAATTACCGACAAGGGTTCAGCCTGATCGCTGTCTAGCTTTTGTAGTGTACACAACAAATGAAGCCAGTTTCCCCTTTAGAGGAAATAATTTTCCTCCCATTTTAAATGTCTCAAATCTTCAGTGTGATTACAAGATCCTCAGGCCAAACTATTGGCAGTGACCCTGAGACATGACGTATGTGTGGTGATTTTCTCAGGACCTTGAGCACGAGACGCCTGCATTCTGTGTCTCTCCTTTAGTTTCTGGATTTGAGAACAGCAGCTTCAACCAGCTGCCAGATATTACACAAGGCAACCAAGCGCTAAAGATAAATATTGTTTTCTTGTGCTTTAGTTAATACGTTTATGATCATGAGATCTACCAGTGGCCTACAGAAATGCACTGCACCCATCAATTAGTGCGAGACTAACAAAGGGAAACGCATAATGGAGCTACTACGCTGCTGCTACAAACTGCTCCGCACCGATGTGAGAACTTACAGAAGCCTGAGTCTGTGTTTAAACCCCTACTCTAAACAACGCAGGGTTCCCCAGCAGTGCGCACACCTACGCTGCAGAGGATGTTTAGACTTTAATTATGAAGGGGGGACGGTGGCACCACAAAAACAAACTTCGCAAACAGACTCGCATCGCTTCCTACGCCCATCAACGCTATTCATCTCCCTTTGAAAACTTCAAGGCAGCCGGGAACCCCTTGAAGTAACGAAGCGCCGCCGGCTGGGTCGCGCTGATCTGATTGAACGGTTGACTTGCGAGGGGGACGTCAGGGAGCTCTCATGAGTGGGAGACTGGGAAGTCTATTAACTGCTAATTCTTTCTTTCTCTCGTCATCCCTCCTTGTTCAGCCCTGATTAGACTTAAAAAGAGAAAATGGCAATCAGTCAAGAACGTTGAGCCATCTGTGTAATTGTACATTTGTACGTGCAGATTCTAAATCTTTCATGTTTAAACGCCTGTCAACCTTTTCTTTATATATTTGTCTACTGAGTGCAGGAACTGCAGATTGCATTATCTACATAGCTCAGCGTGACCTTACAGTGACTGACCTCTGAAGAAAGCACACGCTTTAATATCCCCATCCCTCCCAACTAAAAATACTCCATGTGCTCTGGGATGTTTCTGGAATAAATGCTTATTTCATCCTCCTAGAGGTGTTGTAATATGGCTCTGCTACACAGACTCTAGTTCCTGCTGCGACAGATCACGGTGCAGATGTGATTTATGTGTAGGCTAGACATCCTAAAGCTCCAGAGAAAAGAGCCCAGGTAAGGTCTGGGTAATGTGTTCCCAGGGGTCCACAGCTGCTAAAAGAGTCAAAACACTAATGGAGCACACGTGTGAGCACATGGTAAGAATTTGGCCTTTTCCCCAAACTGAAACATATCAAAAACACCCTCTAAAAGTAAATTCTTCCCCACAGAGCTGCTTCCTGTGACACCGGCTCTGCTGTGAGCTGAGAGACGGAACAGGTCCGCTGCTCTTGACCATCTGTTGCCTTTAATGAACCACTAATGACACTTGTCTCTGTGTAGTCATGCTTATTTCAGCTTCCACCCTTGCCTCCATGTGGATCCATCCCTGTCGCAGCGATGCAGCATAAACAGCCTCCAGCATTGAGGCGGACGGCTCCTGACCCGGAAAACATTTCTGGTCTGTCAGTCTTTGTAACAGTGCACTGTGCTAATTGAGTGGTCCGGTCCAACACCACAGTGGGCAGTGCCAGCTATAGTTTACAAGAGGTAGCCTGTCAAGCCTGTGCTGTTCATAGAAAGCTAAACATCTTCATTGATATCTGAAGCATTTTTATTATGGTCTTTCCTTTCAGCTTCTTCAGTGATCCTCCAACTACTCTGCTCTGACTACACGTTACACAGTCCCGTCCCTATAAGTGTCCTCGTCTCGGCAACCGCAGTTTCACCGACAAGAATGCGACTATTCTCTGGCTCCACTTTGCCAAGAGTGTATGAGTAAGAGGAGCAGGCAGAAACAGCTGTTCAGGGAGTGATCAAAAGAAAGAAAGAAGTTCTTTGATTACTGGCTCTTTGTTCGCCCTCCGCTCAAACAGTTCACTAAGGCTGCTCTCTGAGGCGGCTGCAGGCCATAGGAATGCAAGGTAATAATTTGCTTATTGGACTTTAAAACAACATATTTATCTTAGTATTTAAAAGACATTTCTACACAGACCTTTTCCTGTGAAAGCTCCCACTGTTCATCTAGACACGTCTCACTGGTCATGTTATCTCATTACGTCCGTATCAGTGAAAAGTACGTATTTCACCTTGTTTACAGCCACAGTCGTTTTGTGTGCGCTAGGTTGACATGTCCTCTCCCAGGGTTGTTGCAGGAAGCTCCACCCCTGGAGGACTAGGTGCAGCTACGGCCTTCTATCTGCTGATGATGTTCACCAGACCTCACACCAGTTTTCATCTCACGTGGCGTGGAAGTGGATGATTAAGTACGTTTAAAGTAAGGAAGGAAAAGTAAACGCTGAAACATCGTTGCTGTCATAAAATGAAACTATAAATGTACTTAAAAATGACCAAACGCTCTCGTATGAGACGTCGCCCTGCATCGGTGGGCTTGTTAACACAGCACCGTGAGCAGTGATTTTTCTAGGCAAGCCTGAGCATGGCAGATGCTGGGAGTTCCCGTTTGGCCCGCTTTCTTCTCAAAGCTTACACAAGGACTTCACAGTGGTTTGCTTCTACCGTTTGCTCTCGTGCTCCTTGAATCGAACGAGGCAGCGTGAGTCAGTGAGGCTGAAACTAAGTGCATCCGTCCACAGCCACACCAACCCACCTGGCCGTGAGTAAGCTTCTACGTAAATATTAAGCCACAGGATGTGGTGTTGGATCTGGTGTCCTCTGGGAAGGGATGGCAACATGAAGTACAGTCCAGGAATCTCTCTTCAGTGACTGCTCCAGCTCGAAGAGAGATTCTCAGCCAGGGCCTCTTGTCTTGTGTACGTGAAAAGATTGTGAAGGACTCTTGATAACTGTCAATAGAGATGAAACGCTGGGATTGGGTTAGCTCACATAAAAACTACAGCCACTGTACCTTTGAAGAGGTTTTCATCAGGACAATCTCAGCAGCTTCGCTCTAAGGCTGCCACCCACAGTGTCGTGGGCATCAGTGTGAGGAACAGAGCCCCCCACACAGGCCCCTCTGTGCCTTTGCTAATGATGTGCATTTAATGAACGGAGATGGCTGTTCTATTGAGTAGAAAATGTGCAGGTCTGCAGGGCACAGTTCCACTTGTCATAAAGGAAACAATGGTCCTGGCTGTACTGAACAATGGGGATGAAGCAGGGGCTCAAGAGGAGGCTTAACTCACACAGTACAAATTTCAGATTGACCTCCTCATGTGTTTATTAATATTACAAAAGTTTGACAAAGGTTTGGTTTTCAAAAACCAACGCGTGTGTGTTGAGTTTATTTATTTGGATGTCATACAAGCCCAGGCACAAACAAAACGGCACCATGCAGTTGCGGAGGATCCACTGCCAATCAAGAGATGACAGAAAGAAACTCCTGTAAACCTGCCTGCAGGGCGACCGGGGAAAGCGTCAGGGGTCAGGCCAGACAGTCAATACGCTCCACGCACAGGAAGGAGGCTTTATAAGGAGCACTGTAAATCAGAGCAACTCACTTTACCACAGGAGGGAGGGCAGACGATGTGGGAGTGGGCTCGTGTTGTGTTTGCCGGTGAGATTTACTGTAGCTACCATCCAGATTGTCTCATTATTCAATAGTCTGTCCACAAGATTACATTAAGCTGGGTTGTAGCACTATGCATCAGATTTACTGCCCCATATATTGACCTATTACTCACCGTGAAGAATAGCCAGGCTGTCACCAATTGGATTAGGTGAAGGTATCGTAGATAGGAATATAACTGGCAGTTTGTCAATGTGACAATGTGACTTTAAGAGACACTTGTAAGACAATATCGCTGATCCTTTTATGATATGTCACTGCTAGAGCTAAGACTGATGCGTTAACTACAATGACGAGTAGCCACAAGTGTGTTTCTTAGGGCTAGTGAAAGCGAGGACTGTTTCCCGAATAGCTGAGGCAAAGAACTGTTCCTTTGGTAAACATCGCAGATAGGTGTTGGTGTGAGCTTCACGACCTTGTTAATGATGAAGTTCTGCCTTAATGTGTCCCCTGGGAGGAGGGGGAAAGCTCCTCTGACCTTTTGAAAGCCCGTGCAGCAGCAAATCCTAATAACTAGTGTAGTCTGAGAGGCAAAACTTGAGAGAGAGAGAGAGAGAGAGACATCTATGCTGTGATTTCTGGCGGACACACACTCAGTAATAATAAATGTAGAGTTTTAGGAACTTCTTGATGGTGTGATTCAGACTGAGAGTTCCAACCCAAGGTTATCAGTGGTCTGGGCTTGAAGCCAGATCAAACCAGCCTCCCTTCAGAACCTTTCTTTCTTTACCTGTGGCTCCTCTGAACAGAATTGTTCATTTAAACAAATGCTTCTCTGTAGGCAAAGGATGAATGTTGCCTGACTTAATAATTAAACAGTCCACTTTTGTCACGTAAGTGTTTTCATTTTATCTTCCCTCCCTAAAGGTCAAAGGACATTCTTGTGAAAAAAAAAAACCTTTCGTGTATTTGTCATTATTGTTTGTAATTTGTTGCCTCAGAGTGCCCATGAAACTGACAACAGGCTTCTGGGAGACTGACCTACTCAGATCTAAGTGCATTTCTAGCAAGTTATAAGTTGATAAATCAAACCATCTGCCTGTGTTTAACGTCCAGAAATCGGACGTATTGTGCTGGTTCCAGCCAAAATACATCTTAACATCCTGCTTAGACTTATATCAGACGATTATAGAAGATAAACACAAAACAAAGACACTGCTGGGCTGTGGGTTATTGTTCTGCCTGGAATACTGTATTTATTACCTCAGTACTGAATAGCAGCTGGTGTGTTTCCAACAGTGTGAGTAAGGCCCAGTGTCTCCCATCACTCAAGCTAAGCTGAAAAACAGGTGCCACTGGACAGTGAGCCACACCTTTGTCCTCAGGCTACACATGTCAGGTTATACATTCCTACAGCCGGTTATGAACCGGAGACCTGAGACACAAGAGCAGGTTCCAGACCCCTGCTGCATTTCCTTCCTGCCACATAGACCATGGGAGAAAAGAGGTCATATAGCATGAGCACAGTCGGCCCATTGAATATGCATCACAAACATATGGTCCAACAGGGACAGTGACGATGACGGTTCCATCCTCTTTTACATCAGGCTAAATCCTAACATTTGTTTTAAACACGTCTCCCTAATTATTATCCCTCTATTAAGTCAAAATAGACAAACCAGTGGCAGTTGTTTCTCTGCTGTTCGGGACATTTGTTAGAGGAGAGTTGGCTGCTTTGACTGTCCTCTCACTGTGTTGTGTATTTATATTTATACGCTGTTAACTGTTAACAGTAACAGGCTTGTTCAGGCAGAAGCTTGGGATATAGAAAAAAATGACATATTTTTAGATTTCATGTATTATTTATATTTTATTCTAAATATAAGCGTAAGACATTTCAAGTTGCAGCAGAATAAAAATAGATCGCATTGTGTTTTGTGTGCAGAAATGCACTTTATATTCTGTGCTTTAGCCAAGTGCCTTAATGCGAGTTGTTTTCTCCACAGTAGGACAATAATGGGCGATAGTAATAGCAGGTGACCATTTGCATTATGTTTCTATGTATATTTTTCTTCAGTGGTGCACTGGTCGAGTTTTATTCCTGTGAAAGGTCATCTGAGTGCAGCAGGACTCCTGGCTGGAGTTTAAACAGATCTCAGTGTCTTCTTCTCAGCCACTACCGCTGGCTTCATAGCAACCCCAGCTCCATAGCAACAGCTGGCTCTGTCTGCAACGAGGACGCAGTCTGGGAGCGCACTGTGTTTCATAATTAACTATCAAGTCCTGCTCCGTAGGCCGGAGCTATGCTTGCTAGTTAGCCAGTGTTTATTAATGTTCATACAAATTCAAAACCAAGCTATTTTGAGAAGTGGTATATTGTCAGGCATTGAAAGCTGCATCGTACAGTTCTCAGGCTTATTCACTAGCCCACTGAAGATTCTACCCAAACCCTGCTGTAACCACATCAACGGGAGTCTGAGATAAGGGGGCTATTATGGAGCATACTGATATCCATAATTGTGCAGCCAGTCTATTATCACACATTCACATCAGGATCCTCGCATAGCGTCCCACACCCTGTTCAAAGGATGCGTCTGTGCAGCCACTGGGGCTATGCAACAAACCGAGAACCAGCAAAAGTTTAGCAGGTTAAGCAGGACGATGTTAACCTGTTCATCAGAATGGATATTATAAGGCAGAAGGAAAAGTATATGAATGATGGGAGGACGAGGAAGCTCCTAGGTTTTCCAGTGTGGTGCTGGGGGGGGGTGGTGGTGGGCTTACTGAGAAAAAAAACAGGAAACTGGGAGATACACTTGCAAATGGTCTTCCATGTGCTGTGTGGGCTAAAACTGGATGTTTCCACAGCAGAGGGGACTCTGGGGGCAGAGGCAAATGCATTCGGGCCTTTGTCTCCGTGGCTCACGTTGGCCGGTGTTGGCTTACAGTCTGAGCGGAGGAATACTCATTTAAAGGGCACGACCGTTTTTAGTCTGTCCTCCTTTTCTCCACTCTGAGACTCAACTGTTCGTGTACGAATGTTACAAAGTTCAGTCACCAACTCAAGACCACTGTTCGTCCGTCTCGTCTGTCTCTTCTCCAGTGACACTTTTCATTTCAGACGGGTGTGATTTACACCTAGAGGGGTTAAGGATCAGGTGCTATACAGCCCTTTTAAATAATGTGTGATGGTTTTTTCAGAAATAGGGGGAAGGGGAATTGCTTTAAATTGCTCTGCGCTAACGTCTCTGTCAGGAAGTCATGGACGCGTGGATCTGCTCAGCGCCTGTGCTGCACCAGTAGGACTAAACAGGATGTTGACACTGTACACACTCACCTTTGGACTGAAAAGCTCCAATCTTCATAAATATAAAAATGGCTTAAGGTTTAACTAAGATAATGTGTGATAGTGCAACTGTAGAGGGCAGAGTTGTTTAAGGTTCTGGGAATGTTTCATGGGTCTGTACATACTGTAGGAGTCTTAGTTGCCACCTGGACAAACGAATCGATAACTCAATTAAATAAATCAGACAATGTTTTACACAGGTTTTGCAGTAGGCCTCTGGAATGTGCACAGTGAACTATGCTCCTCGCTGGCCATTATTTCACTGGGGAAGCAAAACTCCTGGAGAGTGAGGAGATGCTGAGTGGGAGCTCAGCTCATCAATTAGAAGAGCTAGGAGTCTGAAAGAAAGACAGTAAAAGGCAAAGGGAGACACAGGAGTATTCTCTAAAAAAAGGAAACGTTGCTTTAAAAACCCGCTGGCCAGTTCTGTGACCTCTCTAAAGGGATTAAGGGTTTAATAAACAGCACATTGGAAGCAAGACTTTTGAATGATAGGCAGTGGAGCATGGCAGAAAGTGGCTGTCACAAGAGTGCTCATGTGAGGGTGGGCCATGTGCTTATTAGCTCCAGACCGCTGGGACCCTCCTGCACAAGAGAGCTGAGCTAAAGTAATTAAAACTAGAGACAAGAAGTATTAAAGCACATCCTTATCAGGGGTTTCCCACCACCCACTGTCCTCGTTTTCCTTTTGCTGAAAATTGAAATTCATCAAATCAAAACAAATACAGTCCAAGTTTGTTGCCGTTACAGCAGGTGGAAAACAAAAAACATGCAAGCGGGGAGGAGAGACGGCGAGAGGGGCCGTTACGCACAGCTGAGCCCAGTCTGCAGGGAGGGCAGCGCCGCAGCAGAGGGAGGCAGGCGGACGCCGACACCTTGGGAGTCAGGGTTGTGATTGCGAGGGGGGACGGCCCGGCTCTTGACGCGGAGGTGTCCGAGCAGCAGCCTACCTGTCGGAGCTCACGGTGGGAAGCTGTGGCCGCGGAACAAGCTGATCATGTCTCCGAGACTAATCTGCCTTTATTTAGTCGTGCACCTCCGGACGCAGACCTGTGGTGGGTTTAATATAGACGATCGGTTCCCCGTGATTAAAGAGGGGAAAACCGCAGGGAGCTTGTTTGGATTCTCAGTAGCTATGCACCAGCAGACCACTGGACCGGGAGGCACCAGATACCTGTAAGTACTGGCAACGAATAACACTTCACGTCTGTCGGGTTCAATAAGTTGGTGCGTTTGTGTTGAAAGAGAGGCGAAAAGCAACCATTGACGCGAACTGCGCGACAAGGCTTCGGCGTCTGTATGTTGCGCTTTCACACCTGTTGCGCGTTTTATTAATTGCACTAAGCGCGACTCGCTAACGCCGCTTAGCCGCTGAACGCTCATTTCACAAGGCTTCCTTCAACCACCCGTCGGGGTTGTTTCGTTCCGGGCCGTTTTGCTACTCGAACAGCTCCGTGAGGTTTACGCTCCGATGGCCGGTGTCGTGGGGGAAGTGGACCCGGGGCAGAGCGGTGCGGAAGTTGCTACCGGAGAAAGGACGAGCGGCGCATGAAATGCTGGGAAACGGGTAAAGCTGTAATAATATAAGTAGAAGTAAGTCGCTGAAATGATCCCTAACCTTGAGTGTTGTGATGCTCTCTTACGTCATGTTTCTACTTCACGTTCACCTTTTGAGTTTTTTTCTCTATAAACACGTGAAGTTAACGCTGTTGGGGAGAATTAAGTGAATGTAACGTTTGTAAACAAGACACGTGACCCGCATTGTTTGTCTCCTACGGGCTTTTTAATGAAAATGTTGAGTTCATGATTGTGACCCCATCACTTCCTTCGTGTCTGATCTAACAGCAGGTTTCTGGTTCAGGGTCCACTGCCTCTGTGCTGTCACCACTGAACCAAGTCTCAATAAGGTTTATCAGCCTAATCTCCGTTACGTTGTGGACTGATGTTCATCTTGTCTTTAGAGGACGGAGACGCCATCCACAGACTGGGACTGAAGGGGCCAAATAACGGCCGTGGTAAACAAAGCAAACAAAGAGGATGTAAAACGCCTCCTCGTTCTGCTGCGTTGAGTTGTGTAAAGTTAAATGCTGCAGTGTTAAACTTGAACTGGATGTTTTAATCCCCAATATGGGCTGAGCACAGGAATACAGCAGCTACTTGACGCGTGCCTTTGGACTGAAACAGACTAACATCTTGGACTTGTGTTTTTATCTGCGTGCTTAGCTTCGCTGATCTCTAGATCTGTCTTCCTTTTCAACCTCGCTCCCTCTCTGCGAGCCTAAGCTTGTGATCCCTGGAGCCACCAGGGCCACTAAAGACTATCTTTCAGCAGTGAGACTGAGAGTTGGCCTGGTTTTACAGTCCCGTCTGTTTCCTCTGTGCTGTCTGGCTCATGTTGTGGCCCCGCATCTCTCTCATTACTGGAGGGAGCCAGAGTGTGAATACGTGAGAAATGCGAGAGCTCAAACATATGAACCAGTTGTGACATGTACAATATTTAAAATGACTTTTCTTCGTGCAAGTCAAATCAAGACAGAGGCTTTTTCCTCCCAGCTCTACAGCGAGACGATTTCCCCTTAACTTGTTTAGATGTAGGTTATTATCCAATTAGGTGTAATCTAGCACTGAAACCATGTTAAAAATGTGGTTTAACTGAGGGGGGGCATGAGCAATTAGTAGATTGATGTTGGGGAAGGGATGTACCTGAATTATCCACCTGAGGCCAGTTTGTAGGGTATTCATCTTTGTATGACCCCCGTCCCTTTTGAATCTCTCAGATTTTTTTTTTTGTTCTCTGTTATAACAGGGAGGAGGGTCTGGGCGGTCAGCTGACCACCCATTGGCTCTTCCAGTCCTCTGGTATGCCTGGAATGTATTGCATTTCTGTGCACAGTCACAACCTGCCAGGTTTCAGGTTGAGACAAGACAGAAGTGAGAAAAGGATGTTCTAGGGACAACTCTACGATTTCACCCAGATTCAGCTCCAGATCGAAATGGTCCTTTAGCAGCCACAGGTTTCGGTTTTGTCGTTGGGAACATCTGTGACCTTAATCTGAGTTAAAGGGTCTTTGGTTTTCTAGCTCATCTCTGTCTGACTGCTTTTCCCCAAGGCAATGAAAGTCCAACTGTTCATTTGATGGAGCTTTCCCTTTCTGCTGTGAGGTGCAGATTAGACGAGTCAACTTACTTTGGGTTTAATATACACAAACCGCAACAAGCTTTTCAATCCTTTAAAAGTCTGATTCTAAATTAAACCTGTGCTTTTATAAATAACTTTGGGCTTAAACATCCAGTTGTCTGTAACAGACAGGATTCATTGCACTGGAATGACTTTGAAGCCTTCCTCTCCAAAAACCTTGTCCTTGTTTCAGTCACATTTTATTCCACTGGCTCCAAGTTGTGGCAAACAGGACAGTTTTGTCTGGTGGCGCTGTGACGGAGCAGACAAAACATCGTTGCAGTCGCTGGCGTGCTGCGTTCAGCGGAGCAGCCTACGATTCTGGATGACGTATGCATTATGTTGCATTACCCTCTGTAGCGCAGGCTGATGGGAACGATGAAGGTGTCCAACCTGGCTCTGATCCAACATTCCTCCATACAAATCTAGTGGCTATTGCCTCTGAAGCAGGTCTGGCCGAGCTGGTGTCACCGCTCAGGGAAGCTCTTTCAGATCAGGATCTGGTGTTGTGCATTAGTGCGTAGATGTTGGACGAAACATTAGAGGTAATGCTCTGGTCTCATCGGATGTTTGCAGGCTTTTATGTCTGTTTTTACATCCTGTTTTTTACGCTTCAGTGAAAACACTGCAGCTGGTTTTATGTCTATTAAAGTAGTAAAGAGTTACTGAACCTCGTCTTGGTCGCGTTTATTGGCTGTGTCCAATCAGCTGGTAATAGCATGAGTTGCATTTTGTCTAGTTGTACCAGGCTTGACAGCTTCTAATAACATGCTGAAATGGATCCCAGCGGGGCCTCGGGCCTCCCGCTACACTTCACAGAAGAGATTCTCAATGGTGAAGGCAACATTGTCCCAGCAGTTAAAACTGTTTCTATTGAAGTAAAAAAACCTATAAGCCCCTCCTGCGCCCACTTTTGCCCCGAAATAGCAAACGGGCCGGTGTCAATGGCTCCGAGGCTAATGAGGGCTCCCTGTAGCTAGAAAGCTGCACGAGTCTGTAGCTTTTCCTTTTATACAGCTGTTCATGTTGAGTGAACGCTGAATTTGTTGGGACCCGGTCAGCATTTGTCCGAAAAACCTAAACGGCAGCTGGAAATGTTTCACAATGCAGTTTAGGCGCTGACTACATGTTTAGTCACGACTTACAGAAATGCAGAGTTCGTGGTTGAGCAGAGAGAGCAGATCTGAGATCCGGTGGTTACACACCTGCACTACCTTTTAATAGGCTGAGTGATCTGTGAGCGAAGCCTTGGCAGCAGATGTGTCACTTTCAGCCCCCGCATGCTGCGACTGTCCGGCTGCCAGTTGTACCGTGTCTGCGTGATGTGGGCAGCAGTCTTCAACGCGTGCGTCCCCGTTGGTGCTCTTGTGCGTATGTTTCTCTGCCGTGCAGCGTATTTGTAGGTGCATGTTAATTATTCGTATCAGTGCTGCACAGTCCACAGATGCAGCAGCAGGGGAAGCGAGCGTGACGTCACTGTAGCAGAGGGATCGCAGCCCTTGGGTGATCGGACCAAACTAGACGTGCAAGTCAAAATAGCGTTGCCCCTGCCAGGAAATGGTTTGTTAGGTTAGTCGGGCATGAGCTGCCAGGTGTGGTCGGTCTGCCGTGCTCGCTTGTTTCTGTTACTGTTTCACTAATGGCAGATGTTGGTCTTCAAACAGGATGTTTGTCCAGCTGAGATGTCAGACAGGGGTGTGTGTGGAACGAGATTTAATTTTGTTTACATGGAATGAAAAAATGGCGTTAAACGGGTTAATTATTTCACACATGTGTAATATGGATCTAGGCTTGACATCACTGTTGTTCGCTTTCTTTGGCATCTGTGGTTTCAAACTGACTATGCAGTGTCTTTTGCTACGCTAACTTCCTTCCGCTCACTGCCTGTATTTGCTTTGATAATAATTGAGTCATTTAATATCAGACGTATAGTCAGTGTTTTATGTGTGTAAAGCTTCAAACACACCATGACCTGTTAATACCACCAACACTTAGTTAAACCTCAGCTTTGTCGTTACTTGAAGTGTGAGTGACCAGTGTCGGTGTTTGTACAAGGCAAGTCATTTGTTAACCATGTTGCGTACATGCAAACGCAGTGTGTCACCTACTAGACGTCTCTGTGACTAGTCTGATAAGAGTGTGTGTGTTCACCCGCACCTACTGCTCTGTTTCCTGATTTGCAATGCACTGGCCCACGCAGCACTGTGACAGCACAGTGAGCTGGTACCAGGATAAAATCAGCATCTCCCCAGTCACAGTGGACGACATTGTAATACAGCAGTGAAGGGCATAACCTGAACTCAGCCTCGTCTCGTCTCGTCTCCAGGCTTAATTCAATCTGCAGATTGAGTCGCCCCACTCAATATTATCTCCATCTAGTTGCTTAGTGGGTCGAAGGAGTAACGTTTCCATGGTATCAATGCGCTTTGCTTTATGTCATGGGTCACACTGAGCACACAGTAGAGGTGTGTGTGTCTGTGAGTTTGTTGAGTGGATTTAGGATTAGCACTGAGGATTATTATGCCTTTTGTGCACTTGTTGCTTGCCTGTACTTGTTGCACGTGTTTGGTCATTTGGCGACTCACTGTGCTACAGTTTTTCTTTCTCCAACAAACTACAAGAAAGTTAAAATGGAGACACCCGCTGGAGCAAGCTGGTTTTCACTTTGTGACTTCTGGTCTCCTATTGTACTGTATGTCTTATCTAGCTGCATTTGAAATTCATGCCCTCAGGCTTTCTTACGTTTTTTTTTTTTTTTTTCCTTGGCGCTGAAGGCTGCAGCCCCACCTGGTGACAAACAAGGTGCCCTAAGCCTAATCTGCAGAGGTCATCAATCACATCGGTCAGAGGACAGACACACGCCCAGCTAGTTGTGCTGTGACACTGTAGTCTTATCAAAGACAGAAGCCTTAGTTCCTCTTAGTTATACTCAGTTTCCTCTTCTGTACGTGTCTTCTTTGACATTTAAGGCAACAGGGCCGATGAGGTGAAAAAATTCTGTTCACACCTACATACAATCTCATCGCCGTCCTGTTCAGACTTGGTCCAGATGACGTTGCTTCTCTGACTGAGGTTGCTTTTATGCTTCTCTGTAAATTGACAGGAACTGAACTGTCTATTCTTGTTAAGCTTTTTGCTGTAGGTGTTATGAGTAAGGAAAAGTCAGGTTGTGGGGGGAGGGGGAGGAGAAATTATCTATTGCCCTCTTCTCGGGCTTCTCCTTCATCCCACTGCACTGTTTTTGGTCCAGCCAGAAGCTTTAGTTGGTACCACAATGATCTGATAAGTTTGTTTTAGTAATACACAGCCCAGGAGATGACGTGCATGCCTCCGAGCTCATCCCTGCGTGGTGTGTGTGGTAAATGTTTGGTTTAGCCATCCTTTCTAATCACTTGTCGGGCAGAGGGGGCGGATTTCAACATGTCGTCAAAGTAGGAATGCGGCTGCTGAGTGGCCTCTTCCCTCCCTGTGACGGCCTGTTTATGAGCAGGTGATGAGAAGGGAGTGGAGTCTGGAACAGGACAGGATATGAGATGTACAGTCAAGAGTGAGTCAGCTGTTCAAAAGTCTGACACATTTTTTTTATGTAGCATCCTTTCATATCCTTTCACCTAATCTGACAAACTTGCGGTCATAAATCTGAACGCTGGAAGGAAGGTCAGGCTGGTAATGTTTGGTCTAGCTGGCTGTGTGGTGCATAGTTCAAGTGAGGTACCATTATGATAGCAGGGGAAATGTTTAAGAAATATGCATATTTAATTTCTCACAGACATGAAAATGCATTGGTTGCTTAGCGCAAACTAGAAATGATTCAACCAGCAGCACGTTCTAAATGAATTGAACCATAGGTTAGTACTGTACCTTAAGACGGAACGCTGCTAACCCCCTGCAGGGTGGAACTATGTATTTCCTGTGGAATGAAAATACTGCAGCTCAGTTATGAAGCTGTATGTCAGTCCACAATTTCAAATTTCCGCAACAAACTCACTTTTAATATCTGAATCAAATCTTTTTCTCCTCTTTGCTGCACAAAAGTAGTTTGATCCAAGGTTTTCCAATCCCACAGCTTTAGTCTTTCTCTTCACTGAGAGCAAAGTTCACACTAACTGGTCTTCAGGCGGTTGCTCTCTGATTTGTTTTTTTCACTGGAATGATTAACGTTGTGACACGTCATATGGCCGTGCCTTCTGGTTTAATGCCTGTTAAAGCAAAAAACCCATATACACTTACTCCCATGACTAATAGCAAAGACACACTTGGTTCAGGTGACACCTCAAAGTGGAAATATTTTCATGTGGGCTCTTGAGATGCTGTCATTCATTGCAGCATGGGGGCATTTGGTCCATGTGAGGGTGTGGATAAACAGAGAGCTGAGGCAGAGCCTGGTACAGTGTTTCTGTATGGAACGAAAACTCCATCTGTGAGCAATGTTTGACCAGGAATAGCTGAACAGCTCAGCATGAACAGGAGTTTTACGAAATATATGCTGTATTTTTCATGTTTTGGCCAGAAAGACACAAACCGTGTGACACAATTAAAATGAAAATGATGACGAGGTTAATATCTGTATTCTCTCACAGTCTGCCAGGCTGTGTCGCACACTGAAAACGAGACTGTCTGCACCTTCCGCCTACAGAGTGGAGCTAATGAATCTTGTGCTGACAGTAAATAATGTGTCCCGACACAAAGCCCTGTGGTGAGATGGGGGTAATCCCTGCACTTCAAAGTAAAAGGTGCTGATGCAGGGAGTGTCTGGCTGAGTGGCCAAAAAGAGCTGGTCCACAACCCAGACGCTAGTTTGTGTGTGTGGTGCCCAGACTTGCTGCAGTCATAGCTGCGCGGCTCCTTCCCTGGTCCCACGTCTGTTCAAGTGATGAAGTAGGAGTTTTGTTTTTGTTTGTTTATTAAGGTTACAGTTCTTCACATGTGAAGAGAATTCTACCTTATTACATGTTTGTTCAAAATGTACAGGGCTTCCCGCTGAATAGAGAAGCCAGAACACGCAGAGCCCTGCAGCCTCTACCTGTAAACTGTGTTTAGACTGCAGCTGTATCTCGCTCTTCTCATGTGGCTGCCACTGTCTCTATGTTGACTCGGGTATGATATAATCTACTAAGGATTTTATCTGTTGTTCCCTTTTCTCTGTCTGTGTCCAGGCTTCTTACAGGTGCACCTAAAGAGAAAGCCCAGTCTCTAAAAAATGTCAACGAAACCGGTGCAGTCTACTCCTGCCCCATCACCTTAGACACTGCCGACTGCTCCAGAATGGACCTGGTCACCAAAAGTAAGTTGGTTCACACATCTAGGACAGACGCAGTTAGTGATTATACCAGAAAATAGGCCAACGCTGAGATGCCTTTAGTGCATAATTCAAAAACGCATCACTTTAATATAGTCATGACATCAGCTCACTTCCTTCCTGATTCACTGTCTGACACCCTAAACAGAAGGATCATCAATAAGTCACAATGTGTTTTTGTGGTTAATGTCTGTTGAGGCATGACTGGATTGAATAAAGCTTTACATTTTAGGTTGGTTGGTTTAATCACTATAATCAACATAAATGGCTTTTTTTCTCTCTATAAAACAGGAAGACAAGCACATGTATGTTGGTTTTACTTAGTCAAACTACAGCGGTCAATTAAAGCCTGAGGCCCTGATTACTGCATTAAAAAATGAAAGTTAGAAACTTAACCTCTGTGACACATCAACAGCTAATCCAAAGGAGATGGTGGAGGGTATGTGGCTGGGAGTGACGGTGGCCAGTCAGAGGGCCCTGCAGGACGGACGCGTGCTGGTGAGTCAGGGTCACTGTGTCCGGGGAAATTAAAATGTTATAGTTTATTAATTTAATCTTCAGCATCCACACACAAAGCATAATGACACATGCAGAGTTGTTTATAAGCGTTTCCCCTGGAAGGAATGTTTGGACCATTTCAGTTGCTTTGTTAACAATTGTTTGTTGCTCTTTTAATACAAACAAGTTTATTCAGTCAGTTGATGTTTCCGTGTGCTATACATTCAGGCATGTGGGCATCGCTATGTGAAGATCACCCAAAGCGGCGCAGAAGAGCAGCGCCGAATGATTGGAAAGTGTTACGTCCGAAGTAACGACTTGACCTTTGACCCCGACGATGACTGGCAGAGTTACAGTTATGAGGTCTGCAACCCCACCTTTGACATGGATTTTGAAGGCATGTGTAACGCGGGCATCTCGGCGGGTATGACGGACACCGACGTCTACGTCGGCTCCGCAGGCAGCTACTCGTGGCAAGGTGGGCACTGAAGCGTCCATTAACAAACACTGTGTTGTTCTCATTCATTTTGACATTGCTTTCCTTTTGCTTCTGTTTTTTAAGGAAATGTTCATGTGATTTGGAGAAATCCAGATCCAGGAAATACCTGGGACCGTGCAGACTATGACATTGGAATCATTAGACATAATAGACAAAGATATAAATTCAGTTACATGGGTAAATATACTATTATGTCATACAACTCACGAGTCACTATGGTTTCGTTTAACGGTGACTATACACACTGCATATCTATACTACTACAGGTTATTCAGTCCTTGAAGAGAAGAAGCTGTTGAGCCGTGACGAGTACACGGTGGTGACGGGGTCTCCCAGGAACGAGTCCAAGGGCTCTGTGGTGTTGGGGACACCACAGAGTCATAGCAACATCCAGCTAGTGGTCAGCATCCCTGGAGAACAAGTGGGCTCGTACTTTGGAAACAGCCTGGCTGTCACAGACCTCAACAATGATGAGTGCGTCTCTGCACACCACATGCTGCTTTTAGAACCAGTAAAAGTTAATGATGAGACTTGATATCACTAATGTGCTGACCCGACACCATGGACGCTTCATTAGCTTCCATGTAGCACCAGTAGAACCTTTCTTAAGAGGCAAGAACTGTGCCGATGGTTGTGTGTTTGCATAGTAAAGCGTGTTTTCTTTGTTTTGTCCAGCTGGAATGACCTGATTGTCGGTGCCCCATATTTCTTTGACCGCACAAAGGACCAGGGTGGAGCAGTGTATATCTTTATCAATGAGAACGGGTCTTTCCAGGAGAAAGCCACCGTGGTTCTGAAGGGTCCACCCGGCTCTGCGTTCGGCATGGCAGTGGCTGCCATTGGTGACGTAAATCAAGATGGATTCCAGGGTATGACTACATAAGATGAAAAAAGTGCACATGCGTTTAACTAAATGCAGTTATGTCATGCTTTGCTGCCACCTACAGGTCTAGTGTGTGTCCTACAGTACCAGCCTTCTTTCGGTTGCATGTTTCCTCCTCTTCCCAGTTTGACTTTACTGTTTCTGACGGCAGATTTTGCAGTAGGGGCTCCATTCCACGACGCAGGAAAGGTCTACATATGGATGGGAAGTAAAAAGGGAATCTCCATGGAGCCCAGTCAGGTGACACCAGACTCCTCTATAATGAACGCTTGTCAGACATAATCTGGAAGGACCCACCTGCATCTTATTTATTTCTGATGTTCTGTAGGTGATTGAGGGCAAATCTGTGGGTAGTGGATTCAAAACCTTTGGTTACTCCATCAACGGAGGGATGGACATGGATGACAACGCTTACCCTGACATCTTAGTGGGCTCTCTAGATGACCGCATTGCCCTGCTCAGGTAATGTGACAATTTTATTATCGTATTATCAAGTTTCCTTTGTTTAGAAACTCCATTCTATTAAAGCTTCAGTATATTATGCACTGTTGCTCCTTATTATCTTTTCTCATATTATTGAAAATGTGAGCGTGTAACTCAAACTAATTAAAATGTATATGTTCTCAGAGCTCGTCCAGTCGTCCATTTAACCAATAACTTTACCGTTGAGCCAAAGATTGTGGACCCCAATCAGTGTTCAGGAAAGGCATCATGGTGAGCTGTGTCCTCGTTACAGCCAATTGTCGATTTCCCTTTTTTGGGTTTGAAATAACCGCTGACCTTCTTGTTTTTCAGCATTAAGGTCACTCTGTGTATGTCTTTCACTCTAAGCAATGGAAATAAGGACTTTAAGAGTGTTATCAGTAAGCAGAGTCCTTTTCTTGTAATCCAGGCCAATATTTTTTTGGGGTACATCCATCTTAAAATAATATTGTTCTGTATGTGTGTTTTCACTTTGTAAAGATGTGAAGTTCACAGTAGAGGCCGATGCCGGAAGGAGAAAGAGCCCTCGGGTTAAGTTCCAAAGGAATAACGTTCACACCTACACAGGCCTCTTGAGTCTGCCATCTTTCCCGTGTGATACTCTAGAGCTGGATGTAATGGTATGCTCTCAATAAGTATACAGTGTTCTGATCGTATGCATCTTAATCGCTTGTGCATTTTGTTGATTTAAATATGGACGTTTAAAAAAAGGTACACACATACAATTCTTGTCTGAATCCACAGGGGCCCGTGAAGGACAAACTGGAACCGGTGGTCTTTTCTCTCAACGTGTCCTTACTTCAACAAAACCTAACGCAAAAAGGTGCCGCTAAACCGATCAACCTGGATTCCTTCCCAATTCTGAGCTTGGGGCAGAAACTCACTCAAAGAACTGAGGTACATATGCAGACAGTCAGATGTTTGCTTGTCCTCCTGCAAAGTGTAAAATGATGTTTCTTTTTGTTCAATTTCACGCAGATTAACTTCCAGAATGAATGTGGCTCTGACAACAAGTGTTCAAGTAACCTGAAGCTGTCAGCCTGGTTCGCTAGCGCCAGCGAAAAACGTTACCCCAGGTGACGAGACATTACAGGACCAACAAACGAAATATCTAATATTTTAGAAAATGCATAAATCATCAAGACCTGCCGCTTTCCACACTTACAGCCAGGGAGAATATCAAGTGCTTCAGTTAAGCAGCGACGTTAAGATTATCAAGCTGATGGTGAATGTGACTAACAACCCTTCTGATGGCAAACTGGCTGAGGACGCCCACCAGGCCACGCTCAACGTCACCATCCCTGACGCCCTGCAGTACTCTGGCGTCAGGTACAGGGTACGTCCACTAGAGGGCAGCAGAGGACAGAGCCAGGTCCTAACTTCTATTATTACAAAATGAGATTACAATTAATTGCTGTTGCTGTGTTCATCTTTAATTCAGGGCCATTCGGTAGAATGCCGTTTTGATACGACGGTGATTTGTGATTTGGGAAATCCACTTAAAGGCAATGACAATGTGAGTATCCATAGTTTTCTCTTCTGAACGTTGACTCGTTCTTCACTGAGATCCTTTGTGACGCTTGTATTCTCGTTATTTGTTATCAGGTGTCATTTGAATTGAATTTTGAGACATCAGGAATCGATCTGTACACACAAAAGACTGAGTGTCAGCTGCTTCTGTCCACGTAAGTGAAATTATTAGATGCCTGGTTGCCATTTGGTTGAATGTCCTCATTTTGTGAACTATATCACACATTATAGTGGATATAAAAGCTTGGTTTTCATTGATTCTTGTTTCTTCAGTCTTAGTGAACAAAGTGACCTGAAGCCTCTACCTGTGACCCTGCTCATTGAAAACACCATCGCCCCCACGTTCTCCATGTGAGTCCCGTTAAGAACACAAAAATGCACTTAATGCCACATCACACCAACTGTAAAGTGTTTCTAACTCTCGCCCTGTCCAGCATTCATGAGAACGTATATACACAGTTCAGTGGGACAGTGATGGGCGAGTCTGCCATGAACCAGACCAGTGACGTGGGAAGCCTGGTGGAGTTCACCTTCACGGTGAGTCACCTTCACCACCTTCAGCACGATGTGGTGCATCTAATGTACAATATGGGTGCTGCTCACCCACATTTCCTTCATCCCCACCCTGTCTTTGAAGCTGACACTTTCCACCACCTCAGACATTTAATATTGCGTAGGGAAAGAATTACGTGAGCCATGGTTTGTGGCGGTAGCGAGAGCAGGGGTGGATACTATTTAGGTTACAGTCAGTCTCTGTTATTTCCCCCTGGGTTGATTTCTACAAGGTATTTTTAACCAGCATTCTTCTCCATCAGGTTGACATGAATAAACAGCCGTTGGGAGATTTGGGGACCCTGGCAGTGGAGTTTGAGTGGCCTTATGAGGTAGCCAATGGCAAGTGGCTGCTATACCTGACAAAGATTGTTGTGAAGGGGGAATCGGAGATGGAGTGTAATCCTGGAGGAGTTGTCAACACCCTAAATGTAAGCCTCTCTCTTTGTTTGTACTTGACACATCATTTAAAATCTTGCTCTCCTCAGTTAATCAAGTTCAGGCCAGTCGTAAAGTTGGGTGAATACTGTACTGGCTGGTTACATAAGCAGAAATAAATGTCAGTGGATAGAAAAGTGGTGTGAAAATGTCTTTTAATGCCAAACCACAGCAGTTCAGAAATACATTTAGAGAAAAAATAGCATCTGGCCACAGACAAACCTCACAGAGCCAGTGTAGACAGTGAGGAGGACAATGATATTCTGGGAGCAATTCTGTAACGTCTTTATCAGAACCAGTAATTACAACCAACTCTCTGATGTAATGTCTCTGTCTCCACTGTTTCCTCCTGGCGTTTTCTTTTGTCTTCCAGTTGTCTGAGCGCCGAGCCCTGCGTAGAAAACGTCAGACCGCAGGGGATGAAAGTAATGACGGGCCACAAGTTGCGCAAACAGCAGTGATTAAGTTCCTGTCTCAGCGAAAAAACTACCATTTGGTAAGAAATGGGTCCCCCTCAGTGTAGACCCAGTGCGTTCTATCATTGTCTAGCAGGCACCAGCATCATCACAGAAGTTTATTTATTGCTCGCCTTGTGCTTTTCCTCACTTTGTGTTTTAAGGACTGCTCCATGGGGACAGCGAGATGCGTGACGTTTACATGCCCGCTGAGGAACATGACCAATTCAGCCACCATTCACGTCCGCTCTCGTTTGTGGAACAGCACAATGCTGGAGGTGAGCTGAGCCTGCCGCAGCTACAGACGCATGCATGTGATGAAACTGACAGCAAACAGATGTCTAAGTGTTGCGTCCTCCTACAGGATTATTCTAATGCTCTGGGAGTTTACGTCAAAGGAAAAGCTACACTGACGCTCATAAAGAATAGACCAAGCATCAAAATGGACAATACGACCACCACGGTGCGTGATGAGAATGATGGTGAGGCTGTTGGAGCCCACTGAACTGGTTTAACTTAATTCTTGCTTAATTTTGTGTAGTTTACAGTAGAAATAAAACCAGTGATGGGGGTGGAGACACCATACGAGCTCCCGCTGTGGATCATCGTCTCTGCGGTCGTAGCAGGAGTCGTCCTTCTAGGAATAATCATACTTATACTATGGAAGGTGAGACTACACATTGGCAGTACTATGAATTTCTTCACACCTTTATTGGGTTATGTGAGCAGCATCACCCATTCGTCTGACAACAGCGTCGTCTCCATACCGAGCTGTTATTCTAATCCCTTCCTCCCATGCACTGTGCTCCTCCTCCACCCTCAGTGTGGCTTCTTCCAGAGAGCCAGCAGGAGGGAAATGTATGAAGCCAAATCCCAGAAGGCTGAGATGAAGATCCAGCCCTCCGAGACAGACAAAATGATTGAGGACTACTGAGGACCCCCGTGGGTCTCCCAACAGCACACACCAGTGGGGCTTTGGGTAAAACACCCCTTAAATTGGACATTCAGTGGCTGCTACAAACTAATGACAGCTCTAAGCTTGGGGTGTGGTTCAACTAAACCTTCTGCCTCTTTGCTTCCTGCCATCTTCTAACTAAATTTTTTCTATTTCCCTTTCAGAGTACGTATTAAACTGCTCTTCTAACTCTTCAGTCTTAGTTTTGCCCTCAGCTCTACTGCCATTTTAGCGCATCCTGTTTAATAAGCTCTTTCTCTCTTTCCTGCCTAGCTTGGATTCTTCAAGCGAGCCGTCTACTACCGCATAATGCCAAAACACAAGGGGGTGAAAATTTGCAAGGCTGAGCGCTACGAGTTCAATGTGGGATATCAGGAGCCACAGAAAAAGTGCTGGATTACTAACTGGACAGAGATGCAGCACTACTGCTACTGAGGCCTTGGTTTGCCACAAGCCAAGCAAAGAACTGAGAGCTTGTTCAAGCCACATGGACACAGCAGTATGTGGATCGGCTGTGGATCGTACCTTTGCTAGGTACGGTGCAAAATACTGAACATTCTTGTTTGAGCGATTGTAAATTGGGGTTGCATTCTGTTATAATTTGTACATTTGTGGTGTTTTACATGTCAAACGTAGCTTTTTTTTTTTTGGTTCCCCTTTCTGAGTCTTTTACGATGTGTTGCTGATTGTATGATGATTGTACTGTGTTTGAACATTGGTTTCTTTGTTTGAGCATTATTTGTGGTTTGAAAACAGTTGGTCAGTCTGAGATCATGTACAGGAGGCAGCAGTATTTTGAGTTATTTCCCTGATTACAGGGAATAAATGCATTTATTATATATTAATCACCCTCAGAACTAGTCACCTAAACTAAATTCTACAACTTCTTCTTTCAGAATTAGGCCATAATTGTTGGTGAACTCATGGATGTACACTTCATTATTATTTATTGAACTACCTTATGTTACAGAAAAGAACTTTAAAAATATCTCATACAGGGAGTCTGAACACTGGAGTAAAGAATACAATTACATATGTGGACGTTTATCTCTAGCATTGATCAATTGTGAATACTTACGTTATTGGAAAAACCTCAATGACCTTGTTTCATAATGTGTATTCAATGATTCAATACCTGCCTCTGAAGGGAATCAGCGTTGCATTACCACTGTTCTGTTACTTGAGAACCTGCATTAATTCAGAAAGAAAATATGTAATTACAAATTCTGAATTGTACTTTTCAACTAAATAAAAGAAAAATTTGAAAGAAAAAACTGATGCAGTTTTTGCAGCACATACTATACTATGGCCTAATTTGCACGACATACTACTATGGCAGAATTTGAAGCACATACTATACTATGGCAGAATTTGCACGACATACTATACTATGGCCTAATTTGAAGCACATACTATACTATGGCCTAATTTGAAGCACATACTATACTATGGCCTAATTTGAAGCACATACTATACTATGGCCTAATTTGCACGACATACTATACTATGGCATAATTTGAAGCACATACTATACTATGGCAGAATTTGAAGCACATACTATACTATGGCATATTTTGAAGCACATACTATACTATGGCATATTTTGAAACACATACTATACTATGGCAGAATTTGAAGCACATACTATACTATGGCCTAATTTGAAGCACATACTATACTATGGCAGAATTTGAAGCACATACTATACTATGGCATATTTTGAAGCACATACTATACTATGGCATATTTTGAAACACATACTATACTATGGCAGAATTTGAAGCACATACTATACTATGGCCTAATTTGAAGCACATACTATACTATGGCAGAATTTGAAGCACATACTATACTATGGCCTAATTTGCACGACATACTATACTATGGCATATTTTGAAGCACATGCTATACTATGGCCTATTTTGAAGCACATACTATACTATGGCAGAATTTGAAGCACATACTATACTATGTCATATTTTGAAGCACATGCTATACTATGGCCTATTTTGAAGCACATACTATACTATGGCAGAATTTGAAGCACATACTATACTATGGCATATTTTGAAGCACATACTATACTATGGCATAATTTGCACGACATACTATACTATGGCATATTTTGAAGCACATACTATACTATGGCAGAATTTGAAGCACATACTATACTATGGCAGAATTTGAAGCACATACTATACTATGGCATATTTTGAAGCACATACTATACTATGGCATATTTTGAAGCACATACTATACTATGGCATAATTTGCAGCACATACTATACTATGGCATAATTTGCACGACATACTATACTATGGCATAATTTGCACGACATACTATACTATGGCATAATTTGCACGACATACTATACTATGGCATATTTTGAAGCACATACTATACTATGGCATATTTTGAAGCACATACTATACTATGGCCTAATTTGCACGACATACTACTATGGCCTAATTTGAAGCACATACTATACTATGGCCTAATTTGCACGACATACTATACTATGGCATATTTTGAAGCACATACTATACTATGGCCTATTTTGAAGCACATACTATACTATGGCCTAATTTGCACGACATACTACTATGGCCTAATTTGAAGCACATACTATACTATGGCCTAATTTGCACGACATACTATACTATGGCATAATTTGAAGCACATACTATACTATGGCATAATTTGAAGCACATACTATACTATGGCAGAATTTGAAGCACATACTATACTATGGCCTAATTTGAAGCACATACTCTACTATGGCCTATTTTGAAGCACATACTATACTATGGCCTAATTTGCACGACATACTATACTATGGCAGAATTTGAAGCACATACTATACTATGGCATAATTTGAAGCACATACTATACTATGGCATAATTTGAAGCACATACTATACTATGGCATAATTTGAAGCACATACTATACTATGGCAGAATTTGAAGCACATACTATACTATGGCCTATTTTGAAGCACATACTATACTATGGCCTAATTTGCACGACATACTATACTATGGCCTAATTTGCACGACATACTATACTATGGCCTAATTTGCACGACATGCTATACTATGGCATAATTTGAAGCACATACTATACTATGGCATAATTTGAAGCACATACTATACTATGGCATAATTTGAAGCACATACTATACTATGGCCTAATTTGCACGACATACTATACTATGGCATAATTTGAAGCACATACTATACTATGGCATAATTTGCACGACATACTATACTATGGCATAATTTGAAGCACATACTATACTATGGCATAATTTGCACGACATACTATACTATGGCATATTTTGAAGCACATACTATACTATGGCATAATTTGAAGCACATGCTATACTATGGCATAATTTGCACGACATACTATACTATGGCATATTTTGAAGCACATACTATACTATGGCATAATTTGAAGCACATACTATACTATGGCCTAATTTGCACGACATACTATACTATGGCAGAATTTGCACGACATACTATACTATGGCCTAATTTGAAGCACATACTATACTATGGCATATTTTGAAGCACATACTATACTATGGCATAATTTGAAGCACATGCTATACTATGGCATATTTTGAAGCACATGCTATACTATGGCATATTTTGAAGCACATACTATACTATGGCATAATTTGAAGCACATACTATACTATGGCATAATTTGAAGCACATGCTATACTATGGCATATTTTGAAGCACATACTATACTATGGCATATTTTGAAGCACATACTATACTATGGCATAATTTGAAGCACATACTATACTATGGCCTAATTTGCACGACATACTATACTATGGCAGAATTTGAAGCACATACTATACTATGGCACAATTTGCACGACATACTATACTATGGCATAATTTGAAGCACATACTATACTATGGCCTAATTTGCACGACATACTATACTATGGCATAATTTAAGCACATACTATACTATGGCATAATTTGAAGCACATACTATACTATGGCATAATTTGAAGCACATACTGTGGTGTCTGTGGATCCTGTGCAGTGTACCCAACATGCACATCAGCATGTGAAGCGCAACCCATGCCCACCTAGAACCATCTGTGCTTGAACATCTAATTGATGAACTGAGGAAAACTCTAACAAAGAGAGAGAGAGAGAGAGAGACTGAACAGCCAGAAACACACAGCTTTGTATAACTACTTTCCCCATCACTGTAGTGTAATTCTGTCAACATGTCCAAGACATCAGTATTGATGGGGTGTGTGAGTTTTACAAAACCACACCTGAGTGGTGTTGGTTGTATGTTGTCTACAGCTAGTCTTGTAGATTTTAAGCACTTGGATACAATATTTTTTGCAGTCCCACAATTAGTACCTGCAACAAATCTGTTACACTTCCCTTCATCTGTCTCTTAGTTAAGATGGAGGTCAATTGATTTTCTGGTAAATGAAGATTCGTCCAAATATTTTCTCTGTGGGTAAAAAGCTACCGCTACGACAAAAAGAGAAGAAACTTCACTGTACCTCTGTTAAAAAGACGGCAGTTCAACATCAGGTGGCCTGCGCCTTCTGGTTTTGGAGAAAGATGGAGGAAAATACAGCATAAAGAGAGAGAGAGAGAGGCAATGATGGTTAATGCTTTAAAAATTGTTTTTAAAAAAAAACTTGGTGGTGCACACATAATTCATGTCACATACCAAAACGTAACTGGTCTATTCCATCCCGTACTGCACCACAACATATTGAACTGCCCCATATAGTAAAGGTTGAGTTCAGGCCCACACAACGCACTCCAGTAACCGGTCAAGGCAGATGGCCGTCTGCAGTGAGCCTGGTTCTGCTGGAGGTTTCTTTCTCTATAAAAGGTGAAGTTTGTTGCTATAAAAATTATATCAATTTTTGTGAGCAGTTCGTAGAGCGTTCAACATTCATAAACGCTTCTGTTTCTCTCTTTCACGACCATTCCTACTGTGTGTGGTGCATTCTGAAAGCATTTATCTTGGTCTATGGCATCGGAATACGATTACATCACTAAAACACACACATGCAATCTCTCAAAAGCTGAATATAGATAAAAGTTCTGAATTAGCTATGTCCATCTCACCAGAATCATCAAATCTATGCTCTTCCCATCCACGTGATGCTCACTGTAAACCAAGCGTCCAAACACAGCCATAGAAAGTACATTTCAGATTAATTGTAATAAGGAACCAATTGATGAACACTGATTCTGATTACAGTTGGCATATTTTACATTTTTTAAGGCTACATTAGATCAGTGGTTCTCAAACACTTACATGTCAACAACCTGTAATGCACCTCACACACAGACGCAGCTCTACAGGTAAAAGAGACACTAACTACTGATCCAACTTCACGATGAATAGTTAACGACGTGTTTACATAGAAAACCAATTGTGCCTTGATGGTTTCGTGTCGTCCTTTGAAACGTCAACACAACCACACACACACATTAGCGATCGACTAGTTGCAGCTGTGCGTTGAACTGCAAAGCTTCTCTTCGACAGACACGAGAAACAGCTTCCTCCTTCAAATGCAAAGCAGCTGAATCTACCGAGTTCTAGCTCAGTGGAAACTACTCTGTACATATTAGATAAATAACACTGGACACTTACTTTGTTCGACTTTGATATTCTCCCGCTGATCAAAGTAGCATGTCTACGCAAATTCGCTACAGCCAATAGGAACGTAGGAAACGGGGGCAAGTGTTGCTGTTTGGCCAATCAGAGCGAAGCACAAGCGTCTTGTCAAGGAGGCGGAACCAGCTACACGTGCGTCTCTCCTCTGTCTTGAATGAACTTTGCAGCTGTCAACACATCTACACAAACGGACGCGCGTCCGAACAGACACACACCCGCTTATTTTATTAAGTGGATTTTTTTCTACCTCGACGGTGATGTTACCTGCGACCTACACACAAATACACACAGTGTCGCGGACAATGGAGGTGGAAAACTAATGTCCACAGGTTCAGATGGTTGCAAATGAAACAATCAAACATCTGTCTGTTTCACATTTATTTTCTTTAAAAACAAAAAGTGAGACCAGTGACTTGAAAACAGAAACATTTTCATACATTTAATTTTTGGTTTGTTTATTGAAACACAGGAAAACGAGACTTTCTTCTTTAATCAGTGTATGAACAAAGAACATGGAAACAAATTATAAAGCTTGAGGCTGCAAACAATTTTTCCCAGTAGAGATACAGTCGAATAAGTACTTTGGTCTTCCTTCATAAATACCTGAAGATGACAATGCGTTGTTTAAATAAATTATGAGAACAGAATTAATATTGAATGCCTTTATTGTAGAAATGCAAAGGATTCAACAGAAATCAAATATTCAACAATGTTTACACAATAAATGACTTTATAAAGATTTGTTTGAAAACATTTCCTCCCTCAACATTCAAATATTACAAATAAATTACAAAATTGTTCTTTGCATAGGCACAAAATAATTTGCCTCCAACTGTATACAATAAATATACAAGACTAGATCGAGAGGCCGACCAAAAACAAAATCAGATGTACGCTACTGTACACAAAACACTGATGTTCACATTGTGGTTGATACTACGCCGGATACAGGTTCAGCCCTTCCATTCGTCACTGGCGACTAGTCCTTTTGCTTAAGCTCCATTGTGGATAAGGACTTTTCAGGCTTTCTTGACTTCCTATACTTGTAGGCCAAGAGGATGGTGGCCACCAAGAGGACCAGGCCCAGAGCCAGCAGGACCCACTGACCAGCTATGGCAGCTGAGCTTTCCACATTCATGCCCAGGAAGTCCACTTTGCTGTGTTTAATTTCACCTGCTGGATACACACATAAATCAGTACAATAAGTAACGTGCTGCAGATTCTCCACAAGGGGGCGCAGGTTCGAAGCAGGTAACATGCACCATGAGACAATTCATACACGTAAAGGTTGTAATAGCTGCACAGACTCAGACTTACAAATGTACATCACCTCTCCTCACAGAATTGTAACCTGTTACAGGAAAGATAAAATGAAGCTGTGGGATTTCAGTAGCTGTTCATCTACTGAAATCCCACAGCTTCATTTGTTCTTCATAGCTGAATATTTTTCTCCACTGTTTTAAATCTTTCTAGTATAAAAAGCCTCAACCAAAACAACAGCAGCTACAAAAGCTGGAATATTGATTACCTGCCAAGAGGCCAAGTTTACACAATATGCCTACATATGGCACACATTAACATGCCGACATTGCAAAACAATTGCAGCTATTATTCATACAGTAAAACCCGATTGTTGCTGACATTCACTAAAAACTAAACAAACGTCTGTGCTGGTAGCAGCACAGTAGCAATAACAGTGAAGTCTCTGCTTTCTGCGTTTTATTTGCACACCGTTAGGAACCTCATCGGTCTAATCTGTTTACATGTTTACAGCGGGGTCTTGTCTCTAAAATAACTTCAGTGGAAGAGTAAATGAGGGCCTCTGCGAGAAGACACGGTGCCTTTACTTTCTGGGAATGGGCTCAAAAAACATTTGGCTTGGACAATGGAAAACTGATTTTACACAAGCTCCCAGCATCTAAGCTTGCTCACAGTGCATGTGTTTCTGTGGAGATGCAGTATTATAGCTTGAATTTAGCACGTTGGACGTACTTGGACTAGAAGGTTTCCAGTCGTACTCGGGCCACCCGCGGATATCACTGTTCTTGTTGTTCTCGGCCTCCAGCCATTCAATGAGGGGTTTGAAATACTCCATGAGGGGCTGGGCGCTCATTTTGGGCTGACCGGTGATCATGGCCATAGCCTCAGGCCAGGGCTTACTGAAGCCCAGCTGCATCACGTCACTGCACACAACACAGGTCAGACACAGGAACGTCAGTGAGGCGAGGTTACTTCCGAGGCTGTTTTCAACCACACTACTACCACGAATACGACATTGTCCTGTAGCTATTTCAAGGAAGTTATAATATGACTAGTAGCTGTTTTTCATCATTGTGTCCCTAAGGTGGTTATTGGTTGGCTCACATACAGTAGTTGTGTGGAGGTGTGTGTACTGACCTCAGCAGCTTCCCAGCTTCTTTCGATTTGTAGATGTCGCAGGTATAAAGAGGCCCAACGTGATTGGCAGCGTTACAAAGAGCTTTGTGGAACTGAAACTGGATGACGAAGCTGACGAAGTACCTGTTACAGTCATATCAGAAAGACGTTACATCCAGTTGTGGCTCACTTTACCAGAGAACACATTTCAACACGCGACACTGTTACATCACTTGCTTGTGATGGTGAATAAGCTTTTAAGCCAAATGCACATTATGAGCAATACACTGTTACTAACACACCCTGATTGTTAAGCTCTGAGTGTGATGAAACAATTACAATCTGCAGTTTATGTGTTAACTTGGTTTCACGTATGTGGAACATTACCTGACATAGGGCACATTTGCAGGGATATGGAACTTTGCACCAGGGTCGAAGTCATCTTCAGTGCGGGTTACAGGTGGGCACAGTCCCTGATACTTCAGTCTGCAAAGGAAGGAGAAAAGTGTAGTGTAGTTATTGTTTAGGTAAATCATTTACAGATCCAGTGATTTGTATAGAACTAAAGCTAAAACATTTACATTGTTGTTATTAATAATTAAAGGGCAACTAAACCAGCTGTCAGTTGGATTCAGTGGTTTGGTTTAGGCATTATGTGACTTGTGAACATGCCTCAGCAAACCTTGTGAAACATCAGGAGGAGAAACTTAAGCTTCCTGTTAGAAAGAGAACCTATTGTTCCCAGACCTCTGAACACAATCTAAAACCGGTGAAGAATTGTACAAATAAATTGATAAACATCATCCTTGGTAAACGTACGAGCACTGCAACTTTACCTGAGGTTCCACCACTCTTTATTATAATCAGTCGATGGGATGCGTCCGTCAAAAACCTTCCATCTCCACTGATCCATCAGGTAGCCAAAAGGTAGGAATGCGATCTTGTCAAGTGCAATGCTCATGAGGAAGTTGATGTCACTCTCTGGAAGAGGTAGCAACAATAGTAGTGTGTTGGGTAAATGTTACAGCGCAAAGATCACCATCACTCACCGTAGTTGTTCTCCACTTTGTCCAGGAGGCCAATGCTGTGCAGATGTTTGGGTGTGGACACAGACAGAGCTAGTACATCACCAATGGCCTCGTGGAAGCCAGGGTTGGCTCCGTCACGGAAGGACACAGGCTGGTTCTGGTACTGCAGGAAATACTGGACGTGGCCCATCTCATGGTGCACTGTGATCAGGTCATCCATGGTCACTACAGTGCACTGCTTGATCCTGGAGACACAACCAAAGATTGAAAGCTGAAGAACCTGAACATGTGATAAAGATTCAGACAGCAGAGCAATCAGGCTAAAAATGACATTTTATCAGTTCGTAGAAAGCACTGTGTGCCCAACCTGAAGTCTTTTCGGTTGTAGAAGTCCCACGCTGATGCGTGGCAAACCACCTGGCGCCCGTCAGTCGGCTTCCACAGCATGGACTTGCTCCAAAACTCAGGTGGCATTGGCAGCAGACCCAGAGAGGTGAAAAAGCTGTCTGATACCTGGAACATTTTGGTGGCGTTCCAGCCCTGACCAGAGTGAAACTGAGTATTAGTGAAACTGATGCATACAGCACAAAAAGGTTTGACAAACTGTGATACATAAAAAGGAAAAAAGCCACAGTGTGGGCTGTATAGCTGTTGTATTGCCATGAAATACTGTATATTTATTATAATTATGGTGCATTGACTTCTACAGCTGCAGGGAACCGATGTGTGACTGCTGGTTCGTGCACTCACGTACCTGTGCTACCATAGCCGGCGTGGCGTCAACCTGCGTGGCGTCGGGGTAGGGCATGGCCAGATCCATTATGCCAGACCATGTCTGTGCCCACATGTTGCCTGAATATACAGAAGACATGCTGTTGCATTGCTATTTTATAATTCTAAGCTGAAGACGTTATAGGACAAGTTATCCTCTCCTCCAAATTCCCAGATCTATTACTTACACCTACGTTTAATAGCTAATCGTTGTGGTTAAATCTTGGTTCTTACCCAGCAGATGAGCAGGAATAGGCCCCTTCAGGTTGATGTAACCAGGGCCGTACTTTTTGTAAAGAGCCCTGCGAACATACGCGTGTACGTTCTTATAGAGCGGCTCCAGCTCCGTCCACAGTGTCTCCAGGTCTTCCTCAAAGGTAGGGGTTTCATACAAGGAGCGCCAGAAAGCCCCGTTGTCAGAGTGACCTAAACGTAACAGAGGCACAGAATCCCAGAGGCTGAAGGTAAGGCTGATTTATATGTAAATACAAATAATGCACCAAAACTAGACTGGAACTCCACCTCCTCCTCACTGATAAGGAACGGCTTCATTTATTTTTCAGGCTGGACAAATAAAGCAGAAGGTTGATGAAATTGCTGGTTTGAGGTCGTACCATTGAGCGTAGCAGCCTTGTTTGCCAGTTCAACGTATCTCTTGTAATCCTGACGAATTGTTTTTCCTGCAGCGTCTCTCCATCCTTTCCAGGCAAATAACAGTTCATCATAATCCCTGGACTCGGCCATGATCTTCTGCAGATCTAAAATAACACGAGATTCATTCATTACAACACCTTACAGTGTACTGCGCTTGTGTTTGTGTGCTTTTTCTTATATCACTTATATAACAATTTTTTTCTAAATCCTTCAACTATCAAATATTTGTTTCCTACCAGCTTTGTGTAGTTGTTTTTATTGATTAGCAATAAATAAATACCCATTAGCTAATAAGAAGTGACAGTGACAGTATTTTGAGAGTATTATCAACATTCTCAGATTTGTTAGGATCTGTATATTTTCCATAGTCTCACCTGGATCCAGTGGGTGGCACATCCCATTGTCTCTGCAGACCTCAGCCACACTGTACTTGGTCTCCATGTTGGACAGAAGAGTGTTGTACTGAAACGATAAAGGCATCTGTCAGCTCCCGCTGAGTCCATCATCAATCCTTTGTGTTCGCTGATACTCTACACACTTTATTCAGAAGCAAAGCGGGTTTAAATAGTATAAACAAGTTTTGTGCTTCTGTGTGTAATAAGGCAGTAAATGGATTTCCACCAACGTTTAAACTTCTGTTGTGTTAAACTTCTGTGTTTAAACAGAAGTTTAAACTGTTATAATCACAATCTGTGAACAAGTACCACGTTTCCAGCAGTTCTTCCTCTGTCTTTGACGGGTTACTCATTAATGTGAAGTTAGGTCTTCACCGTGAGATGTGTAACCTTTAAATAAATAGTTCTGCAATTAAAGCCGTTCCTTCCGCACCTCTTCCAGCTCTGCAGATGTCAGTGCGGCTCTCTCAATGTCGCTGAGTTTTTTGATGATGCGTTTGACCAGAGCATCCTGGAAGTCGGTGGTGTCGTACTGACGCGCCTTCTTCCCATACTCCAGAGTGTGGGTTGACATCTCCAGGTTCTTCTCAAGCTGGACAAGAATAATGAAGACGCTTTAATTCCAAGTGTCAGTGGAAGCAAAGATGGATGAACGTATGGATGGATCGGTTAAATCAGATGGATTGATTCATTGAGACATATTGAGTTAATCAATGATTTTATTTATTTGTTGTCCTTAATGTAAAAGAAAATCTACATGTAAAAGGCAAACAGTCAAACAGTGTTAAGCCGATGTCAGCGGAGTTGGCCGGTCAGAGGGTCTCACCATCACTTGCTTGTTGGCTTCGTTAATGTCAGTGTTGTAGTTCCACGAGGCTTCGGTGTAGGCGTTCCACACCACCTCAGCCGTGCTGTTGTACTCGTCCAAAAACTTCTTGGCATCAAGCTCATCTGTGTTCTTGTCTGGAAGAGAGAAAAATGAATCGGGTTAAATGCAGGGTGCACTGGACGTAATTATGTCTAAAATAATACAATCACACACTAGAAAAACAATGATGAGGGAATATTGTTTCAAATCTGGAAACACTATCAGACTTTTTATGTTTTAGGTGTTTTCTTCAAAGATTAGAGAGGACTAACCAATATCTTCAGGGTAGCCCTCAGGGATGGGAGGCACCCAGTTAAAGTCAGGCCATCCCAGTGTCTCATTCACATTTTGCGCCTCCAGCCACTTAATAACAGGGTCAAAGTACTTCATCAGAGAGCTGGCGTCCATCTTGTTGGTCCCTATGGCCTCCTGGAGGACCTCGGGCCAGGGTTTGGATGAACCAGCCTGGAGAACTTTCCTAGAGGAGACACAATGAAGCCATTTTCTATCTTGGCTGCTACTCGTAAAAGATGCCCCGCGAACAATGGTGCAGCTACCTACTTCAGAATGGCACCGGCCTCTGCTGAACGGTAGATGTCGCACGTATGCAACGGGCCAGTGTGTTTGGCTGCCTCGCACAGTTTCTCGTGGAACTGGAACTGCAGGATGAAGCTGACGAAATATCTGCAGGGAAAAGATTCACATTTATACAGTATCACTCAGTTTAAACATAAAAGAAGACCCACAGTCAAAAACACATTTAGGGGCTTTTTGAAGGCTTTTGAGATCTGTTGCCAGTCAGTGTCTGGATGTTAAATGTGGGTTTGCCTAATTTCCATCCCGCACCAACCAGCTGTTTTCTATAATGCTCTCTGCCTCTGCAACCAGCTTCCTGCTATTGTAGCGTTACTGCATTATTTAAAACCACACTCAAACAACATTACTGCAGTTCAGATTACAACACATAACATCTCACCACTTCACCAGCCACTGAGCCTTTTAACGCACTTCATTTCCTTTACACACTCAGTCGTCATAGTTGGGCTTCGTCTTTACGGGAAGCTGCTACATGTTTGGTTTATTTCAAAGCTGCGTCGTGAGTCTGTGTTGTGTAAGTGTTAATCCCATAGAAATGAAAGAATGTGTTTATCTCCTCTAGGTAACAGTGGCATCAGTGAAACGCGAGGCTACCTGATGTAAGGTGTGTTTCCAGGGATGTGGTATTTTGCCCCGGGGTCAAAGTGGTCCTCTGTGCGTCTGGTGGGTGGACAGATGCCTTGATATTTTGTTCTTTAGAAAGAAATAAGAAACAGATTTAGAGCACAGCGTAGTTATGCAAGACATCCGCTCTCGACTAACAGCAGCCCAATGAATACAACTTGTCTGAGCTTCAGTGAGTCACATTAGTGGTTCAGCTCAGCTTTCAGTGTTTCAGTGTCGAGCTGAGAATCTTTTTTCCCAGTATTTACTGTACAGACATAAGAGTGATTTCAGTCTCTTATGGAACGATACTTCAGCAAATCAAGACCCACCTGAGGTACCACCAGTTAGAGTTGTACTGGTCCGGAGGAGTGCGTCCACTGAACACACCCCATCTCCACTGGTCTATGAGGTATCCGAAGGGAAGGAAGGCTATCTTCTCCAGAGCCATCTTCAGCAGGTAGTTGATGTCAGTTTCTAGAGGAATGAAAAACAGGATGAGCGTTTGTCGACGAGTTGAAAGTCTTATTCGCTTCCGTCTCGGTCTCTGTACCATAGTCAGAGGTCACAGACTCCAGCAGGTTAATGGTTTGCAGATGTTTGGGTGTGGAAACGGAGAGAGACAGGACATCGCCGATAGCCTCATGAAAACCGGGATTGGCCCCACGACGGAAGCCCACAGGCAGCTCCTTATACTGCAGGTAATACTGGACATGGCCCATCTCATGGTGAACAGTGAAGAGCTGCTCCATCGTCACGGTGGTGCACTGCTTGATCCTATGAAACATCAGCCACAACTAAGAACTTTGAAAGCAATATCAGCCGAAGGCTGTGACTCATTCCTCAGGCAAGCCGACCACAAGCAATGTCCATCTGCTACACGCACAGCAATTACAATTTAGATTAGTGCGTCAGCTTGTAAGTGAATTAAGTGTAACTAAATGATTGTTTTACCTAAAGTCTTTGCGGTTGTAAAAGTCCCAGGCCGACGCGTGGCACACCACCTCTCGATCGTTGGGTTTTGTCAGCATGGACTCATCCCAGAACTCCTGAGGCATCTTCTCCAAACCCAGAGAGGTGAAGAACTCCTCAGCCACGCGGAACATGTGTGTGGCGTTATAGCCCTGTAAAGAAGAGCCGATCACACAATGCACCTCAGTCATTGCTTATCATTCACGTGTATGAGAAGTGGGAGGTAAGTAAAACCTCCCTCCTTCCTTCACACTTACCTGATTGACCATTTCATCAGTCACATCCATGCTGGCTTTGCCAGGAAAGGGGGTCATCATGCCATAAATATTGTTCCACGTCTGAGACCACATATTTCCTGAGTGAGGGTGAGGAAGAAAACACACAATTCTACTTGTTGTGGGCTAGTCCATTCACAGGCAGTATAGGAAATGCCTGTACACACTGCTCACTGTTCTCTCGCTGTGAGATCAACACACAGAGCTACTTCTCATGCTGTGTCTGGGTCGTAATACTGTGCGTTACCACCTCCCTCCCTCATAGTTTTACAGTCTCTTATACAACACCCATTATGACGGCAGACGAGACGTGCATATATTCTGCTCTACCTAGCAGGTGTGCGGGGATGGGTCCTTTAAGGTTGATGTACTTGGGTCCGTACTGGTTGTAGAGCTGGCGGCGCACAAATGCGTGCAGGTTCTGGTAGAGGGGCTCGATCGTCCTGTAGATCTCCTCTAAATCCTGCTCAAACGTCTCAGACTCGTATGAAGACCGCCAGTCATCCCCAGTGTCGGCGAATCCTTATCAGGAGCAAACATCAGCGTTGATTCATTTCATTTCATAGATCTACTGCTCCCATTCATTTGTAGCATTATGGTGAATTGTTGACGAGCCTTACCATCAGCTTTAGATGCTTTGTTGCTGAGCTCCACAAACCTGGGGTAATACTCCTTGAGAGGAACACCTGATGCATTGTGCCAGCCCTCCCAGGCAAACAGCAGCTTCTTATAGCTCCGGGAGGTAGCCATGATTTCTGTGAGCTCTGCAAAATGAAGGACATCCGACACCCCCCCTGTCATTTATGAAATAATTCTCCATCGGGAAAAAAAAGCAACACAAATTACAGGTTTGACTTCTGGCAACATCAGGAGAGTTGTGTGATATAAACAATTACAAAATGTTAGAACCGGAAAAGGGTGAAAGACACAATGGTCAGTTTATTTTTATAATAACACAAATTGTTTCTGTGGAGGAACCGGCTCTGCTCCACTTTACATTGTTTTGGAGGCTGTGAAGTGTTTGGCCATCTTTGTCGAACTGTGTGTGTTGGCAGACATCTGTCACAATTACCTCTGGCAGGTTTTGCTAACAAAGCGCAAGGCCATTGTTACTGACATGCTGTTTCTACAGCACTCACGGGCACATCCAGCGCTTCCTTTGGAGACCTCTCTGAAGGCATTTGCCGCCACACAAGCCATTAAGGTCTTAACAACTTACTGGTTCACTTCCTGGGCGTCTTCCCCACATTGTTGTTTCATATTCATCAACATTGTTCTGTCTGTGTGTCATCTGAGCTGCAAACTGACTTTTTATGTTCACTTACCGGGTTCCAGACTCCAGCTTATGTTTGGTTCTGGATACACTTTGCTTGTTGAATAAATACTGTCCATGGTGCTGAGGATTGTGTTATACTGCAGAAAAATAAGAACTTAAATTACTTCCGGATGCTTAGCAGTGACACTGTGACAAAATCCTGATTACAAGCATGTAAAGCAGAAACAAACCTCCTCTCTTTCTTTCTGGGGCAGGTTGGCAGCCCCCAGCAGCATAACCTTGTCCATCAGGTTCTTGTCTTTCGGGTCAGGGAGCGAGTCGAGAAGCTCCTTAGTGAAGACCTGCTTGGCCTTTAGCCCCCAGCTTTCAGAGAAGGCCTGCTCTTCAAGGGAAGCATTCACCTGAAGGCGAAAAGAGGCAAACGTGAATGACAGCGACACACTGGACCATTAGACTGAGAGGGAGGTGAGAAAGAGGAAACTGAGCTTTGTCTTGATGCTCAGACTGATGAAAATTGTCAAATGAATATTTATGATCCCAAGAGGATTCATTAGATCAACGTTGGTGAGTCATTTGGTAAAAATTAAACTTGACTTTTATGTTCAACACTGATTGGTATAAACATGTACAGACATTTATGTTACATCCCTAAATGTCTCAACAACTGAGCTCCGTGCTACTTGGTTCAGATATTATAACTAGCTTTATACGATGTTTTCTCTTTGGCTGAGTTCCTCCTGGACATATCCAATAACACATCTTCCTTCTGTGTCTGATAAATTGCTCTGTTTACAGGGTGGAAATACACCCTGTAAACACAACCTCAGCTCAAGGATAGTATATTTGTACAGCGTTATTCACTGATGTAACCATGCTAACGAACGGCCTTGTTACAGCACAGGAGCTTTTTTTTTTGTTATGTCATATACTACGCACTTGTACATTCAGTATATATAGAGTAGATTTATCACCTTTCTCATACAACAACTTCAGAACTGAGAATTTATAACTTTACTGACTAGTCACACTGTGGCCAAGGTTGCACAGAAAGTATCTGCCCAACAATAATTTACTACTACACAAAATCATAAAGTGCTGTATTGGTGCAGCACCTTGGTTACTTAACGGCTCCGCGTTCAGTGTCTCCTGTGATAAAACAGCCTCGGCCTACAAGTTAAACTGGAGAAATGCAAATTGCTGTGCAGATTGAAATTGAACTTATTTACTTGGAGCATAGCGAAGTACTGTTCTATAACTGCAGCAGTGAGTCAGTGACCACAGCTCAGCAGTTCCTCAACATGCATCCTGATGAAACTGACAGAGCAGCAGCTTCATGCCAGTAATGTTTTCATTAAGTCTGTTTTATCTGCTTTTCCTCCTGACTTCACTACAACAACAGGCTACAGGATGGAAAGTATTAACCCTCCTTCTCTCACTTTCTCTTTGGCGTTTCAAGCCAGTCTTTACTCTTAATTAAATAAGTCCCTGATTCATCCAACAAATCATGGTAACAGCAACAAATCTAACTGGAGGAATCTAAGCAGCGGAGTTAGCGACGCTGGTGTGAGTGACGCTTGAAGGCAGCTTGTATTTCATTCTGGGGTTCAAAGGACATGAGTCATGGAGATCCTCTCTCAATGGGTTTATTCATTCTGGTTCTGTTTGATCTGCTACACTCTCACCTGTGAGGCTGCACAAGTGGAGGACGGAGTGTGTTCACAGTTACACGTTAGCTGCGTGTCCACAACTGCTGCATAAATGTTGTAATAGAATCTATTTCACGGAATCATTGATTCGTTTCAACTTTATATACCGCATACATTAAAGAGACAATAGTCATCAGCTGGAGCCAAGTGCTCTGATTCACGTTGATGCCGTTTTTAAACTCAGCCTTGCTACAGACCGCTGCTTGCATGGTGACCATTTCACCAAAACCTACACTCTGTGGTGAAATTACAGCTGCCACTTACCAAAAACATCTCTGCACTACGTCAACTCAGCAATTTGCTTACTGTACGTGACATTGTATGTGCCCTCAGCAGTTTTCAGTTCCTGCATCGTCCTCTGTCAAACTTTAGCTTCTGTCGTCTCCACCTGCATCCACTCTGTTCATTCAGGTAACAGTCTGCAGTTAAGGGACTGTACTGGCTCATGGTCTAGTCCTAAAAAGCCTCACTCACTCTGCACAATGCTGCATTGTGTATGTTGATATGATATGATGTGGTACCTTCCAGCTTCTGATTGACTAAACACACCTGATGAAGGTAATTAGCTTTGGAGGCAGACACAGAAGCAGGGCAGCCTCTGCCTCTGCAATAGTCCATTTCAACACATTCAGTGCTTGTAGACATTTGCTCTGTAGGTGTTCGGATTCCTTTGAGATTTCTGGTAACACACAAGCTGAGTTGGCTGCGTTGGGAGGAAGCTGAGCATGTCATTCTGGAGGGAGTTGAATAAGGGGGCATCTCCAAATCAAGCAGGGCTCAGCTCTAAACATGCCAGGAGTCTGGCAAGAACTGATGTAGAACAGCCAATTTCAAAAAGGCCCAGCAAACACATCACTTTAAGATCAAGACTCAGAGTTGTCCTACCTGAAGCTCGGAGTTGTAGCTGGTTATGTTGGTGTTGTAGTTCCAGCTGGCAGAGACGCTTTTGAACAACACCTCCTCAGCTGTGCTGTTATAGTTGCTGAGGAACCTCAGCGCATCTTCAACAGTATTGGCGTATTCCCCCGGCAGCCAGCTGTCCGGCAGAGCCCCACACAGACAGAGTGGCAGCAGAAGCAGCACGCGGCTGAAAACCCAGTCCTCACCAGTTCCCATGGCTGGCTCCCACCAAGGAAAAGGTGGAGGAGAGAAACTGTGAAGTGGAAGAGCAGGGAGGAAGCGCTAAAAATACACTTGCTCCAATGAAGTGAGAGTACACCTTCCGCCTGGAGCTGCTGTCTCATCCACTCCTTCACCGCTACCTCGTTAGTCTTCCAACCTGTCTGCTGGTGAAATGCACAGGAGCAAAGTGAGCGTCTTTTTAAGTGCCAGCGTAACCCAGCCCACACTTCTCAGCCTTCCCTCTGATCACTTTACAGCTCTGGACATATTTCACCCCCAGTTCTCTCTCCCCTCCCTTTGTAGCTGCTGACCAGCCTATCAGGATTCAGATGGAGCTATTCTTGATCAGATCCAAGTTTCGACAACTGTTGAAGAGATATGATACAACACGGCAGTTCAGCCTGCACGTAAAGCAGCGACTCCTCTCTCAGCAGCACTGGAGAGTCGGGGAGGGACTCCACGTCCTTCACTCTCAGTTCCCTCCTCAGAGGGAGGGGAGTTATGAACACAGGGCAAATGAAAGAGAGAGGGAATAGGGGAAGGGAATGGGAAGGTGTGACAGGGCAGAGGATTTAGTGGCGAAAAGGCTGAAAGGCATTAAAAGAAGAGAAATAGAGGCAGATAATGGGAGAGCGTGAAAAGGGTCTTTCTCTATACATAACCTGAGCACATTATAGCACAGCTGCCTCTCCATCAACAAACCGTCTGTTGAATTCCTGTTGTTCTGAAAGCGACAAAGTCCCTGGGAAATGATTTCACAGTTCATATTTCACCAACTAATGCTTCTATATAAAGTACATAGAGGACGTTTGGTCACGTATCAGTCACTGTTGCACATTCAAATTACACAAGAGCGTTCATTACGATAAGAGGAAAATAATTCAGGGAGCAGTTTCATTCCCCTGCTGGAACACGGGATGCGTGTGTGCTTACTTTCCCTAATTACTCAGTAAATAAACCAAAGGCACTGTTGATCCCAAACTGGGCTGTTACACTATCACATCTCCCTGGAATTTCCTATAATGCGATCAAAAACCTAAAACCAGGGTGTGTGCAGAGCATCAAATACACACAACGTGAGAAAGTAAGTCATTCCTTTACTGTATAAGACAGAGGACTCAAAGCACATCCTACATACAGGGTACAGAGCCAGCACATTTCTGGCCATTTTAAACCTGCAGTCACAAATTTCAAAGCCACCGGGGGGCGACAGAAACATAGAAAAAAAAAAGTAAAACGTGACGTGACTTTAAAAGCGATATAACAAACTTTTCAGATGCCTTCGTGCTCATTGATTTTACTGTAAAGATCAAAAACACAGACGCATTCAATGCACGACAGCTTGTTTGAAGACAAGGACTGAGCGCTGTGGACAAAAACACAGAGTGAGTCTCTAAACTAGCTGATAAGGCCGTTAGGAACAAAGCTCAGCGAGGTTATAAAACATGATTATGTTCAAAAACGTGACTGCACAAAGATGAGATCATAAATTTTTATTACTTGTGCAATGTAACAACAGTCCTCAGTGTTCAGAGTTTGCTTTACCTTTCAAATCAGAGATTGGTTTGACAGAAAGTTGTGGCTGGCGAGTCATTATGAGCGTAATGAGACGGAGATAGCTATTACACGAGTAATTCAGAATGTACAGCTTTAGATCACGGACCTGTCCAAACAACCCTCTGTGCTGAGATGAGCACCAACAAGGTCACCAGAAGTCACTTTATCTATCCTTCCTGTCATTTAGCAGCTATCTTGAAAGGGATAACGTATCTCCAGCGTCCACAAACATACACTTGCTGGTATCTTTGGAAACGTGAGGCACGTCAGCCGGTCGGAAGAAAGTGGCTCCGTATTAGCAGAAAACTGATAGAAAGAGAGGGAGCGATGAATCAGTGGGGCTGGTGGGTGTCAATCTAGCTTTTCACACACCTACAGTTATGTCTGATGGTGCTTGGTCAGGAGGGGTTGAAGTCACAAAACCGAATATAGAGAGATATCATGTACTAAAAATGATTTTATACATTAACACAACAAAGCCACTGATTCATGAACTGATAGATGTTCAAGATACAGGGATCAGGTGCTGGAGGACGAATAACAATTGAGGTCACAGTTGTGTGACAATAAAACCACAGAGCTGCTCACTGTGTGTATATGTGTGTATGTGTGTGTGTGTGTGTGTGTGTGTGTGTGTGTGTGTGTGTGTCTGCATCCGACAATGGAGTTTCCCTGCAGCCTCCGGCGCAATAATTGAATTTGGCTTTTCCTTTAATGGAAGTCTGTGAACTGTGGAGAAACTGATTGTCCAGAACATCCAATCTTCACAAACAGGCATATGTCGCACACCAATGGACAAGGATGCTGTGAGCTGGCGTGCGGGATGTGTGCGTGTCTGTACAGTACGCGAAGGGGAGAGTTCAGTTCAGTCGACTACATGAACCCGACCACCAGTTTAATCTAATCCACATCTTGTTTTGTGCAGGTGTGCTGCTATTTGCAGTAATGAATTTGACAGACATTGCACCTTAATGACTCTCTTAGGGAATTAGCTCCGTTCAACATTGTCTTGCTCAAATCACTCAGAAAGCTGCTTTACCTCGGCCAGATCTTATTGTTCCGCCCAGAGCCGTAAGCCTTAAAACGCCGCGTGAAAGAAGGAGAATACTTTCTTCCTAACGACATATTTGAAGGTAAAGTCACGTTTCACTTCCAGCAAATCCCAGCAGCTTTCACAGCAGGATGGCTCAGCTGTGTAAACAAGGCCAGAAAACAACGGGTCACGCTGTCGCGACACATATGCATAGTGGGTTTGGATCTGCAGCAGGAGAACCGAGTTTTAGGGAATCTCCTCACAGAGACGAATAAACGGCTCATGTATCACTAAAGCTCTGACTTTTCTTTCTAAATGTGACAGGGCAGGTTAGTATAGTAAGGTAGTACTGTAGTGGATGATAGACTAAATAGAGGTTTCATTATTTAGACATTAATACACATCATGGACACTAAAACAACTTCAATAAACTAAGTTAATAATCAATAATCTATCATTGGTTAAGGAATCTGATGACTCTGTAATAAAAACTGAAAAACACTGATAACAGCTGCTTCTGTAGCAGAAATTCACTGCAACACTCAGCAGAAAAAGCTTGGAATGATTTCAAGAGCGTGAACTATTATCAGATCCTTGATGGAACATTGAGTCTTATTAATAACTGCTGAGCGCAGTTTATTATTCAGCCTATATGGGTCGATCTAGCGTCACACTGCGTTAATAGTGGAAGCAGGAGCCATCGCTCTGCTTAGGCACCAGAGCTCGGAGCTACAGGCTCACGTTTACCAGGCGCGACGATCAGCACCTTCATTGGTTTTGCCATAACTGAAAGCACCCACAAATAATATCAAACAAATTTTTGACTGACGCTCAGCTGCCATGACTCAACCTCCTCCCATTAGACTATCCCACACGGAACACAGAGCAGATGGATCTGAGGCATATAAACATAAAATATACATAAAATAACTATTCTCTTATGGCAGATAGAATAAAATACAACTGTGGTTTGTAAAGTGGTTCAGTGGTCGTGAGCCAAAACAAAAACAACAACTTGTGGACGTTGTATAATATCATAATTTTATATAATTGACCTTTGTCACACTGTAACATCCTTCACCAGCATCCACACCTTCACGTACCTCACGTTCTCATCGTCTCTAGACGCCACCGCCCTCTAGTGGACTTATTCAGCGCTACAGGCGACTCTCGGTGTTTTGGTTTTATTACAGAAGTTCATCGTGGGTTTATTTCCGTCTGGGAGACTCGGCAGCGTACAACAACATGAGACACGCACTCGTTCCTCTTTGTTCTGGTATAAACACGCGTGGGCAGTGCACGTGCACGTGTACCTGGCGCTGCCCTCAGCCAGACGCCTGAAATCTGTCCCCTGAGGTAAATTCCGCCTCCTCCCTGCCTCGCCCGCGTCTCGGCTCAGACGCTTCCTTCCTCCTCAGGTAGCAGTGACTAGACCTTTAAAGACGCTTTAAAGCTTTAGTTTAAAAAAAAAAAACCATGACGGAGCAAAAGAACTTCTCTGAAGTGATTACTGAGATCTTACAGTCGTCACCCGCCGCTAGGAAGGATCTGATCGACAACCACAGCAACCTCCTCCGAGTCGCGGATTACTGCGAAAACAATTACCTCCAGGTGAGTAAATGCTCATTAATAGCAACTCTGACCGACCACCTCTAGCTGCAGGTATTTGGACGTGAACAGTAATAAACAGACGTCCTGCAGGCACGGGACCCCAGCAAGGCTATAGAGGAAGCCAAGGCGCTGACGACCCAGGCGCTGGCCAGTGTCTCCTACCAGATCAACAGTCTGGCCAGGACCATGCTGAGACTGCTGGAGTGTCAGGCCATGCAGGTCACGGCTATGGAGTCCTCGGTCCACCTGCTGTCACAGGTGAGGAGCCCTGTCACCCAACACATACGTGACCTTTGAACCAGATCTAGCCGCGCCCAGCACCGCTTGTTTACTTTAGTGCCTCTAATTTCCCAAGAAAAGTGTCTGTAGGTGAGGCTGCTGGGTGGGAACAGCGTTTGACTGAAGAGCATGAATAAATGGAAGCTGGTTGTACTCGTTAAATGTGGTGATTGTTGACTGAGGCTGTCCACACCGTGCTCTGGTTCAGGGAGCAGACATCCACTTGGAGCGGATGGCCAGGAAAGAGCTTTTCGCTCTTACTGCTCCTATGAACAGGGGTTGTTGCGAACCCATGATCCAAGCACCTTCAGCCAAGGATGAAGTGGACAGCTACGCCAGAGCGCCCATATCCTACTCCATCCTAGACTCCGTCGGACACTCTTTTCAGGTAAATTAGATTAAGTAACGTCAGAGCACAGTCTAGTAATATTTCTGTGTCTCTGGCTGATGTGCTTATAGGTGTGTTACATACTTCATATTGTCACGTCCATTCACCTTTTCCTCACAGGTCATCGAGGAGCTACCCAGCAAGAAAGCGGACGCCCCTGTGTACGTAGTCCTCCTAAAACACGCAGACACACATCATGTCGGACACGTTACGTTATGAAACGGTTTCATTTTGTCTTTTGATCTGACGCTGACGCGAGTCGGACCAGGAGCCATTTCAAAAATATCAAGTAACGTCAGACTTGGGTTGGCTTACCTCATAATAACTGAAAACCGGAGCGGCGACATGTGGAATGACAGCTTCCACTGTTAACTTGGTTTCCCTCTTCTGTGCAGATCTAGTCGTGGCATCGCAGTAGCTCCACCATCTGTCCCCACCTTCCACACCGACACCAACAGCAGCCTCTCTCCCCCTTCCCCAGCCTCTTTTAAACCCAGTACCCCTGCTCCTCATTCACCATCTTCTCCTTTCTCCATGGATCCTGGCATCCCACCTCCACCCCCCATGAGCCTTCCCCCAAATCCCCCTACACTTTCATCCACCATCAGTCTGTCAGACAGTTTCTACCTGCCGCCACCTCCTCTTGAGGAAGAAGATGATGCGTCCTATCTTCCACCACCCTCGCCTCCACCTGGATCAGGGGCTGGTTTTATTCCTCCTCCACCACCTCCACCCGGATCAGGGGCTGGTTTTATTCCTCCTCCACCACCTCCACCCGGATCAGCGGCTGGTTTTATTCCTCCTCCTCCACCTCCACCTGGATCAGGGGCTGGTTTTATTCCTCCTCCTCCACCTGGATCAGGGGCTGGTTTTATTCCTCCTCCACCACCTGGATCAGGAGCTGGTCTCCCCCCTCCCCCTCTTCCACCACCACATCATGCTAGCACCTCTGGTACTGTGCCACCTCCTCCTCCTCCACCTCCCCCTTTCTTCCGTTAACATACATGGTGACAGATGTGACGTCTGGGTTTTGCCATTAAATGAATGCTGCATGTGAAAGGTTTGTGCCTGCTGTGAGCTCTGCGTAAATAAAAGCTTGAAGCTAGTCGTTTAACACTGAGCTGTATAATCTGCGTTGAATCGCACAGTATAAGCCCTAAATGACATTTCCCCCCCCCCCCCCAAGACAGAAAATCCTCCTTTACAGAGAAGCATTCTGCTGCAGCAAAACATGTTTCAACATCACCTTGACTACATTCCAACAACATGTTGTAACAGGGACTCTTGCATTTCCCCATTTTGCTCTTTCACCTGTAAAATCTATTCAGTTTTTTTATTACATTGTGCCAGTAATAAAACACTTTAAAAGCCAGATGCCTTCAACCCATGAAAAATAACATGTTAGTCAGATAAAACTCATTCAAAATACAGAACTTTGTGTTTTGTTTCCTGCAGGCATAGAAGACCCATTATTACATAAAATACAATTTAGAAGAAAATGTCTTGCTTGCTTTTATTGCCACTTACTTTTATTTCCAAACAGCATCCTGTAAAATGCTCATACAGCACTAACACTGAGCTGTGGGCAAAATGTTTAATGACGAAAAAACAAAACAGTAATTATGTGTTTCTTGAGTAGTGAGACACTTTTTTTCCACTTTACTTTCGAGGTAAATCTGATTTAGGAAACAGCATGTTTGATATTAATGTACATGTATAATATTTGTTTGCAGTACGTTTGAACACTCGAAGTAAACAGACTGTGCTTTAGCTCAGGATTTTCCTTTTTTTTTGTATCAACTATGTATTTTGCATAAAGAAAGAAAAATAAGGCCCCAGAGACTTGACAGCACGAGAGGAGGAACTGGCGGATTATTAAGTAAAGGGTGTGAACTATGTGAAAACATGCTTTCAAAAAAAAAAAAGAGAGAGAAAATGTTGAGTATAATAAAAAAAAAAAATTCTATGGAGAATATGACAACACAGCTTCTCAGTCCTGTGTCTTTAAACGACACAATAATGCTGTAAAATGTCCTCAGGTGACGTATGTCCCTAAGTGACATATTCTGCTTTGATACTGTAGGACCATGGGTCAGGAGTTTCACTAGGCTTCACATTCTTTAATGAGGTAAGGGCTCCTCTCACTGTAATATAATCATAACGCTCTGTGCAAACTACATCATTTATGTTTAGTATGTTTTCTTAATTATGTTGAATTTTACTTGAAGCTGTAATGATTTATAGCCTGAAGGTTCATCGTCAGCAGTTGTTGACTCATGCTGTCAAACATTACGCTGGTTATAATGCTACAGTGAATGCTCACACTACTAGGACGCAAGTAACTGTGTGTTTATATTTTTTTAACATATCACATAATGTAGTTACTGGATTTCGAGCTACAGTAGCACCACATAAGTTAATTATCAGCGCTCTCCCCTGTCGTTTCCTCAGTCACGTCAGCAGGTTGCCATAACTCCAGCCATGACTGCAGGGAATTCCTTTGCATATATGTAAGTGTTCAAATTTAATAAATGAAGTGAGTGGTTTGGCTTAACAATCTAAATATTTGTTAGAGTGACGCAAATGTGTGCCTAGATTCCCGGTCTTAGTGCTGTCGATAGCTGCGGTGCTCGTCTGCTTCTACCTTCAAGCCAACAAAAAGAGAGCATCATTTGACATCACCGTGCCGATGGCTCAGCTTGACAACGCGTCCTCGGTCGTCTACTCCGTTTCTCTGGAAGGAGCTCAAACATGCGTCAGATTTCCTCCTCGCTACAGTGATGTAGACCACCCCCCTCCATACTCACTCGTATGTAAGCCTCCCTACTAGTTACTGTTGCAAACATTCTTTAAGTCACAAAAATTGTCACTAAACTATTCAACCATTTTATAGTTTGACCCCAGGCTAACAAGTGTTTGGCCAGGAGGCCCACCGCCTGCCTACGATCTGTATCCAATAACACTACCTCTGGCACCTCATCACTGGGTGGACTCTGGATCTGACCGCAGCATCCTCAGCCAACGCTCCTAAGCCCCCCAGGATTTACACTGCGTAGATATCAGACATGGTCATTCAATTATTTTAGTATTTTTATATGAACATCCAAACTAGAATGTAGGTGTCCACATGCTTCTACTCATCAGCCAAATCTTCAAGTGTGTTATACTATATACTCTTTATTACAATACAGTACTTACAGGTTCAAGGAAAAATAAAATAATTAAATACGTTGCCAGAGTTGGGTTTTTTTCTATTTTCAAAGAAGGAACAAGTGATAGAAATGAAGCATTCCATGATGAAAAATAGAGCGTTTCCTTGGCTTCTGGACAATGTTAAGGCAAAAGTAAGTATGAATTAGAAGACACAGGTAAATGTGTACGCTTTGTAAATCATAAATTATAAATGAGACAACTTCCACCAGCCTTCCAGCCTGTAATGCTAGAGAACACATCTGCTCTCATTATACATCGGGAGGCTACGTTCACACCAGTTTTCTTGGATGTTTCTACTAGAGGAAGTTCTGAGTGCTACAGTGGTCGAACACTGGGATCCCTTCACTGGATCCTCTCACAGATCAGAGGTTTTACCAGCATGGGACCGAAAACTTCTACTGGGACCAATATTGAAAAGAAAATCCACATTTAGTGACAGTAAGATTAATCAAATGCCTCAACGTAACTTTGTGGGGGGTTTTGTGTACATACAGTATATATCAGTGTGCGTGAACTAATGTATTGCATGTATATGTTTTTGTTTAATAGTATCTATTGCTTGTTTGTTTAAATTAGTGGAGACAGACAAAATGTCTGAACACATACAATCATTCTGTATGATCAGATGGTAAAATATAAAGAGACTTCAATACAAATCTGACATTTTGTACCTTTCCTTGACGCATCTGTCCTACGGATCCAATGTAAACATTAGTCTACATAAAGTATTTAAGATTTGGAAAGGCTATAAAGTTTAATATCCTTCAAAGAAAACCTCCAACAGAGCACGGTTATCTGCAAAACATATGCATTACTCTAACTCTATTTCCACGTTAATGATGTCGTACACACACTCATACTATTGCACTAAACCTCATTATCAACTCTAAATCCTTCTCAACGAATACCAATAGAATGACTCAATTTCTACCAAACAAAATACGATTTGATATTGGGCTCAACAGAAGAACACTAACTTTGTACAAAACCACTCTACATGAGGCTGGTCATTAACTGTGAAACGTGACACTCGGCCCTTCATCGCGGACCCTTACCATGAACTACTGCATGGACACAGCCCCACTGGAGCTGTGCAGGTTAAACCGTCCTCCAAACCTTTGGCTCAGGCGCCTTGCGTGCGAGGTCTTCGTGAGTCTTAGAAGACCCAGCTGACAGGCACCCACTGCTGCTCCGTTGACAGTTTGTCCAGCGCCAGCCGAAGACTTCGGAACGCTGCCTCCAGGCCATCGTTTATGATGCAGAGGTCAAAGTAATGTCCGTAGGCTCTCTTAATGCGCTCACTCTCGTCCACGGTCCTCTTTAGTTCAGAGTCCTGCAGGAAATGCACAATGCAATGCAAAACAACTGTGTGACCTCAAGTTCAGTAAATGCAAACTAAGTACACATAAACCATTAAATTAAGACGTTTCTGACAGTCCGTTGATATTGAGACATCTGAAGTAGATGCGGACATGAGAGTGGCATTAAACGTTTCAGCCAGTGAAAGTAACAACTGAATACAGCACATTATAAAAATACTCAACCACTCACTTACCGTTAACTGTTTTGTGACCACTCCTGACTCTATTGCTGACCTATTCATAGCTTTGAGGACCTCAAAGTCTGGAGCTTCAATGAACACAACGTAAGGCAGGAACTCTGACGTCCGCAGGACTTTGAGCGCCTTCAGAAAAACACACATATTTGAGGCACAGCAAGTATTCATGCAATTATTAGACTGGCCTTTCTTGTTATTTTCTTCTAGTGAGGAATGCTAGTCATCATAAATACTGATGGGTTTAGTCTAAAGAATACTTCAGCAAGAAGATGTCTGTAACTGGTGTGTATCATTGTGTACTTGTTTAAATCAGAAAGTATGGCAAATTACTCACGGAGACAAACAATGACAGCAGAGACAAAATGAAGAATGGCACAAGTATAATGGGCTTCCTGTACCTGTGGGTTGACATCCAGGATGCAGATCTTTCCTGTGTCTATCACCTCGTGTATAGAGTTGATCTTTGTCCCATACAGGTTCCCATCATACTCGCCATGCTCCAAGAAACGAGCATTTTTTATGTCACACTCCATTTCGTTTCGGGTCATGAAGGAGTACATCTGGCCATCGCGCTCATCCACTTTTGGCTTTCTGGAGGTGACTGGTGCATAAATACAATATACATAATAATTTTGAACAAAAACAAACCGCAACACATGCAAATTTGACAAAGACAACGCCTATAAAACATGCAGTAAAAATGAAAAGCATCCATCAGTGTATGGAGGCCAGTGGCACGATGGATGGCTGCACTCACAGGGGATGGTGGTCCCGTACCGCAGGGAGTCAGACACCAGCAGCTTGTTCTTCAGACTGCGTCGGCCAACACCTTGTGCACCAATCAGCACCAGTGTCTTCCTCCTGAAGGGTGGGACTTTGGCAACCTCTTCATAGATCCGCAACTCATGGCGATCGAACTCTAGCCAATCAATCATTAAAAAGACAGTGTTCTGGTTTCATACTTCAATCAAAGTTACGTATGTACCGTTTTGTGTGGGGAGGTTAAATTACCTGCATTCTTGGTAGTCAAATACATCATCTTTTTTTTCTTCTTACCACCCATTCCTGCACACAGAGGACCTGAGACAGACGGCAAAACACAAAGCGCAATAAAACACCCAACCTTGGCACTTGTTCCTACCATTCACTTCAACAACCCCAGTTAAAATGATGTACTATGAAGGTGAAAACTCTGCTGGGTCATAAATTCAAAACATAAACAAGTGTTATAAGGAGAGTTACCACTAGGTGGTACTCTGCACAAGCGCTGCGCCTTCTATGTCCTGCCAGAGGACACCTGTGACTGGGCGATCTGCTGACCGTCTGTTCGTTATGACAGATTATTTGCAGGGGGATGGGATTTTTTTTTTATGAGCAAAACAAACAAAGATGATCTCTGTTGGTCATCTTTGTGATGAAAATGAATGCATGAAGTTGAAGAAAGCAATAATTTTGACTGTGAACCTTGAAGCCAATGATAATATAATATATATATATATATATATTAACTGGATCAATCATTTTAACATCTTACCATTTAAAAATGTTTGTTTTAAGTGTAATATGTGGAAAACTATGGGACAGATGTGTCCTTCCCTAGTCTCCAAGGGCAGTCATCATCTTCTCCCTAAGTGAAGGGCATGCACCAGGCACCACCTGTGTTGCTGCTGCCGAGGACTCTGCTGAGCAGAATCTAAAGGCACAAAGTCATATGGCTTCTCCTCAGTTAACACTCCTTCCTGGGATGATTGTCAGCACTTTAATAGCCTGCAGACTGGATGTGGCGGTGTGGGTCACGCCAATGCTCATTACAGCGCTTGCTGACACAGTAGCATACTGTGTGAGAGAAGGATGAGCAGCAAACGGCAGATGAAATTCTTGCACGATGTGGAGAGGAACAGATGTTACCTTTGTTTGTGCAGCGAGAAGACTGTGTCGAAACTGCATAATGAGAAGCGCTGCTCGGCAGAGAGGCGTACCTGTGGTGGCGAGCTCCAGATCTCTCTTCACGAATGCTTTCCTCTTCTCCTCGAGCAGCTGGCTTGGGATTAGACCTGCGCTGCCGCCCTCTATGTGACAAGCCTGTGAGGAAAACACGAAAAAACAATAAGAAGAAGTTAACAAATGAGTGAATAAAAATCAATATTTGCAAGATGCCTTCTTAAGACAATCCAGTCACGTTTCTCTGGCTGGAAATGCTGGAAGCTAAACTGACCTGCCACCAGTTGAGATCCTCCTGGTTGAAGATCTGAAGAATGTCACCACTGCTGAAGCTTAGTCCTGCCTCCTTACAGGGAATCAGGTTGTCATGGGATGGGTCATAATCAAAGTGACACTTTACAAAGGCCTGGATGGATGCAGATATCGAAAAGAGAAAACACTGTCAGTAAAACGTCCAGGTTAGATAAAAAGTACAAGCTTATCTTTTTAACATGCTGGATTCATGCACGCTTGCAGCTTCTGATGAAGTGTGTATGATTTAGTACTGGCTGAGTAAGTGTCAGCCTTGCCCACTTAGCCTACTCCATCTCTCAGCTCACTTTCCCGACATATCAAGGCTATAGGATTCAGCTCGTAAACCCAACCCCAACCCCCACTGGCAGGACAAGGGGTCTGAGAGACAGAGAGATAAACAGCAACAGAAATAAAAAGAGAGAGAGACGGACAAAATCGGTAGCCATGGCAACCATCCCTTCTCCCTCCGTACTTCATGCTTTTTCACATATTGAACTGATGCATGAACGCAAAAAAAGCCTTCCAGTCCTTACTGTACTGTGCAACCGTTTCATCCTCCCTTGAGGACACAAAAAACGGACACACACACACTTGCACAATCAGAGTCTCCATTGGCCAAAGGCAACTGTCAGTTGAGTTTAGTCACCGTGCGACAGTCAAGCTCCAGGCACGAAACACAGACAGCTGGATTACATTCAGAGGGAACTTTTGGGAATGACTCTAATCGTCACAACTCTCTGCACATAGAAACATCCACCTACACAGCTCTTAACTGGGAGAGCGCAGCCAAATCACACTTAATATCTCTGACAGACAGCCTGTTCCAAGCGTCCACATAGATGCTTTGAAAACCATCTGTAATATCTCCTGAACTTCACAATTGATATTACAAAAAAAAAAAAAAAAAAAAGAGTTTCACAAAGCAAAGGTCCTAAGATGACATACGGAAACATCTCTATGCAGAAAGAATCCAATTTTTGAATAGTGTGAGGAACCATGAGTCAGAAGAGTCACTTCTCAGAGAAAAACACAAAGAAATGAAAGGATAATAAGGAGCAATAAATGCAGTTTTACCGATGCTCTCGGTTCCTGCAGGTCTAACCATAGCAGTGAAAAATACAGTATATCTGTAAATGTCAGTTTTGCTGTGAAACAGTTATCAACCCTCATATCTTACTTAGTTAGTAGTTTGCAAGCTTTAGCTAAATACTGGTGGTAAAACGCTAACGTGCTCACAAGGACATTGCCAACACGCATGTATATATTAGTAAGGTTATTATCTTAGTTCAGCATGTTAACAAACCGTCCTTTCCTAATTGGCACAACAAAGTACAGCAAAGACTGATGGGAATATCATTGACTTTAATGTATATAGTAAATCCACACCCCATGTAGCCAAAGAAAAGTCAAAGTCATTACAATTTGTCTTGTCTGTAGTGTTTTTAATGACAATTTATTCAATAGGTGCCAGGAAGATTTCACTCAAAATCACAAGGTCAATCCAGCTAAGGAATATAAGGAGAATAATGAGAAGGGAACATTCATCCAAGAACACGTCTTTACTGTATTTTACTGCAACCCGTCCCCCAGTTGCTGAGGTATTTAGGTCTGGATGAAGCGGTAAACTGACCATCCATCTAGTGGGAAACTAACCTTCTCCACAGCAAAACATGCTTCCATGACGTCTATGAAATATGTTAATAATCATATAACATAAACCCTGCCAATGATGTATATTTCTGTCTAGTGTAATAAATACTGATACGAGTATAATCTTTTTGTCACAACGCTTCTCCAGCTGTATACACAGCATCCTCTGGTGTGAGCACGTCACTGGCAAATATATCACCAGGCGAGATAACCCTTCTGTTTCCCCTCACTGCAAACTGGGTCACGCTTTCACTGTGACTAGTTTCCCGTGGCTTTTAGAAAGCTAGTGTTCATTAGTTAGTATGAACGCGTGCTTTTCAGTGCTTGGTTTTCAATACACTAGTCAGTCTTTTCCATCAAACTACAACAGACTGGGGAGAACAAAGTCAAAAGACCTTGTGTGAAAAATAAAAACAAAAACTACGCACTCCACTACAGTGAGATGTCTGTCCAGCTGCTTCATTTCAATTATTGCTCAATTACATATAGGCAGAAAATTACACTGCATTTTGGTAATGGCAAAATGCTAATGCAGCCCCTGCTGCAGACTTATTATTCTTGGCACAACATGTAAATTTACAAACAGCAGTGAAGACACCAGGGAGGACAGCGAGTGGGGAAAATGACGGCATCTTTTCAAACGCAATCCATATTTCATATATCATCGTTTTTATTAGCCGAGATTTACCATCAAGTGACAGTTGTACGCGTTTTGCTTTGTGCATGCACCCGGCTGACCTGTCTTGGTGTGTGAGGCTCTTGGTAGCTGGGCAGGATCTTCAGTACGACACTCCCACTGGCCTCCTTCAGCATCTCCTGCAGCACTTTTGGGTCGTTGCCCACCTCCTTGCCGTTGACTTCCTTGATGATGTCACCCACATGCAGCAGGCCTTGCTGGTCGATCATGCCACCGTGGAGGATCCTGGCAATCACCAGCTCGCCGCTCTCCACTCGAAATGTCACCCCCTGCACACAGACGGTCCAGATATATAAAAAACATATTTATATAACAGGACAAACTATTATAGATGAACAACCCCTCTCCACTTTGTGCCACAAGGCAGAATAAATTTGTCTGGTTGTTTCTTAAATAATGCTGCAATAGAGATCTCATTATACTGAGTGCATGTGCTGCTACTAATGAACGAATCAAACCATTGATTAAGGTGATTTACTGGTGTAGTTTCTTACTGTAGTGATTTAGGACGTGCCGTTCCTTAACTGGGCAGACTTACCAGGTGCTCACCAGACACCTTACGGATGCCCACCATCCTGACTGCATCCGGGGGAACAGGCTGGTTGTTCAGGGCTGGGTCCATGAAGGAACAGGGACTGGGAGGAGGGGTCTCATAGTTTTTGGACGCCACAGAATCATGGGTCTCCAAGAGGGACTGTAAGCAAATCAAGCGAGAGATACACGACGATGATGGCAACATGGGTTAGTGCACAAATCAGGTCATCCTGACGCAGCATTGACTGAAACTCAATCTTCAGTCCAGCATGCACCATTAAGCATGAACATCAGTCTGCATGTTAATTACGGGTTTAGCCTGAGTGCTTGTTAATTAAAACTGCGGTTTGGTGTGAAATGTAACCTCTGATCTCCAAACCTGGAAGTGTGGTTCTTTCAGGATGCGGACCAGCTCTTCAGCGGCCTGGCTGTCGTGTGTTAATGGGCTGAGTTCTTTGAGAATGTCCTGGACGAGCTCTACGTTGTTCTCCCTCACAGCCTCGAGCTTTGGCTCCTCAAACTGCTCATGACCCTGGAGCGTAGTGAATATATAATAGCTGTTATTTAGGGCTGTTTTTCCAGACTCTAAGTGCCAGTATCAACCATTTTTGATTGGCCTTTGACAAGTCTTCATTTATAATCACACCCTTCTCAGCGAGCAGTTGAAGCGCCTTGCTGAGCTTTAATGAAATGTTTTCTTCCTTCCTTGGGTCTGTTTGTTTTGATTCACTACCACAGCAAATAGTATGGAAACAAAGAACAGAAACATCAACCTGAAACCGAACCCCGCTGAGAACACAGCCTGCAAACTTAAATCCTGACTGAAAGACACAAATACCAAGAAAGCCAAACAAACTTGAGTCAAATCTTACGCCCTGTAGGTTTTTCACTGTGTGCACTGAGAAACATCAATATTTCAGGGAACATTAATTTTTTACTTTCTCCTCCAGTGCTGCCAGAGGCACTTGGGACTGTGCTTATTGGACTCGGCTTTCACACCTCTGGTCCAGGGTCACAGACACAAATATCCGCTCTGTTGTGGCTGATGATATTTCTGTGACACATTCAACTTAATTCTGGATTCTGCCTTGTAAATAACAATATTAAGATTTCCATACAGCAATATGATAAAGCTGCACGGTACTAGACTGCATATAGTGGTCGCAGCCTACGGCTTATTTTTGTGTTAGTAGTTTCTCCAAACCGCATCAAATGATTTACAGTAGTGCTATTTGCAACGGCACACCGAGTGATTCTTTATTTGAGGATTCATATTGTCAGCCAATCCCTCGGAGAACGTGTCTGCTGGGACCGACTACTACTCTGGCAACCACAGTGTTTATTTAGAGGAAGAATTCCTGCAGAGAGACAGGATATGGTGCGTGCACACACACACAGACCCAAACAGAAATTCAGAATGCATCGACATACATATTACATACTTACATATTGTAGTATACGTATACTTTTCACACAGGGAAGTGAGTACAACGCCTACTAAGCCCATAAAAGATAAAGTATTTGCAAGACTTCGCTCGTTTGAGGTTCACTACATATCATTATGAACACGGTGCTGTATGATTACTCTGCTTTGTGCATATGTCTGTTTGCCAACACTGTTATGCTTAAAGAAAGAACATAACTACTGACCAAATGATAAACATGGACCTAACTGTATTTCTGCAAGGACTTACAGTAAATCATGGATACTGTTTATTCAACAATTAGTCTGCCAAGTATTGACATTGTAACAAGACACCTGTCTACTTAGATATTTCATCTATAAAACTAATGAGCACAGCTGTTCACAGGCAACTGCACATATCAAGTCAATGTTCCTTTGTCTGATGGATGTTTCTAGTTTAGTTACTGCTGCGTAACTGGCATCTCAGAGTCAGTGTTCTAACTGCTCCAAGTGCAACTAGATTTATTTCAGAATGTAACAAGCTTTTATGCATAACCTCTGTTTCTGCACCTTCAGCTTCAATAGCTGGCAGGAACCTGCCTAATAATTATTAAGACTTCGCTGCACAGCCCATAAAAAACTAAAGTGCTTTGCACAAGCTGATTTCTGTAAGAGCTGAATTCATTGTTGTGGAAGCCACATGGTGCCACTTTAAAAAGACCTTGGAGTCTCATTTACAGTCTGAACAGGGATATGTGATAGGTTGGACGTTGGGTTAAAAAGGGACAGAGCACATAACGGAATGTCTAAAAAGGGCCATTTTGCTGTTCTAACAGTTGTGATTGCTCACTTAGATCAGACAAATGTTGAGTGTGTGCCATCGCTGCAACTGATAATTCAGGTCTGCAGAAGCTCTTTTCGCACGGTGATAGTTGCTGCTGTCAAGTTCTGCTCAACGGGGGGCTAATCATCATTACGATTCATTATAGGATTGATTGTTGTCAATTTCCCCCATTCCATGTGCACATGTGCGGTTTGTTGTTCTGTCTGTTTCTTGTTCGCTTACAGTAAATTGTTACAGATCGAGTGCGGAGTCAGGAGACTCTAGCTCCTTCGAACCTCCTTTCAAACCCACGAACCCTCTATGACAGTGCTCATCAATACACTGGTAGCAAGTGAACTCCCCAACACACAGTACAACAAACACTAGTGTCAACTCTTACATACCTACCTACCTACCTATACTTTAGACTTAGTTACTATGGGGGAAAAAAAACAGAGAAGTTGATATAGTTCTTTTAAATAAGGACGGTAGGGTGGAGCAAAGCCCTTCTTACTCTCCATGTGGATTGTCCATCTCCAAATATCCTTAACAGAACAGAATTACTCAACGATCCTGTGCTGCTTGTCAATGCCAGCTTTGAAACTGTTATTGCTAAGAACATTTTCCATTGCAGGTTCTGGCACATGATAGAAAGACACAGTAAATGTGGTTTATCTATACGATCGGGTCAACGAAGGAAAAAAAACAGAATGACTCTCAGCATCATGATATGAAGTACAGCTGTACTTTTTTACCGTCATATATTTGAAGAGCAGGGGAGTCTAGCTTCTCGTTTTATTCTTCTTGCTTTTGAAAAACTCCACATTTTCAAAACGTATGTGAAACTGTGCTCTTGGCGAGAAGTCAGGAAGAAGATTTCAGGAGAAAAAAAGAACATGAGATGTTGTAGGATGAAAAGACTTGGAGACTGACACTGCTTAGGCTCTTCAATCGTCTTCCTTCACTTCCAAACTCCGTAACAATGAGTGGACCTAGTAGGGATTGGTTTTATAAGGTCAAAATGTGAAGAATTTTATGCAGAAAGTGCACTTTCAACGAGAAAAAGACATATCAGAGCGCTGAAGGTTAATGTTATTCCGAGAAGTCATTTTGACACACAATGTAGTCCACGTTGGAACGGTAGAAGAATGTTAAGGACTCCAGGTCAAAGTCCACACACAAGCTTTACTGAAAAGCTGCAGAGAGACCATTTTTGGTTTAAGTTCTACAAAAGACGTCTGCCAACCTTCTTCGACTTTTTTGTGGCTGAATTTCCTTGGAATAACTTCACTCGTTTGTTTCCACCCAGCACTTGCTATAATCCAAAGTCTGGACAAGTTCCCAGGATAAATCTGTACAAATGTGTTATACGCTTAAGTTAATTTATTTATAAACCTGTGCAGCACATAAATCGTTAGATCAGCCATATAGTCAAAAACATTAATATACGTCAATGCTGGCACAATGTAAAGATCAGATTCTTGACAAACAGGGAAAGGTCGTGTGTTAAAGTGCTTTTATAATAGATATAATTCAGTTAAAGTATTCAGTTGTTTTTCATAATAAGGTCATGTGCAGACGATTATTCTTTCCTGTACTTTGCATTTATCACGTACGTTGCTGCTCCATCTGTACTTGTCAGCCGTCTCAAAAAGAGCTGCTCATTGACTGGTGTTTCAATCGCTCGGTCTGACTGGAAACACAAGTGTTGTACTGCCTTGTTAAAATGACTGACAGGCGAGAAACTGGACATTTTACTTAAAAAGAAATAAACCTTTGTCGAATATCTATGAATATAAAACCTTTTTCAGCTTTGATATAAGAGCACATTAAACATTCAGTTTAATAAATGTAATTGTTTAGGTTATCCAACCAACATAAAAGATCAATAAGCCTGTGGCTGGCCATGAGGTGTGCATGAGTGCAATGTATCTGGCTTTAGGTTTGTACATTGCTAACAACATCAGCCGCTCTCTCTGGCTTATTATTAAAATATGTCCATCCTTATCTCTCTTGTTCACCTTCTCGGGTAAACAGAAGCGAGCATCATGTAAAGGCTGCCACTTTTCCTGAACCTCAGGCTTGAATCATATCAACTTCTACCCCAGTATCCTTTTCAAAACAAGTTAGTAAAATATTCAAAGGCCAGAACATCTAAATGTCGACAAATCAAGTCATGACAGTATGTGATAACTATGACAGAACTGAACAGCATTGAGTGGAGACGTTAGTTGCCTCTTTACAGTTGTGTTTTTGTCTAATTTCCTCTGCCTACGCAGCACAACACAAAACCAAAATAAAGCAGCAGATGCCTCTTCAATTTGCATTTTCAACATATGAGAAAACAATGAAGCAAGACCATTAACATGGTAATGTGATTGCAGCTGAACTGTGTAAACTAATTATTGCAAGCTGAAATTAAAATTTAAAATGTAATAACTGCTGTGATTTTTAATTTCCCCTTTCACAGCATAATTTCTCAAAACAATCAAGTCTCAGGGAAAACATCAAATACATGTCAATTTCAATGCAAAATATAGTAAATATGTCATTATATGACATTACCTAATGTTTGTTTAATTTGTGAATTTGTATAAATATACTTTTTTGAGGCATCCTAGTGTGAAGCAACACCAACATCGACACACATTTAATATATACATATTTAATAGTGTACAGCATTAAGCTGTTCTCACCACTGGGCTCTCCATGATGCCTTTGAGAAAGATAAGGTCCAGGTCGTTAGCAGTAGTGGAGCTTGTGCTGTCACTCAGCGTGTCCAGGGCCTGATGCATAGCTGCAGACAAAAAACACAACAACACACAAAGCAAAACAAAGTTTATTTCAACCCGTTCCCCTCCCTGTTTGACAGTTACCCAAGGGAATTCGATTGAGCAGATCCACCTTAGAGAGAGAAAAATAAAAGAGGGAGAGAGTGAGGGAGAGAAAACAATTTTACAGTAGTTCCCACTTTATTGTTGGAGGAGGGAGAGGAGATGGAGACTGCCTCACATCCTTTCCCAGGCAATTTCACCTCTGTCACTCACCCTCCTGTTAAGTCTGTCAGATGCGACAATATCTTTCTCACACAACTCCCGACTTCCTCCCTCCTGCACCCGTTCTTACGCACAAACAACTTAACAATGAAGTTACTGAAGTTGATGCGAGAACAAACACTAAATGTAAATGTTGTACATGTCAACAGTGATTTCTTAGCTTGGCGATATGGGGAGCAGGCCTGATGATCAAGGAAATACAAGCACGCACACACATACATAGCCTTAATGACGTATGGCAGTGACCAGATTACTCAAGGAGGCCAGTGAATCACCAGCTGCAAGGTGGCACCAATAATTTGATGAAGGTCATGAGAGGTTCGACTTAATTTCAAAACATCTTCACCAACTTAGAATGCGATGCATTCAAAGCGCACACCTACCAGCAGGCATAAATCACAGGAGACGTGACTGTCAGAAGAGCGGGCATTTTTATTCCAAGGGAATATTTGTCTGCTGTAATTTACTCAACAGACATGGAGGCTTTTGTTTTTCGTGCTAAAAATACCCAACACTGGCATTTTTTTTTTTTTTCACGAAGGAAGCAGACTTGTAGTCTAGCAGAGCTCCTGCACAAACCAATTCATGGGTCTCATGCCCCAATAAGGTCATGACAAGACTTTAAAGGGTGGTTGGTCCAACGAGGGAGCTGCAGACTGTGGTCCAATTACTTTTTATGAACTAACTCACCACACACGCATGTAGCTTTTATGCAAAGCAAAAGGAAGATGAAGATGCTGAATGTTTGAACTGGCATTAATAACACAATGACTGCAGTCCTTGCGACGTCCGAATTGTGATGTATTTTTACATGTACACATCCTGTACAACCATTTACACACAGTCATCAGGACAAGGTGCTTTCTGCAATGTGGTGATTATACCGTACACCCGCCCTCCCCCAATTAATTTAATAAGCAAGTTGAATAAAAGAAATTAGTAAAGCCTTCTGCAGTGAAGTGTTTCTCTTCTATTTTCCCACAGAGCCAACACCAGCTCTGCTCCAGCAGGACAGTTGCCAGATTTACACCTGGCAGAGAATATCAGACCAGCAGGCTCGCTTGACAGGACCTGCATAATTCTCTTTAATCAACACAACTGTATGTCAGCTCAGTTGCAACACTGGTACTTTTCCTGAAGTTAGTTTGCGTCTGTTTTGCCGCGTGTACTGCTTTCCTCTCACATACTTGTGACTACGGCCCCAGGCTGACCCAACGCTCACTTTCTCCCTCTCAAGGTTTGCGAGCATGCTGCGAAAAAGCCAGTTCTCCACTGTGCATTAAAGATGTTGAACAGGAAGAGTCTTCCTTCGTGATTAGACATTCTGTGAATTGACACTCTTTGCAAGTCACAAAGAGATCATGAGAATGTGTGAAAAAAAAAAAGCTGGCGAATCAAAGCCATTTTCCAATGCCGAGTACGCCTGGAGTCATTTTATTATTCATAGAGATTATTAAAAATCCAACTTGTCCTCCTCCTCAGATCTCACTAACCTTCTCCTCGTTACATATTGTACACAGGTTGCTTTGCTCAGTCCCATTTTTACTGAGCAAGGGCAACGGGTCATAGACTGAATGTCAAATAATAGTAGTAATAATTAGCTTATTTTCAATCTGCAACTTTCTTCTGAAAATATCTACCTTTTTAGCATTCAGGTTGCGTTTCATCTCTGTCAAAGTCTCTCTTTGCACAAACCTTTAATAAAACCGCAAAGCGCAGATTATACAGCACTTTTTAATGACACAGGATTTATTTTTAATTCTGTTCATGTCTCATATCAGCTCCAAAGTTGCATAAGGACAATTGTGTAATAATACACTCATCAGGTCTTTTTCATCCTCTGAGTCTTTACAGGTGAGAACTCAGGTGGAAGTCATTTTTCGCTTCAGTGAATCCAAATTCCCCATACTATACACTGTAAATTGATCCCACTAGAGAACATCCATTTAGCAGGTGAGGGCTTAAGAGAACAAAAAAGGACTCTGGTGTGCCAAAAGACCAGCCACATGTACGTCATGTCCTCTACTCTTCCAGGAAAGCATGTCATTCAGAACCGGTTTCACGATTAAAGTGGCTTTTTTAAATAATTGACAACGTTGCATCTACTAGATTAAAAGATGTAAGAGGGTTTCAGATAATGACGAATATGCAATTTTGGCTCCCAAAAAACTGAAATGCTCAAACATTTACATACCATATTATTCCTGAATCCACACTCTATGAGAATTACCTGCCTTCTGGCTTTAACGGCTGCAGAGGAGATGTGATGACAGAGAAGCCAAATTAAAGGTGCGTTTGTCTCAAAGTCTCATGCGAGCATCAGTTCACCTCCAAGGAACATTACAATTAAACTCAATGTCATGGAGGCAGCCAAACAATCCGGGCTGTTATTGTTTGTGGTTAGAGCACAGTGGGGGAACATGAACCTCTTAGCCAGCACTTAGTGAAGGTTGTTCTGTTGCTATGGAGCGGTGGTTAGGGAAACACAGAGGATGGAGAGGGCAGCTGAGGGGAGGCTGGAAAATGGAGAAAGATATGTGGGAGAGAGGTAGTTGTGGTCCAGGCTGAATCCTCATGGGGTCTTACAGTACAGTACACAGCTGCAAGACTGTGGTGATAAAAAACAATCTAGTCTGAAACAGTAAATGTTCTACCCAAAACAACGAAGTAACTAAAAACAGCAGTTGTGTGTCGAACAGTAATGGCTCAACTTGTAATGTCACCATTGGTGATTAATCAGGACTCTTTATGGTTAAGCTCTTCAGTGACTCCTGCTTTGTTCTGATAATTTTCTCATCTTCTTGGAAACACTACAGCTTTGTTTCCCTCTGAGACTATTAAGAGAGAAAAGAGCACGTTGAGGATCTAAATGAAAGATGATTATTTCAACTATTTTGGCATGTCAAAGTCACCTATATAATAAAATACTCTCAGGCTTTCACAGGCATTATTCAAGACTTTAAGGACACATTTACATTGGATTCTGCTCCCTGCTCTGCAGAAAAATACGATTATTACCAATCCCTGAGGTAAAAGATGAACGATAAAGTCAGTATGGGGGAAGCATGTTGAATGGCAGTATATTCAACTGTGGTGTATAAACGACCTGATTATTCATTTAAAAGTAAAGTCTGAATAAAATGTTTGTTTGTTAATGCTCAAAATACCTTATAGAGGCTTGTTTTAAATTAAAATAATAAATTTCTAAACAAGCAAAGTCACAACGGGCAAAAAACCCCCAAAACTAACAATTATAATTGTTCAATGCAGTTACTATAAATGTTTAAATCCATTTTAAGTATAAAAAGACTACTGTGAAATACAGTGGCTTCATACTTTGACACATTCAATTGTAAATAGTCTTCAAAATGTTTTGTTTGCTCTGGGAAGTGCCTACAGTAGCTTGTTTAAACCAATGTGAAGAACTTTGTGGTTATCTCAGTACTTGAAACAGCAGCTTTTAGGGCTTAATTGCTTTTTATCCCTGTCTGCACACTACATAATCATATTTGCATCATTATTTTCATACTTATCTACCACCAGTCTATCACCTACAAATTTTGTGAACGATACAACTTAACAGTGCAAGTTTTCTGAAGCACAGAGACGAAGCGGTGTAGCATCTAAACTGTAGGATTATGTCGTACGACATTGCTGTCAGGTTAATAATGGTCACGGTTTATTATTTTCACACACAAATCTGGTATATTATGCTATCGTTACAATCGCTGTAACGGTTTGTTTGACCATCCCATGAAAGGCAACATTTCCACGTAGAACACTGTAACCCTGAGCTCCTCTCTCTCGGGTAGCCAGTCAAGAATTTAAAGCTGCCATAATGCCACCCATTCCCCATAGTGATGCTTGCTCCAAGCTGGCATAGTATAGGAGTGGGCTGGACTGCTTTATTAGCTATCTGAAGGTCACTAGCAAACAGCACTTGTGATATGTGTTGACATTTTGCAAAGGCTCACCCACGGCCACACAGACTCTGGCCGAGTGATAATTTCACGTGAAGTTTTTGGGGGAAACTAACATGAACAAGCGCGTTGACTGAAGTAGATAAAAATGTTGATGTTGACTGAACATCTGTTCTCAATGCAGCGGGTGCATAAAAGAACAAACAATGGTCAGTGTGTGCTACCAATTAAATAATTGTAAGAGTCATCACACTATGAAATATCCTCAGCCAGAACAGAACTGAACTCTCATTCTCCAGAAACCCAGTGATTATCTTTGACAGCCTAATCCTTAAACAGTGTACTCAATGATCCATCATCTGTGTTTGAACACTGCTTCATTAGTCCAGTAGGCACACAGAATACTCCTCTGATAATGTGAGGGTTTGATGGGAAGCCACTGTATAACAGTGTGTGTGCGCAGAGAGGTGGGGGGAGGGCAGAGAGTTATTTGAAGGTTGCGAGTCTGACACTTCCACGCGTGCCATCCCTGATCAGAACACTGTTGCATATGAATGACCCCCCACTTACTCAACATGAATGTACAATGTACTAGAGGTCTCTGTCTTTGTGCATCTGTGTTTGTCTTGCTGTTTTCCACATTCACACAAACATAAACACACATGCTCTGAACTGACAGACATGAAGCAAATGCTTTGACATGAATTGTGATTCATCATGGCTGTCACTGCTGTCATGTCGAGCCACATTACAGAGCACGTTATACTGTGTGACATGCAGAAACCTTGACAATGATGTAATGATGCTTCTAAGCACAACTGATTTACATGACGCATCTAAACCTTTGCATTATTTCTTAACCCCATATCCTGTAACCAGTAGTATTTAACAATGTGTTTGTGTGCTTATCTGCGCACTCAACCCAGACCTTCACACACTGATGTAAAAGTATGTATAACAGATGTGGACATTTACACCATGTTACTACGCAACTCTGTGCAATAATAATGAGCTACATTAATTATGAAACACTGAAATACTTCACTGCCATGTGAACAAATAGATCTGTGTTTTACTATTCAGTATGAATGGGCTCTAGCTCCTTTAATGACTTATCTTTCATGTGAAAGTGAACCCCTCTGTCTCCCACCCTCCATTGTTCTCAGTCTAACAATAAGGAATCTATTTCTAAACTAAATCAAAGAACATGAAGCATGTTTTCATCACGGTTACAATATCCTTTGGTGAATATTTAGAGGCACCTCGCTGTCGTTTCACATCTTCCTTGCTGTGTTTGGATGCTACTGCCTCAGATTCCTGTACATCACATACTGCCCTGGGTCCTAATGTGTCTTTCCTCGTCTTCATCACACTCTTGAGGTTTGTACCAGCGCATCAGGACCAGGTGCAATGCGAATTTAAAGCCACAACTAGCCTGCAACAAACATACACCTTTTTCAAATTTTGCCTACTTGGTTGCATTTTAAAATCAAAAAACAAACATCAAATTTCAGCTTCTGTTGAAGATATCTGCCCTGACATGCAGCAAAACACATAGCTGGAGAACTCTCGTTTTTAAACACTCACACACCCAGCCTGTATTGACCTGTTCTTACCTTCTCCCCCAAGCCTGATTTCCAGTCCCTCCAGTGAGTTGGCCGAGTCCCCTTCCTCAAGGGAAAGCCTTCCAAAAAGGCTGCCAGCCATAGTGATCTACACCTCACTACACTCACAGTAGCACACCCAATACTGTATCTGAGGAAGACAGGTCTCCCTTTCGCTCTCTCTCCCTGTCTGTCCCCGATTCTCTTCCCCTTCTGTCAAAGCAGCTCCTCGCTCGCCCCCCCCCCCCACCTCCACCTGCTCTTGACGTGAATGTGTATAAGATACGCCTGGCTGAGCGCCTCCTCCTCTGCATGAATGAAAGGAGACGAGTGAGGTTTGTGGGCATGAGCAAGGAAGGTGAAGGGAGGGGAGTGAGCGAGTGGGGAAGAAAGAGGGAGGGAAGTATGATGCTTTCTCAAGGAGGAGGGAGAAAAGGAGGCGATATTCCCTCCAGGCTTCCCCGTGGGGGTTAACTAGGGGAAATTGCAGCAGAAGGTTGGCTTGTAGGAAGCCGGCACAAATGAGTGATGACCCTCTACACACTGGTCTTACAATTGGCAGTTACTGGGAAATTAACATTTATGCTTCCCTCAACTTGCGTAAATACGACTGAGCTACTCTGACAGGAGATGGAGAAAAATCCAAAACATTAACCCGACTCTAACCCTTCTCCAAGCCTGTGCAAAAATAGCTTTTCTGAACTTCTGCTTTCCAAATAAAAAAAGGACATCAATGGTTTACAGAAACTATTTACTGGGTGTTACTAAAAACGCCAGTCATCAAGACTCAGCCCTCAGCCAGAGTACAATTCAGGACTGACTGACAGCACACAAAGGGACTCAACACATATTTTAACTCTCTGAGGAACTGATTTCCTCCTCCTACCCAGCTCTTGCAAATTATTTCTGAGCCATAACAATAAAGCTTGAGTTAGATGTTAGCACACTGCCAGATAAGAGGAGCATGTCAAATAATGTGATGGAACAGCATTTATAATATTTTAGGGACAAATAGGCGTGTATTTAATCCTAGGATCTGACTTTTCTATCAGTTTAGTTAGCCTAGGAGTTGCATCTTTCTATTGTTATTGCATGTTCTGTGGCTGCCATTTTTTCAGATACTGAGGTTTTCTGCACTGTTGAGTTGGAAAGACCAACTACAACATATTTACTTTCACTACCTCTTTCTCAGCAGCCTTGAAGTACAAACTGTTACCAAAAAAAACATAACCATGGAAATAAACAGTCCTACTGTAATAGCCATGAATGCATGTACATGAGCGTTTGTACCACTGGTGGTGCAGATTTTGATGTGCATGGAAGTCTGCAAAGGACACAACAGCAAATCTTCTGAGGCGTGACTGATCTAAGAGTTGAGTTTTAGTGCTCCATTAGCCAGCTCATTTAGTCACATTAGAACTTTGGAGATGAGATACATGTTCTGAGTACTGAGATAACCGCAAACCCTTCAGGGTCTCCTCCCTCTTGCTTTCCTCCCCATCACTCTCTCTGTAAGATACACACACACACAGATGTCATAGCGAGAACAAGCCACTTACCGGAGTCAGAGCTGGATGTTGCCACGGGCATTTTGAAGATTCGTTCCTTTCAGTATCCTCGACGAACTTGTTAGGTCAGCTACAATGGCAGAGAGCAAAAAAGGGGATGCAATGAAAACAACTGCATTGTGAACAATGCTAACTCCCCGGTAATGAGGCAGACGTCTGACAGGGATAGAGGGCAAAGCTATGTTGTTAAGCTGAGGTTTTTCAAGTTCAACCCAGAGGCATCAATAGAAATGTTAAGGCAGCTACATGTTTAACAAAAAGGCTTTTCAGCCATAATCACAGTCAATGGACCTACACACAGAGCTTATGCCCAATTTGTCTAAACAAGCTCCCACACAAGACAAACAGCATCTAACTTTGTTAATGGCTAAAAATAGAGAAGCCAGTTGCTCTGGTAACACTGTTTTAGTCTGTTTTTAGACGCTACGTCCGTAAGGGATGCTATTAACAACAGTTGGAAAGATTAACTGAGCGGGTTGAGTGAGTGGACAGGCCAGCTAACATTAGCTTAGTGAGGATCTCTGTTGATCCTAATTGATCCATTTAACATCAGGCTGCAGAAAAAAAAAGCAACAACAATCACAGGTTTAAGAATAGAAGACTAAGCTTCTGTTGTCTTTAGGGAAGACAACAGACCCTAAACGGGCTTATCAGGTCATGTGCAAGTGAAGCACACGCTGATGTGAGGAAAATGATGTGAGGAACATATGCAAAACATGAAATTCCCTAAACATGAGCACAAAGTTTACAACAAACTGTATCTAGAGGGTTGAGTGAGTTAAGGCAACGTAGAGAGAGATCATACACGAATAAGGGTGACAAAGAAAACACAAAGCTGGTTCAGGCGAGACCCTCTTACCTAAGATGCTAATTCCTGGTTGCCATGACAATAGCAGCGCTGTGGTGGCCGATAACCAGCAATGTCACCACAGGGTCATTGTGTGTGACTGTGTGCGTGTGTAAACATAGAACTCGTACTTCAGCCTCATCACCCCTAATCGCATTTGAAGCCTTCACACAATGTTTCCAGCATTTGAGGAATTACACTAACTGGCCAAACGGGGGCACTACCACTAACAGCTAAATGACGTTATTTTACATAGACTCGACTCTCTTGATGATGTTGGTCCTTGGCCCTAGGAAGACATCTTCTGGCCCAGGGGTATGTGATTTTATTAAACAGACGCTGAGTGGAGAAATTAAATTATTCCTTAATCCAATATGTCCAGGTTTGCATTTTAGTGTCATAATTAGGGGGCTACGATGAGGCCTTTAATGATGCATACCAGCCCCCAAGTCTTGCCTCTCACACTGCAAAAGGACAGAGCTTGTTAGATGTATGTAGAGACCACAAGGCAGCTAAGAAGTTAGAGCCAGCTACAGCAGAGCTTGGCTGCTCTAGAGCTGGCCTGGCGCACTGGGGAAACTGGGAAGTAGGAGCAGAGGCAGGGTAAAATTAGCCAAGATCTAATGATTGGCTTGGTAACCGGTTGCATTGTTGTAGAAATCCCAGGACGTGTAATGAGCACTGCAACCACTGAACAAGATCTACAATCAAAGACTGGTACTTACAAATACTGTTGAGCCACGATTCCTGCTGCAGAACAATCTTTCTCCTCTTGCCCAACCAACATAGACACTCACTTTAGTGCAGGAAGTGAGCCGCTCGATAGCGCAGCTGCCATGACATCATATTTGCAGACCGGCAATCATCTCTGCACTGTCAGTTTATTAAAACAAGAGGCCAGCTGTGTGCGCATGCTTTTGCTGATCTATTTTTACATTTCTAGTTCAGATTCTTGCACCATTAAATAGCCCAAAATTCCAGGTTGTTTTGTACTAAAAGTATCCTTCAAATTCAAAAGCAACATCAGTTATTAGCAGCGATTTTGCATAATGAAAACTTTCTCCTATGAAGCCTTACATCAGAAGCACAGAAGCCACAGTATTTCTTGAATGATTGTGCGTGCAATAAAACTATTACTAATAACAATCCTTCTCCAGCAGTGGTTGAGGTAAGGGTCTATTTCTTTTGGAGGTAGTGCACGTAGACATTAAAAAATACAACTGCTAATAAAGTGAGCATCCAAAGACATATTGCGTTGCATATTTCAGCCTGGAGCAGTAACAAGTGATGGCCCAGGTGTTTGTATAGCAAGTGTAAAACGCCTTGAGCTGTGAGACTGCATGAGCCTGTAAACATGTTCACACACACAGGCACATGCTCCAGCGACCAAACAAGTCTTAATCCACATATGCGGGTGGCGTCAGGCCTAAAAATAACCATGCTCCCACAGGTTCAGCTCCACTCATTACTTTACAAGGGAAACTGTCGTATCCAAGACAACCGTGAGCAGCTCTTTGCGTTTCTGCCGGCGCTTTACCATGGCAACAAGGGAAAATGCGTTAAAAAAAAAATAAATAAATATGTTGGAGCTAAAACTGGATCAATTAAAAGGTTTGAGCTACACCTTAAAGCAGAGCTGCTCTTTATTTGATAAATGTAACACTTCATCAATTCAGCAGCCATAATTTAGCCTTTTCAGAGCTACTGTGTAAGCAAATTAGGCACAACTAGATTCCAAACCTGTTGTCAGACAAAAATAAATAAATATATATATATATATATATATATATATATATATATATATACATATACACACACACACACACACACACACGCACACACACACACACACACACAGTGCGTGTAAAAATTCAAACGTGCAGGTCTTTTTAAAAAGAGGATCAATTCAAAAGCAGCTTAAAGCAAGTCAAGGCTGCAGGGTTGAGTGATTTCAGAAATAAAGCTGCATGTGTGTTAACACTAATGCATGCAGAAGGATGTGTGCAGCCTCAAAAAAGAACCTTGACGTATTGAACCCGGGCACATTATATTTCCTACAGGTTATCTCATCATAAATGATTAAGCTCAGCATTTACAAGCAAATATAAATAATGAGTGATGCATGTGCAATTCTAAAACGTATATTTCTCTTGTGAAATCCTTCACATATCAGTACTGTGAATCGTCCTTCTCCCTCAGCTGATGCAGAGCGTAATTAGTATAATTAGAATCAAATGTCACGTATGCATCACCATGTTGTGCTCAGGGCCACCCAGGGGAAGCATTTACAATCACCACCCTGCCTGGTTTATATTAAAGGTCCCTGCTCCCATTGTCACTGACGCAGCCTCGGTGGCAGACAGAAAATGAATGTCACAGTTTCAATGTCACTCAAATCTGTGTTGGTAGACACTCGGTCGGGACACTAGGCGTTATACATACACTACTAAATCAGAACAGTATAGTTTTACAGCCACACTAGCCGTCCAGTTTCAGCTAAACGTAGGTAGCAGTTCATGCATTTACCATCCTAGCTACCACTACTAGAACGGCTAAAGGATCAAGATCGTCTCTTAAACATTAACGCAGGACGTATGCATCTATGCTGAATAATGTAAGCGCGTCTACCTCTGTCTAACAAGGCCTGGTCCGCAAGGCGTGAGGTGGCAGGTGAGTAGACTAAAGGAGCAGGACATTTTTAAAAAGAACATCACAGTGACGAGAGAAAAGACGCTGAGGCTGTGTGAACCCCGCTGATTAATCTCTGTGAAATCTAGTGTGGATGGTCTCTGAAGCCTTTCTCTCTACTGCACATTAAAATTCCAGTTTGATTTGGTAATTAATCAGTTCATCAAAGCAGTTTAAGTGAGCAGTAGCATGGTCCGTCTTAGAAAAACTATTGTCAAATTAAAATGGCCTGAATGCCATTTGGCTTTCACTGTTAAACACTAGTATTTTCTAAGGTCACATTATCTATGCTGCCATTTCAACCAATTAAATATTAGATACCAAATGGATTTGAATACTTCTAAAAAATACGCAGCAACATATAAGTTTTAAGTGAATGAGGTCTAACTTCAAGCTCTTCTTTAAATGGTTAAAGAAGTGTTGAGGCAATTTTTCTGTTGAGGTAAACCAGACATTCTGATCTTGCAGCCAATCCCCAAAGCTGCCAGTGGCAGAGAAATTTATGGTAAACCTCCCACTTCCAAGACATAAACTGATAAGAAGGCAGAAGTTTCTCTAATCCAAGTCAAAAGCTCTTTGAAATGAGACCTGTCTAAGTGTGGTTTGATATGAAAATCCAGCAGAGCGATTTTCATTTTTTATAAGTTACTCTGACGGTCTTTAGGAAAACCGTTATGTTTCTCGTGATAAAAGCTTTGGCTTCAGAAGACTTCTGCAAAAAGAACAACATTCACTGAACAGCACATTTCTTTGCACAACTGTTCTTTTTGCACCTTTAAGACGAACATTGCAGAATTTTTGACCATTTAAGAAATATTTCTCTCAGATTCTGTCCAGCACTTTATTTATGCTGGATTTACATTTTTAATTCTCTGTTATCAATACATTTAAAGATATATATTTCTTTACATGTCAACTGTAGCCCTGTTATTATAATGACCTTCAAAATATCCATCTTCCCACATAGACCTCGTGTCCTACCTCTCTCTTCTAAAACAAACTAATTACCATCCTGTTGGCAGGCATCATGAAAATACTGCACACTGTGATACAATATCCTCCTGTGACACATTTTAGGACAAAAGACTTTTGCTTTAATTGATCTAACTTTAAGCAGTGCTCAAAATAAAACAAAACACCTCCAGTATGGTGAATGAAAACGGTGGGTCAAATATTATCACACTACTACTCAGTTTTGGTTTGGGTCCAAGCTTGAATTTAAGAAAAAAAAGTCTCATCTTAAGTGAGTTTGGCTGGAGATGGAACAGAAACAGAACGTACCACTGTTCATGAAGAGACAGTTAACCTGGACTGGACGCTTATGGATGTTTCACTGATTAACTCTCAGTTTGCATGAATTAGATTCGCACGTGTCCGACACACGTCCGCACCTGTCCTCGTCTTGAGCCTCACGTGCTCCAACATCTGTGCACGTCTTCGAGCGGGCATGCGCAATATCGACGAGCAGGTGCATGACGTACAGGGACCGCGCTACCCTTTGTTAAGAACGTTACCGTTTGATTTAACTCCCAGCACATAGAAGCAGAACACGCTAAACGCATTCTGGGTTGGAACAGGTGTAAACAGGACGCGTCCCATTATGTTAGCGTGATCAAAACAAAGCACGCGGCTCCCGGTCGAGAGAAAAATAAGGCGCACGAGCCGGTATCGGAGGCAACTGCGTAGACCTCTCGATGGAATGAGAAAATGATCGATAAGTGGATTATCGCGCGTGTGCGGCTAATAAGACTTAATCCCTGTGGAGCCCCGACTCCAGCAGGAAGAATGAGACGCAAACCGACTCCGTGCTGCCAGTAGGAGGAGGACGGCACCTCCAGGAAAGCCTTCCCTTGGAAACGCTGCCCGCTAACACGCAACGAGAAGCTCGTCTCCTCAAGGGAAATTAGCCAAAAGGTTGGCGCTCACCTGTCAGGTCGCTGTTATCCGGATGCCTCCTCTTCGGCGTGAGACGCAGGTGTAGAGATGCTCGGTACCTTCACCGGTAGACTCGCAGTAGCGGACGGGTCCAACGCCGGAGCCGAAAGCAGCCCACACAAAACTATCTTTACCGAGACTTTAGCTAAAACGCCTCGCGCACGCTCACAAATAGCTCCATTGATTAAAAGCCGATTGGCTGTTGTGTGCGCGCGCTGATCCAGTTCCCCACGGGAGGCCCACGCGGGATTTCTGATAACAAACGCGGCTGCTCGTGCGGTACCTCCGCGTGAAGTTGCTGCCGTCAATATGAAGCCATTCAAGAGCAGCACTAAGACTTATCGCACATGTGAAGTTCCCCAGTGGCGCAGCGACATCTAGTGGCCACGCGAACAGCTACAGCGAAAACCAAAGCTTGGGTGTTTACCTTTACATTTAATTCTTTATTGTAAATTCAGTTTGATACAAATTATATACATTTTGGCCAGAGAACTATAACTACATAGATCAGAAGAGGTTGACGAAGGGAGAGGTTTGCATGCACGTTAAATAATAAAACTTAAAACGTCACAAAGTACAGTGAGGGTTGTGTCTTGACAATCTCAGCGTGTTTGATTTGATTGATGGTTACGTAGAGGGTGGATTTACATCTGAGTGTTTTACCACTGATCACTGTACTCCAAGCTGGAAGAGAGTAGAAAACAAAAGGCTGTTAAATTAAATGACAGCTACATCTAGAACGTTAAAAAAAACGACATTGTGACATTACGTGTGCCCACAATGATCAAAAGCAACATAACCTGTTTCACTGATCTGTCCTCTCCCCTCCCATTCTGCTAATGGCACTTTTATTGATTATTGGTTATCAACAAGTCACTTAGATACACATTCACCACAGAACACAAGCAGAGGGAAGCAGTCAATTCACGCATTCCACAACGCTTTTATTATAAAGTCATGCGTGTCAGCATTAGTGATCGAGCCTCGCTATGTTCTCATTTGTTTCTCTCACCGTGGTTCAGTGTCTTGGCTTGAATCATCCCCAAACAGCAGCCACGCCACCGCCTGCTCCGGGGTCGACCTCTTCCCATACCTGGAGACAACACCGGCAAGTGATGATAACAGCAGCTCAGCATCAACTGCAGATTCAGTTAAATTCTCTCTGTTGTCAGCCTGTTATTCCACTGCCTGCTCTGGTGTGACCCCCAGCAGCTCTGTTATGAATTTCAACTATGGTACATGGTTTTTTTTTTTAAGAATCATCCAACTGTGAACAAGGCCGCACCACCCAGTAAACCGCTGCCTCTCTGCACTTCAGTCATAAATTGGTTGTGTGATAATCTGAGAGAGAAATAACAATGATTTGATTTCACTTTCAGTGTCCAGCCAGGCAAACTCAAAGCAGAAGCTCCTCTGACTCTGTCTCCTCAAGTGTCTTTTCTAAATTGTTTGTCTGGCTACTGAGGAGTGAAGCTGTCTGTGTTTGAGGCATGGAGGCTGCACTGTGCAGCTGAGCGCAGTGGCACATTCAGCCTCTCTAATTACAGAACAGAAGGGGAAACAGTGACAATACATTCAGCCCCATCTCTAGAAAACAGTTGATTTTTCTCCCACTAGATTCTTCCCCAATATCTTTGCCTTACTTAGGGTCTAACAAATGAGAAAAGGTCTCAAAGTTATGATGAAATGCAAACATTAACGTCATGCTCCAACTGCTAAGAAACAAGCCTTGCAGACGTATATCAGAACTTTAAATAACCGTCTGATGAGAACCAGGCCCCGACTGCAGTTTCATGGCTTCTTAGAACAAGCTCAGCAACTTACAGCACAATAATTGGCACAGGGGGATAAACTAAACTAAACCTGCAAATGTGTCCTTGGGTCACTAAGAGTGTGTCTCATCCAACCAGAGGATGGATTATTATTATTATTATTAGTTGCTGTTGATTCTCTGCTTTTCTTTCAGGATTGTCTCATTAAAACCAATCACATCGGATGTTTGAGATCTGGTGGACCTGCCTCACCTCTGTCTGGTGATGAGGTTGACATAATGCCTGACGGCTGCGTGGTATTTGGCCCATTCCTCGGGAGACGCGTTGCTCCCCGGGCTCTCCGGTTTGGGAGGGTAGGCGTCCGCAAAGCTGCTCAAACACACCAACAAGCAGACGACGAGCGCCGCAAGCAGCATGCACGACCTCAGCATGTTGGCCATCTGAGAAGAGAAACGGCACGACATCATTTCTCCAAAAAACAACAACAACAAACAGAAAAACCAAAAGGATTATTTAGCCTAAATTCTCTTCCACTCTACACAAATGCCTTAGCGTTAAACTTGCCTTTTCATTACAGATGCAGCAAAGTAAGAGAGAAGTAAGACAACTTACTTTCTGACAGTTGTGTCCTGGTGTGGTTACTCCGCCGGTGCCTGGTCTTGGTGCGCTCCTCTCCGTTCACTTCATTATATATCGTGGGATGGATACCTGATGCGCGCTGAGTAACACTTAACCACACCCCTTCGCCTGTTGCCTCCGGCGCCGCTGCGCGACGGGCCACTTATCTCAGACTCAGACCCCAACTTCACCACGCGGCTGACAGGAGGTAAAGAAACGGAATAAAGTGGTAACACTGAGTTTAAAATGCCGCTTCCAGCTATTTTCTTTTACTTTGCTTGAGGGAGGCTCCACCCAGCTGCGATGTTAGAATAAAGAGAAAACCTGCAGGACTCTCTAGCAGTTCAGGACCACGAACAGCGCCAGCAGACCTCCATACAATAACCCCCCCCCCCCCGTTGTTTTATGAGCTGAAGCCATAAAACAAAAATGGCCGCTGTTTTATGGCTCCATGGTTCACGCAGGTTAAAGGCAGCCCAATAATCTTCAGCGTTTTACCTTTAAATCAAAGCAGCTCACCTGCCGTCCAGTTACAACCCCCCTCAGCAGGCTTATTGTACTTTGTATCCTTTCTCCTCTGTATGGGTTGAGCACCAACACCCCAAACTGCCAGACCATCAGAGAATAATACCGCTGGCCCTTCATACTTGAAATGATGGCCCGCTCTGCACTTCACAAACCACAGTGTGCTGACAATTGGAGAGAAGAGGGACGAGTGACCCTGCTGTTCTCAACAGAGTGAAAACAGCGCGGCTACAATCACAGCCAGGGCCGTGGTTCTTTTATTTCCATTTCCAGATGCGTTTCCCTGATTTCTGTCAGGTGTATTTGAACATAGCGCACACTGTGTGAAATGCTGTATTCAGAGGAGCATGAGGCACCTCACACACCAAAAAGTAACTTTGTTGCAGTGTTGTAATTAGGCTTATCCATTTGTCTACTCAATGCATAATCATAATCCCACTGCTCTACAGAGGACATGAGATACGCAACCACTAAAACTAGCAGGTCAAACTTTTATTACTATCTCTAAAGAGAGAAACAAATGACGGCCGTTGATTCATCGACATGACGCGTATCTTCACCGTGAATGACGTAGCCTCGTCTGTCTAATCATTAGCTGCAACACCTTTGGCCTTTTCTGGACTCATCACTCCTGCATGCATTATTCAGGTGGTGATAAAGCCTTTATTACAGTCTGAAGGTACGTCTCAGGCTGCAGCATCCACAGATCAATAACTCTATTGTGTTTCACACAGCTAAATGGAAATAGCGGAACGCTGCGGTGGAGTCACTTGTTCTTATGATTGGATTAAATGATTCATGGAGGTGTTGTTGGATCACATTCCACCTTTATGAACCTGTACATGTTGCCTCTGCGCTTTCACATCACGACATAAGCACACACTCGGCCAGAGAGCTTGTATAGACAAATACCTTTCAGGTCTAGTGCTGAGACGGTGACTAATGTGATCATGTTTATGACCATTGCAGCAGTTCCTGTTTATCTTGGATCTTCACGGTCTGCTCACTTCACTTCATGACGCCTGTAGTTATTCCTTATCCATCAGTGCAGGTGCAATGATCTGTCTTTAGTGTGTGTGTGTGTGCTATTTTATAGTCTATACATCTTTTAGTTTACAGTTGTTTCATTAGGTTTATACCATATGTCTAGTTTTCATTGGTCCACATGTTCATATGCTTCATTTTCTGTGCTGCTTTGAATGAAAACTAGGGGATTTTGTGTAATTATAATGAAAATTATTATTTCCAGTGAGTGACAGCAGACATGAAGAATGAGCCATAAGTTCTCATTCAGCATTAATTTACAGACTGGGTATTATTTATCTGTGAATAATATAAGAACACAATTCTATTATTTAGATCTCTCTGGTAGATAGTCATGCAGTTTCTTCATTTTAGTTGTTTAAACATGTGTTGATAGAACATGCAAGAAAGTCCCATCTGTCAATGGATTCATAGAAAACGTGTCCCTGGGCAGGTCATTAAAAGCCCCTCATCTGTCCTATAAAGACCCTCAAGACTGAACGAGACGCAAATACAATGAGGCCATCAAGTTATTTGTGTGTTCATTTCTGGTTGTCATGTCACTCTTTAAATGAAACTCCGCGACTTGTAAACAACAAAAACAGTCACTCATCGGGCGTTTGGGCCTGTTCACCAACTCATCCATGCAGGCAAGAAACACACCCTCCACAATTAAAACACAGGACGTATGTATCTTAGCCACCGAGCTACACAGGCACTGCAGCTTCCATTAGTTTCAAGACATCATGTTCTACACATCTAGAGAATAAAAATCAAAAGGGAAGCCTTCATCATAATGTTTGACAGGCTTACTAATTAAAGACCCTCTCGTGGTGCCGGCAGCAGCTACGTGTTGCCCCACTAGGTTCCGGAGGGAAGTCATGACAGCTCTTCTCATGTGCTGTTTATAGTGTCATAAAACACGATAGGTTTTCCGTTGTCTGTCCCTGATCCCCTGTCAAAAACACAACTTGATTTGGACATAAATCCCCACTGATAGCTTAAGTAGAGCTGCTGCTGCTCCTGTTGACGATAAACAAGCAGTTAAAGTGGCTATGGCCGCGCAATAAAGGCTGGAAGTGGATGCTGATATTAGACTTTGATTGTACTGACCAATTCTGAGCAATTACTGCGGCATTCAACCTGCCATTGAAGGGCAATTAGTGCGCTTTAGCTTTTACACCCGGTTGGTTGAAAGTAACCAAATGGAACCGAAATTGAAAACTGTGGCTTTTAACAATGTGCTTAGTTGAGGGAAAATCAGAAAGAGACGAAATTAAATAATGAGTAAATCATGCCCCCATCGGAGACGTTGATACTGTAACCGTTAACAACATTTAGTTAATTCTACTCCAGTTATCAGCATCTCTGCGTTCACTTTACTGGCTATAAAAGTCAATGGCAAGAAACAACAATGTACACGAGACAAAGTCATTAGTTGGTCTGTTGTTTGTAGGTAAACACTGAGACGGTCTCGGCTCCCAGATAAGCGAAGAAGCGGACACTTAAAGTTTTCACAGTCCAGTAAACCCCAGCTAATGCACTGCAGACGAGCAGCTTGAGCTCCAGCAGAGGGTAGAAGTGTTTGAGCAGCTATCAAGGCAAAATAATAGGACCAGGAGAGCAGTGATGTTAAAAAAAAGTTTTCCTCATCTGATATAGTTTTACCAGCTTTTCCAACTTGTGCTGGTGCTAATGATGGTTGGATGTAGACAATTTATACTGGGCTGAAAACTAGAACACATCTCGACGCTGGGAATCTACTTACTGTAGGTGCATAACTGTCCACCTCACATTTAGCTCTAAAAGCTTTTCTCTTCGCTTTGATAGTAAAATCACCCCATTTCCACGTTCATCACCCTGTCGCAATAAGAAAAGAGGATTACACACACACACACACACACATCCAGCGTGGTGTAAGAGCAATCTCCCAGGAGAATGTCTGAGTCCTTCCTGCCATCGCAGACAGAATGGGGGAAATGATTATGCGTTTTTATTTAGCCTTATCTCCAGAGTGGGGGAGCCACTAATATGAACAGAGTGCTTTTCAGGCTGCCAGGTCTGTTTGCACAACTCAGGAGACAAAACGGGGGCTGATGGCTGCCCACTAGCGCCGTGTGATAATTCATGAGCATGAATGGCTCTAAAAGGGGCCGAGCGTCCGTCAGAAGCACTGAAGATGACTAGTGACCCAGTAATTACATTTTGTCTTCAGAGCTATGTTATAGACCGTTCTGCTTTGGGGGCACAGACACTACATTGACTTTAGTTTTCCTGGAGGTCTATGCAAACTTAAATCTAACCCCCACCTCCCTACTTATCCCTAACCCTCGTCATAACGGCATCATACCCCCCCCCCCCAGTTATTTATCATCACTTTGGTCATCTGTCTTCTGTGGTAAGCCGAGCTGACCAATTACAACAGTATCCCACCAACTGATGTGTTTACGAGCCAGCTTGCAACGGGAGCTTCAGGTAACTCGGATGGATGGAGAGACGCGCTAGAGGGCTCAGGAAAGGTCAGCGATTTGAGTCGGAGCTATTCTCAAAGTCACGACAGATGAAGTCAGGAGGGTGGTGCGCTCATTGTCCCTTCAACGTGTGCGTTGGCGAGAGATGACGCGTCGCTGCGCGTGACTCCACGTACAGTATTTCCTGCCTGGCATGATGATTTCAGGTCTCCTGGGGTTTGAGTCAGCGCAGCTTCACAAGTATCAGTATAAAAGAACATGAAACTGTTTCCTCCCTGAGATCCCATTTCGAAGCCTCTGTGGTTCAACACATACAGTGAAGACACAAATAGCACCAGAATCAATTCTTTTAGTAATTACAGTAAACGAGCTATTGCTATGTGAACTGGGGTGAGTCGATACCTAATGAGCCACCGTTTTCTGAGCCTGCAATACACTGCTGTCTATGTTTACTAAGATTTGAGCTTTCGCGATGAAGGGGAACCTGAGGGTGATGGGTTGTTGTTGTTTTGGCTTGTACCAAAATAACTGGTTGTGGTTTGCCTTGTTTTGGTCCAGCAGCAAACAACCCCACAGTGATGATCTTAATCATCGTGCCTCTCTGGCTTGGAGCTGTGTCTGAGAGGCCATACATCAGCACCAGCTTTGAAAAGCAAGCGGTGCCGCTGGAGCGGCCTGGAGAGCCAATAAGAGAAAAAGCTGCTGTAAGTGACAGACAATCCAGAGCGAAGTGTACAGATAGCAGCAGTCTGTGTTTTCGGCCAGTCCACAGCAACAGCTCTGCTAAACTGTATGAATACACAGCAGCGCTCTGAGCTCATTACAGCCAGGTTAAGATGATAACAAGGCTTCAATAAAGTCAAAGTGTTGATTTTTCATCTATACTGTTAATATACAAAACATGCTGCTAATCTGCTAATGGAAGACGCTGAAATGTTACACTGGATGTGTGAAAAATGTGGTGCTCAAGGGAAATTGGGAAATCATTAAAGTCATTTGAAACTAATTCTCTGGAGAACACAAATGTCTGAAAAAATCCATGACAATCCATCACACAGACAGTGAGAGATTTCATTCTGGACCTAAGACCACACCAAAATTACCAAGCCCAAAGCTACGTGAATAGTGCTGCTCAGAATCCAATATGCACCTCAAAAATTAAGTGACAACATGGTAATATTTATTTATAATATAGTTTCATTTTTATAGTTTATATAATTTAGCTAATTATTTTCTACCAAGGCTTTTTCACTGTGCCACAAAGTCATTGAGTCATCTTCAGACTCCTCTATGCAGCAGATTAAGATGTAGCAAACTGTCCTGAAAGTTTTCATCATCGCTGCCATCTCCATCCTCTGCGGTCCCATCTAACCTGCTAGCTATTTTTAAAAGTGAGATGAATGATGTTAATCAGCACATGGGAGCTCTGTGCATCCCTCAGCTCCAGCTTGTCCCGCTGTAATAAAGCGGTCTGACTGCTGAGTAATTACTCTCATCTGCCTGAGAGGCAAAACCAGACTGAATAAAAGCTGAACCAAAGCACCAACCTCCTTCCTGCAGTTATGATCTTGATGATAAACTGATATTGATCCTGATTAATGACAGCTATTATATCTGGAACAAGGCACTGCTCTACAAAGTATTTTATTCACTTGAACATCATCAAGTGCTGTGTCTGCCACTGACGTTTCCCTTCAAAGCATCAAAAGACACAGTTCAAAACAAAACTAGTAAAACTAAACCAGACCTCAAACATAAAACCAGGCTTAACTAAGAAATATTATTCTGAAACAAACGTACAAACTTAACATGTGCACAAAGCCCATATTTACAGAATTATAACAGGTCGCTGGTCAAAATAAAGGAAGGCTACAGAAATGCTCTCACTCTCAAGGGTTCAGTGAAACTGCGGTGACATTTTAAAGACTGTCTTTCTTCAGGACCGTCTCCACCATCCTCGGTAAGAAGGCTTCCAGGAAATGAAAGAAGTCATGAAAAACTCCTGCCTTGTCGTTAACCGGCTCCAACTTGAGCACAGCCCTTGTGTTTTCTGTTCGGCCCATCATCTGGGGCAGAACCTTGAACTCCAGGGCCTCTTTCAGCTCTGGCTCCTTGTCAGCGATGTGAGCGGTGACCTGGGACTCCAGCTCCGCACAGCTGCCCTCTGGACTGGAGTCTGCATCTTTGATCAGCTCCCTTCTAACTTTCCTCCTGCCAGCCCACACTATGTGCTTCTGCATACAGAGCCAGTGGGGGAATTCAAGCTTGCCCCTTCTTGCCAGTCTGGGCTTTTTGTCTTGGGGCGACACAGAGGCATCGCTGCCAGAAGACAGCGGCCTCTTGGCACCGACCACCACTGCACTCACAGGGCTGGCGTCATATTTGCATTCAATACTGTCACAACTGTCATTTGCTGATGTGTTGAGGGAAGCTGATGTAGTTTCCATTTCCTCTGCAGCATCCATAGCTGAACCTTCGCCAAAGGCAGCATCTGTGGAGGCAGACACCTGACACCTGAGGACATTTTTGAGAACTCCCTCCACGGCAGAGCAAACCTTCTGAAACCACACCAGGCGAAACCCGTCTCCCACCACATGCAGGTGGTTACAGAGCCCTTCAGAAAGTGACGTTGATTTGAAGGGGATGGTGATGGTCAGCTGCTCTGTTTTGGTGAGTGGGACATCCCCATGGGGGGTAAATAAGCGCACCAGCCCCCACGACTTTCCTTTGGTGGATTTTTGCTGATACTGAAGGCTGCGGCAATACTTCTCCCCCTCCTGGCACTCCCTCTGGAAGCTGCGTTGCGAGCGTTCATTTAGGTTTCCCGCTACATTGTGGGAGAGCTCAAACGGGTCCAAGACATTTAAAGGCCCCAGTTTGGGAGCACAGGGAGAGATTTTGGTTGCCTGCTCCTTTTCCGTTCCTACCTCTTCATTCATGCTGAGGAAATTCGTGATTGGGAGTGCATGCCCCTCTCGAACAGATATGACACTACCTGCAAAATCAAACTTTGCATAAAAGGAGAAAAAGCCAGCGAGCAGGGAGCCTGGGGGAAAAACATAAAGATCATGAAAACACTGAGTAACATAAAACACACTACAGGAAATGTTTTACCACGTTTTTTTTAACTACTCTTACTTACAGAGGTCCTGTGTATTCTGACTTTGGGGCACAGCAATAGGTTGACTTGGGAAGGTGCAGTTCCAACCCTCAATTACACAGTGTTCCTCCTCACCTGCAAGTGTTTTAACAAATAATAATCAATGGAAGTGAAATAAACAGCATCTGAATGAAATTACACATAGACTTATTTATTGTTGCATTCGTCTTGTATGGCACTGTCCAAATAGTTTCAAAGGGTTCAGAAAGCAGAACAAACCTTCATAGCTCCCTGATGCTGCTGATGTGCCCTTAACCAAAGGTATAAATAACCACTAAGCTATATCAATATCTATGAGGATGTTATATAGACAAACATAAAGACAATGATAAATCAAACTGATACCTGGCATCAATACAGAGCAGTGATTGCTTGGATACTGACAGTGTCCCCACTGCTTAGCAGTTAGGTAAAGCAAACTGTAAACTAGTGTGGAGCTGCCAGGATGTGAGAGCAGTAGAGCACTTACAGGCCATGTCTTTGAGCTGGACCACTGTTGGGAGGACAGGAGGATCACAGTTTTGAAGAAAGAAGATGATCAGCAGGGTCAGAGCATAATTGTTGAGAAGGGGACCAGCGCCACTAGGATTTCCTACACATCACATGACAAGCGAGACAGGATGACACCAAACCAATAACAAGCATAGTTTTATGAGAAACCCAAAAAAATGCAATGACTACTTGGGGTAAAAAGAAACAACCTGTGACTAACAGAACTGCTGTTATTTGATGTAATATCAGCTTTTAATTTACCAGCGAGCTGTTTCTGCTTGGCCCAGTAGCGTATAGTGAACACTAGAGGTCTCAGCCTCTTCTCCATCCCAGAACAAAGCTGGAGGAAGCGGGTGTTCCTTACAGCAAGTCTAATAGGGAAACAAAGACACAGAGGAAATTATACAATTATTGTGCTACTTGTTCAAGATAAACTGTGGTCGTCATTATTGAGAAATGGTCAGCTGACCTGTTGTTAACAGTGATGTCCCCCTGCAGATTAAGCTCCTTGTGATGAAACTTGACTACAGGAAGTCGAGCACTGCTGACTACATGGACTTTGTGCACACTAGGGACACAGCGTTTCAGAATTGCTGCCACAAGGTCCAGCACCTCAGCTGGCGTGGCCGTGGACAAGTCAATATCAGAAAGGATGGAGTCCTCTGAGCGGCCATCGTCTGAAACGCCCTCCATTGCCTAAAGGAGCAGAAGAAGAAAAGAGGAGCTCCCAACTTATGTCGATGAAACTCTGTTGTTTATGTTCCAAATCATACATTGACAGTGAATTAAAACATTTTGTTTTTACACTTATTTCTGTATATGAAATAAATGCCATACCTGTTCTGTGCTGGACTTCGCTCGGGCCTGGAACACCTTGGTGTTTTCCAAGTCTAAGAATAAATCTAAGTCACAGTAGTGGAATCCAAACGTGTTGACAGATGAACCAAAGGGGAGAATCTGGCTGTCTGAAACCCACCCAAACACAGGACACATAGTAAGAGAGACACCTCTGACACCTAGACAAACTCTTGGTGCAAGGAATTTATAGATCACCTGGAAAAAACTCTATGAACACCTCTTGCAGGAGATTCACCAGCAAACCTCTGGCCTTCTTTTCATTTTCTCCCAATTGAAACCGTTCAACAACATACTGCATCTGTGCATCCACCTGAGGGACAAGAGAAAAACAGATTACAGCCCTTTAATAGCAGCATCATAAACTAGGCGTTTGTTATGAAGTTGGGGTAAAGTCAAAAAGATTGGACAGATGCTCAAACTATTTTATACACTTATTTTCATAAACTGTGTGCTATTACATTGGACGTTTATTTAATATAAAACCAGGAGAAAAAAGATGTGCTGCATTTCACAACTTAGATTGGCATAAATCACATTATTATTTGAAGGAAGGGGATCCTTACAGATGCCAGCTGACACAGCTCAGGTTTGAGACGGTCCAGGACTTGTTGGAGGTTCTTGGAGTCATTCTTGTTCTTAGGAATAAGCTTAAATTCCTTTGTTTCCCGTGGTTTGACGCGCAGCTTCAGGCCCTTCATCTGATGCTCAACACAGGTCAGGGCTGCCTGTATGCTCTCTGTGTCACCAAACTGTACGATGGCGTACACACCCTGAAGACGAAGGGACACAACTCAGCACAACGGCCTCCACTGGTTGCCCATAACTGTGGTGCACAGCGGACTGACCTTGTCTTTATCCATGATGACTTCTGTAACCGACCCAAACTGCCCAAAGTATTCCGCCAGGTCGGTCTGAGTGACGCTGGGCTTGACCCCGCTAACAAACACACTGTGCGCCTCCTGGCTCTTCCTGGTGGCCCGCACAGAGGACAGGGTCGTGTGCTTTCTTCCTTTGATATGCTGCTCGAGGCTCGGCACTGCGGGAACGAGAACACGAACAATACAAAGACAAACGTATGAAGCCTCGCATGGACACTTCACGCAGCGATAACTCGCTCTGCTAAAGTTAATCCGGCCACAAGCACCGGATAAATTAAGATGTTGGTCCCATGACTTTCTCTATATGTCAGAACAATGAAATTGTTGAAACGATGCCGCAGAACTTGTCGCACCACAACTGGAGGGAAGCAAACACAGTAGTTGTCACTTGGGGTGACAGGTAAGAGGCTACGTTAGCTCGCGTTACTTACTGTTTGGTAAGTTCACGTTGCACAGGGCGCAGTGAAAACCTTTCGAGGTCGTTGTTATGTCGCTGTTTGGTTCCATCATGATAACGAACAAAATGCAGCGACGACGCGGGAACTTTATAAACGCCTCGAGCCGCTGGTGAAGGTTGAGGCCGACTGGTCCACGCGCTTCTCAAATCTCCCTCCAGCGACAGCTCTGCGTTTGTTTGCGGTCCTTCACCAAAATCAGTCCGGGTTGCTGTCGCGGTCGATCGCAGGGTTCCTCCTAGTTTCATCATTCACGCGTCAAACTGTGTCATTAGTGTGTTCAGTTAACAATATACACATAAAATAACTTTCAATCCAATCGATATGGGTTTAAACGATCCCGGAAATACACAGCCTACGTTTTGTATGTAACCACCTATTAAAGCAAATGATTTCTATCTCACATGCTTTAAATAATATAATGCAGTTATTTCGTAAATCTGGATGATTCATAGACTTGATAAGAAATCTGATCCACAGTGAGTATAAATCTATGATCAACTCCTTATTCTTGCTAAAAAGCAAGTTACACTAAATTATAATGACACTAAAATACTCTGTAAATGCTTCAAGGTGTTTTTTATCCAGTCTTTCTATCCATGTGGCAAATTAGTAACCACACATTTTAAAAATGAACAGAACAATGGAGTCAAATTTTTGATACAAAAATTTAATAACCACTTTAACCATAAAAATATATGCAAAACCATTACAGCATGTTAAAATGGTTAAACAAGATTTGTTTTCAGTCTACAAAACTTTCTAAAAGCCTTATTCTAAAACAGTAAAAGGTGTAAAGAAAAAAAAAAAGATTCATTTTTAATTAGATTTGATTAAGATTATTTACAGATCTATTTCCTTGGTCTTCCTCTTCGTGTTTTTGGCTGCGTCTCAGCTTCAGCACCTTTCTCAGGGTTCATCTTGCTTGAGGACTCCGCTTCATCAGTGACCTTTGTCCCTCGTCTGGCTCTCTTGACAGGCTGAGCTTCTTCGGTTTTATCTGAGAGGTCCTTCTCTTCAGTGTTGTTGACATCCTTTGCCACATTTTTATTTTCAGCCTCAACTTGCTCTCCAGCTTTTGACTTCCTGCCTCGAACTGGCTTTATGGGTGTTCCTTTTGGAATTTCATAGACTTCCACATCGGTTTTCCACTTCACTGATCGTTTGGATGTTTTTGTATCCTCTACAACACAACTTAAATCTTCAGAGGCGTTTTCCTGGCCACTGCTCCTTGTAGCATTGTGTACAGTGGGCTTTGCTACTGCACGTCTGCCCCTTTTGGCTGGCTCCACTGAGCCAGACTCCAACAGCAGGACTGCAGACGCCGCAATGCTCTCCTCAAGTGCAACAGCTGCGCCGCGACAAGCTCTTTTAGCTGAAATATTTAGTGAAGGCTCCGTTCTTACTCCCCTGGTCCTGCTAGATTTAACCACTGGTTCTGGATCAGTGGTTTGCTGCTCTACAGCCTCCAGGTCATGGTCAGCTTTTCTCTTGGGTACCTCAGCAGTGACTTTACTTTCCACAATTCTTTTTCCTCTTGTGCCCCGTTTGGGTTTGTCAGCAGCAGGGACCTCTTGGACCACAGTGGATTCCACAGGTGTTTCACTCGCAGCTTTCGTCTTCCTCCCTCCCCTCCTGGGTTTAGCAGCCACAGCGGACTGTTCATTCATCATCACAGGTTCAGCAACAAGTGGAACTTCAACTACATCTTCAACAGTTTCAGTGGTTTGGATTTCTTCTCTTGCTTCTTGCTCAGTTTTCCTGGTTTTTCTTGACTTTGCAACCAGTTCTTCCATTGATTCATTCTCTAGCTTTCCTTCCTGTTTGGCAGTTCTTCCCCTCTTGGCTCTGCCTACAGGCATCTCTGCAGTGATAACAGTGTCTTCTGGCACCTTTTTGGCTTCAACCGTACCCGTTTTTTTCCCTCTTCTAGGTTTTTCAACAGGTTGTAGAAGTTGAGCATCAGACACAAGAAGCTGGTCACTCACAACTTCTTTTTTCTCTGGCTTTGGTTGTGGTGGCTCAACTTGAGTTTTAGTTTTTCTTCCTCTAGTTGTCTTCACCTCCGCAGGTGGTGCAGAATCATTATTCTCCTGACTGGTATTTATTGTGGAAGTCTGGTCATTGACGGCTTCAGCTGAAATTTCTTCAATGGCTTCAGGTTGGATAGAGGCACTTTCTTGAGACTGTGCATTTCTGCTTCTTAATGTTTGTCTAACAGCAGGGGGTGCAGTTTCTGTTTTCTTGCCTCTTCTTCCTCTGACTGGAGCAGGGATGGCAGCGTCTTCAGGAGTTTCGGGCACTTTAGATTCCATAATTTTTGCCCTTCTGCCTCTTACAGACTTCTTAACAACAGCTGCTTCTACTTCGGTGCAAGTTACCATCTCCACTTGAGGTAAACTCTCAGTTACAGGTTCCAGAGTAGTTTCCGCTCCTAAACAGAGAAAGTAAACCATATATAAAACCTTAAACAAATTATGACAAACTTTGTTGATTGTTTAAAACTGCAAATGTCCCTTTTGTTGCCATAGACATTCTTTCAAAAATGGCATTTATTAAATACTTTGTTTTATGGGGCGGACAAGCTAGAAATGCAACCGTTTAAAGCAACATGAAAGCAGAGGAACAGATAGTAAGTAAACATAAAGAAGAGTAGAGTACCTTCTGCTTCTGCTTTGGTTTTTCTCCCTCGTCTGGGCTTTGCGGCAGTCTTCTCCAGGGATGCTGCGCTCTCAGCTGCTTTATGGTCGACACTAACTGATACACTCTGTTTAAAGTCAGCTTCTGTTTCAGTAGAAATCTCTTGCACTTCAGCTTGAACTTGAGACGTTTTTTTGGCATATCTTCCTCTTTTAGGCCCAAATGCAACTTCAGAAGCCTGAGCAGCACTTTCCTCCATTGTGAGCTCAACATCCTTGCTTCTGTTTCTTGTCTTCTGTGTAACACCAGGTGGAGCTGTAGTTTGAGTTTTCTTGCCTCTTCTTCCTCTGACGGGCGTATGGACAACAGCATCCTCTGAAATTACTACTACTTGGTGTTTATCTTCACTTGTTTTAGATTCGGCTACCTTTGCTCTTCTGCCTCTAGATTTCTTCTCATGATCAAGAACAGAGCAAACTTCTGTGACTTTTGCAGCTGTATTTTCTGCTTCTAGGTGTTCTTCAGATAAATGATCGACTGTATCCATTTTTGATTCTTCAGCGGGTGAATGCCCATCTACAGCTGCCAGAGTGATATTTTCCATGACACCCTCCATATGGTTATCAACCACTTCACCTGCCTCTGTTTGTAGAGTAGGAAGGGAAAAAAATGATTTTAGTGTTTAGCTTCTGTTGCACTTGAAACAAAATACCAACCTGACTTTACAATAATTATAGGCCAAACTAATAAAACAGCAACGTCCCATGATTCACAATATTTGTGTCAGTCCAAGCTCATACTGCTTCATCTTGAGTAACATAATCCAAGAGAGAACCATTTAAATCTCAAATGTATTTTTACCTTTTGTCATATAAAGTTGTGACATCACAGTATCTTGTGATTCCTCATGGACAATAACTAGATCTATAAAAAGACAGAACATCAGCACATGATTTAAAATGCAATTTACAATCAGTCTGATGACATCTGAGCATTTCCAAAAACCCACTAACCTTCTGCTACAATTATGCCACGTTCTGCGTTAGTTTGGTTTTCAACCTGTTAAAAAAAAAAAAAAAAAGAAAAAGAAAATATTGACAAAGGCTATTCCCTTTTCCATGAACACATGAATCTCAGCTGTTTTAACTGCCAACAATAACTACGCTTCAAAATAGTGTCAGTGATTTATGCTCCAAACAAAACAATAAAATTTGATATCAGTGCTTTCATTATTACCTCATTTGTTTCCACATGTCCTGTAGAGTCGGGCAGTGGCTCCTCCATGAGCTCTTGAAGTCCCTCAAAGTCTTCTACTGGAGCATTACCCCTGAGCCTTGGTGACTTCATAAGTCGCTTGATTCCAAAGTTATCTTCAACAGGTTTACCTTTCTCTTTGGGGGTTTTCTTCAGCCTCTTCACACCAACCATGTCTTCAACTGGAAGACTTTCTTCTTCCTGTGTTGTCAAACATACAGATGAGGGCCTCTTTACAGTTTGTGGTGTCGTTCCCGTCATCTCAGTTGGGTCTTTACTCACTTGCACATGTGCTGGTGTCTGCAGAAGTTCCTTAACACCATCCAGACTCACATCAGCGAAACCTTTGGGAGTAGCCATGATTTTCTTCAACCCAGTGAAGCACTCCTGTTGTGGAGGCTTGTGTTTGGGAGTAACAAGAAGTCTTCCCCTGATGTCCTCTACAGGTTCAGCCTTCTGTCTTGGTGTCTTCATAATCCTCTTCACTCCAGTCAGACACTCTGCTGGTTCTGGTTTCTGTTTGGGAGTTTTTAGAAGTTTTCCCCTGATGTCCTCTACAGGTTCAGCTTTCTGTCTTGGTGTCTTCATAATCCTCTTCACTCCAGTGAGACACATCACTGGCTCTGGTTTCTGTTTGGGAGTTGTTACACTGGTTGTCTTTAAATCTGTGCTGTGTTGTTCACTAGAATCAGAAGTAAGCTCCAAGGGAGGGATGTCGCTGACAAAGCTAGATTCCTGATCTGCATTAAGAAGGCGCTGAACTGCCTCACTATTGTATCTTCTGTCTTTTACAGCAGATGCAACACTCAGAGGAGACACCATCATTTCACCTGCAAAACATTTTTTTCCTTTTTAGTTTAACATGTAAATGGGTCTTTCTATATATACACGAATGAATCACACGTTACAGTACCTGGCTCCTCGGGTGTGGTCAACACGGACGGTTCCATCACAGACACACTTCCTACTGGTGTCTTTGTGACATTGTCATTGCTTACAGGTCTCTTCTTTTCATTTAAGGGAGTTTTAAACATTTCAGGAAGTCCTGAAAACACAAGACACAACATATACACAAACTATCCAAAACCAACGTGTTTTATTTGTTCAGGTGGAAATGGGATATTTACCAGACAGGTCCTCGTCCATTGTCATGTCCTTCTTAAAAAGTGCAGCATTCGTGACCACTCTTGGTGCCGCACCAGTTGGATACACAACCTTTTGTTTGTAAGCTTTGCCCACAACAATGGTGACAGGGGAATCCGCATGCCCAGTGCTGACGTGGCCTTTCGGTTTTCTTGCAGGGGTCTAATAATTGAGAACGACACAGTAATTTTAGTTTAAAACAGTTACAAACAAATAATATAAAACCCATTACTGTAGATACACATGTGTAAAAATGCAGAGGTTAACGTATGTGGGAGAAAAAAAATAGAATACATAGTGAGAGACTTTAAAACAATCTACTTCATCTTCAGCAAACTGCTGATAAATTTTAGGCCAAGAAAAAAGTCCTGTAATAAGCACTAAAACAACTTACAGACAGTTATAAAAAAACATTAAATTGTATTCAAGGTTCTTCCAAGATTATGTGACTGATCCACATTATTCCATTCTAATACTATACCTTTGGTTTAGGCACAGTCTTCTTCGTTGGCTTTTTGGTGACAATGTTTTTAGCTGGTGCAGTTACTTGAGTCTTAGTTTGCCCAAACTTCACAATGTCTGCCCATGAATTTATGACTGAAATAGAGAGAAAGGAATGAAGGTAAGGCCCAGAGTAAACAGCACTCCACGTTTTAAAAATCAGTCCATATATAAGGGACCTGCAATCCAAAAAGAAAAATGGATGATGCTAATTTTTGTCAGGGTTACCTTTCATAGATGCCCTTGAAATGCCACTTCTGCGCATTACTTTTACAGCACTCTTGGCTACTTTTGGAGTCTTCCGTGAAGTGGTCTTCATGCTCATCCTCCTCAGAGGTATTTTCGGTGTAATGGCAAGTGAAGGCAATTGCTCCAAAACGGTATCTTGTGTAAAAGATGGCGATGGCGTACTGATGCGTGACACAGAAAAGCGCCCTTGCACTGTTGGAGTCTGGACTCTTGAACTCGAAGGTGTTTTAGCAGGTGTTATACCAATGGACTGAGCAATTTCCTGAGGGGTACCACTTAAACCGAACATGGATGACCTTCTCTTGCTAGTGGGAGTTCCACTGCAAGCCACTTGACAAGGGGTTGTAGACTGAACGTTAGGTTGCTTTTTCACCTCAGGAGATGGAGTCTTGGACTTAGATGACTTCTTGGCAGGAGACGCAGCCTTGGGTGAGGGAGTCTTGGACTTAGGTGACTTCTTGGCAGGAGACGCAGCCTTGGGTGAGGGAGTCTTGGACTTAGGTGACTTCTTGGCAGGAGACGCAGCCTTGGGTGAGGGAGTCTTGGACTTAGGTGACTTCTTTGCAGGAGACGTAGCCTTGGGTGAGGGAGTCTTGGACTTAGGTGACTTCTTGGCAGGAGACGCAGCCTTGGGTGAGGGAGTCTTGGACTTAGGTGACTTCTTGGCAGGAGACGCAGCCTTGGGTGAGGGAGTCTTGGACTTAGGTGACTTCTTGGCAGGAGACGCAGCCTTGGGTGAGGGAGTCTTGGACTTAGGTGACTTCTTGGCAGGAGACGCAGCCTTGGGTGAGGGAGTCTTGGACTTAGGTGACTTCTTTCCAGTTTTAGGGGTCTTAGGAGATGCATTCTTTGCAGATGGTGACTTTTTGTTTTGTTCAAACTCCTATTTTAAAAGCAAAGTTGTTTTTTTTAACTTAAAACAAATCACAATAAGATTTTATTATCTCTTTTTACTCTAAAACTACTTACCTTTAAGTAGCCAATAACCGATGCTCGTCTAAGGAGAGACAGTTTGGGTTTAGGCAGGCATAAACTTCTCCTTGGCATTGCCCCCTTGCGTAGCGGAGAGTCAGGAGGCAGCCGTTTGTCAAAAAGCTCTGGGCTCAGATAACCACCAAAGGAAACCCGTTTCTTCTTCGTTGGTTGTGTTGGCAAATCGTCTCCAAGTTCTCCACTTTTGCGTTTCTTACACATCTCTGTCACACGCACATAAAAGACCTCTTTTGTATTGCATTTGTACCTCAGCAACAATCCACCTACATACTGTGATATAATAAATATTATAGAAACAGAACAGTCACAGAGTGCATACCTTTTTGAGGCTCTGTGACTGCAGGCTTAGCTGGTGTTGCTTCCTTACTCCTCCTTCTCAGTGGTGACTTGGGTGACTGAGCAGAAATATGCTCATGGCCTTCACACACCATAAACCTTTGTGGGCTTGAACGGGTTCTCTTCTGAGGTAATGTTGCTTCAGACTTGGCAGAATGTTCATCTTGAGCTGTGGATCCAGCTATTTCAGTAGTAGGAAGCTGGATGGACTTCCTCTGCTTCTTAACAGACTTTGGAGTACCATTACTTAAACTGTCAGCGCATCCCTTGGACTGATCCTCTCCAGAAACTTCATCCTTTACAGGAGCACTTTTGTCTTCTGTGTTAATGACAAGCTTGCTAACACCTTTCCTGACTGAACCAGGTTTTGGAGTGCAAAACCTTGAGGTAGGGGTTTGAAGCAGACTGGCGGATGATTTCCGTGGGGTACCCACATCCAGAGACTTTTTAATCATTTGATACAGATCACTAAAGGGGGAGACAGTCTTGTTTTGCAACAGGTTATCATCCCCCTTTGACTCCATGTCCAGAGTTTTCTCCAGGGATCGCTGTATGTTTTCATGATTAGTTCCATCTTTCAAATGAGGGTCTACAAATTAGAAAAGGCAAAGAAATACAAGGTTAGTTTACCTGTCTGGACGTATTAAGAGCTATTAAGCCCATAGCTACCTACTTTTAAGTAATCTGACAAACTAACAGGACATGTTAAAATAGTGCAATCCCCAAAATGTCATTACCAACAACAACAATTACTATACAATCCTACCTGTGGATACTTCAGGAATCCTCTTTTCACTTGTTTCAACACCATCAGCTTCTCGCCGATCTTCAAGAACCTAATGCAGAGTCAGGTATTAACACATTTCTAAAACAGTCACAATCATCTGGAGAATAAGAACAAAACTAATAGATAAATGTGTGGAAAGCAAATTACTTTGCCTCCTGTAGAAGATCTCTTTTTTGGCGTGGGTGCAGGAGGGTACTCAAACCTGAAATGACAAAGATCAAAGTGTAAAAAAAGGTTAATGCCTGGACAACGGCATTGTGTGTTTTCAGTTTAAACTGCACAAAGCTTGTCTGTCTATGTTTATTTCTTCTCATGAAAAAAAAAAAACGCAAACAATGTCCACTGTACCCATCATAAAGCTTTTGCCAGACATACCTGAAAGAACGATCAATGATGGTTATGACATCTCCATGCTTTAAACGCTCAGACTGTTGCAAAGCCTCTCCGTTGACACGAGTTGGGTTCACTGAGCTTAAATTAGTCAAAACAACCTGGGAAAAACAACAACAACACTCTTTTACAACAATCATAAAGATAATAGGTACATGCAATGGTGGCAAGCGTGTGAAGGCCTACCTCTTTATTTTCATTCAGGTCAATTCTGCAGTGCTCCTTGGAGACTTGGGGAAGCTGGATACGAATATCGCAGTCGGGCTTCCTGCAAGGCCACAAACAAAAAGTACGAATGTAAAAAGTACTGTAAGGATCCGTACATGTGAACAGCAGCTGTTCACCTGTGAACAGAATGCTCAAGGTCCAAAGATCAGTAAACAATAGAGTTCAAGTTCAATGTGAAGTGTGTTAGCAACACTAATGTAAAGACAGGAAGAGACATGCAAGTCAAGTGTGTTGTTGTGACGTCAGCAGCAGATGGCCCACCTCCAAAAGGCTCTGCTTTCTGTTAACCTCACCATGAGGCCACACACGGGGCTTATGTTGACTGTGACATTACTTAAAATGAACGAACAGGGCCAAACAGAAACACACACGTAAAACTCAAGCTCACCTCCCAAACAGACAAGTTGCAGTGAGAGGAAACTCAGTCCCATCTCCTCCGCTCCTCTTGATCACGACTATTTTCCCATGTAAAGGCATTTTGACAACGTTACCTAGGACCATAATGAGAGTAATGTTAGCAAGCATCGAATCTGTCCGGTTCAGTTTCAACTACTTTCTACTGATGTTGTGCGGACGTTAGCTAGTTACACATCGCAGCTAAAGCGCCACGTTAACCTGACATTTGTTAAACTCACCAACTGCTACTGCGACACCCACGTGCAATATCAAGTCAATATCACCGTTAGGACCGTGTCAGCTAACACGAATCAATGCAGTTTACCCAACATTAATAACTACTATTACACTGTAAAACGCAGTAACCTCTACACATTTTAGCGAAACGCGCGATGTTTAAGGTAATGCTGTTAAAACGTAACATACAGCGTTACAGTCTCACCTGCGAGTCCTTTAAACGTACACCAACATCTGACGATCCATAAACACGAAGAGTAGTTTGGTTATTATACCATTTCAACCTAAAACAACCGCTTTCCTACCATATCAGACCGCATACGTCGGTGAACGGCTAACGTATAGTATCCGGAATATCCGTCCTTGCCGATTGTCGTCTCTTCCAGACGTACACTGCCGTATCACTCCGCTGAACCATAAACACACAGTTTCACCCAGCCGTGTTGAGATTAGCCGAGGTTATGTGTAGTCTGTGTAATATTTAGTGTTACGTTGTTTCGAAAAAGCATATTCAGTTAGTTTGCGTCTTAATCCAGTTGCTTTTACGTAAAAGGAACTATTTTGTTTACGAATTTGGCGGAACGATCTCGCTCCGGTAAGGGTATAGTAATTTGAAAATGTTTGAAATTCCGCGCGAAGAGTGGTGATTGGTTGAAACCTCACACAAATTGAAAGGAGGCGGGGCATAGCGCGTGGATTCCTCCCAGACGGGCCACCAGATTAATTTCTATAATTGTGATATAGCTGCTCACCTGCATGCAAATGTAATTAAAAGTAATTAATAAGAATTCAGATTTTTTGTGTTTTGTATAAAAAATTACTTTAATTACATTGTTAGTCTAGACATCACAGTAAACAACATATATTCAGAAAATGTATTAGAATTGATTGTTATATTATAATTATAATATAAGAATCAATGTTAAATCTGTAAAGTTTTAAGTAGTTCGATGAACATTTTGGTGACTAGAAGCCATTGTAACTAATCATAACAATAACAAAATAATGGCAGTAGTTTAAACATAACTGTACATGTTGTTAATTTACAGAACTTACTGCAATTCATTAAGGTTCTTTCTTAAGATAATCACGTAAGTGGCCAAGGCAGACGAGCCAAACTGTTACTGCATATAAATTTATCTTGAAAGATAAAACTGTGTTATTTGTTTTAGTCACACTCAAACTTTATCTGAATGGAGATTAGTAGATTAAAGGACGCTGTCATGAGTATTTTTACTCATTTATTTAACAGCTCACAGAAAACGTGTAATTATTGGCATTTGCATGTGAACCAGTTGTCCCAAGGCCTAATGCCAGTTTAATGTTATACTGTTACGACGCACAAAAAACGAGGGTTGAAGAAAGTATAAACTAAATTAGTGACTACCTTAATATTTTTACTTCACTGTGTTTACGACAATGTATAAAGATGTTGTATGTTTCAGAGAACACATGAACAACACAGACACATTTGATAATTATTAAATGTTGGTTTTATTTTTTATCTTTTTTTTTTGTTGTTTTCTTTTTTTTTCAAAGTCGCTTGATATTCTTGACAAAATTGCAACATATTCCATACTTCTCAAACTGACGGTGAGTCTGTTCCCACTCCAGATCAGCTGTGGAGGGAAAAGTTGTGCGCCGTTCTGGACAGGTTGAGTCCTAAATGATGAAAGCAGCTTTGACCGTACAAATAAAAAGAACATATGAACGACTCCACAGAGAGAGACCCCACACTGGCATCCTATGACACTGTGGGGTCATGGTCAGGGTCTCTCTGCACCAGTCCTGGTCTGCCAGGCCTAACAAAAGTGAGTGACTGAAGAGAAATTCAGGGGCTCAGTAGCAGAAGTGTGTATGTGTGCATCTGTGATTAGAAGCTTAGGGGTTGCAGCACTGGACATATACAAAGAACAGGCCAAGCACACATAATGATTCCTTCCTGAGACGTTGGCGTGTGTACAGTAATGATGGTCTAGATGATGAGTGTGTGAACAGTGAAGGCGTTTTGGTGTAAAGTGAGTCACAGGGTGTGAGGTTGCTCTGGATCCGTCAAAAGGTCACATATTGGTTTCTACCACAGGTTGCTGGGGGGTGTTTTGTGAGGACTTTGTTCACAAACATCACATTTGGGATCTTCACTTGTCTGACCACTGACAGAGTAGAGGGATCCCTACAATCTACTCTTTTCTCCATTTCTGATCCATTTGGATACGACACAGAATCACTTGTGTTTAATACAGTGTGTATTTACACCACTCGTTACATTTGACCTCTGCTGGAGCTCTCTTGAACCTGGCAGGCTACAGGTGCCTTCTAGCTCACCATTTTCATAAACACAATCTCTTTCTGCTACATGGCCAAAAAGCTATGCCCCGACTGGAGTGCTACTTTGTTATCTACTGTATGTAAAACATGTCTTTTTAAAGTGAAAAGGGGTTGAACTCATCTGTGAAAGCCACATTCTGAACAGCCAGTGATTGGTTAAGGGTCTGTCCAGTATTTAGTAGGACACAAAACACTAAAAAACTTCCTTCTTTAAAATGTGCTCAAAATTTCTTTTCTTGAACCACAAGCCTATAAACAAAACACATAAAAGGTATTCTTTAAAAAAAAATCAGGTGAAGCCTAAAACTCTTCATAGTTTTTAAAGAAATGAATACAGCTTATATACACAAACTCAAAGGCTACTTAAAATACACCTTAATAATGAATCTTCATTAATTTTTTGAAAGAACCTGTGACCATATCATACAACTAAGTTCATACAATCATTTTTCCATTCGCCTGGAAGCAAAACAAAAAATAAAATAAGAAATTTAAAAAAATGAAAAAAATAAAAGGAAAACAAATCCAACCTGGAATAGAAGGTGATATTCATTGCGACTTGTTTTCTGTGCACAGTTGTTTGTTTGTGTGTGTGTGTGTGTGTTTGCATGTGTAGACAAGAGAAATTTTAACATCTTTTGCGTTTTGTTAATTAGAATAATGTACAAATGTGATAAAACTGAATTGTCTCTCTCAATACTCTTGATGGGCATGAAAAGATTCAAACGGTGAAGAAGTACAACATTTTCTAATCTCAGAAAACATGGCCTCATTTCAACCTGCCATCCTGTTCTGGACATGTCAACCACAATAGTTCCTTAACTTTTCTATATATATTTATATATCTTTTGTAAGAAATCTGTTGTTTGAAGCTGGAAAAGAGAAAAGACCCAATGTTTTTGAGCGGGTGGTCTTTTGACAAGTCTCAAGCTTGCAATCTGCAGTTCAACCAAAAAGTGTCTGGTGTTTGTTGCGTCAGTCTGTATGCATTATCCTTGTCCATACATTTGTCCCATGGTGCCTCATTAACTCTTTGTTCCATGTGAAACCGATCTCCGCTGCATTCAGATTTCTTTCCACAAGTCCTTTGGAAAAAAGTGGAGAGGAGGGTGGAGGGAGAAGGAGGAGGAGTCATCAGCAGTGTTTACGTGCGGTCTCTCAGAGGCATCCTGTTACCCTGGCCTGCCCTGGCCTTACCTCCCCTCACGTCAGGAAAGTGCTCCAGAGTGAGGGAAAGCACATCAAGAGGTGGGGATTTGTGTCAAAGGAGGGGAAGCGGTCGACCTAGCAAGTCTGTGTTCAGCAGTCAGAATCAAGCCCCCTCCTCCGCCCCTCCTCTTCAGGACATCGAGAGAGCAGACGGACCATTATGAGGAAAAGTAAAAAGGTGGGCCGTTACTACGGCGATTGTGTAGCTGGACTGCTTTGGGCAGAGCTGGGGGACAGGCTGGGGCTGCAGCTACTTGGGGGGGCCCCACTGGGCCGGCTACCTGCCGCTCCACTTTCCAGGCCTTCTGAGTTCTCCAGCATCTCCTGAATGAGTGGGGGCATGGAGCCGGGGATCTCCATCTTCAGGGTGATGACACGCTCAGCTCCTGTAAAGCAGGTGGGAGGGAGACAGACAAATGTCAAGCTCTCGTATATATTAATTTCACTCTGATATATTTATATTTATATTTAAGTTATTTTGGACATCACGTTACGTGTTCTTTTATTCATACAGACCTTTAGCGCTGATGCTTCTCAGATCAGTTATCTTCATCAGCATCTTAGGGAACATGTGCGGTTTGTGGGGCCTCCTCTTCCTTACGTAAATCTTTAGGGCCTCCAGAAGGGGTTCCTGTAGGATGTCCACCTTATCTGACTCTTCCAAATCCTGACGATCTGTTGGACAAAAACAATGTGTAGAACAAATACTGTAGGCAACCAATAGGTGGAGCTCAATATCACCCTGCTGCACCAAATGTTTGGAAAGTAATGACATTGATCCAATATAATTGTACAGTTCGTTATTTTTTGAGGTGCTAAACCTCTTAGGAACCTTGCCGTACCTCCACACAGCAAACAGATGGCGCTGAGCAGCCCTGTCTCTGCATCGTCCATCTCCAGAGGAAGGAGCTGGTTGGCAAAGGCAAAAACGAGGTCTGTGAGGGGACCAAAGCCCGCGTTGTGCATCTGGGTTCGGTTTAGCGTGAGTCCATCTGAGAACGTCATGGTGTCTTGCTCTGGGGTGTAACGTGTACAGATCCGCAGTATCTGGAGAGCAGAGACACAGCGCGGGCTTTAACGTGACATCCACCCCCCGGCTCCCAAGAGGAGAAAAACACTGAGGCGCTGGACTTACCAGGATGTCCAGACAGGCTGCTTTGAGCAGAGTGATCTGGTCAGCAATAGTAAGCGTTGTGAAGCCGGGCAGCTGTTTAGCAAACTCCACTGTCTTTATGATGCACTTGGTAGAGAGTTCACTGAATTTATCCCACAAGTCTACATCCAAGGACACGCGTCGTTCTGAGCTGTTAGTCTGTAGGAAAGTTATGGGAAATTGCGTTTACACATCAAGTGTGGGTGACAAAGCAAACAAAATGTAGTGCCAGTGCCGTTCTACTGACCGTAGTGTATTTGCCCAGCTGGCAGAGAGATGGGAAAGTATCCTGATGTGCCTTGCGAACCCTGTCGATCATCTGCTCCGTGTCAGGACTCAGAACGTAGCTCTCTGTACACTCCTGCTTCTTTTCATCCTTCTTCTTTTTATTTCTGTCATTCCTCACAGCTACACGGACACAAAAAGAAGACAATCATTGGTATGCGTGGGTCAAACAAGCCGGCGGATCGATTTTCACCGCATTTCACTCACACCAAAAGCGTACATCGAAGAAATCAAAAACAATTACACCCAACAATTCTGCTTGACATTATGAGTCGCAACATGCTCACAACCGCACAACCTGCTTACTGTGTGTCCCATATAAATACCGCCTGACACTACCTCAAGGTAAGCTGAGAACAAGCTCAAAGGCAAAGTCATCATCAGGAAACAAGGCTCTGTCTGCAGCAACCACGGCATCACTTCTCTTATCCAATGCCATGGCAAGATAAATGTTGTGGGACAGCTCTATCGCACAAGGGCTATGGTAATGGGGGGAGTGAAGGGGGACCTTGAAATAATCCAATGTCGTTTCCCTCTGGGCGATCTGGCGGAGAATTGTGTGCTCACCCCAAATGACAAAAAACTAGGCGGGGTGTTTAGCATTGGAATCCCATTACAGGCTCGATCCATTTCTCCCAGTCCATCCACACCGGAGTGCAGTTCAGAGACGACTGGGTTGTGTACGTGTCGAAGGTGGGGGTAGGGTGGGTGATGTGGGGCGCTAGCTGATAAATAGCGATGGCGAACGGAGCGATCCGTAAGGTTGACGGATCGCCACAGCTTTCATTAGGGGTCTCAGCTAATCTAATAACATAATATGACAAATATCCTGCCTCTAATGGTTTTAAAAGGGCTCAGTGGCTGAGCCCATACCAGAAAAACCCTTCCAGCGTTCTCTCTGTCTCACACACACACACACACACACATTTCTTCCCTTCTCATGGGAAACACATTCTTAGTTTGCTTGTTGGGCTCTGCTTCATGATCTCTCCTTTTCAAAACTGTCTTCGCTCTTGTTGACACCATCCCCCTTTCCAAAACTCATCTCTATCTGCTCTCTCATCTCCACCTCCCCTCGAGGTTCCTGGGTTTACCCCTGCCACTGACCTGAGATCAGATTTTGCCTTGTCTAACCTCCAACCATTAGGAGCGAGAGCGCTCAGGCTGATGGGAGATCAATGCCTGTGACAGAGGGGCCTGGCCTGGGGCCAGAGAGGGATTCACTGCTTGGTGCTGCTGCTCATTCATCAGACCCCAGACAGGGGGGAGAACATGAAGGGAGGAGGAAGGCGGGGGCTGAAAGTCTGAGCCTGCACTATGTTATGGCTAAGCACTGCTCACCACAACAAGGTGAATAACACGCCGCTGTCCAGACAAGACTATGGTAGAGCATTATTTGCAGTGACTTACCAGCACACACAACTGAAACCACAGCCATGTGCACAAGCAGTAGTAACGCACAGTGAAATGGCAAGTGGCACATCAAAACCAAACATTATACGCTTTTTACAAGCCATGTCAGTAAAAACAAGCAAATCAGTGCAAAACGTTCCACTGAGCTAATTAAGGCCGAGACAGTGAAGGAACGCCCCCCTTATATAAAAGTAGTGAGCCACTGAGCGTATTTGGGCCATCCCTGCTTACGGTGCCGTTTGGGAATCAGTGTCCCGTCTGCCGTGGGGGCAGGGGAGGGGGCTGCAGCACAGTCGATCTCCAATTAATTCACAAATACAAGTGGGGCATCCCTAGCGCCAAGACATTACCCGCACTGACAAATTGGCAGCACAATCATAAGCCGCACAACACAATTTAATGAAGTCATTAAAGAACTATTAGGCCCGACTGGCGATCTGTCACGGCGAATTGCCACATGCAATAACTTGAGGTGGGGGCCGTAGCGGAGCAGCTCAAATGAAAGAAATACTGCTTTGCTTTTTTATTGCGAGTGTGTTGACACGGTTGTGCATTTTGATGTTTGTGAGCGTGTTCACTTCGAGCAATGCATCTTTCAAAATGCATTACCAGAATATGAATGCTAATGGGGGAACTTGCATCCTGGATTGTTTGCGGTTACGTGTTCATCGCATAAAAATGATTTATAAGAGCCGGTGTGTAACGTGCACAGAACACTGTGACAGCACAAAAGCACGTCCATCGCTCTGTCATTTGTTCACGGGCTTCAGCTGCAGCGCGCTGTTAATGGACGATTCCTGTTAGTGCCTAGCGCGGACGTATCTTTGTGTGTATGTTTGCAGGGAGGGAGCAGGGAGAGGTGGGCAGACAGGGATAATTCGTGTGAGGAGAATTAAAGCGCTGGCAGCTCGTCCATCACACAGATTAAATTCAATGGAAAGATAAAAATGTCAATGTTCCCCCTGCTCCTGCTGCTCGCAGCGCACAGCCACTGTCGACAGTGATGAAACTTTCTCCCTCTCTCTGTCCTCCAGCCTCTCTTGCCTCCCCCCCTCCCCTTTTCTCTCAACTCTTGATTTTCATTCTCACTCACACTGGGTTCAATACTCTTCCCTCTCGCAGCCTTCATCTTTCTCCTCCATCCTGCCTTTCTGGCTGATGTTATCCTCCCCCTGCGCGCTTCTCCATCATTCCTTGCTTCATCTTATTTTACTTTTATTACTTTTTCTATCACTGAATAACACCTTCCTCAAGGAGCATGTGGGCGATAGCTTTGAGAGTCTGACAATAAAGCAGGGAGGGGATGATAAAGGGAGGGTGGTACTGAGGGATGGAGGCTGTTCTGAACACTAACATAAACACAGCGTGATGCATTGTGGTCCTGATGCAAAGAAAGCGAAAATAGAAAGTGTCAGCAAAGGGAATACACCTCATACAAATGTGCTTTAAACATTTCTTCCTATGTGCAAACGTCAACATCCTTATTCTACTTGATTGCATATCCCCCTTTAATGGTCATGCTTTGTTTATATCTGATTGTAAATATTCTTTTTCGATTCAGACATTCATGATTACATCTATTTAACGCCACACACTGTCAGGGAGCCTTTAATGTGGCACTGGGCTGACAGGTGATTTCCTTGTAACCCTCCACTTGGTCCCAGTGCCACCCTCCCTCCTTCACTTGCAGTCTTGCTTGGCATCGCTGCCTGGCAGCCGGCCTGGCACTGTCGTCTGGAGCTGTCTGCCAACAAGCACAAGGTCACCCAGACGTCCCTTGGCGCCAGCAGGGGGTCCACCTTCTGTGTATGTGTGTGTATGACAGAGACTGTAAGGTCTCTTAGTGAAACTGTCTGAGTGGGTTTCTGTTGAAGTGTTTTTATTCATAGCAGGTTTTGTTTGTCACCTTGCATGTGCATAATTTGAGTGTGCAGGGAACTACTCGCTACCATGCATGTTTGCGATGTGTGTGCTTGGGTCCGTGTGTCTGAGAGGCGGAGAGACTCCCCGCTGGCCCCAGATGGCTGGCCTTTTCTTCCTCACCAACTCAGACCGGTGTCACTAGCCAAAGTCACAGCTGAGGACACAGGAGCACACGGAATCTACACAACCTGCACAAAACAGCCACAGTATTACACCAGCATCAGCTGAGAAAAAGTGAGTCAAAATCCAACTTGTGAACTTGAGTCCATTCAGCAAATCTTCTTTTTAGTACTTGCAGTGCTGCTGCTTCGCCACAAGATGCTCCCCCAACACCAGCCTACAGCCCTAACTGCGTCCTGCGCCTGTGTGCAAACGTGTGTGTAAAAAAGCTGGCTGCTGTGATCCTTCTAACCATGATTAATGGCCCCATTCAAAGGTAAGGAGCTCAGAGGATAGCTTCTTTTACTGTAAGCCACAGTGCTGTGGCATGGGGAGCGCTCCCTGCACTCGCTGTTCCAGAAAGAGGCGGTAAATAGCGCTGGGAAGACAGGAGGCAAAGAGGGATGGAGCCATGGAAGCTGCGTGGATGTGTGTTACTGATATACGTCCTGATACTAGGTATCCATCGGTGCAAATGAGTCACGTACACATTCCGGTAATGTGATAGCAGCTGAAAGTCTGTGTGTATAACAGATTGTGTCATGTGATTGAGCTGAGGTAAAACCCCTGCTGGCCTTTGAATTCTCTGCGGTAGCACCTCCACCAATTACTTTATCAAGTCTGACTGCTTGCATGTATGTGTATGTGAGTGTGTGTTCACACAGCCCCCGGGGTGCAATGATGGGAGCAGACGCCTGCTCTTTCACTCTCGGCAGGTGAGAACATATTCATCACAGAGGCCTGCCAAGCCTGGCGACACCCTGACTGTTGCTGCCAGTCTGCATCATTGCTGCCCTTTGTCTCCCTTTTTACACTGAAAACGTTCGGCAAATTTAAAGTGACTTTATTTGAGAATGTTCGGTGAAAACACAAACGTGCTTCATTAGCGATAGCAGCGGAACAAACGCTTGGCGTCACCCACCGTGCTAATCACGCTTGAATTAAACCACTCTGATGAGATCCGTGCTTGTCTGGTCAGGCATTCTGGGTAATGCGGTTTCATACTTACACTCCTTTGACATTCCGACTTCCAGGCACTTCTGTAGCCGACAGTACTGGCAGCGGTTCCGGGTGACTTTGTTGATGATGCAATTCTTCTCCCGGTGACAAGTGTACACCATGTTCTTCTGGATGCTTCTCCGAAAGAAGCCCTGTGCGACAGAGAGACGGAGGCGTGAGGCGATGCGGATGGGCGGTGAAACGTAATTAACAGAAGTGGGAGCAACGAACAACCTTAGATTATTACTGGTGTGTATCCACCTAGTCAACACAACTGCTTGGCTTGGCTTCTACAAACATTTTGCTTGTCTTCAAAGTTAAGTCCTTGAAGGGCTTAACCCACGACATAATGCAGACAAAGACTAACAGTCAGTTCCCTAACTATCGCAGGCGGCCGTCCACCCGCTCAGGGAGCTGTAGGAGATGCAGTACAAAACACCAGATAAATGTGGTATGAATTACACAGACACAGAGAATGAAGACATTGTTATTAATTAAGAAACTATAGATAAGAGGTGATGTCAGACAGAATCCCACTTTTCAAGTGTTTCCCATCTAACTGATCGAATGAATTTAAAAATGAGTCAATTGAAGGCAGATTATAATGAGCTCACGTTTGCTCACATGTTTTGAGGGCACAAGGCGAAAAGAGGAAAATGCGTCTCCCCACTGAAACACATCCCTCAGTAACACCACGCAGCTCCAATAAAATCACTGTTAACCTCTGTGGCCTTTTTGTTTAAACATCCCTTGAGTGTCAACAAGATAAAAAGAGGTTAATGCAAATCAGCCACAACTGAGTGAGTGTTCAGCAAGCAGGGCAAGGGACAAATGGAATACAGGTCAATGTCAGTATTGACGTGACGCAGTGGGACGCGGGTTGTGTTTTGGTGGGCAGGAGGGTGGGTGAGGCCAGCTTGGGGGAGGGAGGTGGGGTGAAGAGCAGTTTGGTGTGGCGTGCTACTGTAGCTGCCAGGGAGCCCCATCCCTTGCCGAGGGATTAGCTCTGCTAGCAGACAGATGGCCGATGGATCTAAGCCTGCAATTTGTCCTTCCCGGATCACCAGTCGCTCCCCGCATCCCGTACGCCACCACAGAGTGGAAGTGATTCAAGCATCTCAGTGTGTACAGCGTCTCGTATCTGTTTGAGGTTCTGCCAGGGGAACGTTGTGTCCATTTGTTGATGATCACCTAATGTGACCATTGTCCGCACTTCATATTTGCTTCACAGCCTCTTGTCACATTAAATTAACTTTAATTAATCCCATCATTGTCCTAATCCTTCATTTCTCACTTGATATTTAGATTAATAAAATCCTACCTCTCCCTCTACAACGTGTCCTCAGAACATAACTTATCTTACCAGCAACAAAGTGGAGAGAACAAGGCTAAAGGTTCTATGTTCATTCTAGCTGCTGAAGCTGAGGGATACATCTGTGGTCTTTGTGTGCATGGATCATGTCCTCTTTGATCCGACGGTGCCCTGACCCTGACCCTAGTGTCACCGGGGGATTGACCCACTCCTTCCTGACTCCATGAGGCTCAGGTGCCCACTCCCATCACCTCATGATTGACTGTTGCCGCTGGCTCGTGGGCCAGTCAATCGTTCCTGCCCCCGCTCTCTTTCTTTTTAGGAGTCATTGCTTCCTGTGGCCCTTAAGCCTCTTTTTGTACCACTGCTTGATCCACAAGACAACAACGGTCCTCAGCGGGCCTGTCAGCCACCCCACAGTGTCTAGAGAAGATGAGAGCCGTAAGGAGACGGAGAGTGGGATGAAAATGACCAGACAATAGTGACAACACATACGTCACGTGCTCACAAATTCACAGCTGATGTGCGGTATGAGTCCTGGGCATCTCGTGTGAGAGCGTTCTACTTTGCGTGTGAGAAGATGCTTTATCGAGAGGAAAGACAGGGGGAGTCTGAGGCTGGCGAGTTCACAGGGAAGCGGAGGAATCCTCTCTTACGTGACTTTCACGGTGCACCCAGATTATAAATGCATTCCCAGCCTCCTGCTGTGCCTGTGTGTATATGCATGTATCTGTGCCCCGAGCTCTGTGATACTGCTACAGCCCACACATCAGTAAAATGGATGCTTGGTAGGAGGGTCATGCAAAAACATGGCAAATAGGGAACCTTCGTGCGAGAGATGGCATTTGGGAATTGTGGAAATACGGTTGCTTCCCTCCTATTGCGGCGGATACCAGGAGAAGCCCTCCTGCTGTGAGCTGTCATGCCTCAAAGACAAAAACATAAACATGAGGGGGTGGGCATGCATATTTAATGTTTAAGTGTTAATATCTGCAGGGGGAAAGAAGCGCTGTGCCGGTGAGTATGTGCGGGCGGCAGAACTTAAACAACAAACGAATGAGCCGTCTCCAAGTAGCAGAGCTCCAACCCCAGCTCCAACCCCCCCCCCCAACGCTTCCTCTGTTCGCTGCAGCCCCCAGGAAACGCCTTTGTAGTTTGGCACGCTTCAGCAATGCCGACGCTGCTAACCCTCGACTTACCCCAGTCTCAGATGAGACAACATATACATTCGCAAGCCTGTACTCTTGAATTATTGAGCGTGCTATGCCAACTCATCCCCTCTGAAGTCGGAGATATGGAGACGGCATCGTGATTCCTAAAAATTAGCATTGCAGCTACGCGTGGACTGAGTAACCACAGCTAGTTCAGGTAGTTCTACCCACATTCCTACAGATTAATCTCACCGAGCTCTTTACTATTCAACTGGGAAATGTGTCCAAAATTTTGATAAGTAATGTTTAATGATGTTGAGAGTGTCAGCAACTGATATATGAAGCTATAGTTCGTCACTGTTTGCCTGTTGGCTGATGAATTAAAACAGCATCAATATCCCCAGTGAATAATACCGTCAAGAAGCTAATTACAGTGACAAATCTGATGCAGTTTCTGTGCTGGCAAACAGAACAACCCTGTGATCACGAAGCCGAAACGACTAATTACTCAAGTTTATGGCTCCTCTATTGTGCGACGTGTTTATTTTTTCATTACACTACATCCGAGTTTCTACCAGACCAGGCTGTCTCGTACACAACAAGCTGTAAGCACTTCAGCCCCCACAGCGTCCGACAGGATCGCCAGTCAAGAGTTGAAACGAACGGATTTAGTTGGATTTGGTTGCGTGTATGTTTTCATTCAAGCGTTGAAAATTGGTGCTTAATCTAACAAACCTCTGTCAGTGCGTTTCAATATGTGTGACTGTCACTGGAAACTGCACAGTCACTGTGTCTGCCTGAGGCAAAGCACGGTGTGTCTAACACAGGCAGACAGTCCAACTTCTAGATTCATCTCTCACCAGGAGCTGCAATTTAGGCATATTATCTTATTTATTGTGCAAATTATTTACATGCTTTTACACAGCTGAGAAAGTGTTGCAGCAGAATTCAAAATAAATGTTTATTTTTTTTAGTCTTAGGTCTGCATTCGCTATCGTGAACTCTCCTCCCTTTGTGTATTGCTGCTCATTTTCCCTTCCCCCCTGTGCGCTGGTGCACTGACAGTCCTTCTCTGGGTGTCAATGAGTTCAGCTGTGGCCCCTGTACCCCGTCCTCCTAATCTGCTGCCCTCTTCTCTCTCTGTGTCTCTTTTTAGCTCTTCATGCTTCCTGGAGCACAGTCTACTATCTCACTCCCCGCAGTCTCTCTGTTCTTTGTATCATTTTGTCTGCATTTCTACATCCCCCCTGGGTTTCTGCATTTCCTTTCTCTTTTTTTTATAGCTACTGCCTCCTGCCTATTCTGCTCACCCTCCCTTTCCAAACCCGTCCTACCCATGCACATATGGAGACCCAGACCACAGTGTTGGTTCCCCAGTCAATAAGTCAAAGGTTCTAGCAGGCACCTGTCACCATCATCAGCACCACCCTGCCTGTCTTCAGACGTCTTCAAAATGCAAAACGACTTATATACCCATGCTTCGGTTAGATAACTCTGCAGGTCTGGAAAAGAATGGTTGCTCATTAAACAAACAATGTTGACATGGAAACAAATAAAGTTTTGCACTGGGCTACACCACAACATTAGATAAACAGACATCGCCTCTATTCTGCCCTGAGCTGACACAACTCAGGCTCCAGGCCTCAGGGAGCAGAGAGAGAAGAGGTGTGTGTGCTCACACTAACAGGAGAACACGTATGAAGGCTCACATGGACCATCACTTAATAACTGTGTAACATGGACGTATTGGTAACGTGGACACGTGCGTGAAGATGCGTGTGAGGCAAAGAAGTGTAGCAAGAATGATTAAAAGGAGAAAAAGCTGCATCAACGGCAAAGGTTCGCATTCTGTGCATGACAAAGGGCCAGTCTGTCATATATGTAGCTGTGATCATGAATGAAAATGATCATTTTGGAGAGGTGTGCTTTTCTTTTCGTTGCACCCTACATATGAAGGTTGCAAGACTGACGAAGATGTTGCTTGCTTGGGATTCAAAAGAAGGCTGGGAATCTCACCTTGCAGCCCTCGCAGGCGCTGACACCGTAGTGGTACCCTGAGGACTTGTCCTGGCACACAAAGCAAGGTTTGTAGACGCGGGGCGGCGGGGGAGGCGAGGGCGGGCTTGGCACTATCTCCTCTGAGCTGGTACTCTGGGTCTCTATTGCTGTGGAGAGGAAAGAGCAATGCCACGGGTTAGTGAACGCTATCAGATTGAGCGCTGACAGACACACACACGCACACACACACACACACACAGCGCTAATCAATATCAGCCGGATGAACACACACGCACAGATATTACAAAAAGAAAAACAGATGCTAACGTCCAATACAAATCGCCAGGAGGAAGCTAACTAACAAAGCGTTTAGAAATCAAAATGGAGCAAGTTTTCAAACAAAAAGCACTTTCTAACACACACCCTATCGCCACAAAACAAACCTCTGCTCTATACTTCTCACCAGGAATGACGGGGTTTTTTGTAACTCGTATACACCCCCCACCAAACACAGCAACCAGCAACACACACCCGACTGTGTATGTTATTCAATATCAGCCTCGCAAACACAAGCATACTGAAAACCCCGTCTTAATCCAAGAGGTCTAATGTGACAAATGTGCTTACACTGTCAACAAAGAGGTTTGGGATTGGGGGGAAGTAACCTGCTGTTGCCTTTATGTAACGCATACTGGACTCTGGCCTCAATATCCCGTGTGTGTCGCGAAACATTGCCCTTGAATGAAATATAAAAAGTCACATTTGCGGCGTAGCTCTGCGCCCACTGCTTCACTGACATTCATACAGGAACACTACTTTATGCATGTGCTCATCTTTGCAGCCCACGTTGCTCAGGTCAGCATCATCAGCCCTTAAGAGCAGGGATTGTTGAGACTGACAAGCGGCACTGTGTGAACATAAGCCATCTATATTTAACAGTGGGCTGGCTCATCAGGTCTGCTGAAAAACGGACTCCGCGTGACGAGCACAACGCACTGGATCTTGACACGGCACACACGAAATTAATGACACAACACGCTGGGTAATATAAACCAAGGATGAAGTCTTCTCCCGCTTTCTCCGACTCAAACACGTACACGCTTTCCTGTCCTTTTATAGCTTGAAACATCTCCGCCTGCCGATCTGTCGATGCGCGTGTTGCAGATGGTCAACGGGAAGATTACACTCGGAACCACCAAGACACCTAGATATGCTCAAGACTTCCTGGGGAAAAACAAGTGACAGATACAAACACCCTACACTCAAATGGAGCCTCTCCAAAGCCTGCCTGTTATCACTGCCATCAGGAAAACATATCCAAGTGGGTTTCAGGTGACGGGGACAGTTAAGCTAAACGGCAATAAAGCTCACATTGCGGCATCGGTGACAACCCACCAGGTCCGAGATATTAAGACAGTTCATTTATGAGGCCCAGATGTCATATGCCACTTTCACACCAGTAACGTTTTGAGCCGTTCGTGTAAATGGGCCAACGGGTGATGAAGTAGTGAGATTGACTTGATTAAAAATATTCAGAGAAAGTGTTGATTAAGGAAGGAAATGAGGGGAAAAACAGACGCAGGAGACAATGAGAGCAATGAGAAATAAACAAACACAAAGAGATGAAGCGTTAAAGCGGATGCCCACACAGGGAGTTAAAGCAAGGCCGCGTAACTTTGGACACAGTGTTTAACTGCGGCTGAGAAGGAAAAAGGTGAAGTGACTTTTGCACAGGACTGAGTGTGAGACTGTGGGGGAGGGAGAGAGCATCCTTTGCCATTATATTGCTGTCATGATGGGTCATCCTCGCTCATGCCACTGGGCCGTGCAGTCACCACCGTCATGTCAACAGAACAAATTAAACCTAAAAACAACAACCCTTATGTAACATGGCATAATTTCTCATTAGCGGGGGGAAAAAAAGCTCCCACTGTTTTCTGTGCTTTTCTCTTGATGTGGACTGATTACAGCTCTGTGTTATTAGTGTGGTCAGTGAGCTATTCATCCAAATTAAGGCTGAGCTCATCAGAAATGCATAGGCAAACAGATGTGCCGCCCACACACATACACAAACATAGAAATTGCATTCATGCCTACATTTACACAGGCTACAGGCTTTCCTACAGCTATTAAAAAGCCTCATTGGCCACACACACACACACACAACCTTAATGAGAGCACCCATGGAAATCTGGGACACAAGGACAAGAGTCTGTGAGGGGGCTGGCGACTGTAATTAAATACAATGGCTGGCTTCTGGAGTGTTGTCAAGCTGAGGCACGGAGCAAAACAATGGCAGGCCTGTGGACACAGCAGCAGAGAGGCTCAGTAGAGAGGACGGAACCACTTAGTCCTTCAGCAGCCCTCACCCAGGCCTTATCCAACACCACCCTGCACCCAGACCCTGATCAACACCAACCAACACACAAGCCTGCCTATTGTGCAATTCGTGAAATCTCAACGCACGGACATCGGAAGGACTGACTCACGCTTGCCTAGAGCGCTCGCCTCGATATCCCTGCAACATGTTAACTGGAAATTTGCATGTCTGGCAAGGTTTCCAGGCCAGAGCCCCTCCAGAGTCAGTACAGTCACCACGGTGACTAAAAACTACAGCTAGAATATCATTTCTGTAGCCAAGAGAAAACTAATAGAAACAGACAATACAGTCCAGAGGATACAGTCCAACAAACTAAAGTAATGTTTCAATGAAAACCAGTAGGGAGTCACTGATAACAATCTACTTAGTTTGATGAGGAGGTAAAACACGAACAGACTAGGCTGCATGGTCACTGCGATTGTTCGTACCCAGACGCAAGACTAAACCCGAGCCTACGGCTTGGCATGTTGTCAGACCAGATCTAACAGCAGGAACAGACAGCGCAAGATGTCAGGTGTAACCAGCCAAAACTAATCTGACACTGCACAGAGCTGAACCGGCAGAGGTTCATTTGAAGGCGTTTGAGTCCAGCTGACCATCGGCTACTGTCAGTACAGTTAAGAAATGCACTGGCAGCTGGTACATACGTTAACTTAGCTCTAAACCTGTACTTCACCTCTTACTCTACAGCTGTATTTATAATTTATAATTAAACTTATAATTAAACTCTAACCAATTTACGGTGGCTCCTTTATTTGTCATATTCACACACAGGTTCTACCAACACTCAGTGTGTGTATGTGTAAACGTGCATGTTACAGTTCAGTGTAGCGTGGCTCCGATTCAGAGTCAAAGCACCGGTAATTTAATTAAGTTCAAGTGGGATTGGTCCGTAATGCTGCTCTTTAGGTTCACTTTGCATACAACATGAGCTACGAGTGCACTTAGAGCAAAGCCGTGGCCTCACAGCCACATCTTCTATAAGCAATTACAGCAGGACGAGACTTAAATGGACAAATATGCACACGACTGAAATGAAATCTATTCAGATGATGAACTATCCTAAACTGTGTTACTGACATGAGATAGCCTGGCTAACATCAGCACTTCAAAAGCATCAGGACCAACACACACACACACACACACACACACACTCGCACACGCAGCGAGCCCACCGGCTATTACCGAGCCTCCAGACTCTGGGCTGTCTCGGCCCAGCGCCGCTAAGCAGTTCTTGAGGTTCAGCTCTAGGTTAGTCCTCCGAGATTCGATTACCTTCATCTCCACTGGTTACTGGGGCCCAGCTGTGAAGCATATTAATGAGATTTCACCGTCATTAGGGGAAGCTAACGACATTAGCAGGCTGGCTGGCTTGCGGTAAGGAGAACTGGACAAAATGAAGGCATAAGGGGATGGAGGAGACTTTGACAGCGTCTTCCACACAGGATCCTACTCAATCACAGGCTTTTTTTGTACCCCTGACCTCTATTAGATTATTTGCACACATACACACATGCTGAACATGTGTGAGATACATGGATGAACATAGAGGTCCGTTTGTCTTTGCGTGCAGTGGGTGTGCAGGGGAAGAGACACCAGCCAGACCACCAGGCCACAGGCTGCTGCATTAACGCTCGCTCTGAAGTCTGCTTATAATGAAGGCGCGGGATGGCCAGCGAGCGGAACAGCCCCACGGAACAAGTCTGCCTTGCACCCTGGGAGTTGTAGGCCAGCGTGTCGTGCACGACCACGAAAACGACTGGCAGTAACCTATGAGCTTTTCTGTGCAGAGAGCGGCATCGTTCATGCACAGTGCTGCTAAATATTTGAGTTTTATTTCTTGTTTCCACGTCAGGAATGTGGGTGAGCAGCATGGAAAACGACACACACACACACACACAGGCAGGAATGCTTTGTCAGCATTCTTCAGTTACTAAAGGGGGAAATGGGCCTATTTCCTTGCTTACAGGGAAATCCTGCCATTCTCTAACAAAGCGTCATAACAGCTCTCCACTGAAAATGGATGGAGCTCCGTTTGCTGCCAACACATTGATTACTGACAGCTAAGCCACGCACGCCGCTCCATCTGAATACGGGGAAGGGCGTGTGAGCAGCTATTGAATACGAGAGCATGACAAATCTGGTGGCAGACAGAGGAAGGAGAGCCAGTGGAGGTTAACAGGGGCAGGAGAGCAATCAGCGAGCCTCACGCCTCCCACACTAACCGTCAGCAATGCAAGTAAACGATCGGTAAATTTAAGAAATCAACCGTTTTCTGAAATATTAATTCTGTTTCCATGACAATTTCTTTTCTGTAATCAACACAAACACATGGCCTCACAATTTAGAACACAAGTTTAGAAATGCCCCACGGACAGACCAACGTGCAGCTTGTCTTCCCTCTGCAGATCTTTGTTTGTCTGTGTTTCACTGAGAGAACGTTGGGAGGATTACTGAAGATCCCTGCGCTTGGCTGCGTTACACCACATCAATCAGTACAATCAAGCTGTAACATGGAGTAACAGAATAATTTCACTGTATCTGTATTAAATATTCATTCATACATCTTAATTTAAAGGAATAAAGGGCAGGGATCAAACTCAGACTTGATCTGATTGCAATATCATTTTCTGCTGTGACTGAAACATCACTTCCACTTAAGAGTATCTTGTGGTCTATATTTCAGAGAAATGACAGGGTGCTATTTTGCAAGCATTGCAGATATTCAAATTCTGCAGAGAGGGCAGAAATGGATGTGACAGCTTGAATTCTTACAAGGACGACACGGTATGTTTGAAGGCTACACTGATTTCAAGACCAAATCTTGATGGATTGAGTTTCACATTGGAGCCAAATAACGCCCTCATCTGGTGTGTCACGGCAAGAAAAGCACACACACACGCACACACGCACGCTTGAGCGATAGATAAGCAGCCGAGCAGAAGCCTGAGGGCAAAGCGAGGAGGAGTAAAGGCTCTTTTTTCTGCCTGTTGTGAGGACCCCTCCTCAACACCAGGAAACGATGGTGTTTGTCTTGGGCCAGAAGTGAGGAAATCACCAGGCTGTGATTAGCAGGAGTAATTTATGACATGTAGGTGAGGTGGTGTGAAGGAATAGATGTTTATATGTGAAGATATGACTTTTGCTTCTAAACACACAACCAACAAAAATGCGCATGCTCGTGCAGATGTGTGCATCTTGCTGTTTGTATATGTGAGTGCGTGTCATGTGATACGTACTGTATGTGCGTGTGAACATCAACATGTTCTTGTCTATGCCGGGCCTGGTTTTTATCAGCCCAGCAGCCCCCACTGTGTTCCCAAGCCCTTCTCCAGGGGCCCGAGATAACTTCCCTCTCCACGCTGCCAGGCCGCTGAAATAACAAAACACCAGGTTTCCCTATCACTACTGCCCCGGCAAATGGAGACAGAACTCATAACATGTGTGGATAAAGTAGAGCACGGGGGAGGGAGGAAGGAGGGACGGCCAGGGATAGAGCAGATGGTGAAGGTGAGGCCTAGGGGGGCTATGCTTGGAGCAATAACTTTGCTACCCAGAGTAGCTGCTCTGCACTAGCTGCTTATAGGGCTCAATACAAACATTCAAGCAAATATAAAGTACATTTAAAGCAAAACTACATGATGTAAATGTCTGGGTATACAATCTGTTGTTATACTTATTGCATCCAAACAAAACAATCAAAAAGACTCAAAAAAAAAATCAGCATCTGAGACCACAAGTTCCCACGCAACAAGATTCCCCGGCAAACCCGAGGAACCCAGTGTAACACTATCCAGCAGCTGTCTGTGCCTGCTGACTGACGGTTTAGTGAGCTGGCACTTGCCCTGGGGTGACTGGAGATATTTGGCATGAGTTGATGATGTGGGACATGGTAGTGGGCACAAGGGGGCAAAAGGAAGCTTGTGTGGGCCAGAGGATGCCAGAGAGTGGACGGGGACAGCGATGTGCTTCCGCAGTCTATGGATTCTGAACACGAAGATGACACGTAGTCTCATTAGATGGTCCGACAGGTCATGGCTGTTCATATAACGTTGTTAAATCCAATGGAAGCCTTTTTGGTCGCTAATCCAAATACAGACAGTGTTTGCCCACGGCGGAGCTGCCATTGACTATGAATTTATGTTTGCAAACTGATTACGCACGTACAGCAGCTGCACACTATCAGAGTGACGCGACTGACCCACGCTAAGAGACACAGAGAGACAGAAGAGACAGGCTGCATGAAAAACAGGGCCTGCATCAGTGAGAGGAGGACAGAACGCGTCTGAGCTGAGAAAAGAAACGCTCTGCAGACAAAGTGATGAGAGTCAGAAAGGGAGAAGGTGCAACCACAGTGTAACCTCCCTTTGTCAACTCTTGAAGTGAAGTCATGCAACGTTATTGGAACAACTCACAGCTGCGATGCCTTTGAAGACAGCATTCAATATATAGGTCGTCTCTGGATTACAACGTGGAAACACACCGCAGCCTTTTGGAGTCGGGTCTTTGATATTACTGCTCTGACTGTGAAAACGTCTTCACGAAACATTAAGCCTCTCTTTTACAGAGCGTCTGCATTGGTTAATTATAGAACCGTGTGTGAGTAGATGAGAGCGTGTGTGTTTTGCTCCTGTGACAACAAACTGCACCCATGCATACGAGGAGCGACCAGGGTGCCACGGCAATCCTAAACCCGACTCAGGAACTCACTGTGTGGTCTCACAAAAGGCCTACGAGGTTCAGATGTTAGTCATCTGGCTGATGCTCATTTCCAGAATCACTTTCTTAAAAGTGCATTAACCAAATAAGCTTCAATCAGAAGGCCTGAGAATATTCATGTGGTGAAAGGAATCACGAAGCGAGATGTGCCCTAAAACATACTTAAATGGCTTCAGTCATTGTAAACAAAGATTTGAGACAAATGCTTTAATTAGATCACATCACACGTAAAACTGGGAAAGTACATCCATCCACATTAACCCTAATTCATATTTACTGGGCCGCGTGCCACACACATGGCTCAGTGTTTGCAGGAGGAGCTTCATAAATGCTTGTGCTCGAGTGTTTGCTCTCCCCTCACACTAACACAGAGGTTATCTGCCCATTGATAATCACTAATCCAAAGTGACTGGCAGCTTTCAAAGCCCCCACCCCCGCTCTTAAGCGCATATTCAAAAGTGGAGGAGGCAGGTCATGCATATGGACGGAGCAAAGGGATATTTGCATTAGTGGGGTAAAGTGGAGCTGAAGAGGCCGGGAGGAGGTGGAGAGAAGATGAGGGGAACAAGGGATCAAGAGAGAAGCGAGAAAGTGAAGAGGCTCATGAGGATCTGGGGAGGAGAAGTGAGGATCACCAGGGACATGGCTTTGTCATGTTAAACTAGCTCTCTTGACTCGTGTTCTTCCTCCTCCTTCGCTCCTCTGTGGAAAACACAATTGTCAGTCACAGGGGGACAGATTACGAGGGTTTGATCTCCTCCGCTTCAGAGCAGGCCCATGACCATGGGGCAGGGGTCACGGCTGCAGCCTACGTGTGACCAGGCTGCTTTCTCAAAAAGCTAGAAGACCATTAAAGGATTGTTACTTGTTAGAGGTAACAGTAATTTACCTCTGTCTTCAAGCCTCAACAGGCTGACATGCATTCCTCCACTGTACATAAAACCCCTAATGACAACGACTGCCTACATAAATGACTTCAAAGAACCAATGCCAGGGTTTAGGTTCACAACGTATTATTGGAAACGTAAGTGTAGGTATTTGCAGCAGTGTGGACAAGACGTGTGCTATTATGCTGTCACTATTTGTTAAAGAGCTCAGTGGTGCCAGGACTTGAGTGGGCTTCTAGGTCAGCACAGGGGTTCAAATGCTAAAGGCTCCTAAGAGATAGTTAACATATTTAGAATAGTCAGAAACAGAAGAAACTCATCAATCTGAGCTGATGAGACACAACCATAAATCTACAGATTAAGAGAAGGGTTTTCCATTCTGTCTCCAGCTTTAAGGAGAGAGGCTAATGTAGGTGAGATCAACTCTTTAGATGAAAAATCACTGCAGGATATGAAGACTTTTGTCTTTTAAACATATCTGAAGTTAGTTTCTTTTTTATTAGTATGTTTTATACCAGTGCAGTAATGAGAATGAGAAGACGGACCGACTATCGTTTCTATGCTACTCTACATCCTGACTGGAAAGATCACACCGGTAGCACTGACACACCTCAGCTTCATCCGTGCATGGGCAGCCTCTGCTCATATCCACTAATGATGACTGATGACACACATTTGATTCAGCTGTCTGATGTGCTGTGTCAGGGGGCTCCTTAGTAGGAGATTTGGGCAGTGCAAGGGGAGAGCATGTGGGCAGGGAAAGGCAGACTCATTTGTCTTTAGTGTCAACACAAATAAAAAAAAAAAAAAGGAAAGATAAAGAAAGAGAAACATGTGAGGTGCTTTGGGAGGTAAAGTTAGTTTGATGCTTAGGAATAATGGCTGATGAGAGCAGGCAGTCATCAAGGGAGCTCAGTGGGATGTTAGCTGAATTTAATGAAGGACATGTTTAGCTTCCTCGGGTTTGGCCTGCGCTCTTCCACTTCTGTGTGTGTGTGTGTGTGTGTGTGTGTGTGTTGTCTGAGCCTCCACAGACACTAATTTCCTGCGTGGATCTCTGACCTTTCAATGTAGCCTGGAGGGAGCCATTTGATCATGACACAGACACACATCATTTCCTGTGATATGGCTGTCCACCAGTTAGTGGACTGGTTTTAGTGAGGCCGTGTTGATTTTTCCCTGTGGTGATCTCCTACGTATCGTCATTTTTATATCAGTGACAATATTTTGAGTTGATGATGTGGACACTACACTTTGGACTTTTAAGCTCATGGTCAGTCAGAAGTAGTCAAGAGCGTTATTGCAATGTACTGTGTGTGGACCCTGCTTACGGCCTATATGCACACATCAGCACACACACCTGCCTAAAACAGTGAGCGGTAGGTAACCTGAGCTGAGCCCCCAGGTGAGTCTGGTGTTAATGCAACCACTTGTCCCTCCTGTCGCCTGTCCCTCTGGGGTCCAGTTAACCCGGCTGGCCTCTGCACACTGATCCGTCTATCTGCTTTGGGACATGGGCCCCATTGTGACCCTCAGGGTGACTGGGTGCTGTTTATTGTGACCCAGTTCCCCTGCAAGTAGGAGCGCACGCCTCTCCCAGTTAACTCTGTCCATTAAGCAAAGTGTGGCTCATCAATTATTTAGCATTTTCAAATGTATAATTCAGAGCATAGAGGGAACTGTCATGAATAGTGTCACACACACACAGGTGGAGAAAGAGCGCCGTGCTGTATTTTGCATTCAAAGGTGCCTTTAATACGTGAGCTAGTGAGATGAGAGGGACGATGGCTGGTACAACAATAGTCATGTCAGTGTGTAATAAATAAGTAAAGAGCCAGACGTAAGAAAGTGGAAGAACAACTGGATCAAAAATGTATGAGAAAATAAAAAAACATGGAGCGTTACAGGAAGTGTACTGACATGAGGATAATGAGAAAACGGAGGCACAGATGAAACCAGGAGCAAGGAAGAAGTGTGAGCGAAGGAGAAATGCATAGATTCAAATACAAAAAAAGTTTTCTATTGTTCTAAAGCATTTTGATTAATACTGACTGAGTGAGAGGAGAGTGATTACAGGTGAGAGAAGACTGTCATCCTTCCTCTTACAGTGCGTAGGTGTAGCCACGGATGTTAATGCCGTTATTAAGCCTCTCCACTGACGCCTGCTCCACCCCCCCAGCACCCAGCATCAAGGCGCTCTCTGCCTGCCAGGCAGTGGACAAGTCCACATTGAGATCAAACAGCCCCAAGTAGGCCAGCTCAGGGAAAGCCAGCAGTGATGCTTCCAGCAGAGCAGAGGGAGCAGGTGGGGTTTAGGCATGTCGAGCTGAGGCAGGATCCCAGCAGGCTGTAGTAGAGGGGGTGGTGGTAGCCTTCAAATTTGTTGGGTTCTTCTTTCCAGTCCTGCTTCTTTAAAGTCAGCTGACCAAGATTCCCATGCATCTCTTCCTGGTGCTGGGGATTAGAGCCGTGAAGGGCTTTAGCAAGCATATGTGCAGCGGGGATTTCTTCTCCTGCTAGCTTCAGCACGCAGACAGCTTTGGAAGGACGATTACGTGCGAGCAGTGTGGGGAAGATGAGGCTGGGTGGCCAGGTGAACACTTTTTAGGCAAGACTCTCGTGCATCCAGGCTAGACCTCTGTCAGCGCACGTGGTAAACCTGACTGGTTACAGTTGCAGCAGGTGCGTGTGTCTAATCGCTGCATTACGTCCAATCCATAATTCACACCAGGGAAGGGAGATTAGTGGTGCCACTCCTGCCTGTAGCCAGAAGGAGCAAATTTGGGCAGCCATGCACGCTGCACGCGAGGTACTAGGTAAAAGGGGCTGGCTAGCATCCATCTGCCCTGCTTCGCTTTACATCAGTACTGCGGAGATGTCTGAAATTCAGGCAAGCAACAAACTAAACGAACAAAGTCCAAATATGTTAAGGTCTAAAAAATAAAGACGTGAAAGGAGCGAAGAAAGGATGAGGAGACTGCAAAGAAAAAGACGAATGCACTAATGTGCTAAATAGGACAGGGATATAGGTCATTGTGTACCAGACTCAATTTGCCAACACTGGCCTGTTGGCAGCCACTGGATACCAGCCAAGTCTCCATCAGTCGCACTGGAACACTAATAATATCAGTCATCCAGCCAAGCCTCTACTTCTCTCCATCTCTCTGGCTGCGGTCTCCTTTCACTTCTTTCCTTATCCTTCACCTCCCCATTCTATCTCCATTGCTACTTGTTCAAAGGAGAAAAGAGCAAAAATTCAGAGGCCAAAAATGACATTAAACACCATGAAAAGCTCCAGAGATTATTGTTTGAAAATGCCAGCTCTCCTGGACACCCCCCCCCCCCTTCCCTCTCAGTGCCTGAGATCTCTCTCCCGCTCTCTCCTCGCATTTTATTTCAGCTGAGAAGTGCTGACAGCCCAGACACAATAATCCAGCTCTGTTGTGGAACCGCCACGGCAGCGGCGGAGCTGTGCAAAGGTTTCCCACGTACGGCGCGAGGGCAAGGCGGCACAAAATAGCAGCGCTAGAAGCAAAGGGCCGGTCACTAGTCACTGCAGGGAGTCACACTGTGCCACCTGACAACTCTGGTTCAAACTGTTGTCACCTTTTCCATTAGTCAGTGCTTGTTTGTTCCACATCTGTGTAACACAACTAAATAATTTAGTTATCCTCACTTTCCCTGAAATTAGTGAACAAGTATTCATTCTCTGTTTCAGGCAAGACATAGTGTCCCCTCTTTTAGCAGACGATGAAACACTTTCCTCACTGTACTGTCAAAACTCCCATGGAATAACAGAATGTGCTCTCTCTGGTCTAAGTGCCACATGGCTGCATGTTTCGCTATTAGCCCACAAGCAGGAACAGGAGCCGATGAGTGTAGATCTATCCAGACATAAGAGCCCGAAGGCTTGATCTCAGGGTCTCTGACGCCAGCATACCTCGCATAAAATAGCACTAAAGACGTGTGAGGTGACGCCTTTATTTTGTTGCAGAACAATGACTGCTTCTCAGCATCTGACACAACCACTTAAATATTGTGTATCATTATCTGTCAAGCAGCTGCGTCACTTCACCAACAATGGCCCAGATAAGACCCTACAGGTCATTCCAAAGGTTAAACGTCTCTCTGCTGCACAGTAGATAGAGGCGACATTAATAACAGACAGGCTCTTCTCGTTCACCTCTTTTAACCTGCCCGTGTTCGGAGCTGCACAGCTAAAGGGCATGTCTTCGTTCACACAATGCTAGTATCACAAACAGGGTTAAAGGAAACAAGGAACCCGCACCCTGAGCGCGACTGCTTCCCTCGGTGCAGTGCATGCCTTGTGCATCGACCATCCAGCTCTAGACCGTTTCCAACCACCCCAGTCTGTTTCCTCCAGGTCCCAGGTGGGCCTTTAAGAGTCAAATGTCAGAGGCCAAGCTTTAGCCAGACAAGTAATGAATATGAAATGACTCCGAGGTGCTGTGGGAAAGAGACGATAGCTCGTAGACAGAACAAGCTCCTCTGTCATCAAGTGGGACCAGAAGGAGCAAAGCTGATTAGGGCTGGGCCAGGATATGATGAGATACACGATATGTATATCTAATATTACTCAGAACAAAAGCCCGTAAATCAAGGAACATAGAAGCTTGTCTTCCTCTAAATTTGCTTTGTTTGCACCCTGGGGGCCTGTTAAAGACACCAACACCAGGTAGCCTGAAAGCCTGACAAATAAGGAATCCTGTTATTAGCCTAAAGCCAATGAGATCATCTGAAACACCGACGTCTCTTCTATCTCAGGAGCTGGATCGCTGGTTTAATTAAAAGCACAGCTGTAGAGCTGAGGAGGCTTTTTGTTGGCACAAATAAATAAGGCCAAGTGTGAGTGACTCAGAGCTTCAGCGTCTTTCTTGCATAAAACTCCAACATGAGCCAGGGCTACAGAGTGTTCTTTCGTGCTCCTTGGTTGACAACACGGAGTGAGATGGCAGCAACACTGCGCTATTTTTTGCCCAGACAGAAGCAGAACTGCCAGGCTCTTGTATTTTTAGCAGGCTAACCTCTACCCTACTTTCTTGGCCTTCCCGCTCTCTAAACAGCAGGGCATGCCACCGTGGTGTGTGCCGGTATGTGTGAGCTACCTGAGGTGTAACCAGTTGTCATCCATGGGATGTTAACACAAATCCCCCGAGGAGGCGAGGGGATGAGTGCAGCAGCCCTGTGCTTTAGCCTAGAGCTAGTGGCCTGGGAGAGTGTGTTGCTGCCTGCACAGGAGACGCAGAGGTAGGCAGTGGTCCTCTGCAACTGATGAAACAAGGCAACATTGCATGTAATCACTCTATATTTAGCAGATGTTGGCAAAAGGGGGGGTTGGAGGGCAGGAAATCTTGTAAAATATGAGGAAAATTTAGGGCAGGCAAGCATTAAAGATTAATCGTGACACTGACTGCCCAGCTCAGGCTTGCCATGCAGAGAATGCCACCATGGAGATGGGAAACAGAGAGGCAGAGAGAAAGGAGACAGTTTGGGAATGAAAATGCCTCACAGATGAATTCTGGGGTGATGAATGTCCCCGGTTCAATACCCCGATGAATTTATGTGTATTCCATTATGAGAAGGTGGGGATGAAACATGGAGATAGGGCAGGAAAAAGGTGGAGAAGTGGAGAAGTGGAGAGCGAGAGGGGAGGGGGTGGGATCTGCCGGTGACCGAGCCATGCAGAGCCCATTGCGAACAAGCCATCTGTAGAGATAAGTAAAGAAGTGATTACAACAGGCCGAGCTCAATTTCTGACAGTTGACGCTTGACTGCTCCCACAGAGCCGAATTGATTTAAATGAAGAAGCTATGAATATTTTAGAGGGAAGGATCCCCCTTTAACCTGCACGATTCTGATCTCCCTCCCACTGCTGTGCGTATCTGCGTCTATATAACAAGACAGACACGGGGGATAATGTAATTATTGATAGTGAGATTATGGCTCTATTGTTGCAATGTCTTCAATCAGCTGCTGTCTTTAAAAGCCGATGAATCAATGACACCGGCTGGATCTTTTCTTTCTGCCCTGCTTTTGTTCATCAAGTGGGCTTTGCAGTGCATCCCAGCCCTTGTTTGGGGATTTAACGTCAAACCAAGCTAGTGCACAGGGTTTTCTGACTGATGCTTCTGGCTAATTCTCTCTACAAACGCTCTGGGGCCCACTCAGCGAGTGCTGTGGAAATGAAAGCTGCCAGTCAGTGTTTATGTGTGCGACCAAAAGCCGGCTGCTCTGCCGGAGCTCAAGGTGACAGACCACGCCCACTAGTCACACCTTAGAAAATGACAAACCGGCAGTATCACAGAAAACGTGTCCCTGTTGCCGCCGGTAACCTTGTGGTGCGGCGAGCGAATCTCAGGGCATCTCTGTTTAGTAAACGACAACTCGGATTAAAAAGGGCAGCAACAGCTTTGAAGGTTGGTGGCAAGGTGCCGCTTTGGGAGCGAGTGATGGCAGGTTGTGAAATGCTGCCCTGCGGCTTTTCCCAGGAGCACCGCGGCTACGGGGTTGCACGCCCCCACCCTCCGCCATCACAAACATACCTTGATGACAAAATGTGTTATTGATGTTCACCTGAAGGTGAAAGCAGGGGTGTTTCTGTGGACATACTGATCTCTCTCCCTCACTCTGCCGAACACACACACATTATCTCACACAACGTGGGGTTCGAGCCACTAAATCACTGTCACCCCTGGCTGAAAGCAGTTGGGCAGATGTGGAGCAATAAGAAGCCTGGCTGCTATTGCCCGGAAGAATAGAGGACCTTGTGCATCCATCCTGCCAATTTTTATCAATAATTCCCCAAGAGGAAAGGTCCAGAGGTGCATGGAAACTGAAGAGCACCTGCAGAAAATATGAATTACGATGCTCTGCGACTTGACATTGACACGAAGGACAAACACTGCAGTTTGGGAATTGTATTGCTTTGGATTTGTTGCTGCTTCATGTCAACAAAATCACGAGGTGTAATTTTAGTAGAGGAGCAAGCAGATTTGCCAATAGGTTCTGATGGATTGATGATCAACACAAACCTGGGACTGTGTGTTCTGTCTCAGTAGATTAACCTTTTCTCCAGCTGTTTACGGCCCCACCGCGATGTCAGAACCTGTGAGCACAGACAGGCCCTGTTCTGTTTATACTCTGTTGTTCGTGTTTTCCCCAATTCTCAGCACACACTCGCCAAGTCGAAATCTGCATATATAAATAAAGGGGGCTGACGCGTTGTTCCGAGTTCTTTCGCAAGGCCGACACCAAGCTGCTGGCCCGCGCAAAGTCCAAACACGTCATTCACAGTTTCCATGTTGCTGCCTAACAGCGCAAACAATTAGGAGCCCTCTCTCTCGCTGCGCTGTCCGATGCTGCAGCCGCTCAGAGAGGCAGAAGAAAAACCACGTGGACCTGCGCTTCTCCAGTAAAACTCAAACCTCCCCCTTCCTTCAACACTGACCAAAATGGCTCCGGCCTTAGCGCTAAAAAACTGTAAAATACCATCTGTCCCTTCTCGTGTCTCATCTCCTGCTACGCCAAAGGACCTCTGCACTTAAATACCACATGAGTCAGATTAAGCTGCCAGTCGCTTGTCCCTCAGACACTGTGTTCATGTCCTATAGCCCAGTTGGCAGGAACCAGGTAAAACTCATCCTTTTCTCTGTCTCACCTAGTCACAAAGGAAATTGCTGGTGGCCGCTTTCTTTTGTACCGTGGACTCCAAAGGAAAACAAAAAGAGCCTTGACGCAGAAGCTGATGCACGGGTGGGTATTTGAGTCTAACACGCAATCCCTCCTTGCTTCAGACCGTGTTTTCCAGTGTGTGACAGTCATGTGAACAAGGCCATGCACATTCTCTCATGCATGAGCCTATAATTGCTTTAAGGATTCTGACAGTCACTCAGCGAAAAATCAAGTGCACTCAATTTACATGTTGAGGGCTTTTCCTCCGCTAGTTCTGAACATACACAGAAAGCCTGAGATGACGCCGCCAAGATGGAGGAGACAGCCAAACAACTCAAGTAGCAGCGGATATAAGGAACTACTGCCATCAGGAGCAGGGCATCCGTAGGATCTAGATTTGCACCCAGACACTTTATGACCAGGAGGCCGTCTGGAGTAGGATTCACTTAAGAGTAGATGTCACTGAGTGCACGCTTTGAGCCCGAGAGCTTGTCTGTAAAGCCTATAATGAATAGTTAGATCCAATTTGGTGACGTTGGAGAAAAAAAGGCCGAAGACCAAAAAGGAAAAAGCACAGAGGGGGTAAAAAAAATGTTTAGCTCCACCAGGAATCTGTTTTTCAACCCACGTGCAGAGGATAACATACCATGAGACCGCTGCCTGTGAAGGCTGGGTTCTTAAAATAAATAAATACAGGAACTGATAAAGCCAGCAGATGTTTTGGGGATTGTCTTGTGCTTTTTATGCCTGGCTGGTTTGGAGTCCTGCCTGAGTTTTAAAAAATGAAGAAACAGAAATCTTGGTCTCTTCTCTGTGTTATTTTTTTCCCCTTATGATCCAATAAACCTTAAAGCCACGTGATGACACTAACGGATGCTGTGCCTGTATAACACCCCCCCCCCCCCCCCCCGCCCCTCAATCCACAACCCCCCCTTACAACTGCTCCCTGGTTGTGCACAAAATTTTTTATTAAATTCAAGCAATAGGGCACACACACACACACTACCCCCTGCAACTCTTCCATGGAGCAAAACAATGTGGAGTTGAGTAAGGGATCAGAGGTCTTTTCCTGGGCCAAACCCCCACGGTCTCCCTCAGACAAGCTCACATGGTTTGAATCAATTCTGCCACAAGAGCTGTTCAGCAGGCCAGCTCGATGCGTGCTATCAAGCTCGCTAGATACCCGGCTGAAAAATGCATGTGACCTGTCTCTTTTGGTCTGGGAACATCTAATCTTATCCGACTTGTTAAAAAAAAACAAGCAGTGAAAAAACAAACAGCAAGGAAAAAACAGACTAGAGTGTAAAACCGCTTGAAGTGCTTTTATTATAGCTGCCAAACATCAGAAAATCCTGTTTAAATTTCCCTTTGTTGCGTCTTTCTATAGTCTTGAGACGAGGAGGAAATTGGCCCTTAAGAGCCTGTGGAGATTCCTGCCTTTTACGCTCCTTCAGCTGTGAAAGACAACAGATCAGTCTTGTCTCTAAAGGCCTGCTGTAGCTTTGTGGAGTGCATCTTCTTTGAGCTAAAGAAAGGGACGGGTCCTGCAGATACTTTGTTGTTGCAATAAAACCCAGTTATTGCAGCAGATACAGCATCAATAAACTGAAACGTCCCACGGCTGGTGGCGGCTGGTCCACCCAAGGAAACTACACAGCAAACACCAATACACGCACCAACTAAAAAGGCTTATCTAAACTAAGCCGTACTGAGATTCTAAAGCCCCCATCAGACGCTGACATGCTATTTTTAGACATGACAGAAAGCCTGTCATCCTCAGTTCTTGGCACATGCGCCTAAATATGGGTGTAGCTATTTCATTTATAACAGCAGAATGCAGACATTAACATGACTCATATTTCTGTGCGCTCCAGAACGTTACTAAATAAATAAATAGATATTTGCTCCCATATACAATGAACGAAGTCTCAGACAGCGCTGTCTAGCCGAGGCCGTGCTGTGGGTGCAGCTATCCAGATTAACAGGAGAACCGAGGGATAACACCGGCAGGAAAGTTTGATCTGATTAACGCTGGCACGGCTCCGCAAAACCCTGGTTGCGTTCAGCGCATATTTCAGGAACGCGCACACGTTGGGTAACGTGACCCGGATCAAAGCGCCGCAGCGCGCACCGAGATTTCCGAGAACAAAATACCAAACCTGGGCGAACGCGGAGGCAGAGAGGAGGGAGCCGAAAGTGGGTCACGTCTATGTTACGCAGCTACGGAGCCGGCGATGGGCAGAACATGTTTGCGCGGGCTCGAAAGGTTCAAATAAACCATGTGGCGACTATTTTACGCGATTAAAACAGCGAAGGGAGAAAGACATTATGCATTATTATTCATACGGGCTATGAATAAACACGCACACGGACGGAGAAGCTTTAACTTCTCCAATTAGCGAAACGAAGTTGAGGCAGGAAAGGCACCTACAGTGATTGGAGCCGGTCCAGTGCTGGTTCCTGATGGACGTGCTGTAAGGATGGGGCGCTCCGGGCAGAAGTCCTTTCTCTGGGATCAAGCATCCTCGGTTCTGGTTGTAGTAATCCATCATTAAAAACGGGTTCGGGCTGGGATTCAGTCCCACAACGTCCACGCTCTCATACATCATACGAAGCAGGACGGCGGCAGGGGATTATTATCAGAAAAACGAACTACTGCCGGAATCACACAAGCCTCGTGTTTTTCAGCTCGCCGACAGCAGAGGTAGACAGCGAGAGGGGAGGATGGGGAGGACGGGGAGGACACTGCATTAGAATCGAAGAAAAAGTAATGAATCCCAGCGCAGCGGGGACATTCGGGCACTTGGCATCTTCCTGCGGCGCTGTGTTGAATCGGGGTCTGAGTAATCTAGTCGGCTGCGCTCAATTTGAAAACACAATTTGAAACAACAGTCTGCATGGTGTCCGACGCACAGCACCGAGAATAACAATAAACGAAAGAGAACTTGGGCAGATTGTAAGGTCCGGTGCTGCGCTCAAACGCGGAGCGACATCTGAGGCTGTATCCACAACGACAATATAAGCCGGATACAAATCCCGGAACGCAGATCACAGTTCTCCAAAGTCCGCGCCGATGAAGCTCGATTTTACAGAGGAAACTCCGTCTGGCCGCGGTTTGTCCTTCGGCTTACGCTCGGTTGTCCCGTTTGCGCCCGTCGCGGGTTGGACGCCTGTCAGTGAACGCGCCGGGCTCCCTCCGTGCGCTCCAGCCACCGGCGGCTCCCCTCGGACGCAGGATATCCAGGTTCGCCCCGAACCACGCAGCACCGCCTTGTTTGTGTGTGAGGAGAGCAGCCTAAATCGTTCCCACTCCAGATCGTGCAGCTATCATGTTCTGCAGAAATGTGACAAGGCACAGCAGCTGAGGGATTTGGCTCCACCTCCACTCGGCTCTTTTTCCTTTTTTTTCCGCCTCCCTCCAGTGTCTTTTCATGCGTCGCTCCTCCTACGCTTAACCCCTTCAGGGACGTCACCATGGATCTCCCTCTTTCTAAACAAGGGCCCTGCATGGGACTGCGAGGGGGGGCTGCCCTGCTTCAAATTTAGGTGCGGGGGCTTTAAATAGCAATGTATCTGAGGCCATGATTCAGTTATATAAGCTCAGTAATGAGTCTCTCATATCTCTGCACCGAGTTCATGGGCATAATGAGGGCTGCAGCACACTCTAATGCTCTCACTCGTTTCCTGGAAGTTCTCACTCTTTATTTGCACTCCTCCTTCGAACTAATTTGACCCTTTCCCCCATTCTCTCATCAGTCCCTACCCTCCGATTTTTCTCCTCCCTGCCTCTCTCTCCCTAATTTGCCTAATGCTATGCGACTGAACTTTTCCTGAACCCAGAGGAGTAGGCAGCCTCACCTCCTGGTGACCCACTGGCTGACTAGGATTCGCCTCTTTGGCTCGCTCTCATCCCACATTATTCAAGGTTTCCCACCTTGTACGCACAGTGTAACACCATTACGCTTCCTCGAGTGCTGCCTGGAAAGGCCCCACCGCTCAGCCTGCACATAAGCAGGAAGCTCACCCAGTCATGGCAACTGACGCTTAACTTTCCTCACAGCTGGAATGAAAGTCCACCAAGGTGTTTTGCTGCATCATCCCTCAAATAAAATACTACTCCACCTATACTCATTCCCTGCAACACATAGCAAATCTGTAAACTTATTCATATTTCATTTTACAGCTAAGAGGAAAATGGGGTCTCAGTGCCAGAGATGCACAGACCTCTACTAACACATCACCGGGTTCATGCTACAGTGTTGACAGGTAGCGTTTGAAACACACGGGCTGTGATTGTAATGTGATCTGGACCACAGCTGCTTGCTCAAGTTGTCCGTACAGGCCCGGTTGTAGAGATTAAAGCCAGACACACACCATTTACCATATACCTGAGGCACATTTGGCGTTGGATCGCTTTTCTCCTTTATGGTGGAAGAAGTCGGGGGTTTGGCTCATTCCGCCTGAATATAAACAGCCACATGTGAAAATATCAAATATGTCTGATCAGTGATGAGTGAGACGTCCCAGACAAGGTCAAGTGCAGGAGAAAGAGTCTGTGAGTATGTTCTGCACGTCCGGTGTCTCGGTGTAGATGTGCAACGTCTGTATTAGTGTGGCCATGACTAAACAGCCTGCATCACTTGTGTTGTAATCTACACCGCTGCCTAAACAATGACTGTCCTCCCCCACTTTCCCTACACCTGAGGCACAGGCCCCAGCTGACCAACACAGTTTTTGAATGGGATTATCTGCATGGAACCTGGCAGGGGGCTTGGCCTGCTCCACCCCCACTAACTGTGACACTTATTTAATGCAGGCCCCAGTGTGTTTACCCAGTCTGATAAGAGCTCAGCGTGTAGGCCTGGGCAGGGGTGACCCCTCGCCTGCACTGATAGCGCAGCCACACATTCCTTGACGGGATCTGCTGTATGAGTAATGGCTGTCAGAAAATGCTAATTTCCCAGGCTCTGTGTTCTCCTCCAAGGGGAGAGCATTCATCCTCAGGTAATACTGAGACTGTATAAAACAAGCTGAGAGATAACAGATTGCTGATCATCGCTTATTACTGAGGGGGAGGGAGGGACAAGATTAGACCTGAAAAATGTCCCTGCTCCAAAGTGAAACAGTTACTTCATCTTGATTAAAAATCAGAATGTATCCAGGAGGCTAAAATTAAATGAATGTGGCATTTTTGTTTCCACACAAAGCAAGAGGAAAAGGAGCAGAGGACTCCTCGTGGTCAACAGTGTATTACATTACATCAATTAAACATGAGCGCTGGCTCGGTGCCAGGTCGTGTCCAGTCCGTGCCTGAGAGTGACTCTTCTAAAACAGACGCCCTGGATATTTGGTGCAATGAACACAGAGGAAGTGAGAGTTGTCAGTAGTTTCTATTGCACGGGCTCAGTGAAAAGAGAAAGAAAGTGACAAAAGGCTCAGTCCACGTAAACAACACCAGTCCAGGTGCCTGTTGCAGTCCCACCATTAATAAGCAGCGTCCTCCTGAGAATATGGAGCAAATTCTGGCCTGTGGCGAAACCACAAAGAATGGGACTATGTCTAAATCTGAAATTTCACCGATTAAAGCGCCATTCAGACGTAGAGGCCTCGCAGAAATGGACGGTTATGTAAGTGCAAATAATAGAGGGATACCACAAGTGGTAAACATAGAGTCCTGGAACTTAAGCGTCCAGCAGAGAGACGGGGGAGGTGGATGGGGGAGTGGGGGTGAGAGGTGAGAAGAATATTAGGAGGGAATTCAAAGAGTTTTATGGGCAAAGGCAGAGAGGAGATTGCCGGCTGGACCTTGAGGGTGCTGAACTATTTTTACTGCCCCTACTCTCCTTCTTTCTTAAACCAATCAGGGGTGTTAGGAAGCAGTAAAAAGGGATCCTCCTGCCATTCCTCCCCCAAGGAGACAGGTTAGAACAAACAATAGATCGTTATGTCATTTGGATCGCAGTGTGATAAAAGAGCAGGAATAGTGCGTTCTCTGAAAACGCTGGTTGAACAGACCCAGCGCATTCTGGAGACGGTCCATCCACATCTGCAATCTGCTGTCCCTTGACTCCTGCACTTTGGAGATCATTTTCCCTCCATCACCACAAACTCCCCCTGCACAGTGTGTTCCTTATTTGAGTGGACGGAGAACTCGCCACAGAATGAAATGCACAAGTCTGGGGACGCAACAGGTTGAAACACAAAGAAAAATCCTCCTGTATCGCTCAGACACTTGGCTCGGGCTATCTCCTGTAAAGATAAGGCCAGACTTGTTCGCGTTAGAATGGCCCGGGACTAATTTTAGAGTTCCTGTCTGCCTAAGCGCCTACTACACAAACACAGCTTATGCTACACCTCCCCCCAAGCTCTCCCGCACATGTGCCAGCAGATGGCTAATGCCCAGACGATAAAGAAGTTGGGACAAGCCTCAGCAAAGCTTTCTATCTTTTGTAAATCTTCACAGCGACCTAATAAAGCAGCGCAGCGGGAAATTCAAAGAGGACGAATTCAGACGCGACGCTGTTTAAGGAGTTGAAATATGTGCTAATCTAAGAGGCAGCGAAAGGTGATACGACAGTGATTGTGTCTGCCTGAGTCACACTGCAGGACAAAATGTGTTGTCTACATGTCATCCGGATCATTTCACCGACGTGATTCACCACCAACCCCGCTGCTGGCAGTCTCCGACTAGGATCATATCTCCCTCGAGTGCACTTGTGTGTTTTTGTGGGCTCAGTTTGCTTTCAAGTCTACCTGAAACCCTACCAACCCGTCTGTTATCGCACCGTTCCCCTTAACTGCCGCTACAATTTCTGTGTGTGTGTTTGTTTGCACAGCTGGTTTGATGCAGCCCGTACAGGCAGCGCCAGCCAAACCCAACAGCTGGGCTCCCCGACGGCGAGCCAATGTGTAATGAGGGCCCGACCCTTCGACGTGAGAACAAGCTGCAGTTATTGATGAACACTGCACTGCTTCCACGTCCTTTCTGCCCATCGGAATACGCACAGATTTAAAGGTAATTTGCTCTAAAGATCTGGATGTCTGTTCTATTTGACCTTCAGTGTGTGTGTGTGTGTGTGTACTAAAAAGCCCTCTTAGTGGCTGCAGGGATCTTTGTGAAAGCCTCCTCTCTGTCATTATCCCTTTAATGTCCCTCTGACAGAAGATTCCTGTCACGATCGGCATAGCTGCCGATCGGACCTTTATTGTGGAGGGCTCTGCCGGACGTGCTTTCGCCACACTCACCAACCTCATCTGATTACTGATCGGCTTCACCTGGACCTTACTCAACACCCACACCGCACATAAGCTCCGTTTTCCGACACATCAGTGTCGGATCATTATCCCTGTTGGACCGTGTTTTAGATCGCCACGTCGAGATCGCCACGCCAAGTTCACCACGCCGAAATCGCCTCGCCAGATTCTCCACGCCAAGATCGCCTCGCCAGATTCACCTCGCCAGATTCACCTCGCCAGATTCACCACGCCAGATCGTCACGCCAGGATTACCCCGCCAGGTTCACCACGACAGACTCACCACACCAGGTTATTCACGCCCGCATCAGGAGGAACTTTATTTAGTTTTTGTGTTTTTGATTTCTGGGAGTCATTTTGAGTTAAATAATAAACTATTGAGTTGAGCCGCGTTTTCTGCCTGATCAATTCCCACTGCTGGTGCTCTCCCTCACCCCGCACCAGCAGCCCTGACAGAATGATCCGACCAGACAAGGATCCCGCAGACCGGCTCATTAGGTCCATCTACAGACTCCTCGGCACAATCCCCGATAACCCAGACATCCAAGCCCGCATCTCCATCCTCGACTGGATCACTAAGGTCTACTCCGCCTGCCCCTGGGTGGAGGACCATAAGGGATTTCCTGGACTCCTTGCCACCCAGGCTATGGTGCGGGAGAGGTATACCCCACAGCCAGAGCCCACGTCTCGTCCACAGCCAGAGCCCACGTCTCGTCCACAGCCAGAGCCCACGTCTCGTCCACAGCCAGAGCCCACGTCTCGTCCACAGCCAGAGCCCACGTCTCGTCCACAGCCAGAGCCCACGTCTCGTCCACAGCCAGAGCCCACGTCTCGTCCACAGCCAGAGCCCACGTCTCGTCCACAGCCAGAGCCCACGTCTCGTCCACAGCCAGAGCCCACGTCTCGTCCACAGCCAGAGCCCACGCCTCGTCCACAGCCAGAGCCCACGCCTCGTCCACAGCCAGAGCCCACGCCTCGTCCACAGCCAGAGCCCACGCCTCGTCCACAGCCAGAGCCCACGCCTCGTCCACAGCCAGAGCCCACGCCTCGTCCACAGCCAGAGCCCACGCCTCGTCCACAGCCAGAGCCCACGCCTCGTCCACAGCCAGAGCCCACGCCTCGTCCACAGCCAGAGCCCACGCCTCGTCCACAGCCAGAGCCCACGCCTCGTCCTCAGTCTGCCTATCACCCAGACCTACCTGCCGCTCTTCGCCTCACCTCTCTTGAGCCTCAGTCCAGTCAGGAAGAGCCGAGGGCCCAGTCGGTTCCACAGCGGACGTTCCCTCAGTTCCTGGCCTACTGGGCCTCCCTTCGGGCCCGTGCCCACGCAGAACTTGCCACCTCTTCACACCCAGAACCTGTCGTCCATGCTCCACGCCACACAGCGCCTGCAGCTCCTGCTCCACGCCACACAGCGCCTGCAGCTCATGCTGTTCCACGACACCCTGAGCCTGCTTCTCATGCTGTTCCACGACACCCTGAGCCTGCTTCTCATGCTGTTCCACGACACCCTGAGCCTGCTTCTCATGCTGTTCCACGACACCCTGAGCCTGCTTCTCATGCTGTTCCACGACACCCTGAGCCTGCTTCTCATGCTGTTCCACGACACCCTGAGCCTGCTTCTCATGCTGTTCCACGACACCCTGAGCCTGCTTCTCATGCTGTTCCACGCCACCCTGAACCCTCTTCTCATGCTGTTCCACGCCACCCTGAACCCTCTTCTCATGCTCTCTTTCACCCAGCCCCAGGCCAGGCCACTCCATGCTGGACCGCTCCTGAACTGGCCCCTGGTCCTGTGTTTCCCCGGGCTGTTACCAACCCTCGCCGTAGGGAGCGGAGGAGGGTGGTGGACCAGTGGAGAGTATCCTGGAGCGACGCATGCTTCCCCAGGCCCCTTCAGTGGGTAAAGATGGAGGACGCTCTCGCCATGCTCACCGCCGACGACCGAGGAGAGGTTCCAGTGCCCCCACGCCATGCTGACTCTGACCACGTTGCTCCACGCCATGCTGACTCTGACCACGTTGCTCCACGCCATGCTGACTCCGACCACGTTGCTCCACGCCATGCTGACTCCGACCACGTTGCTCCACGCCATGCTGACTCCGACCACGTTGCTCCACGCCATGCTGACTCCGACCACGTTGCTCCACGCCATGCTGACTCCGACCACGTTGCTCCACGCCATGCTGACCCTGACCACGTTGCTCCACGCCATGCTGACCCTGACCACGTTGCTCCACGCCATGCTGACCCTGACCACGTTGCTCCACGCCATGCTGACCCTGACCACGTTGCTCCACGCCATGCTGACCCTGACCACGTTGCTCCACGCCATGCTGACTCTGACCACGTTGCTCCACGCCGCTCTGACTCAGACCACGTTGCTCCACGCCACAGCAACCATGGGCGCCGGCCGCCCAGGTCTTCATGCTACAGCAACCATGGGCGCCGGCCGCCCAGGTCTTCATGCTACAGCAACCATAGACGCCGGCCGCCCAGGTCTTCATGCTACAGCAACCATAGACGCCGGCCACCCAGGCTTCCACATCTCTACTGCCGTCGTCGGCCGCCCAGGCTTCCACGCCACGGCACCCCCTGTCGACACCGCCCACCCTGGCTCCTACGCCGCGGCAACCACCGCCGACGCCGACCACCCAGGCTCTCACACCACAACAGGTTTCTTTGCCTTAAGCGATTAACGACTTCGTTCCAAGTCCTTGCCATGTGCGGCCCGCGGGAGGGGCCGCTCACTGTCCTCATGTGCGGTCCTGCGGAAGGATCGGCTCCTTGCCCTAGCCTTGTCCCAGGTGTCCTGGTATTGTGCGGCCTGGAGGGCTCACACAGGTTCCTGTTTCCGGCGACCCCAGGAGGGGTTCGCTTTCTGGTTCTGGCGACCCCAGGAGGGGTCCGCTTTCTCGTTCCCGGCTCTGGCGACCCCAGGAGGGGTCCGCTTTCTCGTTCCCGGCTCTGGCGACCCCAGGAGGGGCCCGCCTTCTCGTTCCCGGCTCTGGCGACCCCAGGAGGGGCCCGCCTTCTCGTTCCCGGCTCTGGCGACCCCAGGAGGGGTCCGCCTTCTCGTTCCCGGCTCTGGCGACCCCAGGAGGGGTCCGCCTTCTCGTTCCCGGCTCTGGCGACCCCAGGAGGGGTCCGCCTTCTCGTTCCCGGCTCTGGCGACCCCAGGAGGGGTCCGCCTTCTCGTTCCCGGCTCTGGCGACCCCAGGAGGGGTCCGCCTTCTCGTTCCCGGCTCTGGCGACCCCAGGAGGGGTCCGCCTTCTCGTTTCCGGCTCTGGCGACCCCAGGAGGGGTCCGCCTTCTCGTTTCCGGCTCGGGCGACCCCAGGAGGGGTCCGCCTTCTCGTTCCCGGCTCGGGCGACCCCAGGAGGGGTCCGCCTTCTCGTTTCCGGCTCGGGCGACCCCAGGAGGGGCTCGTCCGCCTTCTCGTTTCCGGCTCGGGCGACCCCAGGAGGGGCTCGTCCGCCTTCTCGTTTCCGGCTCGGGCGACCCCAGGAGGGGCTCGTCCGCCTTCTCGTTCCCGGCTCGGGCGACCCCAGGAGGGGCTCGTCCGCCTTCTCGTTCCCGGCTCGGGCGACCCCAGGAGGGGCTCGTCCGCCTTCTCGTTCCCGGCTCGGGCGACCCCAGGAGGGGCTCGTCCGCCTTCTCGTTCCCGGCTCGGGCGACCCCAGGAGGGGCTCGTCCGCCTTCTCGTTCCCGGCTCGGGCGACCCCAGGAGGGGCTCGTCCGCCTTCTCGTTCCCGGCTCGGGCGACCCCAGGAGGGGCTCGGGCGACCCCAGGAGGGGCTTGTTCGCCTTCTGGCTCCGGCAACCCAATGGGGGAAGGACCGTGTTGTTGGGTCCCTCCTCCTGGTCCCCCTCCTCCCGCCCGACCTTGTGTGGGTTCGACAGCGTTGGGCCGTCTGGAATCCGGCCCTTGAGGGGGGGGCTCTGTCACGATCGGCATAGCTGCCGATCGGACCTTTATTGTGGAGGGCTCTGCCGGACGTGCTTTCGCCACACTCACCAACCTCATCTGATTACTGATCGGCTTCACCTGGACCTTACTCAACACCCACACCGCACATAAGCTCCGTTTTCCGACACATCAGTGTCGGATCATTATCCCTGTTGGACCGTGTTTTAGATCGCCACGTCGAGATCGCCACGCCAAGTTCACCACGCCGAAATCGCCTCGCCAGATTCTCCACGCCAAGATCGCCTCGCCAGATTCACCTCGCCAGATTCACCTCGCCAGATTCACCACGCCAGATCGTCACGCCAGGATTACCCCGCCAGGTTCACCACGACAGACTCACCACACCAGGTTATTCACGCCCGCATCAGGAGGAACTTTATTTAGTTTTTGTGTTTTTGATTTCTGGGAGTCATTTTGAGTTAAATAATAAACTATTGAGTTGAGCCGCGTTTTCTGCCTGATCAATTCCCACTGCTGGTGCTCTCCCTCACCCCGCACCAGCAGCCCTGACAATTCCAGCATTTATGGTACAGGCCTATATCTGCCCATAAAGCCTTTTATTGTTTAGCCCAACTCTATGGTGGCTATAACCTGGTTTTCCCATTTTTTATGGGGACCTTCACTATATCACAGGGGGGAGGACAAAGCTGCCCACCATCAGTGTTTACCAAAGTATGGCCTACTCATAAATCCATCCTGGCCAGCGGCATTCTGGAAATACCTCAGCAGAGGAAGAAAGAGGGAAAGGGGACACACACACACACACACACACACGCACGTATGACTTATTGTGCAGCTCCTAATCGGACACACTCTACGGCCTTGAGTTAAAGAGCCCATCTCCGCTACGATCATTAGGTCTATGTTCCTTAGCACCAAGTACATCACTCAGCAAATCAAGGGAAAATTGCAATAGATGTTACCCTGCAGGAAGGATACTTTAATATCAGTCATCCCGGACACAGAATGGCTCCCATTAGCTGACAGGAACACAGATGTTTAGTACACACGGACGGACACACTGCTAATTCTGCTGGAAAAGACAACAGGGACAGAGAAGGACCGACCGAGATGAGGAGCCATCGAGAGAGTGAAAGAGATGGAGAAGCATGAGACAGCGTAAGAGGATATTCCGCTGAAATAAACAAATCAATGCGTTGTGGTCAAAGCTGTGCAGCTTCGCATCACGATCCTTACTAGCAGTGACAAGTGTAGATACTCGTATACAGTCCAAGTTCACACAGCTCAGCACCGCTTTTATTCTATATGACATGTCATTCATTTATCCTTTTGCCACATTCATGTTCGTGACCTCGGTCTTGCCCTTAACTCACACAAACTACAGACAGAGTAAAAAATGAAGATTAGGGAAAATTTTAACAGGCTTCACATCAAACGTCTGTTAAGCTTTGATTTTGCTCGATGTTGCCTGATTTAATCCATTTCATCTCCCTCTGTCTGGAGGCCATCGAGACACTGTTTAAACAGCAGCTCTGTATAATTCACAGAAATCCCCTCTTCTCCCACCTTCCCTCTCACCGTTTCTCTCTCCCTTTAGTTTTTGAAGTGCTGCAGAGGCTCGGTTGCCCGTGGTCCATTCAGAAGTGTGATGCTCGGGGTGGCCTGGTAGGGGCATGAGAGGAGGTGGTGCATGGAGGGGGATAGTGGTTCGCTTTAAGTGGATTGCCCTCAGTCTGCTTGTGCCCAGCCCAAAGCATTATAACGCCTCAGCAAGTGACCTCCGCTTGAGCGGTGCCCCTAACACCAGCGGCGGGCAGGGCACGCTGGTTGCCGTGCTCAGTACAAAGAGCGGATGTGTGCCACAAAGTGCAGAGGCTGGATAACTGCAGGGTGAATGTGCAGTGGACACTAAATCAAGCAGTGTGTGTGTGTGTGTGTGTGTGATCCTGCCCTTGCTCTCTCCTGGGCACGTGCAGATTCGTCTGTGTTCGAGCAGATTCCTGCCAAGCTACGCTGAAACGTTCAAACGTGCCGAGCTGGTTCTGATGGTAATGAAACATGCGAAATCCTCTGCTTAGCCAGCAACTTTAGGAGGTGGCAACAACAATGGCTCTCGGGGCAACCGAGAGCAACAGCGGCTCGGAGCGTGACAAATGCCCCCGCCACCGTCGCTGTGGCCCCTCTTCCCCTGCGTTCTGCAGGGAGGCGGAGGGAGGGCCAGCGGTGGGGGATCTGCTTCAGCAGGAGGAGGGTTAATGGAATGGATGACTCTGAAACATTAAAAGAGCAGGCAGCAGAGTGATGAGGGTGACGGAAGAGGAGTCATCAGCATTTCAAAAGATTAAAAAAATCTCCAAAGAATGGAGCACAGGGAATATAGATGGAGCAGCGACTCCCCTCCCTGCCACCGCTCGCCTCTCCGTTACTGTCTGCCACACACGCCCCCAGCCTGCATGTGTGTGACTTTATACTTATGCCTACAAAAGAGAGGAGTTAATTGGATGAGGGGCAGACCCTTTTTTCTCCACATGTCCCAGAGGTGCACATGGGTCAGCTTCATCTGGGAGCAGAGGACAACGCTGACAGGGGGAAACTGCCCCATCGGAGCTCAGATATTCTTGTGCTTTGTCAAGGTTTGCTCAGCTTAGTCACAGACGGCACTGTTGCGTCTCTTATGCTAAAACATGCATCCGTATAACACAACATTACATACGCTTGGTTCAATCTAGTCTGTTGCACATTGAAGAATTCTTGTTTGCAAATGTAAAAAAAAAATCTAATAAACAGCACACACCCTTGTGATAAAACTTCCAGGAGTTAAAACCTCTCACCAGTCACTGTGGCTACCCAACCATCTGTGATGTGACCCGCAGAGAGGGGAGTGTCTCAATAGTAAGAAAGTAGCCTAATACAAAAAGTGAATGGCACAGAAGGGCAGATCATTAGCTGGCCACATCTTACCATTCTCTGTGTGATACCAGAGCAGGAGTGGGGGGCTGATACATGAAAAAAGAAGCCTGATAATATTTAACCAGTGCAGATCTATCATCAATCTGCGCTCCCCCCACCCACATCATCAGTCCTCACCCCCAGCTCTGGCTTATTATCATTCAGACTCTCACCCCCTTTCACTCCTTATTCAATATTTTTGAGCCATTGTTCTGCCTTACACGGCCCCTCTGAACTACATTACTTTTCCCACTCAGTGGTGAAAGGAGAGAGGCAACAGCCAGAAAAACATAATATGTTATCGTGTCAGGAGTAACAAAAACGTCAGCCGGCCGTGGCAAACGTCTGGGTTTTGCATGCATTCACTCACTAACTCCCCTCATACTTGCACACATGCACTCTCTCGCTCTGCCAGTCTCACCATACCCACACACACACACACACACACACACACACACACACACACACACACACCGTGACCCTGTGGGCTTTACTGGCCTGTTTGAATGAAACCGAAGTCATTTATCCGGCTCATCTTCACTGCACCTTGCAGCACCTTTTAAAAACACTCTTTATTCCTTGCTAACGTTAAAGCTGCAGCTCACTGACAGCATGATGGAGAGCCCCATTCTGCCTTCTTTGCTCCTTCCCCTCTCGCTCTCTCTTCTGTCTCTGGAGCTTCTTCTGTCATTCCACCCTCTCCGCAACAACAGTCCTCGCAGGAACATGACGGCTAAGCCTCAGTGGCTACGCGAGAAGGCGCAAGTCTGAGTTTGCGTGCGTGGTTTCTGCATGGATCCCCGCGTATCAGCGTTTGCATGTTTAATCAGGGAAGAAAAAGGTGTCGCAGTAAAATGTGTAAAAAGGTGCATTGGGAGTTCACAGATGAGCTTGCTCATGTGTGGAGGTGAGAACAGAAGTGCCAAGGGCCGCTGTGTCAAAGCTCATCAGGAGTTAACCAAATCATCCTCCAAAACCTGTCAATATTTATCCTACTTATCCATCCTGGCGCATGGCTCTGGTCGTGTGAGGCTTGAGGGTTATGTGGCCTCCGTGCTGGACACTGTGACACAGCAACACAAGCTACTTAATCGACGTATTTACACATTACATAGATTATTACACGTGTTTGCAGAGGATGAACGAGGGGTGATGTTTATTTTAGTTTGCACACAGCCCGTTCAGACTATGCTTGACCAGAGTTGGTCTGTGTGTTTTCTAACGTAGTCCATGTGCAACCAAACAAAGCCTTAACTTAACTGGCCAACAGCCCGTCTGCCTCCAGCTCCCCCCTCCCCGCTGGACGGATCATTCATCAATCCCACCCCCCTCTTCGCCTCCACGCAGCATCCTGGTTCACAATATCAGCCACATAAATACAGCTGTTATTACAGATAAGAGTCCCACTCGCGACACTATCATTATCACGACGTCTCATTCAATTTTATTTCTTTGCTTTGAGTTAGTAAAATAAATAAAAGTATTTCTGCTTTAAAACAATTTAAAACTCTGCCTTTCTTATCCGACATCATTAAATCTAGTGAAATATAAGTGATGTACGGTCACCGAACCCACTTGTAATGCAAACACCATCTGGCTGTTGGGAGAGTAGATCTGATACCAGCGAGGCAGGAAGTTGTGGTTCCAGCGTTACGGTCATTAAAGGCACTTTAGTATTTGAGTAGAAGAGGTTGAGGGGTTTAATGGTTTTGAGATTAAAGAATGTGCGCTGGTTCATACCGTGGGTCTAAACACGTGGCCTCTGTCCAAACATCTGCGCCCTCTCCACTCCTTCCCCTCTGTCTTTTCAGAAAAAGGGAACTGGTACATCTGATCTGTATTGGTAAAAAATGTTGAAACTGACTGACTGCAACATGTTCTAATAACTGCAGCAACCTTGTCACAATGTGCAGAGAAAACATACAGTAAGTAACACACATGCACCAGGAATAATGACTAATGTTTTCTACACTTCCCTCATTTCAGAGCAACTTCTCCATGTTTCAAAACGGCTCATATTCGTATGTCGTGTGTTTGCACGCAACCCTTCTGCACGCGTCCTTGTCAGTGTGTCAGCAACGGCCTCTCCTCTCTTTGACCTTCCAGCTACACTCCAGACCTCACTCTGTCGTCAGCTCAATACAAAACCTCTGGGGCAAATACTTCTCTCATACTGTATCACTGCAATAGAGGTGTGAATAATGGCAAAAAATAACCAAATGCCAGGTCAATTCTAATAAATCTAGTAAATATATATCTAGTTATCTAGTAAAACGTGGGCCTGTAAAAGAATTTGCCCCAAAACTAGTTCAGTGCACCATCAGTCCTGCTTAAGTGTCATTTTTTATTAGAATATTTTTTCCATTCAGTTGCTGACATTAAAACTATATCCTGAATTGTCCTTGGAGGTGAAAGCAACTCTGACACAAGTACAGATTCAATCAATCCACCTGGAGAGTTCAGATAAACGATAATGGATCTGCTGAGCAACGTGCAGCGACACAATGATGGCAGCTGGATGGAGGCACAGTAGACACACACACGTAAAGTTTGAATATTATATCAACACCAGTGGATTCACATGGATGATGATTCATGCGTGTGTCAACTGTTTTCTGCTGTAAAGCCGAGTGACCGGCTCCCTCCCTGTCTGTCCTCTGTTTCGCTCTCACACCCACACACACACACACACACACGCACACACATACGTACACAATGCCCTGGAGGCCTGGTGCTGAGAGAGTTGTTAGACTGCATCTCAGGGTTCAACGGTCAAATCCAGGCAGTTAGCCAGAGTGCTTCAGGCTGAACTTGGAGGTATAATCATAATATGTGGCAGAGATGCGTCTGCTGGATAACAATGGACAGTAATGCAATGACACCATTGACTTCTATGTGCATGTCACACCCACAGTTTAGATCCTGCAGATGCTACCTAATAACTGCTGAATGAGCCGTGGGCGTCTCCTGTCTGGACTGGAAGTCACACGTGAGGATGAGTTTCTGTAGCTAGATGATAGCTAATGAAATGCTGGCTGCCACAGAGCCCCAGTAACAGGCACAAGCCACTTTGTCAACGTTCACCGCTGGCACACATATGCATATAGCAAATTCCGCCACCAGCAGCAAGCAGGTGCATGATAATTCCAGCAAGATAACAATGGACTCCTCTCTACCTCTGTGCCAAAAACCCAGTCGTCTGGCAAAACAGCTGAGTGGGACACATCATCCAGGTTATTTGTGTTGTCGCAAAGCAGAGCTGCACAATGCGGCACACACAAGCTCACACAGCCGCACACACATATGCAACAGTGGAATGGGAGAGCATGAACCAGAGCCAGTTTCCTTCAGTGTGTTTTTTTATATTCGGCTTTAAAGACTGTTTGTAGTCCCACTGCCACACGAGCTTTTGTTTGTAATTCACAGCGGGATGAGTGATACATTCATCAAAAGTTGAGATCAAGAAAAAAGAAACATCTGGTTTATTTTGAGATAAAGCAGCAACCGCCACCAGCAAGGTCAAAGGTCAGTAGGACTAAGGACAACATGAGGATTTAACCACGCAAACCCATTTAAATCAGATGTAAATCGCTGCACAAACAAGATTATACAACAAGGACAACAAGCCAGCACATTATTCTGTGGCCTAATATCAGTCGGGTTAGGCAGCAGTGAAACTTATTTAGCCCTAGAAGAAAAACACTTTAGTGGGGACTAAAAAATATTTCCTTTCCTGTAAAGGACCGTTGTTGGCATAGTAACAAATGCAATTAGAGAACTGCCTGACTATGAAAACATACAATTTGGCAACAACATCCATTTTCAAGGAAGTACGCACTTACTTCCAAGAACAGAACAGTACAAAAATTTGGAGCATAATTCAGTACAATAATAGAGCATTTCTATGAACATCCAAAGGCAGCTCTTAACGAAACACTGAGCCAGAAATCAGAGTAATGTACCATTTATTAGAGACAACAAACAGCATTTCATCGCTGAGAGTGTTGTTTGTCAGAATATCTGTGTGCTTTCAACCTCACGTGTCCAGATCATGTCTCACAGTCTGCTCTAATGAGATGATGGTTGCAGCTCTGCGGTGGCGAAGTTGGAAAAATACCTTTTCCCCTACAAAAGGTACATGTCAGACAACTCTAATGAGCTGCATATTCACTGCTTCACATTTAAGGAGAGCAGATGGTGAAGCCTTGGAAGCTGAAATTACTTCAATCAATTAAATAAATAAAATAATAGAATAGAATAAAAACAAGTCAGCTGGCCACTTGGGGACTTCCTTCCAATATTTTACCCCTCCATTGATCTCTACCTCCCTCTCCATCATCTCTCAGTTCCTCTTTGGCGCCATAAGGAAATACACTAACTCTTAATAAATGACTGCTTCGCCGTCTGCCACTGTGCTGACCTGCTGTTAAAAGTTGCTTCTGCTTAAACAAGAAACAAGAAACTGGTGTTTAGTTCTACAGGCCTTTGGTGACAGTATCTTACTCACCAGTGAGTTAAAACATTTCACAGCAACAACTTCTCACATGTGTGAACTTGATGGATATTGTTTTACTACATTTGGCTTCAGAAGATGTTATTGCCGTAAGAAACTATTACTTAAGACATTACACTTTATGACTAATACATTTCTAAGGTCAATGAGGTCATGATGTCAGGCGAGAGCGTAACACATGACAGGTTAGGGTAAGGAGTCAGGGGTATGCATTATGTGTGTCCTTCCAATTATAGAAATATGCAACAATGCGTGTGTGTCAGCCTGAATAAGAGGCCGGTACAATTCTCCCACTCGGGCCAGAGGAAACCCTGGGTATAGTCAGGTTTCCGCTCACTGTTAATGTTGCCAAGCTACAAAATAATGGCTGAACCCTGTATTACAATGCTGCTGGTCACATCCTCATCTTCAGTGCAGACAACGCCTGCTGACTGAATCAGCTCGGTGAGAAAACGAAAACGGCTGCTGGAGTTTAAATCCACATTTTAGCCACAGTTTTCTATCAGCCAAAAACAAACCTTTATGTGAAACTGCTGAGGGTGGCTTCTAAAGCGTGCAAAGGTGCACCACCAAGCAGATAAAACAGCCCTTAAGAAGGAAGGGAGGGATGGCGGAGGAAGGATGGGAGGAGGTGATAAAAAGCAGGGGAGGAAGACGGATGCCATAGTTATGGGTTGGTGCCAGGGCGGCACATGCACAGGGCTCTGACAGTAATAGGCAAGTGCTGAATGATGATCCTCCACTAACTTTTTCCACCTGCTTTCTTCTCTTTCTCTTTCTCCACTCCCACAGACTGCTTTCATTTGCTTCCATAGATTGGCCGCTCAGTCTCTTCCCTCTTACCACCTCTTCTCTTCACAAATGATCTTTATCTATTATCCACCTTTTTCTTTTTCCTCTGCTTCTGTCTGTCCTACGCTGTTCCTTTTTGTAGTTGCAGTAAATATCTCCCTCCCACCTCCCCACCCACCCCCCCTTCTCTGCCTCACTCAGTGCCAGTGTGCAGTTTTATTTGTGTAATTTACATCCTCTCTGACAGCCTTCTGTGCCCCCTACAACCCTTGGCTTTTACTGCAGCCAGACCCTCGTAAAGCAGCCTCTCTTTGTGATGAGAGAGAGAGAAAGAGAGGCCGTCTGAGCTACAATCCAGAGAAAGCTGATTGTAAAAACAGCACATGGTCACTTGGTGTCGGTTAGCTTCCTGACTGGTTTATGTGTGTGTGTGCGTGTGCGTGTGTGTGTGTGTGTGTGAGAGAGAGAGAGAGAGAGAGAGAGAGTCTATGAGTCTGTTCCTGTCTGTGCACCAAGTACGGCAGTGGCAGCATTAGATTCTTGACGATACAAGCTTAAAAGATCAGGTAATTCGCTGGCCATCATGTGCTTGCTCTCTACTAGCTACAGGGTCAAAGGTCAAATGGTAATCCCATTAACAGGTGGAGCTTGTGTCTAACTCACCTGAAGACCTGCAAGAATTTCCACTTACGCACTACTGATTTAGCACCTACAGACATACTAAGGAATGGGAACAGTCTGCTGGGAGCACAACTTCAAAGGGAGACAACACCAGCAAAAATCACATTCTGGTAGAAAAAAACAGAGAAGTAGGGGAACAAAAGGGAGGAACATGAAAGCATGAGGCAAAATAGGTAATGAGAGGAAGAGATCAGTGAGAAGCTGCATCTCAATGAGAGAAAACGGAGATGAAGATGAAGTAAAGATGTGTCACTATACATAAAAAAGTAAAGAACGCTTTTAGGAGAACAGGGTCACAAATGAATAAACCATTGGAGCAGTGACCTAATCTCCCTGCTTTATTCAGGCTTTTCTCAGTTTCACTTGTTGTAATGTATTAACAAGTGAGGTGCTAATCTGTTTGGGTGCCTGGTGTGGTTAGCTGGACGTCATGGTGACTAAAGCTGGCATGAGCCACGCACACACACACACACACACACACACACACACCCCAGAACAACACCAGAACTGAGTGAGTGCTGGAGCTGGAGCTATGGGGAACGATGACCCCCAGTGGCTGCGCTGATGTGTTAAGTAAAGACCCAGGAGGATGTGTGTGTGTGTGTGGTTGAGGACTGAGCAGGAGCTTATTAGGAGCGTCGCCAGCCTCTCACTGCTCACAGCACAAAGACCTGCAAACAAGCCCACTTCAGCACCCACACAGTCAGACAGAATGCACACACACGTACTACACTCTACACAAGGGAACATGCCTTAACACAAAAACAAACAATTAGGCTGCTTTAGCAGAATGTCTGCCAGGTGAAGGCAGGGAGAGGGGCTGACACTAGTTAACGTACAGCTGTTGAAGCCAGACAACGTCGCAGCAAGGACATAATTAGAGAACATCAACTTGGGTCGCGTGTCACCCATGAGTGACATGTGCTTTAATTTAAACCTTACAACAGAGGAAGAACACAAAAAGGCAGCGAGGGAGGAGGGAAGAAGAAGAAGAGAGGCGGTGACAGATTCAGTACGTTTGTGTGTTCCCTTAAACAAACTGGGAAAAGTTTTCACCGTACGGTAAAATTTTAGATTGAACGTTAGATTCAGTGTAGACTGGCAAGAAAACAACCAATAGAATAGTGAATATTTATAACTATGAAATACACTCACAAGTATTTAAGCACAGAATAACGGTAAATGATCAGTATTTTTGCCTACATGAAGCCGTGAACAGCCCTTCAGCCAAGCTACAAGCAACATGACAGCAGAGCCACGTTCTCCTCGATGAAGCCCGATGTGTTATTTTAATGAAGTTCGCCTGCTGGCGTTAATTATTGAGCAGGTCGGTGAATTGGGAAGCCCCTGTGGGTCAAAAGAGGAGAGACGGGATGTGTATGTGTGGGTCCCTCTGATTAAGGGCTTCAGGGATTTAAAAGCAAAAGGAATGAAGTAGAATAAGAGAAGAGGAAGAATGAGGACAAGTGGAGGGAAGTTGGGGTTGGAGCTCTTGTCCTAGTTCTTCTATCTTTTTAATGTCTTTGTGCTGGTGATTGGAAATGTACTGGGAAGCGGGAGGAGCGCCAACGTCTGCACCGGTGTGTGCACACGTGTGCGTATTAAACCTCAAATCCAATCATGATTCTGCCTTATCTAATTCCTGATGGTCAGACAGGAAGCCCCGCCTCCCACGGAGAGGGCAACCATGAGGTAGGTAAAATGCGATTAGTGGGCAGGCGTGCGAGGCACAAGCACGCACACACAGCCTTTCCTAGAGCGCATGGACCGCCCTCTCTAGGCCAGGGTTGGGATGAAGCCTGGCCAGAGCCTGCGTGACTGCATGTGCGTGAGCCTGAGAGTAAGCTGCAAGAGTGAGTGTGTGCCTAAGCAGCTTTGAGAGTGATTCTCCCAGCAGAGGCAGAAGGGGCAACACAGCGCCCCCGCTGACACTCTCAGCGGGCTGACACAGAAAGCTTGTTTGGGGGCATTAAATCTTAACATACAGAAACAGCGGGGAGGCGAGGGAGGAAGGGAGAAAATGAGAGGGTGGAAGTGAAAGTTGGAGGGTGTGTGAAAAACAAGAGCGTGCGTTGGAGGGAGAAAAGCAAAGGTGTGCAGGGACAAGCTGCTGCAGAGGAGGAGGCGAGCTCCTCAGGGGCAGGAAGGAATGATGGTACCAGAGACAAGAAAAAGCCTTTTCCCTCCAATCCACAGGGGGATAGTCCAAGATGCCAGAAAAGTGTATCACCGTACTAAATCAAACCAGTTAAATCATCATGTGTTAATGAATCCCTTAACTGGTTTCCCCCGTCCCTCCTCCTTCCCCTTCCACTAAAAGCCTGTACAGAAGCTCTGTCATCCCTAATTCATCTTCTCCACAGACAGAGGCAGAGGAGGGTAAGACAGGGTAGAAGATGAAGGACTGTGAACTCTCTCCTGAGACTCTTTCATACATAGTTTCTGCCAATAAGACCTGAGTTCATCAACAAATCTCAGCCCTTAAGTCGTTACGGTCCATCACCGCATACGTGGCTGTGATGGGCTGTCACGCGGTGTAAGCGTAAGGCTCACACGCGGGCTGATGCGCTAGTCGTTAGGGATGACAGGCACATCCATGCTAGTGCTTTGTGTTGTGTTCGCTGTATTGGCATGTAGCGAGATGCATGGACAGCTAGAACGTCACGTGCGTCCCATACGGAGCAGTGCCGCTGTTGAGCCTGGTGATTAGAGCAGATAATTACGCAGATGAATATTGGTCCTGATGTAAACACAAAACCGGTCGGAAGATGATAAATCTAGCTAATAAAGGGCAAAATCTGTATACACCAAAACATTTATGCACACAGACACACCCACTGTGGTGTTTACACTGCGTTTGCTCATGTTTTTCAGAAAGCATGATTCACACATTTGACCTTGTTACGGCAAATAATATTTTATGTGAACGCTTTTTTTCCCCATAGCCCTGAAGGTTCACATAACATCTGCCCCAGTCTGCAAATCCGTGGGCATTGCAAAATTACAAATACAACACTAATCTGAAAACAACGTGGCAATATAATATAATACTCAATCTGCATGTGAGATAAAGACATCACTGCCAAAGCACCGCTTCTGCTGTCAGTGCATCAGCATGAAATGGGAGCTTGTCCTGCTGAGTTGTTCTCGAGTGAAGCAACAAAAGAAAGCCTGCGTGTTTATTTCTGTCAGGTTTGGATCAAAGTTTGAATACACACAACAATCACCGAACATCTCCCGTAATTTAGTTCTAACAAAGAAGCATTCCAACGCCAGAACTGAATCATTTCCCAGCTTGTTTGTAGGGACTGGAGATGTAAACAGTAAAGCAAGATTCGAGATGGAAATAAACGGCCAAACAGCTTTGTACACATCCAAATACAATAATAAGAGCAATCAGATTATGAAAACGGTGCATGACATCACTCTATGTAAGCACATTTTACATTGGTTTTAGATCAATCACAGCAACGGAAATCATGTTTCCACGCTTCGCCTGCGGCAGACACGCAAAAATGTGCAATTAGTTCTCGACAAGTTTCGGTTTCATCAGTTGACATAATAAATTCAACAAACATCTCCAGTGGCACCGGTTTGTTCTGCGAATGTGTTCAAGATGTCAACTGAGCAACAAACAAACCATCCAGCCGTCGCCTGAGTCAGTTCGAGATGTTCGATATGCAAACGCACCACGGCGCCGCGTCTTCTTCACCTTGTTTCTCTTCTTCCTCCCTCTGCATGTTACCCTCCCTTCCCGAGCTGAGTGATGAACGCGCTCTGTTGGCCATAAATCCAGGGGGAGTCCTGAAAGTGCTCCACTTTCTCCCCGTTTTGTGGGTTTGTCAGGGGCCCAAAGGAAGCGAGACAACATAGGGAGGAGGTGGCAGAAGAGGAGACGCACGTCGGTGGTGCCTACGCTCACACGCGAACAAACAAACCAACTCAAAACAAACAGAATGCACATGGAAGCATGAAACATTCTGACAAGCGAACTCAAAATCGGTGACTCACGTGCTGAGTGGCCAAAACGCTCAAACTGCAAAACAGCTGGTGACGACGCTGCGCTGGAAGCTGTGAATAACACGTTGTGCGTTTGCCACGCGGATAAATGAAGCCACTACAGAAGCAGGACTGACCCAACGGACCCGGTGGAACCAAACCTGCAGGCGTGCACCACATAGCACACTGCTTATCTGACTGACATCGTGTGGGAGAGGCCATTCCTTGCTGCTGTGATTGAATTTCCAAGTTTTGATATATTATCTGAATATAAAATGTCTTATCGCCTGTTTACTGCTAACAGAGACAGGCATCGGTTCTATAAGTATCACCTACTTCCTCCTAATTTCTTTTTAAGTGCCTCTTCCTTATAAATGTCTTTGTCCCCTTCTCCTTGACAGGACACTCTGCACCTCCCACTCTGTAGATTTTTCACCTGCTTTACAACACACGTTCCCTTCACCCATCCATCGCTCTCTCACATGCTTGTATTTCACGGCCGCCCGATTCCTCTCACACACACTCACCGCGCTCCTTCGCCACCTCTTTTAACTTCGCTTTAATGGACTGACGGTTGTGAGTAGCAGCACTCGCGTACACTTCACTTCTTCCGCACCAAACACAAGGACAAAGCAAAGCAGTTGACGAGTCTGGGTTTATTCAGTAAATCAGATAAAACATATATGGAGTCAAAATAGATGCTGGATGACAAGAGCAAGCAAGAAAACGTTGGCTCCTCAGGCCAAGTGTTTCTGCTCTTATGAGGATTCCCACCTGGTAGCAATTTAGGTTTTGCCTAGTAAAGCAGGCTTCGAGAAGGAAAAATAATGTCTGGTGGGTTAGTGGTTTCATTTTTCAATCAAATAAATCACGACCTTACAGAAAATAATTTTTGTCTTTTAATGGCCTCCCCAGCGTTTGAAGTTCCTCTAGGGACAGCTGGCTTTGAAGTCTGCAAGGGGAGGAGCGAACGCCCCTCAGTGTGTGTGTGTGTGTGTGAGCGAGTGTGAGCGTTTCATTCCGTTGCCTTCTCTGAGGCCTGAAACACAACACCTGAAGCTTTGGGAAGCCCTTTGCGTGTGGTTGCTTTGGCACACAAAACAGTTACCAGTGGAGTAACACAATGATACAAACAAAACTGAATTTGCACCTTTGCAAACTTTTATCAGCGGCGGCAGCACATGCAAATGTGCAGCATAGACAGTAGGTTCACACGGTAGACGCCGAAAATGCTTCTGGAACTGAGCAAAGTGAACAGGTGCGTCATCAATGGTGACAATGGTGATACTATGCTATATACTATAACACAGCTGGTGTCTCTACAGCTATGGTACATTCTAATGCTGTAGATTCAGATATTGTGTGTTTCGTTGATTATACAAAGCATTTGTGAGTGTAGGTCTAGAGAGTCCGGATGATGTGAACATTGCATCCTTTGGATAAAAAACACAAGTAGCTAGTTGAGAGGCCGTGCGTCACAAAATTGGTCCTGCCATCTGAAATGCCCACTCAACCTATTTGAGCCATTATTCAATTTCTGCCATACAACGTATCCTTCGTGTATTAGGGACACAAGTGGTCGGAGCGAAAATACCTGAGGAAGAGTAGAGACGGAGAAAATAAGAGGTTATTTTAATTAAGTTTAACGTGAATGCACCACATCTGGAGGAAAATGTATAAGCAATTGCTGCCCCCTCTTACACAATCCCTTCAAAAGACCAACCATTACTATGAAAGGAAAATAATGGGAGCGGAGACTAAGAGCAGTAAGAGCTCTTGCTCGAGAGGAGAGCAGAACAAACCGTCTAATGGAGGAAGAAGAATAGCCAGAACCCGCTGATTACAGCAGGACACTCTTACTGGTTAGAGGCCTGTTGTCTAAAATTTACTTTGCGTACTTTGACGTGGGAATGGCTTTGGATACACACACACACACGCACACACACACCCCCCCCCACACACACACACACACAGAGTAAGACATTAACATGTGTGCATGCACATGCACAAACACACTGACACACACAAGCGCCGCAAGGGAAAACGACGTCAGCTTCTGGGCACAGAGTTACAAGCAGCCACACCAAACGTGTCGACAGACAGACGACTACCTTCATGATATAGACTTAAAATATTCCCATCAAAACGCTTTCCCCTGGAGCACTTCCACTACTTTCCATGTGTGCCTCTAGTCCAAGTGATCTGGTTTTGACATAAAGTCTATTTTTCAAAAGGTCTGAAAGACGCCGGCTTTGACAGCACATCTGCCAGGACCGAGCGCCTTCTTTTTCGAGTTTGGAGGGGGACGAGCAGAGAGGCCGTACGGTTGTCTTCCCAGCAGAAAAACCACCTAATGGGCTCCAGAAACATGCGCTCGCCGTCCTCGCGGCGCTCAGACTTGCTATAAGCGTACAGCACGCGCACGCAGAGGCGCACAGTAAATTTGTTTTACTGTCGGCCAAGCCAACGCGGACAAAGAAACAGAACATTTTAAAAAAAGGTGTGGACATTTCCTGGATTTAACCAAATGCTAAAACACACTAAGTCGTCCAGCACACACCCAGGAGCATAATGTTTAAAGCAACACACCTCCCTGAATGAAACCAGCTAACGCACACAATGTACACACCATGCGTATGCTTATGGGCCCAGTTTAAACCCACAGCCCCTGTGAATGTTTGCACACTGCTTGATTGTCGTATAATATCTTGGTTGTGGGGGGATGAAAACGAAGAGATATCAAGGTTGGAAAAAAACAATGAAAGGACATTAACAGACCGAAAGTTGATCCTTGAGTAGGAAGATCAGGGAAATAAAGACAAACGACAACAGGCCGGGGAGGGAAATCAAATCCTGGATGATGAAAGGACAGAGAGACGGCCTGAGGGGGAGAAACGCAGAGACAGTGGTGAGAGCGAGAGTTTGGCCCAGTGCTTACAGGAAACTGTTCTGTTTGATGAGTAAATATTGAATCAGCGAAATCCCATCTCTGGCACCACCTGACCTCTCCCTCCCTCCGTCTCTCTCTTTCTGGGTGTTAGCAGGAAACAGAGACATTTAACCTACATTCTGCAACGTGAAATGAACTTTAGGAAACAAAGCCGCAACCAAAACGCATCTGCACATACATGCAAAACGCAGGCTAAGTTTAGCCGTAGCTCCACGTGCTCAGTCAGAAGCAGACAAACTCTCCCCGGCAGGTATTAAAGTGAGTCAGTGGTCATTTGTGGAAAGTTTAAATGTGATTGTTTGCTGCAGGAGTCTGTCTGGGCCTGCCGTGATTTAAAACGCCTTCAGGGCCACTTCTCCTCTCTTCTCTCTCCATCTCCTGATCTTTCGCCCCTCATTCCCAACCTCCTCCTCAGTCCCGTCTCTCTCTGTCAAAGAATGAGTGATTGGACAGGCCTCCGGGTCAGAGAGCGAGGTCATGGGTTTGACGTTAGGTATGCAGTGCCATTCTATCTCTTTCTCTGGTAACAGTCACCCCTGCCTCCTACAATTAGGGTGCCATGTTTTACTCCCCGTGTTTTCGCTGAACTGTGGACATACAGTACGAATGAGTCAGAGCGTCTGGGTGTGAGCGTACGTGCTCACTCCGAGGACTCGTATCAGTTATCAAGTGTCAGATAATCAAAAGGGCTGTAAAAACTGTCCACAGACACTTTGAGTAATGATTTACTCATTTGTCTTCCCGGTTCACTTAATTCTACAGTAACAGTAATAAAACTGATGCTCAGCCGTCCAAAACCAAAACCCATTACCTGGAGTAACGTGACATCCAGTCGTGTCTTTCCTAAGAGTAACAGTGTGTGCACACTCATATCCTGTCTGCTTTCTCAGTTCTGACCTGTGTGAAGTGGAGTTTCACATGCGTGGCCCTCAGTTCAGCGCAGAAATGTGAAAAAGCTGATCCCTTAAACAACATCACTTGCCACCGAGAAAAAAGATGCCGCCTGGGCCTCACTGTGTGTGAACTGCTCAGCTGCGGGAGATTTTGTCTGGTTTCGTTTTTGTCCCGCTCACAAATTCAGTAAACAAAACAAGCGAATCCTCCAAACACTTTGGCGTTATTGTGTAACTGTGTGGTGATGTTTTGTCAAAACGCGTATTGTGTAAGTTTCACCAAACCATGCGAGACAAGAACTGTTAAACCACTGGTGTCTGCCACAGTTTAAACTTGGACGGGCAGAAGAATGCAGGAGAAGAAACCGAGTGTGGTTGGTCACTGTGCGTCTGCATTTGAGCGTGCGTGTGTTTGTCTATCTGCTCCAGCCTGAGGCCTGGGATTTTATCTTGGCACTGGCTGATCAGTCACCGTCAGTGACTGTGGAATTCCTCTGCACCAGTTAGTGTCAGTGTGCGAGACTTGCAATAAAGGTCCGGCACAGTCTAACCCATCAGTCACCGCACATTTCAGGTCGACTGCTGCCTCTGTGCCCACGTCACCGTTACGCACAACTGTTATGACAAGGACTGATGTGGCTGCCACGTTCCTGGCACACGGATCTGTGGCTGGTGTAGCTGAGGGAGCCGGTGAACATCTGTTTGTTGGATGGGACAAAACAAATTAGGGAACTAATCAAGGCATAATGCACACCAGTTGTCTAGAAGGCCGTTTCAAACGGAGGGTGAAGCTGTGTCTCTAATCAAATCCTGTCTGTCTGCTTAGGGCAAACTTACTGCGAAATGAAGACAACCTGGGGCTCGATGACAAAAGACCATGTAACGGAGATCCCTGGTAGAAGAATGGTTACAGCCCAGGACACATCTGACCATGCCCCCACTGTCTAGCGATCACATACCCCCCAGTAAACAGAGATTAAGAGACCAGTGCAAGTTTCAGCTGCCTCTCCACAATGATCCCAATCTAAGAGCAGAGCAGAGCTAAGAAACTGAGAGCGAGGACCCGCCAAGACAGACAAAAGAGAATGAAGGGAGAAAGATAAATAAAAATAAATAAAAGTAAAGAATTAGATAAAAGCTGGAGCCACTTAATAACAACCTAAGGCACAATAGTGGCTGATTACTCCCTGACACGTATGGTGAAGAGAGTAAATGTACATTTGAAAGGAAAAGAGTTCAGTTCTGCATCCATCAGCTTTTACACTGCTTACACTCACACGCATGGCACAGGAGGAACAGAGCACAAATATACAAGCCAAGCTTCCGTCCCACTGGTCCGGTATAAACTGTGGATATCAAATGATTTGAGAATACATCTGTGTCTCATGCAGCACATTTAGACAGGACACAGTATTCAGAAGGAATTTATTTATGTAGGGGAAGTTTCATTGATTTTAATATCGTGTGCACTGATTAGTGATTTCACCCTGTCTGGAGCCCACATGTCTGTTTCTGAAACAATTACAGTCCCACGTTCTTGTGTTGGCGTGTTGATCCCTGTTTAAGTCTTGTCTGGACAGACAACCTTGCAGGTTATTGTGTATTTAAGTCATTACTCGATTAACTTTTGCAAAATAAAGGGCCAAAATATGAAATGGTTCCTGAATTGACTGCTTTAGCCAACAGTAGTAATTTATGAAGTATTCTCAATAACATACATTCTTTGTGAGTCACGTCACAGAAAGACTCCAGGTAACTGGAGGTGGTGCTGTTAGAAAAGGCCTCAGGTTTAATGACAGCGGGGACAAAAACATTACTTATTTACAAGGACATTAGCTTTGAGACGATATTCTGAACACAGGGAATGAATGTGCCTTCTTTACAGGCTTGATGAAAAAGCCAAGAGGAAGACAGCGAGGCTGAATAAAACCCTACTATAAACAAAAAGAGCTCTTCACTAAGAACATACAGCCACTGGAAAAACGCGACAAGACTAGGACTTACTCCAGAATTTAAGGTGGGTGTCCCCAAATCAGACGAACGCTAATGATCAGCTGAACAGAGCACAGTACACTTCAGCTTATAATGTGCTAATGCTGTCATAAGGACATTCCCCTTCCACTCTGAGGAGTCTGTGCACTAATGCTGGCTGACAGGCTTGAGGTTAAGTGTGGCCAGGGGCCCCTTAGAGAGGTGCCAAGAGAGAGCTGGTGGCCCCATAAGCTGTGGCCGAACAGAGCTCCCTCAGCCCCTTTGCGCAACACAGCCAGTCATTGTGCTAAGCTGAAAAAGCACATTAGCTGCCGAGAAAAGGGCTTTCCCTCAGAAACCCCCTTGGACAACAAGCAAAGCTCTGCTTGATAATTCAATCGCTCTCCGGGCTGTGCGAGACGGACCTGCGCGACCCCTCGGATCCTTTCCTCAGCTCTCTCCTTTCCTTCCTCCTCTCATCTCCTCCATTAGGTAACTGCCCTATATTTTACAGATGCCGTCATTGCCGCCGCGTATCAGAGAGACAAAGAGGAACGATGCCCGTGTGAGAGTCGTTGACATTTGAATGTATGCAGCCATGTGAATTATGGCTGCGTGCAATGGGTGCCGCAAAAGGGCATAAGAAGATATATATGTGTGTGTATGGGAGTAAGAGAAGAGATAAAGGAAGGAGAAGGGGTCAGTGTGAGAGTGAGTTGAAGGAAAGCTGGAAGGAAAGAGAGGAAGGGGGGAGCTTATCGCTTTACCCTTGTCTTGACTTCCTTGCATTGCCTTTGAAGGCAGCAGAAATAAAGATCCTTGCGCTGGTACATCAGAGGGAGATTTAGATTATGCCAGTGTTTACCCAACTGAGCGCTGCATGGCTGCTGGCGACGAACGGCTGGTTTTGAAGTTGTTATGGCCCAACTGCAGCTTAAAGAACACAACACCCGCGCTGCAGAGGAGGCTTCCTCTCTGCGCTCGCGACGCCGCCCGTGTGCGTCCGCATGCACGCGTGTGCCAGTCGGTGCGCATGTTTACGAGAGATAGCATGTGTCCTTGTGTTCCTAAAAGAGTGTGCGACGCATTCTGCCCGCGTCCGCAAATCTGTGCGTGCGTGCGTGCGTGTGCGCGCACCGCACGGAAAATGGAGCCATCCATCGGATTATGGGGAGACAGCTCTTTGAAAAGGAGGGCCTGTATTTGCATAAGCAGCCGTGGAAGGAAGAAAATACAGAAAGAAAGAGTTAGAGAGCAAGAAAAGGAGAAAGAAGGAGAGAGAGGAGAAAAGGAGAGAGAAAGGAGTGCTGGGGGAGTGGACTACACTTGCCAAGCCACTCTGGGATAAATCCTGTGGGTAGGATCAAGTATTCTGGGCAGGGATTTGGCCCCAGGTCCCCTCAAAGCAAATGGAAAATAACAGGCTGAGAGTAAATAGGTGGCAGGGTAATGATAGCTCTGTCAAGTCCTACTGTGGAGAAAGGGAGGATGCGAAGAAATGAGGACAGTAGAGGATGAGAAAGGGAGACGCGGGGCTGGAGGTATGTGCGGGGGATGACGAAAGGAAGATGAGTGTGATGACGAAAGGAAGATGAGTGTGGAAAGCAAATGACCGGACAGGAGAGGATGGATTAGGCAGGAAAAGAGGACTAATGCACAGGGCGATCGTAGCAGTAGAGGGAGGGAGGAAGAACGAAGCTGCAGCCAGAGCGAGAGCTGCTCAGAGGAGCAGAGCACTGCTGGACAGGGTGATGAGTTTCCTTGTCCCTTTTGGCTAAGTTTGCCGGTGCTTCGGTTCACGATGCTGTTACAGGACACAGGTGCTGCCAGAGCTCTGTGTGTGTCTTTGTGTCTACTTGTGTGGGCCTAGGGCTGCGGCCTCTGTCACATCTGCACAGTCGGTATGCACCTCTGCACCACGTTCAGCTCACTTTCTCATTCATTTGAGCCGTTTTGTTCCTTGGGTGACATGGATCATAAACAAGGATCAGTTTTATTGCTCCCACAACCACAAGCTTGCTCTAACTGAACGTAGCTGCTCTGCACAAATAAACCAATGAACGTATTCCAGGGGTTTGAACAATTTATTGTGTCTTGTTGTCTGGTGATATCATTGCCTTTCTATTCAATGCCCCCATGTCAGAATAATGCTTTAGAGTAACAGCCCCTAAATAGACTAGTTATACATAATTTGATATTTTTGGAAACATGATTGATGCACTGTATATAGCAGCTACTAACTGAAAATATAACCTTTGTTAAAGAATTACATCAAGTCTCGACACTTACTTACTTACTAATCAGTTTCCACACAAAGCATAAATCTCACCAACCTGTGAATTGCTCACGTTCTTAAAATAGGATCAAAGACTTGTCACCGCTTTGAAAGAGTAGGACGGCCCTTGTTCTAATTTTCCAGCCTCCCAGTGCACTGCAATTAATTAACACAGTTGTTAAACTGGGGTGAATGAGACCTATGCTACAGTGTTAGACGTGCTTTACACGTCATGTTTAATGAGCCTGCGTCCTCGCCATAATGAAATGTCTGAATAGAAACTCCAATAAGGACAAACGCCTCCCCGGAGGTGCTGTTTTTGAGCGTGTGTTGTGTTTGTGTGTCTTTTTAATGGGTGGGAAATGGTATTGGTAGCACGATCAAGTGCACATCAAGTGTTTGTCACTGTCATTATATGACTCTGACTCTCCTCACCACACAAGCCTTGTGTGTGTATTTACCACCCATGGAGTCTGCTGACATGCCCCCTTGATTCCTGCAGACCACCGGGGCTGAGAGGAACCACCTGTCTGTCCAAAACCAGCACACACACCGTGCCAAACATTACCATATCCATATTTACTCGCGGCCAGATGACACACACATAGACACAAACATCGCAGAGGTCTGAAAATATCCGCTAAAGTACATTCATAAATGCCATTTTTCCCTCTAATAAGTCAAAGGAGATGGTGCTCGCGCGTGTTAGCAGTACTAGGAAACGCTGCTGTACCAAGCAATTACTGTGGCTGCTGAAACAAGAGCACTCTGTGGGGAAAAGCCAATTAGTCCGCTGTGGCAGCAGGTAGCAAGCTGGCTCCATTCATTATGATCTCTCCAAACACGGCGCTAATGTAACAGCGAGGCGTTAGAGCTGGTGACAGACTGCGGCGCGCTTTAATGATAATAACGGGATCAATACTTAGGGTGTTAATGCCAGATAGTTCCATATTCATACGAGCAAGTGGCGCCAAGGATTTAATCGAAAAAAATAATGAAAGCCGCGCACGCGTGCGTAATGAACACACACGCGTGGCTCTCTGGCGGTGTTGACGACAACAGCGTGTGATCAATCCACGCTGATGTTCAGTTAACTAATAAACCTGCAGGCAATAAATGTAATATCAATATGTGCAACTGATCTGCTCCGCCATATAACCGAGCCTGATGACTTTCAGATAATGTGATGTGAAGACGTGGCCCAGGAGGAAGAGAGCGAGAGCGTGTGCTGTAGGCCTAGATTAACCCTTCCGCTCTGCTTGGTCCAAATAATTGGTCTACTGTGGTTTGCTAAAGGAAGCAGAGGCAGAAGAACTGGACAAGTCTGAGACCAGAGGAGAAGGAAAGAAGAGGTTTTCATTACAACAATGACAATGAAACTACATAGACCGTGTTCATGACTGCTTACTCAGCATTTCTACTGCAGGAACCGCTCACAACAAGCTTTCTGTGGGATTTATATTATGCAAGATTAGACTCTGTAAATTAATCTGGGTGTTTGTCAGACAAAAACTGAGGTAACTCTATACCACACATGATTCAAATACCCTGTTGTTAACACCTGATACAATGCGCATTCATTTCACAATGTGAAAGTTGGCATCACTCTGGATATCAGGTATCCTTCATTCCCGGCTCTGAACATCACACGGATCTGAATTACAATAGCTATTATGTTGCTGAGGATAACTGCGTAAAAACTTTTTCCTTGAACAACAGAGAGAAAACGAACCGACTTGGACAAACTACAAAAGTACGAGCACGTCCAGTCATGAGCATTTAGTCTGAACTGGAAGCTGTAGCGTTTGAAATCCTCCCTTGCCTCCATCCTGACATTCAGCCAATCCCTCTGTCTCCAAGCGAACGCAACAAGCGGTGCCGGAGCAAGAGGCGGGGAGAGAGGAATGAGAAAGGCGTGGCGGTGGCAGGCTTGTGTTGCATAGAAGTGTACAGGAGGACTTTTTCATTGTCGTGTGTGAGCATGTGTGAACTATAAATTCACTAGTCTGCATGTGAGCAGGAGCACGGTGACTGAAAGTGAGACAGCATCACGAGCAGAGATGGTGTGTGTGTTATGCTGAGTGTGTCTCATCAGGAAGCTGTGGTGTCCCTGACTCTCAAGTGTTTACAGAAAGGAAATGTTTGTCCAGACACATAGGAAGGAAACCAGTCGTGGCAAAGACTGGGAAACACACGCGCACGTACAGATACAAAGAGATGTACAGAAATGCACAACAATGTGAAAAGAGGAATCTGACGGTAGCTCCGGCCTTTGTGAGTAAGGCGGGGTATCTGGTATTGGGGAAGTGGGAGTGACAGGGCTGGGCACTAACTGTTCTTCACTTCCCTACATGCTGAATGGCAACGCAAACTCCAGCAGATAGAAAGTCAATAGCCAAACCCTGCTGAACCTCAGAGAGGCCACGCTCTGCCAGGCCCATCCACACGATACAGAAAAACTCTCAACGCAACCAGCTCTGTTCCTTCGGTTTATATTTCTGGAGCTGAAACCAGCATTTAATTGATTATCTGCCTGCTGGCTGCTGGTTCTCAGTTTGCTGCGAGACACGGGGATCGAAAAAGTTTCAGTATTTCAGGGCACTTTTGTGTTTTATGAGTTGCAGCCAGTAGTGGTTTATTCCACTTTAGATTTCTGCTAAGGCAAATTTGGAGGACAAGCATTTTTTGAGCCAAAATATTCCTCAGGATATGTCATCTATGATTACAACTTATGTCACTTTAAGTACCAGTGCACTCTGCAATAATCTATTCCTTCACCAGCGACTCAAAACATTCAAATAAAAAACCCTGCTGGCTTTGTGACAATGCAGCCAGAAGTGCTAAAATCGTATTATTATGTATAATCTGAACTTGAAATGATGCATAATATTGTCTCCTTAATGATTATACTGAACTGAAAGGTTTTTGGTCTACAAGTAACATTTCAACAGCATTTTGTGGTTCGGCTGCTGTTGACTAAAGAACCTGAATAATCCCTTCACCACTCTTCACATTTCCTTATGTATAAATCAAACACTAAAGAACAGTTTTTATTTCCTCAGGAAAAAGTACTTTTCTGCTGCTTTGATTTAAACATCCAACTGTGTGAGTTAGTTCTGAAGGGTTTGATGGATTGTGTGAAGGAGCTGCAGCATGAAGGCTGGCTACGATGATAGCATTTGTGAGATTTATTTTAGGAAGACTTGCCAAATGTGCGTTCCCCCAAATAAACAATGCTCCTTTCTGGCTGTCCTGCCTCATTTCCTTGTGATCTACACTGACATTTCCATGTGTGTGTGCTGATGTGTGTGGGCTTGTAAATTAAGGACAGCGCTGGAGGCGATGTGGGTGTGTGGTGAAGTGTGTATGTGGCTGTTGCTCTCTGTTTACCAACACACATCTTTCAAACAGTAATGATCTAAACAGGATGAGATGAAAGTGTCCTTCTACTTGCAGACTCCCAGGCACAGAAATATGCTCTCACACACACAGTGGAGGAGCGATACAGGAAACAAGGAGGCACAGTCACACAGGTAAATCAGGACACACACAAAGGAAAGTAAATATTCTGCTCCCAACTTTCTGTCACTCAAAAAGTCAACCAGCACAAGAAGTAGAGCGTGGCACAGGTACACAACAGGTAAGAGCTGAATACAAACAGAAAAAAGGGCAGATTTACTTACTGGCTGGTGAAGGGGTGCTGTACCCACTGATGGGCAGTCCTGGCAGGGCAGGGGGCGACAGGCTCCCCAGCATGTGGGGGAAGAAGTAGGAATACGTGTGCATGGGGAAGCCGTTGAGGTGGGTGCCCCGCACCTGGTTGCCCTTTCCAGCCATGATGGCTCAGTCCACCTCCAGTCACAAGAAGACCTCACAGAAAAACCACCTTAACACGATGCGACAAGGAGAACAGCAGTCAGTGTAGACTCCTGTGATGATTTAATCCCCCATAGGGACGCCGGATAAGTACGTATTCCAAAAGAAAGCCAAGTGAAGTTAGTAAAAAACTCCTTTGGGTTTGGAAACTTCTCCTTAAAATGGCTCCTGCAGATGTCACCAAACAGAAATCCTGTAGGGCTGAATGTGTGTGTTGAGGGTTGAGTTACTAAGGAAACAAAGATAAAAAAAAAAGACACGGGGCAAAGGTATAAAAGGGGACTGTGGAGTGTTTTATCCTTCCTTTCTGTGGTATTGCGAAACAAACTGAAAGGCCTTATTTGCCAGAAGTGCTGGACAGGCTGGGAAGTAGCACGGCCCGTCCTTATCTCTGAGATGAAGGGGGAGAGAGCGGCAGAAGGCAAGTTGAGTCAGGAGCAGGTGACTTTGATGACTGCCGTCAGGAGTGGTGCTAGTGGTGATGGGGGTGCTAGTGGTTGTGATTCTTGCACGTAGATTCCACTACAGTGAGCTCCTCAGAAATGCTCTGATCACATGATGCCAAGACAAATCTCTTCCCCTCTGTGGCTCTGTCTTTGCCTATGAAAGAAAAAACAGAGAGAGGGTGATCGTTAAGTGCTTCAGTGACAGGGTAAGGACTTTGGTTTCCTTTCTACTTAAGTGTGGGAGCAAAACAGTTCCTTTTGACGGTAATTAATGGTAATGTCTCATCTGAAATGTTACAAAAACACCCCATCTGCCTTAATTAACTAATGGAGTGTTAAAACAGCAAAGAGAGCAGTGGGTGTGTGATGTCTCCTTGCAGCTTTGTGCGCTCACATACGCACTCATTAGCAGTGACAGACTACGAATACTGTGGGAGACGGGCCAAAACATAAATGCGAAGAGAACAACAAAAGAAAACTTTGCTAATTGCACACGTTGAAGAAGCCAGAGGTGAGACCCAAGGCGCCGTTAGGGGACCACTAGAGACTTCTGCTGCAGAGTTCACTTCCAAATTAAAACAAGACATGTACAAACCGTCCTGTAATCACAGAGGAAAGCATGAATGCACACAAAGGCACTGACAATGTTACACCCTGGGAACACAATTATCATAAACCGGTACACCAGCACCACAGCAGACTGTATACAAGCATAAGAGGGAAGCAATTCCCTCTAAACAGCTTGTCATAACACAAGCACCAGCTTTTTTTATTGTTATGATCTCTTTGTACGCTAAGTCAGTGAATGCAATGCTCAGCAGTAAAACTAAGACTCACGGTGAAAAAGCAGGAGGAATGAGTCTTTGCATGAGCAGTGTTACTGAGGAATGTGACACCAACATGAATCACACATGGACACCACAGATGAACTCCCGTAAAGAGAAAGGGGTCAAGCCAGACATGTTTGTGGGCCTGTTCCCACTCGCACGATGTACGTAAAGGATGTGACGGATAAGTGGATGAGGGTGTTGACAGCTATGTACAAATGGACAGGTTAAAGAAAACCGTCTTTAACTTTACTGGAGAGATTAACATGCTTCTTACGAAAGCCACCCACTAATGCTGTGGCCTTCATGATAGTTTTCAGTGTTTGTTTATTTCATAGAACTCAACAGAACGTTCACGATCAGCGGGATGCTGTCAAATCTTCACTGGAACTGTTGCTGCCTGATAAATATTTTAGGAAATACTGAAGAAACTGTATTTGAAAGACATCACAGCGGCTTTTGCAAGAGGGGTCAAAGTCACGGACACTTTGACTCATTGATTGCGTCACTTCTCCCCTGTCGCCGTCCTCCTTCTAAAGACGTAAAGCAGAAATCTGCACATCTTCGGTGCAGGGTGTGTGGGTGTAGCACACGTCATAGCGTGAGTGTAGGGAAAATTAGCAATTACTTATGGGAATGAGTTGACAGGCTACAGCAACAGTGACTTTACTGATCGTTGTAAAGAGCTGTGTAGTCATCATGAGGTTGTGAACTGGTGTGTTGTGTGTGTGAACTATAGTATGTGTTAGAAAGCTCCAGCATTTTAAAAGCTCTTGGGAACTGAATATGGTATTATTTGCTTTTAAAGCCCTGCTCCTGCCACTTATTAAACCATAGGAGAGTAAAATGTTAAACAGATATTCAGTATAACAACATTATTTCCGGTTCTTTAATACAGTAATACAAAACTATTACCTTTTAAAACTATGGCCTTGATGCACACTGTAAAAAGCCATACAAATATTAATGCAACACCCAGAGGCCACAAACTGTGAACAGGGTCTTTCAGTGAGGAGCTGGAACTCACTTGGACACCGGGAGAAACCCGAGGCTGGAATTGGGCCACTTCCTTGACTATTATCATTACAGCGTCTAGTGGCACTGTAAGCTGCTCTGAATGACAAGCCACACCACACACAGAGAACAATTCATGAATGAGTGTCCAGTGAAACATTACACACACACACACACACACACACACACACACACACACACACACACACACACACACACACACATATATATATATGGTACAATATGGCCACAAACACCTGTATTATCCCTTTACTGGTGTACAGGACAAAACGAAAAGATAAGACACAATTCAATGAGGAATAAAGTGACAACTGCGGGCTCACATGCAGTAAAAACGACAAGCTGTGTACAGATACGGACACACGCTCCATGTCTCCCTTCCTGTCAGCGTGAACTCTGATCCCACACTGGATAAGGACAGTTAAAATCCTTGAACGCAGCTGTAAACATGCAACATTTCCAACCTGTGACCCAGTGCAGTCTGCTCATATCATCACACGAGCCACTAGGATTCTGTATGATTCCTTGTCTCATCACGCACGCATTGCTTGCATTCATGCGAGCTCAATAATCCGCTTTTCCTTCCCCTGGCGAACTCTGGGAGCCTCCTGCCGTACGATGTATGCGTTGTATATGAAAGGCTGACATATGACATGAAAAAGAAATAGGAGCAGTTGTGCACAAAATGCTGCACAGCTGCTGGTCTTCATTATAATACAGATGTGCTACAAATATTGTACAACGACTCTTTCTCATGAAGACTAGTACAGTCTAAAAGCAGTTGTGTAAGAAGATTTCTTTAAAAAGTTTCTATCTCTGTGCTGCTGCTATTAGTGTAGCTTCACCTATCTTATGCACTTATGTCGATATTCTCCAGCGCTCACAGCCAAGGTGCTTGATGATGTAAGACACAAAGATAAGGGAGGGTTAGAGGTCAAGGGGCGCAGGAGACAGTAATTGATTTAGACAGAAAACGCTGAATTAATAATTGGAAAGGACAGCAAATGGCAGCACGTGGTTGGATTGGGGTGAAGGGGGACGAAACACAGGGGAACACGAGGGGAAGGCGAACGCAACACTTGTACAGAAATAATCAGACAACAAGGAAAAGCTGTGGACACACACATACGCACACTCAGCAGTACTTCTACCGTCGAGAGGACACTATGAGCAATTACCAAAACCACAGCATCAAGCCAGTCGACATATGACACCTGCTCCTTTGTGAGTTCTGTTTCATTACTGTCACGTGAACGTCGCAATGTCGCATTTAGACATTCTGCTCCATCTATCAAAAACCTTTCTAATGGTGAGGCTGCGGGCTGCCGACCTGGAGCGGATGTCAGGCTCCACCAGCGCAGAGTGGGCTCTGAGGCCAGCTAGCACGTTTTGTCAGCGGTACACATAATGGAGGTCGCTCAAGCGTGACACATTAAAATTTTTATGAGGATAGCAGCGTGGGCGGATAGAGCATGCACATATATACATCCGAAGTGAGACGAGACGCTGCAGGAAGGAACCAGCAAAGTGCTCACGGCTGCGCACGCGCTGCCCATTTCAGAGCCGCCGTTTGTTTGTATGTGCACGTAGGAGAAAAACAAGCGTGAATATAAAGCGTCAACAAGTCCCTGAGCCTCCCTCGTCTGAGTGGGTGGCGTGTGCTGTCATGTGTGCGTCCTGTGCGTGCACACGTCACGTCCTGATTCACATTCGCCCGACTGAGGAAGTGCCTTACACTACAGTGCATTTACTGTACATTACCATCGCAGTTGCAGCAGGTTTTGCATGAGTACTAGACTACATGTGCAGGCGGGAGGGGGGGGGGCAGAGAGGGACACGGACTTCATCTGAGAGATGTGAATTATTAAGGACAGAAAGGGGCACGCAACACCGGAGGGAATCGTGGAAGCCAGCAGAGTCAGTAGTTTGACACTAGTAACACTCCTTGACTGATGGAGAAGGAGGCAAACACAACCCAAGTTGGATTCTTACTTCTGTGGAAGTAAAATGCAAGACAGGTGCTCATCCCAACTATCTGACCGAACAATACTTCCACCTCAGTGCTCCTTCCACCCACATGAAGGCAAGATGCTCAGAACCTTAGCAGGTCGAGGCGCTGTAGGTGAGAGAGCAGAAGGTGGGAGCTGCTTCTCGCCGACGACCAAAAAGTGTGGCGCGAGAAGGCTAAAGGGTGCTAAGTGCACATCCAAGGCGGTGAGAAGCCTCAGCTGTTTTGCCAAGGCCCCCCTGTGGGATGAATCCACTTGTCAGCCAAGCAGGCTGTGTGACATTTCTGCCTCACCTCAGAAAGGTCAGCCTTTAATTATCTCAAATGCCAGCAAGCACTGCACCTGTAAAAAATAAACCCACGGATAAGTTGTGTGTGTGTGAAGATTGTAACCAGCTTCCTTCCCACAAAATCAGCGCCTCTGTATCTGTCCGAGCAGAACTAGACCATCTGCCCATCTGCATGCACGTATGCATATGGACCAATGAACACAAATACACACCCACGACAACCTGACAGACTGTCACACGGTTAACTGTGTCAAGCAAAAAAAAAAAAAGAGCCTACAACTAAAATCCCCCGCAGTCTCACATGAGAAGCGTTGAATCCCACAAGCAAATGTCTGTCTAGAAAAAAGGCTGCGGACAGAACCGGTGGAGACAGAGTCAGACACGTGTGCTTCTGCTGTGTACGGGTCAGCGATGTGATCACTTCCTATATGTCAGCATCAACACATATGATTCGTGAATCTGAGAAGCGTGGGGGTGTTCTAGTAAAGATGAGGCATCGGGCAAGTCAAATTATTTCCAGTAAGAATGCAATCGGTGACAGAACTGCAGGCGTATCTGGCAGAGCATGACATGCAGTGTTTGCTTTTGAGCTACTCCACTGTAGCTATTCAGCTCAGTCAATATTTGCAGGGGGCTATGGTAACAGAAAAGCTCACACACTCCCAGCGGCCTGCACAGTCAGACTCACACACACACACAAAAACCAGCGCTCTGCCCAGAAAGTCCCACTCGTGCTCAAAGGAGGTTGAGGAGACAAAGGGCCATAGATCACCGGTGTGGACGGTGTGCGGTGAGCTCCTTGCGACCAGGTTTTTCCGGCATCTTCCTCTTGTTCTGAGAAAACACGGAGGGCCGGTGCCTATTGTTTACACAGCTGGCTCCATGGAAAGGATTGCTTAATATGAAATATGAAGAGAGCGGAGAGGTGAGAGGGAGAGAGCCGTGAAGGGAAAAAAAGGGGAAAGGAGCCAAGTGTGAGGGGCGGGGAGGTGGGATAGCGGGCCATCGCCGAGCGAGGGAGTTAAAGGCTAAATGTGCCCTGGATTAGAGGACGCAGGAAGTGAGCGATAGAGATAGAGTCAGAGAAAAGTGCTGGTAGTAGAGGATGGTAAAAACAATGCACTACATCTGGGAGGAGGAGGAGAGCGCACAGAGAAAATGCGTGGAGACCAAATGAGGAGCAAAGTGAGCTCAAACAGAACACGGAGCACAAAGCCCTGAGGTTTCCTCGTGGTGAGGGAGTCATGCCTCCTGCGGTCTGGGGTCTGCAGTGTATGTTATGCTTTCCCAACAGTCGCACGCTGCTTCCACTCGTTAAATCCTGACTCGCCCGACCACTGGAACTGTCCTGACAATCCATGTTTCCTCAGCTCACTCCTTTACACAACAAATCCTCAGTCGGCAGTTTTCTCGAAGTGTTAACTGTATTTAACACCCAGCTCCCATATGTAGCTGGTGTACAATTCCCAGTATGAACAACGTTTGATCCCAGAGTAAACTAAACTACAGCTCATATGTAAATACAGGACTGATGAACCGTTATGTAAGTAGGAACCGCTACTAGATAACAATCATACATTGTGCGGTGCAAGGAGATGGAGCCGAGGGCCTTCCAACCTCACGCATCAGCTTACATGCGTGTTTTAGCCTACACACGTGTATGTGGGAGAAAGGAGGTTCCGACAGTCCCTCGCTCTCCAACCTTGTTCCAGTTAGGGAGAGGCCCGGCACAAATGAAGTCCATATTTCTGAGCAGGACTCCACCAGACTCAACAACCCCCACGCACACACACACACACACACACACACACACACACACACACACAATATCTGGAGTCAGAACACTTAAGCTGTCATAACCGATACGCGTAAGCACAGATAGGTGCTCGTACCTTCTCTACTCTCACAAGGGACCAGCTGGCTCAGGATGTTTCATTTTTCCTCCAGCCAACACGCACATTCCAGCGCACGCATGCGTGTGCAATCGCTACTCTGCGTCTTTGTGCGTTGGCTGTGGCACCTTTGTGCACCTATCCAGGATATAACGCTAACAATGTTATGTGAAACACTTTGGCACATTTCAACACAAGAAGATCCAGTGACATGAGGCCGTATGACGCACTAAAGTGCAGGGCCCCTTCCTGTTTATGTCGCCACTTGCCCACTGGAGGATCAAACAACATCTGCTCCTCAGAGCGGGTGTGCGCTCTTAAAAAGGACGGTCTGCAGTTCCTCTGAAACCAGCGCATAAGAATATATATAGAAACAAAAAACGATCAAAAAGACCATCTACCGTAAAAACACACCCAACATGCAGCGACGCCGCCTCACGACGAGTCAGTGATTATCCATATAGTGCGTTTACACTTTGCAGAGGTGTAAACGTGCTGGTAATAAACGTTGTTTGTGTGTTTGTGTGCAGCAAGAAGCCGGTTTGACTCACAAGCCTAAATGTCAGTGTATTTCCAGAGGGCTTGTTAGTCTTGTTTACAGAAGGTTCAATTCAATTACGTGAATGATCTACTGTGGCGTGCATCACATCTGAATAATCACCGTCCACTGCTCGGGGTGGAGCAGTGGACGTCTACCACCTTCTGTGAATCTGCATCTAAAGTCGTGCTCAGATTGCTTTTTCACAAACACACGACGGCAGCGTTGTAAACCTTGACAGTCTGAGCTAGTATTTGCACATGTGGAGGGAAAACACGTAACAACATGTCAAAGATCAAACAAACCAATCTCAGCAGACCGGAGTCGGTCATGGCTGTATTCCCAAATTTGCATGTCAGCTGGCTACTCCATTGAGCGATTACCAGCCACACGCCAGCACGGACACATTTCAGACGACAGCACCCGCCAGCACTGCTGCCCACCGTGGCACGGACCTGCACGTACGCTACACGCTGCATGGCATCCTTCTCCGCTGCCATTAGAAAGACAGGGAGGCCAGGAGACGCAGCACGTGAGGCACAGCGACGGGGTTCGCAGCAGCCTCACTATGTGTGAGGGAGATCTACAGACAAAGACAAAGTGGTAAAAGCAAGAAAACCTGAGAGAAAGAAAAGAGAAAGCAAACAAAAGCCAAACCTGATGCCCCTGCCCTTCATATTTTTATACTTTCTCATATGGATACACTCAAGGAGCAAATATTAGGAATATTCTTGCCTCTCCTGCCTGCTACTCCCCAGGACTCATAAAATTCACATTTAAGATTGCACAGGCTCCATAAGCTGCCAGGCCTCTATTAACTGTGTTATAGTGTAGCTGGCTGTAGCTGCTGACGACAGGCGGGGAATGTTGCTTTCCATTAGGGGAGACGGAGAGAACAGGAGGAGAGGGAGGAGGAACGAGGATAAGGGGTGAGGAATGAGGGGAATAACAGAATCTACTCATTTTTCTTTTTCCCATGGCACTGCAATCTGATGCCTGGCTGTTTGGGCATAGCGGGGAAAGAGGGGAGGCAGCAATTTCAGCATGTAAGCCTGCGTGAATGTAAACGTATGAACGTGGTTACGCGCTGGGATCGTGCACCTGTGTGTGAGCCTGTGGCAAAGGCCAAAAGTAATTGATTCAAGTGTTTGTGGGAGATTTTCTCCAGTGTCCTCAGGCGCTCACCAGATGACTATTGATTGGTTAATTGATTGATTGGCATCCGGCGACAGTGCGTCAACAACATCATCACTCTTCATATGGACCAAGGAGCCCGGACTCCCAGCTCTCTCTGCACCATTTACAACATTTAAATACTTTGTTCTGTCATTTTAGCCACCGCATATTTTTCTAACTCATCCTTAATATTTCTAAATGGCCAATGACAAACCAGGTTTAAAGGCCTTATATAACGACGCATGTTTTCCATCGTCACTCTGTTGCCATTTTCCAAAGTACTTTTTGCATCCTCCGAGAAAATTACATATAGCACAAGCACAAAAACACTGGGACTCTCAGAGAGACACTAAAAGCAGAATGTCACTATTAACCATGAAAACAGAAAATGACTTTATTTCGCAGCTTTCGTTTAACTGCAATCCTCTTCACCTAAGCGTCCTTGAGCAAGACACTAAATATCAACCTGCATTCGATAGCATCTGCTTAATGTCTTTGAATTAAAATGTAAATGAGCTTTCGATGGCTTGCGTGAGACTTCAACATGTCAGTGTGCATTTCTTCTTGATGGCTTCTTTTTTTTCTTACTCCAGCCGCACGTCTCTGTGCATGTGTAAGTCAAACTTCGACTATGAAAATTAATGAGCTAGCAACTGAAGCAGTGATGACACTCAGGAACAAGGATCCTTTTCCTTTAATGGAGCATATAGACAATGTCTGTGCTGTTTCAATTAACAGACAATAGGATATGATGGAAGAGTTGAGTGACACGTGAGAACGAGGCCGTTACGGCAGCACCTATCCCTTTAATGGACCATCATGGTTGAGCATAGACAATAGAAGTTAATAGGAAATGTAAAATTATGATGTACACCCCGTCTAAAGGGGTGAGTGACACCTGGGAGTGAAGCTGTTACATCTTAATGCACTGCTGCCACCAGAATGAATCAACTTCACATATAGGGGGGTGGAAGCCATCTGAAGGCCACTAACAGCAGCCAATGTCAGTGTCACATTAACCTTCAGAACAGCCAGGGGACTGCGTTAGCCCTGCTGACCTCTCCTTTCACAAACACACACACCCGCACACACAATCGCCATTGTGTCCACATGTATGACTGAAGTCAGTTTGTGTGTCCGTATGAGAGCGTGTGCACGTCTACCCCCCGTCCTGGGTCTTATGACCACCATCAGTGGGATTAAATCAGTCCATCACATGCTGCTGTAACACCAAATAGGTTGTCTGGGCTGAAGTTAAATCAGCTAAAGCTTTCCTGCTGCCCCCCAGGGTTAGGGTCCATGTGGACCAATAACAGCACTCCTGAGCTAGCTCTGTAAACACAGACACACACGTGTCGGATCAAAATGGAGCAAAAAGCACATTTAAGGAAAAAGACACATCTACTAGTGGTTCACAGCCAAAGCAGAATTTTACCTCATACTGTATATGCTACTTGTTTATCTACTCATCAGTATAATATGTGAAAAATGCTTGTAGAATCCATCCATCCATCCATCATCTGAACTGTGTATCCTCCAAAGAGTCTGTCCCAGCTGTGAGCAGAGCCTGTTGAAGAAATGGGCGGAGTGGGTTGATTTCATGCTACTGTGAGCTTGATTACCAACATTTGCATATTGTAGCTTTAACCTTTTAAACATTAACACTTTTGATGGGAGTAAGGCAAGAAGGTGTGACAGACACATTCCCATTTTGCTCTTTAATAGTCCTGTTTGAATTTTCCATAACGCCTTTGCTCAGCCTCTCAAAACCTTCGACCACAATTACTGTTATGGCTGGAGCAGGTTTAGACACAACAAGAACTTGTTCAAGGTTCAAAGAAATAAATATTAAATAAGATGAAGTGTTGGTTTGGTTAAGGCATGGTTGTTGTCATGTTTAACAACAAATAAACGCTGACTTGTAATGGTAAACATAAACAACTGTCTCACTTTACGACCATCACAGTTACAGGCTTGTTATACTGTACTAACTAAAAAACGTTCAAATTAATTACTGATGTGACAAATGCTGTTGTTTCTGTTGAAGTGCAGTCAGGCCGGTTTCTTCACTGCACCTGTGTGCGTTTCTCTATGGTCTCTGTCCAGAACTAATTGATAACTCCTGTCTTCCACGTTCCCATCCAGCTGTCCACACACACGCCAGCCTTATGACGGTGCAAAAAGCTTTTAAAGGGCCAACATTTGCGCTTGAGTGGCCGGAACATTTTGTGCAGCATTGCTTCTGCTCCTTTCAGTCCACTCGCGGTGCTACTGTGCTACTCCGAAGGATATTTTTAGTAAGCTGTTGACAATATCACATCCCCAAACGAGTGTAATCGTATTATGCTGGATGTGCTAAAAGCCTTGAGTTGGGAAAGTACGTCACAGGAGGAAACAGGCCGAGACATACAAGCAGCGTTTCTACTGAGACTTGAGAGCAAGGAGCTTAGAAGCAGAGTGGGAGGAGTGTATAAGGACAGACGTGCGTACAAACGGAGGATGTGAGGGGTACGGAGTAAGAGAACAGGAAGGCGAGTCCGGAGAAGACGGGCGAGAAAGGGATGCAGATGAAGGTGTTGATTGAGAGTGTGAGGTGTGCTGTCGAAGGCGTGGTAGTGTTGGCTCAGGTTGGGGGCTTGATTGTTTTGACAGTGTTTGCTATCGGTAGCTCTGGAGGTTCAAGGCGGCCGTGGCAATGATAGATGAAAGACTGAACTTTAATCAGAATGGCGCCTGGAGCGTTTTCAGGGAGGTAAACAGGTTAATCAGTCAAGCCCTCCTTCCATCCTCCGTCTCATTCTCCCCTACTCCTTCCTCAGCACATGACCACTTCTGACACTAGCACACCATTCGTCTCTTTCCCATCAGCAACTCGCCTTTCCGCCACCGCCATACCCCCCCCACTCAGATTCACATCTCAGCAACCAGTCAGGGGAACAGACAAATCCCCCTCCTGTGCATCCTACACTACAGGGCATATCCCACCATCCTATGAAGGGTAACTTGAACATCAAAGCTCTCTGTCAGCCCATTTAATATCTCCCAGCATCATCCACCATAAAACTATGTGGTGGGAGGAAGGCATTCAGCAAGCAGAGGCTATTCATATGCTCATGGTTTCTTACATTATTGCCTCTCCAGTAGTGTGCATCAGGGGAGGTAGATAATCTATGATCATTCCATATCTTTGAAAGACCTTCAAACAAACTGTGCTGAAATCAAAATCCAGCGAGAGAAAATAGCAGAAGGAGCAGCCAAGCATTATCCATTGTTCTTAGTGTTCTGTGGCTTTATTTATAAAACTGTCCCTGTTCCTGCCTCTCCAAGAAACAGTGAAGCATATTAGCCTGCACACAAACTTGTGCAATATGCTGAACAGAGCCAAATTACTGCACGCCTGACCACTGGACATTTTAAACAAGCGACAACTATAAAAAGGAAACCAGGACCTAAGAATTCCCACAGGTTTACAGTCCAAGCCACATCCCATGTTTCCGTCATCCCTCTCATACACACAAACCTCCCTCTTTCTTTTCCCTAAGAAAAATAAACAATCAACTCTAACAAACCACTTTGGCCAGTGGAGTGTTAACCTTACAAAGCTTTAACAGCTCCTGTGGAAAGAGGCCTCATCCAATCTGAAATTACCCACACCAGCTCCTTGACCACACTGTATTTAGGCAGTTGTTGGGACTCTGGAGGCAAGATTATATTGTGTTGTCTGGGATTCCAACCACAAGCTTTCAAAAGCAATCAACAAGGGCCGGCCCTCGCCAAGACAAACTTCACGGGCGGTCGCCACTCATTTACAGGCTCGGCTGCTCGAATCAGCTGCATCTGAAGAGCCTCGGTCGCGTCAACGTCGATGCCTAGTTAGCTTTTGATTCCAGTGCAGATTGAATTCAGAATAAATGTTCTTCTTACTCATATTTGTCCAGGATATTGCAAAAGGACAGTAACTCATATTGTGCAATATGAGTTAGGAAACAAACTTTGATGGAGGCCTTGAAAGGGGAACCAGAGGAGGGACTCGTATCTGCAAAATCTGTTCACAGTAATGTTTGGTAACTCTCCAAACTAAATGAATTGGTGTTTCATTGAATTGGCCTCCTGCCGCCCACTTCCACTTTTCTCATTAAAGGATCCGTGATGTGGCAATTGGTGCATTAGTCTGAACAGCTCACCCCCACATGTATATGAATGTATATGTACACACTCATGTATGTATCCAGACACACATACACACACAACCCTGCTGAGTACAAACATCATAACTGACCTCCTAGAGGAATAGAAATCGCATGCGAGTTTAAGCCATTACATCCATTTCTAACGCTCGCAAAATCAAAAGCAACACTCAGTACTGTAGTCTACTATTAAGGGTGGATTAGCGCCGCTCACCCACCCGCCACCACCCCCTTCAGCGCCAATCCACTAGCTGCCTCTTATTTTTTCTCCAAGGACATTTTCCACTTCTCTCCATTCGGCCTTAATGAGCCTTTTTCGCTGTTTTGTCTTTCTCCTTTCAAGGACTGGTCGGGGGAAGTTCGAAATTCATACAGAAATTTGGTCACACGCGATGAAAAGTTTATGAAATCTCTGTTTCCCGTGTCTTGTACTAACTCAAACATACCCACACAAATCGCCACTGATTTCATTTTTCTCAACTTTGCTGCCAAAGCCACTTCTTCACTGCACAACCGAGCTTTAATACAGAGTATTCACCTTCCATCAACTTTCTGGACCTTCTACTGTAAAGACTGAAAGAGAAACAAAAAGATGTGAGAGGAGGAGAAGGAGAGAGAAGAGGTCGGACAGCATGAACAATGATGGAGAAAACAAGCGACAGTGTGGTAGAGAGAATATACATAAAGAATAGATAGATGGAGGGAAGGGAGAGAATGTGATAGAGGAAAAGACACATCATAAAAATGACTGAGAGAAGAAGGTGTAAAGGAAAAGAAGACAGAGGAATACAGAAACCGAATGAAGACAGAGTGACAGGAGATGAGACGATTTCTTATTTTCCTCCATCTCAATTTGCACAAAACTTTCATTACCACCAATTTGGGCCGGGTGCCGTAGGCTGGACCATTAGGCGAGCCCAGCATCAATCAGACTAATCTCCCTCCCAGGCTGCTAAATTACAGCGCCCAGTTGCTTATTAAAATTTGTCGCCCGTCTCCCAACACCCAGCACTGCTGGAGATTAGACAGAGGCCCCCAGACAAATCTGTTCCAGAGAAGGAGAGGAGGAGGGAGAGAGGGAGGGAGGGAAGCAAGTACAGGGACAGTTGGAGGGGAAAAAAGAGAAATGTGCTTTCTTGAAACTGAGCAGATCAGAGAGGGGGTCTATCATCTGGTTTGATTTATGCACTCCTGTAGATTGTAGACACACACACACACACACCACCTCTCTACATTTCAGTCCCTTCACACATTCATACACTGTATCCCAATACATCCCCTGCACACCCGAGGCCACATGCCCATATCCCCCACACTTCTCCATTCCTGTCTGTAACCTCAGCACACACACACACACACAGCAAATATGGAGTTTGCGACACTTCCCACTGCGCACTCAATCAAACCGGTGGCCAGATAAGACATATGATGAATGGCGTAATTGAAAGCGGAGGCCGGATAATGCTGCATCACTCCGGGTTTGCAGGGGGGAATTGGTGAAAGGGTGATTAGCCTGTAGGATTTATTGTTATTACCTGTCTTATTAAAAAATACTAAGTCTGCGGCGCCTACAGTAACATATATGGCACCACACAGAGCAGGGTCGGGCCCCTATAGGTGTGGGGGGGGAAACCGGGGTATGAGGTCTATGTGATCATATTACAGTAATACTGTACCACTTGGGTAGAGAAAAGCATGGATGCTCACTTGAAGCACATACTGTAGAGTAACAACACAATTCTACCTTAGGTGTGTGTGCAATCCACAGATCTAACGCTCTCCTTTCAAATCAAAAGCTCACAAAGGTCCTTGACAGGAGTGAAGTGAAACGTGTAGTTGAAAGCCAGGCTGACGCCACCAACTCCCCCACAACACGCTTGTGTTGTTGTCCTGTTGAGGGAGCATCTTCTCCGACTGGCTACACGATGACCCTATAGCCATAGAGGTTTAATATGAACAGATGATTGTTACACATTTGAGGACAAATAATGAATCATGTAATTATTATAGCTATCAAGCCAGAATCATAATGATTCCACCCTTTAAACAGATGTTTTCACTGATATATTATTGCAAACTTAAAACTTTAGGGTTTTAGGCTGATGGCTAAACAAAACATTGTGATAATTGAGATTAGCATTTTTTTTTTACTATTTGATGACAATGTAATTGCTAATTGCAGCCCTATATTATAAATATGGTGGTAATCTTAACACAGAATAGAATAGAATAGATCCTGGAAAAATAATAAAATAAAACTGAGATTATATACAACAGATCTTCAATCAGAGCAGAGATGCACATACTGGATCTGCTGCAAATATCTCTCACCCCAATCTGCTAAAGTACAACACTAGCAAGCAGTGTGGTTGTGCAAAGCATGTCCACTGTCAACGCACACTGACAAGTAACCAGTGCAGGGAAAACTGATCGTGTGCACTCTGAGACAACTGTGGTCTCACACCAAGCCTTCTCCGCTACTATAAATAGGACAGAGATCCCAGCTCCTTTGTTTTAAAGTTTAGTCACAGCAACTAGAGTATTCAAAGTAGAAGAAAAGGTTGGACAAAAGGACGAATTTAAATATTTGAAGTATCTATTTCATTTCAAACATAGAAAACTCTCATGAGCTGAGATCAATTCAAGATCTATTCCTGCATTTAGAGAGTGCGTCTACCCCTGTTGGTCTCTGTTGGTCGCCAGCAGCCCCGTGTGTTGCTGCTCAGACTGATTGAGTAGTGTGCCGTTCGGCCAACTGGGCTTCCGGCTGGTGGACGGCTCGCATCAGTTACTCGGGCCAGCTCGTCTTCTGGCGCACAGACGGAAAGATAAAGACAGGGAGCGTGGAAATGAAGAGTGTAGGAACAGGGAGCAGAGAAAGGTAAGGGAAGAGAGAGAGAGGACTGGAGTGGAGAGAACAGACAAAAGAAGAACATTAGCTTAAATGAAAGTTTATTAGCTGTATCAGTCAGTGAGACGAGGGGGGGGATCTGCCGCAGGCAATCTATCCCTCCTTCACCCGCTTCTTCCTCGTGTGTGTGTGTGTTTGCAGAGGGAGGGGTTTGGGTATGGGGCAGGCATGACGGGAAAACATTAGGTTGTTGGCGAGTCGCCTGTATACCAGCCAGTAATTGGCTTGGGTAATGGTCATGTCCAGACAAATGGTGTAGGCCCTAACTGTGTTACGAGCAACCAACTGCTCCGCCTGTATTCACAGCATAAGCGCCGGCGCTGCTTGGATACCGAACTGCTGCAGAGTGTGTCCGTGTGCAAGACATACAAAAAAGAAAACGTGATTTAGTGGGACGACAACATTTTCTTTTGAAGCTCACAACCTGCTCTGCCTCTGCACGGCCGCGCACACGCGTGATTCATGGCTCGCGTCGCGTCGCGTGTGCGGAAGAAGCCCTTTGATAAGGTGGAAAAAGATGGCGGCGCAAACCCCTCTCACCTCCAGGGACAAATTGACATCTGCCGGCGTCCTCCACACGAGTGACGGATAGGACGAGGCAAGAAAGAACGAAGGAAGGGAGGAGGTGATGTGGGGGGAGACGAGAGAGGAGGGGGGGGGGGGGGGGGAGGCGATGAGTTCCATTTTTCATCCATCCCTCCCTCTGCTCTGCATCACTTCGCCTTCTGTCTGACGGCAAGCTGAGCCGCTAATGTCCATTGTGTTTGGAGGGGCTGCAAAGCATGTCTGTGTGAAACGTATATGCTCATTCAGTACACATTCAAGTCAATAACATGCAAAAGCGGATGTGGAAGGCTGTGTGTGTGTGTGTGTGTGTCGTGGCAGCCCCTCAGCCATCCAGCTATCATCTCCCGCCAGACAGGCCCCACCAAGCCGACCCAGCTGGATAATGAGATCCATTATGATTTACGTGCCAAGAGGACAGCCAGACAGAACAAAGACATGCACACACACACTCCCAGCGTTGGCTGTGCATGTCGGTGTGTAGATGCTGGATCTCTTACTGTATGCGCCGTTGTTTCATATTTCACTTTTCCCCTCTGTGTGCATGTGTGTGTGTGTTGCCTGGAGGGTATCCTGCAGTGGGTCCTCTTTCTGTTTGCAACTGGAGAACTCTCCCTCCATGTTCCTCTTCCACTCACACACTCTTTGTTTCCTCCTCCGCCTCTCTCCTGAAACAGCAAACTTTGAAAGATTTGAGAGTCCTAAGTACAGCAGCCGCTACCCCCCCCGTCCCTCGCTCTCACACACACACACACACACACACACACACACACACACACACACACACATACATACTGGCTCCATGCCGGACAGGAAGGGAAAGGTGAACATTACAACTATGTGTTACCTCAAAAAAAAAAAAAAAAGAGACCACACAATCTCCCCCAGACTGGTCAGAACCTCTGCAGCACATGGGTTTGTTCCACAGTGCGTGTGTTTGCGCTGGGATTTGCTCTGTCAAACACATTTTTAGAAAAGGAGCAGGTTGTTTCTTTATTTCACATTTTGGGAAGCTTTCGTCTGCAGTCAGGTCATCAATAAACACCAGCGAGCCTGGTTCTTTAGCCGCCATACATGGGCCATGTTACCAACATGTGATGTATTATGAGTTGTTCGATTCCTTCTCCCATCCTTTTTGTTTTTATCCATCCAGTGAATCTCATCATTGTCTAACAATGTGTTATGTGTTTTTTCTGCTCTTGACTGTTTGGCCGCGTTGCGATGCCTCTGCGTTTGTCGTAACGCGTCCTGTGACTGTAGATGCCTACAGTACCTTCTCAAGAGTGTTTTTGATTTGACTGTTGTTCAAAATTGTTCAGATTTCTTCTATGACGCCTAAAGCTCTGGCGCATGCACAACAGCAGCAGCAGCCCTGCCCATTTCCTCTGAATGTGAAAACACAATGGCGGGATTCTCTGTTCCTGCTTTAGGAGGTATTCAAGTGACGCCAGCTCAATTAGAGGCCTAAATGCCAAGACTAGGACATGGGAGAGATTAAGAGATGAACAGAGAGATGAAGCCAGATTAAAAGAGACAAAGACGGACAGAGGAACAATGAGACAACGCAGAGGCAGAGAGGGAGCAGAAAACAAGTAGGGCATAATGAACAAATGGGGAATGATGGACTATACGAAGCTGTCCTAGAGGAAATGAGTATTCACAGGAAAGACCATGTGAATAGAGGAAATAGGCAATAAGATGTAGAAACAATGGGAACAAAAACATAAATGATATGAATGGCAAGTCTGCAGAGAAGAGTCGCACAGGCAAACATCGAGAGCTTCATACCAGCCAGAGACACAGCCTAGACCATCATGACCTCCTGCCATTGTTCTGACTTTGCATAAACACTGTGATGCACGTACACAAATGATATAAACACGCACACACACGCACAAAATCCTCTGTGGTACGCATTTCCATCACCAACCGTGATCAGCGCTACTGTCCTCAAGCCAACAGTCACTCAGCCATGTAACCCCAGAGGGAATGCGGACGCTTTGGTGCGACTGGATCAGGGGTGGGCGCGGTGTGAGCAGCCTGGATAGCAGCGAAGGGTCTGATGTGGCTGGTTGAGTGAAAAGGTCGAATAAATAAAACAACAAAAACGCATGAGCCTGCAGATGCACCGCGTAGCAGCTCTGAGGTTCGCTATGGCTCATGTGTCACCATAAGTAAGTTTATTGTAACTTAATCAGAAAGTCTCGTTTTAAAAGTTGTGACTCATGCTTATGTCCTCACCAAGTTAACCGAAGACGTCTGCAATGAAAAGAAACGAAACGTTTGAGGTCACACCAACACCTTTGTGTTTAAAAGTCACACTGACAGAAACACAACTCACCAAATGCGACGTAAAGTAGCTTTAATGAGAGGATCTCTGTAGTATGGGTGGGCCCTGCTGCAGCAGAACCTCTCACCATATCATCACATTTCTCTGACAAATTTTTGTGGTTGCAATAAAATTCCCATGAATGCAGGCAAAGCGCTGGTTTGCCACCCTCTGAATATTTGAACTTGGTTTGCTGCGTGAGAGCTGAAGCGGCCTCCGCTGTTGTGGCATGTCCCACGCTCCAACCAACTAAGGCAATCAGCACCGGCATCACAACCCAAAACACATGCTGCGACCAAAATAATTTACAATAATTAAGCACAAACAAAACAACATTATGCCTCAGATCTCACTCGAAAATAAGCCTAACAACAATATTTTTCTAACAAACCAAACTCAGGCGACCTCCGCGCTACACATCTCAATCCCTCTTAACAAAATAGCTCTTCGTTCAGTGTGGTGCCAACCCTAATCACTTCCCTCAGCACCAGGTGGTTCTCATTGACTGGGGCCCAGCTCCTACGCGCCGCAGGACGCTTTGCCAGAGGAAATTGGCTCGTCTACACGCATTTATTGCTCCTGAGCTCCATCGAACAGAACGGCGTTGGAGTGGCGCAGGCCCTCCAACGCCGGCGCTGGCTTTGGTTCAGGATCTTTGAGCGACTGGGTTCTCTGTGCAGAAACAGCTGCTGCAGTGCGCACAGCAACATTCACAGAAACAATTAGAAACACCCTTTTCCTATTACTCCCCACCATTAACCGGCATTGTGTGGAATTAGTGGCAGCCTATGGATCGAGTGGATTATAATCCATGTCTTTTCTTCATGGGCCGTGGATGCTGCAGCGGCTTTTCCTTTGCTAATGATGAGGATGAAAGAGAAGTGTTAGTCAAACTGAGCATCTCAGCTGTGATAATAAGCAGCAGAGAAGAGGCCTCAGAGTTGCTCCCAAGTGATGTTTCGGTGTCTGTGGGTACATGTGTGTTTTATGCATCTGTTACTGACGATCAGTAAACAAAAACTACATAAAGCAGGAATGCAGGAAACGTGTGTGCGTCTGGTCCTTGTCTTGTAATTGCTTATCCCCCGCCCATGAGGATGAATGTCCCTCTATGGGCCAATTCCTCTGCTGTAGCAGCCTTTCATCCCTCCCAGGCTCCCTCCTCCTGGGCCGCAGTGCTAACCAGCAGGGTCTGATTAGATTTAAATGTCAAGAGAGATAGGACAATACAGTTATCTTCCAAATTATGGCCCATTAAATGTCCTGATCAGTGCGCCTCCCTCCTCAACTAACTAATCACCGACCAGATTCATCATCTCACAGACTGGGGCATAATTTAGGAGGCTGTGGTCTCCCCTGCTTCTCCCTTTCAATGTGTGTGTTTGTGCTTGTGTGAGCGTATCACACCAAGTGCAAGGGCATCCAGGAGCGTCTGTAATGTATGCTCAGTGTGTGCCCATGATGTGTGTGTGTGTGTGTGTGTGTTGCTCCGGTGGGACTGGTTCAACGCCCCAGGCCAGTGGCCCATTAAAGAGAAAGAGACAGAGAGAGACAGCATGAGTGTGTGAGGCACGGAGGGAGAGGGGCTGCTCAATTAGACAGTGTTCCCACTACAGCCAACTCACAGACAGACAGACAGACACACTTCTGCCAATTCACCTCCTCTCGTCCGGAGCCACACACCACATAATGGCGTTTCTCCCGGTGGCTCGTTTCACGTTGTTTTTCAGTCCTCTTCCTTTTCTTATGTACTGTTTTTATCCTTTCGCCCTTTTACATTCATGACGCGGGCTTTCTGCTCTTTGTTCTTTAATTCATTCTTGCTTCCTCACCCTGTTGCTGATTTCGGATGCATTAGAGCTTCCATCCCATCGTGCTAGAGGTGGTAATGGTGGTGGGGAGGTTGAAGGTTTTATGAAGGGATGAGGAAACTAAAGTCCTTCTCAAGGTGGTTACCTTCATACCCTCACCTCTCTTGATTGCTTCCACTGCTGCTCACCTTTCAGATTCATCTTCTGCTCGTCTTCATGTTGAATTCTCTCCTCCATGCTATTTTTTTATACCTCGTCCCTTTTCTTCCTGAGTAACCTGATCTTTTGTCACTTCTCTAATATCTCTTTCAACTCCATCTCTGCTTTTCCTCTAATATTTCTCTTTAACTCCATCCTTCTATCATGAAGCTACTGCTACTTATACTGGGCTCTGACTTCATTGCTCCACTGGCGATTTATACACAGGACCTTGGCAATGCATTAGGGCCCGACCATACAGCAACACATTATGGATTGTGCTATAAATAGCTGCTGTGTGCCCTGTAAAAGCTTTTCATTACATACAGACATTGTTTGATCAATATAAGGACTGTGCTAAATCTAATTACCAAAACAGCAAAGGATGAAGAAATAGATTCAAGATGGTCAGAAAACACAAGAAAGCAATGTTTTGACCATGAGATTTTTTGTTCTCAAAATAACACACAAAATAAAATTCCTGTTTTAAGTGCAACACACAAGAGCTAATTGGGAATGAAGAGGATTGCTTGATGGAGGGTAATGAAAAGAAATACTCAAGGATTAATCATACATTCGCTGGATAACGTGCACACACAGGCACAAATATACTGTACTGGTCTGAACTCACACACAAACACGCATCGTGCTTCCACTGGGGCCAGCTGAGGCTCAAAGGGAGCCACTGGTCTGCGTCAGGCGCACAGCAGAGCTTCATATGAGGCTCAGAAGACTGGAGAGAAAACCTAGAGAGAGAGAAATAGGAGGAGCCTAGGGTGTCATTTCTCTCCCTGTCAGCTCTTTGCCTCTCCCATCCTCCCTCCCTCCCCCATCACCCCCTGAGATGTGGATGCTTCACGGGGACAATTACCAACTGACACTTCATCATGGGCCGCGCGACAGGCGCTGACGGCCCTCGTCCAAACAAATGATGCTGGGGTCGAGGTTGCGGGCCTGCCTCAGAGTCTGCCTGCCTGTAGCCCCACTGCACAACTCTGCACTGCATTAGCAAGCCCTGTGTACACTTACGTACACACACACACACACACACACACACAGAAAAGGTACATTAAAAGAGACTCCTGTCAACCAACCACCTACTTCCCTTAAGAAAAACACATTTATCAGGAACGGAGGACGGTGTCTGAGTGTGTGATTGTGTGTGTGGCAGTGGGGAGGGGGGTCCTTGATAAAAGGCCTGAGGATGGGTGGGGGCGCTACAGTACTGTCAAACCCCATCCCCCTTAGGTAAAGAGAGAGCTCTTCATCATTTGAGGCAACAAGGACTCACGTTCACTCAAAAATGCTCCCAAACCCTCCACATATACAACCAATCAGATAATGGGGTTAAACGGCAGCTTTAAAAAGCCGACAAGGGAAAAAAAAAAAAAACGAGCCATCAGCAAAGTGATACCAGCATCCATCAATTAACCCCATGTGTTTGTGGAGCAGAGATAACACACTGACCCCACCTTCACAAGTAAAACTATCTACTCACTCTTTTGCCTTAGGTTGTCTGCCGCTCAGTGCAGCTATGCTTAGATTCACAAAGTAGGTCAATTGTTAATAGTCTAAAAAGGGGACAGCATATTGTTTTTAAATAGAAACTCTAAAAAATAAAAGGCATGGAGGACCTACTGGTAGCGGTCCCTCAGGTAGGAGTCTAAACCTGCAGATTAATAAATGCTGCCTGTGATCTTGGCCCAGGGAAGCCGCTGAACAACAATTGAGACAGACATCAAACGCTTGACTAACACTGAAACGACGCTTGGTGGAAAAGCTTGCCAGTCTGTGAGCATTCCCAGCAGGGTGCATGTAGGACGGAGAAGAGGAGAGAGAGCAGGCAGAGACGGCATAAACAATGAAACATTTATCAAAGCGCGGAGGTACAACATCTCCTGCGCTGCATGGGCAGATTGGTAATGCAGGTGGTATTGTTGTTGTGGTATCATGAGCCACCACGGCCAGCAAACAATGAGCTACTGCACTTCAGGTGTTGAAAACAACATGACAACCTCATGGATGTCCGAACTCAGTTTGCATCATTCTCTTTTCTCATTCTTATGCGATTGTCATTCCATTTCCATTCATACTCCCGATGTTTTCCCTATTGGCAGCCCTGTCTTGATAAATGTGTTTATGGCTTCCCACACGTCTGCAAACGCCTGCACAAGCTGCTTTCTAAGATTAAAAAAAAAAGGCTAGAGAAGGAGAAAAAATACACGGCAAGAGTCATATGTCACGAGTCATAGGCCCTTGAAAATGCTTTCAATCTTTCCGTCAATATGCGACGTGCAGGCCTGTATACGCCATCATTAAAAGACGCTTCCCTGTTTATTTTTCATACGGACACATGGCTGACAGCTTCCTGTAAACAAGCTGTGTGTTTATACATGCACATGTGAATGTGTGTACGTGTACGTTCGCTGTAACTTTCATAACAGCTCCTGCAACAGCACACTCCCCGATGCAGCGTCTCTCTGTCCTGTGTCTATTAGAATGGATCACTGTGGCTCAGTAACGTGGGGAATAAGTGATGAAGTTGGCCAGCAGGCTCTCTGAGAAGGGCTTGTATGGCTCATCGCTGTATATAGAGATTGAAGTTGTTTCAAACAAGTGGAAGAATGTTTTTTTCCACACCGAGTGGTTGAGTGAGAACTGAAAAGGCCGTAATGCGTGAGGTGAGCGGAAACATGTGAGGTAGCCTTCAGCTGTTTTCCAGTATTCACCACTACCCTGCATAACAACACATGTTAGTAGATTAGATAAGATTACTGTTGTCAGTAAATGCATCATTCCCATTATGTGACCTTGTAATAGTTAATAGGCAAAGATAATTAAGTGATGGGAATGAAATCAGTTCACGCAGAGACAAGCGAAAGCTAAACAACTGTTGGCCAACAGCTGAGTCCAGTCAAGATCTCGGTCCATAGCACAGATAACGTCAGAAAGAACAAAACTGCTGATGCTCTGTGTATTCAAATTAAAGACATCCTGAATGTTTGCGCATGTTGAGGGAGCAGGTGAGCGTGTTTGTGTGTGTACGGACATCCAGGCCTACTGACCCACAGAGAAAGACAAATGGCTTTAGCAGGGGGCCGTGCTTGACATTTAGGTTTCATGTGGTAATGGGCGTTGACCTGTCGGGGTCAGTCCTGCAAGCACAGCAACAGGGGCTCATTCCTGCACACGGCCCCATCCCTGTAACCAGACACTAGCAAAACAGTGGCGAACACACACACTTAATCACTCAGTCAGTCAGTAGAGAGGAAGGCAGAGGGGCATAAGATGTCCCACAGGTTGTTCCAGAGAAGAGACAGATGCGTCTGGTATGTGAGCTTGACTGTCAGGAGCCACGTATGCTGGTAGAATGACAGCCGAGCCGAATGCGTTTCCATTTCTATATCTGTGTAGGGAAGCACTGGTTGCTACAACCATGGCAACAGCAGCTTCACGGTAGTGCATGTAAGGAAGAACAGTGGTAGCTGCTGTTGTTAAGCGAGTGAACTGCGTTCACCCACAGCTCGGCAACAGGAGGCTACTTTATATACTGTTTGTGACAGCTTTGTGGTAATAATGGAGCCCGGGCCCCCACTAGTGCAAGTGGCATGCTCAGTCAAGTGAGACTTACACTTACACATATACGTGCACACATACACACCACAGGCAGCCTCCTTCATGCCTAATGAGACCACTGGGAGAATAGAGAGAAGGAGGCAGAGGGAGAGAGGGGAGGCAAAGAATGGGAGCTAAAGTGGGAACGAGGGGAAGAGTGGAACACGGCAAGCAAGAGGGGAGTGGGGAATCAAAGCAGGCAAGACCAACCTCTACAACTTTGGTGGAGGAGGAAAGATGGAATGTAGAAATGGAGTTATGGCCTGGACTGCAGCCAGGAGAGGATGGTCATTGGGAGGAGTGAGAGGGTGTGAGAGGAGGAGCTGAGGTCTCCCTTCAGGCTTATGCAATGTACACAACACAGAACTGCAAACATGGTTATATCTAACACCACACTGCAGCACCAGACGCCGAGCAGGAACGCAAATGCCAAAAAACCCCCAGATATAAAGGGAACGCACACTCGCCTGGAGATGGAGGGTGAGACGAACGGTACATCGAGTACTTGGTACACGTCACCTCTGAGTAATAGTACAGCAGGTTAAACAAACTAACGAAGAATAAAAGGTTAGAAATACACATATGCCACGCAGCGTGTCAAAACTGCTCTACCTCTGCCTTTGGCACCACGGCATCATCTGCTCATCCAGCCCGGTGCACATTGCAGGGTGCGGGGGTAAGTGAGTAAATAACTCGTAGTCCAAAACGGAAAAGCCTTAAATGTCCGATGACAAGCAACGCAGACAGACAGGCACAGCTGAGCCTTTGGTTTTCCTTCCAGGCAAAGCGGAGCATGAATTATTAACAGGCGTTCAGTCTAATAAAGTGAAGATGAGCCACTTGGCTGCTTGCTCAGAGCAGACAACCACGCTTGTTTGGACTACACTTCCTTGGCCCCACGGCAGGTTACTGTGTTAACAGCGTGTCATCTATACCACTACCGTGAACATGAACATCTCTCTGGTTGTCTAGGAAAGAGTTTGCTGCTGTTGTTTATTTAATTTACTGCAGACTGTCCACACCAGGCTCACTGACAAAGCCAGTCATGCATATAATGGACTCAAGAACAAGCCTGGTCACATTGACGAGAACAAAAATGTTGCACATTTCCTTTCAGCTGGATTCTCTCCCTCAGCAGAACCCGACCTGACTTACTGCTTGTTGCACGTGTCCGTGTACCACAGAGAAGGAAATGTACTATGAAACAATCCATACCAAGCAGACAGCTGCAGAGCAAAGTTCGATCCCGGACTGCTAGAGGCCTGCTAGAACTCCAGCCTGTTACTTTTAGACAAAGAGCCCACCCACCACAGTCCCAGTGTGCAGCGAGACCCAGTAACCTGCCTATTGTGAACAGTCCCCAGCGCATTCTCTCATCATCCTTCTGAAATCATGCCGATCTGTGTCAAACATCATGGGATTCAAACAGTAGAAGGCATTTATTTTATTTTTTGCTCTTTTCCTCTCGCATATTAGCCGTTAGCAGGACATCGGTACCGTATGACACAAAGGCCCAAGTCTCATGTGACGCGTTCTGCACTTGAGTACAAATCCAATGTTGGACTAGTTTTCCCTGTTAGTTTCCATTAGCAGTGCAGGACTGTGGTGCTGGTTGCTCTCTAGCTGCCTCCTCGTCCGGCTGCCAGTGCTAATCCATCAGAGACCCAGGGGAAGGAGCTGGGATCATCCCATGTGTGAGCTGGCAAAGACAGGAAGTTGGCATGCACATATTGTCTGGGTGAAAGACTCATCAGGAAACATTTATCCTCTCTGCAAGTGTTGTAGTTTGTTGTTGGGGCAATTACGTTTAAGAAAAGCTAAATTAACGCGCACATTAGTTGAAAGGATGGATGTGATGCTTAAAAGAATCAACTGACACACACATTCAAATACGCTGATTATTTTAAATTCTGAGCAATACTGAGAATGTGTGACACGGTGTAGTTCCCTTCATTACACTGTTTGTTCCACTAAACAGTTTCACAACAAAACTGAGTTAACACCAGGGCTTACACCTTCCCACTTCACCGACACGGTGCCATGTATGTGGGTTAAGGTGACGGGGTTAGCTGCTGCACTGATGAGAGGGTTACTACGTTAGGGCCACATGGCAGAACTAAACACACGATTGTTATGAGCCCTATTCCTTCTGGACAATCATTCCTGAAAGGACATATTTACACAGCCTCACAGCCAATTAGACAGCAATGGGTACAAACACGCACACGTAGCAATAAAGCGTGACATGAGTGTCAAGCCCTGCCATTATGGAGATACTTAACAATGACGCTCTGACTGTGTCTGAGAAGTGATATGCTCCTTCTTCACTGAGGCAGTTCTACTCCGCACAGGACTCATTCCAGCAGCCTGCAGGCAAGACACAACACTCAGGTGTTTGAATTGTCTCTTTGTTACATTTAAATCAGTAAACATGAGACTCCGCACGTTGTGAAAGATGAAATTGTGTCCAAGCAGAAAGACAACTTTATGATTTAATGAACAACAACAGGACAAGATGGTGTAAGTGAGTCTCACTTAACCACAAATGGAGAAAATGCTCACAAACATTTAATCCACAGCTTCTTCCTTCTACTGCAGTATTCAGAATATAGGGCCCTATATGAAATACTTCAGCGATTACTTCTCTCGTTCCTATTCTGTCTCTCTCCTCAGGGGTTCCTAGTGGCTGTCCAGAGCACATGTGTTTTGGTTTACCTAGAGCTGAGCCCTATCTGGGCCTGGGCTGAGAACAGACTGCAAGCTTTGTCTGTTGGACCATTAATCAACTGCCCTTTAACAAAAACAGAAAACCAGATGAGAGACAAAAGGAAGAGACGTGGGGGGTGGGCTCTTATTTAGGTAGGAAAAAAAGGCGGTAAAGGAGAAGGAAGAGAGGACAGAGCGAGCGAGAAAGAGAGAGAAAGAAGAAGAAGGGGGATGTTTGACCCAGATCCGAGCCTTCAATAAATCAAGCGGCAACAATAACAAGCAAAGTTTTCATGTGGCTTGACTGATTAATCAGGTTTTTTGTGACATGGGAAGCAAAGGAACCTTTTCTTCTTTTTCTATCTTGTCTCTCTCTTGTGGGATACGCAGGTCTTTTTATGTCGGCTGTTTACGTGTCTCTGCTGCGGGCTTTTAAACGTGGAGGACGGCATCATTCACGGTCTAATGAGAGAACAGCCTTCACTTGACGGTGCAACGGGACAATTTCACTGAAGGCCTCTGGCTACATTAACGCAGGACGGGAAGGATTTGGGGGCAGATACACATTCTCAAACACGGTTACAGGCACATGAAGGCACATTCATGCTGACGCAGGTTTGCTTTATAAATGCAAGGGTTACGTTTTAGACGCGTGCACACACACCATCCGCGCAGCGAGTCACGGCCACAAGATATGAAGCAGTCCTCAGAGACTCTTTGTATGGTGCCGATCGATGGGCATTGAGTGTGGACAAGGAGGTCTCAGGATCGATACGGGGCCCATTACAGAGATGTGCCTACTGGGACCTGCAAGGAGAGATGTAGTGGGGGTGGAGATGCATCTGGGGCCTCGATGCTGTCTTCTGTGCCTCATTGGTGGCAAGTTTTACTACGAGTGTGTTGAAGCCCACATGCACACAGCAGAAACCCAAACTTTATGCTGGTTTACATACTGTTAAACAGACAGCATCACCTACTATAGATGCACTTGTTTGCTAACATGCACACCAGCTGATGGCATCCCAGGAGACCTGCTGCCACGTCGCCGCCTCTCACTCCCCCATTTCCACTATCCTCATCTACAATCCTCATGTGGGGGACGCTTTCAGTGCCATCTCTTCTGCTTCCTCCCCCCCTTTCTACTTTTCCTCGCCTTCCTCCTGTGCACTGTAGTGTCACCAGAGCTGCCTATGCTGTGCTCTGTCACTGGAGCAGCTTGATCCTAAGACGTGGTGTCAGCCCCCTTCTCATCCTCCTCTCCTTTCTGCACCTTTCTGCTGCTTACGGAGACAGCGCTGACTGTTCTATTCTCCCCCACGTAAACACACACACAAACACACAGTTGCGCGAACGACAGCACTGTTGTTTCCACAAAATGTCTGGCATTGACTTAATCCCCAACCACTTCCTGATTTACATGTTGCGAAGAGTGATTTTGCATAAAGGTTCTCCCATGATCCAAAGCCACTGCACAAAAAGAACAGTGGGAGGAGGTTTAGTTGGTGAAGGTGCTATTATTAGCTGTGAAAACAAAACAGTTTACTGATCTGTTTACTCACAAATGATATAACTGTGGTCATGTATTTGAAAAATCCACTGAAACCCCAATATCTAAACCTAGAAAATTCAGCCTGTAACTGTACGATGTATAGAAATAAGAAAGTTATAATGCTACTTGTCATCACTCTCTATTGTGTATTCCACCATTTAACCATTGGTGAAGCTAGAAAATGTGAAGTTGTGTGACTACTAACAGTCTAGCAAATAACTTGTCAGGTGCAGTCTCACGTCAGCTGCTTCAAACCCTGCTCACACGCAGTTCTGCAGCTCTACTACCAGGCCCCACTGGTTTGGAAGGTAATATCTACAGCCCAGCTGGCCTTTAGCAGAGGGCCCCCTGTTTCAGCAGTCTGGGTTGTTTTCGGTTTTGGACTCAGACCAGGTCAGGGTGTACAATACTCCACTGTGTTTGGGGAGAGAGAGAGAGAACGTGAAGGAATGAGGAAGAGAAAACTGCAGGCATGTCAGTCCGTATGCACACACACAGAAATAAGAACCCATCCAGATTTTGTGGGGATATTGCATGTGTGTCACACGCTGGCCTGCGAGGCTTCCCTGCCACCTCCCCAACCTCCATTACATCATGAATGCTTTTTGCTACCTCAGCACAAACAACTATTTTGGGACCCCTGGCAGCAGTTTCCCTCTCATGGGCGGTGCTGGAATGATGTTGTTGGAAACCTCTGAGAGACGAGTGCACCCACAGTAACGTCCACAGTAACACACATCAATGCCTGCCTGAAACAATGCAAAGCAAATGTTTCAGCCCATGCAACTGTGAGGACTATAAGGAAATCAGGCCGTGGATAAATGTGGGCCTGTGCCACTTCACGGAGCAAAGGCGCAAATTTATTTCTCCCAGCTTGTGGCTGCTGGGCTGAGCAGGCTGGTATGAGCTGGGCTGTGCAGCAGTGTGCGTGTATGGTAACTGGTAACAGGGGGACTGTGTCTGCCAGCCCCACTATAGGGTATTTGTTTATGTTGCCTTGCTGCCAAGTTACTGTCAGGAGGCGCCCAAAAGAGGAACTGCAGAATATTCTGTACTGTAGCTACGCCCTCTCACCTAGAGAGGCTGGGTTTTCTGCCTGCGATATCAGGTGGTGCTGTAGCAACACTCAAATCCAGGGAGGTCCCGTCATCAATTTCAGCACTCACACACACACTTCATATTTCATAAGCACTTACTCTGTTGTTCCAAAACCAGCTTTGAGAGAACCAAACCTTATAAATCAAGTTCAGACAAAAAGCTTAATTTACGACCTGACACAGATTAACACCAATTTACTCACAACATAGCACAAAGGCATAGTTTCATTAAAGCAACACTTTACGAGATTACGGGTATTGTAAAAACTCAATACCACCACATAAAACACAGTAAACAGAGTTGGAAAACTCATCTGCATGAAGCCAAGCACTTGTGGGAAACCAGTTAAATCTACACGACTCCCACCAATGCAACAGGACAAAACATTCTGAGTTCCAATAACACCAAAGACTATGTAATGTAATTGCTCTTCAGGTCTATGACGGGTGCATGGTAGGACCCAGACACAGAAGCGTGTACGCGTGAGTGAATGGAGGAAGGAAAGGTCAGACAAGGCCACCCAAAGGGGCGTGGGACCCAGGATGGTGAGACAGAGAGAGATGACGAGCAACAAAAGATGGAAGCGTGGATGGAAAGATGTAGGCTGGGGTTCAGGGCAATGGGTGAAAGCCAAAAACAGGAAGCGATTTACGGAGAGGGACAGCGCCTACTCCCTGTCACGTGCTGGCACATTTCACTATTCTTTGACTGTACAGGAAGAAACTTCCCATTTGCACGGACAATAAAAGGTAAACCAATTGCTGAGTGGATGGATACACAAGGGGAAACCCATGGATGCATTTGTCTGAGTGAGATTTATGTTGCCCTGTCAAACTTCTCAATTTCCTCCGTGTGGGTGGAGAACACACTTAGGACCAAAAGCTCAAACACATGAGCACACGTCCTCTCATCTGCTGATGCTTAGAGAGTAGGATGCTACACAATATATTAACATTCAAAGGTTCACAGTAAACGAGCACAAGGAACGGAGCTTGAAGCTTACAACCATTAACACTACATTTAGAGGTTTGTGTAAATCTGACAAATGAAATTGTCAAATCAGAATGTGAGAGCCTGCAAGTGCAGCACAACTGCACCAAACACTACAGTCAAATACCTCACACGAAAGGACAAAAAGGCGTTCGAGTGGAGCTGGAACCTACATGAAGGGAAGCAAAGCTGCTGCGTGATGGCGAGACAGAAACCATTGGTTGACCAACAAAAGCTGGTTATTCAGCTCTGTTCAGATTTCACAGACAATAAGAAGCCCATTAAACAGGAACAACTGTGCATAAACAACATATTTCAACTTCCCTGAAGTTTCCATGTAACAACTTGGTTTTAAAAAAAACAAAACGTACAGCACTGAAAAAAGCACAGGAGTCCTATTCTAGACAGAGGGAGAGGCAGCGGGCTCGGCAGCCACCACGACCTACCGCACACAGAGTGTGAATCATTAAAGGCATGTGTTCCACATCAACTGCTGGGGCCGCTTCCCAACCCACTTATGAGACTGGATCTAAATTATGACAGGGAGAGGGGGGTTAAATGCCGCTTTACGTGGAGATGAAAACTCCAAACCTGCTAACTCAGAGGGAGACGGCGAGTGAGAGAAACTGGAAAATGACTGCGCGCAAGTACTGCATGTACTGCAGCTTCTGCCAGATGACAAAATACAACTGCAGCAACGAAATGCCGCTTATGGCGCAATCGCATGATTTCCAATTTCCAGTGTGACATTTCACCATGAACAGATGAAGTGAGCAAAGACAAGAAAACTAATCAATGCATGAAGAAAGCTCCATACGTATAAGACCAGTCCCAGCTTCAGCCATCATGCCAAACGGTTACGAACAGGGGAGTGTCTCTCAGACCACTTGTCATCCCCTGTTACAACACATGGACGTCTTCTGAGTATGTGTGCACAAAAACACACACCCACTGTGGCGGGGGCATCCAATGAAGGAGACCACAGGGGGAGGGAGTCTGCATTCTTCTGGGTACTGGTTGGCATCCTGACACATACCACGCTGTTTACTTTCGCTTGGCGACTGGTATGGAGGGAGGTGTTTGTCTGGGGGGAGAGATCACCTTTCCTCAAAGCCAGAAAGGGACAGAAAGGACGGAAGAGGGAGAGAAAACAGGCCTGCTTGTATAGGCAGAGGAATGCCAGATAGGCCAGCACAGGACAAACTGTGCCTCAGATCGAAGGGCATGGTTACGTGATAGGTTCAGGGGAACTGACCAGCTCCTAAGCTAAAATGTGTAAAGCATGAAATACAAGTAAAAGACAATGGAAGTGATTTAGGTCCATTCTTTCTGCTGCCATTGATTTACAGACGGATATACGGGAAGACAAATCAGACTCACTGAAACACACAGTGTTGGTCTAAGTTCTTCAAGCCAGTTTCTTTTATGTTGTCCTTCAAGATGGAGCAAATGCGCTTTCTGTCAGCTCCAGCTCTGGTGCAACAGACCCCAGATTATCCTCGATCCTGTCCCTGGCAGAATGCACAATACAGATGTACGTCTGTGTGTGTGACAGTGGTTGCACACGTTTGAAAAGACGTCCAGTTGGGCACAAACAGTGACCTTTACCAGGGCAGTAAAAAGCAGAAGACACAGGGGAAACACAGACCAAACGTTCAATCACGGGATTCACATGACCACAAAACCAACATGGCAGTCACATGACGAGGAACAGGGCTATCGTACGGAGAATAACACTTCGCTTGGCACACGCACACCCACAGTGTGAAGTTTGGATACGTCCAATTACCCAGAGCTGACAGGAGCGACAAATTCGGGCTTACCCCAAAAACGTCAATCTGCCTGTCCTTGGCCAAGGAAATCTCCCCTTGAATCGATTGCAGCTCCTAAGCTCTGAGGAGAGAGAAACAAAGAGAGAGAGAGATATTTGAAACCAAGAGCTTTGTGGTCCTTATCCACGTGCTGCAGACTCAGTGACTCCCTAGCTTCTCTGGCACAGAACTGCCTTGCAATATGAAAACTTTGACTCCTTTCTCCCCCTTCCTTCACCCCACCCTTGTGCAATAGTTTGGACTTTCTCACTTGGTACATGTGTGCCCCAAACATCATGTGAAAAGTGGAGTAAAACAGTGCTTTTGTGGCGTGTAAATTACCTTGGGCCTAGGCAGGCACAGTAGTGTTTATGACCACAACTCAATTACAGCAATGTGAATCAGGTGGCAGCCTAAAAAATCCCCACAGCCTCATGCACAAACAGGGACACAGAGGCGCCTTCATTGCCAGGACGGAGACAGATCCAAAGTGGCGTGTCATCTTTTCATAGAAGACCAGCTATGCTAATGCTGCAGATCAATAGCTCTAGCAACGCTGCTCTGGAGTGAGTGTGAAAATGCCTTTTAATCTACGCATGTTGTTAAAATATGACATTTCTACCTGCACAGTCAAAGTGAAATAGTCACACAGGACTTATGACGAACCACATTAATGCAGAAAGCACGGACATGAGTTCTGGGTTAGTTTCAACCAAAGACAACTGGAAAATCACAAGTGGTTTTCACTTGTTAAAAGGCACTTTGTTGGATTTAATGGATTTGTCTCATTTGCACAATCACAGTTAATAATGATTAAATAGAAAATTGGTTTGTGTCACACTCAGAAGAGCTGGGCCTGCCCCGTATTTACGTTTGATGTAAAACAGAGACCAAGATCCCTCTAGTTCCAATAAAATGTAGAACTGTGGACCAGACCAGGGATTTCCATGAGCGTGTTTAAGAGAACCAATGACTTTTTAAACTGCGGTCTGTTTAAGATTATTTCACTTCAACAGGCTCCGGTCACACAAAGAAAGAAAGTGTCTGCTGAACGAAGGCATCGCGGACAACGAATTCTGACGGCCATGGGAAAGGTTGCTCTTCCGCAGGGTCATGATACAACTCCAGAAAAATCCCTCCCTCCAGGCCAAAGAGGTCTTGGCGCCATTTTATAGGCAGCAAATAAACTTCCTAATAAATTGTTATCGCAAGCTTCTGAGAAAACCTCAATGGCAGAGACATAAATAGACGAGTCTGACAGAAATAGTGCATTTAATTACACTGGTTTCATGTGTGCATGTCAAAGCTTAAATCCTGGAGTGATTCTAACATTGGACATATAGTAGTCGGTGGATGTTCATTCGTACTGACGTGCAGCGTGGGTTTAACATGGTCAGGTTCTCAATATTACTTTAAAATGCTGAGAAACTTTAGATACATGTCCCTGTGCCTGCATCGTTTTACAGTCCCGTGGACTCTGCTGCATTGCTTTGAATGTGGGTAAATACCTCACCTAGTTCAAAGTGACAATCAGCTGGCCGGTGCCCAGCGCCCGAATAATTCCTCATCTCACTTCCTTCCACTTACGTAGTCTCACTTCCTGGTTGGGGCTGTGAATGGAGTCCGAACGGTATGTTCTGCCTCGTTCAAAAACCGCTCAACTTACAGCGAGACAGGTCCACAACAATGAAATGACGGTAGAATGGATGTGTGTGTGTGTGTGTGTGTGTGTCACTCTCTGAAAGGTCTGATGGGAGATGTTCCAACTCAAGTGACCGACCATAAAGCAATAACTTCATTGTGATAATTCGAACACGTAACACACCGAATGTGGGTATAACCAACCGTCTCTAAGTTCGTGGTTTCTTGGGAATGGCAGCCCTGCGGCGCTAGTCATGAGCTCACATTAAAACAGACACAATGTGTTGTTTTAACTTGCTTGGTTCTATCAAATTCCACCGGCTGCACACGCGCACACATACTGTACACACACGCATGCATTCACACAATATAACCCCCTCTTCTTGAAGCTCTGACTTTCAGCGGTGGAAACCCCCTTCAGTCACACATAGATCACATAACCTCTCTTGACATCGGAGCACACAACTCCCAATGGAAAGATGCAGATTCACACACGCTGAGTGCCGGCCAAGGCTCCAGACTGCTATTGTCCTTCAGAGTCATCCAAACAAAACAATGAAGAGGGTCACGCAAGGCCCCCTGTGGAATGGTAAATTACCAGAGAGAGTGACAGCAGAGGCAGAAACAGAGAGCGAGAGAGGAAGTGAGACAGAGAACGAGACACACTAATCCACTGCTGCACTGTCATATGGGACATCACGTACAAAATACGATCATCTGGGGGCAGGTGAATTTCACTAATGGGCAATCATTCACAAAAAAATCTGACTTTGCTTGAATGGAAAAAGTGTCAGCTCCATGATGTACCGAACAAAAACCCCCACGCAAAGAAAGGTAAATTATTCATATTAAGGAATTATAGTTACAATAACGCGTGGTGAAAAAAATCCATTCACAACAGGAATTTACGTTCTCTCTAAAATAATGACACAGTGTGCAGGAGACAATAGTTCATTATAGGAGTACAGTCATTAGGCAACGCCTGTTTTGTCAAAGCCATGCACGGGCAGATAAAGGAGTTAAAACCCAAATTAAATGAAGGCCATAGAATGTTGTGCTGTTAATCATTCATTAGTGCTGAGTGACCCTTGTTATAAAAACATCTTTGTTGTCATGATTCATCTGGCATAAAATGCTAGCCTGTTAATTCAGGCTCAGGATGTTGACAATAGGTGGTCCACAAAGGCTTTGGAAGGCACAGTCGCCCTCCTGATAGGGTTTTCATATGCTAATGAGGGAACTGTTTTGGTTTTACTGGCCTGGTTGGAAATGATTTAGGGCGACACCGGTGCTCTGAGCCTTTATGTTTAGGCTGGCCGCGGGGGCTCATATATCACCCTGATCATTAATCAATTAGCGTCTCCTAGCCACCTGTCGGACACATCGGAGCACAAAACATTCCTGCCCTTGGGCAGTTGCTAGACGATGATCATCAGTAGCACCAGCGTTACCTTCCGAGCCCCCTCCCCTTTATGGCAAAACCCTGATGGATTACATAATCACACCCCAATACTGCCTGCAACGAAAAGGGGTGCATCCCAGAATAGGCCGATCTGAGAGGAACCTGCTCCACCCCCTACCCCAGGTCAACTGAAGAGCGGGTTTTTAGATAGAGACAGAAAAGACAGAGAGGAACTGATGCCAACCTTAGGGGAGAATCAATAACCCGAAGGCTATTCAAAAATGCTGAATGCACACCAACTCTGCATTCCCCATTGTTTAAGGAGCAACTGCCTTGGGTTGGTATTGATGGTTGTTTACTATTGATGACGTGTCACAGTAGCCAAATACATGTGAGATGGAAAGGCCTTAACTATCAGGCTCCTAGTGACATTAGAGAAAGTCTAGAAAAGTGATTCTGTTTAGATTACATTAACTTAGTGCTGACTTGCACTAAGTCGATTAGAAAGCAGTGTTGAAACCCGCTGTTCATTACACATTCTGCTTCACTCACAAACTCCCGCGATATATATTTCTGTTGCACAAAACTGATCGCAGAGGAACAAAGAGACCAAACGAGAGGGGTGGAAAAAAATCAGCGTTACATTTTTAATGGCCTGGGTCGTTTGCAAACTCCATCAGGCTTTGTGATCACATGAAGCCACTTGAGACGCTGTGCGACGGGAGTGTTAAAGTGCTACGTTCTGCCCAACCACCACAAGCACGTACTTTCCAGGGATCTGTACATACATTTGAACTCCCTCTGCCTCGCCTCCACTACACAATCTATTCTTCCACAGCCTCGCTTCTCTGACAATACATACATTTTTCACCCTTTTTTTGTTATTTGAAACTAATTCTTAAAAGCAGCTGAAAAGATAAGTGGAACTAAAATTAGAGCTTAATCCGCCAACCCTCAATGTGCGGACATGGAGAAAGTAGATTTGTCAAGGCCTGATTTAGCAGTATTCTTTCATTAGAAAAGTAGCACTCTTCACGCAGCTTAGCAATACGAAATGGCTCAATCAGTCTCATGTGGGACACTGAAAGTGGAAATGGAGATGAGGATGGAGTGGAGGCCTATGTGTGAACCCGGAAAACGTGGCTTCATACTGGTAAGACTATTGTGCTGCCGGCATTGTTATTCCTACCTGCCCAGCACTGCAACTCGGAGGGTTCCCTCTTAAAAACGACCTTCGGAGGATGGGTGAAAATCTGGGCCACTGTGCTGGGTGTGTAAAGTCTAAACACTGGGCTGGGCACTGGAGACTCAGAGGGGTTTTTTTCCATCCTTTAAATCCAACCAGCTTAGGCAAGCAGCCAGCTACAGACATTATCAGGTGGATTTTTGAAAGAACAAAAGCTCCTCTGCAATTCTTTACACTGCCAGCAGAGAAAAAGCACTGAACAAAAACCCTGTCCAGCATAGATTCTGTGTGTGTACATATATTTACCCTATGTAATTCATATTTCAACTAAAGATCCAATAATAATATACATCCAAATAATAAATATATCCAAAATACAAATGTATTTCAGAGGCCGCAAAGCCAAACATAAGATATTTTTTGCCAATATAAATCTGTGTCACACTTGACTGCAAACAAGGAAAGTGAACTGCAGTGTTGCATGGTATCTGTTAGCATTGGTGGAGTGAAAAAGCCTCTGTCTGAACAAGATAAAGGTGATCCACAGGGTGCCGAGGCTGAGAGAAGACAGCAGGAAGGAGGAGGTGATGGGTGACAGGGCAGAGGCTTGACCTCTCTGGGTCAATAGGTGATTAGTAACATTTATCATACCCACGCAAGCTGCTAAATGAGAAGCTGGGCAGCTTCTCCCTGAAGAACTCAGCCACAGTGCAATGTCAAAGTCCAAATGAAGGCTGCGTTCACTGCTGACAACCAGATGCCCTGTGTTTACGACCGAGTCAAATGCTGGATTCCCTAACTGGAAAAACATGCCACGCTGGTACACAGCGGTTGGAGTGAAACGTTACATCACTGTGATGATTTAATGAGCAAAGCCTGGATTAGATCAGATGTTTAAACACCTGCCAATGCCAATATAAGAACTTGTATTTCACGCTTCATGAGAGAGGCTATGAAGTACGCTTCGCTTGATAGGAAAACAATGGCTGGAAGACGAAGGGGCTGCGGTTGAAGTGTGAAGGCGAGGCAAGCGACGCGGATGAAAGCCGTGCAAGGTATCTGACGACAGGGAATCTACGGAGCTGCAGCCCAGCCACACTGACATTCACACGGACAACGCGACAAAGAAGCAATTGAGTGAGGGGAGCAGATTTGGCACAGACTTATCAGAAAACACCCCACCCCCAGGAGACTGTCCAACAGAGGCTCTCTGAAGAAGCACGGCAGCTTGGCATTGTGCGGTGCTCTGGACAAGTGGACCGGAGCCTGAGTGGGTATCCTGGGCCGGAGGCCAGCTGAGAATAAAAACACGCCGTTGTGCGGAGAGACAATTAGGACACAATCACGCAACAGGCATCCATCAAAGTGAAGATGACAGTGAATTTCACAACTAAAACAAATCTAGCCTTCTTGTTGCTCGTTTCATAACTTGTGCATGGGCTGAAAAGCTACAATGGTGCTATTAGTAGTGAAATGCACAAACAAAACACAAATTAGATGCAGCATTTCATTATCGCATCCCACACCACCAACACACAGGGAAGATTAACAGCTTTTAGCTCCCTCAGACACATCCTCCAAATCACTCGAAGCATTTGTGTTTCAGATATTAATACAGGAAGTGTCTGCACCACCAAGCATGTTTTCATTGTTAGCATTCACGGTGATTTCAGTGGGTAAAACCTACAAACTCAGTTTAAATGAAACTGAAACGACATCTTTTACAGATAATACACCAACACCGTGATTTGGATATAAATATATTTTCAGAGCAACCTGCCTTTTCTGTGCCACATGTGCTACGGTGTGACAACGGGCCGAGTTCCAGATGGTTTCTACCGTTTTTCACATTCCCACTTCACTCTTCGCTACCGAGCCACCGCCAGTCGCCTCTGTGCTGTGTGGTTTGAGTGAAGAGACAAAAGAGGAGCAGTTCAAATCAACATCAACGTCACAACCAACATCATAAACTGTTCCTGCACCACTGGTATGTCTTACATTTTCAGCAGACTGTTTATTGACCTCATATTCCACTGATTACTTTAACTCTGTTCCCGAAAGTGCGGCTTTACAACAACAACATTCCAGCTTATGTCATACAAGAATGTAGTTGCATTTGCCATGTACAGTCCACTTCATTATCTTCAGCTGAGCTCTAACAATGCGTTCTTTAAGTCCACTTCACGCTTACGGTCCCTAAGGGTTGCCAAAATCCCTCTGTTGACACAGCAGGCCAGTGTTTACAGTACAACTTGTGTTACTTTGGTGTTGATCCTGTTTTCTATCAACAACAACATCCTGCTGTGCACTCTACCTGCTTTTACACAGTATAATGCAGACTCGCTGGTGTTAATGTGCACTGCTACGAAATCACAAATGAACTGCTAGTGTTCACAGCGCTGACCCTTTTGCAGTGAAGGTCATAGTTTGTGCTTGCAGAAGGCTTAAGGTAGGTATGTCCCCGGGTGATTTGCAGGATGGGGATTGAGGTCGTCAAAGCATTTGTTAATGGACTGTATGCAGCTCAATCTCTTACCAATCCTTTGTTTATCGTAATCCATTGTGTTCCACTTAAAGTCTCGTCCTCCATGCAAAGTGGCGCATAGTAAACAGTAGAACAGCAGGGCGGCGTGGACGCAGAGAAGTCAGGCTTTTCAATTAAAGTTGTCCAAAGAGACAAATAACGCTGAGCAGTGCCGCTTAGGGTTTACAACCTGCATGTGGAGGACACTGAAGTGCGAAAAAAGTTCAATTCAAAAGTCATTTTCTTGCTGTGGATGAGAAGCGAATGTTTAAAACCGTAATGTGGGTTGTGTTTTCTTACAGTAATTCAGCTCTAATGCTTCCTTTTCATACAACAGAGAACATATATATGACACAACATCACGACATCTGGGGCAAAGCGACCTTGTGGAAGTACTTCGACAAAAAAAACAGCCAAACTGTAGATTGGAAAGGTGGCACCGAGCCGAGTACGGGGTGACTAGGAAAACTAGCTGTGGCTGATTTTTACAAATGACCAACCTGGAACACGAAGCGCGGGAGAACCCTCCTGGAACACAGTCAACACATTTCACACATGCAGGGCCCAGAAACAACACGCTTGGGGCTTCCACCTTCATTTAGATGAAAATGGACCTCCTCGAGAGGAAATAAAGCCATTTTTAACTCCCCCTCATGCTACGAGTCGGCCTCCTGTAATGTGCCCAGTCAATGGACTGTGGGTCTATTCAACTGCAGGCAGCCCACAGCACTGCCATAAATAATGTAGGGCAGCTCACATGAAACTCTAATCACCATTGTGCTGTCACCCAACAGAGAAGATTGCTTGTTTAATTTACTGCGCTGCATCTGTCTCAGTTCTGGCCAATTTAGTTTCACAATTTCAATGGGCAAGTACTCCAGGTATTCTTTTTGCTCAGCGCCATGAATCAATGAGAACGCATGCGTTTGTGCATCTAGGTCCGTCTTTGTGTGTCCACACGTGTTGTGTTGTGCATGTGTGCCACGACGAGCAAACAAGAAAGCTGCAGCTTGAGAAACAATAAAGGCAGACTGAGAAGAAGCCATCAGCAGTCAATAACCACGGCTCATTATCGGCCGTATACAACGTACTTCATTACATTACTATTCCATTAACATGCAGACATTTGCATATTCCAGTCACCTCCTTTCAGAGGTTGTTGATCATAAATGGCAGCCATATGCTGCCTGGTGCGCCACATTACAGAATTATTACTGCGACACAAAAAGCCAAGAAAAATGAAAATTATGTTGATGCGAAATGAAATACAAAACCAATCAAAGGATCTGCAGTTATTGATAGTGTCTCAGACTCTGAATGAATGAGCATCATTTATATCCACAAGTTATGCTCTCTTGCTGGCAAACAACTGCAGGCTGAGGTCTAGTTGTCTACATTTTAGAGATGCTTCCCTCCCAGTTACACTTACAGTACATGCAATTTACTTACATGTAACACTATCCGCACAATTTAGCTTTTATGCAAACAGCATATGTCATTAAATGAACACATTTTTAATGTGCACAAGGTAAACGTAATTACGCTGTAATCACCCTTCTCGCTGGTTTGTGGTGAATTTTGACTTGATGTCCACACCTCCAGCTCTAAGCACAGGAATGCAGTCATCTACCAGGCTTTGTACTGCAGCATTTCAGCCTGACAGTGATTTGGTGTGATGGCTCTTCACTGCGTCTGGCTGAAAACTGATGGCAGTCCGTGGAAAAACAGAATAAGCAGCAGCAGTCGCTCACAGGCTGCACATGGCGAGGCGGCGGTAGTACAGTACGACAACGACGCTACGAGCTGAGCTCCTGACAAGCAGCTAGTTGTTCAAGCAAGCAACAGTAGCATCATCTTTGTTCATGACCATTATCTCTCCACTGTAGTGTTCACTTCACATTGATAAATGTGCCCTAGCAACTACAGCAGCCTGCAATACGCTGCCAACAACACACACCCACAGAGGAGACACAATATTGAGGATTAGTTCCAATAAAATCAGTGTTTAGATGGTTTGCATAGCTCTTTGAAACTGGACACGGCTGCTTTTTTTAAAGTTTCAAACTATCTCAAAACACTAAGGCAAAAGTTATGTGCATAACAAAAAAGTGTGTGTTATCCTGAACAACCAAATCATTCCACTGTCATAACTGATTGCAGACACACGCTTGGCACGGGGCAGCAGTGGCGTTATCAAGGAACTCGTAGGGCCAGATTGGCTAGTGAGACATCTGGGTAAGTGACACCAGCTATCTGGCTTTCTGCCTCGCTCATGGCAGCACGAAGTTAACTCGGCAGCACAGCTGTACAGCGCAGCTTCTAAAAGAATATTAACAGAATGTCCTTTAGTACAGACAGAGAGACAGCAAAAAGGAGAACAGGGGGGAAAGGAGAGCCGAGAAACGGCGAGGAGCAAAGGGGAGGGAGGGTGAATCCAATTTCCAGTGACAGTGTGCTCAGGATCACTGTTTCAGTGAACGAACATATCATCTGTCAAACCTAATGGCAGTGTCTTGGAGAAAATGAAGGAAAATAGAATAGAGACCATTCATTAGGAAGGTGGGGGATAGTGTTGCGTAGAAGCCACCGCTTGGTTCGCTGTCTCCCTGGGAAAATAAATATACACACATGCCATTATTTGCACATTTACGAGGTGGCAGAGCAGCCGTGATCAGGGGCTGGATCTCATGCTGCAGAGATAATATTAGCACAGATGCCGGAAGAGGAATCAGCGGACGAGCATAGAGCTATCGCAGTAAATGAAGAGGTCGCTCTGGCTGTCCAGCAAGATGGCTGGCAGGCTAGATGACAGGCCCGAGCAGTCTGTCTCCGACGCCGAGCTGTGGATGTACTCAGTGGAAGCAATTGATACCATTGTTTTATGGGGAGGAGGGTGGAGGGGGATTAAGAACCTACAATAGGCCTCTTTCACTTGAAATGTCAGCCGTCATGCCGAGGGACTGTCCGACTGGGCAGAGAGACCTTCGTAAAAAGCCAAGGTACAAAACGAATGTGGAAAATTGTACGAAACTCTGCGACGGCGGCAATGAAATGCTGTGAAACGGGCCAAAAGATTTGTGTGCCCAACGGTAAAAATGCTAAATCTCAAAACAAGGGGCAGCAGGCGCTAAGATATTCTGCAACACAAATAAGGAGAGACAAGATCAGGCACACACTGCTGTTGTCTAACGAAGTAATACAGACACTCATAAGATAAATGTGCCAATGAATTCAAGTCCACCAAAGGAATATTTAGCTTGAAACGTGTTCCAAATCAATAACCAGGATAATAGGTTATATAGGTCTTTAGCTCAGCCTCATTAGCAAAAAAAGGAGACAAATGTGGCCTGATTCTTCAGGCAAATTAACATAGCAAGAACCTAAAATATCACAATGATCCATCCAGGGACGTTTTATTATAAGACTACACAATGGAGAGATTCGAAGTTGTCTGAGCGAGTGCTGCGATAACCCCACTGGCCTTGGACCTCTTTGGAAATCTCCCTGTGATGGTTTGAGGTGAATACAAAGTGCGAGCTGAAGCGAGATCGCTGCCGCTTTAAGGCTGGGATGAAACCAAGTTTTTCTGCCACTCTGACCTAATTGCTCTCCTGCTCTCCCAACGTGAACACTGAGAGCTGTGCACTCTGACACGTAAAGATTATTTAATACCATCAAAGACGTAAAAATAGGAATAAAGGGAGGCAGTGAGATAGGAAGGAGTGTTAACCCTTGCACAGCTGGTCAGGCTAGCGGTTCATACGGAAAAACAGAGAAAAGAGAATCAGTATGCAAAAGACGGCCCGTATCCCAACATCACAGCAGCTCCACTCAGTCCAAAAAAATAAAAATCCCACTCGGCTTCCACTACTCACTCCTGGTATCGACTCCCACCCTTCTTTTCCCCTGCTTTTCCCACACTCGCCCCAGTCCCTAAGGCAATGTCTACGTCATCGGGCACCACAGCCAAACCACTGTAATATCCCAATTTATTTCTACTTATTCTGAGAGAGTTAAGGCCTGTTTCCTTTAGGTTGGGGCTGCTTTTATTAGCGGGAAGCTACGCTGCTTGGTTCCGCTGTAGTCGGTTTGTAGACGTGAGCGTTTCTTCTGTTATGCTACAGATGCGTGATGTTTGCTGACAAACTGAATTATTCTATAAAACGAGAACACATCAGAACTAATTCTAAAACACTGTTTTATTTCCCCTCAGCGGTGTGTGAAACAATTCGGCAGTGTCGTTTTGACTTTAAATAGACCGAGAGTCAAAATCTGACAGCACGTGGGCGGGACTGGGTAGAGGTGTTTACCGTTAGGCGCTCACTAGGTGACATCTCCAGGGTGCCCTGCTACTGTGGGGAGCACGTCTCATCTGTCAGCGATGACGGGTTCGTGCTGCACAGCTCCGTGAGTCAGCTGGGCCCGTGAATACCGGGGGAAGAGGAGGACTGTGCACCAAACAACCAAATCCAACCAAACCACCCGACACAATGAAAACTTTTTAGCGAAAACAAGGAGGCCCGATGCCAAACTCTTCCAAAGTCTTATCCTGCATTGTTATCACTTTTAATAAGCAAAGTCTGTAAAACCAGTTATTTTACTTTCTACTATTTGGAATTTGTTATTTGTGAAGGACACTATGTTGTGACTGACCTGGAACCAATTTGCATGATACAATAGAACGGCGATGGCTGAGCTGACCGTAATAAGAGGAAGGAAAAACACGCTGCACTTGATCTCTATCATGTCATGACATATGAAAATCAGTCACACTAAATGTTCACACTACAAACGAAGCTGCAAAATCATTTGCAGTTCACAGAGGAGTAGGAGACAATATATGACAAGTGTTAGAAAAGCAGCTGCAGGTGGGAAAACCGAACGACGTGTCTTTAAATACGACATTCCCTTTCGTTTGTTCCACAGGTGAACATGTTTACCAGGGAGTTACTGACTCACTACTGTTCTGCTTAAAAGGAGAAAAAATCTGTTCCAGTATCTCACACTTACACTCTGCAGAGGAAGGAGAGGGACACGCTGAGGGGGAGGGGATGTGAGGGGGCAAAGCGAGTGTGTGACACATTTAGCATGATGTGAAACCGAGGCGTGTGGGGCCTTTAACTGGCACTTTTCACACGAGGAGAGAATCAACTTCCCGTTGATGCTTGCCACACGGGTCTGAAAGTATCACACAGCGCTCGTCCCTTTTGCTCAGTAATCCATGTCTACGAGCAGTTTAACCTTTGCAAGAACATTTACCTGCACGTCATTTCCAAGCTCTGTAGTTTTGAATCCATCCGTTTATTAATAGTGAATTTAGGCCTCCTGAAACACAATCAGTCCATCTGCCGTCAACGTTGCTCTCTCTCACTGTGGCAGAGTTCAAATAAAAATATCTCTGACTTGCTTATCAGTGTCAACATCGTAGTCCTTAGATAACCTATTACAAACCACTGACACAGGAACTACATTTTTAGAAATCATCACCAGACATTGGATGAGTTCACATATCACAAGATGTTTGGACTGGAACGATCAATACCATCATATGTGCAGGTATAATGGGCAGGTCACCAACAATGCATTTAGCCCAAGTCTCTACAGTTTTGGGGAGAGTAAACCACCATGAAAGTAAGTGACAAGGTGGCAAAACCCTCAAACTAACTTTCCCACTGAGTGACTTGGCCTGTGACGCACTTTGCTGTGAATGTCACAGAAAAGGGCATCTTTCACACACAGAGCCTCCCCACAACAAACCTGCAGACAGAGTCAACGCTGAGTGAGGCTGAATCTGCAGCATCACAAAAAAAAAAAAAACACAACACAACACTGTGCCAAACGCAAAGAGGTTTCATTTGGTTTCGCTGAACATCCAGAAAGTACTTGTACATGTTAAATCTTCAAATTGAGGGTAATAAGCAGCGTGTTCTGTGGTTTTTACAAGACAACCTTTACAGGATCACACCCCAGCTTTATGATGCTGCAGGGCATGGAGCTGAGATGTTACAGCGCAACCAACCTGACATTTAATTTGCTGACACCCAGACGCCTCAAATTGGCACATTGCGTTGACAGGGGTTAATCGGGGGTGTGAACAAATTGGGCTTGATAGCTGTCCGTTTGGACACGAACAGCGCTCCGCTCCAACACGGTGTGTGGAGTCACCGGGTTTGCGGCTCTCTATGAAAGGAATGCAGGCTGCGGTCGCCCGTGTGTGAGCGGCGCCTCCTCATCCATCTAGAAAGCAGCCTCCCGATACGATCGCTATCAGCAGCCAAGTCTCTCACGCACTCGAGCAAAGTTCACCTCGAGAATTAGCAAACGCACGCGACGTTACGCTGCAAACCGCGCGCGCACAAACACGGCAGTCCACGCTCCGGCCGCAGACGTCGGGCTGCGCTCCGGGGAGCCAGGCTACGCGGCTAGCTACGCGTGTTAGCTGACCTCCCACGCGCGGCCAGGACGCCTCCGTGGCCTCCGGCCGCCAACTTGACAGTCACACTAGCTCCTAAACTCCTGTTGCGACGAGCGGCGGCGCAGGCGGTCACGCTCCTGCGCATCGCGACGCACTCGCATTGTCCACGTTAGCCTCGCGCCGAGGCTGTCACGCGCTGACAAGCTGTCAAAGACAAGTGGATGCTAGTACCTGGGACCTGTTGACTCCTCCTCCCCGGCCCCGTCGGGCGGCTGCTGTTGCCGCCGCTGCCGCCGCTGGAAGTTGAGCCGCGCTGATGTGTTTCTCCGCGGCCGGGTCTCTTTTCAAAGTTTTCTCTCCGACTCTCCAGCGTCCGCACGGTCGGTTCACAGCAGCGCTGCGCTGAGGTCGCCTGCCTGGCGACGCGCGGGCGAGAGGCGGCGAGCCGCGTTCACAGAGCAGGCGAGTTTGGCACCGCTTTCGCGAAGGCAACCATTGCAGTCACCTTGTGTGGCTGTGAAACCCAACACCCGCGCTGACCCCGCCCCTTTCCTCCAGCGGGGCCAGTCCTCCGCGCGGCGGACGTCCTCTCTCCAGATGTGCAGATGATGCGAGCAGCGAACTGTCCACAAGTTCGGATGATTCTGTGAAGACGCGTTTCCTCCTTCCTACGTCTCACTGTCCCATCTGGCCTCGGTCTGTCAACCATGGCCGCAAAACAACCTACGCTTTCCACTTAACATCTGTTGCGAGCTTCAGCTTCATGGTGTCTCCAGTCAGCGGCTGATGAAGTAACTTGTGATATTTTAAAAGTAATGTAACCAAATACAAGTTGGCAAAAGAGAGTGAAGCAGTGTCATAAAACAAAATGTGTGGAGTTTTCTGCAAAGCACAGACGAAGGACGAAGAGGAACATCAAAACCAAGCAGGCATTTATTAGGCGTTAAATCAAACGCTGTAAAACATATATAGGCTAATATGGAAATATATATATTTTAACAGTTGTAACAACAATGTATTAACCACAAGCCACGTCTTTTAGCAGCTGGATCTCCAATATGACTTGCTTATAAAGGAATAGCTGACATATGATATGGATCCATGAACTTCTTTGCTGAGCTTTTAACGTTCCCGTCCAAACATCAACTCGTCTTCACCTGAATACTGGCAAAGCTGTTTTTTGTACCAGTTGTTTTATAAACAGGCTATTATTCAATTTGTATCTTTAGCATTAATATTTAAACAACGCGGCTGCTCCTTCGTAGCGTGACTATGTCTCCCCAGCCGACTCACAGCGCCATTAAAGCCTCTAAAATATCTCCATCACAGAGAGCACGGTGCCTTTGTCACACCACATTACAGCAGTCAGCTCCACTTCTGTGACTTTTTCTAAAGACACTATCAGAAAAACTCTATATAACGCATGATACATGAGATGAAAATTCCCTATTTTACTGGAAATAAAACCCCCCTGAACTGTTTTCTACAATTACAAGACAGATGATGCCACGGATGAGTTGTTATATATGCAAATAACTGGTTAATTGTTAATATAAACAATTTTCCTGAATTTAAAATTAGCATAACAATAGCTCAAGGTGCTCAAGTGTGTACATTTGCAGTGAAGGGATTGTTTACTGGGGGAGAGAACAGGTTCTCTCTCTCATTATTCTCAACGAAGTTTTGTGACAGCTGGTAGATGTAAAGTCTCACAAGACGTCTGGTGACGTCCTCCCCCCCACGTCACCTCCTCTTGCGTCTCATCTCACACAGCTACCGTGGGTGCGCGTCCTCGTGGTTTTCCCTGCAGGGTTTAGGTCCTCCTTACGTAAAAGCAGCGGGTGTCACAAAACTGTGTCAGCTGTCACACATCACTAGCAAGTGAGGAATGCAGCGCTGGGGGGGGGGTTGGTTGTGACATGGGACTCACAGGCATGCGAGGAACCGTGAGCTGAGGGAGGAGTGGAATACTAAAAGTATGTGCTGGTGGAAGTAGCTGCTGTCATGACTGAATGGTTGAAGCGATGGAGCTGTCTAATTTGCCTTGTGACAGGTGGAAGTGGAGCTGGGCATACGTGTGCATAGCATGGATGGGCTCACTCAGCTTCAGTATGAGGATCCGAAGCCTTGTGTTTGTTCTACAGAACACATCTCTGTGTTAGATAGTAAGGCCTCTGGGGTCTTCTTAGCCCAGCTGCATCCTCCTCGTGCAGCCAGGTTTACACTGGAAGTTACTGGAGTTGAATCTTAATGGCTTTCCAGTCAAGAATAGCTGCCTCTACTCCGACGTACATAAATAGACTGCATTTCAGCATGTACTGTACATCCATAAGGGAATGTCAGGCATCGTGAAAAGCCATCGGATGCATGTTACATTAATGCTTTACATAGACTCCCCGTCTGCAAACCTCTACGATGTATGGCCTGCTCTGTGTGTCACATGGATTAGCTTTGAGCCTGGCTACTAAGAATTGAGACACGCTGTAAAGATCCAGTATTTCCACTGAGTTAAAGGTTTAAGTATGCGCACTGTAAACACTGCCTGTAAACATGTCCAGCCAGTGGGGATGTGCTGAAAGCTGCTTTGTTTAAAAAGAATGGTCATTTTTTCATTTTTATTTGAATTTGACCAACAAACACAATGTCTAGAATCTCATGCAGACTGGCTGATAGTAGATGCCTCCAAAGATTCCCTCCTATAAAACCCATAGCATGAAATTCTCCCTCTAGATGCTCTTTGCTGCTGGACCGCAGTGAAGCGTCTCTTTCGTATTTTGGTTTTTCAGCTCGCCTGGTAACCCCCCTTAGCAGGTGCTCAGTTTAACATCAGGTGCCCATTCACTGTCCACTGTGAAAGCCCAGTGTAGTAACATTATCCAGCCCTATTAGTGCTTTGACCCCCAGCGTGGAGCCACATAGCACATGTTGCGGGTCTGATTCGCGGAGTAAAAGAGAGGGTGGTGGAGACACGGGGCCCCTCGTCTATGTAGCGTGTCACCCACGTCCAAGGAAAACATGTCCAGCTCTGCAGTCGACAATTACAGTCCGGCGTCTAATGCAGCGGAGCAATACGAGACGCCAGGGTCTGACGGCAGGTTGCTCAGCGATCTACCACCCTGTCTGAGTCCTGATGTGAGAGGGAGACTTGGTGGTCAGCCGCCATCCTCCAAGTCCCTTGACTTTTAATTCATCCAGCCTACTGCTGCCTTCTTAACCACATATTTACCACTCACCATGCAGCCTACGACTGGCCTTTATTAGCTTGTCAACCACTGTACAGTGCAGTGTTGAAACCACCGAGCCTCCGCCATACAAGGCATTTCAGGGCAAGGCTAAAGGTTTTCACGGCTCGTCTTGACAAAAGATCCTTCCTGCATACATTGCAGCGTGATCAACATACCGCGCCATTAGAACGCTCAAAAGCAGCCGCGCTGACGGTAGCTGAATGAGAACAGTGAGAACAGGCGTGCTGAAAGGCTGCACAGACTTCACAGTGGTTCTCTTTACGGTTGTGAAGAACAAAAAAGAAATGGGTGAGGGGGAGAGAGAGAGCGAGAGCGGATGGGATTGTATCAGTCGCATGGAAACAGTTAGCCAAGCCCCAAGGCCTTCTTTGAACTGCAAATACATGTTAAGAAATGGCTTTCAGTCAGAACGCAGTCACAAAACACGCCACCAAACATGCAGGAGGACCCAAAACACACACACATACGCCCACGATCGCCGCCGCCGCCGCCACACGTGCCTGCAGCCCTGCAAACCCACCCACATCTCTACTTAATCTCACCTGCAAGAGAGCAAATCTATTATACAGTTTAATTTTCTCTTTCTCATTTTTTCCCCTCCTGGCAAAAAAAGAAGAAAAAAGAAAGATGATTTTTCAAACCTCTGACAGCCGAGCCTTTCGCAGGATTTAGTCCATCTGAAAACATGTGGTAAGCCTTGTGGAATGTTTCAAATGATTCCCAGATGTGGGCCGCAGACAGGTTTAACCCATTCTTCTCCCACTCCGCAGCAGAGAGGAGGTATAAAGGAGGCGCAGCCAGGAGAAGGTCTGAGCAATATCAAACAACCTGTATCCCTCTCTGTCGATTTTTGTTACTCTCAAAGCATTCGGACTCACTGAGCTGTGGCTTAATGCAATTTGCCGTAAAGCTAAAAATGGAAGTTCTTTTATGCCGTATTACCCAAGGATAAAGAATGCAGGGACATTGCTTTTTCCAGACGACTCAGCAATCTCAGGGACCCGACAAAGTTGTGGAAAACACCTTTATGCAGGATAATTCATCCTGCCAAAATGGTTAACTTCTCTATGTGTTGCTCAATGCGCTTTTTTTCTCTAAAGCAACGTCCTCCAGAGCTTCCAAGAGTCTGAGCTGTGCCAGTACCACATAAAAGAAATACAAAATGTCAGCTTACTTAATGCTCCACTTCATCATTATTGTTTACATGGTTTGATTAGGCCTGGACGGTTGCTGGATCACTTTTATGAGGGATACTGTTGTAGTAACCGTCCCAAAGATGGAGGTTTTGGTGAGACAGGGAGGGAGGCAACAGAAAAGCCAGACGGCTAAACAGGGTGGAGAGAGTAAGCTGCATGATATCCTATGAGCAACAAACTCAAGTGACCCTGTTCCCTGTTCTCCCTCTCTATCTCCAGCTCTGCCGTTTCCTCCCTCCGCCCTTTAGTCTCTCTTTTCGCTTTTGCCTCCCCCTCTATACGTCCCCCTCTCCCCCCAGCCCAGCCAACTGTGAAGCAGTTGTCCAACGTGCCCACCAGCCTGCCAGCCAGCAACCTGGACTCGGTCCCGTTACACACAATCACAGCAAACAGAAAGAGCACATGCAGAAAACTGATAGAACTGATCTTAAATTGAGGGCAGTCATGCTAGTGTGGAGTAGTCAGAGGGAGGAAGATAGAGGGAACAGCCTTGTGCTAGGAGGCTCCTAACAGGACACCATAGGCCATATGAGGCCAGAGTAGGCTGGGAAAGATTGTTACTGCTTTGAGCTTCCACATGTGAATGCACCACAAAACCCCCTCTCCATTTTTTGCCTCCCTAAGGAAAGACCAATGTTTTAAAAGAAGCACAAACAACTGCCAGCTCTAAATTCTGCTTTTTGTTTCAGAAAGGGATTTTTTTAGCCATGCTGCAAACAGCCCGATGCTTTGTTGCTCAGGTTAACCATTAACACTGGGAGTTTTAATGGCCTGGGACTAAATCCAGATACGATTAGGCAGAAATAGGACCACATTGCTGTGTTTACATGTCTTCCAATGAAATGGCTCCTTTACGAGAAAATAGATGAACATGCAAAGAAAAGGTTCAGCACCAAGTGGTGTTTACTGTAAATGAATCCCACATTTAGCCTGAGTGAGATTTAAGAATTAGTTTGAGACTGTGGGAAATACCTGTTTCTGCTTTCATGCGGAGACCGTGAAAAGATCAATATCATGTTTGTGCATGAATGTGTGCAGTATGAAAATAGATCTGGGTGTAAAATCATGCTTAATTTAGCACAAAGATTACAAGGAAAGGAAAGAGCCGGGTTAATGTCAAAGGATGAAAAATACACTGTGCATAGTCCCTTTAAGCAGTGAAACAACATTAAGGTTTAAGATAAACACATGTGACCCAAAGGTTCACATTTCAATGTCTTAGTTGATCAATACATTAAACAACACAACAGACAACACAGGGTTTTTGTGTTACCCAGGATTGTCCTGTCAGATTGATTTAGACTTAACACAGGCTCTAAATGACAGATTTCTAACCTTGTGTTAGTTATTGAGCATAAAAACCAGAGAGTTGCTTATGACAGAAAAGACAAAAACAAACTAAAAGACAGAACCCACCGGTGAGCCAAGCGAACCTGCAGCAGTTCAAGACAAGACGTTAAGAAACTCAATCATCTGAAGTTCAAGTAAAGAAAACCAGGAAGTTTCTGTCTTCTGTTGAGTCGACGAACCACCCGGACGTCTGCGCGTTGGTACCCGCACTAAAGGTTATGGTGCTGTGTCGAACTTCCACTTTGGATCACCAGGGTGCCGTACGCCAACATGTTCTCCTTCCCGACATCTCATCCGAGGAAACCCAGAGAGTATGTCCCTTTAATTAGACCGCCCGTGAAAATAATGGCACATTAATGACATTTCTATGGGGGCCAATGAGCTGGAACAACAGAGAAAAGACTAAATCACAAATCAATTCCAACAAATGTAATTAAGGCTTAATTAGCCTCCAGGGTGTCACTGTAATGCCATGGAGGGGATGATGTGTGAAGAGAGAACGAGAGAAGGGAAGAGAGCGAGGAGTTTTTGGGGAAAGTGAGATCGTCATGGATCATGAAAACAGTGTATGGATCACCAGCTCCACAACCTTCAACATGAACAACAACCTTCGGCAGCTTGCTGCCTTTATTAATTGTCACTCTTTTCCCTCATAAAATGTACAAACGCATTCAATACTTTGATTACAGACAGAAGAAAAGTTAGCTTCTGTGTGCACAAGTGTGGCTCTTGGCACGTGCCTGTGCGGTTTTCAAGGGAAGGGCTGATTTAAAGGCAACACTTCCAGTGTGGAGCCACACAGTCAGCGCTGGGTAAAGAAGTGCTAATTCTCTATAAAAACAGCAGCATGTACGGTTAAGCTCAGCAACGTTCTGGTGTTAAAAAAAAAAAAGAAAGGGGGAGAAAAAAACAACAGCGAGGGGGAAAAAAGAAATGCAAAACCGCAGGGAGGCTTGGAGAGGACCGGCCTGCCTCTCTGGATGCCAGATCACACAAACACAGACTCTAGTGCCAATAAATGAGCTTCATAAACTGGGCACTAATTTAGTGGAAATGGCAGCCTGTAAAAAGTGAAGAGCGTTGGAGAAAGCAGGAGAGGAGGGAGCAAAGCAGAAACGGGCAGAAGTGAACGTTTATAGACTTCAACAGAGAGATTTGTTCTGCTTTGATTTTTTTTTGATGCAAAACATACCAGACTGTTCACTGGCTTATACTACACACATGCTCAAACCGACAGTCTGCTAAAAGAGCCTACACACACACGTACAGTAACGCAGTTAAACTGCATCAAAATGACCAGAGTGTAGGAAGCTTGCAAACACATTTACTGTACTTCATGCACGTCTAGACCCTCTGAGGCGCCTCCCTGCATCCCTGCAGGCAGCCACTGGACAACGATGATGCCAGACGTCTGCACCAACCAACTGCCTGTCACTGTCAGAAGACAACAGAATGAAGGGAAACCTCAGCCCTGGTCCGCACAAGGTGCAAGGACAGAACGAACCCACCACATAAACTCGGTGAAATGCTCGTCTGGTGCATGTTCGGCTGAACGGAGGATGAGCGCTCCTGTCATGTGATGTAGTTCAGCTCTGTTAGATCATTTTGCGAAGGCCTTCAGTTCGCCGAAGCAGAGCAGAGGCTGGAAACTAGTGTGACTGGTGCGAGCGCTGCGTGTGAATTCCTTGTAAACCAGCAGCTATTCCTTCGCACAGGATGGGTGGTTTCAACACCTCTTCCTGGTTAAGATTACTGCTGAGTATCGTCTGACCTTGAACCGGCTCGTCTTCCCCCTCCTTTAGGACCCATCATAAACTGGAGCTTTAAAAGTTATTCAAGGAAGTTGCAGAGTCAACACTTTCAAATGTCAGGAAAATGGCAAATACTGCAGCCATTAAAGGCTAATAAAATCTTTCCTGTGTCACATGTCTGACCACATCTTCAGAAGTTATGCAGTTATTAAAGTCAAACACCTCTGTTATGCATAAATGTGACGTTTCAAACTGACGCTCGCTGTTTCTTTCCTGCGCCACCTTAGATAAGCAACGTAAGCCCTGCGCCGACGCCACCCGCCTTTTTAATGGCTTATTGATTACTATATCGTGCTGTGACAAAAACAGAGGAAACAACTGAAGAAAACCTGGAAGTGATGGGAACTGAGGGATGTAACGCATGGCTGAGCAGGAGACTGTCTCAGAGGGGGGAACACACAAAGTAAACTCTGCTGGAGAGTAAATAAACTGGAGAAGAGGCTCTGACCTGGAGAAGTGAACCAGTTTCAAGGCAACAAACTATTTTTAATTTTAAGAACGTTAGCAGCGATGAGAATAGAAAAGGAAGTTTGCTTTCAGTTGCCACTCTGGGCATGAAGTTCTTTTTTCTTGAAAACAACACGAGCTTGGGGACGGAAATTTGAGGTTAAAGCGTTTATCACCACCCGAATCTTCGACTCTGTCTTTTTTGGGTTTCCTGTGTAAGTCACCATTACACTAATGTGCCCCCGATGACTCACGGAGCTGAAGTACAAACTGGACTAATTTTAAAGAACGGGCGATGAGCGCGATCTAATGACTCTGTTTCTATAATGAGAGCTTTGTAGGCTGGTGTTTCTAAGTTCAAAGGAATTCAAGCGATCTTATCACATCGTGTGTTTTCAGCACCCTCCGTCAAGAAACTGCATCTTATAAATGAAAAACAGTTCTCAGTTCAGCTGGGCTGCATCACTGATCATTAACGATGAAGATTAGTGCAGAGCTGCAGCTGTGATGCGACTTTTATGTCTTTATTCTGAAGCAATTCAGTTAATAAATAGTGAAGCTATTTCACTCGCTAGTTTCGTTTGGCACAATGACTCACTGTCGCTGTGACTCATTGCATGCAGGCACGCAAATGGGAAATGATACCCACATATAGTAATCAGTTGGGATCAGATGTTGCTCATCTGTGACTCGTGCTGCTTTTCCCAGGGCACCGCATACGCGAGGAGACGCACAGAGTCCAGCAGAATCAGGCTGCAAAGACTGACCATAATCCCCAAATGTCCCCCTTGTGATCCACAAGGAACCTGCTGCTGATCTGATCCAAATGAGGCAGGGAAGCAAAACTTCCTTTGATCTGTCTGTAGGGGGAAAAAAACTAAAAGCACAAGAGCAGCTAGAGAATCACAGCAGCATGATACTCATTTTGCACAGCCTTGCCCTTGAGTGGAAGGACGGACCCTAAACACAGCAGACAACATGGGCGAATATTGCACTTTTGTGTTCAATTTATTCAAATATAGTTTTTATATTAAGCATGTTTATTTGTTCAGCACATGTAAAACAATCCTTTCGTGCTGGTTGTTTTCACTACTGTGCCCTTGAGTTGATTCACAAAAGAACCAACTGCTTTTCCTGTTGACTCTGCCACTGGTTGTGTGGTTTTGTCTGTCTGTCTGCAAGAGGTGAATTGAAGAGGAAGTTTAGTTTCTTGTTCACAGCTACTTGTGCTTTGTCTGTATTGCATGTTCTGTATAGATAATTACAAAACCACTGGGACAAAGATGGCCTGAAACTGTGCCAGAGTTCAAACTGTCCTCCAAATGACAACTTGCACTGTGGGAACAACTCATTTCTTATCTGTTTAATAAGAACAATTAGGGTGGTGAGTTCAGTTGAACGAGCACAAACTGAGGCTGTAACATCAGTGCAGCCACTGCAGGACTCAGGGGGGCAGCAGAGTCAGGTGGGACTGATCACCCAGAGGTGGCCAGATGTGCCGCACAGCTCGCTGACAGACGCAGAGATTAAGATCGCACTGCGCTGCTCGGATTAGCGCCTTCGTGGGGCCACAACAGCGGAAAGGTCGCGACCTTTTGCTGTCATCGTGGACCTTCCTTCACGGCCCTCTCTGTTCTCTTTGTCTGTGGCTTGTGCTCAGAAACGGTGTCATATTGTTGTTATCGCCGCTGACTTTGAGAAAAAATAAAAGTAAAAGCTGCAGAGTTGAAAGAAGTGCAGCAGGTTTTCAATAAACACTCTGTGTGGTGTTCAGAGAGGCATTGATTCAGCCTGGGAGAACACGGCTTGTTGTTGTGTTGCATTGAATTACCTTCTATTATACTGTACAGGTGATTGTATTATTGTGTCTGTAGCTGCTGCTGAGTAGGACGGATTCTGTGGCTCAGTGCAGCGCAACAATGTGGAAACAGCCCAGTAAGACAGAACAAGTGATTGTAATGCGGGTGCTTAATACTTCACTGTCAGTAAAGAACATGAAAAGGCAGCTCTTGTTAGACTGGAGTATGTCTTTAAGCAAGTACTGTGGATGAAAAACAGCAAAACAAAACAGAGCCTTATTCAGATTTTCTGTTATTCAAACATCATAATCAGATGATGGCTGTTCCATTGGAGCGCATGTAAAGAGTCTCTTATTCATGTGTCGGCCGTTTGTTCAAGTCCTGCAGAGCACAGGGCAGAAACAGATGCCACAGGAGGACAGTGAAGGCACCACGCTGGACAGCAAACTGGCAGAGCGGCTGAAACCGGTAACATGAGTTCACATTTCTAGACGTAACTGGCCTAGATTCAGGCGCACAGTCCATTCTCTGTGTCTGTCTCTCTCTCTCGCCTCTCCACCACAGAGGAGCAGCCAAACAACTCACGCAACGTTAACATCAAAGGTCGCTGGATCTCTCATAGAACAGCTGACCTCTGTGGCGCTAGCGGGAGGAGGTGAGCCAATGATGGCAGCCTGGGTGGATGTCATTACTTTTTTAATCCCCGCTCCCCTCGTCCCATGACCTACCACCCCTCCATCTACACATCTCATTATTTTTTGATATCTCCTTTCCCATCCCTCTATATGCCTCATTCTCTGCATCATCTTGGCTCCTCACTCGTCCCCTGTTTTAAGGACACGGGCTCGTTGAAGCAGAAAGCCTGTCGCTTGATATTATGGCATAAGACCAGCAGAGTGACACAAGGTGTGCAGAGCCAAAAAAAAAGAAAAAAGAAATCAACTAAACCAGAACAGATGGCCACATTAACTTTCATCCTCTCAGTCTGTCCTGCCTCTCTGTCCATTCTCACCTAATCCCTCAGGACAAGAACAAATAGAGATGCTTAGGACAAGAGTAGTGTGGAAAAGAAAGAGCAAAGTGGAATTCAACAAAAAAAAAGAAGATGGGGGGACAATGAATGGCAGAGGAGAGAGAGTGGAAGAGAGAACAACAGGTTTGATCATCTGTTAATCCCTTAAAGTCAGTATATCTGTTCATCCTAATCTTTCGCTCCAGTAAAAGCCCCCCCCCCCATATTCTCATAAGATTTCCCTGGAGTGTCACATGGTCCCACTCCACCCCCACCCCTCCCTCCTGTTCTGTTTGAACCCTCCTCTCTGTGAGCCGATGAGTCCATCTCCTCTCTTCCTCGCATGCCATCATATCACTCATTCCCATGGCACTGATGTGTGAAGAGCACTAGGTAGAAACCTCCACCAAAGGGGCCTCTTAAGTATTCAAGGTCAGCGCTTGACAAAGCGGGCGCTGCAGTACACGAAGTGTTTCACAAGGCATGTGATGTTTTGTAATATTTGATGCGCTTCCTGCAAAAGTGTGGGTTCGCCTGCGTGTGTGAATATGTGGTTTGTGAAACAGGATGACCTGTGGCCAGGGTGTGTCCCACAAATGAGAGTGTTTACACCCTTTTAGTTGTTTTCGTTCAAACGTCACGGCTCTTACTTAAGACACAGTTGGCTCATATGGGTTCAGCCAAAGTTTGATAAATGCGATGTTATCACATCCATCTGATGTGTAGTGTAAACGGTGCATTTCCAAAATGATGATTACAGGAAGCTTGATAGCTGCATCATTTTCAGTGTCATTTCATAATCACTATGATTAGAGGGTGTTTCTCAAGCGCAGGGGAGATAGCGATCCTGAGCTGGTGTGAGAACACGAGGTGTGTTGCTTATAGCTGAACGCCTGGCGCGTACCACACAGCTCAAACATTCCCGGTTTGGCTCCAGCCAAATATCTGCGCTGCACTGCAGAACCCATCTTACTTGTCATTGTCTGCTGTCAGTAAATGCGAAACACTCCAAAAGTCTTGAAAAGTCACTTCATTTAACTCAACGCATGACAATTGTTCTGCTTTACCTTTAACTTCCAGCGCTCACTGAAGAAAACAGCCTTCATATAATATCAAGCTAAAAAAAAGCGACATTATCCATCACAGGTGAGGAAAGCGATTGACTCAGACGTATTTCAACTCGCACCGTGATTGACAGTGATGAACGGTCTGCACCTACCAGCCGAGCTAACATTCATTAGCACCAGCTGCCAGTGCACCGACCAAATCAATCACGGCCATTGATCCAACACCATGAGAAGAATGTGTGTGAGCAGCGTTGTTGTTGTTGCAGACTGTAAAATATGATTTGACTGTACGGGTGCGTTAGAAGAACGTCTACGCTGATTTACAAGGTTTGGAGGCTTAAGGAGTGCTGCCCAAAAAAAAGTGGGTTCTCCTCTTACTCAATAAAACAGCATGAGAAACGCAAGGCCTCCAGTGTGAGAGGTATTTTCAAGCCCACATGAGCAGATTAAGTCTGAGCCGAGGTCTCATTTAAGTTCTGTATTAATAATAATAGTAATTCAAATATCACAATGTCACCGTGCTCAATAGCTGTGAGTTCCCTCCGAAGAAGAGGAGAAGGGAGCTGGAGAAGGAGACGTGCCCACGATCTGTGTGTGTGTGTTTCGAGACTCTCTCCTTCCCACTGTGTTTCACCACAGTCTGCACCAGCAGAGCTGAAGATGTTTGACACAGACACAGTGATAAAAGACAGGCAAATAAAGAGAATGAGTTTTACAGTGGGTGGGATGAGAGAGAGCGAGAGCCACAGGGACACAGTGAGTGGAAGAGAGAGAGGGAGACAGAGATGGAGAGGGGGAAAGAAAATAAAAATGATGGCATGCTGGTGGAATGAAGCACACTCCTGCTATCTGTCTGGGGGAGACAAAGGCAGGGTGAGTTTCACGCTGAGACGAAAACACGGAGGGAAGAGAAGAAGGAGCAGGGGGTGGAAAAACATCAGCAGACCTTCTCCAAAAACAAAAAAAAACAAAACGCTGGAACACGAAGAGCCTGCCTTCATGGTTTAACAACAATGTCCTGCATTCTTTCTCTCAACCACTAAAACTGTTACACTCTGGTGTGCACACGCACAACGCAGACGGCATCGCACACATGTTCACGTGCATAGATGCTCCAGCACATGAAAGGCTGGGGGGGGGGGGGGGGGGGGGGGGTCTTATCAGGTGAAGAAGAAGGGGGGGGGTACGATTTATCCGCTGTCGGAAAACTTTGACCCCAGAGTTGTAAATCTGTCAGAGAAGTCTAGCCAGCTCAACAGGAAACATGAAGAGGAAAGGGGGATGGGGGAGGAAAAGGGTGGAAGGGGTTGGATGCTGAGGGGGTGAGGGGCACACACATAGGCTCAGCCAGTTTAAAGGAGAGTGGGAGCAGAGGGGTCTCACGTTCACAATCCTGAAACGGATCCCTCACAAGCAGCAACTCTCCACACTTAAAGTCACGCAGACGCTGGAACGACGCAGAAAACGACTGTTTAGACGCATCAGTGCTTCCATTGTCTCCGTGCACTTGTTGCACCTGTCGTTGCAGACGCCTGCCTCCAGCCATCACGTCTACGCTGCAAACCCCTGGCGAGCGTTGAGGCCGCATCAAAAGTATGCGACTGGGTGGAAAGCGTGTTTTCTCTAAATCGGACGTTTTGTTCAGTCGACGCACTTGTTGAAGAAACTCTCTGCTATTGACACGTTACCTAACACGAGTCAACTGGTGGTTTGGCCGAAGGTGTCGCTGCAAAACCACAAGAAAAAACATCAGCCACAGTTATGAGACAGTGCGACTTCAATCAACTGACATTTTGCACACAACCAACATGTTTGTTGCTACAATACTTGTTCAAATGTTGCACGTCAACAACAACATCAGATGATTCTTCCAGTGTGGCCAGTGCTCCGCTTCCTGTTCCGTTTGCCCGCTCTGTGCCAGCAGACCAGGGCGGTTGGACACACTTTACAGAGCCTGAACGCATCCATTACTCAGCCCTGGGAAACCCTAACGCCTTGGCATAGAGCGACACCCTGAGAACAGCTTCATTAACCACCTGGCCACTGCCTCCCCATCGTAACACTGAGCTTTTCAACCTGTGGGCAGAGGTGCAATAGATCAATAGGATGGGATGTTGTCTGACAGCCAGCTGCACACACAGGCTGACGGCAACATCCTCGGTGTTGGATTTGTGTTTTCTTTGTCTAATCATCTATTTACCGGCTACATGCTGGTAGCAGGAATGACATCACCTCAGAGCTATTGTTCCCCTCCTGCAGCCCACGGCTTCACACTGCATCATTTGAACCCCGCTCCCAAGAGACGTCGGTGCGAGAAAGTGTGTCAGTGATTTCATTCACAAATCAGTATGAAAGGCTTGAGGCTACGGCGAGAGGTGTGGGAGCATATCTGGACAGCAAGTAAACAAGGCATGTGAACTGCAGCTGGTTCGAGCAAGGCTTGGCAGGCCGAGAGGCCGCAGGAGCTCAGGCTGTCTGCGCGCGTGCACACGGGCACGTACGTGAGCGCGTGCACGTGAAAACACAAGGGCATAGTCACACCGTGCTCCAGACAGACACTGAACACACATGTGCACCGCCACACGTACGCACACACACATGCTTCTCACATTACTGTGGGCGAGCGTTTTTATTTTTTTGGGTGTGTGCTTTCGTTGAGTGAAAGAGAGAGAGAGAGGTGAGAAGCCTCAGTCACGCAATGCCGCTCTGTTTGGCTCTATGTGTGTGTGTGTGTGTGTGTGTGTGTGTGCGCTTTGGCACCCATAGTATTTCAGTTGGGTATGTATGTTGTGGTAACGAGCTACTAGGCGCATCTCTGCATACAAAGGTGACAATGTTAAAACATGTGCACACAGGAAGCTGTAGTTCCTGACGCCGCCCTGCCACACTCAAAAACAAATGTGCACCTTTAAAATTGTTACTAAACTCACAGGTCTGGAAATGCCATCAGTTAACGACACGGGTGTCACACGGCACTGGATCTCTTCTGAACGCGTCCCGTGTCTGCGTGCACATGCCTGCAGCCACGTGTGCCTGCGCTGGCACCAGGGAGCTACAGGGGGCATTAGAGGCCACGTTTGGGAAACTTCTTGTGGTAACAGATACACGTGTGGTTTCACAGAAGGGGAAGTGAAAGCTGAGGGCCGCAGCTGTTCATGTCTAGAAGGCCTCATCGATGCTAACAATAAGAGAAAGGAAGTGAAGAGCACCAAATTGCCGTGTTCCACAGTTTTCGGCCACGCATGTGAGCTAGTTGCTACTCTCCTCTGATCTCCACCAATGAGATCCACTCAACAAACTAGTAGAAATAAGAAGAAGACAAGTGTATTCGAGTTTAGTTTATATAGTAAAGGTCAATATTAGACTGTACAGTCCCAGCTGCTTTTTATTGTATCTCCCTACATATTCACACATCAAAATATTCCTAATCTGTTATAATTATTACATTTCTTTTCCGTCAGCGTCCATTCAGCCCAGCTTGCTGCCTCCTGCTTCGCTGTGACTGATGTCCGGCCTCTCTCAGGTGTAGAGATGTGTGTGATTGCAGTGAGTTAAAAATCACATTCTTTAAGTCAGCGCTGAGCAGTCAGTGGAGGAACGCAGAGGGGAAGGTTGGTTTTGGCCTGAACCTGAAGCACCCCACACTTCACCTCCCCATGTTCCCGCTCACCCATCTGACAGACTCCCACTCTAAGCCCTGAGCTCCACTATGAAATCAACATTGGGTCTGCAGGAAATGAGAGATCTCCACATGCGATAGAGCAGGGAGGGGAAGAGAGGGAGGAGACAAAAGAAAAACAGCGGAAAGAACCGTAGATTTGACTTTTGGCATGAAAAATGTCGAGTTTCTTTGTCGCGGCTTCGCTCCCCTTTGCCTTCATCTCCTCCTTTCCCTGTCGTTCAGGAACATCTGCATGCTGTGGGTGTTCGTGCATGCAGCTGTGCCTGGATCTATACCGTGAGCTCGATGGGCTTGTCTTATGAAAGGCTTCGGGCATGTTGTTCTTTCCTGGCATGGTAATTCGGAGGCTAAGCCAAGAAAGTGGACAACCATTGAGCTATTTCAGCTGGGCCTTGTTTATGTTGTTCCATGTTCAAAGACAACATGACCTCCTGTGACCCCTCTGCTACACTGGTGGAGCACAGCGACGCAATCAAGGTGTGGGAGGCAGATCGTGGCACGACCACGCAGACGCAAACGCAGATGCAGACGAGCCCACACTTTTACGGGAAATCTCTGCACCTTAACAGGAAAGGCCGCTTTAAGAGACGCTGCGTCACACGTAGCGCGCAGGGCCGAGGGGCTGTGTTGACTTTCAACGCGCACACACAAGTGTGCATACAAATGTGCCTCTGTGATAAGTGAGGCAGACACAGAGAGACACACTCATACACACAAAGGGGTGGGTTAGCAATGAGGGGCTTGGTTAATGGCTTTTAAATTTCCACTGAGTGAGTGACTTACAACTGTGGAGGAGCACAGCTGTTCCTGATTTGGGGAACAAAGGCGGGGGGGTGATCTGAGAGACTGGACGGAGCTGCACTTATTTAATGGGCTGAAATCTCCCAGGAATCACACACATGTGTATGAGAGTGTGTATTTGTGCGCACGTCTCCATATTTGCCTGTGAGTATCTGCGGTTTTGCTCCGTGTACTGACTTTGCTGTCTGATGTTCTTTTTCGTGTACATGCATGTACTTGCGCGTAGGAGGCTGGGATGGCAACAGGATACGTCTCCAGCCATAGATTACGGCCGCAGAGCAAGCGAGAGCAGACTTACAGCTCTACGGAGCTGAGTGATAGCGAAGGTCACCTCGTTTGGGAATAATCTGGAGCTGGAGAGGAGGCTCAGATGCGTGAGATGTGATGCGGGGAGAGAGGAAGGGAGATGAAGACTGAGAAGGAGAGAAGAGATTAAGGCCAGAGCTCATGTAAGCCTGTCAATAAGAGTCGAAAAAATCTAATGTCAGCCAGGTGGAAAAAATCCAACTTGCTTTGATCAAAGACTTTCTATCGCAGGCAGACAACAACGCAATAAGTTTGAATGGGGCCTCGCTGGAAAACTCATGTCAAACTTTTTACAGTGGAGTTCCATCCACACAGTGAAATACGGCTTCCTGAGCCCCCCCCCACACGCACGTATAACCCGTCTCCCCTCTGAGCTGCACTTTGTTTCCTGCCGCTAGTGAACGCAGCCCTTTTACTCAGAGGCCCCTTCTGCACCGCTGCCTTGTAAAACATAGCAGGTCAGCGTCACATGACTAAGGTCTAGGCCACTGGAGGCTGGGGCCGGCCCACTGCTGCGCCAAGTTGGGTGTCAAAGTACACACGGGTGGGGCAGCGCAGAGGCAGGAGGATGCAGACTGACAGCGGAGGGGAGGGAATTAAAAAGACAGAGAAATAAAGTGAGAAAGGGAGGAACGAATGCTAGCATTCAACAAATATCTCTCCTGAAGCTACAACCACTAAAAGAAGATTATTTCCATCCATCCCTCCTCCCTGCAGAACACCTCTCTCTGCTCCCATCTGTCACCCACACCTAAAAACAGAGCACCTCTTTTTTTCTCACCTCAGATCCGCGACGCCCAGTCAAACGTGCGCTGATGTAGACGCGAGCGAGTCTCCACACCCTCCATTTACTCATCCTCTGCCACCTCTTCCTCTGATTGATCGGCGCTGACATACTGTACATATGGAGCACACTCATCCTGGGGGAGAGGGGGAGGCAGGAACACGCGCACAAAAACACAGTCTGCCACCGCAGCTGGGCTAATACATAGTTCTTGAAAACTTAAGCCAGTGAATATCAGCCTGTTAATGATGGATTACAGAGTTTGTTTGGTTGCACCTGTAAATATGTCGTTGGACAAATCCTCCACTGTGGACGCTTCTCTCTCTCTACGTGTGTCCACTTGTGTAGAACAGCTGTCCTGCACTGTCTGTTTGACGTATGCAGGAGTTTGTCACAACGTCGCCCATCTGTGTTTGACAGCCTGACTTTGTGCATTTTCTTTTCAGGTGTCCTCTGGAGCTACTTTCAGCAACATCACCTGTCTTTACCCCCCTTCCCCCCCATCTTCTCCCTCCTCCTCCTCCTCTCTCCTCACTCCATCTTGCTCATCCCACATGTCACATCACATTTCCCAGCCAGCCCCAGGAAAAGGGCAGAGGCCTTATAAATTGATCTGGGTGTTACAGTAGCATGGTCAGGACAAGGACACGCACGCACACGGACACACACGCATACACAACAAGGAGGGCGAGGTGACACGGTGCACACACTGCCCTGCAGCTCTCACCTGCAGCTACACTGTTTGCTCTTATATCTGTGCGCGCGCACACACATAACACACTTAAACTCACGCAAACACACAAAGGGATGTATTCCCTTTGTCACACTTACTCTGACAGAGCTATGGCAACGGGGCAGGTTGCGCCACATTGTGCCCCGGCGGTTTTGCAACAGAAGCCCCCGCTCAGAGACAGCGCTGGGCAATGACGACCCCTATTGGGGATTATGACACATGGTTCCTCTGTAGGAGCTGCTGAGGAGAATATATGAGATAAATAACCAGAGATATTGAGTGCATTCATCATCCTCTGACAGTAAATTCACAGAAGAAAATTGACATTAGCTCATAAACATCTATCACAGGCCTGTGTATTCTGTGATACACATTTGAGTGTGGAATGTGCCACAGATGAATCAGATCAAAAGGAGCAGGAGGAGACTACATTATGACATTATCTGTTTTAGTTTAGCTAAACCACACACACTTTCTCTCTGTTCCGTTTTTTGCTTTCCCATGGTGCTTTTTTCGTGACTCCGTTCCTCCTGATTTATCCCTGATCCCCACAGCCTGCACGCAGTCTTTCATATGTCCAGTTAAGCAATTCTCTCCTCTAATTGGCTAATGGAGGGCACAAGGGTTCGGTGTAAAGGGAAATCCCAGGAGCCTCTGAGGCCTGCTTCATGCCCACTGGATTGGAACGGAGCCAAAATGTAGTCTCCACCTACCCATCCACTGGAATGGAGAAGATCCAAGATGGATGCCTGCAGGGCAGCACAGCTGTGAGACCTACACTAATATACAGTAGAGAGTGGAGAGAAGAGTTTATATGTGAAAAATCCCTCAACACAAAAATAAACTGTAAACATTTTAATCCGAAAAGAAAAATAAATGATATTGTATCAAATCCTGAACCAATCAAAGACACAAACGTTCGGTTGATGACGGGAAACGTGGCATCACATTAAGCCACCTGTCCTGCTCAGCGTTAGAAAACCACAACAATTTTTAGAGATGGTGTGTTGAAGCGCACTGATCCACAATGCTCCTGCATGCAGCTGTCTCCCTGAGGATGGAGAAAAACAGGATGGAGAGGGAGGAGGAGGACGACGAGGAGAAGCGGGGGGAAAGTGCATGTAAGCCCACAGAGAGCAGGAGTGGTGAGAGGGAGAGTGACTATGGACAGGGTGCCCGGGCTTAATATAGATTCTCCTGTAGAAAAGGTCAAAGTGGTGAGAGAGGGGGCAGTTCTGTGCGTCCGTGGCTTCAGTCTCCACGCTTTTAATTAAACATATATGTTTACTCATGTTTCTACTAGAGGCGCTGCAGAAAGAGTGAAGCATCTCAATCTGCCTTTGTCCATTTCCAGTGTCTTCTGCTTGGGAACAAAGACCACACACCATCTTCTCAGTTAACAGCTAAAATATAAATGTCCTTGAGCAAGGCACTGAAAGCAGAAACGCTTCAGCGGATCTGCTTGGTGTCTAGAGACTGGGCTTTCATTCCGCAGCAACCAGGCGTGAAAATGAATAATGGTATAAATATGAAGCAAGGTGTCGCATGACAGGTCAACTTTCCCCAGATACTGTAGCTCAAGGTTAAAAGAAAGGTGTCTTGTTGTTCTTTGACATCAAGATGTTTTAGGATGAAATAATAGCGTGGTATTTAAATTTCTCCTTGTCCTATCAGCATGAACGCACCAGCTGCGAAGGGGCAGGGGTCAGGGTTCAAGCTGCGACAGCCTCAAATGTCAAACGACTGGTCCCCTCCTGTGACTGTCACCTTGGCTCATCGTTTAGGAAGCAAACCGACCGTGAGAAAGTGACGGGAAAAAAAGGGAAGCAAAGTAAAGAAAAGACGATTTAAAAGGTTGGGCGGGCGAACATATCAAAATTTGGGGTTGCGTAACAGAATATTGCATAATGTGTCCCAATTGATACCACGTCACTCACTGATGCATATGAAGACGCCATGTAGTGCTGCTGGTGATCAGGAAAAGGAGGAAGACTCTTCACGGGGAGGTGAAAGAAAAGGGGAGGGGGGGGGCATGATTCTGTCTCTGAGCAGAAGACTTGGAGTGACGGAAGTAGACAGCCAATGGGGTGTGGGCGTGCAGCGGTTGAGCGAGTGGAGGATGGGAGGGGGGGCTGCGGCGGGTGGAGTCGGTCGGTGTGTGTGATGGTGGGTGGGCGAGAGCTCGGTCGGTACTGGTATTTCTACCCTGTCACATCGTGTTAGTGTGCAGCCGAGCACGACTGCTGAGCACACCACTCTGGACAGCTTCGCACGCATGGGGCGAGCCACACACACACACGCACACACACACACACACACACACACACACACTGTAATCTCCCACGAGCTCCACAAGGACATCCAAAACAACTGAGCACCGATGGAAGCTTGACAGACACCAGGGGAAAGTGCTCGCATCCATCTATGTATCCACGTTTAACCATCATTACAACACTGTGTCATCACATCAACTATTTGTGGGTGTAGTCATCACAAAGGATTGTTTATTTATTTTCCTTTTTTTTTTTAATATGTGGAAAACTAAATGGAAAAAATGACTAAAAATTGCGAATCAGAGCCAAATGAGTTCTGTTGGTCCCAAAACGCTGCGTATTCATGCTGGAAGAGTATTACAACCTGATGTTGTTTGCTGAGTGTTTCAGCAACACGGGCAATATCTTCTCGTCCAGATGTGCAGACTGCACAGAGCTACAAATGGACCATAACAGTTTACTTTACCGCCGGCGAGCACGTTGCCACATTAGCTGAAGGGAGCAGCCAAGAAGCATCGTCCTCATCACACAAAGCTATTGTGTCAGCGGGTGCAGAGCGGTCGGCTCGTCCAGTCCCCGGTCACTCTATGCAACAGGCCTGGGCCAAATGCTTTTACGCAATATTTTCATAGAGAAAATATGAGAAAGGTGGCGGTTGGTGTGACGCTGCGTGATTCATCAGAGGCGGCAGGAACATTTCACTGTAAATACTGCATTCACACCACCAAGGAAGGAGGGAGCAGCGGGGGGGGTGGGCTGGCAGATGAATGAACGAGTAGGGAAACAGAGGGATGGGGTGTGACGTGCGGTGACCCGGACACTTGGATGCCATAAGCCTGAGAAGCTGAGAAGAGGAGCGATATAAGCCGTGCACCGGCTCTGTGCCGCAGACCTGAGGTCAGCAATGAACCAAGCCGTCAGCAGTCCAGAAGGTCACTAAGGTCACGCTTACGTAACTGGGCCGCTTCTCCAGAAGGCCTACATGCGTGGTGTTGGCAGTGTTGGCACGTAGCCTCACAAGGTCTAGTGTGACTATAGACGCTTTTCACAACTGTTCCTGACAATGCACCTACATTTAGAGCTGCAAAATATATACAGATTTGATTTTTTCTGAGAAATTAAGTGAAAAAAGGGACAGGATGCGACGTTTCTGAGCTGTTCTACTTCACACGCAGCCGTTCTGTTGTTATTCCCGACACACGGGGCCAAGTTGTTGCTGCGACCCCCTCATCAGCCCCATCTGCCGCCTAGCAGACCTTCTGCAGGGTACGCTGAAGCATGAATTTCAGTTCACGTGAAGAGGCTTTGCAGAGTCTGGTTTGCACAGAGAGGTAATAGCACATGGCAGCTTTGCATCAGTGAGGAAAAATACAAGGTTGCAGAGACAGAATGAGACAGGAAGGAGTGAGTTTGTCCTCTGAAAAGGCCATCTGAAAGAAGTTATAGCTGCTGAGAGGACTCATAAACCATGCGAGCGCACAGTCAGTGCAGATAATATTCGAATATAACATTCACAGATGAAGTTTGCTTTATAATCCTAACTGATTTTTCTGCTAAGTGACACTGGAGCTGATCCCAGCTGTCACTGGGTGAGAGGCAGGGCCACCAGTCCATCCCAGCAACAAGAGGAGACGCACACGTTGCTGGACTGTGGGAAGAAAAGTCCACTCAGACGCGTAAACGCACAGGACCCACTGCTGGCTGCTACGTGGAAACACTACACTACAGCTTCCTCTGGGCTTTTTTATTATTATGGCAAGATTAAATTAATTTAGTCCCATCCATATTACTTGATGTTTGCTTAAAGGCAACAGGATGCATAATTAATGCAAAGAGTGAACGAGGAACCAGGGATGCTGCTGGGTTTTAATCCCCAATGACTCAGTCTGACCTTGATTTAGAGTTGAGGCCGGAGCTTTCTAGGAAGTGTACAATGGCCTGTTATAGCCACAGGTGCTCATCAGTGGTACAGGAAGCGAAGCAAAAGGTTGAGCCACACAGTGTGAATAAATATATAGACTAAATGTTGTAAAGGCAGACATGTAGCGTGTTGTGGTTGCTCTTTCACATGGCAGCTCAGCCATGTTCACTCTAACTTACAGGGACTGGAATCACCATAACTGGGTCACAAGTTACTGGAACTCAAGCCAGTAAACAAGCAGCTTGATTTGCTTAGCGCTGGGCACTGTGCCGTGAATAAACCACATTACACTAATGCAACAGACCGAGCTGTTAATACTATTTGTTTGGAGAGAAGCAAGCAAGCTGTAAAAGTGATTTTTTCCAGTGTGTTGTCCCTGGAAGACAAGAGAGATGCTGTGAGGCACTCACATGTGAGGAAGCTGTCAGTCAGCTATAGGTGACACTGACAGAGCCTCCACGGACCATACAGGGGCCACAGGTAGAGCACAGGGAGCCCCTGAAGTGTCTCATTGAAGGTGGTGGGAGAATGGAAAAGGCAGGTGGGTGAGAAGGGCTGAGAGACTCACAGAGAGATGTTATCACGTCCCTCCATCTCTTCCTTCGTGCTGGTGTGAAGGGAGTCGCTGAAAACAGATGACCTACATTTTCTTTGAGACAGACTGCTGCGGCAAGGCCTCCCCGGATTCAGAAAAGACAGAGCGAAGCATGGGAAGGCACAGAGAGGAGGGAATCTGAGGAGAAGGTATAGAAAGCGAGGAACAGGCAGACTTCCAGTGTGACAAGGCCGACATGAAAAGGTAGCGACGCAGGCAGACAAAAGGAAACTGGGAAAGTTTTGACAGTAATCCTCTATGACTCTTCCTTCCTTCCCTCTCCAGCGGTTACATAAAACACATCTAGAATTCTATTCTGCGTACATCAAAGAGCCGGCGCCGCTTTGCAATCTGCATATATGATGCGTCCAGGGAGCGGCGAGAGGGGGGGGGCGGTCTGTAGGAACGGTTGAGTCAAAAATAAGCTTCTTCTGAGAGGATTTAGATGAGCCACTTGGACGTGGGACTGCTTAGGTCATCAAACATAGCATCAGAACAAATACAGCCATCACTACAAGCTGACAAGTAGCTGTTTAGTGTCCGCGAAAGGCGCAGGTGCAGTTGTCTTACTTCTTATTTGATGAATTCATGCTCCTGGTCTCAGTATTCTCCAGAAAAATCCGCCCATGTAATGACGGGGACGTGTGGATGCTGTCAGTGGAATAATGTGGCTGCAAATGAAGTCATCTCACTGAACATGGATATGTCAACAAGCTTTCTATTTGCCTCACTGCTGCCACCTGCTGTTGATACAAGGAAGGTTGTGGGGTTGACGTTTCTAGAGAGACAACAGATGTAGGCAGTTTCGGTAGTCTCCCACCTTTTAGGCCATCCCTCAGCACATCTGTTTGCAGCCTGGATGAAGGGTGTCGCAGGCAAACTCCTCGAACACGTCACTGGCAACACTTCCCAACATCAGCATCCTAAACACAAGCCTGAGTAAGAGCCAGAAGCAATCGAGCGTCGGTGAGCGGGACTGGAGTTTGTCAAGGAGTTTACTGAGGAAGTGACTGCAGCGCTGCCTCAGGGAAAACTTACTGGAAACCTGGAGGTTCATCAAGCAACCTGTCCTCAGAATAAAAGAGAAAGTAAAACGTGTCACAGAGCCTTTGTATATCACTGAAACAACCTTTCACGTGTGACAGATTAAAGATGAGGCATTTACACGCTTTAGTTAATTACCAGGCAGAGTGAACAGTGAAACAGACATAGAAATAGTTTCATTAAACGCTAGTAAAGATCAGCTAAAGTACTTGAAGCGCTGTTAATAGGCTTCTCATGAGTGGGAGACCTTGCTGTTATAGAGAATAACTGGAAAGCTCTCTAGTTCTGTTTCTTTTCACTACAAAGCTGCAAATACAGCAGCGATACAGTAACGGTAAAAATGTGTATCACTGCTCATAGAGCGTATATTTCAAAGGTGGAATCTAACTAACAAATGAAATAAATAAAGGTTGTGACGAACACCACGTGAAAAACCAGGCAAGAATTTCTATTCCACCGCTGCCACCTAATGTTTGGAGAGTGTTTCCAGCTCATTTTTGCCAAATATTTTCCACAGCAAATGAAATTACCCGTAAATCTATTAGCAGTATGTGACGATGGGTACGTTTGAAGCTGACGGACCAAACATCACGCAGGATGCCCACTCTCATGTAGAGAACGCGCTGATGACAAATTAACGGCATAATAAATGCTGGAAATAAACTAAGGTTTTATTAGCAGCATGAAAAAATCAAAGCCACATGCTGCAATTCAGCCTAATTGCTCATGGTCTCATTGTATCAGGATTTTCCATGAAGCAAAACTCTGCAGTTGGTGTTAATCCTTTATTTGGTAACAAAGCACTGATGGATGAATCTAATAAATACTAGTGTTAATAAAATAAGAAAATATTCCTTCTTATCCAATATAAAGCCATTAGCTGGAAATGATAACTTAGACATAAATAAAAACTCTAAAGGTTCTAACTTCCACTTGTGTTCTATTGACCGGAGGCTCTGTCACACCGAGAACAACCTTCTGCTCACATGTCTGCTGCTTCTTCGCTTGTGTCCAGAGCTGAGGACCTTTGTGCTGGAGCTGCTCCTGGTTGATCCTCCTTTCACCCTCGCTCTGCTGGACACGGCTTCTGACGCCGTCTCTGGTTTCCCTTCCTTCGCCTCTTCCCTGAAGCCGTGGAGGTTCTGGAAGGCACAGGAGTGCTCGGCAGAGTTCTGGCAGACACAGGCCGCCTCCGGACGAGAGCAGAACAGCTTCACTGAGCTGTAGACAAACTCAGCGCAGCTGGAAACCGCGGATATCACTCCCACAATGAAGTAAAAGCAGAGGAAGATGGTTTTCTCTGCAGGGCGGGAGGTGAAGCAGTCCACGGTGTAGGGACACGGAAAGCGGCTGCAGGGGAACCGAGCCTCCACCTTGAACCCGTACAACCACCACTGGCTCAGCAGGAAGCCAACTTCCGCCACCATGCGGAAGGCCACATTAACGAGGTAGAGCTTCTTCAAACGCAGGTCTTGCATGTACTCCTGCGTCGCCGTAGAGCTGCTGTTCCTCCGCTTGCTGTGATGCATGGCATAGACGAGGAAAACCAAGGAAGGCGAAGCTATCAGGACTATATGAAACACCCAGAACCTGTACTGAGAGATCGGGAAGGCCATGTCGTAGCACACCTGCTTGCAGCCTGGCTGAAGGGTGTTGCAGGCAAACTCCTCCTGCTCGTCCTCAAACAAGTCACTGGCCACAGTTCCCAAGATCAGGATCCTAAACACAAGCATGAGTAGGAGCCAGAAGCGGCCCAGCATGGACGAGTGGGACTGGAGTTTGTCAAAGAGATCGCTAAGGAAGCTCCATTCACCCATGTCTGCAGAGCTGCCTCAGGAAAAGCTCCTTGGAAATCTGAGAAATTATACGGACTTTAAAAGCTTTATCTGACAAACGTAACCTTCAGAAACAACAGTGTCAGCTGGGTTCTCACCTTGAATTGTATCCTCTGGCTGTTCTCAGAGCAGATTCTGACAAATGTACGTCATCGTCCTCAGGATCCAAAGCTGAAACAAAACAAAAGCATGGTTAAACATCTGTAACCCAGTATTTCATGTAGAGACCCAAAACACTGACTTTTTCTAGAAAACCCTCCACTCTGGTGCCTGCCTGAGTAAATTAAACAGAAATCGTATCCCAAGCTCACTTATTCACTTGCGTTGCTCTGCTAATGGCTGTGATTTTGGTTTGCCGGCGCTTGTAATTGTAAGGGAGGGGACAGAGAAGGAAATTCCAGTCAAGTCCTAATCTGCAGCCGTCAAGAGTCCCAGACACAAGTGATGTTTACCCAAGAAGGACCAACTCTTGATGAGCATTTCAAAGGACCTTCTAATGACAGGAAGGATCTGTGGCTCTACCACGGTTTGGTCACAGGGGATAAAAGAAGTACATGCAACTTAACTTAACTTAACCCTCACAGAAATTTAAAAAACTCATCTGAATGCAAATGAATAATACAAAGATTTATTTTAAAGATTTTAATTTAAGAGGTTACTTACATACTCAGTGAACCAGTTTCTCATGAACACGAACTGGAAACTTGATGCTCCATCTAATCTTATTCCGATTTGGATCAACAATTCCAGGGGTATTTCATAAGCTGTTAGACGACTCCTATAACATGTGCGTCTGACACTGCCTTCTACCGTAACGAGTACAGACAAATCACAAAGTGTTTAAACAACACAGCTTTATTTTACTTAAACATTAACGACCATCAAAATATTTACAAGACAAAATGTGACAAGACAGGATTTCAAGAAAAGCAAGGTTAAAACAGACGGCATACATAGATATCAGGATTCATACATTTACGTCTTTTCTTTTCCACTTTGAATAAAAGCAAAGCCATATTAACAGCACTACACAAGCCAGTAACTTAGTAAAAGAACACGTCTTTAATACAAACTCTAAAACACAACAACCATATGCACAACAATTTTTAAGGCTAAAATTTTAAAAATCGGAGTCAGAGTCCAGGTTGTAGGTTACAGGTTTACGGGCACGTGATGGTTTGTCCCGCGGCGCCACAGCAGGACGTTCAGCTTCTTGGTCTGAAACCTGGAAGCTGTCATCCTCTTCCCATCTTTTTATTTTCTACAACAGAAAATATTCGAGTTTTCAATAAGTTACTGCAAAAGAAAAAGGTTTATAAATGAGTTTTTAGCTTACCTTGCTGCCAGCGGTCTTCTTGGCCTTTAGGCGGGACATCAGGTCGCCCGAGCTGCTGTCGGAGTCGTCGCTGGTCACCTGTTTCCGCTTGACGACCGGCTTCGTCTTTTTCGCCACAGGTGCGACGTCACCTTCAGAGTCGCTGGAAGCAAACGCAGGGGCCTTCTTGGCAGCAGTGTTTGAAGGTTTGGGCTTGGAGAGAGCGTCCATGATAGACGGCTGCTTCACATCTAGGAGAAATGAACAGAACAATGCAAATCGCACTGGTGTGACAGACGCTACATAAAAAAGTGAGCTGCCCCTCAGGCTAAATACCTGCCACCTTCTTCTTGGGTGCAGCTGGTTTCTTGGAAGCAGCAGCTTTCTTGGGAACAGGCTCTTTGGCCTTACGTTGCACTTTGGACTTGGATTCTGGCACCTGATCATCTGACTGAGCTGCAAAGTTGCACAAAAGGAAATAAGTGAGCCTCAGACAGCTTGGCAACATTTTCAAGCCCATCAGAAGTGGCTCTACACCAGTATATATACTTACAGCTCGACTTTGTTCCAGTTTGTTTTACTGCTGATTTGCTCTTTGCCACTTTCTTACTATAGAGACAAAAGACATTAGAGGTTAAACAAAATGAAAACAAACCAATGTGTTGAGGAGGATTAAAGGTATTATGGTCTCACACTTACACAGGTTCTGGAGCTTTGGGAGGTGGAGCTGGAGAGTCCACCTCACTGTCAGCCATGGTACTGGCCTCCGGGGCGAAACTTGTATCATCATCGCTGATAACAGCTTTCCGTTTTGGCTCATTCGTCTTCCCCCAGTCTTCACATTCATCTTCGCTGTCAGACAAGCTGTACTTTACACTACCTGTGGAAATGAGCAGTGGACGAGATGATGTCGTAACCAAATCAACAGAGATCAGATAGGGGTGAACACAGATACGCTGTAATTAGCTGCAGGAAATACGTTCTAAAATAAACAGTACACAGCATCTCATGGTAACAGAAGGGTCTAGACTAGCGATCTGCCGGGTATTCAAGTTCACATGAGCCTTTAAGGAAGTGAAACGGTGGCAAAACATCAGTGAGGATAGAGGCCACGGTCGTCTAGAAGATTCACCTTTCGTTTTGCGTTCGACTCGCTCCCTAGGGGCAAGCGCCTCGTCAGCTTCCAGCTCACTGCCAGACAGGTTGTCAGACTCCTCGTCCGACCATGGGTTCTTCTTAAGCTTCTTGGAAACCGGTTTGAACTGAAGAGTGGTCTGCTTGCCTGCCTTCGATACTGTTTCAGAGACACGTTACTTAATAAGGTTTGATATAAGAAAGACAGAAAGTCAAGCAGCACAAATGGACATTTAATGCTGGCCAGTTCCTGAACATATATCCATTAGTATTAAACAAGTAAAGCTCACCTTTCTCCTTTGCTGGAGGTTTCTTGGTGAGTCGTGCAGCCAAACCAAGCTCCTCACTGGGCTCTCTGTCCTCTGCGTCTTCTCCAAACTCCATCTTCATGACTAAATTTTCACTCTACAATTCAAGCATTAAGTTCAGGCAAAAGACTTGAGATGGTTTAGATTTTTACAGCGGAAACACAAAGCCTGTCGACGTGTGAAGAGGTGTAGACATGCCTTTATTTTCTTGCCCCTCTTGCCTTCTCCTTTCTTAAGATCAGCCTTCCTGTTGGCTTCAGCCTTCATGGTGCTGGTAACGCGCGGGACAACCCGGCGACCCTGTGGTGTGGGCAGAGTCTCCTGCTTCACCTTCACGGCTTTGGCCTTTCCAGTGCCCTTCACACTGGGCGCAGTGGCAGTCTCCTTTTCTTTGGCCTCAATGCGCTGAGAACGGGAGAAACGAGATCAGATTGGATCGATTGAAGAGTTTCCAGAAGATCAATCTTTCAAATATGCATGAAAACTTGTTGGGCCACCCATTCATTATTTTGAAAACGTAATGTCACGCTGAATATCTGAACACTTGTTCTTTAAGACTCAGTACCTCCAGCTCCTCTGTGAAAGCAGCCAGGTCTTCCTTCCACAAGTCTGCTGGACTCTTCTTCTTCAGGGTGTTTAGCTCTGCCAACTGCACAACAGATTAGACCAGAGAGACAGATTCTAATGAAAGGTTTTCAATACCAGCCATTAGTAAGTGCAACATCGCTGACATGTCAGACCTTTGCATCCCTCTGTTTGCACAACTCCTCCTTTTTCTCTTTGGTCAGGAACCACATGGGCATGCTGAGCAGGTAGTTGTAGTCTGGCCCACTGGCGTCCTCCTTCTCTTCATCCTCATTTTCATCCTCCATCTCCTCCTCATTCTAAAAACATGGCCACAAACATAGTGTTAATTGCTTCAGTGGGAGGCTGATTATTTGTTGTTCTTCAATAATTTATGTGTAATTAAAAACGGCCAACCTTCTCTTGAGCCTGTTTCCAAGCCTTGACTGGGTCGGAGTCGTAACCCATCTTCTGCAGCATGCGAATCAGTTCCTTCTTTGGCTTGTTCTCTACAAGTAAATCAAGTCAAGTCAAATTCACCAAGTTTCCTTATAAAGGGCACCAAGATAAACCACAAACAGGCAGCTGTGTGTGTCTTAAGCATAAACTGAAAGTAGCAACTAACCAATGATCAAGGTGCCCTGGATTTTCTCCAGAATGAAGCGGGCCTGATTGGTGAGCTTGGCGCTCTCTGCCCCCAACATGCCGGCCAGCCAGTCCTTTCTCAGCACAAAGTACTTCATTCTCAACTCGAAAAAGTCCTTGAGAATATCCTGCACAGACTCGTACTTCTTCAGGCTGCCTACGTGGTCAAAAAGAACCTTGACACGGGTAAAATGAAACCCCAGCACAAATTAGAACAGTTTAGAGGAGGACGATGTTTTCTCTTAGGTTTAATGTGAAGCAGGCCCTACCATAGAATTGCAGGTGAGGGGGCTCTGCAGTTTGAAGACTTTGTGGAGGCCAGCAGCTTCTGCCTCAGCAAGCTTCTCTGGCGTCATCTTCACTACAAAGCGCACAGTGGTGTCGGTGTGGTAGTCCTTGTAGTCTGTGATCAACGGAGGAACTTTCTCTGTGCCATTCAGCATTGGCTCCAGGACATTCTCCTTGTAGGCCTACACCATGAAAACATTAACAATTATTAAGTAACACGTCTACATGCATCGCAGAACATCCTGAATGTGTGTGTATGTAGGACAAGGCTTCAGGGACAAACCTGTGTCCAGGTTTTAACAGGCAGCTCAGAGATCTCAATAGTGGTGGAATCAATGATGGCCACCTCTCCACTGTTCATGAACTGGTTGTCCATCACCTGTTCAATTGTGCCTCTGAAGCCTTTGTAATCTGGAAGCTGTGAAAGCAAAAGTATCGTTGTCATTGCTCCGTATATAAATAGAAACAAACGGACAGGAAACAGTCATTTCTGGTTCTAACCATGGGCAGAGGCTCGTCGCCGTTGAGCATCCGGTGGATGTTGCTGATTATTTCTCGGATGTCGTAGTTAGGGATCTTGCTGGCCCACCCTGTGCCGATTCCTTCAGCACCGTTCACCAGAACAGTAGGGATGATGGGAATGTACCACTCGGGCTCTACTCGCTGGTTATCGTCAAAGTTGTACTTGAGCAGGTTGTCATCCACAGGTGGGAAAACAAGACGGGCCAGAGAGCTGGAAGGAGTTTTGAGTTAAAACCCGTCGAACATCCGAAAACGCAGCTTCAGACCATTTGTGGTTAATAGCTGGGTAATAAGCTGCTGACCTAAGCATGGTGAAGATATATCGAGGGCTGGCCGAGTCCTTGCCACCATGCAACCTGGTTCCAAACTGACCCAGAGGCTGCAACAGGTTCAAGTTGTTGCTACCCACAAAGTTCTGGGCCAAACCAATAATGGTCATCATCAGAGAGACCTAAACAATGAAGCAGTAGAGCGATTAAAGCACCTACATATGAATGGTTGGAACTGCTCACATTATTGTACCAAACACTCAAATATCAAGTTTATACATTGGGCCTAGTCGTGAAAATCAATGTAAAGTGCAGTCAGCACCTCTCCGTGGTGATACGCTGACATCTCAGCCACTGAACCAGCCAACTGGGCCACTTTCACTTCACGCTTGTCATTTCTCTTGAAGCAGCAGAACAACACCTTCCTCTGGCCGGGCTTCAGGCCTAACAGGAACAAACGAACGCTTACTTAGACCACTGTGAAATTCCAACATAAACGAAACCTGCTCACTTGATGTTGGTCAGAAGGATGTCACACACCATCCACCAGGCAGGGAATTGACCTCTCATTGTCAGAGTTGGAGAAAAGCACCAGCTCCTTGTTGACAAAGTCATTGTAGGATAGAGACTTTGTGGACTGACCATACAGGTACTCCTGTATAGACACAAACAAATAAACTGACACTGTTCACCAATATTAAGGACATTTCTAGAGCCCAAATCATAGCAGCTCCCACTCCCTGGCATGTTGATCATTGTCTTTAAACCCACTATTGTCAAGTGTGAGATTATTTAAACAAAAGTGTTTAAAGATTAATGAACTAAAAAACATAATGATTATTAAATTACAACAGAACTGAGTGAGGAATTGACATTACCTCAGGCAGGTTATGCTCCCGGCGCTGGCGCCTGTTCATCATAAAGTTGGTGAGCCACTCTTTACGCTCCTCCACTTTCTTCTTGCTAAAGGCCTTGTCAAATAATGAAAATAATCAGATATTTACCCTCCAACGGCCACAGTTGTTTCTTAAATAACCTATAGTTTATCCTGGAATGTGCTTACAGATGCTTCCTAGACTATAAATCACGTTACCACTCATACAGGTACAATAAAATCAGCCTACAAGGGTAATAGCTTCATCGTCTTCGGGTCCAGAGTATTTGAATGGAATACGGTGTCTCTGCATGTCAGAGAAGTACTCCTTAGCTTCCTGCGATGTGCTAGTTCCCAAACCTAGAGGCATGAACAGAAATGGTCCGTTAGATACAGTTTTTGAAAAGCAAACAACTGCATAACCACAGCATTTGACATGTATGAATAATTGCTTACTTGTTGGTTTTACTACCACACAGGGGTTTGGAACAAACCTTTGTAGTATTTGATTTTCCAAGATTTGTGATTAGGCTGGCTGTCCTTCCATGCGTTGAATTCGGGGATACTGTAGAAAGACAGCTGGCTTTTCTTGTAAGATGCCTAAAGAGGGTAAAATAAAATGCTTTTGGAACCATCTTGTTTAGTTCAGTCTTCAGTCAGTCACCACTAGATGACAGTCTTGCTTCAAATACAAGCAGGTTACATTTTAAATTGTCATCAGCTACTATTCAGTTATCTAGTAAATAGTCGAGGTATTTATGTTCTTCTTTATGTTCTTCCAACGACAACACTAGGTGTATATCCTTGCGTTTGCCTGCAGGCAACAGGTCAATCACATCCAAGGTTTTTACACAGACCTTGATGATGGGGGTGATGAACTCTTCCAGGAAGTTGTGGCGCAGCAGTGAAGGCCAGTTATGATGGATGAAGTTGATCAACAATCCCTTAATATGGGAGCCGTCTTGATCCTGGAACAATTAATGGCATACAGCAGGATATAGTGGTATTGAAACCTGCCAACTTTAAAAACGTTTGAATACACACGTGGTTGCCTTCAGATGATCACCACCACTACATGCTGAAAACACACCTGATCTGTCATGATCATGATCTTCCCATAACGCAGACTCTTCAGGGATTCCGGGTCACTGTAGTTCTTCTTGTACTGAAGACCAAGGATCTTAATGATGTTGTTTATTTCAGCATTCTCCATAATCTGAAAGCAGAGGAGAAATTAACTTTTAATTGTTAAAATTCAGATGGTTTAACAGGCACAATTGCTGAGAGAAAATTGGTATTTGACTTAACCTGTTTGTGTGACGCTTCCCGGACGTTAAGCATTTTTCCTCTAAGAGGGAAGATGCCATAGCGATCCCTGCCGACCACTCCCAGCCCAGACACAGCCAGTGTCTTGGCCGAGTCTCCCTCTGTAAGGATCAGCGTGCAGCCGATGGAGTTCTTTCCACCTGTAAGAGAGCAAACGTTATGACGGGACCCTGCTCAACCATTTGTCTTGTGATGATAAAATATGATAGACTACCTGCGTCATTGGCATCATCCAGTTTTGGCACCCCTTTGATTTTTGTGTGTTTAACAGCTGAACATTTCTTGTTGAGCTGGGACTGAGCCTTAAACTTCACCCAGTTCATGATACTTTCCACGATCCCACAGGATGTGGCCTAAGGGGCACAAAATAAAAAAAGAGTTAGAAATGACTAAGTCAATTTCTAATTATGACAATAAAAACAATGATATTTTCGCCAACTAGCACCTGTTTGATGAACTTGTCGCCAAGAGGACATGTGGACCCAAAGCTCTTCTGCTGAAGTGTCATGTTCTCTTTTGTCTGTGAGTCAAAGGTCGGGTTCTCAACCAAGCAGTTGACAAACAGCCACATATGGTTTTTGACCTGGGTACATAGACACAAACAGTTATAATTTAACAAAAGTAACTGGAACATTACAATAGATGGGGGAAAACAAAGATCTGAATACCTGGAAAGGCTTGACGGCCACCCCAGCTTTGTTCTTCTTCTTCACGACTTCAATGAGTTTCCCAACCACCTGGTCAGCCACATAGTCAACGTGTCTGCCTCCCTGGGGCCCAGAGCAAAATCACAAGATTCCATTTACAGAAATACATCATAAGTCTTCATCACTGCGACACAAAGTGGCTCGGAAAGCAGCCACTGTTGTACTTTGCTGCCAAAGAAACCTGGTCCACTACATTTAGCCAGCACTCAAATGTTTACACAGTCACTCTCAGAATTTAGATTTAGACAGGGTGACAAATTATTAATAATTACTTAGCATCCAGTATTCCAACAGACCACTTAGAAATAATTATTGGTTTGCCATTTACATTACACTACGAACTTCATTTTACACTCTGTTACACACAAACAATGAATCCATAAAGATCAAATATGAGACTTTACCTTGGTCGTGGCAATACTGTTGACGAAGCTGACCTGCTGGAACCCTTTCTCACTCATGGTGAGGCACACCTCCCAGCGCTCACTGACAATCTCATGAACAACAGTGAGAGGCTGACCAACCTCATCCACCTTATCCTTCACATACATGTCCACATAGCTACGGAAGCCTGTAACCTTAGGACAAGAGAGATTGTTTTAGTCTATATAAACTATTAACAATATAAGCTCATTGGGGCTTTTATAAAGAAAAATGACAACAATATCATATCTAACTCAGGAAGAAATAGCTGATATACCAGTGGTGATGGAAAGCACAAAGCGGATGGAGAGAGGGTTGCAACTTACTGGCAGCTTCTTGCCATTAAGGAACACACGAACACCTTTAGTGGAGCCAGCAATGTCATAGGCCCTCCTGGTCATGAGTGCCACTGTGTCTTTGTCCAAGATGCTCATTTTAAACTTGGGCAGATCTGGCCTGAAGGTGATGCAAGTGTATTCCTCTCCATCAAAGGCTTTGATGCTAGCATCCCCTGCCCTGCCCATGTTGTCATACCAAGTCTGTGGAAAACATTGATATACTGTAAAGTGAAATTTCTATCTGATGGTTATGACAGAAAATGTGGTTCAGATGCCTTCCTACCTGCTTAAAATACTTCTTTGACTCTTTACAGGAAGTCTCTACCGTGAACTTTGTGCTAAAGATGTTGCAAAGCTTAGCACCATAACCATTACGTCCACCTGAAGAACAATATCAGTACAAAGATTTAGGTCTATTTATTTAATGGATGCTGTAGTCAAAGCAAATGTCTCAAAAAATCCACAACTGGTCTCACCGGTGACTTTCTTCTCATCGTCATCATAGTTACTGGAGGTGAGGAGCTGTCCAAAGATGAGAGCAGGCACGTAGACCTTCTCCACCTTGTGCTCCACCACAGGGATGCCTTTCCCATTATTCCACACACTGATGGTGTTGTTTTCACTAGAAGAAGAAAAAGTACACACATTCACTTTACCAGGCGCGTCTGTGATACTGTTACAAACATCTTGCAGTGTTGTGCATTACTCACACATCAATGTTGACCTTGATGCAAGACATGCTTTTATCTCTCTGTTTATTGTCTGCTGCATTTACTGTAGCGAAAGAAAACGTGGCTCGTCAGAGTCGCCCAGCATAGGGTAACATTTAGTCTGTTTATACTTTACAACTAAAATCATAAACGCTTACTCACCAAGGATCTCGTCAAATATCTTGTAAAGCCCAGGTACAAATGTCACATCACGGCAGTTCAGTCCAGTCTCCTCATCGTACACCCACATTTGCTGAGGAAAGAAGTGAACTAATGATCACACCCATCATGCACCATTAATGCTTTGATGCGCCAATCAGCATCCTGTTGCTTCAGGACGAGTAAAATCCTTATTGTAATATCTAATGTAACCCAGCACTGCAGTGTGACTTCTTACCTGGGTGACGGGCTCTACAGAGCCTATGTAGGAGTCCGGTCGGAGCAAAATGTGCTCCAACTGCGTCTTCTTCTGATAGATCCTCTCAACCGACAGCCGTTTAGGATCTTTTTTTGTTTTCTCCACCGGCTTGTTTTGAAGGAAGGCCTGTGGGAATGAGAGGGTTAGCTCCCACGTGAACCTGATACCTCCGTCTATTTATAGACCAAACTGAATTCATTCCGTCATCCCAACAAGATGAATGAATGCAGGAAGTGTAGTACTTTGTATGCAACGAAATCGCCTGTTACAAGAATAACTCTATAACTTAATAGTTGCCGCAGGCGTCATGGCATCTCTTACTCGATGGTTCTAGTTAAGGCTCATAATAAACGTCGGAACTAAAATCCTTTTGAGAACAGGGTGCATTGAGTAACAGTCAGACTATAAATAGACTGAACGACAACTGAGTTGATAGTGTCTTTCACCACTAAGTTAGTTTACTTAGCCTTAAAGTCCGTTTCTGAAGCTAACGTTAGCTTAGCGTGCGAGCAACTGCTGGCTAACGCTACGTGAGTTTCACAGCAAATCAGGATCAAATCAAACGGACAGTAAAGTTACCTTCAGTGGTTCAGCCATGTTTATATTTACCACTAACTCCCGGGGCCTGAAATACCAACAACACAATATTTTACTAGTAACCAAGTTCCTGCTAACTCCCAATAACTGCTGCCGCCCGTCTGCTTTAAAACATGTCCTCGCGATGGATCAAGACCTCCGTTTGAAATTTCAAAACTTAGAGGGAAGCGCTCGCGCCAGCCGTATTAACCAATCCAATGAAGGACCAGGGCTGCGCTTCGCTCCAATAACGGAAGACGTCAGCAGCACGAGCCCACCCACTTTGAGTTTTACAGCGAATCGGCTTCTCCACAAAGGAAATAGAAATGATTGACAGAATAAAAAGATTTCCGGGGCAGTGACGTCGCAAAGTCATGAAAAGTGGAAGGAAGTGTTTTGCTATTGTCCTTTATAGGAACCATAGTTATAATAATAAAAACATTCCAGCACTGCCACATGTTAGTCTGCAGCAGAGAAACCTAAACCATCCGGATGTCCTGACTCAGCCCCTTTTAGCAAAGTGCTGAATTCAAATTTAATAGCATAATTAATCAATATTCCCTTTCTCAGTTTTCTCTCCCTCATTTCATCCAATCTTGTTGTCACACATGCATAAACATTATGCACTAATAGCTGCTTAAAAGCTCTTTAGTGCTTAATGGGGTTGTCTCCAGAGAACTATGCTGCTGTAGTTGTCATGACAGTTCAGATAGTTTCGTTGTTGTTTCTTCTCATGTCTTGTTTATTGTTTAGTGCTCAGATGAAGTGAATGCAGGGATTTAGTTTTTCTGGTTAAGGGTGAATGAAAACGCAGTAGCCTGGTTTATCTAAGCGTTGTACGTGTCTTATCTGTCTTCCGCTGCTGTGGTGCCCACTCATCTGACCTCGGAATGATAATAATAGGGCTGTCGAGATGAGCTGCAGTTCACTGGATGTAGAATGTACACAGATACACCCACACCTGCTCACATGAATGAAGGTGCACACGTACAGCACAGCTTGGAGATGAATTATCCCCTTTAGGACTTGATGAAGCGTATGTCAGAGCCGGATGTTTACTACACTCAATACAATTAACAAAGAAAACTGGCAAAAAGGAAGAAAACACCACACAGATGTCAGTGCAGGGATCAGCAACTCTCTGATGCCTTCAAGAGTACGAAGCAGTTTGATGTGCAGGTAAAAGTGTTAGAAAGGAGGAAAGATCGATCCCACAGGCTCCATCTTTCCATGAAGCGAAAGCACACAAAAAGGAGGCACAGGCCAAAGTGATTCCTTCCAAATAATCAAATCAACAGCTTTTATTCTTTACGTTGACCTTTTATTCACGCCAGCAGAAACCGTTCATTGTGTGAATACAGTTAACAGTTTAGCGTTCAACTAAGCCACACGTTCCTCTCACACACTTTCCCTCATCTAGCGCTTGTGGGCAGTTTAAATTCTGAGTGCTTAGCATCCAGAAATAGTCACTCAGCTGAAGTGGTTGAGGGATGTTAGAGTAGATGGACACTCTCAGTGCCACCTGCTTTCCTGTTTATTTATTAATGGCGATGTGTCATAGCTCTGTTGCGAGTCTAAAGGTGCGTTCAGTGCGACGTGACATCATCGTACAAGAGCAGCTTCAGAAGAACATCCTGCGTCTCTGAGGTAGACAAACGATGAGCAGAGAAACTGCTGACTGTCCTGTTTGAATTTGCTGTGTTGAACAGGTGCAGTTGGGCGAACAGCAAGTGCTGGTATAACTGCGACTGTTCCTGCCTTTTGCATCCTCTAACCTTTTTAACGCTCTCTAGCACAGTAAACCTTTAACATTTACTGTGCGCTGTTAGGTCATGTTTTCATTTGCACGGTTCCAGCAATGTCCTCAGAGGCTCATAACATGACCTTTAAGGTGAACACCCCTTCCTGGCTGTCATTGTGAATATGTCTGAGAGACACAATGAAGGAGCGACAATTATTAATTACTTTAAAAGGGCAGTGGAAAACAGTAGTGACCTATATCCTGTGTTGGCAGGTAACTACATGCGAGTAGAGCGTTATTTAATATAAACACATCACAGTCTGTGGCATAATTAACAGCTCTGCATTACATTTCTTTTCATTCTAAGCCAGCAGACTGAATTGAAGGAAATTCTGTACCGTGACCTTGACAGTGCTGAGTGAGATAAATGTTTGGCAGAAGTGCTTTCTGGGCACGAATCAGTCCAGTAAAGCAACTTTTAATTCCTCTTAACTCCGGCTTCGACTGAGCCCAGTTCACTGGAAACCACAAGTGGTTTAGAGCAGCAGCAGGACAAACAATAATAGGAACATAACTTGTAACATGCCAGTGCAGCATAAAGCCGCTGATTTTGTACGTCTGCTTGTGCTAAGCTCATAACACAAAGCACTTTCATATTTCCAGGCCTTTGTTTCTTTAATGTCAGTGATATCAGACTTCAAAGACGAGACTCCTCACAAGGAAGATGAAGTGAAGTGACCCCTACTGTTACTGGCGCTAGCCGGAAAATCCGTTTAATGCACCTTTCTCACAGTTTTTGATTAAAAGGTTCAAGATGGAGAGAAATAAATAAAGAAAGCAGTGGAATGTTGTATTCACAAAGACAAGGCAGGACTTTGATCTTGCTCAGGGATGAGGAGCAAGCTGGGAGCCAGAGAGAGACTGTGTGTGCTACAGCATATAATAGATATGTGTGTGTGTCTGTGTGTGTGGGTGTGGGCAAGCAAGACAACGTAGGAAAGAAATGCAGATGAAAGGACAGATCTCATTAATAAGAGTCTGCTGAAGCCCACAGTGCACACAGAGCCAATGGAAGCAAAACTCCCCCTGGAGTGGTGACACTGGAGGAACTATACTAGTGTTGTCTCAGCCAAAGTCCCGCTCAGCACATGGTTTCGTGGATTAACGTCAGGTGGCAGGTTTATTACAGCAGACATCTGAAACGGCTCTGAGCTCTCTGACACACTCAGGAGAAAAAAATCGGAACAAAAAAAGACAGAACGTCAGATTCCTCTGAAAGGGCAGTCTGTCAGAACTAATGCTTGGTCGGTAATGCATGCAGCGCCCCATCTAGATGCCAACCACAGAGGACCATTTGAAGTAATCTGATAAAGCTCAGGGAAGACTGTGCGCCAGTGCACTTCCCTCTGTTGATGAGGAGAGTAATCCTATTTTATGCTGTTTCACTGACGCATGCTTTTCGATTTATTGGCTCTTCTGCTAACTGAGAAGAGCAGCTTCGTAATCTCAAGGCTAGAAGACGAGTGACTATAGAACAGCATCGTTTTTGCCATGTTGTGTGATCTCAGTCAATAAACTAAAGAATGAAAACATAAAAGGATCCTTTTATCGCGAACTAAATGGCTGTTGCCTTAGTGAATATATTAACAGGTAAGTTCAAGGTTAACGAACACGTTCATCTGGATGCACTTTGGACGGAGGGTAGCACAAGCGACGCAGGCACTTCAGGCTTGAGGCAGGGCACAGATTCAGCCCAAAGGTTATGTGAAACTGGTGTCTTTGAGTTGTTATAATAAAGAAAGGAACATATCTGCAGTGAGTCATTAGCACCGAGGAGGGAATTAGGGTGGAGTTGATTTTATTTCCATTTGTACATAATGAGCGTCATCTGCTGCAGCTCTTACCCTTGCAGGTCTGTTTTCATAGTGGATTTGATTGGGCTTCCTTATCGGTTGACGGCAGGCAGGAAAGGGGCCTGTACATAACCAGAGATCCACCTCTCTGGCAGCCAGAACAACAAGATTCAGATCAAACAGGATTAGAGCCCAGCTGCTCTGTGTGTGAGATCACTTCTGTTTCTGTCTGAGTGGGTGTGATCCCGAAGCGGAAGGGCTACTCCTTTGTTTTTACCTGACGCATGAACAGTAGGACCACTTTACTCACAGCAATTAACACATGCCACTAAACTCATTAGTCGTACAGCACTATTGCATCTTTGCATCACTGTATTCCCAAAACTCTCATGACCCAGAAGCAGCCATGGAGGAGTTCCCTTCGTGCGTAATGGCATTGCGCGCCGCGCGTATTCTATTTCAAACTCTGCGTTGTTATTATTCATAGTCTGACACAGGATCGCGCCGCCATCGGTGCCACCCTGGCGCCGCGTCCTTGCCAAACCTCACTGCTTCAGCAATGTTGCCTGCTTTTCTGGTTGCGTGGAAACTGAACGGCAGCAGACACCGAGGGAGACCTGGAGCGAAGGAGCGTTTGCTCTAAGTTTACCGAGGTGCAAGAAGAAGCTGATGGAAGTGAGCCGTGATACTGAGCGAGCAGCGCGTCCCGGACCCGCTGGACGGTTTTAACGTCGCGCACTTGCTGAAGCACCATGAGAAGGAGAGGAAAAGCGGCCAAGACGTGAGTGTTTTCTTTGTGTCCCCGGTTTAGTGAAGGCTCAAAGACAAACTTATCAGTTTCCACGAGGCGTTGTCTTGTCCTCCCGCATGCTTGTTGCTCATGAGTAGAAATCCATCAGGAAGTGATGCTTCACCCTGTTATTCTGTAATTTTGCATTTTAAATGTAATCACGCGCTTAAATTCTTATTATCTAAAGTTTAAAAGTGACAAGGTAAATATTCAACGATTTAACGACTGCATAGGTTAGTGATTGTCCTGGAGATGTTTACACTGCACTGATGATTACTAATTACTAATCGTCAGCGTTGTGTCGTTGCACTGACCAACAGGATGCTCATACGTGTTGCTGTTGGAGGCTATTTCAACCAGATTGGCTCTTAAAGTGCGATGGAAAGCTGCCAAGAACAGCTCTCTCCTTTAAGAGGCATCTGGAGTAATTCAGATTGACACTGCGGATGGATCTAAAAGCATCAAAACATGATTACAGCGGCATTAAAAGCCTGCATTTGAACCTGAAGAGGTCACAGAGGCGCCGTTTCCCTCTGGTGGCCCACATCTTTAACAGGAAAGCAGCTGCTGATGTGATGTGATTTCTCGGGATTCGAAACGTTTTCCCACATTTGTGATGCATTTGGACGCCTCGGGACGTTACTTGACAGGAGAGCACGGTGCGTTTGTAAAGTGAGAGGCCGATGCTGCATCTGTTATGGAAATTCATAAACAGGAGGCTTATTGATCTCAGGCTCCACAGACAAAGACGTCACCTCAGGCCAGCAGATTGACTACATTTACAGTAAATGGATGTAGGACGGGTTGAAGTAATTAGTAAGTACACGCACTATTAGCATAATGAACCTTTACTGGCAATAGTGTATTTGAGAACATTCTGTGGAAATTTAATTGGGAGCTATACAGTGTTCCACCCGGCAGCTCATTAGGTTTCCACCCTCTCCCGTGTGTCTCATCCTCCGGCAGCCCTTCAGTTCTCCACTGCTTATCCTGTGACTTATTAACATTTACCCCTTTTTCATTATTATGCTATCTCTGGATATCATTCCTTCGCTTCCAACTCTCTTGTGTCCCCTTCTTGCCCACATGCTTTTGCCTCCTCCATCAGCAGCCTTCTGCTTCTGCTCCCCTATTATCTCTCTGTAAATTACCAGGCTGACATGATATGTGATGGGGAAAGTACAGCCCTTGCAGCAGCGTAACATTACCCATTCAGTTTAGACGAGGCCTTTTAGTTCTTTTCGCGTTTAAGCTGCATCTGTCGTGTTGTTCCATCTTCTCTCGCGTCCCGCTGACACTGTGCGCGGAGGGAAATCCTTCAGACGTTGCTCAGCCGTCTCTCGATGAAGATGCATGTTGGTGGTGCCAGTCAGCTTTATTAGCTGTGTCTCACACAGATCTTCAGTCCTCCTCACTCGCATACACGCTGCTACTCTACTCTACGCTCTACCCCCCAGTGACATGTGCTGCTTGGAGATCGATTTCATTTTTTAATCGTGGTAAGTGGATCCTGCCCAGTTTAAAGCCTTTTTTGGAGAAATTGGGAAGTGTGGTTGAACTCTGAGCCTGGTGTTGTTCATAGCATTAGCATTTACCCCAGGATGAACAGTATCCCTGACCAGCTGTTAGTGATGTGTGTCAGCGCTGAACAGTTGTTTTAAAAGCTTACATACGACATATTAAATGTAATTTACAGCTAGTAACTGCTAGACGTTGCGTCAGAACGTGAGCTGTTAACAACTAGAACAACAATCAAATCCATGAAAAATATTGTTTGTGTGTTGTCTCTGTTTTGTTCCGTATAGTGTCACATAACGGAAATAGCCCCACAGTGCTGGGATGTCGATTATGAAAGGAACACAGAGACAACAAAGGGTTTCATTCGCTGTGTTCAGTTACTGTCGCTTGTTTATTGTGTCTGTGTGAAGGGATTGTTTGATCCTTTGACGTTGCTGAAGGTGTAGCTGAGAAGCAGCTGGTTCAGGCCACCTACATACTGACATGAGCAGCATCCCTGCTGCCTCCTCACTGCGATTACACGAACTGCGTTTAACCGTCTAGAGTTTGATGGTTGTTTTTCTACGGCGTCTTTCCATCGTGTTTCAGGCTCAACAGCTACTGGGGAGGTTGACGTGGACGTCACCCTGGAGCATGCCCTCAGACCACGATGCCCCTGCTTGCAGACTGGCTCCTGCGCCACTCGGTGGTCATGTGTCTGCTGCTGCACAGCCTGGTGCTGATGAGCTTCTGCTTCCACCATGCTGCCACCACTTGCTCTAAGAGCTGCTACTGCTCTGAGAGCGAGACTAGCGGCAAGACCGTGCGCTGCAGCAATCTGCAGCTCACAGAGGTCCCCCAGGACATCCCCAACGACACACGGCGCGTCTACCTGGACTTCAACCTCCTTACTACAGTCCCGGCGAATGCGTTTGCAGGTTTGCCCCATTTGATTGAACTGGACCTATCACACAATGAATTAAGCCAGTTAGAACCGGGGGCTTTTCGGGGCCTGGGCTCTTCACTACAGTTTCTGGACCTGTCTTTTAACAAGCTGACAAACTTCAACCCTGAGGCCTTTGAGGGCTTGCGAGCTCGCGCCAACCTAACGAACAATCCATGGCACTGTGACTGCAATCTGCAGATGGCTATGCCCCGAGTGGACCTGGAGCCCGCGTCACTGGCCGGCATCGTGTGCCTGACGTCGGATCCAGAGGAGATAGGAGTTCAAGGACTTGCCTTCCTGCTGTCACCAGACATCGACCTGTGCGTGGTGATGAAGAGGACTACAGATGTGGCCATGCTGGTCGTCATGTTTGGCTGGTTCACCATGGTCATCTCCTACTTGGTTTACTATGTTAGGGCTAATCAGGAGGACGCCCGCAGGCATCTGGAGTATCTCAAGTCGTTGCCCAGCAGACAGGGCAAGTCAGAGGAGTCTTCTACCATTAGTACTGTGGTTTAGAGCTGAGGGAGCCACACATGGAAGAAGATACGATCGCTCTCACATCGTTTTGGTCACCTGTTGTCACTGGGGCAAGGTTGGCAACAGACATGTGCCTGTGCAAGGAAACCAGGCCAATGCAACCAAGCCCAGATAAATAATTCATATTTCAGCAGCCCATTAGAAGGTTTGTTGGCTGGCTTGATGGCGTCGTCTTTGCACTGGGGAAATAAAAGTAGCGGCGTGTTTTTGGCCAACTCCAAATATGGAATACAAATGGGATTCATTCAGTGGTGCATGTACCTTCAGACTTCTCTTCTCTCAGACTGTTCAAGATGCGACAGTCAAATCTGAACTGAACACAGAAACGTGTACAACTTTTCCATTAAGATCCTCACAGTGTTCATTAGTATATAACAAGTAAAATGGGGTTTTCCATTCAAATGGTTGTTGGTTTTCTTCTACTCACATTATTGTTACAAATCTTCATCACTTCACTCTTTTCCTTAAACCACTGCTCGCATCACTATTTGATGAAGGCCATTCTGTTACGTTTTCAATAGCAGCTACAAGCACAGATTCCTCTGTACAGAACGCTCAGAACATCCCTGCTCATCCGAAATGACAACGTAACAGGTTTGTGAGGTCACGAGAAACCAAATCTACGCTTATTTATTTAAAATGTTTGAATCCTATGTGATAACTACCTGGCACTGAATGTGGAAACGTTGACGTGCCAAGCTTCAGCCACAAACCCTGTAGGGAGGCATCATGTCAGCAAAGCTTGATCGAAAAAGCAAAGAAGGAGAATTTTACAATTCACATTTGCTGAAATGAAGGGAGACTAATAGAATTTGCATTTAGAAAGGTACACTGACATTACACTCACCTTATTACTAGAGTAATTAGGGGAATAGACAGAAGTCCTTCATGGTCACACATGGGTGTTAGAGCCTAGTTATAGGTGCTCAGGCTGCCTGGGAGCCACCTTGTCTAATGCGATCACTCCCATTGGTTTTTCAAATGACACTTATGGGGCTGTGACCATGTAAAAGAGCTGATGCAATGAAATGGTCGATACAACTGAGACAACAGCGATGAGATGTAGTCCACATAAAAACCGAGGGCTAAAAATAACCTTTGAATAATGCTACTTAATGTTTACTTTGGGGGAAATGGTTTGTCAACAAGGGTTTCCCCATGTCAGACACACACATGCCTCAAGAGCAAAACAAGCCCAATAAAAGATTTAAGAGGGCCAGAAAAAGTCTGAGAATATACCCATCATCTTGTGTGACCCACTTCTGCTAGGAAAGCAAGCCACGGGGGATCAGATGCCCGCTCTCTGCTTCCCTGCCTGGGGGAAAGCAGTTTCCAAAGCTCCTGAGCTGCTCCAGGAGGACGACAAGCAGTCCCACCTCATCCTCAAACGGTGTCAGTCAAAGGCCTTTAAGGGAGATGGGCAGCTTATGGGGAAATAACCAAGATCGTTGATCATTTTTATAAACACTGCAGTGGGTCAAGACTCAGTAATATGAAGATTCCTAAGATGCTGAACTATGTCTGGCAGAAAACCTGACCAAAGCTTGTCCTGGTGAGCTCTCTGTGCACTTCCTGTTAGTTGTATCTGCTCGATTGTTTCCATGCACCGTAATTTCTGTTAACACACCGAGGTTGTTTTACAGAGCACAGTGATATTGATTGTAATCTCAAGGAAGCCCAGGTTGGCTGCAGCCTACAGTGACGAGCAGGAGTCCTGAAAAATAGATGGTAAGCCTCTCTCTCTGACATTTCCTGCCCCCCCCCCACACACACACACACACACAAACCCTCTGATAACAGACTCTCACGGTGTCTTAGAAACCAGCCACCGTCACAGGAGCCTCACGGCCGAAGATAAACATAAAACTAGTACCAGGCCTGTTTGCCGTTGTATTCTCTCAGTTAAAGCACCGGAGTGTGTGCGCGTTCTTTTGTTCATCCGTATGTACGACAGGTGTGTGTGCATGGCCACAGTGGCGGCACCAGTAATGTAACACCTCTGTTCTCCAGCACATAAATGTAGCTGAGGTTAATTTAAATTTCAGGCCGGCTCAGCTTGCCCCTGCTCCTGCCTGAGACACGTTACACTGGCGTGAGCATTACAACTGCAGGGTAATGGGACACAAAGTGGGGGATAAGGTGACACATCCAATCTCACAGAGCGCGTCCTTGTTCGGGATTAGGTTGCAGGTGAAAATGTTTCCAGGCTCTGAGATCACGTGGCCCTGCTTTAATTTCCTCTTTTATCTGAAAAGGGTGACAGACATGTAACGCGGAGAGTCGCAAGGATGTCGTTTGGTTGAGCGTCGCTAGTCTGAGTGGTTTTCTTTTTTCTTTCAGGCCTCCACGGGTTCATTCACAGACGAAAGATAAATAATTACAGCCGTCCCAGCTTCAACTAGTGCTACAGCTCCCCCTGTGGTGGAAAAGTGCATATGTTTTAGTGAACGGGTAGTATTCGTTTATTAGTCACAGTCTGGGTTCCTTTTACAATATCTATAAAGTCCTATGTTAGCACTGTAAGTACACAATATTTCAAATTCAGCTGACAAAAGTGTCTCAGCTCTGACTTACACTACATGGGGAAAGGTCATCCCTACAATTCTTGAGCAACATCCATTCCGGAAGGCAACTTCCTTCCTGTGACAAAGAGCAGAGCAATCAACTCAGGTCAGGAAACGCTGAGCTGGACACTGCAACTCAATGTACAGTAACTCCACACAGCACGATTCCCAGCAATACCTGCTCTCGTTCGTGCTGTCGTTTTCACTGTGCATGATGACCTCTGCTGCATGTCTGTCCATCCTATTAAACCGTCTCCTCATTTGAGTAACAACCACAGCAAGGCCACAGAGCAACACCTCGCCAGGGAATAATGCTCCCTTTCCATCTCCACACAGCAGCCACACTGACTGATCAAGGAGTCTTATGTGGCAGCGCGAGGAAGCGACTGAAGTCACCTGTGACACGATTACATCACTACATTCTCTCTCTATAACAACATGTGTTCAGAATGGACTATTTTACATTAGGATTTACTGGATCATTTGAAAAGATGAAACAGTCCTTTAAAACTGGTGAACCGCTGTTTTGCTCTGTGAGTGACTCCCGTTCTGTGTAGAGCAGCAACTTAAAGAAGACAGAGGGGGTAGAAAAACACTTTGGGATATTCAGGGTTTACATAAAGAAGGAAAGCGTTATTCTGATTAAGTCCCCTCAACAGAGACTGAACGAAATATGGGCATTCTACCTGTTTCCACCAGATGGCACCATCAGATCTGTCTTTTTATTTCAGCACCCACTATCTGCTGAAGGCCACATTTATAAAGCATTCACTTAGTCTCCTTTTATTAGGGTTTTTAATAGGCTGATGTCTTCAGGTACAATTCTTTCACATGGGGTCTGTGTACTTCTTCAACATGTATCATCACTTATATTAGAAATACTTTGTGTACATCGCTACATGTAAAAACGGAAAAGCCAGACGTCACAACTTTCACAGAAAAGTGTAGTAATAGTAAAAGAAAACTAAAAAGGTTCCTCTCCCCCGAAGATATAGCCTTTGGAAAGCGAGTGTAGTGTTTCGATTTTAATTTCCCTCTTACAGCTGTTCCTCGTGCTTTCATAGTATGAGTTTGACAGTTTACGCAACTGCCCAGACTCATATCTGAACTGCTTCCGCTGTCACATTAAAATGAAAATCTAAGGAATTTTAGTTGAGTTAAATCTTAGAAAAGTTTAAATTGCGTTAACACAAATAAACATGGAGATGAACACAGTCAACAATTAGTTCTGGTATCATTTAGTCAGGATCATAAGTTATTTTTACTTGTTGGTCTTTACTGTACATCTTTTGTTTTTATTTTTTATTTTAATTCAACCTTCACCAATTTCTGACAGACATTTTAGTATTGCTACCATTTCGGCATCCAGTTTGTTAATGAACCAAAACTCCAGCATTGTGTTGGAACGTTGCATCATTAAAGTAGTGGAAAATGATGACAAAGCCAGGGGAAATCCCTCAGCTGACCCTATATATGAAGTGTGCCATAAATCATGAATAGTATTCACTTGAGGTCAATACATTGAGATTGAACAGAGGCCATGAACATCCTGATTGGTGAGTGGTGAGCTAATGCTCTTCTTCCCTTTTGCTGCTTACTAGGGACAGCAGAGGCTCAGAGGAAGTTAGTTAAAGAAGAAAAAAACAGATGTAGTTTTATATTTTTGATCTGAATTATTAGCAGTCACTGTTGTGAGGAAATACACTCTTCATGGGGTTCATAGCCACAGTTTATTAGGACTATTAGATGGTAAAATAGACATTTTACTTATACATTAGCGGGTGTTTGTTCGCTGTGTTTAACACCTGCAGAGACTTGGATTTCTGTGATTTCTGTGATTGAATATTGTCCGGCTAGTCAGCCCCAGAGCATGCGCAGTGCGCGGCGGAGCAGAGAGGCGCTGCTGAGGAGAGACGCAGGCTTTGTTCTGGTGGCTGTCGTCCTCCTGTCACCCGGACTTTGTTCTGGATGTATAAACAAGGAGGCTGTTTTTGCTGCCACGTCGCTGACGCTGTGACTTTGCCTCGTCTTGCAGTCTTCGCCATTCCCTGCTACATGGCCACCGTGGCGCGCAGCGCACCTCTGCCGGACAAGAGCGCACTTGTTGAGGATCCGCAGTTTCAGGAGATTTTGCAGAGGAGCCGCAGCGTGACTCAGAAGATCCTGCTCTCTATCACAGACACGCACCGGGCCTGCATTTATACCAAGGTGAGACTAACTGTGCTTAAGAAAACCGTGTTGAATTAAGTTGCTTTATTTGTTAGTTTCGTCATTTTCCTGCAGGTCTGTCTGTCTTACATGATTTCAGCTTTTGTCTAATTGATCTGCGCACCAGTTCTTGCCACTGTTTATTTAGCAAATAAATTAGTTGTGAACAGTGTTTGTTATTGTTTATGAAGCTGTAATTTGTCCATAACAACTTTATGGCATCTTTCCTCTGCAGGGTTTACTACTCAACTCCTCAGACAACTCAAAGTTGGATCTAATAGCATCCAAGATTGGCCTCCCCCCTGCTCCTGAACTCAAAGCTGTGTCAGAGGGCTTTGTTTTAGTGAGTGTACTATTAATCGTTTCTCTAAATTTAATGATGCTAGAAAAAAGAAACGCTAGTGATTTTCCTGCATTTCTTTTCTAGGAGAAATGTCTGACACGGATGTCTGAAGGTCTTCAGCTGCACCGGGCCCTGATGAACGCCGTCTCCCCTCAGCTAGTACAGAAAGTTGAAGTGACTGACCTCATGAATGACATCAGAGACCTTAGCATTCACATCAGTAAGGTGAGACATAATGAAACATGCAACTTTGTTGCCTGACACATTTTTACATTTTTACTACCTTCACCTTTTCTTTTGTCTCCCAGATGCTGAAAATAGTTCAAACAGAGCTGGTGGTGCCCAGCCCCACCCCTGTAGCTTTACACCTGACGGGGGAGTATGAGGTTCAGGTGGCAGCACACCTGATCCTGGTGCACCTCCAGGACTTTGGGCAGGACATGATGCGCTGCTTCAAGAGCCTGGATCCAAGCAATGAGGAGGAGTTAGACAGCCGATAGATGCCGTTCATCGCTTTTAAATTTTGTAAGGAAAAAAGCCAGTTTTATTTATACCATCAGTTATATTATTTAATTCTATTTTAGCTATTTATATATTTATTTATTTGTGAATCAGAATATTTATTTTTGTTAAACTTGATTTGGCTCACAGTCTTGTTGATTGTGGCCAGAATGTAATTCACTGTAATTCTCCAGAGTATTAAGTTAATGTGTATTAAATTATATATTTATTTAAATTAATTATTTTGGTAAAAATACATATTCAAGTTTATATTTTCTAATCTTCCAATAAATTACATTTACAAAAAAAAGTAATGCTCCTTTTGGTAAATGCCCACACGCGCGCACATCATCTAGTGAGATCTAAACTTCCAGTAAGGCCAATATCGTAAAACAGAAGTGGAACTAAAAGTGAAATAAGACGCGTTGTGTCTTTCTTTCTGCCACCGTGCCAGACAGATGTCCTTAGGAAGTGTTGCAAGTGCTGGGTGGGTACTTGATGATCACAAGCTTTAAACAGAGGCTGGAGTCATGCGGTCGCTTTCCAGCATGTGATCATTTGACTGAGGTTCGGGGTTTGAGATCACAACGGTCAGATCATGTTATTGCTCCACAATGTGATACACTCATCCGATGAGTAAGCACATAAGATGGGAAAATACTAAAGTTGTAAGAAGCAGAGAATCGCCTTGTTTTTTAAATTCTAAAAATCATTTACACATTTAATAAAGTGTGAAAAAACATAGAAAACAATAGCAAAACCGTGTTTGCAGAGACACTATTCATTTCTAACAAAGACAGTTCATTTTAAATGCAGCCAGGCACCAACCTACTAAATATGAAGTTGTTTAGCTTTTACCCAAAAACAGGGTCAACTGTACTGGTGTTAATGTAAACCCACAGTTTATAACGCAGAGATGGCTTTGGCAGCTACTCTCCTCCCCAGAGGAAGAGACAGGTCAGTGATAGCCAGGACAACTTTAGGTTTGGCCAGTGCAGGCAGCTTCACCAGCTCAGAGACCTAGACAAAAAAAATTAAAAAAAGACAACCATAATTTTTCGGTTATAGAGGAGGATTCTGTTAGTGTGGTTGTAAAGTGTGAGGTGGACCTGGTGTGACAGAGCACATTAAGGTGAAGCTAGATAAGAACGGATGGTCCAGCCTGTAACTATTGCAGCACAGCCATAATTATTACATACAATGTGGGCTTTGCTAACTTAAGGGGATTTCTAAACCTGCCTAAATAAGAAGGGAGAGAAGTGTCTGTTACATCAGGCCTCTCCATGCGTCGGACCCCCCTTCCCATTCATAGCTCACCATTGTAAAGGGCATGAACTGCAGAATGCTCCTGCGACTCCCCTGTTCCAGGCACTCAACGCACTCCTCCATAAAACTCTGAACAAACTGTGTGTGAGGTCCAGCCGTCTTAGAGCCCAGGATAGAGGAAATGAGGAGGAACAGGTTGGCTAGAGAAAAGACAGGTGGTTTACATTGTCAGGGATGAGCTACAGGTTACTGTAGTAGCCTGTAGTTAGAACCCTGATGAACAGCCCCAACAGAGAGATTTGTACGTTTCTCTTCACAGGTGAGAGATAAGGGTTCATTCCACTGCGTAACATGCCAAACGAGGCGTACTTACAGTGGAAAGTTCTTACCTAGGACTCTGTTTAGCGGGTCCCTCATGTTGACAGTGTGCAGCTGGGAGGCAGAGAGGGAAGTGCTCATAGATCGGTCTCCTAACAGATAACACAGGACACAAGAAACAGAGGAAGAATGATGTGTTGGTTTTTAGTTTATGTACAGTATGTTGTCATTTGAGGTGACAAAATACACACAAAAAGTACTGAATGATTTTTACAAAAACCGTAGTGAAACTAACCAGCTTCCTTCCACTGCTGTCTTACATAATCCTCAGCTTCTAAAAATAACCTTGTTAGAAAGATTCCATCTGCTTTAAAAGGGCAGTTTTTGCATTTTAGATACGTGTAAACTAAAATCTACAAATCTCCAACACCTCTTCACTTTAAGAACACCTGCTTTAGTTTCCTGCAGAAAATAAAGAAACATCAGTTTCCAAGTGACTGGTCTTTTTGGAGTTAAGGTCACTGATTTGATACAACACTTCACACATTTGCAACAAGCAGCAGCATATGCATTTTCCTACGCCCCCCTCTCTGGAAATTCTACCTAAAAGTGTTATTTCTAAAGCACTTGACCCACATAATACTCATTCTAACGTCAGTGCTCATTATTGGCACTGATGTTTAGAAGGTTCATTGCTGTTTTAAATTTACTTCACAGTTCAGACTAAGAGACAAATAACTGAACCATCACAGGCTTTATAACACAATCATATATTAAAACCCAGTGAAAGACCAACCTGGACTGGAGAGTGCAACAGATTCATCCTCATTGGAGCTGAGCAGGCGCATGAGTTTAGATGGCTGAGTGTCATCCAAGGGAAAAAGGCTGTTGTAGTCCTGAGGCCCGTAAGAATTATATGACATGACTTAACAGTATCAGAGGTTTAAAATTCACACTTTATAATGTTTAACACAGGTTATGACTTTGTATCTGTTTTACCTCGATATCTTCTCGCTGCCTTTTGCGTTGTCGAGCTGAGACCGTTCCTTTGGGCTGAGCAGAGTAACAGCTGAGTGCGCACCACACAGACAACCTGTAGAGACAGAAGAGTCAAGTTAACGGCTGAGCCTAACGTACGTCGGCATGTTGAGCTTTTTGTTTCTTACTTTGCCAGTGCTTTCCCAGGTGGGTCTGCTAGGCTGTGCCAGTGAGCAGAGTCTGTCAGCAGGTTTGGTAGTATGGTGCCCAGCAGGGTGAGGGTGACCTGCTGAGCGTCCAGGCAGAAAATGCTGTAGAGTAACTCCACCACCCGATTGGCCCACTCTTGTCGAGTCTCCTTCAGCAGCTCCTGTGAAAAGCCAATTGATATTAAGCATTAGTGCTGGCGACAGCTGCAGCTGGTGAGGCTGCTGTCACAATGTGCATGTGTTTTGGTCATGTTGATCAGACCTCAAAAGCTACCTGCCTTGATTAAATTCTTAGTGAACCAGAAGACCCCTCCCATGTTGAGGAGACTCTCAAAGAGATGCAAGGCCTGACTGTCCACCCAGCCTTTGCGCAGCACCACCTGGAACTGTTTACTGAGGGCTTTGTGAATGGGTTCCTTGGCTGGCAGCAGATTACGGTATGGTATTGGTTCCTGGCCCTCAACCGGTGATCGGAGAGTCGCGCCCGTTTGTTGAAAGACATCTGCACACATGTGCTCCATGATGGAACTCATAATGATCACACTGGTAATAGCGTAGGGAGAAAAAATGTGCTTATTTATTCATGTATTAATGTGCCATGAAGGAGACTGATTAAACAAAATGAACATGTATACACAGCTGATGAAACACTCAGCTTGAGAAGTATTTAAGGGTCTATTTCATTCATTTGTACCGTTCATTGTAGAACTGCAGAGTGTTCTCCCCATACAGTGGTGTCACGAGCTGTCGAATCATGGTCTGAGGTTTCTCCCTCTCATCCCTTCCCAGCATTCTGACATGAGCCACCAGCCAGGCTACTGCACATATGGCCATACTGCATACCTTTCCCTTGATGTTGTCAGTGATTTTCTACACTCAAAGAAAGATGAACACAGCACGAAAAGAAGGAAGGAAGGAAGGATGTGGTTAGGTGGATGCAGGAAGAGAGGATTCTGACTAAAACCTGTCATTCCCGAAGACTGATAGAATACGGGAACAAGTCAGAATTCTACAGTCATCAATGGAAAAGTAATACGTCAATGATGTTGTAAGCGTTTCACATTTTTACTCATGTGTTAAACAGAACACGTCATTTTCATGAGTCATTATTCAATTTGCAAAAGGAGACAAAGATTTCTCAGATATGCAAGGAGTGCAGACCAGTTACTGGTAGGGCCTGAGCATATGCGCAACCGAAACACCGGAAAGCTTGGAAAAATATTTTTAAGTCAATGAAAGAAACTGAACAAACCTGGACTGCGTCCACAGAAAGAACTCCGTTCTCCCACGCATTAAGAACCTCCAAAATAGCGGCAGGAATGCTGAGGCAGATTTCATGCCATTTCACCTGACTGTCACAACAAGCGTCAGAGGAAATTCCATTTTAGAGCACTGCCGGTCAGGTGTTAAGAATATGTATATCAGTACAATAACTGAATAACTTGAACTGTTAACTAGTAAAACACATGACATATATATATTGCTGAAAAGACTTAAAGGCAGGTTTGGAGGTTGTGAAAATGTGCCAAGTCAAATTAAAAAATAAATATTTAAATATCAATAATATAATTTCAGTAAAATCAGTATAATACAACTCACACTAGCTTCATCTCTGAGGAATTGTTTAGCAAGGTGACCAGGCTCTCCACTTTGCCAGGTTCAGGTCTGAAGCAGGGGTGGTCTGGGTTCAGAGTCTTGCCCTCTTCGGGCATGCACGTCTGCAGCCATGTTTCAAAGAAGGGCGTCTCTCCTGTACTTGGGTCTGATAGGATGACCTACAGATGGAAAACAGCCATGCACCCAATTAAGGCCTGAACATAAAAGATGGAACAGCGACACAGATCATGTTTGTCATGTACAACCTAATCTTGACATCGTGTGGCATCATACTGAAACAACATGTCGTTGTGTGCTATACATTTGAACATTGTTATTCTCTATTTCGGACAAGCTTGAATGATCAGAAACTAACCTCAGAACCATAAGTCTGCACCACATGGCAGAGCATTAAGAAAGAGATGTCAAAGAGCAGGGCCCGTACTGATGCAGACTTGGCTGAGAGACAGAAAAGAAAAATTCTCAGTATCAGTATTCCCACATTAGGACAGGTCAGTCTTTTTAAAGTTGTTTGAACTCACATCCTTCACCACTGATGTGTTTGGGAAATTCATTTAGCCTAGAACAAAGGGGAAAAGAGACATTACAACGTAAAATATCTTGTTAAAAACCTGCTTCCTAATGAGTCATGATTCCTTGACCTAGTGGGATTAATGTTCTTAACTAAAAAAAAAAAACATGTAGCATTTACTCACTTAATAAACTTCCGGGCAAAAGATTTGAGTTTCCCAGTGGCTGCTGCCGCTGCCAGGAGTAGATCCAGGCTCTTTCCAGACAACATGTGTCCCAGAACCCCTAGAAGACCCTCTGGGGATTTGGAGTGATCTGCGTCTACAGTCTAAAGAACAAAAACTATTCACTAGCACATTTTGTTAATGACTGATGTTTTTTTCCCCCATTTTGTTTGAAAACAAATGCATTTATTCTCACTAGTAACTAGAGTTATGGGTTTTGCAACATTGCAAATAGTACCTAAACCATAATGACAATTTTTTCATCAACACCATTTTGCAAAAAATGGTCTGTGCAGTTTGTGTCTGATTACTGTTCTCTACCTTTAGAATGTTTGTGACCGTGGGCTCAGCTCTCAGGATGAGACCTGGGTTAGGCTGGATGTTTGCATTTTCTGCTGTTTTAAGCCTTGGGGCGAACTCCCTGTCCTCAGTCCTGAATCAAATGTGCAAGGGGAGAGGGGTAGAAAAAGAGAAACAGGAGAAAAACAGAGGGTGGGGGCATTGGGGGTTGGGGTATTGTGTTAATATAGTGATCAAAATTTTACATTAACCAAGAGAGACCTAGACATGAGCCCATACCGTTTTGATGTGAGGCCAGCTGTATTCGAGTCAGACAGCAGTCCAAGCTTGTTACATTCCTGCAGCAACATGCCGAGGCAGTCACAACTATGTGCAGAACCACACAAAAACTTTGTTTAAAAAAGTATGAGGATACACATTTTGATGTCTTTGGCTGTTTAATCTAGAACATTTTACCATGTGATAAATGAAACAAATACGATTGTAGCAAGACTTTAGATCACTTACTTGCATCTCTGATCAGCTTTGTCGAGGAGCGGTGTAAGCTTGAGCAAGTATTGAAATGCAATATTTACATCATCCATGAAATCCTGAAAATTACATTTCCCATATTTAAAAGTGTCAGTGAAGATGATCTATTACCGTTAAAATATTGTTACAACTAGCTACAACTTTGTTAAGTTTTTTAAGATTAAATAAGTGCTCAGTGGAAAAAAAAAAAGACATCAGAGCCTCAAATGTTTTACCTGTCCTTTGTCACTTTGAGGATACTTCTTTAGTTGCAATAAAACTTGTGGGATCTAAAATAATAATAAAAAATGTATTTCTTTGTGGTCAGTGGGGTCAGGTGGACATACAGCAATACACTCAAAATACTCCACCTCAACAGTTCAGTGATGGCTTTTGATAATAATTTAAGATTGAATCACGTCAGAACATTCTGAATATAGTCCTACCTTGAGGAATGTGAAGGCCGTCCATTTGAGCTCCTCTGTGCCCTCTGGTGACTCAATGAGTCCAGTAAAGCACGCTTTCCAAATCTCCAGGACAAAAAGAGGAGTGGGGATTTGCTGTGAAGGAAAAGCTATTTGAGAAGATTGCCGCTAATAAAACATTACAAATTGGACGCTTTGCATTAGACCAGTTCAGCAGGAAAACTTAACTTAATTTAAAAAGTCCCACAATGCTCACAGAAAGCTGAATCTCTCATATTACAATTTTAAATCTTCTACAATTTACCTGCATTCTTTTGATCAGAATCAGCTGCTCCACCAATGGCTGTGTCTCTCCTGTCAGATTCATGGTCCCTTCCAGCATGATGAGAGCATGAACTGATGGGAAGGAGGCATGGACTGGAGGATCACTCTGTACAGACAGCATCAGAGGAATACTGGGGAAAGAATAAAAAGTAAACCCAAAGATATTGATCACATAACGATCTTTCCTTAGAGCGGCATCATGCTAAAGGTAACAAGATTTGTATGTAGAACATTTAGGTGAAGCAGTGAGAATCTTTACCTTTTTATTAATGACAAACTCTCTTCCAATTTAGACCTCAGTGTTTGGTTAGGTACACAGTTCAGGCCCTCTGTCAATTTCAGCACTGCTTGATCTACACTGCTCCAGGAACCTGTGGAGGAGAACCAGCAGAAACAAAATGTCCCTAGGTAATTGTCAACCTTTTGCGAGGCAGAACAATTGTTGCACTACCAGAAGAAATAAGATTTGCACAAGTCTACACAAACAAACAGTGCTGATACCTTGATCCTCCAGTCGAGCGATGTGGATCAGGGCTCTGTTTTTGGTACTGTCAATCAGACTATGCAGCCTCTCCTGACAGGCTGTCAAACTGGCCTCTGTGCTTGCTGACAGACCAAGTTCCCCAAATCTCTCACAGTACCAGGCACATCCCTGCAGCAGCCACACCATTACTCCGAGCAGAGCCCGACAGAGCCCAATGCATTCCTCTGGTTTCCCATGACAGCTTCGGGGTCAGCAATAAGAAATTGTCAGATGAATGTAAAATAAAAACAACAACAAAAATTTCACAAGAGGCTGCAGTATTAGACTTGACAAGATGATAAGACTGTAGTAGATAACTAACCTGAGACGATGGCAGAACATGTCCATTATGTCTAGGAGGGACTTGACACACAACTCACGAGAAAAGTCTTCAAACTGTAAAAACAAAACAAAACATCACACATTCATGAAACTTTTGCTGTGCTTTTTTTTTTTTTTAATCTCTCGTCTTTTCTGTTTTGCAAACAGGCCATCATATTAAAAATAAACAAGCAGAAAATTACCTTGCTGATAGCGGCAAGCACACTAGAATAAGACACCATCTGAAAAGAGAGAGCAAGAGAGGCGTGTTTGGACATACTCGTCCTGTTCTCATTTCTTTTTAAAATAGTGATTTTTATTTTTTTCTTACCTGGGAACTTATAGCATATTTGAGGTAAGACAAGATAAGTGGGTTAGGTGAGGGACCAACCAGCGCCTGCTCCATCAGGGCCTCTGGAAAACACAATGTGTGGAGCCACAACATACGAAGCGTTAGAACAAGTGACGTAACCTCAAAGAGCTCGTTGCACTGAGAACCTGGCTGCATTGACTCTGACCTGCCAGGTTTAGATAGTCCCATGTCGTTCCCTTAGGGAAATTTTTCTTGATGTTAATGGCCCATTGATAGTCACTCCAGCGCTCCTTCCACGCCTGGAGAATGGCTTGCTTCAAATTGACCACCTTCATGCTGGCACCAAAGACCACACACACTAGACGAATACAGTCCACAGCAAGTATTAATCACTTAACCTGTTTGGGGTTGAATCGCGTTTACTCAGGACGTTTGTCTTGATATTAGCCGTTAGCTGCTTCAGTTCATGAATGAAGAAAATACTTTAACTCAATACAGAAACACGTGAATGCAGCATTAAATAAGACGAAACGCACACAAATACGTTGAGCGCTATATTTGAGACTTACCTTATGTTTTTATCAGTATTTTAAAACACAAAATACTGGTTTACAGCTTCTCCGTTTCTCATTGCGACTACGCCATTTTTTTACTTCAAAGACGTACGCGCTGATTGGTTAATGTTGTGGCGTCAGAGTAATCGCCCTGTCGATTGGCTGTGGCGGTGGCCCACTGCACATCACCAAACGGCGTATTGACTTCACATCGTCACAAGATGTCGCTCTTTGCAGCGATATTAAAGTGGACACGGCGACGAAGTAGCGATAAATGTAAACTAAAAACTACTACTTCATAAATCACCAATGTGCAAGATGTCGAGTCAGACGTCTGTCGAGTTAGAACCTGCTGATAACTGAAGAAGTAGGAGACGTAAAGTGATGCAATTATCTGGACCTGTTATCTGGTGTAAGGTTAGATAGTACATTTATTTGAAGTTACAAAACATTTGCTCCATTTTACCGTTGGCCAGCTGTGACTACCAGTGAGCTGCTTTGTTTTCTTACGCACCCACTGTTCAGTTTTGTGATTCACTGCTTTACTTCTGGTCTTTTCTGTGCCAGGCCTGTCTGCCGCAGGGTTTTGGCTTCTTATATCCCAACGTAGAGGTGCGGGGTCAACACAGAACTTCCTCTGCAATGCAGTTCTCCTTGGGTCCGTTTTCTACTGCTTCCTCTGTTCTACAGTCCAGTCCGCGTTACTGAAAGCGATACACTCCTCTGTATCCAGATCACTCAACTCTTCTGCGGCTGAAGGTCCCGTGTTGAGTCTGCAGCAACAAAGACCCCCATTCATCCTGACACTGGAGACGTTGTCCGGGCCAGATCCACGCCAGCCGGTGGGAGATGATCCATGCATGCTGGCACAGGTAGGGTACGGCTGGAAGCCTGGTGAGGGTCTGAGGGGTCTATGGGGAGAGACGTGTTATTCCTGCTGCCTTCCACTGACAGTTACATGCATTAGAGGAGGTGCTGAGAGATGGAGCCTGGAGCTACTGGAGAGGTTTCTTTTCTCATTACATAACTTCTGAGACAGCTCTGTTTTGCTGACTCTTATATTTCTTCTGTATAAATGCTTAATTTGTTCAAGTTGGTAGCTACTTATCTTAGTGCAACAGAGCTCACTGGTTTGTGTCGTTCCAAGTGAAGTATTTGGATTGAATCCTTTGCTTTGCGCATCCTCTTTCCATACCTGTCTGTCCACTCTGTCTAACATCAGAAGTAAGACCCTGTTCACAACCTGTTTTGTTGATCTTAATGAGTTTCATTTTGAAAAGAGATTTTCATCTGTTTCTCAAATGTAAATTTAGGGGCAACATCAAATACATCTGGGCACCATGAACAAATAACACTGCAACAATGCAGGTTGTAGTTATTGTATTTTGGATAAATAATGCATCAAATCCCTTTTGGAGAATTTAGTAACTAACACATAAAATACTCTTTGCTGTTTGCACATAGAGGCAGAGAAGGGTTATCTTTACATCTGTCAAATAAAAGAAGTAAATGAAACCAATATTTCATGGCTTGCACCTCTAAACTATTGTGGATCTGTGGAAATCTGTGAGATTAAAACTCTTCTGTTTTGTTCTACATGACTTCACAGTCTTTCTTTTTTTTCTTTGCTCTTCCTATAAAACACACTACGAGCCTTTAGGCTTATAAAGGTAATTACCACAGGTTGCAAGCCAGGAAATGAGAGTGGCCCCATCATGCCCCCTTAGGTTGTCCATTCATGTTACTTCATGAATCAAGACGGATTATACAAACCCGTATAAAATCTGTGTTAGTTTATAGTTTCAGATAGCAGCCTTGTCAGAGGAGGGCAAAGTCACTAGTCAACTTGATGAGTGTTGTTATATAGGGAATTACCAAAAATAAAGGAAAAGAGAAATCCGAACACTGACTAACTCAATTTTCTAACAAATAAAGCCAGTGGGACTTTGTGACCTCCAGTGGTAGTATCAAAATGAAAAAATGTAGATGTAAGGCATTCGGGGTATGTTAAGTCTGCTTCATACAGTTTGCGTGAACATTCTCTGTCTATGCATGAAACCAGTTCGATAAAAATGTTTTTAAACCGCCCACATGGTTTTAAATTTGTTACCTGATTAGACGGCTTCTCGTGACCGTGTGGGTGTGTGCAGACGTGGCTGATTGACGTCTGTCTCGCACTTACCTGTGATATTGTGTAGATTGTGTGCCGCGGTCTAATTAGTCAAGTGAACACCTGTGTGGGTGCGCTGGGTTCTTAAGAGGAATGTGGTACATTTCTCAGATAGCCATAAGCTCCACGGAGCTGTGTTTGCCTCAGTACTATGGAGATAGTGCTTTGTTTTAGCTGTTTTAGCTCATTAGACAAAGAGTTCACAGATCAGATTTTGGGAAAAAATGTGTTACACAAAACAGTAATGACATTGACTTACTTTGTCGTTTGGAACACTCATTGATTTTTTATTTTCTTAAAATGGTAAATGGTCTGCATTTGTATAGCGCTTTTCTACCTATCGGTACTCAAAGCGCTTTGACACTGCGTCTCATTCACCCATTCACACACACATTCACACACCGGTGGCAGAGCTGCTATGCAGCTTAAGCTGACACACCGGGGGCAACTTAGGGTTCAGTGTCTTGCCCAGGGACACTTCGGCACATGACTGGGGGAAGCCAGGAATCGAACCACCGATCCTATGATCAGTGGGCGACAGCTCTACCACTGAGCCACTGCCGCCCACTTACTTACTTACTTTTCTTAACTTGTTGTGCGCTGTTCCATCTGGAGCAGTGGGGGAGCTACGTCCAGATGCTCTTTGTGGACTACAGCTCGATGTTCAACACCATTCCCGCAGGCTGATTGAGAAACCCAAGGACTAGAGGCTTCCATAATCTACCTGCATGCAGACTCTTCCAGAAAATGGCCATGTTTACTTACCTTGACATACAGTAGGATGATGTCAGGAACAAGCGTACTCCACTGTGTCTTTAAGAGTCCAGTGTGCATTTGCAGTATTTTGATGTCTGCCTGGGCATCGCTAACAGTTAATGGACAACACTAGTGGGCTTCTGGCTTATTAAACAAGACGTGGAGCGTGGGTAGCAGGACAGGACTGTTGTGTCTCTTCCATTTTGTGCAACAGACTACAAAAACATCTCAGTCATTGGATAAAATCCCATCACACTTGAGGACCACAGAAGGATCGGTTTGTACTTTTGTGTTAACTCAACACTTTGATTTGTTCCATCAGTTATCTAACTCGTAGTCGTTAACCCTCGAGTTGTACTTGAACTCAGTTTATACTTTCTAACGCAATATTATCTGTCACTCTTTGATGTAATCATATTTGAAATGTGGAAAAATATAATAATGATAATAAATAATAATAAAAAGTATATAGTCTATAAATATATATTTTATCTATTGAACTAGATTTGTTACTGTTTCTGTTTTTAATGCTGTCCACTGATGCGAAAACAATATGCATAGATTAGTTTAGAGAAACTAATAATTAGATTAATAATTAACTAATACTTAGAGAACTAAAACACATTAAACATATGTGTGAATTTCCCTACAAAACTGAACAAAACCTGTTAATGACTGCCAGCATGCGTGTTTTAATTTATATCTAGATGGATGTAAAATGCAAAAAGCAGATTTAGTTATATAAAGTATATAGTTATTTAGATAAAATCATGTTAAAGTATCAATACTTAAATATCATCAAGTATCACTGAGTAAAAATCTCGGACTGACTGACAGTATCACAGGGAACATAGTAACTTGGAGAACTTTTAGCAGTGCTGGCCATAGAGCCACATGCAGCTTGACACAGAGGAGCTTTAAATAGCTTCTTCAACACCTCATTTTAGTGTCATCTAGAGACCAGGCTACAGGGAGTTTGTTCCAGCATTAATTATAACTAGTCTATATGGGCCGCCTGGCACAGAGCCCGGCGAGGCCACTTCTTCGCATCCTTGCAGATCTTTCAACTGAGTCCAGAAGTCTTTAGGAGGTGTAATGCGTTTTGTTTTATATCATGTGAGCAAATCTGTGAACGTGGCCCCAGCTGGCTCAATCAACTGTTCCCTGGGAGTCACAGAAGGGACGTTCCCAAGAGAGCATTGTTGTCAGATTTGCAGTTGTGTAATTTAGACAAACTATCATGATGATGGAAGAAAAAAACAATCACCTTCTGTCTGCGTATCTGCTTTTTAATCTGCCAGTTTTTGTGCAGTGTCCATTATTAGCGTTGGTGCTTTACTCTCTGATGAGGTTGTGTCGGGTTTGTTCTCCAGCTGCAGGCTCTTTTTTTTCTCGACCAGCGGGTCTCGTGGCAACAGCCTCCATATGGTAATTAATAGGTTTTATTTGCCTGAGACGTGAGTGTTGAGGGAGAAGCGGGGCACCGGAGGCGCTCTTAGCTTCGGGGAAGAGACGTCGGATAACATTTGTATTTTCCAGCCTTAGTAAAACATATAAGGTATTTAAAACCCCAGAATTCACCCTGCTACTTTTTCAGTGGTCACATCATGAGTCACACCAGTGCTGTTCAGCCTGTTTCACTGGCAGCCATACATGTCTGTGCCACAACACTGCCTCCACCACGTTTAACACATGCTGTGGCTACTTTATATGAGCTGCTCCTTTTTCTCCATATTTTTTTTTCGCATCATTCTGGTACAAGTTCATCTTGGTTCATCAGTCCAAAAAGTATTTTTTAGATGTTGTGTCGTTGTTGAAGTGTCATCTAGCTTCACTGTTCTTGAATGTTACCAGTGGTCTCCACCTTTTGCAAGCTGTCTTTGTTGTAAAGGTGTCTACGGGTTGTAGATTTTAGAGATGCAGATGGTTTTAATTTTAACTTACATTACAGCTCGCAAAACACAACTTATTTTTAGATCTACAATTCTGTAATACATGAAGGGGTCCGTGAGCGATGACCAACAATAGTTTTGATAAATATGCTCCGTATGAGTGATACGAAGCTACACAAAGCCACAAAAGACACTGCCCGGGCCATGTTACATAATCAAACTTGGCAACAGCTTCCAGCATCGTCTATGCCTGAGCTCAGCACAACCAGCGGCCAGCATGTTAATCCTTCATCGCTCGCTCTGCGCATTAACATGCAATTAAAGGCCCTGTAACTAATGTCAGATAACCTTCTGAAAACCAGCCAACCACTCCAGCTCCTTCTTCTCTCCTCGCCTCGTCTGCCACGTTCCTCCACCTTGATGCAGAGGTATTCAGGCTGATTATTGGGCTGCAGCAATAGCACAGCTAACACAGACAACAACAGTCCTTGCTACAAACCTTTACAGACCAATTGTTTCTACTGTGATTCAGGACCTGGTTTGTTCTTTATTTGACTGTTAAAGAATCGTCTTACTTCTAAAAGCTGACTGTAAGTGGGTTGCAGTGAGTATTGTGTTAGGTTTGTGACTCTGGTGAAGACACACAGGTGCTAATAACATTTACAGTGGCTCCATACTCTTCCCCAGGGTGACAGTGAGCGTTCATAAACCTGACATAGGGTAGTAAAATTCATCATGTTTAATTTTCATATTTACAATTTTATGTGACTCAAATTTGTTCTAATAAATACCCCATAATGAAATCGGTACCTGAGGAAATATAAACGTCCACTTCCAACAAAAGAGATACAATTGTTTTTCACAGTTAATCTTTAATTAAATAATTTAAATAACTTTGAATTCAAATCAGTGGCCCAGTAGACAATTTGCTGGACCAAGGAAGACATCTACAGAGGTCAAAGGTTTTTCCAATCATCCCTTTAAGAGAAATACCTTGTCATTGTTGAGCATCTTTGCTAAAATTAAACAACAGAACTCTTAGTAGTGATTTCATTGTAGTACAGATAAATATGGATTGCTGTATTCTATCAAAAAGAACTTTGTATAAAAATAAGCAGGTTTATTTAGCCTGACTGCAGCCTATTATAATTTTTATAATGTAACTGCTTTTTACATAAACCCTTATGTTTCTTTTATTAAGGACTTAGGTGGGCAACATCAAAGCTAAAACAATCTCAGAAAATATATTCAGTATTTCAGTGATGCAACATAGAAGCTGTTGCTGCTTCATCTTTTTTTTTTTTTTACCACTGAAATGTTGTGTGTAGGTGCAGAGGCTTCACACATCAGTGTATACAGCCTTCCCAGAAGGCAATGAGCATAATAAACGTTTAGGATGGGCTAAAGATTTCTTATGTGTTAGCCAAAAAGGGCTCATAGTTTACAACATCCTACAGTTTCTAAAAAAGCAACATATAATCAAGAAACATCATAGAGTCAAGCATACTGCTAAAGATAAAGGACTATTAGGAAAATATTAGTCATTGTGACCAACGTAACGACCATTTTATGGTTCTCCTCTTTGTTTTCTATACGTTGCCTTCTTAACATGTGTGATACTAATGTTTCACAGGGACATGACATCCACACTTTAGTGAGGTAATAGATAAAGTGTGAGTTGATAGTATTTTGTAAGACAATGTAAACATGTTGAGGTTTGAATGATTACTTCATACATCTAGGAATCGAAAAGAAGAGAGAGATTGTTTTAAAAATCTGCTGTCCATGCTAAAGGAAAGTTGAAATGTGTCATCATTTGTCTCTCATATATGTCTGAACTAGTGCCTTACTGTCACCGCACTTCTGAGAGCACCCTGTTGCTTTAGCATCAAACCAGAGTTTACAGTACAGTATCAGCTGAAATATAGGATCAGTCTTTGCACATCATTTATTTCATGCCTCTGTTCATCAATGAAAAATATGCAGGTTCAGTGTATTACAACGTAATCATTTTGAATAAGCTAAAATTTGTCTGGTGCGCTTTTGCTGCTTTTGTGTTTATTGCTACCGTTCCATCACCGTGGTCTAGTGTCTTAAAGCCTCTCGTTGTATTTCTGTATTGCTGAATTTATTTAGTTCTCTACAGTATGTGGCGTTTGTGAATGCAAACGTTTACTGTTGCTCATTCACGTTCTCTCTATGTTTTGGTTAAGCGGTAACAGGTTAGTAGCCAAACTCAGTTTTACACACATTGATTTTACTTGTTAAAAGTCCGGTCATTTAGTCATTTAATATAAACAAACATTTTGTTTAATCATCGGTCTATAAAACAGGCATTGACTCAGTTAGTAACAAGAAAAAGGGCCTTTAAATTTACCCACTTCCTGATGTAAAATGAACAGATGTAGAGTTGGCTGTTTTCTAACCTTTGTATTAACACCCAAGTGTTGCAGACACTGTCCTGAGTTTAATGATTTACAGCCAGAATCTACATTTTAAGTTCAGTTTACACATAGACCCCAAAAGACAGGGATCAGGAAATTGTATTATCATTCTGAATTAAAATTAGAATATTTTGAAATTATTTTGAATAAACTTAAAATTTTGTTTATGGAATTTGTTACTGTTTCTGTTTTTAATGGTGTCTCACAAAGAACACAATTGGATTTCTGTCCTGTAATATATCGTAGTTAATGCTATAACATTATGCATAGATTAGTTTAGTAAGAGAACTAAAACATATTAAACAGATTTCCCTACAAAACTGAACAAAACCTGTTAATGAGCATGTGTGTTTTAATTTAGATGTTTTGATCATTTTTGAAGTCCGTAAAGTAAAGGAACATTTTAAGGTGCACTTCATATGTTATGTTTGTTAACTGCTTTTATTAAAACGATTACTACCAAACTGAATATCACAACCAACATCATGCTTTAGTTTTGTTTTACCTGACTGTTTACTTGTTTGTGCAGTGCTTAAAACATGTGGATCAGTGCAGCCAAGTAATGATGCTGATTATTTAATTACTTAGCTATGTTATCTGCTTTGTTTCATTGATTAAGCGATTGTAATTATATATTGTGTGGATCCCTACTCAAATTAATTTCTATTCAGCACAATTCATTGTATTCTTTATAGTGCAGTTAATAACATGACAGTGTTGAATTGTGTTGTTCTCTGTGGCCCGTGATCAGATGTTTTATCATGGCTCATTGCATCTGAATGCTGCACTGCACGATTTTTCAATGTGTCACTGAACGCAGGTCCAGCAAATGACAGCGATGAGTTGAGAGAAGCACAGATCTGAGAGAAGCCTTGTAGCACTATTATTTGTGCCTGGGAGTGAATTGAAATAGCAACTTGTTGGAAACTGATACTGCACACAAAACATAACTAATCTAAGCAATGTATTTACACCTAAAATTAGATTTTAAAGTCTAACTTTTCGATGCACTATTGTTGAACACTCTAAACTCAAAATGACCGTGAGAGAACGATTCAAGTTTCCATGAAGGAAGAAGGTCTCTTCTTGCCTTTTCCTTGTTTGTAGACATTCCTTACCACAGTTTTCAAAGCTGTGTACTCGCTTTTCGCTGTTCCGTCACTTTTAGTCCTTAATCTTGAGCTGTTTTCCAGTCCAGTCTTTCCCATTCGGGGCCTTTTCCTATGGCACTTTGAGTTCTGCTGTTTTATCCTTAGATAAAATGAAATGGTCACACGGGCTCAACCAGTAGAGGTCATATTTCTGACTCTCTACGGTATGACCTTTGATCCAGTGCCCTGGTGGCCTGCAAGCGCTCAAACTCATGTCGACTGTTCCGGTCTGGACTGAGGTTTGCCAGTGCCCTGCTCCCCCCACTTACATCCTCCTCCTCATCGTCACGATTCAAGAAGGCCAGTTCATTTTCATAGCAGAAGGAGTTGGAACTGGGGACTAGGAACTTGTTCTCCACCATGTCCTTGGCACTGCAGCGAGGGGTGGACGGCACCTCATAGGTTTTGTGAAAGTGAGAGTAATCTACCTTGTACAAGTTCTTCTCCTCAAACAAGACTGGCTCAAACCGGTGACCCCAGAGGATCTCAGAGGCCAAGTAAGAGCTGCGAGCCTGCGTGGTCATGGCGGTCGCTTCAACCATCCCCTCCAAGATCACAACAATCTCAAAGTCTGCTGTCTCCAAGTCCTGTTTGCTGATCCCAAAAAGTGGGCTCTCTTCATCTATCTCATGGAGAATAGTGATGGGTGAAACCAGGAAGATCCTATCCAAGCCTTTATCAAAGCCCACATTAATGTCTATCTGGTCTAGAGGAATATACTCCCCCTCATCGGTGATCCGTGGTTTAATGAGCTGGGCTCTGACATGTGCCTCTACAATGTGGCTCTTGCGAAGATTCCCCACCCTCCACATGAGGCACAGTTTTCCGTCCCGCATAGCAATGACAGCATTGTGGCTGAACAGCAGTGTTTGTGCTCGCTTCTTAGGCCTCGCCATCTTGGCCATGATTGCACCAATCATAAAGCAGTCAATAATACAGCCCACTATGGACTGAAAAACCACCATGAAGACAGCCACTGGGCACTCTTCTGTCACACAGCGGTAGCCATAGCCTATGGTAGACTGGGTTTCAATGGAGAAGAGAAAGGCAGCCACAAATCCATTAACCTGCAGGACACATGGAGTGAAGTTGTCGTCTCCGGCTGGGTTATCTAGGTCTCCATGGAGCAAAGCAATAACCCAGAAGGCCAAGCCGAAAACCAGCCAGGAGACAACAAACACAAGGGTGAAGACTACCAGCATCCATCGCCAACGAATATCAACACACGTGGTGAAAATGTCGGCCATGTAGCGTTGAGACTTCTCGTCCATATTGGCAAATTGTACATTGCACTGCCCATTCTTTTTGACGAAGCGGTTGCGGCACTTGCGACGTGTGTGAATTTTACCATTGCCAAAGCCGTTCATGCCATGCATGGTAGTGAGCCTGAGGCCCTCTTCCTCAGATGACACAATGCTGTAGCGGCTGATCCTTCCCACGCTCATGCTCCTCGCACCTCCAGCTGCAGGGTCAGAGCAGAAGGCTGGACCTGGAGCCCCAGTGTGTGATTGCGGACCCTCACAGCTTGATCAGTGGCTAAGCTGCATTTTAGTGAGTCATAGACAGGGATCTGGGTGGAAGCCTTGTGCTTTAATCCAATCCCTGTAGAGAGTGCCAGGAGAGAACAACGTGAGTTTCTATCTATGACATAATGATCAAATCACATCATACTTGTGTATAAAACATCAGCAAATATTTAAGCATGAAAGCTCATAGACTGAAAAACAAAACATGTCATGATGATGTCATGGGTAAGTGAAGAGCTGGCCTCACAGCAGATTATAAAGGCTGCTAGCAGATGTTTATTGTTGTGTGAAAACAGATAATCATTGTGTTTTGTTGCATTTGGTTTGGTTTTTATTGTTAAATGATTAGCTCTGACATTAGACCGATGAAGGAGGATTATCATGTTAGTTTTGACCACAGCTTTGTTATAATAGCAATTTATCAGAGGCCTATAAAACAGACAGCTGTGCTCTCCTGGCTGTGTTCTGTGTCTGAGGTTTGTGATTGTTCTTTCAGTACAATACATTTGTTAGGGGAGTGGAGAGGGTTATGTGTGTGTGCATTTAAACTCCTGGGGGACTTGCATGTGTGCCCCTGATTACATGCTCATTCCAGATGCTGCAGACAGCGATGACGAGAGAGCAACTGTTTATTGGACCCCAATCTGTACAATCTGCAGTATTAATAGTTTGTAACAATGTAATGACGGTGCAGTATATTTATAACAACTCCTCGTGGTGCTTTATACAAGTACACTGTAGGTTTCTTCCCTGTCCAATGTAATAGTAATTATTCAGGAGCTGTGGTTCACATGGTACCTGCACAGTCTGAACTTCTACAAGGTTATAATTTACTGGTATGCTTTAAATGTCTGGCCTCCTGGCGTGGCTCCACTACCCACTATGGCATCAATTATTAACAAATGATCAACAAATCACAAGTTTAACTAAAACTGAGAAATTCCAACCCATAGGAATGAATGGAATCTGAAACGTGGGGAGGAAGGGTGCTGCACTGTTAAGCTCTGTCCCAGTAAAGTCTCAGGTCCAACCTGGCCAGCAGAGATGTTCATCCACAACCCAAAAACATGCAAGCACGGCTGAACGGTGACCCCAGATGTGAGCGGATGTGTCAATCCACCCACCTCCTGCAGCTAAATGTGCATCGTATGTCTGTAAAGTGAATGTCTCGGTCAGGCAGGTTATAACCTGGTCGCTGCGCTGGGCATCTCAGGGTCCGGGAAGTTTTACCTTTGGGAGCAGGACCCAAGCCCCTGTGGGTGCAGACATCTTTAATCGCCTGACCACATCCGTTCAATGTCTGCCTGCGTGATTCAGGCTCTGAAGACAAGACAGTTCACTCATGTGCGCTCCCAAATCCCGTGTGCCCGTCCGTCTGCCGCACACCAATGCCCTCCATACTCAAATCTTTCACGTGGAAGTTCTCCTGTTTAGGAGCCAGATTACCTCATGCACAATCTTAAATCTGTCTCTCCTGGGTCAAACACATCAGGAAAACAAGGAAAACATACTGTAGCTAAATGTTCTATTTTTATCACTCTACATTCCCTAAAGAGAACAGCTGTCAGTGCTATAAATAGCGATTTACCCCCCCCCCCCCATGTGTAAATATGTAAATCAGACTAGTTCACAGTTTATCGGTGTAGTCGTGCTGGCTCAGGTGTTAAATAAGGCAAAGCCCCCTCCTGCGTTCTTGTTGTTAGAGGACGTTTCAGACTTTTTAGCATGTTTGAATTATAAGGCTGAAGGTGGTCTGCACTACAGCTAGTAATTTATTACGTAAGCGTCTTTGACCTACTCTGCTGTGTCTGTTCTTGGGGAGTTGAGAGGAGCAACTCGGGGAGCTGATAAGCCTGCAGCTGATTAGGATGAATAGAATAAATAATTGGATGTGCAAAATAATGGGAGGGATTGGGAAGAACAATGACGCGCAGGGGGAGAGAGGGCACTTCATCTTAAGACGAGCACACAGACAGTGAGCTCAGCCACTACGATCCCACCCATCTCCCAAGGCCATTGTGAAAGAAGAGCTGAGGCTCAGGTGTCATTTGTTTTGCTATGGCCCTCCAAGCGGAACTCGCCTCGTCTCAGGTGACCTTCAGGTGTTTCTCTAAAGAAAGTAATACCCCTTCCCCATGCCGAGATGGGGTCTTAGTGGTAGTATGCTGTATGAACATCTTTGCTATCGTTTCCAAATGTGCTGCATTAAAAAGCTGCAACTACCAGACAAGGCTTGTTTAACAACAAGCAGGCCTGGATGCTGTTTGACACGGTATGTAGGTCCTGCACTGAGATGATCTCAGGTGCTTATTGAGAGCATCGTTAGAAAGAAGAACCGAGTCACCTTCTCACGGAGGTAGAACAGCTGCAAGTACAACATAATTAGTGGCTTTTTTTTGGGTCTGCACCTGTAGCTTTTCCACTGTTCAGACACCTGGTTTCCATTGAATGATCATTTCCACATGTGAGCTTCTCACTGTGGGTTTTTGATCTTTATTGGTGCAGATTTTTAAATTACTTGTACCCTTTCATAAAGGCTGAATCACCCATAATAAATCTGGGCTGTGCAATCTCCAACTTTCAATATCACCTGTTAGACACATATGTTTAAATATATAACAGATGGGTCATTACTATTATTATATACTACGTTACGAGCTGTAGTCTGTTGATATGTTTGATATGATATTCTTCCCTTTGTGTAAAGAAGTGGTATTTTGTGTTTTCACACTTTTTTTTACCACATACTAAATGTCCCCTTCTGGATAATAAAAGTGATTTAAAGAGAACTAAGCTGAGATTAAAAGTGGGATGAGGTCATTGACCTGTCAGGCAATATTGCATAATCTTCTTTCTCTTCATCCTCTATGTCTTCTGTACCCTCACATCAGTGGTTTGTTTATATACTAATAGAAATATGCAGTAAATGAAGAATCACATTTATTAGAATATCTGTCCTCCACTGTCATTTATTCTGATGTAAAACTCCAGCACCATGAGTTACTAAATATATACATATATATTAAAAAGTTATATATGTAGTGAGATGTATATATATATATATATATATATATATATATATATATATATATATATATATATATATATATATATATTATACTATACTATATTAGTTGTAAAGTATAAGTTGTTATCACTCCATCAATGAATTCTATCCTGTCACTCCTGACTACCAGTCTGTGGTCGTCCTTATTTTGTTAAATTCCAATTTATCTGGTTCATTTTAAGGTTTGTTTGTTTTTCTGTCCTCCCTCTAAATTTCTGTCTTGCTGAGAGCCAGCAGCCTGATATTGACAGGCTGTGATATTGATGAGCAAGGCCTTCTAGATTAGACCAAACTGTAAGCGACACATCAAAGGTGAACACACCTACATGAAAGTAGGGTCAGATGTGAAACACTCCAGGCTCATTCTGCAGGAAGGCTGTTACGTCTATAGATGTACTGTGTACGTTAGCGTGTACACACTGATCACTGACGTCATTGTGTTTTTAGCTCTTTTCTTCAGCGTATTTGATTTGGAAAAAAGACAAAGCCGTTAACGTGACTTTCCTCGTTAACTGATGATGCGTACTTTCACGTCAGATGAACAGGGCTACGTGGTCGTGGAGAAAAGCCAGTCATTAAATTTAATTTGAATTGCATATCCTTTGAAATCCATAATCACATCATGTAGAATAATACTAAACCTCTGCTCCACAGGGACATATGAGTATTCAGTAGACACTGTCTTCCATCTAAGTCACACTTTACACACCAGTGACATCTGACAATACTGACGTGACATTCAGGCTGCAAGTTTGAAGTGAAGTTTTCTGTCCTTCTCTTACCTTTTATTCCTACCTGTCCTCCTCCAGGTAGCAGAAGTAAAAGGTGGAATCTGTTCTCACAGTTTTCCTGTTAGCCAAACTGAGACATTCTCTGCAACCACCACCACAGCTGTGCCGTCTTTGTCACTGTAAAACCGTAGAAAACCACTCCACCATCTTCAGCACAAGGCATAGTCCCCCTTTGGATTTCCTGATCTTTGCCTCTCTCTTTTTCAGGAACTGTTGCAAGTGCAGAGGAAATGCAGTTCTGACCAGACTAAATCACACCAGAACCAGCTGCTGCTGCTCAGCCAGTGCAAAACAGGTGTGAAACGTTTAAGGACTATCCTTTTAAAATTCAGCTTGTATCTCCATCTTCTCGGGCAATTTCTTCAAGTGGCCTTCTGCTCGTTCCTCACCTTTACTGCCATGAAGTCTGTCCTTCGCGTTTCCTATAAAACTGTACAATTCTCCCTCACTGCTTATTAACAGAACAGCTCTCTCTATCAATCTTTTGCAATCTGATCTGTGTTCTCTCTCTCTCTTTCTCACTCGCACTATCTCCCTCTGACTATTTCTTGCTTACTCTCTCTCTCTCTCTCTCCCTCTCCCTCTCTCTCCCCCTCCCTCCCTCCGATGGTGTCACAGAAGCTGCCATTTGCAGCCTCACTCCATCCCTCCCTCTCTCTTTTCTCCTCCCGTCCTTTCTTTCTCGCTCCCTCCCTCCCTCCCTTCCACACCATAGCACTACCAGTTGACAGAAACTTGATGTACGGACATATCATTCAGAAAACACGAGCACGGAATCCGCCATAGCATGTGATCGCATGTTAACCCGAAGTAAATAGAAGCTGCATTATGAAGATAAAAATCTTGCAAAATAACTTCTCACTTAAAATTAGCAGCTCACACGTTTCTGAGCCCATCTGCGCTGTTTCACTCTGGGATAAATCCTGTTAATCCAACATTCAACCCCATTTAAGGGGGGATTCATCAATTCTGCGTCATGTAAAGTAATTCAAATCCACCAGGTCTGGGCAGCATCAGGTATCATGTTGACTGTTGCCCCACTGACACGACAAGGGTTAATGTGTCTTCTTGACCTGCGATAGCTTAGTCTTGTAATGAAAGACTATGTGTGAGCGTGTATCCAGATCTCATGCTGCTGGATGCTGTGTCTCAATGTGGAGTGATGCCTTTCACGCTTGTCACCAACAGCCAATTAACAGCAATTGGCCCAAGGCTGTGTGTCTATGAGCCCATGTGCACATGGGTTTATCAGTATTACATATCAACATTACATGTCCGATTTTATGTGTTCTTCAGGTACATTATTTTATTTTAGCTTCTTTAAAATTTAGAGACAATTGTTTTCAGGCTTTATTGTTTTTGTGATCAATGATAACCCTGGTGTTTGCGCAGGAGTATTGTTTTTGTCCATCTCTGTATCTGCTGTATGTAACATTCAGGATCGCTGGCGTTTCTAGAAGGAATCCGTAGCTTTGTCTCTGTTGAGTACATTACTGTTACCCTTGACAGCTTCAAAGTGTGACATTATCCTCAGAGCTGAGTTCCTAGTCCCCTTTTCTCACATCTTTTCAGAGAGCCAGTCATCAGTCAAACGCTAAAAGAGATGACAATTAGAGAGGGAGGGGTCTGAAAGAGTGAGAAGTTTCTAAATACAGCCATACTGGCTCAGCCCCAGCTTTATCACCAATGATTCATCAGTGCAGGAACCCTCTCTTTCTCTCTCTGCGTCTATTCTTTCTCCCTCGCAGCCTCTGATTTCAGACTTCTGAGAATGATTTGCAATAGCCTGTGTGTGATCATCACCAGGCCATTGTGTTTGGCAGAGGACGTCAACTAATGGAGCACAAAGCGTCCCTTTAAAGGTCTGGGTCTGTGTCGGCAACAGGTACCGTACCCGGTCCTGCATAATGTCAGGCTTCTGTGCCGTGGTGCTGCAAGGCTTGGGAACAGTAGATCACAAGGTTCACACATTCAGACTGTAAACCTTGTTATGTAACTGCACCATAATCACAGGTGGCAGCTCACATATCCTTTGCATGTCTGTGTCTAAATGAGAAGGCTTTTCCTCCCAGGGAGATGGGTAAGTTGAATCCACTGCTGCTCCCATGGCTACAGGTAAAACACATTTTCACTTTTTTCAGACCGGCAGAAATGAAGCAAAGCGAGAGGCAGAAGAAGGGAGGGAGGCTGCTGGTCAGCTAGAGGCACGGGCTCTGCTAAGGACAGACAAAGAGTAAATATATATTCGTAAGTACGCAAACGTGTGAATCCACACAACAGACTAACATGGACCTGAAACGGAGAAAAGCAGGCACAGGTACTCAAACTGTCGCTGAGCAGGAAAAGTGGTAGAGCAGTGAACTCTCCCCGCTGGTGTCAGCTGTGAGCAGCAAGGCATCATTTGCATTAATCATATTGAGCCTGAAAATAAACTTTTTTAGAATCTGTCTAATGATAGTGACAGTGGCGTTTCATTTTTTACAGTGATGCTCGCCTAAGGCAGGTGCTGCACAGGGGCTCCGTTGACTTATTGCTGCTGACAGCTCAATCTCGCTCCATCATAATCAAGAAATGTCATTGGAAGGGTTTTGACACAAATTGAAGAACATATGAAATAGATGCTACGTAATGTCTGACACTGAAGTTTATTCATTCTGACTGATTTGAAATTACAGATAGAATTGAACTAAATGAAATAAGCAGGTAACGAAAACATCTCAGCATTTGAAACTGTAGCGATAAGAGATTGGATCTGACTTTTTAATTTATTTCACTCATTAATTACACCTTATTAAAGATGGGCGAATTAGTTCACAATAAAATATTTAGTGAATTACGATCCTCGATGTTGCCATATAGTCGATGGCAACATCTGCCTCGTTACCTGCCATCTTAACATATTGTGAGGAAGCCCAGCAGAGCTCCTGTATGAACTTTCCCCCTCCCTGCCTTCCTGCTCAGCACGTCACTAACCACCCCAATTACATTATTCTCTGCGCCTCCTGTCTGATGCAGCTATTTCAGGCTTACCTGTTCGTTTCGTTTTTTGCAACTTCATTTCTTGTCAGCAGGGATTAAGAATGTGATATGATTGCACTCAGACTGACTGAAATAGTTGTGAAAAGGCCGCCTTGTTCTTGGGCCCAGCTGGTTGTTGTTTGGCTGGAGGAGCATGTACAGTACAGTGTGGCAGGGCTGATTTGCTTTTGTACATGGTGGAAATAAAACCTTCTACTGGCTGCTTAACTCGGACCGATGTCCAGTTTAGGAAAATACCGTTGTAAGCTGTAGGTACGGTATCGAAAAAATATGGTGTTGTTAAATGTTGATATGGAAGCAAAATAAATGTCCCAACAGGTTTTTGCCATAAGTTTTACCAACATCTCTAACAAATGAACACCATGGTAAGACGTTTGACAGCCCCTACTACCCTGTCACAGCCGCAGGAGCACTGATGCTTTTATAAAATGACTCCTACAGCTGCACTTCACGTGTGTCTTCTCCGCCTCACGCTGGGCGGCTGGTGCCACTTTGAGGGCAGGATACAGACAGTGACACATTCACTGCCCTCAACAACCTTAGTCTTATCTAAAGAAATTAGTAAAAGACATGCAACAACCAGGAGTTTGGTAAATTATTATGTGCTCATCCCTTATGGTTTCCTTTTTGTACAATACAAAAAAAGAATGTGTATAATACTTGTTAATATATTTGTAGACCAGCACAAAACATATTTAATAACGGCTGCAATGTGTATTTTTACTGTGTGCTCGAATGATCCAAATCAATGTGGGTGTTTATCACGATAAGTCAAATAATAAATATGCATGTACAGATGTGATTATCAGCTCAAATCACACAATCTCTTCTCTCAAATGTACTTGAATATTCTCTATTGGGAAGTGTTTTCTTGACGAGCCACACTTCAGTCAACAGGGTGGATTTTTGCAGATGTGTCTGTCCTCGTGGTGATGAGTGACAGTGTGTGTGTGTGTGTGTGTGCGCGCCTCGTTAGACACACGCCATAGAGACAGACAAAGACGTTTAGTTACTTTCCGGTGGTGTGATGGATGATGATGATGGAAAATGATTCCCTTGTTCACTGCTTGTATCTTCAGAGCTTTTTTCATTATCTGTGGGGGGGCGGTGGCTGTGGTTCACCGTGCCTTCGCTTTGACAAGACGCAGAGAAAAGCTCCTGTCTGTCTTTCCACTGATACGCAGGGGGTGAGTAAAGTAATCGGCTCAGGATCCCGTATCCTCGCAGCCGCCTCTCCCTCCGCTGACCTTGACCCCAACGTGTGCTGACACACCGCTGCTGTAGTGATCAAACACTCTCATCCGGTTCAGCATTGTAGAAAACGGGTTAACAGTTTCTGAAAGTCACATTGAGCTACTACTAAATGGGTTTGGACGAAAATGTGACCACACACCTCGTCTTCCCTCTATTTGTGCCACTGTGTCGTTTCACTGTAGCAGATGTTGTCACTCATGGCACAAATTAAACCTCTGCTGAACTGATTATGTCTCCAAGCAGTCCTGGACTCTGTCTCCGTGTCTGTAGTTTACATATTTTTAGAGCTGATTTCACACATAAAAAACACCTCATTTATTTTCTGCGGGCATGGCCACATGCATGAAGGGCTGCTTTGTCACTCATCCAGTGAAAGACTAATGGAGGGTGTTATCATTATAAATAAATCACTGTATGACAAAAAGTAGGTGAACGTCTGTACAAGGATGACATGAAGTCCTTGTAAAACTGTTTATATTCTTTAAAGTCCTTTAAACTACTTGCAAATGGCAGAACGGGGACAGAGAGAGCTGCTAAGAATGCACATCAACTGATCTGATCAACAGTGTGGTTACATAGTTAGGGAGAGTTAGTCACAACTTGCCCACAGAGCAATAGACAAAACAAAGCGGGACCAGGCTACGAACCAGGTCACACCTAGAGGAGCGACATTGACCTTGTCTCTTACATAAACCGAAGGTTAATTAAAGCCCGTGTGCATTGTCTGAAACCATCGACGTAGAATATTCCCTGTACTTGTTTTCATCCTTTTCTGGTGTGGGTGTGAGTACATCTGTGTTAGAACTCGTTGTGTTGCTTTGTACTTGTTTCATGGTTGTATGTACGTGCGGACAGGAGAGTGTGCGCGTGGAGCTATTTGTAGCAGGTCTGGCTCTCTGGGAACCCATCCTCCATCTGTCGATTCCACACACAGTAAGTCCTAATTTTACCCTAAATGTACCAGGAGCTGACCCTTTTTCTCTGCGGTATCATAGACCCCATTATTTCCAAGCACCACTGTCTAATCCTTGCTCTCTCACTGTCTGATTACCTCCGTCATACACACTCATACGTCTCTTTACTTTCTCTGTCCTCTGTGATGAGGCGGAGTCACTGTCAGGCCGACACACACTCATCTATCATGTCACTAGAATATAACAAACAGCAAAGAGCTTTTGGAAGTCAGAGATGAATCACGTGGTTTAAACGCCATGTAACACTGGAGTTTGGACGATGGTAGACAAATGTGTTGACTGGCCTGTGGCCTTGGAAGAATGAATTAACCAGTGGGGCATATGGTGGTTTTGTGCAGGCATATGGTGAGATGCCACTTGCCCCTTTACCTTGGGGCCTTTTTGGAAAGATCCGCAAGATGCCATTCATACGACTGAGCTAGGAAGTTTTACTGTCCTCATGAGAGCAGGGGTAAATAGGACATGCCAACACTATGGGTATACAGCATTTACAGCGTACCAGAGGTTTAAAACTTTGAGTCCTTGGAATGGAAGTGGTCCTGACTAGCTTTTATTTATATGGATATGAAATGAAAGGTAAATATGAAGAGACATACAAATTACTTGCATGTTTGTGTATATTTGCTTTGCCTTCACAATAAATTGGACGCCTTTTAAAAGCGTTTAAAAATGGCACCCACTCAACTCAAACAATTGTGTGGGAATGGCAAATCAATTTATAACCGTATCATGTGGTATAGAACATCTTTGACATTAATATACAAAACTCAGACTCTGCACGTCTCTATAAAAATACACCCCTGTGTAGGCATAGCCGTATTATTCGTTCGCAGTACTGGACTTTTCCAGGTTGGGTCCAGTGTTGCGAGGCAGGAGCTGATAGCAAGGTCATAGCAGTGCTGTTGCGTCAGCTTTATTCTCCACTGAGGCTTTACACTAATTCACTGCATCCGATCCTGCAGCAAGGCGCTCAATGGCCCCGCTCACCGGCTCCAAAGGCCAAACATTTGTGCCATTGTTCCCTTGAGAGGGGCCGGATTTAAAGGGATGGCCGGGAAAGAGAAGGATGTTCAGCATATTTTTTTGGACCACTACTGTTTTCATGGATGAACATAGCGAGAACTATTGTCAGTTGTTAGTGAAATTCTAATAGTGAGATGTGTGAACCACACGTCCGTGTGTGTGTGTGTGTGTGTGTGTGTGTGTGTGTGTGTGTGTGTGTGTGTGTGTGTGTGTTTGGGTGTCACAGAACCTACGTAACCCAGTGGGATCCACTTTAGCTCTGTGTGCGATTAAGCCTTTTGAGTTACTGTCCCTCTTTAACAGCACTCACCGTGGGCGTGTGGATGAGAAGTGAGAAATAGACTGTGTGAAATTATTAAAAGTCAGCCCTCATTTTAGTTCTGGGAATCACATAAGTCCAGCAGGTGCATTAATATCAGTCAATCATCTTGAACAACTAGACTGTGGATGCAGATTTAATTAGAACTACAGTAGTGCCTAGTAATTATATATAATATGTAATAAACATTACATTATTAAGAGTGATGCATTTATTTACAGCTGTCATTTATGAGATGTCAGAGATGAAACCATAAACAGACGCAGCTTCCGGTATGGACGCTCTTACTTAACTTAACTTATATGACCTTTAATGTGTCGAATCCTTCGGCATTAAAGCCTAAAGCTACGCAATCATAGCGTCCAAGCCAGTAGACAGTGGGACGGGGCGCTCTCATTACAGCGTCGAGCCTCCTGGGTGAGCCCTCATGTCACCATTGGGTTCACAGCCTGAGCAACATGAAAGGTGAGGTGCAAAGCGGCAGTCACCACTCTTCTCTGTTACACGGATGGAAAGAGGCTTTTATTTACTCAACAATACACACGTCAGTAAGGCTGGGCACAGCAAACACCCTCTGGGTTTTTATCTCACCTGTAACTCCAGCTCACCTCAGCTAAACTCATCTTTGTTGCATTCCTGACACTACAGCTTGTTCGTGATATATAAATACATATATGTATGTACACACTTGTCACTCTAAGTAGTTAGAAGCGTGTTGTAAATGTATCTTAGCATCATAGCTCAACCTCTCAGCAGCTGGAAATGATCCTCTAATAACTATAATTGTCTGGTGAGGTGTCATGGAGGAGCCACCGTGCCTCATCCCTGGCCTCCGACTGTCCTCTGAGCATCATCACCTTGCCTGCTTATCGCCTCTAACCACTCGGTCCTCTTGGATTGTGTTTCACCCGCCTGCCCTCACAACCCCACACGGAGGGTTTCTGGATTTCTGCATGTGCATGAGACCATCTGCTTTTATTAAGCCTTCATTCCTGGAAGCGTTGGTATGATAGTAATGTTTACTAATAGCATATTAATCACAGTAGGTTTAGTAGAGACTTCATTTAATGAAACGTTCCATTCAAGAATCACAGAAGTTCTACCTTTAGGCTGTGCTCCTCAATATTTTGCAATTTAAGAGCAGCTAACAGGCTCATTGGTTATTGATTATGTCCTTGCACACTGGGAATAGAAGGGAAACAAGCTATCCATCAATTATAAAGGCATTAATCAGTCCAAACCTTAATCAATCACTAAATCAATGTGAGTGAGCCCTGTCATGGTTGTAATGTATGGAGGTCAACACAAAAGAGGCTTTACAGGTGCATTACATAGCAACCACAGTTTTCAAACCGAGGCGTTTATTTTTTATCATCTTTCTTCTTCATCACCTGTAACTGCTTATAGTTGCTCGTTCTCATTTTGCGCCACCTGTTGTTTTATTTGGCTGCTCTCTACACGAGCTTTTGCCCAAAGACGCAGAATTGCAGCACCACGGTGAAATTCCAGGCAGAAAGTGTCAATTAAACCTTTAAACCACAGAGACGGTTCCAACCAAGTCAGCACAGCTTGGGAGGAAGAACCCATAGTGTACGTGGCTGTCAGCCTGGCTTAATGTACAGGCTGTGCTGAGCTGGTGTCACTGTGGCTCTTAAGACGAGGCACCAGCAGAGCGTTGACACTCCCAGGGTACGCAACCTTTCCCAACTGTCATCCTGGTCTGCTCTCTCCACTGGACATAGCAGGAGTAATAATTTATTGGTCTTTTTATATAAAGCTGTGTGTTAGACCAACCAGGCAGCTTCTCCAATACTAAGCTTTTTGTTATCATTTATATAATTCAATGGTTTTGCTTCTTCTCCACTTTACCTTGCGTTTGCACGTTTACTAGAAACCCTGTGTGACTGGCTGCATCCTTCCACGTCTACAGGAGGTGGAGAGAGTAATTAAATAGCGAGAGATCCATCCGTTGGGAAGAGCTGAGCGTAGCAACAACAGCGTATCTCAACACAAAATGTGCGTGTTTGCAGTGTCTCATGGTCTCAGGCGACCGCAGGGGAGAGTAGCTGCTCTCGTTCATTCATTTTGAGGAGCAATGTTTGATGGATCTGAACAGTCGTTGGATGAAGTGATGAAACGTTTTGTGCAGCTACTCATGGTACCAGAGGATGACACTGCAGAGTCGACTGGTTCTCTGCTTTACTTAGTCCTTCTTGTTTTCATCATGTCGTTTTGACAGATACCGTCTGGGGCAGATGAATTTCATTTTCGTTATCTTTCAGATACCTTTTTTTCTCTGAGTGCTCAAATTCTATTACAAGTGTTGGCACCTATTTAGTAATAAAGTATATGCTTCTCAGAGGATAGAAACTAAAGTGACTCCCTGTCTTTTCCCCCAATCTAAGCCCACCACCATCATAAACATATTTACAATCCATTAACATCAAGTCTCAACTGTAGTTTGCTAATTAACACAATACCTTGCTAACACACTAACATGGTAAACAAGACTGTGAGTGGCATGAGTTCAGGGTTTCTGACTGTAGCAGAGTAAGAAGTATTCATTTCTCTCCGTAAAGCTATTTTCAGTCATAATAATCAGAGATACATTTTTTGTCTGTTTTCCTCGTGGCCTTTTCTACAGTCTAATCAACTCCTGGGTAATTGGAGCGGTGTTAAGATGATCCGCAGGAGGCGGGCGTCAGCTCTAATCACACACAAATGTGAGCTGCAGCGCTCTGGCAATTATTACTTCAACACTGGTACCGGTGGCTCCAGTAGAACAGCATCCATAGGGCGTAGTGTGAACAGATACAACGCAGAAGGGCTTTCAGTCCTGCGTTCTAGCAATTCTTCCTCATAACACAATTGAATTATATACGAAATAAACTTAATCTTGTGTCTATTTCCTGTTAGTTTCATGCCCCTCACACTCTCAGCATCTTCCTGTTTGTCTAGTGATTTAAAACCTCAAACCAGTGACACTGTTTCAAGCAGCTTCAGGCGTCTGCCACTGGTTAAATAAGATCTTTCACGAGCTTTTGGCTTCATTTGGCAGGAATCCGCTGTTAGCAAGCTTCGCTTCTGCTGGGCGCTCAACCAATTTCTCTTGACTGTCAAAGACAGATGTTTCCTTCCTTTTCTGAAACTCCAAAATGTGGCGTCGCTTTGTGCTTGTTCCCGTATTGCCCCTGAGGAATGATAAAGTGCTCTGTGCTTTTTCAGACCTCAGCACTGCTGAGCCTGCGACTGTCCTGCAGAGAAAACGCCGTACTGTCAAAGAAGTACAACGGTTAGTGAGGGTCACTCACTGCCCTCTGAAAACAGCTACTCTTTACGCTTTTTCGATTTAAATATTACAGCCAAGCAGGAATAAAAATAGGGAATTAGAGCAACAACAGCAATAACATGTAGTAGAAGATTAAACTAAGAACCAAGCAAAGAAACCTGTTCCCAGGTAAATACCCACAGTCTCTCTTGTTCTTTTTTGTTTTGCAGACTGCTCACATTCATCTGCTTTTTGACGCCTGCTGTCTTTTATGGAGGCTGTTTATCTCAGCCAGCAGCTAAATGCAGTTTCAGCCAGACGTCTAATTGAAATGCATGTAAATCTGGGAACAGTCTCTATAACACTGATGATGCATTTCTGTCTGGGTGTCGTAAAAAGGGCAGTTCATTCGTATGTCACAGAAAGATTTATAATCCAACATGAATATATTTAAACAATACTTACTTACTAATACGTTGTATGATTGTTTCCTTTCTGCTGATCTGATTCTGCTGAGTTTGCGTAATCCGGTATTTTTGTTATCACCAATGTCTTCTGCCATTTTGACAACAGTGACCTTCAGGAGGACAGCTGAGAGGCCGTTTTAAGAGTTATGTGAAGTGACAGAAAGGATCCTCACTGACCTGCCCACACTGACATCAAGTACAAAAGCTACCAGTGCATTGGGCACATAAATGACTGTTCAGTAAGAAGCGTCTGTGACTCACACAACAAGCCATTTATGATTGGATGCTGCATCCTGTGGAAAAATGCAGTATTTAGCAGTGCGATGTGGAAAAGCCATGCACCTTATGTCGCCTGGGGATTTCATTTTACACTGTCCCAACACTTTGGAAGGACACTGTGTGTGTTATGATACTATAACATGGCATCATACATGCAGAACCATTTCATAAAGTTAATCTACACAATGTAACATAGCTGTAATGAAGATGCTTCTGATTCTAAACCAGATTTTGGACCAATGAATGTTACTCTTCCTACTCGCGGTGAGTGTTTTCTCAACCACGCTCTCTTTGTCTGCTCTCACAGCGCCATGCAATCACACTCAAAATGAATCATCTGCCACTCTTGGTGCATTGTTTCTGACCAGGTTACCTGCTGCACCGGCACCAGTCCCACACCAACCCAAACGCTGCCCAAACCTCATCTCGATTGCCCTCCACTCTGTTCTGTTTATAATGGACTCATCCACTGCTGAGGAGCAGAAAATGAGTTTCCCATCTCTGACTGAAAAGACACAACACACAGGAATGACAGTACAGCGTGAATAGCTTGTGTTTACGTAACACCCAAAAAGACAAAGCTAACAAGCCGTGGACGTGAATGTGTTTCTGCAGAATGACTAATGACTGTCTAATGCTTCCTCTACCGTTGAGTTCAAAGTGGATGGATTAATTAAAACTCCTTGAAACATACATGGCAAATGATTACATTACTAATATGTAATTATAAACCTACAGTAAATATCCTAATATAAATTTGTGGTTTGAGCCACGGATGATTCATTATTATTATTATTTATTGCTCTGTATAGAAATGCGACTGATAGAGCCAATGCTATTTAGTTGGCTTACTCTCTAAAATTAGAGGAGCACTGCCTTATCCCTCGTAACAAGGCACACGTAAAAGCATGTGCAGCATCACACAGCATCACACGTCAAGACCTGTGATTATTAATTTTCACTTTCGGTTGACACTTGGGGGGGAAGAAGCATGACAGGTTAGCAGGATCCGCAGCACTGAGCACACGCGCAGGAAGGAGAGCGGCTCTGAACGTTTCCGCTGGATTTGTGCGTCTCGTGTCGTGCTCTCGTCATTCACTGAAGGAGATTCCAGTGACTTCAATGACCGTGACACGCTGGTCTCCTGAAACCCGGCACCTGTCCTCGCCTACAACCAGTCAGCCTCTTTTGTCACTTTCCCCACATGACTGTGCACACTCTACTACACGTACGTATGCATGCATAATAGGACGACCTCTCACGTTGCTGGAAGCTGTTCCCACCCACTGTACCGTTCCACCAATTACAAAGAGGAAGGTTGTGTGTCCGGCCATGGCTGCCAGTGGTCCTGGTGCTCTTGCGTCCCCGCAGCCGGCTGTCTGGCAGGCTAACTCTTTTTCCATTTTGGCTTGATGAGGCTGGTGCTGGCTGAGCCTTTCAGTAAAGCGGTCTACTCACTTTCACTGCACCGCGCTCAGACACCCTGCCCCCCCAAGGAGCCACAACTGTGCTCCATCCAGCAAAGATGTAAACTAAGCTAACGCAACACCATCACACGCTCCTCCATTATTCATCTGCCTCCTTTAATGAGTTTTCCATCCGCCTTTATGCATCTGTTACAATGAGAGAAACTATTATTGTGTTTAATCGCTTTAATTTCATTGCCTCACGTATATTCTCTCCTCCATCGCCTGCTTCTCTATGCATAAAGGAGAAAGAACGAGCAGATTGAACGAGTGAATAATGAGTCTTTAGAGGACAGGAGCCACTGCACAATATAGTGTTTTATGTCTCTCACATTTAAAATTACATCTCAAAATGAGTTTTATTCAGTTGCTTAGTTTACACAAACGAAGGATCAAATTATGACTGAAGAAGTATTTGATAATCTTTTGCCTTAGGCTAAGCTTTCGCCGTCGTGCCAGGCCAGAACGTCGCGTGTCAGCCACACACATAATATGCTTGTTTACATACCGTGATCATGAAAAGGAGGGCAGCTAAATATTTGATGCCTTCTTCCAATTACTCAGGGAACAGCCACCCTGTGACCCAACACTGGAGTCGGACCTCAGCGCACAGAGTTGTTGTTAAACACCTCTACGGAGCTGGCTCGCGTTTGTGGGCACACTCTGGTTGGCGAATAACATGAAGCAGTCTCTGGCTTTGTGTTCTCTGTCTGTACTGGATGCAGTAAAGACTCTCAGCAACTAGTGGTCCTCACTTAGTTCATTACCCCCCCCCCCATCCCTTGACCCTCATCACTCTTTGACACACTTCCTGTTTGGAGTCTTGCGTTAACACTCGCCTGTGCTCTCCTTAGTTGCTACACTGCTTGAGTCAACCCACGCCCACCTCAGTCCTCCTCCTCTAATCTTGGAGTAGCTGCCGTGTGAACTGAGACAATGTGCAGCGTACAGTCCAAACAAAGGCAGACAAAAAGACAAAGACTGAGTGGGACGGAGTGAGCAAGAGAGCTGGAGATGAAACAAATGTCTGAGGCAACATGTAAGGGCAATTAAGTGCTTAGTCATGAAAGAACGCCTCAGCCTTTTATTGCCTGTATTGTTTTGATCCAAATATAACACTTAACATGAATCAAGTCATTGTCTGATATGTTGTTGTTTGCCACTTCTCACTGATCATTGCCCCTTTATATGGGTAGAGAATATTTAGGGACAGAAATTATCCAATGGCCGAACAATTGCAACAAGTCACACTGACATATATTCACATGTCAGAGGCTTCATGAACCTTTTAAGTGAATAAACGCTTGAATGGTGATGACTGGCCATATTCATATTCATTTCTGCTACTCTTTGCCTTCTTTGTGTGTTTTGACTGCACTGTAAAATGAAAACAAGCTTGATATTTATTTAATGATGGTAAAAGTGCTGTGAGGGAAATGGTGGACAACACGATCGGCACCAACGCATTAGGGCCAGTTGACTGAGTAAGACGAGGAGCTGGATTTCCCATTTACGAGTGTCTAATTACCTCATTGTAGCTCCTGAAGTCCATTGACATCTAACTCTGCATTCTTTTTTACCCTGCCCCTTTTTCCTTCTGCCACTGTTTCTTTCACCATGTTTCCCCCAGGGTCTCTCCGAAACCCCTAAATAATGCACAGCGTGTGAAGGGCTTAAAGGGGCTGCATGATGGATAGCTCTTCTTTTTCTGGAGCTGTTGTATTCTTCTAGTGCTGAAGGTTATTTATCATTTTCATAATGACACTGCTCTCAGGTGAATCTCTGAATATCTATATTTATGCCAGACTACCCTTACAGAAGAACCACTTTTTTTTCCATGATCTAGTTTTTTAGCTCATGACATCAGAGCAAATCTGGGACACACGCCTGCTTTAAGACTTTTATTTTCACCTGGAATGGTTTTACAAGGAATTCACAGCCTTGATAAGAGTTAAGTTGTTATACATAATAAAGTCTTGGGGAGTGTTGTTGTGGCACATTCCTTAAAAATTAATGAGTGTTTAATATGAGCAGATTTGATCCAAATCCATATTGTTGGAATTATGGTGATTTTTTTTCTCCTCTAATAACCAACAGCATAAGCAGCTGAGTTACAGTTCACAACCTCACATTTTACATTCAAATAAACAGCAGATTTCTCCATAATATTTAACAACCAGTCCACCATCTGTGCTGTAAACAGTCTTTCACCTCTTATTACAGAAGTAGACGACAGCGTGTGTAAAGTAACATACATCTGCTCATATCCTTCACATGCTCTGGGAGAACTGTATCACGTCTAACAGCCAGGTAGTTGTTTTAGACATCCAACATGTAAATGACTTCCTGTCTTCAAGGAATAATGGCTGTGTCAAAGGTCAACAGATATTGTGTAATGAAAATGCACATTGCACTTTATCTACCAGGACATTTGCACCAGTACAGTAGAAATGTGAATGCATGAAATATAATCCAAGGAAGATTTAAAGACTAGAGCAGTCATTGTTAAACATGAACGCATAGAGTAAGTCACTACATGGTGAAACAGTCCTCTGCCTCTGCCCCCCCTCCTTCCCATCAGTGGTCAATTATAGAGAGGGCAGTCATTTATCACTGAGTCAATGTGGTCTCCAGGGAGATAACAGCGAGAGCAGCAACAACCAAGCGTATTTACTGTGCATCAAACAATTATTGAAACGGTAATGAATGTCACCCAGTCCTCGCATCACCAAACAGAAGATGCATCTATTGTGAAGAGGTGGACGTCCGTAATCTCTGCAGTTTGGATCATAAAGTTGTACGCGTAGTTCACTGGCTGAGTGTTTTGACTCCTGATAAAGACCCATCTCTGTTACGGAGCACTGAGTTTGTGTTATATGCAATGTCACCTGAAAGATTCAGCCACAAATGTCTGTGTTCTGCTGACAGCGGTGAAGTTGGGTCATGGTTCTGTTGAGTGAACTTGCTGAACTAATATGTTTGAGGGACGAGCACTAAGTTTGGGGTGACCCCTGCTGGCTAAAGAATGTCGATATTTCTGTATTCCCATGTTCAATCTTTGTCCTCTTTCACTCTCTCCCATCACACACTAGTGCCTAGAGTTAAATACTATCCACACTAGTAAATAAAAGAGCCGTGGTTGGGAGATAATGGGCCCCATAAGTGATGGGCCCCTTTGCTTTTGGATTGGTCCGTTTTTGTGCTTTGTAAATTTATAGTTTTAAGTTTTAATCATAAGCCATTTTGTACATTTTTGAGGTTGCATCAATCTTGAGTTTTAAAACTGGAGAAAATATGAAAACTAACTTGTCCACTGACCTCTCAGGCCTGTGCGCTTGTGCCTGGTGAGCCCATCCAGTTATCCATCCGTGAGTACAGTAGATGTACCTTTCTAGATAACCTAGTTTCACTTCCTGGTGTTGCAGGAACACGCTCTTTCCACTGTGTCTCCTTGTCTGACCACTTGTCATTCAGGAGATCACTTTCGCCTTGAGGATTCCTTTACCAACCTCATTTTCTTCACTGTTTCTCATTAGGTCAAGTGGCAGTGATCCGTCAAGACACTGCTGAAGACACTAAAGTCTGACGCCTGAGGCACGAGTCTGGTGCGTCAGACCCTGGACTGACCTCACCTCATAAAACATGCAGACTTTCCTCCACTCTGCGTTCACTGGGCTCCATCATGTGACAAAGTACCTGAAAAAGTGCGGGAACAGTGGCGAGTGTGTTTATCAAGGTGACCTAGTCAAGAGAAGGATGTTAAAACTATTTGATAAAGCCACCATAACAAGCTTTCAGGTGTGACGTACAGAGAACATCACTGAGCAGCTAAGCATGCACACTGAGATAATCAGCAGCGTTTGTTGACTTGCAGTTTTAATTTTCCAATAGCTAATGAAAAGTGGAGCAGAACAGAATACAACGGCCACAGTGGAATTTCTGGTACATTTGAGTCGTAGTCTTTGCAGACGCAGCAACATTACACATAAAAACAAAAAAATACACACGTGTGTGGTTTGCATAAGATGAGACAGCTGTTCTTATTTCTAACTGAAGAAGTGACAAAATACTGTCTGTTCTGAAGGAACATTAGTCACTGACCCAACCTGCAAGTCATGTCATCTTATCAATAACTGAATAAATCAGCAAGTTGATAAAAGCTTATTACTGCTCTCACCAAAACTAAAAGCAATGCACCAACCAAGCTGGACTATTACAAGTATAGTGGCCTTATTATGGTCAGTAGAAATATCATACACAAGTCTCATAAAACTATTTATTATTCAGCTCCAGAAATGAGGGTGCACATAATAACATGCAGAGTCTATTATGATAAATATGACTGAATGTATGGATTTGAAGTGAGCATAATAAGATTGGTTTGATGCACAAAGAGTGATGCAGGTCTTTAAATAGCTTTCTCCAAGTGATAAGCATGTTAGACGCTTTAGAAACTAGTTCTGGTTTTTGTTATTGCTGAGGATCAGATCTGTTACATGTACAGCAACTATTTCTTTTCATGTACACATAAATAAATAACTTGATGTGTTTTTATTACAGATGACCACACCTTCCTTACAAGAAGACAGCTGAACTCGTGTTTATGCAGTTCTCAGTAAAAATTGACAAAAGAAAAACTAGATTTTCGACGGATGTTCTTGCATCTTTTAACATCTCATCCTGTGAGATGAGCCAGTACAGTAACTGCACTCTGGTTTCCTGTCCTTGGCAACTTAAACCCCTGGGGAGGATAGGAGAAATTGAGCATCAGGTCTCATCATGTGACTGTAAGTAAATTGGCTTGGCCTGCTTCCTCAGGCGCTGCTGTGCTTTCAGTTTCCTGCCCTTCTGAGTCGCCAGCCCCATTGGTGGTAGATAGGTCTACGGGAATATTCAGACACTAAAGTAACTAAATGCACATCATAAAATGCATCTTTATACACACACACAAACAGAAACATTTATTTGGTAAGTGATAACTTACTGCTCTAGGAAACGGGTTTCTGTAATGTAGACCTGGAAAGATAATGAAATTGTATAACTGAGTTGGTATATCAATGGACTTTTTCATGCTTATTCCTTTGGGGTATTAAAATGTTTACAATAAATGCATATAATATAAAAACTGTATGTAAAAACTTTATACCTAAAGATTAACTAATCTTTTAGTATACACAGGCTAATAAGGATAATCCTGCTCTTGCTGATGGCTCTGCATTGGATTTTGTTTTCTTCTGTTAAACCATTCAAAGCATTGGTGAGAGTTGGTTCCTCTGCTAAGTCATGCAGCAACACTGAAGACCTCCAGATGAACTTCCCCTTGAACTTGCATGTACCTACTGTACATGTACCGCGCTACATTCTGAGAGTTTTACATAATCAGACAACTGAAACCATTATAGAGTTAGATGGAAATTATATTTTCTCATACAACTTAATGATGTTTTGTGTTTAATTTATTCAATCCAGGCCACAATAAGCACTTGAGAAGTTTAGCAAAGACCAAATATTGGATAACGGATAATGGAAAACATGGATAAAATAAAATAATACTACTTGAAACCGTTCTTGTGGCATTATGTCTCCAGAGAACAGAGGAGTCCACACTTACCTATTTCTATCCTTGCTTCACATTCCTCTATGCACTTCTTTATTGCTTCTTGATCTGTAAGCTGGAAAGAAGAACACGATTAGCCAATTAAACACTAACTATTCTAATTAGTTGAACTATGTTGAGGTTCACACCTTCTGGTTTTGTCTGAACAGATTTCGGGCCTCCTGAAGTATATACTTTCTCTCAGTCTCTGTGGCACTTGTAACGCCACTCTGCGCCTGCCAGGTCCGAGCAACGCGGAAAACCCGCATGTACAGCGACAACACTGTCCTGCGAGTGGAGGCCGTCATCTGAGACAGAGGTGAGACAACGAGAGCCTGCAAAATAGATGGAATCAGGCTTGACAACAGAACAAGCCTCAGCTGTACTAGTGTATTAGTCTATTTCTCCAGCTGCTCAGTTCCTTCGTCATTTATGGAGACTGGAAAAAACGCACCTCAAATATGCCCCTTCTAGACATATTTCAGGTTAGATGCGCATAACACGACTGATTAGTAGTAATGTAAATTCATACACGTGTGGAATTACATGTAACCTGTGAATCCAAGATGTTGTAACTCAACACTAGATGTCACCAAACCAACACAATAACTACTTAATATATTTGTGTATTAGATAAACTGCATTTTTATTTTGTGCTGAGGTTGAAAGACTTGTATGAACAGTACAATTAACGCAATTTATTTCCAAATATAGCTGGGCTCCATTCTTACTTTAAGACATGATGCGAACAGAGTTATCCTTGTGTAACAGCTCTGTGTCTGATGTTAAGATCGCAGTTAAACTATGAGCGGAATGGGCTCATTCGTGTACAGCACAGACTCACATCGACACTGAGGTTTTGCAATTTGCCGCAACAAACGCTCACCTACCGAACGAGTGCGAAGATCAAGCAGCCAAAACACGCGTCGCACGATGATGACGTGTCATCGACTGGTTTTACGACATGCGAAGATTTAAAAGAGGAAACTGAAAAGCACAATTGTTGTCTTACTACTTTTAATAGTATAGAAAGTTGGAGCGAATTTGCATTACGCTAACATTTCTACATTTTACTACAGACCAAGTTTAAGCCATTTTACTTTTCACGTATTTTGTAGTCCTCAATACAATTTTCTCAGGGATCTATTAAAACACACACTCGGTTCCAGGTTACAACAACTTACATGAGGCTGTTCTTTAGCCCTTAAATCTCATCCGCCTATTAAAATAAAAAGGCGTATATTATATTAGTATCGCCAAAGGGAGATCAGCTGTTGGTTGGTTGTACTCAGGGAGGAAGTGATGCAGGAAAATGCCCAATAATGTAGCTACACTCAATGACTAAAAGGGGAAGCACAAAGAAACTGGCTGATTTAGTCCGAGGTGGTCTTTTAACTGATTCCAGACAGCGACTATAATTGAAAGTGGATTAAGAAAAGCACGCGTTGCCACATTTTTACTTCTGTTTTCTAAAAGCGGTACGAATGGAAATGTTCACGAGGAAGTTTTAGTCATCTGCCAGCTAGTTAGCTAGCAATCTGAGTTAACGCGACGAGTTTCTCTCAGTTGGCTTATAGTCGTAAACCCCGCGTTGCCAGCGTATTAACAACTTAATTTGGACTGGTATTCCTGAAGGGATGCGCATCCAGTTCCGCACAGGAGACGCTTCCACGCAGGTAAGTTTCCTGACGGGAACAACTAAAGTATTTCTCGGTGTCTAACCGAGAGACCTAGCTTAGCTGGTAGCTAGCTAACTTTTAGTAAACCGTGCTGATGCTAGCTAGCAATGACGACGTCGTCGCCAGGGCCAGACAGTTTTGATTTAAATGCTATTGATTTGCAGGGAAACGAAAAGTAACACGTAGATTATTGAATATCTAAAATTGTACAATGTAGCTAAGTGGCAATCAAAGCGCTACTGACATTTTGGAGTGATGTGCCAGGGCTGTTTAGCTCAGATGATCTGTTTATTCTAGCCACTTGTCAAAGAATAAAACTTGTTTAAATATAACGGTACTGTTAGCAGAGCTTAGTTAGCTGTCAGCTTTCTAACGATGTTGTGCAGTGTTTGTTGACAACAGTATCGCAACAGATCACACGTTGGTATTGCAGCTCAGTTTTTTCAGATCAGATCAGGACTAACAAGGTGCTAGTTACACTAAGGGCTGGACATCCAGACCTTTGTTAATATGATCAGGTTAGTGTCATGTTGTGGACAGACATTACACGTTTAAATGAATAAGTACTCCTTTAGATGTCTGTCAGGGCTTAGTAGTAGCTGAAGTGGAGCGGACTTGAGAGAGATTTGTCTCTACATGCCCCACGATCAGCGCCACGATCAGCCCCACAGTCCATTGGCTCCAATGTCCAACATAAGATTTCTTCGTTACTGTGAGACAAACGTTGCTTTCACTGAAGAGGAAGAGGTTTCAAAAGTAATTGATTTCACAACAGAGCTCCTTAGCTGAGGGCTTCCTCTGCGGACACCCAACTTTAGAGATTTAAAGCCCCCCACACAGACGCGTATAAGCCCTGCTTAAATCCTCAGCACATTTTCAGTGTCCATACTATGAACCTTTGTAAATATCCTTTGGTAATTCAATAATCCTTGAATAAAGCAAATCGACAAAAATAGTTCTAGAGGTTGGGGAATGATGCAGATCACTTTCTGCTTATGATGGCAAGATATTATGTCTTTTCAGCATTGCGGATGTCAAGGTCACAGTGATGGAGCAGAGTAGAAAGACACTCCGACACCTCACCAGTGTCTGAGAGACAGTGAGTAGTACCCCAGCCCACTCATTTATCTCTTATCAGATGCTTGATCAACACATAATGTGTGTATCAAAGGTGATTATTTGCACCAACATGTAAACATGAAATCAGCTTATTTTAAGTAACAGACTAAAGGGATTAGGTGTTGGTGGCAAAACCTCAGTTTACATTCAGTAAATTCAGTACATTCCTCTGTATTCATTAATCATTCTTAACTGTAAGTGCTGGTGCACTCTTTTGAAAGACTTTAGCACAGGCAACCTGTGCTAAAGTCAAACCTGCCCTTCTTTTTACATTTTGTATATGTATGCATGTGTATAAGCTGTATGTATACATATAGACTGTTGTTTTCTCTGGTCATACCTTTTTAGGGTTTTTGAGTCTGACCGTGCACAACCTGGACTGTGGTGTATTTGACACAGGTACCTTTCTTTAATGATGCAACGTTCTAAAATTCATGGCGTTTTTTTTTTTTAATTAAGGTCCACAGAAATGTGGGTTGCGACTATTATTTTTGTGAAAGATGATCTCATTTTAAAGTTATGCCTTTATTATAAAATATTTTCTTCTTTTATTTTTACATTAGGCTTGAGGGTATGTTGAGACGTCTCGCAAGGCCAAAGCAGAGGCGTCTAGGTGGTTCAGACGGGGACTGAAGGTGTGGAGGAAAGACAGTCGAGGGACCAGGGAGGAAGCATGGGTCAGTGTGTCACCAAGTGTAAGAATCCAACGTCCTCACTCGGAAGTAAGAGTGGAGACAAGTCCCACCCCAAGAAAAGTGGCGGTGCTGGTGGGGGTCACAAGGAAGAGCCCAGTGCTCCGTGTAGCAAAGTCTCAAGTAAGCTGTCAAATGGCACAAAGGCGTTGGAGGTTACAGTGGAGTCGCCCATCATCCCTGCAGTGACTGGGGAGTTGCGCAAAGATGAGTCTTTGGATGGTGATGGGTTGTCAATGCTGCGCATTGAGGAGCTGTTTAGCTGCTATAAAGATGAACAGGAAGATGCCATCTTGGAGGAAGGCATGGAGAAGTTTTGCGATGACCTCTGTGTGGACCCAGCAGAGTTTCGTGTGCTTGTTCTTGCGTGGAAGTTTCAGGCAGCCACCATGTGCAAGTTTACAAGGTAAGGTGGCGTTTGGAAGAATGAGCATAGTTGTATTTAGTAGTGTTTGCTTAGCAGGATAAACTAGCGTGACTGCTGCATGTTAATCGCTGGTTGAGTAGAGGAGCACATACTACTGTAAATGAACAAAATGTTTAAGACAAAGTCAAGACATATGCCAAATATCACTGATTCAGTTTCAAAATAATGTCAAACAAGTATAAATATTACTGATTAATAATTCCCTATAACCTGATCAATGTCCAAAATGTTCCACGGTGGCACTGTTGAATGCTGTACGAATGGAAAACTATTAGTGTTTTCTAAAGTTGGATTTACTCATTTTGAGTCATGCCAGGGCAGTATCACAGCATGACCTCCGCTTTGCTCCAACATCCCTGTCCAGGTGCAATTTAGTATGAGTACTTCTCATTAAACACTGCTGCCAATAAACTATAAAAATACTTGCCAATTAAATATGCCCAGGAAAGCTTACTTAAATGGTGGATGCTTTTAGTAATGTGGCAATAAAGTCTGTAAATTTGGCAGGAAATGGTTTAGGAAGAGTACAACTGTGTTACATGGTGCAGTAAGGCTGAACTGAGTTTCAGATCATGGGGCTAAGGTTCAAGTGACTATAATCTCTTGTTCTAATCTAATATTATCAACAGTATTGCTGTGTTATGTTTGACCTTTACATTTTTCTGTCTTCCACCGTGCAGTGGTTCATCCATCCTATCTCAGACATAATGTTTCCCCTGTCAGGTAGGGGGATACAGGAAATAGATCCTGCTTCGTGCTCCCACTCAGCAGCTACGGCCTCAGTGATGAATAGAGCTGCCTGCTGGCCAGGTCACTTGTCACTGCTCCCCCCTCTCTGATTTTTAACTCAGCACTTTTGTGTCCAGAGGCTTTGGACAATACTACACTCTGGTTGCCAACATGATTCATTGTGAAATGGTGCTTACTAAAGCCCTTTATATTACATTTGACTTTGAAAGCCTATATTGTTGGAGAGCTTAAATAACGTAGTATTTCTGTAGGGGTTGAGGTCCACAGTACTGAAGTGACAGTCATGTTTGTACAGATTTTATTAAATCCACTTATTTCAAATTATTCTCTTAGATGGATGGATCAATTTCTGCTCCTTTGTCAGTTATGTCTGTACTGCTGTTTAGATTATGTTTTTCATAGTCCTATAGAAATTTTCTGAGATCATTCTGATGGATATATTTTTTTTCTGCAGAAAGGAGTTTGTTGAAGGTTGCAAGGCCATCAAGGCAGACAGCCTGGAAGGCATCTGCTCGCGCTTCCCCTGCATGTTGCTGGAGGCCCAGGGTGAAGAGAACTTCAAGGACCTATACCGCTTCACCTTCCAGTTTGGTCTGGATGCTGATGAGGGCCAGCGGTCTCTGCAGCGTGACATTGCCATCGCTCTATGGCGTCTGGTTTTCACGCAGGACACACCTGGAATTCTAGAGCGCTGGCTTGACTTCCTATCGGAGAACCCTTCAGGTATTCGCGGCATCTCAAGGGACACATGGAACATGTTCCTCAACTTCACCCAGGCGATTGGGCCTGACCTGAGCAACTACAGTGAGGATGAAGCATGGCCCAGCCTCTTTGACACCTTCGTGGAGTGGGAGTTGGAGCGCAGGAAAAAAGAGCAGGAAAAGGCATCGATGGCAAAAGAGGAGGAAGGGAGGTGTACTGAGACAGAGTCTTCTCCCACTACAGATAGACTTGAAACAGAGGGAAGCCGCGGCTCACAGACGTGGGGGGGCCACTGACCGGGAAACAAAAAATATTTGTTGTATGGGAGAGCAGGATATGACCTATAAGTGAATTGTACATCTGTGAATCATTGGATAAATATAGTATTACCATTCTAGCTGTTCATTTCACTCTCCTTTTCTGTTGGTGGGATTCCTGCTTTGCAACCTTTTTGGTTTTTGAAAGGGCTCTAAGAACTGCTATGTTTTAAGCACTTCTACTTAAGTTATTGTTTTATTTTTATCTCTCCTCCCATGTGTGATTTTAGTAATTGGACTTGTAGTCCGTTTTAATCTACACACCAATCATGACCCAGCAGAGCGAGCCAAGACTTGGTTTGAAAAGAATGCGATAGAAAGCCATATCCTTGTTTCACAAGCATTGTTTTTGACCTTGTAAAACTGCAAATGTGTTTTGTAAAAGAATTAAAGTAATAGTAAACAAGAAGGGAAATTTGGACAATTTGAACATGTGGACAAATTCTTTCTAACCATCAAAACATGAAATGTACCTAAAGGTCTGCGATTTTCTTGATTGGACTAGTTAGTGTATGTGTTTTATCTTGCAGTGCGGTGAGGTTACACAAGTTGCACTTGTATTGCCTTTACAACTGTTGGCCTACAATTCTATGGCAAACAGTGATTTATCACAAGGGCATTTTTATTATTGAAAATAATACAAATAAGATTCACATTTGTATCCATAATTTATTGAAGTTTCAAGATAAAGTTCCATGGTAACATAACAGACCCCCCCCCCCTTTTTTTCTGCAGTGTTTCTGAGTGTTACTAATGCAGTGAGCAGCTTAGTTTGTTTAAACAGCTGGCTGTTCTACTTTTTGACCTAGCATCTAAACATTTTACTGTCCTATTTTCAACAAGAGGTTAATGGTACACAACAGTGCTGGCTTTGCCTAAGTAATCGTTTGATTTTATTTAAGCAACGCTGTTAAAAGCTCTGTCTTATCTGGACAGAAGATGTCTGCATTCAGGAAAATGACACTGGGATCCACACAAAGATTATTTTGTTTACTTGTAAGAGCATCTACACATACTAGAACTGCTTTAGAAAAAATGTGCACACTTCACAAATATTGTTGACTGCTGCTGATTATGGTTGTAATGGATTGCACAAAAACCAATGGCATGCTAAGTCGCTGTACTGCAATGCTTTGCAGAGAGATTGATGTCAACCACATAATATTTCCAATTTAAACCTTTTCCAAACTGTAGATTGAAGTTACGTTTAACTTAGGGTGTTGTGGAATGAGTGTGATGAGGTTGGCCATAAGCTATTTGGTTTACATCTGCAATGGTTTAATTTCAGACCCCCTTCGACCTTTTTTATAAAAAATGTATTGATTTATAATAATAAAAACAGTGTTGAACTTTTAAATGAGAAAATGTGATTTCTTGTTTGTTTGCTTAAGAGTTTTCCTCATGTTCAGGCGTTTTGTGCAGATGTGGTTTTCCAGTACAAGGCTCGTTGGAGCAGCGGGAGGGGGCGTGGCCGACGCAGGCGCGGCTCCCCATTGGCGGACGCCTATCCTGGTTACCAACCAACACAACACACTGGGCACATGAGAAAACACAAAAACTTAATTTGGGAACTGGTTATGAAGCGAGCACCGCTTGACAGAGGCGGTGAGTATGTGTCAGGTATTTACTAGGACACGCGTGAAGCTTATATGAGAACAGAAGCGAGCTTTTAAGCAGGTCCATGACATGTTGGACGCTCTCCCGTTAGCATTTCATTGTGTTGTTAGCGTCATTGCTAGCCCAACCGGGCTGCTAGCCTGCTTACTGTTGTTGCCCGTGCTGCCAAACCCAGGGGTTAATTTGTGCAGCAAGCAGGCGAACACATATTGTTAATAGAGCTCGGTAAACACACGAGTCTGCTCTATAATGACATAGGCGGCTAGCGGCTTAGCTAATAAGGCTAAATAAATCAAGGTAGGATGCGTTGCCACACATCTGTCAGCCCTTTATATGGACGCTGTGTGCTTGAAAAGAGTTTAATGCGTTAACTTTAGTTCGCATCGCTGAATCGTCCTGCGGGTGGGGCGATGTCATGAACTGAGTGCTTTCCAGGGAAATGACGTTTCGTGTGCAGGTAACCTTGAGGTTTTCGTTTGTGTGCCTCTGCAGAGATTTCAGTGATATTGTTGACGATGATAGGCCCGCTCCAAAACCCGAGATAGGGTTACGCGAACAGCAACATCTGCAGCCACACAATGGATCACTTTAATGAGGTAAGCGGAGATCCTTTTATGTAACGGATCATCAGCTCTGTCAACAGTGTTAAGTGCATTATCTGCCATTTTACTTGACAGCAGACATGAAGCAGCTGTCTTTGACTTGTCAGGACACTCATCAACACTGCATGTTATATTCCACAGCAGCGTATCAGCTGCTGCTTTTTATTCTGCTACTAACAAATATTCTGTGTTTTTCCTTTACGCCTCTCTGTTTCTCTTCTGCTCCTGACATTGACAGATGCTAGTTGACTTGTAGGAACTAAGTAAGAGCTCTGCGATATCCTGCTCTTTTTGCATGATCACTTATAAAAGTGGAGTGGCATGAGCCGTTGGTGACCGTGGTGTGCAACCAACTGATGCTCCTTCCGCATGACACGTATCAGCCTAATTTACCACTAACACAGGGCACAAGACTTAGAGTTTTGAGTAAGCAGGTGAAATGAAATGAATGCATTCATTTTATTTTAGCCACGCATTGTATGCATCCTCACTTTGGGATTTTGTCTAATGTAACTGATGTTTTTGGAGGAAAACCTTGCTCTGCGTGACTTTTAAACAATAGAATTTATGGTCGATGTCTAGTGTCATACAAAGCTTGGCACATGCTGACCATGATCATGGCCATGTTTCCTTGGCTTTATACATATAACAGTGTCCTGGCTCTTAACACTGTGAAGCTGACTCACTTGCTTGCATAATTGATGATCAGTTCCCTTTTTTTGCTTGCTTTGTGAGAAGACACATTTTCCATTAAAAACCTTATTGAACTGCAGGTTGAATATGTTATTGTGAACCATGTATAGTACAAGAAACTTTGCTGAATCCCTGTGTGCCCTTGTGAGGAGTCTGCAAAGGAAATGAATAGAACCGACATTTTGACACACTGCATGTTCTGTGCTGATGTCTGATATACACAAAACTGGAGGAGCAAGATGTTGTTGCAGCTTGCACTCATTCACGTACAGAATGAAGTGACTATCGATGTACTGAACTGTAGTATGTGAATGTGCAACAGTGAAGTGTAGGTGACAGTTTGTCCTCCTCAAACAACTGAAGTAGGCATTTCTGTTTCTGTTTTATGTGGTGGTGTTGAAGGAGAGCAAAAGGTGCCAAGAAGAGAAGCTTGCCTCCATCGTGGATGACACTCTGGATGAATATTTAATTGCCCTCCAGCATAAAAACAGGTGAAGTGTGAGCACAGGCTGGTGAGGAGGTCTAGATTAGGTTTCACAGAGCATACACACAAGTCTGCCTAACTGGCGCACCTATTGGTTCTTTACCAGATCCCAAGAAATCTGTATGACATTTAAGAGAGAAGATGCTAAACACATCCTAAACCCAGAATCCATTGTTTTCTTTTTTAGGATCCTAAAACGCCTTCAAGTCAAAGACCCCAGAGAGATTGAGTTGGAGCGACTTGAGCAGGGTTTTTCAATTTATCTCAACGGAGCCAACGCCGAAGCCAGCAAGAAACAGCTCAAGAGCTCCAGTCATAAGTCTGTCTCCTCCCCACCTTCCTGGAGGACTGCACACACAGCTGGTAAATTGTTGGTGGATCAAAATAAAACTACAGATACTCACATCTAAAAGCTTTTATGTAAGACCGCAGCCTTTTTAAAACTCAGTTCAGGTGGAAAAAAATCTTCCTGAGGATTCAGTTATTTTTACACTGAAATCAAAAGTAGTCTATTATTGTTGCTTCTGTGATCTCCAGAGCATATGCACACCCGCTAATAGTCACCACTCCCCAGCTTGTAGTTTGCATGGCATGAACCCATGCCCAGTCTCAGTGAATAAATGATAGTGACAGTTGTAGCTGGCAGCCAGTTTTTGTCCTTACTCTATGTGCTTTGAACCATCTGTGTATTTGACTGTGTGTTCCTTCTCCTCTGAGGCAATAGTCTGCTGCACACTGCTCATGTTCCTTTCTGTGCTGTGACTCATCGGCAGATGTCTGTAGAAGCGCCCACCAGCTAGCTGAAGATAGCTGTAATTTGGTGCAGGCCCACAGGAGCCACACTGCCCCAGGAAAGGTCCAGAGGAAAGAATGGGTGCAGGTACGGTCCTTATTGCCTAATAATTTCAAACCTTGCATGCATTTGTTTAAAATCAAATGTTTTCTCATTTAAGTCAACGCATTAAATCTTTTATGCAGAATTCTGTCAAGATTCGAACAGAAGATGGACTGAGTTTGCAGATATCCCCAGAAACGCGCTACTCTGAGGATTTTGATCCCTATGAAAGCGTAGACATGGAGGTAGAATGAAGACATAACAATGCTTACTAAGCCTGTGTGTGGGTGTTTTTTTTTTTATTTGGGGAGGGGCTATGTGTCAGATGCATTTGTCTGTACAACTTAGCATCTCTCTGTCTCTCTACTATTTCATTATTATCCTATCAATGCGCTTCATGTAGCGCTCCAGTCCACGCTCCCCAAGGGACACCTGCAAGGTGTCATGCTCCTTCAACTCTAGGCCTGAAATCCAAGGAGGCCAAGGGAATCAGGAGCTCAGCGAGAAGGTGTTACTCAACCTGGAGGAAGTAAAGGTGAACCGAAAACATTTATTTATTTTTAAATTATGTCAAGATTTTTCAGTTGTAGTAACACAGATTTAGGCAATGGTTAAACTGCCAGCATGCGTATTGGGGCACACAAGTTTTTACACTGATGGCATTTGTGCATTGATGCATACACAAATGCTGCTCTTTTGCAAACTAGGTTCTACGTCGGAGCCTGGAGGTTAGTATGCGACGCAGCAGCCGTGGCTCGGCAGGAGAAGACTCAGACGAGGAGTGGGTGGAGGAGCAGATTGAGAGAGAGGAGAGCACTGAGAGTCTGGATGAGCTGGGGTTGCCGCTCACTTCCTCCAAGTCCTCCTCCAGCCCTCGACCTAGCGGCTCCCATAGCCATTTTGACTCATCAAACCTCATTGTACTAGATTTTGGACCCTCACCCAAAGGTAGACTTTCATATGTGGAGTTGGATCTGTCTTATCCTTTTCTGATTGAGTATTGATCTGTACATGAAGTGAATTGGTACATTAGGTGTCTGTGAGGAGACTGGGTGCTACAGTAGACAGGAAAATGAAAGTGATAATTTTAATGCCTCAAAGTCAAATTTCCTAATCTATTCTGAATTTTCATATTCTCCATTGCTACAGGTCGTAAAATTGAACGCTCTCTCTCTGCAAAAAGGAAAGAGAACACTGACACCTTTATACCCACCAAGCCTACGTTGGTGAAGAGCAAGACTTTAGATAGGCCACCTTCAAAAGAGAACTGGGATGTTCAGAGTAAGTCTTTCAGCTTTCAAACAAATATGGTTTGCAATCTCTAAAATTTGATGACTGTTCACTTTCATTTTGGGGTTTAAAACCTAGGCTTTTACAAATGTGCGACGTGTTTCATTTCAAGGGCCAAGGAATCGAGTGGAGAGGCCACTGTCGGCAGCTAGGAAGGTTTCTGTTGAGGAGCGAGACCCAGAGGACGCGGCGTGCAGGGTGCGGCAGGCCATCCAAAAAGAAAATGACCCTGTGCAGAGTGCAGAGTTCTTCACTCACAACACGGTGTGTGCACATCCTACACTGCACTTTCCCCATTCATGCTCACCTTAAATAATAATTTATTATATGCTGTTATGGCTTGATTACTATTTTCACTGCCCCTACTCACATATCTATTGTGTGTACTTTTTGTTTTATTATGGTGATGCTGTGCTGGATCTGACTTACATGTAAACTATTTCTCTAAAGTGACTTTTGTCTGTCTACTTCTCATCCAGGCCTGGGGACATCATAAGATGAATGGCGCAGGGCATCACAACACCCATGACAAGGATGAGAAAAGCGTCACTTTGGCCATGCAGAGAATTAATCTTATGGCCCCCAGGTAAACTGATTAATGGTGTTTACGCTCCGTGAGCTAGAAGAATTTATCATAAAAGAATTAATTTATTAGACCTCAGCTTCTAGAACATCTAATATGAAGATAGTAAGAAAGTGTCAGAGCTGATGATGTCTTCCTTCTGTTCAGGCAACAGCAGAAACTCCTTAAAGCATTGGAGAAACTTGAATCTGGACCCAGCTGTAATGTTCGTCAGAGTGTGAGAGCAGACAAGCAGCCGGTGGGTCCTTAACACAGTCTCCCAGATCATAATCAGCAGTTCCGGGTGTGATGCAGGTGTACGTTTACAGTTGCACTGGTGTTATGTGTTGTCATTGCAGAGAAGGCAGCCCTCTGCAGAGGTCACACCTGCATTGTATGTTACCATGGAGATCCTGTCAAACTGGGGTAACGCGCTGCAGGTCGGGCTGACAGAGTTGCAGTTCTTTTGCCTCAAAAACAAGAAGCTGTATGTGTCACCACATGATCTAGACATCAGGAACACGGACTACCCTGGAAATCTCGGAGCTCTTGTGAACGGAAAAGTGAAGGCGAGTTTTTGCTGCCTCATCTCAATGATTTTTGCTTCAAACTGTGTGGAAAATGACAGCAATTAAACAGAGACTATGACCTGTATGTTTATGAGTTTGTACTCAAAGTGTTTTTTCATGACATACAAATATTTATATGTAAATAAGTGGAATGGTTGGAACATTTCTTAGGTGTTCACTCACTCTTTGGTCCAGGTAGAATCAAAAGTCTCAAATGGTCCTTTGTTATCTAAAGTAATGGGTCTATTCCTTTTGTTTTTCGGTATATTAGGAATTTCTGGAGCAGTTGTAGTAGCACTAATAGGACTATTGACTCTAAAGACCTGTGATGAACTAAAGCCCATAAATAAGACAAGAAATGTCACAAAATAGCAAAGCACAGATTCTATGACTTACAACATAATTACACATTTGAACTGTCATAATTTCAGTTTCTGTAATAATATACAACACTGATCCCTAAAGAGGAGGTGTGTCTAAACACAAGCGTTTATACGAGTTTCACTATTTCCATGACATGACAAGTAATTTGCTTATTTTATCCTTTCTCTTTGTTGGCAGACCACCAAAGAGCGTCACATGTGGACGTGTCCGTTCCACCCTCCCATCCAGCTTTACTTCATCATCAGGAACATGGAGCGTTTCCCAGACTTTGGAATATCTAGCATCAAAATCTGGAATTACAACAGAAGCCTTAATGTATGTGATGTGTATTTATATTGGATGTTGTTACAAGGTGCAATCTGTTCCAGACAACTCTGTATTCATTGGTCACTGTAGCTCAAAGATTATAAATGTGCTTATTTGTAGGAAGCTCATTAATCCAACATGCTTGTGTGTTGTTACTATAATACAGGGGGGCTGTGTGAGCGTTGTTACTTTAGGGGAGTGGTTCTCTTTAAGCAGGGGCTGGCTGAGCTGCCAGTCGGTCTGTCCAAATCTGGAACAGTAAGAGATTAGCACCAGCGGATTAGTGTTAGGAGAATTGTGGGCTTCTGCTTTTCAACCACACTACTCTTCATAAAGGGGTACAAAGACCCCAGCGTGTCCGTGTTACTACAGCTATCTAGACGTTACCGAGGTAGGTTTGATGGTTCATAGTGATTTGCTGTCCAGAGGACTGAGCAGATCTGACTTGGGCTTCAGCCATTTCTTCATGGCAGCCATGGCTTGGTGTACACGAGGGAGGTAATTATTCCTAGCTCAGAGGTCTCTGTAGGTAAATTATTTTTGTGTGTTTTCCAAGTTCCATGCTCTGCTTTTTGGGATTACACTTGATGTTTTACTTAATTAGAATCACTGTGCACTGAAATGTTGTACCATATTTTGTGTGGTTGTAATTAAAATTAAAATCAGAATAGTTATTTTGAGCCTCTAGTAGCGCAAATGGGGGCAAGCTGATAAATGGCTCTACTTTTATGGCAGTCAAATTAACACACTGTTTGTTTTTCTTGTTATTTTTCAGGAGCTTGACATTGGTGCACGGCATATAAAACTGTACCTTAATAGCACATTGGTGTTTGAAGGTGAACTGGAAAAGGGCTGCGGCAACCAGGTCTTTGATTACAGCACCACAATTGACCTGCGAGATTTAGAGATATCAGACTCTTTGTTTTCCAGCCCTGTGTCTTCAGGACACAATCTGCGAGGTGTCAGCCCCCAACGCCATGAAGACAGGAAGGGTAGCGAGAGCAGCAGTAGCCAGAGACACCACAGTTTAAATTCCCAGTCATCAGACACGGCCGTTCTGTCAGTGATGGACATGCAGGAGAAATCACATTCACCGCTTCCGCCCATCACTGCTTCATCCTCTTCTCGTCATTTCTCCACACACAGAAACTCTTTCGACCTATCTGCCTCAGAGGAGCCCCTGTCTCTCAGGCAGCAGGTGGAACAGCCAGCACCCATGGAGCAGACAGTAACCACCCAACCGTCCTCCTCACGAGTTGCTCCACAGTGGCTGCAGCCGCTAAACAGAGGAGCTCCAGAGGGCTGTGAGGCTAGCAGGGAAAGGCCCCTGTGGCTGGTGCCTCAGCAGTCAGCTGAGCCCAAGTCACCATTGGCTTCTTCCTCCTCGATGCTTCCTGAGTTGCCGTGCAACCCAGGCCGGGTGTGCAGAGGGATGGAGAGGACAATAAATGGAGGTCAGTGGAAAGGTGACTCTTTAGACCTCAGCTGTGATCTAATGGAGGAGCAAAGGACTGATAGACCCATCAGTGGACGCAGAACCTCATTTCGAAACACACCACTTAGTGCCAGGCATATAGAGGAGCAGCACCTCAGAGCCACTGCGCTATCAAACACAGGTACGTTTGTCACATGTAGTGATTTCTGGGCCTCTAAGAGTGATCTTAGTGGTGGGTCTCTCAGGCCTCTTTATTTTTGCCTCCCTCCCTCGTGGCTTTTAGAACGTTGTAACAAGCCATCTTGTCATTTGTTTAACATAATATTTTCCTCGTTAGTAATTATATCGAATGTCTGTGTATTATCCAGAGGAGCCAGTGTCACTGGTGAACCCTGGCAGGAGGCAGTCTTCGTCTCGGACTCCGCTACATGGCCAGCAGGATGACCCACTCATGGAGTCCTGGGACTCTCTGACAAAGTTTAACCAATGCCAACGTGGACGCATCTCAAACATGAGCTATGAAGGTGACATTTTTGACGAATTTCTCCAGCGCCAGGGCTGCGGTCCACCCACTGTTCCAGTCCACTCCTCCACGGCACCCAGGAGCCCGGTTTCATCATTGTCTGCCCAGGGAGCACTTTGTGAAGGACCTGATGACGATCCATCCGTGGAACGGGAGGAGGAGTTTGAGATCCCGGTGCTACCTCAAGGCCAAAGGCTGGTCATTAACATCCTGTCCACGTGGGGTGATCGCCACTATGTGGGCCTCAATGGTCTGGAAGTATTTAGCTCCAGCGGGGAGCCTCTTCGCCCTGCTCAAATCCATGCCGATCCTCCAGACATCAACATCCTTCCTGCATATGGCAAAGATCCACGCGTGGTCACCAACTTGCTTGATGGTGTCAATCGCACCCAGGATGACATGCATCTTTGGCTTGCACCATTCACCCCTGGTTGTAGTCATACTATCTACTTAGACTTTGGAGCTCTTTACCAAGTGGCTATGATCCGTGTGTGGAACTACAATAAATCACGGATCCATTCTTTCCGAGGGGTGAAAGAGGTAGAAATGCTGCTGGATGGCAGGTGCATTTTCAAGGGAGAGATTGCCAAAGCTTCAGGGACTCTCTCTGGAGGTACCTAACAGACTTGCACTTTTTTGTTATTTATGATCAACCAGTAAGTTTTCTTTGCTCTATTGTTACTTCAGGACTGGATCAGTTTGGAGACACTATTCTGTTCACCACTGATGACGTGATCCTGGAGGCTATGTCTCGTTATGATGATACCTTCCTTAGTGAATGTGAGGGTCCTGAAAGCCTTGTGTATGAAGAGGAGCTGCAGAGACCATGCACTGCTGATGGAGAGGGAGAAGAAAGACCCTTCACACAGGCTGGTTTTCGAGAAGAAGACCTAACGGTACGTCCATTCCTTCACTATAGTGGATACAGATAGCTAACAGGACAGTGTAATAATGCTTAGATCTGTCCACGTGTGTTTTTAGTTCAAACTTAAACTCAACCAAACTGCAAACCAGTTTGAAGAGAACATGGAACATATTCCTGGGATGTACACTGGAAAGTGTAAGTACATAAAGTGCAGTAATGCTCTGTCATCACGTGCACAGTTTGCTTTGAATAATAAAAATACGTCTGTTCATCGCAGGTCTTAGACTGGAGCTGGCATTGACTTGGGGCGACTCGCACTACATGGGCCTGACTGGACTGGAGGTGGTAGGAAAAGATGGACAGAGTCTACCTTTAGATCTCAGTATGATGGCTGCTTCACCCAAGGACCTCAATGACCTGCCTGAGTATGAAAATGACCTGCGCACGCTTGACAAGTACGCCTGGCACCAAATGTTCTGTTTGCACAAGGAAAATCCTCAAATGTGAGGAAAATAAATAGCTTTAGATCAGATTATTGTATTGCTGCTCATTTCAATGTGTGTTTTATCACCCAGGCTTATAGATGGCCACAACATTACAACTGATGACCAACACATGTGGCTGATCCCATTCTCCTACGGAGAGTCCCACACTTTGAACATTATCTTCAACAAGGCTCAGACCATTGCTGGACTCCGTATCTGGAACTACAACAAGTCTCCAGAGGACTCTTATAGAGGGGTGAGGCACTATGTCTAATGCTGCCTGTTAGGCTTAAAGAGTATGAAAATGCTAATGATTCACTGAAATCTGAACCAAGATATATCAAATCATAGACTATGTACACAATTGACGTTAAAAATTGAAAGCTGAACATCTATGTAACATACAAAATACACTTTATGTTTGATGCAGGTGAAGGTGATCCATGTATCCATAGATCATGTTGCCATCTCTCCGAGGGATGGGTTCCTGATCAGGAAAGGCCCCGGCAACTGTCACTTTGACTTTGCCCAGGAAATCCTCTTTGTAGACTTTCTTCAGATGCCCACCAATAACAAGAGCGCTGACGACTACCACAAGTAGGAGCCAGAGTTTGAATTTAAATGCACTACCTTTTCTAAGTAAGCAAGCAAGAAAGTTATGACATCAATTTGCTAAACTGTAGTTTTGTTGTTTCTACGTTAGAGAAAGTGCCAAGAAGCAAGAGCAGGCCAGCATGGACTATGAAGCTCCCATCATGCCTTGCGGGTGTATCCTTTCACTCCCTGATTGACCACAGAGGTTTGATTTGGAGAGCTGTGTCTATTATAAATTCAAAAGTAATGTTTGGATATTTATTGATATTAAATATTTGATATGTACCATGATATTGATATATGCCATTAAATGTGACAAAGGCCCATAAACCTTTTCAACAATATTTTTCACAGATTTATTTCTTTATAGTCAGGAGTATATCCTCTGTACCAGGATTATGTGTAAAATCCCGTCTTGTATATTCCATGACTTTCGGTCGTCAGTCATTTTTCAGCTGCAGCTGTTAACAACTTGGGGAGATCCATACTACATCGGCCTCAACGGCATTGAGTTTTACGACCAGAACCACGAGAAGATCAGTCTCAGTGACAACAGTATCCTTTCCTATCGTTTTATTATTAATATTTACGCCTCTATTCTCACAAAGCAATTCATTGGTTTCTTTGTCATGTCATTGGCAGATGTTTTTAATTTCAGACTGACTATTAAAGGGTATGTACAAACAAATCTTCTTTAACGTTATCTCCACCAGACATTGCAGCTTTTCCAGACAGTGTTAATGTGCTGGACAATGTAAGTGGTGATGTGAGGACTCCAGATAAATTAATAGATGGGATCAACAATACCCATGATGGAAGACATATGTGGCTCACCCCAGTGCTTCCTGGTCTGGTGAGGAAGTGTGTGTGGGAGCGAGACAGAATGAGTTGTCACAGTCCAGTCTGATAACGCACTCAGATCAAGGTGTGTAACTAAATGAAGTGTGTTGCCCGTTTACCTGTAGGTGAACCGTGTGTATGTCATCTTTGATCAGCCAGTGACCGTGTCCATGATTAAGCTGTGGAATTACTCAAAGACACCACAGAGAGGAGTGAAAGAGTTTGGGGTAAGCTACTCTGTCTGCTACGACTTGGCTTTTCAACAGTGAACCATCACTGTAAAATCTGTGGACTTTGTGTATACAGCTGCTGGTGGATGACCTCCTTGTGTATAACGGCGTCCTGGACAGTGTAAGCCACGTGTCGAGGGGCATTCTGCCTACCTGCGATCCAGTGGTGCCCTACCACACCATCCTGTTCACAGACAATGTCTACATCGCACACCGTGAGAGGAACACCGTTATTAGGTACCTGTGTCGATATGCGACTGCTCGTATATCCATAATATTTGCATTGTTATATGTTAAGCTGTGTTCAGTCACTAATGAATTACTATGAACTAATTCAAGACTATTTGATGGTCGTTTAGTCTGATACAGAGGAACAACTAGATTGAAAAAGATTGTTAGAGTCAAGCCTATTGTTGAGTTGTACTTTTCTTCACTCCAGCCCCCGTGGCAGCAGACACCACAAACCGTGAGTAACAGTCTGTGAAAGCCCTGTGTCAGCACCTCCCTGTGGTCGATTCCTCCAGTGTCTCCCAGCCATGTCACACTTTTCTTACTACACACGTGATGTGATGCCCTTAGTCCCTCCTCTCTCCCTTTCTCTCTCCTCCCTGTAACCTATATAGCGTCGTCTTTCAAGGCCTGGACCTGGTGGCTTTAAGTTCTGTTATCCGTCAACCCTGCATTTTACGTATTGTTCCCTGTTCCTGTTTACCACTGCACAACAGCTTTTCTTACACGTGTCTGCTTTCTTGTTTTCTTGCTTCATTGCAGTAATTATGTTGAAGATCAGGACGTGAAGTTGACAAATGAAAATCAGATAGTCCATCACAACAAGAAGAAGCACATTGCAGATCCAGGTGTGTCAGAGAAATGATCAGACTCGGTACACGGTTGTTATAATACACGCCTTGTTGTTACAACTCTGTTCTTCCCCAATGCAGCTCTTCGGCCTAAAACCTGTATGACTGATGGCAAACATGGAAAGAAGAGGTACTGACTGACAGATGAGAAACCTGATGTCCACATAAACTGAGCAGAACTGACGGGGAGTAGCTCTGGCTGACTGTTGGGGCCCACTTTCACATGGTTGGTGTAGAACACAACTCCAACATTATGACCCAAGGCCCCCACCTGGCCATAGTGTGTAATGGCAGGGAGACTGCACTTCGCACTCGGTTTTCACATACAAGTGGGTTTGGCTACACAGACACACACAGGATTCCACTTTCTGGTTGGATTGCTCCCATTTCCCTTTGCTGTGAAGACACACCCACACTAACCTGTTTTCCTTATCTGCGTACTGTATTGTTGCCCTGGTCGTCCCTCCCACAGTGCCAGGATTAACTTACGAGGCTGCATTTTATCAGCCTTTTATTGTGCCTAGTACTAAACACTATTATCTGTGGCTGCTACTTGTGACTTTTTGTGCTGCATATTTAAATGCTGCTTGTGGCGTGTAAATACTTCAGGAACAGGATGGGGCTGATGTTGAATTTCTTACTGGATTCAATCCTCTGATGAGCCTAGACGTTCAGCTCTTTGCATAATGGGGTTGAGACCTGGACAACACTCACACCAGTGCACCAACCAATCGTAACGCTATGCAGACACTAATTATATATGTTAATTATTTATATATCTGTTGCACAACGCCTAATAGTTCTACTTTGGGGAGGTTTTCCCCATTGGAAAATTTATATTGAAGTGTTAAGTGGTAATTGAAAAGGTACAGCAGTCAGATTTTTATACACTTCAACTGAAAATGAAAATCTATTTGGCTCTACAAAATTAGGTGTGTATATTTTTCTGCTTAAGATCAGGTAGAAAACGCTTGCATCAAAGTGACCTTGATTGAAGTTGCTATACACTAGATTTTTTGGAGGCATTTCCTGACCTGGAAGAGCTGGTTTAGTAATGTGGTTGTAGGAAAAAAAGAACCTGCCGGAGTGTATATACATTAACAGGCAACTTCCTATATGCAATTATTATAACCTTACCTCAAATTGAGAAGACTTATCTTTACAAAGGGAAAATACAGTTCTACCTTCACTATAATACTCAGTAGGTGTTGTACTTCTCATTCAATATTTACTGTACTAACTTGTTGCATGGAAGGTTTCTTCACCATTAGCTGTTGTCATCTTAAAATGTTAGTCTTTGTTTGAAAGTCCTTACACCTGATGGTAGTTATTGTATATAAAATGCAGTTTTATGTATTTAATTTAACATGTAACAGCAACAATAGCCACTACTCTGTAGCAGACCTGGTCTATAGAGTGGTGGCTATTACTGTATGTTTGGAATTTAGTGTTTTGAAATTTGATTATTTTTCTATTCTTCATTAAATCTGTACATTTCATGTAGATTTATTTCAATGAATAAAGATATATCTATATATCTCACATCAGTTTACAACTGATCAGTGTTATATCAGCTTTGTGCTACTGATTGGCTGGTCCAGCATCTATTAATACTCTGTGATATGAACATCTTACCATATAAAGGAAAAACACAGAACAACTGAGATCCATAAATATATCCTGAGATATTTTAATGCAGATTCGGCTGTACATTTTACTGTATTTGTAAGGAATGACCATTCAGTTTCAGAGTTCTCCTTGGATAGAGCATTAGTGGTATAAGGTTGGTGATGGGGCCACTTGGTTTCCCACCACATATACAAACTTTAGCCGAAAAGAAACATTACTGCAGTCCAACAGCTTGGATGGAAGTCTTAGATTTTTCCTGGGAAGGTTCCCTCTGCCCTCTGGTCGTCCCATTTCTGGATCTACAACACGTCACAACAACCAAGTAAAAAAACAGAAGAATGCTGTTTACTAGTTGGAAGCTTGTAATTACAGTATGACTAAATATGGTATAAATGCAAGCTGTGAAATCACTGTCTCACTCTGAGTATTAGCTGTATGATAGTTTCTGTGTATTACATTTCATTAGTTGTTGTTTTTTTGAGCAAATATTGTTTTATATTAACTCCAGATCAAGTATATATAATAATATATTTACAGAAAATGCAGTGTAATATATGACACATTTAAATCCAAAGCAGCATCATGTGACCTTAAAACTTAAACGTATTTGAGTTAGGACTCATTTTAGCTGAAGCCCCCGAGTCCAACTGTGAGCTGATCATGGTGCTGTTTTGGGTCTCGGGACGCAGCAGAGACTCCCAGGAATGTAAGGAGTGATAACGTTGTTTGACCCCTGTCTAACTGGCTTATCCCATGTTTGCATTAATTGCTGCCCGATTGCCTGTTTTTGTGAAATATAGAATAGTTGAGATGGTTATTTACCCAGGCTATGGGGCAGATGGACTTGAAGACCCTCCTGTACCATTCACAAGGGGTGGTGTCTACTCCTTTGGCGTCCAGAGCTTTCTGGCAGCGGTGAAAGTCTGTTAATAGACAAACAACAATGATTATAAAAATAGACCCTTGCTTTGGCCTATTTTCAGATGCAAGGGTCACGTTAGGCCTCCTAACCAACTCTCAGACTGGATTATTGAGGTCAGAGGTGACCTGAGCTGTAGCTTTGTTACACACAGGTATGTTTTAAGTGACTTAAAGATTAGGTTCACAGTCAGGAGAGCTAGAATACTACAGGCTGTCTGTGGAGCAGCTGTTGACTTTGTGTTTGACCTTGGCCTGCACACTTACCCACATAGTTGGACCAGCAGTTCCTGGTCTGGTTCTGGTTGGGGAACCTGGCATCGAAGGGAGCAGTGCGGTAGTTCTCAAGCTTGGCCTTAATATCCTCAGCCATCTTCAGCTCTGTCCAGACAATGTGAGCGAATGAATAGGATGAAAGACACGGAGCTTGTTTTCCCCGTCACCTAGAGGAAGTGTAGGCCTTTGACGCGTCGACGCGTTTGAGTGGCGGTATGTCCGTGGACAGACACCGACGCCAGCACCCGGCTGCAGCTGGACACTCCGGAAAGTGACTTTGTGCATTTCTGCAGCTGTTTTACTGTAGATGTTGGCTGCGGTGCTGCTACATGCGGCGCCTCAAGGTTATTAGTACAAATGTACTGCGATGATTAAGACTAAATGTTCGCTCTACATCCAAGAGAAGGATGTGCTAAAAAGCCTAAAACCCTAACTTAAATTAGACTAATGCCCATAAATGACGTTGACAGGCTGGTTTATTAGCGTCGTTCCAGCGGCTTATTCTGCATTTCCTCCTGTGACACAACCCAGTTTCTCTTTCTTTTACGCACAAACGGGCTAAAACTCAGATTTCATTTCAATCAGGCTCATTTTTTTTAAATTCTAAGCTTCATCAAAGCTTCTGAACGTTGATTTAAAAACGCTAAAAGCTCGACTCGTCTTGCTTTTATCCTCACATTTTTTCTGACGCGGAACTCGAGCATTTCTTTATCATTCATGAAACCATATACACGTACACGAGTGTGTCCCGCGAATTCTCAGTCTAGTTAAGAGATGAATAAAGCCGCGCAGGTAAATGTTACCTTTGTATCAGTCGCTGGTTGGAGCTCGCAGTGACTTGACGCCGGACGGTCGAAGTGTGTCGTTCCTGTGCCGCGTGCGTCCCACGCCACGCGCGCGCCGCTCTGAAGCTATTGCAGCCGTGCAGTCGCGTCCTAACGGTATGGCGGACACAGGTCACATTGAACCGACGCGCCAACACAGTCCCGCACCTCGCTGCGCCTTCACGGCTCCCACGCAGCGATGCCAGGGCAGCTGGCGTCGAGCGGAGACGCCGGTTTAGTTTGATGCTGCGTTAATTTCGCGTTTCGCTCACATCTGGCGAGTTTGCCTCCGGATGCGGAAGCACAGCTCCAGTCTGTTTTGTTAATCATTATCAGGTGTAGCTCAGTGAAATAACTACGTCGGCGCGTCCCTCTGCTCTCACGCTGGGCTGATGAAACACAACTGGGGCGACCTGATCTAAGTCGCTCTCTAGGAATAACAGCTGCAGCAGTGATGCTGAGTCATATCATGCGCATTACAGGTGTGTGAACGCGTCATGTGGTTGGTCCTATCACGTCTGTACTGTAAGCGCTGCGTGGAAGGCGTCGTGGTGGGCAGCCTGCAATCTTAGAAAGCCACCACATTAATACACGCGTCCAGCCTAGACCGTCGCTTCAACCCTGTGCGCTTTTCCGCCTCCCGCTGCGCTGCGCTCCGATCCTCCACGCCCCTAAAACACCTCCTCTGGTCCTGCTGCGGTCGGTTTTCAGGCAACCGACAGGTACAGCGCACTCAGCGTTCGCCCTTTTCTCCACAAGGACCGACCCTCTGTTCCCTGGGTTAGTTCAGGAGGACGGGAGCCGCGCGTCACGGCGAGTAAATGACGCGCTGCAGTAATTTAGGGAGTCAACTGCGTAATACGTGACTGACTTCACTGTATCAATGGACTGCTACGCGCCAGACATGCGCACGGCAGCAGCCGGTGCCACGCTGCGCTGCTGCGCTTCACACATTAGCTACAACACAAGAGGGCAGCACAAGGATGACTTCATGGAGCGTTTCATTGGGTTAGTCACGATTAATAAACACGGCAAAAACTTTTTACTATGCGTTTTTGGATGCAATTAAAACCTATGTAAACTGTTGTGCGTTTCTGTATCTTCTCTTGGAATAACACCAAATGTTTTCAAATAGTTTAATATTGCTCAATTTCACACATATCAGATCCACTACTTCCATTTTTTAATATAAAGCAAAAACACACGCACACACAAAACTTCTAAAATCATGAAGGAAAGGAACAGCTTCAGAAGGAGCCGTAAACCCACAGCAGATACACAGTATTGCAGTGAATCTTTGAACATGGCAAAGATTTGGTCATTGTGCATATAACAGCATCACAAGTCACAGCATCTTGGATAAAATATGTAAGAGACACATCTGAAAACACAGCATCAATGACTAAAAGACCATCATACCCATAATAAGATACAGTTTCCACATAAGCCCTAGTGTTCCACCCAAGTAGTGTCTCCTTTAAAGCACAGTGTGACATACAGTTGCATAGATCTAAGTAATAATTCACCCCCTTCACTAAAAAACTGCATTGTATTCATGCAAAAGTGCTAGAAAATAATTCAGCAAGACTGGTCATCATCATGGACAATCAGCAGGAGAACAGAAATGTGGGACTGATTGTCAGGGTACAGGAGCTCTCTTCAGCTAGAGAAATTAAAAAAAGTCAAGTCAGAAATCACAAAGTGCCCAGCTTGTCCAGTGGAGGTTAATAGAGGAGCCCTGTCAAATTAAGGCAGCTCCAGTCTCTACGTGACTGGATGTTTTTTGGTTGCCAGCAGTTGGAAGATCATAACCAAGTTTAAGTCAAGTTAACCCACAGCACAGGAGACGTGCTGAAATGATTTTAACAGGTAGTTCTTTCACCAGTCACTGAAGCGAAGACGGTTGAAGGCCTCTTTGATGTTCTCCTTGGATTCTGAGCCTCCTCCAGTACCAATGCGAAGTACAGTGCTGGAGGGCACTTCCTGCTTCAGCTTTTGCTTCCTGAGGACTACAGTGCCTTCAGCTTCCTGTGCCTCAGGACCCATCAGCAAGATGTAGGCAGCATGGCGTCCACGCTCCATCAGCGTGGCTAAGGTAACAACACAACACAATCACACAATGAACTGACCCCCTGTGTTTCCCTATCCCTTCAACTGCTGAATCGCATGTTGTTGTAGTTAAACAAAAATATACACTTCTTAGAGCAAATGTCACCTTTAAATGCTACAATGTGGTCCAGGTCGTTGGTGCACTCGAGGAGGAATTCAGGATAGAGAGGATGCAGCATGTAGGAACGTCGCTCAATAATCAGCGGCGTCTGGAAGCAAACGTTGGAGTCAAATCAGCGTTTTGTCAAAGAGAGAGTTGACTCCATAACAGACATTGTTCCATAGCGTACATACAGAAATATTAGGCTCAGAAGGCATCATCCCCCAAAACACAAAGATGGAGAAAGAGTTGGTGGTGTGTATAGACGCCGGTCTTGGTGAGTTAGGACTGGCTAAAAGCTTGACTTCCCACAGCACACGACCAGACTTTCCATCCAGAATAATTTCCTACACAGGATACAAGCAGTGGCCCAGTTCATGTATAAGGCATATTAATTACTATATGAGAGGAGATGGGCCGTGAGGTTTGAACTTTTTTCTCACCTGTTTTGTATAGTTGCCAATATCCGCTTCAACTACTATATCAAGTGAACCATCTTTGTTGTAGTGACCAAAAGAGGGTTGACTAAATAAACAAGAACATATAGAAGAACACATGTTTTACTTTCTTAAATCTAATGTGACCATAATATATCTATACACCCATAATGAATAAATAGTAATTCTGGAATTTAGAGTTTGTATCATGGCCAAACACAAGAGTTTGACCATGATACAAACTCCATTGAGGGAAATACCTGATGCTACCCTGGTTTTTGTTGTTCACTGCAATCATTATGACAACCTTTCACATCAGAGAAGCCTGACCTGGTATGTTGTCTGACTTTCAAATTCAAATGTTCAAACTGTTGCTTAGAATTGATGCAGATGATTATTTAAACTACTTAATAAAAAAATAAATAAATAAACAAAAGCACAGGATTACCTGAGAACTGATGCAGGGCCGAAGACCCACAGCAGCTTCAGATTTGTCCCATCAATTAATGCCACCTGCTCCCCAGTTACAAGCAGCATGTTTGACTGATCATCCGTTTCATGTGTTCTGACCACTTGTCTCAATGAGTCAGACCTACATGGACAAATAAGTGTTCATTTAAGTCTCGCTAAACAACAACAAACTGCTAGAAGAAACCTGTGTTGTAATATAAAGTTAGCGTAGGCTGCGACTCACTGGTATATAGTTATAAGTCCAGATGTGGCACTGGTGTTCTTCTCCCAGTACGTGTCCTTCTTAAGGCCGACCTCCAGCCCTGCTTTAGCTTTTGCTGCGATCCTCCACAGTGCCTTTCCATACAATCCAGTATCTATGAATTAAAAATATGTCTTGGTGTGTTGTAATCTAATAAATTATATTTTTCCTGACTGAGATGACATCACTGACTTGCAGCAGTTCTGATAGTCGTCACATTCCCAGTGATTGGACATTAATCAGGTCTACGACCACATATACATTTTTTGTGTTTTTCATTTTTGTATCCAATTAGGAAGGACTGAACCTAATACAAAAATGTAGTAACCTGTCACAATCATAGCCAATTAGAGAAACTAACCTTTTTGGAGCAGTACATAGTAAGAATTCTCTGCAGTGCGGTGGAGAAGGTGATTGGTTGTCTTAGAAGAGTCAAGAATAACTGTAGAACCCATCTGCTCCCCCGTCTTCCCTGAGAGGAATATTAGCTGAGTCTGCAAATATGATGGAAGACGTTTAATTTGAGGACTTTAATTTCACATCTTTATCACAGATGTGTTGAAATTTTAACAGTTGAATTTGTTTGCAGCTGTTTACTATTGAAGAGAAAATAGTCATTACACATAAAGATATGCTGATGAATAGCTCGATTAATATGCACCTGTGTGTGGTCAGATGCCACCAGAGCCACGTCGCTGACCTTGTCCCCATCCAAGTCAGGGACATTAAGAACAGGTGCACTGCTGCCTAGACCAGAAGGCTGGGGCTGCTGCCACCTAAGATCACCTGTACGTAAACATGCCAAGTTTAAATTGTAACTAAAAGTTTGATCTTTACCTTGGAAGCAAACAACACAAACAACACAAAAAGGCCAGGTTCTATACGTGTACATCCAACGTCGTATCCATACTAAAGACAGAGTGATGAGTCACAAACCAGTGTGTTTGTCGATGGCTGTGAGCTGAGTAGAATGGGACACCAGACAGTCCCAGTTTCTGCCTGCTCCCTCCAGACCACACTGGACCCAGTGAAAGTCAAGAAGCAGTGGACGCTCCCACAGGGTATCTCCATCTGTCCCATCCACTGCTAACACAAATAGACATGGAGAAGGCAGACCTGGAACACACACACGATGGTTCTAAATTAGAGAAACCAATTACCACATAATAATCCACCTCTTGCTCCTTCCTGTTTCAGTGACAGTAAAGTTAAAGACGCTGTACCTGCACTGACACACGTATTGTTTTGACTGCCTTCTGCTGCTCTGAGGACAAACAGGACGTCTATCACCTTATCATCACTTGCAGCTTCAGTAGCTAAGAAATCGTATGTTGCTGTGACAAAGCAAAGAGAGATGCGTTATTAGTCACACTGTTAGGACCCTACCAAGCTGTAAAAGGTTCAGCTTTTAACACACCTGCTTCATAAAAAGTCCTGTTCCATGAAGCAAGATACTGTGGTCTGACAGGGCAGGGGATGATGAAAGAGAAGGCAAATACTATGGTGAGGCAGACAAACAAGGAGAGGAAGAAGATTGCGGTTCTCCAGTGGGTCAGTTTGGCAAAACCCAAGACTTCTTTACAACTCTTCTTCTTTAGCTCAGTGGCTGACGGTGCTGTGCCTGTCTCCGTTGGGTCCTCTCCCCTCTTCAAAGGGTCGCCCTCAGTGGCGTGATCTGTGATCTCCATTATCACCTCAATGCATTCCCGACCCACCGATCTTCTCATCAGCGAAGACGAATGGAATGTAAAAAAATATATAAATAAAACTAAACAAAACTATTATTTGCTACAACACTCCCATCACAGCAATCAGTCTGCTTCTGTAGTAATAACACATGTATCTCACTGGCAATCACGGATGCAGTAAATGAAGAAATACAAAGAGCAGCAGTGTCAGTCCAGCTGTTTCTGCTGTATCACCTTTTGTGAAGAGGAGCCTATTCAGACCTGCCAACACTGACTCCAGAGATTTCTGAGCACAAAAACAACGAACCCATAATGAGCGACCATTATATTCCAGGTTAACACACCCTGCTCTGTAGCCAAAGTCACGCTACTGTACTTAACTGAAAACGCTGATGTGAGAGAAACCTTGAAGCAGACAAACCTTAGAAAGCCCGTTTGTTGTCAAACGTGTTCTATACTATGTTAGCTAAGCAACCAAAGCACACCGTCTTATTTCTAGGTTAGCAAGCTTTGGGCCGTAAAGTTTCCAGCTAACTTGTTGAACGGGGGTCAGCGCGGAAGGCTGGGTACCGGTCAACAGCCAAGCCCCGCGGATGCAACTTAAAGGATCCCACGCTGACTCAAGAAGACATTTCTTACTTTACCCTCCACTGTCGTCTCTTGTAGTAACCAGCGCGGCTAACTACGCGTAGCAGGCCTGACACACATACAAAGCTGTCTGTCAGCCTCTGCTGCGCAAATAACCCAAAGGCAAGCGCACTGTTTGAACAGGCTTAGCCCAGACCTTGTCTGCCAGGCAGCGCTGGTGCGTCTCCGCTTCTAGACCGAAGCTACGCCGAACTGGAAATTAAAGCTAACATTGGTCATATCTAATCTAAGATCACATAGCGCTATAAACCGGCTACTGGGAACGGATAGACCGTGGGAGGCTGATACCTGACAGACTAGACTCGGGGTCATGCAGTGTGCGTTACTTCGTCTGGTTCAGGTCATTCTGATTGGTTAATTTACTTGCTCTTAACCGCCACGATTGGTCAGTTTCAGATCAAACGCCACACCCTTAGCTTTAGCTAGCCGGAACTTTCAAACAACAGGCCCTGACGTCATTTCCCTAACACAGGACGGAAACTGGAAGTCCACGAAATAGAGAAGAGCTGCGAGCGGTGATGCTTGGTAGAATAAGCAGCAAAATAACCTAACAACGACACTAAGGAACTCTTTTCGCTTGTTTTTTATTACTATATCGACGGAAGACGCACCACAATGTCTGCACAAGCTCAAATGAGAGCTTTGCTCGACCAGTTAATGGGGACAGCGAGGGATGGTGAGTTGCCGTAGCATGCTAGCTGAGCTAGCTAGCCAAGATGGAGCCACTGCTGAGGTTGGCTTGTGTTGGCGAGTGATGGACAGACCTGCATGAATGGATGTGCAACAGAGGGCTCTGTTAGCCACTGTAACGTTAGTTAGCCGTAGTAAGCCATCACGGATAAACGTTAGAATTTAATGTTTGTATCCACTGCGTCTAATTGTGAATGAGAAACTTTAACGTTCGTTCTTACCACGAAGGGAATCAAAAATATCCAGCTACTAGCATTAGCTCAGAAAGCTAACACTGTCGATTGCGCGTCGCGTAACTGTTACGCTGCCTAGCGTCGTACCATATGTGGATTAACGCTGTGTTTATTTAGTGATTTATTCATGCCTGTCATAGCTCTATTCCAGATCAACATAGTGGAAAACGTTACACATAGTGTGACACATTCACAACATTTCACGCTGCAGTAGAAACGGGGACACATGGCGTTAACGTTAGCTCTGCTATAACATATGGTCCGAGGAAATCAACGTTTAATTTTCATTATCACCGCTACAGTTGTTGTTAAATGACGTGTCCGCGGGAACATGATCATCGTTGGTAACATGCAATTCTGTTCTAAGTATCTTAAGTACAAAGTTGGGTGTTGTTAGGATCAGGTTCTGTATTAATGTTACTCAATTAATGCTTTTTATTAGGTAAATGACCTGTTATTACTAATACACAAACACAATGTTGTTATACCCTTTTTCATGGATCATATTTTACTCAGATGACTTGCAGCTGGACCTCACCTTAAGGGAGTAAAACCTGCCGTCTTTGACTCATAGTGTAGTGTCTATCTTGGCATAAAATGAGAACTCTGAACCTGGGTAAGGTGTCATAATAATGTATTATTTCATAAATATGATATATCATAATTACTGGATCAAACGGTACCAGCACCTTCTTATTGCATAAGATGAAGTTAAGTTAACAATTATGTCTATGGCACTTAGCATAGAGACACATCTCTACAATAATAGACAAACTACTATTGCCTTTGTTTGTTTTCATTATGATAGCTTCCAGCTGTGTGGATACAAACATTAATAGATAAAATCAGGTGTCACGTCTTATTGTCATTGGCAGAAAATGACAGTGTATTGTCGTCCTGTCATTTTATACGGCAAAGGATCAAACTGCCTTTAACTGAGTTCAATTGCAGCACTGTGGATTATCTCAAGTTAATAATTAAGTCTGTATATTAAGAGTGAATTTGTGTTGTGAGTTTGTGGCTGTATGTGTGATGAGATTAATATAAAAATTCTTCCCATACATTTGTTGCATACAAACTGAACAATTGTGGCCCCTTTATTTTATTCATTAAGGTTCAGTGTATCTTTGCCAGCCTACATCAATCTGCAAAGGAGTTGCAGAAAAGCCTCATGTTCATCGAGCCGTGAGTCACACATAATTTTTAAAGCTGTTATGATGAATATCCAAAACATTGTTTGCCTTCCGGAAGTTAAGATGGATTTTTTTTTTACAATCACACAAATGGGCAATAGAATTACAACTTGGAGTAGAATTTTGCAGCTTGAGCTAAGACGTCTGATCGCGGTGAATCCAAACGAGCAGTTCTCACTTATCCACTAGACGTCTGTTGTCAAAAGGCAATTGTAGCTATCATCGAAACACCTTTCACACATCATTTACAATCTGACTTGTGTATGACTCCCAACTTCTTACTGCAGGTATGGGCAAGAAAACTGTTCCCATTTATACTTTTCTACAGCGGGTTTAAAATTCTGCAGCTGAGGTCTTGAAGATTCAGAAGGGTACAGTATGTGGTGCAGATCGCAGTGTGTATAAACTAAATTTCTACCTTGGATTTCTTGTTTGTTTGTTTTTGTGTTTCATATTTGTGAAAGGTTTGGCTGGAACCTTTGTTTGAAATGTTTACATTTCTTACCACAGTCTTAAAAGCAGGCTTTCCTGCATATTAAAAATTCCAGTGTGTTGACATCTAAGGAAAAAGCTATAAAATCAAGGTAGTGCAGTCCATCCTAGTTGTTTTAAAATGGTAATCTAAAGTAACCGTGCCCTTACTAAACTAATATTTGGTAATCCACTTTTATGTTGTGGATTTTGGGCCCTATATGTTTAACAGACTTGAGGCTCAAATATTGTTGTTGCTTTTTGAGATTTGGATAAGGTAAGCACTACGAAGAAGAGGGAGTTCCACATGCATACAGAGAAGCATAAATAGATTAGATCAGAACACTTTATCCATCCTGAAATGAAATAATTAACTTTGTAACAGAGGCATAGCCACTGAAAATACTGACATACATTACACAGAAGAATACTTTGTAAAAAAAAAGGAACATGTACTTTTTACACAATGATATGGGCACCACATTTTGTAATACAGTTAACGTGGCACCAAGTTGTCTAGTTAATGTAGCGCTAATAAAGTGTTATGTATGAAAGCACTGGATACGTCACCCCTGCTGTCAAGTATGTGAAGTTTTTCTGACTGGGTGTTTTTTGGACTGTTTCAGGAGATGAGACGCGGCAGAGGGTCAAGTTCACTGATGAGCGAGTGTGCAAAAGTCATCTCCTCAACTGCTGTCCTCATGATATCCTGTCTGGAACTGTAAGTGAGGCAGGATTTGTGTCCAACACCTTTTAGAATTACAGAAATACCACAAACAATGTAATTCACAGGGTTCCTAATTACTATGTGCACTTTGCTTCATGTCTGCCTTCATGTTTTGGTGACAGCGTATGGACCTGGGAGAGTGCACGAAGATCCATGACTTGGCACTTCGAGCAGATTATGAAATTGCCTCCAAGGAGAGAGATCTGTTCTTTGAGCTTGATGTAAGTGACCTTCAAGTACAGCATAAAACTGTTTTAATGTTCATATGGGATGTTGTTTTTTTAAAACATGTTTGAAACGCAGTGAAACCTATCCTTTAAACACAGCAACTACCTTCCCAAACCTGCCTTAAATAATTTTAATGGTCTATAAATCATACAGTGTTGCTTTTGTGGAGAAATGTTCCCTCTTGTGTAACCAAGTGCTGTTTTGCTTTTGATCGATACTACTGTTACTACTACTGCACGGTTCTTAGAACTGTAAAATCTGTGCTTGCTTAATGTTCGATAAGCACGCGTGGATTAATGGCAGATGAGACTCTTAAGTACAGCCTCAGTGGGGTTTTTGGGGTCTATCAGTCTGCCATTTGAAAACCAACACAACCCTACAACCAAATCACAAATATACTTTTTTTTCCTGATGAACTTTAAAGGCTGTGGATCACCTGGAGTCATTCATTGCTGACTGTGACCGGAGGACAGAACTAGCCAAGAAGCGCCTGGCTGAGACCCAAGAAGAGATCAGCGCAGAGGTCGCTGCAAAGGTTCGCACGCTGTGATAACCGCTCATCATGTTTAAAATCTATGTACCATCTAGTTTGCTACAATGTTTTGCCATATGAATTGTGCTTCTGCTACAATGTAGGCAGAGAAAGTCCATGAGCTGAATGAGGAAATAGGAAAACTCCTGGCCAAGGCAGAGCAGCTAGGAGCTGAGGGGAACGTTGATGAGGCCCAGAAGGTTCTACAGGAAGTAGAGAAGGTCCGCACCAGAAAGAAGGATGCAGAGGTGAGGAAATGGAACGACCTGTTGATATTATTGTTGTTATTCATACATTCATATCATATGTGGTCCACTAATGCTGCTTTCCTCCTTTTTTTTTGTGGTCCTTTTAGGAAGAGTACAGAAACTCTATGCCTGCCTCCAGTTTCCAACAGCAGAAACTTCGGGTGTGTGAGGTGTGCTCTGCTTACCTGGGTCTGCACGACAATGATCGGCGTTTGGCCGACCACTTTGGCGGGAAGCTTCACCTGGGTTTCATCCAGATCAGAGAGAAACTGGACCAACTAAAGGTGTGTGCCTTCTACTCTCACCATGTCCACGGCAGATGTGTTGCTACACATTATTGAGTATTTATTGTTACCTAGGTGTTTTGTTTTTAAATTTTTTGTTTTCCATCAGAAAACGGTGGTCGACAAACAGGAGAAAAGAAACCAGGAACGTTTAAAGAGAAGGGAAGAGAGGGAGAAAGAGGAACGGATGAGGAAAAGGTAAGAGGCCACTTTAGACTGGGGTGACTTATTATGAGGTGACTTAAATTCACTGGTTTGCCTTTGTTTGTTTTGTAGGACTAGATCACGCAGCAGAGAGCATAGAAGGTAAGGGTGTCATACTATTTTAAATGAACCAGTTCATCAGTTCTTCGTATTGTTGGTGAAATGGACGTTGTACTTTCTTTCTTTGAATCAGATCCCGTTCTCGTGACCGCAGGAGGCGACGCTCACGCTCCTCATCGCGGGATAGGCGTCGTTCACGCACGCGCTCCAGGGAGAGAAGGAGACGACATCGCAGCCGTTCCCGTTCCCGCAGCCGAGGCCACCGTCACAGCCACGAGCAGGGCTCCAGACACAAGTAAAGAAACAACAAAGCTGGCATTTTGGCTATGATTATATTATTTAGAAGTTAGGGGCAAGCTAAACAATGGGAGCAATCAGCCACAGCCCAGATGCTGTACACTTGTCTTGACTGACGAATGTGTTCAGCTCTTTGGTTCCTCCTGTGTGCTTGGTTTTGTGTCATTTCGTTGAATGTTGCATTTAATCTCGTAATGCAGGTCGTCCAGGGACCGAGAGCGCTCGTCCAGAGACCGTTCACGGGACCGAGACAGGAGGGACGGGATGAACGGCCGGTCAGACTCCCGCCGGGCGGATGACAGGGACATGGCCGACCTCTGAAGACCAAACTCCATCTACCACTGACACACAACCTCCTGTCTGTCTGTCTCTCTCATCTGTCCCCAATGTTAACACTGTTCTAGCCTTCTCCTGCCTGCCTCCTTTCTTTGCTTTAACAGTTAATGCAGCCGACCTGGAGATAACATGATATATTGTAAGTAAATTTACAAGCATCCAAATATATCAGATTGTATTTGGATTGGGATTAGTTTTTGATCAGTAGTGGAGTTTATTGTAATACCCACATCTGTAATATGGTGACTGTCTGTATATTCTACACGTCCCATGTCTTGTTATAAACGACCCTATGCTGATTACAACAAAAAAAGCAAACAAACCAGTGGTTCAACAGCTGGACTGAGCTGGGCAATATTCTTTTATTATCAACTGATGGTGTTTTGATACAGAATCTGTCTGTAAATATGGTTGGACCCAGTGATTGTTAAAATCTGGAAACGATTATTGGAAACGTATTAATTTTTTTTATCTCCCTCTGATTGCAGTTCTTGAATGTCTGTCCACATTTTGTCTCACTTGTCAGTTTTAGGAGTTCAGTTTAAAAAAAAAAAAAGAAAAGATTTTTTACAAGTTCCTAGTTATAGTATCAACTTTGTGTTCTACTTTTAATAAATCCATTTTTTATGCTGCCAGCACTGACGAATCCACTGTCGGTAAATGCTTGTTCAGATTTGTATTGTTTGCAGTTATCTTTTCTTTTCCCTTGTTTCTCTTATTTAAACTATTGAAAATAAATGGTAGCTTCAGAGTAAGTGTCAAGCTGTGACTCACTCAGCTTCAGGAATGAAACGTTGAAAATTCCATCTTGCAGACATACAGAACTTTAATTTCATTTGAAAAAGTAGAATTCTGCCTCCTTTGTGTTTGGATTTCTAATGCAAACTGTTTTGAATGGACGCGTTGCTTTTCTCGTGTGATTTCATCTGTTTATTTTCTGCTCGAAATGTTACGTTAGTGTCTCAATTAAAAAACATCCCACCATTTTAATTTTTGTGCCTTTTCTTGTCGAAGTATATGAACTATACTATGATTAAATTATAGCATACAAAGATAAATACAGTTTAAGTTAGTTCTTACAAGAAAACTATTCACATGAACATACATTTTGATCAGCACCAGTTTAAGTTAAATTTACTTATTCATCAATAACAGATGAAGTAATGTGAACATTAGCATCATGACATAAAGGAGACAGTTGCTGAAAGTCAAGTCACTGTTCTCTGGTGAATATAACCTATGTTTGTACATCTGAATGCGTGTGGTGCAGCATCTCTGCTCACAGAGTGCCACTCTCCAGTTTCAGGTCCACCTTCATTTTCTGTTTCTCCATGACCGTCTCCAACTCTGTGGCATTTTTGGCGTCCTGTAGAAACAGCAAAGGAAATTACAGCCACAGAATTCGAAAGGTCGAGGCACAAGCACAGATAAAGACCATGGGGTTTATTATTGCTAGATGAGCTTGAGTTTCCTGTGCGTTCACCTCCAGCAGTGATTTCTGCACCGCGAGCTGGCTGTACACTCTGGCTCCCTCATCTGGAATCACAGTTTGCAGCTCCTTCTTGTTGAGCGAGAAGAGCTGGCCGCCTGTCAGCACTCCCAAACACGACACCGTCCTGAGAGACAGAAAGCGCAGGTGACTCCAGGTTATGATGTTGATAATGACTATGTCTACGCAGCTTGTGGCTATTGTGACGTGTGGTTGAGATGAACTCACTGTTCACTGAATCCTTTCCCTCTGAGCCACTTTGCTACTTCCTCTGGAGGAGAGTGATAGTCCAGAGGGACAGTTGTCTCTGCGGAGCGATGGATCACCAGAGGTTTGTTCAGGTTGGTCTTTCCGTTGGTCAGCCTCTGGAGCAGCTCATCATTCACCATCATGGCTGAAAGGTTTGAAACAATAATTAAAATACAAAAAATTGCATCCTATTTCTGACATCGTCCATGTTTTGTACGCTAACATGTACCTTTGTCTGTGTCCTCTGCAGCTGGTACGTGTTGGCTGAAGGCTGGTAAGCTCATTGGGCGCTTTGCTGTGTGGGTGGGGGCTTTGGGCAGGACGGGAGGGCTGGGCGTGACTGAAGTCCTGGTGACAGGAGGTGGGGCAGAAGCCTGCAGGAATGTAGAGCGAAGAGAATGGGCCCCAGGAATTTACTCTGGTACCTGAGAGCCTACCTGTGTGTGTGTGTGTGTGTGTGTGTGTGTGTGTGTGTGTGTGTCACTGGGAGCTTTGTTGCTTACAGGGCTGTCTATGTGCGCCACAGGCTCCAGGATGTTGAAGGGAACAAATCCAATCTCGTCAAATCGGTTACGACACTTCCACCAGCGCTTGGATGATTCGATGACCTGCCAGATAAAATGATTCTTTTACAATCTTAACAATATGGATGATATCAAAGCCAGCGCTCTGTTTTCAGCATGAACACTTTAAAATGAAATCCGACACATTTGGTCTCTACCTCAAGTGTTTCTCCCTGCTGCACTGAAAGCTCGCTGCTGTTCCTGGCTATGAAGCTGTAACTGCAGCTATAGATTCTCTCAGGCTGTGCAGCGCGTGTGCCGACATCTCTGACAGGGGAGAGAAACAGACGCTGTTATTACGCTGGCCAGGAGACGGCAGCTGAACGCATTCTTCTTAGACGGTTGACCTACGTGTCATTACTGATGCCAGCGTGTGGAGGCCCGACTGGCTGAGGCGGCTGCTTCTGCTGAGGAAAGCAGATGGACTTTCATGAATTTACAGAACAGACACCGGCATCGACAGGTACAGTAGAACTGTACCCACACACACAGTATGACACATGCTTATGATAGTGATGAAGGGCTGGTCAAACCACCGTCATTCACAGTTGTTCCATACCTCATCTTTCACTTGGAGAGCTTCGTGTTTGTGCTGTGATTCAACAGGATCCTCCCAAACCTGTCCGTCCGCCCTCAAGGCTTCCGGCTTCCACCCGCTCAAGAACACAGGGCTGTAGGGAGCTATGGGCCCTGTAAGCTGAGAGCTGAGAGAGCACAAACAAATAAACAAACAGATGCTTTGTTCCTCGTCACGTACTTCGGTTTTACTTTACCGTGTGAGCAAAACTATGCTCACATGGAAAAGGGTGCTTTCACATTTCACATCTCAGTACTTGTCAGACAAAATGAAGTGAGAAGGAATCAATATTCTTGTTTATGTATTTTTAAAAACTGACCGAGGGAGCGTCCAGTTAGGACCCAGAGACGTCCACAGCTGCCTCTCCTGCTCGCCTAGACTGTCTTTTAGCAGGGAGACGGCGGACGTGGTCAGGGCAGGGCTGGACACTGAGGCTCCAAGAACTGTTCCTCCGGTGGTTTTCACCATCTGCTCACACACCCAGATCACACAGAACCATGTCAGTTGTCCATACGTCAGACATTTACAGCATATCAATTACATATGATATCGATTTAGATACAACACAACTTTATTTTTAATTCCAATACACAAACGCCGGATAGATGTATCCACATACATAAGTAAGACACACACACCCACAAAGGAAAAAGTGATATACACAGTCCCTGAGATATGACTTTTTCCATTCAGGTGTGTCAGCAAACACAAATCCAACACACCCATTCACCCTTTGATTCTATTTGTACATTTGTCCATTGTGTTTGGAAAAATTCAAGCCTTTAATGCTTTATCAAACAGACACACCCAGCTCCTAATTTTGCACTTAAGCATTCCATGGATGCACCTTGTGTTTGGAAGTAGGTTCATTTGGCTCACGCTATGAATTTGGAAGTTCTGTGACTCACCAGGTTAAACGATGACTGTTATTATTTTCTTGGAACTATTTCATTAGCTGGAAAACCCTGGAGCTTTAATTCAAAGCAGCAGTCAAAGGGCAGCAACATGGCCGCCTGACAATACGAAAGCCCTGCTTCGATCTAAACCAAATGTTTGAAAAGCACAGAAGGAATGCTGCATATAAATAACATGCAAACCAAATCAAACAAATGCTGCTCAGATATCTCAGTTAGGCCTTGACTCAGGGAGCTGCCCTGAGTAAACGCTGAACAGAACATGATGTTCGAGATTCCTCAACCAAGCCGATGACTTTCTATTATTTTGACATGACACAAGGTTCTCATCTCAGTTATGGCACCTACTGTATAGCTCGACTTTGAACCATTACACAACTCTGTCACCTTTATCCCCCATTTATCCTCACCCATAGTCAGTGATGTCACTTTGACACACATGAACATTGGGTTCATTGTTACATGTCATTTTCAAGCCCAGGTTGTGCCTGCTGTAAATCATGAGGCCTCGTGTTGACAGCAAAAGCAACAATGAGTGTTGTCCTAACAAACTCGACTGGTGGAAACGCCAAGGTTAAAGCCGCCACTCACCATATCCAGAGGTTTAAATATGTGGTGAACAAGCTCCTCTGATGACGGATTTGAAATGTTTGATCTGAGACGACCCTGTAACGGAACAAACGAATGGATTTGACACAATGCAGTGCTGACAGTGTGAGTGTAAGTATGACAGGTGACCTGAGTGAATACACACCAGGAGGCTGAAGCAATATTTGAACTTCTGGAAGATATCAATGAATTCCTGCTCTGGTGGAGGCAGAGCTTTAGCGCTGAGGAAATCATCTGTTATTCAGAAATACACACAAAAGATTACAATATTATCATGACCCATATCTGTGGTATTTAAATTAGAAAATGTAATGTCTGCAAAGAAAAGCGTCTTTTCACCTTCAGCTTTTTGCTTTTTACTTTTCTTTTTAGTCTTCTTCTTCTGTTTCAGCACCGTGGCTGCCTCCGCCGTCTGCTGCAGCCTGGCCATAAAGCGCTCAATGTCCTCAAAGCAGTGATTCAGGATGTCCTGTGGATGAGAGGCAATTTTTGCAAACGCATCGAGATATGAAACGCAGACCCGAGGTCGCTGAAAAGGCACAAAGATGACGAGGAGACGTACGATTTCTCTCTGTGCTTGCAGGAGGGAGACATCAGGGCCACCGTTTGCTGTGTTCACTGCGTTTGTTGCGTTTGCTGCTCGGGAACAGAGGACAGGATCCAGTGATTTATTTCCAACACCTCTAAGTGTGTCCCACTTGCCTTCTTCTACCCTTCCCATCGTATCATGTCCAAATTGAGGCTTTTCTTACCTCTGGGTCCAGGATAAGGTGGAGGATTTGTTGGTGGATGATTTGGAGCGAGTGCGATGGGAGGATGTGGGATGTCATAGGGTTCCATCATCCCTCCACCAGTTGAAGGAAGCCTGAAGGAGGCAGAAAGAGTTTCAGTCCTTTGCATCCTGCTTGTTGGCCCTGCACTCAGCACCGTCACAACACGGGGCTTAAAGATGCCAAGTGCAAATGAATAAAGCACCTGAAATAGACGCAGGCTTGGAGGGAACTTAGAACGAGGGGGCACAGACCTCCATCAACAGACTGCAGTGGCTCTGAAATTCAATCCTGGAGCCCTTATTTCACTATCACACTACAGTAAACAAGTCATGCTTACTCATCGCTGTGTCCTATATAAACGAAATTCAACAACGTCAATTCCCCTAAACTCATGTCTTAAAGAAACGGATCAGCAGCCCAAACAGTTAAAAATGAACAAGACAATAGCAGGAATCAACTTCTATGTGTTTTCTTACAGAATTCACAGACCATGCAAACGTCAGGTGGCAGGTTTTGTTAAACAGCATCTAAATGTGAAAGAACCCCAGCTGCGTGTGTTTCTTACCACATGTGTCTATCCATCACACATCCCCCAGAAATAAATATTTCAAAGCAGCTCTTCCGCTCAGGCCAAAGTTATCTTCCCCTGTTCTGTCGTCGCTTTGTGCCACAATGAGATTGTTGTGTCTGTCACACCTTCTTAAGTTATGTACAAACTGGTAAAACGGGTTTCTCCCGGTTTCTCTCTCTCTCTCTCCCTCATCTGTTTACACTGCCCTCCCTGTTTCTGTGTCTCTATGCGACAGGTAGATGGTGACACCAGGCCACTCTGACCCAGTGGCCAGTCAAACATGATGAAAGTAACCGAGGAAGAAAGCAAACAGTCTAATGGGAGAAGGGTTTGAATTATCATCTATTATCTCTTTGTTTGCTTTTTAGTATGAGGACGTCAGCCTCCTCCAACAGATGAAAACATGTGATACATATATACAGAGAATGATAAGATGGAGAACAGGTGCTTAAACCATCACATCTGACAGGTTTGACTGTGACAGTCTCAGTACCTGAGGGCATCCGAGAGTCGCCGACTCCTGTTGAAAGCTGAAACCGCACTCTTGATGTCGTAACAGATCTGTTCTGCCTGGTGGGAATAAGAACCAAGATGTGATGTCACTTGTACAACCGGCACCGGGCTGGGTCCACATGGTCAGACTGGGAAGCTACAAGGCCGTTGTTACTCACCTTCACAGTGTCACAGTTGAAGAAGAGAATCTCTGGCTTCTTCTCATCTGCACTTTGACAGATCAGCATGAGAAGCGATGGGAAGAGTTTCTCTGTGTCGATGATTTCGCAGCGGTAGATGGATTTCAAGGAGTACTTCTCCAGCTCATCCTGCAGCAGGAGAACATAAAAGGAACAGTGTTGTACATGCAAATATGAATGAAATGCCTGGCTTGTGTTATCTGCTCTCACCTGGCTCTGGACATCACGGAGGTGAACGGCTTCAGCTCCCACATCCAGGTGCATCTGCTGAATCCACAGCTTTTTGTTCTGAGCCAGGAAGGAGAGACGTGCCTTGGCTTCCTCCACGTTCACCACCTCGCCGTCCCGCAGGGAGAACGTCAGCAGGTGCTGCACACGGGGAGTTTGGGAAAGAGGAAATTAGAAAGCGAGGACGTATTCATCTTAGCATATCGTTGGTTGTGTGAGGAAACCGACTGTGCCATGTTTTGTGTGCATGACACAGATAGCACTCACGTTAACAAGATACCGGGAGATGTTAGTCATCCTTTGGCCACGACGTCACCTCCTGTGGTGTGAGAAAGAAAACTGTTAAGTAATTCGTGTGAGACCAGCTGGAAAGAGGGGATCATAAAACATAGACATACTGTATATGTACAGTGGGGCGTTGTCAGAGCACCTTTAATCCACACACAGATTGTTTGTCTGTTGCTTGTGGTTTCATTTTAAGGCAGGCTGCAATCCAATCCTAAAAGCTAGCACGTTTTAGCTAGAGAACAACATCCTTGTTCGAGTGTTGCTCGTCTATTTCATGCTGCCAACCTTCGCCTCAGTGTGAGGTTACGCTCTGAGCTGCCCAACCAGTCTGACGACAGCATCTCACCGTTGGGTCTCTCTGCCCTGTTCTGACCATCACAGTGCTGGAGTCAGTGGTATCAACAGGGGACCCGTCAGTATCGCCAAAAACACCAAAACCAAACCGCTCACACAGTCAGTGCCAAGCTGGTGGGACTGGGGTTGGGCGTTAGTATGGACAGATTCTGAGAGTCTGAGTCACTGAGGTGGTGGACGTTACCATGGCCAGTTGTGTACACTAGTCTTACCTTAAACGACTCTAAATTAATGACTAAACTCAAACTCATAGATTCTCAGTTCTGTTAAGAAACAGAGTATGGTAGTGGGTATTAAAAAGTCATTCATTTCATGAAGCTGACATTAATGCAAATTTCAAACATTATTAAAAATTCTGAATTCTAATACATGTATTGTTCCACTAGCCTGACAACTTACAAACATCTATTAGTGTCAAGTGTTATGAGCTCTGACGTCTACCTACATGGACAGTTGAAACTGGTCTAGAACAAACTTACCGCGGTTGCTAGGCTTCCAGTGCTTGAATCCTGCTGTTAACAGCTGTGTGTGAGCATTTATCCTGCCAGTGAGGCGTGTCGTGTCAGAGTGAAACTGCAGGTCTGTCATGCTCCTCTGTTGGTATTAAAAGCTTTTACACAGCAGAGGTGTGTCATCTAGTGTGGGCCTGCCCACTGCGTCGTAGGGATATTGACTCAACCATTGGCCACTGACAAAATAAATACTTACACATCAGGAGGAATGAGTAAATATATACAAATGTAGAGAGAACATTGAAACCTTAGTGTTGAGAAATGTACACAGATTATATTTTTAGAGCACTGTGTGCCTGCAGACATCTACTGTCCAGATCACACACGATTTACTAACAGTTACATCTTCAGCATAAACTAAAATAAATGTTTGCATAAACACGCTGGAATTACGGAGTAGACCGATCCTTTAAATTCAAGGGAGTAAAAAAAGAAGAGAAGAGTGTTTGGTGTCACATTTCACAACAGTTTAATGGGTCTTTTTCGTGTTGTGGCAGGGGGAGGAGTCAGGTGAAGGAGAAAACCAGACGCCTAAACTGCGCTTTGAGGACAGTTGGACTTTTTTTTTGTCGAGAGCGGCTACAATTTTAATTCGACAAGGTATTTCTCAGTTATTCATATATGTGAGTCGCTATTTCTAAGAGGACAGTGTTGCTGATATGGCCGCTGCACAGACGTCTTTGGCTCTTGACTTGCCTGCAACACAGGTATACGTGGCACACAGCGTGTAAATAAGTGATCCAAGAAACTTTCAGAAAGTTAATCTGTTCATTTATTCTTTTATAGTCCTTTAAGATTTACATTATCCCAGTCGGCTACAAACACGTTCGCTGTCAGTCGGACTATTACATCATATTTATTCCTTTTTTATTCAACGTGGCTATTGTAAATAAAAAAAATGCCACGTGTTAAATTCACATGGTAATTTGTCACGTGTTACGCATTTGGGGAAACCTGAATGAAATCAGATGAACCTTTTGTCAGGATAAAGTCAGTGTGTTAAAACCCGCAGGACCCCCGCTGTGACCGCGCACGCGCAGCACCCGCGGCCGCCGCTGTGCGCTTTTAAACGTTTCTTACTACCCAGGCTGCACGCGCGGTGCGTTCAGGGCTCCTCCTACACTGCCGTAGCTGTATCGCTTATAACGTAAACATTTTGACAGTACAGGGTTATCGAAACAATTCCAGAGTAGTGTTGTTTGTACGGTGCAAACGTCATTTGCTTCTATACAAACGCTGGAACATTTAGTCAATTACTCATGTATGTAAATAAGCTGCTAACTGACACAGTTGTTTCTGTGTCGAGTTTACAAAATCCCGACGGCAGGGAAAGCAGCTCATTCTTATTGCGTCAGGCGGAAGAGCCCAGCCCATGATTTAGCCAATGGAGCCTTGAGGATTAACCGGGACCGAACATTTTCTTTAGTGCGTGTGTGTTTTATGACTTTATATGTAGTTTATTACCGGAATAGTTGTAACTAGTGGGGTTGGGTTTAATCCAAGGAACCCAGTCTGAACACAACTTAGCTCGCGTCGTGGTTTACCGCATAGGAACAGTCTATAACTGTAGAGCAGACGCACGTGCTAACATTGTTCGCTCGGTTCGGACGGACGAACGTTGACAGAACTTCGCTGTAGCCTCGGTTTTTACTTCACCGCCACCAGCTTCTGTCCGTCTGTGCGGGACCGTCGCTGGTACCAGGTCAGTTGGGTTTATCGGGACCTCGGGTGCAGCAGACTGTGGGAGCTTTGCGTCTTTCCTGGTTAGCTTTAAGCTAGCGGTAGTTTCAGGTCAGAAGCCGCGAAAGGTGCGGAGCTTTACTTCCTCAAGCACCTGCGTTTATATGGAGATGTGCATAATATTAGAAATGATTTGCATCCATCAACATAACCACGGCTCCAATAATAACCACAAACCTTAAGCAGTCAAACTTTATTTATTATGCCAATGACACTTATGCCTCCTTTTCTCGTCCCCTCCTGTCTTAGATGGAGAAGCAGCCTTTGCCTGATGATGAGAAGATGGGAACCACGGAGTCTGAGGTTTTTTGCCTCACTGGCGAGGAAAGCCAGGAGGCCTCCGCTGAACCTGCAGCTCGAGCAGGATGGAACAGTAAAATAGAGTATTTTCTGGCTCAGGTGGGATTCAGCGTCGGGCTGGGCAACGTCTGGAGGTTTCCATATTTGTGCCATCAAAATGGAGGAGGTGAGCACAGATGATCATTTCTGTTACGCACGAAAAATGTTGTAGGGCTGAGGGTAAGTATTTAGTTTCCAAGTCATTGGACAATCATGTGGAAAGAGTCACCACTATTGTTTGCTTAAACATGCCTGTAAGGAGTATGTATGGATCCAAATCAGAGGATAATGCTGTTTGTAAATTGTGTATGATGTGTGCAGAATAATAAAATGTGCTGCTCTAAGATTGGGTGTTTCAACATCTGGTTTCTATCTATTGCTACTAAATCCACAAAGGTTTTTTCTGCTTGCTTGGAGGCAACAGGAGGTTTTCGGTTTGTCTCTATTTGGAGCACATGCTACAACAGTTGCTGGGCTTTATAAGTCAAAAAGAGTTTTCAAAGAGCTGCATGTCTTATTTATCGTGAAAATTGATGAGAGTGGGTAAAAGTTTTGTCAGGGCGGACAAACAGATGTGCTTCTCCTTTGTGTAACTTTTATTTGGATTGCCGTGGGTGACTGTTAACTGAATCTTGGTCGACTTTTCTCCTCAGGAGCTTTTCTCCTCTTGTATGTGCTGCTGATGCTTGTCGTGGGCATCCCCTTGTTCTTCCTGGAACTGGCAGCTGGTCAGGCCATCCGACAAGGAAGCATCGGAGTGTGGAAGTACATCTCTCCCAAGCTTGCTGGGATTGGCTACTCCAGCTGTGTGGTAATTTAGCAATGATTAAATTAACTGTGTAACAATAGACGTGTCGTGTACAGAGGGCTGCCATAATAAAAGAAAAACATTAATAAATGATTGAGGAAAAAATCTACAATAACCCTGAGTGTGATAAATATGTCAATCAAATGTTCTGGCCTTTTCAAATCTTCCTAAACCCAATAGAATGCGTGCAGCTGATGCAAAAATAACTGTTTTTTGTTTTGTATACTTCTTTGCCAAGACTCATTTTGCCAACACCTAGCGAGCAACGGGATATTATGGCATTAATAACAAGTTGGGACACAGGGCTGACGCACAAAGAAGGGTTTCAGTTATTCCAATCAACAAGTTGAGTTAATTGAATTAGACGTGGAGTCAGCTTTATTGTTGTTGTGCAGAGCACAGCTGTCAAGCCGGTGAAATGCAATAATAAGCTTATTATTGCATTTCTTCTTAAGTAAGAAGTAAATGAGCAGACTTTTTGGAGTTTTTCTCTATTAACAGTCATGGTTGGATCAAATGTGGTATTTTTCTGATGCAGCTCTTGAATATCTGTTTGGCCAGCTGTAGACAAACACTTGAACTGTACATGTGTGACTGAAACCAAACACAAATATAGTTAGTTGTAGTTAACTTAACTTAATATAAATAGTGTTTACAGTGACTATAATAGTATTTTCTTACAAACCTGATGAATCTTTCTCTCCAATGTCTTCAGGTGTGCTTCTTTGTGGCTCTCTACTACAACGTGATCCTTGCATGGAGTCTTTACTACCTTGGGAATTCCTTCCAGCATCCTTTACCCTGGGAGAAGTGTCCAGAACAGAGAAATGTAACAGGTAAACACATAACATTGTGATTCGAAACCGATGAGACATGGACAGTTAATGCTGAATGTCAAGTAAAAGCTGTCACTGATCATCCCTCGTTTTCTTTTTTACATTAGTAAAAGAATGTCAAATGAGCTCCCCCACGTCATACTTCTGGTACCGCAAAGCTTTGGATATCACCGACTCAATTGACGAGACAGGCTCCTTTAACCCTTACATTGTCTGCTGTCTGCTGGCGGCCTGGACCCTTGTGTGTCTGGGAATGTTCAAGGGCATCAAGTCCTCTGTTAAGGTAATTGTCTGGGATTTTGTCGCCCATGTCTCTCAGAATGTTATATTTCATAAAGATCATTGTTTTTTGTTGTAGCCAGCTGGGGGAAGACTTGGGAATATGTAATGAAAATGTGAAGAAATCAAATGCCAGTCATATGCTGGATGTAAAATTCAGGGTTGCTGTGGGTGGTGGAATGTGTGGAATGCCTGGCTTAGGCGCTGACCCACTTGAAATCGCTAAATCCTTGTTATGTGGTAAGGTATAATAGACTCACACAGTAACACCAACACCACAGCATCACATTGTGGGAGATGTTAGTTTTAAGGTTTAGTTAAGTTTACCTGGGCAGAGCTGGAGGTCATGCGTTTCTTCATTTTGCGTAAAAGCATCTGAAGCGAGGTTTAATCCTACTCCAGCTGACGTCAGGTGTTACACTCAAGTACAGACTTAAGAACCTGCCCTTTCAATTACAAGGGCCATATGCTCAGCGTGTAACAAACAGCCGGCTGCACACTTTGTTCTTCTCTGTGGGGGAAACGGGTTTGAAGGATTCAGCAATAAAATAAAAATTAAATAAGCATATGTTTAAAATGTAATGATTAGAACAACAAACGCTGAAATGTTCCCAACTAAGCTCAGTTGATCCAAGAAATAAGACACTTTTAACCCAAACTGTGCAGCATATAACTGACTTCTGTGATCAACTTACTTAATTGTAACTTTCTTTCTTTAGGTGATGTATTTCTCCTCCATTTTCCCATACGTGGTGCTCATCTGCTTCCTAATTCGAGGGCTCATGCTGGATGGAGCTTTAGAAGGAATCACTTACATGTTCTACCCAAAGGTAAAAGCAGACGAAATGTCTGATGGTGTTTAAAGAATGAGGAGAAATGTCAACATTTATCTGACTCAGCTCTGTTTCTTTCAAGCTGGAAATTTGGGCAGATATTCAAGTGTGGCGACAGGCAGCCACACAGGTTTTCTTTGCCCTGGGCCTTGGCTTTGGGTCCATTATCGCATATTCCTCCTATAATCCCAAGAACAACAACTGCCACCGCGATGCCTTCACTGTCTCCTTTATAAACTTCCTCACATCTGTGCTGGCCACACTGGTGGTGTTTGCTGTGCTTGGCTTCCGCGCCAAAGAGAGAGTCAAGGAATGTGTAGCCAGGTATGTTCACATTAAGTATCTGTACGTCTGGAACACGTATGACGTAACTAGAGATGATCGTCATGCTTAGATTGTCCGCTTCAAAGGGTGGTGATGTTATTGAGTGTTTCTTTCTGACTGTAGCCTTTCTTGCCTTGTTTTCAGTAATCTGAATGTGCTCTCAACGCACATTAGTTATGTGGACCAAGACCTGATTCAAAGCTTCAACTACTCTGATCCCAGTTCTGTGGTTCTAAAGACTTACAGAGACTGGTTTAAACAACATGGGGAAACCATCCCGGGCAATTTAACAGACTGTGACTTGGAAGAAGAGATGAAGAAGGTAGACATTTTAGCGCAATGTCAGTATGTTTAGGTGTATTTCATATTTCACGTGGAAACTAAAACTTGCGCTCTTGCATGCGTTCAGGGTGTGGAAGGCACAGGCCTAGCGTTTATCGCCTTCACAGAGGCCATGTCTCTCCTGCCTGGCAGCCCTTTCTGGTCAGCGCTCTTCTTCCTCATGCTGCTGAACTTGGGGCTCAGCACCATGTTTGGCACTATGGAGGGTATCCTGGCCCCCCTCACTGACTGCTTCAAAACTGTGGCCAACAACAAGACAAAGTTCACAAGTAAGTTGTGTGGCTCCATTATAAAATGTTACCTGTATCACATGAAGTAATAACTTCACTTCCAAACTCCCTATCTAACCCTAACCCTATGTGAATGTTGGTGAATACTGCCCATCAACTGCTATCAGTTCTTACCTCACTGCCCTGCTGGCAGGTATCTCATGTCAGTTTAACCACAACATTAGTCAGTAGATGAGCGTCCTGTCACATGTCATTGTGCTGACACAGGATGCCCCGACAACCCATACACATCAGCTGATTTCATGGACACTTAAAGGCAGTATGCGGGCAAACTATTCAGGATCTTCATGAACAAAACCACAAAACATTGCACCTCAGAGGTTGAAGGTATATTAACAGGAGTTGTCTGTTAATCTGTTGTTTCTGTTATGTTCAGTTTTCAGCTGCGTGGTTGGGTTCCTGATTGGCCTGCTCTTCACCCAGCGCTGTGGGAACTACTTTGTGACGATGTTCGATGATTACTCTGCCACTCTGCCCCTCATCATTGTGGTGGTTTTTGAGACCTTCAGTGTGTCTTGGCTTTATGGAGCTGATAGGTGGGGTCTAGTTTCTGTCTCTCATCTTAAACTCTATGTACGTGTCATTCATTGGAGTTCAGAGTTTTATCAGGTGGTCACTTAGTGACAACAGTCTGAACGTCCACCATTCTGTGTCTGAAGGTTCCTTGATGACATAGAGGCAATGCTGGGCTGGCGCCCCAGTGTGGTTTACAAGTACCTCTGGAAATACATTTGCCTGCTAGCTATGCTGGGGCTGCTGGGAGCAACCACCATCCGCATGTTCATCACAACTCCAACTTATATGGCATGGAACCAAGAGCTGGTATGGGCATTTATTTAAAATATTAGAGGCATAAACACAGGACAAAAGTATCATTTTGTTTGTTGCAGTGGATGGAACCTAAAGGTGTCGCAACTTGTTGCACTTTAATACCACGTGGTTGACACACAGGTTGCTGAAGGTCTTAAGTGACTCATTGTATTCCTTGTCTTTAGGCCTCTGAGGCACACCTGCCATACCCTGCCTGGGCACTGGCGGTTCTTGGGTTGCTGATCATATTCGCCATGATGCCCGTCCCACTGGGCTTGATCCATGCTGTTCTGCAGAAAAGGATGAAGCAAACATCCAGGAACACAGAGGCCGGTCAGTACAGCATCGTTAGCACAGATGACAAGTGTGAAACTCCAATGACTGATATTTCAGAACTGGACCAAAGGAACGGGACCTCCACTTTGTCATGCTAAATAGCCATTCAAATCGTTAGTGAGCCATTATGAAACATAATGTCGTTATTTCTCTGTAGTGCAAACAGAAAACATTTCACTCAGAGTGATCCAGCAACAAGCTTCCAGATTTTAATAAAAGATTTGTAATTTTTTATACTTTAATGAAGCCAAGAATTATCTGGTGGAGAACACTTAAATGTTTTTAGTAGTACTGCCAGAAAAGTACAACTTTTATAATAATTTTATAAATTATTGGACAATAATTTATTTCTGTTACTAAAAGGGTTGAATAAGAACAACTGCTGCTCTTTGCTCTTAAGAGCTTTCTTCTAAATGAGCAAAACTGTGTTTCTGAATTTTCAGCATAAAACGAGTATTTTGTGGTTCATATACGTTCTTTTATTGAAACAGTACACATGAGATGCTGCTCTTCATTTTAAGAAACCATAGTTTTACTAAACTGAATTTAAGCATTTGAGTGTTAACTCATTAAGTCACTACACAGAAGCCATGTTTACAGCTAAAAAAAAAAACCCAACATAGTTCACACTCACTATATCATTCACCTATTAAAAACACAAGGTCAGACTCTGTTTCCATCATCCTGTAATGTCGGAGCAAAACCCATGTTCTAAGTTATTTAAAAGAAAGAAATCTGATTGGTCAAGTGAAAACATGGTACAGAGCCTCAAACTCATCATGTAAATATGTGTATATAAACATTTTATTGTTTTATTGACTTGTTTGTAAATTGAATCTCCGGGATGCTTTGGGCTTTGTTTGTTCAGTTCATTTTTATCAGAATGTTAGAGGCAGCCATGACCAGATGAAGCTCATTTATTTGAGCTGTTACCACGACTACAGGTACAAATACACATGAAATGACTTAACCATAACTTACCACCCAGTGTATCAGTAAGTGCCTTTGCATGTATTTAGGTCAGCGGAACAAAATGTAAAAAGCATTCCTGCATATTATGTATAGAACATTTCTATTTGTCACTTCACCTTTCAGTGGTGTACATAGTGTGTATAAAACTCATGTTTTGAAGAAATGTAATATAATAGCAGTCTGTCATTCTTGTAATAAAAGCTTTCTGCATTTTGTTTCAGTCTGATTTGCTTTCGTATGTCTTCACGTTGCTGGCAATTACTTAGAGAGGAGAGACCATTTCTGAAAGCATTGTGACATTAATACAAACTAAATAATGCATCTAACTTCATTCAGGTTGGTTGATGGGAATTAAACTAATAATAAATCATTCTTTAGGAATAGATGTACACTACTTCTAGAGTTGACGCTGCATTTGTTCTTTGTTCTGTTAGTTTCACTTCTTGCTGTCAGCAGGGAGCTCTCTTGCACTGATGTTGAACTTTTTCTCTAATTAAATCCTGTAACATACAACACACTAAGTTCTGTGAATGTAATACATTCAAACACTAATTAGCTCTCTCTCCACAAGACCTTTGTCTTGATACCTTTCAGTTTCAATTAATTTTGAACAATCAACCACTATCCTCTCACCAACGCTTTGATGGTTCTTGTTCAAACTCTAACAATCTTATGTCTGACTTATGTCTGTTGCCTCATCTTCTCCTTAAAGCTGCCTCGGTCTAAACATAGCGAGTGTATGCTGCTCTACATGTGTACGCTTGTGTGAGCAGCTACTCACAGTTGTCCCCTGAGGAACATGAGGTGTTTGGGGAGTTCAGTTGTCTTGGATGCAGTCAGCCGGTCAGGCAGAGAAGCCAACACCCAGCAAAGAGACGACATCCTCACTTCGACCTCAGGTAACGCACTCGACAAAATACAGTTCAAATTGTACAAGTTTGCGTTGTGTTACGTGAATGTGTGTTTGTTTATGACAGGTTATTTGTTTGTTTTTGGGTTGTTTATTGTTGTGGTACCAGGCAGGGTTTGCAACCGAACTACGAAACAACAACTAAACAGCTGCAGTGTTGTGACTCAGTAAGGTAGGTACTTATTTAAAGCTGCGTAACTTCCCTACAAATTGAGCTTGCATATACTTTCACTATAAGTAAACGTGCTCAGATGACTGTGTTTCTTCAGCAGGCGAACCAGCGGATGATCTACATGGCGAGTCTGGCAGCCTTGTGTCTGCTGCTGGTGTTTCCACTGAGCAGCTCCCAGGGCACCCTGCAGTCAGAGCAGGGGATCAATGTCCATCAGGTCCCGGAAGCACCTCCTCCTCCTCCTCGCGTACGGGACCTGCTCAGTAAAGAGGAGGCCACAAACTTAAATGCACAGCAGGGATGTAAGTCTATTTATGCCGAGCTCATTTTTAATACATTAAAGTAAAGAAAAAGAAACAACAAATATGTTTTGAATGGATGTAAATATACGTCTGTGAAGGGACATAATTATGATCCATTTAAGCTTTATGTGAATACTTGTGTCTGTGTGTCAGCAGATGCCTACATAGACAAAGATAATGCCAAAGTGGGCCTGTTCATCGCCGCAGCCCTGGGAACCTTTGCTCTCATGGCTGCAGTCTACTGCATCTACAACAAGTTCTACACCAAACAGCAGTACCTGCACACTCAGCTCAACGACGACTCAGGTAGAGTAACTGGCTCTAATGATATCTTTCAGCACCACATGATGGCACAGAAGCTGTCAACTCACTGGGTGATGGTTCCTAAAAACAGAACAAGCTATTTTATCACTTCATGGTGCTAACGGACTTCCTGCTTGCAAAATGTGACGGTGATAACTTTTCTTGCCTTCAACTGCATTTTATGTTTAATTATATGAGCTATTGTAAAAAAAAAAAAAAAAAAAAATCACAAGTTGAGTTTCTTCTACACATTGTCTGCAGATTTAACCTCAGAGCACATGGACCCTCCTCCTGTGTTTTTCAACGCCTCCGTCAGCTCCAGTGTAGTAAATGTGCAGAAAGCTGGTTATGGCTCGCTCTCAGACGCTCCATCCATCATCTCTGTCCCACCCAGTCTGTCACCCCCCCCTTCTGCCATGCGCTTCCCTCCCCCCTTCCTGTCCTCTCGCTCTCTGAGAACTATATCTGCTAAGGATCTGGAGAAGGGGTGCATCTGACACTGAAAGCTCACTTAGCAGTCTGACGCCTCTGACAAATCGTGCAGATAAAGTAGTTATTTGATTGTGCAGAATTTCTGCTGTGTAAACTCACATGACGTTTTCACTTTTGCTCAAAATGTTTTTAATATAAAGTGTCAGTGTCAAACGTGTAGAAAAGGCTTTTACACACAAAGTAGGATTTTAGTTTTAGATGATGCAGAAGAAAAGAAAGGACACTTCTGCTAAAACTGGTGGAGACTTACTTAATTTAAATTCTGTGAGGTAATTGATGAAGCTGTCATTTACTATTATGGCCTATCATGTCCTGGCTTAGCAAACTAGACTGTTTGTTAGTTTAGTTTTCTCCTAATCATAATAGCACCATCAGTGCTCTTAGTAATCTTTAAGAGTGGTTCGTACAAATAAAGCGTCCAGTGATAACTGAACTGCTGCCTTGCTCATTTCTAATCTTTCAATCAGTAATCAAAGAGTCATACTGTATTTAAAGGAAGCAAAACATTCACAAAGCAAATGTTGAATCATTTATTGACCCCCGAAAAATTCCATCTAGACGAATAAAAACCTGTGCACCGCTCACCATGCAAGCAAAGTTGAGTCATGCATACAATATGTTTCCTGACACTTCCCACGAGCATATGGGACATTTCTGCCTTGTAAAGCCAGGAACTCCGTTAATGGAATCTCTATTTTAAGTTGGCTGCACCAGAGTATAAACCACTTCATAGTCTATATTCACATTTCCCTGGGACCTCCACTAATAATTATTATGGATAAGCCATAAGAACATTAAGCTATTTACTGTACATTTCTAGATGAAGCAGCTCTTGGTTTGCTATATGAGGCTGTTGTGTAAGTTAGACGTTTTCTACTGAATGGCTGTTGTAAATTCAGGGAATGAGGCTGTTCTTATTATCATACTGATGGAGTTGCAATATGATGCTTGATGGCAGCTCTGCCGCTGAGGGTTGAGGTTGGGGTATAGACGCTGCCGGAGCTCTACAACAAAACCACAAAGTCTTTTTTAAAATCTCTCTGTCTTTCCTTACCTTTCAATTTCCACGGGGATCTGTGGTGCTTTCAAAACTAATCCCTGCTCACCGGACACCAGATAGTCGCCAGCCCAGCCCAGCCTGCCCCTCCCTTGATACAAATACCTGGGAATTCTGCTAATATGCTTCGATCGGGCTGTGTTTACTCTAACTCTCTGCGTCCAGGGCTTGCGCGCTCCAAGAATAGCCGCTGCTCGAACAGCCAGGGCTTAAAACGCCGGGCTGCGGGGAAGGACGTGGTATGCTCCCTGCCACTCACTACACACACCGGGGGAGATTAGCGCGCAGGCATTGATAATCTGGTTTCAGAACCATGGTCAGAGGCACCGTTTGTCCATGAATCCTGCCGAAAGTTGCTTCCGGCGCACGGCGCACCTCGGCGGACATCCATCACTCTGAAGAAGTTAATTTGGACGCTAAGGACTTCGACAAAGTGGGACAGAACATGTTTGTTGGTTTGCGTTTGCATGAAGTTGAGAGAAATTGAATCTCTGGACAGCCGGGGTCGCTGAGTGCAGATTTGGCTCTAGAGGAATCTGCGGGTCTGATGATCAGGTGAAATCAACTCATTTATGTGCGACTGAGAAACACGGGGTGTAGGGAGAAGAGGAGAAGCCGAGGAGAAGACCGCGCTCATTCCGGAGCGCGCAAAGCCTGCACATTGGTCCGGATCCTGGAGCCGTGAGGATGGAGATCCGGCCGGACAGGTTTAAGGCCGTGGCAGCCAAGACTCTCGGGAAAATATACGGGTATGTAAAACAGATCCAACCCCTAAATTACATATGAGAATTATTTTTCAATAAACAATCACAATTCTGGTGGGTAGAAGGAAACTGCTCATTTGAAGATGCTCAGGATTAGTGTGTGGTTAAATGACCTGGCACAACATCCGTTGCTCTGTGGGGCAGTGAATGTATCACATAAAAACCCCTTATGCGTAATTTAGCACTTTATGTCAGACGGCTGAATAAATGTGTTTGGGGGATTTTTGATAGAATTCTTGCAGTGGTAAGGGAATTCGTCTCTCCTGAATATAAGCAGACTTAGGTTTCATTTTCAGCAGAAACTGTTCTATCTTTGTAAAATGATGCGACAGATCGATGGAGGGATTCGTTTCATTCCGGCTTTTCTGCAGCGCTGTCACGTTGTGAAATCACTGAAGCCACGTTCCTGTTTAATGTATAAGCGACGTGTTTCGGGTTTTACCATATGTGTGAAGGCGTTTGTTTATTCCAAACTCAAAGCTCAGTGTCGGGCCTGTCGTCAGGCCTCGGGGACAGTGTGAGCGTAGGAAGACTTTTATTAACCGAGTCCACTTCTGTCCAAAATAACACGTGTGGAGCAAAACTACGCTCATGCGGTCCTCAACCGGAGACACTGTATAAATCTAATATATTTTACATGACGTCCAATTTTTTAAAGAGTAATTTCACTGCTGTAGTCGCATCGTGTAACAATCGCCGGACGCGCCTTCCTCAGCTGAAGGAAGAGGCGAGTGAGTTGTTCAGGACTCTGACGCGTAATGGATATCTTAAAGTAATAAACTATTGATGGACTCCCATTTCTTTCTCTCGGGATTTGATGTAGCGTCTAAACACTTAAATCCTCTCCAGAAATAGCCTCTCCTCGTCCAAGCTGTCGGCCCACGTAAATCCCTACAGTCCATGCAGTCCATACACCTCTCTCTGTCTCTCACCTCTCCCCCCCTCTCTCTTCCTCTCTCCCCTCATAAGTAGCCCGGTAGCTCGTCATCGTGTTCCTCCCCCATTTGGGACATCTCGCATGCAGGATTAGGCCACTCAACAGCAGCCGCCGCCTTTGAGCTGTCACTTCCGTGGACCGTGTTCTCAGGTGCTCGCGTGGCACCGTGCGTAACGCGCACCGGCACGTTCCCCAGTCCTGGTCTCCGCACGCAACAGCTCATCCCTGGCGACTGTTTCCTGTTATCATTAGATCCAGTTCAACGAATTCAGCTCCGTTACTTCTACGACTTCGTCTTTATATGTATTATTATTTTGCCTCATCAGATGCCAAGTCATGTTCTGTTGTATTCTGTCATGCTGTGTTAAGTTATCGATAACTTTGTTCACTCGATAAACCAGCTCACATTGTCCTGTCAAATTCTCTGTCAGTGCTGCGCTTTAGCAGTTATCAGCATCCATCCACTTATTTTGACAAGTACCCGTATGATGTAAAGTGGTTGCCACAGAAACCGTTTTTGTTGCTTGGTTGCCGATTAATTATTAGCTGATCATTGCACCTGTCATCGTTGGCTATTGCACAATGCCTCTTTGTGTTAGTTCTCAAATTCTTGAAACGTTCTCCTGCTTTAATGTCCCTGCTGAAAACTGCTCAACATTTGTCCTTGACACATGAATTAAGAGATTAAGTTGAGCTCCGTTGAGTAACGTGAAGTCAGCTTTCGTACAAGATACAGTCCACGGTTCAAAATTGAAAACATTTTCCTTACTGAGTTAAACTGGTTCATCAGGACTTTTCCTCTGTGTGTGACAAGAGAACCAGAAATAAGATCAGGTTGGCTTGTGGGGATTACAACAGATTTTCTCTAACTCCAGAGCAGCGGTGACAAGTCGCTGCGGTAGATGGCAGAAAGAAAATGTGACGACCAAACAAATGTACATCATCTGGACACTAACAATAAAAAAAACAAGGTAAAAAAAATAAAGAGTGAAGAACCCTGCTCAGACAGAAATAGTCCAAGAGAGCAGCAATATTAATAATTCAAAATGAGCAATCATTAATACTTGAACAGTGTCGAAGGCTGTTAGAACGCTTCCTTACAGTAACGTGTGTCTTACCGTTGCCCGTCTGCTTACAGTCGTACTGTTTAGCTCAACGGTTTGAACAAGTTTACTGGCAGGAAGTCACAGTGTCTAGAATCTGTATGTCACTGGATACGTACGTGTCCATGTCATTTAATGCCTCCACGGGAAGCGCATCACAGAGAGCTCCACTAATCATTGTACAAAGACCTTTATGCTGCTGTCTTTTGTGGTATGTCAGGAAAAGCGACGGCCGCGAAAACAGCGTTGAGCGATTCCAGGCGTTCATGTGAGGCTTCACACCAGCTTTCGAAAACAAGAAGTGGTTTCAGTGGGTTTTCTGGCTGTAATGAGTGCGATGACATGGAAACTCACAGTGGTCACAGATAGTCACTGATCACCAGTTGGGCCTAATCAATTAATTACACGCAGGTCACTAAAGCATAAAGTAAACCTATGCTTGTTGTGAGGCTCTGACACTAACTGTGACATTAATCGTGTTGTTGTGTGTGAACTGTGACTGATCCCTCCTGTTTTAATAATTGTGCAGCATAGTCTTTTCCGGGCTCTCATGTCTGGTTCTCCAGCCGCCCACCAGGCGTCCCCAGACGTTTCCGCCTGTCCCAGTCACCTCACCACTCCTTCCATCGGCTCACCTGCCTCACGTTCCCAGCGCCACACCCTCCCTATCCAGCAGCACTGGGACAAATGATGCTTGCTCTTAAAGGAGACGTTTCACGGTGTGATTATTAATAGGGCGTCCTGAGCAGCTCGGTCAGCTGAGAACAGTAATACACTTAAACACGTCTGCGGCCCATGATCCCCACTGTGTTTTATCTCAACCTGCAGCCACTTTAAATAGCCTACAACTACAGCATGCATCACTAAAGCGCAACCACCACATGTTTATCTGGCTGTAATTGTTATATACCAAGCAAAGCCACCACCTTCATGCATGCATGAAACCCCTGTACCTTAAAGAGCCTCTGCCATCTGAGATCTCTGCACAGCCTATGTTTAATAGATGACCTATGTTTAGATGCATATTTGATGAGTGTTCGACTGGAGGCAGAGGTCACGCTTTCACAGGGTTTCTCTTATGAATGTAGGTTAGAGGCAGGAGCATGTAAGGATGTCCTGGTTTGTATTTCAGACTGCACTCAGATTTCTCTCCTCTTCTTTGCAGAGCTCTTGAGAAGAAGCAGGAAAATGGCGAGACCATCGAGCTGTCGGCGGAGGGCCGGCCGGAGCTGCTGGAGGAGAAGGAGATGCCCGTGGTGGACTGCACGTGCTTCGGGCTGCCCAGGCGGTACATCATCGCCATCCTTTCTGGCATCGGATTCTGCATCTCCTTTGGCATTCGCTGCAACTTGGGCGTGGCCATCGTCAGCATGGTCAACAGCCACACCATCCACAGAGACAACAAGGAGGTCATAGTGGTGAGTGGCCGCGGTCTGGGGTGGATTGTAGTTTGAGGAAGGCCTGTACTGGTTTGAAGGTTACACCCCTGAACAAATGGCCTCTCGTCTTCCTCACTATTTTAACAGAAAGCCCAGTTTGACTGGGATCCAGAAACAGTAGGAATGATCCATGGCTCATTCTTCTGGGGATACATAGTCACTCAAATCCCAGGAGGGTTCATCTGCCAGAAGTTTGCAGCAAACAGGTGTGTGCCTCCACCGTGCAGCCCAGATCCCGACTGATCCTTTACATGGAGCGTTGCATCTTCTCTCTGTTTTCTGTTCAGAGTGTTCGGCTTTGCTGTTGTGGCCACGTCTTGCCTGAATATGCTCATCCCTACGGCGGCACGGATTCACTTTGGCTGTGTGATCATTGTCCGGGTGTTTCAAGGACTCGTGGAGGTGCTGGACACTACATACAAGAAATGAACAGCAAACATTGACCTATTAACTCTTGTCTCTCTGTCCAAAAGGGGGTTTCATATCCAGCCTGTCACGGTATTTGGGCGAAATGGGCCCCACCTCTTGAAAGAAGCCGCTTGGCCACAACAGCATTTTGTGGTGAGTGCAGTGACGCAGCTTCTTTCTAACTGACAGTTGCTTAAATGAGTCATTTATTGATGTATTGTTATGGAAGGTTCCTACGCCGGGGCTGTGATTGCCATGCCGTTAGCCGGCATCCTAGTGCAGTACTCGGGATGGTCGTCAGTCTTCTACGTCTACGGTGAGACACCATCAGTCTCTGTGTCCATTTTTGCATTTTTAATTTTTACATTTTAGATGCTGAAATAAACAGCAAAGATATCAGCACAGTTCTATAAATTCATCCAGAGTTGCACCACGCAATAGCAGTAGTGAAACTGAAAGTCCCTGTGAAGCATAGAAACATTTACTGTAATCTGTACTAAAACTTCTGCTATGGGCAAAGTGTCTCGTTTACTTGTTTTGTTTTTGTCGTCCTAATTCTGACATCTTTCTGTCTGTCTGTTTTCCGGCCCACAGGAAGCTTCGGGGTCATGTGGTACTGCTTCTGGATCCTGGTGTCCTACGAAAGCCCAGCAGCCCATCCCACCATCACAGAGGAGGAGAGAAAATATATCGAGGAAAGCATCGGAGTGACAGCCCAACACTCAATATCGGTTAGTGCGAATTAGAGACGGTGTCACATCTTTACAGCATCTAAAATAACAATGCACTGCAGATGTAATTAGAAACCGCTCATCGGCGGTAACTTCTGTTTGTGTCTGCATTTATGCATTCAAGTGAAATTATTAAATATATTTTCATATTAAATGAACGAATGTCCCGAACGATCTGAGCCACACATGTAGAGTATATTTCTAAAGCCCTTGATATAAGCGATGCATTCTCCTGTTCCAGAAATTCAACACTCCGTGGAGGTCTTTCTTCACGTCCATGCCAGTCTACGCCATCATTGTGGCTAATTTCTGCAGAAGCTGGACTTTCTACTTGCTTCTCATCAGCCAACCAGCATATTTTGAGGAAGTGTTTGGGTTTGAAATAAGCAAGGTAATAGAAATTAGTAGCTTCATGGTTAAAGGGCACCAAAAATAGACACTTGCATCCAGAGCCGTGATGGTGTAATAAGTCTTCTTCTTCTCTCTCATCCAGGTGGGAATACTCTCTGCCCTCCCCCATCTGGTTATGACCATCATTGTCCCCATCGGAGGGCAGCTCGCTGACTATCTGCGCTCCAACCACATCATGACCACCACCAACGTCAGGAAGCTTATGAACTGTGGAGGTAAGGACGGGCCACGATGTGGAGAATCCAGGCGACTCTGCGGGTAAAGAATCGAGTCCGAGGCCTCAGTCACTGTGCTGTGACCCGGTGGCTAGACATGAAACACGGAAGTACACTATGTATGTTTCACTCGGGGGAAGCTGTATCAGCAAAAAGTGATTTTATGTTGCAATTTAGCTAAAAAAATAAAAAAAAATAAAAGCAGAAATATAATTTCTCATTTGTGGGTTATTTGAACATTTGGCAGTGAGACTGAGGATGTTTTCACCATCATTTGTTTATGGCATTTCCCTTGTATCCACCAGGGTTTGGCATGGAGGCCACTCTGCTGCTGGTGGTGGGCTTCTCTCACACTAAGGGGGTTGCCATCACATTCCTGGTCCTGGCGGTGGGATTTTCTGGCTTTGCCATTTCAGGTTGAGAATATAGTTTATATAGTCACGTTCCTTTTCACGTCTGTGTCTACGGTGAAGCCGTAATAGTCATTAATTAATGCTGATTATAATTAATAGTATTTAGTCTTTGTCATCAGGTTTCAATGTCAACCACCTGGACATTGCTCCGCGATATGCCAGCATCCTCATGGGTATCTCCAACGGTGTGGGCACTTTGTCGGGCATGGTGTGTCCACTTATTGTTGGTGCCATGACAAAGCACAAAGTGAGTACTGATATTAAATATCTATGAGTCTTTAACTCATCTCGGGCAAATTTAGTTGACCTTTTCTACCCTCTTATTTTTCCTGGACAGACGCGGGAGGAGTGGCAGGGTGTGTTTCTTATTGCATCTCTTGTTCATTACGGAGGTGTTATATTTTATGGTGTGTACATTCTCCTCTTATGTTCCTCTTTGTATATTGTTTATGGACCTTCTGTAGCTTTGTTGTCGGGTGTGTTAAATAACAAGACTAAAGTGTGTCATTTACCAGCTGTGTGTGTGTCTCTCTGCTCCAGGCATGTTTGCGTCTGGGGAGAAACAGGCCTGGGCTGAGCCAGAGCAGCAGAGTGACGAGAAATGTGGCATCCTGGATGAGGACGAGCTTGGAAATGAGACCGAGGAGCTGTATCGCACGAGCGGCGGAGGAGGATACGGAGCCATGAACCAGGGAGCAGATCCCAATGGCGGTGGGGACATGGGAGGAGGAGGCTGGGTCTCAGACTGGGACAAAACGGAGGAGTACGTCCAGCCAGCGGGAACCAATAATTACCTCTATGGAGGAGAGCGAGAGGTAACATAGAACCAGCGAACGCTGAGCACGTAGCTTTTAGAGAGGCCGAAACACTACATCAACAATACGAGTGTCACCTGATGCATGAAGAACTGAAGCGTGGCTTTAGAACCAAATGCAGACAAGGACCGGTTTAAGCAAGCGTGACTGCCCTGACATAAGCCAACTGAAGTAAAATGTGTGTTTGTGTTACTGTAGTGTTCTAGGACCTGTCAGCCTCCCATCAAGAAACCACGTGTGGATTTCTCTGATGCTTAATCATTATGAAACTGTGTCCATTTCTATTACGATAAATGGGATTTGGATTCCAGCTGTTTGCCTCTGAGTCATTCACGATCACAACCAGTGGTCACATGCACGTCTCTGTACGTTCAGTTAGTTTTATAAAAGCTTGGGGTTCCTCCGCTCTGGTTACTCACAGGCGCTTAGCATGAGTCAACACTGTTCAACAGCACAAACTAATAGCGAGAGGGTTCTCACTGACACCAAGGGAGGGTTTGACTGAAGCGCATTGCTTTTACCTAATAATCTAAAAACGCACCTCATGTCAGATTAAAACACTAAACCACAAATTTAATCCAAAGACTTTCCCTTTTAAACCATGTTCCGTTTTGTCTAAAGTGGAGAAAAAGTTATTTGTGCCAATACAACAAAACATTTTGCTCTGTAGTATTGGTTGACCTGTCCACTAGATGAACGACTGAAAGCCTGGGAGCATGAATGTAAACAGTCCTAATTAGCATTTTTAGATATAGCATTTTTATTTTCTTGTGCAAAACATTTTATGAACTGGAGAATAAAATGCCTTGTTGTAGCAGGTATTATCAATAAACTAATTTCTTAGCTCAGGTCTCCTGAAGACGGTTCCTTCAAACACTGAAAGTAAGTGAGTTTTGAACATGTTTCTGCTGTGAGTGTAAATATCAGGACGAGAGCGTTGCAGTCACTGTATGAATTCACTTACACCCGGATGACACACGATCTGTGCTTTCTCACGGCACTGAGCTCTGAGCTGAAGGTCTGCGCGTACTGCTGTCATAACCCCTGGCTTCGTCCTGTAGCGCACGCAGTGATGTGATCACACCACATCCTATCACATGAGAGGTTTGCTTTATTCCTGTTAGTAGATGTTGTCGTGTATCTAGCTAGTACCAAAGAAAAAAACACGTCAGGGCATCAAACTAGGCCGACGCCGTTTCACTAAGTGGTGTTAACCTGTAGATCAAATATCAAATGTTAGGTTTTTACTGGTTTTGTCACTTTTATTATTTATTCTTCCATTTTGTTCTGGGCTGTAAACTACTGTATAACTACTGTGTATGTAAAAATGACATGTTGTATAATAAAACCTAGAGGAGATAATTAGAAACTCACTGAAGCATCTTTACCTAGTGGAGTCTCACATAGGTCAGATTTCCTGTAGTTTTATATCCTTTATAGCCTTTCTAAAAGGCCGACTACTTCTGACTGCACTGTGTGTCTACACCACTTCATTGGGGGAAATAAACACACAAACCAAAATGTATCTCAGTAAAGAAGCTAATGATGATATCATGAAGAATTATTGATAGGCTGTGACTGAAAGGAAAAGAAGAAGCCGAAAAACAAATGATGTACAAGAAGCTTTAATCAGTCTTAGACACAGCCTCACTACAAATGACCTGCAAGCTGCACAGCAGAAACTGAGTATGTGCCTTTGAACAACATTCCAGCCACCCATCATCACTGAAGCTCACATGTATTAACGTCTGCTCGAAGCGTTTTCTGTATTTATACTTGTTACGGTGTAGTAAATATCAGTATTAATAGAATCTACGTTGTTTTGTCATATCCTTTGCTGACTCTTTTGTACTCTGCCTTTGCTTCCTTTTTTTCATTCACTATTTCATACTCTTTCTTAACCTTCCTTACTGCTTCGTATCCTCTCCTCCTCCTGCTGCACCCTCTGTTTTCAGCGTGTGGTACACCCCCTCTTTCTGTCCCTCTTTCTTCAGTGCCTGGTATCCTCCCTCTCCTCCTCCTGCTGCACCCTCTCCTCCCAGCGTGTGGTACACCCCCTCCTTCTGTCCCTCTTTCTTCAGTGCCTGGTATCCTCCCTCTCCTCCTCCTGCTGCACCCTCTGTTCCTAGCGTGTGGTACACCCCCTCCTTCTGTCCCTCTTTCTTCAGTGCCTCGTATCCTCCTGCTCCACGCTCCGTCCCCAGCGTCTGGTATTCCCCCCCTTTCATTTCTTCTTTCTTCAGCGGTTCGTATTCCCCCTCTTTCTCACCCTCCTTTCTGTTTGGTGCTACGGGGTCAAGGGTGTCGTACTCGGGATCTCCTTTGTCTCGTGCCCTCAGCGCCACGTCTTCATAAATGGCTCCTTAAATGAGAAAAGTAGATACTGTATGTGATGCTGTGGCCTTCAGTGGTCACAAAGTAATAACCAGAAGCAGCTCCTGTACTGACCTGTTGCACTACTCTTCTTACGCCATATGACAATCCCCACTGCGACAACTATTATTACTAAGAGTACAATAACCAGCACAGTGATGACAACTGGTGAGTTGGACCTTTGAGGTTCATCTGAAACAGAGACATTTGATTAGTGTAGCAGAAAGTAGATGATATCTGTGATTGAAATGTTTATGTCCACGTAATAGGAACAGGCATTAATAAGTGCAGGGTGAGGTTGGGTATCTAGGCCATGGGTTTACAGCTCGTCTGTGTTATGCTTGAGCTCTCGGGTCTTGGCAAAAACAGGCTGTTCTCTCATTTCCAGGAAATCCACGTTGTACAAGTTCAGAGCGTACGTGGCCGCTACGCTCTGGCTGAGTGAATTTCCTTTCAGATAAACAAAGTCTTTAAACGTTTCTCCGGTTCTGCTGAGTTTGACCAAATTTGGGTGGAACATTCGCATTCGACCGACACAGGTTGAGGGTTTAAAACCCACAGAGAGATCAGGGAGATCGTTCGTCTTCCGTCAGGCGCGGAGCTCCCCTCCCCATATGTATTTGTTAGTCGTTTAACAGGAACTTACAAGCGAAAGCCCGGCTCAGAGAAGATCGTCCGTTCCTCCACACCTTACTACAGGCGTACGTCCCGCTCTTCTCTGGCGACATGTTTCCTGTGCTGGAGCCTACGTGTACCCACGACTCACCACTCTTCATGTACCAGTGGCTGAGGGCGTCATTCTCGCAACGTTCACAAGAGCAGGACATGCCGGCAGTGACAAAGGCCTTCATAGAATGCCCTGAAAACAGACAAATGCATCAGCGACTCACAAAATGACTCAGCGGCAGTGAAGGAGCTTTGGTTTACTGTACACACTTAGGATCAGAAGCTCCTGAGTGTCGGAGTCCTCTTTGTACAAGGGCCCGGTAGGGTTAGCTATGTATTTGAACTCGGCGTGACACTTGTAACTTCCTATGTCTGTTTCTGTCACACTAGAGATGTTGTAGAACTCTTGGGATCCCTCTGAAAGTCTTTGGTTGTTTTTGTAGAAAACTGCACGACTCAGCAGATGTGTGCCCCAGGTAAGGCACCGCAGTCTCAGACCCTGTCCATCTATGGGGTGCAGGGGATACATTTCCAGCGATACTGGCTTCTCTGAAAGATCAAGATGCAGAAAGCTCAATTTGGCTCTTTAGCACGAACGGCTGAAATAAATAGAAACTCACAGGCTAAGATAGCAAATACTTGTAATGAAGTTATGGGACCCCTGGTGTGCTGCACTGGACAGAAGGCCTACCTGAGGTCTTCACTGTGATCTGGTTACTTCGGATGTTTTTCTTCGCGTGATTACACCAGAACGTCGTCTCTGGCACTTGCAGTCTATTGGGTTGGAAGTCCAGACTTGTGTCAGTAGTATTTCTCAGCTTGATTTTCCTAACTTTGTCTCCCTTGAGGACCCAGCACATCCATCCCAGGAGACCGTCATCGTGCTGAAGGCTGAGTATCACAGATCCTCCAGTCTGCATTACTGGCTGCCCCGTCTTGATGGCGAGTAAGGCTGAGGGTTCGAAATCTAGACAGAAAAGATGTCAGTAGTATTATTGCATTTTTGGATGAGGCATCTACGTTTAGGTTTAACGCTTGGTTGGTTCTTATTCACCTCGGACCTGAAGGTTAAAAGGGTCACTCTTCTCCCCATTAACCTCACATTCGTATTTGCCTGAGTGAATTTGATTAGCGACTGCTATCTTGTAGTGCTGGGTCGTCAAGGTGTGCATGTTGTTGAAGTACCACACCACTTGGCTTCCATTTGTACCATCTTCACATTTCAAATAAAATGAGTCCCCAGAGTAGATTTCGTTCGGCATCATGGGTAACATCATCACTACGGAGGCAGAGGACACGTAGGGTTAAGATGACAGACACGGCTACAGCTGCCACCTATGGACATGAGGCGTAAGTCGCAGTGAGAAGACTAGAGGCTGACGCGGAGACTTATGAGGATATTACCTTGAGGCTTTTGCTGACTTCTCTCCAAGAGCAGGAGCCCTGTGATAAAACAAGCTTTCAGTTATTTTACACATTTTATTAATTACAAAATGACTTGAATTATAAAGACTCAAATAAACTTTTCATAAATAAACGGGACAACGGAACAAACTTCATTCACACAACTTGCAAAATCGCAGACGCTTGTGCACTTTCAAAATTACGAAGTACAATTAGCTTCTACCTGTGTTTTGAAAACTCACAGTAAACCTGACTCCTGCCTACGACAGCCAGACATCACAATAAAGTCAGATTTGATATTATTTGATATGGTCAACCTGTGAAAATTTCCTACATCTGAATGAAGACGGAACAAGGAAGAATTCACTGAATTTAAAATGCACAAAATTAGCAATTAGTTCAGTTCAATATTTCAGCTGCAGAAAATTGAGCTACTGTAAAAGTAAGCCAGCAATTTTGGAAATCACAACTTGTAATTTTCCCTTTGACCAAGTTAGAAAAATGTGGTGAATGTTTGCTGGTTTATTTATATACCCGTATATCTTTGTATATGACAAAAGGGGAAGTACACTGGCTTTTATTTATTACATGATTACGTACAAATTTGTCACTACAGCAAAGGTCTTGCTAAATTCTAAGGTACAAGAATAATTGTAGAAAATCCTAAAAATGAAAAAAACAACAACAACGGCTTCCTGCTTGAGCTTCTTACCTGCCAGGAGCAGCAGATGTCTTCCTCCCGTCATCATCCTGCAAGGACAACACAGACAGCTGTAAGAGAGATGAGTCGACTCAGCTGCTGAGAAGTGACCAGTCACTAAATGACTATTTCAAGTGTTGAGGAAGTTGGGGAAGGAAGCTGATTGGCAGGGCTGTGGGGTGCGCCTCTTTCCTATCTGGTATAAATTTCCAAAACGATTAATTTAAACAGAGCTGACCCTCCTCACTTTCTCTGTTTACTCCCTGATCCATCTGCACCTTCTCACACAGTCTCGCCATCGATCTAAGTGAGCCGCTAAGTAACTGTCCTCTCTAATCAGTAATTCGTACTTTACATTTCAGTCATTGCTTTCGTTCACACGTTGTCAGACACACCAGAAAACAATGTGTGCAGTTCTGAGCAACTCTTGTGACGCAGCATACTGCACATGAATATTACTGAGATAAACGTCATTAGTCTTTTGTAAGATGTGTAAAATAAGAAAGAAACCTTTGGTAAGTCTGAACTGTGGTTCTCATCATTGTGACCTTGCACAAAACAGGTAGTTGCTTTTGAATATTTAGATAATCATGAGTGAACTATATCTTATTGTTTTGCTATTTTAAGTAAAATGTTGAAGAGCAGTAAAGAAGAAACAGCTCAGCAATTTATCCGGTGGTTAACCACTCAGAATGTGAAAAAACCTGTTCACTGGCTGCTGGCCACCAGGCGAAAGACTAGTAGAGACCAAACTGCAAAGTTGCAAATTGTGGCTTTAAAATTAAGAGATGAACAAGAGATGAATTATCAACCAATAACCTCAATGACCATAGAAGATGGGAGTTTATGGGCTGATTCCTAGTGCAGACGCCGTGAAGCTGGAACCACCCAGACCTTCATCTCCACCAGCATCACTCCCAGCAGCACCGCCACACAAACACGAACGGCTGCATTTCGTGTGTGGGTCATTTGGGGAAACTGAGGGCGTTATTCTTCAAGTCGCGCTGACTTCTGAACGACTAAAACCAAACCGATCTGGTTGTCAGCTTCTGCTTTTTTGCAGTGGCGTGTGAAAGAAGAAGAAGAAGTGCTTGGTGAAATTATAATGGCTCAAGCTGATCTGGTAAAAATTAGATGGTACGTGACAAAACTGAACTCGTTTCTGTTTCTATGTTGCTTCTGAGAATTTAGGCCTTGGACACTTTCTGTTTGAGCAGTGGGGAACGTGTTGCAACACTTAGCTACATTATATACTGTGTGGTGTAAAAACAACTGCTGCTCCTGGAGGACATGATGTCTAAAGTTTATGAAGGGTAGGAAAAGCTGGCTGGTGCAGCAGCATGATGACCCTAGCACTTAAATGTACCACAGCACAGGAGACACAAGGTCCAGGTCCAGTCAACCTCGACCCAGCAGTTCAGTGAGCAGGGGTGGACGTCTACGCATCTGAGCCTGCTGATGGTTCAGCCGCTTCTTAACGTCAGAGCCTTTTGCTTCTGAGAATTTAGGCCTTGGACACTTTCTGTTTGAGCAGTGGGGAACGTGTTGCAACACTTAGCTACATTATATACTGTGTGGTGTAAAAACAACTGCTGCTCCTGGAGGACATGATGTCTAAAGTTTATGAAGGGTAGGAAAAGCTGGCTGGTGCAGCAGCATGATGACCCTAGCACTTAAATGTACCACAGCACAGGAGACACAAGGTCCAGGTCCAGTCAACCTCGACCCAGCAGTTCAGTGAGCAGGGGTGGACGTCTACGCATCTGAGCCTGCTGATGGTTCAGCCGCTTCTTAACGTCAGAGCCTTTTGCCACCATCTCTTTGTGTGTTCAGTAAAGTCACACAACATCATGTGTTTTATCTGCTTTTGTTGTTTTTGGTGCAACTAAGATCGTGTTCCATGAGCAGTTCTTGCATTTTTGTTATACTTATTCTTACTTATTTTTCTCGTTCCTGTTCTCCACCTTTTGTAACAGGAATCTTGCACAAGTTACATTAAAATAGCAAAGAGGAAACAGAAAAAAAGCTACAGTTACGAAAGCAACATTCTCAGACCTGTGTTTTAATTCTTAAATTACATACATATAGAACTTCAATTACTCGAAATGGCCACCAGAGAACAGCACCACACTGGTTTTCCACTGACTATGAAATGTTCGATCTGAATAATATTTAGTTTAACAATGGAGCCATAGTTTGTTTGTTTTTTTAGATTTAAATGAGTAAAATAATTTATGCAGTGCAGCAGCAGTGGTTGTGAAAATGTGATTATTTGTTTGAGTCACACTTGAATATAATTTTACGTTAACGTCTTTCTCATCTTTTTGTCTGTGTTTGTTTGTTTGTGTTTGTTTCCTTCCTTTGTATCCTTGACCCAAGGCAAAAGGACTAAACTGAGACCGTGAGCCACTTTTCCTTCTTTGTCGTTGGCATCTGGGGAGTTAACGCAGACAGCAGAGGGGAAGCTAGTTTATCAGAGTAAGGACGCTGGGCAGCGAAGGCAGCACCGAGTTAGGGTGAGAGTGTGATGAGCCTACACGGTGGAGTGGTGCATTATTGAAGGAGAGCACCCTCTAGAGCTCTCATCAGGGGTTACAATGCAGGAGCCGTGTTGCCCTTAAGAGGCTGGAAATGGCAGGATTCATCTGCAGTTCCACTTAAAAGAGTGAACTCGTGTGTGCGTTAATGCATTTCAGGCGGGTTCGCCTTCCTGTGTCCTCCACGCGTCTCTTTGATGGGCTCTAAAAGCTACGATAAAGCAAGCAGAAGGACAGTTTCTCACTCTCTGCTGCAGAGATGCAATCTATTAGAGATTATATAAACTTGCTACTTGTCATCACACATATCCAACGTTACTTGCATAGGTTTAGAGCGAATATATAATCTGCTAGATAGTTTATACTGTAATTGTAGTTCAGTCATTTTAGGACTTTGAAGAAGATTTGTTTGGAGGTTAAATTCTATTGTTAATGAGCAGCATTGTTTTTCAATTCCAGATGTCAAGGCATTTTCTCTGCTCTTGTTCAAATCTGTGTTTGGTTTACTTTGACTTGCACAGATTATCTGCCCCTCAGCTCAAACCCTCCGGCCCAGGGGCGCAGCCGGATGGGCCGTCCAGGGTGTTCGGCCACCCCACGTGGCCCAAGCGTCCTCGATCTTGCTAGTGAGAGGGTGCTTCACAATAAGAGCTGCCCGAGTGCGTCAGCACGTGCTTTTAAAGTGGAGGTGCAGCAACAGGGCTAAAAGTTTAACCGCTGGTTCTGAACTGCAGCCTTGAATCGTTTCACCTCCGCGTCTCTTAATATGAGTTCATGAAACATAAAACTGTGCAGGTGCATGAAGAATAAACTGAGCCATGACAGGGAAACACAAGACGTGTCTGGCGTATAGATATTACTCAGCCTCAGATTAAATAACACAAATGTTTTCACCGGGGACGATGAGTCGCCACCTGTGAGTTTTCATGCTGTCGTAATGTTAACCTTAAACCACGTTGAGGAGCTTTCAGTGTGGTGTGTTGCTGTTGTGACTTACTCGCAGCTGATTCTAATGACAAATGGACAAAACATTAGAACCATCTCCCAATAGTCTGACTCCAGCTCCCACTGTGACCTCAGTAGCAAACCAACGGTCGAAGTATCACCTTTCAGACAACTTCAACCTCACAACAACACAAAAATAAAACCTTGTTAAAGTAGAATCGATGGCAGTGGGTTTCAGTTCACTGTAGATATACAATAAGCATAAGAAGACTGATAAAAACAGAAAATCATCCCGATCATTATGCTCAGTTAAAACAATAATTCAGATGAACTCTGTGGAGTGTTTTAAACCAGTGTAAACGTACCCACTTCAGATGGTTCAGATGGACGTGTGATGTGAGAGCTGCTTTTAACTGAACACTGATGTCTTTCACCTGTTGTGGTTGTGTTACCCGTGGTGCTTGCAGACTGGGCGTATCCAGATAAAAGAAAAATCTCTTACAATAGACAACAAGACTGTGGGTGTAGTTACTGAGCATTTCTTCAGTTGTGGCCCAAGGCCAAGTTTGCCATTGGATATAGAAAATTGCTTAGGGACACAATAAGGTTATACAAATCGTGTGTACAGTAAATAAGCGTAGACGAACCACACAAGTTAGAACAGGGACAGAGGAAATCCTAAATAGGTGTGAGCAGGGGTATTTGGAGTCTGAGGGCAGACAGGGAGGGGAAACGAAAATGAATCGGGCTTTTTTCACATGGAGCGTGAATAGATACTGCAGGAGTGGGCCTGTAGGAAGACTAACACAGACAGTCTGTCCAATAATTCTATATCAGTGGAGCCCGGAAGAAAATAAAAACCCTAAACCAAGCATAAAACACTATAAGGCCAAAATTTACCCTGTGGTTCCATGTGTTTCCATAGGTACAGGAAAATATATGGAATTTTACTTTTATTCATGCCAAGTAATCAAAATCCAATCAATTACAGCATAGACCCTAAGCACACAACTCAGTGAATCCAGATTATACTTTGTATTTATGCTTTTCATGAAGCTTAAGGCAAACAAACGTCCTCTGCACGTGGATGGAGACCAGATCCCATGTCTGACTTCTACTGCAGCGAAGTGCCCTAAATTCATCCACTGAATGTGAGGCACTGGGGGAAAGACGGTGCGAGGCGGCGCGAACCGTATCATGGGACGGGTTTCAGGGTGCGTGATTGATAGAGTGACAGAAATAGTGAGCTGGAGGCAGGGAGGTTGGTTGGACTGTGCTGTTACAGTGAAAGATAAAAAGACCAAGAGAGGGAGGCTAATGAAGAAAATTGGGGGTAATTGAATAGAAGAGCACTTGGGTACGAAAAAGCAGAGAGAGCAGCTGACAGATAGATGAAGAGTCGGAGCACAGTGGAAGTACAACGAGCAGAACAAAGACGAGGATCAGTCTAGAGCATGCTAAGCTGGAGAGAGAGCGAGCAATAGAGAGAGAGAGAGAGAGAGCGGGGAGAGTAGGTGAAAGTGTGCGTCTGTGTGTGTGAATGAAAAAGAAAGCGCACGCTGCACAATACAGTGACTCGGGCTGGCTCACAGCGAACCGATGTGCATGTAAAGAGAGTAGAAGGCAGGACAAATGAGATTTTCAAAGACAAAGGTCTTACTTTTTTTGCGCTGATATTTTATCAGCCGAATGATTTTGTAAACCCTGTGCCTTTCCACTCTCTTCTATGAAGGAGGTCACCGCAAACACAGCGAGGAGCCACGGAGCCAGAACCACAGACTGAAAGGTATTTACTTCTCTTTTGGATCAGTTGAAATGTGTCGCTTACAAAGTGATAGAAGTGGTCAGAATGCAAAAGAAAAGAAGCCTGAAGGGGCTTTTGTGTGAACTAAAACTGCACACGAAGACATACAATACAAGAAAGAAAGCAGGACTTATCTTTAGCTGCAGAATGTGTGAGGGTGACAGTCTACGGAGAGAGGCTGCGCGTCCTCTGATGCTCGGTTCACATGTTTTATGTAGGTGGGGAGAAAGACTCGCAGAGATCACAGAGGCTCCAGCCAGAACTACAGCTACTGCACGTTTCACCCTGCACTGGCATTAACTCTCATTAGCGTGAGCGCACGAACCCGGGCTTTATTAACATGAACATGCAGCACAGTTCTGTAGATTTGTTTGATCATAGTTGATATTAAACGAGCAGAATGCACACGAAGGTGCTGTCAAATAAATACTGAGACGCAGAGGTGGAAAGAATTCTCCACACAGGTCTCTGATGGTGAGTAGTTTGTGGTTGTAACTACTTCAGGCCACATTTTGAAACGTAATTGTACGTCACAGTAAGTTTATGATGATTACAGTAATACATGCATTGATGAAACAGAGAAATGATTGATGTTGATAATAAGCATTGGATCAGTCCAGGAGCTTGAAGAGATAATATTAATATGTGTGCTTATGTAAAGCCTGCATTTATATAATACCTATGTTAATACCCCCTCAGACACTTACAGAAGCATAATACACTTTTGTGGATGAGTTCAAAGAGAGAAAAAAGGTGTTGAAATGGAAAGGTGAGCAGTATCAAATGGGAGCTCATCAACACCCACACTTCACACACTCCTTCAGCTGTGACTTGTCAGAATTGTTACCCCGCTCGCAGCATTCACGGTGCCGGCTGGTGGAAAGGTTGAAAGCCTCCGAGGACCCCAGAGGACTCACACGCTCGCACTTAAAAGCCTAAATTGTGTCAAGCCCGGCTGAAAGGGGCTTTACAGTATTAGCTTTTGTTGTCCCAGCTCTGTGCGCTTTCATCCTACAGATATACCATAGTTGACTTTGCCCAGCCTCCTAAGACCTGCCCTCCGCACTGCAATGCACAACCAGCAGTATTAGCCTTAAAAGCATATTTTTCCCCCGGAGCAACACACCTATGGGAATTCATTTGGCAAAGCGGAGAAATAAACAAACCGGGCAATTTAGAGCAGAGTGAGCACACTAAGATGAATGGCTTCCGCACAAACACAACAACTGGTCATAATGGAACAAAGGAAGCTGGGTGAGGAATGTGTGGGTAACGCCAACAGAGAACGTGATTATTAAACAATTGAGTGGAAGATGAAAGACGTAAAGTACACTAAGTTAAACGTCCTGATGTGCCGGTGGAGAAGCGAGAGACCACCGCTGCCTATTTATTTCCACTGTCGTGTGTCGCGCTGTTGTTTCCCACTCTGTCCTCTCCCATGTCGCCCGGTAGAGCAGGAGTCAATAAGCAGGCTGGTCAGTGGAGCCGATGCGACACAGTATATATGGCTCGGTGACTCTCCAGGGTTCAGTATAGAGGGAGGGCTGAACAAAAGACAGACAGGCAGAGACAATGTTTCCAGTGACAGCTCGCAGCTATAGAAGAAAGCAGCTTGACTCAGTCAGCTCTAAGCTGCCAAACGAAAGAAGCCACAGCAACACGTGCTTTAAATCAGTCTCTTGGGAGAATTAAAACTAGGCTACAGTTGTGTGGCGCTGTCAGAAACGAATGTATAAGCAAGTTGCACATACACACACATAAATTAGTTTGTAATTGAAGGACAAACTGTCAAATTTATGCAAAGAAATGCGACCTATCATCTTACATGTGCCATTTAAAGTGACGTGAATACAAATATAATGAAGCATTTATTCAAATGATCTTCCTTATGACTTTTAATGAACATCTATTGGGTAACTGTAGAGCTGCCTGCGTCATGTTGTGCTCATTAAGATAGAATGTGAGCGCTGCAGGCTTTTCATTGCGTACGGGGGGGTTTGTCCTGGGGGGCAGTGCTGGAGGATTTGAGGAAGAAAACAGACTCCAGCACATTCACCCTCATAGAGAAGTCAAAGTGCACAGCCTGGACACAATTAGCGAGGGAAAAAACGCAACAGCTGGACTTTAGACGGACACTACGGCGCTTGGCAGCTTTTAAAGCAAACGCACAGAACGCAGGCTGTGTGATCTGTCTTTCTAAAGCGTGTAAACATCATCTGACACGAGCACAGCAGGGTTGTATCACAGACGAACAAGCAAATCTCACCTCGCTGACATGAGTACGAGCTAGTGAGCAGCTTGTTGCTGCCGAACTGAGCCCCAGATTTCTCGTTCCCGGGCCGTGACTAAGCACTTGAGCACCATTTGATACCTTAATTGCCTTTTCTGTCCAACATTCAACCTCCGTTTACGTACAGGTGTTATTTGAATTGAATGTCAGAACTCATTTAAAAGTGTCCCTGACTCCATTTATTCAAGGTTATACATTTTGGAGTATGTAGCGGTAAACGCAGTGAAATAGTCAGACATCAAAATGTTGAGGACTGGAGAATGGAAGGTCTTGTTTGGAGATAAATGCCATTACATGGTAGGTGGGTTAGCTGTGATGGGGCTGTCAGCCGTCGGCACGGCCCTCACTTTGTCAGCCATGTCTAACAGCATTTATTAGAATATTGTTGACTTTTGTCTCTCAGTGTTACCTTAATGTCGCTGGACGTGAAAGGTAAGTGAAACTGTCACCGCTGTCGGCCATAAAATCCACCTCAGCGGCTTGAACCCACGCTCATCTCCGCGTGTCTGTTGCCTGCTTTTCACTGGATCTGAGGCCTGAGGTTGGGAGCAAGTATGAAAACTCTTGAATGCCCTTGAAAACAATGACCTGAAGTCATACGATAACCAGACGCTCGCTATATTAAATGTTGTGACCTTGCATCTGCCACAAAAAGTCAACGGGACACATTTGGTATAATCCTGTCCAGTAACGTGTAAAATATTAGGTCCACATCTCCAAGCTACACTTAGAGCCTGGATATAATCTGAAATCTATTTTATACCCACCATAGTGATTTCTATGCATAAAGACATTTTAGCTGTTGCATCAAATTGCTGCACATTCATTGCAGATTTTTTGTATTTCTTGAGATGTTCACTTCTACATCTGTGTTGCATCAAAGTCTCCCATCCCATCCAACCGAGTTTAGCCCAAGCAAGGCCCTGAGCACACGTTCCACCCGACCCAATTATATCCTGTCTGAGGGGAGAGATAGCCCACTTTGATCTGCTGGAGACCGCCGGCCAGGCTTAGGCTGACTGGTCTGGCCCTTTTTTTTCCAGGACAGACGTGTTTTAAGCGTGGGGAGGGTTTTCGGTCGCGTGTCTGTCCACGCTCAGGTGCTTTGGATGTGAAAGCATCTCTGTGTAAACTGTGGCACATTCTTCCTGAATACACTTGGTGATGTGGTGACGGGACGAGGGGGAGGGTGCAGATGGAGGAGCAGGATGTTTACCGTTAAATGAAGAGCTGGGATAATTATTCTAATCATCCACTTACTAACTGATTAGCACTTATCAGCTTTTGTTTGATTAGATATGCAGCTGATTGGAAGGCGTCTGTTTGGGTTGCATCAGAGAATTTCTGCTTTCTCCGAGGGAAATGCCAGAAACTCTTAGTGCATAGAGAAGCATTTCACGGGTTGTATTTTTAGCTGCCCTTAAAATTAATCAAAGAACCGCATGGTGGTCAATTAAGCAGTTGGATTTCAGCAGATTTTATCAAGCGCAGATTAAACAAACACCTAAAGAGCATGTGTCACCCTCATCAGAGCAACAGGGAAGCAGACTGGACAAATAATAAATATTTTTAAGGGTTTGTTTTTATGGTTTAAAGAATCTGGACGTGGCTCTAATGACTACTGATGCATTATGCAGTACCCACTTGTCATCCCCAGGCAAAGGCGTTCCCCTTCAGAATCCTGCGTCAGAGCACCACCCCCAAACCTGATGGCTGGTGATGCACCATTCATCTAAAACTAAGTGTCTTCTCCCCCCTTTTTAGTGACTCATCGCATTCACGCTGCGTTGGAGTAGGCCTAAAGTATTCCTCGCGCTTGATCCTCATCGCTGGCGGTATGAAAGAGGCTGAAGGGTAGAGACCCATTGAAAGAGAGGAATATAGAGGACAGAACTTGGCCGCTCCACTTTTGCAGGATGTTAAAGTGGGACAATCTGTTCCTTGGATGATCTCCAATTCTACTTTCTGGGGACCGATACACTGAAAATATATCTATACACACGCTCTGTCCTACATAGGATGAGAGTGACTGAGTGAGAGAGAGAGGTTGACACAAAGAGGGAAAATGAAGAATACGACCATCCATAGGGTCTTTACAGGACCCGGGCTTATATGTCTGTCTCTACTGTTCGATAGGAGTGAGGAGGCGTGATTTGAGTAGCCACTGTCAGATCAGGAAGTTAAGCAGCGTTTCTTTTACACACACTTATTCTTTTATCCTGACGCTACGCTACTGTTGATTTAGTCTTCGTTTGAATCCTGGCACCTCCATCCTACTCCCCCCCCTATTTCCACAATCTGATTACTCTGCTTTATGCAAACTACGTCTCTCTCTGTCTTTCCCTCTTGTGCATTTCCCTTTAGCTTTTACATCCCAATTAGTTGGCTCTCGTGTCCTCTGAGTCTGTCCTGCTAGTTCCTTATCTTGCCTGCTGCAGACTCAGTGCGGTTCAATATTTGATGAGACTTTGTTCATAAATCAAGCGCCTCTATTCCCTCCTGACATACTTGAATGATAGTGTTAATCTCCAAAAGCTTGTGAATGTGACACTGTTCTCTTTGTCAGCTGTTGATGGACGAGGTTTTACATAGATTATGAACATGAGTCATATTAATAACAACACACAGAGGTGTCCTTATCGCTACGCTTATGTAAACATACACAGAAAGTGGATTTCTAGAGATCCTCTAGCACTATTGGTTGAGGAAACCTTAATAAAAACCTTTTATATATGTATGTGAGACCCTAACACATTTAGGAGCCTGGGTCAAATCTTTTCCCCCAGTTTTCCTCCCATCTTGTCTTCCCTGAATCACTCACGCTGACAGATGCATATGTGTTGAAGTGGTCCACCCTGTCACTGTCAAAGCATCTTGGGGGAATGGACCATGGCTGCTCCTCCTCTGTGGTGTGGCCCTTTTACCCAGAAATGCTCAACTAGCAGACTTCCTTTTGACCAGCGAGGACAGAGCATGCTTGGATCATTTCTCCTACATCCTGTCAATCTTTCAAATGCTGCTGACTTTAAAAGTGATGGCATTTAGATTACGGTTGCTTTGCGAGTGTGTTGCTGTTAGTTTTAGCCACGGATCTTGGATATTTTCTAAGATCTATGTCAACCACTAAGCCTAGACTCTGAAATTAGAGCTATTCTCAAACCAGTGGTTCCCAGCCTTAGTGCCAATTACTCAAACAAGAGCTTTAACCAGCACCTGGAGCCTTGTTCAACACATTATGGTTATACTCAGTGACCTCTTCATCAAATGTCTATTATATTTTATTTTATTTTATTATATTCTGGGTATGGCTTGCTTCTTCATCTCTACAATTATTATTTATGTCAATTCCAGGCCACTGTAAGCTGTGCCAGACACCTGTCGATGATCACCGATAGAGGTTGATAAGTCAAAAATTATAAATCACTTTATGCCCCTTAACCTCCATCTATGCCATGTTTCTACATATTATATTAACAACTGATTGACTGTTTAGGAATCTGCATGTGGGTAATCTGTGATGGCTCTGGATGTGTGTCCTACTTTGAGTTTGTCTCCATGGATTCCATCTGTCCATTTGAGCTTCATGAAACTCATCTATTTCAGACTCGCAACTCATATGATATTCAGAGCACCAGTCAGCCAATGAGGCAGTGGGAGATTCCCTGCATCATTCACCATCATTAACGCAGCTGTTGGCAACAGCCCCAAACCTGCATGATGGCAAAGCCCGAGGCCATAACTCACCACAGAACCAGGACAGAGCACACGGAGGCGTCAGTGCGCCAAACCTGAAGCACAGGGCAGCAGTGAGATCTTAAAGCAAAAATCCACCCGACAACAGACATGAGAGTTGTGTCATCAGAGTAGTTTCAGCTCATCAATAACACAGTAAATGAATGTTTTTACGTCATTCATTAAGCTCAAAGGACTCCATCCTGTCCATTGATTCAGACTTCCATTCATAAAGGAAAGAAATCAATGTAACATGAGGCACGTTTTTTTACACAAAGAGCTTTCTGTCAAACTGAACACCATGGCTCTGCAGTACTTAATTTAATTAAACTGCTGGGTTTGTCAATAAGAAACAAATGAAATTGAGTTTGGCATCTTTTTAGCTATTGTAACAAACCACCAGTTTACTCACAGTTCTCCGCCTACAAGCCGGTTAATGCTGTTACTGAGTAAACACAGTATGTCTGATAATAAAACATACCTTTCTTTAAATGCTACCAGTATCAGTAAATCATTCATTTTGCTGTGATCTAAGGAGCCAGACCTGAAGGGACGGTGAGTAAACTGAGAGGTCTGTCGTAACGCCTCATTTAAAAATAACACATGCACCGCGAATCGAAGGGTGGAGTTTTCCTTTAAGTGGCTCACATTTGGCTCTTAGCCCTGGGTTGTGCCTCAGACGTAGCTTGGCTCCATCATCAGAAAGTTGCAACGATCTTGACCTCGTGTGAAGCTAAATTGCACATCCAACTCGCACTCTCCTGCAAAGAACCTGTGATGCAAATTCACAGATATATATAGCCTGTCTTTCATCAGCCTGCTATTCCCCGTTGCATTCCCAGAGGCTAAATGGAAAATGTGGACCAGCTCTGTGCTCATTCACACATGTGGACTTATTAGCATTGCCGGTGGCTAGTTTTTCTATTATTGCACATACTAGAATAACACAAATTCTTTTACACTCTTATGAGTGTAGTGTCAAATGTCAAATCACCAAAGTTTACTCCTTTCTCTACCTGTTTCCCACAGCATGTTTCTAAGGATGACGCCAGTCTCATGGGATAGCCATGTTTTGTCTTCATGACAGCTATGTCACTCAGCCCTCTCTGCAGTGACCCCTGCACAGAAAAGGATGCTGGGAAATAATGAGCACTTTTATCCCGGTCAGGATGACAAAGATGGAGAGGATGAGGAGGAGGAAGAGGAGCAGGCAAGAGAAAACAGAGAAGGGGAAGGTGGACGAGACACTGAGAATGGAGTGTTAGAGGGTCTGGAGGACAAGGAAATGACAGGAGGACGACAATCCTGGGAAGGGAAAGGCGGCGAGATGATGAAACCAGCAGCCATTGTGGTCGGTAGACAGAGGGCAGACCGGACGTTTAGGCCAGGCAATCTGGGCGGCCGGGGAATCCCTTACATGTCCAACCAAGTCCCACTTTATCATCAGGCAGCCGGTAAACAGCAGAATTTCATTGCAGCCAATCAGCAGCCTCATCACCCAGGAATGAACGCGCTCCAGAAGAGACGGGCGCTCATGGAGCGCAGCATGACCACCGTGGCTCCACTGGAGGACACCTTCCTGACTATGATGGTGTTTCGGGTTGGAATTCCTGACATCAAACAAACAGTAGGTGTTTGTCTGCACTAGAAACACACACGTGTAAATGAGAAGTTTGAGAAGCTCAAGCGTAATCAAACTATTTCAAATTCTAGTTGCTAGAATAAAATGTCTCCCTCCCAAACGGGGCACCGAGGTCTTTCCAAATGAGCAATTAGTTCAAGCCAAGTCTCACGGGTATTAGCTCCTCAGAGACAAAAAACTTTCTAAAACCCAAGTACTTAAGCTTCCTTTGCTGCAGAGTTGGCTCTATGTGTATTGATGAAACGAAAGTATACGTCATACTTCACAGATTCTTACTGTAGTGATCCCATAAGACCAGGGTTGAACACAGGGCTTGACATACGTTGAGCAAGATGCAAGGGCAGACAAATTCAGTCAACAAACCCATGCGAGCATCTGCCTTGTGTGTATCAATTCACACTTATAGCAGCTTTCGTGTGTCTGGTGGTGGCAGGTGAGAATTGTCCATCCCACAAACACCATTTCCAGGTGAGAACGTGTGCCCCACGGTGACTCCTCCCCCGTATTGCGTTCTCCGCTTTTAACTCCCTGAACATGCCGACTGTTCTTCCTGTCAGCTAATATGCCCTCAATAAAACAGTAATTGCTAATTATCTAATAGGTTTTTAATGAGTTTGGGGAGAGCTGGGGAAGCAAGTGACTCTGAAAAGGAAACAATGTGTGAAAGCCTTTTCTGTGGGCTCTTAGGTCTCCATTAGCCACCGCACACCTCTGACAAAGGCTCAGCGCCCCCCAAACCTTTCAGATGAAATGTTATCGAATTTAATGTTTCACATAAGCAGTGAGAAGCGGGAGCGAGAGAGGAAGTTATGAAAAGAGAGCTGCAGAGGGAGTAATATATGCATTTGCAAAAACGTACAACCACACAGTCAAGGACTTGGAATCGCTCCTGCATGGAGCCTGGCACCAGCAGAAAGACCTCAAAAAACCCTTGATTGCATTAAACAGAAATACGTCAGTGCAATATACAGTACGCATTACATTAGAGTACCCTCCCAGGTATTCGCCACTCCAGCTCTGCCTCTTTCACACACACTCACACAAATATATGCACTACACTACACAACTGCAATCCCATAGGAACACAGACACACACATACACTCGCTGCGAGCGAGCAACTCACTTATGTGCCTGCACGCGCACACACACACATCCTCATCATGTGGTTTACCTCCCGGGGACCACCAAGACATTGCTACGGCAACGGGTGCCTGCCTACACTAATGAACTGGTTGCCATGCCGATAGAGTTAGCTACACTATCAAATACTGCATCTTAGAGGGGGAGCTGTGTAGGGTGGGGGCTCATTGACGGGGGTGCATAGGGGACATGGGAGTGTGCTGAGCTGTGCGGTTTTACTTGGATGCAAACATCTGATTTAGCCCTCAGCCCTGTTGTTAACACCCTGTTCCCACTCAGCTCTGTCCTCCGGCTCCAGACTCCAATAAGAAAAGGACAAAGACGAGGATCTTCTTGCGGAAATACAAGAAAATAGGATAATATGAGGAAATGGGTAGTGCAGGAATCACTGTGAAATCAAGTTAGGTACAGCGCGTACACATAATACATCTGAGGTATGTTTTCACTGTGGCCAGTGAGCCTCTGATGTATCACACTCACATATCCAGTAAGAGCCGGAGACAATTTTCTCTCCAAACTAGACTTGTTTCATTCTGGATTGTGGTGCACAACTGACATAATGCATGAAGAGATCAAAGGAGAACAACACTAAAGGGAAATATTTATTCCACTGTAAAATCTTTACTTCTTTATCACAAGTAAGGAGAAACAGTGGCGTGGAAGTAAGACTCAAACCTCCTGGTAACGCTGAATAAGTCAACTTGGCTCCATGAATGTGGCATGTGATTAATTATTGAGAAGTGGCGCATTCATATTCTGCGGGCGTCACATTCTCATGCATTTATCATCCTCCAGCTTATGTTGAAACAGTCGTACCACACTGAATAATAACAACTGGAGTGAAGAGTAAGTGGTTGAGCTGGAATCACCGTGAGGAAATGCAGAGCTTCTCTTTATTAGTTTACAAGCAAGCTTTGGTGACTTTCAGTGTTTGGGTGTGGTTGTAAAATTCTGCCACATCCTCTAACTGAGCCAACCCCGAAGGCAGATTAGCTGAAAGTTAATCAGTCTCCACTGTGGCCGGTGACCCTCTGTCTGTCTGTCCGTCCGTCCGTCCGTGTGTCAGAGATGTCTCCAGTTTGACCAGGACTGCACCGTGTGGCACGCTAAGCAGCAGATCATCTGCTCCCTCACTGAGTCACTGTGGGACGTCTACAACTACGGCCTCTTCCTTCCGGCTGGAGATGGACGGGACGCCAAGTTCCTGGAGGAGGAGCGGGCCCTGCGGGACTATGCTCAGTCCTTTGAGAAAGGAGTGCCTTACCTGGAGGTATGGAGGTGCTGGAGAAGACACTGAGTGCAGAGATATCACTAACTCTACATTTACTCTACAGTAAATACTTACATTTGAGTTAGTTCTCTACTGTAAATAGCTGAGTCCTCGCTCAACCAATAAAAGAAGAAAAAAAAAACAATAATTCTCCCTTAAACTGATTCTTGCAAATTACTTTGGCAGCATTATATTCTGTAAAATCATATTTTCTGCTTTTTGTGAAATGGGTTGATAAATGGTATCAATATGAAGTTTGCATTTTGTGATACAACTGTCTCACAGCGCCCTCTAGTGGACAGGCTGGTGTTAGTGGTGATGTGCTGGATGCGGCTTGTAGTGTGTTGAGCTCCAGGAGTAGATTCACCTCGTCGACAAGTTTCCACAACGTGTCTTTGCTCTGTGGACATATTTCTCTGCATATACAGTATCGATGACATGAGTAATGAATTTTGAATCAGTCCATATTGTTGGTGATTGTTTAAGCTAATTCTGCCTCATACTTCACGTGTTTGAGTGCAAATCGAGGTTTAACCTAATAGTTATCATCAGCTTTGCTTTAAATGCTCATAATGAAACGGTTGAATCACTTAGTAACGTTGTTGTTATTGTCTCTATGCTCCCTGTGCTGATCAACTGAACTGTGCTGCAGCGAGATGATTCACAGTTTTCACACATATTTTTCTCTGCTCCTCAGTTTAGGTACAAAACCAGAGTTTATAAGCAGACTAATCTGGATGAAAAGGCTCTCGCCAAGCTCAGCACAAAGGTATTTCTGGTCTTGTCTGTTAAACATGTCTCCTGGTCCTTAATTACTCCTCTTCACTCGCCTCTTCAACTCTTTTAGGCCAGTCTGAAGAAGTTCCTGGATTACATCCAGACTGGAGCAATAGAAAAAATGGCAAAAATTCTCGATAAAGGTCTTGATCCAAATTTTCATGACCCTGACAACGGAGGTGAGTATGTTAAGCAGTGAGCGGTGGCACTCAGGCGTGTGTGGACTCAGTTTCTGACCGCTTTCCTCCCTGGTCCTCACAGAGACCCCGCTCTCGGTGGCCATGCAGTCTGGGCTGTCGGCGGACGGCGTCAGGGTGCTCGTCCAAGGAGGGGCTCATCTGGACTTCAGGAACAGAGATGGCTTGACGCCGTTGCACAACGCTGTGCGGGCTCATAATCACGCTGGGCTGCTGGTAGGGATGTTAGGTCAGAGGGGAGTCCTTGCAGCCCGCCACGATCATTAACGATGCATTTCTCCTGCCAGGTTCTCTTGTCCCTGGGAGCGTCTCCAGACTATAAAGACCGCTGTGGCCTGACCCCGCTGTACCACACTGTACTGACAGGGGGCGACACTTCCTGCTGTGAGACCCTGCTGTACTACAGGGCAAAGCTGGGGACACGGGATGAGAATGGTTGGGATGAGTGTCACCAGGTAGCAGCAGACAGTGTGTCCGTCTCAGTATCTATCAGTCGATTCCCATGCTCTCAACGGTTTCCTTTCATATTTTCTTGTGAGGCATCGCTGGCCTTTGTCTCTTTTCATGTACAGTAACCATCAGCCACGCACAGATATTCTTATCGCCGTGTCGACGTCACGTACTGTACCGTCTCCCTCAGTCTCTCACAGCCGTCTCCTCTCAGCCTGCCTCACCCGTCTCTCCACTCTCTCTCCTCCTTCTCTCTTTCCGTAGCGCAGAGATGAAGAGGAGTTTGGAATGGAAGAAATACATAAGGTATCCATCTAAATACCCATATCAGCCTTACAGAGGCTAGAACGATAGTAGCTAAGCTGATGTGGATGAGGTGACCAGACTTCAGTTCTGACTCATCTTGAGCTGAATCCAGTTCAGAGAGCACCTGGTATGACCGTATCTGTGTCTTACTGTAGATATGGGTGCATTGCCTACATTCCTGTCTGTGTGGCATTCTGGTAAATCTGCGTTTGTGCTGTGAGCTGGTTGTCATGGTATTTTATTTTGGTTGTTCTTTCTTTACTTTGTACATGTCTTGTGATATTTTAGGCCCTGCAGAAAAATATGAGGAAACCTCTCAGGCTGCTGAAGGCTCATTTTCTGTTGTCTTTATGTTTTTTTGTCTCTTTTCTTTCCCACCGTGGCCCAGTGTAATTGGCTCTGAAGCAGTAATTACGGATCTAAATGTGGATATAAAACATTCCCTTCCTTTTCTCATAGTAATTCTTTTGCAGTGTCTCTTATCCTCCCCTTTTCTTAGTTCTCTTGAACAAAACGGTGTATGTAATGGCCCCCTTCACTTGAACCTTTCCCTGTCTTTACGTTTTCAAACGGGCAATTTATTGACGCGTTTTGAAATTTCCAGGCCTGTCAGAACGGCTTCGCCCAGCACTTGGAGCATCTGTTGTTTTATGGAGCAGACACCGCTTCTCAAAATGCCTCAGGAAACACTGCACTTCACATTTCTGCCCTGTACAACAAGGCAAGTATGGAAACATATCAGTCAAACAGACTTTCTCTAAAGGTGTTAACCCCGTCTTTGCGTGTCTGAATGACCAGGAGAGCTGCGTCCGCGTTCTTCTGTACAGAGGAGCCAATAAAGAGGCGAAGAACAAGCACGGTCAGACCCCTTTTCAGGTAAATGCTTTAACTGCCGTTTCACTGGTTACACTGAGTAACATTATTAGTGTGTTTGCTCACACATCTGTCTCAAATAATTAGGAGGCTAAACAGTAAATGCTGCTTTGTGTGTTTGCAGCTGGCTGTGATGTCTGGTCACTTTGAACTCGGGGAACTCTTAAAGAACCACAAAGATTCAGACGTAGGTATGTTTTCATGCCAGACTGTCCCATCTGAACAGGCTGTTAATAGTTACACCACTTCTCAGCACATTAGCAGCGTAATACTTGCCTCTTATCTCTCACCTGTAAACCTCACCATAACGCCTCATATCTCCATCTTCAGTGCCCTTTTTGGAATCTCCAAAGTATGTTCCCAGGCGAAAAGAGAGCTCCCACACACTCCCGCTTCCCTCGCTTCACTCCCACCCACTACTGCGTGCGAACAGTGACAACACCATGACCCAGTCGGACCCTCTGGGGTTGCCCATCAAGGCTGGAACCAATCCCAACCCAGGACAGGTGCTTCAAGCCACTTGGTGGAGCTGATCACTGATGTTTCATGGCTGTTCAGGCCCTTACTGTACTCATCTGTGATATGTCAGCTTGGAAACTCTGACTCCACGGGCCTGTGTGTGTTTCTACAGGCCCAGCGCAGAGCCTCCATAGGTATGAGAAGCTCCAGCAGCCCGAGAACCCGCACTCGGTCCCCGTCCAGGGGAAGAGGAGGCCAAAGCGACACAGAGGAGAGGCACCGGCAGCCACGAGGCAGACACGGGTAAGCAGCCCGTGGAGGGAAGGTTTACAGCTCACACAAGAGGGAGTGTGGCGAGGTCTTCGTCGTCACCAGTCTTTTAAGGCCTTCCACTAGCCAGGAGTCATTCATCTCCAGTTACATGTACGCTGCATACCGGGTGCTATTTCTACCAGTAGGCGCGTCATGGATTCTAGGTGTGGTGTTGGTGGGCATTGTAGTTTATCAACCTAACATGAATAGACGAGCTTCTCTGGGCTTAAGAGCAAAGCTTTCAAATGTCACATGGTGACGTGAGAGATCTACGGCAACACATCAGACACGTGGACATAAGATGAGCTTTACTGCAGCAGTGAATTCAACTAAAAGCGTTGACATGCTTACTATGTGACTGGCTGCCTTCCTTCCTGTGTATTAGTTCATTATAGGGCAGTATGCTCCATTTTTTTCTCTGTATTTCCTGCTGAAATAGTGTGTAATTGTTAATGTTATGTACAAACAGAGACTCGCTCATTATGTAAGAATCCGTACGGACCTACTGCGTGTACTGACTGTTAAGCAGACTTAAGCATGCGTTCTTGCTGTTGGTATGGCTGCTTAGTATGATTCAGCGGCTGACGGTGTCAGATCTGGCCTGACAAGCTGCCTGTCGTCTCACTTTGTCTCGTTTATGTTTCCACAGCGCAGTCGTATCTCACCGTGACGCTCTGTCCCTCTCTCTGCCTGCAGTGCAACGTCGGCGGGCAGTGGGGGAGGCCAGGTGAAGCGCATGTACAGCGCCGTGCCGGGCCGGGTGTACGTGGCCACTCGGGCCCATTCTGCCACCGGAGACAGGGAGCTCTCACTCAGCAAAGGAGACAAAGTGAAAGGTGACAAGAAGTCCGAATTTTAAAATGGGCAAATGCGCTCATACACAGTGACCAGTGTTGTTTAATTGTACAAGGACATCAACTCCAGATATTTAATGTTCAGACAGGTCCAGTATTATATACATTAACTGGAGGAAGGTTTGAAAACAAGAGAAATGAACTCAGAGATCCATGTTCGCATCATCCTCTGCGGACTCACAGGGTTATTATAATAATAATTATAATAAAACGCTGGATACGTGAAGACGAATAAGGGACGTGTGGGAGAGAAAGTTCAGTTGTGCTGCTCTAACTATGTCTGTGTGTTCGTCTGTCTGTTGGCCTCGCTCAGTGTTGAGTGTGGGAGAGGGGGGATACTGGGAGGGGACAGTAAAAGGTCGCACTGGCTGGTTTCCTTCAGACTGTGTGGAAGAGGTGGCAGCTCTCGGCAAAGACAATCGATCAGGTAAGAAAAAAGGTTGTATTTTAAAATAAAATCTCCCTGTAACATGAGACAGATCTGGTAGCTTTCAGTTAAGTTCACTTTCTGTTTTTTAAAATTATTTTGTTGTTGCATGGACTGAAATCATTTTAGTGATATTTCATTAGGCGTATTGCACATGATAGAAGAAATCATTCTGGTAAATGGGTTACGTACGCCCTCAGGACGGTGTTATCCTTTAAGTCCCCTGTCACATGTCGAAGTCTTGTTTGCAGACAGTAGCACAAGTCATCCACATCCCTCCTGCCTTCACAGCTGCACTGTTCATCCAGTCAAAATAAAAAAAAAAAAACACCCAGTGAAGACGCAAGAAAGGGGTGTAAAGCGTGTTTGATCAATTTGTGCCTTGTGCTGCCACACTAGAAAAAGATAGAGAAGAGGTGTAGTGATGGAAGCTCAGCATATGTTTTGCGTCCATGTGCTTTGCAGAGACACGAAGTGAGAAAGCCAAGAGGAAGCTTTTCCGCAATGTCACTGTTGGAGCCTATGACGGCACCGATGGCCCCAGGTAATGTAGAGGTTCTGTCATAGAACCTCTGTACCAGTAAGTAATAGCATCAGCCATGTGACATGCTGAGAAAGAATAAATGTGAAGGTGTTTTTCCATCCCTGCCCTCCTTGCGTACAGTTATAGTTTGTGCTTTGATGCCCTCCTACGTCATGTATGTGTGTGTGTTTACTGACTCCATTGTCTGGCTGTGAGAACACTAAAAGGCAGCCGTGACATCCTCGGCCCCTTCTTGGCTGCAGCAGACGCTTGTTCCTTTGACACCTCCGTGCACGTGCCTGCCTCTGCTCTCTCACCGACGTTAGCGCTGCGAAATGAGAAGGTTAAAATTAAACAAACCGAGTCTTGCGTGCAATTACCCCTTGTGTTATGCATGTGTACATCATCCTGCTGATGAGTCATGAGGAGGCTGGAGCACCGAGCGCCGGTTGCGTCCTTGGGCTAGTGAGAAAGACTTACTCGTCGCCACTCGGGGGCTTTGCAGCTTCTGATTGCAGCTGACATTATCCTCGTGCTGAGCAGCTCTCGCTGTCATTCAAAAAAGGCTTCCACGAAACACAGCGTTGCTTGTGTTTTAAATGGAAATAGCAGCCACCGGGGTTACATTAGCTATGTTAAGTTGGTTAAGTGTAATTGCAGCGCTGTGGTGAAGTGGTGCTCAATTAAGAGCGAGGTGATCCAGATCATGTTCCCTTGCTGCAGCTAGGCATTTGGGAGAATGTCAATTACTATTTCAGAGAGAGACAGAAGAGGGAAGCATGTTTGTTGGTGTGGTGGTGATGACAGCTCTGCTTTGGCGGAGAACGGGGAGTTGGCAAGTGTGTGTGTGTAAGTAAATCCAGGGTGAGAATCAGCTGTTAGTATATCTGTGATACACCAGTCTGTGGATAAGCAAATACGAGCTCTCTCTCTGTCTCCTTTATTCCCATCCCCCATCTCCGTCCTGAAACGCATCTCTCCTTTTCCCATCTTATGACTGTCATCCACCAGCACACACACCACACACACTCAGCCTGTTGTGATAATCTCTGGTATTGTCTTCCTGTCGCTGTCTCTCTGTCTTTCTCTTGTCTGAAGTATGCGGGTGCAGACCGACACTCTCTCTCTCTCTCTCTCTCTCTCCCTCCTTCTCTTTTCCCCACCTCTCTCACTCTCTCTCTCTCTTCCACTCTCGCGGCTCTCTTTCGGCTGAGCTCTCGCTGGAAGACCAGGAGGTGGAGGGAGGCGGGAGGAGGAGGAGGTGATGTAGAGCGCGCAAGAGAGAGGAGGGGGGGACATGGCAATGGGGGGATGCGGAGAGAGAGATTTCTCTCTCTCCCTCTCTTCTTCGTGGCCGTCACTGGGCCCCAGAAACAGGAGCGTGTGGTTCATTTACAGGTAGCGGCTGTTTCCTCATTCATTGGCTGGCTATGGATGTGAGGAGAGGACAATGGAGAGAGGGGAGAGGTAGATGATGCTATTGAGAGGCCGTGCCTTTTCCAAGACAGACTAAAAAGCTATGTATTCCGTGCGTATGTGTGTCTCTGAGTGTGCGTGCGTGTGTCTTAAATTTGATTTTTTTCCTCTGCATGTGAATCAGTGGGACGTAGCTATTGAATGGAGACTCTGCAGCATGTTTATTTCTGTGTCTTCCTCCCATGTCTGTGAACGCTGTGTGCGTGTGTTAGCGCGTGAAAGGTAGCACATATTGATGCATTTCAGTCAGACAGTGTGGGTGTATTTCATTCTCTTTGAGTCATGATTTCTTTAAGCAGATATTTTTCATTCATCATATCATCAGGATCCCTGTTCCCTTAAAACGCCTCTGTCACATCCCATATTTTCATGTATTCCACTGTGTCATTAACAGCTGAGTTGTATTATGACGGATACATGTGAATAAGTGATAAAAGTGGTGAATGAGGTTTGTTCCCTCTACATTTGAGACACCGGTCATTTCTGTGTTTTTGTGTGTGTGTCTGCATGTGACCATACACTGAAATATATGAAGTGTATACATCACAGTGCATGATTGCAGTGGGAGTATCTATCTTATGCTACTGTCCTTTTCATCCATCTGTAGCCACAGTGTGTGCCACTAACATCTGTCTGGTGGATGGGCATGTTTCTGCATGTACATTCAGCAGGTGAATGGTTAAAACAAAGCCTTTCGTTCCCAGTAATTGTGGATAGAAGAGAGGATGACTCAGGAGGGTACATAATAACTCTGGTCTCTCGTAGGCTTCCAGCTCCATGGCAGCCAGTTCAGAGAGACTGTGTCCTACTAGCTTGTAGCTATTAAGCTGGGGCATTTGTGCTTTTTATGGTCTTGACTGGTCAGGCCATACCAGTCAGTATGACAACAGATCGGCCGAATAGGTTGATATGCTTGGAACCAGCGACACAACTTATCGCCGCCTGGAGGACCAACACTGGACACGTTTCCCCCTTGTTGCAGAGGATGGACGAAGAGCTCGATGGATCCGTCCACCCACTCCATGTTACTTTGATCCTCAGAGAGGGAAAGCATGATGGTTGACAGGGTGAGAGAGAAAAAGGAATGAGGTGTGAGGAGCAGATGGCTGGAAGGCGGCTGTGCGTTGGCGAAACAGTAACATTGATGGAGAACACACAAGGGATGGACCTCAGTAGGGGAAACTAGCAATCGTCTGTTCAGTGCTAAAGTTACGGCTTGGTGTCGAAGTCTGAATCTTCAGGTCTGTAGGCCGACGCGCAGGATTCCACAGCTAAACTTCATCCTAACATGCTGGGCCTGTACAGTAGGAGACGGTGTGAAACAGAATAGTATTGTGTTAACGTTATTTTTGTAGCAGTGTACTGTACGTGTGGGTGTAGGTTTGGTTTCACGAGTGGCGGAGGAAGATTAAGTTGGACTGACTGGGTCTGCCTGACCACCAACATCATCTTCTGACAATACCCGGATGAGTGACGCCGCAGAGTTTATTGCCAAGCCGCTAATTCAGTGCTTGTGTTTAGGTTCAGATTACAAATAGTTATGGTTTGATTTGATTTTAGTTTTAAACACATAGTTCACCCAGGCTTCCTATTTACAGAGGAAAGTAATAAAATCTTTATTCCCAGTGGAAATTATATTGGAGTTTACCTAGAGTGCGTTATCCTGCATTATTTTATGATTTTGTGTCCAACTATCACTATAAATAAAACCGCTATTCAACTAGTCTACAAGTCCCTTTCGCTCACACTTTAACCTGCAATTCTTTCATTTGATTACAGTTGCGATGTCAGGTTGAGGTAAGCTGAGAAGCACAAACTAGCACAGAAATCAGCAGCCTAGGAAAGAAATATCTGGAATTTCTATGATATCATACAGCTCTGCTCCAGCCCCGGGCTCCCTAACAGCACCAGGGTGAACTGACATTGTTAGAAAGTCAAGTCCAGGAATGAGTCATGAGATGTGGCTGTGGAGTGTATTTAATCGGGCCTATGTTAGAAGAAGAGTTATAAAGCAGTCCCAGACATGATAATAGAATAATGAAGGTGCTTCCTGGGCCAGGCCATACACTGCTCTCTGTCTCCTAATACGATTGCATCACAAATGTCTGTGACTGTCCCAGGCTGTGGGCTTCGAGCAGGAGGAGCGTTTGGCGGAGATTAGATTCCTGTCTGGCTTCTTCGTGTGTGTAATTTGAGGTGTCATGCGTGACTAGTAGTGCTGGCGTATGTAAAGCAGTAGCCTTGCAAAAGGAACTACCTCTATCTCGTGTTCAGACCAGAACTGTTTGTGTGACATTCCATGTGATTTCATGGTGTTTTAGACAACACTTCATTGCATGACTACAGCATTTCTTCTGTTGATATAGAAGTCATATTTAGCCTTCCAAGTCATGTCTCCCTCTGCTCCTCTGCTCCTCCTTTGCACTCTTAGTGACTACATCATTAAGGAGAAGACAGTGCTCCTACAGAAGAAAGACAACGAGGGCTTTGGCTTTGTGCTTAGGGGAGCCAAAGGTGAGCCTCGTCTTCTAGATTTCAGAGTCATACGCTATGTAGTCTATCGAGCCCGATCTACTCATGCTCACTCTCTTAAACCCCCCCCTTAGCTCAGACTCCCATAGAGGAGTTTACTCCAACGCCAGCTTTTCCCGCTCTGCAGTACCTGGAGTCTGTGGATGAGGGAGGAGTGGCATGGAGGGCAGGCCTGAGGATGGGAGATTTCCTCATCGAGGTATGGATGGGGTGTACATCACACTAAACCCGGTGCCATTTATACAAGGTCACATTCGAATAAAACGTGAAAACCACTAACGCTCCTTTCTGTGGAGCCGTAATCACTAGTGCACTTCCCACTTTTTCACACTGACTCCTTCTGAGAGTTTCAAAAGTTATTCAGACGTGTGCACAGCATTATGCTAATTCTGCCCGTGTGCAGATATTCTGTAGGAAGCATATTTTAGTCAGAGACGTGATGAGCGACTGTAGGTGGGACCACTTGTCTGTGACACACAAGCAGCTCAGGCAGTTCCTGGTCATTGTGTACCTTTTAAAAGTTCCAGTATGTTGCATTGAGAACTAAATGGTGATTGTCAAACCTTTATTAAAGCTGACACATACAGCTAATTAGTATTCAACCTAACATGAGTCACTTTTATAGCTGCCCAAGCCTTTGTAGCTGTGATTTGCCAGCCAACCATCCAGAAGACTGTAAAATGTCCTAAATAAAAAATAAATGTGCCAGAAATGAGAATGCGGTAGAACCACCAGTGGTCACGATGAGGCCTTCACACACTTAATACAACACATCCGCTGCGTCTGCTCTCAGGCCTCTGTCTTTGTGTGCTGCAGGTTAACGGCCAGAATGTAGTGAAAGTGGGCCACCGGCAGGTGGTCAACATGATCCGACAGGGCGGCAACAGTCTGATGGTGAAGGTCGTGATGGTGGCTCGAAACCCTGAACTTGAGGACACTGCTCGGAAGAGAGGTAAGAGTGGAACTGGCTGGGTGAGGTTTCCGTCCTGTGTTTACGATGTGACAATAAAGCCGATTGCACGTTTACTCCATCCTAAAAGCCTGTCGCCATATGGTTATCGTTGACTGCGTGTTTATATGTGAAAGCTAAACATGGCTTCTCTTGGCAGCTCCACAGCAGACTAAGAGACTGACTCCTCCTGCCATTGCCCTGCGCTCCAAGTCAATGACATCAGAGCTGGAAGACATGGGTAAGATGACGGAGGGGACCAAATGTAAACAACGAAGAGAAGGGGATTTAGACAGAAAATCTAAAGATGGCTTAGAAATTAAAGCAAAATCTCCAGGAATCGTTACTAATCTGATGAGAAAGTCCATTGAGTGGTTTGCACTTCTGACATTACCTGATAATGAAAGTGAAGACATCTGAAAGCGGTTATTATTACAAACTGCTCTCTTCTTTCCTTCTGTGTCACATGTGCTGCCCACAGTGGACAAAGGTGGGAGAAGCATGTGTACTGTCATTGTCATTTGTGTTCTCATCACATCAGCATTCACGCCACCACATGTGTTTGAGTATGTACCTCATCCTTTTATTTGCTTTATACACATGACTACACAGCAGCTATAATCACAGCTAATGTCTGTCTCACCAATTACGTCTGCTACAGCTGCCTCTCCATGGAAAAAGAAAGCAGGTGAATATCTTTATCATTACCCCTATCAGCCCCAGAGCTTTAATTAAAAGTCCGCCTGTGTGATGCACTTTTTTCTGCTCCTTTTCAGAATACGAATCCTCTCAGGGTCCTGATAAGAAGAGGACAGTGTATCAGATGGCACTAAGTGAGAAATCACACTCACCACTGTTCATACTGCAACTTTCTTCTTTTTTAATACTGGGTTGTTTGGGCTCAGTGAATTTTATTCTGCCCCTCGCTACCTCTGTGCTGTCTTTGTTTCAGATAAACTGGATGAGATCTTGGCTGCTGCCCAGCACACCATTACATCAGACAACCAGGGCCAGAGAGGCCACGGGGGCAAGAGGGACCGGAGCAAGAGCATTGTTGCAAATGAGGTATTGTTGGAATGTTTAAGGTAAAAAAGATGACTTCGATTCTGTGTAGGCTTCTCCCTGAGTGGCAATATCATTTTAACAGCTTCTCCGTCACATTAGGCTGCAGGATATAGTCAAGGAAGTGACTAATACTAGAAAAAATTTTTTCCTATCTTTAAAGCAACTTGGTCTTCTGTATTTTTTATGTTTGTGTGTGTTCTCCTGCCCTCACTGCACTTTAGAGAAAATGATTGACAATGTACCACCCACACCAAAGCATTTGTTTAACCATGAGTCAGGTTGTGCCCATTCATTTATGTTCTGTTGGCTGGCAAACTAAGACTTCGACTGACTGGTTCTCCTGTATTGCTTTGTACTGTGTATTAGTGTGTAAATGCTTCATTTTCTATCTTTCCTCTCTTTCAAGTTTTTATTTATTCCCTTGTCTCCTTTTCGAACACCTGAAGCAGCCCTACGAGCAGCAGTCTGTGAGTATGGTGCAGCCTGGGCCAGGGTTTGGTTATAACCAAGCTCATTTTCAACCAGGCCACGGTCCTCAACATGCAGTCATGATGCGTCAAAAATCTATTGGTAACAATATCCATCACTGGCAGATTTTAGATCAGAGCGAGTGTCTGTTTTTAAATGCCCACGTTGTTGTGTTTAGGTGTAACAGAAGAGGAAAGGCAGTACCTCCACCCACCTGCTATGAAGCTGGCTCGCAGTCTGTCAGTTCCAGGGCCAGAGGAAATCCCCCCACCCCCTAACACATCTGCACCAGACCCCCCTCTATCTGCAGGTCCCCATCCTGGCAGAGGCCCGGCCATGCCCATACCCCCTGTATCTCAAACCCATTTCCAATTCCACTCCCAACAAGGACATCCTACTCAAGCGGGCTGGGAGAGAGGAGTCCCTGGTGGGATGAGCCAGCAGGTTATGGTGCCCACCCTCCGAAGACAGTCAGAAGGACTTTGTGTCAGAGAGCAGGAGCCACCGAGAAGGGGCGGCGGTAAGATGGGAGGGTTGAGGAGAGGCTACAGCAGTGCTACCCCACCTACAAGTGCTAAGCCTAAGGCCCAGCAAGCATCGCAACAACACGCGCACATGGCCAACCAGCAGAGTGGAGGGGTTGGCAGGGGGGCAGCCAGAAGGGGCGGTCGAGGGGCACTGATGAAGCAGTCCAAAGTGGAAGATGGCATGCGACAACACAGAGGAAAAGGAGCTGCAACCAAAGAGAAGAGCTCCATCCCCATCCCCACCATCATCGTTAAAGCACCCTCCACCAGCAGCAGCGGTCGAAGCAGCCAGGGCAGCAGCATGGAAGCTGAGCCCTCCCAGGATGCAGAGGACCAAACATCAGTCGATGCCAGCCCAGACAGCCTCAACGCCAGTCTGCCCTCGCCGCTCACCCCCTCACCCCCTCAGCCCCCTACATCCACCCCCCTGCCGTCATCCACTGTTGCGCCTTCTGTTTCTGCACAGCAAAACTTGGAGAACTTGGAATACACTTCGGCGTTCGGCACGACCACTGGGGGAGGAGGAGCACGCAGAGAAAGAGAACGTTTCCGAGAGATGAGAAGAAAGAGCGCGTCTTTCTTCCTCTCATCTGAGGAGGACATCCAAGGAGAGGCAGGAGGAGGTGTGGGAGAGGGAGGAGGACCAGCAGGGCCGCGAATTCAGCCTTTACAGAGCTCACAAATGGAAGTGCCCACCCCACGACTTCGACCCTCCAAATCCATAGATGAGGGCATGTTTTCTGGAGACAACTACATCAACTACTCCAGCAGCATGCCCCCAGCCTTTGGTCTGCCAGAGTACTCTTCCCCTGTCCTCAGTCAGGATGGACAACCAAAGTCTGCTCCCTCCATGTACGGCGCTCAGCCAGCTACTACGTTCATTCACCCACTGACGGGGAAAGTTCTGGACCCCTCCTCCCCACTCGGCCTAGCCCTGGCTGCAAGAGAAAGAGCCCTTAAGGATGATCGAAAGACTCGCAGAGAAGACAGACACTTTGGTCGGCAGTTGTCCACAGTTGGATCATTCCCCACCCCTGTTCAGACCCCAACCTCTTCCCTTTTTGCAACCCCTACACAATCAACTTACAATTCCCCAGTGTCCCTCCACCTAAGCTCTCCCACCACCACCACCTCACCTGCATCTCTGAGTCGACCACAGTCACCAAGGATTTTACGTTTGGGAGGAGGAGGAGGGGAGAGAATGGACAGAGAAAAAGAGGGAGGACCTAGGGAGGGTCTTAGAGTTCGCTTTTCAGAGGACAGAAACAGTCAATATTCAACACAGTATTACCCACAGAGCCCCAGGGAGAGAGAAAGAGACAAGGACATGTATGACAGTCGATCTGCGCCACCCATACAACCTCCTCCACCTCCAGCTCAGCCTGCCCCCCGCAGACCTTCTTTTCTGCAGATGGAAAGTACTCCGAACACCAGCTACATCCCACAGTACACTGTCCCCACCGCCCCAGCTCAGACACAAGATGCTATGGGAGAACCAAGGGCAGGAGCAGGTGGAGGTCTAGGACTGATGGTTCTCCCTCCACCAGCTCCATCAGTAGATGTTGATGACGAGTTTGTCTTTGTAGATCCCTTGCCTCCTCCCCTACAGTTTGCTAATGGTAAGAAAGAGAGAATTCAAGCGTCTCATCAGCAGCATCAGCAGCATCAGCAGCATCAGCACCCAAGTCAGCACTCTGCTGCTGTTGCCCCACCTCCTCCGCCCCCTCTTCCATCTTCCAAGTCCTCAACTGCCCAAGCCTCTCCACAGGGCGGTGACTCCGCCGCCTCTAGCCTCACGTCTTACGACAGCGAGGTCGCTAACCTTACGCAGTCAGCTCTTTCGCCGTCTTATCCATCCCCACAGATATTTCCCCCATCCTCCACCGCCAACACCACCTCTGCTGCTGCTCTGCCTCCGACATCACTACACAGACCACAGCCTTTGTCCCAGTCTCATCCCTATTACAGCGGTTCTAACGACCCCTCGCTAGGTGGTCACCCCGCAGCACAGGACAGAGGCACAGCTGCTCTCACCACCACCATGACCTATGCTACCACTACCATGACAGCTACTGCTGCCGCTGCCACCACTACGATCTCACCAGCTTCATTTGAGTACAGCATTACCATGGCTGGGCCCAAAGCTGGCCTCGGTACAGGTGGCAAAGCTACTGACCACACACATCACAGTACAGGCATGTCCAAGAGCGGAGACTGGCAAGATCCTGTGGTGGATTCTGGTATTGAGGAGCTGGACAGTCATAGCAGTAGCGACCACCATTTAGAAATGCTAGGGCTGAGTGGGCTGAGGGGAGAGAGGGGAGGGGTCCTAGGAGAGGGAGAGAAAGGCGGTGAACATCAGGATTCTTGCACAACCTACTCAGGTGGGCAAACATATGAGGTGCACAGCGCCAAAATGGCAAACCCTGTGTTTCCAAAGATGAGTCATTACAAGGAGGGGGGAGGGAGGGTCACCTCTGTAGCGTTACGTAGGCAGAACAGCACCAACCCTGCTCCGCTGCAGTTACACAGACAGCCCAACCCGGAAGATGCCATGTTAGACGGAGCTCTCATAGATGAAAGGAAGTGTAAGCAAAGTCGAGACACAATAGAGGACGGCTTTAGCTCCACTCTCGCTGCCTGCTTAGAGAGGCCTATGGACGCTCGGTCAATGACTTGGAGTGAGGTTGAGGAACATGGGGGAGGAGTCCAGAGACCTAGTATGGTTTTGGAGGGCCGCAGGCTGCATTCACCTCTTTCAGGCGTAAAGGCCAGTATCATTAATGAACTAAGCTCCAAACTGCAACAGATGAGTGGCATGAAGAGCATGGACGACTGGGGTCACGTTCCCAAATCACCCACCATGCACAGGTTTGTTTGCCTTCCCTAATATTGAAATACAAGCTCACTGTAACTAAAGTTGACATGTTTACTCTGTGTCTCGCAGGTATTCAGCGGATTTCACCGATGCATTTCACAGCCCCCCTACTGGCCGCTCCACCTCGCCATTACCCACCTCGTCCCCACAGCACCGTCAGATCCTGACGCCAAACCTATCGGCCACCCCTTCAGTCTCCCCTTCCCCTCAAGTGCCAGTTCAGCGCAACTGGACCCGGTCCCCTTCTCCACAGATGCCTTCATCCCCAGTACACACGCACCCTCCGCATTCCCCAACCTACTGCCCATATCCAACATCACCGAAGCATCGCTCTAAGATGCGTAGGCAGACTTTTGATTTCCAGTGCAGTCCCACTAAGGAGATGCGATCTTCAGTGTCCCGGCGCCGAGCTCCAAGTCCTCTTATTTATAACACAGAGCAACCAAACCCCACACCCCCCAGACCTTCCTCTCTTCCCATCCTTCCCAGCACACCTGTCTACAGCAATCCTTTCGACTTCCCAGGGCCCCTCACTCCTCCATCTCCAGGCCTCTCTCTTGGTGACACCTACAAGGTTTCAACACCTCCCCTGTTCTCCCCATCTGGCATACAAAGTCCAAACCCTTTACTTGTCTCTCGCTCTATTTCCCCTACACATTTTCTCTCTGGGGCCTCCTCCCCTATGCACCTGCCTCCTAGTCCATCTTGCCTCAATTATCCCCATCTCACTCCTCCTCCACCAGCCAAACCCTTCGCTGTTAAGCCACTGCCCTACTGGACCAAGTACGACGTGGCAGACTGGCTGGCTTACCTAAACCTGGGTGAACACAGAGAGCGTTTTATAGACAATGAAATAGATGGATCGCACCTCCCTTCGCTCACCAAGGATGACTTCTTGGACCTGGGGGTGACACGCGTTGGACACCGCATGAACATCGAGAGGGCATTGAAGAAACTCACTGACAGGTGAGGGAGGACGTATAGACTCTGGGACACATAGAGGCAGCGTCAAAACCTCAAAAAGGAAGCACCAGATAAAGGAAAGTGTCTGCAAGTTAGCTGGATCATCCCTTTTCTTTATCAGAGTCTTATTGTTTGATAAGTTATGCCATCTTCCCCTTTCCCTTTATGAATCTATTTTATCAGCCATGTTTAGTTTGTTCCATCTTTATTTCACTTCCATCCATTCTTATTCCTTGATTTGCCCTCCTTCTCTTCCTAGGCGGCTCTCTCCTTTGCATGTCACTACTCCTCCCCGAGACACAGACAGTGATGGGGTGATATAGACATGAAATAAAAGGGAAAACTAATTGAAAGATGAACAATAAAAGAAGATGAGAAGAGAAGAACAGCGGACATCAACTAAGTGTTGGAGTTAGGAGAGTGTTGTCTTAAATTTGCCACATGTGTAGTGATACACAGTTATAGATGACATTTACTGGTCAAGAAAGGGTATGAGGATTTAACACTATTATTTCAAAACGACAATCTTCATCTGAAACTATATGTTAAAACTTTTGATGGACATGCATTTAATTAAAACACAGTTGTGTGCTGTAAAACACAAACACCTATACACACACCGTTTCTTTCACGCGGCAGACGGGTTCTGGCACCATCTGCTGCATAGCTGCGCTGAGAAAACCTCCGTCTGAGTTCAAAGAAAAGTTGCAAAGTTGCTGCTTAAAGTGTGAACCGCAAAATGTTCGTGTCCGTGGCCAGAACCTCTGGTGAAAACAGGAACCTAACAGCCACCTGCTGACATCACTTTTGTAGCTTTAAGCAGACGGGAGAATTCGATGGCTGAACAGGAGACTTGGGTTCTGTTTGTAAATGCTGACAGATTAAAGTTATATACAGCTATAATATTCTTTTTATATTTGCTATACTCCTCCAAAGGATGCCCCAATAAGCTTTGTATGTATGTACTTTGCGAGCACTAACTATATCTTACATGTTAAACAGGATTCAGTATAGAGCCATTTGTTTTGTACCATTCATTTTAAACCGGCCAGGGTATTTATATTTGTGGAATTCAAGTTGTGAATAATGAGGACAAATACTGAGAAGATACTGTTGTGAAATAGGCATTTTCATTTTCTTGATTATTCTGTGGACAGAGTGGTAATATCGGAGATGAACTGAAAAGAGTCTCGTGTCATTTCAACCTGCAGATTTTCTTTCATTATATGACATTGGTGTTTATGGGCATAGCACAGGTCGAAGGATGGATCCGTCCACTTTGACGCCACAGTGTTAACCGCGCGCTCTAACGCAGCAGGCGCCGTGATCAAAAAGGGCTTTTTACCACTTCTCTGTCTGCCTGACTTCCTCAGTCTTCTTCTACTCAGTCTGTTTCTGATTTTGTGCGTGCGTGTGTGTGTTTCTCAGCCTGCGTCGGTGGCAAAATGCTTACACATTTCTCCTTCTAATGCCTTTTCCAAAACACATTTATAATAGACAGAAGACATAGATTTGTTTTCTCTCTAGTTGACAATCCAAATGTTTCGATTTTCCAAAAGGACTCTCAAAGACAAAGACTAAAGCCTAATTTACAAAAGATTTTTTTTCCAGTGATGAAGTAAATTCTGTATGATACATAGAGATGGACGCATCAACACCAGTTCAGCCATTTCCTGCAGTGACTTCAACTGTCTGACAACAACACATCGTTTCTAGATCTGTATGTAACAACAATGACAATTATAACATATAGTATAATAAAGATAATTATATTAGTTATGTAAACATTTTTAAGATCTCTGTCTTCCAGTAGTGTGGACAAATTCTTTGACGCTTTGTTTTCTTTACGTTTCATCTAGGTTTTCTGTAAATGCTTTCTATACTGCTCACCCTGCGGTGACCCCAGTGAAGCCAACACACACATTAGCTAACGCATATTCTCTCAGTGTGAGTAAAAATTATGACACTGTATTCTCATGCTCAGTTGCCTCAATGCTCTGTCATGATGGATGCTCTTGTGAGAACAAAAAGGACTGAGCAGTAGAGTAGAAAGCATTACATACTATAATTTAAAAGAATATTTTAGGTCTAGTCAAATGCATAATGAATATGACAACATACAGTATGAGAATAGTATGCAGAGATAAAATATATATATATATACATATATATATATGTTTTAAAATTAAATAAAATATATACTGATAAACGATATGATAGAGGTACAACTGTACAACTAAGGTGTTGAAATAAAGGCTAAAATAAACTGTGGCTTCGTTGTGATACTAATTTTCTCCCTGGATTCCATCTTCTGACAGCTTCACATAATGATCCAATTTGAAGTGCTGTGTTTGAATTGAGTCATTTGGCAGCAGCTCATCTCAGCCCTGCTGTGGAAGAACACAACATTGTTTTCAGGTCCAGGATTACTTTCCCACCAGGCTTCATGAGCTAATAGCACAAAAAAGCGTCGCTCACGGGGTGGGAGGAAGATGAGATGGCTTAATTCAGAGCAAGCAGTGGTTGTCTGTAAGGCACGGAATACACGTTGACGTCATGGTGGGAAACTGTAAATGCAATACTGCTGTTCAGACATCTTTTTTATAACGTCTGGAACATGGGACTCAAAGCGATCCAGGGGGTAAAACACAGAAATGAGTAAATGCTTGCATTGTGTAATTATAGCATTTATTGTGAGAAGACTGAGAAATCGAAATCAGACACAGGCAGCATTAGATGAGCAGCAACTCCAGACGACACTGGGTAATATCCAGAGCGGTTCAGAATAAATAAACAGTATGTGGGTGGACGTGCTGCATATGGTAGTGGCTTTGATGGCCTCTTTCTGGGCTGAACTACAAAAGAAACGGAAGGTCACAAAGCGCTAATGCCATGGTTCCCAGGACTCCCCACCCATCCACGCTGTAACACGCACTCACTAATAAGCTCACATGTCCCCGTGCCACCCTCACATGGTTCTGTGACTAGCGCTCGGTCAGAATGGACGTTCAGCATCTCATTAGCACCATATTGAGAGCAACAGAGGGAGGGACGCTGGGAGACGGGTGGGGGGTGGGGGGTTCCTCCAGCTGTTCTCCAGCTAATAACGAAGGAGAGAAAGTCTAATAGCCAGAGAAGGGCAGGAGATCCAAACAGCCTGGGAGGGAAGCGACAAGCAAAGAATGGGGTTTGAAAAGTGAACGGAAGACAAATGTGGAGGAGAAGTTCACTTGACTGTGAACTAAAACGTCACAGCTGACAGGGGAGGAGAACAAGAAAGGTAACTTTCCTACTTGTTGCCTGTTTGCCCCAAAGCCAGTTAGTGGTGGTGATTACCCTGCAAATACTCACATTTGTTTCATTTGGTTCACTCTTGTGCTTGCTTGCGTTATCTCAGCGTCTCACACCCATTTTCAGCTCAGTAACGTGTGCGTGTGTGTGTGTGTGTGTAACTTTAAGCGCCATGGGAAAATTGGGTCAGGAGAGATAGAGAAAGAGAGAAGAGCGAGGGAGAGAAACATGTGTTAGAGGAGGAGAGACACACTGGGAGAGAGGGAGACGCACAGAGAAATGGAGAGAAATCCTCAGCAGTCCTGGCACAACTGTAACAAGTGGTCACTTGAGTAATCACTGGTGATTCAGAGAGAAATGTAAGTGCTGGTTGCTCAAAGGCACCACTGCTCTGCTGCTGCTTTTTGCTTCCTCTGGCTTGTGGATGGAGTGTTTTTAGCTCAAAAATACTTTGACGTGAACGCTCAAGGCTGATAAACTCAGAGCGGCTCAGTCCGGCTTCAAAACGCTTTCCTTGTATGGACAAGAATCAGGATAAAGCAAGTGTTTCTGCTTGCAGGTGAGAAACCCCTGAAAAAGATCTGAGTTTGAAGGCAGCTAGCAGAGGGAAGGCGGCTGTAGATGAGTCGCCGTCATGCTCGGTCTTGTGATGAGGTGTGGTTAGTCACTTTCATATTACTCAGCCAGCAATGTGTCAGCCCAGACAGAAATAGGCCCCAGTAGGTCTGCGTCCTTTGCATGTCTCCGCACGCAAGTCCCAGCTTTAGTTCAGTCGCCACTGGATCTGCCACACGAGCTCTGTTTAGAGCAGTCGTTTTAAAGCCTGCGTTCCCATTTGTTTGTCCCTGTTGTGCTGTTGTGGGCCTGATCTGTAGCGCGAATGAATGGAGGAGTCACAGTGGGAGACGGTTGCTTCTAATGGGCCTTGTATTAGTCAGAGCAAAAGGAAAGATGACCTTTCCCTGCTGTTTATTTTGGGAAGGCAACAGGAAGAATGCCGGAGCAGCTGTTCTATTCCTGCTGGCAGATCCCACCCATTTGAATTCCAGTCTGACACAGCGGTGACACTCCCCTTACTCACGCGTCTGAGCACTGAGCAGCGTAGATGCAGCTCGATAGTTGTTATGGCGATACCACAACACCGCGTCAGCTACCGGTTGTTTTCTATCAGACATTCCTGCTCTGCGTCGTTAACAGCTCTGTTAACGAGGAAGTCAGCAGACGTCCAACCTGTTGCGTGATGCTCTACGTCGCCTGCCTGCCAATAAAATTCTTCCCCTGCTTCAAATGTAACCCGTCTGACAACTTGCTCTGTATCACACTAACAGCTGTCTTTTGCTTTCTGAGACAGACGCGGTCCTAACAATGGCGAGCCTCCCGAAAGAGCCGCCCCAGGATGGCAAGAGGCAGAGCTTCTGGATGGTGAGGATTGCATTTATGAGCAAATTGAACAAACCCAGGGGAATCATTTGTGTTTTCTTATGCGTTGCAACCCTGTTATTGTCACATATCATCACTATCTTTCCTCTTTCCCATCCGTCCTTCCAGCCCGGGAACTATGTACCCACAGTGCAAAGAACCAATCAGTCTTTCCAGGCCTGCAATGACATTGTTGCCTGCTTCATGGAGAGAGCAAAGGTGGAAAAGCAGTACGCTCAGCAGCTCAGCCAGTGGAGCAGCAAGTGGAAGTCCATCGTGGATTCCCGTAAGTAGAAGAAGCTGACGCAGGGCCGCGGTGGCCTAAAAGCAGAGGTCTGCATCAGGCCTCTTTCATCATCTCAGCTCTCATCAAGTTACAATTTCCTCTTGATTCTTATTAAATGGCCGCATCTGTGCTTGTTGTAAACTGTCCGGTGGACAAATGGTAGTAATTATGTCTTTATTGGCTGCATGACTCACTGCTCTCTGCGCTGTTTCATTCCTCCTCTGTCTTTTTGTTCTCTCCCTAGGGCCACTTTACGGCTCCCTGATGAGGGCGTGGCAGTGTTTCTTCACCTCCGCCGAGCGTTTGTCGGCCCTCCACTCCTCCATCTCCCAGTCGCTGATGGCAGAGGAAGGCGAACGGGTGAAGACCTGGCAGAAGGAGACCTTTCCCAAAAAAATCTTCTGTGGGTTCAAGGAGAGCCACAACAATAACACAAGCTTTTCACGTGCACAGAAACCCTGGTCCAAAAAGCTACTGAAGGTCTAGACACTATATTTCACTTACATTGTGTGTTTATAATTTGTGTTATATGAAAGTAATGTAGGTGTTTGTTGCCATAGAGATATATTTAATGGTCCTATAATGTGTATATTCTACAGCTGGAAAAGGCCCGAGTTGCATATCACAAGACTTGTCAGAGAGAGCAAGCAGCTGTCGACAAAGAGAAACAAGTAAGCGAAAGCGCTGAGATGAGTCCAGAGAAGAAGCAGAAGTTCACGGAGGCCAGAGAGAAGGCCACAGAGGAGAAAGAAAGGGTGAGGAGACAGAGACGTCAGCACTTACACAAGCTGTTATTCGCATCGCATCTAATTGACATCACATCTGATTCACTGCACAAAGTCAAACATGTTGCACTCTAAGCACTAGGCCCTTCGCTTCCAAGCTTGTACCTTGTATGGAGGTGTGTTATTGTTACTGTGCTCAGTGTTTATGGAGCTCAGCATGGGAGCAGTGAAGACCAGCACTTATACACTTCAGGCCCTCCATTAAACACACGCTATGCTCGTCATGTTTGGTGAGGGGTTATATTTTCAGCATAACACTGTTCTCGTGAGCTGCAGACGAGAGACCGCTATGAGAAAGCACTAGAGGATGTCTCAACGTACACGCCCCGGTACATGGAGGAGATGGAAGCCATTTTTGAACAGGCGCAAGAGGAGGAGAGGAAGCGGATCAGCTTTCTCAAGCAGGTTTTCTTATCCATCCACAGACATTTGGACGTCACCAACAACGAGAGGTGAACAGGATGACTGTACTGACGCGTGCCATGATGAAAAGGTTAATGTGTATGACAAATGCAGCTCTTCTTCCCTGTCAGTGTGAAGGCGGTGTACAGTGAACTTCACAACACGCTGATGTCCATCAATGAGCAGGAGGATCTCAAATGGTGGAGGAGCAATCACGGCCCCAGCATGCCCACCGACTGGCCAACGATCGAGGTGAGAGGTGTCACAAGTCAGCGGAAAACCCAAATGAAAGGAAAAGGAAAGACATTGAAACACGTGAATCATTTCCCTCAGGAATGGGTGCCACCCGTGAAAAGGTTAAAGAGGAAGAAGAGAGATCAGAGAGGAAAAGAAAGCCGACCGTGAGTAGCAATACAACGTAGCAGGAGCAGTACAAGACTCAGAGAAGACCCCAGATGTGTGGCTGTTTATAGACTGTGGTCTTCTCCTGGTAGTGTGATGATCGGGGGTGTGAAGGTGCGAGCTCTGTACGAGTACAAGGGAGAGGAGGAGGACGAGCTGTCCTTCAAAGCAGGTGACACTGAAATGCGTTGTGTTAAATAACTGTTGTCGTTAAAGCACAAATATGTTCATTTTCACTGTTTTCATGAACTTTTTACGCTGCTGACGTTTTGCAGACGACCGAAAAAGGCCTTTAACTGTTTACGGTACCATTTTATCATCATTCATCACTGTACATCATTATAAACTAAACCATATAAAATAAAAATCACTGTAGAGATAGAAATCGATTCCTTTGCTCTGAGATAGTGACAGTGACAGTTTATTATTTGTGTTCTTGTGCGTAACATACTGTGTCCGTGTTTTGTAGGTTGTGTTGTATTTGTTTCCAATTGTAAAAACTTTAACTTAACGTAAGTGATACGCTTATAACATCATTCACAGGTTGAAAAGACTAAAATCTATCACAGTTGCAAGTTAAATCCTTACAGACTTTAGAAGCTTTGGAGCTACACCACTTAAGCCACTAAATATCCAGGTCAACAAGTACATTTACATCAGCACGTTAAAGCCACTTAAAACTAAATATACACCCATTTAACATTCGATTTAATATGTTGAATCACAGCAGTAAAATGTCTTTATTTATGACTCGTTTTACTTTACGATCGCAGGCGACGTGTTCCTGAAGGTGGAGGAGGAGGACGACCAGGGCTGGTGTCGAGGCGTGCTGAGTGGAGGGAAGGAGGGCTTCTACCCAGCCAACTATGTTGAAGTTGCTGACTGACATCGCACTGTTCACGATTATCCTTCTACGTTGGAAACATGTCTGAGCTATGTTCATTTTTCAAATCTTAAGACGCTAACATACTTGCTGTGAGTACTTCTACAAACGAATACGTGACATGAAGTTGTGCGTGAGCTGTTATTTCTGCTATGTTAATACTGCATCAGGTTGGTAAAGTCACAGTGTATCTGATAAACTGCCAAGTAAGTATGTGTGACTGTATATGTGTGTTTGCATGCGCGTGAATAATGTGGTTAAATCAAAGAGAGATAGAGGATATTTATTAGCTGAGTCTGAGTAGGAGCTGATGAGGATGAATGAGCTTCACTCAGGCACAGGTCGACATTCATGGTCAATGTTTACTTTCTATTGTATGTGTGCACACAGGAGATTGATTTTCAAAATAAAAAAATCTTTGTTTTGCCTTTATCTTGTTTATTATTCTCACTGGCATTTTTTTTTTAAATTTTGCTGTGGATGGTAATGTTGAATGCATTACTTTAAAATGGAAAAGCACAAGACATTCAAGAATCACTGGCACAGACTGATTTGATCTTCGCAGCCAAGAATAAGACATTTAAGACACACTAGTTTTACAGGCTGCAGCCAGTAACGCATTTATTCCTCATTTCTGTTTATATCTTCATCTACAGGGTTTGCCAGTTTACCGAGATCTGGCTTTTGGTTTCCACCTGTACATTTGGTGTTGCTAACATCAGAAACTAAGCTGGAGAATATGCTGATGTTAGTATTAAGCTAAAATGAACACAACAGAAACCTGAATAAAACCATGCACAAAGATTTTCTATTGATGACTTTGGTCCTTTGACCTGTTGTCTTGTGTCTTATCATAGTTTTATGCTTTATTTACATTCATGAATGTTTAACCAGAATGAGCCTGCTGCTGTCGTAGAAGACTCGTTAAAGGAAGAAAGAACCTGTTTGACAAGACATGTGCAGCAGAGAATAAATGACAAGATGTCACAAAGCAGCTGAAGCATTTGACAGCAGACGAGGTCTCGTGTTTGTGGAAGAACCGTCACTTAGCATTTGGAGGATTCTACGTGTGTAAGTTTGTTTTATATATGTTTACTTTGACAATAACTGAATGAAATCAAGATATGGATTCGGCACTCGGCAACAAGTCAGACGCTCGCCAGAGAAAATTTTACTGTGACTGATTATTATGTATTGAGGAAGTTTGTAATTAAAATGATGTTGGATGAATAATGTTGTTCCTTTTTACAGGAAAGTAATAAAACTATGGAATTTGCTTGTGGTTTTGTTTATGTGCCACCGTCGCTAAGTCAGAGGTACTGCCAACGACTCGATGTCATAAAGCCCTCAGGTAGGAACTAACACCAACCCCATTTAAAACGACGCTCTGCATCCACACGTGTTTGTTTCTTCTGCAAAGTAAAGTAAAGGAAACATGAGATTTTAGTTTTTACTTACTTACTTTGTAATGTCTGTCACAAACACATTTCACTTCAGTAGGAAGTCATAAAACTTTCCATTAATTACAATATATAAGAACTGAAGTTTTGTTCTTTTTCTGGGAAGCTGCTTGGTTAAATACCATTAAGCATTATGCAATCAGTGACACAACACTTCCAGTCAGCCTCCCAGCAAATATTCAGCAAATGCCTAAGGTTATGACTGCACCGGGTGTTTTGTCTCTGACGTTTTACCTGGCGTTCATTTCGTTGTACTGTACATGTGTTTTTATGCTCCGTAGCTCTGTTGCCTCCTGTTAGCTGGCTCCGTCCTCGCAGCCCTCCCCCTTCTCCTCCAACCGACTCAACAGGAATAAAATTGTCAAACACCTCCTCGTCTTCACCAAAGGTGACCGAAAAGAGCAGAGAAGTGAGGAAGGTTAAAATAAAACCCGCCAGCACAACCCCGCAGCAAACGGCACCTCCTCGAAGGCCAGGTAATCGACATTTTAAAGCCTAAACGTGACCTTCTTCCATAAACACCTGGTTTAAACTTCTACTTATTTTATTCTGACTAAAACTACACATGTGTACAGTGAATCCTGGTGGTTTCCATCTACTGATGTTTGCAGTCACAATGCTTTTTACATGTACTTGTTCTTTTTGCAGCCCTCCTTCCACCACACATGAAACCTGCTGCAAACAGCCAACCGCTAAACAACATTAAGAGCTTTGACCCGCCAACAACTGAGCCGGAGCTGAATCTCAATCCTCACGACCCAAACTACTCATACTGCACACCAGAAGGGATTTGGAGCGAGGCGAAGCTGTGGGCTCCGTCACAGCGTGAATACACGTTTTTCTTTGGTTTATTCTTTGTTGTCATTGTTGTGTTACAAACTGAAACTGTCCTGCTCACTCCCCAGCCCCAGCCGTCCCACCGAGACCCCCGTTCATGAACTCCACTCCAGAATACTTAATGCTGTTGCCCTCGCCCCACCCGCCTCCCTCGTCCTCTCAGAAATCTGATCCCACCTCGTCATCATCACTGTCACAGTCCACTCCTGGTAAAGCTGAACACAAAACAGTCCCTGTCAAGCTGTGAGAACGTCATTATAAGACATAGAGCTTAATTTGAATACTGATGTTATTCCCAAATCAGGGCCGACAGATAAGGAGTCTCTTCCGGGGAATCCTAATGTGGTCCTTGTCAGTTTAGGAAGACTAGTCTCAGAGGAAGTAGGTCAGTCGACTTGTAGCAGCACCATCAATTCTCAGTTATCAGTCATTAGATGTTGATTTCTTTCTCATTAACTGTTTCAATTGCATGTTTTCAGTGCAGCCCATCAACGGAAACCCCACCTTCTGCACCCAGTGTGGCTCTGTGCTGAACTCCCTCTATGACAATGTGGTAATTATATCTTTTTAATCACTGCTGGGAAATGTGGATCGTTACTGATCACATCAGTGGATGATCAGGGTGGGCTTGACTAATTCCAGGTGCTCTCCTCGTGTTGCAGGTTACTGTGTGTTGCTTCTGTCGGTCCTCGGGGTTGACCAGGCCTCCGAGCGCTTACCAGGATGGCCTCTTTCTACTCAACCCAGATGAAAAGCCGCTGCGTGCCGACGACGCTCTCCTGATCTTCTGCATCGATATTTCAGGCTCAATGCGTTTGACCTCTGAGGTAACAGAAAACAACACACCCACAGCTGACAGTGATCACAAAGACGTCTTGTGTGTTTCAACCAATCGCTGCCTTGACAGGTCACAGTGGGGGAGCTTGTTCTCCACAAATCCAGACTCCAGGTGAGTTTAATCATTATCGAGATTTTGTGAGAACGACAACGAAAATAAGCTTCAACAAATTTAAGGTTCACCCTGATCATCACTGCTGATATCCTGACATATTTAAACCAGTTTGTCCGTGAGGCTGTGCTGAAGTGTGTTCAGAGACTAAGTGAACAGAAACCTGGCACAAGAGTGGGACTCATCACCTTTAATGATGAGGTAGGTCTGCAATGTCCACTACTTCTGCTGCTCCTCCTGCTTTCACACCAGCGTTTTCCATCAGGCTTGAAAGATGCAGCGGGATTAAAATGTTTTGTTACCAGGTGACAATTCACGGGCATAGTAGCTTCACCTCGCGTTTCCTGAGAGGTGATGAGTTGGCTGACACGGACTTACTCAGAAACGCTGCTCACGATTTCCCCAGTCCACCTCCACTCTCACAAACCAAATATCTGCTACAGAAACAAGTTACAAGGTGAGAAAATCAGCACTTTGATTCATTTTACAGCTGTTTATTGTGTCGTGATAAACATCCTCTGGATGCTGTTGATTAAACCAAGGTTATGTGAAAGTGGACCCACGGCTCTGGGTCCGGCAGCTCTCCTGTCTATTGCAATGGCCGCCAGACAGCCTGGCTCAAAGGTTCGTTTGGTTTAAGTCCAACTGCCACGAAACAGCTTGGTCACATCAAACTTTAATATCTCTGTGTTCTGAAACCAATACAATCCTGATCTGCTATCCTCGATGATTTTGAAGGTAATTATATGTACAGATGGGAAGGCCAACACAGACTTGGGAAATCTGGAAGTGGAGGATAATGATGCTCGCACCCTCCTCTCATCCACCATCTTTTACCAGGACCTGGGGGAATACGCTGCTAAACAGGGGTTGGTACATATCATGCTATCAGTGCCAGGGCTGGAAGCTGTGTTTAGACGAAGTGGGCTGTTGCTGTTTTTGTGTCATAATGAAAATCATAGTGTCATAATCTTTATTTCCCTTAGTGTGACAGTGTCTGTGCTGTCTATAGAGGGAACGGACTGCAGGCTGGATGAGCTGGGGAGACTTGCTGATCGCACCGGAGGAAACGTAAGTGGCGTCGCTTCAGATTTGTTCAGTATTCAAGTCAGTATTTTCATTATTTGAATCACTGACTAGATTCTTTTACCTGTGTCTTCTCCTTTAGGTGGTAATAGCGAGTCCTAGCATGTTGCACACAGAGTTTAAACAGATGACTGAAAACAGGATCATAGCAACACACTGTACAGTCACACTACTGCTGCCCAAGTCACTGTGAGAGCTGCATTGTATTTAAGCATCAGTATTTACACTCGTATCACTAGTATTGCTCAAACAGTTCTGGCACAGGATCAGCAAGGCCCGACTAATGCTCTCCTTTGCTGCAGGCGTGTGAGAGGAGAGAGGGAGGCAGGAAGCAGAGCGACCAGAGAGGTGGGCAACGTGGACCCCGATAAAGAGCTCACTTTCCAGTTTGGAGCCAACGAACTAGGCGCAGGAGGTGAGGCCGATCCGATCGAATCAAAGCATCAGTTATTTGACCTGGCCAGTCTCAGCTGCAGATCGACTGCAGAAATTAGGCAGCTGGTGGTGTAGTGTACTGCCAAGTGCTGCAGTATGGTGATTACTGTTGCCAGCCAAGAAAAGCTGAAGTCTCAGTCCGAGGCCGCTGCCAGAGAGAAACAGAGAGAGAGCTCTTACAGTGGGAACAACATCTGAAAACAACACCTAACAACTGGGCCGAGGATAATTGTTTACTGCTGTCCATCTGGCTCCAAGTGTCCTTAGAAATGTGATACCAACTGCAAAAATCACCACAGCAAATATTACAAGTCTCTTATTAAACAGCTCTATTTATTACGACCTATAATAACCCGGCCTGATTAAGTTGACCAGAGGATGAATCCTGATGAAGTGTCATCTTGCACCACCCTAAGGTGTCAGGTTTCCGGTCCAACATTTAATTATGCCAAACATGAAAGTCAAGTGACGCTGGACGGTTGTTTGTGGGCTTTGTTTCAGTGCCAGCACCATCCTCAGGCGGTCGTGTGCCCATCCAGCTGCAGATCCGGTACAGCAGGAGGAACGGACAGACAATGCTCAGAGTGATAACATCAGAGAGAGATGTTACCGATGACAGGTGATAAGAATATTTCCATAGTCACGCTGCTGCGATGTGTTTTCACGTGGCCTCGGCCACCCTGAGCTTGGCTTGTGCCTGGAGCCTCCTTGTAAGCATCAACAAGTCATTATCAGCAACTGATTAGGAGCTGATCATTTTAAACTGGTCTCAGGAAACCTTTAGTCGAAGTAGTTCAGAAACTCCAAGGAGACTGGCGGTTGCTGAGATACTGGAGCAGAAATGATTACACCATGTAAATCACATTTCTCATCCATTCTCCGTCTCGTCACGCTGTAATGAACCTCTCCAGCCACTCTGTCTGCTTTATATATGCGATGAAGGTCACGTAATTCATCACGTAAGTCGTGACAGAGCGATCGCAGAGTGTTTGCACAGTAACACAACGACAGGCCTGAAGCTGTGAATGACGAGAAGCACTCTCCTAAGTTTCATCCTCCCCCTCAGTTCGGCGGTGCTGTCCTCTCTGTCTGTGGCCATCGTTCAGCTCAACTCGTCGCAGGCCAGCGCCGCCCTGGCTGTCAGAGGCCGCTTCCTCGAGGCCAGGAAGGAGGGGGAGCAGCAGAGGAAGCTGATCGAGAGAGCGATGTGAGTTGCAGGAGGGATGAAAGAAAACTGAAAGAGAACCTAGTTTTGTGAAATCATGGTACAACAATACGTGTAAACCCCTTTAATAACTGAGGAGAAATGTTACAAGCAGGATCAGTGAATTAGATTAAAAAGATCTAATTAACATTCACATTCAGTCAATTATTTTCTGTTTAGCTTAAAAATAACCTTGCGTTATTAAAAATAAAATATTAGTGTTAAGCTAAAAAAAATACCTTTACATTATGAATTAAAAAACCAGAAATGTGTGAATGCACAGTTGGTCTGTGTATCTGAGCGGATGTTCTGCTCTCCTGCTATTAGTGTGTCTGTTCGTTTGCAGAGAACATAATCACAGTGCAGAAGACAAACACACTTACCAACAGTGGGTGGAAACCATGGAGCCAATATACAACAACATCCAGAACTACACAAGGGTCAGCTTGTCCTGCACGCGCTTTAAGTTTTACTGCCTTACAGCGACACAACGTAAACTCTCAACTCTTCTCTGCTTTTCAGAAAAATTGTGACATTTCAGACTCAGAGGTAATAATATTATATTAATATTATTTGACTGCATTGTTCTGCAATACATGCCAGTATTAGTACCATTTTCCACTGTGTGAACTCTTTGTCCTTCTCCTCCAACCAGCCTCTAACAGATGCTGGTGCAGTGCTGCTCTATACTATGAAGCACATCAACAGAAAATCCATCTCACGGAAGAAAGCACGTCAACCTCCCCAACTACCAGCATCCGTGTTTTACAACGTGGGAAGCTACTTGGCTCATAAATATCAGTAACAATATTGATTATTTGACTAGATAAATATTCCTGATATTTCACAAAGTAAATATAAATTATAATAAACTAAACAGGATACATTAATACAATTCTCAAAGACTTGGTTTCTTAGAGTTACAGTAAACATTTGCTAAGGTAATGAACAGTGTTGAGTTTAAAAACTAACAACAATAAAGTCTAGAAGCCCACAGCTACAATACTAACACGCCTGCTTTGCCTTTAGTCTTTATTGGATGGAAGAAATGTCAGTGTGATAAACAAACACGCTCCCTTTAGTTTTCACAGACATCTGCCTCCCCAACTGAGGCAATGCTGCCAAGACGAGGATACAATAAACGTTTTTGCACATTTTTATTGATATGAAAATGTAATTCTTCTTTGGAGTTAGAGGTTGAATTTTTTAAAACACCAAATGTTCTAGACACCTTTACAAATAATTACGCAGTTTCAAGCTTTTTTTTTCCAATGAAGACAATTAGAAATTAAATTAAAAAATGTATTAAAAACGACATTTAAATAGAAGTTACAGTGATCGGCATATAACGTATGTTTACAACACTACTTTACCACGATTATGACAAGTTGATAGGAGGCTATTTACAGTTCAGTTTATATCATACATGTAAAAAATTATCATTTTAAAAAACAGCATCAAAGTGCTTACAATTTATATGAAAGAGTCCATTTTTAACTTTTTGAAGGATAATATTCATGATGTTGTTGAAAACTGGCCCAGTGTCTAATGGTTTTAAGCCACTGGTTAAAACAGTATGAGTTCATATTTTAGTACTGTAAAAACTTACAGTCCCTCTTCTTTCACCAAGTATTCTGGCAAAGTCTGAAAAGATGCCACAGGCACAGCCACTGGAACAGTCAGTGATATGGCACTGGGTTCAACGGTGGAGTGGGAGGCCTCGGTGGGGGGTGGAGGAGAGGGGAGTGGGTCTGTGTGAATAATGTTTAAGTCACTGAGTTGTGTTGCCGCCTTGGCAGCGTCTGTGTGAGTCCGTAAGTGCTTGCGAAGGTAAGCAGCAAACAAGAAGGCTTTGCCACAGCGCGGGCAGCTGTGGGGTTTGCTGGTGGAGTGGATCTTCTGGTGTTTGCGCAGCCCTGATTTGTTGAGGAAGCCTTTAAAACAGCTGTTGCAGACATGTGGCCTCGGCTTGGGATGCTGCTTCTCATGCTCCTGCAAGTCTGCCAGCTGGGTAAACTCTGCCTGGCAGGTCTCACAGACGTGTGAGGCCAGCGATACAATTTTGGTAACAGTCGGATTAGTGGAGTCAATCGAGTGGAGATTTTCATGGGCCTGAACTTCATCCCAGCTTCCAAATGTAGCATCACAATGTGTACAAGAGAACTGGGGGAGGGTTGCGTGGGCAGTAAAGCCTGAGGCTGACCCGGCTTCTGTCTCCTGTTGTTGTTGTTGCTGCTGCTGCTGTTGTTGTTGTTGTTGCTGTTGTTCAGTCTGCTCAGCGAGGTGAGTTCTCTCGTGTTTGCGGAGGCTTGAAGATACAACAAATGACTTCAAACACTCCTCACATTTGAAAGGCCTCTCTCCAGAGTGTACACGCCGGTGCTTGTTGAGGCTGGAGCGCTCAGCGAACGATTTGTCGCACTCGGTGCACGAAAAGGGCCTGAGACCTGTGTGGACAAGCATGTGGCGCCGCAGGTCCCAGGATGCAACGAAGGCCTTGTCACAGCTCTGGCATTTATAAGGCCGCTCTCCAGAGTGAACGCGTTCATGCACGGCCAGATCAGCCGGCTGCCTAAACCTCTTAGAACATTTATCACAGGGGTAGGGCTTGAAGCCCAGGTGGGCTCTCTGGTGGCGACGAAAACTGGATGGGTCAGAAAACATCTTTCCACATTGTGGACAGAGGAACGGCTTCTCACCAGAGTGAGTGCGGAGATGTGACTGGTAGGAGGACAGCTGCGTGAAGCCTTTGCCACACTGCTCGCACTGATAGGGTTTATTCTGGGAGTGAATGCGCTGATGACAGGCTAGAGAGGAGGAGCGGGAGAAGGCTTTGCCACAGTCCGAGCACAGGTATGGCTTTTCTCCAGTGTGGGAGCGCTCGTGGTTCTTCAGGTCTTTCAGCTCCGTGTACGTCTTGCCACATTCATCGCACGCATACGGCCGATGGCCCTGGTGGTTTCTTCTGTGTTTTCTGAACACAGAAGGGTCGGCAAAACTCTTACCACACTCCGCACAGAAGTATGGCTTCTCTCCCGTGTGAGAGCGCAGGTGCACCTTCATTTTGGACAGGGTGGGATAGCTTTTAGAGCACTGAGGACAAACATGAGGACGCTCTCCACTGTGCTGTGTCTTGTGGATTCTCAGACATATAGCTTGCATGAAGGCCTTCCCACACTCTGTGCATACAAAAGGTTTCTCCCCAGTATGAGAGCGGCTATGGTTGCGTAGTTCTGTGGGTGTCTTGTAAGCCTTGTGGCAGTCGGGACACTGAAAAGGGCGCTGGACTGAATGAGTGCGCTCATGCTTTGCGAGCTGAGCCTTGCTCGAGAAGGGTTTAGTACACTGAGAACACGAGTGTTGCTGCTTACAATCCTTAACATGTGCAGAAAGCTTGTGGCTTCGCAGAGATGAGAGAGTCCTGAAAACCTCCGTGCACGTAGAGCATTTGTAGGAAGGTTTGGCTTTGGGAGGTCTGCCTCTGCCACGCTTTCTTGCAGGCTCATCCCTCACCACCTCTTCCTCCTTGACTTCATCCTTCAGTTCATCTTCACTCAGTTCATCCTTCACAAGCGGAGTGTATTGCTCTGCAGAAGGTGGGCTGCCAGGCTGAGGAGAAGCCATTTTTAAATCTGCAAATGGATGGTTAAAAAAAAAGCATGATTATTTAGATAAGCAGATGATAAGCACAAAGAGTAGAAGACTGAAAGACGTCAGGCTTAAGTTATATGACACATACGAATTAGCAGAGTGTCCTCATTGAGAGGCTGATGATGGATCAACGCTAAACGACTACATACCATAAAATAATAACCTAAATGTGTGGGCGTGCATTAAATCACAAAATGGCTGGCATTAGGACCTCAGGGACAATAAGCTAACTGGTCTGATACCAGAGGAAGTTAGCGGTGCAACGAGAGGGACCAGTGTTTATGGACGACTGACATGTGTCCCACCAGAGACAAGGATCAAAGATCGCATGTTAGGGCGATGTTACTCCCAGTCGAACGAGATGTGTAAGTTTCCCCCTTTGTGTTAGCTAGCTTGCTAAACATTTAAGTAACTCAAAATGGCTGGCTTTAGGACCGGCTGCACCAATTCACGCAACGCTGTCGACACCATGGCCGTAGGAAAGCATCTAGCAACACTAGCGTTTAGACACGATGCGCACCAAACAAACGGGCGTCTTTCCTACCTGAATCAGAGCATGAATGGCTGTTCGATAGCACCGGGGAGATGTCTCCTTACACGGCTGCATGTACTGTGACACGGTGGGTGCTGTTGACTGGCTGCAGGATGGGGGACGGCTCTAGGACCATGATGACGAAAGCCAGAAAGCTAAGAGTCCAGCGTTGTAACGTGTCTCTCGATGATCAAAAATAAGTATATAAAACGCACGACCAGTGCAATGGAGTCCACTTATATATATATGAGCGTTCCCATAAAGTACGCGGGTGTATGTAGATAATGTTTATGTAGATGTTTGCGCCAAACTGGGGCCAAGATTATTTACAGTACTTAGGTAAAGTTAGGGTTAGCTAGCAAAAGAGCTGACCTATGTATCTGAAACAGCCAAGTAGGAGTTTCAGAGACTTTTTTTAAATGAGAAAAAACAATGAAATGAACATTTACGGCCTTTAATTCTTCTAAATTATTTGCGCTATTCCTTAACTCAGTATTAAGCTTAGAACGTCTTGCAGTGTATAAGGGGGACGACTTTCGGTGCTGCACATTTCCTGTTTCCTAGCAACAAGAGCAATGTGGAAATGGAGCTGGAAGAAAAAGAATTAGAGAAAAGGTACTGCCCTTTACATAAACCTACGTTTTTAAAAACAATGAATGAAAATATGTCTTTTGGAACGTTATTGAATACGACCCGCTGTTGGTGCTTGGTTTTCACGCATCTGGTGACGTTATTTTAGCATTTGAACCGACTTCTTGCCTTTTGGTGCAATGTTTGTTTAGCTAGCCACGATGATGCTAGCAGTTAAGCTAAAACTAGCGTCTAGGACAGGTCATAAATATCTAACGAGCGTTCAACTGCCCGGTCTTCTTAATACCCCAGCAAAGAAGAGTGTGCTGCTAAAGTTGTTCTCCGTAACGCATTAGTATTTGTTGTTACAATAAATCTGGAGCAAGAGGCGTCTCCCGGTTTATTGACATAGCTAGTTCTGTTAGCCTGGTGCAGAGATGTGGAAAAGTAAGCCACGCTCGGAGCGATAAGTGCACTGAAGTCTGCCTTCTGTGGCCTGTTGTCAGAGAATCTAAACTAATATACAGTTTCTGTGTTTTTCAACCATATAACGTTGTTGACATTGACAGACTTATGTCACGGATCAGTGCTTGCCAAGCTTAAAATAATAACACGTTTACTGAAGTAGTGCAGGAATAAGTGTGTATGGTCATACAAAACAAATGTACTGGTAAAAAAAAAAACCTGTCTGTTTTTAAGGGAAAATATATTGTTGTTTATCTGTGATTTACTACTGTGCATACATAACATGAAATACTAAGTATGCCTTTTATTTCTTCTGTCCTCAGTAGCTCACCTTGCCTGCTTCTAATCACAAGTTATTCTGGTTTTTTGCAACTGGTTCCCAGCATTGTTTGCTGTCTTGCCTCCTGGGACAACCCTCGGACATCACTCTAAAGAAACATTTTTCTTTTTATATGGACAAGAAACCCATCTAATGCATTTCCTTCCGACCGTATCATCTCTGCATCTGGTGCACTTTCAGTCATTACCTTGCAATGGCAGTACAAGACCCTGGCAGGACTACAGGTTTTCCCTGCAAGCAGTGTGGCAGTGTATGTCCAAATATACCCCAACTGCTCGAGCACATGGATGCACACCTTCAACAAGAGGGAGAACGCAAATTTAAATGTTATGAATGCGGGCGTGGGTATAGGCATGCTGGTAGCCTAGCTAACCACAAAAAGACTCACACAGTGGGTTCTTTCCAGTGCAACATATGTGGTAAAGAAAACTCTAACGCTTTGGCCTTGAAGAGTCATCTCCGGAGCCACACTTCACAGAAGAAGTACTCATGTGCAGAATGTGGGAAAGCCTTTCGTCTGGCAACACAGCTGGCTACACATGAGAGGGTACACCTTGCCAGACGAGCGAAGGAGCAGTCATACAGGAAGGTAGATGTGGATTATGTCGCATGTGAAAAAATACCTAAACTTGAAAATGATCACTCACAAAACTTTGGACATGTAGCCATTGCAGGGATTCCTACTGAAAATAGTCCAGCTGAGAACAAGATGGAGGAGGATGTTTACAATGCAAAAGCTGAGACTGCATCAGATGATGCAGCAAATCGGCCTTTCAGATGTGACTTGTGTGACAAATCATACATACACCATCGGAGCCTGGCCAATCATAAGAAGACTCACCAAGTGGGAATGTTTGAGTGCACCGTCTGTTTGAAACTGTTCAATAATATGGCTGCCCTCTACAGCCACCAGAGAACTCACAAGGCCAAAAATGGGGCTGACAACAGTTCACTGGGTGGATTGTACACAATTACACCAGTAGACCAGTTTTCACCTCAGAAGCAGGATGCTCCAGTAAATTTTTGTCATTTGTGTCAGGTACTATTTCCCAATGACGATGAGTTTCAGGAACACATCCAAATGCACAATTCTTCGTCTCTGTCTTTCGGGCTTCAAGATGCCTTGTCAGAGAACCATAGTAGATCGTATGATAACAGTATTGCTTCACCTGAGTCAAATCTTTATTCACCTATAAACAATATTCCCTCAGTATCATCTATAGATAATCAGATAGGTTTTGAACAACCACAGGTGCACATTAGAGCTAACAGTCACGTATATTCAGTTTGCTCCAATAGTCAACCCCCATCTTCCAATAGCGCTCAGGGAGAACCCCCCATCATAGACACAAGCAATCTCAGTCCTTCCCTAACACACACACAGTACAAACACAATGCGTCTGAAATGGAAGAGACAACTGTAGATTCCGATGACCGTCCCTTCAAGTGTCAGATCTGTGGTAAAAGCTATCGCCACTCTGGGAGCCTCATTAACCACAAAAGGTCACATCAGGTTGGAATTTACCAGTGTTCCATCTGCAGAAAAAATTATCCTCACCTGGCAGCACTCAAAAGTCATCTTCGTCTCCACAAGGCTCAGCTGCCCCCTTTTAGCCCTCTCGCTGAGGGAGACTGGCTCTCCACTGAGCCTCTTACTCTGGATAACCAGCAGAGCTGCTTTTCCTCACAAGATGAAGAGGACAGTGCTCACCCTGTGCTTGGTATTGATCAGGAGAATGGTGTTAATCACAGCAATGGAGTCTTGTACCATGAGCAGTTTCATCAGGAGTTCTCGCAAGATATGAGTGTGCATCTACCTCACAATGATCACCTGATGCAGAGGCACATGTGTGCGGACTGTGGTGAGACATTTGCAGATATTCTAGGGATTAAGTCTCACAATTGTCCACTGCTACAACAACAGCATGACACCACTAGCAATGACTATGACACTAATGTAAACCTCCAGGACAGTATCAGTCACTGTGCCCTTGGAAATCCAGGGAGTGATCAAAATTACTTTGACCAGAATTTCCATAACAATCCTAACAGCGACCAGCTAAAAGGTGGCAGAGACGCTGACAATGCTGAAGAGGACGATGACGATGATGACGATGATGGAGATCTTTACCAGTGCTCCATATGTGGAAACAGCTACACCAGCATGAGGGCTCTCCGGAGCCATCTCCGAGGGCACACACAGACCCACAGTACTCCTGCAAGCTCAGGGCCTTCATCCATGTCCTCCCACGAGACCGTGAAAGATGACGAGCTGGGAGAGATGATGATCTGTAGTACATGTGGGGAAAGTTTTGCCAATAAACAGGACTTCATCACACATCAGCTTATACACAACAAGAGCCAGATAGGTGATCATTTACAGACCAACAGTGATGTATCTGGAGCCAAGAAAGAAGCACAGAGCACCATCTGTGGTAGCTGTGGCATCTTCTGCATGAGCTACCATCATCTTGAGAACCATGGTTGCACAGCTGAGAAGAAAGGGGAGTTGCAGCATGGTAAAGAGGAAATGGAGGCAAATGATGTTACCCAGCATGAAGACGCAAACCTCATCAAAGAAAGTGAATCTAAGGCTCGCCGGTACAAATGTGATCAATGTGGGCGTTCATACAGACATGCTGGCTCTCTCCTTAACCACAAAAAGTCTCACAAAACAGGTGTGTTCAGATGCCTTGTCTGCCAGAAGCGCTTCTACAACCTGTTGGCCCTCAAAAATCATCAGAGGTCTCATTTTGATATTAAAAGGTTGGTTCTTGTAAGAAGTTACAATTTTATTCATGTAGTTCTCACATGTCTAACTTGTATTGTGGTGTGTTAATGCTCATTGGAGTCTGCAGTTATTTGTTTACTAAAAGATAAATTTGTGGGGGTCTTTTTTTGGTGTTCGATATATTTTCCCATCATCTGTTTTGTGTTCTTTAAACATGCTTATTAGCTAATTATGCTGTGTCTCTTGCCCCAGGCACACTTGTCAGGAGTGTGGGAAAGCCTTCAAAATTCAGAAGCAACTACTGAGTCACCTCAGAAGGCACAAAGAGAACCAAGCCAAAATCCAGGAACTCAACAACCAGATCCAGGCCCTCATGCAGATGAATGGGACTAGGTCAGGTGCAGGAATGCAGTCTTTATCTTCAAATGCCAGTCTGGCTTTTACATCCCCTCAACACTGCAAGCAGCTGCCTAGAGGGAAAACTAAGGCTGAGAGCTTTGTTAAATCAGAGGATACAAGTGACCAGCGGCCTTTCGCCTGTGACCAGTGTGGGCGTACCTATCGCCATGCAGGAAGTCTAGTCAACCATCGAAACTCCCATAAAACAGGTCAATATTACTGTTCTGTTTGTAACAACACTTACTCCAATCAGCTAGCGATGAAGAACCACTTGCGCACCCATTTTGCGTATAAGAAACACTCTTGCCAAAACTGTGGAAAAGGCTTTAGAGGAAAGAAGCAGCTACTGGCTCACGTTTGTGCAGACCTCAGAAAGGATGGAGCCTCAGGCAGGAGGAGCCTGAAATCTAGAGTTTTTAAGTGTAAGGAATGTAGGCAGGCCTTTCTCTCTGCTGACCAACTGGCTGCTCACAGCTGTGATGGACCTTCAGGCAGCAGTAATGCAAAAACCTCTCCAAATAAAGAGGAGCGACCTTTTACGTGCAACATATGTAATCGCAGTTATCGCCACGCTGGTTCACTTCTAAACCACAAAAACACCCACAAGACAGGACACTTCAGTTGCAACTTCTGCTCGAAGCCCTTCACTAATCCCATGGCTCTACGCAATCACACACGCATCCACACACAGAAGAAAAAGTATGTGTGCCTCACGTGTGGGAAGGCCTTTCGTCTCGCCAGTATCCTGCACAACCATCAAAAGATCCACAACCGAGTAGCAAGTCACTTTAGATGTCCTGCGTGTGGAAAGAGCTTCCAGGGCAGGTCTGGCATGAAGAGGCATCGCTGCTGCAGAGGCCGCGAGAACTCTGCCAGAGCTGGAGTCCAGCAGTCGGAGAGGGGAGACAAGTGTTTCATGTGAGTTCCTCTTACTACTATCGCTTGTGGAGCTTTTCATATTTACAGTTCCGTTACCAAAGACCTATAGGTATTCACAGGTGTCTGTGTCAGTGCATACAGCAGCAGTACAGAAATGATTAGTTCAATTTAAGTTCAAGCTTTGAACATTAAAGAACCCTGAAATGAGATGCATATTTTCTTGAATAATTGCCTTTGGGTTACTTTTAAGGATTAAATGTGATAAATATTTCCTCCTGTTGCAGGTGTGACCTATGTGGGCGCTCCTACCGCCATGCTGGCTCCCTCTTGAACCATAAGAAGACGCACTCTGACAACCTCCACCACTGTACTTTGTGTCTCCAAACGTTCCCCGATCCTGTCACTCTGCAGATACACTCGCAGATGAGGCGTCACTGCTGCCCTGACTGTGGTAAGACCTTCTGTCTGGTTGCACACCTGCAGAGCCACATGGAGGTGCACTCAAAGGACAGGGCTGTGGTCTGCAGCATTTGCCAGCAGAGCTTTCCCAACACAGCCAGCTACCAGCAGCATCATGATGTGCACCACAGGGCTCAGGGCCCATATCAACAAGGTGTGGATGAAACTGCAGATAACAACCTCCGTTGGGACTCTGGAATTAATCAGACTATGAGGATTGATGGGTTGGACAAGCAGGTTCCACCACCTTTGTCTCATATTCCAGAAAACATCAGACATTCACAGAAGAGTAACGACACTGCTGGCACAGAGGAGAAGAGTCATGTGTGTGAACACTGTGGCCGCACTTATCGCCACGCCGGCTCCCTCCTCAACCACAAGAACAGCCACAAGACTGGTTCCTTCTTCTGCTCTGTTTGCCAGAAAGAGTTCACCAACCTGATGGCCCTCAAAAACCACAAACGCATTCACACTGAGCCCAAGCGCTACCAGTGCCTGGAGTGTGGAAAGGCCTTCCGTGTGTCCACTCAGCTCATATGTCACAGAAGGATTCACACCAAAGAGAAGCCCTTCGCATGCCTGCTGTGCAACAAGAGCTTTTCCAGCAAGTCCAACCTGCGACACCATCAGAAGATGCACCAGAACACCCAGACCTACGACTCGTCCTTCAGCATAGATGCTGACACATTCATGGACATGGACATGGGCTCTTTTCTTTGAAATCGTATTCCAGAGAAGAGAAGACGACGTGTGGTCCTTCTATTTGTTATTTATCAATAATTGTAAAACAATATTATTTTTCAGAAAGTGCTCCGTGGTCCTCGTAGAAGCACCTTTTTGAAGATGCACATTTCATTAGTGACTTCCAGTCTTGTCTCCTCAAAAGATGGCAACATCACTGAAAGGTCTCCAGAGACTATCTGGCAGCGTTTAAGAAGGTTTGGTTGTTTTCTGTGAATACACAGGATCCCAACATACAGGTCAGGAGATGAAAACAGCTGCCGCTTACCGCTCAGTGACAAACCAACCAAAGTGAACAGACAAGTGCAGCGCTGGTCCTTCTAGGAACATCAGCAGTGACGAGCTTTTGTAAGACAGTACTGTTCTAACAACTATTTCTCCTCCCTTGCTACAGTATGTATAATTGTGTTCAGTGCCTCTGTAAGTTCTTTAGGAAACAAAGTATAAATACGCAGACTATATTTATCTCTGAATCGTTTTTGTTAGCTTTGCCATCAGTTTTGAACAGCTGTTGGTTCTTTTGGAATCTCACATAGGGCAAACCTGTAAGTCAAATACCTCTGGATGTCCTAAGGCCAGTGGCAAAGTAATTTACTGAAACTGTCAAGTAAGTAGTCGCACTGCTAATAATATTCACCTCGAGTGACATTGTATGCTAAAATGGATGTATTTATTAATTTATTGCTGTTATTTTTTGTATATATTTCTATAGAAAAGAGTACACACTGTCTTCTAAAACCCATGTAGCTTTTAAGGAACGTCGTCATTCGATTTGTAACTCAGTTTGTAGTTCACACAGGTAAGAATGAATGAGCCAAGGTGGGTAATTGGCAGCACTGCGGGAAAACCTTCACAAGGTCCATAGCTGATGTGTCAAGCATTGTCATCATCTTCTGAACTGATCATAAAACTTGGTTGTCATAGTCACTCCAGTGTTTAGGTGCCGCTCCACATGCAGCGCATGCTGTGATCCTTTATTGAAACCTTCAGACGCATCATTTACGTTGACGTGCCAGTGCCTCAAATGTAAGTTGATTGTAGCAGTTTAATGTGAACTTCTCATACTGTACAACAGTATTTTTATTTTTTAAGAAACTCGGTCCATTCATTCAAAAACATTAGAAATGTATTAAGTTGATTAAGTGATTTCTTTAGCTTCTGTCTATTATTTTTCTCCCCACACAAATGCTGTATGACTCAAATACAATCACTTTGCATATGTAGTTTCAAACAAATGGGTGAACAAAATGCCTCATTTCTAGCAAGCACAAGTTTTACTAAGACACAACAGAGCTTTACAAATGTAGGACCATCCAGTTTCATCTCCAGCCTTCAGGTTCATGAATCACATTTGTTCCGTGCAAAATGTGCAATTATTGATTCTTTGGATTACTTTAGTCAAGTTGTCTAATGTGCCTATTGTTCCTTAGGTGGTTTCTTTAACCAATAAGAAATCTAGCAAAAGTGAACACTTTTTTAATAATCTTAACTTTTCTTTTTGCCTTACTCATTACATTTCACACTGTAGTATGTGCCAGTGGTCAGAAGTATGAAATACCTCATTGAAAGCCCTGCCTACCTAGCAACTAATACTTAATGCCTCATACAATTTAATTGTAAAGAATACACTGTAAGCATAAAGGCTCTAGTAGGTATCCATTATGAGACAGAATGAGAAAGTATTGATTTTACTTTATAGTTCGCAGATGTTTCTGTTCCTTCTTTTTGTAGTGGTCAGAGTTATATTTGCACATATATAGTTGTAGCCTAATGAAGACAGGCAGTATTTAATAATGCAGCAGACCTGTTGTATGTTGGTTTGTCATTAATTGTTTTAAATATATGCCGGTCAGCTGCTCCGTAGCTGACCTCAGCTAGTTTGCAGGTCATAGTATTTAAGCAATATGCTGCGAGTATTGTTTCAGTGCATGACCTGAGCACTTAATGTTGTCTTAATGCGATTCCATTTACTCACACTAGCCTTGAAAAAACATGACAACTCACCACTTTCTCTTTTGTTACAGGTGATGTTTGTTAATTTTAGTCGTTTAGATTATTGTAACATGTTCTAATGCCTCTGTAGCGTTTATGTAAAACACATGCACATTTCAGGTAAAACTGTAATTTGATTTATTGGTTACATTCACCACCTGGTATTTGTGTGGTGTGTTGATATCGGACGTCTCTCTGTAAATATTAGACCCAGAATATCAGATGGATTTTTTTTCAACAGAAGTAAACTGCTAGAGTAGCTATTGTGTAATAAAAACCTTATACCACGTTCTGATTTATTGGATTTTCAGTGCTCAGAAATGTCCGGTCAGTATTTAATTCATATTTCTATAACTATTTTGTCACTCTGAAGCGTAGAGTTGTACTTATTTGTTAGAGATAGTTTAGAATCTAAGGGAATTATTGATAAAACTAGTCGAAATTAATTAAAAGACTTCTACAAGACAATATAACGTGTTTGTTTCTTGTCTACATTCTTGCAACTAACAGTCACCAGTACAGCTCAGATACTAATCAAAATGGTCAGTTTTATTGTGAAAATACATTTGGTACATAAGCAGTTTATAAGGTTTAAGGCATTTAGATAAAGAAGCCAGTGCATGTACAGTATATACAGGTAGGAAGCAGGAGGAATAAGCAGAAAATGTTAGTTATTGCTCAGTGACATCGTTTGCTGGCCTGGTGGAAAAGTCTTCAGTTCCCTTTAAAATGTGCTGCTCCCTTGCAGTTAATAAAACACGTCACTGCAGGATACTTTAATAAATAATATAAACATCTAAGAAAGGAAAAGAAAAAATAGACAGGTATCTATATTTTGAGTCCACTTTTCTCTTGCCAGAGGGCAGAGAGTTTGTCCTCACAGTGACCAAGTACAACTGAACTTATCAGTAACATACTGCATGGTGATTGGAGACTAAACATTTTATCCACTATAAAATACAACTTTGTTTGGTGTGACGTTCTACAGTACATTCGTTCCAACATGTTAGCACGTTGGGACTGGGTGTCTAGTGTTCCTAACATTCTGTCCTGTGAACGCTGAGTCGTGTGGGATAATACAGAAACAGTCGGACGTCTCCTTACGTTTAGTGACCTTAACGAGCAACATACAGTTGTAATAACCTGCAGTGCGTGAGTGTAGCTTGCTCCCTTTCATCGCTGTATCAGGCTACTAGGAACAGGTGCATGGAAGTACAGCAAGGGACAAAAGCTTGAATACGCTTCACCTAAACGTAGCTACATTCAAACGGCCTTAATGTGCCTAGCAGTACGCCTTGGTCACGTGGCTTCTCAAAGGCTGCTGTGGTGAACAGCCACAGGGCTAACCCAGTGGAATAGCAGGGGATCGGACTGCAGCCCAGCGGGCAGCAGGAGCTGTGTTACATTCATTCTGTACAAGGCAGGAGCATGGACTGTAGTTTTATCTGGTGTGTGGATCAATCCGCTGTAAACCCACAAAGGCCTTCCAGATCGAATTTAAGTAAAAACTAAAGGCACAGTCGAAAGTCTAATACCACTCTATGCATAATGTTGCTGTTCCTACATAGGTGTGAGAGGTGCTTGTTGTAAGCCATGGTCGTGGTGGGACCTACGCTAAGCTTGAGAACTGAGCACATCTCTCCACAGTCGAATAAATTAAAATGGTCCATTTCTGCTCAAGAGATCCTGAAATCCAGACGATTCAGATCCTGGTCCAGAGGTTTTCATGGTCCGGCTCTCAGTCGCTCATTGATGCTGTCACATCTGTTTCCAGAGGAGGATGAGGCTGCGAAGGCCACGACAGTGATTCACTTCAGTTAGCATTCAAATGTCAGATATGCAGATAGAGTCACATGTTGACTGAAACATTATTTGTATATTTGTGCTCACTCTCCTAAAACTAAGGAGCTATTTTATGTGTGCGGTGTCTGTATTATATCAGTCACATTGCTGTTGCAGTTTACTGGTGTTTTATGTCTTTTAAATATTTTACTGTCCCTTTTATTTGTGTGTGATTGATTGATTGACTCTACATGTGACTCATCCTGTAAATGTTTTCTAAGTAAAAGTAAAATGTATAGAATTGTATTATTCATAGAATTTTATATCTGTTCATTTTGAGCTATTTATAAGGTGAATCTGTGCCAATTCTATTTCAACAAACTAGATTATATACAATAATACTGATGTCATCAATGGGTAAATAATGAAAATCTACTCTGAGCAGATTTTCATTCAGAAAACATGACACAAGTCTAGTTATGGCAAAGTATGTCTTGTACTTACTGATATGTTTATGCTTGATAAAGTGGCCCCGCAGTTTCTTCGATGGGTTCTGTAATACAGAATAACAAAAATAAATGAATTTTAAAGAAGCTTGTTCTCTGTCTAGACTACATGGAGAGTAGTTCCAGTCAACCGATGACTTCGCTCATGCCTCTGGGGGTGCTAGCTCTAGTTCCCGTACATGTGTGATATGTAACAGAATGGAGACACTTAGAGAATCTTACCACGTAGAGGTCGTTTGTGTGATTTGCGTCGATGCACCATGACCCCGATAATCAATGCAGCGCCAATCAGCACGACAGCCAGCACGGAGAAACTGGTGATGGCTGCCAGTTTCCACACATCAGGCGTGTCATCCACGTGTTTACCTGTTGATGACACAAAGGGAACTTCAACTGCAACGCTGCAAGTAAAGGACACCTGTGTGTGAGTGGTGCTGTGTGGGTCTGTGTCTTACATGTGTTGCATGAAGGGGTCTTTGGGTACTGCTTGCACGATGAACACGGCACACAAACATCCAGATCTGTGTTCCAGAACTCCGAGCTGCCACACTGACCTGCGTGAACATCATCTCTTAATGAACCGGACGTGTTTTATTCATGAATCAACAAAAACATTTACAAAGCTTAACACAGTTAATGAATATGAATTACTGAGATCTGGAGATAATCGTTTGAGATTAAAGTGACCACAACTGAACAAACCACAAATAAACAACAATCAGGCGAGCTGTATGAGAAATCACTGCGTTAAACCAGGTTGGAGGAACTTAGTGGTTTTCTTCTTCTTATAAAATGAAACTGGGAAATTCCAGGCAGCTTACTGATGCAACTTTATTGCCTAAGAGAGAATTACTCAGAAACTTTGGGTGCAGGAGCCCAAGAAGAGCAGGATGTTTTCACTGTGTCCTTCCGCTGAATCGTGTTGTTTCTGTTTCTGAAGTGTGAGAATTCCAGAGAAGGTATGAATATTTATTCAAACAAAAGACGTTAACAGCGGTTAACTCTGACAGAAGATGTCCACCTCTGTGGAACGCCTCATTTCTTTTTATTGGCTGCCAGACAGCTGAACAATTAAATCTCTGCACTTCAGAGGAAGATATGTGAAAAAGTTACGAGCAGAAACCTGAATGGAGAGACTGTTGTAGTGTTTTAATACCTTTTGGTTTAACATTGTGGTTTTGGTTAAGAAGCAAGTGTGAATCAATACACAGTAGAAATGCATGAAGTACATGAAACTGCAAAACAAATAAGACACAATAAGATGAAGGAAACAACATCACAGCTACCACAGATATTCATAGAAAATTATTACAATCGTCCTCCCTTCTCACTCCTGCTTTTTGTCCACTATTGTCTGAGTCATCACAATCATGACGAAAAGCAAAACTCTGGTGAGGCATGTTTGATGTAAAACAGAAGTACTTAAATGCGTCAGATGTCAGAAGCAGACACAAACAGCAGTTAATGAATGGTGACGTCAAGCACAGATGAGCATCTCAAAACTGTACTACAGCATGAGCTGGTGAAATTAAACTGGAAACAACACCAGGCACGACAGAGTTAAACGGAGGAATCTGCATCTGTACTTTATGATTTCAAATGATGATCTATGTAAATGAAAAGAAACTGTTTGCTTCACTATATGTACTGAAAAAGCTACAAGACAATCTCCCTGAGCGTTGCATAGTGTTAGACTCATACTACTGATGCTGTTGCTGCTGGCTGAGGTGGAGCTAATTGCGCATTTATGTAGTTTATTCCCAGCCGTTCCCAGACTCTCCAGTGAGTCACAAAAGAAATCTGAGGCCGTGAGAGGATTAATGGGATAAGAGGGAAGAATGAGTAGATTACCGCTGCGTGAGTTTGGGTTCATTTTGTGAGATGAACACTTTTTGAAATTAATCTCCATTTATCCACCTTTCTAATTGCGTTTCCTGTTACAGGTTGCAGAAGTGCTGGAGAGACTTAACTTGACTTATACAGACATGAGCAGATGCTAACTCTTTATCATGTTAGTGGCTGTGGAGGATCGATAGGAAATTAATTAATTAATAATACATTCAATCACAAACCACAAATCCAAAACAATGTTGTATTTTTTAAACTTCATACTATACTATGCAATGAAAGAAAGTGTCATAATATAATACAATATGAAAAGCATACTAAGACACACTATGACATTATTTTCACATCATACTATACTATGGCCTATTTTGAAGCACATACTATACTATGGCTTATTTTGCACGACATACTATACTATGACATATTTTGAAGCACATACTATACTATGGCCTATTTTCAAGCACATACTATACTATGGCATATTTTTAAGCACATACTATACTATGGCCTATTTTGTAACACATACTATACTATGGCGGGCGGCATGGTGGTGTGGTGGTTAGCGCTGTCGCCTCACAGCAAGAAGGTCCCGGGTTTGATTCCCGTTTTTTGTACCACATACTATACTATGACCTATTTTGAAACACATACTATACTATGACATATTTTGAGGCACATACTATACTATGACCTATTTTGAAACACATACTATACTATGACATATTTTGAGGCACATACTATACTATGACCTATTTTGAAACACATACTATACTATGGCCTATTTTGGACGACATACTATACTATGGCATAATTTGAAGCACATACTATACTATGGCATAATTTGAAGCACATACTATACTATGGCCTATTTTGCCTGACATACTATACTATGGCAGTTTTTTCCACAACATACTATACAATGTATAGTAACTCAGGACGTCATTGGGCGGTGGAAGGAATACTTCGAGGATCTCCTCAACCCCACTGACACGTCTTCCATTGAAAAGCAGGGCCGGGGCATTTGGAAGTGGACTCGTCCATCACCCAAGCTGAAGTCACTGAGGTAGTTAGCAAACTCCTTGGTGGCAAAGCATCATGATGAGATTCGCCCTGAATGCCTCAAGGCTCTGGATGCTGTGGGGCTGTCTTGGTTGACACGCCTCTGCAGCATCGCGTGGAGGTTGGGAACTGTGCCTCTGGACTGGACAACCGGGGTAGTTGTCCCACTTTTTAAAAAGGGGGACAGGAGAGTGTGTTCCAACTATAGGGGGATCACACTTCTCAGCCTACCCAGGAAAGTCTATGCCAGGGTACTGGACAGGAGAATCGGGCCGATAGTCGAACCTCGGATTCAGGAGGAACAATGCAGTTTTCGGCCTGGCCGTGGAACACTGGACCAGCTCTACACCCTCTCGAGGGTGCTCGAGGGCTCATGGGAGTTTGCCCAACCAGTCAAACCGCTGGGACGGTTTGCAGCTGAGCGTGAAGCTGCAGGGATGAGAATCAGCACCTCTAAGTCCGAGGCCATGGTTCTCGACCGGAAAAGGGTGGCTTGCTCTCTCCGGGTTGGAGAGGAGTAACTGCCCCAAGTGGAGGAGTTCAAGTATCTCGGGGTCTTGTTCTCGAGTGAGTACCGGTCAGTTGTGGTGAAGAGGGAGCTGGGCCAAAAGGCGAAGCTCTCTATTTACTGGTCGATCTACGTTCCTACCATCACCTATGGTCATGACCGAAAGGACGAGATCTCGGATACAAGCGGCCGAAATGAGCTTCCTTCGCAGGGTGGCAGGGCGCACCCTTAGAGATAGGGTGAGGAGCTCAGTCCCTCAGAAGGAGCTCGGAGTAAAGCTGCTGCTCCTTCACATCGAGAGGAGTCAGCTGAGGTGGCTTGGACATCTATTTAGGATGCCTCCTGGACGCCTCCCTGGGGAGGTATTCCGGGCATGTCCAACTGGGAGGAGGCCCCGGGGAAGATCCAGGACACGCTGGAGAGACTATGGCCTATTTTGCACGACATACTATACTATGACACTATTTTCACAACATACTATACTGTGACGTGTTTTTCACGACATACTATACTATGACACTATTTTCACGACATACTATACTATGACACTATTTTCACGACATACTATACTATGACATGTTTTTTTACCACATAGTATACTATGTGGTGAAAAACATGTCATAGTATAGTATGTCGTGAAAAACACATCATAGTATAGTATGTTGTGAAAAACACATCATAGTATAGTATGTTGTGAAAAACACATCATAGTATAGTATGTTGTGAAAAACACATCATAGTATAGTATGTTAACATGTTATGGTATATAAACATTTCAATGTGTATTAAATCAAAGTATGATTTTCCACCTGTTAACATTATACAGGACCCACTTAACCTACCAACCAGGCAGGGGAAGGTGTTTACTGACCAGCTGTATCCAAGAGGCACCTGCGTAATAAGTCAATTTTGAGGCATTTTGACCTCTAACTCTCAGGCCGTGTTACAGCCACATGCTCAGTTCCCTCAGAGACTCTCTCTCCTCCACAGTGAGCCGGCCTGCAAAGTCTGGCTGACTCATTTTATAGCTGTGGTCACTGTAAAAATGTGTCACTTCTTGTAAGCATTTCTCCTGATGACTTCATCCATGCATCCCTCCACAAACTCCCACTGGACTCATGTTTTCCAGGGTTCAAAAAGTCACTGAAAGGAACTAAACCTTGACTGCTGCTTGACCTCTTTCTAAACCCAAACCGCATCGAAGCTGAAGTAGAGCTTTTGTTGCTGAAACTGGAGAAAAACATGAAACTGCTGATGAGACTGATAAGAGCAACCTTGTTTCTAAGCAGCGAACTAAACTATGACAACAAAAGGACAACACGTTTTCTCCACTCATCAACTGCAAGAATTCAGTCAACTCATAAAAATAGCAATTTATTTATTTGTGTGTTTCAAGCGTGGAAACACAGTTAAACACATTCTTTAGTCTTCGTGAGACAAATCTCAGCACCTAAGTCTGACAAAGGATGTTTGGGTGTGGGGGTGCTGTATTTTGTTATTAAGTAGGGTGGGTGGACCAGCAGCTGAAGTCCAGATGTAAAGATGGCTTCGCACGGATAGATTGCAGATCAAACATAGTGCGTGTTTGCTTTGTTGTGAAAAGTGCATTTGGCAACTTCATTTCCCGGGGAAATCATCCCAACCCAAGGGATTGTTCAACATTTCGTGTTTTTCGGAGCAGGCTCACTGGGTTCAACAACTTTTGATTTGTTTAGTGAAGTTAGTGCAAAATGGACACAGGCTACACACGTTCCATGTGGTCTGTCCTTCTCACCCAGACGCACCGATGGCTGGGGTGAAATAAGGCGATCGGAATGCGGAACCGGTGAGAAATGCAGCTGCTAAAGGAAGCGGCTCTGTAAGCAAAGCCACTATCTGACTCCATTATAGGGAGACCAGACCACCACACTGCGTGTCCATGTTCAGCCTAACACACCAACGCCAGCAATGCACATAAAACTCCATCACCTCTGCAGCAAGTCCGAATGGTTCCCACTTTCTAATTCACGCCTAAGTTTGGGCTGTTGTTCGTGAGTACAAAAGTTGCCTTTACTTACTTTTTTGTGCGCTCACAACATGGAAATTGGCCACAGCCGCTATGATTAGTCCACAAATCGCGCACAGAGCGTTTGAAGCCATGGTGTCTGCGGGTTGGGAGCTGCTCGCTGTCGGCTACGCGATTCCCGAATGTTCATCTGATTCACAATCCGTGCTGGTTTTCAGCATGGAAAAGCGAGCATCAGAGTGAGTCACCCGGAGGAGTCTGCGCCTTGTTTTAATAGCGCACACACCCACGCTCGCAGTTCAGCTCCTATGAGTCATTTCCTATGTACTGCGCTGCTCGGCTTCTCTGCGCGCTCTCCCCCGACTCACAGGAAACTCCGGCGCTTTCACCTCCACATCAAAGTTAAGTCAAACCACTCCAGGTATCAGCGTTTCACTGCACATATGCCGTATTTCATGACCACACCCTGCGTTTTTTCACAACTTTATGTCTACATTTTTTTTTTACCAAGAGGGTCCGCGTAGCCTGGACCTAATAGTGTTTTCATTGTTATTACCACGCCTGTCGACGTCATCCCCTCCTCTCTGCCAAAAAACACAAGTCTCTGGCATGAGACCGGGTCTCATACACAGAAAAGGAGAAACAGCAACTGAGGTAAAACCAGATGACACGCACTAGAAAACTGTGTCTGTCTCCAGTTGGACGCTTAGTGAGGATGAGATGGTCTTGCTGTTGAAAACTTGATTTGAGCACAGCGAGTGTCCCTAACGCAGGCTGGTGTTACATGACGTCTCAGGCTGGGTGTAGTCTGCTGCTGCAGCACAAATATGCAGCAACAACGCCAGTGGACATGCCTGGAGTGTGATCAGGTTGGCCCCTGTCATACATTAACGAGGACCATCAGTTACTATGGCAACTGGGCTGGCAAACAAAACGACCACTCAACACAAGCTGCAAACGACTCATTTATTCACGACAGGTTGTGCACATCCGTACGTCTAAACAATAAAACTGTGCTCGTTTACGTTAAGCTGGATTCCTTTGGGAGGAGTCTTACTTAACCGTTCCCAAATGCCTGATAAAGTTTTTTTTTTTAAATACTCACTATTGGACGCTGCAGCCTGGAACTTTGTGTGTGTGTTACATGGTGTGAACTGCCTTTCCCACAAGAACTAATGTCAAACAGACGCTCGCCAACCTCCCAGTAAATAGCTCATATCATCAGAACAAGAGGAAAAGGGGGGGGGGGGTTCTCTGGCTCAATTAGGTCTGAAGCATGTTGTTACACAGATGTTTTTGTACTCGGCCGTCACAGCTAACCTTTAGGAAAGCAGTCTAAGAGGACCTAGTGCAGCACAGCCCACTAAGGACACCCATATGAGCTGACTTTCCACTGGAGTGATTTCATCAGTAATGAGGCACTATAAGCTGCAGATGTTGTGTCAAACTCTCCAATGGGAACCATGGCAACGAGATGAACACACACAGAGGACCTTGCCCAAGGTGATCCAAACACTCCTGTATGCGCTGACTGAGAGCCAAACTCTAGCTGATGTTTCTCAGACGTTGTTAATGCTATAGCCTAACAAAAGAGGTTGGGCCACGGAGCCTGTTTTACTTTATGTATTAGAAACACATTTAGTTTCACACATGCAATCTGATGGTTTCTTTTAATGTAGAAATTTAAATTTAAACTCCACTGACTTGACTGCATTTGCAAAAGCAGCTGGACATAAAAGAAATTTCAACCATGTACCACTGCAGTTCCAAGTTCTTCAATACATTAAAAACACTAATGAAATATGTAAAAGTTTGTTAAAAGACAGGATGTATAACATAACTATGGCTAAAACAGGAAAATGGTGCGGAGCAACGTGTCAGAACATCGCTGTGTGCGCAAACAACTGTGTTTATTAACTACAGAACAACAGTCTTGGTGAGATGTGTCACTATGTTTGGTCACAAAATTAATCACCAACTGGCAATGATGTGGTAAAACAAGTCTTTCCAAAGAAAGGTCGGCAGAGGGAAACACACTCATTTGATATCCCCCAAAACATCCATCTTCAGTGCGTTCTGTGATCTTTTTCCCTGCTTTGGTTCCGTCTTCCTTTCATCGCTCCGCTGGGTCAGTTAGGTGATGTAGATGCGGTGGAAGTCGTTGGCTCCGAAGGCACAGTTGCACTTGGGGCACTTCCTCTGTCGGGTGTCATAACGCATCTTCAGGCATTCGTAGCAGAACACGTGGAAACACTTTGTGAGCACCGTCTCCTTATCTCGTGTGTTGCAGCAGGGGCAGCGCAGCTTCGCCTGCAGCCGTAAGGAATAAATAAATCATTGGATATGGGCCAAATGCCAACATGTATTACCTCCATTCATTGTATGGTAACAAAGCTCACACTTGAGGGTGTAACAAGTAAAAATGTTTCCATCTCCCATAGCACAAAGTGGCTATAACACTTATAAGGGCTTGAGTTCGCTTCCTGGATCAGGCTCACATTTACGACATACAACACTTATATTTTCTGTCTATCCCGAGTTGTGCCAGAAAGCTGTTGGCATTTTTGAAGCTCTGTCACAAACAAGTGTTAATTAAAGCTGTAAACCTCTCTGCACATTAACACCACCCTCTCACCTTGTACTGGTTTATCTCCTCCTGCAGGATCTCGTCAGCGTCAGAGTAAACCTCCACCTTCTTCTGTTTCTCCAGTTTCCGCCTGAGCCGGGACAGATCCTCCTAGATGGCATCAAGAGAGGAGCCATTTAGCACAGATTCCTGACGCAGCTTTGCAGTTAGCGCTGCAGGGGAGAGCGCACTCACGCGAGTTTGGAAAGGATATCTAGTACAGTTAAAAACATACCTGCGCTCGTTTTAGGTTACTGCTCTCCCTCTCTCGGGCCGTGCGGTTCTCAGCCACAGAAACCTGGATCTCCTTAAGCTTGGCTTGCGTATGCTCCAGCTGCACCTTCAGGTCCTCTGCCAGCTGGGCAGCCTCCACCGCCTGCAGCAGGAAAGGAAGCGGACACACTCAATAAAACAAACAAAAAAAACACAGTGATGAAATTCCTGAGCTGTAATGTGTTGGTGGTGGTACAGTAAGCTTGGACTAAACTCCAGAGTCCAGATTTTGTGCTTCTACTTCAGAAATACAGCTACAGATTCAGAAATATGTACACAACTCAACTGTAGACGCCTGGTTTAATTTATTCACAGAGTAGCTCATTAAAACCATAATGTACGGCAACAACCTCACAAATCTCACGTGCTGGAGATTAACAAAAGCACCTGAACACACCAGATCTGCTTAGTGGTTATATTTGGGGCTCTAGCAACTGGCAGCAACTAATTCATATGATGAGGAGCTAATCTGAAGTGTTCCCTTTGTGACCATGCCCCCTCTCACCTTCCTCTTGTTCAGTTCTAGTGCTTGTGTGCGGACAGACAGCTCTTTCTCCAGAGTGGCCAGCGTGCTCTGGAGGACGCCCTCTTTTTCTTCCAACTTCTGCACAACCAGCAGTTGTGCGTCAACCTGACGAAGCACAGCAACAGTAACCGCTCAATACTACTGTACAGTTGTCTGTCATCAGTGCTTTGTAAAAGGTTACACTCACCTGGGTTTTGAATGTGAGAACCTGGTCAGCCAGTTCCTCCTTCTCTTCTTTCAGCAGCTTGTAGATTTGGTTAGATTTGATTCGCTCACTCATCAGCTTGAAATTGGCGTCGTCCTTCTCCCGTAATTGCTGCAGCAGCCGGCTGTTCTGCTCCTGCATGTCCTCGAAGGCCTGGCCCGTCACGTCCATCTCACTCAGCAGGGCCTCCTCCTCCTTAAGAGACACACAGGTGTCAGTTATCAAGACAGTGCAGTTGTAGCTGCTTCTTTCATCACTATTAGAGAGAGCATGAAGTAAAACTCACAAATATGGTAGTGACAACTGAAATCATCTAAGTGATGCATGTGTTTAAAATCTGAGTGTCTGTGAACTATTAGGATCATTTATCTCATTGTTTTAAAGTCAAGAGCGTAAACACCAACGTCTTCTTTTAAATGAACAATAAATAAGCACGTCATCACTGCACATAAAGAAACCTTGTTCGTAGGTTGATCAATGTTTTAAAATGAAACACATGTATAAAGCGGTTTGGTATATGTAGTACTCTATGGTAGTATCACAGATGTGAAACGTCATTATATTACATTGTGACTCATTGCACTATATGTGTAGTGGTCTGTTTATGATTATGCATTTGAGGGCTAAACACCTGGTTGGGTTTTTGTGCCACAGACTTGACTTTGCTGCTTGAATCTGCTTCACTTTACAAGCCAACTACGGCCCGTAAACAAAAGTCCCATGAACTCACAAGTAGCTTGTTTATTGGTGTGTTTTGGCAATCCGTCATTCCACAAAGTTCAAATCTGGCAGCCAAGTCAAACGCGAGTTAAACACAGTGCAGTTGGCGAACGTCAACTACATACCAGATAGCAGGCAAGTTGAATAAATCATCCACAGTCCAGCCTGTACTTTACCTTCTGTTAATCATGTTCTGCAAGACCTCCCAAGCATGAGGTGCTTTAGACTATCAAATGACAACATCTGTTGTCTCCTTTATAATCACCAAAAGAGTCAGCGAAGCTTTACAATGGGCGCAATTCACTGTATGTAGAAGCTTTTTTACTGCTAATGAAGGAGACTTGTTATTTTTGATGATCTCACAAACTAAAGAGTAGATCATCAAAACTCAGAGGGTGAAAACTCTACACTAGTTTGCCATATGTCAAATTATAATGACAAGACGAATATATTCTGTTGTCTAATGAGAGGATGATCCATCTACATAGCACATGTTTAAAATTACTAAGATGTTTCACAATAAATATTTGACCTTTGTTATAATGGGTTCATATTTTGGATCCAAAGCAAATCTGTTCTTGTGGAGTTCTCTTATCTACTGATGCAAATAAATAAAGACAGTCTCAATATTCATAACCAAAAGCATGAATAAGCTCAGATGTGATGGTAGTTTACACGCTCGGCCACATTCAGGGTGACCCGCCCAAAAGGATTTCACCCCACCCAACATGTCTTTTCTACCAAAATGTTATCCTCATAAATGTCAACATGAAGTCAACCAGCCGATCACGTTTAAATAACACGCCACAGTGTTTGCTTCCACTTCCTCTTTAGTGGTCCAAGATTAGTTGAAGCTCTCTCGCTTAGTCAAATGCGACACTCATTGCACTACTTTCATTCTTAACACATCCAACTGGATTATGATTAGGTCTGTTTAAATTTCCCAAACAGGGCTAATGGTGCGCGTCTGTTAGCTAAATCTGTGTATAGGCTGCTTTTAAAAGCGTAAAGACACGTTCATGACGGTTACACACTGTGTACATGTGCTCAGTTAGAAGAAAGGGTTCATGCCTCAGTAGCTCAGTGCTGCACCATCCAAGTCTCAGCTGAAGTACCTTTACATGCCCTCAGCTTGAGAAACTAACCATACTGTCCTTATTAATCCATAATTCTTGTGTTCTGTGACTATATTTAGGAAAGCACAGGCACCTGCTTAGTGGCGGCAAGCTTCTTCTGCAGATGCTCAATGGTTTCTTCGGCAACTCTGATCTTCCTGAGAGCGTCTTCATCAGCCAGCTTCTTGCTTTCCTTCCTCTCCCTCTCCTCTAGCTCCCGCACTCTCATCCGCAACTCATCCACCTGGTTCAAAAGAAGAGGTGGGAATCTTAAGTAACCTAGTTTTAAAAAAACAACCTCTGTATTACAGAGCAAAACGAAATGTGCAAAATACCAAAAGGACAAAGCACAAATACAAAACCTCAGCTTTAGATTTGCGCTCGGCTGCCATGAGCTGCACTTTGTCTCTTTGCTCCTTAGGAGCAGACTTATACATGTCCAACAGGAGCTTCATCTCTTTCTGGGACTCCTGGGCTTTTCTGTAAGGGAAGACAAAAATGTTTCACGGACATTGGCAATCACATCAAAGATCACACTTTTACCATACACCACTGTTGTTGTTCAAGCAGTGAAGTGTGTCTAAAACCAAGAATAGTTTTCATTAAAAGTAGGAGGAGAATAAAATAAGGGGGTGTACTTGAGTTCTACTCTGAGCATCTTCAGTGTGTCCGAGTCTTTCCTCTTCAGCTCATCGCTGCGCTGCCTCTCTCGCTCCCGCTCTCTCTCACGTTCTCGTTCAGCCTCCCTTTCCCTCTCTCTCTCCCTGGCTCGCTGTCTCTCCAGTTCCTTCCTCCTCTCCTCCTCCTCTTCCTGGTCTTCATCCTCTTCTTTCTTAACTTCAATGCTGTCACTTGTTGTCTCCTCTAAAATCAGAACTCCTGTGTCGCCACTCTGACAACGCAACTGTTGATGAACAAAATAATTACCGTTATTGTCTTGATGCTGATAAAAGACACAGTTTAGAGGAAACGCATCAATGCTCCTACCTAATAATCCAAACGCAGTTTAAACTGTAACCAGCACTTTCACTGAAACCACGTCATCTACCTTATTGATCTCCATCTGTGTTTCCCGCAACTTCCTCTTATAGCGCTGCACATCGCCTTTCAACTGCAGGTTGTGGTTCTGAAGGCTGCTGATTAAGTGTCGCATCTCTCTATTGATTGGTCCTGAGTAATCATACAAAAGGCCAAAAGTGAAAAGTGTGTACCGTAAATATAAACTAACCAGCGAAATGTAAGAGAAGTGACATCATAACACTAATTTTATATGAAACTGAAACTACTGTAATACACAAAAGGGTTTGCATTTCTCATATCTGAGCTTTGAAGTGCATCACTGCGTACCTTGCTTCTTCAGAAACGTACCTGCTTGCTCATTGGCTGCCAGGTTCTGCTCAAACTCAATGCGCAGCATCTCATACTCTTTGCGCACCTGAGCGAGGGTATCCTCCAGCTGGATGACCTCAGTCCGGAGCTTCTTCTGAAGTGACAGCTCATCACTCTGAACAGTTGAAAACAGGGTAATACACACACACAGAGGTTGGAATTATTGAAATTAAACAATGGTGCAAAACTTGAAGCTGAGAATGTCCCTGTTTTCTAAATCAGAGGAACTTTACGCAATTACACAATATGCTCATACCTCCATGTGCTCAATCTGTCGGAGGTGGGCGTTTTTCGCAGTGAGCAAGAGGGCCCGTGCCTCATCCAGCTGGGTTTTGACCCCAAGAGACTCGTTGTACAGCAGGGAAAAGTGAGACTGCAGGCATTTGTACTCTAGAGTCTCTTTCACAACCTCTTCTGGAATATCACGCAAGTCCATCTGAAAAGAATGGAGATGTCAGTACAGTTTTAAAAAATCTAGATCCATTACCTTGAACCACACTAGATCATTCGGAGAGTTGCATAATTATTTGTCTTAAATACAATTTTTACCTTAAGCTTTTCACTCTCCCTCACAGCTTCCTGAAGCTCCACCTGCAGTTTCTCTAACTCTGCCATGCGGCTATTCGCCAACTCTTGGTTATGCTCCAACTCTGCATTGAGACTCTCAAACTAAAAAGAAAGTAAATTTGCTTTACCAAAGGTGCATGGCATGACGCTAAATCCATTGCAAAAGTCCAATAAATGATCACCTTCTGAATGTTCAGTGTAATCTGCCCTCCAGGTAGCCCAACTGAGCTTCCGGTGCTGCTGTATCCAGACTTTAGCTGCAGGGCACAATTTAAAAAAAAGGGATAAACAAGACAATCAATAACATCAAATCAAACTGTACCAACCACATCAGCCTGTCAAAGACACAAAGAGGCTCAGATATAAATGACACAGTAACACACCTGTTCCATGGCCTCTGCTAGGTGTTTGTTGAGCTTTTGTTCCCTGTTACGCAGTTTCTCGATGTCCCACTGCAGGTCCTCCACCGTTGTTTCCATCTCAGACACCTTGGTCTCAGAGCTGGTCACTTTGTCTACTAACTCATTGTACTGCATGAGGGTGAGATGAAAACAGGAACTTTATTAGATTCTTTCTTTACCACTTGCTCCGGCCTTTTCTATGACACACTGTCACACCAAAATACAGATAGTTAGTCATCATACACCCCAACACTCACAAACAGGACTGTAGCTATCATACCTCCATGGACATTTTGTGGTGTCTTCCCTGCAGGAGGGTGGCCAGGTCTCGCAGCCGACTGTTCTCGTCCAGCAGATTGTGGTTCATATTGACAATTTCAGACTGGCTATCGTTCTCATTGGCTGCCAATAGAGATAAGTTACCATTGCTTAATAAGAGCTGAACTGACAGGTGTAAAGAAAACTGTCCTCAAATTTCATTACTCTAACAATTTGATAATGCCATGTGAAACACAGGAAATAAATAGAATAACTCTATTTGCATGTATGGCATCATAATGTATCACAATTTAAACGTGTCAGGAAGCATATTTACCAGCAGCCTGGATCTGCTTGCACATGTCATCAATGCAGCTGTGCAGTCTGTCAAAAACACAGACCAAGCAAGCAATAGCTTCTTTGCTAAACTGCATACGGTCCTGCAGGTGCAGGGTAAGCTCTTCTTCACTACTATGCTCCAGTGTAGCCAGGAAACCCTTGGCATTTTCACTTAGAGGAGGAGGGGGCGGTGATGAATCTGCACACATTAAGAAAAGGTTATACTGTATATGGCATTGGTCAGGAGAACTGGTAATAATGTGATGACCTTCTAGAACGTCTAGAAACACAAACTAGTCATCACCTCACTAAATGAAATGATGAAGACATTAACCATGTTAAGAATGAATTCTGAGATTTTTTGTAAATCATAAATCAAATCAATCAATCAACATAAAAACAATGTGCAAGAATGATTTATCTGTCCTTTCATTAATCAAAGGCAGAGTCAATTACAAGAAGCTATTTTACCTGTTGTTGTGTCCTTTGTCAGTTCTGTTGGTGTCATCAGCTCTTCTGACCCAGCCGGCAGAGGAGGCTGCTGCTGCTGCTCTTCCTGACACTCTTCCTGTTGCTCCTCCAGCTGCTGCTGTTCAGTCTGCTCTCCTTCAGTTTGGGCTTCTGGAAATGGAGGTTGAGGCACAGCAGATGTTGGTGAAGCCAGACGTACACCATCTTCCTCCATTGGCGTGGGGTCTTGGAGAAGAGCCGAGGGTGTAGCAGAGGTACATGTCACAGGGCTTTCTGGCTCAATGCGTTTGCGGAGAACACGCACATTGTCCTCCAACTAAAGAAAATACACAAAGATAAGCATTAAGAGATGGGTTAATCCCTTTCTGTGTATGTTTTGAGTTCAGCGATCTTAAATAATTGCTGCACAAAAGTTTTGATTTCTGGTAAAAGCATCGAAAAGTCTCATCTAAACATTATTATACAAAATATTACTACAGAGGTACCTGCGACCAGTAGCGATTAACAATTAATAGGGTGGTGTCATCAGTTGCTTGTCTCTTCTCCAGTTTTTCAATTTTCTCTCGTAACTCATCCTCCATCGCCTGCCTCTGCTCCAAGCGCTCACACAGCTTCTTATTCTTGAACTGGAGCACCTTCATGTCCATTTCCTCCTGCACGAGCCAAATACAGACATCATGGAACACACATGTTGTTAGAAACTTAGCAGTAGATTAACAAGAAATTACCACCAAGCAACTGACCGTAGAAGACACTCCAGCTATGCGTATCGGCTCGATGAGAGTGGTGGTGGTCTTCTCCTCCTTTTTGCTTTTCTTCTCAGGTGGTCCAGGGGGGCTGTCCCCTCCCGAGGGACGCTTTCCTCCCCCAGCACCTGACATCTTCCCTTCCCCTGGAAGAGGTCACGAATGCATGGGAGCTCAGCGTTTCATTCAGAGTGAATGACAGAACTACTTAATGTGCAAACGCAGAGCTCATTCATTTGATGACAGCTATTAGCATTGCATTACAAGCGCTGGACAATTCATTTTAACGGCCTACAAATATTTTTCTAAAGATCTAACAAAATATGCTACTAGACTGTTGTGACAGATATTGCGAAAGCAGTTGCTTAAAAGGTACCAACAATCCCTTTCAATCTATTTACCAAATCCTACCAAGATCTAGGGACACTAGCATGCTCGCTAACGCTAGCGATGCTAATGCTAACGTAATTTTCCGACTCCCTAGCGCTCTTCCGGTGTGTTTTACGACTGCTGGTCGGGAGTTTTGTTTCGCGCTGCACCACAGAAGTAAAGCACCAACAAAGACGCGACACCTGCACAGATGCGCACACAGCTTTGTAACAAACATTAACATCACAAACCTTGAAAAGGATCGATTGAATATGCAACTCAGAGCATCCAGAGACGCTACAGGAAGTAACGACTATGTACTTCCGACGAAGATGTATATTTTAAAAATATTTAATTAACTAAGCCTTATATGTTGTTATTATGATGTCATGTGTTAAAACTCTAATACTTTGTATTTTTGTAACGTTATTGTGTATACTTGCAAATTATTAATTACAATTACAGCCACGTAAAACAATTCCCACTCCGGTCTGTAGGTGGCAGCACTGTCACTCTGAGCAGCCACCGCAAGCTGCTCTGAGCTATGTGACCAGAATGTAAACACCAGGGTGACCAGGTGCCAGCTAGCAGTTGTGACATTTTTGACATCTACCTTTTTTGCACCGAACACAACTATGACTCCTCGGACTAACATCGGGCTACTATAGTATCCTTCGCGGGCTGTCGCTCCTTTTTGCCGTTTGATTAGTAAGGTGAGCAGCGATAGCATCCAGCACGGTCAGTGAACCTGCCTCTGCAGCAAGGCCACAGTCACAGCTAGCTAACTGGATCAAGGGCATGTTTCTGAATAACAACAAAGATGTGTATAAAAATACAACATACTCTTGCTTAATGCAATGGAACTAAACACAGCGCAACACTTCCTTATCAGGAACTAGCTTAGTGGTTCCTGTTACATGTTTTCATGTACACTGAGAGATTGCTAACATTTTGTTATTGTTATAGATTCATATGCCGTCAACATGACCAAAGATATTGTTGTTGGAGATGAATTGCCAGACTGGGTTGGTGCTAAGGAGTTTTATCAGAAATATGACCCCAAAGAGGTTATTGGCAGGTGAGTTGAGCAAGAAACACACACAAAACATTCTGTTTCCCATTAAGGTGATATAAGCAGTACTGTGTCATATTTAATTTGGATGTCAGGGGTGTGAGCAGTGTGGTGCGCAGGTGTATGCACAGACACACCGGTCAGGAGCTGGCCGTGAAGATTATTGAGATCACAGCAGAGAAGATGACTGTCCAACAACTCGAGGAAGTGAAAACCTCCACGCTGAAGGAGATCCACATCCTCAACTTAGTGAAAGGACACCCGTCAGTCAGTATGTTCCAATGCTCATCTTTAGGCCATAAGTATGTTTTGTACTCGAATGTCCAGTATGGTGTTAATCATTTTGTGTATCTCCCTTTAGTCACTCTCATTGACTCATATGAGTCCACAACCTTCATATTTTTGGTGTTTGACCTGTGAGTATGAAGCCAATAAGAAGATAATCATTATCTAGATTAATAAACACTAATCAATGTATGATGTTGGTACTCATGTTCCTCTCATTTTTCTTTTCAGCATGAGGAGAGGAGAGCTGTTTGACTACCTCACGGAAAAAGTAACTCTAAGTGAAAAGGAAACCAGGTGACCTGTAGCTAAAACATACGAAGACATTATTCATTATATTTGCATGTTGACACCTTTCTGAGGATTTTTTCAAATGTTTTTCTTGGTCACAATAATGAATGTAATAAATGGGATTTGCAGTATGATTATTATGCTCAGTAGCTTCTTGAATGTGAAAACACTGAAGATAGATGTTTTTCTAACTCAGTCAGATTCCAAGTTGTCCTTACACGCCCCTGCCTTTCTCAACAGGAGTATAATGCGAGCCCTGCTGGAAGCGGTGCAGTACCTCCACTCCCTCAACATTGTCCATCGTGATCTAAAACCTGAGAACATTCTTCTGGATGATCAGGGACACATCAAACTGTCCGACTTTGGTTTTTCAGTGCAGCTACAGCCTGGAGAGAAACTTAGAGGTACCATCGTATATAAAAATGTGTCAGAAATAAGACCGTTTTTGAGCTAAATTCTTTAACAGTTGTGCAGAGGTTTAAACAATATTTGTTGTTTTTCTGTCTTAATTAGAACTTTGTGGGACACCTGGTTATCTGGCCCCTGAAATTCTGAAATGTTCCATGGATGAACTTCACCCAGGCTATGGCCAGGAGGTCGACCTGTAGGTCTTTTATTATGTCAGCATGATGTTAGTTTCTGTCCTCACTGTATATTTTATTGTCTGCACTCGGACCTTTCTACACGTCTCTTGCTGACTTGTTGTGATCTCTCTGTTGGTAAGCTGGGCATGTGGAGTGATCCTTTTCACGTTACTGGCTGGCTCGCCACCGTTCTGGCATCGCAAACAGATGCTGATGCTGAGAATGATCATGGAGGGTCGATACCAGTTCAGCTCCCCAGAGTGGGACGACAGGTCTGACACTGTAAAAGATCTGGTGAGCTGATTTTGTTCCATATTGAAACTTTTAAACTAAAAATGCATTATGTCCATATGTGTACAATACTAATCAACTTCAACCACATTTTAAAGTCAAGTTTCCACACCAGGAAACAATGTTTTTTTGTTTTAAAGGTGAACAACTAGACCCTCACACTAGTTCCTACTGTACCTGCACCATCTTTATTTTCTACTTGTCACACTCAGATATCCAGGCTGTTGGTGGTGGACCCATCTGTCCGTCTCACTGCTGAACAAGCCTTAGCACATCCCTTTTTCAGACAGTACCAGAAGGAGGATGTGCGGCTCTTCAGCCCCAGAAAGACTTTTAGGGTGGGTTACTAGGAGACTAAATAAATAAATACATATATTTAGAATTACCGGAAAATCTTAGCAAATAACAAGACAATTGAGCTTTTCTTTGTTGCCTTCATAGGTGTTGATCGTCAGTGTGCTGGCCTGTATCAGAATCTACGGCCGTTATCACAGAGTTCGCCCGTTGACTCGGGAGGTGCTGGCCAGAGATCCATACTCAATCCGTGGTGTCCGCAAACTCATTGACGGCTGCGCCTTCCGTATCTACAGCCACTGGGTTAAGAAGGGAGAGCAGCAGAACCGAGCCGCCCTCTTTCAGAACACAGCTAAAATCATGCTGCTGGACTTGGAGGACTTTGAAACATAAAGGGTCAACCTCACTCTTAAACACCTCAGTGTAACCGTGTGCATATGTGTTTTTTCTGTATCAACCCTGTTACCGTGTGTTTTATTTTAAGATTCCAGGGACCGGAGTGTATTAATGCGTTGCATGCACCATGTTTCCGCCAGCAACTAAATACGCACAGCTTAATGATTATCTGTTTTCCGATCCAAGTTAGTGGCTGTGGAAAGCTTTTCTTGTTGAAACATAATGTTTTCAGTACTACTTTAACGTACATTGCACAATCATTTGCTGAATCTTGTCACGTAGCAGTGTGTATTTAGGATTTTATCAGCTGCTTGTCTGTTAAAGCTGAGAGGATGCTTCTTTAAGCACAGAAAAATTTAATATTTAAAGTCAGATTATAGATAGTTCACTGCTGTGGATAAACACAAGAACATTGACATTGACGAGTAAGACAAATTAAAAGTGTTTTTGTTTATAAGTCATTTACCCTTAATGTATGCAGACATTCCAAACAGCATCATTCTCTGGTCCAGTAAGTAGCCACTTTCCTGAAAGTGCCTGTCTGAGAATAGTATATACTATAGTAATTCTACAAATGCACATAAATAAAGTACTGTACTGGGGTGAACAGGTATTACTGATTAAAAAGTGTGAACCATCTTGTTTACTTTGAGTCAACATGTCAATCAACATTTATCCCATTATTTTCTTGACTTTGTTGGCTTGTGAGGAATCTAGATCTAGTCGTGCCGACACAAGCACCAGCTCTCCAACTTATTTCTCTAACTGTATCCAGTTGTCATGTGGATTCTGAAAAGAAGGAAATGAAGCATTTACAAAACAGCCTGATGTGAATTTGACTAAAGGATTCTGCACAGTCACATTCAGTCCTCTTATGATTTGTGATCCCACCATCTGCAGTTTCCTCTTGCTCTATGATGGATGTTTCCTGTGTTTCAGGAGATTCCTCATTATTTGGCTTTTCTTGTGTTTTTTCTTCCATGGCTGTTTCAACATGCAAAAATGAAGCAATCAGTTTGCTTGGTTGTTTAAACTAAATATTTAAAACCTTCATTGAAGTGACAATAAACCTTCAACATTCTTGAATTTGAAGATTATCTTTACGGAGACCTTGTGAACCTCTGGCCTGCTGAGGTGCTTTTTGTTTTAATAATTGTTTCAGTTACTCACCACACCCTACCTACAGCATTTCCTGCTTCTGACTTCCTGGGCTAATCAGTCCTATCGCATTCACCTGGATTTGTTCTGCTTGTGCAGTGGTTTTTAGTTAGTTTAGTTACACTGAGTAATTGGTTTGCCAAACCGTTTGTAATTCTGTTTTGTTATTAAATAACTTTACTTGTAAGTCCCGTGTCTGTGCAGTTGGGTCCAGTACTTGTTAATTTGTCTAATATATCTAGTTGGTCAGATTTTTTAGTTAAGATCTTAAGTTCTAGCTGCTCCTAAATCTAACTGATCTAATTCAGATTTTGTTTTTATTCTAAACCAATTTACACATTCCTACAACTATTTTTTCTTTGGTATGGTATGTTAGTGTGTGTTTTAATTTGGGATGCTTACATTTTTAAGTCTGTCTTAAAAAAAAAATATTCTTATACATAACGGTTTTCCTATACTACTGTGTAATCATTACCTGAAACAAGAGATTCCTCTTTGCCTGTGATCTCGGAGTAAGTCAAGTACAAATCAAGTTTTACCTGTTGAAAGAAGTAAAAAAAAAAAAAAAACAGAGATTAATTATGTAACTGAACTTACTGGAGATAAATAGTGCAGCGTAACTAATGTCCAACATACCTGTGGGGTGAAAATATATTTGTAGAGTTTGAAGTGTCTCATGTAGCTGTTATAGATGTATGTAAAGATATGGTTTGCCTCCTGAAAACTGAAAAGGTTGATGCTATAAGGAGGTCGCTGGTTGTGGGGAAAAATAGTCAAACATGTTTAAATGCAAGAAGAATATGGGCGTTGAAATTACACAGTGTCATAGAATGAGATTACACACCCTGACTGAGTGACAGAGCAGAAGCTCCTTGCAGTATGTGAAACATTGTTTTGTGTTGTTCAGTGGTGTTCCTGCAAAAATAAGAGGTTTAAGAGATATCTAAGCAAATTAACCTGGAGTATTTCTTATAGTAACATACACAACAACCAACACATCACATTGCATCTCACATTACAATAAGACAGTGACCATCTGATTTACCTACCTATGTTGGACTCATGAATAGACTTAATGATGGACAGCAGAGCTGAGGTCTGCTCCTTTTTGAACTTGCACTCTCTACAAAACAGCACCATCTGGACGTACACCTCCAGCAGAAGCCCCCTTCTGGGTTCAGGGTGGTCCACCTCCAACACACTGCACAGAGTGCTGTCTCAGAAGGGAAGAGGAATGGCAGCAAAATGAAGTCCCTGCTGTGTGTGTGAGACTGTCTATAAACTGTGTGATTATACACTAGGAGAAACCTTTCAAGGTCAGGAATGGACGGTGTGTTGTCAATCACCTCCATGTCACGAAAGCTGACATCTGTCCTGCAGACACAGACGTGACCATTAGACATAGAAAGCAGAAAACTGCCATAAATCCAATGTGAACTGGAGACGCGGCTCTCACCACAGCATCACTTTGACTTCGTGCATCTCTGGTACCTACACAAAAAAACAGTCCCTGCTTCGAATGCAATGTACTACAAAGCAAATCTTAAAAAAACGTAATGCGTCTACGTAATTACAAAACCTACCTTTATTTCCAAATCCATCTTTTAAAAATTATGTAACAATATAATCAAACTGTTGAAGAAGAAACATAAAAAAGTGCGTTTGCTAAAAGTTATATAATCTTTGTTGCCATGTGAAAATATCTGAATGAGAAACATACAAATCAAAAACAGGCTGCAGTGACGCTGGATTATTTCCTGTTTGGGTAACTAGCTGTATCCTAGCAACAGCCCCCCCCCCCCGAACGCAAATCGCGAGGACTCCGTCCACCCCCTTCTTCTTTTCCCGGGAGATCGAACGTGCCAGACTTCTGTTACATAACCGACGCACGCGGCAGTTTCCGTCTGTCCCACAGTTCAGCACGTTAGGCGGAAGAGGTGACGTCAGATATCGCACACTTGCGCTATTGCGTTTTTTCCCCCCTAATCTTTATTGATTCTTAACGTAGTTACACAACATGTACAAACGATAATAAATCTACAACTAGATATTGTTGCTTATTGAGGATATAAATAGATTTTATTGATTCCAATCATAGTTGCGCGCGCATAGCCATGGCATTAGGACTCAAACAGACAGTATATTCACTACTAAACAATCATAGCAAGAGAGAAAAGAAAACATTATTTTTGTAATATTTTAGAAATAAACACTCTAACACCTACACCTACACATATCTTTTACTGTTTACCACCTGTCTGAGTATTTCTCCCGTTACCCTCTTCTTCTTTACGAGTAATATGCGAGAGCGTGAGATTTTCCACATGGGTTTAATCTCTTTAACTACAATAAAAAGACACTCCACCAGTTCTACTGTGTATTACACCAAAAACGATTCTTATTGTTAACATACTTTTTCCCCTCAAACGTCTGCGAACTTTTAAAAGAAGCGAAGACAAATGACTAAACTGTCATGAATATTCCTGTAAATCAAATTTCGTTTTACACCTTCATGTTGAACAACGACTCTGGATACACAACCCACCACTGTACAAATGGGCATCGTTACTTAAAATGCTACATGGTTGTAACTTTTTTGTGTACTTACAAACTGACACAGTGCGTTTAAGCCACTTACTATGTGTTTAACAACTATAGCGCCCCTTGTGGTTCCGGAAGGCAAAACGACTCCATATAAGGTAAGTGAGCGATCTGTCCCTGCCAGACGTCAACTGTGTCGATTGTTGTCAGCTATTTTAACGAGAATAAGTTAGACACTATGAAAATTTGTTGTTACTATGTCAGAAAATGCAACATCTGTCATTATGAAACTCAAAAAGCGAATAAAAGGCGTCGCTGCCGTTCGCTCTGAGTAATACAAACTCTTGTCTTAAATACTGAACTATAAATAAAATGTTATTTATTATCAACTAATAATAGGACTATCAGAAATGTAAAAAGATATAGATCTCTTGATAGATGATTAATCATCATCTTTATTAGTCGTCTCTCTTCGCAGACGGCTGTAACCATGGTGACGTTCGTTGTTTTTGTTGTTTTGCTGTGACGCCTGCCTGGGTGAGTGATGATGCTGCTGATGCCAGGAGCACTGGCCCCCCTTCCTGTTTGTCTCGCCTCATGGTAGCACAGACCTTAGCATCTGAAAAACCAAGCCATGAAAAAACCCGCCATGACCCCAGTGCTGCTCGTCCACTGAGCTGTGCAGTGTAGTTTAAGAACATTATCCCCTTGTAATCCACTTTGCCTTCTGCTACATGCAGGTGGACAGACTGTCAGATGGAGCCGGGCACCACAATCACACACTCTTCCCAGCTCAGTTGCTGTTGTTTTGGAGAATGCGCCTTGTATCATGTTGAGCCTACATGCTGTTCCTTGCCTCTGATCTCTTGTTTCAAATATTGCAAATTTTCTACCAAGATCTCTGTAATTAGGGACGAGCTTTTCCTCAGACATGGAGGAGCCAGATATACGACAGCAGAAGCTGGAGAACCAGGTAAACAGACAAGAATAAATGCTGACATTTCCACGTGAAATTATTTTTTTGCTAATGCAAAACCCTTTAAGTTGATGGAGTAGATTTTAGTCGACAGCCGGGCAAAGACTTAATGTAGCTTTTTCCTTACTTTATTAAAGGTGGTTTAAAGAAATAGAGCTTTGATGACCCTCAAGAGGTCATGGCTCCCTGCGGCAGAACCACCTGCTGTTTGGAGCTACTGTCTGGTTTATTCTCCCCAGGATGTGAGCTGCTGGCTTCTAAAGTGCTGTATGATATGTTAAACTTGAAATATCAGCAGACAATCACAAATACATAATAATAAAGCTGCAAAAAAACTAACAGTTTTCATCTTAGCACCTAAAGTTCAAGTTTGCTACATTAGTAGCAAAATCATTCAGTCGACATCATGTACAAGTTCCTTCAGATGATGTCATCATAAGAGGAAGGAAGGAAGATGCTGAAGTTGTTCTTTAATAAACTAAATTTAAATGATCCCAGATAGGATCCTGTAAAACACAGAATTTAAACACATAATTAGCACTCTCTCTGTTGTTTGTCTTTGTGTGGACACAGAGACACGTTTAAAATAATGTGTAATATTCTTTCCCCCACAGCGAACTCTGTTGATAAAAAAGCAGCAAAAGAAGAGGGCTGATGTTCAGATGGTGGTCGCTAACCGAGACACTCGCCAAAAAACCCATAAGCACAAAGCTGCCTGCTCCGATGAAACCCCTCTGTTAATTAGCCAGTCCTTGAGCAACACTTCCCTGACTGGTAAATACTATGTAATTTATAATTATTACCCAAGTATGATCAGTTTATCAAGTTACATTAAAGGCAAGTGGTTTGTTTTTTTCCTGGAGATCAAGTTGAACATGCCCATGACAACCCAGTGGATGAGATTACCCTGGGTGAAAGCGACATGACGGCAAGCATGACGTCCGGTGACCTGCCTTCAGAGAAGCCTGTTACTCCTAAAACAATGAACCTGGAGATCGACAACGAAGCGGAGGTGAAAGGTGGTTTAGGTAATGACGCTCACGTCCAGGGAAAGAAGACAAAGAAGAAAGACGCGAAGAAGGAAAACGCCAAACGTAAGATGTGACTGCATGACGTGTGGGCGTACCTGTGCAGACTAATATGAAGCTAGGGCATCAATTATTCATCAGCAACTCACTGCTTTTTCAGAGGCCGGAGTGAATGAAGACAAAGACAAAGAAAAACACAAAGATGTCGAGAAAAAAGAGAAAAAAACTAAGAAGAAGGATAAAGTGAAAGAATCTGAAGACACACCGAGAATGAACAAGACAACCAAACAGGAACGTAAAAGTAAGTGTGTTTGTGAATTCAAGAAAGCAGGTATATTATTAATACATTAATACATGATAACAAGGGCAAAGGAAGTTAAACACAGCCTGATGTTGAGTCACTTAACTTCTATATTTGCAGAGAAACACCTACAGGAGGAAGCTGGAGCCCAAGAGATTGAGACAGTGGTGGAGACAGAAGCTCTAAAGGAGAACAAACCTGACGAAGGGGATGACAAAGAGGAAGAACAGAAAGCTGACCTTCAGTCTGCTAAGAAGAAAAAACTACTTGACACATGTGATTTCCAGTGTCAGTCTAAAATATGATTAAGTGTTGCAAGTTACTGTAAAGCATAATGTGTGTGGTCTTCACAGCTAGGTGCCAAATAAGTGACGAGAGCAAAGACGAGGAAGGACAGGAAGCAGAGAAAAAGGACAAGAAGAGCAACAAATCAGAAAAAACAACATCAAGTCTAGCGTCACTTAACTCCAACTACAGGAGGAGCTCATCCTCAGCCAGCGAATCTAATGAAAGAGTGAGTCGCTACATAGAACATTCAAAAAAAAAAGTCTGTTATATTGTTAGACTGGTTTGCCACAGAAAGCAAAAACCGACAGGTGACCACATGAGACTCTTCTATTTCAGCCAACTTCTCCCATATCACTGGAGGATCTTGAGAAGTTCGCTTTGCGTCCAGCACCCAGAGATGTAACGATCCAGTGCAGGGTCACCAGAGACCGGAGAGGCATGGAGAAGGGCATTTATCCAACTTACTACCTCCACATGGAGAAGGAGGATGGAAAGAGGGTGGGGACAATCTTAACGTTGCTTTTCTTCTGTGGTCGTGTCTTTGTAGCCATGTTTAATTATCTGCTTGTTTCAACATATCTTTTCATTGGGCCTCTACCAAGGTGTTCCTGATGGCTGGAAGAAAGAGGAAGAAGTGCAAAACATCCAACTACCTGATTTCTACTGATCCCACAAATCTGTCCAGAGAAACAAACTGCTACATAGGAAAACTAAGGTAAACCTCTGCACTAAAATGTCACTTCTACCACAGCCTTAGATGATTTCATGTCATGCATCTTAAAAGACTCGTGTGTGTCAGGTCCAATGTTCTTGGCACAAAGTTCACCGTTTATGACGGAGGAGAAAACCCAGAGAAAAAGCCCTTCATCAAAGAGTGTGAATCTGTGCGGCAAGAGCTGGCGGCAATTTGCTATGTGAGTTCACATGCATTCCACTAACATACAACAGATTACGGTAACGTAACAGCATCATTCATTTCGTTCCAGGAGACAAATGTGCTGGGTTTCAAGGGTCCAAGGAAAATGACAGTGATCATTCCTGGCATGCTGGACAACAATGAGAGAGTGTCCCTGCGGCCAAAAAATGTATGACTTTGGAGAAAAACCCTGTCAAATCTGCGAGATGTGTGATGGTTAAGTCTCCCAGACACATTGAAATCGTCTCTTCCTTCCTTAGGATCTTGAGACTCTACTGACCCGCTACGCTAGTGGCAACACAGACAAACTCGTCACCCTGGTGAATAAATCCCCGAGCTGGAACGAACAGTCTCAGTCTTATGTGCTTAACTTCCACGGCCGCGTCACCCAGGCCTCCGTCAAAAACTTCCAGATCATCCACCCTGACAACGGTAAGACCAGCTCGCTTGTTGTTACTCTTCTTCTTTGAACAAGTAGACAAACAAAGGCCTGTCCTCATGCCCTCGTCCCTCTGCTGGCGTCTTTTCCAGATGATTACATAGTGATGCAGTTTGGCCGTGTAGCAGAGGACGTTTTCTCCATGGATTACAGCTATCCCATGTGTGCCCTGCAAGCTTTCGCCATCACCCTGTCGTCCTTTGATGGTAAATTGGCTTGTGAGTGACCCGCGCTGCTGTGCCTCGATTCCTCCCTGCGTCACTGAGATGGACAGAAACATACAAGTCAATTTAAACATGCTTTATACCCTGACGCTTTAGACCACAGTAGTTCATATAGTTCAGAAGAAACACGTTTTATTATAGGTCCTGTTTTTGCACTATAATTCATTTAGCAAGTCATTTAGTACAGAAGGAAACAGTCTTTGTTTTTATATTTGCCAGATGACTTTTTGGGACAACTGTGAGAAAATGCCTGTTGAAACATTAAATGATAATATTGTCCTGCTTGCATGTCTGTTAATTATTCATTTTAAACTCAAGGACTGCTTTTTGCGTCTGAATCTTAACTGGCGTTGGACCTTATAAGCAGCAGTCACCTCCTTACCTCCTCTGATGTCAGACTGCATGTTAAGTTGAGCCAAACATCACTCGATCTTTCAATCATCAGGTCTCTATGGTGATCATTTTTTATCAAAGCACTAAAGAACTGAAAAAGTACGCCTTTCCTATCATGCTGCAGATGAACTGCAACCAAACGCTGATAGAGCTATCTATATCAAGATTTCTGCTCTTGCACAACATGAGAACATAAAAACTTTCCCATCTCACAAGCTCATCTGAGCTCTCAAAACGGCCTCAAATTGGAGGAGTCATTTAGGTTTCAGCTAACAGAAATAGGCCTCTGTTGCACTGCACTGTGGTGAAGAACATGCACAGATATTTTTGATAGCGAAGACCCAAATTCAACCGAAACCCATTATGACATAGACATGACTGTGAGCAACATGCTGAGTTCATTTTACTTTATAAAATGGAGCTTGACAGACACTCTGCTCCCTGAACGAGCGCACTGTCAGCTTGACCTCTGCCTCAAAGGTTACTATTTTGTTTGCAGCCCGACAGATGCACATCTTTGCAGTGTATACACCCATCAGATGGCATCGATCGGTGGAAGATAGTGTGTTTAAATTCTACATCGCCTTAATTAGAAACCTCAGAGGAAGCTCTTATCTTTTACAGAATCACTAGAACGTACAACCAACATTTAGGAGATCTTCTGTCCCTTTACTACATGTTGCACAACACGCATGTAAAGTAACTAACAAGCTACATCCAGAAATCCATTCACTACAAAAATTAGGTTTAAAGTGGCAAATTGTCCAGAGCTGTTTGCGCACAAGAGACATCACTAAGAAAAAAGTAAGTAGACTATTATGACTTTTTGACTTCACGAAACAACCTCATTTGACGGAAATCCCAGCGTGAAGAGAAGTCAGAATGTTACCTTAGCCCTCGAAATGTCAGTGACATACAGACACACCTCATTTGAAGTGCACAGCATCTGTTGAACGTGTCAGCTCTGCAGGGCTAGACCAAAACTTCAAAAAAGACAAACTGCACAATTTAAGAGGCCATGTGGTTGATGAGACTACAGCTGGTTGAACTGCAGCTATAACCCCTTCACATACTTTCCATTTACAACAGCTCTTAAAAAGCACATCCTCTCTCATGTGACATGCGCGTGATAACTATCAGAGTGAAAAGGCTGATACCTCCCTCTCTCAGTCCTCATTACACACTTAACCCGAGCTTCGGGGCAGAATGACTTAGACTCTGGACCGAGGTTGTGTCCTGGCCGGTTGATGCAATGGGCCGGAGCTCCCCACCGAAGCTGCTGCCGCTGTTTCTGCTTGCGTCTCTCAGCATTGTCTGTCTGCATGGAAGCTCTATCACAGGTTGTGTCTCTGCAAGTACAATTTATTTTTAAAATATATGCACATGCTGACTGTATGGCCTATTTCAGATGCAGGATGAGTAAAATTCACAGGGTGGTAAGATAAGATAACAGATAATGAAATTTAAGTGTGGATCCTCCAGAATTACAAAATGACTGTTGTCTACACCGGACAGTGTTTGCTGGCTTAATTAAAGCACAGACTCATTCACACCAGTGGTGACAGAGAAACCTGTGGTTAAGCGTTGAGCTGGTCTTTGCTATTTTCACAGTACTGGTTCAGGGTCAGTAATGTGGCTGATGTCAAACATGGTAATGTTTCTTTACCTATAAATGCGCCGTGTCCAGTCCATTGTAGGCTCATGGTACGTTCTGCTGTACGTGTTAGGTGACTACGGTCTTCAGTGTGTGACCAACTACCTGTACATCAACTGCTCGCTGAACCTTCACACGCCATCAGAAAACACCTCCTACTGGCTCCGTCTGTTTGAAACAGAAATTGACGGGTGAGACACCACTTCAGCACAAATATGAACGATTTCTGATCCTCAGCATAACAATGACAGCAACAACGCTGTGTCTGTGCAGAGATACTTTTCTGTGTAACCTCACGAACACCTCAGGGATTTCTTCGTGCTCCACAAGAAAATATGCAGATGAAGATTATTCAGAAATTCTTATGGACATGTACAGCTTTGAAATCTCGCTCTGCCACAAGCAACATGGTGAACCTGAAAGCTGTGAGATGCTGGATGAAGGTTTTCAACCTGTGGCCAACAGTAAGGAAAACAACAGCCTTGGTCACATTTTCACGCTGTACAGTCTGAAGAAATATGCCTTTGTAAACACTCGGACGTATGTATGTTTGTCCTCTCATCAGTTAAACCAAACGCACCCTGCTGTCTAACAATGACCCACAACTCAAGCCGACACCGCTTCACCTGGAGAAGCACATATGAGCAATACGGCGATTACACCAACCTGGTCAACAACTTCAAGTATCAGCTTTACTTCTACAAAAGAGGAGCTCATGTAAGATTTAATATTCACTGCCAACAACCTCTTCTTGTGATGTCAGTCGCAGGCAGACTGGCCCCTCCAACCTCTGGATGGCTCAGTGTGTAGGCGATGGCAAAACTGTGATGTCACAGTTTCAATATGAGCATCCTGTCAGAGTTGGATGTCTAATAAAAGCAAACTTAGTTCAGAATCCATGAGTAGACGTTGACATGCAAATTGTGGACTGAAACAAATATTATTGATAGACTCATACAATAATCATAATACATTGGACTTGAATAACTTTTAAGCCTAATGATAAAAAATATTTACTGATAGTTTTTTGTTCTTCTTTTCCTTCAACTGTATTAATTTCTTTATCTGACTTAAAATTGAAAGGTGATTCATTACATTCTTCTCTTGCAGGTTATGTCACATAATATTAGCACAGGCAATACAGAATATTCGGTGAATGATCAGGTGTTTGTGCCGGACAGCGAGTACGCTGCCAGAGTCCGCTCCAGTCCTAATCAGGCGTTTTACCGAGGGCAGTGGAGTGACTGGTCCTCTGAGGTTCATTGGAAGACAGAGCGAGCCATGGATGGTGAGTTTCTCCTAAATGCCTATGAACATCTGTCTCCATCTTGAAAGCAGCTTATGTTATATCTATGCATTTGCACACTGCACAGATCCTTCCACACACACGATTTTCTCCAGTCTGGCTAAGAGGGTTTTCACCCTCGTATGTTTGCTGTGTGCGCTGGTGCTGCTCGCCTTACTTTCGTGCGTTGCTCCTGTTAAGAAGTAAGAGCCTGCGCCAACCACAGTATTGCAAATGCAATTTCCCACAAAAGGAACGCATACATTGATGCTTTCATGTTACTCGTGCTTGAAGGTGGAAGCAGAGCGTCTTCATTCCAAATCCAGCACCTTATTTCCACACTCTGTACAGCAACTATCAGGGGGATTTTAGGGTAAGTTTCTCTCGTAAAAACTCATTTTGTCATGCGAGTATCTCTAAGCATGAATTTGATTCTAGAGCTGGGTGGTTACGCAAGGAAATACAGCTGACATGATAAAAGCAGAAGAGACGCTTCAAATTGATACCCTGATGAGGAGTGCAGATGTGCAGGAAGAGGACTGTCAGGCATGGTGTTCCCACCAGCTGATGGAGGGCAGTGGGTACAGTAACATAACTGACCAAATGTATGGCGAGTCCCTCCTGGGCTTCCCCTACACTGTGAGCAGTACAGCTCCGCTGTCAGATCCAGAAAGCTCACTGAAGGACGTGGACGTCTCTGTTCAGTCAGGTAACCCTGCCGAGGGAGACTCAGGATGTTGGCTCTGCAGCGACATGTCTCTGGAGAAGGACCCTCCGTGGTACTGTAACGATTACTGCACTCTGAGCTCCTTCCAGCAGTTAACTTTAGTCACTGCAGAGCACATTGAGAGTCTGTGCAGTCAAGGGATTAAACCGCTGAAGGTCCTCAGGGAAGCATGAATGGTGTCTGTACAGAGCAAGTGCAGAAACAAGTCAAAAGATGTAATATAGTGGGAAACAACGCATTAAACAAACGCTCAAGCTGCTGTAAATACTGCTGTCACAGTATAGTGGCACTTCAACATAGCATCAGCGAACACATTTGTAAAGTCTTCCTAAAACATTTAGATGCGTTGCAATAGGAATCAATCTGATACCAACACAAGCAAATGTATATAAATAGAAAGAAATATTTTTGTGATTACATTTGTTGTGTATCTCTACAATATATTTACTCAATAAAGACAGTGTAAATGTTTTGTAGAAAGTTTTATTTACGCCAACACATACATGAACAAAGCACCATATAACCTTAGAGTCTGATACAGAAGTAAGCCTACCTGCCTCGGTCATTGTGGCCATTTTTATTTATTCCATAGCAAACACTCTGAATAACAAAAAGACAGCCAAGGCAGCAGATTCTATCATATATTACAGCATGCTGAATAGAAAACCTGGGAAAGAGAATTAGACAGAGCCATCTAGAGACACTAGTGAGATACAACAGTATAAAAGTGCCATTCATTATACAGCAGTTGAAATACTGACAATGAAATAAGCTAATTTTACATTAAATTTATGAAACATAAAGGGGGAAACAAAAGAACAGACCCTGTGAAAGAGCAAAAGAAAAAGACATTTCCTTTCTTCAACATTGATGACAGCCAGCTTGCATGGAGATGATGAAAATGGTACCGAGCTGTGTCCCTTGCACCACATAAGACAATTAATGTTTTTAAAGAAATTACCAGGGTGCTGCAGCACCCATCCCCTCCCAGCATCATGTGCCAACCGGCATTTAAGAACAAAAAATGACAGGCCATAGGAGAGCGGGGTGGCACAGAATGTGTAGAGTTTAAATACAAGTCTTTAAGCAAGTCCCGATGTGAGAGGAGCACATTCATTGAAAGACTGAGCGGGGAGGTGATTCTTGGTAAACCCTTCTGCCGCAGTGGAGCGAGTCTTCTGCCTTACGAGGGGGAGAACTTTTTGGCTTGTGCTCGAACTCTTTTTTCATATTCTACTCTGTTTTGGCTGGAACAGGCAAAAAAGCTGTTATCATGGTGCTAGTGAAGGACTGATAAAAGCATTACAAGTTAAAAAAAACAACACAAGAGGTAAATAACCTACATCACTTGTTTAATGACAATGAGATATTTTTACCTTCTCCAAAATTAGCCCTGTTAAGGATTTTCTTTAAACTGTGGAAATTTATTTAAGTCACAATCCAAAATAAGCAAGGCAGGCTTGTATTGCGTGGAAACTGACTCTGGTACTGTGCTGAAAATCGAGTTTGAAAATATAAAGTCTCATCACTCACCAGTAGATTGTGTAAGCCTCTGCTTGGGCTGGATCCTGGATATTTGGCTCATTTAGCAGTTCCTGGATACCTAATAAGATCTATAAACCAACCAATGAGACAATGTTTTTATATACACCAGTACAGACCTGTTGTCATTTATAGAGCTGAACGCAATGGTTATTGGCAACAAATGTTTGAAATTAATCTGAAAATATCCTAACATCTAGAACACTTATTTGACAACCCAAAACAATGTGAAGACATTAGTCAGCTCTAATAGCTTGCGTATATAAATACACAAAAAATGAAAAAAAGTCTTTCTGGAAGAGTTTAGTGATGTACGTGACGCATGCTTGGCAAATCAAACCTGCTTTATTGTGATGGCTGGTCTCCAGTCCTTATCTTCCTCTAGTATAGATAGGCATACTGTGCCTGATGGATACACATTTGGATGGAAGAGTGGAGGCTCAAATTTACCTGAAACACATTAAAAATGTTAAGTGCACTTGTGAATCAGATCCATTACTCAGGTCTGACTTTACACACGACGTGTCACGACAGAAGTTAGACTACTTAAATATCACTGCATTTTTTGCAACATAAAAACAGTGTGTTGTGTATCTCTCCTAACATTATATTAATATCACTTTCAGACACTACAACTAATGCAACATAACCAACCTGTTGCTGGATACTAGACATGAAATAAATCTAAGTTGGTTGCAACAATTCTACTCTTATATATACACACACATCCTTGCTGTAATCTTATTTTTTCATATATCTGATATGACTGATATATACGAATTGATCACAATATGTTAATCTGAACACAGATAAAACACAGCAACTCACATTTTGGAGGTGAAGAAGGATAATCATCCTTGAACAACATGCGCAGTTTGAAAAGGCCGCCTTCCCACGGAGTCTAAGAGACATAGTGATTAGAAAAGCTTCTTCACAGAGAGTCAAACGATCCGTAAAAACATACTGTTAGTCATTCAAATTAAAAATGTGGGCTCGTTAGGCTTCAAACCTGTTTTAGCGATATATAAAACACAAAGCATCTTTAAAAAACACACAAGCTCTTCTAACTCTCCGCTTGACAGCTGTTATATAAAACCAACATGTTTTGTGTGCAACCAGACAATGATGATGACAATGACCAGACAAATACTTTACCCCCTTCTTGCCAGGAATAGCACATTCCCAATTCATGAGATTCATGGTTCCATCTGGATTTTTTGTTGGTACAGCAACAAATCCCTGAAATATTGAAGAACATAGTGTAATCAGTTATAACAACAGCACTTAAGCAGTGGACACTGGTGAAAGCTGCTTCTTCAAAAGACCCTACTTACAAAAGGATGGTCTTTCCGCCATGCCTTGCGCTCCTGGGCAAGCCGGCTCAATGCAATGCCTGACATGATGTGTCAACTCCTGCAACAAAGTGAAATAAGTCACTTTTAAAGCCATTTAGAAACTCTAGCTTCTACTCATGCATCATGTCAACGTTGCTACTGTTTTCAGGTTAAAATGACTGTGAATTAACTAATAAATCACAATGATAGACGGACTGTTAACACATCAGCTGATGTGGCATCTAGAGTCAAACAAGTAGTAACATTACACCATAAGGAGGTGGCAGTTTTCAGCTTTTTCTAAAAGGTAAACAATTTGCTAGTTTTAAATGATATATGAGGGTTACACACACAAAGAATGAGGCTCTAACGAAATGACTCAATAACTTAACTCACTTAATTCTAAAGGTGACCTAGTAGTAAACTACAGCAACGCTAAACCTGCCATAGACGCAGAATCCGACTTTCTGGCCGCCTCCCTATTACTTTAACTTGCAGAGGTGTCAGATCCGCGTCGCTAGCATGCTGGGTAATATATCTTAATTAGCCCATTTTACAGGAACATCTGATCATCTCTATAGCAACGCTGCTCTAGATGGACTGACAACGAGGCGGCGTAACGAAACACCAACAATGTTTGCATTTGCCAACTTTACAGCTGAGGAATTAACATGTGACCAACTTAAGACGTGATGGTATCCAGGTTTCACTTGTGCAATGAGTTTAAAAGTAACGTTACTCGACGTGTCGGAAAGCTAATGGAGCTAGCCAAGCTAGCCAGTACGTGTCTACCAAAACAGATCGTCCTCTTTTGGCACCTGGTGTAAACTGAGAGAGCTTCGGGGAGCGACATCAGTGCCTCGTTTGTTTAGCAGAGCTTTGGCGTAAACTTACTGTCAACGCAAACGTCCACAAACTCAGTACCAAACCTATTTGATTAGCAAGCTAGCCGGTTAGCTTGTAAGCTAACTCATGTGCGCCAGAGTCGTGCTACATCCTCAGTCGCTGGCGCTGTTAGCGACTGACACGGCCTGGTGCAGCACAAAAATGCGCAATTCCACTTGATTTAGACACAATGTTGATTGTGAAAAAAGTGGGCACTGCCTTTCTGGTAACGTCTAATAATATCTACTGTAGCATAAAAAACACTGATGTGACTTATCGAGAACAAATAACCCATATCACAACCCATTAAAGAATCGGGACAAAGAACGCCAGAGCTAAAGGCGCACATTTGTGCATTACCAAACTAGCGAAAATGGCGCAAACTGGAGCGGGCAAAATGTCATAATACACGACTAAATTATCACGTTCTGTAATCAAGGTGTATTCCTACCTTTCGGTATGGCTGTACGTGCTGTTGTGATTAAGCGAAAGTAATTAATCGTGCTCAAATCCCCTTAAACCTTGTAAAGTTTCCCTCCTGAAAAACCACCCGCTCCGACTCAAGCCACCAGACAGAGAAACGACAAAGCGAAACAGTCATTCGTCGTTTACTTCCGCTTTTGCTTAAATAACAAGAACACCTTGAACTCATTTCTTTTATATACTTAAATTATGACTGTGTCTGTACATCAAACGATGGGTTGTATCTGGTTATATAGTTCTTATTTTCACCCTCTTTTAAACAGCCTAGTGCGTTATATAAGAACTTTTAAGATATTGGTAGCTAACTATGTTTTATGGCTGCAGATTTCTGCTCGTGTGTCGTTTGGGTTTCTAACTAACTCCGAAACGTAAACGATAACATCTCCAACATAATACAATGTTAAAAGTTTATATAAAAACGTTTTTATACATTTATACACCAGAACGGCGCAAGACGACTGATCCATGCGCGCACATACGGATTTCTATCTTGCACGTCATGACATCTTTGCCTAGACTAATAACAGTTAACCCAATCCTCTACGTTTGACGAATAAAACACAGTATCTGTGTATTTACCAAAGGTCATAATAACGTTTCATTAAAATCGTGGCTATAACAACACATGTTCTCGAAGTACTTTTACAATCCCTTCTAAATAAACGGACAAAGTAAAGCTTCTCGTCTACATTTAATGCAGGCGTTTTTACAGGCAGCTATGCCAGAAGGACACCTTCTCAGAGACGACACCAGAGGGCGCAATTGACCAAACGTTAGATTGTTTATAATCACGACGTGAATGGTGGCTGGTCGGATCGGCAGCGTCGAGCTGTGAATGGACAGGAGTAGCTGAGCTAATGACTGATGGAGAAAAGGGGAGGATGGAAGAACGACACTATTTAGTTTATAGTATAGTCTATAAAGGCTTTGTGACCTATGATGTTGGGCTTCAACACTCCGCCAATAAGAGGTTTCAAATGTCAAAACCCGGGCCACGGACTGGAATGTGAATCAGATTCACCTTTAAGTCAACCCCCAGTGAAGAAGAAAGTGTAAGGACACACCTCGACATATCTGTAATAACGGTTACCAACAATTATATACTCTACATAACATTTAATTTGGAAAAATACATACACTTTTGTGACTCTCAAAACTGGAAGAGACTTTAAACATTAAAAAAATAAATGCACACACACATATGAATGACAACATTTTATTGAATTTACCTTATGCAAGACCATATGGAACTACCTCCATAACTTCATACTCAGTTTGTACATTTTTACCATTGCATAAGATCGTATAATAGGAGTGACCTATGTAGTGATATGAGAACCGTATTATTGATGTTCTTGTTAGACTGAGGATAAATGACACATTCAATCCCTCTGATTACAAGTGTGATCATATTCAGTCATGCATTACAGTGGTCTGTGGGTTATGACTTGAATGTAAAACAAACTGGGCACTTTAAAGTATTAGGCTACAGGTTTGATACGTTTATCTTTGACATGAAATGATCATCAATGTGAAATGCTTAAGTTTGTTAACCGCATTTAAGGTAATCTAACTGCTAAACAACAGAAGGTAAAACACCCCAGAGTAGACTATATCAAATAAGGTTATAACTAAACCAACTAACCACAATCTCATTGCAGGAAAAGTAATTAAAAGATGACCCAAATGAACCTTGAACCAACACAGGTGAAGTTTCATCGTACTAAATGTGAGCAGAGAGGGTGCAAAGCAGATTGTCTACAACACTCAGGTATATAAATAGATGGAGTATCTAATGTACGTGTGAATATTAGTTGAGCTGGAGTGGGGAGTGCTAGTTTCCACTGGTGCGGTCACACAAGTCAGACATGTTAACGTGTGTGAGGGAGTGCAAGACAGTACATAATTGGAAGGCTTCAGAATACTATAGCAAATGTAAACATAGCCTAGCTCTGGCAGGAAATCCAGTCTACTTCGATTGAAACTCTTTTCAGATCTCAAATTCTGCACTTTAAAAGCCCTTGTGTCTTTGTGTATATCTAGACTAAAAAACATGCTATACTTGCTTTTGACTTTATAAAACTGTTTTAGTCAAGTGTATATGCGAGTAAATGGAGGTTTTGTGTGTCATTAACAAGTATGTATGTACAAAGTGTGCCAGCATTAAAAAAAAAAAAGTTTACTCATCCCTGACGCTAAGATCAGTGTGTACAATACACATAAGACATTGGAATTGGATTTTGGTCTGGGGGGGGCATCACTAAATGATTTGTGAATGAAATATCCAACTTATCAAAAACCACACATGAAACCTGAAAACAACTTTGTCTATATAAAATAAGTGTTCTAAAACGCAGTATTTACATTAACATTACAGGCTGTAAGCGATGTGCACAGTGTTGTCTCCACTGTAGTGCTTGTAATGCTGTGTCTGCAATGGACACAATTCAAAATGCTTAGAAGAATCTATCGCAATGCAGGAAAAGAACTAAAATATCAATTTTAAAACGTAACAGTCAACTTCATAGCCAGCCAAGTATAACTTTGTTTTTTTGTTTGTCAAAACATGTTCCAAGTATGTTCTCAGTGAAAGACACTGCGTTCAGCATCGGCTGTTTCAATCCTAACCTCTGATCTTGGAGGAATCCTGTACAAACAATGCAAAACAGAAGTTACCGTTGTCAAGATTTTCTTAATTTTAAAAATCCAGTATAAACAACTTCTATTTCAAGTTGTGTTTTCTATACAGTGTACAAAATGTGCAGTTTTTTAAAGAGTTAAATATTAATATTGACTTTGTTATTTACATCAAAACAAAACCCCCTACAAACCAACCGAAAGTCCCTCACCACTGCATTTAAACAAATATTTGCCCTCAAAAAAAAAAAAGATCTTAAACAAGTTAATCCCTCAAACAAACCAAGTAGTCAACCAGAACTCAGTGGTGGACTAAATCAAAACCGAAGAGTGCTATGTTGAGATGTCACCAGAGGACATCGATGATTCAACAACATAAAACTGAATTTAACATTAAAAAACCTTCGGGTTTTTTTGGCAGTTCATTTCAGATTTATAACCATGAGGACGTCTCAAACTAAACCAAAGTGAAGACTGTATGACAGACTGAATGTGACACTTATATTATAGTAGAAAGAAACCTTAGTTCTTTTTGCTAAACATAAAATGTGTGCAGAAACTCAGACCATGGAGTAGTTAAAGGTAGCTCCAATACCTAAATAATGTTTACATGATACGTATCTTGCATCAGTCTCTGTTGCATCACTATGATTGGTTTACGTGTGTAACATTTGTTTAGGTCATTTATTCATCTGTGATACATTATTCTTACCTACCAAGTAAGTTCTAGTAACATTTCAGTTCATTTTCTGACCTTGAATGATAAAAGAAAAAAGTTAAATAATCCCTCAAATACAGCAGACGTGTGCCGTGTAGCTGGGATCCTCGTGACCAGCAATAGAACAGTCTGAAATATTGGAGAAAACATTACTAATTTGTTTAAGGGTTGAAAGTCACTAAATATATGTGCAATTCCCTTTTTGCCATCTCTAAAAAAATGATTGAGTTTGATACTTTTGACTTATAAAGACCATATCGATCTCTTAACCAGACCCTTGAGTTGAAGGATACAAGAATTAACGCAACAGAGGACCCTGAGTGAATCATTGGCCTTATTTGATGACGGCCATATTTTATAGCATAAAACATTTGTAGCTTACAATTTCTTACTTTCAATTAGAAAAACAAAACCGCAATTCAAAAAAAAGGTCCAGTTCAAATGTACAGGCACAAATTGTCAGTAAACATACTTATTTACATCAAAAAAATAAAAAATAAAATGGAGGGAAACAACAAATAAATGCACCCCCCGTTTTAAATCTACATTGTGCCCAACGTTCTTCCACAAAGATGATATGTTTGCATCATAACACCTGGAGCTCATAATACTGAGTCTTCTTCACATGCGGGAACCCCGTTCCTGAAGAATCTGCAGCAACAAAAGAAAAACATATTGTGAAAATGTACAATTCTACAGTCTGCAGCATTTGAATAGCCTTAATAAACTAATTAGTTTTTCCCCCCCGGAAGCTCTAAAGCCAGGTACAGTGCAGTCTCTCTCCCAGTCAGAAGCAGTCGCTATACGTACTGGCTTAGACAGACTCTAAACAGGACGCAGAGAAAAATATGGGCACTAGAGCGAAAAAGAAAAGGTTGTGCAAGAAAACTATGCAGTATGTGGTTCTCTTAAAAAGCATGGAACAGTCATGTGGGATCAACCTTGGTGAAGCAAACACTTGACTCAAGCAAACCACAGCACAGCGGAGCAAAACTCATGATATGTAATGTTAAACTTGCATCACCGTGTTCAGCTTACATGGTCTTTCAAAGTAACATCCTCCCATCTAAACCCTAACCACTATGCACTAACAGGCTCATAAATAAGTTATTTTCCCTACCGTGAACTGAGGGACTATGAGTCAAGATGGTGATTCAGCAAACTCACCATTAACCTAAGGCCCTGAATGACAACAATTCTGAGGGTTTGATTTACACTAAAGCTAAAGAGAATAAGGCTCATTGCAGCAAATGCCTCAGGAACCATCCAAGTTTTGATCTAGCTTTGGCTTGTAGACTCACAAAGCTGCCTTTTAGTTTGCCCACAGCCACTTCAGTCTGGTCTTAATGCATTAGGTAGCTTCATTAGTGTAAAATGCATCAAGGAGGCTTGGCAAGAGAAAGGGACAGACTACGGAATTGTGACTGAGGGACTACGAGCAGTTGAGCGCTCACCAGTGAGTCATAAGTGCTCAACCCTAAACAGACTCTTTCATTTCATAATCCATATCTTCGTCCTCGCTCTGAGCAACATGCAGCATGCAAACAGCACAGAAGAAAAGACAGGCATGTTGAAAAAAAAGAACGGAAATGAATGGATGCTGCAAAGACGACCAACGAAAAGCTGTTACTGGGTCATGTTTGACAACTGCATTTATTGCCCTGTATGCAAAACTCAAATATGCAAAACAGAACACAAGAACACACACACACACACACACACACACACAATCCAAGGACACCTTTGCACCAAGCTCGTCTCACTTATCACAAATGGATGCAATTATTTATCTGCAAGTATTGCATGTTTACACACGACTAAGACTTTCAACTGCTTCTGTTGTAATGCACAGAAGTCAATGAACGGTTCATTGACTTGGTTTATGGCCCAGGAAGCAATGTTTTCTTCCTCTGCATTGGCTTAAAAGAAGCACCGATGGTGTTTACTCTTCCCCGTGAAAGAAAACGATGCATGAACGTAGGTGCGATTGCGTAGCTGGCTCCAAGGAGAGAGGGCCCCCCTGAAGACAAGCAAATGAGCTTAAATTCCTCAGGGCCTGCCTCCTGCTTCGCTCGCAAAGCCCTTGAGATAATGACAGGCCTTGCACCACTAATCTTCAGACCTTTGCCCCCTTAATGCTGCTAACCAGGGAATATACACAAATCTAATTCAGAGAGACACATCTTTTCATCCTCCTCCAAACAACTTAAAAATAAATCAGGCTACTTTAATTTAGAGAAAAGTCATTTATGACATTGCAGTCTTTTGCATCACTTTTGGTTATACAGGCCGTCTAGTTTTTAACTGAGGGACTGAACATTCACTGTTCTCCTTCATAGAGATTTCTCATCAATAAACTAGAGGTGCTCTCAGGCCCCTGGTGGCATGTTCATAAATGCAGTGCATTTAAAACATCCAGCACAGACCATCATTCACAGAGGTCTGCAAGAGATGGATTTTTAAACCAGCCTGTCTACACACACCCACCCACCCACACACTTACCTTAGCCTTCTCACTGGGCTCACTGTTGGTCCCATATGATTGATTGTGCAGTTCCTTGGAGACTACACACAGGAACTCGGCTTGGTCTTCGTTTCCGTAGTTGTAAGAGGAGCCTATGCTGACAAGCTAAGAGACACGAGAACAGAGCACAGAGGAAGAATTACCCTTAGACTGATGAGCAGAGGCAAGAAGTGGGTTACTCGTGGTGGGAAAACAGAAGCAGGCACAAGTTAAAATAAAAGACGCTCACGACCCAAACTTGGAGCAGAGGGAGTCTACCGCCTCCTGCAACTTACGCTTTTCAATAATTAAGCAAAGTCATTTCAAACAAGTTTGACTAATTAGGCACATCCCAAAAAAGTTCATAAAGGTTAATCACCTGCGTTTAATATTTAAAAACAGGATCATTAACTTGCATATTTGACCTTTATTGGATTAATTTAAAAACAAACATAAAATGTGGGACCAGACCAACGAGAAACACAGTTTAACCCATCGAGTCATTACGAGGAAACGTGTTAGATTCTACAAATAAATACAATTTAAAATGTCTGAAAACTAAAATCAGTACATTTGTAGAAATAAATATTCAAATTGTGTTTAGTCCCTGCATATTGACATAAAAGAGAGGTTAGCAGATAGCAAACAGAGTACTGGGTCGTCAAAGCAATAACAAAAAATAAAATCAGTGAGTTACAGGAATAAACTGATAAAAGAAAGGCCACAAAGACGTGAATGGAAAAAAAGATGAGCAGATACTGAGGGTCTCGATCACAGGAAGCAAACATGCTGGCTGAAAATCAATAAGAAACTGTACATTAGTCTTAATAAGACCAATCTGTGAGAACTACAGCAGATAAGGAGTCCACCACACAGCAGCGCTTCCGTTTCTACCGTCTACCACCATGACCCAGTCTAGGGTTTTCCTCAACAATATAACAACATCCCTTCCCTGCATTCTTCAACACTGCTTTTAGCTACTAAACTACTTTTAAACTAAACTACGTTTATGAACGATCGTGCAAACCTGGAAGAACGATAGAACAGTTGTAATACTTGTTCCGGAATGATCCTGGTTCTACTGCTGAAGTGTGTAGAGCGTAGGTTACATGTCTGTACTCAGGTGTGCATGTTCAGACACGCACCACCTCATCAAGGTGCTGCTGCCAGAGACTTGTTGTCAAGCACTCGCTCTTACACCAGAGCGAACAGCAAAAAACAACGACCAAATAATGTGAATTTAGCACAACAGTTACTACGCCCTGGGCCTTGGAGTATCAGCTACACCTTAGTAAGAATAGAAATAACAGGAGGGGGGAAAACAAGAAAAGAAGGACGACTGTGTTTGAGGAAACAGAATGACAGCAGCAGGCCTTTTAGCTCATCTCCCCAAAAGACTCCGCTGCTGCAGACCGAGTTTCAGAGTTTGCATAAGGAGTGTTTCTAGGAGATTAATGAAACTCACTCTGATGCGAGGAACAGCGATACCACCTAAAGACTCACTCCCAATAGTCAAACATGTGGTTTTGGATTAGAGGAATTATACTGGATGTTCTAGATCATCTGGGGCAGTAAAACATGTTTTTAAACTTCTCCAGCAACCAGCACTATTTTACAGCATAGCCCCTGAAACGGCTACAAGCAAAACACAGAAAGCTGTTGACAAGCTTACAAACTATGAAAGCTGTATAAATAAAAGAAAATCACGCACAAGAAAAAAAAAGAAAAGATGTTATGTTCTGTTCGTCTCAGTGGTGAGCAAGCAGTATAAATGAATACTGAAAAGAAATCAACTCAAAAAAATAATCAACAGCTGTGTGTGTACTTGGGACAAACAATGGCCAACGGGGTGTGTGACATGAGGACCATGCAGTGACCAGCCCGTGGACAGAAATTTGTGGGACACACCTCTCCGCTGTTGTTTGGCAAAGCAGACTCTTCTCCCTTCACCTCCCTTGACACAATCAGCAGAAACTCTGACTGGTGGGCCCGCCCGTAACCTATACTGACAAGCTGCAACAACCAATCAGAGCACAGAAGGGATGCCCGGATCATGTATGCGCACATTGAGAAAGATGTGATTTGCTGTTTGGCTTTTAAGCCTTTTGGAACATTTAGGTTTGGACTCTTCAGGGTCAATGTGAGCACAGCGCGGTGGGTGAAGCACATGAAAGGAAGACTGGCGACTTTACGGGACGAGATTTACCTGCTCAAACTTCCAGCCGTCCGACATGGTAGACACCATCTGCGTCAGCTCCTCCTCCTGGCACTGTAGCACCCGGTACACATGCTTCACCGGGATCTGAAAGAGAACGAACATCAGAGAAAAGCGAAGACAGAACCACAAGAATATTCTACTACCAAAGTAACTGAAGCTTCACAGAAATTATTTTACCTGTGATGTTTTGCAGTCGCGTTCCCTGATCTTGTCCTTGATGAGTTTTATTAATGATGTGATGTTGTAGAATTCGGCTTCTTCTAACACACCTTCAACAGTGAAAACAAATAATTCACCGTCTGAAACATTCTAACAAAGGTTCTAACATATACGGAGACAAAACAGCAATAATAAATGTGAAATATTACAAATGATTACTTTACTATAACCAGATAGATTCTGATTTGGTAAACATTTTTCATATTCATTCATAACCCCCCCGCACAGATATTACCTTCCTCTGCCAAGTCCCTGTTAAGCACCAGTTTGCCATGCCTCAAGTAGTTCAGCACTGGCCCAAAGTACGTGGGGTCTCTGTCTATGAGATAGGCACCTGTTTCATCCTGAAAAGCAGAAAGGACACAATGGCACTACAGAAACTGTCCAACAGAAAGGAAACAAGTCTATAAAACAACTTTTTATGAGTAGGTGAATTTAAAAAACAAAAAACTGCTTCAGCAAAGATAACTCGATGGCCGAAAAATTATGAGGTCGGCTACTCTTCTGATGTAATCTCTATAAGGCTTTAGGAGACGTGCACACGGAGCGGCACAAATGCAACAGCTTTGGGATATCACTTCACTATTCCCATGGGCCTTGGGTTTGATCCCAATTCCTTCACTACCACTGGGTATTCCCCTATTTCTGTAAGTACTGTGATTAGACCATCTTTAGGGAACAGACGGCTAAAGCAATTAGAGCAGAACAGAAAAGGATTCAGAACAGCAGGCTGAATCCACCAAGGGAAAGCACCTTTGCTTAAAACAATTAGAGTCTCAGCATCCGACACAAAACTGGCCTTGTACATAATATTAATATGGGTCTGTGTCTAACTAGAGCAGCCAACATCAGTTTACTGCACAAATGTTAACACAATGTGACATTTAGTGAATCAAGTGTGTGCGTGATGTATTAAAATACTCATCACAAAGGAAATGCCTTAAGCAAATTCAGCACTAATGCCCAAATTCTGCAGGATGTTTGACTTTGCATCAGTCGAGTTCCAGAACAAACCTTGGCAAATTAGCAGCAACGCAGCTCTGTATTGTTTGGGACATTAGTTACACCTACATTGTCAAAGACTTCTGAACCTTACTGACAAACGTACATTCAAAGTTGGCCCTGCTTCACATGTCCACAGACTCAAACCTCATTAATCTTTCCAATAATGAGGAAAAAAAGCCCCAGTGCATTTCTTTTGTAATGAATCTCCTAACGCTCCTGGCTGGATGACCTCCTTTCCAAGGAAAAAAAAAAATCCCACGGTTACCCAGGGGAGCGCTATTCTGGTCTCAGTGCCCTGTGTCACTTCTTTACTTTTGTGGAGACGCCCAAGTCTGAGCATAAGTACAGGTGGGTGTGTAAGGAGACAAGCTGCACTGACCACGTACAAAACAGTCCACCTGTTTAATTCTCACATATACTGTAGGTCAAGCGTCTACTTTACAGATGTCACAGTGGTAAAGAAACGCATCTACACATGAACTGCATTCGGTGCTTTCAGTTCAGGGTTGCTGGTATTGTGCATGTTGGCTCACTGTCACACGAGGACACTTAAATAACAGCATCACTGCTGATGTTACTGATAAGACCCATGCTGTGAAATACACTATTAAAAATAACCTACTGCACACAGCATGAAATACATTCGATTGGGTGAGTCTGTGTGTGTACTTTACACTATGTAAACTCTTCCTGAGTGGCTGTGTTTTCTGTGTGTTACTGGTCTCCACACGTATCTGTGGAGCACTTGAGGTGACAGTGACCCAGTTCAGAAAAAGATGAATATAGGGGCTCTAAGTTGGTCCTGTGTACACAAAGGGGACAATGTTTTTAATTAAAAACAAAAGACCGTCTCTGGGGGCCCAGGCAAGGGAGCACTAGGCAACAAGCAGAGAAGTGGGGGAAGGAAGGCGGCTGCTGTGAGGGACTGTGTAAAGAGAGAGAATGAGTTAAGCTGAAGAACCTGGAAGAAATATTAGACATTTAAAAACCTCAAGGTGCAGCCAGAGAAAGCTCAACCCACCTGTGCAATAGTGCAAAAGGCCAGTTTATCATGTAGGAACATAAAGGCAGTAAAGACTAAGGTCCATCAGTGACGGCAATAATCTACAGTCAGACAGTAAGGTGTCGTTTCTCACTTGAGGTTTTTAAATCAAATTTAAAATTGATACACCTACATGTGCAACAACAAATCCACCAACACGCGTCAACAGTGCCTGCAGACATAGGTTCGCTCAGTGTACGACAGACATGCTGCATGGCCTTTTGTGGTTTGATCTCGCAAAAATATTCAAACTAAAGCTTTCCACCCACAGAGTGAAATGGGCTCAACAACGAGCGCATTCAAACTAAACACAACATGGTTGTAAAGAAAAGTCATTTAGAATTGTGGGTCTCACAACAGCATTCATCAACTTCATCGTTTCTTTCTCGCACACAATACATATCCTCCCACAGGAAATACCACAATGACCCACCCTGCACGCGCCTGATGTCCAGTAAGGCTTTCTGCAGTCAGGCCTCACTTCAATTAACCATATGACAACATTCAGTAAAACCATGCACATCCAAATACAGAAGCATGGAGCCATTCACCAGTTGTCACATTGCATTATTTATAATAGTGTATAAATATAATTATGAAAATGCAGCATCAACAAGCACAAATTATCATATGAAGGTATTCCAATAGGCTCCTTATAAAAAAATATCAAACTTTGCGTGGTCTTCACTGCAATAAAGCTGATTACCAGTTCTGTGCACAACACTGCTTAAAGATCTTGCAGTGGATCTTCAGAGTCATGTGACTGTAGCTACTTAGTCAAGTGGAAGCCTGATCCTTGTAGAGTAGGAGTCAGGAGTCCCTCTGGAGTACATGCAGTAATGGCATAGTCAAAGAGGGCTTCATCCTTTAAATAATACAAACACCACATCAAAGCTTTATTTCATAAGAATTTCTGAATATGCAACACTATCATTTGAATGACTGTCAGGTCCGTTCACCAACAATAAAAACACTTTCCACAATTATCAGCTTGGCAAAGCAGCACAACTATACATTTTCCTGAGCAATTTATAATAGAGGGGAGTATCAGGCATTAAATGAACAGCTTTCCTTTTAGAGGTCCACTAAAACATTTACTGTCAAGATCGAGAGGCAGTTAAGTAGCTTCACAGCAAAGCTGGCAAGCCAGGAAATCACTGCATCCTGACGACAGGAGGAGAAGTGGGAATCGCATTGGAATAAGAAGCTAGAGAAGCAAGATCTGCCATATCAACGGCGAGATTGAGCTGTCGAATTCATTCTGGCAACATTTCTGTTTTGAAACAGTGTCGAGTTGCTTTAGAATGACAAAGATCATAAGATCAGCCTTGAGTCACACCTCAATTGGCACTAGGAGTATGTGGTTAATCCAGGAATATAGAGCAGCAGGACACAATTTCACTGTTAAATATTTACATTGCCTCCCACAGTGTGCTCAGGCATGACATACAACCTGAATCCAGCGCTAAATCCAGCCACATTTCTCACAGGCTGCAGAGAGACCTTGATCAGGCAGCAAATGGATATGAATATAAAAAGAATAAAATGTTGAAAGAATCCTTTGTGATGGGGTGCTTGAAAAATTGATGCAGCTCTCAAAGCTAGAAAGCTGGGTCTCTACTTGAGTGGCTGAGAGCCGAGTAGTTTGAGAATTGTGAGTAATAGAACCTTATCTAGGCAGAAAATGCCAAAAAAAGATAGATTGGTGTACATATTTCATCTTACAGATAAAACAGAGAAGGTGTCACTGAAACCTAAAATAGCAAACTTAATAATGAATGAATGAAAGGATGACATCCAGGTATGAACAACTTAACTTACAAAGAGACTTAAAAAGTACTACTAAAAACTAATAAAACACTGTTCCATTATGGCTGTGCATATGACAGCACTTTCTGCCTGTTCTACCCCAATGTGCAAAACAGGCTCCAGTCAACAACATGAATAATGCAGCTCTCCTCAAGAGTCCTGCTGAAGCACGTCAGCCTGCGTGACTGAGAACTGAACCACACATTTCCTTCGCCGAGAAACACAATATCGCATACGTCTTAAAACAGAGCTTTTCACTGATCCGTCATTCTGCAGGGCTTCGATATCGACATAAAGGGCTGTGTTATGCAAAGAGGAAAAACTGCCTATTTGGCTCAGTTGCAAAAAAAAAAAAAAAGATGAAATCATGTCAGCACATACACAGTGGCGAGTGAAATAATATCTAATAATAACCTGCCTTTTACTGGGAGCTATCGTGATACAGACCGCCTGCAGGGGAGCGGTACATTAAAGGCTTGAGAGTCTAATACATACTTAAGACAAAGGATTGAGATGGACTGATCCTTGCTCATGGGAGGATAAACTGGCAAAAAAGCAAGCTGATTATTCAGAGATTAAAATATTTACATGAAAATAGGCAACGAGTTATAGTGTCATCATAGCACACAGAGGGACTAGAGGTGGTTGCTTTATATACGAGTTGATGTAAATAATTAGGGCAGAATATGAACAATGAAATGAAAATCTGAGCATGTTACGCAGGCGGGCGATATAAGAGTGTTACGCCGGACACAACTGGGGGGCATTAAAGCATCTGTGCAGGACTTTATGGGGACAGATGGACAATCGGAGAGAACCATGGTTCTGGAGAACTGAAGCCATTGATGGAAACGCATGACCTCATCCCCAGCTCTCAGTTGTCAGCAGCACCTAACTCCACTTGGCAATGACTTGTGCGCTCATTAGGAGGAGCCTCATACCAACACAGACCGATTACTGCAGATCAAACTCAGCCGAGTAACGACAAGAGATCAGCAGACGACACAATGAAGAGTCTGCGGGTTGGGATATTAGGCTACAGGAAAACGTAGAGCTGCTGTCATGTACTTGTTTTACATAGTAAAATGTTAGAACCGTCTCATTCGGGGTATCTATCAGCACTGCGTTACACAGTCTACACTAATAATCAAAGATTTAAGCCCAACTACGGCTTTTGTTACTACATTGCCACCTCATGTGTCCAACGCGGCGCATCGGCCTCGGATGGGGAAAGTTTAACTATAGCGCAGGCTGCACAAGTTCAGCATAAAAACTAATGAAACGCGCTCATTTCTCGGCAAGTTTTTTTTTTAGACCACACACTTAAATAAGCGCAAGAGTTGACATTTGGTGTTATTCAGATACACTTCAACGAGGGAAACACGCCAGCTAGCAGCGAGAGCGTATGTCATGCAGTGACTGTCGGAATCTAGCTAGCGCAGAGCGCTAACGCTAGCTAGCCGCAAAAATCAAGTAGCTAATGCTATAAATATGGATTTTGCCAAAAGGCGGGAGTCAGACTAATTGGCCCGATAACCGTAACCATCTGTCATCACAGCGAGCAATTGCAAGTTGCTTTAAAATTAATTTAATCAAGCAGCTACGGTTCTGACTACAGCGCTAACTAGCTCGACTAGCTAAGCAGTTACCTTATCGGAGTCGAGCTCGGGGTCAGCCTGGCTCAGTCTGTACAGAAATGATTTCGGATCTCGACACAGCGTCTGTCTCGTTGTTAAAAAATACGTGCCCCCGACGTTAAGTCGGATCCACTTCGCTGCCCCGACCCCGGCTGAAACGCTTCTCTCCGCCGAATAATGGCCCAAACATCTCCGGTGAACGGAGCCGCTCGTCTCGGAGATATTCTCTGCCATCCCTCTCCCTTGTCTCCTCCGCCCTCGCCTCTGCTCTGTCTGTGCGGCTGACAGGAAATATCTACGCTGCTGCCGCTAACTTGGGCTCCACGCTTCACGCAAAGCGGGGCTGCCAGCTCCTCAGCCACTCCCACTGACCCACTCCACAGCATCAGATTACCCCAGAGAAAGTGTTGTAGCTTCAGGAAGGACCCACGATGGTTATACTGATTGGGAAGGACACAACGAAAATAAAGCAGTATAACCAGGTGCTATTATTTGTGTTTATTATTTCATGAAATGGCCTAGAGGAGAGATCACGAAGTTCATCCCCAGTGGATGGGCATCGGTGTGTATGCAATGATTTTTAAAGACACTCAGACACTTATGATGGACCCGAACTTTATTTACATGCTGCAGTATGTGAGGCGCCATGACCACCGAATGCTGCCGTTTTCACTGTCATGACCGTGGCTGTTAACAGAAGACAGGACACATGGCTTTATTGTATGCCTAAATCCCTACATGCTTTAATTACTGGACTACCAAGCATTAAGTGGAAAATTCATCATTCAACATCTACTGACCTAGCGCACAATAATCAGAGAGAGAATGAACAGATTCATTAAATTATCAGAATATGATTAAATCACTGAGCAAATAGAAAATGTATGATATAGTAAGAAAAAAGCTGTAAAATATTATAGTTTACAATAATTATTCACATTCAAAGGCTTTACATCTCAATACATACACAACATGGCCCCTGAACATGACTTCAATCCAAATATGATTCATATATTAGAATTTAAATAACACAGAATGAACTAGAGGCTAAACAATAGCCATCAAATAACCTTGTACAAGAATAAAAATACAAAAACTGTATCCTAATATCATTGCATTACTTGCTTCAGATTTTAATAATACATCATCTGTACATCACAGTTCTAGTCAGTTACAAGCCAGGTAGAGTTTCCATACACAATGTAACCGACTGCCATCGACTTGATTCAGACATTTTTTTCTAACTAGAGGAAAACACTTCTTTAGTGCTTTCTTAACTTTATAGACAGATACAGCAATTTCATCATCGGTTATTTGGATCAAATAGACATCCTTTAACTGACATCCAACCACATTGAGCCCCGGGCCCCAGGGCCAGAGGGTGCTATTCACTCCAGTCACACTGCACACACAGACTCAGCTGAAGGAAGAGGACCTTTGGGTAGGACCTTAAGGTAATGTGTCAAAAATTAAAAGCATTATGATCATACATATTGCTAAAACAAGAGCACAAGTTGACTCAATCGCTTTAATTTCTATTGGGCCAAACGTCAAAAGGAAAACAAAAGAAGATGCACGAAGGAGCCCAGTGAGGCAGTGCTGCCATTTTGTTCAGGGACAACAGCTTTACTGTGATTGCTTTTGAAAATGATAGTATATGTATGTATGTATGTCTGTTGATGATAGTTTTCTGTTCAGCATGGGGTGGTCAGCACAAAAACTGTTTTCAATAGAACGTACTGAAGATGAGCAGACTATCCCAGCAAAAATAAAACTGAATTCACACCACAAAGAAATAGCCAGTGAATGGTACAGAACAGCCGAATCATCCAATATTTGCCAATGAAGTCAACAATACCCACCTTTAAGCTTGAACAAACTATATTTCCAGTGCCCTAGGAAAGAGAAGCAGACAAGGCTGAGCTACAAAACTGGCCATGCAGGAAAGTTATGAGTAGGAAGTACAAGCTAGTGGCATGTTTATCCTTCCTGTCAGCGATACCTCCTCAGTAACAGCTATGGAAGGCTCACACTTATACAGAGACGGATTCAGAACCATCTCTTATTGCAGAGCAGCACTCTGCTTGTTACATAAAGACCTTAATTGGACTGCAACAACTAAGTATCAAGAGACTGAAAAACAAGTTAAATACAGTGGGAAGATTTGGGCTCTGACAAAAAAGAAATATACAGGATTTGAGTTTGGTTAACGCTCAAGACTAAGTCAGCTTACAGTATCTGTTACAGCTATGGTGTAAATGCATTAGAAACGGGACCTGACTATAGCTTGCATGTACAATGTAGGATTAGGATATGGTTTAACTAAGATATCAGGATAGGCTGTCATTCACAAAAGCTAGATTTTGTGTTATGGTATCACAGTAGCAGGAAACCAGTCCTTGCATTTGAGATAGTCCTAGCAGTACCCAAGTTTGCGTCACTCTACAGGCCAAGCTTGCCCTTCTTATCCCCCTGCTGAATGTACAAAAAGCAAATGTGCATGGTGGCAGTCTTATCATCCATACATGGAAAAATGCGATAGAAGCCTCACAGAGAGCACAAAGAACAAGCAAAGCAACCCTGAATCCAAAGTTGTATTTTTCCCATGGTTCTACTCAGGAAAACAAACAAAGTCTAGATGCCAGCGTCTCTAAGAGTTTGTTTACATTGCGGTGATGAAGGGCACTAAAAAGGGTGTTACTCTGCTCAGTGATTGGCCTCAGAGCTAAAAAGGTGTGGCCAGAGGAGAAAATGTGCTCCTATAGGCCAGGGTTTTGGTGCCTTTGATAGATCTTTCTCCACACTTCCTGGATCTTCTTGCACCATCTGTCAGCATTTCCGCTGGGGTCCATCAAATAGTATGTTCGGTTAGGCTGCCAACATCACAGCAAAAGAAAAAGATATTCAGTAACGTGGAGAGAATATTATGAGATATTCTAAAAAGTGGGCAAGTATCAACATGCTGGAAAATATTTTAGACAGACAAACACAAATAGTTATGCACCGTGTGAACAAAGAAGGTTTTGAAGTTCTTGGCCTCGGGGCGTAGCTCAAGGGACCATGGAATCTCCCCTTTCAGAACCTTGTTGACAGGATCCACGTAGTACAGGTGTGGTCCTTCAGTAAGAAGCAGCTGTCTCCGTCGAGCAAACAGACCCTGCAATGGAATGCCACACATCTTGACATGCAAGCTTACCAACAGAGGGTGCTATTACACAAATGACTTTCCAAACCACTGTTAGGTTGCTAACAAATGGGAAGTAAAGGAGCATCTAAGTAATGCCATGATGAGCAAACCTTTGAGGAAAAACACAGCTACAGGATGTAGTCCAGTGGTCAGACAACTACAGAACTGTTGGATTTTTACATATACACACACACAATAATACCATGAGTTTGAATTGTATACACACCTTTCGTTTATCCACTGGACCCATTTTTAAGATCAGGTTATTTTCCACAAACTGGTGCCTGTGTAAATAGGAAATAAAAGTTCAGTGTCACTTCCCCCATCTCAATTAAATCAAGGTTTTGTAGTTTACACTTGTTTCTTGTTAGTACAGAACCTGAATACTAGCACACTCACAACACGCACCCACGAGGGCCACGATTCTAAGGCCAACACATATAGCAAAGATTTTACCAGGGGTTTCCAGTAGTCTGTTTGTTCAGCAATAGCTGCTTCTCCTCTTCAGTGAACTGCAGGTCCAACTCAAAGGAGTTGTTATCCAAATCATGGATGTACTGTTCAATGTTGCTGCTGGACCTCTGCGGGGGTGTAGAGTCATGTGGTGACAGAGAGTGTGATGAGCTGGACTGGGCCACCTGCATGTTACTGAACTGGCTCAGGAGGTCATCGTACTGTTACAAAAGAGATTAGTGTATTAGTATTACATGTGAGCCTGCTGGACAAAAGTCATTGTCGGAGTCAGAAACTACGGTACATTTCCATAACAGTCCTCATCATCCTCAGACATGGCTGGGAGGTAAGGGGTGAGCTTGGGCGGTGTCTGTAGGTGTAGGTCACTCCAGGAGATGGTGTTGAAGAAAGGATGTTGCTTCAAAGGGTCATACCCTCCCATTTCCTCACACCCAATTCTTTTGGAAGGATCCAGTGACTGCAAAGAAAACATAAAACAGGTATGTTTTCATACAGCTAAAGACTAGCATTATAAATACTCAATACAAGCACACATCGCCACAAGATGCAGATTTATTTTCATCAAGTAAATGATGGCCTACCAAAAGCTGTCTGACAAGATCCTTGGCTTTGGGGAAGAATTTCTCTGGGAACTCATACTCCTGTTTTATAATCTTCTGGAATATTAGGTACTCATTTCTAGATAACGTGAAGCACAATAGAAAAGAGTTAAAATTATGAAATAGGTGAAGCACGTTATCAAGTAATATTAGAGGAAATAAATAGCAATCCAATGTGATCAGAAAATACTCGCACTAATTAATAAAAATAAACTGTTTTTCTGTTCTTACCCAGCTCTGAATGGTGGTAAACCAGCCACCAGCTGATAGATAATACATCCCAAGGCCCAGAGGTCAGAGCTAAAAACAAGAAATAAATGTATGTGTTTCTTATGTGACACGAGTATCTGATGAAATGAACAATGGTTAGTCAATTAAGGAGATGCATGATAGCCAAACCTTCTTACCTCTTGCAGGCTGACTTTTCTGTTAGCAACTCTGGAGACACATACTGCGCTGTTCCAACAAAGGAGTTTGCTCTCGCTGCCAAACAAAGCAAATAATGAGTAAAACAAACACAAATAACCACACAGCTAGTTATATGCTCTGTGCACAAAGGTTCTACTAAAAGTTAGATATGTAGTTTTACCTTGTTTACTGTCTGACGATAACTGTTTGGCTGTCCCAAAATCTGTTATCTGAATGTGCATCTCTTCACTCAAGAGAATATTCTCTGGTTTCAGGTCTCTGAAATAAAACAACAGGTTTTTACTATCCATAAATCTATATACATAGATACAGACATGTTATAGAGAGGAGAAAAACGCCATTATAAAAACAATGTCTTACCTGTGTATTATCCCCTTATTGTGTAAGTATTCTAGGGCACAAACTATTTCAGCGGAGTAAAATCTAGTACAGGTCTCATCAAATGAACCGATTTTGCGAATGTATTTCAAGAGCTCTCCATTCTTAGCGTAGCTGAGACCAAAATCTAAAAAGAACTAGTTAAGGATCAGTGTCATTCCTTCAAATGTTTTAACAACCAATTAGATTTGTTTAAAAGCAAAAAAGCAACTAAACCAACTTAGACTGTTAATACACAACACACTTTCAGACTGATCTTAAAAGGATACACAACTTCTCATCATCTTGAAATGTGAAGTAGAGCTTGACAAAAAACGGGTGATCTAGATTTGACATCAAATCCCTTTCTCTTTTCACGTACTGGGCTTTGTTCTCCTTCATAATATGTCGCTTCTCTAAAATCTTAACTAAAGAAAAGAAAAGACAAATGTCAGAAAACAGTAATACATGCATACATGCCCAAAGTATGATTCACTGCACCCCACAAAAAGCATTTGCTTACTTACTTGCATATTCTTTGCCCGTTACCTGCTCTCTTGCTAGTACAACCTTTGAATAAAAACACAACATTGCTTGTTACTTTCTTTTTAAACAGGAAAACTAGTTCATCTTAAGACCTGCTTCATCAATTCACCTCAAATGAACCGAGGATGAGTCATCTAAGTACATTAATCAAAGGAATGCTAGCATGTGGCAACATCTACCCCAGTATAATTTAGAACCTAAATGGAATGCAAGTTACATACTGTTGAAAAGGAGCCTTCTCCCAGTATTTTGCCAAACTTGAAGTCCTCTGGCTTCTTCTTGCGTGGCTGAGGTGCCTGGGCAGTTGGCTGTGTGCGGAGGTCTGAAACATGGCTGCTGACAGAGGCCTCTGAGGCTGAGCCCTCCATGCTAGGGCAGTGGCTACTGCTTGCGCCTGGGATAGCAAGTGGCGAGCAGGAGTCAGGGTGGTTTCTTACCATTGATGGATGCGAGCATGAACAGATGACGAGGTTGGGCTTAATGGGCACAACATCATACTGTAACAAAGGGGGAAACGCAGAATAAATGTAGTCAGAACGAAACTGTGACTGATCTGATATAAAAACAAAAAGAAACCATGCATGGTTTAAATATTGCATTTACACTTCTTCAGTGGGGGACTATGCATCTTACAAACTAAAAGAGCACATGTTTAATTCACTTCAAAATCTACAAGGAAATGTGAATCCTTTCGTACCTATATTGGAAGGCTGAGGGGGAAAATGAGAATCTAATCATAAGGACATTACCGAAGCCTGCTTCAAAGACCGAAGGTGGCAAGTATTACAAGTAAAATGTGTTGCATACACAATTGTGCAACACAATGTGTGATGGACGTATAAGGCAGCAAACAAGCAACTACCTATCTATTACAGGAAAACTGTGTCACAGTAAGTCAGACAGTTAAAACTCTAAAAACAGTTATAACAACTATGTCAAAGTTACTGTTTTCATGTGACAGCTGTAATTCCTACCACGACTGCGCCCAACCCGCCTAAGCTGTAGGTAAATAGTGAATTTGACAGTATTGGTAACGCACAAACACAAGGAGAAACTCAGCAAATGACTGCTGAGCACTCAAACGCAACACAGCGTTACAGTGACAGCCTGGTGCTTTCCAACGCACCGTTTGTTGCTTGAGACCTCAGTTATTTTTAACTCACTGAACTACATTCTACTGTGTAGTCGGCGCTAATGTTGCTCTGCTTACAACACCGTTAAGGTTAGTTAGTTAGTTAGTAGTCTTGGCCTAGCTTCTTCTCATTCAAAACCAAGGTGTGGCCATTTAGCTGCGCTATCCGGAGCTGACTGTATGGTGGTCAGCTGGCCTTATAACTACCTGCTGGCCCTTTACTCTTCGGTCAACCGTGTAATGGTTGACAGAGGACGTCAGCTATCGTTTGTGAGAACCTAACCATGAGTCTGAAGTGACAACAGGCCTGAGCGAACTTTCTTTGCTAACGAACGCCTGCTAGCACGCTAACGTGAGTTAGCTAGCTTTGGTGCCTTGTCAAATAATGCCGGCCGTCGGTGACAGCGAGTTATAAACTTAATGCTAACAGGCAGCCAATTAGCTAACGTTAGCAGGCTAGGTAGCATGTAAGTAACTTCAAAACCATATGCAGTTTCCAAGAGACGCCACTTAATCACGTCCAGTGTCAGTACACTGAGGTTAATGTTGGAGTTTTGAAATTAACGGGTTGACAATCGAAGTGAACAACATTAACCCAAGGAAGCATCTTCTAAACCAAACGTGTAACGCATTGACGCTCAGGTTAGCATGTTAGCGAGCAAGTAGCAGCATCGTTTAAAAGCGCGAACCTGCTTAGCTAACATAAGTCAAGAGCTACTAACCTCGGCAAAGTGATGATACATCGTATTAAACGAATAGCACTCGACACTGGTGCGGGATCTCTCTTAAACCATATAAATGTGAATGAAACCAGGCGACGGACAGCTCGGATCAACGAAACCAACATTAGGTGTTGTGTTAGCATACGGTAGCGAGCTAACGTCCCTAGCTAGTGAGTCGTAACGTTGAGCGATGTTTGCGGCTAGCACCGCTCTTCAAATGAAGGCCCGACGTAACTATTTGTTGTCAAATAGCCGCCAGACTGTACGATCTGGGCACCGGCTTCGAATTGCTATTCACCTTAAAGTAACAAAACTCACCAGCTGACTTGTAGCTTTTGCCATGGGAGTTTTCCACGAGTATTTATTTGGAATAAAATAATTAGAGAAGCTCCAGTAATGGCTGCCTCTGCGCCTTCATTTTCGAGCTGTGACGTCGTTCCACAACAATGTTACCGCAGGACAGCAGAGAGTCCCGCTGTGTCCGCCCCCTCGCCACATTTACAACCCACTGAACTCCGTCGGACCGATTGCGCGGCGTTAGACGGTTTTTAAGCACAACAGTCGACTTGACCTATAAAGTCTCTACACAAGTGTTTTAACTCGTGAAAACGAGATCACGGCGACGTTGATCTACGGGTCCATCGTGTCATTTTGCTTCACTTTAGTGTAGAAACAACCTGAAACCACACCACCCACAAGTCTCATCATCTCAGGTTTTAGACGACCGGTTCCCAACTCACTATCCCAGCATGCACCTTAAATCCACTGGAGTTTGCAAACATTCGTTTATTTAGTCCATGATGACAGATGATAAAGCACTTTAGTAAAAGTATAATATTGTTGGATACAAAATTTGCACGCCCAACACAGTTTCCTGTCTAAGTTGGCATAATGAATACTTAAAACAACTTTTAGGTATTTAAAATAATTACTTTTAAATAAATTCAGTCTTCATCAGGATGTTGTGACACTGTTGTTGAGTCTTTGTTGCTTTTTGCTTCATCTTCTGCTTCATCTTCATCCTCACCTGAGGAGTCCGACTCCTCACTAGAATCCTCATCATCTTCCGGTGTACTAAGTATGCAAACAGCAATTTGATTTAATTAACAATTACACCCATGAAAAACTAAGAATGTATGTGTGTTTTTGAAGAATAATTTATATATTTACAATAAAGCTTCAATATTATCTGAGGGGAAAGTTTATTATCTAAGCAACATTAGGTTATAGGTTTCAGGATTTTAGCTGATTGCAATTAATATGACTTCATCAGCACTAATATTAAATTTACCAATATGGTTTATCACTGTCATAACACATACATTGAATTTTTAACAATGCTTACCATGGACGTCTGTTGAGATTCCGACATTCTACTCCTGAGTTAACATCAAATGGGTCTGTTAAAAAAGACAGCAGCAATTAGAATTCTTCTAAAAACTAAATTCATAAATTGATAAATGGATAAATATATATATAAAAACATCACTGGTCAAAATAAATTAAGGGGACACAGAGGAAAAAAGCAAGGCAATACAAAAAAATGACTTTTTTTTATGTGGGGCCAATCACGCTGTTAGTACAGTTACTCCGAGATGGCACATCCATATATGCAGTCACAAGGTTTGCTGTGTTGTGGTGTAAAGATGTGTAGAAGAAAATAGATGCAACCTAAATATCGACTGATCTATTACCAAACTCCTCCTCCTCTGGTTTAGATGAGAGAAAGTCCTTTTCTACAGAGAGCAGCTCATTCTCTGACTGGCACGCAGCATATCGATCCAACAGAACTTTATTGAGCTCCAAAAACACTGTACCCCACTTGAATTTCTTCAACAGAAGCACAGCCAGTTCCTCAAAACCTGAAAAATCAGCAGCAGCTGAGGTTACACAGAGTTAACCAGTATTTTAAAAAAGCAGAATGACAAAGTAAAATTAAGCACTTACCTACAATGCAGAATGTAGCAGCAAAAGCCTCAACACACGATAACTTGCAAGGTTTACCATAGTTGACAGGGTTTGCAGCTACAAGGTATGGTAATAACCTGGGGTGCGTTCCGACCATCTTATTAAAAGGAGTTTCCTCCAGTTTGGCCCAGGAACAATCGATCACTGCTAATCCATTCTGAGCTACAATCTCCCTGTGTATGAAAGTTTCTGTTAACCACAAGTTACGTCCAACAATATCCATTGAATCAGAGAAAACTAACTTGGTTTTCTCTGATTTCTTTATGAAAGATTCTTTGTAAGCACACCTTGGATGACTTAACGCACCTGTCTGCTGGTGTCACATACTTTGTCCCCATTGGGCTCAGTATGAGTCCATTAAATCTTTGATTGAGGCGAAGGTTGCGTACAAAGCCTTTGCGTACTAGTTTTCTCCCAGTACACCGCTTAGGATCACAGTGGCCCAACTCCCACATGGCAAGTGGACATGGAAATTTAACCTGTGGGGCCTCTGCCCCTTCCTCAAGGTGAAGACTTGCTGGGGGGAAACCACCGTGACAAAGAAACAAGGACGACAAAACGTATATCAGTGTATTACAGCTTGGTACAACGAGGGAAGAGCTTTAAGTAAAATATAGTTTTTGTGGCAAGTAAACTATATGGTACAAAACAGAGCTTACCTTCAAAAGCAGTATGCATTTCCTCAGTTAAGGCCTCTAAAGATTTCCCTTTCATTTTATGCCGTTTATCTTTGCCTTTGTTGTCCGAGCGCACGAATTTGCCCTGTTTCTTTCGTCCCATGTTGGACCCGGTAGATAACTAGTGACCTGCTGTCAGATTGCGGCGAGCATCACATCTAACAAACATTAGCCGAGTAGCTACACCGCTGGCCTGACACTCGCACGTGAAACAGTAGCTTTTCCTATGTTATTAACACGCAAACTATTCACTATGACTCCAAACGCGTTTCACGATAAAGCTGGACTCCAGTTGGTGTCGTTTTTTCACAACTGCTATGAAAACGTTTAAAAACAGTTTAGTTAAAACCAATTTGAATCTTGGAGAGCACGTCACACCTCGAGTAGAAACCGCGCATGCCCACGTCTGATTTAGATCACATGACGTGTCACGTGACGTTCAGTTACAAAAACAAGAAGTGTCGCTAGCAATAAGACGCGGATGTCACAACTTATACTTAAAATTAGTCATGTACTGCGTCTTTAATGGAACATTGCATTTAATAAGGTTGCTAGTCGTCTTGTGTATGTTCAGTAAGTATTTGTGTGTTTCATTAAAGTTATTTTGTTTCATAAATGTAATTCAATTCATTTGTGCACCTCGTTTAGTTAAATCGGTTTCTTTTCACAGTAAACTATGGATCATGCGGTAAAATGAAGATAGTCGAGGAACCGAACACATTTGGGTATGTTAACACACAATAAATGTGACCGTTTGTTGGCACTTGGTCTTTCCTGACCTTCTGTTTCCATTTAGGTTGAACAATCCCTTTTTGGCCCAGGGAAGCAGACTTCAACCTAAAGTGACCCCGTCCCCAGTGTCTGGTAAAATTAAAGTCTATGTTTTATTCGGTGTACCTAAAACAAGCGTTAATCAGTAGATGATGACGGAACCTGTCAGGAGGTTTTCTGTTGATCTGAACACAACATTTACTTAACATGTCAGCACTAATGTTTCCCTTAAGGCCCTGCACATCTTCATCGACTGGCTGGGAAGTGTTTTAGTCTCATAGAGTCAACGTGAGTATGTTACGCGTCACTTCCTCTAAAATTACCCAATGTGGACACTGATATTGGGAAAGTCTACAAACTAAATATGTTCTGGGCATTTTGCAGATATAAATATGAATTCTGTCCATTTCACAACATCACCCAGCATGAGCAGTCATTCAGGTGGAATGCCTACAGTGGCATACTGGGGTAAGTTGCTTTTGCATTGTTATTCATAGTGTTTTGTTGCACATGCTGACAGTCTGTGGGTTCCTGTGATCCCTGCAGGATCTGGCAAGAGTGGGAAATAGCGAACAACACATTCACAGGTATGTGGATGAAAGAAGGGGATAGCTGTGGAACCAAAAACAGAGAAACCAAGGTTAGTGTGCAGTGTTTTTTTTTTCTTTTCAATTAATGTGCATATCAAATTCATTAAATGTGTAAAAAGTGAGTGGAGCATAAGTAAATAATGTGTAAACCCAATATTTGATTTTAAATTTTCCCCTTAAGTTCATGTCATATTAGTGGTTCATCAGACGGACAAATTTCCAATCAACAGAGAAAGTGCAAATCATTGTGCTGATTAAATTGTGATATAAACTAGTTATTTAAAAAAATTTGTTTACATTTTGCAGGTGATTCTTATCTGCAGTAATAGCAGCAAGCTTGTTCAAGTCTCAGAGCCCAGTACTTGTTTGTACTCTTTAACCTTTGAGACCCCACTTGTTTGCCATCCTCATTCGCTTTTAGGTAAGACAGAAATGTTACAGTGTGAGTCAACACAAAATGTCAGTTTCGTTACTTCTTATATATATTTTTTTGCTTTGTTTAAGTGTACCCAGCCCTGACGGAGAAACTCCAAAGGGAATGGGATGAAGCTGAACAGGCTCGATATGAGGGTATTATTACTGATCAAGTAAGTTTTTGGCTGACAGAACATAATTGACTTCATCCTTGTTACTGTGAGCTTCTACCACATTCAGTATGACGAAATACCCAGACCCAATTAAACACAATGACAGTGGTAATTGTTCTTTAGCATTGGATATTATTCAGCTATTTACAAAGGGTTGTCCATTAATTACAGGTGTATGTTTGTTACAGGGTTATAATAACCTCCTGAGAGATGTATTTGAAGATGCAGGTTTCCTGAAAAGCCAAAGAGTGAAAGTCAACATGCCAGAGGTTGCAGCGGATTCAGAAAAACCCAACTCTTTACAGAAATGTGCAGAGGCATGTATATTCATTTGTAAATCTACACACATAATACAAATGGACTATAAGAATACACTAGGCTAGACTGTTATAATACTGCTTAAATGTGACAGGTTAAGATATATATTTTTGCTGTGGTACAGGATTTTCAAAAACAGAGAGAAGAGATTGAGAGACTGCGTGCACTCCTCACTCAACACAACATTCCATTTGATTCAAGTAAGTAAACCCAGCTTACATCACTCATTTATGTTGTACAGCGTTCAGCTGCAGAAACACAATAGTTTGTGTACTGTTCTTTGCTCAATGTCATAGGTGAAACAAATGGCACAGAAAGTGCAACGGTTAAGGATCAACACCAACGAGGAGATAATGGCCTCATCAGCATGCTGTGAAAATCACCTGGAGAAAGTCGCAATTTAATCTTCATCTTGTCATGTTTACATTGTGTAAAACTTTAAATAAATAACTGTATGTACATGTGAAACCAGAAGTAACCCCTAACAGATATATGGTGCTATTGATGTGTGATTTCATACAGTGACAAGCAGGTGTCATGAATACTTTATGAATCCAGGAAGTGAAGTCAGGTCAATATAATATTAGGTTCGTCTAGAGAATGAGTTTCCTTCCTGTGAGAAGGCTCTGATGTGGCTCCGTAGTGCAAGACATTCTGCTTCAGCTCTCTCCCAGTGTTTCATGGCTTAGAGTTGATGTGCATTATTGGCACTGCAGTAGTTGATTATTTGAGTAGTATTTAAAATTTTCAAAGTTTTATACATTGTATTTATAAAAATAAGCATAAAACGAATAACTATTTACAATATACCCAATGTTTGGATTCATTTTCTCTACTCTAAACTATTTCAGCAAACGTTTATTGTGAATGTGAGTGGATGACAGTTATGAATGACTCTGCCTTTATTCGCATGTCAGGGCATATATATTTGCTGTTAGGGCAAATAAACATTACTCATGCTTAACTGAAACCATCTCTAAGCTTTCTGTTTTGTTTGTGAAGATTTTAATCTCTTGCCATCTGCCCATACTGGTAAAACTGGAAACTTTGTTCTAGATTGAAAAACATTCTAATAAACAAATTTAAACTACATTGTTTTGGTAAATAATCAAAGTAACTTAGACATGAATAAAAATGTGATACATGTGATTTAATCCAAAGTCTTTTAAAACAAATACAAAATATCCTACAGGTTAAGTTTGAGCCAGAGATCTGGGCAGTCATTCAGCTGAATAGACTTCATATTTCGTGTTGGATATGAGGTGGTCTAGTAGGACTGTGGAGGTAAGGGGGTCAGGAAAGCATCTGAATAACTTCTCTGGCTCTGTGTGCCCTCTGCTGGACAACTGCATCATCTGGTGCCTGTCCCAACTCTTCAACCAGCGCTAAGGCCTTCTGCACTGTTGTGTCCCTTGCTCCTCCACGGAGTCCCTCCAGGTACTGTAGCAGCACGGAAAACTTCTCATCTGGAATCTTAAAAAAGTATTAATTGGCTGTTATTACTGCGTTTTTCTTATTTTCTGTCCATTCTTTTACACATTATAGTCAATCTTTAACAATCTAAGTAAACAAACATCTACAGTTATTTGAATATTAAGTAGCACGAATAAAGAGAGCACCTTGTAACGTATTCTAAGGCAGTGAAAAATATTGGCTCTAAAATCTGATTTACAATAAAAAAAAAGAAAATGAAAAACGTAAAGCTTTACCATAGCGTTTGATAAATGTTCTAAAACCATGTCATGAAATATTTTCAGTGGAGATGAGAGAGTTTTTCTGAGAGAGGAAGACTTTAAACCCCTCCTTCACAGAACAGTCACAGACATTTTACCTTGTCTGAGTCAAACATGTGCTGCAGTAACCACGTCTGCCTTGTCTTCTGGAACTTCCACTGTCTTCGCTTTTCAGCCCAGCTGCAGAGAAAGAAAAAAAAAACCCATGACTGTACGTGGTAAGTGCGGGTGATACTACAGGAGCTAATTTGAAAAACACATATACTGTAGCAGGTGATAAACAATATCCTAAGCAAATAGCAGCACTTCAACAACTACAAGTGATTGTGTGGAGACACAAAGTCAGACATTTGTTACTTTTAAGTCCTTGCTTAAGTGGATACACATAAACCAACTAGTGTAGACAGTGACAGGCATTGGCTCGTACCAGGTGAGGTAATCTAGGGCCTGCTCAGATGCACTTGGTCCAGGTGCTTCAGTCTTCTGTGGAGTCTCTCCTGCTTCCTTTAGCCTCCACTTCTCTTCCTTTTTCAGGATTTTCTTCATCTTCCTCTCTAGGACCCGTTTCTCCTCAGGACTCAACTCCTCCTCTGCCTCCAGCGCCACTGGTTGATCAGCTGGATCTGAAATCTGTCACACCAGAGCAAAACAAAGGCTTTTGAGAGTTATCTCCACCAACAGCGCTTCCTTTTTAGACCCTTATCATCATCTGTATTCCTGTATAATCCTGTATAACTATAATTAAACATGCTTTGAATGTTGTACTGTTTTTGTATATTACAAACCATTTCCTGACGTTTGTTGTCCTGTACATTTTGAAAAAATATAATAAATATATATTTTAAAAAAAACTAAACGTGTAATTTTGCTGCACTCGACTGTGAAAACATAACTTTGTGCACTTCTTGGGTCTAGATCACTTCCTGTTTCATAGAGACATTTCCCATCTACAGCACAAGGTCAACAATGCATGTCTTTATGAGGTGTGGTGAAGTTTACTGTGGTGGAAAAAAACCCTGTAATGTTTATGATTGACCACATGTTTAGGTATGTTTCCATCATAAATAGGATCCACAAAAAACATAAGAAAGTATATTCTGAACAAAAGTATAAACTACATTTCAGTCTTCTCATTTGCCTGCTGTGGTTCATCGCTACATTAAAACAAAGCTGGATTTAACACTGCAATTAACGGTCAGGAGAAGCTAAACAGAGGACGCAGTATACTCGGTGAGCATCGTTCAGCACGGTGATGAAAAAAGGGAGGGCAGGAAAAGATTTAGATCACGTGGCCACAAAGTCATTCTGAAAGTATGCTGGCGGGGTACTGCCACCGAAATAAGAAAGCCCACAGTGAGCGCTCGGTCCATGCAACCAGCATCATTTCAAACCTTTAATCGGCAGCAACAGGCTCACGGAGATAATACGATCGGAGGAGCAAGTGACCACAGCAGACATGGTAAGTGGAAATGTGTTTTCGCCGAGCAGGCAGTTCCTCAAAGAGCAGCAGACAAAGTGTGGCCTACAGACTGAAGTCGCAGCGAGTAAAGAGGGAGAGTAGCTGAGCTCTTGTCACTTCCAGGTAGCACTGTGGCACGTTAAATACGATTTTCAATTTCAAACTCTCTGCTAATTAAGGAAGGAAATGGGCAACGTGTTGTAAGGTTCCTGTGGAAAACCCATTAAATGCTTTGCAGGGTGAACAGTAGTAAACACTGTTACTGAAAATAGTGACAGGTCTGTGTATTTCTACAAGCAGCACTGCACAGAACTTATAAAACTTGTTTGGCTTTCTAGAATGAAATTCATTTTCCACATGACAAATGTTCATAATAACATAATGAGAGTTTTGCAGACATTTCTGTTTCTGATTTCTGTTCATGCTGGGAGGATGAACAGAAAGTGAGAAATCCAAAGTGATGACTTCGTCTGCTGGTGTTATCTCTGTTGCTTTTCAGTCTAACCAGAGCAGTACGCCGCCGGTGCCAAACAGCTCGACCAGCTTTACCGTGAACGCGACCACTGTGAACACATCCACTTCAGGAGTCGCCCCCACCCTTCCGTTAGAAATTGCAGCCAACGACATAACCTCAAGAGCAAATTACTTCTACAGTTTTTTAGCAACGCTGGGCTTCGTCGCAGGCTGTTTCCTGCTCTACAGCTTTCTGCAGACCTACAGAGCCCAGAGGCGTCTGGCCTGGCTTGAATGTCTGCTCTGGGTCTTCTGTAGCTTCCAGCTGCTGCTCCTGCTCCTCTCTCTCCATATTGTGGCCTGGAGACCGAACTACTTGAGAACCACAGCTCTTGGCTGTGCTGCTCTCTCCTTCTTCATCAACATGGCCTCCCTGTGCGGCCTGCTGGTCTTAGTGCTCATGGCTTATGTCCTAACCTTTGATCCACCATCCCACACCCTGCTGCGGAAGCCAAGGGTTTGTGGTGCTCTGGTGATGGTATCGTCTCTTCTGATCTGTCTGCTGCTGGCGGGGCTTCGAGGAACAGGCGATGGTCTGCAAGAACACCCTACATGTATTATGGATCCACACCACGCCGGTGTTTCATATGCAGCAGCTAAGATGTGCCTGGTTTTTTTGACTCCTTACGGCCTCCAGATGGGACTGCTGACAGTTGGCTGTGTCCGGCAGTGGAAATCTAAAGGACGCTTTCTTTCAGGCTCTGAGGAGGGTCCGATGTTCCTGACAGTGACTGGGGTCATGTTTTTCTGTTTGCTCTTCTACAACATAGCGCTAGTGAGAGGAGCACAACTGCGGACAACGAGGGAGCCGAGCCCTCTAGAGCACGCGTTTCAGACGGTGGCTGAGTTTGTCTTGTTCTCAGGAAGCAGTGCCAGTCTCCTGCTCGTGCTGACCGTCCGCAGGCCGTGTCGAGACAGCCTCCACCAAGCGTTTCGCCAGCTAAGGGACTGCTGTCAAAGGCCAGGGCGGCCACAGCAGAACAGAAACATCATAGCTCCACACATTGAGATTGCAGACACACTGCAGGACATAGAGAAAGACTCTTCTGAAGAACCATATTAAAGGCCTTTGAGGTCTGATGTATTCATTTCTAAATCAGAGTTTTAACAAGCTTTTGCCATTTTAAGTGGCTGTGTAGCTTTTTCACATACATGTCTACAGTTCACAAAAGTATTTTGAAAATGTTCTGTTTTCTAATTTCTTTTACTTAAAAAAACTATTTTACTAAACATGTTTTGCACAAGACAAAGCACCTGGGAAAACCTCTGCAAATCCCCCCAAAATTAAAGGTGCCATTACAGAAAATTCTTCTTGTAATTTAAATCTATCTAAAATAAGAAACAGCGAGTTTAGACTGTCCTGTCTTCATTTTGTTTTGTGTAAATATGTTGTTATGTGACATGTTATGTCTGTTATTGCTAAATGTCCCCTGACTCCCATATTTATATATTTTTACATTATACAAAACACCCACTGGCCATTTTATTAGGTACAACTATAATATTTGTAAAGGTGTTAATAGGTGTGTTTAAATGTTGTGACCACCCTGTGTATATAAATGAGGAAATATTAAAACACCTCTTAAATAAAGCATTTGCCCCAGCATCCATTAAATCTTATGGTATAGCTGTACAAGTGGCCAGTGAGTGTAAACTGTATGCAAACTTCAGGATCTGTGTTTTCAAAATAAATATGCTAAAATGTAAATATGAAGTAATGAAATAAACGTCAAAGAATGAAATTGAATCTGACAAAAATCAAACTTGGGATTTAAGTCTGGCTTAAAAGACACTATTTCACTTGTGCTTGCGTGCACCCACATGATGTGTTTGTGTTTCTCGCTGTGGTGGGTGGCGGTTCACACTGTTCTACACTAATGTGACATGAGCTTTCACAGTCAAAGGACAGGGAGGACCAGACACACAGCAGCCAGGACGCTTAGGTAAGGTAAAGCTACTTTTGTCAATACGTTCGGTATTATGCTATCCGATGTTTTATGGTTTCAGCAGATTCTAAAAAACCTTTACCAACAATTTATAACAAAAAAACTGCATAACAACTATTAGAAAGCTTTTTTTAGGTTAGAAGAAGTGAAAAAATTTCAGGAAACAAAAGAAAAACAAATCAAAACCATGGTCGATGGCTTAAAGGTCCGACCACCACTATTACAATTAGGTGTAAACTACAAGACTCCTGAAGACAGAAAAAGCCATGATAAACTAAAAGTACTGCATATTTGACTGTGTCTGTCTGCCATGCTGTGCATCATCATATGTTTGACGAATCATAGACACACAAAATATATTTATAGATGCACAGCATAATTAATAAATGATTAACTGAAATATTTTGTAAATGTTTTTTAATTTTCATTTCTAAGATATGTTTTGACGTTGTTACTGGACACTGCGTATAGATGGCAGTTCACACACTATCACCACTGAGTCTGATGGAGCTTGAGACGATCTGCCAGGAAGAATGGGATAAACTACCCAAACCCAGGTGTGCAAAGCTTATAGACACGTACCCTCAGAAAATATTGGAAAGTTCTTTTGGGTTTATAGTATGTTTATATTTTACCATTTAAAAATTTACTCTACAACACCAATACACACTACAGAAAAGAGACCCAAGTATACAGTATTGCCTGTTGTACTGAGAAAGGTTGCTAAAGTGCACCGAATTCCAAGCTAGGATGTCTTCAGCGTCAACATCTGCAAGAAAAGCAGCTGAAAACAAGCTGTTGACTTACTGGGCTTTCCCTTTCTGCCTAGAACAAATAGTGGGCATCAGCTCTTCTGTCTCTCCAAGACGACCACAGTGCAGCAAGAGGAAACAGATGGCACCTCAGACTCAACAGGGGCTGACAATGCTCAGAGAACGAACATCTATGAAAACCTAATGGTTCGCCACCACAAACACTAGCGCAATACAAAGGCTACAATGTAATATGGACAACACAATGTACACGGACTACAGGGTAATCATGGAGTATAACTCCACGGTACAGATAAATGGCAGTCATGTAGTGGTCTCTGCAGGATATCTGCAGGCGGCTTCAGAGAACCATCAGCAGTACATTATTGGCCTCATCCTGTCCAGCCTCTACACCATATTCCTGTTCCCTGTGGGCTTAATTGGGAATATCCTCATCCTAGCAGTCAACCTGGATCACAGCGGACGCTTGACAGTCCCAGATCTTTACTTTGTTAACCTTGCTGTTGCTGACCTCATCCTTGTGGCCGATTCTGTGATCGAGGTGTTCAACCTGAAGCAGGGGTACTACGACAAGGTTGGCCTTTGCACATTTATGAACCTTTTCCAGCAGGTCAACATGTACAGCAGTGTCTTCTTCTTAACCTGGATGAGCTTTGACCGGTACGTTTCCCTGACTGGATTCATGGGTCGCAGCATGCCGCGGGCACGCCTCACCTGCTGCCTCATCTGGGCGTCTTCGTCTTTGCTCACCCTGTTGCCTTTTGCGATAGCTCAGGTGCAACACGCCGGAGAAATCCACTTCTGCTTTGCCAACGTGACGCAGATTCTGTGGCTGGAGGTGATGCTGGGTTTCTTGCTACCTTTCTGCATCCTGGCCCTGTGCTACTGGAGAATAGCCAAAGTACTCCTGCAGAGCCAGAGGGAGCAAGTTGGTGCCCAGCAGAGGCCTGGCAGGCAGAAAGCCCTGCATATGATCTCGGCAGCTGTTCTGGTCTTCTTTTTCTGCTGGCTTCCGGAGAATGTGTTTGTCAGTATTCACCTCTTGAGGGGCAACACAGGTGGCAGCACACTGTGGCAGGACTACCCCCTGACAGGTCATGCTGTAAGGCTGGCTGCCTTTTCTAACAGCTGCCTGAACCCACTGATCTACAGCTTCCTCGGGGAAACCTTCAAAGTTAAAATGAGGGTTTTCCTCCAACAGAAGGGTAAATGGACTAAACATAGGTCAATCACAGGAAAATCCGACTATGTACCAGCAGTAAACACATGCAGCCATGTAAAATGTGACAGACCGAGCCAGTTCACACGTTTATGCTCCAGCAACCTCCTACAAACTGTTTCGCTAGACACAAAAAAAACACATCCACTATGTGACACAGGAAATGTGACATATTTTGCTGCTGCTGTCAATAAAAGTTGGACAATATAAAAGAAAAGAATCCAATTGTGGTGGAAAATCATATGGTGTAAACTGCATCAACTAATAACTAATCTTGACAGACAGAAACTCTCACAGCGACACAAATCAGCTGTCAGAGCCCAGCAGACCACTGAGAAAAGGCTGAGAAATAAAAAGCTCACAACAATATGTGATCGCATTCTTACCTCATTTTGTTGCATTTGAGCTTTCACTTGTTTCTTTTTGTGTTTCTTGTCCTTTTCATGTTTTTTACCGTCTGTTGTGTCTGAGATTTGTACTGGATGCTCCTGGATGATATAAACAGTTTTGTTATTGTGAGAGTGGTCTCAGTCCAAGACAGACATGGGAACCACGGATTGTGCCACTTACCTCTTTGTCTAGCCTTTTTCTTTTCTTCTTCACTTCAGTGTCCATTATTTCTTCTTCACAAACCTCCTTGGTAAGTGAACTCAACTTCTTCCTTTTAGAAGAATTTGATTGTGACTTCACATATTCGTCTTTAGCCATAACACAATGTATTCCTACAAACAAAACAATGACGTGCGTTAATAGCTGGTATTAACACAGACAGTTGAAATGTGAGTATGGGGAAATCGAAGAAAACATTAAATTAGAATACAACCCAATATGAATGCACAAAAACACACTGTCGCCATTGAATTATGGATAATCACGGTTTGTATCATACTGTTAGTATTTAAAATTATAAACGTACTTAACCGGGGAGAAAACGTGCTGAATCCTGAAAGCACACAAGCATGGGAGCTCACCAGGAAGTGATTCGGCCAAAATGAGGTGTGATTGGACGGTTTCTCCTTTTGCGATGTGATTGGTCTACGTGTGAGTGATTCAAAGACCCTTAGTAAAAAGCGTGCTTCAATGTGAATTCTAAACATAAATAAATCAAGACGTGAACTCAGAAATCAATGATTTATTATGTTGTGTAACCAAAAGCTCTAGTTTAGCTTAAAAATTAAGCTGTGATGTAAGATAAATCAAACAAACAAGTAATCAAGAAACAAGAAAGATTTACTCTAATTTTAGAAACAGTACTATTACGTTTCAATTCAATCCAGTTAACATTGCTGGCAGGTAAAGTCCACAGATGCCTAAAACAGGACTAAAACGTTCTTTTTTGGTAGCGAGACAAATCTCTTGGATTAATCTTGTGTTGGCGGAACGTTCATTCACAGCTGCAGCGGAGGGTATTCAAGGTTGCACACGCGTGGTTACATGACCTGACCGGAGAGCATTTGAAAAGAAACCCTACAGTTTCATTGACAAGCATTGGTGTGGAATAAGATGATCAGTCGTTCGAGATGTCTACAGCAGTAGGGCGAGTTTTAACCGGTCTGACACGAGTATCTGCAGATGGAGGGATATTAATCCATAAAGCTACCTTGACCGTGAGGTGAGTACATATCTGTGATGGGGTAATAGGAACGATGTTTGTCAGTTTGTCTGTATTCATTACTAAAACACCTGTTGCTGTTATTCGTTTAATGTATGTTTGGAGAATAATAATGTATTATAACGGACAAACAAAGTAATTTTCTGGCAGGGAAATCTCAGCTTTTATTTTGTGATCTGGACAGTAATATGTGCACACTACAGCAGAATTGTTCACCTTAAAATTTGTTGAGTTGACCTCTGACATGTGAATAGTCCTGAACACACACACGTCTCATCATAAGGATTTAATTTAATAAATTATCACCTAGTTCTGTCTACACATCAACTAAAATACTGTGTGCACATTTAGAGTGTGAACTACAGTAGATCTTGAGAAACCATTACGTCTTGAAGACTTTAGCAATATATATTATTTATATACAATTGTAGAAATATTAAACCATGTTCTGAGCAAATGACATTTAAACATTTCCCCAACAGGTAATTTGCAAAAGAGACATTTTCTGTTTATTTTCTTGTTTTTTCTCTCAGACTGAACAGTGTGCGGCCGCTGGCACTTAGCTGTCAGAGATCAGCTAGGTTGGGACCCACAGATGATGAAGTGAACAAGCCCATCAAGTTCTCAACCAGCAAAGGCAGCCACAAGACCTGGAAAGTTGACCGCTCCATGGGGAGCCACTTCCAGCAGCCCAGGTGGAAAGTTCTTTCCATCAGCTTGTTTGCTGGTGCCTTTCTTCTGTGGTGTGCACTGAGAGGGAAAACAGACATTGACAGACAACTGGAGACTCAGCTGTATGAGCATTTACCAACCCTGCTTCCAAATGAAGAGGAAGCCCAAACTCAAAAGAAATGTGATTAATGCTCGAGAGACCGAATGTATACATGTCAGGATGTATTACTTGTGATGTTAAAGGTGGTACAATGAATCCGTCCATGGCCTGGATTTAATACAATTTTGATATGTTGCCTCTTGATTAACTTGTGGTTCAAAGCATTTATTTAAATGTCTGCTTCCTGTTAATGTACCAATTTAAAATAATACTGAACAGGTTGTCTGTGTCACCAATTCACCTAAGCAGTATACACCTCACTTGTTCATTCACTTAATTAGTGTGGGAGTGTGATAACAGTGCATTCTTTGAAGGGAAAGGATCCAGAAAAAGTTTTTGGCCAACAACTTGAGGTAGCGGAGTTTATTTACAGCACAAGAAACCCTATGACATGCACACAGAGGTACAGATTCTAAAATACACTTGCAAACCTGAGAAGGTCAATGAAATAACGTTTAAGCATTTACAGATGTGAATCTATTCTACTGAAGACAATTGAGAAAAATCGGAAACCAGTATAGGGGAAGGAAAAAATAAAAGTACAAAATATCTGGACCTACAAATGACAAATTCAATTGTACACATGCTGGTAATAGTTCAAGATTTACAAAGCAAACCCTCAGTCCCACCCCCGCCCCACTAAAAAGTTGAAATCCCCTCATTTATGCACGCTCTCCCCTAATTCGCCTGGCCAGCTGAATGTCCTTGGGCATGATGGTAACCCTCTTTGCATGGATAGCACACAGGTTGGTATCCTCAAACAGGCCAACCAAGTATGCCTCACTGGCTTCCTACAGGGGGGACAAAAACAATGTTACATTCAAGTTTGATGAAATTAAAAAAGGACAAGACAAAAAGTAGCACAATCTCACCTGTAGAGCACCAATAGCTGCACTCTGGAAACGCAGATCTGTCTTGAAATCCTGAGCGATTTCTCTGACCAGGCGCTGGAAGGGCAGTTTCCTGATGAGCAGCTCGGTGGACTTCTGATACCTACGAATCTCACGCAGAGCGACAGTACCGGGCCTGTGAAGCAAAGAGAGGTTGGCATCACAATGTACAACATACGGCAATTGGAGCATTTGTCATGTCCAACAATTAGCACAAGTAGAAATTGGTTTACACGCTGGCCAGCAAGTCCATGATGCAACAACAATAGAGAGCCCATCTCGCCCGTGAGCATGTGTACCTGTATCTGTGGGGCTTCTTCACGCCGCCGGTGGATGGCGCACTCTTCCTGGCAGCCTTAGTGGCCAGCTGCTTCCTGGGCGCCTTTCCTCCGGTGGATTTACGAGCGGTCTGCTTGGTACGAGCCATACTTCACCTGCAGGGTCTTAAAAACAAAAAGAGACCGGGTCAACAAAAGCCCAGATCACCCCGTGGTCTTACATTGATGCTGTGGCGCTACTCGCTGCCTCATAAAAACAATCAACAACGATACGAGTCACAACCCATTAAAAATCACCTCAATTATTACCTAGTTTATCATCTAGACTGTATATACGTGTAACAATACGAGCCACGACTTTACTCGGTGACACGCTCCTCAAAGAGCACATTAGAGGTCGAAATTCCGACTACACACAAGTAGTTGTTCAGCCACGGCCATCGCCACCATTAACCTACAGGAGACGCACACGTTTCTGCGCTGTCGTTACCAAGTGAATTTAAAGCTAGCACGGACGGTTGCAAAATGGCGCCAGCTACCACAGAGGTTGACGCCAACATCGAGACGTCAATAAAAAAATCGAACATCTTGATGTATGTATTATGACGGAAGTAAACCAAATGGCCACGTTTAAGTGTGGTGCGGGTTTGTTAACGAATAAAGTTTATACAAAGCGCCTTCAAGTAGCTAACAGTTAGCGAGGCTGTTATGGCGCGCGCCGATTTGGCGTCAATTGACTGTCGAATAAATAGAGTACAAAACATATTTTGCGGTTTCTAATCGGCCTGGACGTTACACTAACTTTAACATCCATTGGTACGTCGCTAAACAGAAAAATACAACAATATAATGAATTAAAGCGCTCGTAGCTACCTTTGTTTGTTTATCCGGAAATCTGCGTCTTCTCCTCGCGTGCGCGACAGCTGTATTCAGAAGCAACCGTGGGAGGTGATATTTATAGTCTAAACGAAGTAATGCATAAAAGTCCCGCCCCTGCGCCTACGGGATTGGTCCAGAGTCAAGTCCTGACGGAAGGTGATTGGTTGAGCATCAAGAAGGCGTATTACATCTGAATTTGAAACAAAATTGAACAAAATGCCTTCATTGTAACTTTTATCCGTGCACTTCTCCGACTAAAGCTAAACCTAATTAATCATATGCCGCATTGTTGTTGTTAAAAAATGCATTGCATTTGTAATATGCTCATCATTTAACGCTGACCTACTGAACAACGACACTGCGCGTTAAATGATCAACTTCAGATGCTTGAATGTAAAATTGCTCTGGTCATAAATAACTGAAATGTATGTTTTAAAAGACTTTTCTTTGCTAAAACTGAACAGTTTTCCATAACTGCTGAAATTAAACTTTGTTTATTTCCTCTCGGTCAAAACACAAAACCAGTCTGCAACGTTTTCCTCACATCAACAATACAATGGCGCAATCTAGGGTCCTAAACAACAAGCGGAACTACAAGCACTGGGGAAACATTACCGGACGGACTTATTCAATAGTGACACAATGGCGAGTTTTTGAACAACATGATTAACGGGGGAACGTGAAAATAGAAGTGTGCAAAAACCTGTTGGCCGAACATGTCAGTGTCTGTGAGTCGCCAGGTACATTTAAATATAACCGTGGCCATGATCGGGTCGAGCAGACGCCTTTCAGCTTGAGCATCTGCAACACGCGAAGAAGAGCATGACCGAGCGAGAGCTGCTGTTTATAGGTACATTAGAATTTATTTACAACATCTACACAGCACACGCTAAATATATTTCGTCATAGCCTTTCTGCACGTGTGCGGTTTATTACATGTGAGCAACAACATGTGGAGTAGTGTATATCGTTGAGGTTGTTGTGTTCTGTCTACAAAATCCCCCCTTTTGCTTCATCTGTAATCTAAATAAGTTGATGTAAAAGGTTGTGTGTGTGTGTTTATTTCACAGATATTGAATCCAACAGTTCCCCCCCAGCTGAAGGCCAACCTGAGAAGCCCCTCTGGAGTCGCAGTGGCAACACCTTCAGATTCAATTTCTTCCCTGACAACTGCCCGGCACTTGAGGGAGAAACGTCTTGCCCAGACAAAACCGAGCCAATAACAAGTCGGATATCATTTACCAAACAAGGTTCTGGTTTTGCGTTCAACTTCCAGATTCCTCCTGTAGAAGACATGGAGACAACAGAAACACCAGACTTGTCTTCTCTAAGCAACCAACAGTGTGTACAAGATGAAAGTCGTTACTCTACACCTGAAATGTCTAAAGCAAAGAAGAAAAAGAAGAAATCTGGAAAGAAGGTCTCCGACAATGCAGAACCCAAACAGAAGGCAGCTGAAGAGAGCAGTGGAGGTGATGCCACAGAGCTGGTTAGTGTGAAATGCTTTCTTTAAGCTTATCAGGATTCATGCTTTCTGATTGTTTGATTGGACAACTGAGTGTGACTGTGTGTTTAAGAGTGCGGAAGAGCAGCTGAACAGAGAGCTGGACTGGTGCATTGAGCAGCTGGAGATGGGAATGAGGTCCCAGAAGGCTACGCCAAAACAGAGTATGAATGTTAAAGGTTTAAACGATATGCAGGTTTGAATTAGACAGTATATGTAGTTAAATTCACCACCTTGAACTTGTTTTTGCTGCAGAAGAGGAGGCTTCTCGTGCCCTTAGGACTCTACGAAGCTCCAAAGCTCCTCTGCCCAAGAAGAGGCAGGTGATGAGAGTCATGGCTGGAGACTATCGGAAAAAAATGGAAGAAGAGAAGAGCAAGCAATTCAAACTCATTCAGAGTGGTGAGAAAATATGGCAGTAGAGTCATTTAAACTGCCTTTACTCTCATGAAGTGAGCAAATCATAGCTGGTTGATGTGATAATAATCGACAGGTTCCTCTGTGCCCAACAGAAACTGCATCAGCTTTGGTAAAAGTTGCAGCAGATTCCCCAAAGAAGTCTGTTTTCCATCGGAAAGCTGAAGTTCAAACCCAGACCACAGCCAGAGATGTGAACCTGCAGCAGAGAGAAACTGAGGTTACAGACCAGACTCATCCTACTCAGGAGGAGACATCAACTTTTGTTTTTACTCCATCAAAGGAGGTGTTTCACTTTAACTTTTTCTGATCTTTATTTCACTATGCCTGGGATGTGTGCTAAACAAATGTGTGTCTGTGTGAACAGAAACAATAAAGAGTACACAAAGTGACGATCTCTATAAGATTTGACTGCTTGTTCTGTGTTTCAAAATAAATCTTTTTATATATTTGTCTGAATTGTTTTTATTTGGTGTGATGTGATTTGAATGTGTAAGATTATCACATATGGATGGTCTGTCTTCATTATTTATTATATACCATATAATCAGTCTTGTGTGTTTGTGTGCTATGATTAGGATTAATTTGAGTCTTCTTAACTACATGTTGTCTTTTACACAACAACTATATCTTTAACTCCATGCATTGTCCATAATTAACCATCCTTTTAAAATCCATGTATTTCCCTCAAGACCACCGTTATTACAAAAGGTCGGGTCACGTCGTAAGTTCATTTTCATTACAAGCTCTTGTTTGCCGGTGATATAATAAGTAAACATCTGTATATTAACCGCACGTATGTTAGATTGTGTATAAACCAGTGTTTGGTCCCGCTTTATATTTCAAACAGAAAACAGCAGTGCATGTTTCAACACGAGCACAAGTGCGTGTGACACACAAAACAAAAAAAAAGTTTCAGTCGCCGACAAAACGACCTACTTGTTGTAAGTTTGAAACTCGTGATATTTTCTGCAGTGTTTGTTATAAGTTAATGTAGTTTGTCGTCTGATGTTGGTCCTCGTTCATTGCGAGGAACTGTTTTTATTGGGGTTGACGACATGACGCCAAAGTAACTGACGCGTTAGCTAAAAACAAAGCGAGTTAGCCAGAAACGATATTAAATAGAAGCAAGCAAAAGCAACCAGTTAAAGTTAGAAGAAGGTATTAGTCCGGACTGTTGTGTGTTTATGATAAGCCAAATCTCAGGAATCGCTAACTTGCTGTCTGATACTGAACAAACTTCCAGAACCAGATATTTCTAGTGTTGACCAGTGCATGTGCTCGGTTGTAGGCGTGTGGACGCCGAGAATGTCTGAACTGAGCGACGAGGCCAGTGAGTCCGAGCAGCTGGGTGCCAGCCTCTCCATGTGGCTGGGCGAGTACGTGGTGCGTCCCGAGGAGCTGGATGTCCCTCTGGACCTGCACACCGCCTGCTCCATCGGACAGTACGACGTGGTGGCAGAGTGCATCAGAAAGTGGGGGTCTAAGCACCGACGGCTTCTCCACATCCCCTTGTTTCATCTTCGAATCATGCATTTGTGATCACGATTATTTTGCAGGCGTGAGGTGAACCTGGACGGTAAGAACATCGGAGGTTGGACCCCGCTGATGTATGCGTCCTATATTGGCCATGACAACATTGCAAACCTGCTGCTGGAGGCTGGTGTGAGTGTAAACGCCACCACTGCCAAAGGCCTAACCCCACTGATGCTGGCAGCAAGCTGCGGCAATGAAAGTATTGCTTACTTTCTGCTTCAGGTACAGAAAACTGTGAAAAGAAAAAGAAAAATGTGTCGATGTTTAACTTGGTGTCTCTATAAGTGATTCTTTTAAAGCAAAGGTTTTAGTCTGGTTACCTTTACCATAGATTCATACCTGTTGCCTTTAAGCGGATGTTCCAGCAACAGCTGATAGACTTACCAGTGTAAGCTGGCTGGGTCATGTCTTTCTTTTGTTTATTACAGTTTAACACCTTTTACTCATAGTATCGCGTCTCGTTTTTCTGAACACAAAAGCAAGGTGCAGAGTTGGAGCTGAAGGATTTCCGAGGCTGGACCGCTCTGTTCCACTGCACCAGCACAGGCCACCAGCAGATGGTCAAGTTTCTGTTGGATAATAATGCTGATGCCAATGTCAAGTCAGTGTTTTCATTCATCTCCAACTATTGCATCACTACTTTCAGAATGTACTTTTGTGACTTTTCCTTTTATCGACAGAGAACCAGGATCTGGTTTTACGCCACTAATGGAAGCTGCTGCTTCTGGACACGAGATCATAGTTCAGTACCTGCTTGACCATGTGAGTAGATCACTGTCCAAAAGCACAGTTGCACACAACTGTTGATATCATGTGAAGAAAACCTGCCCTTATTCTGAAAGCCATTTTATTTACTTATAGAAGGTCAAAGCAGATGTCCGCAGTGCGAAAGGAGAGACAGCCCGAGCCCTAGCAATGATGTATGGCTACACCAAGATTGTCAGTCTTATTGACTCACGTTCTCCAAGGATCAAATCAGGTATCAGTTTGTTAAAATGTTTTTCAGAGGGTAGTTTATTTTCACCAAAAATATGTATTTTTTGAGTGACTTGTGTCTAAATACACCCCGTCAGGACACTTTGAAGACCTGAGCTCCTCAGAGGACTCTGACAGCGCATGCCCAAGGATAAGGCCAAGTCGAAAAGCTAAAGGCGCCAGCATCCATGATGGGCCTCAGGCCATCGCCAAGTTCCGAGTAGGAGGCACCAGCAAACTGTGTGGTAGTGTCACATGAAATATCCGGTCTCATATCTGGCATTTGATAGTGTAGCTGGGTGTTAAAGACAAATGACAGTGAAGTGATTTTACAGTCAGTCTGCGCTTAAAATTATGTTCTTATTATTACTTATGTTCTGCACAGAGGGACTGAAGTACTAAATTCAAAATCAAACAAAAATTATGATTGTCTAGGTGACATATAAGGATCTTGTTTCCATACAGAGCCTACCGTTGTGACGCCAGGCTACCCAAGGTTTCGTGATATTGGTGAACAGAGTGAGAGCATCTGCTACCGTGACGTGACTTCACCCATCAACGAGCTGGATGGCCAGAGCAACAGCAGCAGAGGTGAAGAGCTCAAACAAACCGTGTCTTTGATCACTCAGCTAAGTGTTTGCCAACCCCTTAATGTTTTTTCTATCGCTGCAGATGACAGTCCATTCTTTGACAATGATATGCCCACCATGAGGAGCAGTAGTAGCAGCAGCGAAGGCCTGCCTCAAGTCACTGGCCTCAACTGGGAAGGCTCTGTTGAGAGTAATGAGGTAACATACAAGTTCACAAATAACCGTTCGAGAGACAAACACATATTCTGAGTCAGATTTCTTTACCTCTGTCCACCAGGACTCGGATCAGTGCAAAAAGAGCAGCTCCCGCAGATTAAATAAAGGCCATCACTCTAAAGGAAAGAGTCGTCATGGCAGCAACGGTGCAGGCAGTACAGGAAACTGTGGGATTCGCTCACACGTTGCTCCTCCACCCTCCTACAGGGGTCCAAAGGCATGGACTCTTATTTATGTGTCACAGCTTTTTTTCTTTAGTCTTTAATTCGAAACCTAACCTCAACTTTTAATTCTTTAGGATCTGGCAGAGTTCTTGGAGCAAATCGGATTCTCCAAGTATCTCCCATTACTTGAAGAGCAAGACATTGACCTGCGGATATTTCTCACCCTGACTGAAAATGATCTCAAAGAAATTGGAATCACGTAAGACACTTTTTTTGTAACTTTGTCCACAACAAAAAGTGTATTTTGTTTCTCCAAGTGATATAAATTGTATTTTCCAGGTTGTTTGGACCCAAGCGTAAAATGACCTCGGCAATTGCAAGGTGGCACAGCAGTGCTCGTCCACCCAGTGATGCTCTGGAACAAGCTTATGCTGACCAGCTTGAAGCTGAAATGCAAGAGATGGCCATTCAGCTGCACAAGGTAACTATACAGCTACAAAAACATACTTCACATTTCTGGCTTTTCTGAAAATCCAACACCACAAATCTTCCTGATGCAGCGCTGTGAGGAGGTGGAGAGCCTGCAGAGCCAGGTGTCTCAGGAGAAGGAGCTCCGTGCTGTGATGGAAGGCTGTCTGATGGAGGACAAGATGGCGTGGAGGAAAGTCCAGGCTGAGCTGGTAGACAACCACAGATTGGCCCAGGACATGAACGCCACACTGGCCAAGGCCCGAGCCTGCCACACTGAACTGCTCTCCTGTCTCGCTACTGATGAGAATGGCAGTGCTTATTGTTGTTTGGAAGATAACGCAAAAGATGACACTGGTATCAAAGGTGAGTTACTTGTGCTGTGTTGGATAACCTTTTAAAAAAATGTGATTCATAAAAGAAATGGTTTTATGTCTCTAGGTGAGAAGTGGCAGACACGCTCCAGTGTTGGAACGCTAATGAAGAAGCTGGAATCATATGAAGAAGAACTGGGTAAGATGGTGATCACAGCGATTCCAATGATTTAGTGTCATCAGTGGAGTCTAATGGAGATACTGGTGTCTGGTTGTTTCATCATAACAGCAGGAACGCTGCAGACTGTGCTTCAGAGTCTGAGACGGCTGAGTGCTCCTGAAAAAGTCTCAGATAGCTGGGAACGACCTTAACTGTTACAGGTGAAGTCTTTACTGCGTGGACAACACAGGCACAGCTGCTTCAAAAGCAGTAACATCATTCATTCGCTTTTTTGTATTGTAAAGGTCTTATGCCAGTAATTGACGGAGGGTGTTCTAACCACCCTGAACAATCTCACTGAGATGGGAGGAGGCCAAAGCCAAGGCCAGCCCTGCCGGCCCACACCGACCAGTGTGCTGCTCGTCTGGAACTGGCTGATGGACCAGAGCTCGCCAGATGTGGACATGGTCTAGGGCAACTGCTGCAGGGAAACGACAAGCAGGCAGAAAGGGTATCTGACCCTCACACGCTTGTGCTGGTGTAGAATGGACTCCTATAGTTGGGCTGTGAAAATGCACAGAGGAAGGACTGGCTACGTAATGAAATGGGGCTAAAGGAGTATGATTTAAGAGATTCTGCAGAGCGATTTATGATGTTTGGAAAATACTATCCTGCTGAATTTATCAAGAGAACCTAAGAAGTCTGTGAAACATTGTCAATCGTTTATTGCAGTATAGTATGAGATCACAAAATAGCCACATTATTAGAGCAAACTTTTTAAAATTAGGTCTTGATTAGGGCTAGTTGTGTAACGGATTCTACTTTGTGTTTTGCTTCTTTAAAATGATTTGTGGCACCATGACATCCTCACAAGTCTTTTAAAATACCAAAAATTTCAAATGTTACTATTAAATGTTATGTCAAACTTGTTTTTAAAATGTATTTTAATGTAACTTTTCCTTTTTTTTGTTAGTTTTCTTTAACCTGGGCATATTTATCTGACAAACTAATGGATAGCTCATCGCTTTCACTGCAGGACAGTGCAATTACTAGACGGGGCCACAATCCTTTCCCGTCTGATCAGGGGACTCTGCTTAGTTATACGCTTAATGTGGTCAATATTGAATCTGGTGACTGCTGTGTGTGCAGACCAAGCCTCGGGGTCACGGGTCCCCCTCCTCATTGTTGGACCGGTCCTCATCTAGTGTACATCTGAAAATCCTTTATTGTGCTCAAGGCCTTGGCAGTAAATCAATGAAGCTTGCTGTTTATTAACCACCTTGGCACAATATGGATGTTGGCTGAGTTTGGCTCTAGCATCAGAACCAGTTCAAGTCCTTCCTACATGAAGGTTTGTATGCAAGTTTCCTGCTTGGTGCATAAAAATCCAGCTTGGTTTTATAATGTCACTAAAAGGTTGAGCCTTCAGTAAATAAGGTCAAGGAGCAGAGGACCATCGTCTGTAGTGATGCTCTACTGCTGATTTACACACTTGATGCCTGGCAGGAGTGGAAAACAAACACTTGTGATGCCAGGCAGTGTCTAGGTTGTAAATGTGCCCAAATAAACATCATCAGTGTCGAACATTGACTCTGTGCTGATAAAATATTTGGCATCTCTCAGTGATTTACTCATCACATGAAAGTGAGCCAGTTACACTGACAATTAAATTGTAAAATCATCCAACCAGTTGCCACCGCGTTACACAGCAATGGATGCGAAGACAAGCATTTGAACTAAGACAAAGCTGTTCTGTAGACATTTATCTGGACAGACTTCAACTCTACTGAGCAGCATGCGTTTTGTCTAGCTACAGATGCTGGTCAGCTGCCTTTTGCATTTACTGGCTCAGTCACAGTAAATTATAGTTGAGGAAAAGCAACAAATACAGTTCCCTGCTCTCACGTAGGCGCTTTCGGATAATAATTTTTGCTACTGCTCTGCCGGCACTAGATGTACTGCACAGCTGCCACTTGTAAATAAGTGAGAATATATAATTGCTTGTCACAGATTTGATTATATTAACTGCGATTAGGGAAGAGCTGTGTGTACATGTGAGGGACGTGAACCCTGTATTTTACTGACTCAAGACAAATAACACCATCATTTCAGTTTGTGCTGCTTTAATGTCTTGCTTGAATAGAGAGCTAATTCTCACATAAATTAAATACGTATCATCTACAGTCCTTCAAAAAAAAGATTCAAGCTTTCTGTACAAACATTAACAATTCAATTAAGACAAGCAGTTGTATGTACATGTACAACCTCTAGGGTTAAAAACTGTGTAAAATGCAGCAAATTCACAAAAATATTGTTAAATTCTTTGATTTTCTATTGTAACATTTGTTTATACTGTAAGTTGAACAATGGTTGGAAACCAAATGCAAATATGAAATCCACTTAGTTGATTGCGTTCGCTCTTGAATGTGTGTCCAGGACAGCACATACAGTAAACGTCTCCTCTTTCAGACTCAGTAGGTGGAACCATCAACTGGAGGACTGAGGAGCCTCTCGTCTGTCTGTGGTGTGTGTGAGATCAAGGTCTGACTGCTTCCCACCCTCACCAAGGAGCAGCTGTGCTAGCACTGGTTGTGAAAAGCTCAGGTGTACTCACACTGGTGACCGCAGCCCGCCGGACAATGAGCGCTGCTCTTCAGCCAATGCATTATGTGCTCCAGATGTCCGCCGTGGCTGCAGCCCTGACACCACACAAACAGTCCCTTCACCACATGGTGGCACACTGCACATATACTGGCACACTGGTGACACCTAGAATGGAGATGCAGGGCACTTGTCAGAGCTCTGTTGTATTTAAGATACTATAAGAAACACTACACATGGGAATTCCAATAGGATATTAGACTGATTTTAAAGAGTCAGGCGTCTGTTTTTCCTGTTCCATTATTATGCTAAGCTACCGTTACTGGTGGTAAAATCATTAAGCATTAATGTATAATCTCACCAAATATGCAAATATGACAATAGTTCTTTTGAACAGTGTTTGTACCTGTCACATATCCAGCCCTTGTTGCTCATTGGCCGCTTGCAGTTGCTACAGTTGATGTGTAGTGTTGTAGATGCCTGGTTCAGACAGGTGATGGCGCTGCACGTACTTAGCTTGATGACCTCGTTGGACACATTCCACAGCTCGAATCGCTGCAGCAAGTCTATGTAGGACATGTACCAGTGCTCCTGAAATGGACACAACACACAAATTAAAATATAAATTGATATTACTGAAACCGTGCAACGCAAGACAACACATCTTGCTTTTCATCTGACCTGGGTCAGGTCATCAATCTCTTTACGAATCCGCTCTCCCAAGACGATGAGCACAGACACAGCCATCTGTACGTCGCCCTGCTCTGCATAGTAAGTGAGCATCTCCCGCACAATGGGGCAGAAGAAGCTGGCGGGTAAGTGTGGGTTGTACAGAGACTGGGAAATGGAGATGAGAGAAAAGGACTCGATGGGTGTGAGACAAGTGACTTCCGCCTCGTTGCCGCTGACGTGCGGGGAGTCGGCCTTGTCTTGCTGTAGGTGCTCGGGAGCGGATGGGTTATCCATGATCTCATGGCGTAGCTGAAAGGCCTCCTGGGGCAGCGTGTACTCCTGCTCTTCTTTAATGACAAAAGAAGCAGAGATGATTTTAGACAAAAAAAGTGCTGAGTATAGAGGCAGTTATAAATAGCAGGTGCTGGCGTAGGCGCCTCTTCTCAGAGATGCGAGTATGACTGACCTGCTTGGTTGTCATGCTCCATGGAATAGAGGTCATCATCATCTAGCTCAGCATCACCAAACATATACTCTGCCTGGCCCTCGCTGCCCTCTGTCTCCTCGTTTTCTGAGGAGAAATTTAATGAATGAATTATTTATCCAGAAAAATGTATCTCCAGCAACCAGCCTACGGACACTGAGATGATGTCCAAGTCTGGTTCAGTGTTTAAATGACCACTTTTACCTTCGTTGTTGCTGATGTGCGAGTTCCCAGGATCCAGGTGGATGTTATCCTGTCTGCTCTCACCTTTACTGCGCTCCAACCTGCTCTCTGTTCCCATCCCTGAGCCCATTTCCTTCATGCTGAAACTAAAACATGCATCAGCGTTACATGTGAGGTGCATTTACTTCCATTACTGTACTTGGATGGTAGACTACAAAGCACATTTACCTGTTCATTAAGGGCATGGGCCCCAGTTTACTCAGGTTGTGGATAGGACCAGGTGCTGTGAGGTTTGCTGGGTCAGAGAACATGATTCTCAGCATGGTCCATGTTGTAGAAACCTTGATGTTAAAGACAAAAGTCACTTTATTCCTGACAGTCTCCGTATTTACGAGGAAACCTTAAAAAGGTGTGTGTTGCTGCATCACTACTAAAATTAAGCACAGATTTGTTCATGTACCGACCTGAGGTCTTTTGAGCTCCTGCGCCACCTTGGCATTGTGATCACACAGCTCAGCAAACGGCTTCCCGCTGAGGAGGTAGAGTTGTGCTGTCTTGACAAACCAGTCCATACGGTTACTATCCAAGTCTGTCTCAAAGACACTGAGAGCACTGGACACATGGGCAAACTGTTCTGTTGGGTCAGGTTTCTTGAAGAAAAAGATGGGATAGCGGCGGTCACCTCCAGGGTAGGGCTTTCTGTTAGTGTCACTGCTGATTAGACTCTCCTTGGCTGCAAAGGCTAAATCACCAAACAGCCCAAAGCACAGACCCTCTGGGTTAGCCTTGTCCACAGGACGAGTGGCATCCTTGAACATATGTTGGTAGAGCGTGCTGTCCTTAGAGCCAGAAAGCAGAAAGTGAGGGTCATGTTGGTGGCGCCAAACGATACCAGTGGTCACATCCTTGTGCTCTTCAAAGGTGGCAAAAGGAATGAAAGGTCTGCGAACATCCCACACATAGATGTTGTGGTCCACCATCATGGAACAAGTGGCCAAATGAAATTTCCTCTCTGGACGCCACTTAACTCGTGCCACTGAGGCAATTGTCTGCACACAGTAGATTTCTTTGGCTCGGTTAGTAGTCATGTCCCACACCTTCACCATCTTGTCCCTGCCTCCTGTGGCCAGCCAACCCCTAAGTCAGAAACAAGGGTGGGAATACAGTAAAAAGCTTACACTGTCTAAAAGAATCTTGTTTAGCCTATGTCAAAGTCTGTTCTTCTTACCTGTCATCAGGGTGCCAGTCACAACAAAACACAGGGCCAGTGTGAGCAGTAAACATTCTCTCATAGCGGTCTGGCCGTCTGATGTCCCACAGCTGGACATTGCCATTCTCAAAAGATGCAGCAAATGTGAAATAATCCTTTATGCTGAACTGGACATCTCGTACACTCTCTGACTGACCTAGAAATGAGGATGGAGAAAAAAGCTCAGCAGAGTTTCAGCAATTATTATAAGATCTTTTGTTAGATACTGATTTTCAGACAGATTTATTATTTGCAAAACATAAGCATTGCTTTGAATTGAAAAAGTCAGATCTTATATTTGGAAAGAAAAGGCCATTTAGTGTAAATCATCACATTCAATACCTGAGAAAGTGCTGACAGACTCCTTTTTACGCAGGTCAAAGCACTTCATGAAGCCATCCTGAGAGCCACTTAGCAGCATGTAAACCTCTGTAGGGTGAAAGCACACCTTGTTGACAGTGCGTTTGTGCTCTGTAAACAGCTGGTCCTGCTTGTTACGAGAGGGTTTTCCCAGGTTCCAGGTGACTACTGCCCCATTGGTGGCAGCTGTTGCCAGCAGGTTTTCCTCCATCTGGTGCCACATGACATCTGCACAGCTGAAGTTGAGCGAAGGTTTGCGGCCTACGCGAAGGTTCAACTTTTCCACAAACTGCTCTTCCTCCAGTGTGTAGATCTTGAATATGTTGCGGCCAGCGACCACCACCTGTGTGGCATCACGACACACACTGATGGCGTTTGCAGGGGCATCTAAGTGGCAGAACATGGTTCTGCCACTGACCGAATTGCTGCTGAGGGCTGTGGTAACTCGTGACATCTTCTCCATGTTCCTGAAAAAAAAAGAATAAAAACGAAGGAGATCTGTCAAACAGACTAGACATTCACTAAAGCAGCTAGTTTAGATTGGACATCTGACATATATAAATGTCCAGTTCAACCAGAAGGTGGCACTATAGGAGAATAACATGTTGGATCTAAATGTCCTTATGTAGGGGGCAGAGTCAGTGGCAGGGTGGAACAATAAATTAATAAAGAGTTGTTATATATATTTTATCATTTCACTCACTAAATTTATTGTGGTACTTACTTGGTGAAGAACTACTGGACCCTTCAGTGGCAGCAAAGAGTCTTCCTCATATGCTCCCATGAGAGCCAACTTGTCAGCTTGTCAGCAAAAGCCTGGCAAGTGACTAAAAATGATCCTGTATGGGTTTAAGGTTCAGATTTTAGCAGCAGACAGTCTGTCAAAAATAACTTGTGTTGCGCATCAAAGAGATATTAAGGAACATTAACAAATATACATCACTTGTTGTTGTGTTATATCCAGTGTGATTTAACTCACTTTGTGCAAGAAATGCTACGTGCCGTGATTGTGTACAAGCCATCAGACAGATATTGAGTTATTTACCTTACTACAAACTGAATTCAAATAAATTAATTCATTATTTGATAAAACCAGAAATATATATATAGCACCGCCTGCTATTTATAGACATATATATATATATTATATATAGATATATATTTATATGGGGTTTGCTTTAGTCTGGTGTCATTTGATCAACTCGGTCACATGGTCGTTCTGTTGACCTCTTTTTCGTTCGAGTCCCACACTGAAATGCCGCTAAGCTGAGAGTTTACACTAATCACCTCCTTCTTGCAGACAGCGATGGGTTCATTGCTCGTTGCCTAAACGATATCTATATATTTTAGAGCTCCTTCTTTTCACAGTTCTCACTTGTCTGCTATAGAAATACAGTATAGCTGCACGTACACATGTATGGAATGTGAGGCTAATGCTAACTGGCTAACCTAGCTCCCGAGCACTTTTGCAAAAACAAAACGAACACGACGACCGATAAGTTTTGAACTTATGTTAGACGATCGGACAGACCTAGAAATACACCATATCGACTAAGAGTGCAAATGCAAAGTTAGTAATTAGGTATTTCAAGGAACAGACCTTGTGAAACTGTTGCCCAGTGGTTGCAGTACCGGAAGTAGTATTTGCTATCGTCTCGCGAGATGTCCGAATCCCATAACAGGAGCCTCGCGGTTCATTCAGGAGTTTAGTGCCACAGTGGAATTGTCTGACACACAGCGACACGCTATGCGCGTCTAAGTGCATTCAGGTGGTTGTTTGTGCGTTTGCAGGTATGAGCGCTGCCCTGTTCGCCTGCGGGGACCCAGCCTCCTGGAGGACGGTGTATCAACAGTACTGGGACGTCGTGGAGGCCAAGGCCGCGGGAAAGAAGGCGGGAGCTCTGCTGAGGCTTGACAAGTGGTGATGCCTGTCACAGCAACACGCTAACACGCACCAGCTCTTTGTTGTGTTTGTTTGAGTTGTATCTGTTCACGTTGAGATCAAGAAGAGCCTGTTCTACCGAGCATCTCTTTATTAAGTGCATATTCACAAGAACACTGCTGTGCGATTGGTCTAAGCAGTAAACGTAAGAGAGGCAGCCTTCAAAAAATGTCATGAATATTTATTAATCATTAAGTGCAGTAAAGAGAATAACAAACTAAATCTCCAGAGACCACATCTTGCCACCGTTCTTTTGCAATCCCAGACTGATCAGGCTTCTGTGGTGCCTGTAATATTTCTAACAGAACTTCTTGTTCTTATCTTTATTGAACTTAATGATAAGTTAAGTGATAAGAAACGTGCTTTTTATGTTTTGACTGCCTTGCGTGGATATAAGCCTACTCATCTGAGTGCTCTCTGTCTTCAGGTACCAAGAGGAGTTGCCCACACTGATTTCAAGTCGACTTGACAAACATGTCACTCGGTCAGAACTCGTGAAACTGATGGAGTGGAAGCTCACCGTAAGTAGAGTCCAGTCATCGCAAAATTCCCGAAAACGTTTCACACACCCACGCGACAGATTTGGTCATTATTTACCTGAGAGTGAAGCTGTGTCCTTAAGTGGCCCTCTGCGCACTTCTCCGCAGAGAGGGAAGTTCAGGCCGAGGCTGCAGCAGCTGGTGGCGTCCAACAGCGAGGACACCGTGGAGAAATGCTCCAGAAAGGCGTTCAGCCTTCTGCCTGACGTGCAGGCGGCGATCGCAGCGCTCAGCCTCCTGAAAGGCGTCGGCCCAGCCACCGCTTCAGGTTCCTCCAGAGTTTCTGTTCTGTTTCTAAAGACCCTGCAGGAAATTGCTACAGTATTAAGAAATCAAACTGATGCAGCGTCTGTGTTTTTATAAACTCACAATAACGGCACAGAAAAGTGTTCGCAATTAAATAGTTTGCATTGAGCATAGCTTGAGGCTGACTGTCAGTTTTGTTCCAGCTGTGTTAGCAGCAGCAGCCCCAGAACAAGCTGCGTTCATGTCTGATGAAGCCATGGAGTGCGTACCAGGACTAAAGCCTGTCCAGTACACAGCCAAGCACTATGCTTTGTACCTGGGCAAGATGCGTGAGCGGACTGAACATTTAAACAAAGGTGAGTTGTGGCATTTCAATATTCTAGTACATCAATCCTTTTCTGCATTGTCTTCGTAAAGACAGAATGTAGATGGTGCAGTAGGGAAAGGTTCACTTACTGTCGCAGGGGCCCAAACAAAACACATACATTTGTTTGCACCACTTATCTGAGAGAAACACCCAGAGAACTGCTATTAGGTTTTTTAAATTGCGCTGCGTTTACGACTGGCTTCTAGATGCTCAAAAGAAATAAGTGACGGGTAAAATTGTTTGCTGAAACTTAAAAAAAAAAGACCAGCTTGGGGCTAATGGTGGACAAAATAAACCTAAATGCATCATTTTCCATTCAGAGTTCTGGACAAGTTCCAAATTCCATGTTTTCTTACTTGCATGCATACATACAGTAGTATAAAACCCATAATACATTTGATTTACTTCTCTATTTATTCGTATTTAATCCATGCCTTTCTATGGGTGAACTGCATTGTTGAACAAAGCTGCACATATAAATACCTTCCAGCGGATCCGCAGCAGGACTGGACGCCCCACAGGCTGGAGCTGTGTTTGTGGGCGTTGACCACAGCTGCACAGCAGCAGCTCCCACTGCTAAAGGATGTCAGCGTGAAGCTCTCTGAGGCCGACACTGACCACAGACCAACAAAGAAGCTCAGATCAATGTGAAAAATGCACGGTTGTTAAATAAAGTTGTTTTTACAACATGAAGTCTTTCAATAAATGTGTGGAGATGTTTAAATGCTGGAAAAAAACTGACAAACATTTCATATTTTCTGGCAACAACCAATTAAAGTTTCCTTAACCATCAATGCACAATTAAAACCACAGTGGGATGTTGCCACAGTATTGTTCTTTATTCATATTGTTTCTAAATTAAAGCAAAATACAATGAACAGTACAAAATAAAACAAAATATATTTATATATATACAATATAAAATGGTTCAGTTCAGAACATTTAAAAAGTACAATAGCTTGTGAAATAATGAGGACTTTGATAGAAATTATCCATATGTAAATTTAGTTTTCCTTTAGTTTCCTCATGACCAGGAGAAAAATAGCTTCTGCTTTTTCTTTTGTAAACGCTGTGTTGGTCCAACCTCTTGTCTGGTTTAAGAGGTCGGACCTCGTAAGCTTGGCACCATTTTGTCGATAGAAGTATGCAGCTCATGAAAAACGAGCACAGCAGCGCAGATGTTTTCGACTCGCTACCGTCCGAGGGAGACAATTAACATTAAAAGAAATCACCTGTAATACCGGCGTGTAGAGAAACCAAGTCAAGAAATCGACAGTGTAGAAATTATATAAACTAAAAAGCTACCACTTCTCATCATTTCCCTTCACCATGCAGTAAATGTGTGCTCTAATACAGGCTACTAAATATTATTTATGCAGGTTTCAGACATGATCCACCAGAAAACCAGAATCATTAAAACTATGACAATCTGCAAACACGGCGTTTCACAGCTGCATGTTCAGTTCAGTTTGTGCACAGTAGTTTGGTAAGTTCTGCCAGAGAATTTAGTCTAACTTTACCATCTGACCCTGTTTAAAACATTGTATCACAATCACATTCAGGATCATCTGGGACGCTGGTGTGAAGGTTCAAGAGCCTCTAACCCAGCATTTCAGCTTTCGGCGTCACCGTCTCTGGAGCTACACTTGCCTGCTTTACCCACACAGTCCTGCAGTGACCTTTGTCCATCTCTGAGCGGCAAAGAACAATAAGAAAAAGCAGCCTGGCCGGTTTGTTGACAAGCAGCAATTCAGAGCAATTACTGAATCTACAGCTGTAGCTTTCTTTTATGAGTCACGTTGAATAAATCCTACAGCAAAGCAGCCCTTCAGCCTGAGCTCTTATATATTATAACAAGGCATTGGGCATAACAGCACAATGGATTGGCAAAGGGTAAAACAGCATTAAAGAAAGGTTACAGCAGTAGAGAATATGGCACATGACACCAGTCATATTATAACAAGAGTAAAAAACTCATATATGACCAACAGGAAATGAGAAAAAGCAGCCACGGGAAAGTCAAGCGTGCTGCGTTTTTAAGGAGACAGGCAGAGAAGTGAGCAGTCAAACCACAACATGGTCCACACTGCAGTCGTAGCCATATTGAAACCAACTGAGAGCTGATCATACGTTATTGACAGGCTGCTCCCTCGCCAAACGTTTGCTATGCTGCTTGAAATGAAATGTGTCACTCAGAAACGGCAGTTTAATTAACATCACGCAGCCCGTCAGAGATCGCGTTGAAGCTCTGGCTGTGGGCTCTGGTGCACCCTGTACCAGCCATGCATCAATCAGACACGAGCAGGGTGTTGTGATGCGAGCATGACAGGATGTGGAAGCATGGCAGGGTTTTATGATGAGTGGCGTCACTGTTGTGTGTTGTTTCTGCCTTTCCTCACAAACTCAAGCTGTCACACGCCGTCAGCCGGAGGATGCGAGTCGGCCGCTCGTCTCCTTTTCTAGAGCTGCTGTCTGAATGTTGGAGGGGCTTTTACCAGACACCAGGTGACTTTTGTTGTGTAGGTGTTCTGGGGCTGTGGTTGGCTCAGGCCCATGAGATTTGGCTTAATAAAGACATAAATTACTCCTGAAAACATTCCGCCCAGCGTGTTACAGACGGACATGGTGTCCGTCCGCATAAATGAAATACTGAAGGCTTTGCGCCATTTTGTTTTTTGAGATTTACGGGCAACACGGATTCATAAAACTTTCAGTCCTATCTGTTCTTCTAGCAGGGGTAGAATTCACAGTTCGTATGTTCTACTAAAACACAGCCATTTACTAGCCCTTGTACAACCCTTCTGGGTTCCTATGAATCTTAAGTTAAAGAGGCACATTAACCTCCACTCAGGCATCTTCTTTATCTTCATTACAGGCTAATAGGGTATGTATGCATTATTTATCAAGGAGTCTTGCTAACCTAAGCAAAAACACAATAATCCTCCACATACTGAAGATTCTCCAACATGTATCCATAACGTTTGTGTACTGGTGGATCTTTTCTTTTTTTTTTTATGTATCTGAAAATGGCTTATTCCCACATTTAACACGTCTTTATGTTATTACACCTGCATGTGGAAGCAAATTCTGTATTTATGACCAACTACTAAATTGGCAAATACCTATTTCTTTCTTTCCAGGCAGCCGATGGACATTCAAATGAATTATTGATTAAACTAGTGAAAGTGGAACATAGCATAGTTAAATGTAAATCCTCGGCTCAGCTTTTCCAAAAGCTTCAACCACTCTGGAAATATTATACAACAGAAGACCTGTCTATAATTTATTTGGCAAAGAAGAAGAACTGCAACGAGGCAGACACTCACTTTGGGGACGTGGGAGTTTGGACACTTGCAAATTTAAGCTGTGCCAAATACAAATAAGTTTTGAAAATGAGTTCAGCTACATGTAAAACAGTTTCAGACAGTCCCGCGTTGTCTTCTTTTACCTGATGTGTTAAATACTCACAACAAACAGATGTTTGATCACACAGGAAAAATGAAGGTTAACTGATGCAAACGATCAACAAAGACCCTTTTCTCTCTCTAATTAGTTCTTTCTATGGCTTATTTTGTAGAGCACTAAAGATTTATAAAATCAAGTCAGCTTGAGTAGTCTGTGATTAGGGTATTTTGCCTCATGGGCTATTTTTCAAAGGAGCCATATAGGAGTTATCAGGAGAATAACAATCATAGCATTAATTTTGCACCATTTGAAACGGTTCTCTTTCCTCCCAAAGAGGAAAAAATTACAATAAATATACTCTTGGTTATGAACATACAATATACACATCCACTATCAAACGAAAAATGGGGACAACTTAATAACACTCTTTTTTCTTCATAAGTACATTCCTTTACAAAAGTATACTAGTCCCTAAGAATGAGAAACTGAGGTATAGACTGGGCCTGACAGAGAGACCCCAATGCCCTGTGGGACGCAAAGGTCAGAGGTCAGGTGATGACTCATCCACGCCCTCCCCAGTTCAGTCTGTCAGAACGAGAGCAGGCAGAACCCAGTGTGTGTGCGGGTGTGTGTCTTAGTGGTGTTCTTCTCTTTGCTTTGTCCATGTTGACCTACAGAATCAGCCAGTGGCTCTCAGAGGCAAAGAGAAGCGTGTGTTTGTGTGTGTCCTTGTCTCGCTAACAGCCACAGAGTATGACATGGCATATTTTACATGGAGTGTCTAGCAAGTTGGTGGTTAACGGTCATTTTCTCTTCATTTTCTTTTTCTGTCACGTAGAATCCTTGTCGTCACGTGTTGTCTATGTTGTGTGAACTATATTTCTGTATCCACAGTGTAGGTATAAGTTTATGGAGTTATTATAGAGAAAGCTTCCCCTCTGTGAAAATGACCTGATGCCTCTAACCTAACAACAGAATCCACAGAAACGTTGCTTGAAATCTGGCGTTTACAACTTTTCCTTCCTTCCTGCACCTGCTTTGACAAGGAAAATGTTTTTGAAAGATTTCTTTTTATTAGACTTCGTGTGTCAGCAACTTTGCAAAAAGCCCCAGTGATCCCTGTGAGTTACAGCAGGGCAGTAAAGTGAAATTTCAAAAATCATATTTCACTGGCGCTTCAGTTTTTTTTATTGCTGCTGCAGGTATTAACACGTTCTTCGCTCTTCCCGAAACTCTTTTCACATTTTCCGACTCAGACGTCTATTCTGCGAAAATGCTGAAACTGTATTAGTTTAAGGGGCTGTTGCTGCAATTGATCCTCATCTCCAATCTTTATAAAAGACAGTAAGTTTCCCCAACACACAGTCCTATCATTCTCCTTCTTTTAATTCACTAGGAGGCATGTGTCATGAACTCCGATTTCTCTTATCTGAGGTCTTTACGTGTATGAAAGACGCAATAAAACAACAACTGATGCAACTGCTTTTTAGAAAGCCACTAAAAAATGCACAATGGCTAAATGCTCACTGAAAGGTTAGCGCTGGTAATGAGAATGACTTCAGTGTATAGAAAAGGATATACTGCTCCTCAAAATGGATCTGAGGAACGTTCACCTGTATTTGTTGCTACTGTAATCCCTCTTTAATAAAAGAGATATATTTCTTTGATTTGCAAAGTATCTGTAGAAAAGAATTCTTGGTCAATTTTAGTTTTGACTGACTTCTTATCATTTCAATTGGGTCTAACATGAGAGGAAATGGGAAAGTTAATTACGATCAAAGGAGGAACTGTATGTGCAGGAGGGCGTGAAGCGGGGGCCATCATCAGGGAGGAGGAGGGATCTGCACCCCCAAGAGCTCATAGGCGAAGATGTTCCAGAAGATGGCGAAGAGGAGGAAGGTGATGAAGGAGAAGACGATGACCCACCAGGAGCACTGCTTCTGCAGACTCTCCTCGTAGCTGCGCAGGATGAGCAGCCCCATGCTGATGCCGACCACGGCCCCTGACAGGTGTGCCATGAAGCTGGGCTGGGGGCCCGAGGAGGGCAGCGGTGGGGAGAAGCGCAGCCAGACGGCACGGCCCACCTCCGAACTCACTGTGGAGAAAACACAATCACGACGTGTGAGGAACAATTCACTCCAGACAGAACCAGTCACCTCTCACGAGGTCTTAAATGCACAGTCATCTACAGCCACCACTTAACACAGTACACTTCATTTGATGGCGTCGTCATCTAGACTCAAGTTATGGTGAAACAGTGGTCAGAGGTCGAAGGCAGGTTTCAGTTGCGTCCAAGCCTTCAAGTCTGGTTCTGCAGCTAAATAATGTAACTGCATCTTTACTTTACAAATGGCTTCCACTGTTTCTTCTTTATGCTTTATTAGAGTCTCTTCAGTTGAAAAAATACCATAAAACTAGAGCAAATGTTAATTTAGTCCTCACACCAGCTGTGTCATATTTTATTTTGAAATGATCCCGTTTCTAAAATACTGAGGAGAGACATAAAGTTCTGACGGAGACTCGCCACGCTCTCAGTTCGGGGGCGTCAGGCGCCGGACAGATGGAGGGAACATATTGCTCACTAATGAAAGTCACAGTCTCGGCCCTTGTGTGGAGAAAAAGGACAAGTGACTCAGATTCTTTGAGAATAAAGCAACGTGTCCAAACAGAGAGTCTCAGCTCCTAAGAGGTTCAGATGATAAATACTTGCAGAAAAGTTGTGCTGGAAATGAAAGGTGAATTGATCATGTCCACATAAAAAGCAGCAGGACAGTAAATCTGGAGAACTTACTGCAAACTAGCGCCAGGATCATGCGGAGCAGCTTGTACGGACAACGCATCCCAGCCCAGTTCTGCAACAGAGAGCGAAAGTGTCACGTCAGCGCAAACAATCACGACACGACACAAACAACCACAACGTACAGTTTATGTGTATATTAGGAACCTGGCACAAAACACTACACGTTCTACCCTGTGGACATGTTTAGAGCATAGAGAGAGATAATACAAGGAGGCAGCACTTACTGTACAGAAGACAGAGACGTCATTATACACCTGGCTGCTCTCCACTTACTGGTTCCAACCAAGTGGCACGGTATCAATTAGGGCTAAAATAATTTACCAGAAGGTGAGAATGGGCCAATAAATAGCTTGAGTGGCTCTTTAGGTGGAAAAAGCAGCATCACATCCTGACCTATAATAATATATTTACTCCACAGGTTGAAAAATTGCACTAATCGCATTCCCTTCAGTTTGCAGGCTGCGGTAAAACGACCCAGAACCACTTTGCCCTTTTCCTCCGTTAGTGGAAAAACAAGCGTGAAAGCCGTGCAACATTAAAAAGGCGTGTACAAATAAAACCTGCTGAGATCATACGTCTACAACGAGGAAGGAGTGGCAGTGAATATTTCTGCAGATAGACGATGGCTATCGTGGAGGGGAGAGGTTAACACAGCAGTGCAGAGCTGAGCTGGGTGTGATGCGACGCTGCTGCTCTCTGATGGGAGGCAATTTGCATTGACGTGCCTCCGCTCTCACAGGAGGACAAGGAGGGCAATCTTTAAACAAAGGACAGCCAATCCATTTTGTCTGGTACAGATCTTGTTATCACACTGCTGACATTGAAATGGAGAGTTGCTGAAGGAATCTGACTTGTGTGTCTGTGTGTGTATGAAGTGCAGAGGATCATCAAGACGCTGGTCAGAAACGCATACACACTGAAAATAAAGTGTGTAACGTCTCACTACGACAGCTGCCTCCTGGACGTCCACAAGTTTCAAAAGCTCGTCAGATACGCCTTAAAAGATTTTTCCCCACAACAAACATAACAAACCAAATCCACTGTCTGTTAGGTGCCACGAGCACAGTTTTACAGTTACACAGTCGTTGCTTTGGGCCCGTCAGTGCACTTTGATTTCTATCCCTGCTGGCATCTCAGCCGCCCACAGTGAACAGCAGCATTAGTTAAAGTGATTCGTCAGATGTAACACCGCCTGAAGAATTGAAGAGAATGTCGAAGGCATTTCACACAGAAACCCTGTGACAGGAAGCCACACAAGTAAACGCAGGGAGGGAAGAAAGCATCTGGGAGGGTTTCTCTGCCTGTGTTTTCATGGGACACACATATCACAGTCTTAATAATAGATAAGATCCTGACATGAGGCTTATTGTTACAGATGATGGGAACAGTGAAAGAAGCTGAAGGTGTGTTGGTGACTAGATAAGAGGTCATGACAATTATTATTGAATTATGATGTTATCCCGGTGCAGCAGGAAATAAATGTAAATAAAAAAGTGGAGTTTGCTGACGTTCTCTCTCCATTGACAACAGTTTCCAGACGTACGTAACAATAGAGGAGATGATGATGATGGTGGCAGTTACCATGACAACGTTGGCCAGATGCGCCGAACACAGAGCGTAGACCCCCCCGGAGCCACCCACCACTGGAGCACGCATGTCTGTGATGGACACGGTCAGAGAGCCTGCAGAGAGAGACAAACATTTAGAGAAGGCAGGCGTAAGAGGGATGGAGTTCATGCAATGCAGAGAGGAGAGAGAGAGAGAGGGGGGGGGGGGGGGAGAGCGTGTTGGTAGGAAGAGCAGAGGACAGCATTTTAGAGCAGGGGGAAAACTGAAGAGAGTCGGATTACTCATCACACTGCATAAGTCACCTTCCTCTCAGCATTTTTCTAAAGATCTCTTTGTAAAACATGCCCCTGTGCTACATCAGCTGACCTTCACGTGCCCTTTAGTTTCACACTCACATGACAAACACTCACACACAACTCTGTGATGTGAACAGTGTCCGGGCTTCAGTCTGGTAAAGCTGTAGCAGACTAATTATATTAGAACAGGCAAGCGAAATGTAATATTTCTCGTCTTTCATTCCTTTAGGATGCTGCAATTAAAACGGTATCTGATCAAAGTGTGGCCAGCAGAACACAGGCGAACTCTGCTGAAGAGGATAATTTCCAATTTGTGCGCTTTAAAAATGCCTCGTGTTATATTCATGAGCGCAGTCTAATCTGGGATATGTAGATATGGATAAAAGCCAAAAGTGCTGTTTAAGAAGACAGTTATTATGTTAAATGGCGCAGCAGTTGCTTTGACAATGACAAAGGAATGAAAGCAGGACATTACTGTAACCTGTTGACTATACGACTGTTATTTGTTTCTGATGCTTTTTTTCTTTTTAAATGTTCTGTCACTTAATTAAGCGTCCGTGAATAACTACGGAGGTTACAGTCTTTCAGCGTGTTTCGTGGCAGGAATGAGGAATTTGCATGAACTGTGCATCTACCAACTTTATCAGCTGAGTGAACGGGAGCGTTTAAAGCTGCATCTGCTGGAGAAGCATTTCCCTTCTGCCCAGGTTGAAGCGTCAGCAGATAAGAACGATCTCAGTGGAAGGTCTGGACAATTAGCAGATCTTAGAAACACCATGTACTGTACCAAGGTGTAATCCTGCCGTTACTGCCAACAGAAAACCGGTTTGCAGTGACTCCGTGAAGTAGGACAGAACTCCAAGCAGCAGAAATCACACTGCAAGTTGCTCACGAGGACAGCGTCAGCCGCTGTTAATTATGCAAATGAGCTGATAAGGGAAGCAGAGAGGGCTGATAAAACAAAACAGGCTCTTTTTAATCACACTTGGGGTTTTGCTGGAGTTGTGATCTCAGATCTTCAATGCATGTTGTGACATTCATATTTCGTGTGTGCGCCTGCACGAGCGCAGAGTAAACAGCCGTAGAGAGAACGCCTCGTCAGCCTGCGGTGGCAGCGATGATCACAGAAAGACTGATAGTGATCGAAGCGAATTCTGAGTCAACACCTATGGACTATTATGTGGATTTATGGGGCATGTGAAGGCTGGTGCTTCAGCTGAAGATGCGAGGAGATTCATTGTGTCCCATTTTTAGTGGTTCCACAAAATCGCAATTACACGGCGTGGCATACAGCACGTGGCCTCCGATCTCTTCAAAGTGCAGGAAAAACTGGAGCAACTTTGGCAGCATCAACATCTACATTTTCCTTTTAGTCCTTCTCAGAGCTTCCTGTCTTCTTGCTGTTAAGTCATTACTTCAATGCATTAGTTGGAATAAAATATTAATAGAACGGAATAATACATTATTTTTATATATGAGAAATATTAGATGGGATTTTCAATTTTAACTGCTTCCAACGACTCAGTACTATAAATTGACATTATTTTAATTATTTCGTGATGTGAACACGGCAGCCTTATATCCTCTGAGATACCATCACATCTCTCAACCCGACTTTGGATAAAACTTGTAAATTTCAAAATACTTTGTGTTCTTGAATAACTTAATCTGTACAGTATATAATTAGCAAAATGTTAGCGAGCAGCACTGATGAGGGAGGGAGGTCTTCACATGTGACGTGAAGTAGCTTGTTTCACGATCAAATTTAAAGTTCGTAGCATTGCAGCAGACTCTTGTGGGGGATGTGACAGAGAAGTCAGTCTGAGACCTCCAGCTCAGAGGAAGAGACAGGCTCCGCAGGGAGGATACAAACTGCTCGCTCCTCCTGCTCACTCTGCTTCAGTAGCGGCTCCAAAATATGGTATGAATATTAAATACGCCTGTGATGCGGGCTCCCCTGCTTAGGCAGGATTTAAGATTTAGCTTTCTCTCGCTCAGCAGGAGCTGCGACGTGAGGTGTACGATTAGCAGAGCTGACAAGTTCCATCTCGAGCTCTCATAATATACTGTTGCCATCCTGAAGCCATCATCAACATCCTCAAATCTTTTGGCGAGTGTGTAACATTCACAGGTGCACTGCAGTGAAGACAGTAAAGATGACATACGTCTGGCTTCTCTCAGAGCTGCCTTCTCCAATTTTATCCCCAATTCTGATTTCTCTCACGAACCAAACGTGCTACACCATTACTGTTACCTCAAGCCTCCCCTAAGATATGGGTCAACGTTATATTTTCCAGTCACTCTGGAATAAGGGGCACACAAGAGGTGGTAAGCTGATCTGAAGTCTGACAGCTCTGTATCCACACCAGTGAAGACTATGGCAGCAAATGGTGCAATGAAAGCCTCCTTTAATCCTGCAAAAACACGAGTAATCATGTCTCAAAACCTATAAACATGACACGTTTCACAGTTTTGTAACATAAACTACTTATGGTCTGTGAAATATTTAAAAAGACAGTGAAGACCCAGGTTATAGTTATACAGCCACTACATGTGAGGATTAATGTAATAAATCGTATCAGGCATGTTTTCTATAAACAGCCAGTGATTTGTATAAGTAGTGTTATGCATGGTTCATTTCCATTCACATATTGGTATTTGCTTATACTCATAACACAAAGCCGTAACAATACAGTAGAGCTTGGAGTGAAAGTGAGTTACATGTAAACACAGTCAAAAGCTTTTTGAAAGTTTAATCTAGAGGAATAGATTTTTTGGTGGTGGCATACATTTAATTTCTAAAGCTGTCTAAAGAAGGTATTTCTGGAAACCTAAATGGTGTCTGTGAACATTAATATTCATTGAGCTGCACTTCTTGCTTGGCAAGTCAATAAATTACTCAGGCGAGGACCAATAAAGGACAATGAATGTTTATTTATTCAGGTTTGTTTAGCCTATTGTTATGAACTATGAGGAAAAATCACCCACACTGGCCAAATTTATTTTGCCATGAATTATTATGAGACATGAAAGAATATAATTTATCATACTGAAGTTGATCATATTGAAGCAATCTGTTCTCATTTAACAGTAAAACGTCTGAATAGAAACCACCTGAGCTCATAGGACTGAATCAGCGAGGGCAACATCTGACCGCTCATACTGTGGGATTGCTGCCATTCAGGTTCAGCTTGCTCGGTTTGTACACATTCTCCCAGGACACGTCCATCCTGTATCCACTAAATCTAGTGGCCCGGCACAGAGATGTGCTGAAGTCAGCACTGCCACAGTCACAGGGCTGCCTCTGTGGGCCAATAAACTGGGAAAGTGCCTGATACAATTTATTTACTAAGCACGAATAAGACTGGAGGGACACTGATGAAACAAGTCAGTGAGTGGCAGCATGAGACCCAGTGACACGAAAGACACACCAGTGGTGCAACCATGCGTTTCGATGAACAGGTTTTTACACTGTGTTTAAATATACTACAGCAATTACACAACAAGGAGGTAAAACCACACTCAACTACAGTTTAGTGATAATTAAATGAATTTGAATGAAGCAAATATTGACATATTAGAAACAGTGATATTACAATTTGTACAAAAAACGGGAAAGTGAGATCTTAGCTGGTTGCATTCAATGTCATCTTGTAAAATGCGATGTGCTCCAGATTAAAATACTGAGGACTGACGTCTGGAGACAAAGGCTCCTAAAAGCTTATTTAAAATACCCTGCAGCTGTTGATAAATATTATATAATATATCTTTAAGCGTTTTCTATGAGCAGATTTAAAAGATGTCAATCTCTCAAGTGGTTGCTTCTTTACATTTAATTTTGCTTCTTGTATTGCAGTGGAACTGAAGCCTGTGTGTAACCATAATCATCTTGTCAGACTGGGTGAGTTCTGTTTAAGAGATTTCCCCCTGAGATGTAGATTGACACCTCTGAGTCATCCAGACGGGACGAGATAAAGGAAATATCACCTTTACTGGAAATATGTTCCGTGACTCATCATGACTCGCAATCAGTTCTCATCCAATCTAACATCTTGTTCCAGCTCTTCGTGCCGTGAGCTGAGCAGCAGGTTCTCATACCACATGAAGGCAAAGAAGGAGTCTGTAAAGTTCGACTTCTCTTTTGTGTCAAGCTGTGGGGGAGCATCCAAACTGTCAGCATCCTCAAAGCGACAAAACACTTCACACCTGCGCTCCTGCGTTGGAGTCAGAGCAGATCATTAGATGAACGCACCTCCAGTGTCGAAACCCAACATGAATCACGACATCCCCCAACGAAAAAAAGGAAACGCGATTAAAAAAACGGAAGATTTCCGTGGTGCTAATGCCAAGCACTGAGAAACGAACAATTAATCAGTCTCATAGTGCGCCAACATGGCCACGGTAAACAAACCTTGCCCTTGGTTTCCTTAGAGGCTGATTCTGTTTTTCCTAACAGTTTCTACACATACAGATTTGCCACATGAGGAAAAATATGATAATATTTATACTACCCCGCAGCCCAGGGGGCATCGGGAAAAATCAATAATGTCCACGAGCCACATCCTCAGAGCTGCTGAGAGGAGACTACTCAGCACAGCACCAGCAGTCAGTATAATCATAGCAGATCTGGGTGAGGGTGTGTGGGCATAGAAGCATGTCTGTAATGGAGGAGAAGGTACTGAGTGTGTACATGCAGTGACACTGGCTGATTCATGCCATGAAGAAAGACTCCAGTACAGTTTGAGCAAAGCAGTCCTCACTCGCGACTGCATTTCAGCTAACAAGTTAACCTTGGATGGAAATGACTCAAATCTTCCCAACAGAGCAACAATAAAGAGCATGAAATCACTTCCTGTGTTCAAGGTTATACAGTCACAGTGATGGCGCGATGTGCGTCTTTATCAGGGAACCTTGAAACCAACCACCAAAGTTTAGATAAACTAAGCAGAGTCCAGAGCCTGAGATGTATTGCTCTGCTGTATTGGCTTCACACAGCTTTATGGACGTCTTCCTGCCTTTGCTGACGGACTCGCTCCATCCAAATGGGATCGGACGCATTACAGTAGAAATATTTGTCATCTGGGTGTTGGGGGTGGTTGCAGAGGTGAGCTTGGTGTCACCTACGAGGAGTTGACTGTAGGGTGGAATCAGGGATGGGTGGGGGTGGAAATTACCATAATCATGCTGGCAGAGGCTGCAACGCACCAAGGTCACCCTGCCTCCTCAGAGCTCAGCACCAGGGGAGTCAATCAGAAACACAGGAGCAGATTCTTCAGCTCCACATACAACACTTGCCAAAGTCAGAGCCAGACACAGAGTCACAGTCCATTCATTCAGCTGTAACGTGTGTATGTGTGACCTTAAGTGCACACAAAAGAATCTGAACCTTTACCTCCACTTCTTTACTGAACTTACATCAAACTCTGTTTCTGTTCACTTGAATGACTCCACTGAAAGCATTGCAGATTGCATCAGAGTTGTATTTCTATGGGATCTCCATAGAAATACAGAGCCTCAGCAGCTCGCGTGCCTCCACTAAGCATCAAAAATCGATGATAGACAAAGTCAGTCTTGGCGAGGTACCAAGCTCTTCTGTTCACTGGCAGTAGATATAATCATATTTACCCAGCGTAAATATGTTCAGAGCATCATCCAGTTATATAACAGAAATGCAAAAAGCTGTGGTTTAACACAGGCAAATCTGAGCCTGAAGACCTGCAGTCATGTAGAAACCGAGCAGTGTTTTATTAGCACGAGAGAAGGCTGAAACAATCATCGGGCTTAATTAGGAGCGACAATACAGCGAGCGCCATGGCCGCGCCACCGCCGCCGTCCTGCCGGATATCAGAGCGACATTCATCAACCGCTGAAGGATTAAACATTACATGGAACTCGGAGTGACGCGCTTAACTAATGACGATATCAACGAGCGTGCGACAATGAGGTTAAACCGACATGAAGCCATTTATCACATTTCCATTAGAATTTCCCAACAGACCGTAAACAACATCAGGCCACATAACTCTTCGCCTGGAGAATACGCGCAACCACCGCGAGCACAGCGTTTCCCAACACTGGCTGGAGCTACAGCACGACCCCAGGGTGACGGGGTGTTCAGAGACGCGCCGAACGCTCTCATGGTCTCAGCTGTACTTTGGTTTCTGCCTTGACTTGACTCCTGTGGTTAAATAAACTGAACTGAACATGCAAATAAGACAGAAAGTATAAACACACTGATGTGACTTTGCTCCTTTTTAGTGTCTTTCACTAGAATGTGATTAGAGGTTTACTTGTTTACTTCAAGTCGTTGTTTATGCCACATTGATGATTGCAGTGGAAGGAAAAAAAATCCAAATCTCCTATTACTATGCCTCCACTAAAGCATCATCCACACACTGATGGCTGAGTTGAATGGGAGGTGCTGAGAGTAAAGCTGGCAGAGGCTGCTGGGAGACTTGTTTCAGATGTAAGGTGTGAGAGGAGGCAGACACCCTGAGGCTCACACAGGGCAACGAGGAGAAACATGGTGTTCTGGCACCTGCTGATGTCCTGAAGCTCATGAAGAAGCTGAAGGAGTAGTTCGCCCGAGGGAACGGGAACCAAATGAGACAGAGAGCGGAAAAAAATGAATCCCTGCTGTTTCTCTTTAATGTGGAGCCGGGACGAAATGTTGAACATGACTCAACATTTAACATTCCTCTCGTCAACGCTGTCTGAAATCCAGACTGATGCTGTTCTTATTTTTGAAACATGAGATTCAGGAGGAGATCTTCATCTGCTGATCACGCAGCACAGCCGTGAAGAATGGATGCAAAACAAGCAAGGACAGGATTCAGGGTCAGGAAATAATTACAGGATTGTTCCTCTTGTCAGCACACATCCAAGGACACATGCACACAGTCAGACAATGTACTTCAAAAGTGTGAGCATGTGGCTTCTAGCTAAAACCTGTCCAACTAAGTTTTCGCCATTATTAAACACACAAGAACTAAAAGCAGTAGCCAACGTTATTTTACGGATGATCCAGATGAGCGCTGCATGAATGTAAACATGCGAAGTAGGGAAATACTACGAGTTTCCTTGAGTAACCTGAATCAGGGGGGACTTCCAACACACATGAGCAGAAATGAAGGAAGAAGCAAAATGTTCAAAAATCTGTCAATCTACGTATTTGAACTTGTGTAACCCCTAACCCTCTGAACACCACCATCCTCACCACCACTCTGCATCACTTGAACGGATGGAACGGGTTGGTTCTGAAAACCGCCTCCTGTGCCCAGAGCCTCTGTCTGACCTCTCACATACTGGACTGTTCGCTTATTGTCATTAACCCCAAGACCCCTGCAGACTCGTATGAAACTCCAAACACGCAGGGAGCTTCCCATCCTGCTTTCTAACGTCCAATAGATCACAATATTGGTGCCAACACTGAGCGAATTTCAGCCAGAATCAGAAGGTGAAATTAATACGTTGCCAGATTTCATGCATCATCTCATCTGTTCACAAGGATTGGACTGAACGTGGACCAAGAACTGTGATGCGGATTATATCATGTTATAAGTGCAGCAAAATATGAATGCACTTCCAGACAGTTGCAGCTTTGTAGTTACACATAATTAATGTTTGATCACTCTCATGACTTGAATAGAAATTCTAATGAATGCACTTTGACTCCAGGCTCTGAGGCTACAAATGTCACCATGTTTGATCTCGCTGTTTTCAGACTGGAGCGGAAAAAAAAGTGCTTTTCAAATGGTACTTAGGTTGATTCCCTGGAGAGAAACCCTGCATTACTCTCCCACTTTTCTTGCTCACTCACTTGCTCTTCTCTATCATCGTGGCTCAAATAAATCAAAGCTACAATAATTCATGAGAGTAAAGAGTATTTGCATGCGGGTGGGTCTGGTTCTCACAGAGCTGGAGTGGTTTTGAGCAGCTTTGACTCCATTTTATTACCGCACGCACAGAGAGAGGACAGGAAAATAAAAATGAAAATGTATTTGTAGTCAGAAGTAAGAGAAAGTCTAAAAACCATGTTAGTGAAGACGGCTGAATATAACTGTATATGAATGAGGCTCGTGACAGTAATCAAATGATGGGAACAGATTTACAAGATCCAGGACAGAAATTGTTTCCAGTAAAGATGAAAAGTATAAGAGCTTTGTGCAGCAGTGCTGATATGACTTTAGCACATGCCAAAAAACCCCAATACATTTGCAATCAGTGCATATTTGAAAGTCACCAGTCACCAAACGGTCTTAATGAAGCTTAATGAGATTTCTCCTCAACAAATATTTGAGTGTCGCAGCCTAAACTCTGGGAACTGTGAGTCACCGCACTTACAGTACTTTCAGTTTAGCGGCCTGCCATTAAAAAATATATAACGCGGAGCAACTAGTCGGTTTGGGTTCATCAGAACTATCAAACGTCAGCCTTCATAGCTTTTTCTCTCTTCATTACACCCACACTCCAAGCACAGACATGCAAAACACAAGATGAAATGCTATTCGAACTGTACAGTAAAAAAAAAAAAAGCCCATCTATCTGTTTGGCAGCAGCGTTTATCTCGTTTTATGACATATCATCTTTCTGCAGCTCTGGTTCACACGATAACATATGAAGCACTCACCAGCCAGCACCCCTGCCATGTAAAGCAAACTTATGCGTAAGATGCCATGGACCATCTCCAGAGGAACGCCAATCATTAGCTGCAGTAGCGCATTGAACCCCAGCTGCTCTAGACTGAGGAGAGAGAACGGAGAGAGAACAGGGTTCAGATGCCTTTTCCATTAACAACCCACTGGACGTTCATTAACTGTGGGGGTGGGAAACGTACCCGACATGCATAAACATGTAGCTGAAGAAGCGCCACACTTGTGCACGGTGGCCAGGGTGATAGACCAGGGCGCTCTTCATGAAGTCAGGCTGATAGGTCTGCAGCACCCACTTATTTAGCATGATGCCATAGCACATGAACACAATAATCTGCAAGACAGACACAGACATGACACCAAAGCGTCAGCTCTTGCTGACATACCCACTACACACACTTTCTGCAGAGGGCTGGTACAAAAGGTGGAGACGGCTCTGCAAAACAAAACCCATTGTGTTTTACACGAAAGACACATGATGTGTTTTCTTCTGTTTCTCCGTTCTTCAGCTGATGCTTCACAGACGTGTGGAGACAATTATTGCCTACAGAAACAAAGCTCATCTGGGTGGATTCCATTCATTTCTTTTCGTAAAATAATGAGTATTTGTCTGAATTAAAATGATTGTGAACCGTTATCATCGCATCCTCATTGTCATTACAGACCACTCAGTGCTATTTGGAGGCATTCTGAGAGCACTTGGCTCGTCTTCCTCAGAATTATGCTAATTTCAGGGGAAATGATGACGTTTTGTTAAGAAGCGATGGGTTATTTTTGCCGGCTAATCCCAGACCATTCAGCCGTGGCCCTGAGGGCTTCCGTGTTAGTGGCTTTCTTTTTTCACGTGAACATAATAGGTCAATTAATGCCACTGCAGTGTTCGGGCTGCTTACTGACCTGATTTCAAAGTTCCAGAATTAGTGTGGAAAAACCGCCCCACTGCATGTGGCTGACTGAGGGCTTTAGCTGGGAGCAATGGCAATAAATGTACCCACTAAGCTCCTGACTCCCAAATGTTACCAGCTCATATCAGGCTCACCGTAAAAGTGTGCGATCAAAATCTTTTCAGTGGGTCTGAGGCAAACAACTAAGCCAACAGAACAGTCGCTGCTTTGGGATAGAAGCACATGTTGAGAGTTTCACCTGGACGATAGTGACGATGGCGATGAAGACAGGCGGTGGACACAGGCGGTTCTGGTGGAAGTACCAGCGCCGGTCTGTCTCGCAGGGCAGGATTTCATAGGCCACATAGCGAACAAAACGCTTGTACAGGCCCAGCCCCGTCTCGTCCAGCAGTATTTCCCTTTGCAGCGTGCGCCGGCCATTGGCGATGGCCCGTCGGAAACTGCTGGAGCGTTTGCTGCTCATCTGAGAGAAAAAGAGAAACAATAGGCTCACATGGGTCTTAGTTTAGTTGTGTAGACTGAAAAACATCTGCTTGCTGAGAGTTAGGTCAACACCAGCCTTGGATCTAAATTAACTTCTTCAAGCTGACAAACTAGTTTCTTGTGGCAGAAATCGGCAGGAAGCTTCACATTTATTTGCCGTGTTTCTTTCTCTCTTCTTGATGACATTGTTTTTAGTAATAAACTTGCTTCCAGTCGTTTTGAGCATTAGTCAGCAGCTGGAAAGCAAACCTCACCAGGAACAGATCTCATTAGCGCCTGCTGTCGAAATTCTCATCTTTTCAATTAAATCCATTACTTATTTCATGCTAAGTGACTCAAACACCAGTAGAGGAGGATATTTTTTAATATAAAAGCTGAGGCAGGCTTGTCTGTGACTAATCATCCTGGATAGAGACACGCTAACATTTACAAAGTACTGATTTCACAAAGGACAAATGATGGTTTATCTAAGTCCTGCTTCCCTCATCATGTAATCAGGACAAGGGTGAAGTCACTCTTCTGTTCTTTTAGGTCTTTCTCCTTCTTACTGTCATCAGTTTGTGTTTCAAAGTGATTTTTGTATTTGCTATTAAATTTTAAGGGTTCTAAGAATTACTTTTTTTATGTGAACAAAACTGATACAGATCAGCTTTGACTAACATGTGTGTTGTACATAAGAATACATTAGTGCCAACACTAGCAGTTTGGTAAAAATACTGTCAATACATGTTGATCAAAGTTTGTCCATAATTGCAAGAAATAAACAGGATTAACAGATGTTTCGTTCTCTATATCTCAGTAGGAATTAAAATATTAATATAAGCAATGTCTAATGTATAAACAACGTTCTTTCCACAACTGATGAGAGAAGTCTGTCTGAAAATGAATGTAATAAAAATAAAAAACCTCAATAATGTATAAACGGTTTTTGATTTAGACAAAATGTAAGTGTGGCTGCTGGCAGCGTAGCTCAGACACCATCACAAATGGGCTATTGAAGTGTTTTTGCCCTTGAAAAGCAAATCTTTGTTAAGAGAGAAGCTGTGTGTGTGTGTGTGTGTGTGTGTGTGTGTGTGTGTGTGTGTGTGTGTGTGTGTGTGTGTGCTCGTGTTATCACAGTCTCCAGGTTTGCTTAGTGAGCAGGAGCTCTGCAGCAGCCTGTAGGCCAACTGCACCAACTCTTGATAAGTTGTTTAATATAGAGGCTTAGGATGGAAACTATCCTATTTTGACAGTCCAAGTAGAGAACTGTCAGGAATTGATCCGTTTCCACCAGAGTTATCCCTGGAAACACTCTGACCAACTAGCAGAGCTCCCCGAGTGTCAATATATGAAACAAAGTGTAGCTGCATCACAGGTGAGATCTACGTAATGACTAACACTCAAAGCCAATGGCACAAGGACGAAGCCTCAATAAAATCTGTGCCTCTGCTGCTCACTAAGCTATTGTATCTAAATCAAACTAATTGTTGTGATGTGACACTTCCATGTTTTCCAAGAAAAGCTGTGAAGGAAAAGAAATTGTTGACAGTACAAATCAACAACAGCACATCCCATGTCATCTCATGTGGAAAGTTATTATAGCAGTAACCTTCAATGATATGGCAGCTTCACGTGAAGTGTTATGAAACCTCCAGAGGGGAGTCCGTAGGAAATACAATCCCCCATTAAAGCACAGCATTGGTAATTCATTAGCCAGGTTCTGTAGCTGTAGCCTCATTATATGTAGCTCAGACGGGGGCATGGCGAAGACTGTGGGTCAATATCTGTAAAAACTAATGAGCTAAACATACTGGAGGACGAGGAGCAGAAAGAAATGAGCAAATAATTAAGAAATAATGAACGGATTGTTCCACCAATGGAAGCAGATGCGTCTTTTCCTTTTCAAGAAAATATTCAGGAAATGAGGAAAAGGGTTGATGTCTCTTTTGGAGGTTAGCAGAGGAGGATGTAGTACAGACCCCAACTATGGTTAATTAAAACACACAGTGGATGCACAGTGAGGGCACGCGGGCCTGCTGCAGAGTGATATGCAGAACAATGTCGAGTTGGGCTCTTGGCTCACCCACAGATGGAGGGAAGCATATTTAGTATGGAAATCAGGCTGGAAAATGCAATTATAGCATTTACTTGAGACAGGGAGCAAAAGAGAGGAGAAGAGGGGGAAATTACGATACTGGAGGCAAACAGTGGACAGAGTGAAGATGTTGTCATTCTCGACATCGCAATGAAAAATAAGTCTGCTCATATGAAAGGAGGTGGTTAAGGTGCAAACCATAACCGTGTTTTCGTCCTCTCCACCTTGTTCTGGCTTCCTCTCCTATTCATACTGCCTCTATGAAAATCCGTTCGCCTGAAGACATGCCTGAGCGTAACTGTCACTGTGCTTTGCCGTCGCTGACACGCAGGTCTGCCGCCTCTAAAGTGAGCATTAGCGGCTTTTTGAAGTGGCGACAGGAGAGAGGCGGCAAACAGACAATGAGGTGCAGGCGAGGAGGCAAAACGCAGTGTGAAGAGTGACACAGCGCGGTGCGTTCAAACTCATCCGACTGCATGAGATGTTCGAGAACCTCTCACTTTTACATCCGTGACGCTGGAACTTCACTGACGAAGCAATGTCTGCCAGGGAATAACGGATGCTGAATGGCCAAACTGACCGACAACTGACAGCGATGTGTCTGAGATGAACCCTTGCTGTTTAAACTTGCAAAGCTCGCCACAAAGCTCAATAGTAATTAGTAAGAACTGTTGTAGAAATGTGGCAAAAAGGCTATTCAGTGTGTCAGAGCCCAATAAATACATACATTATTAAGATTGTGTTATGGGTTCTTCATCTTAATGATTTCTGTTGACACAGACAAAGTATTATTTGTTCATCAGTGGATGGAGCTAATTAGTCCCTCTTTCATTGTGGTTCACCACCACTAGGCTAAAACTACTAGTGGTGGCTACTGTACTTGTTTACGGTTTCATCTGAGAGTCTTTCAAAGGGCCCAAATCCCCACTCTCCCCAACTCTGTCAGACACTTACACTCTCACTGCAGATCTGAGTCTCCGTCGATTCATCCCTGACCCAGATACTCCACTTCGTTCTTGCCCGAATCTTTTTAAAATAAGTGCATGCCTTTTTTTCCACCTCGATAGTTGCCACAGCTGGTGTTCATGGATTAATCATTTCGGTGCTAAGAATCAAAAATAATAAAAGAGAACTTCACTCTACTTAAGTAGAGTACATCACTTTAGGCCAGCAGCCTTTCCAACACAAAAAGCCTTTAGTGGAGTTTGGTGCGGGATGTAATGTTGACTGGTGGCATCTGTGTCCCTGGAGTGAGATGCACTGTAGGCACTTACTGCGTCTATAAATGACTCAACCAAACTGTTTACCATCTACATGCACACTGTGTTTCTTCACGGGGTCTGATCTGTTAAAAGTTTTTATTACTACTTCTCAGTTTTTAAAGCAGCAGTATGGATAAATATTACATAAGATTTGTTCTAATTATATCTCGTGAGGAAACAGAACAAGTGCAACATTTGCAGAAAAGGGTAAAAATTCTTAAAGATTTTTTATTCTCATTCTTTACCTTAATCAACACTCACTATATCGAGTGATCAACTACGGCGGCCATTTTGGATCTCTGTCAAACATTAGCCAAATGACCATGCAATGGAAAACAATGACGTGCTTTGCACAGCTTGTACATAACGTCATCAAATTTGCACAGCAACAGAAGCTCGTCTTTCACAAATTGTCCCCCTGACGTGCTAATATGTGAACCTTGACACCATGGGACAAAATGTGCAGTTAAGCAAAAAGTGGAAGATGTGTGCTGGTTGTTTTACAGAGTAGATTTTTTGTGCAAGCAGACTTTGTGGATTAGTAGTCAGATACAGGTCTACATTTTCCAAGTGTGTGTGCTCAGCTCCCCAAGAGAGGTTTTAGCAGAGTGTTACTCATTCACCCCTCTGGCTGAACTGATGGAGCTCTCTGGCTACGATCGCCCTGCATGAAAGATGAGTTGAAGACGAACAATGTCAGACACGGTCTCACACTCACAGGAAACTGCTGCCTAACGGCTTGACTCAAACACATTTACACCCACTGAGGTTGAGAGAAGCAGTGTGGATTCACGGCTCCAGTGAGAGAATGCAGCACAACAAACAAAGATGCTGAAGACGCTCATTTGAGCCACAACTGAGAAGGACACACACACACACACACACACACACACACACACACACACTTATTTCGCAACTCATTTCAATAATGTGCAGGGGAGTCCCATCCTCCATCAAGGCCAGGCTACAAATCAATTCAAGCACCAGAGTTTAGGCTCTGGCTATAATATAATGGCACCACTGAACTTTCCAAATCAAACTACGTCTGTCATCTATGAAACACTGTGGAGAGCTACTGACAGAGATACATGTTGTGACAAGAAGTAGACAAGAAAAGATTCAATATAGAAAAAGACAGTCTGGCCAAAAATACCCACCAGGCCTTTAAAAAGCACCAAAGAAAATAAATCAACTGGTGAGATTTAGGTGAAAATATAAAAGTCATCAGATTGAAACCCGAGGCTGAGAGAAAGAAAGCTGGAAGTGACCTGGTAGAAAATGTCATGCAACATGTGGCACTTTCCCTGTGGCTCCCTGGAGCTCATCCCAGAAAAAGAAACCTGCAGAGCTCCACGCATCACATGCAGCACAACAGGAGGCCAGATTCAAATCAACATCCAAATACCCTCTAAAATTAGTCAGGAAATCTGTACTGGCAGCTCTCATGTGTATGAATGAGAGTGTGTGTGTCTGTCAGAGACAGCGTAGTAGTAAGAAAGAGGATGTGGCTCTCTGCATTCATTACTACAACGCTTAACAGCGGGGGTATGAATGCATTCGCATGAGTGTATGAGACTCATCTTTAAAATCAAACCTGAAGGTCGATGTTTGTGAGACGCTGGTCGTTCTTAAATGACCTCAGATTACTGCCTGCCACTAGCAATGCTGGGCTAATCGAAGGCAATTCGCATTCGGCTGATGGGCAGTTTTGAGGGAGTCTGCACGGTCCCGTCCGACACGAGGCAAGGTTTTTATACCTAACCTAACATATGCTCACAAGAATTTGGGGATGGAAGAGAGTAATCAGATCAGAATATTCAAGGTGGTAGTTGAAACAAGGAAGGGACGGCTGAGGATGAGAACGCACTCAGAACAGATGGACTCAAGAGGAAGAGAGTGAGGACGGATCTGAAGGTGACGCTGCTGGTGATGCACTCATTGATTTGTAAGAAAGACAAGGAGTAAATAAACCATAGGCAACACAACACAGCATGAGAGGAGGATATAACATGAAGAAATTCAACAAATAAATAAGGTGAAGTAAAAATGAATAAAAATATGTCAGGAAGTGCATTGCGTTAAATTAATCACGGTGCTTACGCCGCGTGGTGCCGGCAGCTGAAGGCAGGTGCTCGTCTCCACACTCGGTCTTTCACATGAAAAGCTACATGAATATCTAATAGGTAACAGCTGTAAACATGGATAGGTGAAGAGGCAGGGAATGAATAAAAACAGAACAAGAATGAAGAACACCCTGACCTCAAATTTGAAGCACAGGAAAAGGATGAAACAGCTTCTGAAGGAATCTGCAGCCGCACTAAAGCAAACACAACTAGTTATCCCGTCAGAGTACAGCATCTTAAACATTCTGCGGCGTCTTTGACCTATTTCACGTATCAGTGTTTTCTCTGTCAGTTCGATGTGGGTGTCTAATAATTGGTGCATTGGGTATGAAGTGTTGCGTCTGGATGTACCGACGCATTAACCGGAAAGATTGATCCTCCTTTTGCAGAACAATGACCTGAATGGTCGAGTCAATTTTTCGCCACTGTGGAGCTTTGTGGTTCTGTCTGAATCAATTCTGTGACCTTTCTCGAAATCCGACAAAAGCGCCTGCACAGGTATGTGTGAGAACGATGCTTGCTGGCCTCTTCTTACCAGCTCAATGAGCTCCTGGTAGCACACCTGTCCCTCTTCATTGCTCTGGACGAGGGCTAACAGCATGTCCAGTTTGGACGGGTCCAGCTGCAGCTCATGGTGCTCCACCAGGCTGGTGAAGTTCTCCACTGCGATGAAACCGGTGTTCTCTGGGTCCAGCTGGAAACACAACCGAGCCACTGTTACACCACCGACATAATGAAACTGCATTATAGTTATATTAGAACAGATATCGAAGCAGCAGTTGCTGTTACACTTAATAAAACGCAGCACTGTCTGTCTGCCCTGAGGGGGAATACATCAGTATAGACAGCTGAGACAGCAGATACAGACAAATAAAAGCAACAGGGTTGAAAGCATCAGCTTAGACACTAGTATTAATTACGTTGTGTTGCTTCTATGATGCCTTGAAGCTCCAATGAGCCTCATTAAAAAAAGTACGTTTGTCAAAGCAAACAGCAGAAGGGTTGTTGTTACTGGAACCAGGGAAACTACACAGGCAGGCACGTCATCCTAATACTCAGTGACCTGAAGTTTCCCTCAAAAAAATAAAAGCATGCGACTTCTGTCCGTGTGGACGCTTCATTTGACTGTGTGAGTCCATCCTCGCTCACGTTTGCTGCTCGCAGTCAGTGTGCTTTTTTATAATCGCTCACTCACCGAGACCCACAGCCCCATGGGTTATTACCGCTGATGCCTGTATGCCAGCGCTGCTCTCTGTAATTGATTTAAGCAGCAGAGTGTCATAAAAATGGCAGAGCGTAGTTATCTAAAATAGCGCTGGGTTAAAAATGGCCTTTAAAGTATAGGGTGTGTATCTAGCCTTGGTTGATGTAATGTGGGATTTTCAGACAGCAGCTGAACACACTTGTTACTTCATTTTCTTCTCCTACGTTCTCCTCTTGAATGCAGTTCAATTGCTCTCCAATGAAGCATTAATTTCTTATGCCAGTTCTGCTTAGTGCATCTGACTGTTTGTAAAAACGTGCCTGAGGACAATCTGGAGCCGTACAAAGAGACCACATGGGAAGAGCCCTGGCTGCTTCTCATTTGACTGTTTCCTGAATGCTAACACAGCTTCATTACGTTTCGGATAGTAAACCACCAGCCTCTCGTTGCCCCGGGGAGGAGAGAGCTTTCAGATGTTGCATCAGCATGGAGTCAGTGGTGCTGGATCATCACTGGCCATGTCATCCTGCCATGGCCGTCTTACTCCTGACCGGGCCAACCCTGACACGCATAGACAAAGGTGTTACACTGGGTGCAAGAGGGAAGTGGCATTAAACGGTTGTTGTCTGTCTGCTACAAGAAGCTCAGTCCTTAAAGCTCCACTGCTCAACAAAGGAGCCAAGAAATCTGTTGGTTTGAAAGCATGTGTGTACGTCTCTAAATTATATGGGTTTTGTTTCCCCCAACATAGTTTCCAGAGATTTTACAGTCATTTAGTCGAACATAAACATTCCTTTAATACCGTTTAATCTGCTTTTATCACTCCCTTAAACACTTATGTATTTATTCACCTGGGAAAGAACAGTAGAGGCATGAACTAATGGGGTCGTGTTGATGATGCTTGACTCAAAACGAATGTTTTCCCACGGCTGGTTGGTACAGTGATGGGATTTTGTTAGTTATGATAATTGCAATGCTTGATGTACAATACACAAACACGGGAGCTCGCTTGTAGGTAATAACAGTCCAGCTTTGATATGCACCCAACCATCATCGCTCCGAGTCAAGTACATTTTCAGTACAGTACAGAACAGTTTCAGAGAGGATTGTACGCACATGAAGGTCAAAATCTATAAAATACCAATGTGTCATAAGTCACTGAGCCTCCAACACTGTTCACTGCAATAGTCTGTCAGGCACATGAAGAATTATGTAAAAAAAATAAATAAATAAAATGGGAAGAAATGTGTCTATTTTTAGATAATCCCCTTAAACTGTGTCTCCTTCTCTCCCTCGAGGACCAGAAAGGAACTGGTACGGCCAGTGTCAGCGCCTTGAAGGAAATGAAAAAAGATTAAAGCAGCGCCAGGAGGAGGAGAAGGTATGAACTAGTGAAGAGACAACCAGGAGTGAAACAAAGCAACACAGAGAGCAAAAAAAAATAAAAAACAGCCGTATGGTGAGTCTGCCGAACACAGCAGCCTGGCAGCGAGTCGTCTACTTCTTTTTCCAATCTGAGGGCTGTGACACACTCCAGTACTCTGCATCCACTTGCTAGAGAGGGGAGATAGATCAGATCGTAATGTGCTCCTGGCTTAGCCCAGGCTGACAGGGGGAACAGAGAGCCACACTGGAGACGTCTGATTACTGTCAACCTCCATATGTCAGCACATCGCTGCACATAAAGCAGCAGCACAGACTCGGTGCCACGCTGTATGTGGAGGTGCACATTCACGTAAAGCAAACGCTGCCGCTGAGCTGCGATAGTCTGACCTTATTCAGCAGGAACGCTACACAGGGGACACTGGATTGGTTCTTCCAGCCAATTAAGGCTATCAATTAGAAAGATGAGCTACATGAAGATGAGCATTGGCAAGAAGCATCTGGTTTTTTTTTTCTCCCTGGGCAGGCTGATGACATGAAGACAGAATAAAGGGTTGAAAGGAGAACGTAAAAAGCTCAGAGAGGGAAGCTTTTATTGAAGCAATCCAGCACTGGTGAGGGCGACACTTTGACAAGCTGCATGTGTTGCCATGGTTACAAGTCGCCTGCATGTCATCCCTTTCTCGCAATTGCTCCCCTTTCCCCTCTTCTCCCCGACATCTTGGTATTCGAGAGGCAACAGAAAGACACAAAAGGGGGAGAAATGAAAAGATGATGATGATGGAAAAAAGGAAGGGATCCACATGAGAGGATGGATGGAAAGGTGGTAATAAGACAAAGGCGAGATTTAGATGAAGGGACGCTCAAGGAGGGGATTTTGGATAAAATGAGGACGAAGTGCTAAGAGTTGGATATGACACGTGATGAAAGATGTACAAACGACCTTAGAGAAGGAAAGTAAAGAGGACGGGTATGTGGACTGCACCCTCAGGACGTCTGTTGCCTTTAGTGTAGTGTCTCCAGCTGAACCTAGCCCACAACTGACTTATCTGTCTGGTCCACAGAGCCTCAGTAATGAAGCCTCCAGCTCAGGGACAAACCACAGACCCCTAGTGCTGATACAAACACAGCCAGGCCCATCATCCTCACTGACAGGGCCTTCTGAATATGGGACAGGCAGACTGGTATGAAATGCTGCAGTCGTACCAGGTGGGTAACAAAAGAGATGCAAAGGTGGCCACGGTTAAAGTTTGGCTTTATCCCTTGTTGCTGATTTTAGAGAAGAATCCTCCTGCTCTATTCTCTGTAACAGGACTAGGTCTACATTAAGAAATGTTTGACTAAAGCTGAATTGAATTTCATTAGTTCTAAAAAAAAGCTGATCGCACAAAACAAGCCCAACAATTTGAGCTTCGTATCATATTGATCATACAACTAATCAAAGACTATTTGCAGGTGAATCAATAATTTAACTAACTGTGCTTTGTTTCATCATATAATATCAGGACGTAAGTAATGCAATGCTAGCTTATCTTCAGTGATAATAAACAACTACCAAAATAAAAAAAATATTTATATAAAATATCATTTGTACACAATTTCACTGCCCCCACATCAAAATAGCACAAAATGACACATTAGATAAAGCCCGAGCTTGTTTGTTCCACAGCTGTGCCTTTACTTGTTGGTAAACCGTGATCATAACTTGTGGAAATGCATCACCAGCGCTGGTGTGGTTCCCAGGACCAGTCTCAGCGGCTCAGTGCCAGTAGAGCAGACAGCTTTGCCCAGACTGGGCCGTCTGCGGAGGGCAGTGGCATTTACAAGGCAGATCATATTTGCATGGCATCTGATAAAACCATCTGAAGAGTCTCTGCTGCCCCCAGGACTCACTGGTGTTCACCAACAACTAGGCCATTGATTGTAATTATCACAATGCACGTTGATGTGCAAAGCTTAGCGCTATGCCGCTGCGATGTGATGGCCCAGCATTTTGACGAGCTCTCTCTCCTCCAGCGGACGCTACTTAGAATCAGACAACAAAAAGATTTTCTTAACGCAAACAATCGTCTAACTACATTTTCTGGCTTTTAAACACAAACAGCCAGAGGCATTTTCAAATACAGCTCAATGCAAATTAGCATCAGAAATGATGAAAGGGGGCAGTGTTTGAGAGCCTTATTATTTCTACTTGACATAAATATGTCAAAACAGCATTCATAAAGTGAATTCCTCATGGGGTAAGACAGAAATAAGCCAGATAAGAGTTGACTGACTTATGTGGGAGATATTCATTGTCCTTTACTGACTGAGTGCTACTGACTATCAAGTTGTCTTATCAGTTATGCTGCAACAGAAGGGCTGTCAGAGAGACTGTGTCTGTGTGTGCGTGCGTACTCTGATCGTGAGCATATGCGCATCCGCATAGGCCAGAAATAGCCTGAGCTCAGCATTGCAACCTCCTGCAGACAAAGACTAATAAACTCAGTCATGTCGCCACTGTTGCTTTCTTTTTCTTCACCCCTGCAGTATTTTCATGTGGTTCAGTGTGACAGTGCTGCAGTGTCCCTCTACTTTAAACCTGCAGTGCTCTTAGGAAATAAGCCCGTCCAACATATCACATACTGTCCACACAAGTCCACACAGTATCTCTGTGAACCTGCAGGAAATGTTGTGCCCTGGTGGGTTTGCTCAGAGACCAGAGGGATCCTCATTAGGTGACACTTTCAGTGAGTGTGGCCATATGAACGTGGAGGACGGCAAAAAACATGAGGCGTGGTCTGCAAAACGCATTCCTGGATGAAGTGCCCAGTGTTTATGCAGGCAGCAAAAACTAGCTCACCTGCTTCACTTCATTCTAGTTTAATTAGAGGAACCTTTTCCAAATCAAAGGCCGCCGCATGGAGTCCCGAAGGCCAACGAGAGCCTGTTGTCATTCAGTTTGAGTCATTTGGTCGAGACATGAGCCTAATGGGTCTTTGGCCTGCTCAACCGAGGCCCAGCAAACTGTCTGTATGACCACACAGACACAAGCAGACACTCAATAAAATAACCAGCAGTGCGTTACAGTTTGCAAACAGTGGCTTCGTCTGCAGGCCGAGGACCTGCTACTTGGAAAACAGATATTGACACAGATGAGTCAGCCTCTTTGAGCCAGCAATTAAAATGTGTACCAGGAGAAAATTGTATTGTTAGGTATCACTAAGTGGTTGTTACTGTATCACTAAAGTGCTTATACAGTAAATGAGTCACAAGTGTGTCCGCAAAGCATCTTCACACTCAGCCCACATGGGCTTTCTCCACTTCTTAGCAACACACACATTCATAAAAATGCAAGTGTGCAAGTCATTGCAGACACACACGCCTCCCTCAAGGCTCTTGAGTTTGTTGATCAATGTGTTGCTGATGGGTCATTCGTGACCCATAAAGCCTGCAGCAGATAATCAATTTCTCCCTCTTGGACAGAGTGACGGCCCAATCTATTTGTCAATCAGCATAAACAGCAAGAGGCTGGTTCATCAGGAAAAAGTGTAGAGTTAAAACATAATGATGGAAACAAACACACACACACACACACACACACACACACACAATATACCAATGCTTCCAGGGCAGGATGTGGCTTCAAATCTACATCCTTTCCTTTTTTCTTTTTTTAAATTGTAGACACACCAAAGCTAAATTCAAACATAGATTTGATTGGACAGTAAAAACAGCAGGCATGTGTCCATACAAATCTAAAAAAAACACATGTGAAAAGGAACATTTTCCACTGGCCTAAATCTGACCAACAATACTAGGTTTGGTCCTGGCAATCACCCTCAGCGGTGAGTCTGAAAAAAGGGAAAATGCCAAACCCAAACTGCTGCTTCCATTCTAAAGGGCAGAAAGTGTCCAGCAATTGCTTTTTTTGTCTGACCCTTGGCTTAAATGCTTAATAATCCTGTTCTCTCTGGCTCTTGTGACCCTGAAACCATGCAGACAAAACAACTGACATAGCGAGGGAAAAAAAATTCACATCAAGAGTCATGCACGCATCTATGAACATACTGCATACATGCTGCAGAGCTAAGCCAGTGGCCGTGACTTCGCTTCAAATGATCATTATTTGATTACATTGATCTATTTCATTTATCCAATAATCTAATAACCAAAGCCACGGTTACATCTATTTATATATACACATCTCCTATTATGTCCTCAATAAACCAAGACGCGATGGCCCCCCTCCTGCTGTAGCTCATGATCTGACCTCACATTCCCGGGGCCCACATGGCTCCATGATGCTCGCATCCGTCGAGTTGTCTCACTCTCTCATTTTTCTCGTGCAAACAGACAAACCCCTGCTATCAATCCCAGCATCAGCTCTCACCCCAGCCTCCACGTCTTAATCCCTGGATAGATGGCGCGATGGACAGGAGCCCGTAACCATAGAAACCTCTGCCGCCGCTTGCTCTTTTGCTTACCTGCTCTTGTATGAGCTGAAACAGGGAGCTTCTATCCATATACTGGCCAGGGAGGTGAGAGAAGCCACCAAGGACAAGGGCATAGGGAGGAGCAAGAAAAGATTGGTGGTGGTGGTGTTGGGGAGGATTGGATAAGGTGGAAGGGGATTTTTTTTGAGGTAGCCGCTTGTGCCTAAATTGTAGCGTCTGGGTTGTTCGCAGCTGCTGCGTCCCCTTAATGATGGAGAAAGCCTGGCGAGCCAAGTCCCTGGTTTTGCCACTGGAGTGAGAACTGGCGCCGAGTGTGAGGACGGTGGTGCAGAACCAGCCGTGACTCTGCTCCGTGCCAGTGCAGCGGCGGTAAACCCAGCTCCAGGAGACGTCGGGCAGGCATGCAGGCGAGGCAGATCCAGCAGCTCTCATTCACTCTCCTCCTCCTCCTCGCTCTCCTCTATCCCATTGCACTGACTGCTACCTCTCTCTCTCCCGCTCCCCTTCTCTTCATACGCACACTGTGCCGCGTGAATACCAATGAGACAGGGGAGGGAGGTGGCCTCTTTCTTCCAATTGCAGGATGGGAAGGAGTGGCAAGGGGCTGCGGCTCCTCTCCTCACTACAAGTACAACGTCTTGGGGAGGGAAAAGGGGGTGGGCTCCACTGCGGCTTTGCGCTTACTACTGGAACAGCCCCCCCACGCAAACGTCTGGTCTCTACTGACAGACACACACACAAACCCACTCAGTGTAAACAAGACAAAAGCTACTACAACGTCAGCATATGGTAAAATCCGGACCATATTATGATTTAGACACAGATGAATTGCATTAGATAGAAGGTAATTTTACTAATGATACCAATACCAGTGGTGTCTGCACCAGTTATAAGCACTTCCACATTGTATGCTCTGCTGAACAATTCAATTGCATTCGATTCTTCGAACGGCTCCCACTGATCTTGCAGTGACTTAAAACAAGTGAAGCCCAGAATCATCTATACACTACTTCATTATCAGCAACGCTTGTTTTATGTTAATGTGAGATTTGTAGTGTCCGTGTGGGCGGCAGGCAGTGGTTGTGCCTCTTGTTACTGAGATCCTCTTTAAAAGGTGATTCCTTTCTGCACAGATCCGCAATGACCCCTCCTCCTCCTCCTCCTCAGGACAATGGTGATGAGAGAGGATGGAAGCAGCGAGAGGACATAAATTTCAACTCGTAAAAAAAAGTGACAGCCTCAAACGCACCCTAGTGTTGACTGTAGCAGACATCAAGCTGGTGACTTGGTGAGCCAAGCGATCATGGCTGCAAGCTGGAGCATCCTCTGCACTTGTGTGGGTTTCCTGTTAGATTTGCCTCCACTGGCTCAGTGACAAACAGTGCCTCACCTGTCTAAGCACCATGATTGCAACAGATGTTTGGACTTTCATTTGCTTATAATCAGAAAGGTTTTTAAAGCTTCTGCGACATGAGAAAATCCTAAAAATATCTGAATCTACACATCAAGCGACACAAAGGCTTCACTGTCTGAGACTGATTACATGGAGCCACCGGTAACTGCATTTGTCGTAATGGATTGTGTCCAGGCCACCAGACTTTCCCTTTTTCACCTTCCATTATGCAGAATCTGACACACTCTAGTTCAAACACAACCTTACTAAAGACCATCCAGGTCTATATGAGCGACAGGATTCCCTACTCTGTGAGAAAGTACAGAAGACACTCCATGGGGTTCTTTGTTCAACTACTAATCAATGTTAGGAATTAATTCTCTGTAGTTGCGAGCATGAATAAGACAGATCTAATTATAAGGGACCGGCGGGAGAATATGCAGACTGCATTGGAAAAAATGAGAATGAGTGTGTTGCCTTGGTAACCCGAGAAGACTTTCATCAAACAATAACAGACAAGCACCATGAATGTCAAATACAAATCCAGTACTGATGCTCTGTTATACTGACTGACACGCAGGTGGCCTTGGTGGAGCAAAAGGCTCTCGACAAACAGGTGAATGTTCTTCTCTAACATACAAACAAGTTGTCAAGGAGCCTCACAGCCTCAACCAAGGGTCACGACTGCACCACTGTTTCCATTACACTGCCATCAAGGAACGTTATCCAGATGACTGACAGCACAAGATAAGCCTCCAGAGAGAAACGCAGTCCATGATCACCAGCACGTTCCCGGCTGAGGAGTCTGGAAAACCCTTTGTGTTCTATTCACCCCTCGGCGGATGGATGCAGGCAGCAGGACAAACCCCGGCAGCCTGCTTCTCCTTAACAAGGCCTGCGAGCACTGGCCACACGTCCGGTCTGTGTGTCAGACGTGGGAGAGGCTAACAAGGACTTTCAGGGAGGCAGAAATGCACATTAATTAGAAAGGCAGCCTGCACAGTTCCTTACCAGCTTAATGACCTCGAGGGCCGTGAGGCAGGTGCTGATTTCTTTGTGTCTGAGTGAGAATAGCTGCGATGCTGAAGCTGCTGGTGAGAGAGAGCAATAGGTGTGTGTGCCTTGGAGGTCTGAAGGTCAGCATGTCTCAATTATACACCGGCTGCAGCTTGTCCATAATGGAGCATGCTTCTGACTGTACACACTAACTGAACTTCTATTAAACGCATCTCATCGTCCTATAACAAGCATTAAAGTGCTCCAATGTGTTTTACGTTATTCTGGGGGGGTTCTGGAACCTGTAGTCTCAGCTAATCATGTGATTTCATTGGATCCCAGTGAGACTGTTCAACGGAGGGAATCACCCGCTCGATGAAAAAAGCGGCAGAAAAATTAATCGGGTCACTGTATGACACAGTTTTGGCTCCATTTAAAGGATCTCAGGAGGGCATAAAACCTGAGATGGGTTTAAAGACAGTGTTAGAGCAAAGCAGCTGAAAAGAAGAGAATCAAGAAGAAAAAGAGGAACATGGAGCAGAAAATAATGAAAAGCAGGGCATATTACAAATTCCTGTAACTGTGCATGGGGGGGGACAGAGCATATTGTCCAGAGGCTGATCTTTTCCTACTTTCACAGTGTGGGGAGTCAGTGGCGAGGTCGACTGTAGAGACCTCTGGTGTCTAAATGTACAACTGAGCTTGTGGTTTATTTTTTGATTAAGACCATGTTCAGTATGTAAATTGAACCAACATGCTGTAACAATACTATGTGATGGTGCTTATTGTTGTCTACTACAAGACAAATACAATCATTTGACATTAATCTATCCTTAATTTGTGTAGAAGCTCTTATTGCAGTAATGGAGGGTACATTATTTCGAGACGTAAGCTGCTACTGCCCTCTGCTGGTGAAATTACCTTGTACCAGGCTTCCTATTGTGAACTGGGCATAATACTTGCTAAATACTAGATATTGTCTCCAAGTACATACTGAGAATAGTAACAACAAAACGATAATAATAAAAAAAGTAGAAACATAAAAGCCTGTCAGTGTTTTTAAGCCAACTGCATACAACAGTTACACTAAGGATAAAGGATCAAAAAAACACCAACACGCATAAAAATGTAAATATACAATAAGGCTGAAGTGCATATATAATAGATGGCTCTTGCCCAGGAGCAGCTTGTTATGGCAGCATATGCTACTGTTGACCTCCAGCACAGGGTTGAAGTATTAAGGGGGCAAGGGATAAAGTCAGGATTAGGGCTAAATGTAGGATACGTTATAGTCAACGTCAAATGTCAGCCAATCAACTGCTGGATCATTCAGTAGAGCACATCTGTAAAAAAACTAAACACGAGACACCTTTCAACCACAAAGCGATAATGCAGAGTCATCAGCTCCAAGCTCTGTGCTGATTTACCCAGCGGCTCACTGCTGCTCTGAGGGACGGGGTCACACATGAGGTGGTCTAAGAGCTGACGCCGAGGCAGACGGTAACCTGCTCTACTCCCTGAGACGAGGGCCGGCGTTTAGCAGCCACATTAACAAAGAGCGCCTTCACGTGGGAGACGCCGTCAGGCCTCTCTCTCAGCTCAGCTGTGCTGCAGCACTTGGCTGTTGACACCTGCTCAGACAGACAAGTGTTGTCACAACTGTCACAACATGAACACACACGCTACCTCCAGAGAGCACGCTCACAGCCCAGCTGGCCTGAGGGCATGTGTATTAAAACCATGTGTCAATGTCTTGTTCCCACTTGTGAACATGACACATTGTAATTTAGCGCAGGTCTGACCAATCCAGCCATTTCACAGAGGCCGTTCTGTAAACGACACCTATCCTGCCTACATATTTAATGTGCTCGCACTAGATTTGAACCTATACTCTATTAAGTCAAATGAAGATAAGTGCACCACAGCAGCCTGCTGTCAATTGTCTTCATAGCTACAGAAATACAGATAAAACGGGGAGTACGCCACTGTCATACTGTAACGTGATTATGCACCCGACTGTCTGCTTTGGAGTTTTCCTTTTTTCTTCTTATTTCATCTGAGGTAATTGGCAAAATCCACCAAACAACAAAATGGCACAACAACAGGCCTGGACAGTGGCCTGGAAAAAAAACCTCATGAATAAAAGTGATTGAATTCCCAAACCTCTGTCTAATGATGCTTTGCTGAATTGTGACTGTAGGAAATGTACTATTTTCAAATATCTTCCTCTGTAGAGATCATCCACACTGTGTAAGAACTATTCTGCATGTTACTACACATTAATGCTGAATATTGACAAATACACTTTTCTTTAAAAGGTTTTACTTAATTAGTACTGAAAGGATTAGGATGCAAAAACTGCGGGATATACTATGGGATACAGATGTGTATAACATAAAATTATATTTTCTGGAAATACTTGGACCTAAACTAATCATTGGGCCTGGAAAAAACAAAAATTTGATTGATTAATTATACGTTTGACCTATAAAACCAGCATAAAAAGTATATAGTTGTGAAAACTCTGAAAAAAATAGGAAAATAGTGGAAAGTTGCCCAGAAGGTAACGTTACAAAGTGGCATCAGATAAATTTAGAGGCAACACCAAAAGCCTCCCAACACGGTGGTGACGCTATGAAATATAAACCCCACTGCTCTCTCTTATCTCACAAATAAAGCAGGCACCGGGTTAAGAATTACTTCTACTGACCCTTAAATAAGTTATATTTGCACCTTAGACACAAAAACGGGAACTGGTTTCAGTATGGTGGCAAAACAACTGAATGACTAACTAATAACACACTACAGCTCTAGTAAATCACCTTTTGCCCTCATTGAGAAATAAAAGCAATAAACTCTATGTTACCTTAACAGCCACTGTCACGTGTCTACAAGCTGCAACTTAAGATGCTTGTTTGTCAAACTTAAACTAACATCAACGTGTTTATACATTTCTTCACTGCTTGTTGTGTGAGATAATGTGATTAAATTACTACAAATAAATTCTTTAAATGACTACATATGATGAGTCATCAGACACTGCATTGATAGTAAAGAGCGCATTTTGTGATAGTCCATTGATTAATCGACGAACAGTTTCAGGTTCAAACACCACGAGTCTAAAAGCAAAAACCCTGAAGACCAACCACCGGATGGATGCAAACTGCGTCCGAACATAAAACTCCAACAACGCGGCAAACAGCTTTAGCCGAATTCCGCCTCATTGGTAACTGGCTACTCTGACATTGTGCGTCGAGCAGAGCTGGAGGGGTCCAGAGGGGAGGACGTCCCTCTGTCGGCGGGTGAAGGGAGTGGTCTGACCGGAGCACAAGTCTGCGTTTGGCTGCCGCGCCTCAGCTCCGCTTCTTAAACGGGGCGCACGCGGCCAAAGACAATAACGCGTCGGACACCAACAAGAAGCCAGAGCGTCACAACAAGCCGAAGTCTATTCCTGCCAGACTTGGCCCGAGTAGGATTCACAAACAATAGGCATGTTGTTCATATTAGCATAGAGCAAACCCTGTATTACACACTAAGTCTAGAAGCTGCGCACTGATTCGCTCAATTATTCCCCTGCCTTTTACGCGCTCATTAATTTCCTCCATATAAATATTAACCTCCTCTCCTCACCCTTTCATCTGCTTACTCCCCGTCTCTATATGCACTTGTGCCTTACAATAAATCCTAAGCACTGTGTGGTATAAAGCCCTTCTCTCCCTCCCCTCCATACTCACCCATTCATTAACTCACCCTTTCATCCACGCCCTCCCTCTATGCCTTAACTGTGCCACATGAAAAAAAAACACACTATCACTCAGTCACTCCCTCATCGTCTCCCTCTCACTTATTCAATCCATCGCTAACCCACTAACTCACCCACCCTCTTGTTAAAACAAAAACACATTAAAAAACAAACAATAGACGCAGTAAACTCACTGTAAGGAGACTGGGGGACAGAGGCTCTTATTTAACCACATTTGCAATATTTACATTATTAATAATCTGATTATTATTTAAAAACAGGAGATACAGTCATAAGCTTCAGCGTTTGAACAAGAATAGCCCTCACTTGGTTCAACATGGGCAGTGTGGTCTGAACTGTACAGGACTGCGCACTGGCAAGAACCCTGGCGCTGTTTTGCACCACTTGCCGATTTGCACTGCTACAAAATGTGTGTGGGATATAAAACAGCACCATATAACTCAAATAACCACGCCAAAAAGTGGCGAGGAGGCTCCACACCACTGAATGTGACTTTCATAGAGGAATCAAAATGGCGTTGCAGGGAGGGACATCAGCCTTGATATTACAATCTAAATAATAATGGGGAATAATTGTAAAGTTGGGTGTTGGGGAGACGTTTGTGTCGCTGGATTGGCACATTACACACTGATAAATGAGGGGGAACAAATGTCAAACCTGTTATTGGCTGTGATGTGATGCGCCACTTGCTGAACAAAAGAAAGCCATTACTGCGCCCTACAGTGAAGGACTCTGCTTTTGACTGCAGCCCCCCTTTGCAGCTGGACCCACACCTGGACACACACCGGTGCCCGAGACTCCTTCCTGAATCACGGGGATCAGTTTCATACCCCGGTGTCACAATCCCTGATGTTTGGAGGTGTTGGCAACTTTCCTGACAATGGAGCTCGAGTGGCGACTGCCATAGTGACAGTTATAATCAATTCTGCCCGAAAACCAGCAAATCCTGCAAAACCACCCACCGTATTTCAACACATATGAAGCCACAGCATCGTCCCAAGTGTCACCTGTGACTTGGATACTGTGACATTTAATTTATAGGAGGTTTAACAGCAAATAATCTCTACCACGTCACTCAAAGTCAATGGCCGGACTGTGTTAGTTGGGAAAATATATCGATGTATTAAAAGCAAAAACGGAATCCGGCACTGACCAAACCACGTGCACGCGTTTGAGCATAGATTCAATTTCGATATGCACTGGCCGACCTAAGCCCTGGTTCCGTCTGTTTGGGTCAATTTAATGCGAATTGTGCAAAATTGTTCACAGCACGCGTGACTTCCAGCGGGTTTTCCTGGAATAAAAGTTGTTCGCCGGCGCCGACGACGAGGAACAAGTGTGCCGCCGTGAAGCCCAATGTCTCTGCTATCAGCCCGTGGTGTCGTGTCGGCCAGTTCTCCTCCGTGGTTTTTATATTTGTCCGGAGTTGGAGGATGAAGAAACACAAACGGGACGGCGCCAGTTCCATGGAGTCCGCTAGATCAGCTGCTGGCAGTTGGTGTTCTCAATCACGTCCGCAGAAAGGCTTCATAGGCTCAGCGAAGCGCCTGTGGAATAAGACACTTAAGTGATCCTGCGCGCGACCGCGTCACTTGCTGTGGACATTTATAGCATCTTTACATTTAAAGAGAAATTCTCTTCAGTTTGCCAACTCGGACTTTCTGGGGAAAAGCTTTGTTCCCGTCCTTTCATATATTTCGCCGTTTCTGACGCGCTGGTGTAGCAGCTGAGCAGCTGAATTACACCTCCCGGACTTTTTTGGGAACTTACTCAAAACAAAGTCACCATGGCAGAGACGTCGGCAGCTCCGGCCAAGGCTAAAAAAGCATCCAAACCCAAGAAAACTGCTTCTCATCCCAAGTACTCGGATATGATCAAAGCGGCCATCGTTCACGACGCCAGCCGGAGTGGAGCGTCCCGTCAGTCCATCCAGAAGTACGTGAGGAAGAACTACAAGGTGGGCGACAACGCCGATGTGCAGATTAAAATGGCCCTGAAGAGGCTGGTGGCATCCGGGATGCTGCGCCACACCAAAGGCATCGGCGCGTCCGGCTCGTTCAGGCTGACCAAACCTGAGGACTCCAAAAAGTCAACAAAGGCACCGGCACCTGCCAAACCCAAGAAGGCAGCGAAGCCCTCCAAGCCCAAGAAGGCGGCCAAGCCCAAGAAGGTGCCCAAAACCCCGGAGAAGCCCAAAAAGGCAGCGGCAAAGAAAGTGAAGAAGGTCGCGAAAAAGGCGACGCCGGTGAAAGCCAAGAAGGCGCCGGCTAAGAAACCCAAGGCAGCCAAACCCAAGGCAAAGCCTGCAAAGAAGGCAGCCAAGCCCAAGGCAAAACCCGCCAAGAAGGCAGCTAAAACGGGGAAGAAGAAGTAAAACGGACAATATCAGAGACAGCAGCAATGTATATATTTAAGAAAGTGTTTTGGTATATGTATTATTTTTGTAAGGTCTCCTGTAAACTTCTGCGGTTTTCTAGTAGTTCTCTCGATTGCACTATAGCCTAAAGAAGCTGTAGAAATAATTTTTGGCGTTAATAATACTGTTGAGTTCAGTGTGATCCTTGGATACATTGGCAAGTCTAAGAGGGAAAATGGAGCCGTTCCACTGTACAGACAAGTTCACCCCAAAGCTCCATTGTGTACATTTCTCCTGTCCTCACAAACATCCCACTGTTCGGTCACTTTTAAAGACTGTTTATACTCCAGCTCAATAAACCTCCGTCATCTTCTATTAAAGCCGTTTGTGAACTTATTGTGTGCATTTAATGTCTGACTAATCCACAGTTGTGTGACAGTGATTTTAGGGACTCGAGGTTGATCAATAAGGCAGATTTTTTCCCCCCACACACCTGAAAACGCGAACCTCGTTGCGCCACTTTCACAGTGTGCGCAGACAAAGCCTGATGCGAACAGCGGCAGACTGAGGATGAGGGAGGAGACTGAGTCGCAGAGAAGCAAACAGCGTTGGACACGTTAAAGAGTGAAATTTACAGCGTGAAAACTGGCTACGTCTAAAGTTATGCTATGACGTGGACACTAAAAAAACCCATGTAAAGCTAAATTAATATTAATTTGGGAAACAATGGATTTGTGCGATTCCTTCCTTACCAAACCAAATACATCTTTAGAAATTTCTTTTGAATACGCTCTTATTGGAAAAACGATAGTAAAAACTGTTGATTTGATAGAAGTGAGCAAACGCATCATTGCTTAGTCAAACTGACCTGAATTTAATGCACCGAGTCTGAGCTACAGCAGCTACGACCTTCTCTGTTGTTCCACCACTTGAACGTGAACTCAAAATGCCAGCATCCACTTTCCTCCCACTGGCTCCAGCGCCGAGCGTCCTGCCTCTCACCTGACGCGCAACACCGCCATCCTGTGGTGTCTGACGGGAAAAGGCCGCAGGCAGGATGGAATCAAACTGATGAAAGTCACGACTGCATGGACATTATAGGCTTTGAATACAGCAACAGTATAAAGAGTAACATTAAACTAACCTTGTTAAGCAGCTGCAGTCAAAAGACACAATAAAGGCAACGTGACTTCACATCTGCTGGAAGAAAATACTTATAATACCTCTACAATGACTTTCACACTCAAATCATCAGAAAAACACTGTTAAGTCTAATAAGTGTGAATGATTAAAAAAAACAATTAACAGATTAAGAGACGAGTGTGACTAAACCATAAACTCCCCACCCAGCCTGGTCATTTATTAAGCCTCTATGTCAGTTCAATTTCAGTAAGAAAGCAGCTGCATTGCAAAAGTCACAGAAGTATGTCCTGAAGAAACAGCAGGTCGCTGACTAAATGAATAATCAGACATTAATGAGACCTACGCTGATACAAGAGCAGATTTCCTAACATGATCACAGTGTGTACGATGTCAAGTGTATGTGCGTGCTCAATTAATCTATCGGCCTCCATTAAGTCAAATCAATTTTAATGTGGACAAAGGGAGTTTGAATAAAAGCAAAGACAAATTTAACCACATTTGTCATCAGCATTTTCTACATTTTAAAGATTCCATGAGCTCCTTTAACAGGGAAAAAATAAATCTCTTTTAAATGCATATAGAAACTGCCATCGTCCAAAGCCTGTCTAAAAGCACATATCTCCATGCACAGAGAATCCTCTCCCTGCCCAGCAAATCAGCAGAGCCCATACTACTAAAACATGTCAACAATAAAATCAAAGCGAATAAAAGGAGCTCATTCTCTGGCAAAGTGTTATGCCTAAGTGGCAAACAACATGCGATGACTGCTGTAGTTATTTGGCAAATCAGACGTGGAGATGTTTGTGTGTTGGTTTGGTCAGAATAAGAAAAGTACGGTTCATTGAGGACGTGAAGCAGCTGCCAATAAGGATCCCTCATGTGCCGCTCATTGGTTCTTCAGTCTAGTCAACCTGCCATCTTCCTATTGCGCTTAGGAAACACTGCAAGTATATAAAAACTCCAGTCTCATTAATAACACCCAGAGAACTGAAGCAAATGTAGCAGGATTGATTTTCCTGCATTTTTGACATTATTATAAAGCACCTTGTTGGAACTGATCAGTTCTGTTTGTGTCAGCGTACCAAGCGCGGACAGGCGAGCTCCTACCCAGCCTGGCTAGAGAGTAAGGCAGAAAAATCTGGGCACAGCGTAATGGGAGAAATGCTGACTAGGACAAAGAAAAAGTCTGACAAAGATTCTGATGATTCTTCATGATTCTTCATCTAGTTGAGAGTGCCGTGGCTCTGAAGGTTTGGTCTTGATGAATGGATGGAGCGTCATGTTGAAAAAAAAAAAAAAAAAAAAAAAAAAAAACTCAGCTAGTCGGTCATTTTACTCTAGCAACAGCTCTGTAGATGGCAAAGCCCAGAACTGCAACCACGGCCGAGCCCAATGTTACCCTCAGCCAGAAGGATGTGTTGCTCATATCAGAACCATTCAGGTGTCTGCAGTTTGAAGGAAAAGGAGAAATTAATAAAGATAAATCACACGGCATAATAACAATGTTTAGGTTCATGAATAATCACATACGGGTACATTGCTGCCCATGCAAGCCTGCTGTAGATGGTCTTGCTGGTGGAGTCAAGGAACACGCTAGAGAAGGGCAGTGGTGGAGGCAGGCGGTGTTTATAACAGAACTCAGCAGGAGTCATCCCATGGAACTGCTTGACTTCAGCAAGGTCCACCTTGGAGGCAACCAGCACACATGGGATTTTGCTCTCCATGTAGTGTTGCTGCGTGAAAACAAAGTAAAAATAATTTTAAATGGATAAAGATAAGTCTAAGGAGGACTGGAAAGAAATTATTTCACAGGGACCAACAGTAATGGACAATGAAAACTAGCATTACACTTCTGCAATGTTTGCCGACACTGACCTTGTATATACTGGCACAATAGTCAAAGGAATGTGGGTCACTGGTGTCATACATGAGACAAGCAACGTCACAGGAGGCATCTGAGGCTTTCAAGAACTCGGCCTCCACGTCTACCTCGTTGAGCTGCAGGAATAAAAAGTACGTTTGGGCCTTAGTCAAGGTGAGAGGTTACGCGTCAGCACCAAGCTCAGGATGGGAGTTACTTACAATCAGGTACTTCTCCTGGTTGCTGACTCGGACAGTGTTTATTGCATAGGGAGAGAAGGCACAGCTGGATTTCCCCTTATCCTGTGTTATAAAAATACGAATGAAATAAAACAGAATACAGTCACACCATTGACAATGAGCATATTCAGGTTCAATAAAATTGACACTTTCAGCTCTAGACTAGCAGATGCTTCCATACCACAACACTGTGGCCCACAAAGGCCTGGAGAAAGGCCGTCTTGCCTGTCCCCCGTGGTCCGATCACCTTGCAGAGAAACACTGAGCGTTGTGTCTGGCGCTTCTCCAGGTCCAACCTTTTCTCTCGTGTCACTGCATAACCAAGCAAAACGCACAAAATATAATCCCCTGGAAAAACACTGTGCAAAAGTGTGGCCTACTGTAAGTATTACATCACACAACACAAGCACTCATTTATCGCATTACATTAATTTCACACTAGCAAAATGAACTATTTATATATTTACATTAATAAACCTAAATATCTAGTAGTAGTAGACATCTACTGGCACTTAGGGATGTACACTAAGTATATATAGTGTAGGTGCTCGTAGTACACACTGGAAAACAGTATTAGTCTCAGACATATTACATCACACTTTCTAATCCGGGCAAAGCTTTCTGTGTAAACCATCCTAACATAGGGCTAGTTCAGCATCTCTGCAGTGCCACTACTATGCACCGGAGTAAAAGCTTGTGCTTGATCATTATCGGAGAAGATGTACTAAATGATAAATAATTTATTTGATGCTTAAAAACAAAAAACAAAATTATATCTGCATGTGGAGACTACACTGTGTTCAATAGCCTGCAATGCTCATTAACATCTCAAGGACATATGTAAATGCAGGTAAGCCACCGGGGCTACAGTGGACGAGATTAAGAATAGTAATCCTCCTATAGTGCTTAACTATGAGAGTGTGATTTAGGTTTTCAAGGAGGATGTACAGTTCCACAAGTAGATGGCTCCACTTTTGCAACATGTTGCTTGTTAGGTGTCCTGCAGTGACATCTGAGTGAATGACATTGACACACACCTGTGACTGCTGCAGTCTGTGACGTTTGCTCAGTGAGGATAGGATAGCCTAGATATCCTAGGTGCTCCAAGCAACGGTGGATGTCAAGGTATGCAGAAAGCCTGCGCGTAAAGGCATGGACACACGTGAGGTCTGAGCAGTGCATGGTCCAGATGACATTTAAGTGTAAACGCTTGCATGTGGTCACACAAAATCATCAATCACTGAGTGAGATACTAACGTCCACTGACAAAAGTAGCCATGATTTGAGATGTAGCCCTCATCATTGGTTGGAAGCGTCGCATAGATCTCTGCACCCCAGGGCATGTAAGGACACACACAAAACAGGTTCCTGAGCTCTGTTGGTGACAAGGCTGAGTCTTTGTCCTAGGAGGACAAAAAAGCAAATAGATCAAAACAGAGATCTTATTCAAATCTTTCACTACTGAGAAAGGAATTTTCCCCACATCAGTCCCAGGAGCCAGGTGGAATCGCTACTCACTTCATCATACTTCTCAAACAGCTGCTGGAGGAACTGGTGACCCATGTGATTAAGTTCTGTAGTGCAGCCAACAGGAACTCGTAGCCTGATAACACACGAGCAACAATGAGCTCTCTTAAACACATGGCTATGCCTGATAACTTGCATAAACAGCAAAGCCAAGTGAACAAATAAGAAACATACCAAGGCTAAAATAGGTAACTGGGTGATACATTGTCTGTCATTGGCAATATGACATTTGACACATAGAACACTATCAGTACACATACTCTGGGTAGAGATAATCATCAGTCAGCTCGAGGTTGTCATCATAACCAAACTTCCTGAGGATGGTCCATGTGGTTTCATGTCGGCCCCTCTGGATAAATAATGTGTTAAGGAACAAGAAACCTACAAAAAAAAAAAAAAAAAAGGAAACAATACGTGTGTGGCCTTGCAACAACAACGTTTCAAGTTGCATGTTCCAATTCATGACTGATTCGTTACCATTTAGGGTCAGACCGTTGTCCTGCACTCCATCACTGGTGTTCTTCCACACTACGGTCTTCACATCTTCTAAGGCTTGAGGTGCCAGAGGATTCCCAAAACAAGATTTCTACATAAAGTTTATTATTAGGATTATTTTATAGCACACACAGTGTTTTAGTTCAAATTAAAAAAAAAAAGTCAATTAATTACCTGAAATCTATTAAGTTCAGCATCACTGAGGATACGGTCATTGTCCTGGTCAGAAATATAGAATATTCTGCTAAGGGCTCGAACACACAGTGGTTTCAGCTGTGGAAAAATATTAGACAATAAACAAACTACAGTACAGTAAAAAACAGGATTAGTTATATTAAAATGCATGTTGTATATAGCAAAAAACAGATCAAATGCTGACCTGTTTGTCTTCGGGATCGTAAAGTGGGGCAGTTGGGTGAAGAACTGCCTTCTGTGCATAATAGAACAGCTCTGAAATGTTTTTCAGGTTCTTAGCTGAACACTTCAAAGAGAAAGGATATTTCAGATACACTTATCCACACAATGATTCAGATAAAGTTGTGTATCTCAAAGCCACCAGGTGTGTACCAGATATTCAGCCTCACCTCAACACATGTCTCAATCTCAGAGAACTGGTTCATAATGGGAAGAATGGTTTCCATTGAGCTCCCACAGCGCAGATCTGACTTGTTTCCCACTAGTATAATGGGAACCCTGATATAACACACACACACACACACACACAACGGTTAACTCTGATAATGAAACTTTCCGAGTACAGGTTAAACTATTCACAAATAGGTTTATAATAAAATAATGTGCAATACACATACTCTACACATTGTCGTCAATTCTCTTTTACCATTTTAATGATGACATAACACTATAATGTGTTTAATTTCTTAAACTGACAAGTTGCTAAATGTTAAAAGCACATCCAAACAGTGAGAAAAGGTACAAAGTTCAACAGCAAAGCAGAGTCCAGCCAACATGCACCCATCAATAGCTCATACATACTTGTTTCCTTTCTCAGCATCTCCATTTACTAAAGGGATCCATTTAGTTTTGATCTGGAAAATAAGAGACAGTATAGTTAATACAGTCTACTTGTTATAGACAGCAGAAACTATGCATTACAGTCTGAAGCAAGCAGCAGGTGACTACCTTCTCTATGGTGTCCTCATTGGTGACATCATAAACGACACACACCACATTAGCCTGTGTGGGTTGAAGAAAATACAGCTGACAAACACATTACAGTCGCAGTCTCAGCCCCTTTGGACTCCCCACTACCACCACTGGCACTTTGAGAGCTTTAATTAAGAGTCGATTCAATTGTTTAACCCTCATGCAGCCTTCAAGGGGTCAACATGAAAATAGGAGGCGCTCAAGGCTCAAAAACCATACAACAGTTGGCTAAAACAGACAGACAGGCCACAGACAGACGATAAATCAGGGGTCGTTTTGACCCCTAGAAGGCCCCACAAGGGTTAAAGATGTTGCAGCTCACTTTAAATCTGGTATCTAAGACTTTAGAGTTCCCTGGTGATTAGCCTGTTGTTTAGGGTTGTAGAGTGAACCTACCTTGATGATTTCATCTCTAAGGACTACATCACTCTGTTCTTTTTCTGTTGGGATTAATGAAACAAAGAGCATCCTCAAAGTCATGTCATTCATACCCTCATGCAATAGTTTTTCAGCTGGTGTCTTAAATTGTCACAGGTTTGAGAAAGCATAGTTTAAAAAGTGACAGGGGAAACTCAGGGTACACACATACTATAAAAGGCCATCACCAGTAGCTCTCTGATGAATGAAATGACATCATGTGTTGTATTTTTCATGAAGTGGACTAATATACTTCATAGAAAATGCCACATCTAGCTTACTACTACTTGTTACCTGAATAGTCCACTATGTGTGTGGGTACTTTCTCTGGTGTAACATCAGCTGGGATGGTGATCTCTTCAGCTCTTGGGGGAACCTATGAGACATTTCAGATCAGATGAACCTTATACCTACTGGAGCATATGCGTGTGATTTGATCATGACATAGGAAAACACACTACAACAAATCTACCAGTATGTATAAGTATTAGGCAGCTTATCATCAACTATGAATGTAGGCATCACTTTGTTTTTAAATGCAGCACAGTACTTTGGTTATATTACAGCCAACACAGACACATCTGAAAATAAAGATCTGACTTATCTTATCCTGTACAAACTATTTTGAGGGAGGAAAATGTGCTGTAAAATATGCAAAGCAGGCTCCAAACGAAGACGCTGCACACAGTGAGTAGCACACAACGCCCTCCTGCTGTTGCCAAAACGCTGATCTGATGGGAAACGTGGGCAGCTCGACAACTACACGACAGCCCATCAACAACAAACGTAGGTACAGCAAAAAGAGCAGCGGTGTCGAGTTGCGCCAAAACTGACCTGTTCTGGAAACTCCTCTCCAACCAAAGACATGATGAGGGAGGTCTTCCCCACCTTGGCTGTTAGAGAGCAACATGAGCAGCGATTAACTCATTAATTAACGGTTTAACCTCTGCATCAAGACACACATTAATAAAGCTAATGCAAAGAGTAGCTAAGTAGCTCGCCTTAGGTGATACGTTGGTTCATAAGACACCTCGCTACTTAACAGTCAGAAAGACGACTGTTAACTCTAGGCTGTTTATTTGAACGTTACATTACTGCTGTATTGTCGTCGACAGCTTAAAAACAAGAACATGTTCACTGACGCGTCTCATCAGCGGCTGCTAGCTGCTAGCTAACAGCCAACCATGGCAACTCAGAAGTTAACTTAACGCGTCTTTAGCTACATTAGTTAGCATAGCGTAAATTAACGTCTAGAAAGCGGGCGCCTCGCAGAAAACATTATGTTGTGCAGAACAGTTAGTTCGCATTTTCCATTAATCGCCATCATTAGTAACCGAAGTAAAAAAAAAACACGTCCAACTTAGTAAATTAGCCCTTCAAGCCAGTGTTTGCTAGTGTTTTAGCTTGTGGTCAGCTGTCAGTGACAATGACTTACGTTCCCCCAGTAAAAGTATCCGGACGTCCTGTTTCATGATTCCTCTCTGTGTGAGCAACAGCCAGACGCGATGCACCGCTACAGAAACATGTATCTTTCATTTGAATATCAAATCTCTAACTAAAAGCAAGCGTGTGTCTCCCCACAGGGACATGCACACAAGGTGGAACCATATCTTTCCGGTTCAGAGCAAAGACACCGTGAAACGGAGCCCCCTGCTGGACAAGCAAAGCACTGCTGCTCGTCGTTGCTCTGCCGCTATTTCAACTTACTCAAACCTACATAACAGCCTCAAGATATGAACCAAGAACATGCCAATTGGACTAATTCAACGTTTTATCAGTTATGTACAAACTGGTGTTTATCTACATAACATATCCATAATATTCAGTTACTTTCCTGTATTTCATCAAATGCCTTCCAGCTGAAACTGTGTTGTCATTTTTGTGAGAATGAATCCTATGGGTTCTCTCAAAACAAAAGGAAAGATATTTATTAGCGCATTCAATCGTGAGAAATGTATAGAAGCATTCATGATTTGAACCAACATTTCTATTCAATAACATCTAGTATATTACTGCATAAACTGCACGTTACCCCACAACTGGCTGAATAAGCTTTGTAGTCATTTCAACTAAGAGACTATAGTTTTAAATGACGCTAGTTAAATGACGATAGTTTAAATCTTAAACTATCCCATGGCCCACAAACTATATATTCATATAAAGTACATGTTTCAATGAAATAACAAATAATCCTGCATTAAAATTCAAACACGTTTGAACTTAAAAACAAAAATAAATAGTAAAACATGTAATGTAACTAGACACAATAAACCTTCTAAAAAATATTTTTTATATTGTGTAAAACCATATAATGTAAACATGTAATGTAACTAGACACAATAAACCTTCTAAAAAATATTTTTTATATTGTGTAAAACCATATAATGTAAACAAAATCTTTTCTATAAAACCCTTTGTGGAAAATCTTACACAAAGCTTCTTCAAAAATGACAGCTATAACCCTATAAATATCACATTGCTAAAAAAAAAAAAATTATAAAACGTGAACTAGGGAAACGAGAAGAGGTGTGAACCTTTTGAGGTTCATAATCAGATGCGAGATCCTTAGAGACCCAGCACCTCCCACAGCAGAATCTCATTGTACGCCACAGAAAAAAGAAGAGCGCCAGAGGGAGAGAAGTGACACGTGTGCAAAGAGTCGCTGTGCTGCAGGAAGTCCTGAAACCTGCCACTGCTCGACTTGATCAACTTCAACACTCGCTCTGTCAAAAAATTAGACAGGTGTTGAAAAATCTAACACATCAAAACTTACATTATTAATTTCTTCACCTAAAAATACTAAACGAGATCAGCGTTTACCTTTTGATCCCACAGCTATGAGTTGACTCTTAGAAGAGAGACTAAGGCATGTTGCCCAGTGGGGTAGAGCAATCTTTTTTATTATCTGTAGAGCGAAAAAGAAAAAGATTACAAATACAGCAGAGTAGTTGACTGTCTGCAGGCACAGAAGGTAAAGCACACAAGAGAATCAGAAGAGCTGCAGCACCTGTTTTTTGGTCAGGCTGTAGAAGGACAACTCTTTCTCTACCCCGTAGCCAGTGTAGACTACCAGGCCAGCGTCTAGTGGGCAGAAGGCAGCCAGGCTCGGAGGAGGGCTGTCATCCTAGAACACAGAGTTGCTTATAAAAATAAGAGCTGATTAAATGCAGACTGTAAAGAAAATGAAAAATAAAACATTCACATCTAATTTGGTATCAAATAATCTGAGGCCAAGTATGGAATGCAAATAAATTGTATAAAAGTTCTATTCTTGATTCTATGGGTTCCCTCAAAACGAAAGGAACAATATTTAATAGTATTAATAGTAAGAAATGTATTAAGTAAATGTATTAAGTATTAGATTTGAACCAACATTTCTATTTAATAACATCCAGTATATTACTGCATAAACTGAACGTTACCCCATAATAGGCTGGAGCAGGAAATGTGAGCCAGTCAAGTAGATCACACTTGTCCTTCAACCAATCAGAAGCCCACACACTGACGCGTCTGTCAGCACTGGCAGCCAACCACATCTCATTTCCTTCCAGTCCATACCTCGTACACTAGGGATAAAATATTAAAAAAGCTTCACACAGGGGCAGATAAAATAAAATTATGAGAACCAAGTATTTCATTCTTTCTGTTTCTATAAGATCAAATATACAGTAGTCAGTGGCCTTGTAAGCCTCTTTTGTGGTTGACCACACAATCCTGCAAATCTGGGACAATTTAAACCTCTCATGCGTCTCTATTATGCTGTTATTTTAAGATTGGATTAAGCTCCAGTCCTTGGTCAGTGATTTAATGAGCTGACCTGTTCATTCACACAGTGGATAGTGGTAACTGCTGCTCCTTTATGGTCCCTGACGACACGAATTGTGGCTCCAGTCACTGGGCTGCTGATAACCACAAGACCGTTCTTCCCAGATGAAAGGATCACATGACCTGTAGGAGGCAAAAACAATGGACCAAAATGTTTGAAATACTCAATTATCACATTAAACTAAACTGTAATGTAATGCAAGCGGTACATCCACACAGTATTTTGGTGCCTCTCACCTCTGACAGAGTAATGCATGGCAGTAACAGGCACATGATGGGGATGCAGCTTCATCTCCATTTCTGAAGAAGCAAGTCGGAAGATCCTTAGTGTCCCATCGTTATATCCTGCAGCCACACAAGCGCTGTCTGTGCTGGAGGAAGGGCTCCAACAAACACAGCTACAGGCCTGATCAACAGAGAAGAGGACTTTCATAAAAGCAGCATTGCACACTGCCAGTTTACTCTTGATCCAACAATGTGATCTAGTAACTTATGGTGTATTCCTTCACCTGACTGAGCACCTGGAACTGTACCACAAGTTCATTGTTGGGGACTGACCATACTCTCACACTACCGTCGTCACTGCAGGTGGCAAAATGGCTCTCATCAGAGCTAAACGCCACATCATTCACCTGGAAAAAAGTGAGAATAAAACATCTGTATCTAAATGCAGACACAACAAGACATGATTGTATTCGGGGTATGCATTTGTTTAGGATTTGCTTAAATATCTCAAAGCTCTCTGGTACCTTGGCCTTGTGCCCGCTGACCAGTCGGATGCTGCTGTTGTCTGACCAGTTGATGTACCAGAGGGTTCCTGCTGTAGTGCCAACGATACCCATGTCCATTGTGTAATCAAATCCAGCACTGACTGCTGTCCCATCCAGCATCATCTCCTGCTCCAACACCACTCTTGTTCCACTGAAGCACAGACACAGAATGATAACGAATGTATTTAAACACATGTAACAGTGTTTGCTAGCGTTTGGGGATGAAAAGAAAAAAAAAAGCCTCACAAGATGATTGAAGCAAAGAGGATACTGCATACAGTAGATAAGACAAAAGGACAATCATAGGAGAAAGAGCTGCTCACCTGTTTTCTATAGTGCAGGCCCTTCTTTGGGGTTTCATGGCCTGTATACCTTCTACATTCCACAGTCGCAACCAGCGGGTGTTGCTGCCAGTCAACAGACGGTTTCCTTGGCACAGCATCACTCCTACATCACAAAAACACAAGACCAACCACCAGTTATCATTTGTAGAAACCCAGAACTGAATACATGTTGGCCACAAATGGTCAGAATGTACAGGTGATTTGTACCAATCTCTCCTTCATCTGCGTCCCAGGTCATGAAGCAGCCCTGTGTCTTAACATCCCACATGCAAACATGTCCTTTATTGCTAGCAGTGAACAGCAGGGAGTCCATGTGGTAGCACAGAGCAGTGAGTGCCACGTCGCCAACCTGCGCTGGTGCCTTCACCTTCTTCACCTAGGTAGGGTGAAAGTGTGGTTACTAGTAATTCACCACAGTATACTGCAAATTAAGTTTAAGAAATATATCAGGTTTTTTGTGGTTACAGTAGTTACATTGAGATCTACGTCTCGGCCACGGATGTGCAGGAGGCAGAAGTAAACCCCTTGGTTGCCCACACAGGCTAGCTGGCTGAATGTTGAGGGGCTGAAAGCTGCTTGATGGACTGGCCCCGACACCCTAACATTAGAGAGCAGCTGCAAGGTCTTGCTGTTCCACAGAGCCAACTCTGGGTTAGAGAAATCTCCTATGACACAGAAGTAGTGGTGGTGGATAGCAGTGAAGAAAGACATTAATTTTGGTTATTATATAAAGTGATGAGCAACATTAAACTAAAAAAGAACACAATAACGAAAACACTTTCTGACCGACAGAGAGAAAGAAGCGATCATCCCTGGAGAAAGCCAGACTTTGCACTGCACCCTTGTGGTAGGATATGGTATTTTGACAAGTTCCTTTCTCAAGGTCCCACATGCAGATGAGGCTTCTGTGTTCATTACTGCAGCCAGCTGCTGACGCCATCATCTAGACAGGAGATTACACGCACATATACAGAGCACCATAATTCCACAGTGCAAAGTTGGTTCATTCAGTTTTCCCGTCATGATTTTATCAGATGCCCTTCTCTTGTCTCCTGGCGAGATGAACATACGGAGTAATCCTACTACAACGATGAAATATCTTTATAAAGCAGCTTTCAAAACACGATTTTCAAAGTGATGCAGGCTACAGCTGTAATACTGAAACTACATGTACTGTACAAATAAATTGGAAAGAACATACAATACGATAGTTAGCAATATCCTGCTGTTTAAGCAACAATACAAGATCATAAAAAGATGTTATTTTCCTTCTTTGACTCTTGCCAAGAAAAATGACTGGATTGATTTAAATTACCTTCTGATGTAACAATACCCTGCAGTGACTAACCAACCAGCTTATTTACCATGCTGAGCTGTGGCTGAGCTGAAGCCTCTGACTTCTAATTCACTGACAAACAATTGACTGACAATTTTTTCTGTGTATGTAAACAGTATGTCAACATTTCCATCAATACCCACTGCAAAGCTCATCCCATGTTAGACAAGTTCCATATTACTGTGACATTTATGGAAGTTTAATTCAGAATTACATACTAAAATTATAAATGCCAAAACTAAAAAAAAACCAAAAACATACCTGTGCATCATTTGTGACTGCAAGACAGGAGATTTCCTCACTGTGGCCGTGTAAGTGTCTCTGACAACCTGTATGAAGATACTCCACCACGACAACACAGCCACAGGAGTATGCAAATAAACCTGCAACAAAAAAGGAAAGTTATACATTTGTGTGTGCAAATAATTAACAGATCAAAGATTATACAAGTAATTATTAATTTATGATTCTATTTTAGGACTTTAATTCTACACATATGTAAACTCTCTGGTGAGCCTCTAGTCATTATGTCATGTGTTAAACTAAGATAGGCTTTCTATCAGTCCTATGTCCTCTCTGGCATCTTTAAGGAGTGAGTTTAATTTGACATAAATGTGCTTTTACAGTTGTAGCTGTACTTCATCGATTAGATTGAGGCGACCTTGATCAGGACTCCACACCATGTTGCTCCGTCCATTGCCGTTGTAGCCAATCACTGTTTTCAGCTTTATGCCCTCTTCCCCTGCTTTTGGTGCCACAGCAGTCTGTTTAGAAAGAACTGTGAATCATGGCAGCAAACACAACAATACTGTACACTCAGTGTACAACTCAGGCACCTTTCAAAGCCCTGCTTACCTGATCAACAGCGGAGGTCTTGAGACGTGGGATAAAGTGCTTGTAACATTCTGGAGGCATCGGTTTACTCTCTGCCAACCCAGTTCAAACAGTTTTAATTACAAATTAGAGATGCCACACAAACAACAAACAAAACAACAACAGAGAAACAGTTCAAGTACCAGTGTCCATGTGACTGGAATTAAAGGGAGATGTGTTGACCAACTCAGTGACTTTGAGGAAGGAAACGGCAGGTGTGGGCTCAGAGGAGGAGCCCAAAGCAGTGGCCTGGACCGGAACAGCTGGGATGTTAGGACTGGTCTCATTAAGAGATGGCGAGTGAAAAGCTTCAGGAAAAAACAAAATGAATAATAAACATGACAAAACACATAATCCTTATGTCTAGAGCTTCACTGAGCAACTCTGTTGTAGCCATTAGCAACAAATACATCATTGATACATGTGCATAAAGCATGGTGTTGCTAAGCAACTACTGAAAGCCATTTGGAGTTTTTATGAGAAGTTAAGATATTTGATAGTCAATAAACATTTGGAAGAATGTGAATGTTAAAGTATGTCTGTCTACACTTAATATAACAGAGGAATAACACTGTCCTCTTTTAATACAGTAGGTGGAAAGCTTGTTTACATCTGCATCATTAATTCTGAATGCTGCGAGGAAGTCAGAAATGCTGCTAAATAATGATTGAATTTGTCAATCAAGCACAGAAGGAAATGCCCAGAGAAAAGCATCCACCCAAATGAGCCATTAAAACAGCTTTACAAATGTATACAACACCATATTAGAATGTAGAGGTTAGTCCTGGAACTAGGGAACATCTACTAATAGACAATGAACCTACCACCCCGATTAACTTGGTCAAAAGAGCTGACATCTAGTTTTGGTGGTGGTGAAGAGGGGAGAGGCGCTGTCTGTCGAGGTATGCCATGGGAGAACTGAATCCCATTCACTTCCTCATCTGGCTGAGCTGTTGTATAAAGCAGAACATCAGCGGTTTATCTGAATATCGAGATATACCTTGTAATATTACAGCAATCTAAGTGAAGTTACCTGTGACATAGCTCACTCTGGGAGGTGAACTGTAGGTGAAGAAAATGTTGTTTTTTTACCAACAAAACCATAAGAAACTCACATTAAAGCAAGATTAAAACATGCAATACATTATTACCAGCTGTCAGTCAAAGAGTCAACTGGATGTGCCAGGAAGTCCCAAAGAAATATGGCATCTCCCACTGAGACAACACCCAGTTGGTCAGGGGTGAAGCTCACCTGGCAGATGGGCTGACTGTGGCCTATGAACATCTGGTACAAAGTAACACATGCTTTGTATGTTTTAATGAACAGATGCCAGACAAACTTGTGCTCACTCACATTAATAACAAACAAAATTAAACGTAGAAAATAATACAGATTGTAAAGAATAGTCTTTCATCAACTACCTGTGAGTTAATATCAAGCTGCATGCTATAATCCCACACTTTCACAGCATTGTGTCCAGCTGTTAGTAGGAATCGACTGTCTTCGCTCACAGCCAGGGAGGAGCACTGGTGTCTATGGACTTTAGATACCTGTCAGGAGGACAGCTGTTGTTACTAAAGACAGAAATTTAACTTTAAGTAAATGATCTGTCCTGGACCCTCTCAATAAGCCAGCTATTGATTTTAGGGCTTAAAATAAGCATTGCACTGTAGGTGTTAAAGTTCTGTCACCTCTCGAAGCAGACGGCCCGTCTTGGTGCTAATCCAGAGAATTTTGTTAGCAGATGTAGCAATCAGCAAGTGTTCAGTGGAGGCTGGAGAGAAGCAGACCTTCAGTGCAGAATCCAGGCGGGGGCTCTCTACATCCAAAATACTCACATCTACATGAAGCAGCTACACAGACATAGCACGGGTCAATTCAGACATACTTAACAGGAAGTAAGACATAAGAACGTGAACAATCCAAGTTTCAAACATTGCCCTTGAAGTGGTAGGAATTTCTGTAATATAATCATCTTGTGAACATCACACATCCACAAATGGGGGGGATTTACATAGAACCCCTGACAGATGCAGCCTCACAGCTCTTGTTTAATTCTTAAATTAAATTTCAGCTTAATTCAACTGGGTAATGCCCCAAATGGAAAGATACTTCATGCATACCTCATCCAGAGTTTGGGCATCAGCTATGGTGACTACGTACTCTGAGGGACCAACAAACGCTACACAGCAGCTGTCACTGCTCACTGTGAGAGCATCTGGAGCACGCTCAGTGCCTCGGACCACCACATCACCTGGTCAATGACATACAGAGTGAATGAAACACTGATCGTGAACCTGGATGCCTGTTATATTTACTTCTAATTTAAACCAACAGGCTACTCTGTATTTTGTTATATCAGTTGCTAATAGAAACTGTATAATACACAAATGCACACGTCATACAAAGGCTTGTGCATACAGTACGTACACACAACTCTAATCACGTTGTGATCTTCTTCAGAGGAATCGTAAAGTGCCAAAGAGCCTTGAGAGTCAGCACTGTACATAAACTCCCCATTTGGAGAGAAGGCAAGACCCACCACTTCACCTCTGTGCTGCCTGTAATACAAACACACAGAGAAGCAAAGACTCAAAACTTGTTTTGTCAGTTTATTCAACTCATTTGTTCAAACTGATATGTAATCACTATGGCCAAAAAAAGAAACATGCAGATCAGATTCTATGAGAGTTTCCACATTAGTTTAGACATACGTGTGTTCAGCCAAAAGCTTTGCACTAGAGATGTCAAAGACTCTAACGGTGCCCGAGCTGAAGCCACAAGAGAAAACCTGCTCGCTGGGATGGAAGGCCACTGAGCAAGGGCTGTCCTCAGACACAAAATCAAACAACTAAAGACAGAAAGAAAGACATTTAGTTTAAGTCTTTTGTGAATCAAATGAACTGGAGAATTTCCTTAGTTAGGATATAGTAATTGGTGGAGTGCTTTTAGATGAGTTAACAGTGGATTCATGTTAGATTTCCTTTCTGATGCAACCATTCCATCTGGGGTTTCTCTGACAATTTAGGGATCTTGTCCTAGGAGAATTTAGACTAAATTAGTTGGACATGAAAACAGCAGTATGTGTTCTTCGATACCTGGTGTAAGGAATCCATATTCCAAATGCGCACAGTGCCATCAGAAGACGCGGTTGTAAGATGCCGTCGAATGCCATCCACACTGAAGCCAAGGACAGTGTCTGTATGTGATCTCATCAGTGTGTTGTAACCACGGCTGCTCACATCAAGGTATCCCAGATTACCAGTAGAGGTGGAAGCCAGCACCTGGAGGCTGTCTGATGAGGCAGACACCAGGCTCACAGGTCCCTCATGCTCTAGAAAACAGTGTGACAGATTACCATCATTTACTGCCTATGCAGTGGGAATTGTTGCAGCTGATAGATGGCTGCAGGCAAACGTTAGGACAAGGCTTGATGTTCCTACCAGCCTCCAGGAAAACTGCAGAAAAATCGAGGGGCCAGAGTCTTAGGAAACCATCTTCAGAGCCCGTGGCACAAAATGAAGAAGTCACGCTGATGCTGTTGATGGCAATACCTGTACCTGGGACACACAAACACACACGTACAACTTGATGTCCTTGAAGGTTTATACATTTTTCCCGTTTTACTAAATAGGACTTTAAACTAGATGTTGCCTTCTACAACTGACACCAGACTGACCTGTGCTAAAGGTCCATTTCTCTCCGAGTTCTGCATGCTGCTTCTGCACAGGCAACAGCCTCCTGACATTTCTGATAACAACTCTGCTGTAGTCAATCTCAAAGATATGCCCACTACGACTGCTGGCAAAACTGTGGGAAAAAAAGTTGAGAGGGAAAAAATCTAATCTTCAAATGACAGTAAACCCAGGGCTTCAGTAACGTGTTTGCTCACTCACAGTGTTCGATCATCAAGATTCTGGTCAGAAGAGTTTCCTTCTCCAAAGGCCACATCAGTAAAGTCCAGTGAGTGGTATTCACCCAGGTTTACTGGACATGAGCGGAGGGACCCATTCCTTACTCTCCACAAACGAATATTGTCATGGCCACATGACACCATCCTGAAACAGGGAACTTGTAAATTGTTGCATGCACGAACATGCATATTGCATTTATTTGTAAATGATTGCATGCTCCTTAAAATCTAAAAAAGTTTAATCTGTTTAATCTCAACGCTACAAGATAATGGCACTATGGACATTTACTGTTATACGAGAACAAAAATGAAAAAATACACATACTGTAAAAATGAAAACACAGAAATTAGAGCACCTTGTGTCATCAAAGAAGGCAACCTTCATCGTCTGAATGTCCACATCTGTGTGTGCCTTGGCTAAAACCGAAACCTCTCCAGCTTTGCTAATATTCAGAGTGTTCCACACAACCACCATCTGTGTAAGGATGGATTAGGATGACAAACAGAAACAGTCAACTTGCAGCTGGCTGAGTCATATGCTTAAAAGCGAGTGATGTAGAGAATCATAAAATAATGACTAGATGAATCTCAAAGTAATAATATGGCACGTAATACTCACTTCTGTACAGAGTGTATTTAGCTCTGACTGTTTCTATTCACGAATTAGAAAATTCAAGGCTCGTACCGTTTTATTGTGACTATCCTTCCCCACTCCACAGAGGATGCTACCACTATATGAGAAGCTTCCAAATGAAAAGAGACAATAACACAAAATGAGTGTGATCACAATTTGTCTTCATTCATGTAAAACGAAAGTTTGTTTGTCCAGGTTACCTAAGAGAAGACAATGAATGAGCATGGACCCTGAACATAGCCAGGCAGCTTCCTTTGTGGTAGTTCCATACCCGTACTACACTATGGATGCCTGTTTGTGCTGAAGCCAGCATTGTTGTGTTGCCATTAAAAGCTAGGGCCGAAACCTACAGTGAAAACAGATGGATAAACATTACAAAAACGTCATGTCTATAATGGAATAATAGACAAGTACCTCACCAACTTTTTAAGATGTTGGCATAATGAATAACCTGCACAATTCAACAGAGATCCGTGGGCTGTGGTAGATAAGACATACAGCTGTTTATTTACCTTATCAGTGTGGCCAATGAAGAATCTCTGCTGGTTAGAGGATACCTTCATAGAGACGATAATAGCATGACACGGGTACACCACTGCATCACCGGATTTGGTCCACAGGACCTACATTGCAAAAAAGTACTGTTTAATGTATATTGGTCAATTTTAATCCTGAAATCATAAAGTACTATACATGCTGCCTGCCTGATAATGTTTTATTACATAACTTTAAATGGTACATACATATTTAGTAGTTGCTCCTCCAAAGCCAATAATGCGGTTGAGCTTAAGGATGGGGTCTGGAAGCAGTGTCTAGTGAGGAGAGGAAAACTCTACTATATAATCACTTCTTAAACAAAAGCTCCACAGCGCGTTTTAATTTCACATTTCATTGACCTTGTCTCTTACCTGTGGTTTATTTTTTTTGGATGACGTTAGATGGGCAGGATGTGGGAAAGGCATACACACGATCTATAAACATAAGAAGAAAAAGGAAAAACATAAGAAAAACTATGTAAAAGCCATCACAAATTACGATCACGCGTTGCCTTAAGCATGACACAACAGTGGAACAAAGCCAATTGAATTTAAGTGCAGTCAGTATAAACAATTACCTCTTCTTCACTATCTTCCCCATTTTCGCTGTAACGATCCTCAGGATGCACAAACACATGCACACCACCATCATCACTGTGTGACATTTGTTTGAGCCGCGGAGAACTGGAGAATTCGCAGTCCCGCTGGTCAACGTTATAGCAAAGCCACTCAGCCTCCTGGTGAGTGGAGACTACGCCAAGATCAGGTATAGTGCTTACAATGGCGGTTCGATTCCTTGGGAGCTGAGGAGGCAAAAAAAAAAAAAGGAAATTATATTTCACATTGAATTGTTCTAGCTTGACCATCTGCTATTCCCAGAGAAACAAGTTTAATGTTTGATATAAAGCACTATTTGCTGCCAGACTTACTGATTTTGGGGTGGTAATCTGCTGGATGAGGGACAAACGGTCCTGAACGGGTTTGTTAAGGTTGACACACTGGGAGTCTTCTCTCAAAGGGCTTCTTCCGTTAGAGACAAATCCTGGGAAAAGCAGTTTAAAGACGTTTACGAGCTACAACAGTATAGGCAAACAAAATAATTTTCTTACATGTTTTCCTAAGTAAATAAAAAAATATGTCAATGAATACAGTAGTAGTTGAATAAAAATGCATGTATGCAGTTATTGTAGAGTTTGTCTTTGTAGAGTTTTCTAAATCTAAAAAATGAAGTACAAGGTATTAAAAAGAAAAAAGCATTTAAATACCACATGATGAGAATGAGCAGTTTAATTTTCACGACTTACTATCCTTAGGTCCAGGATCTCCTTTCTGAATGGAGTCAAACGGCAATTTTGTTCCATCTGAGGGAAACCTGTTATGGTATGGCAACATAAGTGACTACACGGTCATATCACAGGTAAATCAACTTTCCTAATCTTTTTTTCTAGCAGATTGCTGGTATTGTCTTAGTAATTATAAGAAAAATGCATCCTTTAGATTTAGTCCACACCTTCAATCTAAAGAGTTTGCAATTATTTTGTGAATGTTGAATGAATTTCCTCCTGTTTAATAGTAGATGTAGGTATAAAATATTTAATGTATTTAACACAGTTCCAGTTATGCAGATCCAGGTTCTTGGCAAGATAACCATACTTGATGTAGTCATAGAGGTCATGCCAAGAGGCTCCTTTGGACACAGGGAATGACATTTCTCTGGGCATGGGCCCTGTTCCAAGAGAAGAGGCCAGTCCCATCAGCTTGGCTTCACTGAAGGAAACTCCTGTTGGAAAAAAAAAAAAAACTAAATAAGTAGATGGGAAGTAGAAAAAATAATATGCATTTATGCATATTATTTTTCTTTACAGCTAAAACTGGAATATTTTCACATTTCTCTAATCAATCACATCTGTGTCATCATCAAAAATAGAAAACACATCCATAGTTTCTGGTTGGAAATTAAACAGTCAGCTGGGTCTCACCTGGATCTAGCAGCAAGTCACTTGTGAACATGTTTTTCACGGACATGTTGGAACAAAGCTTGACGCTCTTCAGGTGACTGTAGCATCGGCTGAGGTAAACAGAGAGTGTATACTGCAGATCCAGCAACAGACAGGTCCAACGCACTGAAGTGGGAGCTGGACCCACTAAACCTGGGCCACACGAACAAAAAGTAAATACAACCAGTAAGACACAAGTCAAGCAAGAATTATTTGCATATTACATGACACACAATAGTTCTTTCAGTAGATTAGTAGATGATTAATACAAAACAAAGGCATGTGGACAATAGGTAGAATGCATGTGAATGCAATATTTACCACTTTTTGCAGATTTCGCTGTGCTCTCATATACTGAATCCTTTGCTGCTCCACACAGGAAAGGAAACTGAAGCCAGGTAGCTGTAGACTTGAACTCTTTGAACATGTTGGAGAAAGATATACGGATCACCTGGCCCTCCTACAGAAAAGGAGACAAAATGTTGTATAAGTGATGTGATGTGTACCTTTGAACTATTAGAAGCTGGTAAATAATGGCAAAAAAAAAAAAAAAAAAAAAAAAAACTACAAACAGGAGCTGTAGAATCTCTCCAAGATTAAGGAAACAAATCTTGCATGACTAAAACACCTCTGCAGCAACATCCAGGTGAACCACAAAGTATTTGCCGGGTGTAGGCCTGAAGAGAAGGTAGAAGTAACGTCCTGTCAGCCCCAGAGAGTGGCTGCTGTTTTTGGGCACCAGGATGTAGCTGTTGGCAGGAACAGGGCCCTTGATCCGGAAAACCGAACACTTCAGTGTCTTGTCCTGGCGAGTTTCACGAAGGTTAGAAATAATGTTCATGAACTTTGGTGAATAAGTACTTTTAGACCATTTACAGTGGGCAGCGTTCAGTTACCGTGTACGTTGACACATCTCCCTGCTTTGCAGACTTCTTCCAGTCTTCAAGTCTGACATGTTTGAAAATGTTCACATAAGGATGCTGCCAACCTGTCAAGTCAAAGCAGTGAAGATAAAGTTGACAACAGCTCTTACTTATAAGCATAAACTAGTGCGTAGCGTTGTGGCGTCTGTCTCACAAACGTTGCTGTTGTGTTTGATAAGACCACGACTAACGACCATGTTTAACGTCAAAGTTCACTCTACCTTTCGCGTCCATTGTGTGTAGAAATCCAGCTACTTCGTCTTGTTGCAACTTCACACCGGAGCAGCTAAGGTTGGTTTAAAAAGTTCATATGTTGTTAAGCTAGCACACAGTTAAAATGACCGGGTCGCCCCCTCTGCGCTGCCAAGTGACTAGAACTATGAAAACACTTTATTTCGCATCAATATGAGTGAGGAGAGATCAAACCAAGCAGCAAGTGAACTATAGCTTCCAGTTGACAGCGTCAAGCTGTTAGCTGCAGCATTTATCCAGTTCCCGCTCCAGACTGCGCCGTTGCTAACGACAGCAAGACGCTCCTGACGTGTGCACGTGTTGCGTCGTGGATTTCTGGGTAATGAAGTCCTGAAGCGCGATCAGCGTAGACGAGTAGGGGTTTTTGGGAAACTAAAGGCAGAGGGTTTAAATGACCGTCGTTTAAAACGTTTTTAAAAAAAAGGTTGTTGTAGAAATGTCTGTCACAGTTTGACATTTTCAAACCTTTGTAGTTACTTTATAGTTCCAGTTGCTTTTGTTTCTGGTAATACAGTCATGTTCTTGCCCATCTCTTTCATGACTTTTTGAGCTACTTATAGTCCAGCTTCCATCACACTTTGATGTAAATGCAAAAACACGTGCTTTATTTTTTCATGCATTATTTATTTACATGTTGGGATTTACAGCCTTAAATCTTTCCTATTTTTTACAAATTCCAATATAATCATTTCTTACTCACAATCTTACACATCCACAAAATTGTCACCCATACAATCTTTGTACAGTGATTAGAATGTATTTGTACAGGACCTTAACAACAAAGGACACTTGCGTTGCCACAGATGACTCTCCTCTCTCATTCTGACCCCTGTGCTACATACAGGGTCTTGTCTCTGTTCCACTGATGGACAGTCCAGCAAAGAGCCATCAGTCTGTGAGGAAACTGGCTGAACTGCCATCTAAAAACCTGTGAACTGCCATGAGTGGGCGACCCATGATGATGCCCTTGTTGCTGTGAAATTGGATCTGTTGCAATCTGGTGCTGTGGTGATGGGAGGATGTGTTAACTCGGGTCCAGTCACTGTCCTCTGCATACCAGCACTGTCGCTATCCTCCAGCTGTGAAACTTCCTTCTCAGCTCTGTCCTCACCTGCACACAGAGCAGATGTGATCCACTGTTTAGCCAATGTGGCATTTTATGTACTTCTTTTTCATCCAATTGCTTAAAAATGTAATAATAAATACTTGTATTAGTAACTGAGCTGAAATAACTGACCTCTGTATTAGCATAACAATAGAGCACAGCCACCAGAAAGCCCTGGTGAAAAAATGTTTGGTTATTAAATTATTAATTATAAGTCCTGTTTAATTTCAGACATATCAACATGAGTAAGCAGCCATTCTCTGGTTTCACTTCACCTACCTGAAATGAAGTGAGAAAAAGGGTGAAAAAGACTTTAACGTAGCGCAGAACGCCTGTTGTCTGCTCATCTGTGGCAAATATGAAAATGATCTCATGGATCCCAAAGAGAGGAATGAGGGTTAGGGTTGCCTTGGCAAGTCTAATAGGACAAATCAAACATCAGAGCATTTGTACAGCATCAACGTTATGCACTTTTGGCTCATCACAACGTTTCAAAGAATCAGAAGCAAACTAATTTAAAATTGATGAAAAATATGCTGAACTTGCCGAAGTTTGTAATCCGGGTACCCACTTTGGTGGCTGGCCCGTAATTTGGAAAGAATGACCTTCAGGATCTTCATGAAAATCAGGAAGCTGATCTGTCAAAGAGAAAATCATGAATTTCTTTGTTCCAAAATGTCCTGAACACTGAAGACACCAGTTTTAAAACTCTTCCTTACTAGAGAAGCAAACAGTATCGGGAAACGAATAATCCACCAGTAGTTCATGTTCTCGTTGAAAGCCCAACACCTGGAAGAGAAAGTTGCCTTAAATGAATCTCGACACATGCAGTGATGCGGCACAAGACAACACTATATTGTCTTCACACGCTTACTCTTTGTTTTCTTTTAACAGCTTTATCACTACCCAGGGAACCACAAATAGCAGAGGAACTCCTATGATGAGATTGAACAAAGCACAAGCGGTCAACAACTACTTCCAAACTCTTTCTTGCTGTTGCTTAAATGGAACTTACCCCAGCCAAGGCAGATATACGGCAAGTATTTGTTGTTGTTGATAAAAACTGAAGCAATCAGCACAGAGTACAAATACACGGCCTCTCCAAACAACCAGTAGTGATTGGCCAGGACACAGTACTGCATTATTGCCTGGGCAAACCGACAGCCTAGAGCAGCCTAGAAAATGGAGGATTAATTCACACTGTGACTTTAAGTTGTCGCCATCTTTGAACGCTGATCTGTAGTTTATGCACCAAACATCTACTAGACCCACCTGGTGACTGAGCATCTCACTCACGTCAGTCTGTCTTATGATTTGCCGTCCCCAGTGGCGTTCTAGCAAGGTGTCTTTGACAATTACAGAAATAGCTCGCAGGATAAAGGACAGGAAAAGATTAGCATGAATGTAGTTCCTGGTGCAATGCAGTTTCCTGTCATGGAGCACAATAAAAAAACGGTTGGTTGGATATTGTGCATCACAGTATTTTTACAGTTAATAAATATACTTTAATTTTGTAATGTAGTACATTAACACATTTTCTATCACTGACTTGTCGGAGAGGAAGGAATACTTCAGGCTTTGTGATGTTAGCACAGTAATATTACAACAAAAGGATTTTTCAAATGTCCAACAACTTACCTAAAACCCAAAAGAATGATAAGAGCCATTGTGAGTGAGAGGAGGGACAGGGAATAGCCAACGGTGTACAGCACCCTGAAGCTCACCATCAACCGCATGAACCACAGCTGTAACGAAAATCCACACCAGTTACCAGTTACTTGGCCATGTGAACTAAATTTAATGATCCTCACACACACACACACACACACACACACACACACAGATCATCATTATTTGAGCGACATGAGGCTGTGGGTTACATTTTGCATGGTACCTCCTGAGACGTGACCTCTTTTTCCTCCTCACATTGAGTCATGTCCCTCCACACGTGCCCGCTGTCTTCTCTCTCCCAGAGGCCATCAGAGCCACATCGCCGACGTACAACACCTTGGGACACTGGAGGAAATGTTTATTCCTAATAAAGGTCAGAGGTGGCTGAATCCGACTAAACTCAGCAGCAGAGAATATTTTCCCCATTTATTTGATGAATAAAATGAAGTCACTTACATGGACAGTTTGAAAGTCATTTAACAGTTAATCAACATGTATTAAAAGCATATTTGACAAACAGATATAAACACACATTTCATTGCTCTGACAGAGGGAGAGTCACTAAAAGTGTTTTTTACCTTTATCGTACCAGGGCAGGTAGAAAGGGCACGAAATGTTGACCACAGAGCCGGCTGGAGTATCTGGCCAACAGGCATATCTGTCAAATGTCCTGTTACAGAACAAGCCCACTAGAAAAGAATAATATACCAAAATGAACAAATAATAATTCAATTCAACATTTTGTTTTATACTTCTTATTTCATTTTGCACCACACTCCTTATTGCCTGATGAAAAAAACGTAAGCCACTCCGTACCTTGAGGAAACGGCTCATTCGTCATCTTTTTGACACAGTTTTCTTTATACTGGATCCACTTCATGTATGTCTCCTCCAAGACTTTTCCACTGACCACCTCACACTGTAAGTGCATGCACATTAAATAAGTCTTAAAATGAGGCTATTTTAGTTCATCCTTATCTTGAACAGAATGGTGTCCTTTTATAACTTACATTTGGCAAATTCACAGAAAGCAGGCAGATAAGAAAAGTTTTTATGCCTTGTATTCCATCCATCACAGCAGACGTCATCCTTACTCAAAAAACTGAGAGAAAGAAAACAAGGGGAATAATTTACAATCTTGAAATTGTATGTTTAGTAAGTGGCCAAATGGACCAAACTGATAGTTGAAAGCCATTCTGGGGAGATCTGGGAAAATCTATGAAAACATTCAGTCATGAGGAAAGTGTTTGTCTGTTCCTGTTGCCTTCAGACTTATTCAAAAGATGTGAATTACTGTAATTTTCAACAACTTGTCATTACATGCGCTGAAACCACCACAACCCAAATGAACTGAATCTACCCTTGGATCAGGGATTCAGACGGAAGGAGACACAGCTGAAAAATGCATGTACAGTAAGTAAAAATAAGGGTACTCGATGCCAAATGTGGAAAGTTTAAATATTCTTCTCTCTTCATCAAAAGTGTTGCAGTAAGGAGAGTTTACTGTCCAAGCGGGCTGCCAGGTATGTGTCATCCGTGACAACGTCCTCCTCCCCATCCTCAGAGCGGTGTCATGCAAAAGCAGAGCTATTAAAAAGGCTGAGGTGTATGAAGTGAAGCAGAATCTACTTGTACTACAGGTCTTAAAAATGTTTTTCTGCTTTCTCTGGTTTGTGTGTTTGATTCCGGTTGTTGACGCTCGCTGTTTGTAGCAGCTCAAACCAAGACATCATAGGTCAGTTTCTTAACATCCCCATGTGGAAGTCTTCTCATAGATGTGCTGAGACAAGAGAAGAAAGTTTGTCCAGTGTCATCCCAAAATACCAAGATTAACTGCTGCATGAGCAAATGTAATTGGATCTCAGTTCTGTATGATGATCAGGCTTTGGGTGTTCTTCAACCTGTTGGATTTTCAGACATGAGTCACTTAATCTGGGTTTATCGAAACAGCAGCTGCAGTGTGATTCACAGCTTTTACATATCTGTTTCCTCTGCACTGCAACACAGACCACATACAGTACGTCTCCAGCCCTCATTTATAAACGTTATAACTCATGAATCATGTTCATATTGCCTTATTGTAATGGTTTTCATTGCACACCTGCATATTTAATAACAAATACAAATGCAAAAAATACTTTAAAGGTAAATCTTAATTATTTACAGTATTACCATACAAAGCATCTATGTGCGATTTCTGGCAGCTTACTGCGTTTTATGAACAACGATGCTTTTACATTGCAGTGACTTTCATCACTATAGAAAAAATGTGCGCTACACAAAACAGCCAGACGGAGAAATATTAGTTGGGATAACATTTTGTCTTTTTTCAGTTAAAGAACGATACACAGCGACGACACGATCCTGAAAAACCGCCTAATTGACACTTAGCATTTTCAGTATGTACATGCGTAAAAACCAGCTTTAATTTTCTTACTGCTTTGTATTTTATATTCTTATAATAACACATAAAATGACAAATGATGAACATTCAGCTCAACTGGTGAAACAAAGAGCAGAAATGAGTTGCCACTCACAGAGGCGCGTTCTCCAGGAAGCAGCCGCGGTCGGGTTACTCCGTCCAGCGCGTCGCGGTGTGACGGACACTGTGGGCGGCTGCAGGCTGCCCTGCTGCTCAGTCCGCGAAGCAGCCACAGCCTCCAGCACTCATCCAACTCATCCTCAACTCATCCAACTCACCCTCAACTCATCCAACTCATCCTCAACTCATCCAACTCATCCTCATTATCAGACGTTCAGTGACTTCATAAGGAAACTCCTTCCAGCCTGTCGCATCTCTTTCATCTCTGCGTTTATCGTTTTCATTCATCGTTATTTTAGTTTTTATTCAGGTTTTTTTATTCAAGTTTCAGGATTTGAAATTGAGTTTGACATGTATTCGTTAACAAACACAAATGTAAAAGCGACCACTGTGACGTCAGTATTGTCTTTTTGCGCACAGGTATGAGTGCACAGATCAGGGGCGTCACCACTGGGATGGCCAGATGTCGCAGAGTTGGATTTAGTGTGTCACAGTAAAATATATAATTACGATTCTCGTTTTTAGTAATTACTCTGATTATGAACTTATATTAAGCGTGGGAATGTGAATCCATGGAAACTGGAAAACAACACCTTGCTTTAAAATATACTTTAACTTAACTTGCAACCTTGAAGTGTAGTGATAATAAGAATAATTTTTATGTCTTTGTGATTCTGTGTTTCTTCTGAATAATGATTTTTTTGATTTTTTGGATGATTTTTTGCTGTGTGAATAGATTTGGAAGGGTTATCGCTGCATAGTTTCTTTTCGTGTTTTCTATCGGGACCAGGTTTTTTGAACCAGAGAACAAATGTACAAACACTATTATCCTGCTGTTTCTCCCGTAGCCACAATACACCAGCTTAGATTACAATTTGTCATAAGTGTCCTTATGCATTACAGCTAGAATTACATCCAGTAGAACTGCCTTTGTAATTTCACTCTTGTCTAAAGTTTGTCTGAGGGGCTTGTTTGTATATAATTAATTGCCATTCAGATCTCCCCTCTGTAAAATCTGTTTTTCTTGAAGACATTTGTGTGAAAGAAGAAGAGAAGTCCTGCATATTCTCGGAATTATGGCAGCATCAGTAAAACATTTGTTTCCTCTCTCAACAGGTGGCACCAAGCATACATACCGTACAGCAAGTCCATGTATGGCTATACGAGAACATCTTTTCTGCTGTGAAGCTTGATGATGCTTGTTGCTATGGATACCAGTCAGCAGTTTAACTAGGCTTTTGTAGCCCCTCCATTACATATATATATATTACCTGAACTCAACGCAGATGTGTTTTTCCCCCGCTCTGTAATAATTAAAATGAGCTCCAGGCATTCATGTGCTTTTGTGGTAGCTCTAAATTAACAGCTTCATTAAATCCCTCTGTGCTTTAGGAGACTTGAATAATCTGTTGACAGGTTGAACAAAACTGCTGTTTGAATGCTATTTATTTATGTACAAGAATTTGAACTGTGCAAATGGAGCAAATTTATACATATAGCATATATTAAAGCCTGTAGTCAAGCCTTTACCACCAAACACTAAATGCAGTTTACAGTAATAAATACAAAAAACTGACAAAATAACAATGTAACATTCACTAGCCTTATACAGCTTATCCTATCTGACTAAATGGAATGACAATTCAGTTTGGTAATTGTATGGGAATTCAAAAGGTCTTTTCTTGATCACATGTCCACCACACAGCTCGGAGCGTTGGTTCTGATAGCATCAGAAATGACCTTTGCTCCAGATTCTCCAATGCCATTGCCCTGTAAACTGGAGGTACACAGAAACAGGGACGAGGTTTCAACACGAGCAGCAAAACAAGGTGTAGCTTCTCTGTAGCACTAACACAGATTCACTGAAGACAACACAAACAAGAGGAGACGTGTGGGAGAGATGGAGAAGACAAAGCGTACTTGATGTAATTCAGCTGGTGGTTTCCCTTTAACGCTGTTGCAATAAATATGGCCCCATCCATTCCCAGAGAGTTCTCCTGCAGGCTGTCAATGACACAAATATAAAAGCATGAATTCTTTCCTACTGTTTAGATTCACTTCATCGACTTCGTGTCACCAGCAGTTTTAAGCTTTAAACAGGAAAAAGACATTATGAGGAAAACGTTTCATGTTGATAGTTAGAAAATTAGTCTGGACTTACTTCAAGGACTTAAGACTTCTGTTGCTTTTCAAAGCATTAGCCAGAGCCTTTGCTCCCTCCATCCCTACAGTGTTCCCACGCAGGCTGAAGCACACAATGGGCAAATGTGAAAACATTAAATATGAAACCCAGCAGCAGCTGTACATTACTGGCAGACTGTCTTGAAGCAAACCAACAATGCCAGGAGGAGATGACTCAAAAAGTCCTGCTTGGTTTTACTGGAGCATGTTAAACTGTCACAACAACTCAAATTCACAAAGACAATGTAAAGTTAGACTCTATGGAGAAACTCACTAATTACACGTTTCATAAAAACCTTAACTCACTCCAATGTTTGTAGAGTACGGTTGGACATTAGAGCCTCTGCCATGGCAGTGGCACCACTTGTGCCGGCCGACACCCCTTGGAGACTGCAGCGGTAGAACAAAATAAAAGGTTACATGGAAAAATGACATCCTGAAGACAAAAGTACGGATCAACTGTGGTTCTAACCATAATGTATGAAGAGATGTGTTGGTCTTCAGGGCTTCAGCGAGGAAAATGACTCCTTCGTTCCCAATAGCGTTCTCCTGTAGACTGCCAACACAGAGAAAGGCTGATGTGATTCGTTTGGAGTGTGGGGAAAAGAGGCGAGTAAAAAGAGAAGGGACAGTGACAGGATACGAGGCTTTTAGTAGTAGAAGACCCAAGAACTTTCTGACTTACTCCAGGAGCTGCATTGTGGCGTTAGAGAGCAGAGCCTGGGCCAGAGCTTTGGTAGCAGAAGATTTGATGAAGTTCCACTGGAGACTGTCAAGAATTAGAGAGGAGCGTGACTTCAACAACAAGGAAATACTGCGTTATTGTGCATGATGTGGTCCTAACTACTGCTGTCATTTTAAACCACACTGCAGATTGTGTGTGTGTGTGTGTGTGTGTGTGTGTGTGCGTGTGTGTGTGTGTGTTCTTCTAAAGGCTTCCTTACTGCAAAGAGGTGAGGCCTTGATTGAACTTGATTGCTCCAGCAATTGCTTGAACCCCCTCATCGTGCAACAGATTGGCCGTAAGACTGGGAGAAACACACACACGGAGGGACACGCACAGATATGACACAATTAGTAAAAACACAATGAAAACGAGGCTCAGTCGCGGAAACATGGCATGTTTAGCGCAGCTTAACACGGTGAATACCACCACACCAGTCCACTGTGACATACCATAATAGCACAGCACAGCAACACTGAACATTACACTAAAGCTGCTATTAATGGCATGACTCACTCAAGCTCCTGTAGATAGTTGTTCTCGTGAAGGGCATGGGCCATGTTCTTTGCTCCCTCCACCCCGATTGAGTTCTCTCTTAAACTAATTACAGAGAAAATACATAGAAGTGAACCAGCGATGCTACAGATTTACCAACTCATTTACTGGATTGCTACTAATTTCTCCAACAAGCTCCACTGAAATACTTGTTTGACAAATCAAATCCTGAAGAACATTAGTAAAAGCAGAAAAACTAACACTCACTTCAAGGAGACAAGGCCACGGTTCAGCCTAAGTGCTTTGGTCAGCGCAGTCATCCCCTTGTTGCTGATTGAGTTACTCTGAAGTCTGATGGGTCATAAATAATAAATATGTCATATTTACTGTGTGTGATCTAATATGTCATAAAACTCAATGGATCCAGAGGCTTCATAGTGTAGGAGGAACTGACTGAAGCGAGAGCAGAGTGTGGTTGAGAGTCAAAGCCTCTGCCAGAGCGACTGTTCCTTTGTCCCCAAGCTGGTTACTGCAAAGGCTACAGATAGGACACAAGTAGACAGGACAGCGTAAGAGCTACTGAGAGATTTGCCTTAATGAACAGTACAGTGATCCAATTACAAGAACTAGTGTATGTATGAGCTACCGATGAGCTCACAGTGTCGTTGTCTTGGGCTAAATGTGCTGTAAAGCACAGCACATAGATCAGTAGAAGGTCTCTGGAGTCAATGAATATAGGAATTTGAGAGTACATCAGTTTTGTGAGGGTCCGGTTCGTCTTCAGCGCCTCTGCAAGCTTTTTGGCTCCTCCTGCTCCGATCGCGTTCTTCCGCATGCTGAGCCAATGGAAAAAGTCACACGTGTGAGCACAGACACGCACATACAGTCATCTTTGTGCACTGTGCATAAGAAATGCGACAAACACAAGCGCGAGGAGGAGAGAACTCACTTCAGAGACACCAGTTTGCGGTTGCACTGTAGTACTTCTGCAAGAGCCTGAGCACCTTCCTCCTCAATGGCATTATTCTGGAAGCTGATCCGCGTATAAAAAATACATTTACCAACCCAAACACTGGCACATGTGGACATATAAATCAGTCTATGATAGATTATACTCACTTAACAGATACCAGGACTTGGTTCATTTTCAGGGCCTCTGCCAGGAACCTCGCACCTTTAGAGCCTATGTTGTTGTTTCGGAGACTAAATTACAAAGACATGGTTAGATGTTACACAGTGATGTTGAATAAAGATAAAAACCCTACAAGCTTATTAATCATATTCATAATAATCATTCAGAAGTAATTGGGCCTTTGTCAGAGTCACCAAACTTGTCTCACTTGATGGAAGTTAGCGTCCGGTTCACTAAGAGGGCCCGACTCAGGGCTTTGGCGCCTTTGTTGCCGATGGCATTCTCTGCCAAACTGAAGAGGAGAATAAAAGAAGTTCATGATACCCCACAGGATTGTTAATTAGAAGCATCTTCGTTATTATCAGTGTCTCTTACTTAGATATAATAGATTAGTCTGCATCTACATGAGGTTTTAATTTAAGTCCAACTCACCTGATCTTCTGAATATGGCAGTCCTTGGCACTCAGGAGGCTTCCCAGTAATTCCATAACATCATCTTTAAAGTGATTATTCTCCAACCTGTTGAACACATAAAACACCAGTTTCACCTTTGGCGCCCTCTCCTGAGTTGGAGTGTATTGGGAGACGGTTCTGGCAGAGCTAACCTGAGATGGCTGCAGTAGAGCAGCTGCGGCAGCAAACTTTTCACTGTGGTGCAGTTCAAGGAGCCTGTTAGGTTGGTCCGTTCGCTACACTCTGGAGACACCTGCAGCAGATACCCCAGCACAACACAGTGAGCCCTCGTTAGTTTCCCCGCTAAGCTGCCGAGTCGTAAATCCTCCTCTACACTGCGCAGCAGCTCTGTATGCTGCAGCTCCTGTAAACAATAACCCAGGTTGACGGCGCGCAGGGACACCACCGCTCCTCCACCGGCCAAGAGGCTTTGCAAAAAGCCTGCAGCCCAGGTCTTCTGGTTGCCGTCTTCTTTTCCAAAGGCCAAGAGGCCAGCGAGAGGTTTCAGTGCCATGGGGCACAGTAGGCCGGTCAGGAAGCGCACAAACACGTCCAGGTGACCGTCTTCAGCTTGTTGTGAGTGCTGAAAGGCACTTTTAAAGTGGTTCTGGAAACCGATCTTGGGCCAGGACATGGTGCTTTCTGAGAACAGGTCAAAGATAGCTCGCTTAGAAGAGACATGGTAGAAAGTAGCGGCTAGAAACTCCTGCAGTGTCAAATGAGTGAACCGGTACGTTGTGTATATGACTGAGTCCTCCCGAACAAGAAGTCCACTACCGAGACTGCTTTGAGTCAAGAGTAGATCTATCCCATAGGACCTGAGGTCCTGCTCACTGAACGTGTACTTGTGTTTGAGGAGCCCGTAAAATGCCAGTCGTCCAAGGTTCCCCAGCAGTTTACGGTTGCTCCCATGAATCTGATCCATTTTTACAGGCTCTCTGCCTCTCGGTTCTCCCAACTCTGCTTTCATGAAACAAAAGTGAGCATAGAGCTCAGTGCAAGTCTTTGGGAGGCTTTCTTGTGTTTCACTTTGCATTATGTATGTCAGAGTATCCGCTACTATCCAGCAAATGCATGGTATGTAGCACATCACCATTAAAATCTTGTGCGACTCCAAGTGTGCCCATATTTTGCTGGAAAAACCTCTCTCGGAAAAGTGATGGTTGAAGAAAATCTGGATGTCGTTCGGACTGAACCCCGGGACCTCGGTCACCCTGTCAACGAGTCCCCCAGGTATCAACGAGGCTACTCCGGGCCTACAAGTCACCCACACTGCTACATCTGGGAGCAGATTCCCTCGTATGATATTGGTAATTAAGTCGTCAATGGACACTTCTTTCTTTGGATCGGTGCAGGATGCTGCATCAGAAAAATTTAAAGGGCACCTGAATTCATCCAAACCGTCAAATATGAGAAGTGTCCGACAGGAGCTGCTGAGGACCAGACTGGGATCTGTCAAATGAGGAAACGCCAGTTTCACCAGCCTCTCAGCTGAAAGCTTCTCCAGCAAGTTCAGCTCACAGAAGGTAAAAGGCAAGACAAAGCTTATATCTGCGCAGATCATTCCTTGGCTCCACTGTTTGATAAAGTGCCGCAGCCAGGTCGTCTTGCCGATACCGGCCACCCCAACCGTGAGGGAGACCCTGGGAGGCAAACTGACCCGGGTCATGGGTTCTAGAACTTTGGCCAGCCCCAGCTGTCGGAGATGATTTCTTTTCCCTCCTCGCGTTGCTCCCACCTGCATCAGGTCGTGTTCTTTTTGCTGGAGGTCAGAAAGGCCGTCCACCAGAAGTAAGGTTCTGTTTGAGATGTTCAGCTGGGGGCAGCTGACTGAATCTCTGTCTCTGAACTGCTCGTATCTCCGTAACAGCTGCTCTTTGTGCTCCTTCACTATGCTGTCTGCAGATATAAAAGCACAACGAGCATTCTGAGCAGGTTTGTGTTTGAGTGGTTTCAGTGCTTTAAATACTGACTAACACAGAGATCAAACTGTATTTCAAGCCACTTACCATAGTTCACGATGAGCTGAGCCACCTGTGAATCTGAACTCTCTATAAAACCACAGAGAGCATCAGAGACTTGACTGTCCTTGCCAGTGATCACAGCTGTGAACACGTTGACTTGGTCCTGCAGTCGGCCCGCTTCCTTGATCTTTGTCTCCTCAGCTGAAGTCAACATGTCCACCTTTCTCATGTGGGTTAACATTTCCTCCAGGAAGGTGCTTGTAGTGAAGCGCTGCAACTGGTCCTGATGCTTTTGGACCCAGCCAAGCTCTAAAACAAACAGACAAGCAGAAGGGATCACATCAAGAGCAGGGATGTCAGATCCCCTGGCTGCCTTTAAACTTTCTACAGCAGTGAATCAGCTTTGAATACAGGCATCTGGTGATAATAGACTATATAAGCATTCATATTTACTAAACTTTTTAGGTTAGCCTGGGCAGGAAATCGGAACGTGGAGGTGGTGAGGACTATGTCATGGTTTGTGGTCAGTAGTTACTAGGCAACAGCGTAAACATTAGATTCCCTCAGTAAACATACATCAGTGTGATTTATAATTTAGATCATTCTGTGCGAATATAATGTGGCACCATTTACAAAATAAAATGCAGTAACATTCAGGGGATCCAGAGGATTCTTCTCTCACCATCTGTTTCTGCTTGTGACGAGGATGAACAGGACCGAGACTGTAGATCAACGTAGCAGTCGTCCTGCCATGTGATGCGTTTGCTTCGGTCCAGGATCGAATCGTAATGCGTCTTCCGCTCCATGAGAGGCTTTGATCTTTTCTGCAGTTCTGCATTTAATTTTGCAAAATTCAGATGTTAAGACAATTCTTTTCATTCTTCACACAATATTTCACCCGTGGTTCTCTCATTCGTGACAACAGGTCTGTAAGACTATTCTGAAAAAGAGGAAGAGTTCATATTGATTTGCTTATAAAAACCAGAAATAACCCAGTTCGTGGGCCCCTGTGAACCTACATTACTGGTCTTTTGTTTCAGAAGTGTTGGTCTCCACTGTAGGTTTAGACGAATCATTGTGAGTAAACTCTTTTACAAAGCCTAGAAGCCATGAACAGGATTCACACAGTTCAGAGAGGAAACATAATCTAGTGAAATAAATGATGTGACGCCGTGTGAGGATGACCATGAATGTCCAGTGTTTCTAGTTGCGTTCAAACTGTTTCACAACCCTTATTACAGTAAGATTGCGCTATCAGAAGATCAGAGTTTGGTTGAGCTGTGTCACATCACACTCAACGTACTCTACAGTACACATTGTGTATTTACCTTTCAGCAAACACTCTCACATCACTTTGATCCTTTCCTTTCTTGAATTTATATTGTGTGTTCTTTATATTTCATTGCACTTTTACTAAATTGTGCAGTGAAAGTGCTGCAAACATACATGTAAATTATGCTTAACGTTTCAGACAGCGAGGCGAGCAGAAAATGGCAAACGGCTTCCTGTGTGGTTTGTCACGAACACGTAATTTTTCACAAAGGAAGCGGATTTAAACACGCAGACCTTGCAGTAGCTGCTCTGTCTCTGCTGGTACCTTTACAGTCTTAATGAACTGAACACGTAAAACTATTATTTAGTTACTGATCCAGTTGACTCAGTTGCTGGGGACAGTGTTTAGAGCCACGATAAAGGATCAAGCTAAGTCAAACCAGTCTGTAGAAATACACAACAATGATATTAACAAGAACAAAACATTATTTCCAAAATTAAATTTCTTTGCCTTGACCTCTAGCAGACACACATTCAAGGAACTTTGAGGAACGAACTTTAGGAGTTAGTTTTTAAAAGATTCTCTACATGTGGCTACAGAACTGAGGTCACTCACCATTGGGTTGCTGAAGTTGTCCAAGGAAGGTGTCAACGAATAAAAAACGCAGATGAATTATACGGTAATGCCATAATAAATACAAACGCAGGCGAAGGAGAGGTGGAGAGGTATGCGAGTCAAAGATTCAGTGCAGCCCAAGTCGAGCGCTTGATGCTGCAGCGTCTTCCTGTCTGTCTAATCTGCCTTCCTGTCTTGTGGCTCACAGGTCAAAGAGGGAAGAAAGAGAACCTTTTTGCTTTGCACTCGAGTGCACCGTGACGGCAGGCACAAGGTCAGAGTTTGCAACCACACTGCAACTATGCAGTTGGTGTCTAACCACAGAACGAAAGCATAAATGACAGGCGCTTCAGCCTGCGAAGAACTAGCATTGAACACAGGTGATACACACAGCAAACCAGGTGTTAGAAAATGATGCCAAGCAATGACATCAGAATTTTTAAAATCAAACAGAGCAGGAAACGCGATAGATTAAAAACATAACAGTATTTTATTTCTAATTTGATACACAAACTATTGAAGAATGCTGAAAAGAAAGTAGTTGACAGTTTTCTTTGTTTTTGTCAACATATTTATTGTCACATATGCTGTATATACAGTAAAGGGACGGATGTACCACTCGAACAATGTCCTGTGTGGGTGTTATAGCTGTCATTTGAGTGTAGCTATATATTATTTCGGTTGTAATCCTGAGGTGAAACTGCATCCTCTTGCTTTTTATTACACATCTGATATTACTGTATATTATCCCATTTTGCAGCAAAGAAAAACAAAAACAAACAATCTAAGAGCCATTCATAACAATTTCAAAAATTCATAACCAAATTTAAACAAATTTAGCCTTAATTTACATCATTTTGTTGCTTTTACATTTACATAGTTTTTCATTTTTACAAAATAGATGAAGGCATCTGTGTTGCTTCTAAAATAAATCTGATTTCATATATAACAGGACATGTATTAACAAATGTCATTCAAAAAAATATCAACCACTACCAAGGCAAAAAAAGCAAACAAGTGGAATTCCTCACAACCTTGGCAAATGAGTAAGGCAACAGGACAAGGCAAGCAACAGACTGACATTATCAAAAATATAACCAATCCAAGCATTCTCCAGATTCATTTCATGGCACTTGATCATGGCAGTTCTAGGACTATTTTGAATAAACCTTCATCTTTTAGAATCTATCATCTACCGACTAACTCAGCCAGTCAACATCTTTTCATAATTCTAGAATAATTTAACTTCAGACTGGTGATAAAAGCCACCTCCACAGAATACAAACATCATATTCATAGTATTTACACTTATGGCTGCAGCAGAGATGGGTGAACTGGACCCCAGGTCAAAGTAGAACTGCCAAGCAAATATAGTAAAACAGCCAAGCAGCCTCGTCTCTAGAAACAAAACTGTCTTCACTCACAACACGACTTCAACATCCGCCTCTCACATCCTATTCCTCAAATTTTAAATCAAAATGTAAACGGTCTGCTTAAGGTAAGCATACAAAAGTGGTTACAAACACTCATGGCGAGTTAACTAAAGACATTCACATTTAAAAGACGACCAAGCCCTTTTGGTGACTGAAGTCTAAACTGCATTAAGCTCTAAGACAGCATGCAGCAGGAAGCAAACCCAGTTTGAAGAGCAGACACAAGCTTCACAAATATGACCGTTGTCATAAAGCTTGTTGTTAAAACACTGTAGTACCAGCAGAGAGAAGGACAAAGGAAAGAGCGTCCTCCGTAAAACAAGACGTTTTCATTTAAAGGCTTTTTCAACAGTAACAAACAAGTCAGCCAAAATGACCATTTAGGACTCAAGTATTAAAAAGATTCTCCCTTTTCTCCTCCTTTTAAATGTAACTCGTGGGTTACCTGGTGTGACCTTTGTTGTGTTGGGCAACCACACTGTTAATAGAGGAATGTGAGCTGTTTTGTGATCCGCTCCCAAAGACACTTGCGATCTAAAGCCTGCATTATAGATCTGACAGACCCTCTGCATGTTCACTCAGCTCCATGGTGTAATAATCCACAGGACGCCTGAGAAGAGAACAGCGACGTTAACAATCTTATACATACAGGTACAGTATAAATGAGGGGAAGTTATCCCACTGTCTGAACCGGCAGCTGGGTAGATAATAGCAAATTTAAGTTAGTTAATGAGAGTCCTCACCTCCTCCTGTAGAAATATGTGAACAGAGCTGCTCCCAGTCCCAGCAGCAGGAGCACTGCCACTATCAGGCCTATCTGTAAGCCCAGGGCGGACGCTAGGAGAGAGTCAGAGGGAAGCTCAGCCACACATTTGTCTTAATAACACAGCAATAACCAGCATAATGAAAGTGGCAAAAACACTCAATCACAGCAAGACACTCGTTGTATCGACTCAACGCAGCTTTAACAAACGTGCTCACAGCAAGGCCAAGCTGAGCTACAGCGTCTTTACAAGAATATATCATTTCAGTCACTCTGTTGGGTATGTTGGGCACTCGTCAGACACAGAGACATTGTCGCTGTCCTAAGACTAACCTGTGCTCGTATAACGGCCCGTGGTTGGAGAAGAACAGGCGTCTCCTTGTGCGGACGAAGGATTCATGTGTGAAGTCTGGAGGATGAGGGCCTTCTGGTGGTCTGACAGCGCCTGGATGTTCCCCCACACTCGCAGCCACCCAGACACGCAGGAGAAGTTGGTTCCTTCAACATGAACAACGGTCGTTTAAAAAACACAACAACGTCCAAATACGACGGCTGTAATTGACAGGACGTGAACGTGTCTGACCTTGGAGGTACAAGGCAGAGATGCCACAGTGACACCTCTGCTCCAGGTAGTGAGCCACCTCAGCGACCCTCATTCCCTGAACCAGAGCACTGCAATCTGGAACAAGAGATTCCACCATTAGGCCTTATTCAGCTCCCGCTTTCTGGTTGATGTTGACTAACTCACTTCCTGGCTGCTCCTGCCAGTCGCTGGACAACGGTCCGAGGCACAGGTCGATGTCACTGGAGAAAGCTGGGCTTGGACACAGGTTTGCGCTGCGGGGCGTTGGAGAGGAGCTGGTCCAGGACGTGGGGCTCCTCACCTCACAGCAGGAGCACCGGCTGAGCGACACGGGGCCGCCTTCCACCGACCTGCGCACACACGCAACAGCTCGCTAACAACCGAGAAGGTTCCTAAAGCTGCCTAAACATTGTGGTAGATCTCTAATGTTAGAAACAGTCACAGACAGGAAGCCAATTAAGGCTCCTTGGTAGTGTCAATTAATGTTACGATGCTGTTCAGTGGTTTCCTAGAACACTGGCAGTTTAATTGGGTGTTTTGATCCAACGGTGTGAGATTAACCCACCCTGGTTAGCGGTGCAGCTTAGGTTACCATGGTAACTGTCTCCTCTTACAGGTGAACCCACTGTGATCAAAAAGCTTCATAGGAACCACAGTCCACGTGTCAGAGGTCTCCACTCCATTAAAATAATAACCATTACCTGTCAGGCAGAGTCTGTCTGTTTGTGATTTATCATTTCCGTAATAGTTGTGGGGTTTTGTGCGTTTACCTCAGAGACGGAATGACCTGTCGCCCCCTGGTGGTGGACAACGAGGAGAGCAGCTGCTGCTTTTCGCTGAACACAAGTACGTCTCTGAGACTGGAGTTGGTCAGCGCAGTGCCCGCTCTGCAGACACTAAAGAGGTCATAGCACAGGACCACAGCCCCTCGGACCGGCACCGTGGAGCCTTGTGGGAAAGTCTGATCTATAGAGGCGAGGGAAGACCATTGAAGGTTTCATCCATAACATAGTCTGTCTATTTACTCAAGACCTTTCACTGTCCTCACCTGCTCCAGTAACATTTCCAACAATATAAAATCCATCTTGGCCCACGGACCCAGTCAAAGGAAGGGCGATGACGGTCCCGCTGCGCTCCTGGTCAAACACCGTGAGCACCAGGCCCTGGAGATCGGTCCTGGCCGGGCCCTGCAGCTCCACGAAAGCCCTCTGCTGACTGTGATCGGTCCAGTAGCCACTGGCCACCTCACTGATGACCACTCCCTCTGGAGCCGGGGGCGGACGAGGGCACTGGTTTTCCTTCAGCGGGGTGGGTGGAGCTACCTGCATGGCAGAATACCAGGGGCCATTTCTCACAATCTAAGAAACAGTCGATCAAAATATTCAGAGTATTCAGCATCTTCTTTGTACTCACTGAAAAAGCAGACAGATCATAGGGATAAAGGCCTCTGCAGCGGCTGAGGGCCTCATCCCCTGGCAGAACCTCCGGATCCTCCAGCAGAGGCAGCTGTCCTGGGGTCAGAGCCTTGCTCAGCTCTTGTGCCTCCTTATCCGACCCTCTCTGCCGGTACACAACTGCATCCAGCAGGCCTTTGGTAGGGATCCCCCTTTGTGCAGCTGATGGCGGGCCAGAAGGGCTGCGGTACAGAGCCACAGCGTCTGGTCCATTCTGGATGGTGTTGGGAGGCAGCCGGAGCGATGGAGCCGGCACCAACCGGTCGCTGCCCAGCAGAAAGTAACCCTTAGATGTGCTAAAGTGTCCACTCAGGCTGATCTCTCTGTAGGGTCGGTTGTTGTTCGCACTGAACAGCAGAATCCAGATGCCCTGTAGCGAGACTCGCCGACCCGATGGATGCCACAGCTCGATGTACTCGCCGTCCTCAGCTGCACCAGGCGTGTCGGTATTGAGCTCGTTGATCAGGAAATCACTGCTTCCCCACGGTGGGAGGTGAGGTGGCGAATCTGTGCCACCTGGAATCACTACAGCAGACCAGGGCATGAATTTGTTTAAAAGGCTGAGAGAACTAAATATAAAGACAGAGCCAGAAGACTTTTAGTTAAAAGACAGCGGAGACGATCCACAACAGTGACTGTGTCAGAAATCAGCCTGGAAATGATAAATGAATGAATTAATTCCTTTCCATGGTTAATCCAATGACAGTCCTTCACACAGTAGCTGAAAAATAACCAGGCTTCTCTCTCCTCAGAGACAGTAAACAGGGAATTTCACAGATGATTTCTTCAACCTTTGCTTCCTTGCAGCACTTCCTTTTTCCATCATCTACTCTCAGTTCCCTATTATCCAATACTTGTTCCAGTGATCAAACTTTGTTCCCCACTTCCTTCGCTAGTGGAGGACGAGCTAAAAACCCCAACGAGGTCAGCGTACAGTTCTCTGTGTAGATGCTTGACACTGTTGTGTAGCTTACTAAGAACATCTCCATGGAAAAAACAACCACTTTGAAGACAAAGACCAGATCTTTACAGACCAACTAGCTAATACATCATTTCATGATGAAAGGTGCTCAAACAGAGTCATGTTTAGCACAGTGTTACACAGCCCAAATACTCTATGTTGATACACTTCACATACTTTATATGTACATTACTGTTTTTTCATGTTGAACTCTCAAATAAAGGTTTGGCACAGTCTCCATGTGTCTTATTTTAACTCAACATGTCCTCTTTTGACTCAAAACATTCAAGTTTTAGTAATTTAGCTCTGAATATGAAAAACTAAATATGTCGTGTTTGTTCGCAGTTGACTAATGTTTGTTGCTGTCAAATATTGTCAGTAATAGTTAACTTCAATTAGCAAAGATGCAGCTGGCAGAAAGAGCTTTTTCAGCGTTTACTGTTCCTCATTACATTGTGATAAACAAAGGAGAAATTCCCAAATCATGAAACACTCACGTAGGCTGTGGGGGCAGATCTTGGGCCAGGGGCACTGGTTGGGCTGTTCAGGGGTTTGCGGGGCCTCCCAGAACACACCAGGGTCTCTGGCCCAGGTGGCTACACCACAGCGGCTGAGGTAGAAGCCTCCTTCTCTCAAACTGATAAAAAAATAAATCAAGAAACAACACATAATAAATACTAAGCAATAAGCATTGTAGCCGAGTACTACAAGCAGGTTTGACATGAAAACATCAAGGTTTCCTTCCAAAGAACTTATATTACTATTATGATGACAACAACTGTATTGTGATTCTACAGAAAACAACCTGAGTGAACACTCCCCCCCACCCAGCGAGCCGCGTCTAATGTTTAAGTGCATGTGTTTAACAACGCCAGGCGTGACGAGGGCTTTCAGGGATCACAGCGCTAACACGTGACGGGAGTGTAAAGCCATCACAGTCTCTTGCCTGTTGCTCAGCTGGTAGGGATGTCTGCCTGGGATGAGAGTCTCTGTGAGGTTGGCACTAGGCTTGTTTCCAGGTCCGGCAAACACGAACGCATCTAAAGGCTGAGTGTGGCTCAGTGGGCTGCCCACAGAGAAGTCTGTAGCTCTGCCACTGTAGATGGCCACCGCCCCAGACTCATCTCCTAAAGTCGCAGGAAAAACACACATTCTCTAATTGAACAAAAGTGAGTAAATGATTAGAGCCTGGCCAAAACATTATGAAACACATATATGAGTCACTCTTTGCATGAGGGACTCGTATAAAGCAGCAACCCTGACGCCAGCATTAGAGGAAGACCGTGTCAGCCACTGACCTTTCATGTAGTTTTTGTCTATGCTCTTGGAGATCAGGCCGTTCTTGGACGAGTCCATTTTCACGTCCACGCTCACGCTGACCCTGTCTGTTCTCCCATCGAGCACTACCAGCACCAGAGGAGCTGCAGCCGGAGCCTCCGACAGCTCCACAAACCCGTCCACCTGCCCTCCTCCCAGCTTCAGCTCAGTAATGACCGGACTGGTGGCCGGGGCCGCCGGTGGAGTGCAGTTGTTCCGCTGACCTGGGGACGGCGAGGACACCTGAAAGCCCCAGCGATCTTCAGACAGCAGGCACCTCTCAATTGACTCATCCCCCTCTAGCGTTGTTTCGTCCTCGACGAAGGCTGGTTCTCCCGGTGTCAGTATTTCAGCGAGGAGCTCTGCCCCCCCAGTGCGGCGCGTCATGTACACCACGGCATCCACCAGGCCCACAGCCGTGACGTTCATCTTCTCACTATAGCGAGCTGCAGACGTGTGGTAGAGGACGATGGCGTCCGGGCCGTTCTGGACTGTGTTTGGAGGCAGGAGGATGGCTGGTCTGGGCAGCATGTCCACTGAGCCCACCAGGAAGAAACCTCTGTCATCTGTGCTTTGGCCCTTGAGGTCCATGACCTTGTAGGCTATATTTCCATTTCCGTTATAAAACACAAGCGTGTACCCGTCCAGCGAAGCCCGTTGTCCACTGGTGTGATACAGCTCTACAAACTCAGTGGTGTCCAGTTTCGGGTTGTCGGCGTTGATCTCGCTGATGATGAGGCAGGGGTCCCCACTGACTGCCGCCACTAGGATGAGACCTGCCACCCAGGCCAAAGCCACCCCCATGATTCACAGCTCCTCTGTAATGCCTGAACCGCAGCACGGCTTCTGCACAACCATGAGGGAAACACAGACAGCTGCAGATTACTGGAGCTAGAAACCTGCATGTTTACACAATTTGTTCCACCCTTCGAAGATCTTAAAGTTTGGTGTCTGGGTTCTGCACCACCGGAGAGAGTAACCTGAAGATTACTGCTGCAGGCAATAATCAAATGTTCTAAGAGTTACACCCTGTATTTGCAAGAAATACATATAATGAGAGAAAAGGAAACAGCACTTCACTAACTGGAAATGCAGAGAATGTTCATCATAGGAACCTGAATTAAGCAGATTTGAGGAATGACTGCTCATGTTCCCAACTTTGTCCCCGAAGCAGAGACCCCACGATATCATGAATGAGTCTTCTATGCGTGTGTGTTTTGTTCTTGGTGGCACTGGGCTCGCACGTCTGTTGCATGAGTCATGAAATGTTGCGAAACACGCTGGGAAGCAGACGGAAACTTTGCACCAAACCTTAGAAATGCGCGACCGGGCGATCGATGGGATTAAATGGCCCGATAATCTGAAATAAATTAGAAGTGTATCATTTCTCGGGATTAACTTGAGCACACGGTGCGGACTGGTGGACCGATTTAATCCCCAAAGCACTGGAACGCGTTATACAATGTGCAATAAAAGCAGCACGACGAGTTTGTGCGATAGTTCTGAGAAATAAATAGTTGGGACAATAAAAATCTCCACCTTGGGAAAAAAGCCTCTGGAGTTAAACCCAGCCCTGAAATTACCCCCACGGCTGCCGACAGTTATTCCAGTCACGGCCGGGCTGCTGTGCACGCATCTCCGCGTCGAGGAGAACAAGCCCTGTCAGTCAGCTCCGAGCCACGCAACGTCCCGCAACCCGCCGCGACTTACCGTCTCCCTGCGCTGCCCGTCGCCCGGTGGAGGACAGGACCCGGCTCCGTGTGAAATCGCTCCTGGTCGGAAATAGCGGTGGCAAAGTTAGTTTTGCGCCCTCCGCCGCTCCCTTCATTCACAAAGCAGCACTTTCTCCCCCGGACTGTGGGCGGTCACACTGGCTGAGGGGGAGGATGCCTGGCAGGGAAGCGCTCTCTCCCCCCTTCTCTCTTTCCTACGGCTCCATTCAATCATCCACAGCTGAGGATAAAACGCCAGTAATGCGATGCTGCCACGGTCAAAAGGCGCGTAACTGTAGCCTCGGCGTCTGAGTAGCCGCCAGACAAACGCGTTTTGGGCTGAGACCGGTGGGAATGTAAGCTGTGGACTGAATAACAGGCCGCTCCGGCCTGGAGCTCACCCCGAGGAGCTTTACAGGACCCGGGGTGAGCCCCTGGCCCCACTTGTCCCATAAAAGACACCAACAGGCTCGGCCTAGTTCACGACTCAGTGTAGGTTTTATATTTTGAAACAATGAAATCACCCTTGTCTTAGTAGAGAAAACATATATAACTAAATGAAATACGACAATGCTTGAATTAGTGTGTTTGTTGGAATCAAAGATTTATTCACGCAGGTGTAAAAAAATGCTGTAAACAAAGAAGGCTTTCAGAAATATAAATAATGACATTTTTGTCAATTTACCAAATGCAAAGTGAGTGAATAAAAGAAAACTCTAAGTCAAATCAATATTTGGTGTCACTATGTCAGTACTAGTGCTGGAAGTGATGCTTGGCCCCCACAGGGCCCTGATCTCAGCATCATGGAGTGAGTCTGGCATCACATGAAGAGACAGAAGGATGTGAGAAACTCTGCATCCACAGAAGATCTGTGGTTAGTTCTCTAGATGTTTGAACAACCTACAGCCGAGTTCCTTCAACAACTGTGAGCAAGTGAACCTGGAAGATCTGCTGCTGTTTGAAGGAAAAGGGTCACACCACACATTGTTTGATTTCCACACCTGACTAAAACCTTTGCACAGTGTTTAAATGTTTTCAGGTCAGTTCTGGCCTGTGATCCCAGTACTTCCCTTGACTTGCATATTCAGACTAGAACTTGACGTCCTATTGAATAACAGAATATTAAAATAACGGAAGAAAGTAAACACATTTGTTGTCAAATGTCGCTTGATACCACTAGATGGCGCCACAGTAACGGGAGTGAGTTTGTGTTACTGTACCGCAGGTGTGAAACAAATAAAACTCAGCTGGGGAACATAAACAGAGGCGAGTAAGGTTGACTGAGGTGAATCTGTTTATTCCTGTAGACAAACACTTTCCCTCATATCTCGACTTGTGTGTGTTTGTGTTTTGACACAGAAAAAGGTCGGTTGAAATGTTAATGATGCTCATGTTTTGTTTATGCTGAGTGGCTGATCTTTGCAGCACGGTGCCAGGCACTTTTCTTTCTTAAACATTTCAATCGAGTTCCTGTCAAAGCGCGGCTCCCCTTTCCAGAGTCAACGACGTGATGACGTCTAATTCATTTGGCTGGTTTGTTTTGATGACTCACCTCTAAGTTGTCATTGCATCTAATTCATCACCGCTGCCTCTTCCCTGCAGATGATATGGAAAGATGGCGTGCTCCGACTTTAATTAACCTGAAGATTTATTATAGGCTTATCTGTCCACCAGGATCATCACAAAGTCAGTTAGAGTTCAGTTAACGCTGGGAGGCAACGAGGAGAAGGGAAAGTCAACTGCAGCTGAGAGACTATCAATCAGCAGGGACATCGTTTGTGCAATACAGGGATCAGATCATTGTAGGATCAGACCTTCAGAGGTACTGAGCCCTTAAAGCTTATTTTGCTTCAACAGTGTAGTGGAGGAACTAAATGCTCCTTTGTTTGTGTCGTCATGTCAATAAATATGAGAAAGACTGTGAGCTTTGCAAATGCCTGTGATAAACAACGGTTTTGCTCAATATTCGTCTCCAATGCAACCTTATTATTTCACAAAAACATTTTTTTCCCACAACACATAATGTTGTTATACATGTAGAGGCTGTTACTCACTGAACTGCTCATCCTGGTGACGGTCGCAGAGGTGCTGGAGTGTATCCCAGCAGACAAGAGACAGCACAGCAGGTGCAATACATCAAATAAAGTGAATTGTTTTTCTATTATTGAGCTCAGACTAATTGATACGTCGGAAAGCATCAGCTGACTCTATTTTCATCGCTTGTTTTCTTTTTTTAGAGTAAGGTTCTTTGGGAAAGGACGGAGCCTCCTGCAGCGATCCAAATCGCCACCGCAGGAGTGCAAAACCGCATCCAACTCAGCAGCTCACAGCCGGATGCACATTTTATATTCAACTAATGTGCTGTCATGTCACTTGTTTGATCACAGTGAGGAGTGTAACAGCGACGGGAAGAGAGTGTTGAGTCATTTTGTTGGAATTGAAGGCAGCCAGCATCATCGCTGAGTCAATCATCAGGAGCAGGCCGCGGAGGATATTTCCATCCTCTGGAAGGATGGGGCCAGTTTCCAGACAGATGAAACGCCAGAGCAGACACAGTCAAACAAAACCACAGAACATCTGGCACCAGACTCCACCTGGCAGACTCGTACCGAAGCTCATACGGGCGCAGAAAAAGCATGGAGCTGATTTCAGTCAGTACTTCTACCACACTGAGAGTAAAAGGAGATATTTGACAGAGATCTGACACCAGTGTTATCTCAGCTCCTTGGAGATGTAATTAGACTCGTCCCACACATTTCAGTTCCTCAGTTGGATGTGAACTGACATTAAACTTCTTTAAACTTTTTAATTGATGCTTGATTACAGCTGCCGTGCACGTAACAAGCAAGAAGAGTTGGCAAAGCGACAAACCAGGTAACCTGTGCTTTGTCAAAGTATTACTGTGGTATTTTACCTAATCCCTAGATAATTTAAAATCATCATCCTCAAGTATAACCTCACGTCCAGTGGTGTTGGTGGTTTCTTTTTAGTCAGATTAAGCTGAAGGTTGAGTATTTCGTTTGACAACGTACTGCATAAGAGGCGACGTCTAAAGCTGAAGGCACCAGTGAACATATTATAGTTTCATGACTTTTCCAGCTCTCCCGAATGCACCGTGAATTAGCTTTAATTATTCAGCATTTCTCTTTGCTTGCAAATAAAAATTTTTTTTGGCCAGCTCTACGCTCAGCTGGCAAATAGTGAGGATTTACTGTGTCAAAATAAACCACAGTGTACTTATTTGTGGAAAGGAAGAACTCATCAGCCAGGCTTCATTTACATAAATACATTTACCAGCAGGAGTTGCTTTAGCTCAATACATCAGTCATCTGCCTGCAATGAAGTGATATCATCAAAAGAGTGTCTCAAACACTGAAACTCTTTAATGGGGTCACTTCAGTTTTTTCATAGTGTTTGTTCAGAATAGAACAAATGTTGTTACTTGTATCATTAAAATAATCTCCCAGCAAATCAACTCAGCAATTTAAACACAGCTCTGGCAGCTCTGTGTGACGTGACTCCCCATCACTGATTCAGCAAACCACTAACAGTCTTCTAGTTGTAAATCCATATGCAGAGATTGCTCAGCGTGTGGCTGACCCTAAAAGCTTCCGCGGTGCGCTGCGAGCTAATGTTTCACCTCATTAGAGGCATAAGAACTGGGACACAGGGAGGACAGAGCAGCATAGTGTGGTGGACAGAGGAGAGGGAGCCGGTGTTTGTCCACTACAAAGACAATGAGATATAAGAAAGGGCACATGTGTGCACAAGTATTTCCAACTCAGTGTGTCCATGGTCTAACCGGGAGGTGCTTGCAGGGACTTGCAGGGACTAACGTCGATGAATAATGTCTCTCTCCCTCCTTTCCTTCCTTCCTGTCTTGCAGGCACAGAGAAAGCTCCTTTCTGTCAAGAAAGCCCCCAAAGAAGCTCATCAGCATTCAGTATGCACCACCAGCTCACTGCATCCCATCACGTGCACTTAAGGATACAGAGTGCATGTGTGTGTGTGTGTGTGTGTGTGTGTGTGTGTGTGTGTGTGTGTGTGTGTGTGTCTAATGAGAGAGACAAGCAGAGACAGGCAAGGAGAATCCCTTTGTGTTGCCTGAGAGTCCCCAAGGTCATGTCCAGGCACTCGTGAACAGATCCTAGACAGGCACCAAGTGTGAGGCAGAGATGATTCAGGGCACCGTGTGTTTTGTTTATTTATCATAGTGATTTTTATTATTGTAATTTTCTTCACAGAACACAATGGCTTCAAAAGCACCAACAATCTCCTTCTGGTGGCCAGATGTGTGTTGGATTATTTATCTCATCTGAGGCTTCGTTTTTTTCTCTCTACCACCGGTGAAGCGTCGCAGCCTCGGTCGGAGGTTGTTTTGACCGTGTTAACTTTCACTAGTGAACATTTCCACATAATGGCAACGATGCGCGAGAGCAGCTCTTCGCCAAGAGTCGACTTCGCCAGGAGATTGCAGTCATGTTTAATACCTAGTTTCTATGGCAACCAGCGACCGTGGCATACCTGACCTACATATGTGCTGTATGTACACAAACACACACCAGCCATCTGTTACTGTCACATCGTACGGCAGCTCGTGGACACTTTGAGTGGCGGTGTAATGAGTTTATCAGACACTGCTGGAACAAACAGAGGAGCCAGGAGCCGCTTTCACAATTTTTGAGAAACTGTCAGTGAGCTGTGTAAACAAAGACTGCAAGTCACACCGAAGCAGGCAACCATCCGGTGTTTACCGTAGGCATTGTCAACACACGAGGATGTTCTTCTGAATATGTTGCTGTGTATTAAGAAAGCGGATGAGAACACCCATCTTGGTCCACTGTTTTTTCTGATGACTGACTGTCAGGAGCTTTTGTGACGCCATCCATCACTTACAGAATCCAGTCCAGTCCAGTGGATTACACAGTCTGATAGAACGAGAATGATGAACGACAGCGTGCGAATCAAACTGAAGCTCAGGATTTGTGACTGAAGAGGACTGTGTGACATGTCTGACGTCTTCACTGAAGGCTGGTGAGGACCCACACTTGCAGTCAGTCACGAGCAGAAGGGACAATATAATCCACCACACTCCACAGCAGCTCAGCCACCAGCGTGCAAGCTGAACGGAAAAGTTGAATGTATGATAACGAGGAAATGTGGGTGTCAAGGTTACGCTATAGCACAGTGGTTCCTAACGTGTGCAATATGGGAAATACATGTATAATGAAATTACCATTTAATTCTTCAGCTGTCGCTTATTATCTCCTCTTTCCTGGGTGTTGTATTATTCAAACCAGCCATAACACTGACATGCCACCAGTATAGAGAGGTTGTCCCTTTCTCCAAGCTAATCTAAGGTGCCCTTCTCATTGCTATTGAACATTTTTTTTCCAATTATTGACACTGTAAAAAATCTGGACTGTGACCGACCCTGCAAGCAAATGATTCGTTCATTGATCTGTTTTCTGAGCACAGGGTGGGCTACGGTACGTGAACATGTTCACGTTACATCTTAAAAAGCATTACGCATCTAAAGTCTTTGTTTGATTGAACGTTTTACCATTTTTTCCATCTTAATGTGCTCTAGCTCTGGATTCAGGGGATGAGTAAGCATTAAAGTCTAAAAACGAAAGCTCTGGCACCTCCTGCATACATCACAAAGGCTGTGGACCTCTCTTGCCCTTTTTACTTTTTCTCTGCATTCTCTTTCTTTTCCTCCTGGGCAGACTGAAATCCAAAATAGCTGCTAGTTCCTCTCTTCATCCTGCTCCTTTCCCCTCTATGTTCCATCGATTTTGCCCAGACAGGGCAGGGGACAGTGTTCTCCAGTGGGGCATTGTGGGTAATAAATCTAATTCCTGTCTACACGTAGAGTCTCACGGGAAGGTTCTGGCCCACTTTTCAGGCAGACAAATACATCCACAAAATGGTGAAAAGTGGGCTGAAAAAGTATCAAATTGCACCTGAACGTGTGTGTTTGCTAAAAGCCAGCTAGTTCTTTGATCTCAACTGGGTTTCTGTCACTGCACTGGATGTGTTTCCTGCTTCACCAGGAAAGTGCTGCACCTACTGTGGAGCAGAGGTTGACAACATGTATCCCAGATGGCAAATGGCATAGGAGGACTCATGGTGTCCCTAAGGCTAAAGGCCATGTTAGGAGGAGTCTATGTAATGTATGAATCATTATCTTGGAAACGCTGTGGTCTTTCAGGTATTTTTCTTCTATACATCATTAATAATTGAGAAGAACAATGTCTCCTGGGACACAATCTATGAAAATACACGACTGAGATCACATCTATTAGCAGCTGCCGCAGAGCTGACAATCAGACAAAAACGTAATAATCACATCTCGTCCCTGGTTTGTGTGGCAAACCATGACTGCAGCACTCGCACGCGCACACGCAAAGCAAAACAACGGGTTCTGTACAAACTGTATTGCACTAATTGAACAGACAAAGTGAAGAAATGCGTGCATTTTGGGAGCATGGAGTGAAATGGCCTTGTCTGGTTCAGTCATGTAGAAGTGGAGAATGCTAAGGAGCAGCAGCTGTCCAGCAGCAGAAACAACATCCTTAATCTGCAGCAGGACGCTCACAACCTACCAGGCACTTTGTGTTTCATTGCAGTTCAGTATGTATAAACTGCTTTTTGTTTACAGAGGGCAAACTCTCTAAATTGAGGACGAGACGAGAGGAGACACACAGATTGTGCGACATTTTTCCCACCACCTGAGGAAAACGAAATGTGAGGCTTCGGGCCATAATTGTGCATTTTCACCTTTGCTATCTCGTCTCCTTTTATATGCTGAGTTTAGCAACATGTGGACTTCTGGGAATTTTTCCGCCTGAATGTGTTATAATAATTAAAAATGGAATTTATAGTCTGTAGAGCAACCATTTGCGAGGTTCATTAATTTATAACGATTTCCAGAAAGGAACTGAGGGGAAATTATGTAAGATAATACATCAGACTTTAGTCATCACACAGCATAAACAACATTAGGGATGTTTTTGCTTTGGGATCCTGCTCAAAATATGCACTAGAAGCTTAGTGACTCCTAAAAGATACACGTTTTACTTCACAATCTGACCTCAGGCTACAAAAACACTGTTTGGGAAGTGCATTCACATCTAAGTGGAGTTTTTCTCTATGTCAGTTGTGAAGGAAAAGCTGGGTAGAAATTCTTACATATTTTCATTTTAGACACAGTTCATTTCCTCACAGCTGCCCACATGAGGCTGTTTCTGCCGGCACCAAGCACAAAGCGCTGTGCGTGCTGATACAGTATGTATGAGTAGCTACTAAAATTAGCCTGAAAAGCCTTCTCTCGCCTCGATGTGCATGTTTCCACCCTTTCATCTCCCCGTTTCCAACATGACTGAGCTATTTTTGACTACCTCACTGAAGAAAAAACAAACGAAGGCACCCTCCTTTGTGTTTCCACCCTAAGCTGAAGGCGAGTTGGTTGACTTGGCACCCGGATTAATCACATCGGGAATGTCTCCTTTCATTTAGCAGCATTTCATCCATGCCTAGTCACATTGTTTTCCCCTACAGTTGCCGTTGCTTTTTATCCGGAGGAGATGTGCCGCCTCACTTGAAAGTGCATTGTGATCAATAGACGTTATTGGCTTGCAGAACATTTCAGGATGCATAAATAGAGGTTTGGTAGAGAAATATGATTGCTAATGAGACGTGGAGTCGCAATCCGCATGTATAAATACTCTGCTGCTGTAGAGAGAATATAAAGTGCTTCTTTGACTTGCTTCAGCATTTGATGTGGAAAGGTCCTGATGGAGCCTTTTCACCTGCTGCCAAAATGATCTTCTGAAGATAAAGGAGAGGTTTTTGTTTCATACAGCATGAGTAAAACTGCGTGGAATGAAACAGTGATTCGTAATCCATATTTCCTGCAAATGAGCCTTTCAGTTTCAGTCCTGTCAATCACCTTTGACCACGGAGTATATCTTTTTTACACTAAACCTGAAGGTTATGCCTCCATTTCTTGCTCTTGCCCCAGGCCTGCGGCTGTCAGCAGAAATGAATCGATTGTTAAGTCTGACTCTACTGCTCCGGTGACAGGAGTCCTGATTGGTCACCACCCTGGGAATACGGTTCACAGCTGCAGCGAGGATCGGGCCCCGCCGGCTGCGCTGGGAAAGATCACAGCAGATTTAAAAATGCGCAGAGGTCACGGGCTCGCGAGCTTCACCGTTTACACGCCTGCACATTCGATCACTGCTGCCTAATGAGTTGTATAAACTTAATCATGTAAAAGGTTGTTTAGTTCACCAGGTCCTCATTAGAGTTGGACACCCAGGACTCATTTCACCAGCCTTCTCCATGAAGACACCAAGCTGTAAACCAAATTTAACCTGCTGCTGAGTCGTGTATGTGTGGGTCTCATAATTAATCTCAGCAGCACAAAAAACCTTGGGAAAACTCTGCACAAGCAACTAGGATGCATTAACCCAAGTCGTTGTTTACTCTAATCTGTGCTCCCTTCTCAGTCTATTGGGCAACACTGACCTGCTGACTGCTATATTTTTATATCACTGCATGCAGTATAAGTTTAGTCAACATATATTTATTCCAAATTGCCTTGTGCTTCATTATACTTTGCTGTATTGGTTTTGTGGTGTTCATGTTTTGTTAAACAAAGCCATCGCGTCCCGGCCTTTTCTAAGACGCCTCGCTCCCTAGCGCTGCTGTTTATTTATTAAAGAGTTTGCTAAAAAGACATGGTTCCCCAGTGAACACATGCTACTCACTGCCTGTGTGTGAGTGCTGCTAGAAAAAAAAAAGACATGTGTCATAGCATTTGACAAATAGCTACACTATGTCAGTATTGTCACCGGAAATTCACTTTGTGCCGTTTTTACTCATGCATTTATTATTGGACATTAAAACTTCCAAACACATTCATCCAGTACTGGGTTACCATGGCAACTATGCAATCAGAGCCACGGAGGCTATGTGTCTATATTGTTCAGATTCCAAAGATTTAGAGTACACCTGGAAAATGCAGGCTCCCATGTGGTCCATAGTGGTGCCACTGTTTATGTCAACACGGAAGACACTCTATATTATGTAGGAGGCACCAAATAGACATAGCGTCACATGGTCTCATCATCGTCCTCATGTCAAGAACATTTATAGATTTAGGCTGGACCTTAAACATAAAATTCTAAATGTCATGGAAGTGGGAAAATCTCTAATCAGCCCCCGGTTCTGCTGCTGTTTAAAGCAGGTTGAGCCTTTTCTCCAACTAAATACTATACTTGGAAAACACTTAAATCCCAAATATTGTTTTTTGTCACAGTTATGGGCTCATAGCTTTCCCCCCTGCAGCTGGCGAGCAGACCCCTACTCCAACAATGGGAATCCACAGCACAGGCAAAATGAAAGTTGACTTTTATGTATTTTCAGGAGTGTTTCATATTGTATATTGTGTGGTTGGTTTTGGCAAATGCACGTTATCTCTTATTCATTGAACCTTTCCAAGGGAAACATGACGTGGGAGACAATTCCAATCAGGAAATCACTACACATCTAGAGCTGCAGACGTGCCTGTGTCTGTGATTATGCACATAAATTTCATCCTCATCATGGCTCATCCCTGTGCTTCACCCACCCTTCTTCACATGTGGCCTGTCTGCTGTGCCAGCGGCCTAACGCAGTGAAGGAAAATGGGTCAGACAGGGACAGTGCACAGGGACAGAAACTCTGAAACACACAACACAGCTGGCCTCACACACACACACACACACACACACACACACACAGAGACAAATGTATGTCTTCACTCTTCTCTTTTATCATTTAAGCTGATAAAATAAGATGTGCTCAAATGTGCTGATTCTGCACATGCGTACAAACCACTTCATCGCCCTGTTAATATTTACCACCTTAGAAATGACACATGTCAGAACCACGTCAGCCTCTTTAATCACCACAGACGTATGTGTTTCCATCACATATGTCTGATTATATTTATAGCAGCTCGCCAGAATCAGTGCCAGAACTGGGTTTGCCAATGACAGATGGCGCTTCCTCTGTTAATCACGGCTAATTCATACAAAGACTGAGAGGGTTAACTGAAAAAAGTGATAGAAATAAAAAATACATTGAGAATATTCAACAAAACTATTGAGAACAGAGAGAAAAATGTCTTCCTGCAGGTCTGAGTCACTCTTTTGAAGCTCGGAGGGTCATATTTACTGACTAATTCACCTCAGCGAGTCCTTTTCACCAACAGTTTATTTCATTTCCGACTCCCTTCTTTAGATTTCCTGGCAGGTGTGCAGGGTAGAGTATTTTTGGTCATCTTTTAATAACTGCCAGTTGAGATGTGATCCATCTTTAGCGGTCCAAGCTGGAGCATCTGACGCTGACGATGATGTAAGAGCTCCAGCTCACTGTGAGGGACCCATCATTCTGGCTGGAGACAAGGACGCAAAGACAACACTCACATTCAGCTTTTGATTTAACCCAAGAAACTGTAAAAACACATTCTGTTGCTTCCTATAGTTCTATGCATCTTTTATCATAAATGTCACAACACTTAGATTGTACAGATTTCCACATTTGCCCACGGCTTTCATGACTGGAAGATAAAAGAGAGGCGATTAATGAGAGATATGTCTCAAACTAATAATGCCAGACCAGACTTCGGTGTCAGGGTTGGGCTTTCCTCCTGCCATTCTCAGAAAAGCTGCTTAGTTGACATCCTACTAATGTCATCAAGTTCCAGGATTTCTGTCATGTTTGCCAGCTTATTGAAATAAGCCCAGTATAGACGTATGAGAAGCACTGGGATGAGATTGAAGGAGTTTTATATCATAACTGTCGGACAAGCTGTCAAACAAAAACAGGATATCTAAATAATTTGGTTTACAGTTCAAGATTTGATTTGGTTGTGGAAAAAAGAACGAGTGACACAAGGGTCCTGCACATTCTAGCAGTTGAGCCCACACTCGTCTCTGCACCCCATCTCTCTTCTTGTTCCGCAAATACTTCAGCGTTATTCATCCCCATTTCTTCCGTTCACACTTCACATACTCGTCTTTATGGATGAGGGTGCATTTTAAAAACCTCTCTACCCCCTCAGGATGGTTAAGTAGGTCTGACGTACTTTCGTGGCAAGAATGACGCAGATGTATTCATGAGAGTAGGTGGTGTAGTCCTCAGGAGAGAAACAGACTTGGGGTGGGGGTATGGGGGTGGGGGCAAAATGGAAACAGGGGACTGAAATGAAATGAAATGAAATGCAATGAAAGGAGATGAGGAAATTGGAGAGGAAGTGGAGGTGACTGAGTGAGACAGATGAAGAGGGGGAACGTGAGAGGGGACAGATTGATGAATGAATGTTTGTGCGTACCACGCCGAGGCAATTTACTACATCAGGCGAGTGTTTCAAATTAAAGCGATGTGTGGAAAGAGACTGGAGGGGGTCCACTCGGATTCAAACTTCTCTGTAGTTTTTATCTCCAAATCCCTCCTGAGACGGGAGTGAAAAACACGGAAACAAACTCAACAAATTATTTTAACCCAAGTGATTATTTGCACGTTGCCAGAAGACTGTGGATTAAACTGCACCAAAATAATAGCTGCAAGCTTATGCAACAACAGAGTTTGACTCCACAACATGAAATGAAAGAAGGCTTGAAATTTTCATTAGTTATTGAACTGAATTGAACACAGATATTTAATTAGCTTTTAGATCTCGCTGTGTAAAACGAGTCTCCTTTGGTCTTAGGTCCACTTTACAAACGTGTAGAATATTAGTTATCGAACCTTTAATATAAAGGCAGCTGCGGGTTTGATTATTCTCTGTATTTTAAGGCGCTCATTCAAAACGACGTCAGAAATTCTAGCTGTTTTAAATGTCAAATGCCGTATGTTGATTTTGCAGCAATAAAAGGTCTCATTGATGTGACACCTCCTGCTGCGTGAGCTGGAGAGAAAGCAGAGTTTCCACAGAGGAGCAGTGTGCGGTGAATTACGTTCAAATTTGTTTTCACTGGCGTTACTTAAAGCTCAATCAGACTGCGTGAAAAACAAGCTTCTGTAAGTGACTGGCTGGTAATAATATTTGGAGACAGGCAGTGCTCCTGTGAGTGTGTCTCATTACATTTAGACAGCTTGTTATTGTCCTAGTCAGGGAGGCACGTCTGCTCTTTTATCATCAAAATGTGTTGGGTCCATGAGCTACACGTACATCTGGGATAGATGTACAGACAACCATGCGGATTTGCATCAGGCGACGTGAATCCAGGTAACAGGCCACTAACTCTGTGGAGAATCCAAAACATTCTTACAGCAGCTGACCGATGCTGAATTTCCTATTTCAGCCTCTGAATAATCAACACATATAAATAATTAACTTCGCAAAATAAGCTCCCACTATTTTAACACAGTCCTTCAGACTCTAACAGTAAACCACAAGTCCTCAAGTGCAGATACGGATCAGACTCCATTTTAATATCACACAGGCCTTCGAGGCTTAAAGACAATGCGAGCTGCCACCTGAACCGTGTGCACACAGACTCATTGTGTGCAGAGCATTTACATGCCTAAACAACTTATTTGAAACATGTAGTCGATGATGAGGAGGTGATTGCAGCAAAGCGCCAGTGTTTTGCTCCCTCCTCAACACGAGTGCAGCAGACTCATCAGGACAGCATCAAAACACAATTATCATATTTCTGAAGTGCTCCAACTGTCCCAGGCTAATCAGTCAAGTATGAAATGACATTGCTGGCATCGCTATGTTGCCTGTGTATATTTTAGCATTAAAACATTTATGCATGCGAAAACTTTGAAGGACACATAAACGTTGCAAATGTGATCTTCCACTTTGGCCTTAAGAGACGAGAAGAAAGAAACAGATAAATGAGCAGGAGAGATAAATTCACCTACACAAGGTGAAAGAGACATTTATTAATGTACAGGTGTGGTGAATTAATAAGTAAAACAATGCAGCACCAATACCCTGACTAGGCAAAATGCTAATTAGAGTCACATAGTGTTCACAGTAGTAATTTGTAAATGTGAGCATGATTTCATTGGCTGAGTTTGAGTAACTGCAGAAGTCAAACACACATTAATCTCGTGCAGTGGATCCCAAAACTCTTTGAGCAAGTTAGAAAACTTTTGTTCCTACGCAGTAGATAAAGTTCGGAGGCTGTCACCTGAAGGAGGAAATATGAGAGGAGAAGTGTTTCTGTGTGATTATGATGAAAGTTACGTGCCAGTTACTGTCAATTTATTATTATTACTATTGCCACAATGGAGCGGATGCACTTGTGCCAGGCAGAGAGGGAAGTGCTTGCTGCAGACAATACTTGTGATTTCATTCATCGCACCCATTTTTCCAAAACAGCGACGCTCACAGCGGCACAGAGGGTTTGCTGAGGAGAGACAAGAGCAAGTGTGCAGACCACATTTGTTGGCTGCTAGGCAACCTCGGCTTTAATAGTGTGGCGGCGTTTGTGTGTCTGGGAGCGTTTTAGGCAAGTCAGAATGTTTTGGCCGGTTCTCAAACCATCTAAGGGCTGTTTGAGGATTCAGACCAAACTTCAGTTTCGGGTTTAGCCCTTTCACTCCTGTTTTGAACATTTGCCTGAGGTACGTCACCCATCCAAACGTCACACTTGTTAACAGTCGAGCCTGCTTTTAACCTCCAAATCGCTCCATCTGTTTTGGGCCGGGCCAACCTCGCCAGACAGGCCGAAGTACTTAAAACCATTAAATTTTAAACTCTTCCTGTTGCCTGCAATCGCACAGCGTCAGAACCCCAGCTTTCAAGAAATGCTTATATAATGTGTCAGAAGTTAATCAACCACGGGGCGAGTTGTGTAACAGTCTCACCCTAGAACCCCAACATATTGTAATTGTATCCAGAGCGGCCGACCTGATCCAGCACAGAGGACATAATGGGTCATTTTATAGATAATGAGGCGCTGTGAATGCTTTCATGTTGATTGTTCGGACTGAGCTGATTGTACGAGTTAGTTTCGAGCTACATGAGATCCAAATTACAGAAAGCTTTTGTCTGATTGCTTGATCAGGTGCTTGAATTTGTCAGGAGTTGGAGCTTTTACAGTCGGTGGAATACTTTGTTATGAATGCAGGAAGCTGCATTCAAATGATTTGCTTTAAAATACACAGGTACTGTAATGAATAAAACATCCTTTTTATAGTTTCATGTGGAGTCTAAACAGATGGTTTTATTATTATTCTTCAGTTTTCCTTCCCCGTTTAAACAAGCCTACGTTACCCGACTGTGTCTATTAGACAGAGATGTTGTTTATCAGTCATTTTATCTTTAATAATCTATTCATAATGCCTCCAAGCTGCTGGTTTCCTAAAGCGTCTCTTTTTCTTCGTGAGTTATATCTGTCTCAGGAAGTGGGTGGCTCACTCAGCGGGTTCCTGTTTGACCATAAAAGTCATTTAAATGGTAACAAGCATCCGGTCACATCCTGTTACCTGCAACGACGATGAATGGCCTATCCTGGCAACACAGGTGTGCGTTTACACAAGCAGACTCTCTTCGGCATGTAATGACACAGAGATCACAGGCGGTGACAAATGACGCGGAGCATTGTGACACGGTAGTAAAGTCAGCGAACGTGATTCACAGCTTGAGTTCATTCACTGCAGCAAACACTATGACTCATTCATTTCACCTGTAGCAAACCAACGTTTCTATTTGAAGCTGTTTTCAGCCACATATTTGTCCAAACAGAGCAGTGTGCACTACAATGATGCTACTGTATATCATAAAGTACCATACATTTACATACAGTAACAACACTACAGCACCACAAATTGTATTTTCAAGGAAAACTATCAAAGTACTTATTTCTCCTCAGGGCATTTATTAGGGATTCATTTGTTTCCATTTAAGTTTTTATTTGTTTTGATGCTATGATGTTTTTGAAAAAGGCTGGCACTCCACCATTCAGGCGAACAGCAAAGCAAAACCCTGGCTGGCTGTAGTTTGGGATCCAGGAGAGATTAAACAATCTATGTAGAAAAGCATGGCTGCTCTGATGAACGATATTACTGCCCGACCAAACTTTGCTTTTGGCAGCACAACAGCTACATCCCCTAACATCACACAACATAAATATACAGAAAAGACTGTGCTTCATGAACTTGATAACGCTTTTAGTTTCATCTCAGCATAGCATTTCGTTTAATTTAACTACTCGGATTTATAAGAAATCCAGTAGCATCTCTCCTGGCTCTGATCCTCCTCCATAAGTGTGTCACACAGTAACTGAAATAGATTCATTCTTTCACTGCTCAGTGCCGGGCCACCGCAGAACGAATTATCTGTTGCAGACAGGAGAGAGTATTCCCAGTGTGTCTCCATACACACTGGTCCGTGCCGCTGGTGTCGAGGTGAGTAAGTCTGGTCTGCGATGTCAAAGCCGAAGCTGTCAGTGCAGTAGGCCGCCGAGCTCCATCACCCAGCTACTAATGCTCGAAAACAAGGACGGGATGTATGGAAGCAGGCAGTCATTTGACGCAGGTTGAGAAAAAGAGGCCAGCCAGACACGAGCCTGGACGCCCTTCCCCATCCAGAACGGTGCGGCTTAGTTCTCTGATTCACTGCAGCTTCAGGCAACACAATCCGTGAGGTACACAAGATGTCTGCAGACGAGACGATTCGAAATCAAATCAATGTGAGTGAAAGCTGACTGTAGTGGAGCCTGCAAATGACTGGTTTATGTATTTAAAACACAACGCCAGCGTCTATGAATCAGAGAACAGAGATGTTGCACACAGAGCCAGGTATTGGTGGATTAAAGGGCCAATCAGTGGATTTAAGCAGATTTTTAAATTGCTTGATGCGTCCAAAAGCCAAAGCGTCTGTTGTCAGTGTTCCTTGGGATGCGTCTGTGTAATCAGAGGCGTTTAATGTCCGTGTGTAAAAGATGCTGCAGGCTGACCGTGGCGAAGCAGCCAGCTTTCCTACAGCCATGTGATGTTCCAGTGCTCTTTAACCACAGCATGTAACCAGTCGACCTCTCCAAGGGGGGCACCCGCCCCCCAACGGTAATAATACAAAATCTATGTCCCAGCAGGTATCTGAAAAACACCTCACAGTAACTGAGAGACTGACAAAGCTGCAAATTAAAGCATTGATGGAAAGTGTTCCCTACCATATAGTCTGTCGTTAAATGTCACAGCTATTGAGCTCAGCAGTTCAACTATTGGTTTTCTAAGAGGAAGTACATCTTGCTCTGGACTGTTTCTCTTTTCAGAGGGTATGGTTAATCTCTGCGTGCCTTGGCCAAATGAGAAGTCATTTAAATTATCCAGCCAGGACAATGCAGGACATCATCTCCCACCTCCAGCTGGACACGACGGCTTTCCTGCTATCAGACAGTCGTGGTGGACGGGAGTCGTCTCTGCCTGGCTGCTAGCTGTAATTTTCCTGTCACAGCTGCACTTGTTGTTTCCCGACTTGTTACCGAAACTCATTAGCAGATAATTGAAAGTAACGACGCTGATTATGAAAAGCATCCCAGGGGTCTTTGCAATTTATATGGTGACAATGACATGCGAACGATGCCATTGTCTTCCACGATCCAAAGGGGAGTTGTGCTGCTTACAGGCACGAAAAATGGTTTGTGATTAATAATTGTGTTGTGTTTCAGCCTGTCTGTCTTCATATCACCAGAGTTAACCTCCAAGATGAGCCATAGAGTTTTCTTTCTTTCTTGTTAATAAACACTTTATCATTAGAGGAAATGTAATGCACAAGTTGTAAAGATTTTCAAGCTTAGACACTCTGTTATAGAAACACCCTGATCCTTCAAACCACAGTCAGATGAAAGTCGCCCAGCAAAACCACGCTCTGACCTGCTGGGGCAGCGCTGTTGATGAGATTGTCATTTCACTGTTCCCTTACAGTCACAAGCCTGTTTCTCCACCACGGCACTGATAGATGTTCTTACAATCTGTAGGAGATGTGCCAGAAGAAAGAGGGCGAGATGAGAGAGGTTGGTGATGTGCATGTGGGTCTCATGTCAGCAAGCGCCCATCTGCTCACACAGCAGCAGATCAGTTATAGACTAGGGTTTGTTTTTGTTTTTCATTTTGCTTTTGGTGGATACAAGGAATATGTCTTAATGAGAACAAGAATGTCATCACACTAAGCTTCCTGTTGGATTTTCCTGTGCAAGTCTTGATTGAATACGATAGCGAAGATGAAGAGGTCACTAAACACACACGTGGTATGAATTGTATTCTGTGGAATGTGAATATCTCCAGTAAACGTAATCAGAGGTGGATGGAAGATGAAAGGGACGTCAGACTGCTTGCATCATCGGGGATTTGAGCGGATTTAATGAAGCAATTCTATTATATTATTATTGAAGATTGAATTTAGGTAGTTGATAATATGAAATAAAATTTATCTGGGTGGTGATTTTTGGTTCCATTCCACCCGTGCAATAGCACATTCTGTAACTTGCATATTGAGTTCTATAAATGTAGTCTGTTGCGCAGCGCTATGATAAGGTTCATCCCAAACAGGCAACCCCCTTAATGAGTGACCGCTAGTAATAACAGAACACCCACTCTAATGTACAGAACAAAATGTTTCACTTCTATATTCATCCGCAAGGGCCCAAACAATACCTTCACAGCAAGGGATGTACTGTAGCGCTGGCTTTGACAACAAGAGGGAAATTTCACAGCTCTTCTAAACTTGGATCATCTCAGTTGCTATAGCAATGGTGGCAGACGACCACACACTGTCTGAGAGTTTATGTCTGGCGCTGACAAAACGTAGCGGAGACCTCAGGCAACAGTCGCACAGTACAGTCCGCACGATTCTGACGGAGAACAGGTTTGCAGTGACCCGCAAACAGCACAAGTTTAGGATAAACGAGGTGGTTTTCTAATGACCGCTCTGTAATGTGTGCGTTACTTTGTCTTTGTGCGACTCTGTCTCTGGCACACACTAACACATTTGTCCCGCCTGACACGTCCCCTCTCTCTCCTACCTCCCCGTCTTCTCTCCTTTCTGACATTCCTCTCCTCTCCCTTCACGCCTGTGATCAGGTTCTATTTCAGATGACACCCGACTGCAGATCCGAGGGAGGAGGGAGCATCCTTTCAGACTGGACCCCTGCTGAGATGACTATGCCCAGTTTATGACTCGCAGATCTCTCGCTCGCGCTGCAGTGTCATGCCTACAGCTACAGTTTCACAAAATACAGCACAGACAGAAGCGCAGTTCACGGTGCATCTATCAGTTTCAGAGTGAGGCACTGGTAGGTGCAGTTTCCAGAAACTGTGGTATGGTGGCAGGGTTAGCGACTTATCTTATATATCTACTATGCATACAACCTCCAGAAGAACTCGTTTGCCCACAGCTGAGTTTCCACCTACTGTGGTTTATGTAAAGGCACAGCTGCAACATTTTTTATTCAACAGAAACACGTCTCATGTATTTCACCTCTGCATGCTCCAATCTGTTCTCGTTTTCATCTGTGAAGGAGCAGTGAAAACGATCCGCCGCAAGCAACCACCAAAGAGGAGAAACTCCCTGTAACAGAAGAAACCAGGGCCCATCTGCCTCCACCGGCTGGAGGGAGAGGAAGGTGTAGAGAGGAGCCACCGAGCAACATCGACTTGACTACAAATCTCTTTAAAAAGTTGAATCATTCGGCTACACGTGGAGCACATGCTGCGAGTACACCTGAATTATTTACTCGCATTTATACACCCCGGAAAGCTGTGAGGATTTGACAGCCTCTCTTTACTGTCAAACATTTCATGCTATGATAAGAGTGTGACTGTGGATCTTTGAGGGTTCCGCTGGCACTTACTTGAAATGTTGTCATATTTATCCAGATTAAATACGTCATGGTTGACGATGACACCTCTCACACACACAGTCTTCTTGTGTTACTGGCAGTAGTACCTTGTGGAAAAAGCTGCATACGGGTGGCTGGGTTGCTGTCCGTGCCCATGGACCCCCCACTGAAAGCTTAACATCCAGCTTCCTCCAGTCCCGGGAGTTTCATCCCAACACAATCAGCTTCTTCAGCCTGTTGAGACCAGGCTATCACAAAGGACATGCCTCCTCTTACCACACAAACCCTGCGTGTCATCGTTGACCTTTTCTTTTTCTTGTACTGTCTGAACGGATTAGCTTTCCTCAGTGGCACATGCACTAACTTACCAACTTGCAGCCACTGCCTACACTAAGTCTGATTAAGAAAAACAAATCTTTTGCTGAGACACAACAGCAGAGATGCAGTCAGATGGGCTGTAGATAAGGGTTCTCATCTTCGGTGCCATATTCCAGCCGCCTTTGAACTCGTCTGCTCTTTGAGGGCAGCAGATAACTTCCTGCAGTATCTATAGATGTGCTAATTGGACATTCAGGAGGACGTCACCACATTAAAGTGGACCGGGAGCTCGCTGGCATAGCAGACCAAAGCCTTGAGAACTCACACGTAATTCAAGTTGACCTTCATTTAATGGAGGCTCAGAGGAGAATGCAAAGCTGGGCTGAATTAGACAAGATAAGAAAAACACCCTAGTGTGGCTCACGCCTCACAGAAACACCCAGGAGTCATAGAATGTGGTGCATAAATTTATTTAAACATATAATAACATGATGTTTATTCTTCTTCATTTCATTAAAGACACAATATGTACGATATTTACATTAAACTCTACAACAATACCTTCTGGCAGAAAACACTTTGATCAGTAAAAATGGGAAGGCTACTCACTAGAGCTTTAATAAGACTTTTTATAATCTGACACCTCATTGTTAAACGCGACAGCTCCTGTCATAACAGTCCATGAGGAACAGTGCAACAACAAATAGTCTAATGATACTACAACTGGCATCAGCTTAACCGGGGCCTACATGTAATCATGTGGACTGTTGAGTTACATGATGTTGGATCACATAAGCGTGTTACGTCATAATGCATTACATTCTCATATTCACTTATGTGATGTGATGAGACGACATAGTATTGCAATTCAAAGCCCAAGATGCAGAGATGCTGGAGCTTTCCTACGGCCACGACTCCTCCAACGAAATGAAAAGCCACCCCCCTCATATTAATTGTCACATTTCTAGAAGCACAGGTCGGCGTAGAGGAGTAGCCGCAATCTTCCACTCAAGCTTATTAACCGGCTCTCAGACTGAAATATACTCCACAGTACTCATTCGAGAGCCTCACTCTTAGCCTCTCAAACCTAAACTGGAAAAACAAGATGTTTTTCATGAGTGTTGTATGCTGTCCTGTCCCTTATTAAAGTCCATTTGTTTAACTTTCTATGGATTTAAGGTCTAGCAAAGATAAAAATAAGCCTCAGATCTGATAAATTGGCAGATGACTACCTGAAAACAAAATGTTGTTACGCTACTTACTCCAGGTGGCATAACTTTTTTTCCATTCTCTTTCCTTCGTGTATAAAGGAGATCTCTAAAACTGCCTCTTTCACCTGAGGAATATTGCTAAAATTATCAGCTTTCTTTTTCCACATTTTCAGTACTTGTAGGCTGGACTACAGTGGTTTCATACTAATAGGATGCCTCGCTAAGTCCCAAATAAGCCTCCAGTTAATCCAAAATGCTGTAGCCTGCGCTCAGGAATTAGTAGGAGAGATGATATTTCTCCCACATCCATCTAAGATCTAAAATAGAATTTTTAATCCTTCTCTTTGCATGTAAAGCTCTTAATGATCCACCACCATCATATCTTAAAGACATTATCCAGATAGATCGCCCGCAGGTCTTCTTGTCGTTCCTAGAGTTTCCAAATATAGAATGGGAGGCAGTGCAATCAAGCTTTTAAGCACCTAGTGAGAGGAACCAGTTCCAAGTTAAGGTTCAGGACCCAGAAACAGTTAGTGAGTTAAGACTCTCCCTCCACTCGCCAGTCACTCCAACCGGTCAGAGCAGATGGCTGTTCAACCTGAGCCAGGTTCTGCAGGTGTTCCTTGCGTTAAAGGGAATAACATACGTAATAATATACTGTACGTTCTCTGTATCACCTTCTAAGATCGCCACTATGTAAAGTGCTTTAAAATTGTCTTTCTGTGAGGAGGGACTGTATAAATAAATTATATTATTCATGCACATTCACACACAGTGAGCATGACTGATTGAAACTCCACTCCAGTCTAATGACAGATTACATTTGGACAAATCGTCTAAGGCAGACACCATTACAGCAGCGCACAACAGCCCCTTTGACGCGACTCCAGCCTCAGTCACGTCACCTTTGAAGAATTAGAACAGAAAAACACACAGCAAATGATTATGATGGAACATAAACAGCTTTGATTATGTCTGATGTCTGAATAAGGATTTGGTTTTGTGAACTGGCTCGTAAAATACAGGCAAATGTGCATCCGTGGAATTGAAATCATCCAGTAGAATAAGCTAAGCAACTGCCAAGAGGAGCTGTGGGTGGCTGGAAAGGGGTTTGGTGCCCAGTTATTTCACTTGGGCTCAATTAGACTTGATGTTCAAGATGAGGACAGAAGCTAAACCCGAGGAGCTCCAGTGCTGTCGCTATAGCGACAGAGCTGATGGGCTGTCATGAAAGGAGTTGGGAATTAAGAAGTAAAGACAAGCGTTCGTGCACATACAAACACGTACCTGACTGACATAAATAATGAAATTTAAGCAGGAGAAGTAACGATTATGGCGTTTTCACACAGAACATGTTGTGCTTTTACTGTAGGTTATAATCATGATCGGTTTGGAAGCCGTACGTGGACACAGCATCGGTCGGGCTCGACTGACAGCTCACGTAACATCACTGACACAGAGGTCATACGTCAGTAAACTCCTCGTGCCTGGCTCTGAGTGATATTTCTGGATGAATTCCCAGAGAGAGGCAGGAAGATTGAATTATAGGCGAGCACGGGGCGTCCAGTAACATATGCTGCGCAGTCCAGTTTAGCGTTGCATCCTTCTAATCAAAGAGCGAAACAGCTTTTGTGATACTGGAAAAATCAGATTGTGAGCCGTACACCAGCAAAGCGAAGTGAAGACAGAATGGGCTGCGCTCACTCATAAGTGGAAGCACGACGACGATAAGGTTGCAGTGACAGGAATATGAAGACATGGGTGATGTCTAATGATTGATTTGTGTGGCATACTGTCAATTAAGTGAAACCCAGTCAATAAATGAGAAGGAACACTGGCTGCTACGTAATACATTATAATGGGCTCTAGAGCGTTGTTCTATATATTTAATTTGTTACAGTAGACTGTACATTGTGTCATATTTCATTGCTACATACGATGTGTTGCCCCAGCAGGTCGTGTACAACACTAAACCCCCTCCCCGTTGTAGAAAATGAGTAGCTACATGGCTGAACTACCTGATACTAGGGTACACGCCTAGACATAGCAAATTATTTACAGTACAGACTCAGAATTGGCTCCAAGAGATCTCCTCCTTTACAAAAGTCTTGTGCTTTAGCATTTGAAACACGCTCCCACACACATCCAAACACGCACAACAGGTACAAAAGGAACAGTAAAAAGAAATTTCTTCTCCTCTTTGTTGTTTGCAATTCTTCTCTCATTTTTCACTCCATTCGGTTTTCAATGGAAATAATTCTTTTTGAGCAAAAAGAGGCAGATGTGTCTTCCAGCCAGTCAATGAATTTCCATTAATAATAAAACAGGAAGTGACCCAGTGAAGTGTCCTGAGGTGACGCCTGTCAATGACAATCAGTCTCTCAGTCTAGACACATACATGAAAAGACATTTCATACAAACTGCTACATTAAGGGTCTTTTTCTCTTTTTGAGGGTTTCTTTTGAAAATAATCTATGACTAACTGTGTGCATTGGAAGTCTGAAAAACAGCAGTTGAATGTAGTTGCGTAGACTCAGATCACTGGCCTCCATATCAGACAGTCAGCATCACCCCATCAGATGAAGCTGTGGCCTCCCTGGAACTGATAATCAGAGATAAACCGTAAAACACCAAAGTAAAGACACAAGTGACGCGTGAGGAAACACAGAATCTGCTTCTATGGAGTCTAATTATATAACCATTAGCACCACCACAGTGTACGGACAAAAAACACAAGTGTCTGGATGGTAGGACGAGTTGCTGAGGGGAGGAGCATCATTAGCCGACGGTTAAACGCTTCCTGAAAGGCTACTCAGTTTGGGAAGCAGTCTTTGGTCACAAATCAAAACCCAAACGCCATGTGCAAGTGAAAAGCTGTCCAAGTGTGTACTGCTGATTGATGATGTCCATTTCCACAGCCGGGGATGTGATCCTGAGATTCTCTTTCATGGTTGAAGTACATTTCCTTTTTCACTGGAGTCTCAGTGGTAGTCATTAACACCTCCTCACAGCTTGTTATTACTGTGAAAAGCCATGTAGTCTCCAGTGCTCACATTAGTGTAGTCACACACAGATTTCGATTGCAGTTGCCATCACCATCTGGCTTTTGTTCTTGTCTCGTCCTGGAGATGGGTGCTGTCCAGACTCTTCTCTTGGCGACAATGGGTCAGACAGAACACTGCGCTTGAGTGGTGCCGGGCGCAGGCAGGATGTTCCTGGAGGGGTGGAGGGCTCAGGGTGTCTGTGGGAGGAACGTGTTGAAGTGGAAGTGGAAGAGGAAGTGCAACTGCCTGTACACACTCCCGAGCTCGACCTCTCACCTCTCTTGGCTCGACAAGATGCTCTGCGCCTGAGCTCGCTGACCAGCTCATACTTGACAAAGCAGAAGACGTCCTTGACCCCACAGCGTTTCTCTGGCTCAGCAGCGAGCAGCCTTTGAAACATGCGCAAGGCATCATCAGTGAAGCGGCGCCACTGAGACGGGTACGTGCCCACGGGGCATCCTGCTTTCTGCCACCGCCGGAACTCTTCATAGAAAGCATCGGCCGGCATCGCTGCCTCCCAGGGGAAATTGCCCGTCAGCATACAGAACACCAGCACGCCAAAAGCCCACACGTCCAGACTGGTGGTCACAAGGAAACCTTCTGTGCGGCTGGCGCGGCACACCTCCGGTGCTGTGTAGGGGATTGTACCGCTCACCCGTTTCACACGGCAGCCCACGCGCCGGGTCATGCCAAAGTCAGCCAGCTTGATGCGGCGACATTCACGGTCAAACAGGAGCACGTTCTCAGGCTTGACGTCCCGATGGACCAGGTTTTTACTGTGCATAAAGTCCAGGGCCAGTCCCAGTTGCTGCATGCAGCGTTTGACCATTTCCTCTGGTAGACCCACCTGAGAGGAAGACAGCCAGTAGGACAGGAGACAGAAGAATGCAAAACTGTTTCATTAACGCTGTGGTACATAGATATAGAGGATTGCGCAGAAGGTGAGATGATGGGAGGCGATACAAGCACAGAGCGTAACAGTTGGTATGTTACAGTACTGTTGCAATAAAATGTGATGATAGAAAAAACGGAAACAAGATTCCCAGTTCTCATTCCTGCTGCAGCCATTTTTAATGAGGCTTCTGAAGAACCTCGAAGTCAAACAGTCCAGCAAATCAACTGGAACTGCACTAAAGCAAAGCAAGAAAAAACCGGGACGAAGAAACGGCTCCAATCCCACGAGGGCTTGTTAAAACTGCTGTGACTGAACATAGCGACTGATTGGAGCAGCTCTGGCTGAATGAGGATGGTGATTGGCGGATGGAAGGATAATGGCGTTACCTGTGGGGGAATGATGTCGAAAAGGTCCCCAGCGGGGGCATACTCTTGTCCAAACACGTAGCTGTCCTCAGTCTCGAACAGCACGCCCAGGACTTTGATGATGAAAGGGCTGCAGCTCAGCGAGCCTGTCAGGCTGTATTCTCGCAGGAAACTCTTCAGCTTCGTCTTGTTCTTGGTAACGAACTTCAGCGCCATTTTGGTGCCTGCAGAGTCGCATTTACGACACATTGGTTCATGTGAGCGCGTGAAACAATCTCACCTCGGTTACACACATAGAGGATAATCAGCTGTTCAAGACCACCTGTTCAGAGCTGAGAAATAACTAACTTACAAAGCTTTCTTACACTGCTTTCAGACTGAGCCACTTCTCTAACCTTGCATTAAATCGTTAGACTGAACAAATCCTTAGCAAACCCTTTTGGCTTCGCTGAACTGAAGTTCATGTCCTTAAGATCTGATGATACTTAGCTTGTTATCCTCGGGTGTTTTAATTATTGCTTTAAATGCCTGAGCCGACTCACCCTGCGTCCGGTGCGCCACCAGGTCCACCTTGCCGTACGTGCCCTTCCCCAGTTCACGTATGTGCTCATACTGTTTGGCTACATCTGCTGCCGACAGAGAGGTGATGGCCAGGGCCTGCATGTCCTCCACAGGCACCCCTCCGCAGTAGCCCATTTTGGAGGTGGGGGAGCCCCCTCCGCTGCCCACCCGTCCCGGCCCAGATGGAGAAAGAGACAGGCTCGCCTTGACACTGTGGGGCAGACTGAAACGAGAAAACAGAGCTCTGTGATGACGATAAAACATGTATTAAATGCATGGATGTGATTATGATAATATAGCGTTCGGTTTTATATATATATCTGTCTGCACAGCGTGTCCCAGAAGGAAGTTATACCAGAAAGGCTTTAACAGAGCTTCATTTCCATACAATCAATTTAGGGAAGGTATCAACAGGGAGAGTGCTTTCAGTAAATGTATTGGACTTCCTGCTGTCCCTGTAGATCACTCTTGCCAGCTTTCAGATATAGCTGGTCTCAGACAGCACTTACTGGCAGACAGCTATAGAAAAATCAATATGACCAGGTAGAAGGACTCACAAATGGAAACAAATGGAAAGAGCTGCCGACTTACTGGTGTATAGATGCTGGTACGACATGCCATAGATCATCTGTGACCACTTCTACACATAAGCTGGATTTTTTTATAGGAGAAACAATCCGTCTGGAAACGCTGGGCGTGCACCGTGGCTTCTCTGAGTATTTTGGTCAGTAATAGAAAAGTTTGAGAGAGTTGAAGAGAGTTTGTTTATTATAACAGCCAAGATTGAAAAGGGCTGATCACAGCAGGGATCAAATGCAGCTGCATGCTCACAAGGTTGGACCAACTGGCACCATGTGAGTAATAAGGGACTGAAGATCATCTGCTGCAGTGGTTATTTATTTATCAAACCAGTCAAAGTAGACCTTTTAACGAAATGAAGCACATCACACTAATGATCCTGCCCATTGTCTCATTTTAACCCCTCTCCCTGCACACACAATCACATTTAATTGTCCAATCAGGCGCAGCACACACACACACACACACACACTAATAGGCACCAGTTTTGCTGATGGTCTTTTTCAACCATCATTCAAAGCAACTGCTTTGCTCTTTGTTCTTTTCTCCCTGGAGCCTGTTTCTCAGCCTCCCTAAGAAACTGAGTTTAACCAAGGCTAAAATCAAACAAGTGTGTCCCAAAAAAAAAAAAGAAAAGCTGAAATAATGCACATTATCTAATGTAGAAACGTGGTGAGGGAAGTTTTGTTCACATTCTGAAGGTGTTAAGGTTTCTCAGCAAACTTGTGGGAGGAGTGTAATAAAAATAGACAGTGCGAACTAAAATAGGATGTGACCATTTGTGTTTTTTGCTGAGGATTTTTTTATTGAAAGGATAAGAAAAACACTGCAAAAAGAAAATGAAGGTGCCCTGAGTACTCTGTGTATCTTTGCAGCAGATCACACTTGGCTCTTGATTTTATCATAAGCAAGACATAACAGTGTATGAATAATGTAGCCTACTTCAAGATAAGCAGGCCTTAATCTAGTCAACACAAAAACGTATCCCCATCCAGACCAGTCCGAGATCTGTTTGGTGATCAAACATTGAAACTAGACGGACAGACTCTTTCCTCTGACCGCCCACCCTGCACGGCCCCAAAGCCTTTACTGAAACAAAGCAGAGAGAAGGGAAGGCTTGTTTACTGGCACTGGATTCCAGTCATCTCCACAGGCAGAATGTGCAGCGCTCCACCATGGATCATAATCACATTACTCAGCTCCCACAAAGACAAAAGCACAACAGCGCAGGATGCTTTGCACTCATTTCCTCTGCAGAACTGGATTAAGAGGCCTGAAATGTGATGAGTAGTTGGGAGATGTCTGCAGCTGCAACAGAATGTGAACCAGAAACAGCGATGTAGTGCCTCGAAGGTGCGGGATGAAGTTTTGTGGTTTCTGGGAGATGACTGCGTGAGTGTTTGGAGGAGTAGCTTTATCAGTTGCTCTGTGACACTCTATCAAAGGCCCTTTGAGTTCCTACCTTTAAGAGGGAGCAGCTGTGAGTCTCCGCACAGCTCAGCGTTCGTGCTCGACTGCAAGCACATGCCCCACTGATCTCCCAAGCTGGCCCTTCCCCTCTCCTGTCCTTTCGAGCGGCTAAAGACAAGGTAGCAGCAACACGCTCAACATACAGATGAGGATTTGCCTCGAGACACATAATGTCTGTGGGTTTTTGAGTCCGTCCTACTCAGTGTTAATCATCCCTAAGCCATTTAAAAACAGATCCCTACGCTGCCCGTTTATTTCTGTATCGGTGTTGTCACTGTTGTTATGGTACCTTGTGAGTTCAGCGATTGGGACTTTGCTGTTTTATTTGTGGCAGAAAAAGCATATGAGTAAATAAAGTCAAAGATGGATATTTGCCACAAAACAAGCTTGTTTTCTTAATTCCTAAAAAGTAACGATGCGAGGCTTTTGCTCGGCAGCAGCCATTTTTTTCTCAGCCCTTAATTTCCACTCTAATACAGATTTCTCGCTTCGCTCCATTTAGCAATTACTCAAAGAGAGATGAGTGCATTCACAGGATAACGCTTTTTTAAATTGGGTTGTTCCCAGAAAAAAGTCAAAACACCCAAATTTACTTCCTGAAAAGCAGAGCAGCGGTATAAAAGCCTCTTGTGACTGACTCCACATGTCCCTACATGAGTTAAGCTGCAGGAACAGTTGACCTTTTCATCTACAAACACCTCTCTGGAAAGAAAATGAACCTTGCGATGCCGCTTGTCTTGTGTGGTACACGCCTCTGTGTTTCTCTCAGAAAGACCTGTGCTCACACGCCGATCCCACAACCTTCCTCCTACTGTCATCATCACATCAAAAATGCTCTTTTCCTCCCTCTGCAAATCATTCCCAGCCCCCCCAGAGTTGCAATGAACTGTGACACGACACTGATTACCTCTTAAAGGCTTCATACAGATGAGGTTCAAGCATCAATATGGATTCAAGTTTCAGAAACAAATTGTGTGTATGATAATTTAGGTAATAAAAGTCTACAAAAATGTAAATGTGCTGTATCTATATATATATATATATATATATATATATATATATATATATATATATATATATATATATATATATATATATATATATATACATTTTTATCCTTTGAGTCTTTCAAATTCTGATTACAATACTGTTTTTATCTTTTATCTGTCAACATATTGGTGAAGCTCGCACCTAAACACATTTTTTATGCCTGCATAATTGGCTAATAAAACCCATTTTGATTTTGATTCTCATAGCTTAATGCATAGAGTGGGCTCCCAGTGTTTGTGCTTTTTAGCACAACCTTTCTGACTCTGCTTCTCTTTCTCTTGTGTCTGTTCCTGAAAATGTAAGCAAGGGAGTAATGAAAGGAATAAATAGATAGTGGATTCTGCCTCATGTCTTCACCTTTCTCCATTACTAATGGACTAGCTGCTTTGCTTTGAGCCGAAAAGTCATTCTGAGCCTGATCGGTATAATTTACTGTCAAAACGCCCAGTGTGCCTTGCCTTTGGGTCAGACTCAAACCGGTGAATGAAATCTGATGTGACTGATGTGGCTTCTCTCAATGTCTGTCTCAAAATAAACCAGCTGCGTACATAAATGCACATTTATGGATGGTATGCACAGTGATTAGCTCCTTGTCTCTGTATGGAACAGAGTCTAAATAGGCTTCATGTGACAGCCAGCTGCAGTCAGGACACTTTGTTCACTGCTCAGGCAAAAAAAACAAAAACTCTCCTTCCTCAGCAGCAAAGAACATTGTTCCTGGCAAGTTGTTGGGTTCAGTGCCTCAGTCAACACAGGACCGAGGAAAACTCCCACTGTGCTGTGATAGCTGAGCCAAGGGCTCGGGCCACGGACACTCACTTTGACAAATCACTTGTTCTCGGCTGTGCCCAGGAGCACATATGGGGGATCCCTGCTGGGACCGAGTGCTGCGTAACCCATACCTGGCTTATTTTGCTTCTACTCTATTGCTTTATCTCTCACTATCTCTCCACTGGTACACACCCCACAGAGCTGCCACTTGCTGTAGCCTCCTGGCAGAAGCTCAGCCTCCTGCTGGGTTGACCTATGACCCCTGGAAAGAATAAATCCAAGGTTAAATGGCTCCAAAAAAGACTGGGAGTGGAGACTGTCTCTTGAGCGATCAAGGACATCAGGCTCAGCGCTGATGACAAATAACCTTAAAAGTAGAACAATGATGAACTAACATAACAAAGCACAAGCCATCAATGCTGTTAGTGATGAGGCTCCACGGTACCTGACGTAAACACCGTAATCAATGACGTCATCACTCTAATTCTGATGATGCTCTGGAAAAAGGTACCAATCAAAGTATCACTATTCAGCTATTTCTAATGCAACAGCGAAGATTTTCATTCTGAGAGAGAGAGAGCGAGAGAGAGAGAGAGAGCAGGATTGGGCAAATCCAGCGAGACTAAAATGAAGCATCCGTCCCTTTGTACCAAACGCTATAGCCTGCATCCCTTTGATGTCAGATGCATGTGAAATATGTCTCTAATATTAGCTCAGTAAAATGGGGTCTAGACTGGGGGTGTGCAGTAGCTAAATGATGTAATGGCACTGCTAAGGAGGACATTTTCAACTTCTATTGTTTCCAAACATGTAACACGTATTAAAGGCAAATTAACAATTTGTGGTGAACATGTTTAGGTACAGTCCTTCTCTCCCCCTGACCTTCAATTAGCCATATGTAATAAGTCAACTAAAACTGAATACACACAAACATTCATGTGAATTACATATATAGCAAGCATTTGTACTGTGCATACATATGCAGTAAATAAAATAACAGAGGTACCTACTAACAGTAGCACTAGCAGAAGTTTTCCCAGCTCAATTAAACAACTTAAAGTTTGAAGTTTATTGAAATTTTGTATGCACTCATTTAGACCAACAAGACAAAGAACCCAGTTATTACTGTAGCTTCTCTAGACCAGTGTAATGTTTGTACCAAGAACAAATCCATGTGCCCTAGCTGCTGTTCAGAGTCCATTACCAGCCTCATGGCTTTATAAGATTTGCCTTATCGAGTCAGTTTCTCATTTAAATGCATTAGGCAGCATTAACAATGAGATATGATCTGTCTGACCTGGACAAGGTATAAAAGAACCATTAAAAGTGGATGTCCAGTTCCCCCGGCATCCATCCATCCTGACTGAATCACAGACGCAGAGGTGAGACAAATAAGTGCCAGAATCACCAATAATGCATCATTCCCAATTGTACAAAAGATTGTGTGACATCTTTGCTCTGTGCAGATGACTTTAATCCTAATAGGACATTTCACCAGAATTAAGTGTAAAAGGTTTGAATGGCAAGTTTAGAAAAGCAACTTAATAAATGCTGCATGAAGCATATAATTTTCTCCCCTTATTTTAATCTTATAGACTGACCCGTTTGAGGCAGGTGTTACTCACCTACTGGCGACCTGTCTCTCTCCTCCGTGGTCCTGCATCCGCACGGCCAGCAGAGCTGCTCCACTCCGCTCGACACTGATCCGCTGAGGTGCGCAGGAAGCTGACGAACGGCTCTCTTTGTTAGTGATGAGGTCAGTTATAGGTGCGAAGAAAAATGTGCATGTCCTTCAAAACGCTGACCAAGCGAGGCCGTGGTCGGTCGCTGCGCTTTGCTTGATGGAGGAACAGGGACGACTGCTGTCCTGTTTCTGGAGACGCTCTTGAGTTGGAGACTTTCTTCGGAGGCGGCATAAATCAGAGCATCATCTGCTGGATGCTGAGGTGAAGACGCAGGCTGGGATCCCTCCTCTGAGCGCCCACCATCTCACGCTGCCAAGCAGCATGAGGAGGGTGCATGTTTATCTTCCGCTCCTCCAGTGGTCTGCATGACCCAGTTCACTGCCACATACACACTGCAACCAAGCCAGTCATTCACATTCACACAGGGGGGCTCTGTGCAGCGTGCGTAGAGAAACCTGCAGGTTCCAGCTCCTTCTTAAGTCAGTTTAGCCTCCTTCTGTCGCTGTCCAGCGGTCAGTCTGTTTTGTCCGTCAGTCCACTGGGACTCTGGGCTTGATCGGAGGTTGCTCTCAGATGTTCGCTTCTCTGCTGGTCCTACCAGTGAGCCCCTTCATTGTTCACCGTCTCCACCCTCTGGCAAACTAATACGCTCACGTGTCCTGGGTCCTAGTGCCTGGATGCTCCCCTGCAACCAGAATCCAACTTCAGTGTGTTTATGAGCTTTCGCTTTTGATTTGTGTGTAGAATGAACACGCTGCTCCGCTTTTGCATAATTCAACAGCCTCAGGTAATTCACACGGTGACTTTGCCAACTGTCCTCATTAGGAAAGAGCGATGAAAGACTTTCATTTAACTCACTGCCCAAGCAGCTGTCCTTCATTGTACATGTTTAACCACAGGCCTCCTGCCAAGCAGAACAGATTGGTCTGAAAACAACATCAAATCAAGGGATAATCTAAATATATAATTACCAAAGATTATTAATTAGATGGCAGGAGGTGTATAAAATATCAAAATGATTGTGATGATGTTCCCTAATTTACATATTTATGGCTCGTCATCCATCTTGATCTTAAGTCAAACTATTAATCTCAATTTCATCTTTTTGCTTCTCTACTATCTATTTCACAGATATATAAAACAAAACTAAACAAACCCAGTATTCCTGAACTGAAAACCTGCAGTTGTTTAAGAGAGAACTGGATTCTAAATAGCAGCATTATCAGCAACCTTCTGAGACCTTTGCATATCTAGCACAGCAGAGGTAGCTTCCCCATAGCTAATGTGTAAATGGAGCTGTTATGAAGGATGGAGAGAGTCAAGCATTTTGGGCAGATGAGAGAACCAAAGGTCAAACACACCAGAAAGACACCTCTGAGCTGTGAACAAATAGAGCACGGCTGCTCCTCCTGTTCTTCTTCTCACTTCTTTCAGATACCAGGCCCATGTCCTAGTTTTTGCTCCTTTTTATGTGTCACCTCAAGTTTTTTTTCCATCCCTTGCTGTAAAGGGTGGCCTTGTTTTTTTGCCTGTTCTCAAATTTATCTTCATGCAGAGTTGTGCAGAGTTGGTGTCCTAGTTGAGCCAGGAAATGACGATAGGGGTGAGGATATTTATTAAACGCCTACATGCATTTTGTGGAACCCAGTAACATTTTTCTTTAACCAGTGGTTGAATTAATCTTGAGAGATTGTTTTAAACTAGGTCATCGTTGGAAAAAAACTGTCTTTTCTCCTTGTTTAAAAGTAAGTTTCTACTGAGACTACGTTTCCCACAACGCAACTGTTTTTTGCGCGTGGCGGTTGGCTAGCAGATAATGACGTCAAAAACATGCGCGCGTAACCTTGTTAAACGGGAGTGTTGTCAAATCAGTTGTGAAAACACGTTTACGACGTTTTTATGTATGTTTTGTCATTAACATTATGAGTAAATATATTTTGCCAGTCTCTGTGTTTGGAACAGTGTTCGGAGCCGCTGTGCTACTGAAGTGAGTAAATCCTGCGACCGTAGACTGTTTGTACTGTGTCATTCATATAATAATGCGCGTTTACCTGGAGTCAACCTTATAACTCTTGTTGTTTTCACACTTTATTTCAATAGTGTGTGTTCATATGTGTGGACACAGGTGACCCCTAATATTGTTTAACTTCCTCTCACAGGAACTATGTGACTGGAGGCCGGTGTCCTAGTAAAGCTACCATTGATGGGAAGACTGTGGTTGTAACAGGAGCCAACACAGGCATTGGGAAAGAGACAGCACGAGAACTGGCCAGGAGAGGTTTGTGGCAAATGTGGTGTTATTTGGTGTTGTTACTCTGATGTTAGCTACACGCTCCTTTTCCTATTACCTCATCGTCAGGGGGTCGGGTCATTATGGGATGCCGGGACATGGAAAAATGTGAGGCAGCTGCAAAGGAAATACGAGGAAAAACCCTGAATCCTCACGTCTATGCACGTCACCTCGATCTGGCTTCTATAAAGTCCATTCGACAGTTTGCGGAGAGAATCAAAGAAGGTGCAAGACATCACACGCAATGATTACTATATTATAATAACAATAATAATTATAATAATACAGTTTCCTGAATATTGGCGTGATTGTTTTGTAGAGGAGCAGCACGTGGATATACTTATAAACAACGCAGGGATCATGAGATGTCCAGCGTGGAAGACAGAAGATGGCTTCGACATGCAGTTTGGAGTCAATCACCTAGGTGCAATCACTGGATGACAAACCAGGCCAATTAAGACGGACTGTGTCTGTTTTTCTACATTTTCCTTAAAACATAAAGTCAAATTTGCATTCTAACATACTACAGTTCCTGTATTTCTTCAGGCCACTTCTTGTTGACAAATCTTCTGCTGGATAAGTTGAAAGAGTCCGCCCCCAGCAGAGTGATCAACCTGGCCTCACTCGCCCACATCGTTGGAAAGATTGACTTTGAGGACTTGAACTGGGAGAAGAAGAAGTTTAATACCAAGCAGGCGTACTGTCAGAGCAAGCTTGCCAATGTTCTGTTCACAAGAGAGCTTGCCAAGCGATTACAAGGCAAGTCTACTGGCTGTTGTATATGTGGGCATGTGTGGGAGGGAGTACAGCCTATGTTCTTGTTTGTAATTGGCCATTGGATATATATTTTTAACAATGCTGGTGTGTGTATGTGTTTGTGTGTAACAGGGACAGGAGTCACTGTGAACGCTGTGCACCCGGGCGTTGTTGCCACGGAGCTTGGGAGGTACACGGGTTTGCACCAATCACAGTTCTCAAGCTCTATTCTCAGTGAGTATGCCGCTCCCTTACTGGATTCTGAATATAGAGAAATGGATAAATGCAGTCAGGAGAATTTTCTTTTTTTAACTTCATTTTCTGTATAAATACTCAGCTACTCAAAAATAACCGACCACACCACTCTTACAAAACGTTCCTATCCACAGAGATAGAAATACATTAACTGTACATGTTAGTTACTTTTAGAACTAGAGAGGAAGAGTTTTAAATTTTCACTGGATAGTTTGTCAAACTCATTTTATTCACCTGTATTACACTGAGGCTATACAGCAAACCTCTCTGTGGCTCCTACAGCTCCCTTTTTCTCCCTCTTGGTGAAGAGCCCAGAGCTTGGGGCCCAGCCCATTGTCTACCTGGCTGTGTCTGAGAACGTGGAGGGAGTGACAGGGCAGTATTATGATGTAGTGACTGAGAAGGAACCAGCGCCTCAGGCACTTGATGAAGAGACAGCTCGCAGGCTTTGGGAGGTCAGCAGCCGGCTGGTTGGTCTGGAGGAGGAAGGGCAGTCCAGCAAGTCAAGAGCATCGGTAGAAGGTCAAAGCAAAGCTGCACAGACACATGGTGGAAGATCAGAACCAGCTGTCAGAGCAGAGGGACCCTAGGTCAACTTGTATGTGTCTTTATGTTCCTGCATCAGGATATTTTACCATATAAGCAGGTGCCTAATGTTATCTTTAAATAGATACTGGGGTTTTCTAGTTTAACTTTTGCTCATTTGTATCGGATTGTATTACTTTCTCTATATGTATCTTCTGCTGTTAAGTTTACCAGTAAAATATATTATGAATATGTTATGGTTTCATTGAAACGCATGGTAACTGCTAAACTACTGTGAGCTATAATGAGCAGCACATAGTAGGTGGACTTAAAACTGGAGAGATTATTTATATTATAGATTTTCACATTTGTAAATTCAAGAAAATGCTGATCTATAGTGCCATCTAACTGCCAAGCACTGAAATACAGGAGCCAAGCAACGTTGACCATTAAACTGCTGTTTTTACTGCACATACCTTTTGTACACATCATTTACATGAACATGTTTGTGTGTTCAGTGTTTTGAAGCTTGTAAAATTATTTATTTGCATCTTCAGACACTCTCCTATGGTAATTTATTACAGTTTCTCACATGTTTTATGAGGCCTATTATCTAGTTGCACATTACATTCCTCTTTGAAAAGAAAAACTTTTACAGTGTTCTTTGAAATACTGCACTAATGTAAAGTATGTGGTTTTGGCTAAAGTATAAAAGCCTGGCGGATGATCATGATTCACATTTACATCTTTTCCTTTTGTTTACTCATTCTGCTTGAAACACACATCAAATTACAAAGGCACTTATATTTCTGATTCTTAATCCAAAGTGCATTTGAAAGATCCATTGCAGTTTTTTCAAGGGCAAATCCCAAAGTGCAGATCAATATGGCTCCCTTTTTGCACTAATGCACACTGATCAGCCTAAACTTGAAAACGGATACGCAGGCTCGTCTACTCGAGTATTAGTTTTCCACTTGAGACCCTTGTTGGTGCAATCTTAGAAGTTGATGGGTTTGGGAGATTAGACGATTTTCCTTTGCTCCCTGGACTAATATGACATTTACAGTCTCTGGAGATGGTTTTGTCTTATGTGGATTATCTTACTGTTGAGCTGCTCTCCCAATCCCAGCTCTGCGCGTTCGTTGAATGATGAGGAGAAACGTCTGATAAAAATCAGTCTTGCTTTTATTTCAAACTTGAAGAATAATAATGTACAGGCCTGGGTCAGTCTGTCCCTATACTATACAGCATATAGTCAGGGCACGAAGTCTGACTGACACTGTCTGTCCCTCGACCCACACTTTTATGCTGGACAGAGCATCTTTCTGTGGTGTAACAGGATCCTGATGCCGTGGTCTGGTGTTCGTCTCCATGGCTGGTTTATTGGTGTCTTATCTTCTCCGTTGCTTTGTGGTCCCATAACCTATGGATCCAAGCACATTCCTTCTACAGACATTCACATGTTTCACTCCCTACTTATCTTATTTTCTGCCGTGTCTGGGTGCATCTGGTTCCTCTACTATTCTCTAAATCTGATGTGTGTGTTTCAAACTATACTTTAATACATTCGGCTTGTTCTGTTTTCTGCATGCATCCTACTATCTAAGCTTTCAACTACTATTTTAACTACTACTTAACTATTTAGATTCCTACATTACTCACTCTAAAGTTTAGTGTTTGCACAATTTACATTCTACTATTCTTTGTTTTATTACATCTATTCTATGCAAACGAGTGAAAACAAGCGTAAACATTGACGATTTGGGCTCTTGAACGCACCTCGGACGGACTTCGTTGCCCACAATGCATCACTAGTAAGCGTCCAAGGTACAAATCGTCCCTAGAGAAAAGGCGAACTTAGCAGTCCGTTGCAGAGCAAAGTTTCATTGGTGTAGCTGCTAAAACCGGCGTTTCTTCATCAGGTAACAGCGCTGATCGTCACATTTTACCGACTAGCTGGAGAAATGCTCATAGTCTGCTGTCGAAGCAGTGGACTAAACTAGCAGATGTCTACCACGATGGACACGATAACAGTTACACAATGCTGCGAATCTGTTCGGCTGTGAACTACTCTCTCGTACTGTGTAGTGTGGGTAGAATACTTGTGATTCACGTCAACTTATGGCTGTATGAAAACAATGACGCCCATTCACTTCAGAGGCAAACGCCAACCTGCAGCTCTCTGTAAGGACGTAAATGCGCCCGAAAATGTCTAAAAGTCTTCCCAGAACCACTGAAAGGACGCGAAAAGGGTTGTTCCGTTCAGTGATGTGTGTTGGTGTATTGTGCTGTGCGACAGACCAGAATGACAGTGTGATTGCATGTGTGTCAGTATGGCAGAGCTGCAGGCAAAGGGAGAGCTGCTGCCTGAAGACGTTGCTACAGATGACTGCCTGGCTTCATACACACACCTATACAGTCCACTTCTACTAAAGTAAGCAGACGTGTGCTTTTAGCGATTATCATCATCTTATGAATGAGCTGCATTTCAAATGTGTGTGGCTTTGAACATTTTTCTGAAATTGTAACTACACAAACTGACCATTGACAATTCTGGACTTTATATTTCAGGGATCAAGTTGCTTTTATTACAGGTGGTGGGTCTGGAATTGGATTCAGAATAGCTGAAATCTTTATGAGGTCAGCTGGCTCTGCTGTTTCACAGAAGCACCAATATTTAGTCAGTTTATGTCACATTGCTTACATTTGCTAGATAGAACTGACAGATATTATTCATGCATGGTATAAATAGTAAATCTGAAACATGTTCAGTAGTGTCACTGCTCTGTCTGCATTATGCCATTGCATAATGCAATGGCATTATGCATAATGCCATTGCATAATCTGAAAGAGTGAGGTGCACTTTAATCCTTCTGCTTGTCTTACCTAACAGACTTGCATAATTTTTTCCATATGTAACAAAGTTGAAATGCGTTATCAGTCACAACTAATATTCCAGTATTGTCTTTTTGTCAGACATGGATGCGACACAGTGATTGCCAGCAGAAACCTGGACAAACTCAAAGAGGTTCTTCTTTTCGCAGATTTTACAAAGCCCTAAAAGCCGTGACTCTATGTGCATGACCTTGCTTTATGTAATTGTACTGTGTTCTTCCCTAGGCAGCTAAAAAGCTGTCTGCTGTGTCAGGACGCCGTTGTCTCCCTTTGTGTGTAGATGTGAGGCAACCTGAAAGCATCACAGCAGCTGTGGACGAGGCGCTGAGACAGCTGGGTCGTATAGACATCCTTATTAACAGTACGTGCTCATGGTGAATTACAACACGCACATTTAGTTTGAACTCAGGGCAGTGGGGTCAAAACATGTTTTTGTTGTACAACACATCTGTTAGCATGCATTGTTTCTAGTGATCCGGTTGAATGCAGAATGCTTATCTATATTTCTTTAATGAACTACTGTACATTTATTTATAGCTTTAATTAAACATTAATTATCCAGATGCTGTCTTTTTATAGGGTTTAGTTCAGCAGTGAGCCACTGTTCTGGTCTTTGTTACAGTCATCATGCTTTTCTTTTGCTAGATGCTGCTGGGAACTTCCTCTGCCCGGCTACCTCCCTCTCTTTCAATGCCTTTAAGACAGTCATGGAGATAGACACTATGGGTACATTCAACACTAGCAAAGTGGTGTATGAGAAGTGGTTCAAGGTACAGGGCATTTTGTCTGTACATTGATGTTTCTATCTGTGCCTGTACTCTGTCAAGCTATTTTTATTCTCTTGATTATTGCTGCCAGGATCATGGTGGAAACATAGTAAACATCTCTGCGACGCTCGGATACAAGGGACAGGCTCTCCAGGTGCATGCTGGCTCTGCCAAAGCTGCAAACGGTAGGAGCATCTAATGCTGCGTAACTGTATCAAAATGGTTGTGTTAGTAATGTCATACACGAGCCCACTTCATGTTCTCACCAGACGCCATGACCAGGCACCTGGCTGTGGAGTGGGGGCCCAGTGGGGTGAGAGTCAATAGTGTGGCACCAGGGCCTATTTCTGGCACAGAGGGCTTCCGTAGACTAGGTAACGATTCATCACAGCACTGACTGCTGTACTTTGTTATATACAGTGTTACAGCATGCAACAATCTAATACATTACATGAGAATTACAGGACGTCATCCAGATGCAGTTGCTGCTGGATGATGTTGAATTTTGTTTGCTGCGTGACTTGTATTAGACTATTTTATTTTAGACTATTGTATATACGGTTTCTGTAAATCATTGTTTAGAGATCAAGCATTTCTTATTTAATGTTTATAACTGTGGAAATGGTTTTGTAACTAAATTTGAACCCCTCAGGTGGTTTTGCAGCAGAGGCCGCTGGAGCCTTCCAGTCTATTCCTTTGCAGCGGTCAGGCAACAAGACAGAAATGGCCCACTGCACTCTTTTCTTGGCCAGCCCAGTGTCGTCCTATGTGACTGGAACCGTCCTAGTGGCAGACGGTGGGTCGTGGCTGACCTCCTCCAACGACGTCTCCATGCTGTTGGGTATATCTTCCTCTAAATCTGCTAAACTGTGAACAGAAGGTTCTCCTGTCCTCCTCCTGACCAAGGTGTGTAGGAGGAGGTGTAGCATGAGGTGTACATGAAGAAAGAATGTGATGAATATTCAGGACAAATCTGAGAAAATTAGTGATCAGACATCATTTATATGAGAATAACAAAGTATGATCTATATTAATCAACATGTTTCTCTTATTTGTTTCAGGTTATTGGTCATCTGAAAAGAAAAGAGACAAATAAATGCTGAAAATAAGTAAATAAATAATAACAGGTTGGGGTCATTTGTAGTACTAAGATGCTAAATGTACAATGTGATTCAGATCACGCAGTATTTTCTTAAGAGTGTATTACTCAGTGGCTGAAGAGTTTAACACTAACATACTCGATCAATTAAGAAATGTTTTGGTCTATTGTCATTGATTTATGTTGTTTATTCCTCTCATTTATTAATAAAAACGTGTATAGTTATCCAGTGGTGACTACAATTTACATTATTACAATAGTTTAGCTCCTGTCCTTGCCCTAGTGTACATGTGTTTGGCTGGTTAAAGTGTTATTTGACACCTCATGCCACGCATAAGCTGTAACTTGATGCGTTATAAGTGGATGATAATTGGTGTAATAATGAGGATGCAAGTCAGAATCCCACTGGAATAAACGAGCAGCAAGACAAGATGTGGAAAATAATCACTACCAATGCAAAACCGATGAGGGCGCCAAAACATTACGACAGCCTCCAGTTCCTAACATCCACATACAGAACACATGCAGCCTATTTAATTTAATTTACCGGTTGATATGTAATTCTATAGAGAGGCAGGTGATTAATGAATTAATTAATTAACCCCCCCCCCCCCCCCCCCCCCCCCTCACAGGGCTTCTCTAGCTGACTCTGAACTTTGACCTCTCGGCATCCGATGCTTACTATTACTATATTTTATATCTTATCACTGTAGCTAAGTGTTTTGTGTTAAAGCACAAATGTCAAAGCTGCCACATCCGATGGTAAAGCCGATGGTACTGCGGGGTGTTTTGTACGCTTGCGTGAAACGTCAGCGTGTATGCGGCTGGAGGAGGAGGAGGCGGAGGAGGAGGATGGAACATTGCTGATGCTGATGCGAGAGCTTTCGGCGTCTGTGATCAACATCGCTGGGCTGACTGACAAATGGTTTAGTGGTCTGCTCTTATTTCCTTTGTGGGTTTTGACGCCGGACGCGGACACAGATGCGCGTTTGAGGCGAGCTAAAGGAGGCATTTGAGGAGGAGAGGACGGGCTCGTCTCGCCTCTCGCCTGGCCTGCCGTGTGAGTGACACAGGTGGATTTCCGCTGGATCCGGCCTCTGGGTGAAGACATAATCTTGGACTATTACGGCTTTAGTTATTATCGCTATAACCCGTGAAATATCGAGGCTTATTTTTGGATTAGGTCAAATGGGAGGGTTAGAAGGGGATCCGTTTGGCGTCTTAGCTAGCTAATAGGCTACTTTCGCTAGCTAGCCAGTTAGCAGCTTCCTTGACCAATGGCACGAAAGAAGTGGGATGCTGGAAGGAGGAGTTAGCGCTAGTTGCTAGCATAAATTCATCCGAGCGAAGCTGCCGCTGGTTTAATTAGCTCCCCGCGGTGTAATGCTAGGTGGAGCATTAGCGGCTCAGGTCGGAGCACACCTCGGCACGTCGCTGCCTCGATTTAGTGTCGCCTCCAGCGAATTAGCTCGCGATGGGAACGATGAGATAATCGGCTAAGAAAGCTAATGTTGACAAACAGTGACGACTTAACGCGTTAATTCCTATTGTTTCAAGCCGCCGTCGCTTGTGTTTAGCAGCTCGTTTTAAGACATTTCAGGGCTTTGATGCTTTTCGGGCAGAAGTGAAGCATGTTGACGTTGGATGTACTGAAGTTGGCACCGACCAGCAAAGGACCTGCCACGACAGACATAGTGAGTTAAATGCACCTCAGGACAGTCGTCACTAAAGCTAAGGACGTGACGGCAAAAATACAGATTCTGAATCCTGAGATTGTTTTTAAAATCAGCTCCACTAGTTCATTTCTGAAATCACAAGGCCTGGCAGCACTTTAAGCAAGAGCACAACAATAATCAGAGGACTTTCAGTCGTTGTTTGGAGGTTGGACTGAAAATGTTTAGTGCCATTTAAAACATGGCATTAAAGCTGAGGAACTGGACCTTGACGGCATCCGTGAGATAGGACTTGATTCCACCTTTCATAAGTTTGGAGAAGAGGAGCAGCCTGTATAAATGGAAGCCACGGTGCTGTCTGGCCCTCTGGGGCACACTCAGTGGGAGTCAGACCAGCCATTTCCTGGCGGATTTCATACACTGGATTCAGACAATGGAGGTGTCCTCTGTCAAAACAGTCAAAACGGTGACCAGACAGGTTTAGACTTCAGGAATAAATCCCAGCTAAACCAGGATGAAAATGTTTTCCAGGACGAGCTGGTCAAGTTGGACGACCTCATAAATATTTCTGATTTGAGGTTCGAGGAAGATTCCCAGGCTTCTCATTGTACTGTTCATATAGAGGGATTTGCTTACACAGAAAAAACGGAGGGAACAAGTGAAAATGTTGACTGCACCTTGTCGTGGCTTTTTTCTTCCAACGTCACTGATGGGTTTGGCGAAACCTCTGCCTATGTGGAACCAAGTATAACACAGGAGGCCCCTCTTGAAACTGAAAATACCTCCAGTACTGGGACTGACTTAATAGGTTTCAACATACCTGTCTCCACGTCACATATTTCTGAAGGAAATTCCAATATTACCACAGAGGATCCATTCTTATTGGTAGATCTCTTCTCAGATGAACCGTTCTGTCTCCCTCTAGAATCTGCAGCTGCGTTAAACTCACCTGGTGTCATTGAGGAGCTGGCAGACCTCCCTCCCCCCCAGGACAGGGAGACGTTGTCACCTGAGAACAGAGACAAAGGTTTATTCCCTGATCAAGTGACTGATCTGCTCGTAACCTGTAGCTCTACCCTGCAAGGTTTACCTGAGAACTGCCTGCCACATAATCATGTCAGCACGCCGCTGGAACGTTCAGAAGGATCTGTGCCTTTGCTGGATTTAGAGATTCCAGGTTTTGACAGCAGTCTGAGCCTTTGCTCTGCCAGTCCTGCCTCTGCTATCGGCCCAGGTGCGCCCTTACATTTATCAACGGTGCAGTCAGAGGTAGAGCATGTAGGAGCTGCTGTAATTAGAAATCTGACTTCAGAGCAACAAGGTGAGAATGACTCAGTTGTTCTGGGTTTGCCAGCTGAGTCTTCATCACGGACGGTGTCTCTGGTCAAAGATGCCATCATCCAGGGTGAAACCATCAGCGACAGCTACTCTGTGGAGCAAGTTTCGAAGGATTTGATCAAAGACAACTTTTGTTCAGAGGTAAAAAGTCACAGGAACGAGGCAATGGCTTTAGATCTGTGCCCGACTGCTGAGGCCCGTGATGAGGAAAATTGGGACTTGAAGCCCCAGGAGGATGTGCAGAATGAAAGTGTTCCCGATCAGACAATCAAGAGGGAAGAAGACAGGTTGACAGACCAGGTGAAGGAATCTGACTGCCATGAGGCGGCTTCGTTTGATTTTTCACTTCAGGAATTAAGCACTTCTGAGGCTGTGTGGACTAGTGAGCAAACGGAGACAATATCATGTTCTAAGATGGTGGTAGATGACTCACTGCCGTTGGTTTCCACCGTGAATAGAAGGGAAGAAGATGTCTCTCCACTAAAAGCTGTGTTCGATGCTTTAGACCAAGATGGCGATGGCTTCGTTCGTATTGAGGAGTTCATGGAGTTTGCTGCTGCATATGGGGCTGATCAGGTGAGATGCATTGTTTTTCTGCCGTCTTCTCTCTTTGCCGTAAGCAGCACTGCGTAATGCATGCTGAGTGAAGCTTCGTGTAAAATCATATAAAGCTCCATATGCATAAATGACTTATTATTGATTTTGTGCTGAACCTCTGAGAGCTTCCTACAAAACGCCTGCTTAATTCAGTTGAAATCCATCTGGCTCACTTCGCTATGAATAATTCAAGTAGCTTAGGATCCAAATCTGTTTAAAACTCACAAAATCAAGCAAGTTTAGTCAGTTTGTGGTGGCTGCATAAATGCTAATATACGTAATAATAGTGCTGTAATGGATCAGTTAATGTGTGTTTCTAAAACTGGGGCCTTAACATGAGTTAAATGTTGCATCAGGCTTGTGCTGCTCTGATACATAATGAAGCCCCAGTAACACGATCCTCGCCCTGGTGCTGGTGTCGTAGAGCAGCACTCACTGTTTGGTGCAAGCGCTTCGGTTACTTCGGTTACAAGATCTTTTGTTTTTTTGGTAAATGTTCACAATGTCACACAGGTTTCAAGTCTTCCAGTGTGAAAATCAAATCTGTGTATTTTGTCTGTCTGTCCACATGCTTAGCAAACAACCCAATCAAGTATTTATTATATGTCGATTCAGGCCAAATAATTCACAAACTATTAACAGGCTTAAGTTTATGTTTATGCATTTTGGTTAGGACGGTGACCTTTGGGACCGCGCACACCGACTGTGTTACCAGCGCACAGTTTATAATCCCTTCTTTTCCAGTTTGAAGCACTTCTATTGGCCTGACGCGCCCCCTGTCTCGCCATACTGTAGGTATCTGTGGCTCCCCAGGCAGAGAATTGTGGAGGATTAGGAGTAAAATGTTTTTCCTGAGTCAGACGGGCTTCATGGTGTTGGTGCTGTCCACCAATGTCCTTGTTTCAAGGGAGAGAGCAGAGCTGTTGGTATAGACTGATGTGTATGAATTCCACCTGCTGTTTAGCTAGGCAGAGATAAAAAAACAACCTTTACGTGATATGTTCAGACTGAAGGGTTTTTCCCATGTGTAGGCAGCATTTCTTTCATTACTTGTGTGGGGTTTTTCTTTTTTAGATATTTGGTTTCTAGAAGCCCCTGCGGGAAAGTCGTCTTAAATAAAGCCTGTTTGCCTTTTTCATTTACCATAAGTAAAGCGACAGACAGACTGATCTTCAGAATTTGTGGAATGTTATATAATGGATGTAACCTTTTCAGTGGATTGGACATTCGTTAGCTGAACCCAAGGATCAGAGGGAAAGTCAGGCCTGATCTATCAAGGCTTATACACACACACATTGTGGTTGCTTTTCCTCAGCGGCTGCGCATGGTTTGTACTTCTTTGATACTTCTATCAGTTTGGAAAACATGTGAATGTGCCTGTCATATCTGAATAAGCATTAGTCTGATATGGCCTCGTGTTGCAGTCATCTGGTGCTTTGAATAACCTTCATGCCTCAGCAGCTCTGATCTGCGAAATCTTACTTTAGACCTTGATGATAACACAAAGCAAGTGTTTTGGCAGCGTGGCTGAGAAAACCACAGGGCGATAGTTCAAAAGGGTATAGCATGTACAAAATCAATAAAAATGTTTGTTATATAGAGGTCACGTTGTAAACGGGGTTATACACTAAGTGCAGGGATCTTTAAGGGCTAAGCTACGTCAGGAGCAGGCATTGCGTGTATCCTGTACTTCCTTGCAAATACATCTGCTACCTGTCACAAACGGCAGGGATGTATTCATGTAGCATTTGCATGCCTCTTCATCTAGTGCTGTTATGCTACGCATGCAAATGTAGCCAGCAGAATTATTCCAGCATTCAAATGTGAATATGTGAACAGACATACACAGACGGCATTGTGTAGCTTGAATATGAACCGGTTTCTTACAGAATGGAAAGGAAAATGAAAGTTCTGTCAACTTTCAAACAAGTAAAGTTAAAAAAGCAATGCATATGTTCAGCCATTTAAAGGCTGAATTTCAACATATTTATTTACAGATGTTTGGGTTACTAGTAATTTATAGATGGTAGACTGCAGAAAGTTAAAATATTGTTTGTGTTCTAATACTCTGCTTGTATATTACTTGCACATAGTTAAAACATGACCTATCCTGTAGTTATGCACCAACTCTGTGAACCACCACTCACTGGCTTTATTCTATGCTTTGCACCCTGACTCATTGTGGAGGAGTCTCCTGTCAGTCGACACTCCCAACCCTAGTTTAACCAGCCTCCCCCGTCACCCGTGGCTTTTATGCACTGCCCCCCTAATCCACAATGGAATGTCCCATGCCCTGAAACATCCCCTCCATTGAGTTCACTTCAGTGTGCATTTGTGTTAATGATTTATATTCAAAGATCATTCTGACTTTTCTTTAGCGTCTCTTGCTAACCCACTAAACCTATGACGGTCGTTATCGCAGTTTTGTTTAGGAACAATTGTGAAAACCCTTTAAGGAAAGTCTCTCACCAGAGGGTATTCTTCTTTTGGGGTTATGCACAACCGTGGTCTGTGTGGAGGCGGTCAGGCGTGCCCCAGCACTGATTAGACACAAATAGAGGAAACCGAAAAACCACAGTGCCTTCACTGCTCCACTAGGCAGTGGAACCGACTAGAGCTGCCTTTGAGTTTCATTTTTTTTATGCACTACTCATCCATGCAGGCTTTTTAGGTGTAACCATACTATTCTCACTGTCTTCTAATAATTATATGGTAAATTGCATTTCCAAATGACAAAAAAACAAAACGCTTGGGGCCAAATGACTGAATTGAAATCGGTCACCTCTACTTTTTAGGTTAGACCTAGTAATAGCCAACAGGGTCTGCTCACAAAACCTGAGGGGCCTGGCACTGCTGTACAGACTAAGCTCATATATAGGCCGTGAATATTTTGCACAGCATACTCTATTAGGTTGAAACTGCTGTCTTGGCTTTGACTGTCATTTATATATTGCTCCAGTCTATTACTGTAGAAGCAAGAAGTGTTTCTCTTTTGTTTTTTAATGGTTATATTAAAACTGCAATCAGCACCACAGACACTCATTTGACCCTCCATTCACACCTCGGGGTTCTCACCTCAACCAGCAACTGTGTTTCAGATTTAGATGCGTGGAACAAAATTATTTCCTGTAAACTGTGACGCTTCACTGTGAAATGGAAAAGTACAAGATGCATTTTAACACCTCGTCCTCGCATTTCTTGGAAAACCCTTCGCCTTAAGCCCCCCACTTAAAGCTAAAGAATATAGCTGATCTACGTTTGCAGAGGTTTTCCCATAGCAGAGATGGGAGTTGGGTGAGCTTTGATGACACGTTAACGCATCAGTGTTAACCACCGTTCAGTGACATCAGCCACTCCCCTTTCCCTGCTAAATACAGCCGGGTTTAATGGACGAAAGCCACATCATAAGCTGGGAGGGGGGGTTGTCAGAGTTTCAGCCTTCTCAGCTCTGGAGTTCAACGTGGTTAAGCAGATCAGCTTGATTTTATATGTAACGGATATAATCAGCGTAGGAGGGAAGCCGCATACAGAACGAACGGCTTGGTAAAGTGACTGTGTTCACATTGTGAACTTTGCGTTTAGGGAATAAATGCACCAAAACCAAGAAGTTATCAACCGACACAATCTCATGCTGCTACTTTTGTCATTGAAATTGTGCTTTAATAATGATTTAATGTGATTTTTATCCCCCCCCCCAGTCAGAAACAAATGAGTCATTTGTGTGAACACATATTTTTGGCTGTGCTGCCAGTAATTCTACAGGTATAGATGTTTTCAATTCCCAGGTTAAAGTCTCAGAACTGGTTAGATTTGAAATTAAATGTTACGTCTTTATGCTCTGAGGTGTTGTGGTTAGTGAAGCTCACATCCTCTTGTTGCCAGGTTACTCACAGTAGGAATATACAGTATGTAGGTGCTCTTACATAATCAATGCTAGGACAATATTTCAGTGCAGCACGGTGCTTTCTGTGCTGAGGAGGCCCTACCACTTTACATTATACGTGCACATTTTGAATAATTGAATTAATATAGTTTTTGGTCTAACAGAAATCATAGTAATGTTTTAGTTTGTTTTGCCCTTTGTACATTTTAATATCCTTGTAAAGTTTATGTCTCTGAATCCCATAATGTCGAGAGAAGTTAACATCTGCTAAAGCTGCTTTTCTTGTGGAGGTCAGAAGTATTTTATTGACATCTTTTTGCTCTTGTAATCAAAATCTCTTTAAAGTGTAGGTCATACTGCCGTAAAAGGTCATGTGAAAGAAATGACTGTAGCTACGGATCTGTTCTTCCTCATGCTTTTCTCTTGTAGCCAGTATGCAAACATAGCTGTAGTCATTTACCCTGTTGTGCAGTAAATTTTCCCGTGCGTCACTTATTACATTTTATTGATGTAATGACATAATGTTTCAATGTTATCTTTACCTTTCAGGTGAAGGATCTGACCAAGTTTTTAGATCCCAGTGGGTTGGGAGTGATCAGCTTTGAAGACTTTCATCGTGGAATCTCTGCAATTAGCAATGGAGGTGAGTCACAAATTGCATCTATTTCATTGAAAGATCATGGTTTTTGACAAAACCTTTTGGTTGTTTACTGCTTCACATTGTTGATTTTGTTGTCACTTCACCTATATGTAGAATTTAAATTTAGAATTTGCTCTAAAGCTTTGTTGTATATATCATTTATTCGATTTTGCGTTGTGATCGATAAAACACTTAACTCTGTGTTTTCTCTGCGCCTGCCGTTGTCACACATGAGCTCAATCAGACAATCAGACTTTGTACTAGGGAGCTTGTAGGTAAAATTCTGTTTAAGTTCCAGGCTGACTGTCTAGTACTTTCACACACAATTTATGTCTCCTTTTCATGACACACCAGCTGACATACTGTACAGGTTTTGGAGACATGGCTACAACAGCACTATTTGCCTCAGTTGGCCCAGCTTATTGATTTGTAGAAGTCTCCCCCAAGGTTTTCTGGGTTGTGGAGCTCCTCTTACACCATTAATAAGTCATGCTTTGGAAGGCATGAGATACACAGACACATGGGCTGATTGACGAGGCTCAGAGCAGTAGTGGTGGGGAAATGGAGGTTAGACAGCGTCCCATTTACCTGAATTATTTACTGTCCTCACTCTCTGCTCTGTCCTCTATTTTGGGTCACTAGTTGCAGTGCTGTTAGTGATTTTGATTGAGAAAGTAATACAGACAGTGTTGTATGTTGTGCTTTACCAAATATTTTAAAATATTAAACCTACATTTTGCCTTAATAGTGTTCATTAAAATTATACTGATTGTCTTCCTCACATATCATGTGATCCTGTACTGGGTCTGAATCTAGAAACAGATCTTTGTACCACGTGTTCCTCTATGGGGATCAGATCAGAGTTCCTGCTGGAAGGCAATTTCCCATTAGTGTGTGAAGATCAGCCCTAGTCTGTAACTTCCCAAATCACTCACACCCTGCTGACACAATTCCAGAATGTGTGTAAAGGCCGCATCTGCCTTTCACTTCCTTTCAGCTGACCCACGGATATTTAGATCCTTGAGGTCTTTATCGTGTCCTGTATCTCTGTCTTCTACCCTCCCCATGTAACAAATGCACAAAACTTGCTCTCCAGCCCCTAACCTGTTCTCTAGTTTCGGTATAAACTCGACTGCACTCCGCCTTCGTTCTGTTTGTTTTGATTCACTGCCGTTTTTAGTGGAAAGGCTTCCTTTAACAAAGACAGGTCTGTAGGCAGTGGAGTGCTTTAAACCCATTTGGTGGCTGTGGATGAGTTAGAAACGATAAAATGGTTTGGAAAATCAATATGCTTTGATATTTAGACTCTAGATGGGCCAGCTGCTCCTGCACAGCCACATTAGGCACAGTTTCATTTAATTGGTCTGTTATGTGTACGGGTCTCGAAGAGCAACGTAGTACATAGGACCTGGGTGCACAAAACGTCTTTGGTCTGCTGGCAGCTTTTAAAAACACTGTTCAGTCCTCTCGGGGGAGCTTTTCACAGCTCTGGTACAGGAGCTGCAGTGACTGACGAGACTCCATCTTGTTGGCCAGTCTCAGGTTACACTGTTTGCTAGCAACTGCGTCCAACAGAGGCCTGTTTGGTGTTACCTTTTATTGGTTATTTGGCCTCTACGTGTATTATGAGAAGTCTTCAGTTCTGACAATGACAGTGTAAGAAGTTTTGTTTACCATCACATCACATTACGCTCTGCTTGCTGACTGTAAATATAGCAAAGCACGGTAGCTAGGACATCCTACTAGTGTGTGTGTGTTGTGTGTATTCCAAACGTATTTCTTTCTCTTGATTTAATTATAAACAGCACATATATATATTTACAATTCCATACATGATTGTATACTTGATTATAAAACCTGGTTGTTTGGTTGTTTATTAGCACAGCCTCTAAGTTACTATGTGAGCTCAGCGCTAAACCTGTTTCTGTCTTATGTCCTCAGGCCCAGAGCCGCAGCTGTACAGCGTAAACTATAGTCCAGGGGATGGAGCTGTGGGCTGTCCAGAGGAATACGATGAGGTGAGGCACCACACAACAGGCTTAGCCTCAATCCAGTTGTGTATGTGGTCCAGTTGTTGTCCCTTTGGTTTTCATTTGTAGACCCAGTCGCACAATGAGAGTGTCACCGCCTGAACTCCCTGTGCACTCTCACTCTTCCCACTGTAATTCACTGAGTGGCTTGCAGAGCTATCATTACCACTCTGTGAATGCTCCACAGGCAGGGCTGCCTGGTTTGGCTGACACTGGTTTGGCATCTGGCAGACTGGGCGTTTTTCAGTATTCTTTGACAGATATTAAACTTGCTGGAAAGAGCTAGAGTTGTTACATGTGTGTTTTTACAGTTGTGGTCAGCATATCTAGGATTCCTGTCTCCTCTTACACACAAAACTTGTATATTTAAACTTCATTGTCGCTGGCCTCCACAACATAAAAATGTTTTTGCTATTGTGTGCACTTTACGCCTTGAAGGACCATGTTGTTCTCCAGTAGTTGTGTACATTACACAGTATCAGCGCCCTCTGTTGTTGGCTTTTAAAAGTGCAAACCTGTGGTAAAGAGTGCAAACGGATTCAGTCTGCTTCACTTATTTCATCAGCTTGAGCCAATAAAATATCTTAGTTGTTTAGCTTATAAAATACACATCTGTCCTATATTATAATGTGTAGAATAACTGGAGTTACGACAAAGAGTCTGTAGATTGAATTATACGGGAGTTAAGTTAACCTGTCCTAGGCTGTCTGATTCATCCCAGAGGCCTGATGCAGCTGGATGTGATGCTTTAGCTATTTTCAAATAGAAGCCTGTTTGTTTTCAGTTTTAGATGGTAACGTGTAGCAGCGACAAAAACACAAACAAAAAAGCAACAAAACAAAAACGCAAAGATATCATCAGACTGCAGAACAGAGAGACACATTCTGTCACTGTACAGACTCCTAGTAAGTAACGGACAGAGGTGTAGGAAGGAAAGGTCATTTACTTCACCAGTGCTGTTCAGTTGAGTAATGGTCCTACAAACATTCCTGTTCCACAGTTGTTTACTGGTCATTTTCTACACGGTGTGTTCAGGTTGCTTTTGCTACGACTTACAGGAAAATGTCAGCAGTTTTTAATGACGTTTGTGCTTGTGTGAAGTAATCGCCACACCTGTGTCCATTTCTTTTTGGGGCAGAACTGGGTTCTTCTCTGTGAATGGCAGTGCTGTTCTAGCCCTGTTTGCTTTCAAAACAGGCAAGGTGAGGCTGTTGAGCTGAAACCGGGCATACGTGAAAAGCAACGCCCCATCCATCCTGTTTTTCCTTTACTAAATATTTTCTACTGCTGCTAAAGGTTCTCTCACCTTTTAATTTCTTGAGAATCTGAGTAAGATCTTCAGCGTGTTTGATCTTTTTCCAAAACTTTCACTACCCGGTGAACTATTAAAGCCATGGCAGGTTGTTTGATGTACAGTATAGTTGTTGGTCACTGAGTTAGTTATTCTTACTGTTACACTGGGCCAAGATGTGGAGCAGCCAGAAAACAAAGTTGTTCTTCTGAATGTATGCTGGTTTACCTCAGGCTAAATGCTGGCAGGAGCTGATTGAGCATTACAGCTGACTTTTGTTACTCTTTGGACTTTGTCTGTCTCCACCCCTCTGACCACCCAGCAGAGCTGAACGAGGTGTTACAGTATTTTTCATTTTCCCCCCTCGCTCTACGTCTCTCACTCTCTCTGAGTGAAGGCGAGGGAACAGAAATAGCGTTATTAGGAGGCTCTAATGGCAGGACAGGCTTCCTGTCATTGAGACAGGGAAGAAACTATGGTTTTGGGCATCGCCGACAGCCCTCTGGGCCCTGCTCCTCTTGACACTCTTATAATGGTGCGTAATGCTTTGGCTCACCTGTTTTCATTATGGCCTAACAGCTTTGATACCTGGATGTGGCTGCTTGCCAGTAGCACCAGATGGGCCTTTATTGCATGTATGAATTTGTGAGTTTTGTGTGTAGCACAGTTGGTGTTTGTTGCCAGGAAAAGCTTTAGGATTGCTCATCTTTCAGTTTGTTGCTGAGAGGTGTTAATGCAGCAGGTTTTGCCTGGAACAGTCTGAAACACAGCAGAAGGTTGTCGTTGTTGAAGTCTGTTTGTGCTTTACTTTTTGTTGGGTTGTTTGTGTAACCCCCCCCCCATGCCTTTTAGAATAGATTTAAGTTGTTTCTGTTTTTTTTTTGCTTTTGACTGTGTATAAAGTGGAATCAAAAGCTACAGTATTACAATCAGATAATACAATACAAATGTTTGAGCATGTTTATTGCTATGGGGACATATCATGTGTTCTGTTTCATTATTGCAGCAAAATGAGGTGACTGACAGTGCGTACCTGGGCTCTGAGAGCACCTACAGTGAGTGCGAGACCTTCACTGATGAAGACACGGGGGCGCTCGTGCCCCCGGAGATGCACGAGGATGTGGAGACGGACAGTGGCATCGAGGCCACGCTGCACGACCCTGAAGACAGCAGCAATAGGTTGGTAAAACACCATGATACACCAGATGTAGGCCTGATATCACCTTTCTCATTATATTATATCACATTATTATATAACGTATCACAGACATCATAGAAAAAAATTATATATATATAAACTGGTTTGCTGAGAAAAGTCCTAGAATCATTAACTGTAATAATTAATTCTACTGGCTGTAGAACTGAGCGTAAATGTGTGTCAGATCTCCAGCGTAGGGTCGGCCCTGGAGTTGCCCTGCACTGATCTTTTCACACAGATCATGTGATTTACGAGTGTCGCATGCCCAATGCTGGATCACTTTGGCTCTATTTGGGTCAGCAGACAGGCAGATTAAACAGAGGCTACAGACAGCCACCACCTTACTCACCCAAGCCCTTGAAATCTGCTAGAAAGCCTGGTATTTAAAGTTTTGTCCGTAATTGTCCATTCATTAGATGCAGCTCCTCATATTCTCATACGCTACGTGTTGTCACTGGCTGTTAGTGTCCCCCTGCTGACTATGGGAAACGGTTCCTCTAACAGTTGATGTTTTCTGTACGGCTGAACAGGAAAGCTTATTCAGAGATAACTTGAAATGTGCAGAGTGTAAGCACCCGAGACCTTGAACAGAACGTCCTTCCACCATTCTCTACACTCATCAGTGTGTGTCTGAGTAGATCGTGATTTATTCTGGAGCGAAAGAGAGCGAGAGCTGCTCATCTTTTGTCCTTTCTTAGGTTATGGCAACTGTTGATGATTACAGTAAGTGGATTTTGTATTGTTTTTTTTTTTTTATTTATCTTCTGGTTATGAAACTGCCAGACAGTGGAATTGAAATAGTGTTGAAGTTGGGGAATTAGCTTTGCACTGAAAGATGTTGTTAGTCCTGTAGGCATTTTGTACTAAAAGTTAAACCAGTAATGGTCCTGCATTCCACATGTCTCGAACATTACATTGTTTGAGTGTCTTGGCTTTTAGTCGGTGTTACTGAATCTGTGGGTTTATTTATTCTGGCTGATAGAATATTTACATCTTTCAAGTTGAGTATTTAATATATCTAAAAACATACTTGCAATCCCTGTACATGAAACTTAAAACGGTTCAAGGATTTTGTAACTTGTTCATTGCTATTATAGGTGGACATTGATGCAGATAAGGCCCATGTGTCTGTGCCGATGCAGTGTTGAGGCCAAACACAACCAAGTGTAGCGCAGTGAAAATACATCTGCTGACAGTGTGACATGTCTCTCTGGCTTCATGACTGATTGGAATAGTCCGACTGACCTGGAACAGTTTTGCCTTCCCATTCCATGACTGAGCCTTGAATTCCAGGAAGTGCTGAGTTTGCGCTTCTCTTGTCGTTTTAACCTTTTTTTTTTTTTTCCGTTGCCATGTACTAATCTGTACTCATACCTTTTCCCTGACTAAGTGACTGGGAAAGCTAATACTCGCTGACTGTGACTCTCTTGAGAGGTGCATTTGTTAATATGAAAATAAATTAAGTTTATATGAAGCATATAGCTGCTCTTATGCCAAAACCTTGCATTAAAGATATTTCAGCAATGCCCAAAGTCAGGGAGTCAATTCAGACTGTGAAATATTGAAATAAAGTGGCCAGTAACAGAGAGTCCAGCTAACGGAGCCTGCAACTGTTTAACACTTCTTCAGCGTAGGCGTAAATGCACTGGACTGGGGATTAGGAATCTAACAGGATTAGCCTCCCCCAACCTCTTCTGTCCTACCCCTGTGTCCCCACACACATTTGGTCCTTGGATGGCCAGCATGGCTGTCTGTTGACCGTTGCTTAGCCTTAAATCTGATTAACCCACTCGCAGTCAACCCTTTCTGGTACAGCTTCAAGTCCTGTGGGTGGCACAGACGATGCACGATTACTTGTGTTGTATTATTGATTGTCAGCTCATTACGGCCCAAACTTCTGTTGTGTTTATAGCCCAGGCGCTTTTCTTTGCTCCGCACTGGAGAGCGTTTTGTTTTCAGTCGGTGGTTCTCTTGAAACTTCAGGATTCCGCTCTGGTTGTCTGGGGTTTTAACTCCAGTTGCTCCACGGCTTTCACGCCAGAGCAGCGGAGGGCGCTTAAAGATGCGTTCTCTCTCGTCACCGTCCCTCTGTGTGAGGGACCTTAATATGGGGCCAAGCGGTAAAAACAGTAAAGGGTAAGTGGCTTTGAAATTGGTTGTGCTACTATGTGTCCACTTCAGCCACAAAACTTGTTCAGTAAATTACAACAGATGAACCTACTTTGTCTGATCTCCATTGTTTGTAGTGTCTGACTCGATTTACGTATGTAAAAGTACTTTGGTTTTTGTACGCGTATCGTCTTAGCTTTGTCATAATTTGCTGAGACGACACGCTTTTCTGCTGAGTAGAACTTCCTCATCCTGTGTGTGTGTGTGTGTGTGTGTGTGTGTGTATAAGCCATACAACACATCCTATTGGACAACAGGAAAAGCTAGTTTTCCAGCTTTCCTGTTTAAAAATGAAGATCAAGGAGTTTAGACTCTCCAGCAACACTTTGCACTCGATTTCAGTTGTGTAAGATAACCTGCGAACGTAACAGCCCTTTATCTGAGGGCAGTTGGAGGCATCTGTTAAGCTTGTCTGACATTAAACTCCACAAAGGTTCCTCTCACATACCTCAGATGGTGCCACCCTGGTTTTATATTACCAGCCAAAACATTTAGTTTCAGCCAATGCAGGCTTTAGGATTACTGTGAATTACTAGGTAGCCTTTGAGTACAAATGATTGTTGAACTCTTTCTGAGGGAAGATTAAGTATACTTGTTTGGGATTTCCACTAGGCTTTAGGCATTTCCAGGCATCAGAGTCCAACACACCAGCTTGGATTCAGCCTTTCTGGAATATGCTAACCACACGTTGTATCCTGAATACTGTAGCCTGTCTATAATCTTTACATGGAGTCGGAATAGGGACCTTGTTTGAAATTGTGGTCTCTTTAAATAGATGTTTACTATTTTTATCCTGTTTAACCTGGCACATTCATTCTCACTTTGTCCATAAAAGTTAACTCTGCTGGGATATGCCAGTGACCGGACATATTAACACATGCCTTCATTTTTATGTGACTTTTAGGTTTTCCTTGAACTCTGAGCTGCACAACCACTCTCTGGTGACGGTCATCAGTGGAGAGGAGGAGCACTTTGAGGACTTTGGGGAAAGTAATACCTCAGAGTTGCTACTGGAGAGCAGCGTGGAGGGGACAGCGGGGGAGGGCGACTCCCCTGACGGGCCTCCGCCTGAGCATGTAAACGGTTCCTCGCTGCTCTCTCCTAGGTATGAGTTCTCCTTCAATACACAAGGTTTTAAATAACTTTGGTTAAAGCCAGTAATATTTTCTGCTTTATTTCAGCAAGTCATTTAGGAAAAAAAAGACTATAGGCGCCAGGTTGTCAAACAACAATAATTCAATTAACAATATATATTCAACAGTTCAATGGTATATGTTCTCTTTCGTCCTCTTTACTAAGGGGGGTCCTGCAAAGCTTCAGTAAACGTTTTATAGTCAGGATGTGAAGTCTTCAGTTATGGCATCTGTTGCCAAGTGATCTGCAACACACAGAAGTTGAATATTATGTTGCACATAATTTTGAGGAGCACCTACACACGCATGCAGTTTGTAGCACTGTTCTTCCACATTGAAGCTCTCTCTGTAGCCTATTCATAGCAGTCTTTCTCCTCCCCCTCCTTTGCTTTCGAAGACTCTCAGCCAGATAATTCACAATTCCCATTTGGGCAATATTTCCATAACTAGCCTTGCCAGGAAGCTCTTAGCAGCTAACTGCCCAGTTTCTGTAGCCCATTGACAAGATGGAACTAAACACAAGCCTAACATGCTGTTTCATAGATAGATAGAATAGAATAGTAATCTAATAATCATTAAAGATAATCTTCTTTGTTTTCTATATTTGCAACATTTTCACAGTGAGACAAACTGGTTAAAGATTCCACCACATATAAACAGATCTTCCTGGTTGTTAAGTTGACAAAATCATAGAGACGCGCACGAAAAAACATCCCACAAACTTCACCCACTCTACAAATGCGTCACTGTGTGTTGAGCCAGTCGTGCACATGTTGGCGCATGTGTCAGAGCTGCCTACACACACTCCTACATCACAGCACTTTGGCAACAGTGCAGGTTTATGTAGCCAAACACGCCACTGTGGTTAATAATTAACAGTCACCCTTCACGCTGTCTGAAGAAAACAACTTCACACAGCAGCGCATATGACTGTCAAGTGACACTAAATGTTGCCATGCAGTGTTTCTGCCTGCATAAGGAGAAAGCTGTGCCAGTTTGTTACATAATTCAGACCATACTTATTCCCTGAATGAACTCTGAGCTAGTCGAGGTGACATAGACTGAGGAATACACACAACCATAAAATAATACATTTTTGCTGGTACCCAGTTTGTAGGTTCTCTGAGCCCAATGCAAAGATGGAGAAGCGATGACTATTTGCCAGCCAGGGAAAAATATTATCCGCTCTGAAGAGTAACACATACTTTGTCCTTGAATATTTAGTTTCTATCCTAAAACAAGGCTCAGTCGCACTGCACCGTCTGTTTCATGTCTCCCTGCCACTGAAGCCCTGACACTTTACTCTTTCAAACTCTCCTTTCTGGTTTCATTAATATTCACGTTGCCTATGGAGGTGTCATGTCCCACCTTAGTGCACCCTCTTGTTGTCTGCCACTCACCTCTTCCTCCTCCTCTTCCTCCCTATTTCCTTCTTCCAGTGCACCTGCTCCTCTCCCTGATTGCTTTCAGAGCTTCCTCAGGGAGGAGGCGCTGGACTTTTTCTGTAGCCAGTGTCACAAACAAATAAGTCGTCTCGAGGACCTCTCCACTCGGCTCAATTTCCTTGAGATGACTAGGTAACATCATTCACACCCCGCTCAGATTATTAGTTGTGTGAATGTGTTTGCAGTGCAGATTAGATGCAGTGTCCTACGTGTGGCAGTGATCTGTGCATGCTGTGTTGCAATAACGACATGGTGGGTGTTTCTCATGAACTGTATGTGCACACATGCATGTTTTGTGGGTCTTTTTGTATCCCAGCTGTTTTTTCCATCTGCTTCTTCCTTTTGTGCGTGAGTTGCAGTGATAGAATTTAGGATTTATTTGCTAGAAAACACATTGAAGTAATTTCTGTGGTGGTGATGCACCTTCCATTAATATCATCCTTGCAAATAAATAATAATCCCTAAAAAAAAAAAAAAAAAAAACATGCTGCTTTTCTGGCAATAGGATTACTTTTTTTTTTATCAGCTGTACATGTAGAACCTATTAAGGTTTCCACAGGTGAGTGATATTTTATGATGATTTTTGTTTTGTTTCCATTTTTGTTTTAGCTGAACCATAAACTCATGCTTTTGGGGGGGTAGGAGGACTTCTGGGAGATGTTCTCATTTTCCTCTATCCTTTTCTCTTCCTGACCATTTTTCCTGTTGTCTCCCCATCCAGTGCTGGCAAAAGACTGTCCAGTAAGAAAGTAGCACGGTAAGTTAAATAGCTCTGGTTTCGCTATAGTGTCGCTCATATTTCTATCAATATTAAATCCGTAATATTTATATGTGTGTAGTAAAAAAAAAAAAAAAAGCCGTTTATTAACGGTGGACTGGCTCAAAGGAGTTAGGTTCTATTTGTCTACCTGCAGACATCTTCTCCAGAACAGCTCAATGACTCTGGACACCATGAGTGACTTAACACGGGACATCCTGGAACTTGCGGACAACGACATCACAGACAAGGTGAGAAGTTCTTCAGAAACTCTTGCTTTGCTGTAATTACTCACATTTGGATCACTTAGATGCCATAGTTTATTTTTAAGAAAGGGGCACTTTATATCGATAGATAGGTAACAGTACTGCAAAAAAATCTAGTTTTTATTCACTGTTAACCATTATTGTACCTTTCCCAGGTTCTCCTCCTTGAGCGTCGAGTGGCGGAGCTGGAGAAGGAGTCTGAGGCCTCGGGGGAGCAGCACGCACGGCTGCGCCAGGAGAACCTTCAGCTTGTGCACAGGGCCAATGCACTGGAGGAGCAGCTGAAGGAGCAAGAGCTCCACGCTGATGAGCAACTGCAGCAAGAGACCCGTCGTCACAAGGAGGCCTTGAGCAAGCTGGAGAGGGAGAGGGGGCTGGAGCTGGAAAACCTGCAGGCCAGGTGAGCAGAAGATGACAAAACGTGTTATTATGGTTTATTACATGTTACACAGAAGACATTATACACAGTCCATATAATAAAGTATAGAAAATAAGGTCATCAATTATTAATGCTATGTCTTTGGTTCAACTGGGTAAATTACAAATGGTTTAGGATATACTGAATCATTATGTGATACCAATTGTTGACCAGTTTGTTGAAGCTCCAAACTGCCACCATCTGGTGATTAGCTGCCACTGAACATAAGCTGTCTTCATATGGTTTAGCAAACTTATATGGTTCAGTATATTAGGTGTGAATGTCTCAAGGACTTGTATTTGTTTTTCAGGCTTCAGCAACTGGATGAGGAGAACAGTGAGCTGAGGTCCTGCGTTCCCTGTCTGCGAGCAAACATTGAGAGACTAGAGGAGGTGAGAACAACTTTATCATATATTTTGGTTTGTCTTGTCATCCTTGAAATCTCAGGAGAGGTCTTCTTTCTTGGCTTTCATAACACACCACCTCATCACCTTTGCCCCTTTTTTTTTTAGGAGAAGAGGAAACTGCAGGATGAAACAGAAGCAATGTCTGACCGGCTGCAAGAGGAGACGGAGTCGCGCAAAAAGATGGCTGATAAACTGAGCCATGAACGCCACCAGAATCAAAAGGAGAAGGAGTGCACTCAGGAGGTAAAACTGGTTTCTTTATTCCTAATTATAATATTATGTACATTGTTTTTTTTCCTCCTATACTTCATTCAGTATGATTCTACATAACTGTTTCTTCTACGTATTTGTACCATAGCTTATTGAAGATCTGCGTAAACAGCTGGAACACCTACAGCTGTACAAGTTGGAGGCTGAGGCAAAGCGAGGGCGATCACCTGGGGCAGGGTTGCAGGAATATCAGACACGCACCCGTGAAGCAGAGCTGGAGCAGGAGATCAGACGACTCAAACAGGTACAGCAACATATGCTTTTTTCCTGACTTTCATGCCCCTTCTCTCTTTTTACATTCTAAAACTCTTTAACGAGACAGTTTAAGAACCGTTAATTACTTTGTCCAATAATGTTTGAAGCACTATATTTGGCTTAACCTCTCCAGGACAATCGCAGCCTCAAGGAGCAGAACGATGAGTTAAACGGCCAGATTATCAACCTGAGCATCCAGGGAGCCAAGAACCTGATGTCTGCCTCTTTCTCTGACTCCCTGGCTGCTGAGATCAGCTCTGTGTCTCGTGCAGAGGTAGGTTTAGGAGACAGGAAGGAAGTACTATAATAAATGTATTAATAATCTGTTTGCTGACTTCAGTGTCTGTGTTTCTAGCTTATGGAAGCTGTCCACAAACAGGAGGAGATTAACTACAGACTCCAGGATTACATTGACAAAATCATTGTGGCCATTATGGAGTCCAACCCCTCCATCCTGGAGGTGAAATAGATGCACTACAGCTAGAGGGCCACGCACAGTGGCTCCGTGGGCTGACGGCTCAAACGAACCTACCAAGAGGATGTAAAAATATTTAGTCCATCATTTTGGTAGAAAAAAACTAAGATGCACCCAACTCATTCAGCACCCTGATGTTCATGGCTGTCAGTGGAAAATAAGCTATTTTCAGTTAGATATATGTTGAATCTTTTCTCACATCTGAGCGTTTGTGTTATTTCTTCTAAAAGCACTTGGGTTCTGGTGACGTCCATGTATTTGGCTAGAGGGACCTGAGTTTTCCGTGTTGAGTGGATGAATGTGTAAATGTACCAGAGGTCAGTATAATTTAGAGTTAACCCCCCAATGCCCTTTACAAAAACACAGTGTCAGTGTTTGATGGAGCTAAACTGATGAGACAACTGTATCTAAAGGCCTTAAAGGAAAGGTGACCTAAATTATACATACCACACATGCTTTACTTCTGTCACTGGCATGGTAACTGGGTTGTGATCTTCTGAACCAGGCTGAGTAGTGTTTGAATTCAAAGTGACAAAATCATATGAAGCTCTGGTCAGGATATACAGTTTGTGTTTAATTGGTCTGCTGTGCTGCAACCAGCGTCACGAACAGTGTGTTCTATTCCTTAATCAAGTAACAAGTCTTTCCAGTGAACCCAGGTGAAGGACATTTCTAGGAGCCGAGAGGAGAAATGCCTGGAGGGTTTTGTGTGTGTGTGTGTGAGGTGCTTCTGCTCTGTAAAACTTCAAGGTTTTTGAAAGAGCTTGTGACACAAAAAAACAAACTTTAAATTTCAGTGTGCAACTTTTTTTCTTTTTATTTTTTTTTGGCAATGAAGCAATGGTCTTGGAGCTCATGTTGGCTGGAAACCTCAAATGGACATCTCCCATCTGAGTGTTAGATAAATCGACCTCACCTCATAAGACTGACTGACTGTAACTGACAAAATATAACCTTCTCAAACTGTCTACATGCCCAACAGTAAGAATGAAGGGAAACTGATGGATCCTCCTGCTATTTGTAGTTTCATTTGTGTTAGTACAGCCCACTTGAGCCCAATGTTCTCTTGCTAAATGGCAGTACTCCAGGTTACCAAGCCTTTTGGTGATTTATTATCGCCAAAAACGTTGTTGATGCTGACAAAATTTACGTATTTGACAGGTGTATGTGAAGAATCAACTGCTTGTATTTTGCACTAAGTTTTGTTTTGATGTATGTGTTTTTTTGTTTTGTTTTTGTGAAGGGATGAAATTTAAAATCTGTGAAGGTACACTAATGTGGGAAATATTCAAGAAAGGTGTAATCGGCAGCCATGCGTCAAAGGAAGTTTTCATTTCACTTTTCACTGGTTTTAGCCATTGTTGTTCCAGCTAGTGGTCTGATTCATCACCAGACCTGATCTGCAGGTGTAGTACTGGTAAACATGGCAGGCTTTGGTAGCAATAATGGCTTGTTTAAAAAAGGACATTGGTGAAGGGTGGACAAAACAAACCTGCCATCTATTCTGCTGCTGAAGCAACATGAATTTTTGAAAATAGATGGACGGACGACGTGCTTACGCATACTGTGCAGCCATTGGACATTTCTTTCAGACTCAGAAACTGGACACAAATGTCAGGTTCACCCTTCACACGTCCTGACAGATTTCTATCTGAAGTCGGGGAGGTTGTTCTTGTCCACACATAGCGTTCTGCATCAGTATGCTAAGAAGAATCCCTGTTTTTCGCCCTCTTCACCTTTACGTCTCACTTTCTCACTGCTCTTCTTCACTTGCCACTCCCTGGAAAAAATGGCCTTGGATGTAAATGACTTGTAAATGTAAACTTTTTTTCTACACTCATTCTAGATTCTAGGTATTTTTATAGTCCGAAAAGAAAGCAACATTTCTTGTCTAATGCTGAGAGACAGCTGCCTGTATTCCTCTCTAGCATGTAGCGTGTACAGCATCTGTTGGGTTATTTCTCTTGTTTAACTCACAAGCAGATATTTATTCATCATTTGACACAAATGACAACTCACACTATGATCTGTTCTTTTAAAAATATATTTGTACATTTTGTGTTCACAGGGGGACATTCAATTATGGTAAATGAGTCTGTGGGAGAATTTATTCAATTACTGTAAGAGACATGTTTAAAGCAAAGTTATATTGTCTTTCAGTGACTCTTTATTGTGACACTAGCTTGAATGTGACCTGCTCAGAGTGGTCATGTGTTGATGTCGCTGCACTCTTCCATAATGCTGATACAGCTTTGACATCTTCAGGGTTGTGATTTTTATGGCAGGTATATTGGCATAGTTCGCAGTTTCTACAGTTGTCTTCCCAGGAGTCATGTACTGCATGGTAACAGATCCTTTCTATTGTACATTTCTGATTCAGTTCTTTGACTTGTATTTGGATTGACAGACCATGTGCTAATATCTGTTAGTGGAGTTGTAGAGGTTGTGAGATCTCGTAATGACACCACGACACACAGCACCTAAAACCTCTTATCTGGGCTTGCTGAGTTCAGCTTTCTGCCTTTTAGGGTACCTGGAGGTTTATTACTTAATGCTTTAGAGGAGGGAACCTAAACACAGCAATTTATATAACCATTTCTTCTCTTTGCTTCATATTTTTGTGTTTCTGACAGATGGTTTGATGAATAACATGGCTGGCAACAGAATATCTAGACAACAGACGAGACCACAGAGCTGATAAAACATTCCCTTTTAGCAGAGACGTAGGTGATTGCACTTTAAGATGATTGAGTCCGTTCGTTTGAAATTAATATGACCAAAGACATTTGTTGAACTGATCATTATATCTATCAGGGTCCTTAAACATACACATGGTAACACTTTACTGTTCTAAACAAAACCTTGAATCAACAGACTCCGCTTTCACTGAAAGAAAAAAGAAACTCACCTGCTAGTCTAAACACTGTGCCTCTGTGTCTCAAACTTTGCCTCTAAACTAACCTGATGATGAGCCCTGAGTAAAGCACTGACCATGTGACTGTCAGTTTGTTAAATTATAATGATGAAATCTAAACTGTAAATATGAAATGTCATTTTTGTGAACTCTTTCTCTCTCACACTCGCTCACTCCACTGTCCAAAGAAAGTTTGCTCAAACATCACTACCTGAGTAGTGCATGCTTTGCCATAATGTGACATGGGAAGATAATGATAATAATGTAGAAAAGAGAAATTGTAAAGGTAAATTTATTCCTATTTTCAAAGATAAATGTATAAATTATAACAGTATTGGTTACATCTGTATATTATTTTTGAAGGTCCTTAAATGATCTAATCCTAATTGTTACTGGAAAAAATATAATTTCAGGCATTGTAAAAAGAGAAAATTTAAAGGTAAGCAGTGAAAGTAAGGTTAGAAAAATAAATGGAATAAAATAATCCTGTGTTGGTCCTTTTTTTTTTTTTTTTTTTTTTTTTTTTTGTGCACATTGTTATTAAATATTTGCACGTTTTGTATATAAAGGTTACTCTTTTTATCATGAAGCACATGAGCATGGTTTATATTTTTATTAAACTTAATGCCTTAACCCATTTGCAGGATTGATATTATATAGTATATTTTAATACTTGAAGTATCAAACAGATTAAAGAACATTGTCATTAGCAATTTAATCTTACTCAACTGACTGTATAGTGCACGTGAAAAAAACAATTTTGTTTTGCTGCTTTTGTTGTGCAGCTTTTTTATTCTAATACCACAGTTTTCTCAATGTTTGTTTTATTTTAATACAGTGCCACAAAAAATAAAAAAACACGTAATTTTAGATGTCAAAGGACATATTCTAACCCTTGGGTTCTTGAACGTCACACCGGACCGACCGTACGCGGAACCTTTCTCATTGCCTTGTTGCATCACGTACGTATTTTGATGGCGCGCGTAACCGAGCCATTCCTCCGTGAGATGTATAACGCGATAGCAAGTAAAGCAGCGGTATGAACATTACATTTCTCCTGGTGAAGAAACAATTTAATGTCACGGTGACGGTAAACTATGTCCGTAGTTGTCGTAAAACTTAAATAAGGGCGTATTGAGAGGCTGGTGTTTGACGCTACCTGTGTGACTGATGCAATAGACGCAGGGTAAAGCATCCGTTTTCATTTTCCTATTTTTATTATCAGTTACTTTGAAAATGGAGCCACTCACTCACGCTAACGCTGAGGTGCGTCTAACGGTGGCCCAGTGTTATCGCTCACTTGCTCCGGGCACCAGTGGAGCAGACGTAGTTGCTGCTCTTCGGACGCTCCACTCTTACTTGGATGACGGAGCCGAGAGCGCAACCACTTCGGTTCAGCGGGCAGAGTTCAGGAGAAATCACTACACACGCAGCGTTCAGCTGCTCGTCCACAACATCCAGGCTGACTGGGCGCACAGCCTGACAGCTGCCCAGCGCGCAGAGCTATGGGACGGGCTGTTTCTGCAAGGCCCTCCAGAGCAGGCGCTGCTGGTGCTGATGGACGCGATAGGGAACCTCGGGTGGGTACTGCTAAAGGATGGAAACAGAGCGTGTTTGTCATTCTGTCCATTCGTTGATTACATGTGTTGTCTCTCTTCTGCAGACCCAGCACACATTTAGATCACTTGGTCCTCATCACTGAGAAATTCCTTCAGAGTGGGCGACTCGGTGACCTGCTGTGGTTGTACTGCCAGGCTGCTCCTACTGATTCTCCTCAGTTCAGGGAGACTCTGCTGGGCAGAATAGTGGCCCTGCCAGACCTCACTGCCAACAAGTTACACCCCAACAACAAGCCCATTTTTCTTCCTCAGCAGTACTATTCTCTGCTGGCCACCGAGATGCTCTCTGCCTTGGGCAGGACCTGCCAGGCCCTCAGAGGTGAGAGAATATCAGCCTCCAGACACAGTTGTATTATCTGCCAGGATAAAGATGCTGAGTCTCTGTTTGTTTGTTTGTTTGCATTTGACAGATGGTACAGACTGTTCTTTAACCTTTGTGGCTGAGACACTAGGAAAAGCATGTATGCAGGGACACAGTGGTGAGTTCACTTACTTAACAACTATTGTGCATTAAGTTTAGCTCACCATTTGAAAAGGGTGTTTTTTTTTCATTTAGCTGTCCACAGCTTATAAAAGTGATATATTGGATATGAGTGGCCAACTGTTTACTCTAGGGTCCATAGAATTCCTTTACATCCTCCTCTGGGGTTTCTGTACTTACAGATGTGCTCCTGGCAGTGATGACTCCTCGGCTGTCTATCTGCACACGATCAGACATGGTGTGGCAGAGAATTTGTTGGAAACTGCTGGAGAACGTTCCACAGCGATGGATGGAGGCTGTGCTCACTGGGCTGGTACAGGCTGTCAGTGGGTACGATGGCGACAGTTACAGCTTCTCTGCAGTAGTTTTCACTTTGCCTCCAGTTAATGATACAAATCTCTTGCTTCGTTTTTCAGGCCTCATGCCTTCGGGCGCATTATTGGGAATCTAGTGCTAAAAAATAAAAAGGCTCAGTTTGTCATCACTCACAAACTGCTATTACTGCAGTACAAGTATGAGGTACTAAGATAACGTACAGTGTGAGAGTAAATAATATAAGTATCTCAAATGTAATTATGTTTTTTTTTTAACCAGACTCGGGTCTTGAGAACTGTTCTGGGTTACCTCGCAGCAGACAGAGAGCGAAGGCCACTGCTCATACAGGTGATCGATGCTATTTTCAGCTGCTTCGTAATATGTTGTATGTTGTTAAATATGCTGATGATTTGACGTGTGTTTTCAGGTGTTGCGGTCTGTGTGCCAGGCCTGGGCTAACCCCAGTGCTGTCAAACACACTCCTCTAGAGCAGCAGTTTTATGTTAGTAAAGCCTTATTGCTGAGCCTGAGCCTACTGAAAGACTCAGAGCTACAGGAGCTACGCTCAGGTACTTTGCTGTCTTTTTGTTTTACCACTAGACTGATTCCCAAACATTAAACTATTAAGAGTAGCAGCATCTGTAACATTGCCTCTGTCTGTCGGGTTCCTTTTCTTCCAGAGTTGCTTCAGTGCATGTTAGGCGGTATGCAAAGTCACCTGGACAGCAGTGTGGTGCGTATAAGGCATATGGGCATGGTGGTGGGAGAGTGCCTGAGTTCTCGCATGGATATCAGTGGAACTAAGCTCACATTTGAGGTACAGTGTACTTGCAACATTAGTGACACAGCTTCTCAGATTAGATTGTACATATGTACCTAATAAAATACCACATGACTGAAATGTTATTATGAGCCCTGTTGTGAGGTTGTCCTGTTTTGTCTTATAGTATGATAAAGATGAGGAGACTCAAGAGCTGCTTTCTCTCATGACTCCTGTCACCAGTGATGAGTCAGAAGCTGAGCCTGTACTGAGGTAAGTATCAATACATTTATATATAGAGACTGTAGGCAACTAAACACATCTGAATCTCCAAGAATGTATATATCTGTTACATTGTGTGACTAATAATAATAATAAGAATAAAACATCTTCAACACCCGGTCACAATATATTGTAATAAATAGTCTCTCGCCTGCAGGGTTGACTCTCCTGACGAGAATAAAGTGGCTCCATCTACTGTATCATCACAAAACAAGTCAGACAATCCTTCAAAAACAAACCCAGACTCTGACCTGGATAGGTAAGCATCAGCTCTGACATGCAGTCCAAAAGGTGAATTTAGAATATCAGCCCGTTAACCTTATGTGTGTTATCTGTCCAGTGATGATGAGCTCACTCCATATGATATGTCTGCCGATCAGGAGATCTGTCAAGCATCCCCACCCCGCTACCTTCGAGAGTGTCTGGAAAGTATGACTTGACAAATCAAACACAAAGTAAAAATCTAATGCATATATGTTGTTTGAAACTACCCTCTTGTCTGTCAACTCATCCAGCTTTGATAACCTCTGAGGATGCATTGCGTGTGGAGCTCAGTTTGAGAGTTGCCGAGAGTTTGGTGAGGAAGAACGTCTTTGCAGCCAGAGAAGTATGACAACAACTCAGCAATTACTGCAATGTCGAAAGGTCATTGATTTGCACAGCTCCCCCTGCATCATAATTCACATTTTGTTATTTTAACTTTCAGATCAGTGTCAAGCTGACCAAAGTTCTTCTACACATGGAGGACAAATACAGCATAACTGACTTCAGGCGCCTCCGACAGACGACTATGGTGGCTCTCACCGTCACTGACTGTATTCCTGTATGATCAGTTTCAGCCCTGTTTGCCTTCTCTCACCAATATGTGTATCTGTCACCACATAACATGATATGTTTCTTTAAAAGGTGACACAGTATTTGACCACAGAGTTCTACTCTTTGAACTACAGTCTGTGCCAGCGGCTCGATATCTTGGAGGTGAAGAAAAAATAAGCGTCTCTGTGATATTTAATAATTATATTTGATTTAAATTTGTTTTAGTACTGTTTATGTTTACATGTTTTTAATTTGGTGGATCAGGTCCTTGCTTTAGCGGCTCAGGAACTGTCTAAGCCAATCACAGAAAAGAAAGCTCTGTTGAATAGCTCTACTGCCAGCACTGATTTGGCTCCATACCCTGGTGACAACCCTGTGCACTGGCGACAAGTAGTAGAAAAGCGCATCCAAAGCAAGACAAAACGCCTCAGTAAGGTACTTGAACTATACACGTCTTCATATCCCTTTTCAGAGTCCGAGTGAATGCTTGCTCCTCAGCTCTTTAGTGATCTGACACACTGTTTCAGGGTGCGACACAACCTCCAGTTAGTGCCACGCCGAACCGTTACGCTCCTGTTGCTGGACATTTTTTTTTCCCACTGCTCAGGAATTATGACAAGTGAGAACGTTTGTTTTTTATGTATGTTTTATGCTAATTTAAAAGCAGCACTTACCTAATAGTACATTTATGTTGCGTGCAATAGGTCAATTTTCCAATGTTTCTGTTAGACCTCAGGTGACGTTTGATCTGCTGGGCAGCGATCACCTCGTTCTGGGCAGGTTGATCCACACCTTGGGCCTCTTCATGCATCTGGCAGTCAATGCTCCGGTATAATCACTTAATAGGTTGATGTTTCTTGTTACAGTGTATTACACAGTAATGGTTCTTCTTTCCTTTTGATCTTATAATTTCAACAGCTACTAATTTACTTTATCACAAACACAGCAAACCAATGTTAAACATTATATAGTCTTATGCTACAATGATAGTATAGCAGCTCTACCAGAGTGAGGTCCATGACTGTTTGTTTGCAGATAGCGGCACAGATGGGCTGTGCTTTGTTGGATTTTGTGTGGGCAGTGCGCTATCATGCTGACCAGTAAGTATGATGCATATCCTGCTCTGAAACAAGTTCATTTTAACATTAATTTGTGTAAATTATAGCTTTTCCCCCAGTTTGCACATTATGAAAAAGACATTGATTTTTATGTCATCTCTGAAACATGTCTGTGTTAAAGGATGGTGAGACGAGGTGTCCTCTTCGCTGTCTGCTCTGTTTTTTTGAGCATGCCCAGTCAAAACTTGCTGGTGGACCTCTGTGATCAGCTGTTTGAGACCAGGACTTGGTTGGCAGGTAAAAAAAAATGGAACCTGGACGTGAATACTTTTTATGTAAACATTGAAAGAGGGATTTGTTGTGGGTCTGTTATTACATGGCCACAACCTCATTCACTGGTAAAATTTATATATGAATTAACCGATCACATAATTTATAACAAAATAACAACAGATTAACAAAGAAACACATTATTTTTGTAAACGGTCTTGCCCCTGCAGAATATATTTCTGTCATGGTGCCCTCTCAATTACTTATAGAGCACATTTCTGGGAAGCAGGTGAGTAGCACAGGATATCCTGCACTGCACATTCAGCTCGGTTGTGACGTGATTGATATTTTTTTACACCTCTGAAGATAAAACATTGTAATAATTGAGCTAGAGCAGAAAGAACTTTGTTTCAAAATCAAAAGTGCATAAACAGAAATGAATATATGACTTTACTTTGGTATTTATTCTGTGAGACTTACACTTGTGCAGTCTGTTACACTGATGAAGCCGCTAAGCACAGATTTTTCGTTATGTACAGATGTGGCTGAAGGAGACCCTGATGCAGATTGCCGGAGTCTGGCTGTACAGAGTCTGGTGCTGCTGGATAAAAGCTTGAAAAAACAGCTGCAGGATCCCCCTAGTCTGGACTCATGCTCATAGTATCTACTATGAACACTGGACTAAACTATGTGTTTGTGATGTAGGGTGGACTTTACTTTGCTCAGGCCCTCTCAGAACTTGAAGTTTGCAGGTCAGAGGAAATTATGTTGGGGATATCTGCTGGCAGACGTGCTTGACTGCCAACAATAGATTACTGAGGACAATGAAGGATGTCCTTTTTAGCACCAGAGTTTTTGTAATATCCTGGAACAAACAGAGGACAAGGAGACCACATGTCTTCGAATGCAGTATTGAATGTCTTTCTGCATAACATAAACTAAGTCATGTACACACATTTCAATATGCTTTATCGTTTATATACTTGAACCATATAAAGTATTGATTAGGTTATGGACAATTATTGTGTCACTTTTATCCTACAGCAACATGTCTGGTATGAGGATATCCTTTCAAATCTCTTTCCTGTCCTGGCACGTCAATTTACGTTGCAGTTGTTTGTTTGCAAAGAACATCGTGTGACTACTCACATTCACATACACTCACATTCCAAACAATAGAAATCAACCTATACTGTTTTGTTTTAAACAAAGCTGAATTAAACAGGCACTTGTTTCTATTAGCTGTGGCTCTCACCAAATATTTTTTGTGCTTTTCCGTTCTTTCTGGATTTAAAGTTATTGTGACTGTTTGTCTGTGAGATGACTGTCACGTTAAAAGATTCTATCCTTACTAAGCGGCAGCGAACTATTTATGCAAAGCATCTTTAAAAAAAACTTTAATTGATTTAGAACCCAGTCCATAATCCTGGACACATACATAATTTTGTTACATAATTAATGACCTTGGGCTATGTTGTATTTTTTTAGGTAGGCTGCCCCTGAATTTCGAAAACTACTTGCGTCAGTTGTTTCGGTTACACTCGTTGTTTTCCGTAACTCCGCCCCCTGTCCTACCTTCGAGGTTGTCAGGGGCAACTAGGAGAGACGCTTTGTGCTCACACGGAAAGCTAGAAGTCTGTCGATGTTCTGAGAATTTTCGTCATTAAACAACAACGTCACCACTCAACTCGAAGAAAACTATAGTAGCGCAGGTATTTTAATAATTTAACAGAGTCGTTTACTACGTTCTAGAGTAACGAGGACCAGCAGCCGAAGCTAACTTTGGCTAGGTTAGCTGTTATTAGCAGCTAAAGCTAATCTAGCGTTAGCTTTATTGATTTGTCACATAAAGCTATTTACGATAATATTAGCGGTCTGTGCTATTACTGTTAGTCAATGAATTGTTTCGATAGTCTTTCAATATTGTCTGTCTGGCTCCATTGGTGAACTAACGGTGGCATGGTCAACTACATTTAAAGTGCAGTATGAACTGAATCAGTGGATGCTAGTTCAGTGTGTATAGTGTTGTTAACTAGTTGGTGATGTCTGAATTAGCCACACAGCTACAACGGTTCAAAACGACAGTGGCGAGATTAACGTAGCGAGTAGAAAACGTGAAATAAAGTCATCGCTGATCTGTCGCCACGTGCAATATTGTAAATTTAACCTTTGTTCCATTTCTTAGTTCCTATCCAGAGAGGAGCTCTGGGGACATGGCGGTGTATTTTGATCACCGTATCGAGGCCCCTGAAAGCAGTGATGTGCCCTCTCAGTTATGCTGGCACTCGGCTCTTCCTGTATTGGCCGTGGCTTCAAGCAGAGCTGCCTCTGGAGGCATTGTAGACCTCTACCTGCAGCAGGTAAAATCTGGAATAAATCTGGATAAAGCCAAGAAACTTTCTCATATCTGGAACTGTTATAATGCATAATTTTGGGTTCAAAACATAATTTCTGTATGCTTTCAGGGAGAGTATGTGGAGAACTGCCATTTAGAACGTCCTCACCAGCCCACAGTGCTGCACTGGCATCCCACAAAGCCTGTGTTGGCATTAGGCTGGGAGAATGGAGAGATAGTGCTGTTGACACACCCCTCTGGAGATCTAACAGTCCTCCCCAGCACACATACAGCTTCCATCTCACTCCTGGAGTGGAGCAGTTCGGGCAGCCGCTTGGTAACAGGTGATCTGGTATGTGTTGCAATGAAGGCGATGTAAATACTGGCACCCTAATATATATGGTGAATCTGTAATTGCTTGTTGGTTTATGGCAGATTATGAACATAGCTGTAAGTAGAGTCATTTTATTACCCAATGTTCTTGTTACGCTGCTTTTATTGACAGGCTGGAACTCTAGCAGTATGGAAAGTAGATGCCAGAGGGAGACTTCAAGGAAACCATCTGGTAAAGCATGAATACGAAAAACCACTAACTTGCTGCATCTTCAAACCTGCCTTACCTGGGGAGTAAGTACTTGGTCATCTTTGTAGGCTATTGGTGGTGAAATTATAATTGAAATATATTGCTTGACTTGATTTTAAGGCTATATTGCTGACAGTGGGACTTAACTTTGTTGTAGTGATGTAGCTATGCTAGCTCGGGCATCTGTGAGTGGCGATGAAAGTGCTCTAGACATGTTTAGCTGGAAGGGAGCTCCTCTCAAGATGGGCCCACAGGAGGGACTTGCATTCTATGTCAGCACAGCAGATGGTAATTGTTTTGTTGTTTGGACTCTACCAATGTTTGGTCAATGACTATAATATAATGTTTTTTGGACAGACGTTCCATAAAAGCAGATAATTAAATGCGATGCAGCTGCATCAAATGCGTACAAATGTAATACATGTCTTCCTTTTTAAATCTATATGTTGTGTACCTTATATAGGGAAGGTCCACAGTGTGGATGAGCAGTGTAAGACGAGCACACTACTCAGTGTGGAAGGTGCAGTCAAGAAACTTTTCTACCTTGAGAAGAGAGAGACCCTGATTGTGATCACAGAAACCCTGATGCTGTCACAGTACAGTCTGGGGCCTGAAGGAGGAGCACAGGAGTTCATGAAGGTACTACTCTAAATTAATCAAAGATATTCTTCCTGAGGACCATGGTATTTAAATACTTATAGATCACTGTAAAGCACTAGTGAGAGGAACTGTGAATCAAGTTTTATTTATGAAGATTATGTGGAAGCTCATACAAGTTTTACTTAAACTCAGTATAAATATATTTGCTCCAATTTATTATACAAACATTTTTGAATTAAGTCAAAGCCAACATTATGCTTAATGTTATGATTGTTTGTTCCTAAACTTTAATTTTTACTGTGTATCTATATATTTTGTTTAGCAAATGGTATGTAACATTGTTTTTACATGTTAGGTGAAGTTGAGCAGCAGGAGTGGACACAATGTAGACATTGTCTGGACAGAAAACAGCCTCCTCATCACTGCAGCAGGAGAACAGATTATAAGGTGTGTACACATGATGTTGACACACTCATGCACACACCCATTTGAATCTGAATGACCTTCCGTTCCTGTGCTTTCCTTTATAGGCTATGGGACCTGCAGCAAGATGACAACTATGTTTTGTCACTTGATGAGTCTTTGGGTTTTGAGCGAGGAGAGATGATAAACTGTGTTTCATACTGTGCTGGAAAAGGTAATGTTTTATAGTTTTTTTATAGTGAAAATTGTACACATATTTGATTTATTCATATCTCAAAAAGAGAGTTGATTTCTCATACATACGTTGTTGCTGATGATGAGACTGGTTTCAGACATCACAGAAACCTCACATTTTTATCTCATTGTTACTTTCCTAGAAATCCTGGCAGCTGGTACCAGCCATGGGCGCATAGCATTGTGGAGGATGGTGGTGCAGCCAGGTATTAGTAGAGGTGACACCAAGGCCCAGTGGAAGCTACAGACACCCACTGAAATAGAGGGAAATGTCACTCAGTTGAAGGTAGTTCAGGACCATCTTTATATACAACTGTTCAATCAATGTTGGTCACACGCTAGAAATACATAGATAATAGATATTTGTCCTATTACCCTATGCGTTGTATTGGGAATGTTAACTAAGACCTTTTATTTCAGTGGGGTTCCAGCCTGAATCTGCTGGCGGCAAACAACTCAAACACTGTGCTGATCCTCTGTGAGCATGTGATGTCTGCACACTTCAGCCAGCAGGTGGCAGCAGTGCAGCTCACTCCAACCCAGCTCAGCATCACTCAGTTTGCGACTGGAGCGCAATCAGCTCTTCAGTCTGACATGCACATCAAGGGAGTCTGTGTAACCAAGGTACATGTGGAGTTTAGAAGAGGAAAACGTGTCATTGCTATTTTATGTAAGTTTAAGTTCATAGTTGATATGGTGTTTAATAGATGTGTATCATACCAATAGGACTCAGTGACAGTATGGAGTGGCAAGCAGGTCACTGTGTATGAGCTCTCAGGGTCCGTTCTTAGGATTACAGGTAACCACACTGAAAGCCTACTCAACAATCCAAACAGAGGTAACACTGTTCACACTCTTCCCTCTTAAACTTATCGTACCTTTTCTTTGTCTCTTTTTTTTTTATATGCTCAAATTTTCCAGGTTCGTTCACCTGTGACTCCCATGTAGTAGCTGTGCATGGTGAGAACCTCTACACTGTGGAACCTAACAGGGTACAGATCCGCACGCCACAGGTTTGTTTGTCCACGTTTGAATAGTCACTGAAATTATAGTAAAATTCAACCAGCTTTTGTGGTTTTACTTTTTTTTTTATGAAACAGGAAAAAAAGTTTTTGTCATCATGAATTTAGTCTATAGTTGAACCCCTTTCCTCCTGTCTTTACTTTAGGGCACTGTGAAGCAACTCCTGACTTTCTCCAAGGCAGAGGGTAACCCTGTGCTACTCAGTGTGTGTCAGTCTTACCTGGTTGTGGGCACAGACACAGCACATATCAGGGTCTTCGACCTCTCCCGAAGGTACAGTGTCACTAGTGATGTTGATGTGACTTCCTTCAAGTAAAAAGGCAAAGAAAAAAGAGCTAAACATCCTCCATTTAGTCCACGTTTCGTTTCATTTATAGTTTTCATTGACTTTTTTGTTCAACAATGCCAGTGTTATTGTCTTTATAGAGATGCCAAAGCTCACTCCAGTCCTAAAAGCTTGACCGAAGAGATCCCCAATTTAGGAGCCTTGAGGTCAGTGAAGTGCAATGCTGATGGCAGCCATGTCAGCATCCTAATCTCTCAGGTAAATAAAGAGCATTCAGCCGTCACACCCTACATTTTTAAAACCTATTCAATAGTGCTTCTAGAAAGTTGACTTGAAGCATCACAAATGTCATGTTTTTACGCAATCTTGAAATATTAATTTTGTGTAAATATTTTCCTTAGCCAAGCTAAAGGTGACATTTTCCTTTCAGGTTAATGGACGACCTGATCACAAAGTGTACTTTTATGATGTTGAGATGGACACTGTGACACACTTTGACTTCTTTACTGGCAGACCATCTAGTGGTTTCTTACAGCCAGAAGAAAGTGAAAGGTGATGTAATCTTACCTTAACCATGTAAAGATTTCTTCTCTGTCTTTATTGACAATCCTTCGTCCTTTTGTGTTGCAGACCACAGTTTCTGGGGACAGAGCTCAATGGACGATGCCCTGTATCTCACTTTTGGGATGAGAGTGAACCTCGCCTTTTTGTTTGTGAGACAGTACCAATCAGCTCAGAGTCAACATCAGCTAGTTACTTGGATGCGGTAAAGAGTCCTCTACAGCTATATGAACAAAATGGCAGTTAGCTTTAACTTTGAATGTAGACTGTAAATAACTAAAAATGTATTTATCTCAAGTATGAACAAAGAGACATACAGTATATGCTGCCAGATACTGACTGCCTGTTAAATGAATGTAATAAACTTAACAAATGAAAGTAGCTTGATATGTTTCCTTACTTCCGTTCAGGTGGACGTGTCAGTGGTGACACTTTTTTGTACACAGGAGCATGGGCTTCTCCTACAGGACTGTTATACCAAACCTGCAGGCATGCAAGCTCTTCTTGCTCTGGATGTGCCCTACTACTATTTCAGTTGTAAGGTGAGGATGGAAAACTTTCTCAGTGAGGGGTTTCTCTAGTAGTATTCTCATAATTCTCTCATAAGTCTGTTTTAAATCTTGAATTTCTTCCTCTGCAACATACCATACCTATTAATAGTCTTATGTGAAACTCTGTGTGTTTGGTCTAACACACCCCAGATATTATTTCGGAGGGGTGGTGTCTTTCAACCTGAAGTAAGTCTGTAGCATAGTCCATTCAGAAAGCCTCACTGTCCTTGACTCCCAGTTATCACGGATTGTGATTGTGTTTGCCTTGTGCTGCTTTAAAACAGCAAAACCTAAATCAGCAGCACAAGTGCATCCTTAAAGTATCTCAGTAGTGTATGTCTGTTTCCTAATTCACCTTCTCAATGCCACTTTTATGCCAGCTTTCTGTGACGCTGTGTTAATGTTTGGATTGCTCTGCCTCCTATCCCTGCCTCATTGCCCATGTTTTGACAAGGAGCTTGCATTTGACATTAGTAAATTATTATCATCCAACTTTTGTATAATTATTATTATGTCTGTCTCTGAATCAGATGGTTACCTGTATAGATAGCTTGTTCTTATCCTCCTCAGGCCGGTGAGAGAGATCCAGACTCAATAGAAGAGTCGACCGCAGCAGCAGCTCCACGTCAGACCCAGCCATCCAGGGGGGCACCTGCCCGTTCCCCCCATATGGTGTCCAGACGAGCTCTCAGGGACTTTGTGGGCTTGGAGAACTGTGAGACGAGCACTCGTGATGCTATGCTCAACTTCAGCTTCTACTTGACTATTGGTGACATGGATGAAGCCTTCAAGTCTATCAAGCTCATTAAGAGGTATGGCACAAGCATGTTTAGGCCATTCTGCCATCTTTTATCCGCACAAATGCATTATAAATGCCACACACATATAATTATTTAATACTGTATGCTCGACATTTATCAGTGAATTAATGCATATGTAAACTGTAGTGTAAATGTAGTGGTTTGTGTCAGAGCATAGTGCCTTGGTCAAATTAGATGAACCACTTCCAAACTTTCATTTGTTTATGCACATGAAATAGGATTTTAAACACAGGACATGATTAAGGAATATTTTGTGTTTTTCTGCTTAGGAAAGAAACTCTTCAGTGTGTATACAGTATATTAGTGATTGTTTCTGTTGGTGTGCGGGTGTGTTCTGAGGGGATGTACTTTTGTAAACACACACACAAAAGGACTCACATATGAGGTCTCCCTGCCACACTGGTCCAAAAGGAATGCCCTATCCATTCTTCCAGACATAAATCAGGTCACTTGAAGGATCTGAGTGTCCGTTCCTGTTTGTGTGTTTGTCTGTGTGTTACAGGGAAAAAACGTAAGTGTGATTTTAGCAAAGATCTGATGGTATCTTTAGTAGAATACGTGATTCAGGACACTTGGTCTTGATTCTGCCAGTGCCTGTACACGTACAAACATTACGCAAATGGGAAAAGAATAATAACAAATGGGAAAAGCACGTCCTACTGGCCGGATATTCCAAAGAGTTTAATAGGCTTGATGACAGCTTTACTAAGTTACTCATTGATGGCTATTTTTACTGCTACTTAGTTTTTTAAAGATTTGTATTGTATTCAATTCCCACATATCTGCACCCTCAGGAACATGCGCTTCCTGCAACATTAACCTGTGTCTTCCGGGACTTGTCTCTATAGTACAGATGTCTCATTTGACGAAGATTCTTATGCGTAGGCCACAGAGAGCGTGGTGATTATTTCATCAAGTACCGGTACATGTATTTGAGGTTTCTGTGTATCAGTGCGGTTTTGCTCAGTCTCATCCTTTGATGTTCAGAAAGAAGCAGAGAAGATTATAAAAGTACATAGTTATTTATCTTATCAGGTATTCTCAGTATGAACGTGCCTCTGAATTCCAAAGCAGAATGTCAAATACAGGTTGGAATGTCGTTATTCAGTCCAGACTGTGCCCCTTCCTGTCATTCATGCTGTCCTTGACTTTAGATGTCATGCTGCAGGGTTAACTGCCTTTTCTTGTCGTCTGTTTGCCACTGCATTCAAAGGCAGAAGTCCCCCTTTGCAACAGTAACTAGAGGAAGTGTTGGGAGGTGAAGCAGCGAGTGATGTATGATAATAGGCGGTGGTTCATCAAATCTTGACTATTTATGTGGTGGAAAAAATACTGAAATATAAATCAAGTTAAACATTAGCAAAAAATTTCTACTCTACTCTACTCGTATTTCAGAAATATGTTCAACCTTTTGTCATGAGGTTCTGTATTGTCCAGTCTGGTCACACAGTAAAACAGCAGCAGCAACAGCAAACACAGTTTTAGTAATTACCAATAGATTTATTGAATTGACATCATATATTATTATTGAATGTGCCCCTACATTTGGAAATGTGGTAAATCCACAGACAGCACAGAGCTCTTTGGAAAAGTAGGATATGTTCACAATACTACGACTACTAATAATAGCACTGCTCTTTATAAAACTATATTATATTAATTTATACAATACGTATACACATGTTTGTACCACAAGCGAGCAGAGTTTCATATGGAAAGCATCGTGAAAATGTTTGATAAATATTAAAGTGTATGTATCATTTCAAAATGCACTTCATTGTCAAAACATTTGTTACCATACGTTTAACAAATCCTGCATGTATTCAAATCAAGTTACATACTTTGATAGCAGTTCACTTGTCTTATTTATTTTCCATTTTCAAATAAAGTTATGTATGTGGCAAAGGCTCATAAAGTAATACTCATTCAATCAATCAAACATGACGTTGAATTTTCACAACTGAAATTATTTCCAGCATACACTATTAAAATGTATTAAACTGATCAAAACAAATGAGGTATTCTGTTAACATGTTTGTAACATCTTTTCAATTTCCAATTAAAAATAATGGAGGAGCCATGTCATAAGTGCACATATAAAAATATGTCAAGTTCCAGCTTGATCTTTAAATGAAGAGGGTGTTTCTTATAAGAGTCCTAGTCCAACTTCTATATTCAGCTACCAGTTAACTCACCCCACCACGAATAAATGGAGCATCGTATAGCAGTTGAATATGTTTAGATGTTTAGGGCTATTTTATAGATGCATCTTATTTAGAACTGTGACCTCTATGCTTTAAGCATCAAAATAATTAGAACATCCTTATTTATAGAAGGAGAAATGATGACATATAATTGCAGGCATATATTAGTCCAGCCATTGTAGAGCAACAGGCATGTCCTCCTTGCCTTAGAGTGACATCGTAAGCACCTAGCTGGAGCAGCGTAAGTATTTAACTCTCCGTACTTGTTACTCCCAATTGACTTGGCCTGTGAGATTCGAAGGCTCAGCAGGGTGACTCAACATAGTCGTTATTTCTTCGTGAGTGTAAAGGTGATGATAGTGAGCGACTGATGATTATAACTCGAGGTGTGAGACAGTCATCGCGACGATGTAAAATGTTCCAGATAAGCATGGCCGCAGCAACCGTGGCCAGCAGACAAGCAGCTATGGCCACGTAGCAGGAGTAGGCTAAGTGTGTGTAGGGTCCGATCCTGTAAAATGTCACAAGTCCAATCACCAGCACAAAACCTGCACAGAAGGAAAAGGCACCAGTCAATGAAAATGACTGAAGCGTAGCAGCATAAAGTAAGGTTTAAGCAGTTCTTCTTGAATCATCAGCATTGTAAACAAATGGACAGGGATGTTTCATATTCATATACATAAAAATACAGTTACTCTCAAAATAACAAGAAATCGCATACTGGCACTTTGTTTTTTCTGTAGTGGAACGTTATTCAGTTTTTCCATACCCAACACCTTTTAGCACGAGTGAATAAGAAAGTCTGCGTCAATCAAACGTGCATATCCCTGCATGGGCTCACATGTCCCACATTGTGTACTCTTGAATTATTATTATAATTATTATAGTCAACAATAATATATATATAAAAATCTTCCCCCGTTCATAGTGGAATAAATTCAAAAATAATCACTGGCAATAGGGTTGTTGGTGATCTAACATGAATCGGTTTGTTTCCTGAAGCTGTCAGCGGCACCAAGGGTGGGAGTTAATTTATATTTCGTCCTCCGCTTCTACAGAAAGATGGCTGTCATTGTTTTGTGAGGATGTGAGTAATTGTGTGTGTGTGTGTGTGTGTGTGTGTGTGTGTGTGTGTGTGTGTGTGTGTGTGTGTGTGTGTGTGTGTGTGTGTGTGTGTGTGTGTGTGTGTGTGTGTGTGTGTGTGTGTGTCACTGCATGTCTACAGTCGTGTGTACGTATAAGAATGCTACTGTTTGCTCAGCCTGTTCATGTTTAATCTGACTGGCTCCTTATTCTTGAAAATGAATGATCCTGTCCAGGTTCCAGCCTGGGTGGGCTGTGTGAACCGCTTTTTTTTGGCACAGACTTATCTCTCAAACTTCCTTCCTCCTCTTCTTTCCATCCTTCCTTCCTTTACGTTTCTCCACACCCTGAAATTCAGGGTTAATATATTTGCTAGACTTTTGACATGATCTGTCATAGAGAATTCTTATCTGAAGCACAGGTCTTTGGAATAATGTAGGTGCTTTGTTTTCTTTCTGACTAGTAAAATCTTAAAGGGCAAAATGTTGATTAGAAAAACTGGTCTTCCTCTTGTTTTGCTCGAACCTTAATTGCTCTTTTATTCAGAGGAATCTCTTCAGCCACAGACTTCTGGGAAAACTTGTAGTCCTATGTGAGGCCGATTTGACAGATCTCATTGACATTTGACATGTCTCCATTCAGAAAATACATTACTGAGTTGTCACATTGCACGTAGGCCAAGATATGCTGCGATATCAGTGAAAGGAACTGCATATTGTTATTCCACCCTCTGCTTGCAATAGCTGAGCATTTTGGCACAACTGAAAATGAAAACATTCCTGAGAAAGAGGGTGATGGGTAAAAATATCTCCATTCATGCAGAGCTGAAGCCCATTCACTGACTCTGTGGGAGGTCTAAAGTGGGAATGTAGAGTGGGTTACTCAACAGTGGAGCTAAAACAAATATGTCTAGTGAGGAAATGAAGTTTACTTGAATCTGAATATTGTAAAAGAGATCAGCTATATATGTTTGTGTTGTGCTAATTTCTAAAATGATACTTTAATATATTTTGTCAGGTGTTTTTCCCACCTAGACCCAATATCTCCCAGAGGATTTTCCTCTTCACCACTTGGCATTTCAACCTTTGGCAAACCCTTAACTTTTAACCAAATATAACAAAATATTTGCACAAGTAAGTTAATAATACAGTTTACAGTACGGATTAAATAAATATTTTCAGAATTAAAAGGCTCATTGTTTCTCTTGTATAACTAAAACTGTACAGGATGTCAAATATAAATCATATCCGTTTTACTGTTTTGGTAATACTCTTCTGAGCATATCTATTTTTGGCTGGGAAGAGAGTGCTGTAGATTCTTAGCCATCAGTTTTCCATGGAATAAAACCTTGTTCACTTTTTTCTAGATGTTGCTGTTTCTTCATCAACATTTGCTAGGATAGTATGTTAGATTGTTATTGCTGCGTTAAATACTGTATAAATGTCTGTAGCCCATTTTGGGAAGTACTGGTTTATGGAATGGGAAATGTTTATCTTTAGTGAGACTTGTTTGTGGTTACTGAGGTATGACTTGTGGTCTTGTCTCATAAGTGATGGTAAACACAATAACTTTGGGTGGGTCTTACTCCTTTCATCAAGATCTTTAGATAAAAGCTCTTACCCCTACTGTACTGCTTGCCAAAGATGCTAATGATAAAGAGGAGATTCTTTATGTGCTGCTGCTCTTGGACATGTTGTAAACACAGACATAAAGGGTTGTCCACTTTATCTAGACAGCCTCAATTCCCACCCTGCTGTTGTGTGTACCACAGGACATTCTCCCTACCAAAACACACTCTAAACGCACAATCGCTACACACACACTTGACATACACAAAGCTGCATGCACATAGCCCCTCCTACCATTTCTCAAACAAACATAGTTACAGTCGAAACTGTCTTTCCCGTACATTCCCCCTCCCCACTTTTTCCTTCTTCAGCTTGGGGGTTTGCATAACAGGTAGTCACAGACATTTCCTCGTCCTGAGCAGGGATATCCTGGCGCCCAAAAGTCGCTCCCTGACTCTCTGTAGCTATGGCCTATGGATTCTGGATCTGGACTAAATTTAGACTTACAGCAGATTCCCTTCACGCTGCCATGATACCACGTACCACAGCAAACTTGGCACCAATACAGGCCACGATAGCCAATCTTAAAGTGGCACAGTGGGATGGGTCAGTGGGTGCTGGGTATGGAGGAGGAGAATTGTTACCATGACAACAGTCATGTCCTACACGGATGTTTTTTAATTTTTCTGGTTTTCCCCTTTTCTATTTTCAGTTCAGCTTTTTTTATTATGAAAATGATATAATGTGTTTAAATTTATACCTACAAGCATCTTCACCAGAAGGGACTTTTTCTGACCCCTGTCTTTGTGCTCATGCAACAGAATTTAAAAAAGCAATCTGTGCAAACTTTGATACTTACTGGCTAATTGAAAGAGTGCTGCGATGGCCTCCTCCCACCACTGTGATTCCTGTGTGATGAAAGGCAGCTCCAACAGGCCTAGAAGGAAGATCAGCTGACCGACAGTCAGGGCCACGGTTGCCATCAGGTTACATGCCCGCATCATGTCAAACTGCACTTAAAGGACCAGAAGAAAGGTTGTGTTATTTTTCATGCACTATGACCCAAGGACGTTTAGTGATGTAATCGTGATTGAAGGTGACACTGGCATGATGAGTGTTTTACTGTGAGTGGTGGGGCTGTGTCTGACATTATGAGGCAGGCCTGCCCCTTGTGTCCAGTAAAGTTTTTGAGTGGACTTTAAGCACTTCCCAGATTTCTTCTTCAATGAAAATTTCTCAATGGAGCTTACTTAAGTATAGCGCATACACCCATCCGCAACCTTGGTGTAGCCACTATCTCATTCTGACTCTGTTTAAACTTACCAACAAAAGCAAATTTAAAGGCGTTAAATGTGTAAAGCAGTAAATTTGTATTAAGTAATTCATTACATAACAGTCATTAGATAACAAAACTTAAATTCCTGGTTAATTTCATAAAAACTTACATTTGACAGTACTGCGGGATTCGTCATACCCTGCATAATCAGATCCCCATCCAGTGGTTACACACTGCTTCTGTGCATCTTCCTCACCAAGCGGGCACATCCTCCATAGTCCCACACTTCGCTTGCGTCCACCGTCCAGACCTTGCAGGACCCAGCTTGGCGTAAAGGCAGCAACATTGTTAAGAACCAGAGACAGCAGGGCTACTGCCGCCGCCACAGCCACCAGCCTCTGCACGGCCATGCGGTGCTCAGCGCCCGCCAGCTCTCCCCTTCCCTCGTGTCCCTCCTCCTTCGTTGTCAGTGTCCTGCGTGCTCCCACGCCGCCGTTCTGGGTCAGTAGCACTAGTAGTGCTCTGGACCCCCTGGCTCCTCGCCACCTCCTCCAGCTGTTGGCTTATGCTGTCTTGGCTCAAACAGGGGTGGATCTGGCAGGTGTTTTTTGAAACTTAGCTAAAGAACATCTCCATTCATCCTCATTCAGGTGTTGGCTGTTGTTGCAGCAGTCCTCAGCCCTCCTCCTCAGACAGCACTGCAGGCACGAGGGGATTAATCCAGCTGGCACCTAGGTCCATTCCACCGGCTCCGTCTGACTGCAGCTGAACTCTTGGATCTTGCTCCTTGCTTACTGTTTCTTTTTACTTTACCTTCTCTTTTCCATTAGTTCTTTGCTTTCCAGGTCAGGTCTGCATGTAGAGCTGGATTCTCTAAGCAGGCAGTAAATTAGTTTTCTTCTGTTGAGTTGCTTAAAGTGCCTTCATAAAAGGACAGATGCAAACAAAGCAGACATTCTCCGGACAGCATTGATTGCTGGTGCGTAGTTGGCTTTGCTGAAGCATACCAAGGTTGTCTCTAAACTAGACTAGCCCTCACTGCCTGACTGAAACAAGACGTCCTCTAGCCCACCTCCCTCTGCTTTTGTCTGTCTTTCCCTCTCTCTCTCTCTCACTTACTGTTTCGCTGCAATCCTTAAGGTCAGAGTTGAAATGGGGGGTTTGCTGTTTGTCATAGTCCATGACATCAGTTTGCGACTGTAGCAAGCATTAAACAGAAAGCTCCCTCCTTCATGATGACTTTGAATTTGTGTGTCTGTGCTTGTGAGAAAATGTCCAAAAGACCCCCTTTTAGACGTCACTGTTGTGTATTCCTTTGTCTGGAGCCCAGGGGGCGTTTGTTCATGTCCTCTCTCTCATGTACAACAAACATATTGGCTGCTATGCTCCGCCAGCAACAGGATGTGTTTCCTGAGAGGAAACGAGGATGGGAAGAGAGGCCAAATGTAGACCTGTTCCTTCTCTTGTCTTTCCTTTTCTGGCTCTCTAGATCTTGCCGCTCTGTGGACAGGAGACTCAACGTTTTGGACTATTTTACAGCATTTCACTTCTTCTCTGTGGGTTTTTGTGACCATATAGAGCAGAGTTTTGGCTGACAGTTACTACTCTTCTAGTGTTTTCTTTTTTTACTCTGTGTTTGTTCTTCCTCTTATAGCAGGGCCCCTAAAGATTTCGGGTATTTCCTGTTGCCTAACTTTAATAAACAGCCCACATCTGTATCAGCTAAAGCGAAGAGAAGGGAGGAGAAGCAAATAGAGACCAGATGGCTATGGAATCTTAAATTTGGAAATGAAGCAAAAAAAAAAAGGCACAGAGGGCTTGGTTTTACGTCAGCAAGACAAAGAAAAAAAAAAAGGAAAGACAGGATAGAAAAACATGCCTCACTCAGAGTAAAGGTCACGATCACATTCTAGTATAGTTATACTTTATAATGTTGACAAATTAGCAAACAAAGTACGGGTATCCAGTTTTTCATTGCTACAGTGCCTTGCAAAAGTATTTGGCCTCCTTGAACTTTTTCAGTTTTTTACTTGTTAAAAAAGTTTGAAATATCCAATAAATTTCGTTCCACTTCATGATTGTGTCCCACTTGTTGATTCTTCACAAAAAATTACAGTTTTATATCTTTATGTTTGAAGCCTGAAGTGTGGCAAAAGGTTGCAAAGTTCAAGGGGGCCGAATACTTTCGCAAGGCACTGTAAAACAGAAGCTCTAAGCTATTGTATTGTCTAACATACAATATGCAAAGATGCTTTCCATGACAATTACATACTGTACATGCACTCCACTACTGTATTTTGACTCTAAAAAAGAAATCACCAGCACAGTCGCCACACGTAACTCTTCTTTTTTTCTCTTTAGTAAAGCCGTTTGGGAAAACATGGCACGGATGTGTGTGAAAACCCGCCGGCTGGATGTGGCACGTGTGTGTCTTGGGAATATGGGAAATGCCAGGGCAGCAAAAGCACTGAAGGAGGCGGAGGCTGAGCCTGAGATGGAGGCCCAAGTGGCGATGTTGGCTATTCAGCTCGGGATGCTGGTAAGGTTTATTAAGTCTAAAGTCTGTATGACTAAACACATATACTTAGAGTTGGTGCTCAGCGTTTATGCTTGTGCCCTTTTTTATCTGTATATCGGCTACTTTAAAGAAACAGTACCTTTTATGAATTATTCTTTGTGTCCTTTTTTGTTTTAAAATTTTGAAATAGGACATATAAGATAATCATATTTTAAAATGTGTTCTAATTAGTTACTAGCATCCATTTAGAAGATACCCGGAAACTGTTCTCCAACAAAATGCCACATTCAACATCCTTCAGAAAGGGCACGTCCTCTTTTTAGATTTAAGCACTTCACCTTACAACGACCATGGGATTTTCCAAACCAAAGACATTAATCTTTCCATGGTCTTTTCCTGTCTTTTAACAGGAAGATGCGGAGAAGTTGTACAAGTCCTGTCAACGCTATGACCTGCTGAACAATTTCTACCAGGCTTCTGGCCAGTGGCAGCAAGCTCTGGAGACAGCTGAGATCCATGATCGCATCCATCTGCGCACCACCTACTACAGTTATGCCAAATACCTGGAGTCCATGGGTGACAAGAACATGGCCATCTTATAGTGAGACGTCTTTGTTTTATACCATTAAAACTAGACGTTTGGGTTTTAATATTTGTGTTTTTCTTCTTTGCGATAGAAACACAGTGTGCTGTCATTGTTGTTTCAGTTATGAGCAGTCAGATACACACAGGGCAGAAGTACCCAGAATGCTCCAGGATGACATATCATCTCTAAAGATCTATGTTGATAAAATGAAAGACAAGTAAGCCTTCAGTTCCTTTTATGTGCAAATCAATGTTTATGCTAGTGCAGTTTTTTTTTTAAACATCACTTTTTTTCCTATCTAATCAATCCAGGAACATCTATAAATGGTGGGCGCAGTACCTGGAGAGCCAGTCAGACATGGATTCAGCACTGAAATTCTATGAACGTGCCCGGGATTATTTGTCACTAGTTCGAGTCCACTGTTACATGGGGAACATTCAAAAGGTGAAAAATATTGTGTTACACACGAGAAACTGTTCTTATCTCTCAATATAAAGCTATATGTATAGAGCCTGTTTCTATTTTGACCTTACTTTGACTGAAATCCTCAAATGTTTTAATAAATGTGGTGATATGCCAGGCATCAGAGATCGCCAATGACACAGGAGACAGAGCATCATCATATCACCTGGCCAGACACTATGAGGGTCACGATGATATCAGACAAGCTGTACACTTCTACACACGAGCCCAGGCCTACAACAATGCCATACGACTCTGTAAGGTAAAGTCACCTAAGTAGCCAGTAGCAGCTCAACCTCTCTGAAAACGTTGCACGTGTTTATTTTTGAATTATTTGTTTTATTATTCATTGATGAAAAAATGCAGAATGCTTCATTCATATAAAATGAGTGACTTGGATAAATTCTGTGTACGCAGGAGAATGGTCTAGACGACCAGCTGATGAACCTGGCTCTGCTCAGTAACCCAGAGGACATGATGGAGGCTGCCTGTTACTATGAGGAGAAAGGCATGCACATGGACCGAGCTGTGGCACTCTACCACAAGGTCTGCCCCAACTAAATCACTGAGATTGTTTAGATCTGTCCACAAGGTGGCAGCATAGCAACATACGATTTTTCAAATCAGCTCTTCTAGTGTGGTTTTCATGTAAACTCACATTATCAAGACATACCAGGATGTGATCGGCAATTCAGCAAGGCGTTTATTTTATTATTCTCCCATCTAGGCTGGTTACTTCTCCAAAGCTTTAGAGTTGGCCTTTGCTACCCAACAGTTATCGGCACTTCAACTGATTGCAGAAGATCTAAACGAAAACTCTGACCCAGCTCTTCTGGCTCGTTGCTCGGACTTCTTCATCACACATGCCCAGTATGAAAAGGCTGTGGAGATGCTGGTGGCAGCCAAGAAGGTAACCACTGGTTGAGATATCAGTTTATACTGAACATGATTTATGCATGTTATTACCTTTGTCCATGTGTGTACCCAGCACCATCAAGCGTTGGAGCTGTGTGTGACTCAGAACCTGACTATCACAGAGGAATTGGCAGACAGAATGACTATAACTGAATCCAAAGAGTGGTCTGAAGAGGTCCGCAAGGAGCTGCTAGAGCGGATCGCTGACTACTGTATGCGTCAGGGCAATTACCACCTGGCCACCAAGAAGTACACTCAGGCAGGCAACAAGCTCAAGGTAAGCATGTAGTTTTGAATAAGACAAATGTGGATTCTCTGCGTATGCACAACCTCATGCATTCAAATATGGCTCTGGAAGTTTAATGATGCCGGATTCTATTCTTAACAGGCAATGAGGGCGCTCCTCAAGTCGGGTGACACAGAAAAAATCATATTCTTTGCCACTATTTGTCGTCAGAAGGAGCTTTATATCATGGCTGCCAACTACCTCCAGTCTTTGGACTGGCGGAAAAATCCAGAGATCTTAAAGACAATCATTAATTTCTACTCTAAAGGCCGAGCACCTGACCTGCTGGCTGGTTTCTATGAAGCCTGTGCTCAGGTAGGGCAAGTGCACCAATCACAAACATTTGCTTTGGTGATGCTCCTTGTCTGTCCTATTAACTGACCAAGATTTATAAAGGTGTTTCAGGACAAAAGTCTTAAATTAATATATACTATTGACACCAAAGCATTTTATAGCAATTAAATAACAAACATTTACCAGGAGGAAAATGCTTCTACTGGTTAATTTATTTACTTTTTTTAGTTTGTAGATGATTATGTGAAAATAAAATGTAACATATATTTTTCATGTTACTATTGTCAAAGGTGGAGATTGATGATTACCAAAACTATGAGAAAGCTCTCGATGCTTTGACTGAGGCTGCCAAATGTCGTTCAAAAGCAAAAGACGCTTTAAGTGAACAGGAAGTGAGCCTGGCCAACCTGCAGCATAAGATCACCCTAATCAAGAAGTTTGTGAATGCACGCAGGCAAGAATATTTGTTCATATTTGGCCTTTTTGTGTTTTTTTTATTCCAGACTAGTTAGTCTTTGGTTTGCTGATGAGGTTTTGAGCTTTTCTCCTTTGTCTGCAGATTGTATGTGGAGGATGCGGGTGAGGCGGTGCAGTTATGTGAAACCCTCTTGGAGGAGCCAGATCTGGACCCTGCTGTCAGGATCGGGGATGCGTATGGTTTTCTGGTGGAGCACCATTGTCAGCAAGGCAACTTCCAAGTGGTAACTATCTTTTCTCTTAGCTGTTTCAGTAGTTTAATGGGGAAAAGGGAAGTGTGACTGTAAATCCTAGTGAGGTTTTGAAGAAGCTCTTTGTCTTTCTTCCCCAGGCCTACCGTAAACTGGAAGAGCTGCAGAAGCTTTTGCCGACGCAGAACGTTCGGTTCTACATTAGCCAGACCAGCCTCGAGGTTCTGCAAAAAGAGATGGGTCTACAAATGGGTCATGGGGACCCTAGACACACTGTTAAAGAGGATGATGAGGTGGAGGAAGACTTAAATATAGCTTAACAGAGTCTCTCATGTCTATGGAAGTCTATATTTTCTAGTGCAAAATTCTGCACTTCTAAAGACCGTAAGCGACTGTGGAGCTGGTTCTGTCCAGAACAGGAAAATAACCTATGTGGGTTCAACTTACATTAATAAAATAGGCTAAATGCTTATAATCTGCTCCAGAAGGCAAATGTTACTCAAGCATGCGAACACTGTTGAGTAAAGACAAAGGAACGAAGGTTAAAATACCACCATTTAAAATGCGACACTACAGAGGACGCCTACCTCACGAAGACAGTTTTGAGATTCAAACTGATGGTCCAAGGAAAAACCAACACCAGAGGATCAATCTCTAGAGCTCTATTTTCTATCTACATCTAAGTTATATATAATTTGATATTTTTTTCACCCTTGTTTCATTATATAACACAGCTTTTCAATAAACCATTAAAAACAGATGCCTTCCACAAAATGAAATGTCTACTTTAAATCTGAATCCGAATATTTGCTATCAATTATCCTTTTATCTAAACAGGATCCACTGGTTTTGGTGCCGTTTTTTTTTTTTTTTTATTCACCTAATGTATTATATGTAAATGTTCTCTCAGTCCAAATATATCAGTCGGAAGTATTTTATAGCCATTTTTTAAACACTTTCTACATGTTTTGCATTACAATGCATGGTTGCAGTCAACTGTACAGTTCCTATAATAAAATCTTTTACATTTAAATTACCCTTAATGCCTTTAAGTGTTTTTGAATAATTAGTGATTCTCAAATAATAAAAGCATTTGTTTATCAAACACGTTGGAGAACATGACCACGATTATCCAGTTGATTTCGCAGATGTCTCCACAAGATGGCGCTGTTGTCTGTGACATTTGTCAGTTGATTTCCAGAGAGCAGCAACCATGGCTAAAGTTCATTCTAAGGAAGAAATATTGATGTTGTATAGAGTTGTACACACGGACATAACCTCCGCCGACAGTTAAACTGGGTTAGCGTGGAGCAAATTTTTGAGGTTAAAGCCAAAGCCACTGCCCTTAAAGTATTAAATGACACAGTGCTGTTGTCGCACCCTGGCAACATATTGTTGATGGATGCAGTAAACAGGTTCATTTCAGCAGCCACTCCGTGAATAATCATGAACACAGAGGACCAGCAACTAACTTCAAACGCACTTCAGAAGCAACGTCAAGTTTGGACAGGAGAAAATGTGAGTAAAAGAAATACTCCTAAAAATGAATCTGAAGTATGTTCAGTCATAGAATTGAAATGCGATTCTCTTTACCTTAATTGCAGCTTCGTGACAAAAATGAGCGTTTGTTCATCAAAGTGGGCTACTTAGAAAGCAGACTGGGCCACCTAGCCAGCTCCAACACAGACCTGTCCTGCAGGCTGGTCCAGAGTGAAGAAGAAAGGCTGAGGGTACGTGAGCTCTGCTAAATATCAACCTGAAGTACCATAAGTGATATATCTGCTGTGGGGCATATTTTCCTTGGCTTTCAGATCTCTAAAGAGCTTGTGGAGGAGAAAATTCAGACTAACAAGATGAGAGAAGAGTTTGAAGAAGAGACATTTGAGCTGAAAAACAAGGTGAGTTTTCCTTAGCTTCAATGAGATGAAATCATCTTTCATTTCATCAAGATTATACTGTAAATACTATTGTCATGAACTTGGTGTCTGTGCTGTACTTTCCTTGTCAGATACTGAATCTAGAAGGTGTGATAAGTGAACTTGAAGTGGAGCGAGACAGGTTTTTCTGGGAACTCCAGTCAGCACAGGCTTGTCTGAAGGCTGGTGAGAAGAGCGGCCAAGACCTGACTGAGGAGTACAGCTCGCTGAAGAAGAAACACCTGGCTCTGGCCGAAGCTCACGATAAAGAAGTGGCCCAGAGTGAAGAGCTGAGTGCAGAGCTGCTGGCTCTGGCCCAGGCCCAGGACGCCCTCCGCAGGCAGCTGCAAGAGCAGCAGCAAAATGTGAAGAGCACCACCCAGGGCCTTTACGGGGAGCTGGACAGGGTGCAAGCCTTGATCAGCCGCATGTCCCATAACAGGGTCAAGGTGAGTTTGTGGGCATATTCAGTAATAAATGAAAAATGGTTTGTGGGAATACAAACATCAAACACGAGCAGAAGACGTTGCTCACATCTCCAGGCAACCGTCTGTGCAGCCGGAGCTAAAAGATTTACCTCAAGGTGCAAACATCCGACATTTGCCTCATAATTTCCTGTTTTACTTAATAACAAAGCCTTGTTAGCTTGGAATCTTTAATATTAAACATCACCAGTGTTTATTGAAACGTCAGCTCCGCTTTTTATTGTTTATGAACAGCCTGAGGACTTGGCAGCACTGGACAAGGAACACAAAACTATGGAAAAAACTGTGAGTCACTAGTTAGAAAAAACATTTTTGGGAACAGTAGCCAGCACATATGTCTTCTAGACATCAGTAAACAGTTTGACTATGGTTTTAGTAGCTGTTATCATACGGTTGTCATTTATCTGTTGCCATGTAGCTGCTTGGAAACCAAGATGAGATCAGAGACACACTGGAGAAAATGAAGAGCAGTCATGAAGAACAGCGGGTGAAACTGGAGGAGAAAGTGTGAGGGCCAGTGAATGTTTTTTATTTATTTACTTCTGCTCAAGTGTAATTAAGTAGAAATATCATTATCGTTCCATTTCCTGTGCTCAAACAGCTAAACCCATACGTCCCATCCCACACACATCTGCTCCGTGGTTTCCTCTTTGATTCTTTTTCCTCTAGAGCTGTGGCTTTTATTTGCTGTATGTGTGTGTGTGATGTGGTCTCTTTGCTTCTTCCTATGATGTGGTCGTCTGTGCATTTTGGTCACTACTCCATTGTGGTTGAGCCTGTGTTTGGTCAGCAGGGTGGCTATGGTTAGAGAGCACCAGGAGAACAAGAGAGAGATTCATAATAGCCAGCAGAAACTGTCTGAAAAGAGCGCGGTGAGCATGAACAACAGCTTTTGATTTAGGGATCATTCTGGATCATGTGACGCTGCTGCAGAAATGTTCAAAGTAGAAAGAAATGCATGTGTGTTGTATCCTTTGGAGGCCCTGATATGCTCTCAGAGCCAATTAAAGGAAGTGGAAGAAGAGAACTCACAGCTGCAGCTTCAAGTCAAAAAGCTGAATGAGGAATATCGGTCAAGGCTGCTCTGCTATATACAAGACTTAGCTGTGAGTAGCAACTGCCAGAGCACATAAGTCCTCCAGGAATTGACTGCATCTCTTACTTACTCAACCTCTAATGTAGGACTACTCTGACAGAGTTAGACAAGGTGAGACCTCTTCAGAAGGAGCTAAGATGAGGGCCTTTGTGGACGGCATGCTGCAGGATGTGCGGTCATCCTACAGGGCGAGGGAGGAACAGCTTGCTTCTGCTGCTCGCTCCTATAAGAAGAGACTACAGGACACAACAAAGACCCATCATGCCCTCCTCATTGCATACAGGTAACACAGTGTGTTTGCTTACTACAACAGAAACATTATCACTTTGTACTACTTCATTCAACCCGACTGACTGACTGGCCTAATATAAGGAAATATAATAGAAGGTGGTTTGGTATGTATGTAATGACACCAGGGTTCAGAGAGAGCAGATCTTGGCCAAACCAGGTGGTGTGAACCCTGGACCCCCTGAAGACCGTTTTAGCCTGGATCCCAGTGAACTAAGAGATGAAATGGAGAAGGAACTCCAGCACCTTCGTCAGGACAAGGCACAGCTGGAGGCTCAGCTGCAGGAGGCTCGTCAGCAGGTAGATCTGCAGCTGCGGGGACTGGTGCAGACGTGGCAAATTTGTTCCATTTTAGATTCGACTTTAAATGTTCAAACACATTTCCAGTGCATGCTGGTGTTAAGACAAGCCCTTTACTCATTGCTGTGCTCCAGGTGGCTGTCCTTACGACACCTCGCCAGACTGAGTGAGTAGCACGCATTCTAACTGCATGACAAATGTGGTCAGCTGTGGAGCGTGTCATCTGAAGTTATGGAAAACCTGACCTTTATCAGAGAGCAGATATGTGAGGTCTCCTGGATGGACATTAGGATGCAGCTGAAGGACATTACAGACTCTACACTGGTAAATAAGGTTGATTTGAACTAACAACAGATTTTTAATATGAAAAACTGGGACATTTCTCTTTTCTCTTAAACAGATGGGCTTCGAGAAGGAGCGCGCCCTGCTCCTCACCAGAGCCACGGTTGCAGAGGCGCAGGTGCTGGAGTTGCAGGACTACATTGACAACCACCTGTGCAGGTCAGGAAAGCCACACAGCCTGTGAGGCACATGATGCTCACTTTAGGATGAGTGACGTTTACCGCTTCCTCCAGGTACAAAGAAGAGATCACGCATCTGCGCCGACTGCAGGGGAAAGAAGCGGCAGCAGGCCGCAATCTTATCATTAGGAAATCTGTTGATAGAATGAATGATGATGCTCTATGAAAACATTAATATATAATAATGGTTAATTAAAAAAAGGTTCATAAAGCTATTGCTCTCACTCGATTCTCGGTGTTTAGACACAATGTGTGGAGCTAGCATGTACGTACCTTCTGTATTTGCACCGTCACTAGGTGGTGCTGCTCATGCTGGTGGCTTCCTCCATGAAAGGTCCCCAAAGAAATCCGCCCTTGAGAAAGAAATGCCTGGAATGTTTGTAAAGCTTATGTCAATTTCACGAGCTGGGGAGAAGAAAGCATGGTGACAATGAGGGGTCACCCTGGTGAGAATAATGTCATTACATGTTACCCAGACACGTACACGCCTGTGAATACGTTCCCTCAGTGCTGCACTGAGAACGCCGGGTAAGCGAGCCAGACCTCCACCACAATGAGACCTCATATTTATAACCTCTGTGTTGGCGTGAATACGGGACGATTTCCTTTGAATCCCTTTAATAGTGAAAGGGTCTGCATTTTTTCTGGTGTCTGGGTTTTTATGACTGGTATCGTTCACAGCTGACACAGCTTATTTTTACTTGAAAGGTTTCATTAAAATGTGTCTCTACGGTTATACTCAATGAAAAGTTGATGCTGAATTACTCAGGAATGATGGGAAAAGTAGAGTCATAGACATGTCACCAAATTCCTTTTTTTGGGGGGCATGCCAGCTATGAGAAGGGTAGCGGGGGTGTGAAAGTTTGAGAGGAATGGGAAGTGGGGTTTTGTCAGTAGTGTATTACACTCCCAGGACCCTGGGAAAAGGGGTGGGGGGCGACCAGCTTGGGCCTGTGCCAACATAGTCACTGTGCCAAAGCGCTGGTTGCTGGGACCACTCCTCACACAACAGATCTGTGGGAAAATCAAAAGCAGGTTGTTCTGCTCTGCTCTCCCAACACAGACTGACAGGTAACACGTCTGCAGAAGCCTCGGCGAAACCTGTGCACATGAAATAACGAGTGAGTAAACAAAAAGCAGTAAATATATCACAAACCGTAAAATTACAAACGCACAGCGGAGGTTGAGGGTTGGTGCACCACAGCTGGTCTCCACGGCAAAGGGCCAAGTTTTTTTCCCAAGTTGGAGCATTTTGGAAAAGTTGACTTCTTGCACTTGAACAGCTTTTTGTTAACCACTGTATGTGGCCACTATTATGATGTAAATACCAATCATAAAAAAATGATTGAGTTGGTTTGATGTGGCGGCAAAAGACTAATTTAAAAAGCTATTTTAGTACAAGGTTAAGAAAAATAACACTGCTGCTGTTTAAACAGTGTAATAAAGTCCCACAAAACACAATGACTTGATGATGTCTTGAACATCCATGAACATAACAGAATAATGAACGTTATTACTATTAATGTTGTTATTTATTCAGAGCATATTTTATATGAAATCCAAATTTCTGTAGCATTTAGCTAAATAGACATGTAGCGTGAAGCACATTATTCATAATTCATTTCATACCTTCAGTATCATGTTATCCACAGCTTTTATAATGCCAACCTCAGATTTGACCATTTAGTTTAAATAATTTCTTCCTACACCACTTTTTGACTTCACGTCGATGTTTCGGGGGATTTTCTGGGAGGATGTGAAGGCTCTGAACTCTGCCGTACATCATTATGCTTTACACAGTCTCAGCATTCTGCTTTATGTGAAATCCTGATCCTATAACACCCTGAGCTACTCAACATTACACAAGTAGACTCACTTTTCTCCACTCGCATCCGTTGTGTTTATGCTGCTCTGGGCCCAGATTTGTTTTTCGACCAGCACAGTGGGAAAAAGCTTGGTTGAATGTGTCTTTCTGATAGATGGGAAACAGGGTGGAGTGATGCAGAGGAAGTATCTCACATGGCCTGTGACGGGCTGCTCGTCAAGAGGCCCTTTGTTTTAGGGGGTTAATGCCTAATTGATACAGGCTTAATGAGAGCGGCAGAGTGTGTGAGCACAGGGCTGGACGGGCCCAGTGTAATTGGAACGGACAAGCCTTGTGTGTAGGAGTGAACGGGGAAGGGATTTATGGGAATGCAAGGAGAGGACATGGAGAATGGGAATATGGAAGAAAAGGTGGCAATGAGTGTGAGGAATGTGAAGGCAGTGGGAGAGGAATCTGTGAGAGTGTTGAGAGCATGACAAAGAAATGCAGGGGACAATGGGAAAATGAGCAGTCGAACCAGGGACCAAGTTGGTGCTCATTCAGTTGTTACGGCCGTGTCGCATTATCCTGCGGTTATGCACGATGATTCATTGGTAGTTTGCTGCATTATGTATATACCGATAATATTTAATGGCGTAGGATTGCAACTTAAAGTGTGACTGTGTCCTTCTGAGACACCTGTCTTTTCTGACAAGCTATCTTTTCAACCCCCTCTTTCTGTCGCATAGTCTCAGTCTATTCATGCAGGAGTCCCCAGCTTCCCTCCAGACAAGCTTTCAGGATGGAGGCATTCAGAGGGAGGAGGGACGGGGCCGCACAGAAGAACCATGCACTTGAAGAATTAGTGCTGGACGCTCTCTACTCTACATGAGAGGGGAAGCAATCGAAAAATGAAAGAAAATAAGATTTCATGTGAGCTGCTAAAGAGTATATAGAACATAATATAGGGTGAGAAAGAGAGAGAGAAGACGTACAGTAAGGGTGAGAAAGACGGGAGGGAGCCAGCGTGATGAACAACAGCCACTGAGAATGAGGCTGAGTGTGAGTGAGGGAAGGAGAGAGGGACAGACCCTCTGCTTTCCCACACTCGGCCAGTTCCCACAGTGAACCCGGCTAATCCCTGTCTTAATTGGGGGAGAATTCCAGCGCACATGTTCCCCTGGAATGAGCGTATAGAGCGAAGGGAGAGCGAAGCTCGGGAGCTTCTAACACATCAGACGCAGCGCCTGGGTTGCTGCACAATGTGTGAGTGCACTTTGTTGGAATATAAACACGCTGCCTGACTGTCAGCACATCTGATGCATAAATGGCTTCACACATTTCCCAGTGTTTTTTCCTTTTCACTTGATCCAGGATGAAAAGTGCTCTTAGCAGCCACTTAGCATTGCTCGGTTAGATTCTTCCTTGGCTGAGATGCGTAACATCTCATTTCACTAATGTTAAATAGATTCAGCATCAGTCTGAATTCCCGAGATCTCAAAACTTCAACTAACTTCAACTTTCAAACTTTAATTGAAATGTTAATTCGGTGTGTGAGGTTGCAGAGATATGACCGTATTCATAAAACTTACTCATGTGGCATCGCCTCTGGCTGAACAAATAACTTCACTGCTCCTGAAAACTGTTACATCGTCAGAGTAAAATCATTTATGCAGTGGTTCTAGAGGCTGGAGACAAATCATAAGATACAGAATCAGAATACACGTGACACCCTTCTAATTTACTATATTACATATGTTATTCTCAGGTTTCCATTAAGGTGCACTCTGTGTATCTCTGGACAAGTTGTGCCTCGCTGTTGCAGAAACATGCAAGGAGATACTAGTAACAACAAAACCACGGCTGAGTGGCAGTTTCGTTCCTGCCTACCTCTTTCCCTAATAAACAATTGGAACAATAGGCCCAGTGCAGTATATCTCTGGGGAGGTAACCCAAGAAGACTTCTCTGAACACAGAGGTAACAAGCAAAGCGCTGGGCACAACAGAGGAGGCTGGGCAGCGCTGCAGCGAGAACAGAGGTGGGTGGCTGGTAGGGAGCGAAGAACCAAACCGATCTGCCGGGAAGTTTCTTCCCATTGAGCGGAGAACCGTACGGGCTTTGTCAGAAGTTCTAATCCTGGTGGTTAGTGGTTAGAGAACCCTTCAATAGACAGGTGTGCTTACGTGTGCGTAGACTCTCAGTCTGGGGTTTAGTCAGAAGACTGATGTCATCATATGAGCAACCAAGACGAACAATGTGAGTGGGTTTGTGTTAACACGAGTTGGTTCACATTTCCTCTAACAAATGTTGAACTGGACAACCGGTCATTCACATGACCCAAGTTTTTTTTTTTATCCTTTTATCCGTTTACCTTTCAACTGAGACATTTTTAAACCTGCTTTCTCTCTAACGTGTTTATATAATATTTCGTGCCACAGACATGTTACCATTGAGCCTGTGTCCTCGTATTCTGCTGCTCAGTGGGCTTCTAGGTGTATTATGTCCGTGTTGGAGGTTTTTGTGGTCGTACCCCCTGCAGGCAGTGTCAGCCTTGGCAGCTGTGCTGAGCTCAAACGAAGGGGTAACAAACGGGCCTTCGTTGGAAGTCGAGGCGATTCTCTCCCTCTGTCTTCCCTCACAATACTTTCCTTTTTTTATGTTTTTGGCGGGAACGCACCAAAGACGCGTGTTTGACCCAACTTGTGTTTCTTTGCGGGACTCCCTCCCTGAGAAATGTGTCGCCCGCCTCCACACTCATGCACCATGTCCACCCTGTCTTGATTGATTTTCAGAGCGCTTTTTGGAAGGGATTACAGCCATCTGCAGGCTCTTGAGGAACAAAGGGGGCTCCTCGCTCTCCTCCCTTCAGTACTTCAGAGGGATAACATGCCCAGATAAACTTGCTCTTGCATTGCTCTACACTTGTTCTCTATTCTGCCTTGACTGCTCACCCCACCCAAATTGTGATTCCTATTCCAAAGCTGCTGCCATGTGAACAGAGGCAGGGTTCACTAATAGATCGTAATGTCAAATCAAAACTGATGTATTGCCTTTATTAATTATTGCACGACGTAGACAGTATTATGTGATACTGTCTGGAGGTTCTCTCTCAAACGGTGGATTTAATGCGTAACAAGTGAGCGTGATCCCAAACCTGAGCTTTCATAGTTTCCAATTGGGAATAATCGCTCCCAGCTGTGTGAGGGTGTTATGGGAACCAGAAACTGTCAGCTGGGAATCTGGGATGCCAAAGTGTGCTCATGGACTTTCATGCCCACTCACTCTCAGCTGGTGCTGAGCTGATGGAGAGGCGGCAGGATGCACAGCCACTGAGTCACAGGAAGAGGAGGCTGACCGCTGTCTAATGTTTGACTGCAGGGATTTGATTACCAGCATTTGTTTATGTGGAAAATATGATGAAATCCACAGCTGCTTCTTTATCACATCTTACCTTACGGAGGAGCTGTACTAAACCTAACGTGTATCTCTCTGTCCACGTACACAGTCGCATAAACTATGTGCGGTGTTCATTCTAAGCTTTGTACTGAATTTGTTAATAGAGATTCAGTCATCGTTTGGCAGAGAAAGATCTGGAACTTGTGATGAAGCGTGTCTGACTATTGCAGCCACGGTTTTGGATTCCACACGTCACAATGCACAGCAGCTGTGGAGAAAACTGTGAGAAAGAGTATGTGATGAAGCCATGGCGATGAACGCAACAGAGAGAGCTGCAGGTGGTTAAGATTTATTTGAGACGCTCCATGATTTACTGAGATAGAATGACAAGATTTCTTTATTAATAGTTTGGGGGGTTGTGTTTGAGCTGGGTGCAGCGTGGTCGTGCTGAACTACAAAGAAGAATCCAGGAACATGTTGCTCCTGCTTGTGCTCTCATCTCTGATTCTTTGCCACTTCCCTCCAATTCCCCCTGGGGTTGATGGAAGTCCACACCCAAAGACTCCCTGCCATCACTTTCATGACTGCTTCCATCTTAGCAGCACAGAGTGAAGAGGGGAGGCGTTATTGTGTTTCTGAAGCAAGCTGCAGGTTTTGTGGTTGATTGGGAAAATCAGCACATCTAGAGTTGATTTCATGACCAAAACATTAGATTCCTCAACAAATGCAAACCTGAGTTCACAGATCATAGAGGAAACACAGAGATAAAGTTATTGTGCAGGAATAGAAGGAGCAACCTGTGAACCCAACGCACTTCCTTCATGGCTGTGAAGCATCTGCACCAGCATTTATGGATAAGTCCAGAGCTTCACCAGAGCACTCTGTGTGCTTATGTTCTGCCAAATGCACCAAGAGGAATTGGGAGATAGTTCATCACTCAGTAGGACAACAATGCCTCCAGAACAATCACACTTGTGACAGGGTGAGAAGCTAAAGTAAAGACAGTCGGGCATTTGTTGCCTAGGGAGCATCTCCGGGGAAGGTGTGAAGCGTTGTGTGATGTCTTCTACAGAATGATTAATATTAAGTGTGATCAATCATGGAGTCTTTATGTAACTGTTTTAGGGGTTCAAAGTGGGGTCACCGAAAAAGTGACAACAACACAGGAAGTCGGGCTTTGTCAGTGTGTCACATGATGTATTGGCTGAGGGAGTGTAATTGGTGTAGTCTTTGTTTTGGCTTATCAGCCCGGCAGCAGTAACCCTGGACTGGAAGGGGAGGGGGGCAGAGGAGTGTTTGTGTGCAGGGTCTAGCAGCTCGAGGCCCCCAGTTATGGGATGTTTTAAAGGAGCACTGAGGCAGTAAATAGCCAGGGAGACTGGCAGTGAACTGATGCAGTGACAAGGCTTCTGTGGGAGATGGCTGGCCAGACACGGAAAGCAAGTCAGGCCATTTACCATTTAACCTCAGCGCCATGCTAAGTCCCCAGCTGCTGTTTTTTAACCCGATTTACTGTGCACAGTAAATCTGAGATTTTACTGAGGTGTGCGCTGCAGAAACAGGTGGTGAATTTTCCGTAGAGATCCAGTGATACGGACTTTTCTGTGTGCATGTCTGAACAGAAAGCAGCACGGACAGTCGCGACAGGTAGAAAGCAAGTTATTCCTGAATATGGATAACCAGGCAGCATGGAAATACACTGGCTCAGACTGTGTGCACGTGGTCAGGATGAAGCGAGCGACTGTGTGGCACCTCAGCTCAGCCGAGCCTGCCATACCACTCCCTTAATGGCAATTTATTGCTTCCCGGATCCTGAAAATGGGAGGCTGAGGACAACAGAATTCCAGCGGCTGTTTTCTCCCTCCTTCCCAGTCCAAACGTCCTTCAGGCCCTAAACACTCCCTAAATCTCTCCCTCTCAGACGTGGCATTTGTTCTGAGCGTTCAGGGATCTGATTCATGTGCACTAGTGATTAATGTCTGAGAAACGTTCACCACGGTACAAACCTTTGGACACACATACGCTAATGCAGGTTGTACTGTTTGATGTGAGAGGATTTAGAGGAATGGTGCCTTTAAGAATTTCTTCAAAGTGAATAAATGAGGAAGAAAATAAAATAGTAATACATCCAAATCCATCTGATGTGTTCATGCAGTATATTTTAATAACACAGACAAACATAAAAACAGCCCACAATACTGAGACAATGTTGGGTTTTTTTCATTTTTATGCCTTTGTTTTTATAATTTCTTATAAACATATTTACATTCACATTGATATTAACATAAATTCACACGAAAAACAACAAACAGCAAAATGGCAGTGATGCATTTAAGACATGCTCCTTCAGCATATCACAGGAATTTGGTACGAACCCCTTCCCCTTGTTGATATAGTGCACATTACATCTGATATTATTTCACCGAACACTCATTTAGACTTAAAAAGTGGTCATTTGTTTTCCAGCTAACATTTCATTTAGTTCTTCAATATTTCTGGTCTTGCCATTGTTGGATATGTTACGGAAAGTTTCTCTTTTCAGCTACTTGGCTACAGTCTAAATGGTTTGTGATCACTTAAGGCAGCGTTAGGATGCAGAGCAGAGATGAACACAACTGCTTTGGCGAAGCTCCTGCAACCAACACATGCTCATATAATTCCCTTTCTGGTCAAATAGTGTCTAATGGAGACTGAACTCTTCAAACCAAGGCGACAGGGCATTTATTCAGTGTCTTGATCCTCCTTACAGAAATGAAATCTCAGAGTTGGCTAGAATAAGAAAGTGCTAACAGCACTACATCACACTGTGAAACCTGCTCAGGAAGCCTCAGCCTCATGCTCCTACTCAACGTGCTCATATTATCTGTACATATATTAAATTCTATGCTACATATAGTTTCTTTCTTATTTGGTTTTCAGTGCTTACAGCATCACGCTCCTTCCAGATCAACCCCTTTCCTTTATCAGTGCAAAAATGTTTTCTGAACATTTACTGTTGTGATGACTTATCTCCTTAAGAATAGAAACACTGAGAATGACCCCAGTAGAGGAGTAGCCACCCAAACGCCTGGACGTGCGTTAAGTGAGCAACTCCTGCCTGAGGCGTATCCTCACAGGGACATCAGCTTAGATGCACTGACCTTTCTATAGAGCTTAAGTTATCCTGAGTTTCAAAGCACTGACTCTCAATAGGCCTGAAGACTGTAAGACAGTCACAAGGCTTAACATCTTCATTTCCACCGTGTCCCACAGGTCATAACTTGACCAGGTCTTTCAGACCAGGTGACTGCATATTGCACTGAAACAGAGTTGGGAAAAGTCCACTTCATCCCTCAGTCCTTTGGGAATATCTCTTAGCGGCACCATGACTATATCGGCCATTAGTGGCTTCTTCCGAACCGTAGAACAGGCCTGAGTTCAGCCAGGCTTTCAGGACAGCCTTGATTCTGCTTGGTAGATAAGCTCCTTCAGAGCCTTGACTCAGTCTACAGGGAGTTCGCAGGGTATCTGCTGGGCTGCTTTGGCCACAGTGTAAGCCTGCAGGAAGTCCTTGTAGCGGGGAGCACAGCCCAACCAGGCCTCCCCAAAGTGGACCCGACCAGTGAAAAGGAAGCTGCCGGGTCCTGGTTTGACGCCGCACTGCAGCAGAGTCCTGATCTCGCCTTTGCGGGTGAGACGACTGTTGCCGGTGAACAGCGCGTACTTCTGGCGGAACACACGGGTGCTGCTGACCTTGATCACAGCGGCTCGTAGGTTCTCATCTTCCTCCACTGACCGGATATTTCCCCGCACCACTGTAATAACACAGGACACAGGTCAGTCACCTCGAGGCGTAACGTAAAATCTCGGGGTTGGCTTGAATATGAACTCTTATAATTTAGATGGCTCTGATAGCATGAAATTCTTTTCGGCAGATGTTATGTTGTCGCTTTTCAGCTGAAGGTTTTTCTGGACGACCAGCTGACAATAAACGCTGCAAGAATTCCTTGGCCTGCTCACTAATCCGTCTAACTTTTGCTGCCAGCTGAACTTCTCCTCAGTCGTATACAGCTCAATCAGAGGCCTGCAGATTAGTTCACTGCTCCTTTTACAGGGGGTGGTGTTAGGATTAGTCCATTACAGTGCTTCAAATAGAGTGTGTGTGTGTTGGAGGATGCAAAAAGCTGCTGTTTGACCTTTAACCTTTTCACTTTTGACAGTAGAGGATTTGGGGCTCTGCCTATAAATCGATTCGTAGGCTATGGCTGAAGTTGGTGCAGATTCTCTGTCTAGTTATTGTTGTTGCTTTGCTTTTACGTGGTATATTATCAACTTGTCACTTGGTGTAACTTACCAAAGTCACTAGTGCAAACAGCCATGAGAATCTCTGTGTTGTTGCAGGGTCTGCAGGCATCTGGAGAAACAACGAAGGAAAGAGACAGAATCGGTTGGTGACCTTAGTTAATTAGTTAATAATAATAGAAGTCAATGGCTGCTTTTCCAGATCACGTGCATGGGAATGTAAGACGTAAATGCTGATTTCAAAATGAGAAGCCAACCAGTGCATTATAACAGACAGCTGCTACTTTAACAGTTGCAGGATGGACCAGAGGAGATTGAAGGTGTGAAACTATCTCACTGCCGACAGATTTAAAGGAAGTATAAAACTTCCACCCCTTAAGCCTTTCAGGGTGTCTACAGTCACACCTCATCAAAGCCGAGGCAGTCGGCAGAAACAGGGAACGGGGGGGACTTCAAAGGTTTTTAAGGGAAGGGAGTAAGAGAGTTTAGTCCCCCTAGAATATTTAGCTCTTTCTTTTGCCTGGCAACATTTCTAAACCCTCTAAAACTACAATGCAGGATTTGCAGATGGCCACAAAAAAGATTTTTAAAAGTGAAGCTGTCGTCCTTTACAGAACTACAGCTTTAAAAAAAAGTGGTGGCATTTTTTAAAGTTCTCCTTGTGGTTTTTGGAGGCCTCCTACCCACCCCACACATTCTCCTGCCCAGTGAAAACCTCTTGATAAATGAGATTCCTTCCTCTCTAGTCCACAGCAAACCCCCTCTTCCAAACCTAATCAGTGTGTGTGTGTGGACGGGGGGTTGTGCTCCTACTCTCCCAGCAGAGAGGCAGCTCAACAAAAGAAGGGAGCATCTCAGCTGGGCAGAGGCCTCCCTGTTGCCTAGGCGACAGCAGTAATCCCAGAATACTCATGCGGCACCCATTCAAAGGGCTCTGGACTCTGGAGAAAGTCCCACATACTGTGCTTTTGTCCCCCCGCCCTCCTTCCCACTCCACTGCTCCCTTCTCCCTCTCCAAACCAACACGCCTCTGAGGAAACTTTGGCCACTTCCTCCTCTCTGCTCTGTGCCTGGGCAGTGGAAAATCCAACCAGCCCACAGAGGCCTCTTATGAATTATGAATCCTCCACAGGAAGGGGTTATGGTCTACAGTATCATATACTGTTTCATATAAGTAAAAAGGGGCTTGTTTTGGACTTGCATAAAGGACATTGTAAGCATTTACAGCCTCTTTTACAAATATTGGTCTCGTAGAAGTAATTATAATCTTGAACTCTAGTCATGTCAGTCAACCCGTGATGGCTCATTAATGCCTCAGTGCCTCACCTTCACTGCTGATGGGGTTGAAGTCCAGTGACAGGCGCGCGGTCCAGTCTCCTCTCAGCTCGTAGTGAAAGGAAGCAATCCTCCTGCTGATGTCCTGGTGAGGTGTCGCTTGCAGGAACAGGGCCACCCTCTCGCCGGGCATGCGACTGAAGCAACGCACCCTCGGCGGCGGCGAGGACTCCAGGCGATCCCCTATCAGCAGCTCCAGGACCCCGTCTCTCTCCAGGTAGAGCTGGGCTCCGTGGAACTGCTCCGAGGGCTTGACGCAGGCCGTGATGAGGCCGGAGCTGCTGCCGCTGGGCCCCACCGCCACAGAGGGCAGGCGGGGTGAGAGGGTGAGGCGCAGGGCTCCTTTGGGATACAGCCAGTCCAGGGAGCCCTCAGAGCAGTGGAGGGAGATCTGCTCCACACTGCCCTGCTGCTGGGACAAACCACTGTGTGGAGGGAGAAAACAGCATAAAGGTCAAACGAGGGGCTTTTATTCTTTACCAAACGCAAGTGAGAGTCTCCAACATCATCATCAGAGGAAGCGTTACTGACCCCGCTGAGGCATTTAACTGCATTGTGAGCTGTTTCACATGTTAAGCCTGCAGGTGGCATTAAACACGTTCATCAAAGATAAGTTGAAGTTTTATCACAACTTTCCTAGACCAAGAATAATTTTTGGAGAATACGCCGCCTAGTGGCAGCTCAGTGAAAGAGGCGCATTGACTGCACGTTTAGGTATTTAACCGGTATTTAAGATGTCTACGATAAAGTGAGGCGCAGTACACGTATTGTTTTTATTCCATGCATCAGAATGAATCCTTCAGCCTCCTGTCTGGGGTCTGGAGCCTGCATGCGTCCTGCACGCAGCTCAGGTCTGCAAACACTGAGCTGCGTAATGACAAGTCTCTACTTGTTGCATCCAAACCAGCGTTGTCCTTACGCTAAAAAACCACGAGACACCTGTAGCATCCGTCAGCATCTTAAGCCATTCAGGGAAAAGGCAGGAACGCAGGGCACAGAAACATGTGGAAGTACTTGCCTGCCTCTCCAGCTGCACTGGTCTTCAGAGTAGTTTGAAAAAGCCACGTCAAAAACGGCCAAAAAGAAAATCCACGTAGCGTTAATCCAAACCCTAAAGCCGGACATTTTCAACAGCGATGGCGCACAGTTTAAAACACAAAACGGCAAAAAATTAGTCCAAAGCTGCGATGTTCTAAACTTCTGCGAGTAAAAGCCCTATGAAACAAGTCTTACACCGTCTATAATAACCTCCATTGCTCGGTATCCTCTTACCCCGATGCGTAAGATAAGAGAACACCGCTGAAGCCTGTGCGCTCCTCTCAACTCTCCGGCTGCTGTGCGTCGGGGGGGACGCAGCGCCGCGAAGTTTATTCCCAGTCAGAACAACTTCACGGGCCAATCAGAGTGCGACGAAAGAAACTTTAAACCACTCACACAGGGGAGGGGAGAGGGCGCTGGTGGTGCTGGGGGCGTCTGACCTGCACAAAGACTACGCAGGGAGAAACCAAGTAACAATTCACCATTGTCTTGGACATGTCTGGGCAGAAAATACTAACCTGCGCGTAGAGAGAGTTTACAGCTAAACATTAAAATGGTCTGATTCATGCGCGTCATATGTCAACTAAGTATTTATTAACAATTTATTGCAAATATTAGCGTTCAAACTTAAAGTCAGATTAGTCTGCAGAGATGCTCAAATTAATTCTCAATGAGCTGAAATTTCTGAACAATCTGATATGAACACACTGCAGTGATCATCATTCTTGGTTTTATAGCCTAATTATGTTGATTTTTGCACAGTAATTCATGAGCTTAAGATCAAATCAAACAGTGATGATGATGATGGTGATGGTTTGGTCTATATTGGTTGTTGGACCTTTTCCCCTTTACTCCGCTGGGCTTCTCTTTCATGTCTTGGTATTTATAACCAAATCAAATATTCTTTTGTGCCGACGCTTCCATCCATCTCTCCCAGCCACTGGTTTTCTGTGTGTGTGTGTGTGTGTGTGTGTGTGTGTGTGTGTGTGTGTGTTTTTTTTTGCACACGCTCATGTGATGAAAGCCTATGCCCTGCCAGTGGAGTTATGACAAGGCCTCAGAGCAACACAAAGACACATGTGCAGAAATCCAGCTGCTTTATTGTCTGCAGCAGGACTGAGCTTTGTTTTCTGCAGGGCATTTCAAAGCAGCAGAGTTTAAAGTGCAGCGCGATGGGAGGGTGACCCCGTCAAAGTAACGGGAATACATTAGTGCCTAAACGTAGCTGGACGTCAGGAAGATGTCACAGCATCCACGTGTGCACAGTGTACACATGTGTGGACAGTCAGATTTACACAATTTGTCAAATACATCAACGTGTCTATTCAAATAACAACGCACACATGCTTTGTGACCCTGGGATGACCTGAGCTGTCGTACCCAGCCTGGATCAGGCAGATCATACAGCTCAGACGTGCTGACGTTAACGTGGCTACTAGCCGTGACATAAAATTACAATCGTGCTTTCAGTTTTAATCTTTAATGTTAGATGAAGATACAGGAATGTCCAGTCTGGGCTTATTTTCAGTTTACTTTATAAAAATAAATCACAAGCTGAGTGTGTGAACGGTCAAACCTGCTTGTTTCCGTACTGCATCCAGAACAATGGCATCTTTCACTGTCTGGCTGTCCTCATACTTACCACTGAGCCAGTTTCCTGCAGAGTCTTGTCTGTGTGTGTTTACTGCGTTCTCACCGATCTGCCAATGAGAGTGTCTTCAAACAGTGCTGCTGTACTCCTACAAGAGTTTGCATGCATGCGTCTATTTACACGGCATCGCTGTGTGTCTCTGTGTGTGGGTCTGAGCTAACACAGAGGATGTAGTGGCAGTGTGGCGTTACTGGTATTTATGGGACTTGGATGTTGTGAAGTTTTCCTCAGTGACTCTTCTCGATGGTGCTGAAACAGTTAGTGTCTTTCATCCATACTGACTAATGTTGGGGCCAATCTTTCTAAGGTACGAGCTGTAGCAGAGACGGCTGAGAGCTTGTTTATGTTACACACACGCTGTGGCAGCTACATAGTATCTCCAAAACATCCCAACACCCAGAGGACAAACTGAGTTGAGAAGCTGAGATGTCCTTGTTCCCAGAGCTTTCGGCACCTCCCCATGGCACCTCAGTGCTAATCTGGTTGATCTGAAATTGCTGCGGTTTGTTGTTCCTGCACACAGTCGTCTTTCTGCTGGTAATGAGATCTAAGACCTTGACGGGATACTCTGATAATCAGCCTCCAGTTCAGGGTGACGGGAAATATGCCCTGTGCCCCAGAGGATTGTGCTGTGTCGTGTTTTGCCTGGCTTGTTTTTGGTTAGTCATCGGAAACGGTCAGAAACCTGAGTCCGATCATTTTTAAAGAATGTCTCGACCTCTGTGTTCTGCACGGCCAGGGAGTCCCCGTGGTGAGCTTTGCCCAGTAGCTGCCACTGCACTGTAGTTGTGCGTCTTGTGCGTCCATTCAGCGAGAGACGTGCCGCTGACACGTTCCCACCTCTCTGTGCAGGTGAGCTGAGGGGCTGTGTGCGCAGCCCAAGTCGGATGTCGGCAACAGGCTGTGAGAGAAACCAGCGCCTGCAGCTTGAAGACGCTATTTATATATTTACACTGAGTCCCCATGAGAGCTGCATGTGAAAACTGACACCTGCTCTCTCATTGCACTTTCTCAGGATCCTGATTGTGCACATGTTTGTTTGTATGACAGTAAAATTGTCTTTGTGCCTCTCATCTTGGGTTGTGTAGTTTGTGTGCTTGTGTGTGTGTGTGTGTGTTAAGTGAGTAAAGCCCAGTGGGAAAACGAAGACAAGAAGGATCTGTAGCACATAAACAGTGTCTGTGGGGCTGATGGGCTGATAGCAAGCGCAGCTGGAAACGCAGAAACACTCTGAGAATCTCTCTAATGCTTGTCTAAACATCTAATAGATCACTTAGCTGCGCTGTCACAATACTCTCACACGATTCCCGCGTCATATAAATCGAGCCCGAAAGATGAGGATGACTCGAATCACAAGACAGTTGTTTGTAGCAGCAGGGATCACGTTTCAGTTTGTTCTGAACTAATCTCTCACACGTTTCCTTCTGCGTCTTCTCTTTCTGTCACTGTCTCACAATTAAGCGCCTGAGACAAATGTACTATTAACTTTATTTTACTTATTATACCTCTTTTATCTAATAAACACTTTATGACGAATTCATTTAAGTTATATTTTTAAAGTCTTTCATTCAAGCAATCACTTTTTTTTTGCATTCAGCACTTCCAAATATAAGCTAATTATAGAGTGTGGGGTCAGAGGTCACAGCTGGGTGCCCTGGGGACGCAGGGAAGAGGCTGCAGGTGTCTGAAATGGACCTTTCTATCTATTGTGGCCAAATTCAGGAAGTTTATCTTCCATCTACAGCGTCTTCTTTCTTCATTTCGTTTATATCTGGAACAGTTCAACACCTTGAGTTCATTCTTTCTAATGTCTATTTTATTTTTGTTTCATATTATTATTCTATTGCTGCGGCTGTTCTTTTCTATTTGGTTTACGTGATTATGCTTAAAACCTGACAATTATTGTATCATTCAGCTTAGAAGGGGATTAGAGCTGATCTCTGGTTTCAGTGAGAGAAGATAATGATAGTTTCACTGACGTTCTTTATTGATCGTCACATTCCTCAGCGTTCCAAAGCACACAGGGGGATAGTTTAGCTTAGGGTAAACACGCCAGGGTCTGTGTTTTAAAGTGGTTCTTCACACAGCGTTGCCACTGCTAATTCGGAGGATTTTCTTTTGACAGCCTGTGCTTGATTGCAAGCAGCAAACAGGGATGAAAAAGCCAAATGAAAACACATTGTAAAGGCTGCGAAACGCACAGGAAGTTCCTTGTGGTACATGAGGGTTGAGGGTAAATTTAGACTACAAAGCAGCTTCAGCCAGCACCAAAGCGTTTGATGGTAGCCTGATCGGAGCATGTTCTTTATAAAGGCTGCATTCCCTCACCAGAGCTTGGCCGCGTGTGGGTGAGCTTGTCGTGAGTGACATTTATTTGCTAAATCAGCTCCATGAGTGGTTTGTTCTGTCTTGTTTTTGGAGGGAACTGCACTTTAGCCGTTGTCTTTTAGAAGAAGACATGTCCGAACCCTTTGGCTTCACATTTATGACTCTCATTAGCTGCAATTAACACAGCAGCTCCCAGCCCCACTATTTCTAATCCAGATGAGAGTATTGTTATCAGCAGTGCAGCGGTGCTGTTTAACTCCCAAAGGCCTGGTGTGTTTGATAGCAATGTTTTAGGAGCCCAGCTGGGAGTCAGACAGAGGTTCTCCGCTCCCCACCCCCTACACTACTTCTAATTGGCTGAATCAACTTGGAGGGAAACTTAACAAGTGGCAGGATCCCTCCAAATTTGACAATAGGTAAAGTCCTTTACATACGTCCACAGGGAAGACAGATGTTGCCCACATCCACATTTGAATGCCCTTATTTAGATACAATGGGAGAGACTACAAAGGCGATGGGTTATGGCCGCCAAGACAGATGCATAATTTTGGCGGCAGAAATTGGTCCATGTTCTCAGAGTTGATGTGATGGATTTCTAAATCTATCCCCGTGGTGCCTTGTATTCAAATGTCCTTTAAAATAGTTTTAAATGCATTCATGTACGTGAGCTTGTTCATCTCTTTGCCAGGTGTTAACATCTGTTGTAGATTTCTGAAAAAACATGGAAAATGTTACGTAGCTAATATAACCTGTCTTTGCAGGCAACCTGCAGAAAGGTGAGCAACGCCTTAAACATGGTGAAAACCTTTTCAGCACTTTGCTCATGTATTGTTAAAGTTGTTATTAGGTCTCTTTCTTTTCTCTCTTCTTTTAGGAGACGCATCAAAAACACAACAACTGTAAAATGCTGAGGTAGAAACACACCAAACTATGGAGTTTAGCTGCCTGGGTGGACTTGGCTTCTCCTCCTCTCCTTCTTCCTCCTCCTCATCCTCTCCTTCCTCCTCCTCCTCCTCCTCTTCCCCTACTCTGCATCCTGCTCAGTGAATTTGGTTTGGTCACCCTGGGTCATCTGTGGCTATGCTGCCTATACAAACACATTCACATACAGACACACATACTGACTTTAAGCCCCCTCCCTTACAATAGTCTACCCACACAATGGACACATGCCAATCCTATGATCCCCTCTGCTGTCTCCACATGCAGAAGTCAGTCCCTGTTCCTCCTCAAACCCTCCTCCATCCTGCTCACTCAGCAAAATAATTAGGCTTTTTCACGTATCGCATATCACATTGCACCATAAATCTAATAAGGAGCCTAACAGGTGTTGAATCTTACTTTTTCTTATGGCAACTCACGTTCAATATTAATCTTGACAAGTTATTGTAGATGCATCCTCTTCATCATTCAGGCAGGAGCAGTAATTCATCTTCACACTTCAGACATAAGAAACTCTCTGAATATCTACTTGCTTGGTTTGTGCACCAAAACATAAATACTAAGCATCTAGCATTTCCCGCCATCTTTCACCACCACTGTTCAAACTCCTTGGTGTTCGGCCGCTCGGCTCTGAGCGCCTTTGATTAGTTGTTTTTAGAAATGCCACTACACATGAGCAAGCCTGCCCCTTTTCTCTCCCTCAGCACCTGCACTTCGTCAATGGAACCTGCCTTTAAGATCGTGTATGCATCTGTTGCAAATGAGGCGGCCATTGTTGGGGGAACCCTGGAGGGGACCGCCAAAATTTGGAGTCTCCATGACTCCATCAGTGAGTCAGGCCCATCCCCCAGCACCTCTGGTAACACATGCACACAGACACACACCTCTGACTTCAGGCGTATCATATCACCTATCCCTTGGGGCATAACAGTGTGCAAGGCTGGATGTTTTCATGATAACAGGTGTATCGGAACATATACAACAGGTGGGACAAAAATGCTTGAAGTTTTTTGTCTTTTACATGTTTTCTATGAGTTTTGTTTTAATGAATCATGTGCTGGAATTAATGAAGATTTAACCATATTTATTTTAATTAGCTACAACATTTTGTGGTCGTTGAAGTGGCTCCTGTTGTCTGTTCCGAGGATATTAGGAATTCTGCACGGCATACCAGAGGCGATAAATATTTATCTCACAGCTACATGTGGTTATTTGGTCTGACCTGAGACTAATGAACAGAGGAAGCTGATAGAGAGGAAAAAAGGGGGAGAGACCAAACAGTGTCTGGCCTCGACTTGGTTTCTTTCTGCAGCGAACTGTGTCATCCTGCAGAGGAGTCCAGGAAAGGAGGAAAAGGGAGCTTGCTGATTAATTAGACCACGGACTAAAGCTGTGCTGAATTGCTCGTCACATTGCATGAACACATACGCATGAGCGCATGCACACACTCGTTTGGCCACCTATACGCACACAGACACACACATTCATACGTGGGCCTAGTCAAGGATTTTGGGCTTTTCTGCACATGCATGCAGGCTAATCAGGGCCTCTTCACACACAGAAAGCAAAGGGTCACTCAGGGTGAGATGTTTGTGATGGAAATTTGGACGGCAGGCGCAGGAAAACAAAGCTAGAGACAAGACGCCCCAGAGACGACATACTTTACACATGAGATAACACACACACACAAAACATTTAAATAGGATCACAAAGCCATATTACGGACAAAGAGCTGCATTGTAGAGACTTCTGTGAAATTCCTAGGTAATAATATTTTTGCCTGTAGATTAAATTTTTAAAGCTGGTGAAGGGAAGCGTGAAGCTACGCATCTGCTAACATTACAAATGAAAACACGATGCCTGACTTTCTCCTCTCACGTTTTTAGCAGCCTGTTTTCGTTTCCCCATGTTGCAACGATTCATTTTAGCGTGTTTGCAGATGTCTACATCAAACAAGGACACTCCAACTATGCAGCAAAGGCATAAAACTGTTTTGGTCACTCCTTCCAACCTGGAGCCCAGTGTAGATTGAACGGAGCGCATAGTGGAGGAATCTGATGGAACTCACTGAGGAATCCCACAAAGATGAGATTTAATGGCCCTTCGATTGAGCGGTTCTGAAAAGCCGACCCCTGACCCCCAGCTTTGACCCCTGCAAACCCCCCAATTCTCCAGGGTCCAGTGCTTGTCTCTGGTCATTTGTCAAACTCCTCACAATAATCTGATTACTGTCCCGTTTGCGATGTGCCAACTACACACTTCTGGGATTTGAACTTGCTGCTTTCAGCAACTTTACATGACAACAAATAGGTGTATTGTTGTAGAAAGAGTAAAAGGAGCCAAGCTCCACTTCAGTCTACACAACGTCTGCACAGTCTAATAAAGAACAGATGCAGGGAAGATTTCATTATTACTGGTTTATTTCCTTTGTTTTTTATTGAGGCTTCAATTCACACAATTTGGCAAAAACTATTCTCCACGGTGAACATTTTGTAGTAGTTTTTGATTTTGACGTGTGATGTGAAGTGTAAAACTATCTCACTGAAGGCTGTCGCACTAGTAACGAGGAAATGCTTGACTGTGCACATTTTCTGAAAAATGCTGTCAGTCAGAGATAGAGAGAGCATAACACATCCACTGACACACACCACCCCCAAAACAAAACTATGTCTGGCCAACACACACACACACACACACAATTAGCCCGAACTCATTATGTCTGCTTTAGCTCCTTTGGATTGTGTTTAGGGGGGTTGGGGCAGGGTGGGGTTTGGTGACCCCGGAGAGTTTGACCTGGGGGAACATTCAGAGAGGGCTGGTAGAAGTGACAACAGGGGGATGGGATGTCATCACGCCAGGAGGGAAAGTAACTTCTTGGTGCTCCTGCTGATGTTTCTGTCCTCTCCTGTAAAGCTCCCCTTTGTTTTATTAAGTAAGAAACACACTGATTAGTCAACAGTAGTACATGCATGGCCTTTACCAGAACAATTGCTTTTGAACTGATAATGTGAAGAGACCTCACATAAAAGCTCATTGTAATTATAACAAACTCAAATCTTGTCTTTTCTGAGGTTGCAATTAAGAACAGTGAGTCAACAAACGTTTCCATCTGGACCAAGTTGTCAGTTAAATGAATGATTAACTTTATTTTTTAATAGAAGAGCTGTGGTGAATGAAGGACTCATACATTTTCCCTCAGCATCCCCATTAGGCCAACGCAAGGAGTTTTGATTTCCCTCCAAAAACTCTTTTGTAAAACTTCTCCCCCCGCCACTTATACAGGCTACTCAGCAGCCACCTCCACCCCCAGCCGCCACACATCAATCCATGGTGCTGTGTGTGTTTTGGGAAGTGGGGGTGTCTCAGCCAGGCTGCTGTTAACCCCCCACGGTGTGAAAGATTTTTGGACTAACGCTGTAGGTTTCAACAACAAACACTTGATTCTGGTTTACTTAAGTTTTCCTTAGTGTCAGACCAACAGACACTGTATGATACAGATACTGTATCATACACATTCTATTCAGGGTTGAATATATGCAATGCCAATTTTGGTTTCCACACTGCAATTTAAACTTGTACGTATGCAGACAACACAGAACTGTTTACACTGCAAAGGACACAAATCTTTTAAGGGTTAAAAAGCGTAAATGACCTTTGACCTCTTATCTCCAGTTTTTTAAAACTTGCCTTTACTTTAAGACGTGGATATCCCCCATTTAAGTGTTTAAGTTAATTGTCACTATTGCACTGGAATTATGGTCTATGCACTGAAAGGCACATTTATGCAGTTAGTTTATTATAAATAAATTCCAAACATTTGTAATCACAACAGAAAAGGCTTGCTAAGTCAGGAGTAACATGAATGTGCAGCAGCTGCATCTTTAATATTCGTCTTTACACATATATCCATCTTCATATGATCAATCAACATTAAAATAAATAAATCTGAATGACTTACTACCTTTAGACGTGGGAGAGGGAGATTTGATGTGCTGAATGCTTTTATCTGCTTTTAATCCGGTGTTGGACAGGTCAGTTTTTTGTAGGTGAAATTGCATCGTAGCTTTAAATGCTTCAAGGACATCAACGTTTTGGTTGTGTGGTCTGGCACAATAGTGAGTGACTTCATTTGTGCATTTGAGTTTTTGTTTTTGTCCGGTGCCACACTGTGATGGGTAATTACAGAGTGTGTAGGCAGGTGTTTGTGTGAGAATATAGAAGACACTTCCTAGTCTAGACAGTGAAGCTATTCTTTCACTTTTTGTACTTGTTACGTTCTGAACCACTTGAACAAACTGCAATAAGTCTATGAGCCTTTTCCCTTCCTAAAAAGAGCAAACCCACCAAACAAAGGCCCACCATTGTAGATGAATACTGCTTTTGTTTTACCCGTTTGAACCTGAGGTTTCCCTTAACGCTACAGAGAGTGTGTTCACCCTTTTTCTCTTTTCAGGAGCTTTGGCGCTGAATAGCCCAGACCACTGCCAAATGGGAAAACGACTACATAGGCAGAAAGAAAGGCCCAAATCAATCAGGAAGTGGCAGCTTTTCATCTACGCCAGAGGAGCTGGGCAACTTCCTGGTCTTGTTGCCAAGATTACTGGAAGCTCAGCCAGCTGGTGCAGTGGGCAACGGTTGGGTTTGATGTCAGTTGGAATATTGGACACGAGGTGTTGATTATCAGCTTGTGAGTGAGCAAGAAGCAGTTTATATGTGAGTGATGTGCAGTTTCAGTAGCAAATAGCTGCTGCCAATAAGATACAAATCTACAATACATGTCACCGCATACACCTTCCTGTCTTTGGATTTAAAGTTGGAGCATTAGTGTGTGTGTCCACATTATTAAGTGTGTATAGTGTATAATCCCACGCTTGCATATTTAGGCCTGTGGTAGGGTATGTGGGTGTTCTAGGGGATCAGGGGACCAGACTGGTAGAGATAGGTAAACACAGCTGGGGACTCACTGCGCTGGTGGGTCTGCAGCTCAACGGCCTTCTTCACACATTTATCAGCGTGTTTGCTCAGGGGATGTTCCCTAATCTTCACACGCTGATCGAGCAGAGCCTTCACAGAGTCTTAACAGGCTGGGGTGACCCTGTGCACAGTCACAGTCAGTTATTCCCCCAAGGCTAAATTTCATTATTATTACAATTACTGAAGGCCCCAGGGGTCATTTATGGATCTGTCTGGACCTGCAAATGCCTGTCTGTCTGTCTGTCTGTCTGTCTGTCTGTCTGTCTGTCTGCCTGCCTGCCTGCCTGCCTGCCTGCCTGCCTGCCTGCCTGCCTGCCTGCCTGCCTGCCTGCCTGCCTGCCTGCCTGCCTGCCTGCCTGCCTGCCTGCCTGCCTGCCTGCCTGCTTTTATTGAGGTGGATGTATAGCGACATCTGGTGTCTTTTCATCAGCCTTAACTTAACATAACTCAGACAAAGATGCAATTTTTTTATTAGATGTTTATTCTCAATTGTACCTTATCAACAAATCATAAATGGCTTTGGATTCATTACTTTTTAAAACTAAAAAAAAATTTATACTACGATCGACGGAGTTTCGAGAAAGTCTTATCGGCTTCCGTCGATGTCGCGTAACGGCCTGACGTCAGCATAACAACAACCTGTCATGACAGCTCGTATGGGGGAAAAATCATTGATTAAGGTTGTATATTAAAATATAGATAATCGGTTGACCTGGATGTAAGACTCTCCTTACAAGGTAAAGGACAAACTGCAAGTACTACGGAAATAGCAAAAATAATGGGTAGCAGGGAGAAATAGCTAGTTTAGCTAGTGCATCAGATATGCTAGCCTAGCTAATCTGTGTTGCCTAGCGGAGATTAACTTAATATCAAGATAAAAAGCAAGAATACTTAATCGGGGCTATGGGAGCCACAACCAAAACTCCACAGCCCGTTGACAACATTTAAGCACCATTAATAAACATGACATGACTGTCTTACCACCCGGCGTAAAACGACAATATAGCTCACCAGGGTAGCGTCAGCTAACTTGCTAACATCTCATTAGCGATCTTTTGTTAGCTGAAAGTTAGCAACGCGGCCACTTGCTACTGCAGAAAACTTAAGTCATAAACACGGGTTTGCGGTTAGTAACATTATTTTAATGTTATGCTGTTTATGAACCAGCAGTCATTGTATACCACACCATAGTATAACGCTACAGTAACAATCTAAGTGGGGTAGCGCTCGGGCGGTGATCATTTAGTCGCCACACGAATAGTTAATCCGCGACAGTCGAGCCACTCGCTGTGTTTTCCAGCTGTGTGCACAGTCAGCGAATTAAACGAATGCTTTTTGGTGGACTGTACCTAACTCGGCCAAGAGGCGCATTGCAGGTGCACTGCAGTGACTGTCGATTTTAACTTTACGCGAACTGTGTCTCCGATCCAGTGTGTGAGATCCAGGAGGGACATTTTTGAACCTGTCCGTTTGCCAACCGAAGAGACGGGGAACAGGATTGGGAAGCAGGGCGAGGCGGGCCCCGCGGAGCCGGTGGAGAAGATGGCCGGAAGCCCGGAGAAGAGTTCCACCGCGCAGGAGCTGAAAGAGCAGGGGAACAGGCTGTTCCTCTGCCGCAAGTACCAGGAGGCTGCCACATGCTACAGCAAAGCTATTGTGAGTGGAAAAAAACAGCACAAGTAGAGCAATGGCATCTTATTAGCTAGACACTTATATACAATTACCTTGGTAGAAAAACAGATTAGTTTAGTTACTATAACGCTGCGAACCATCTCATGTGCGTTGTCTTCCAGAACCGTAATCCATCAGTGGCAGTGTACTACACCAACAGGGCTCTCTGCCACGTGAAGCTGCAGCAGCATGACAAGGCTCTGGCAGACTGCAAACATGCGCTGGAGCTGGACAGCCAGTCAGTTAAGGCCCACTTCTTCTTGGGCCAGTGTCACCTGGAGCTGGAAAACTATGATGAAGCTATTGGCAACCTGCAGAAAGGTGAGTGATGCCTTAAACGTGGTGAAACCCTTTGCACTTTGCTTTGTTAAATTTGTTATTTATGTCTATATAGTTGTTTGACTGCTCAACCTGCAGTCAGCTGTAACTCAGTCTTGATTGTAATAGTTACACTAAAGAACACATGTAAAATGATTGATTGTTGAAGAATCAGCCTCTTTTGTTCAACAGCTTACAATCTTGCAAAGGAGCAGAGGCTTAATTTTGGAGATGACATCCCAAGTGCCTTGCGCATAGCCAAGAAGAAACGCTGGAACAGCATTGAGGAGAGACGCATCAATCAGGAGAATGAATTACATGCTTACTTAACCAAGCTCATACTGGCTGAAAAGGACAGGTAAGGCTGGGTCACTGTCAAGTATCCAGTATCCAAAAGGATTCTTTAAATATTGTAGATCACAGAAAGGTCAGGATGAAGCTACTATTTGTACTGAGTATGTGTACCTGTGCAGAGAGCTAGAAGAATACAAAGAGAAACAGTACGACAATCAAAATGGAGGCGATGCAGCCAAAATTGCATCTAAACACGTAAGAAGTAACAAACATTATATTTGTACATTTAATATGCACATGACTGTCCATGAGTATGTCTAAATATTTTGTTAAATTTAATGTGACCGACGTAGGACAAGTATTTAGTGGACATGGACGAACTCTTCTCTCAAGTGGACGAGAAAAGAAAAGTGAGTATGAAAATGTTGTTATTCTGCTGAGTCTTTTGCTCACGTTTTGTTCCTGTTATAATTGATGGATATTCCATCATGAACTGGGCAAAAAGTAGAGACATCCTGGATAGATTACCAGTCAGTTACAATGCCAACAGACAGACAGACCCGTGCTCATCACATTCACCCACACAAATGCTTCCTTGCTTACACTACACCTACCACTATCTTCTTTTCCTGTTGACATAGCAACAACAGAAATAAACTTAAACAAACACTTTGTGTACAGATTCAGTATACAGGCACATTTCAGCCTTATTCCTGTTGAGTACACACCCTCTGTTCAGTTCTTGTGTTTCGCATTGAGCCCATGATGATTAAATGATTAAAAGCCCATTTGCATCATAAATACAGTAGTGTCTCATATTCAGATCATGCTGTTTCTATGGTAACTTTCACTGTTCGCAAAAAACATGCTGTTATTCATTTTTTATGCTGTAGATACAACATGACTGAGAAAGCTGCAACAACAAATGTAAACTGAAGAAAGGGGCTGTGGTTGCAGACGAGATAGCGTTAATGTGACTGTCATTGCCCAGCAAACTGTAAAAAACCCATGAAGCTGTAGGACCAGGAAAATAATAACATTTAACATGTATTACAGAATTTTTGAAACAAATATACTTAATATATTATATCTTCTCATGTCTTTTGTCATACACACAGAAGCGGGAGATCCCAGATTACCTTTGTGGGAAGATCAGTTTTGAGCTGATGAGGGAGCCGTGTATCACACCTAGTGGAATCACTTATGATCGTAAAGACATAGAAGAGCACCTTCAGGTAAACTGTCATTATCATCTACCCGCACAAACAAACTGAGGAAGTTGTTTGGTATTCTGAGCCTGAAAGGGTTTTTATGGGGAATAAAGTTATAGAATGTATTTATTGGACCGTTTGCACTTATATCTTGTGGAGGATAAAGGTGAATTCAGCCTGTTTGTCTATATATAAATACAATATATGCTAACAATAACGTTTGATCTGCTCACTTTTTAGCGAGTGGGTCATTTTGACCCTGTCACCAGGAGTCCCCTGACCCAAGACCAGCTGATCCCGAACCTGGCCATGAAGGAAGTCATTGATGCTTTTATTCAAGAGAACGGCTGGGTGGAGGACTACTAAAGGGGCTCTCACCTCCTCTTCATCACACCCCAAAACCCAACACCAGACCAGTCCAGACAACACAAGACTTTAGAGAACGGATCACCCCTTGCCTGGATATGTACTTTACACAGACCAGAAAGCCACATTATGGACTACCAAACGGGAGCCATATATCTTGTTCTGCCTCTTTCTCCCCACACTTTATCTTTGCTGTAAAACTACTCGCTCCCACTTTCTGAGGCTCGCTGTTCATGGGCTGCTGCTCCCTTTAAACCCCACCTTCATTCTACTCTTTCACCTACTCTCTTACTTCTTTATCTTCTCTGTCGCACTTTTTCTGACTCCTTTCCTTACACAAAATAAGGGGCCACATTCTCAGGTCTCTCCCTCTCTACTCTGTCCTTCTCTTTCTCTGAGTGCCACAGTCCATGTCAGAATTGCACGCCAACGTTTAACAGAACCTCCAGTGGTGGAAGAATTCATTAAGACATTGGCCTTTATTTGGTGTTTACTCTGGTATTGCATAGTTATTATTTTCTCTTAGGAATGGAGCATTTCCAAGCGTCTTAGTGTATGTTTGCTGAAGTGATATAAAATGCCAAAATATTATTCACATCTAGAGTGACAGGTTTGTATGCAAGTTTTACATGATGCTAAATGAAAACATAGTCTATAGATGTGTCAGTGAGCAGTTAACCTGGTGTGAGTCAACTGAATTGAACAGGGGGAACCTCCCTCCACATGCAGGTTATGCTCCACTTAGCTACTGACCATGTCACCATACTGTAAGATTTTTACTGGAGTGGCATTTTCCCCCTTTGCGTCTCAATCAAACCTAGACAATTAAAAAAAGTTGAATGTATGCATAATGTGTTTTTTAGGTTCAGGCTTGATCTACAGTAATTCAGTGTTTTTATTAGAGTAATGTAAGGTTTCCAAAAGAACAGCCTTGAACTAGATACAGAAAACAAATGGAAAGGTCTGCTGCATATAGAAAGTTTTCATATTGCTGGGCTGAACTGAAAAGACGTGGATTTGGATAAATGACGTCATTTGTCCAGCGTGATGTAAAGTCTGCTGTGAAGAATGGTCTGTGCTGTCGGTGTTGTTCATAGAAACAAAAATGTGTTTGGCTTGTGCCGTTAGCCTGAAATGACGGTGGACGATCACATCGAGCATGAAGCAAATGCTCTTTTCCTTTGCAAAGGAAAAGAGGCGGTTGTCATTTTCGTCATGTTTTTGCTGTTGTGTGCACCTGTTCCTCAGTGTCACAGGTGTAAGGGGAACGGTGACATCAGCTATTGTAAAACGATCCATAAGAAGCTGTTTGGGATCATCCTGTTTTAAGGTTTGCTAGCATCACAACAAACCATTGTGTTGTCAATGCTGGAAGGTCTATGACCGTCACGCCTCATCAGTACCTCATTCCAGTTTCTCCATATGCTGGTTGACTGGCATTCTCTGTTTAACACTTGTTCAGTTCAGTGCTGTTAGTTTACAGGCCTTTCTGCTGAATGTGTGTCTGTGGTGAATTAGGCCTGTCTGTGGTTCGTGTCAGGGTGCGGACAGTGTAAATAATTTGCTTGTGTATCTCAGATTTTATTTCTTGACACAAGGGGTCCTTTTTTCCCTGGAGAAGTCCCAGAGCTTGAGAAACTGTATTAAATGTAGATATGTTGATAACATAAATGCCTGGTTCGGTTCATTTGTCCCCATTAAACCGTGAACTTTCCGACTGTTTGCTGTGGTATTTCTAACATGAGACACGACTGCCATGACAAATGCTACTTATTGGAAAGGTAGTATTAGGAAGTAAGAGGAAGATCAATATGAGCAAACATGCAGCCGGTAATGTCCAAATTATTCATGTAGTGTGAACACAGACAGGTGACATCATGTTTGTGTCAGCTGAGCGCGTCACTCAGCTTTCTCACACCAGACCTATTGTGAGATCAGCTGACATCATGCCCTGTGCAAGGAGGGCAGAGCACTGGGTCAGTATCAAGTGGAGCCGATTTAGATACACAGAAAAACGTCAAAATGGTGAGAAAACACATCTCTTGTCAATTTTCACTGAATCTGTCATTCACAAATTCAACATCAAATGTTTAATATTGCAGGATGTTGTCAGTATGAGGCTGAGGTCCCTGATGTTTATGCTTGTTTTTTGTGTTTGCAGAGGTTTGCTGTCGTCCTGCTTGGTGTCTTGCTTGGTGGATTGTCTTTGAAGCTGTCTGCAGCTGCACAGGGTATCATTTCCTCAACAGAATCTCATAAATAGAAATGTCTTTTTACTTAAGTGCATTTTTTTAATGAGCTTGATTTTACACGCTGGTAAGGGTCTGGTCTCTGAAGGGTTGCTTTTGTGTCTGTATCTCTGCAGTTGGTCTTAGTGACAAAGTCCTGGTCTTCCCTTATGAGACAGACTTCAGCTTCGTGACCCTGATCCCACAAAAGGAGATGGGACTGCGGGCCTTCACCCTGTGCATGCGTGTGGCCACTGAGCTGCCTGAGGAACGTCAAATTATCCTGTTTGCCTACCGCACGTCTGACTATGATGAACTCAACGTGTGGCGTGAGAAGGATGGACGTGTTTCCTTTTACATGAGTGGCGACGGCAGCTTCTTCCACCTGCCGCCTCTCACCACCTTCCGCACCGGCCTCTGCCTGACCTGGGAGTCTCGCAGCGGCCTCGCCGCTTTCTGGGTGGATGGCAAACGCAGCACATACCAAGTCTACAAACCTGGGCACACGATCCGGCCAAAAGGCACCGTCATCCTGGGGCAGGACCCAGACAAGCACCTGGGGGGCTTGGAGGCTGTGCAGAGCTTCGTTGGAGAGGTGACCGATCTGAATATGTGGGACTTCGTCCTCTCCAGGAGCATGATCCAGGCCTGGCACTACGGACATAAAATCCCTAAGGGAAATATCTTTGACTGGGCCACTATGGAGTATGAGGTGAGTGGGAACGTGATGGTGGTGGATGATGACTGACTCGTGGAACCATATGAAGAAGGGAATGAGGCCTTAGAGATCTGTGTTGGACTGATGCTGATATGTATGCTTTTCATTCTTAGATGCATTTTCTTGTGTTAAGAAAATGTGTGTTTCCTTTCACCTGTTCTTCCATAAGCAGAAAGCAGGCGCGTTCAGGTTCTGTTACTACTACTGCTATTATATAGTAATACAAATATCACTACCTTCACTAGCCCTTATATATTTTGCAACATTTCAAATCAGTTCTCACGGTTATTCACTAATTCTGGTATTTCTGATAAAGTCGCACTGATCTTTTGAAGCTGGAGCCCGAAGTGATGATGTGCCAGGTGCATCCATAGGGTGGCAGTCTGTACAAGCTCCCGTCAAACAGAAACTCATGTCAAACGGGGTTTTATCTCTCATACGTCCACACCGTGATCTAATGTATTTAAGCTTATTAACACACTGATTAAAAGGTTTGATTCGCAGAGTGTTAAAATTTAGCAGATGAAAATGTCAGATGACTAAGAAATCAGCTCACATTTCTGTGACTCTGTGACGCATTTAAGAGTGAATCACATTAGACTTGATACATTTTAATCAGTCAAATGAAGAAGCAACGAACTTACGAAATAAAATTGTTCAAATCATTTCAAATAAAATCTAATTTTGCAAATTATACCTAAACCAGTTTGTTTATTGCAGGCTGTTTACCCAGAGATTGATGTTAAAAATATGTATGAGCTATTAGAACATTAAACTGGAGAATGAATTAGTTGTACAGTAGATTTGAATGATTTAACGGCACTGAGACAAACGGCAATTAGCATGTTTAAAATCCATTGCCTTAATGTTGCCTGTGGTTAAAATACCCACTCATGAATTTTCCATGTTTCAACTGATGTAAGAACGCTTTTGGGTCTGAAATAAAATCTTACCATGTGCATAACTAATAATGTTTGCAGTTAAAGAGAATATTTAGTCTTTGAACTTGTGCAGCTTAATTTTTGTAATAATTGTTTAGCATTTTGAAGAAATTGCCAACAGACTTTAAATGTGGTTTATGTTTTTACAGAACCAATTTCATCTTTTAATAATTTCATTCATTCGGTGGAGGAGGTCAGCATCCAGCTCCTGTCAACCCTGCTTGCGTAGTGTTTCTGTGTATACTATATTTCTTGCGTTAACCACAACAGAATAAGATGGATAGTTCACGTGTATCTTCAAAACATCAAGTTATATGAAGTTGCTTTGTTAACAAAGGCCCCTCAGAATAAGCTCAAGGTCAGATCTTCTCCATCCAAGTGTAACAGTAACCCAACGTTGCAGTTCGTCTCCTTGGCTCCGTGTACTCCTCGTCCCTGGCTGCACCACCATCATGACCTCCTTGCAGAGACCAGGGAGGAAGTTTCCAGTGCAGGCTCCCTTGAGGGTGGGAAAGTGCTGCGTTCCGAGTGTGTGTTTATTCCAACCAAATCACCCGTCGGCTCTCTCGCTGCAGCTAAATAAGGAGAAGGCAGGGCCAATGAGTTCTGACTGCGGGTCAGCAGCCAAATGTTCCACCTTCTTGGATGTTGCAATGCATCAATCGCAGTGCCCACTCACTGTGCTGTAACACCTTTGTGGACCATCTGCCTAAGCCGGGCCTCTCAGCCCTCTGGTACGCGCACACACACACACACACACATTATTTCCTTCTTTTTACAGCTTTGCCCAAAAGGTCTACTAATCCTTCATACATGAAAAAACACTTAAGAAACTGTTTCATGCATTATAACTTCAAGACAAAATTAATAAAATAGCTTTTTGGTAAATATCTATTAACAATATACATTCATAGACACTTTGCTGGCAGAAAGGCTGTAATTTGGGTCCACACACTTCACAGTTTCTACTAAATTTAAAGTCCTTGTATTGCACGTGTTATCCATTGATCAAACATTTGCAGGGCTCCTTGTTCTGCTCGCAGACGAGGCCTGTGAGATCAGCATATTGGCCCGTGGTGGTTAAAGCTGTCTGAGGCAAGGCGGCGCCACTAACTCTGCTGTATGTCCATGCATGTGAAGCTGGTGAAAATGTTTTCCACACGAGAGGAGACGGCAAAGGGAGCCCGTGTGAGCCGGCGAGGGGAGACAGAAGGAGGGCCGTTCTGGATTCCTTCGAGCAACTTCAAATAGATTTCCAGGCAAAACATATTTGCATATGCAAGACGGTGCTACGAGCTATCTGAGTGAGCTTTGGCATGTGTGCATTGAACAGATGGGTAATTTTTTTAGAGCTTTCTTGCAGAAATTTCAGCCCATTAAACTAAAATCTTGGGCATTATTCAGCCGTCTTTTGTTCATGAAGCTCATGAAGATTAGTCAGGATTAGACTGCTCTTGTCACAGATTTAACAAATGATTCTCAACAGAGAAATCAAAAACATTACAAAAAGCGAAGCTCATTTGAAGCGATTCATGCGAGCATTAACCAAACCAAAGCATTTAAACACAGCAGAGGGAAGTTAAGACTGAAATTCACCCTCTCCACCTTCATAGACAATCTGCATTTAGTTTAGAGACAGGCTTTGTTTAATCTCAAAGGGTAGTTGAGCTCTAACTCAGATTACAGATTTCTCTCTCTCTGAGTTTGTAATCTGTCAGTATGGTCCCTCATCCTCCCCCTCTGGGCTGTATGAAAAATTCACCAGTCCTTCCCATTAGAGTCAGTCTGAATCAGGGAGCAGGCGTTGCAATAGCCACGCTCAACACTTTTATCGCTTAACACTTAGCGATGCAAATGTTAGTTTACAAAACAGAAGATCAACGCGGATGTTTTTCCTTGTAGGTCAAGTCAAGCACTTCTGTACATGTACGTACTTCACACACAGGCATCAGCAGTCCCGGCCTGTTAAAAGCAGATGGATTATACCCTTTTCAGTGCAGACTTTTCACACCGACGGTGCAAGACCTGACCTTTACTGTGTGAGTGTGAGAGTAGTTGGCTCTGTTCGGTGTGATACCTCCAGGCTGGACAGCTAACCCTCTACCTCTGCTCCACTGTACGTCCTGTGTATGTGCAGGCGTCACACCGATCAGAACAGACCTGCTGGGACGGGAGGCGTGTTCCTTTGGTCAAAGGCCTTTACCCATACAGTTGTAAGTGACCTTTACTAGACTTACTAGTCTTAGTTCGAAGCCCCATTTTGTGTGTTTTTGTGGATTGTTGACATAATATTATGTGACTTTGTCGTTTGGTTGCAGAATTTGATTTATTATTTACCAGGCTGTTTAATCTCAAAGGTCATGTTGGATTGTTTAGTAAGAGCGTAGGATGTAGATTTTATTCAAAAAGGAATTCATTACTGATTTAATTGATTATAAAACCATATTTCCCACTTTGGTTATTACGTCTGAATTGTGACATTCGCTTTCCTTCCTCTATTTTCATGTAGTTGTAAAACAAACTTGAATTACAGTGGCAATTATTTCGTAACCCAGCCTTACAGTGTAGGATAGAGGATGACAATGAGAACAGCCCAACATGTTGACAAATATAAACAAATATGCACTCAATATTCTTAACTCACGGCATCCTCCACTACTACCTCGTCTTACCGCTTTCCTGTGTCCCGTGTCCCAAAGGAGCAGCATCAGAGAGCAAAAGCGAGCGAGAGGCTCTGTGGTTGAATGCACTGTGGCTTTTAGCATTGAATTCCCCTCCGTCGCCTGTGGGCTGGCCTCTCCTATGAACATATGAGTCATGCCACAGCGTGTGTCTCTGGGAGACGGTCCAGGGCCTCCTGATTAAATATTACAGCGCTCTAAATGGATGGAGATTAGCCTCTGTGGGAATGTTAGGGCTTAATTTACCCCCCGGCCGTGTGTGTTTGTGTAAGAGGGTGTGTGTGTGTGAGAGAGAATGAAAGCAGGAAAGGAAGGGATTGTTGTACATGTTCCCCAGTGTGAACTGATTGCAGTAGGTCAGCGGAGGATGTACTGTGGTTTCATTAGGTACATGTTCTGCAGAATTAGGTGTGAAGAACATTGGTCCAAACCAGACACTAAAAAAATAGTTAGTCTGGTTCTAAAGCAAATATAAACATTTTGTTTTCATTTTATTTATATATATTATAATTTCTTTTTTTTTAATTTCTAATATTTGAACGTGAGGCCAACCAATAAGACACAACTGCACATAAACTGAAAATGCGATTTCACAAAACCAGATAGTGAAAATATTGACATTCAAAGTATTTTATTCATCATTTTCTTAATACATGTATTTATTAATATAAATTACTTAAGTTTGTTCATTTTTATTCCTAGTTGATCGCATGTAAAATACACAGCTGCCATGCAGCATTTAATTGTCTTCTTTGATTGCAAATCTGCATATAGTGACATATAAAACAATCTTCCTAGAGAAGTTAAGATGTAATGAGAAGCAAACATGCCTGTGTGTGATATAATGTTGCATTTTATTTATGTATATGTTTAAATGTAGAAATGGTTCAGACAATTCTGGCCACTTCCTTTTAGTCACAAACTGAACAGTCTCTGTTCGACTTGAGGTGTTAGTGTGTGTTAGTGTGAAATGAGTTTCTCTACATGTGTGAAATAGACGACATTTTAATTGTGGGCTGTTTTCTGTGTTATGTTATGCTGCGCTGACATTTGCTCTGAATTATTGATCAGCTGGTTTTGTAGTTCACCACATTGAAATGCTTTTAAGGATGTAAGTGCGTGTTTTGAGGTCTTTGCATGAAAACCTTGAATTTTATTATTTATAAACACGTGGAACCTCTAAGCAAAGTAGGACTGATTCAGTTGTTGTTTCTACTATTTTACATTATTTGTCACAATGACAATAATGCACAAATCAGTGTGCTGCTCTAAGAGGCAGCTGGACAATGGCCTTAAACGTCACATGACATTGATTCAGTCCAAACTTCCACATGGCTGCTGAGCATGTTGTAAGTCCAGCTACAAAGTTTCAAATTGTTGCTGCCAAAAGCGTTTGAACCAAACTGCGCCTCACATTTTATTCATAAATACAAGTAATTCTAAAGGATTCACAGTTTTTCTTGACGCTGTTTGTTTTTCTGAGCCTCTTTCTGCAGAAGTGTGCATCAGATGTATCACTGCAAGGCCTTAATTCTCTGCTAATTCTCTCTCCCATAAAGGACAAACACATCCATCAAACACACACCACATATGTGTTCAGCTTCCACACACAATAGCTGCTCAGCATCAACACACATACGCACACGCAGAGAAACACCATGTCACACACACACACACAGGCACTCTGCGCCACTGGGCAGGGACTAGCCTGAAAGATTGAAAGCAATTAAAACTATCATCTGCAGTGGCTCTGGGCAGGCCCTTGGCTGCGAGGGGGGAGCTGCCACTGTGCATCAGCCTCTCAGTCTCAGCAACGCGCAGCGACATAAGAGGCAGAGTCACAGCCCTCTCTGAAACACACAGGCGCTGCCACGGCTGCCCGCGTGGCGCTGGGCTTTGTCACACAGCTGCCATGACGCTTTTCCCTGATGCTGATGCTTACCACTCGCTCCTGTGTTCCAGGGTCTCCTTCTCAGAGCTGAGCGCGCGACGAGGCACAAAGGTGGAGGTAAATAAAGGCTGCGTTCAGCTGTTTGTTGTCACCCGCCAACACTTTGACAATATTGCTGAGGATTAGCGCAGGTCCAGTGTGTGTGGCGCCGTAATGGCCTGGCCTGAAGGAACCTACGTGTCTCCAGAGGTGAAGTAACACAAACAGTGACACTAAAAGTTAAAGTTACGATGCAGTGTTGTAAAAAATGTGCAAGACGCCTTCAGTGTCCTGATAAATGCTCGTTTTTTTCATGCGTGTGCTTTACATCAAAATATCAGCAGAGCCTTGGGTGCATGTGTCGGCCAACAGAGCAAAAAGTTATTGTTGCAGTAAATACTTGAGTGGTTTGGATGCTTGATTGGTACATACAGACTCACACACACCTGCACTCACAGCTCATCAGTCTGATCTCATTAAGTGAAGTGCTGTAACTCTAAGCTGTTTGGGCCAAACTTGGAGCAGTTTACCTGCGTTCAGATCCTGAGGAATGGTGGCTGTCACACTCTGTCTGGACTGGCCCTTAACAAGTCTCCTCAGGACAACCACACCACCATTATCAACTACTCTCACCGCTTCCCTCTCTCTCTCTCTCTTCGTTCTCTCCCTCCGATCAGCTCTCGACCTGTCACTCTCACTTAGCGTCGACATTAGCACCGGTGGTTTCCTCATCCTGCTTCTCTTCCCCCTTCGCCTCCCACCATCTCCCCTTGGTGCGTTTGAATACATATCTCCTGATATTCAGCCCCTGCTTAATTTGACAGGCCCCTGTTTTGTCAGTCTGACAGGCCCATAGCAAGACACTAATAGGCCACAGAGACCACCAGTAAAGGCACCAGCCAGGGAGGCCCCTGCGGTGCCAGTCCCCATCACTCTCCACGTCTCTCGGGGCGATGCAGGCAGGAGAGAGGGGGTCAGGGGTACAGTGGTCAGGCAGCCGCGCTGTCACACCACGCCACAGCAGACTGGACCAAGCCTCCGTACTGACACCTGTCACTGCTCCTCTGTAACCCACCGCCGCCACCACCGCTCAGCATATACACACACAAAAGAGGATAAAAAGAGCAGCCAGTGGGGGTATCTGGGGATCTAATGACTGCGCCTGCCACTCAAAGCCGTGACTGCAGTCGTCACAGAGATGGCTGCCGAGAGAGGGAATCAACTCCACGCTGTTTGTTTGGTCATACACCCAGTGGAGCAGCTGTAGTGGGTGTGTGTCTATCTGTGTGTTTCCCTTTAGGCCACCTGTCTGACTGATTGTGACCTGTTAGACTCTGATCAGGGTTAATTGGTGGCCAGTGGTGGTAAAAGGAGGGACCTAAATTTGAGATGTTGGCTATTGTTCTACTGTTTGTTTGGTTCGCATTCAGGTGAACGAGCAGATCAAAACATAATTTGTACAATAGGTTAAGGCTTCATGACCTGATTTTCTAGTTTCCTTCCATCTTTAGACTTGTACAGTATGTGCTGACTGGGCTGCTTTAGCCAGTTTTGCTTTGCACATCCAAAAAGTGCGACAACATGATGTCACTTTTAAGATACAATATAATATGATATTTACATATTTCCCAGAAATTAGGCCTTTTGACTTTAGAGATTCCCCCTATTTGTTACTTTAATTCCACAATGATTTTCCAATGTTTGGGTTTTTATTGAGGTCTCTACATCAATTGATGCTGAAAGCCTTTATTAAGATTTCAGTAAGTCGAAGTTGTAATTTACCAAATCAGTAATTTGTGAGAAAATGATAACAAATCTGGCATTTCTGCCATCCCCACCTTGTTGTACTGTAGATGTAAATAATGATCAGAGATTAGAGATTATAAAAAGGTTGTACAGTAATGTTTAATCTCACTGTGCATCTGTCACCTCTGCACAAAGGTCAGAGGTTCATTCATTTGAGCACATCACAAAAAAACAAACAGCATCCGTAAGTATTTTACTTTAAAACATACAAATTCTGAGTGATACAGTGCTAATGTACTAATTTAATACATATGAAGGATTCAACCAATAGTATCCTAACATCGCTTTTGAGGATCATTATTTTAGACTTGGATTCGATAGCAGAGTCAGAGTTAGAACATTTTTAAAAAAGTGTTTAGAAAGTGTGAGCTAAATGATATTGTCAGACAGCTGAGCTCATTGTTTAATCAGCTTGTCTTTGGCTTTGACTGTGAACAGGCGCCGTGATACAGAGACAGAGCCAGAGTATGTCAGGGATGAGAGCCAAAGACAGGGGGTCGGCTGGGGGACTCCCGGGGTCTTTCGTGTAGTGAATTATTAAGGTTTACTAATACTTCATAAATCCCCTCTTTGTCCTGTCCATTACCGGCCTGTCACATCCTCTCGCCACTGCTAGACTGACTCTCCGACTTCATCTAGATGACAGAAGTTAAACTGTGTTCCAGAAGAGATGGGAGGGTGAGGGGTGGGAGGTGTAGTTGGAGAAGTGAAGGGAGAAGGGAGGTGGGGTGGTTGGGAGTGGAGGTGGGGGGTGGGAATCAGCACTCTGCAAGTAGGCCCCAGGGCTGCACTGCTTGGGTGAGGGTGCGCGTCACTTCGGATTGTGTGCTTCTTGCATTTTGCCTTGTGTCTTTCTAAACAAAATTCGAGTCCAAATGTATTAATGTGAACTTAAAAACACTGTATGACTGACTGGATCAAAAGACCAAGTCACCCTCTACCGCTTCTCAGATCCATGCTTCCTCATTAACTCCCCATGCATCTACACCACCAGCTCGGTCCCTGTCCTCCCCCTCCTCCATCCGCCCCCCTCCCCTTCCTCACAAAACAGCAAACCTTGCCTGAGTGCGTGCCTGGCGGACTCTCTCCGCAGTCTCGACAGCCGAGCTGGTCGTTGCCCCGAGCGCTGAGGAGCTGTCGCCTCTTGTTAGTGTTGCTGTGGCGACCCAGAGTCCTGCCTGCCTCCTCCTTGATTAGAGATTGAGGTGGATGGCGTGTGTTTGTGTGCGTACATCTATCTCTGTGAGTGTTTAGTGCTACTCAGCCCCCCTTCAGGCCCGCAGAGCTGCTTTTAAAGATCAGTGATTTGGTCAATTGGCCTGGCAATTCCAATCCCACGTAAGGTCACTGATGACTCAGTGGACCAGTCAGTGTGGCAGGTTGTCACGTCTCAGTGAATGTGTCCAGGTTGTGTGTGTATGGGAACCAACTAGCATCTGACAAAATCAATGAGAACAGAATCTATAAAGATATGATCAGAATGTCAACCATCCCAGACTTGAGTTGCTGTAACATGAGGTGAACTTGTGTGAGACAGACCACAGTACTTTACGTAAAGCTGATACAAGTCAGTGTGTATTTTACAATCTTGTATAAATTGTCAAAACATACAGTTTGTTTAGATTGCACAAAAGTTATGCATTATGTAATACATTTAGATGCAGATGTTATGTTCTCATGTTGCTTATTTTATATGTTGAAATCATATATTGCCTTGCTTCTAAATTTGAACTAAATGAAACCTGTGTACTGGTCGGGAACAATGTAAAGCTGTGACTCCAAAGCTGTGAAGGCTGATGACCTTGTGAAAACCTCTGTCTGTCTGCTGCAGGATGCCCAGGTCAGTGAGTCTCCGGCCCCTGGGGGAGCCATGAATGCTTCCTCCAGAACATGCCCTGCCCTGGGCACAGCTGTCATCTCTGGGCAATATCTGGAAGTACCTGGCAGTGGACGGACGGAACAGGGTGGCATGATGAGATGATGAGCGGACTGTTGGATGGAAAAGTATTGCGGTACTTATTGATGTGAAGGGCTTTGTTACGTTCACACAGAAACCCGTCTAGAAGCAGGAGTCGAACCCGCGACCCCACGATGCTCTGTCTCACTGTATCTTACTACTCTGCGAAGCTGGTGCCGCCTCCTGACCGGCGAACAACCAACCAATGAGCTCGTCCTTCGCTCTGATTGGTCAACCCGCCACACGTGCTCCTCCGTTTCCTACGCTCCCATTGGCTGTAGCGAAGTTGCGTAGACATGCTACTTTAAGCAGCGGGAGAATAACCAAGTCGAGCAAAGTAAGTGTCCCGTGTTATTCTATATCTAATGAGTAGTTTCCACTGAGATAGAACTCGGTAGATTTAGCTGCTTTGCATTTGAAGGAGGAAGCTGTTTCTCGTGTCTGTCGAAGAGAAGCTTTGCAGTTCAACGCACAGCTGCAACTAGTCGATCGCTAATCTGTGTGTGGTTGTGTTGACGTTTCAAAGGACGACACGAAACCATCAAGGCACAATTGGTTTTGTATGTAAACACGCCGTTAACTAGTTCATCGTGAAGTTGGCTCAGTAGTTAGTGTCTCTTTTACGTGTGTGTGAGGTGCATTTTATTAAAAACGGTACAGATGTGTCATCAGTGCTTCTCAAAGTGGCGTCAGATCACAGCGAGGTAGCGTCAAAGTAAGTTTAGGTTGACACTGTTTTAAGTTTTGTATAATCAATAATGAGCAGGTCTTCAAGCCCCCAGCCTGTTAAATGGTTGAGTCTAAAAAATGAAATATTGCAACTGTAATTCGAGTCAGTGTTCATCACTGGTTTCTTTTTTACAATTGGTCTTAAATGTTCCTTTTGTGCATGGCTGTGTTTGGGCTTGTCACGTTAGATAAAACAGGGGTGTCACCGACATGGGACAGCGCTGGGCTTACAATGAACCGAGCAATATAAGAAGACGAACACAGAAAAGGGTATAAAACACATGGGATCAATAGAAATGGAGCAGGAAAATAAAAAAAAAAACAAATGTGGAGGCAGACGTAGATGTTGAGGTGTATGTGAAGATTTGATGATTCTGATGAGATGGGCATAGACAATTTAGAACTTTTGTCTATATTCAACTTTTTGAGAAATTGTTTGTTTTAATGTAATCGTATCACTTCTGATGCCATAGACCAAGACAAATGCTTTCAGAATGCACCACACACAGTAGGAATGGTTGTGAAACAGAGCATTTATGAATGTTAAACGCTCTGCTCACTGGCGGCTCCACTGCTCTCTGCAACTGGAGGCAGCGTTTGGGGTTTTTCAGTGTTTGAGGTTAAGGACTGAAGGTGTTCCAATGCAGAGTTTCCATGCTAATCAATTTTATTTATATAGCACCACAAAAGTCATCGCAAGGCACTTTTACACCTTACACAGCTATATAAAAAACAGCAAATCCCACCTGAGCAAGCTTTTTAATTAAAAAACACTCCATCAATTGTCATTTAAGTATTATATTTAAAAAATGTAATTGTAAATGTAAAAACAACAAAATATCTTCACAGAAGAAGAAACCTCCTGCAGAACCAGGCTCAGACGGCCATCGTGTCAGCCTGAACTGAACCTTTACAATGTGGGGCAGTTCAGTTTGTTGTGGTACAGTACGGGATGGAACAGACCAGTTACGTTTTGGTATATGACACTGTGTTGTATAGTACGATGTAGTACTTTATGGTGTGGTGTCATATGGTGAATTATGTGTGCACCTCTAAGTTTTTGTTTTTTTGTGCTATTTTTAAAACACTAACCATCACTGCCTCTCTCTTTCTTTATGCTGTATTTTCCTCCATCCTGCTCCAACACCAGAAGTGTTTGAAAATGCACAAGCCACCTGATGTTTGTCTTTCTAACAGAGGTACAATGGAGCTTCTTCTCTTTGTGTCTCTTGTGGTGTAGCTGCAGCTTTTTATCCACAGAGTAAATATTTAGATAAATCTTTATTTTCCAGAAATTCAATTTACCTCCATTTGAACTAAGAGACATATGAAGGGAAGTGTAACAGATTTGTTGCAGGACAGTAGTAGTCAGACTACAAAAAAGGATCATATCCAAGTCCTTAAAGCCTGTTGGTGTAGCTGTAGAAAACCAACACCACTTAGGTGTGGTTGCTGTCATGTGAAACACACACACACACACACACACAGTCCTAACTTTTTTATTTCCAGACACACAGCCTACATGATGGAAACCGTGCTGTTCAGTCTCTCTCTCTCCCTCTCTTACAGTTTTCTGCAGTACATCAATCAGATGTCCAAGCACAGAGAGTTCTAGGTGGGAAATGAGTTGCATTTGACGGTCTGATGTGGATGTTGGGTACAGTGCACAGGAGCCACAGACCCCTGGACCTGGTCAACCCTGTTCATCAATCTTTACAAGTTAGGGTAAAACCCTGGCCACATTGAGTGTACAACACCTCCTGAGCAGCCCGGATCTTGACTGGTAATCACAATTGGAGCTAATTGGAGTCAACAGGAAAATTGTTGTATAGCATGTTGATGGAGAAAAAAAACATAGTATGTCGTTAAAAACTGCAATAGTAGTATGTTGTTGAAAAAAAACTGTAGTATAGTGCTATAGCATAGTATGTTGTTGAGAATAATGCCATAATATATTATATTGTCAAAAAAAATACCATAGTATAGTATGTGTTTCAAAATAGGCCATAGTATAGTATGTGCTTCCAAATAGGCCATAGTATAGTATGTGCTTCAAAATAGGCCATAGTATAGTATGTGCTTCAAAATAGGTCATAGTATAGTATGTGCTTCAAAATAGGTCATAGTATAGTATGTGCTTCAAAATATGCCATAGTATAGTATGTGCTTCAAAACATGCCATAGTATAGTATGTGCTTCAAAATATGCCATAGTATAGTATGTGCTTCAAAACATGCCATAGTATAGTATGTGCTTCAAAACATGCCATAGTATAGTATGTGCCTCAAAATATGCCATAGTATAGTATGTGCTTCAAAACATGCCATAGTATAGTATGTGCCTCAAAACAGGCCATAGCATAGTATGTGCTTCAAAATAGGTCATAGTATAGTATGTGCTTCAAAATAGGTCATAGTATAGTATGTGCCTCAAAATATGCCATAGTATAGTATGTGCTTCAAAACATGCCATAGTATAGTATGTGCTTCAAAACAGGCCATAGTATAGTATGTGCTTCAAAATAGGTCATAGTATAGTATGTGCTTCAAAATAGGTCATAGTATAGTATGTGCTTCAAAATAGGTCATAGTATAGTATGTGCTTCAAAATGGGCCATAGTATAGTATGTGCTTCAAAATAGGTCATAGTATAGTATGTGCTTCAAAATAGGCCATAGTATAGTATGTGCCTCAAAATATGCCATAGTATAGTATGTGCCTCAAAATAGGCCATAGTATAGTATGTGCTTCAAAATAGGTCATAGTATAGTATGTGCTTCAAAATAGGTCATAGTATAGTATGTGCTTCAAAATAGGCCATAGTATAGTATGTGCTTCAAAATAGGTCATAGTATAGTATGTGCTTCAAAATAGGTCATAGTATAGTATGTGCTTCAAAATAGGCCATAGTATAGTATGTGCTTCAAAATATGTCATAGTATAGTATGTGCTTCAAAATAGGTCATAGTATAGTATGTGCTTCAAAATAGGTCATAGTATAGTATGTGCTTCAAATTCTTTCATAGTTTAGTATGTGCTTCAAAATATGCCATAGTATAGTATGTGCTTCAAAATAGGTCATAGTATAGTATGTGCTTCAAAATAGGTCATAGTATAGTATGTGCTTCAAATTCTTTCATAGTTTAGTATGTGCTTCAAAATAGGTCATAGTATAGTATGTGCCTCAAAATATGCCATAGTATAGTATGTGCCTCAAAATATGCCATAGTATAGTATGTGCTTCAAATTCTTTCATAGTTTAGTATGTGCTTCAAAATATGCCATAGTATAGTATGTCGTGCAAATTATGCCATAGTATAGTATGTGCTTCAAAATAGGTCATAGTATAGTATGTGCCTCAAAATATGCCATAGTATAGTATGTGCCTCAAAATATGTCATAGTATAGTATGTGCTTCAAATTCTTTCATAGTATAGTATGTGCTTCAAAATAGGTCATAGTATAGTATGTGCTTCAAAATAGGCCATAGTATAGTATGTGCTTCAAAATAGGCCATAGTATAGTATGTGCTTCAAATTCTGCCATAGTTTAGTATGTGCCTCAAAATAGGCCATAGTATAGCATGTTGTTCAAAATAGGCCATAGTATAGCATGTCGTCCAAAACATGCCATAGTATAGTATGTGCTTCAAAATAGGTCATAGTATAGTATGTGCCTCAAAATATGTCATAGTATAGTATGTGTTTCAAAATATGCCATAGTATAGTATGTGCTTCAAAATAGGTCATAGTATAGTATGTGCCTCAAAATATGCCATAGTATAGTATGTGCTTCAAAACATGCCATAGTATAGCATGTTGTTCAAAATAGGCCATAGTATAGCATGTCGTCCAAAACATGCCATAGTATAGTATGTGCTTCAAAATAGGTCATAGTATAGTATGTGCCTCAAAATATGTCATAGTATAGTATGTGTTTCAAAATATGCCATAGTATAGTATGTGCTTCAAAATAGGTCATAGTATAGTATGTGCCTCAAAATATGCCATATTATAGTATGTGCTTCAAAATATGCCATAGTATAGTATGTGCTTCAAAACATGCCATAGTATAGTATGTGCTTCAAAATAGGTCATAGTATAGTATGTGCTTCAAAATAGGTCATAGTATAGTATGTGCTTCAAAATATGCCATAGTATAGTATGTGCCTCAAAATATGTCATAGTATAGTATGTGTTTCAAAATAGGCCATAGTATAGTATGTGCTTCAAAATATGCCATAGTATAGTATGTGCCTCAAAATATGTCATAGTATAGTATGTGCTTCAAAATATGCCATAGTGTAGTATGTGCTTCAAAATAGGCCACAGTATAATGTCGTTCAAAATAGGCCATAGTATAGTATGTTGTGAAAAATAACTGCATATTATGTTTTTTTGTTAAAAAAAAGCCATTGTATGCTGTTGGAAATGTCTTCTTTTTATGGGTTGTGTCAAATATTTCCTGTAACTCTGCTTATATGTTCTGATGCGTCTGAATTAAAAGGTCTGTGGTCCAAGAGCCACCTCAAGCAGAGGTTTGTTTGCTCTAATTTCAACATAAAGACTGAAACAAATAAATAATTGTAAAAAACAATAAAAACACTTTTTTTTGTTTTTATTTATTTTGTCTTGGAACAGCTTTAGTTGGGGTTGTGTAAAACGTGTGATGTATGCTGGAACTGCTGATTTAGTAGTAGAGTTACTGCTTCAAGGAGGTCGCAGTGTAACGGGTTGTGTTGCCGGAACTTGATTTTAGGCAAAACAATAATAAACAAGTACAGCCTAAAAAGCTGCAAAGAAGAAACAACTAGCTGTTTAACTTTTTGTTTTACCTGACCTAATTTTAACTATACAAAAACTATACCAATATATTTCTGTATGATGTACACTACAAACAAGTGCCACATGCACTGAACATTCCCACCACATCAAGGAAAGGATACAGTAATGCCTTAATACTTTAAAAGCCATAGTATAGTATGTCGTCAGAAAAAAAGCCATAGTATAGTATGTCCTCTGAAAAAAGCCATAGTATAGTATGTCGTAAGAAAAAAAGCCATAGTATAGTATGTCGTCCAAAAAAAGCCATAGTATAGCATGTCCTCTAAAAGAAGCCATAGTATAGCATGTCCTCTAAAAAAAGCCATACTATACGTATGTCCTCTAAAAGAAGCCATAGTATAGTATGTCGTCAGAAAAAAAGCCATAAAATAGTATGTCGTCTAAAAAAAGCCATAGTATAGTATGTCGTCAGAAAAAAAGCCATAAAATAGTATGTCGTCTAAAAAAAGCCATAGTATAGTATGTCGTCAGAAAAAAAGCCATAGTATAGTATGTCCTCTAAAACAAGCCATAGTATAGTATGTCGTCAGAAAAAAAGCCATAAAATAGTATGTCGTCTAAAAAAAGCCATAGTATAGTATGTCGTCTGAAAAAAAGCCATAGTATAGTATGTCCTCTAAAACAAGCCATAGTATAGTATGTCGTAAGAAAAAAAGCCATAGTATAGTATGTCGTCCAAAAAAAGCCATAGTATAGCATGTCCTCTAAAAGAAGCCATAGTATAGCATGTCCTCTAAAAGAAGCCACAGTATAGTATGTCGTCCAAAAAAAGCCATAGTATAGCATGTCCTCTAAAAAAAGCCATACTATACGTATGTCCTCTAAAAGAAGCCATAGTATAGTATGTCGTCAGAAAAAAAGCCATAAAATAGTATGTCGTCTAAAAAAAGCCATAGTATAGTATGTCGTCAGAAAAAAAGCCATAAAATAGTATGTCGTCTAAAAAAAGCCATAGTATAGTATGTCCTCTAAAAAAAGCCATAGTATAGTATGTCCTCTAAAAAAAGCCATAGTATAGTATGTCGTCAGGAAAAAAAGCCATAGTATAGTATGTCCTCTAAAAAAAGCCATAGTATAGTATGTTCTCTAAAAAAAGCCATAGTATAGTATGTCCTCTAAAAAAAGCCATAGTATAGTATGTCGTCAGAAAAAAAGCCATAGTATAGTATGTCCTCTAAAAAAAGCCATAGTATAGTATGTCCTCTAAAAAAAGCCATAGTATAGTATGTCCTCTAAAAAAAGCCATAGTATAGTATGTCGTCAGAAAAAAAGCCATAGTATTTTATGTCGTCAGAAATAAAGCCATAAAATAGTATGTCGTCTAAAAAAAGCCATAGTATAGTATGTCGTCAGAAAAAAAGCCATAGTATAGTATGTCCTCTAAAAAAAGCCATAGTATAGTATGTCGTCTAAAAAAAGCCATAGTATAGTATGTCGTCAGAAAAAAAGCCATAGTATAGTATGTCGTCAGGAAAAAAAGCCATAGTATAGTATGTCCTCTAAAAAAAGCCATAGTATAGTATGTTCTCTAAAAAAAGCCATAGTATAGTATGTCGTCAGAAAAAAAGCCATAGTATAGTATGTCGTCTAAAAAAAGCCATAGTATAGTATGTTCTCTAAAAAAAGCCATAGTATAGTATGTCGTCAGAAAAAAAGCCATAGTATAGTATGTTCTCTAAAAAAGCCATAGTATAGTATGTCCTCTAAAAAAAGCCATAGTATAGTATGTCCTCTAAAAAAAGCCATAGTATAGTATGTCCTCTAAAAAAAGCCATAGTATAGTATGTCGTCAGAAAAAAAGCCATAGTATTTTATGTCGTCAGAAAAAAAGCCATAGTATAGTATGTCGTCAGAAAAAAAGCCATAGTATTTTATGTCGTCAGAAAAAAAGCCATAGTATAGTATGTCCTCTGAAAAAAGCCATAGTATAGTATGTCCTCTAAAAAAAGCCATACTATACGTATGTCCTCTAAAAGAAGCCATAGTATAGTATGTCGTAAGAAAAAAAGCCATAGTATAGCATGTCCTCTAAAAGAAGCCATAGTATAGTATGTCCTCTAAAAAAAGCCATACTATACGTATGTCCTCTAAAAGAAGCCATAGTATAGTATGTCGTCTAAAAAAAGCCATAGTATAGTATGTCGTCTAAAAAAAGCCATAGTATAGTATGTCGTCTAAAAAAAGCCATAGTATAGTATGTCGTCAGGAAAAAAAGCCATAAAATAGTGTCGTCTAAAAAAAGCCATAGTATAGTATGTCGTCTAAAAAAAGCCATAGTATAGTATGTCGTCTAAAAAAAGCCATAGTATAGTATGTCGTCAGGAAAAAAAGCCATAGTATAGTATGTCCTCTAAAAAAAGCCATAGTATAGTATGTCCTCTAAAAAAAGCCATAGTATAGTATGTCCTCTAAAAAAAGCCATAGTATAGTATGTCGTCAGGAAAAAAAGCCATAGTATAGTATGTCCTCTAAAACAAGCCATAGTATAGTATGTCGTAAGAAAAAAAGCCATAGTATAGTATGTCCTCTGAAAAAAGCCATAGTATAGCATGTCCTCTAAAAGAAGCCATAGTATAGTATGTCGTCCAAAAAAAGCCATAGTATAGCATGTCCTCTAAAAAAAGCCATACTATACGTATGTCCTCTAAAAGAAGCCATAGTATAGTATGTCGTCAGAAAAAAAGCCATAAAATAGTATGTCGTCTAAAAAAAGCCATAGTATAGTATGTCGTCAGAAAAAAAGCCATAAAATAGTATGTCGTCTAAAAAAAGCCATAGTATAGTATGTCGTCAGAAAAAAAGCCATAGTATAGTATGTCGTCAGAAAAAAAAGCCATAGTATAGTATGTCGTCTAAAAAAAGCCATAGTATAGTATGTCGTCTAAAACAAGCCATAGTATAGTATGTCCTCTAAAACAAGCCATAGTATAGTATGTCGTCAGAAAAAAAGCCATAAAATAGTATGTCGTCTAAAAAAAGCCATAGTATAGTATGTCGTCTGAAAAAAAGCCATAGTATAGTATGTCGTCAGGAAAAAAAGCCATAAAATAGTATGTCCTCTAAAACAAGCCATAGTATAGTATGTCGTAAGAAAAAAAGCCATAGTATAGTATGTCGTCCAAAAAAAGCCATAGTATAGCATGTCCTCTAAAAGAAGCCATAGTATAGTATGTCGTCCAAAAAAAGCCATAGTATAGCATGTCCTCTAAAAAAAGCCATACTATACGTATGTCCTCTAAAAGAAGCCATAGTATAGTATGTCGTCAGAAAAAAAGCCATAAAATAGTATGTCGTCTAAAAAAAGCCATAGTATAGTATGTCGTCAGAAAAAAAGCCATAAAATAGTATGTCGTCTAAAAAAAGCCATAGTATAGTATGTCGTCAGAAAAAAAGCCATAGTATAGTATGTCGTCAGGAAAAAAAGCCATAGTATAGTATGTCCTCTAAAAAAAGCCATAGTATAGTATGTCCTCTAAAAAAAGCCATAGTATAGTATGTCGTCTAAAAAAAGCCATAGTATAGTATGTCGTCTGGAAAAAAAGCCATAGTATAGTATGTCCTCTAAAAAAAGCCATAGTATAGTATGTTCTCTAAAAAAAGCCATAGTATAGTATGTCGTCAGGAAAAAAAGCCATAGTATAGTATGTCCTCTAAAAAAAGCCATAGTATAGTATGTTCTCTAAAAAAAGCCATAGTATAGTATGTCCTCTAAAAAAAGCCATAGTATAGTATGTCGTCAGAAAAAAAGCCATAGTATAGTATGTCCTCTAAAAAAAGCCATAGTATAGTATGTCCTCTAAAAAAAGCCATAGTATAGTATGTCCTCTAAAAAAAGCCATAGTATAGTATGTCGTCAGAAAAAAAGCCATAGTATTTTATGTCGTCAGAAATAAAGCCATAAAATAGTATGTCGTCTAAAAAAAGCCATAGTATAGTATGTCGTCAGAAAAAAAGCCATAGTATAGTATGTCCTCTAAAAAAAGCCATAGTATAGTATGTCCTCTAAAAAAAGCCATAGTATAGTATGTCGTCTAAAAAAAGCCATAGTATAGTATGTCGTCAGAAAAAAAGCCATAGTATAGTATGTCGTCAGGAAAAAAAGCCATAGTATAGTATGTCCTCTAAAAAAAGCCATAGTATAGTATGTTCTCTAAAAAAAGCCATAGTATAGTATGTCGTCAGAAAAAAAGCCATAGTATAGTATGTCCTCTAAAAAAAGCCATAGTATAGTATGTTCTCTAAAAAAAGCCATAGTATAGTATGTCGTCAGAAAAAAAGCCATAGTATAGTATGTCCTCTAAAAAAAGCCATAGTATAGTATGTCGTCAGAATAAAAGCCATAGTATAGTATGTCGTCAGAAAAAAAGCCATAGTATAGTATGTCGTCTAAAAAAAGCCATAGTATAGTATGTTCTCTAAAAAAAGCCATAGTATAGTATGTCGTCAGAAAAAAAGCCATAGTATAGTATGTTCTCTAAAAAAGCCATAGTATAGTATGTCCTCTAAAAAAAGCCATAGTATAGTATGTCCTCTAAAAAAAGCCATAGTATAGTATGTCCTCTAAAAAAAGCCATAGTATAGTATGTCGTCAGAAAAAAAGCCATAGTATTTTATGTCGTCAGAAAAAAAGCCATAGTATAGTATGTCGTCAGAAAAAAAGCCATAGTATTTTATGTCGTCAGAAAAAAAGCCATAGTATAGTATGTCGTCTAAAAAAAGCCATAGTATAGTATGTCGTCAGAAAAAAAGCCATAGTATAGTATGTCGTCTAAAAAAAGCCATAGTATAGTATGTCGTCTAAAAAAAGCCATAGTATAGTATGTCGTCAGAAAAAAAGCCATAGTATAGTATGTCGTCTAAAACAAGCCATAGTATAGTATGTCCTCTAAAACAAGCCATAGTATAGTATGTCCTCTAAAACAAGCCATAGTATAGTATGTCGTCAGAAAAAAAGCCATAGTAAAGTATGTCCTCTAAAAAAAAAGCCATAGTATAGTATGTCCTCTAAAAAAAAAGCCATAGTATAGTATGTCGTCTAAAAAAAGCCATAGTATAGTATGTCCTCTAAAAAAAGCCATAGTATAATATGTCGTCAGAAAAAAAGCCATAGTATAGTATGTCGTCTAAAAAAAGCCATACTATACGTATGTCCTCTAAAAAAAGCCATAGTATAGTATGTCCTCTAAAAAAAGCCATAGTATAGTATGTCCTCTAAAAAAAGCCATAGTATAGTCTGTCGTCAGAAAAAAAGCCATAGTATAGTATGTCCTCTAAAAAAAGCCATAGTATAGTATGTCGTCAGAAAAAAAGCCATAGTAAAGTATGTCCTCTAAAAAAAGCCATAGTATAGTATGTCCTCTAAAAAAAAGCCATAGTATAGTATGTCCTCTAAAAAAAGCCATAGTATAGTATGTCCCCTAAAAAAAAGCCATAGTATAGTATGTCCTCTAAAAAAAGCCATAGTATAGTATGTCCTCTAAAAAAAAGCCATAGTAAAGTATGTCCTCTAAAAAAAAGCCATAGTATAGTATGTCCTCTAAAAAAAGCCATAGTATAGTATGTCGTCAGAAAAAAAGCCATAGTATAGTATGTCCTCTAAAAAAAAGCCATAGTAAAGTATGTCCTCTAAAAAAAAGCCATAGTATAGTATGTCCTCTAAAAAAAGCCATAGTATAGTATGTCGTCAGAAAAAAAGCCATAGTATAGTATGTCGTCTAAAAAAAAGACATAGTATAGTATGTCCTCTAAAAAAAGCCATAGTAAAGTATGTCCTCTAAAAAAAGCCATAGTATAGTATGTCCTCTAAAAAAAGCCATAGTATAGTATGTCCTCTAAAAAAAGCCATAGTATAGTATGTCCTCTAAAAAAAGCCATAGTATAGTATGTCCTCTAAAAAAAGCCATAGTATAGTCTGTCGTCTAAAAAAAAAGACATAGTATAGTATGTCCTCTAAAAAAAGCCATAGTATAGTATGTCCTCTAAAAAAAGCCATAGTATAGCATGTCCTCTAAAAAAAGCCATACTATACGTATGTCCTCTAAAAGAAGCCATAGTATAGTATGTTGTGAAAAATAACTGCATATTATGTTTTTTTGTTAAAAAAAAGCCATTGTATGCTGTTGGAAATGTCTTCTTTTTATGGGTTGTGTCAAATATTTCCTGTAACTCTGCTTATATGTTCTGATGCGTCTGAATTAAAAGGTCTGTGGTCCAAGAGCCACCTCAAGCAGAGGTTTGTTTGCTCTAATTTCAACATAAAGACTGAAACAAATAAATAATTGTAAAAAACAATAAAAACACTTTTTTTTGTTTTTATTTATTTTGTCTTGGAACAGCTTTAGTTGGGGTTGTGTAAAACGTGTGATGTATGCTGGAACTGCTGATTTAGTAGTAGAGTTACTGCTTCAAGGAGGTCGCAGTGTAACGGGTTGTGTTGCCGGAACTTGATTTTAGGCAAAACAATAATAAACAAGTACAGCCTAAAAAGCTGCAAAGAAGAAACAACTAGCTGTTTAACTTTTTGTTTTACCTGACCTAATTTTAACTATACAAAAACTATACCAATATATTTCTGTATGATGTACACTACAAACAAGTGCCACATGCACTGAACATTCCCACCACATCAAGGAAAGGATACAGTAATGCCTTAATACTTTAAAAGCCATAGTATAGTATGTCGTCAGAAAAAAAGCCATAGTATAGTATGTCCTCTGAAAAAAGCCATAGTATAGTATGTCGTCAGAAAAAAAGCCATAGTATAGTATGTCCTCTGAAAAAAGCCATAGTATAGTATGTCGTAAGAAAAAAAGCCATAGTATAGTATGTCGTCCAAAAAAAGCCATAGTATAGCATGTCCTCTAAAAGAAGCCATAGTATAGCATGTCCTCTAAAAAAAGCCATACTATACGTATGTCCTCTAAAAGAAGCCATAGTATAGTATGTCGTCAGAAAAAAAGCCATAAAATAGTATGTCGTCTAAAAAAAGCCATAGTATAGTATGTCGTCAGAAAAAAAGCCATAAAATAGTATGTCGTCTAAAAAAAGCCATAGTATAGTATGTCGTCAGAAAAAAAGCCATAGTATAGTATGTCGTCTAAAACAAGCCATAGTATAGTATGTCCTCTAAAACAAGCCATAGTATAGTATGTCGTCAGAAAAAAAGCCATAAAATAGTATGTCGTCTAAAAAAAGCCATAGTATAGTATGTCGTCTGAAAAAAAGCCATAGTATAGTATGTCCTCTAAAACAAGCCATAGTATAGTATGTCGTAAGAAAAAAAGCCATAGTATAGTATGTCGTCCAAAAAAAGCCATAGTATAGCATGTCCTCTAAAAGAAGCCATAGTATAGCATGTCCTCTAAAAGAAGCCATAGTATAGTATGTCGTCCAAAAAAAGCCATAGTATAGCATGTCCTCTAAAAAAAGCCATACTATACGTATGTCCTCTAAAAGAAGCCATAGTATAGTATGTCGTCAGAAAAAAAGCCATAAAATAGTATGTCGTCTAAAAAAAGCCATAGTATAGTATGTCGTCAGAAAAAAAGCCATAAAATAGTATGTCGTCTAAAAAAAGCCATAGTATAGTATGTCGTCAGAAAAAAAGCCATAGTATAGTATGTCGTCAGGAAAAAAAGCCATAGTATAGTATGTCCTCTAAAAAAAGCCATAAAATAGTATGTCCTCTAAAAAAAGCCATAGTATAGTATGTCGTCTAAAAAAAGCCATAGTATAGTATGTCGTCAGAAAAAAAGCCATAAAATAGTATGTCGTCTAAAAAAAGCCATAGTATAGTATGTCGTCTGAAAAAAAGCCATAGTATAGTATGTCCTCTAAAAAAAGCCATAGTATAGTATGTTCTCTAAAAAAAGCCATAGTATAGTATGTCCTCTAAAAAAAGCCATAGTATAGTATGTCGTCAGGAAAAAAAGCCATAGTATAGTATGTCCTCTAAAAAAAGCCATAGTATAGTATGTTCTCTAAAAAAAGCCATAGTATAGTATGTCCTCTAAAAAAAGCCATAGTATAGTATGTCGTCAGAAAAAAAGCCATAGTATAGTATGTCCTCTAAAAAAAGCCATAGTATAGTATGTCCTCTAAAAAAAGCCATAGTATAGTATGTCCTCTAAAAAAAGCCATAGTATAGTATGTCGTCAGAAAAAAAGCCATAGTATTTTATGTCGTCAGAAATAAAGCCATAAAATAGTATGTCGTCTAAAAAAAGCCATAGTATAGTATGTCGTCAGAAAAAAAGCCATAGTATAGTATGTCCTCTAAAAAAAGCCATAGTATAGTATGTCCTCTAAAAAAAGCCATAGTATAGTATGTCGTCTAAAAAAAGCCATAGTATAGTATGTCGTCAGAAAAAAAGCCATAGTATAGTATGTCGTCAGGAAAAAAAGCCATAGTATAGTATGTCCTCTAAAAAAAGCCATAGTATAGTATGTTCTCTAAAAAAAGCCATAGTATAGTATGTCGTCAGAAAAAAAGCCATAGTATAGTATGTCCTCTAAAAAAAGCCATAGTATAGTATGTCGTCAGAATAAAAGCCATAGTATAGTATGTCGTCAGAAAAAAAGCCATAGTATAGTATGTCGTCTAAAAAAAGCCATAGTATAGTATGTTCTCTAAAAAAAGCCATAGTATAGTATGTTCTCTAAAAAAAGCCATAGTATAGTATGTTCTCTAAAAAAAGCCATAGTATAGTATGTTCTCTAAAAAAAGCCATAGTATAGTATGTTCTCTAAAAAAAGCCATAGTATAGTATGTTCTCTAAAAAAAGCCATAGTATAGTATGTTCTCTAAAAAAAGCCATAGTATAGTATGTCCTCTAAAAAAAGCCATAGTATAGTATGTCGTCAGAAAAAAAGCCATAGTATAGTATGTCCTCTAAAAAAAGCCATAGTATAGTATGTCCTCTAAAAAAAGCCATAGTATAGTATGTCCTCTAAAAAAAGCCATAGTATAGTATGTCGTCAGAAAAAAAGCCATAGTATTTTATGTCGTCAGAAATAAAGCCATAAAATAGTATGTCGTCTAAAAAAAGCCATAGTATAGTATGTCGTCAGAAAAAAAGCCATAGTATAGTATGTCCTCTAAAAAAAGCCATAGTATAGTATGTCCTCTAAAAAAAGCCATAGTATAGTATGTCGTCTAAAAAAAGCCATAGTATAGTATGTCGTCAGAAAAAAAGCCATAGTATAGTATGTCGTCAGGAAAAAAAGCCATAGTATAGTATGTCCTCTAAAAAAAGCCATAGTATAGTATGTTCTCTAAAAAAAGCCATAGTATAGTATGTCGTCAGAAAAAAAGCCATAGTATAGTATGTCCTCTAAAAAAAGCCATAGTATAGTATGTCGTCAGAATAAAAGCCATAGTATAGTATGTCGTCAGAAAAAAAGGCATAGTATAGTATGTCGTCTAAAAAAAGCCATAGTATAGCATGTCCTCTAAAAAAAGCCATACTATACGTATGTCCTCTAAAAGAAGCCATAGTATAGTATGTCGTCAGAAAAAAAGCCATAGTATTTTATGTCGTCAGAAAAAAAGCCATAGTATAGTATGTCGTCAGAAAAAAAGCCATAGTATTTTATGTCGTCAGAAAAAAAGCCATAGTATAGTATGTCCTCTGAAAAAAGCCATAGTATAGTATGTCCTCTAAAAAAAGCCATACTATACGTATGTCCTCTAAAAGAAGCCATAGTATAGTATGTCGTAAGAAAAAAAGCCATAGTATAGCATGTCCTCTAAAAGAAGCCATAGTATAGTATGTCCTCTAAAAAAAGCCATACTATACGTATGTCCTCTAAAAGAAGCCATAGTATAGTATGTCGTCTAAAAAAAGCCATAGTATAGTATGTCGTCTAAAAAAAGCCATAGTATAGTATGTCGTCTAAAAAAAGCCATAGTATAGTATGTCGTCAGGAAAAAAAGCCATAAAATAGTGTCGTCTAAAAAAAGCCATAGTATAGTATGTCGTCTAAAAAAAGCCATAGTATAGTATGTCGTCAGGAAAAAAAGCCATAGTATAGTATGTCCTCTAAAAAAAGCCATAGTATAGTATGTCCTCTAAAAAAAGCCATAGTATAGTATGTCCTCTAAAAAAAGCCATAGTATAGTATGTCGTCAGGAAAAAAAGCCATAGTATAGTATGTCCTCTAAAACAAGCCATAGTATAGTATGTCGTAAGAAAAAAAGCCATAGTATAGTATGTCCTCTGAAAAAAGCCATAGTATAGCATGTCCTCTAAAAGAAGCCATAGTATAGTATGTCGTCCAAAAAAAGCCATAGTATAGCATGTCCTCTAAAAAAAGCCATACTATACGTATGTCCTCTAAAAGAAGCCATAGTATAGTATGTCGTCAGAAAAAAAGCCATAAAATAGTATGTCGTCTAAAAAAAGCCATAGTATAGTATGTCGTCAGAAAAAAAGCCATAGTATAGTATGTCGTCAGAAAAAAAAGCCATAGTATAGTATGTCGTCTAAAAAAAGCCATAGTATAGTATGTCGTCTAAAACAAGCCATAGTATAGTATGTCCTCTAAAACAAGCCATAGTATAGTATGTCGTCAGAAAAAAAGCCATAAAATAGTATGTCGTCTAAAAAAAGCCATAGTATAGTATGTCGTCTGAAAAAAAGCCATAGTATAGTATGTCGTCAGGAAAAAAAGCCATAAAATAGTATGTCCTCTAAAACAAGCCATAGTATAGTATGTCGTAAGAAAAAAAGCCATAGTATAGTATGTCGTCCAAAAAAAGCCATAGTATAGCATGTCCTCTAAAAGAAGCCATAGTATAGTATGTCGTCCAAAAAAAGCCATAGTATAGCATGTCCTCTAAAAAAAGCCATACTATACGTATGTCCTCTAAAAGAAGCCATAGTATAGTATGTCGTCAGAAAAAAAGCCATAAAATAGTATGTCGTCTAAAAAAAGCCATAGTATAGTATGTCGTCAGAAAAAAAGCCATAAAATAGTATGTCGTCTAAAAAAAGCCATAGTATAGTATGTCGTCAGAAAAAAAGCCATAGTATAGTATGTCGTCTAAAAAAAGCCATAGTATAGTATGTTCTCTAAAAAAAGCCATAGTATAGTATGTCGTCAGGAAAAAAAGCCATAGTATAGTATGTCCTCTAAAAAAAGCCATAGTATAGTATGTTCTCTAAAAAAAGCCATAGTATAGTATGTCCTCTAAAAAAAGCCATAGTATAGTATGTCGTCAGAAAAAAAGCCATAGTATAGTATGTCCTCTAAAAAAAGCCATAGTATAGTATGTCCTCTAAAAAAAGCCATAGTATAGTATGTCCTCTAAAAAAAGCCATAGTATAGTATGTCGTCAGAAAAAAAGCCATAGTATTTTATGTCGTCAGAAATAAAGCCATAAAATAGTATGTCGTCTAAAAAAAGCCATAGTATAGTATGTCGTCAGAAAAAAAGCCATAGTATAGTATGTCCTCTAAAAAAAGCCATAGTATAGTATGTCCTCTAAAAAAAGCCATAGTATAGTATGTCGTCTAAAAAAAGCCATAGTATAGTATGTCGTCAGAAAAAAAGCCATAGTATAGTATGTCGTCAGGAAAAAAAGCCATAGTATAGTATGTCCTCTAAAAAAAGCCATAGTATAGTATGTTCTCTAAAAAAAGCCATAGTATAGTATGTCGTCAGAAAAAAAGCCATAGTATAGTATGTCCTCTAAAAAAAGCCATAGTATAGTATGTTCTCTAAAAAAAGCCATAGTATAGTATGTCCTCTAAAAAAAGCCATAGTATAGTATGTCCTCTAAAAAAAAGCCATAGTATAGTATGTCCTCTAAAAAAAGCCATAGTATAGTATGTCGTCAGAAAAAAAGCCATAGTAAAGTATGTCCTCTAGAAAAAGCCATAGTATAGTATGTCCTCTAAAAAAAGCCATAGTATAGTATGTCGTCAGAAAAAAAGCCATAGTAAAGTATGTCCTCTAGAAAAAGCCATAGTATAGTATGTCCTCTAAAAAAAGCCATAGTATAGTATGTCCTCTAAAAAAAAGCCATAGTATAGTATGTCCTCTAAAAAAAGCCATAGTATAGTATGTCCTCTAAAAAAAAGCCATAGTATAGTATGTCCTCTAAAAAAAGCCATAGTATAGTATGTCCTCTAAAAAAAAGCCATAGTAAAGTATGTCCTCTAAAAAAAAGCCATAGTATAGTATGTCCTCTAAAAAAAGCCATAGTATAGTATGTCGTCTAAAAAAAAGACATAGTATAGTATGTCCTCTAAAAAAAGCCATAGTAAAGTATGTCCTCTAAAAAAAGCCATAGTATAGTATGTCCTCTAAAAAAAGCCATAGTATAGTATGTCCTCTAAAAAAAGCCATAGTATAGTATGTCCTCTAAAAAAAGCCATAGTATAGTATGTCCTCTAAAAAAAGCCATAGTATAGTCTGTCGTCTAAAAAAAAGACATAGTATAGTATGTCCTCTAAAAAAAGCCATAGTATAGTATGTCCTCTAAAAAAAGCCATAGTATAGTATGTCCTCTAAAAAAAGCCATAGTATAGTATGTCCTCTAAAAAAAGCCATAGTATAGTATGTCGTCTAAAAAAAGCCATAGTATAGTATGTCGTCAGAAAAAAAGCCATAGTATAGTATGTCGTCTAAAAAAAGCCATAGTATAGTATGTTCTCTAAAAAAAGCCATAGTATAGTATGTCGTCAGAAAAAAAGCCATAGTATAGTATGTCCTCTAAAAAAAGCCATAGTATAGTATGTTCTCTAAAAAAAGCCATAGTATAGTATGTCCTCTAAAAAAAGCCATAGTATAGTATGTCGTCAGAATAAAAGCCATAGTATAGTATGTCGTCAGAAAAAAAGCCATAGTATAGTATGTCGTCTAAAAAAAGCCATAGTATAGTATGTTCTCTAAAAAAAGCCATAGTATAGTATGTCGTCAGAAAAAAAGCCATAGTATAGTATGTCCTCTAAAAAAAGCCATAGTATAGTATGTCCTCTAAAAAAAAGCCATAGTATAGTATGTCCTCTAAAAAAAGTCATAGTATAGTATGTCCTCTAAAAAAAGCCATAGTATAGTATGTCCTCTAAAAAAAAGCCATAGTATAGTATGTCCTCTAAAAAAAAGACATAGTATAGTATGTCCTCTAAAAAAAGCCATAGTATAGTATGTCCTCTAAAAAAAAGCCATAGTAAAGTATGTCCTCTAAAAAAAAGCCATAGTATAGTATGTCCTCTAATAAAACCCATAGTATAGTATGTCCTCTAAAAAAAAGACATAGTATAGTATGTCCTCTAAAAAAAGCCATAGTATAGTATGTCCTCTAAAAAAAAGCCATAGTAAAGTATGTCCTCTAAAAAAAAGCCATAGTATAGTATGTCCTCTAAAAAAAGCCATAGTATAGTATGTCCTCTAAAAAAAAGCCATAGTAAAGTATGTCCTCTAAAAAAAAGCCATAGTATAGTATGTCCTCTAAAAAAAGCCATAGTAAAGTATGTCCTCTAAAAGAAGCCATAGTATAGTATGTCGTCTAAAAAAAGCCATAGTATAGTATGTCGTCAGAAAAAGAGAGACACTCCTCATCTTATTCACCACTTATTTCTCACCTAGGTGGCCCGGATGCTGGAGCCCATCTCAGCTGAGAGCCAGATTCCCCCTGGACAAGTCGCCGGTCATCCCAACAACGGTGGGAGGAAACCTGAGGAAACCCATGCAGAGCAAAAGGCAGGAATCGAATCTGGGAGGCGAGAGAGACATTTCAGTGCAGACAGCAGTAGACCCTTTCGCAGATCAGCATTTGTCAGTGTCAGTGGACAGCATGTGTTTATCTGGCCCTGGATGCACAGCATAAGCAACAGGAAAACTATACTGCTTCTGTATGTACCTCATGAAAATAATACTTGAGTTGAATAAAGACAGATTCATAATAAATGTGTTGAGCATTTCTCCATCATGCAATGTGTATAATGGTTCCATGTGGGAAGACAGATTCTGCAAGCGCCAGTGAGAATACGCGAGACCGACAGCCAGTGAAAGGGAAACAAGACTTCCCTCTAGCTATGGCTTCCTGACTTGTTTATTTGCTAACTGGGCGGGGGGGGCGGGGGCAGGACGGGGGAGAGGGTGAACATATGGTTTGCTAAAACACGGACTTGTAGTTCGGAGGCCGAGGCACCCTAAGGGATGGAGCTGACGGGCTTTGGTCCCTGTCTCCCTCAATTCCTCCCGCTTGGACAGCCAGAGCTGAACAGCTGTCCTCCAGGAGTTAGAAGCGCAGTGCCGCCTCGCGCCATCTCTCCATCTTTCTTTCCCGTTCTCCCTGCTGCCTGGGCGCAAGCATCCTCAGTGAAACCCAGAGATGGTGGAAACAAAAGCAGCTGAGGTTGGCCGTGGGCTGCACAACCCTCTCTGGCCCCTCTCGAGTCCTGCTGCTCTGGTCCCATGACTTCGGACGAATTAGTTCGGCGACAGACGCCTTCTTCTGTTCATGTCAGCGTAATGACGACTTTATGTTTTTTGGAACTGATGGTTGTCAGTGACTACCAGCTACTGCAGCCATCTTCTACAGATCACTGCACTGAGATATACACACTCATACGCACACCCTGCAGGTCTATGTGTTTATGGTCACACTCACTCACTGGGATCAAGGCGTTAACATACACACATGGTCTAACACACCCTGCATTGATGAACAAACATATGCACACACTCCCTGTGGGTCAGTGACTTAATATGCACATACTTACACACTAGGTCAGTTGTTGATAGAGTTACACACAGACACACACCCTGAAGGTCAGCGCTGTGATGGACAGCAGTCCTGATGTGCTCTGACAGAGTCGGCTGCTGCCTTTCATTTCCACTTGCTTTTCCCCCATCAGGTGACACCCACAGGTGCCTTGGCGAGAGAGACCCCACCTCCTGCGGGGTTGTGTGTGTGTGTGTGTGTGTGTGTGTGTCAGGGGAGGGGGAGGCTGATTGAGACAGTCAGGGAAATAGCGGGCGACCAGGGCACCAGCTGCTTGCTGTCAGCGACCCACAGCGCAGACGTTGGTGTGAACTCCACCTCTCATCACACAGATCAAGTCTGTGCACGGTGAGCGTCGGGCATCAGCTGCATCGTGTTCCAAGTGAATGCCTGACGGACTCCTGCCTGCTGATTCCCCACACAAAGTTGCATTCGTGTCTGAAGCCGAGGCTCAGAGGACGGTATAGACGTTTGCCAAGAGAAACCCGGCGAGTCATACGTGCAGTCATGGCTGAACCTTGACCTCTGCCTTTTTCAGACATCAACCCAGCTGCATTTTCAACTTGGAAAGCTGCCAGCGCTCATCTATCCCTCACTGGTATAATTGTGAGTGTTCAAGTATGAAGTCAAAATGTCTCATTGTGTGCTCCCAGCACTGATGCCTGACATACTGTGGGGGCAAGTCTCTTCCAAAAAGGACACTATCTATTTTGACTTCTCCTCTTCTGGAGCAACTTGCTAATTCAAGTAACGGGGGACGTGCGAGGGCCTATTTTTACGTCTGAATCTGGGTTGTGCAAGTAACGTAAGGTGACCATGTGCAGACCCTACTTTATATAAAAATATACGCACATTGTTATAACGAAGTGATCAGTGCTGTGCTCACCTACACATTTACCCATAAGCTCCAACAGTGTGTCAAATGAACTCAGTGATGTTACAGTCGCCCCAAAATTCAAAGCAATAAAACACAAAGAAAGTCACCAATGGTTGTTTTCTTGCTGCAGCTGGGTCTTAGTGAAGCCAGGAACTGCTGTTGGGATTCTTCTCCTTTGAAAACTAGGAGAAAGAGGGCAAATGGGGAGGGGGTGGTGAATAATTGATAGTGGCTGAGAGCGATATGAGTTTAGTTAATGTGCCCAGCAGCACAGGCTAAGAGAGGATCTGTGAGATATTCCACCTCAGGCCTAAAACTCATGCAGTGGAGTGAAGGCTAATCTTGGATTGGAGGCCACTGTTTAGTCGTCCATGTTTCTGCATCCATTTTTATATTGTTATTACAGCGCTGGAGAAAGTCGGGGCACCTATGTGTGGACGGCTTCTCTTAATTTGCATGGGTTATGTTGCGAGTCTGTGTGTGTGTGTGTGTGTTTCGAGGCATCTGCACAGCTGGATCTCCCTGGTAGCGGTGTTGCTGCCTCCCTCAGGTTCCTTCCTCTGAGTGGTAATAGAGTGCTCCTGTCAGCCTCCCCAGATGCTGCTCCATAAGGACGCGCAACTCTCTCAACTTGCCAGGAGAGTTCGTGTTCACGCTGGAAGTCGGAGCTTCTTCAAACTGCTGGTTTTCTGTGAGACGGTAAACACTGCAGTTTGCCAAGTTAGTGGGAGAGTGACTCATATGACAGCTGGATATTTAGGAATAAGGTTCAGCTGCTGCAGTTTCAAAAACACAATTCACTCAGACCTACTGAGAACATGAATCATTTGGCATAACATATTGATTTAATGATTACAGTCATTCATCACCTTCCACAGAACATCACATTTTGAGGATATAGATTTGCTTATACATTCTTTTGCTCTAACACCAGAATTTCTTTCAACCCACCTCAGAAAAAACCTCAGTGTCTCCTGCCTCTCTTCTTTCTCCACCTCCCTGTCACGCTGCGCTCCTGTCGTTCCTCCTGATGTACCAGACATCCTCTTTCCCCCGCTGTCACATTTGGTACAGATGGTTAGGCTCTATGGAGTGGCCTGTCAGTCTCCATTTGGCCGCCTTGGTGTGACAGCGGGCCTGATGGCTCGTGAAGGGCCCCCGACTTTCCCAGCACACGGACACTGACATTTCTCAAAGGGGCTCGCGTGTGCGCTTCCCACCCTGCGAGAGGAGGGAAACGAAGTACCTGGAGTTAACCCAAAGCTCGCCACAGGCTAAGGGTGCAAGAGACGGAAGGAGAAAGGGAAGATGAAGATTGAGAGGTTGAGGTTAGAAGACAGTATAAAAGGAAAAGAGAAGGAAGCTGAGGAGAGACTGGGAGACGACAGGATGCTTCACCTCTATGTGACTGTCCGCCTGGGACCGGCGAGGACAGAGGAAAAGCCTGGACACCACCAAGACATGAATGCACCTACCAGCCAGTGGGTTCACAAAGCTGAAATCACACAGAGACACACAGACCAAACCCTATCAGTTTGGATAGTAACGATAAAAATAAAAGAAGGTCAGGCATAAGGCTAGACATGTGCATAAATACATGATTTTACTAATCAGATACGTCAAATTAAAATATTACCATATGCGTCTGTAATTTTTTTAAAATTCCATTACATTATTTTACTATAATAATAGGCTACAAAAATGATTTACTTCCACAAGCACAGAAGTGTTATCCAGCAGGTGCTCTGACAAAGTTCCCAGTCCCACATCCAGAGAATTTTCTGAGCAAACACGTGGTTGAAAACAATAAAACACATAGATGCTGCCTTCAAAATGTTCTCATCGTACAGCAGCGAACCAAGACAAATGTCATGTGTATGTTCCGCGCGCCACTAAATCACCAACTTAACCTTTGCCAATATTGTGTAAGTTGTTCTATCGCATCCTGGCTGTAAGGTAGAGACCACGTTTGACAATGCAGGGGGAGGGAGGGAGGACGGGGGGGAGCTGCTGTATTGTAGTGCCTGCGGGCAATGCTCGCAGTCAATATATATCTCCACACTTGCTGCTGCGCTCCCATTTGAGCGGAACGCGCTGGCCTCTCAGTGCCGCTTCAGAGGAGCGACAGGCAGCCGCACCGGGACGCGCGCAAGGTCCGGACGAGTACAGCCTCTCTCCGCATCCCAGCAGCTCCAGGCCCGCGACCAGGTTCGTTCTTTAGGAGAAAACTACCAGAACTACTCCTCAAACAGCAGCTTAAGTTGGCCTCCTGTCCGTCACGCGTGTAGTTTGCTTCTAAACTGCGCGTCTTTCATTTGATAGTTTTTGAAACGCAACTAAACGCATGAAGTTACGCGATCTTTTTAATGTAAATATGGTTATGTTGAACTTATTTCATGGATTAATTGTTACTGTTTAAAAAATGCTCTACTGAATTAGCACACATAGCTTATATATGCGCATATTGTTGTAAAATATCCTTTATGCATTTCACATTTACTTGTGTCGTCTTTAATTAATCAGCAGCAGTGATTTGGTGTTTTACAATAAAATTTAATTTATTTGACAGTTTTTATCTGTAGCTATATACAAACAATTTATCAGTTATTCTGAAAACTATGGCTGTTATGTTGAAAACTGCTAAAAAAAACTACATAATTATTTGTTTCTAAACATCTTAATTCCCTTTTTTACTTTTTCAGAAAACATTTCTTAGACGAAGACAACCAACACATGATCCTCCTTTTAGGTAAAGTATTTCATTTCAGCTGTGTATTTCAGATAAAACAGTCCCTGTGCACATGTATGTAATGGTCAGATCTGTCAGTGGTGGAGTTACATGTCAAAGCTTTCACTGTGGTGATCTTCCGTAATTGCAGCAATAGATGTTCAGGCGCTTAGACTTGTTTGATCATCAGCCCTAAAAGCTTAAAACAAGACCGCAGGGTTTAGATATGGGACAGCGGGGAGCCAGAGTGCACAGTCAGAGGGCAGCAGTGGCCAGGAGAGGGAAAAGCGACTACTGTAAAAATGATTTTTATTGATTGGCTCGTAGCAGCAGCTGTTAGGCTCCATTATGAGCTCAAAGCCCAGGTCAGAGCCCTGGGCACCGACAAGCGAGCCAATCAACCGGTGAGCAACTAACGGGCCAGTTGTGAGGGTCCACTAGTGAGAGCATGTTGGCAACAGCCTGCCGTCCTGTGTTAGACTCACCCTGTCGTTCTCCGCTGTTTCTCAATCTAACCGGCCGTCCATCACCTGCATTTGCTTCACTGGCCTTTATTTCAAATGTTTGTCAAAGAAAAAGATAATTTAGTTTTTAACCACAGCTTAGATGCTGAACATAGAGACTTTGATGTTTGAATGATCCGGGGGACGAGGCAAAATAAAAGCCCCAAAGCAGGGCGCACATCTTTCACTGCGGGTTTCACCCATCGGCTTGGCTTCAAGTGTAAAAACATCACAAAGTTTCTGTTATTTAACTAATAAAAAAAGATTTATTATAAGGCATTTATACAATGCCGTGTGAATTTTAGAGAGCGATATTTATTACATTTAAACAGCTTTAGAAACAAAAAGGAGAAAAGCGTTAAAAGTAAATCTGCAAAGAGAAAATAAAACACTGAACTGCTCACAAACAGGAGGTTTGCTACACAAATGCACAAAAAACTAAATATACTGTATATATATATATATATATATATATATATATATATATATATATATATATATATATATATATATATATATATATATATATAGAGCCAAAGGGAATCAAATTAACTAAAATGTATTATTATAAGACTGGTACGTGTGGATTTTATTTAAAGTTGGAGTATTTCGTAAATTATTTTCTGTATGCTATTGTTGATTATATAGTAGCGAGTGCGGTCCAACAAGCAAAGTACTGTAGAGGTAGTAAGATGAGGAGAACTGTTAAACTTCTGCACCGTGTCCTGACCCAGATCGCAGTCTGGCACTAATGATGCCCTATAGGCATGAAGCCAGGCTCTCATTAGCAACCAGGCCTCAAACCCCCAACTCCTGTCCCTTCCACACGCGCCTCTACGCATCCCTCAGCCTGTAGCCGTCCTCTGAGGATCCCGCCCCTAAACGCAAGCAGGCCTGTGAGTGTTCAGAGAGGGGCCGCTTGCACAGGTGCAGGGTCCCCCGTGATGGGCCCGATAGCCCCCCAAGTCCTGAACCCTGTTAGCACCTGGTTCTGCACCTGAACTAATGAGTAGTGGCAGGTACTGTGAGCAGAGCAGCATGGCCTCCCTGCAATTACGCAGACAACAAATGTGTTCTCATAACACATGTGCAGAATGATTTATATGTCACATTTATGTTTTTTGTGCATCTTTATTAACACGATGTCTTGTCTTTTCTCAGATTTGGCTTTGCTTCTATCACCTCCCTTTACCTACAAAACTGAGGAAAAATCCCTGCGTCGAATGAAATGTAGCTTGGCATGAAAGAGAGAGTCTAAGAATCTGTCTTGATTTATCATTGCTTCAACACAATCAAAACAGTCGAACAATCAAATATCAAAGCTCAGTCATGTCGAAGGACGACACGTGCAAAGTCACATCTGCAAGCAAGCACAAGGAGCGTAAGCCCAAGAAGCCTCACTACATTCCCCGGCCATGGGGCAAGCCCTACAACTACAAATGCTTCCAGTGCCCCTTTACCTGCATGGAGAAGTCCCACCTTTACAACCACATGAAGTACAGCCTGTGCAAAAACTCCTTGTCTCTGCTCATAGAGTCAGACTGGCCTTATAAAAAGGGCAACATCCTGCACCCAGATCAGCTGCGACCGTTTCAGCAGGCACATGGTCTACACGCTCCTGGGAAAGACGAGCTAGAGCTAATATCGCGGGAGCAAGAGAGGCAGAGGCAGCGAAAGCCCGTAGACGACGAAGGAGAGGAGAGAGAAGCTCATGGGCAAGAGGATGAAGATGACGGAGGACGAGAGGATGGTATAGAGGTTACTGCACTGAAAGACAGCTCCAGCAGCAACAGGGGAGACGCTACAGAGTGTGCAACCAAGAAAACCAAGCAGCCAGATTCAGACCTCATGGCTGACATGTTGTCCTTGGAAGATCAGCTGCTACGAGCACGCTCAGTAGAAGTGGAGGCCCAGCTGAAGCAGTATAAACTATCTAAGACTTGTCTAACTGCTCCTGGGCTGCTGTCGGAGCAGTGGCGTCTGCTAACATCCAGCCACACTAAGGCCAAAGCAGAAGCAGCTCAGTCGCGAGTGAGTAATTCAATCCCCTGTTACCCACCTCCAGCGAACCTGGTGGACTACCAGGATCCTACTGGACTCAACCTTTCAGTGCTCGGGGTGGGCTATCCCATCAGCCCGAGCCTCTTCTCCTACATGAACTCTGCTATTCCCACTGCTGCCACGGGGGTGGCAGCCCAGACCCACGCTCAGCTCGCCCAGCTTCCCTTTCTGGCATCGGCTGCTCAGCTGATGCACCCGGGCTCTGGTACGCACGGGGACAGGGCTCTCATCACCCCTCGTCTCTACTACCCGTTCCTGTGTGAGCACGCATTCGGTGCGGCCTCCAGTCAAAGTGATGCCAACAAAGCACTCAAGACATCTGCAAACAGTCTGGAAGCAAGCGCATTGTCTGGCTTCCAGCCTAAAGTCAGCCTGTGGAAAGTGCCGGCCCTGCGGCCGGGGAGCACTGCAGTGCAGTCCAGTGGCTGGGTGTCACCTCAGAGAGACTCTCCTGACCAGGGTTACCGCTCAGGGGACAAACTGCAGACGGCAGCCAAGGAAGGCAAAGCAGTCTGGGGTTTAAAGAGGACAGTGGCTCCACTAGGGAATCATGAGGCACCTGTGGAGAAGAAGCCAGCCGTGGGCTTCACTCTGGACCTTCTGAAGAACCTTCAGACGGCTTCGACGCTCAATATGGCAGCAGATAAACTCCTTTACCAAAACAGGTACAGAGTTTCATAAATGTGACTGTAGTAAAAGAAGCTTCAGAAGTATTAGTGTCATTATTGCAGTTACTGACATATACAATATACCGGTTAGGTGTATTTATTCCTTTATCCTGTCAGATTTCATATCTTACCAGTTGTTTAATGTGACTTATCCTCAGTTTACAGGATGCTCAGCTTCAGTCCCGTCCCACTGAGCTGTGGTACAGCGACCCCCTCACCAGTCCCAGCTCTGAAACAGCCTCTGTCTCCACGTGTGGTGGACCGAACAGCCAAGAGTCTGCTGCTGCCCGGACCATAGGAGAGGAGGCTTCTGAGTCGGTAGCTGCTCTCCTCAGTGACCTCTCCAAGGCCTTGCAGGAGTACCAAGAGGCCGAACGCAAAATCTCCCACCTGGAGAAGGAGGACCTTCCTGCCCAGCGCCACCTCTGGGAACACCTGAGTAAAATCCGTAGCGAGCTCTCCCACATCCACCAGGCGCTGGAGCAGACTTCTCGCCAGAGTGACGGGCCTCTCGATCTGTCAGTCAAGAGGGACTCTACAGAATCAGTCAGTGACCAGAGCGTAAGAGAGGAGGGCAGCCTGAAAGGCAACACCACAGAGACAGAGGAGGAGGACGAAGAGCCGGAGGAGAAAAGGGAAAATGAAGATGACGACAGTGAGAAGAAGGTGATGAAGGCTTCACTGGAGAGCCGTAAGCAGTCGTTGGACTTGCTGATCAAGATGAGCCAGGCATCTGTGGTAAACACAGAGGTTCTCTCACCCGGTGGTCTCAGTTTGAGGCCCAGTCCAGCTGAGGCCTTATGGCCAAGCAGAACCACAAAGTGTGAGGCGGATTCCAGTGTCCTGCTCTGCCCCGATGGCCGATCAGTGGTGTTCACTGACATCTCCACCTCTGCCAAAACCCCAAAAAGACCTGTGTCCATACAGAGACGAGACGCTCAGTGTCCTCCAAGCCCATTGACAGCCACTGACAACTAAACCTCTGCAGCTCTGACTGTAACTGATTCCTGATTCTGTTCAGTGCCACTACTGTTGCATGGCTTTGACTTTGGAAGAAGACTCTCACTCTTATTCTCCGTTTCATTTTGCACCTTGGAGAATGAACGATGACGAGGATTCCTAATGCACCAAGGAAACTAGCGGATACAGTTCTCTTCAAAATAATAATAATAAAAGCAACATCAGCACTAAATCATTAGTTCTAAGATAAACAATGAAGTGTATGAAATAATGCTGAGAGACAATCCTGTGAATGGATGTGTAAATATTGTAGCTATATTAAATGTACATGTATTAAAGATTAAATTCTTTTCTATGGATGATGTCATGTTGTGCTGCATCAGTTCACTTGATGAGTAATAAAATGTATTACACACTGACAAACCAAGTTAACTGTGTTTGCTACTTTAATGGAAACTGGCATTAAATGCAAATTGGTAAAATCAATTTAGAGAATAACTGAAAGAATAAAACGTGATACCTACGTACCATTATCATGACACAGTCACATCCTTAGTGGCAGCACCTCCTGACTCTCTTATATCTACCCTGACAAAGTTGGGTGGAGTTGCTAAAGGTGAAAAAGAACCTTCGGTCAAATGAACAGGGTTGGGATCACCTGTGCGTCTGCCCCTGGATCCGGGAGTCCCCCTGTAAAGGTCAGCTCCCCGAGGTCGACTACCACAGTGGCTTAACGGAGAAATACCCATCTGCCCCTGGGACAAGCACATAGCGCTGTGCTGCCCCTCATCCTCTGGCCCCTTCGTCACTCTCAGCTGCAAAGGTCAGCTGCCAGGACCAGAGGAGCCACAAGTAGATGTTCAGCCAGAAGAAAAGATATGTTCATTTGTCAAAGTCGTTGAATGTGTTACTTACAGACAAAGACAGCAAAGTATCAATTTTCATTATTTTCACTATTGTAGAGCCAAAGCAGTTGATAATTTTATATACTGCTTTATTTATTTAGTTAACTAGTTAACCATAATATTGTTTATTATTTATAGATTATTTAGACTCACCCATGAATTGTTGAAGACAAGCTTCCTGAAACAGTCACATCTGTAAAAAAAGCCACATCTCCCTCAACGCTTCTCTTGTATCCAGACAATATTACCACGTCTAGCAGCAGCAGAGGGAGGAGGCCGACAGCGCCACCTTCTGGACAAAGGATTTAAAACTAAACCAGCCTCCTTCACGCAACATCCTTCCCCAAAGAGCCAGTAGTGCATTACTGTAAGTTATTACAAAGCAGACTTCTGTCTGTAAATAAAGACTGTAAACCTGCCTCCGCATATGGTTGTTTGATCGGAGGCTGTTCATGACAATTGATGCCATGTTAAAATGTAGACCTGAATATTGCTCGTCTCCCGACACACACCTATGCAAGCCTGTGCCGGTAAGACCTACCTGCTGTGGCCTGAGGAACCACATGAGCAGAAAGCTTTCTGGATCACACTTAGAGATGCTTTGAAAGACAATGAAGAGGAGATGGAGGGTTAGTTGACTCAAATAACAGGCTAAACCAAAAATAAAACACATTTATCATATAATGGAAAAAGCAAATACTGTGTACAATCATAGGAGCGTAGGTGGTAACTGTTTCAAGGAAAACCACAACCTCTGCATACTATTTCCAAACACTTCATTTATTTGATAGAATACATTCAAACAAAAATAAAAAATATTCATATATATTTCATATAGAGCTAGTGAGTGAGCAAAGTACAGAACAAAACACAGAAGTCTTCCATATGTGTGTGTGTGTGTGTGTGTGTGTGTCTATATATATATATATATATATATATATATATATATATATATATATATGTGTGTGTGTGTGTGTGTGTGTGTGTGTGTGTGTGTGTGACACACATACACACAAGGCGTGATCTGAATACTATACAGTGTGTATCCTTAGCTGCACAGGTTTCATAGATGTTTAAGAACTAAACAACAGTTGAGGCACGACTAGATTTCAATGAGGGGTCATAGACTGGGCCAAGTGCTTCAAAACTGCTGCTTACAGTAAAACATTTCAATGTCAACACCTATAACAGTAGGACTTGCAAAGCTTATTAGTGTTAGGAGATCAACACTAAAGCATAAAGTAGGAAATGAGGCAACAAGATCATTAAAATTATACTGTACAGTCATGCAAAAATCCTAAATAGTCTGAGTTTTCATGAGACACTTCTCTCACACCAATGCTAAAACTGAGAAAACACAAGTTCAGGCTTGAAGACACTTGAAAAATAAATCCAGTATCGCCAACAAGTCACGACTGTGCTCGCTAAATTTGACATAAGTCAGGATGTTTGGTTGCACTGCAATAATTGACTTTAAGTCACTTCACCAATTAGAGACAAATTAAAAACACTTCCTCAAGTAGTCAAGTAATAAGTGCAGTGCAGTCACACCAAGCTCTCTCTCTCTCACCCACAGACTCTCAGCTTTTATAAAACTCTCATTCATAAGCAAGTTAAGCATCACATTGTTTTCCACTAGCAACCAAACCATAATTATAGTACAGCAGATGCCCCACTGATCAAAAGCAAACCATACTCTTACATACATCCAGTAGTTATGTACAACAGAACTGGTGCAACATAAAGCACATCAAAATTATTTGTAATAGAAACTGTAACATTAATAACATACAGCAGATGTGTAATTCATAGGAAATATATATTATCCATACTGTATATTGCTGTCTGGTTTGGCATTCTGGATCAATAAAAATTGCTCACAGCTTATTGGACACATCTCCAACAGATTATACAACTATGATATTTATGATTAAAGAAACCTTACACAAGACTGATTCAATACAAGCTGTTCCTGTTAATTACAAAAGATAAATCAAATAGTTTAAAACTAACAGAGGCGTGGTACCAGCAGGTCAATCCATCATTATTTTCCTCCATTTCAAAAGTAAGCGGTAAAAGGTAAGTCAGCTGATCCTGGCACAGTCAGGGCAGTCAGACCAAAGCCCAAGGATGGGAAAAATATTTGACTTGATATTCTTGATATTTAAATCTTTTTGGAATCTTTTGCCTCAAAAAGCTTCATGCGCTCTTGCACAGTTAGCCCTTCCTTCAGACTCTGTTGAAGATAGATGACATTGTGAGGTTTTGGTACAGTGGGAAAAAGACAAATCTAAGCAGAGGAGTGAGAACAAACATATGGTAGAGTATTCAGACAAACCACAAAGCAGCTCCAGTTTGTTTTATAGGCCGCTGTCTTTCCCAGAACAGTGTTCTGCTCTGGATAAGAGCAAGAACCCTTTGTGAGGCCACATGTATTAGCTTCACAGAGCATTATTTACTACTATCACCTTACCCTAGATTTAAGTCGATCATTATTATAAACTACCAAACCTTTAATAACAACAGTTAAACGGTTATATTACGACCTATAGCACACACAACCTGGGGACTGCATGAAGATGTGAACATGAACTGTGACCTGAAGCACACATTCTACATCCAAGAGAACCAAGTGGCTTCAGGATAAACCTAAGCATTAGGACAGAGTGGATATACCAACAGATGCTTCCCATCTAATCTGACATATACTTTTGTAAGTTTTTTTGGGACACAAGGACAGAATGTTATGTTCAGACGTGACCATGCCAGACAGTACCTGTCCCCACAATTAACACACACACACAAAAAAAACACCAATCGCAAAATGGGTTTCCACATGAACACTGCACAGCGTTGTTAGAACATAAAAAACACATGATGTGATTTATTAGTCCTGTGATGCGTGACAACCAGTAACACTGATAACTACTGGGTATAGCTAATCTGAAGCACTGTTTCTTTAGGTCCCAAAACACCCAACAGTCCTTTAGCCCGAAAAACACTTAATGCTACCACCTGTGAGGGGCTAGAGTCACATGGTGCAGGTTGGGGCACGGAGTGATAGGGACAGGGAAGATCATGCAAGGGTGGAAAGGGCATGCTTCTCTACATCATGCTATACCTACAGAACATCTTGGGGCAGGGGTTGAGGGGAAATGACCCCACAATGGTAGTGTCAGCTGTCCCATGAGACCTGTTCAGTGACCGACTGATGGACAAAAAAAAAATAGGACAAACTTACAGGACAAAAGACTTGGACTGAAAATGTCCAAACAGCCAGTTAACAGTAATAAAATCTGTACGACAACGCCTTGAAACAGCACATCATGCAGCAAACTAAGACTGGGTTCAGAGTGCAGGGTCTTTAATCAGACGACCATAACTCCTGTTAAAATCGACACTAACCTTTGACCGTATGCCTCTTGATTGCTTGGAAGTTGTGGACTGCTCTTTTTTCATGAAGTCTGGATTACTTTTTGACTTCATGATATCTAAAACACAACAGTGTGTCATAATGATCAGTAAACAAGTGAACATACGTGTTAAAATTAACACGGTAAAATGTACCTAAGCTAAACAGGTGTTGTCATTATATTAGATTATAGCAAAATGCCAAATTAGGCCAGTTACATTTACCAGGGTAAGAAATATGAAACCTGTTTTGCTTACCGTATCCAGACGAGACTGTTCCATCAACAGTCCTCTCACCTAAAGCTTCGGTGGCAAGGAGCAGTTTCTCCCTCAGCTTGCCGATGTCACAGTCAGCCTTTGCTTTCACAATGCTGAGCTCAGTATAGATGTCTTTATATTTGTCGGTGGCATATTTCTTGTCCTGGTTATTCGAATGAAATGCACAACCTTAGTGTGTTTGTTTTTACTCAGGTACAAAATGTCAGTAAATAGTTTAAAACACATTAAGGCCTTTTTTTTACCCTTAAAGCAGACTGCAGTTCATCTTTCAGAGAGTGAATTTCCTGTTTAAGGTACTGAATCTCTGACTCTTTGATTCGTAGTAACACCTACAAGATGGAGACAAACTCTCATTATGTTAACGAGCACATCATTCATGTTTGTGTGTCTACAGCTATTAACACACACCTCCAGCTCATACACATCTTTTCCCTGGGTAAGTGGTGACAGTGCAGTTTCACCGCTAAAACAGGAGCGCATTCGCGTAATCTCTGCAGTCAGTCGGTTATTTAATTCCTGCAGAACAGACACATGCTATATTTTAGTATGTTGACGTACAATATGTTTGAACATGTTTGTATCATGTGTTCATTCAGACCTGGTTGTGGGCATTTAATTCCTGGTTCTCTCTCTGACACTGCCTGAGGGCCTGCCTCTCAGCCTCCAGCGCCTGAGCCAGGTGAGCATTCTCCAAACATTTCTGAGAGTACTGCTCTGACAGCACATCCAGCTCTCTCTGGATAGACTGCAGCTCCGCCCTGCATGGTCACATTATGATGCTATCAGCTGAAGTTGGCTTGAAAGAAGCATTCATCACATTTTATTGTATTTCCAGAAAAGCATAAATATTAAGTTTCCCAGTTTCTCAGCTGCACTGGTTTAATTTGAATAGTTTCAAGCTTTACAGTACATCTGCATACCTCAGTCTTTAAATTACAAAGGAAGATAAAAATCACACAACCTATTAATAGTTTTAAGAAACCTTACTCATATTGTAAACGAAGCTCATCAATGTCAGAGTTTAGTCCGCTCAGCTGTGAGCGTTGAGTCTTCTCCAGTTCCTCCTTGTGCGCATTCTTCATAGCTTCAATAGCTACATTAAGACATTTACACACATTTAATGACATGACAGGTGTGTTTATATTACAGCAGATACTGGTTGTGATCATTTCTGTCCTTACCAGCGATTGTGGCAGCGGTCTCCTCAGCCAAGAGTCTTTCTCGCTCTTCCATAAGTTTAGAAATCTCTCTCTGATGCTGCCTGTGAAGGTCTTCGATCACCTTCTGGTGTGTTTCTTCCATTGCAGCAAAGCCACGTTCACACGTGGCCTGAAGAAAGAAAAGGTTAAAAAAAATAAAATCATCACCATGTAATTATTTCGCAGTTGCCACCTACATTTTACAACAGGACGTGTCATGCATAATCAGTGAGAAAAAGCATGCAAGCCTTTGATTATTTCAAGCCCAGCTATGTTAGCGAGTAAGTCGAAGCAGTGAAAATCTACTCCAATGAAGATGCATTTTTGTACTAGGCTATTAGTAGACTATTGCTAGGCTATTACTAGGCTGTGCTTCCCTCTATAATTGAATGTGGGAAATGGTATGTCTACTGCTATCCAAATGAAGAAGCAATCTTGGAGGCAAGTGAAACATTTGACACTTTTAATTGTCAGAATGTGGGGATGACAACCTACTACAGCCGGCTGTACTTTACTAATTAGGGATGTCCCAAGCTGGTCCAAAGAACCAAACACTTCTGCCACAACATTAACACTGAAATCCATTGACGCATTTACAAACAGCATGACTACACGTATACAAACAACTAACTAATCATCAAGCAGGTGTACTTACAGTACACAGTATAATTCAGGAATGAATACAATGTAAATAACGCTGGAATATATAGTCTGCAAACATCTCCATGAGGCTTCAGGATTTGAGATACAGAAATTGCTAATTTCATCAATCACTAATCACACAGCTTAGTATTGGTGGTATAAAAAGTCCAAAGTGGACTGATTGACCATGAATGCTATTTCCAAAAGCAGCTCAGGCTAAAAAAAACATTTGGACAACAAACACAAACAGTAAATAAACAAAAACAGGTTTGGGACATCCCTCAAAGATCCAATCACAGACACACTACAATTTGCATAAGCTGATCTAAATTAAATATTTAAAAATGACTAGTAATCTTAAATCACACCATTTCCCAATTCCAAATAATTAGTAAGTATAACTAGCTAAATAAACTAAATTGACAGGTTATTTAGCTATTATTCACTATGTGTTTCACTAATGACGTACTATGTCATCACTTTGACTATGGTAATACTGAAAGAACAAAAACCTTAAGACTTTCAAAGTCTCTCTGGTATTTCTCTCTCAGGCTGACCACATCTCCTTCCAGGTGCTTGTTCTCCAGTTCGTCTCTCATGGTGTTCATCTGCGTTTCCAGCTCCTGGATCCGGTCCTTCAGGACTACCATGGAATCTACCTCTGACATATGTAGTGCTTCCTCCCACTTTCCCTGCTCCTCCTCTTCCATTGGTAATGTGGCCTCTTCACAAGTTGGTAAGTGGGAAGCCTCTGGGGCTTCTTTTCCTTTGGTCTCCTTGACATGCTGAATGTTTTCCATGTAGTGAGAATGTAACTTTTCAAGCTCCTCTTTGTGGATTTGTTGGAGCTCACAGATCCTCTGTTCAAATTGCTTCTCCAGTTTCCTTAAATGACTCTCATGTCGCTCCTCCATAGTATCCATGTCCACCAGCAGTACCTCTAACTTACGTTGGCTGTCGGCGGTTGTCTCCATGAGAACCAGCTCTGTTGAGGCACGACTTTGCTCGGCTTGGCTTAGCTCTTCTATGTGCTTCTGCTTCATCTCTTCTGTCTTTTTTTGGTACAGTTCCTCTACGACGGAAAGCTGCTCCTGCTGCTGGGACAGCTGAGACACACGTTTGCTGATTTCACTCTTTAGTGTCTCATTTTCGGTCTGGAGAGAGGCAACTGTTTGTGTAAAGTTCAGGCGCTCATCATGTATGGATGCTTCATATTTCTCTTGGATAGCACTGACATTATGAGCATGCTGCTGCACAAGGGCGTCCATGTTTTGACTCGTTTGTTTACACCAGACCAAGTCTTGTTCATGCATGGCGCGCAACCTGCATGCCACATAGGCCACCTGAGCCTGAATAAGGGCTTCACGCATACAGATCGAGGCACTTGTGAAATGACGTGAAGTTTGGTGACCCAGAAGAGCGTGGATCATTTTAGCCAGTCCAGGGTGGCTGATGCCACTTTCTATCTCTTGAGCATACTTATGGAGGATGTCTGCTTGTCTCTGAAGCTCATTAGCCAAGTTGTCATGTGCATTTTGCAGTGAGTGAATGGAGTCGACACCACAGAAGGGCATTTCTTCAGTTAAGTGTCTGTCTACAATTTCCTCCGCCAAGTCTCTCGCTGCTTCCAATTCAATCTGCTCCATGTAGGGAGCAAGTTCAGGGGGGCGGATGTCAGCTAATTTTTGTTTACTATACCCAAAGTTACTTTTGACTTCTTTTATTACGTTTTTCAAGTCTGGCCTTTTGGAAGCCTCAATAATTGCTTTGAGGGCCATTTCCCTTTGATACAGGTTACTATGAGCTTCGGCTAACTCCTTTTTCAGCAGTTTGAATTTTTCCTCATAGCAAAGTTTAAGGTTTTCAACAGAGTAAGCCAATTCTGCTTTAATGAAGGTGTTAAAGATGTCTGAAGCAGCTACATCTACATCATCTGACACACTGCCCTCTTTGGATTTTGCTAAATCAGTTTCAGCTGTCTCCAGTTCTTTCCAGAAAGCACTCTGTAACATCAGTTTTCTTGTCAAGACATCAGCGTAGACTATAGCTAAACAATCTTTGTCACTCCTTTTAATGTTTTCTATGTCATCCCATATCTCCGCAAGAGCTTGTAGAAGGTCAGGCTTTGAGGTCTGTATAAGCAAAGCCATCTTATTCAAAACTACTGCCTCAAAAGACAAAGTTTTGGCAAAGAGGTATAAAGCTTCTTGGTCTAGGTTCTCTGGCGATTTATTTGGAGGAGTAGCTGTTGAACGCTGCTCCAGTGTCTTCTGTCCTTGTTGTATGTGTAGTGATGCATTGAACAAATCATTCTCTATCTCTGACAGTGAATGAAGCTGTGCACCATTAGTGTCATGGGAACCACTGAGAATAGCCCTGACTTTCTCGCGGCAGTTTTCCACAAACACTAAGGCCTTGGTATAATACTTACTGGCAGAACTTTCGCAACTTCCACCTTTGTCTGAGTGAGGCTTCTTTAGCGTCATCTTTACATCAATCATGTCTTCTGTTTGTATAAATCGTTGATCTTCTAGATTTAGTGTGAGGTTCTTTAGCTTTTCTTCAGTGGCTAGCAATTTAGTCTCTAGGGCATGTATAATGGAGATGAACTTCTCCGGGTCGCTAGTTTGGGGAAAGGTGACATCAGCAGAGTGGTTTCCTTCATTTGTATCTTGGTTACCCTTTGCTCCTGTCACATCAAAAGTGTTGTTCACGTTGGCATTGTCCAGACCCTCTACGCTGATGTATTTTTGGCACTGAATACTGGAAAAACGTATCCTTGGTCTTTTAGCTTGCGATTCTTTAACATCTTGGGAGTCCTCCGTCTTGGATGCCATGTCACAGGCATAGGGGTGTGATGTTTTATCCTCGTTGTCCTGCTCTGGGATTTGTGGCTTTTCCATACTTAGGTCTGCGTAACCCAGCTGCAAGGCACTAAGATGCTGCTCTAGCTCTGCAATACGGACCTCTGCCACCACAAGCTTAGCTTGTAGGTCCTTTTCAGCAGTACAAGGCTCAACCTTATCCAAGAGGCCCTGACTCATTTGACACAGGAGATCCTCCTTAGCTTGCAATTTCTGTTCTGTTTCCTCCAAGCTGTTCCCGAGTGCTGTCATTTTAATAAGTGCCTCTTTCAGGTCTTCTTCCTTGCGTTCCACCAGCCTCTCATACATCTCCTTAGTCTGCCTAATCTCTTCCTCTTTTTCCCTAAGGAACTGGCTCATTTTTTGAAATTCTTGGGTAGCTCTCTCATATGAGTGCTCCAATTTGTAATAGTCAGCCTCTTCAGTTTCTAGACGATTGCGGAGCTTATTCACCTCACGATCTGCTTCTGCAATCTGATTAAGAAGCTCCTGACAGCGGCAAGTGAGATGGCCTTTCTCTTCTTCTAGTCTACGCACGCTCTCCTTCAGAGACTCAACTAAGTCAGCTTTCTGAGCCAGCTCTTCTTGTAACTTCAGCATTTCCTCCTTGCATTCTTTTCCTCCCAAGGCCTGTCTGCCTCTTAACAGGGCCTCTATCTGCTGCTCAGCTTCCAGCAGTCTGTCATCCATCTCTTTCCGTGCAGCTTCAGCCTCTGCCAATCTTCTACACAGATTCTGTCGTTCCCTTTCATGACTTTCTTGCATGCTATGCTGCTCCCTTCTCAAGCGTTCCTCCTTCAGTGCCTGGCCCTCTTCAGTAGCACTGAGTCGAGCAGTCAACTCTTGCAGCCTCTCTTGCAATCTCTGGATCTCTCTCACATGGTCTCGTTGCAAGGCCTGCTGGTGCTCTAGGTGTCTAAGGGCGTGGTTCCTCTCTAAAAGGCTGGCCTCAACTTCATGAAGTCTAGCTTCACTGTCTTTCAGCTGGGCACGTAGAGTGGCCTCCTTATGTCCATATTCTTCGTCTTGTTCCCTTGAACGCTCCTGTTCTAGCTTGAGCTCATTGCGCATTCGTGCCACAGCCTGTTCACTAGCCAGAATTTCAGCCATTGCAGATGTTAGTTTAGCCTGCAGAGCCTGAATGCCAGCCTCATGGCGGTCTACAGCATCCTGTGCTTCGGTGTAGCTTCTCTTAAGTGACCGAATCTGTTGCTGAGCAAGGTCCTGCTTGCGTTTTTGGGATTCCAATTCACCCTGCAAATCTTGATTAAGCTTGTGCAAGCGTGGCAATGGCACTCTGTGCGGTGAGGAGGAAGGGGATGCTGCACTCTTGAAAAAGATTGATGAAACAGTTTAATCAATTACATCATATACCGTGGTAAACCATGTGTGAACCCTTTGGGTGGTATCTGAAGGACCTCAATTAATCTGTCTTAGATCTAAAAGATGACATTTCTTTAAAATTAAAAGCTTATGTCAGTGTGTTCCAGTCAGTGGTTCATCTTGTGTATGGTTGGCCTGGAAAGAGAGGCGTAACCAGCTCATTTCCTGCTGCAGTCATTTTTAGTAACTGAGTGCTACAAAAGACTACTGATGTGTTTGTAGTCAAATTACCTGGTTCCCACTACTAGGATCTCAGACATTGTTAGTGTAGAGTAGTTTTAACCCACACTTCCACTCTTGTTATACACTGGCGTGATTGCGAATTTGCCTATACCTGACTAAAATTTTTTTTAAATTCCATTTTGAAGTGTGAACATGTATCTGATGCGATCCAACCATATTTTAAGACAAATTTATATACAGTAAGTGCAGACAAAGGGTTCACAGACGTTTTCTGCACACTTTATGGAGAAACACATCTCCGTGATTACTAGGGAAAAGACACTTTTTTCAAGATCAATCCATGTGTTTTTTTCAGAGATGACTTGGAATTGTGGAGGTTTAATCACATGCCTCCAAACAAATAATATATAATTTTAGTGAGAGACAAGCAATTTAGAAAAAAAAAACATTTACCCAAATAGTTTTTACATAACTAAGCTTATTTTACTCTGATAATGTCACAGTATAATTAGAGTGTACTATGTGTAACACAATTAGTTAATGGAGGCAGTTGTGAAAACACCAAAAAGCATGCTGCAATCAAGTTTATAGCACAGAAGAACCGAGAAATGAAAACACAGGCCGCAGCATAGTGATTATGTTTCTTACCTTGAGCTCTTTACCAGATCAAATTGATTATTTTCCCAGAAGATGTGAAACTCCATAAAACAGTTAGTGAAAACTCATGCCAAGAACACCAAAACCATGCAAAACTATTTTAGACAAGAACCCACGCCTGTTAGTAGAAATTTACAGTAGCTGCACATAAATCTGTTATGATTAAGTTGACTGAGAATAAAAACGAAAAAAAAAAAAAGGTACTGTAGTATAGAAATACAGCAGCCACCTCAGTTCAAATACAGTACCTTGCAAAAATTATGTGTTCTTAACATATTATTGCTCATATTCTTCAATCTGTATACGAGGTACATTTTAAAACAAATCCTAAGTGGTTCAGGTTGAGTGCAGTACCTGCAGTATATAGCCTTCTCTGGCATTGTGTTCTCTCCCAAGTGCATCTTCCAGCTTCCCTTTCAAAATGTTGTTCTCCTTCTGTAGTCGGTCAAGCTCCTTCTGCTTCTGTCCCAACTGAATAAAGACGAAGGAAAATATGATGACATGGCAGACAAGGCTCTGATGATATTTTTTTATATGTCCATATTCAATAAACAAACCTCTTTGTCTAGTAGTGTAGCAAGTTCACCAGAAGGCAGTCTGTCAGAGTTTCCTAAAGCTGTAGTAATCGGCACTTGCTTCTCCTCTCTCAGTGGTATTGTCTCCACCTGATGCCATCGCTGCTCAATTTCCTCGTGGACATCTGAAGTTCTGTTGTCCTCATCTTCACTGGCAGTGTGCATGGATGCAGGGTGGTCCACTTCCATCCTGCCTTGTTCTTGACTATAAGGTAGTGATGGCTGTACCAGAGGTGTAGCGTTTAGTGCTGAATTCATCATAACAGAATTTGGCATGTGGGATACAGCGGATGCTCTGTGCAGAGGGACAGCTCTCCTAACATTTTCCTTTTCTACTTCTTCTGACACAGAAGGTGGATTGGCACATGACACTGACGATGTTTGTAGAGAGGAGGTAGAGACAGGAGAGGAGGCCAGTGATGAAGGTGAAGAGGAGGGAGAGCAATACGAAGAGGTTGTGGAGAATGATGAGCTAAGGTCAACCGTGTCTGCTCGTTCCTTTACAGGCTTTATCGACTGTTCCATTTTGAACTCAGACCAGTCATAAGTCTTTGAGCGGCCTTCCCTTCTGCGCTCACGCACTCGGCTTTTACGGGGCTCAGATGGAGGGATAGAGGCGTTGTTGCCAGCTGGCTGACTGTGGACATCAGACTTGGGTAGCTCATTGCTAACGCTTGGCTCAGGGGTGACCTGTCGACATTGTTCCAATGGGGCTTTCAAATTCTCATCTGGGAGGGATCTAAATAAGGACACAGATAGAAAGAAAACATATGATGAACTTAAAAATAAATGTTAAACTACTATATTTATAAAAACCATTGCTGGACAAAACAACAAAACAGACGCTTTCATAATAGCACAGTGTTACATTGCATTCAAAAGGATTTCTGCAGGATTAACCAAATTGTTTTAGACCTATTCAACGCCACATATATACACTAAGCTTTGCAGTTGAAATTAGCTGAAATTAATATTTGTTAATACTTTTCATGACCTGCAGAGACCCTGATTTTGAAAAATCATACTCATAGGAATGCATACAAGTCAAAGCAGTAACATTAAAACATTTATAAGACACACTTTGCGCTGGGTTAAAAGTAGCTTTTCGCATTCAGTCATGAATTGAGCCTGTTGCCTAGGTTTTCATTTAAGGGCAGAACAATTGTCCGTCAATGAATCATATATTTTAAGGAACTGTGAGAAGTGGAGGAATGAGAAAAAAACGAAGCTCAGGAGTGCAACCCAGTAGTACGTGTCATACGCTGTAAAAAAGCCATCTGAAATAAAAAATCCTGAGATAACTGATCATTCTGCAACAGTTCCAAAAAATACATGTTCATGTTCTAGTATGTTCATGTGTTTGCAGTGTGTGTCTCTGTAGTGGCATAACCGACAAGGAGACATTATTAACAATCACTTGACATAGGGTAGCACGACAAACACACTGAACCTGACTTTGTTCAACAATTACATCACTGTTAAAGAGGGAGATATATTCAACACACAAGCACTCCAACCTGGGCTTGAGAACGGATAGTTTCAGAGAGATGTTTTTCCTGGAAGCAGGTGAACATATGGGTTCAGATTGAAAAGGAAGAAGCAAAGAGAAGGTCAAAAGAGCAGAATTAAGAAAAATAAAAAAGAAGAGCAACTAATTTATCCTTCAGTAGTTATAAAAATCCCATGTAGGTATTACCGGGTGACATCTGGGGCAATGGTTGGTCGCACATTCTTCATAATGGCCTGAATCCAGTTGCGACGGATTCCAGAGGTCATGGCTGACAAAGTGCATGCTCCCTCTTTACACTGAAAGCAGACAGGCATGACATTAAAATAACTGACATAGATGACATAATGTGTCAGTTAAAATAACCTTTTGACACTTGACACATGAAATCTATGTACATGCTTTCAAACAAGCATCAAATAAATTTCAAGTATGCAGCACTGGACCTGTGGAGATAATGCAAGTACTTCTTCTCAGCAGGTTTTATGTGCACCACTCTGTCAAAACTATGTTTAACTGCAGTCAAACTGAATATACAGTTTCCTTCAGGAGTGTCTAATATGGATATTTTCAATAGACTCCTATTAAGTTAAACTATATAATTTACAGTAGCTTTACAGTGGCCTCTAGTGGCAGTAAAACTCTTTACGATCATTAACAACTGCACCTTTAAGAGTTTCCATACCACAGTTAAGCACTAATGCTTTTGAGGGGACAAACATGGGGCTTTAGATGTCAGGTACATCATGCCTGACACCAGGATTTAACCTTGTGTTTAACTCAGCACTGCAGCTAAGCTGACGGCAGAACAACAACTCCTCCAGTTTGACCATGTAGATGAGACAGTAGATATAAATACTAGAGTTATTAATTTCTCGACACTAAACCCATGTTGTTCTCAGCCAAAGAGACAACGATCCCCTCAACAGCTCTATTTCTGACTTACTCCAAAAAATAGACTGGGAAGCAACTTCAAGCAAATGTAAACACTAGAAATTACACGGTAGCACAATTTTCCTGATTCCGGTAGCAGTATTTGTATAAGCAAGTAAGTTTAAATTTAAATGCGGCAGTAACAAAACCTCCAAAGGCATCTAATTAAGATTTGCTCCATTACAAGCCTCAATATACATCAGATACTATAAGAATTTTAGAAGCAACTGGTGCTAAAAATGTTTATATGGCCATAAGACCATAAAACATTTTTGGTAGCTTCAAAGCAGGTTCCATGCAACTGCATTAAACTGATATAACTCTAAAAGTTTCATAAAAGAATGTTATTTAGAATGTGTAAACAAGGACAGGGCTTTGGCTTTTGATTGCATAAGGAGAGGTTTGCATATTGTGAAGGATGAGGTCAGCTTCAGAGAGACACGCAGGTCTGCCAACAGCTGTAGCCGATTTAGACCTCTATGATGTCATCCGTTCAGAGAGATGACAAGTCAAGTGACATCCTTCACGACAGACAAAGGATTGCTTCAAAATGAAATAGCACAACCTGACACCTAAAGTTGCACCACATGCTGTTGATGGCAGTTTATACACTGGCAGGACCAAGATGCGTTGCCAACATGCTATGATTTTACCAGCTATTCATGATGCAAGATAATCAATGACAAAGAATTAAAACTCACCAGAATTTGAAAGCCATAATTTCTCTGGACTGGAAACTCTTTGACATCATAACATGTGGAAAGGTCAATCTCACCATCCAGTTCTGAAGCCTAAGAAAAAAATAAATGAATAAAATTGTAACAAAAAATATGTAACAAAAGCATAACCGCTGAGTCCAAGGCAAGGCCTACCTCCTCAGCTATTGAGTCCTTGTAGTACTTCAGACTCTGGTCCGTCAACACAAACCAGTGTTTCTTCCACTGAGAGAGAAAAAAAAAAAACTTCATTCAGTAGGAGTAGAAACTTATGGGTATTTAATCCTAATAATGATTATTACATATTACCACTCCATCTTCATACAGCTTGGTCATCCATCCTTTTTTAAAGTTGAGCAGATCTGGCTGGAATGGAGAAAAACGTGATGTGATTTTTTTGTACAGCATCTAGAATAATACAAATCAGCGAAAGGAAATTTTAGCAAGCAACACTAGTATCACGTAGTGTTGCTTGCTAAAATTTGAGCACATAAACAACACAAAATCTTGCTTTAAGAGAAGTGTACCAATTTGTCGATTTCTTGGAAGTCATTATGAATTCACCATTCATAACAAGAGATACATCTTCTGGATCAACCATGCATTTATATCCATTTGTTTACAAGTAATATAAATGTTAGGTCATCACCACAAATTATATGTTCTGATACATGGTAAAAAACTAAATGGACAGACCGGTAGGAGCTGGACTTTCCCTGTGAAACACAAACTGCTGCACGCTGAAACCAAGCTGAAGTCTGTTTATAGACTCTAAAGCAGATACTTTGTCTAAAACCTGGCTTCTGCTCAATCAACAATACCTTGTTTTTGCTGAGCTTCATCAGGTGTGGTGTCACTGTCTGGCAAAGAGTCATTCTGACAGCTAACTTCTTTCAGTTCATATGTTGACAATCTGTTTCTTTTCGTCTGTCCGGGGGAAATATACATGACAGTGGCTGCTTCTGTGCTGGCTATTTATAATCAGTAGCAGCCGTGGCGGCAGCGGTGCGTACATGAATGTGTGCGTGTGTGCTTGCGTGGGTGGGGGTTCTGGCAGCTGCACCCCAACCACATAGAGTGGATCACCCAGTCAGTGTAAACAGACCTCAGATCAGTAGCAGTGAGTCAGACTGGAAGGAGTCAGGATATAGGAAGATACCAGGACAGCCTTTATCACATTGCTCTCACTTGCAAAGACTAAATAAAATGAGTTCAGTATGGTTTTGTATGGTGTGTGTGACAATGGCAAGTCCACCTATGTTTACTGTAGCAAAACTATACCAAAGCTCACAGTCATTGAGGATTCTGTGACTCTCCGATCCAGTGACTTGGCTCTTCTTAAGTTGGCAAAAGTGGAACTGGATACATCAGGGACTGAACGGTCCTTTCCTGCATCCAGTGACATCTCCTACAAGTATAAAAGAAGCATGAATTAAAATATAAAGGTATAAAGTATAAAGATAATTTCTTTTCATTATCAAACAATATATATGGCATTAAGTATATTAAAAGTATATTAAAGTATATATAAAAAAAACAGGCTAAAAGAAAATGACATACATGTTTGTTGGCTAAATGGCGTCTTTCACTGCGGCCCTGTCTTTGGATTAGCAATGTGGTAGCAGAGGGCTCACTTGTGTTGTTTGTGTCCATACGATCTACATGTTGACCCTCCTCAAATTGACTGATGATTTGAGAACGCCTAAGAGACACAAAAAGATAGGTTAGTTTCACTTAGTACAAAGGGGCACGTAGTATTTTACTTCAATATCTCTACAAGACTTGCATTACGCGAAAAAAAAATTTTTTTTTAAAATAAGACAAAACAAAAAGATGCAGCACGTCATCCTCAAGTGGTAGCAGAATCAGTTAGAATTAATATAGGACCAAAGCATGATATGAAAGCAAGTCTGAGCCTAAATTAATGCCCATAGCACATACAAGTTATTTCAGGTTGCTCAGTTTTAGGTCAGCATTAGCATTCACATACAAGAAGTACTGTATAGGTAGTTTGATTCTGGACATCATTCTAGACTCAAAGACCCTTTCATAGACAACAATGTGCAACATAAGGTAACGGTCATATGCCCAAAGAGAACAATCAAGAAATCTACCAAAGAGTAAAAGTAGTGTTATAGTGTTATACAATGAGAGATTCAACTTCAGAGGAGAAAAGACTGATATGGTCAATTAAACAAACTACAGACGTAGCAGCAAAGGCAACACACATTCTGCATTACCTTAAGGCACTGCACGTGTTTGTGAGAATTGAAACTGAAACCAACGATCAGTATTTTTGAGTATGTACAGTGAACACAGGAATCAGGTTTTTATATGGAACAGTGTAAGTGTGGGTTTCCAGGCAGTGTAGAGATGAAATGATAGAAAGCAGGAATCAGCGGTGACCAGCAGGGAACAGCATGGGGACAAGGGTGGAAGGGTTGGCTGAGCAATAACTCTGAGAAGCTCTGTTCAGAAGCCCCTGGAAAAGATCAAAACAACAAAACAAACTAGCAAGTAGCAAGAGCAAAAGATAGAAACAAGTACTGAGAAAGAGACGCATGCGCTTAAATCTCATATTATTAATGGCAAGCCACTGGTAAGGTAGCAAGAGCAATGCATGAGAATTATGAAAGGTATTACACATCATGCTACCTAGACAGCGTAAGGCTATGCCAGGAGTGGCTCATCAAAACTTAAATCATATTTGCCATCATTATTTGCAATCAAAGTAATTAAATCTGCATTAACCAACATGTGCTAAACTGTATGTTCATTTAATAAATTAAACACAATATTACTTCCGTTTTCTCTGCAGTTCCCTGAGCGGGACACTTATTCATAACCTCTCACCTGCGCTCCTCCCCAAACAGCCGAGCCACCTCTTCTCTGCCAGGACTCCGTGTCCGTGCCCTCAACTCTTGCCGCTTTTTCTCTGAACGAAATGCTTCTCTGTAATTCAGTCTGCGAGCCCGTGGCACGTCCGACAGTGCCACGTATTCTCGGCCAGAACGGCCCACTCTGCCTCCTCCACCAACACTCCCTCCACTACCACTGTGTCCTTCCCAGGTTGGCGTAGTGCTGCTGGGTTCAGACTCCAGTGAGCTCTGCGAAGAGCTGATGGTGGAGTAGCTGGGGGAAACAAGTGCACCTGGAGAAGGGAGAGGATCTTGGGAGGGTTGACAAGGGGAAGTTTGGGGTTCTGACTCTGAGTTGTACCTGGAATTGGGAGCTCCTAATGAGGAAGAAGATGCTGAAGAGGACAGGGGCAGATGCTGGGGTGGTTGGAGGGGCTGAGAATGGTGTGCAGACTGTGGAGAAGGTTCTGACTTTGTCTTCTCCAGGGAAAAGTAACCGCTTTCCACTCGTACCTTGCGTCCAATGCTCACGGTGCCTCCATCTGAAAAAAGGAAACAGTTCCCCTAATTATGAATACGAGTTTTGTTCTACTACAACAGAAAAAGACTGAAACAAAGGCTAATGCATACATATAGCATGTTAATGAATGTCCACTCCCTCCTCTAAGTCCTTACCATCTTGAGTAGTAATACTGGAGTCTGGCTGGCTGTGACCCAGCTGGCTGAGACAGGAGGCACTGCGGCTGCAGGGTATGGTGGCCCTGCTCCAGCGGCTCTCCTCCTGCCACAGAGTTGCACGGCTCATTGGGACACGCTCAGCACTGGCAATACTACTAGGCAGGCATGGGATGCTGCCTCCACTGCTACTGGTCACAGTCACCTTGGCAGGGCCAGGCTCCTGGGAAAGGGTTTTGGTTGCAAGGAGTTGATGGATAGAGGAAAGGACATAATGGGAGGTAAGGTCACAGAGAGACTACATAAAAGGAATATGAGAAGGACAGACGTTAAAGAAAATTAGATCTTAAACAGTACCTCTATTTCAAATACTTTTATCTTTTGGGGTTAGGGTTAGTCAGTCAAATTATGTATCAATTACAATGATCAGATACTAGGAAACAGAAATAAGATGTAAAGTGATGAAGAAAAGAGATGGACGGCGTGACATACATACACATACAGTAAAAACACGGCGGCATTATTAATAGGTCCCAAAAAGCACAAGGCATAACATCACGTAGAGGTCCTTTCATACAAATCTCAAATGCATTGCAAAATAAGCCACAGTATATCTCGGAAGGTCTTGTGGTGACCAGCAGACCCAAGTCGTTTAAGAAAAAGCAATGTTTTTAAAAGCAAAGCAACCCTTAAATGTCAACTTTCAATGCCGAAATCACCACAAACATGCTGCTTGGAATCTCGCTTCCAGTTCACAGAGAATGCACCCTCCACATAGGTTGATTGGGATTATAATAATATAAAAGCTTGGATTTCAAAGCCTGGGATTAAAGAGAAGCTTAAACAGGATAAAAGGTTTGGCTGAGCTGAACTCACTGGGTGTCCATTCATGTCTTCAGTAGAAAAACACTGGCTTGAAGTTAGTCCACCCTGCCAATCACAAAAAGCCTTTTATGTTAATTCCACTAGTAGGTATCTTTATTTAATTAATTTTAATGTTGTTTCTTTTTCATCTATGTCCAAATTCTTGACAAGCTAGGAAATAAAGCAATACTGCAGGTTGTCAATGACTTGGTACATAGGGAGGAGCTGACGAGAACATGAAAGTATGAAGTCCTTCCAGACTTCTTTGAGTCACAGTATGACAAACATTTACTGTATCTATGTTTCATGTGACATCCGCTCTTGCACTCAAGGTCAGGTGCTTCAGTAAATTGTCACTACCCACAAAGCAAACCATTTTCCAGCACATGCCTCTGTTAACAGGAAACGGCTTAGGGTGTAGAAAATGTGAGCCTCAACACTTGCTCATTTAATCTAGATACTCAGTATCATGTTCCTTTCCAAAACAACAGCATATCAACACGAAAGACCAGTGATACAATAGAACCCAGAAGAAACAAGACAAAGTATTTCACTTTCATTTACTAATCATTAAATACAGTGTACTGTATGAGTTCACTTACACTGTACTTTAAACGACACTAAGATCAACCACAGGCAAAGACAATGGAATGAATATTCATTCTGCACAACCAACCACGAGTGACTCGTTCAGATACAGTTAAACCAGTCAATTTACAAACTACGCAGTTAACTTTGTATACACGCCGTTAAATTCAGTGGGTAGCATGTGACCCATGGGACACACTAAAGGTCATACCCATATGACCACTGTCCCTCTTCAAATAAGTTGTTTGTGTTAGCTTGACAAGGTCACAGTCCAATTCAGGGTGCCATCATTAGAGGAACCAGACAATGAAGGTTTTAGATAATTTTGCATCCGCTCATTATAAATTTGGCCATGCATCAAAATAGAGGTGGGGAAGGGGAAAACTGCATCCCACAGTGGGTGGTCTCCATAACTTTAGTCATCTTACAGTAGATGGCAAGTATTATTGGAAATAAAAACAAACTAAGAAAAAAAACAACTGTTTGGACTATCCCTCCAAAGTTAACACCCAAGTGCTCTGCCTGTGTGTGTCTCCATAAAATAAGTGTACCAGCAAGTTCAACTATGCTCCTATGCAAATCAGAGTCTGTGTAAATTCAGAATTGCTTAATAAAAACATGATGCAGATATTATTGGTAAAAATCTTTTTTATGTATCAAGCTATGACACCATCCACTTAATGGTACCACTATGAAACCTTCACTAATGTATACCAGCAAACATGTGGCATGCATTTCATTGCCAATTCATGTGGCTGAAGAATGCAAATAAAGATTGTGCAAATTGTTGAGCATGATGCAGGCAGAGGAACAGCTCATCTATGAAAGGAAAACAGTGGTTTGTTCTTGTTGTTTGGAATGAAAAACCTCCATACTGTGGCATCATCCTTAAACATATGTATTCTTTTCTTTGATGTACATATGTGGAAGATTTCTAGTGTTTCCCTTGAGCCACACAGTGTTAAGAAAATGTAGGATGCAACAGGAGCCAAAATGATTAAATCTGTCCAAATCTGCTAAATCGTTGCACAGAAGTTCCCCAGTTCAGGTTTGCCGTAGTAACAGCATTCAAGATTTCATCCATACAAACAGAACACATAGCAAAACATGGCTTATGACCTATATCTGGCACAGGTTGCTTATTATACATGTACTTACCTCTATAAGAGGAGCTGGGTAAAAAGCCAGTGAATGAGCGGTGCATTACCTGGTGAGTGGGTGGATCCACCTTGCGTTTCTTCTTCTGGTTCTGCTTGTTTGTCCTTGGGTACACAGTCAGAGCTTCCTGCCACCTATCAAGAGTGAAAAAGTGAAATAAAAAACCACTGAATGCAGGATACACAAACCCAACACCCATCATCAATATAGCAGCATAAAGGCAATATTCAAACAATGTCTAATTTGTCAACAAAAAGCAACTGGTAGAATCACATTTGATTTTCCTATAATAACTGGACTTTTACACACAGCCTTGAAAATCATTATAAAGCAACCTTTAAATGGGTCACACAAAATATCCACCATATACAAATTATGAGCTCTGGCTGACTGATTAGATTAATAAAGTTTGTGCCTGCATTTGCTCATGCATCATCAAATCTCTACTCCACCCACTATGTAAAGAGCAAAGAGCCTTTCACTGTAAGATGCCACAATACTCAGAAATTAAGGAATGACCACATAGCACTTGTCATATTGTAATTTAAACAAATGCCTTTTTCTGCGCAGCCCACCAACAAAATAAAATATATTTAATAAGTTCTTGGTTATTACACCACAGTTAGTTGAGGACAACAATGCAAGGGCCATTATGATTGTGTAATGGCCAGAAATGACACACAGGGCCCAGATGATATGAGTGGGAGGTGTACAGTGATAGAGAAGGTAGCATAATGAAGTGGGTGTTGTGAGTCACAATTCTCCAAGAATAGCCATGAAATGATGGCTGCGGTGAGCGAGTGAGAGCTGCAAAGAAACACACGGATGTAGAGCAATAAAGGCAGAGGAGAAACACTATATAATGAAGCCTACTGATCATGTACTGATCTGTGTTCAGGCATTCAGAGCTTTGTTGGATGGAGATACAGTAGCTATATGATCAGAAAGTGGAAACGAATTAAAATGTGCATTGTCACTGCAGTGTGGGCTACAACACCCTAAAATGCACTAACTAAAATGGGCAGCAGGGGGCAGAGCAGTTTTGGCTGCCACAGTACAGAACTTGTATTAACCACTCCAAAAGAACAAAGCAACACACCTGAAGCTACTTTAATCTACAGAATTCTACATAAGACAACGATATAGCTACATTAACAAATTACACTTGTTGATTGTATCTCACCCGTTGATGATTTCTTTGCATTCAGCCCGTATGAAGTGCTCATTCTCAGGGGTCAGGATACACAGCGAGTTCTTCTGACCCGTCCTGGACTCTCCATCGATGACGTCAGAGCACTGGTTCATATTGATTGTACCCTGGGGTAGAGTGCTGGACTACAGGACAGAGAGACACACACACAATAATGTTTGTTGGGGGGGTGGGGGGTGAACACACATGCCCACATAGTCTGTCTTCACACAGCCCAGAATCCTTTGCTGTGCCAAGCTTGGCAGCTAGTACTGATACAACAGTCTGTGAACAGGCAAGTGTTCTTGTCAGGGCTTGCTGTGATACTGTCATTTTTTAACCATGTATTGCTGCACTTAAGACAGACAGTAATTACATAAATCCATCACATATGCAAATCAGTGTTATTTTTGTGAAAGCAAATATCTCTCTAGCAGTAATTGTGATCTCAAAGGAGGGCATTAAGTTTTTCTCAGCATCTTGTATCATATTAGTTAATGGTGGCTACATAATTTGGGTTATGTGGCTGTTAAAGGTGAATTTAAAATGAGATAAAAGGGCAGTATCCATTCATAGAAAAATATTTAAAATCATGCAAATCATTGATCACTGCATTTGTTCCAGTGTACATAATTGCTCTGGCAAGCCCCAGGCTATACCACAATGTTGCAAACTTTACCACTAGAAAGAGTCTGAAAGAAAGACTGTTCCTTTTATAAACAGTCCAAGTTCATGGGTTCACTGAGCGGTTTTGAGTTTAATCTGTCTGATGCCTAGCTGTGAGTGCAAACTATGCACACTGACCTGGCTGCCTTCTGTCAGCCATAAATAACAAAACCATTGAACTGCTTTGTGTACAGTGGAGTGAGGTTTGACATGCAGGCTTAAGAAAGGACACAGTGGTTTTGTGGCCCATTTGCAAAAAACATACACTAACTCAACAGATAAGATAATCCATTTATTATTCCAAATGAACCTCTAGTGCTAATCATGTTTCTAAAATCCTGCTTTTCTGAATTAATTGGCAAGTAATTGCAGTGTCTTCTTTACATTTCTAATTCTTAAAAAAATTTCAGCGTGCACATTACTCCCCCCCCAAAAATAATAATAGAAAACTGACTTTTTGCTCGGTCTGACCTCCAAATTACTTTTTCGAGCACTACAAGCAGCCTTGATAATCTTATGTTTACTGAAGGATTTATATTTGTTCAGTGACGTAAGTAAGCACTGCACAACTAAGCACTTGGATGGGTAATGGGAAGGTGTTTAAACAGCTTTTTGATCCTATCAACTACAACGCAGAATTACAGACACCAAAATACCACGGGGGTTGCAAGCTACAGTATAGAGATACCAAGCAGCCACAGATGATGAACTACAGTCCTCTCTGCACACCGTGTAATCGGAGCTAGATCTGGAAACAAAATTAAATCACGTTCAAGTTAGCTAGAGACCACATAAATGTAACTCAAGGGCCAAATTTGTACAGAACAAACATTGCCTGTGTTATGAATCATGGAATTGGCCAAAATAAAACAGAGGAAATAGAAGCTCTGTCTGCAACTATTTCATTTAAGAATACAACAATAAGTAATATGAACTGGTGCCGCCTGGTAAGCTTGGAGTACTTTTAAACAACTAGAAACAAGTCTTGGATCAGGAGTATAGATCAGACGGGAGTAGAGTGTGTAATATCCAGATGGGCTGGGGCAGATGGGAAGAGTCTAGCAATTCTACCTTAGAGCCGCATTTGACGGAAACGTCCCATAATTCACAGCCTAGAATAATTCTTAATGGCAACTTATGGGACAAAAAGCGTCTCCTTAACCAAAACAGGAAGAGACATCGCCAGAGGTAAAAACTAGTAAAATGGCCACAACGCAAAGACTCATGAGAACAAACAATTCAATCTGCGCATGTACTACAACATAAACAAAATGGCTGGAGTCAGTGGGAGAAACAGACTTGCATCATAACTTTGAGTAAAATTCTGAGACTGGAGGAGAATTAATTCAGTAGCTTACTGTGAGTCAGTGTACATGAACAGAAATCGAAGATTGGTGAGTGGCAGGAGTTGGAATCACAATCTAACAGGGGAAGCGTCAATGAGGCGGAATGTAAAAACTAAAGGCAGAGGGGAAGGCACAGGTGAGCATGGTTAGGCGATCAGGCTGTAATGAAGGACAGGGGGACAATAGCAGGGAGTGGGAGTGGCCAGAGGTGAAAGGCATAGCTGGAATGAAAAGGGTAATGAGGGAGAGCAGCAGGACAGCACAGGCCAGAGATTATGACAGTCTGTCAGTAACAGAGCAATTTAAACTTATGGCTAGGCTCTTGTGTGGAGAGGTCAGTAGATTGTGGTAATCTCAGCCAGATGGCAGATAAGAGGCCATATTTACTTCCTCACGGTCTCTTTCATTATTCAATCTATATTATTGTATTACAGCAAACTGAAATATTTAGGAAACTTTAATTTCTTTAACCATGTTTTTGTTGTACCACAATATCACAAAAGCACCACCAGCTAATAACTTAGTTTGTTGACTTTTTTTTTTTTTTTTTTACATAGCAACATTGCTATTCAAGTTCATATGCTCGTGGCTTTAAATGGCTGAACATCAAAAGGTTTTTGTCACTAAGGTGACAGGTAAAAGCAAAAACGGGGCTTGACAGACGGACAAACAGACCTGGGGACAGCTGGGCAGGTACCTTGGCCTGCTTCAGAGAGGACAGAGAATCTGGCATCAACATGGCCTTAGAGCCCTGTCATTCTCACAAATGAGGAGAGGAAGGAGGTTTGGGGACAGGGGCAGCAGACATTGGGTCAAGGGAGCTTAAGTCTCAAGTTGGCAGTCTAGGGAAACAGAAGAGCAACAGCAAAATACAAGGTTTTGTGGAGTATGACTTTGCACTGCTTAGCCATCTGTCTGTGTAAACAAATTTAGAGTGCGCCACACGTGTGCTTGTCCTTGAGCTGGAGTCAGAAGAGGATAACCAGCAGAATATTTCAGATTATTGGAACAGTTGTACAAGCAGCTTAAGCAACCAGTTTCATAATCACAGCATCAAATTTTTAGAACAAAAAAAAATCTGATTGACAACGGCTCTGATTAAAAACCTATTTTGATAAAGCTGCTCACCTCTGAGAGTTTGGCAGTATATGTTTTGCACTGGAAGAACAGAACCCCTGCAAGATGCCTGTAGTCTTGCTGCTGTAGCTGTGTATCAGATGAGCACAGATGCACCTCTCCTGTTTGGGCCAGCCACTACAGCTCTAGCTGCCAGACTCAGGCCTCTCGAACCCACACCTCTCTGCCACCTAGCCTAAACCCTGTCCCCTCTCCCCAGGCCACTGCTGCCCACAATAGGCCCTTTGTGAAGCAGCACCAGTCCACACAATGTAGGATTGTCAGTTGCCACAGTCCACAGAGCCACTCCTCCCCTTAACCCTCAACAAGGAAATGACTGAGAGACAAGAGGCCCAAACAAGTGTCCCCTTTGTAATCGGAGCACAGAAATTATGAAGCCAGCATAAACTTATTTTTGTCTCTGAAGTTGTTCAGACAATAGAATGAATACTGTCTGGATGGGAGTCATTAGGCAAAGTCTCAGGAGCAGATGGTACCAAAACAGATTTGGTTTAGCTATGCTACTTTGTGATGAGTGAAGGCTAGACAGCATTTTATCATTGGCACCTATACTAATTTCTTTAAAAGCTGGTAAAAATGATTATGCTAATGTTGTGCGAGTGACATTAAATACTGTTTGGAGTACATAAAGCTAGAGCTGTTCCTGCTGTAGGTGCAAACAGATAGAATTCCTAGATTTTCAGCAACTCCTAAAGACAAGGGTTAAACACAAGCTTTAATTTCATGGACAAGGAGGACAAATCAATTGTTCTTCTCAAGTTCAGCATTGCATGACACAGCCCACAGACATTTTATCTCCTGTCCTTATCATAGTATTCATAGGTCTTGTGATCTCTGTCCAGATGTTGTGTATCACTACTACCCAAAAGTGTTCATTAGTAACCAGTGCTCTGTTACAAAATGCTAATTACTGCACTCCTTGCATGCCTTTGAGCCCTTGGCTTCCTTCACTCTTGGCCATTCTGCAGCTTAGCAAAACATCTCATTCTCCCTTATGACACAGAGGGAGAAGTATTTGCTTCTTTTGGCAGATGCCTGATGGTCGACTTTCAATTTTGGTGGTGAAGAAAATTCTCTTCCTCTGCCATCAACATTCAGTTTTTTTTCTAGTCATGGATAAAGTGCAGCTAAACTTACTCATTTAAGTGGAGCATGAATGTCATTCAGCTACACGTGTGTAGTGACTTATTGCAACACTTTTTATTACACCTGTCTTATTTCTCATTCATTATTAGGTAACAATGAACACCTGTAAGTTGATTAGAAACATCTGTTTTATGGGATTAGGTGCCCGTTTGTCTGCCAGCCTGTGTGGTGACAAATTCAAATGCCAAGACTTCACTCATTAAATTACATTACTCTCCTTCAGGCATGTAACAGCAGGATCCTCAGTCACTGTTTCCAAGTTGTTCACCATGCATCCAAAGCAATTTCACTTTGATCGTTAAGGACAGAGAAACTGATGAACTGGCACCGCTTCATCCTGACTCATGATCAAGGAATTGAACCATAGAATCAGGTCTCTTCAGGGTCCAAGATCCCCTGCTCAGTACCGATAACAGCAATTATGCAATAAATTTTTCCATAGCAACTTAGGACAACAGAGGTAAACACACATTTTTGATACCAGTACCCATGCCAACAACTAGCTGTGGGGAAATGTCCACAGGTGCCAGACAAATGGAGTCACCTCTAGTCTTGCTACAGAGGAATATGACATCAAGAATATGTCTCTTCCACTTCTTTTTAAGTCGAAAATAATCAGAAAAACACAGACATACAAATCAATCAGGACAAAAATTAGATCAGACAGATTGTTCCTAGGCAAGATTACAATCAGCACTATTCTAGAATCTAGAAACTTGTAATTCTAGCCCAGTATGGACACTATAGAGCAAGTACTATTACACATCACATTGTCTGTCTCACCCCTAACTATATAGGTATAGCAATATAGAGTATGTGTACATAGTATACATACACTAATTATATATACAGCATATAACAGTGGCTGGTGGAGTTATATTGGATTGCATTACATTATATTGGCACCTTCATTCATTTTAAATAAAACATTAGAACCTCCAGAATGTTATTATATGGTGAATAGCTGATATTTCTGCTAACTATAACTATAGGCATTTTGAAAACCACCTCACCCCACTGGTATGCATTAAATACATTTGGATGAATACTAATGTATAAACATCTGCTCAAAGCGTGGCTACACGGGAACAGTGCTACAATGAAGGGTAACAAGCAAAAGCACTGTATAAACAGAACATTCTGAGAGAAACAGATCATAAAACGCTACACATACTTGTACCAGGTATTTCAGAGAGGACTGTGGGTGGTGTACTGCTCATCTTATGCAGAATGGTGCAAAGATGTGGGTGGTTTAATGCTGTATTCAGAGCCAACAGTCGACAAATGCAGAGGAGGATGAAGAGGAGGGAGAGCTGGAGGATGAAGACCATTTCTCCTCTAGTATGGCTTTTAAAACGGAGGCTAGCATTATACTGTCGGTCAATAGAGTGTGCCAAGTGGTAGGAGGCACTCTACAGGATACAATGATTAAGTGAATGCCCGTGAATGTCAAAGAAATCACTTTTTACACAATTTTTTTTCCACAACATGCAACATTATTATTTATATCTTCTGTTGTTATGTTATGAATATACCAATAATAATACCTAATATGCATAATTAATAATGAAGAAAACGCATGCAGTGTGCGAGAAATCAGTCAGTCTGTCTGGGTGTTGACAGAAAAGAACGGCTGGCTTTAGAAACAGGTGCTACATTCGAGTGGTGTCATGTTGTGTTGGGTGTTCAGACACTGTCTAAACTGAGTAACTGTGACTTGTGTCTTTCCTCTCATTATCGAGAGTTCAAATCGGTTTACTTCCTATTTCAATTCAGAAACATCACAGACACCTAAGATAATAGCAAGCGCTGGTGAAACTGAGACAAACCAAACATGAAGACAGTTTAATCAGAAGTCTACGCCGGAGTAGTGGACCATGGAGGCAGGAAAGTCTTATCTTAATCCCTAGGTGGCTTGACAGTTATGCACAAATGCAAGCAGATTTTCTTAAATATTATAATTTAAAATATAATTCAAACATAATTTAAATAAGGCCTTACTCACACCTGATGACTGTCTCACTTGTATCCCTACTTAGTTTTAGGATATACAGGAAAACAGCATACAATTACGCTTCCAAAGGAAATAAGTAGAACTGCAGGCACAATATATTAATGTTCTCTCCAAAACAGTATCACTGAATTACTAACTTTTGGAGCAGCAAATCTCAAAGTTGCAGCTCTGCAATTAGCCTTTGTCTCAATGGTAACACAAAAAACCCCATCAAATGAGAACAGCTTAGAGTTCACAAGGTGACCCAAAACAGCAGCGTTTGGATTTCAGCAATGCTTTCACATAGTACTTTGGAAAGTAAGTCAACATGAACATGTTGTGCCCGTTTTAAAACTGCAGGGTTCCAAGGAGTCCTATTCCAAACAGAAATTAGTGACATAATTTCCATAAAACTAGTTCCTAGAACTGAACCAAGTTTCCGTTTAGTTTTGTTGTTTTGATTCTTCAGCATTTTTAGAATTTGCCAGATAACCTGTGCATCATTACTCCTCTGTAAATACTCCATATCAAACTGCATTATTATGTTTATTTTGTTAAAATTTCAAAATATCAAAAAATTTAAAAATCTGTCTGTTTTTATGTTTTTGCCACCATTCAATACTTAACATTGCAAAGCCTTGTAGTTTATTTTAGTAGAGGGTAGATTTTTTTCTTGCTCTCTTTAAATCCCAAAAAAGCAGAGTGGAATGAGCACTAAGCTGATTAGGTTCTGAGGTTGGAGGTAGGCCAGTCGACGGCTGCAGGGGTGGAAGTTTTAGGCCAGGTCCTAACAAAGCTGGAGTGGGTTTTTAAAGCAGGTGGAAAATCTAACAGTGATTAGCAGGTTGCGGGTAATGTGGCCATTACAGGTAAGGTCTAAAAGTAAACATGAAATTAAGTAGTACCAGTAATTAGTTTTGAAAATTTGAAAGTTACCTGTGTAAATGCAGTTTATCTGTATCTGAAGGTATCTTTCCTTTGTCATTTTAATTATACAGAACTTAACTCACAGGCTGCTTGTTATTTCTAAAAATATCTAGACTGCAGAGCCCTGACATTAACAGGTGGCTGGACTGGCAGGTGACTAATCTTAGGTTAAAGGTCAACCATTACACCTGCACCTGTTGTAACTCTAGCTGTATTTTCAGCCTAGGGAAATGAAAAAATCAAAGTCAGAGAAAAAGTCAGTGTCCCATCACATGCAGACACGTCCCCACCTATCCAACTGTTTTATTATTGCCTGTTTCAGGGCTAGCTAACCCCTCACCCTGACGCTTCAAATGAAACCTTTTGTAAGTGTGCTGATCCAGTGTTTCCAACAAACTGAGCAAGCAGTCCGTCAGGCCATGTTTGGATTTATAGACAAGAGAGGGTTTTGGGGGGAGACGTTACACAATAGTGCTGGCTACTCTCTCGAACACAAATGATTTATTGGCCAGAGAGAAGTGGAACGAATGAGAGAGGTATAGGAGAGTGGCAGAATAAGACAAACTGAGCAGATAAAAAAAAAAGGAAAGTGAATCGGACTGAGTAATGGGAAAGTAAAAGTGAGGACCATGCAAGTGAGAGTGGACAGTGATTTAGTCAAAGCCTCCTGGAGCCTGCCTTTCTCTGGATAATGAATAGCTGGAAATCATTTTTTTAAAAGCGAGAAAATAAATGAGGGCACAAAGAAGCTGGCCCCAGAATTTTGTTTAACTCCTGCCAATCATACTTCACATGAAACATGAAAGGGAGGTCCTCATCGACTAGGAAAAGTCTGACATATCATTTAATAAAACATTATAATATCATATCAATAGCTTATATTAAACAATTTTGCTTAAGGTGCTGATAGGCCTTATTCACTGTGTTGAATGATCCTGTCCACAAGCTCACGCAGCAGTGAACACTAATGTTATAGCAGTACAGAAGGCTGAATAGACAAACTTTCTTCTTGTGTTTACAACCACAAGTTGAAGTACGCTAACTAAAAATCTAAGTAAAACCTCACACCCACAATTGTTGTGATAGGCAAACTATATTAATATAATTAAGTTTATTTATTGGGGCGTCCTCCAAAGTGCATTTGATTTTGTTAACGATAATTCGTTCAGATCAGTTCCATCCCATTTTAATATGTGCTCTCTGTAATTTATTGTCATACTGAACCTACAAAGATGACACTCATTTAATCAATGTAATTTACAAACATGATTTTCAGACTTATTAAACTTTCATGTTGTGACATACTAGTACAATAAAAGAGGAATGGAGCAGAGCTGAGAGGGGAGTCAACTGTGAGAAAACAAAATTCCTCCTTTTCCGTCACAACTGATGTGTAGAATCTGCAGTCAGAGTTAAGAATGAGAAAAAAGTCAATTAAATTTGGTTTCTAATTAGTTTGGGTTATGTTTACTAACAGTTTTCCATGCAAGTCCACACAATAATAATAAAAGTGACCAAAGTGGTGCCATGTACAGTTGTGGTTCATGCCCAGGCCAAGAGCAGGCCTTTAATGTTTAGAGAACAGATCTGGTCCTGAGCCAAACAGTGATACTGTACCTTTGAAGAAAAAAATATTCTAGCAATGAGAAGAGATAAGATTTTTATTTCAACTGCGAGTTAAGTGAAAACCTTTTCTGAGAAAGAGCTGCTCTGTTTCTTTGACAAGTCTGTCTCAAATCAACATTGCTGTGCTCATATGTACGTACGTAATTTTATCCAACTGCGCAAAAAATGCATTTGTATAGTCAGTAACAGTTCAGGAACATTTACCTTATTTCTTAAGACTTATTGACATGGCATGTAAGGATATAAATTATTAGGGAAAAACTGACAAAAGTGGCACAAATCTACAATATTAAACAAATAATAAACATTAAAACAAGCAGAAATGAATGTCCTGTAAAAATGCTAAGGCTGCTATAAAAGTGAGTAGTAGTTATGTGACTTTGTGTAAAGAGACGAGTGACCCCACCGCAATCCATGGGTCTTTACATTCCAGCAGATCAGTTCCTACTTGAACCACACAGAAGGAAAGCTATGGGACGCTCACACACTACAGTACAGAACCAATGCACACCTCACCCATGAGCAACGTGACACAGTAAACACTTGAGTTGCGAGCCTTTAAAATCAACCAACCAACTTTAAAAGCGACATAGTTCATCTTACCATTGCTCCTTGCTTCAACACAAAGTCACGTGTACAACGAGTTTTACTTCTGTCTCTAATCTGTTTTCCCGTGGCTTGATGCGAGTTGGGAGGGGATGACTGGTGCTCTTCTATAAGTAACCCTAATTTGATGTGGTGTGGTAGCTATCACTCTAGGCCTAGAGGCAGCAACACAGCTTAGGTCCCCAGCCCACTCGTCATCTCATAGAAAGCTCTTCCAAAAAGCCTTTTAAAATTGGTTACAAATATTACATTTAATATTTCGCATGGGTAGAAAAGGGATTGAGTTTATGCGTGCTTTAGCCTGTCAGAAGGTCTCAAAGGGCTGAAGGCATGCTTGTGTCTGAGAAATGTGGTGCTAAATACTGTGCCTCTAGTTAAAAGAATGCACAAATGTGTGGGAAATGGAAGGAGGTTTGTCAAAACTCTCTCTGTTCTTGGAAAGTGCTATGGGGCAGAGGTCCACTATTTGAATTCCAGTAAACACAGGAAATTATGAAGCTTACATGAAATGACTTCAACAGCTGAAACATCATGAGAACATCATGTTCTTGTAGAACTAACAAGGGTGCAGACAGGCAAATGCAGTCAATACAGGCTAAAGAAGAGAGTAATTCAAGTGTCTCTGAATGGGCCTTTTGTGTTCTGCAACTCAATAGGGAGCCTCATTTTAGTTGACGGTACTGTATACTGTGCATTTTCAGTCCATGAGCTGACCACCATGGATGGTAAAACCTGAGACTATGATTCAGTGCACAGAAAGATAAAAACTAATAGATCATATGCTGGAGTGTGTCTACACGTGTGTGTCAGCAAGAATAGGTAAAAATTAGATCACTGCATGGTCAAGGGGAGTTAGATGTTACGTGAGGTATTTAGGAGCACATTGCAAAGCAGTTATTAGAGTGTGGGTGTTGATCACTTGAACTTGCACTGATGTCATCAAAGTGGCTTTGGGGAGCTGGAGGGTTCTCTAAACCCACATACTCGCCCTAACCACAAAGTGATAATGGATTTTGTGTGTGTGCGATATGTGTGAATTTTGCATCACTTAATTGTGTGTTTGACGTACATCTAAATAACTACAGACTTTCTCTCACCCGAGTCAGTTTAAACCAGAGGTTTCCCAACATTTCAACACCTGTTTCTGACATGCCCTGTGACATCAAGCACTCTCAGTCACAGGTGCATGCAGTCAAACACACCTAGAAAGACAGAGAGGAAAAAAACACATAGCTCAGCTTAAACTATAACTCAGCCCAATCCACCCTTGCACATTTGCTTTAATGATGCATGTCTCTGCCTTTTTCTACAACTACTTTAGAGCTTGCTCACCATATGACTGAGCCTAGAGACAACCCCAGCCCACACACTTGTTCTTTGTTTCCAGGATGTTCTGTCTTGTATCCCTACAGTAGAGCGACGACAGAGGCTGCCAGAGCTCTAAGCAAAATAAAGGATAACTCGTCCCCCTTTTACACATGCCACGGTTAACTGTTCCTGGACAAAGGGACAAAACACGTTGCCATGGCAACGTTGCACTAAAATAACTACATTGCATTGGTGTGGATAAAGCTGGCCAGTGCCATCAGCACATACTGGAAACCGAGGTGACACTGGTTGTTGTGTGTGAATATACAGTGCTAAAATTCTGTGAATTAGCTAAGACCTAACATATTTACTGTATACTCCCTTATTTAGACGCCTACGTCAAGAAAAGTCCAGTAAAGCTGCAGGTCAGCATATTTAGGCATTCAGAGATTCTCTACCCTCAGTTACATCGGTGGCCCAATACAATTTCTTACAGTAGTTAAATGTCTTGCTAATAATAGCTGTTCAAAGAGACCACTGCTTTTATCATAAAATGACGACAGTAATAATAACTTAAATCTCTACCAGGCCTTTGCTAACCCTTTCCTTTCCCCAAAACATCCTGCAAGTTTGGGTACCGCAGCCCATCTGGGTTTGGTTAGAGCCAAGACACAAAACCCATGAAACGAGGCTAAGAGGAAAACAGAGGGGCACCGTCTCATCTACAACCCCAACCAATGCTCTCAACAGGGGGGCTCTGATGTGGTCTGAAATGCTGTATGTTGATAGCAGCTGACCACTTCCAGATTTGACCTGATGTCTTTAATAATAAAGCATTAAACTGATCATTGGTCACTTTCATTCTCAGCCACCAAAAACATTTTGTACTAAATATTTAGCTACCTTTAATTAGTTTGTGCAGCTCGTCCAATAAAACAATTAATATACTGTATGCTTGGTGACAAGTAAGGTTCTATATTTAGTGTCACTTGACTCCAGATACTCCCCTCCCTCCTTTTGATCCTCCATTCAGAAAAGAGATGAAAAGCGAGTGTCTTTCCCTTGTCACTTCATACATGCTCCTTCTGAAGTAATTATCCTTCACCAGAACATCACTCATAAAGTATACAGCTTGAATTAAAAACAGGACAATATGCCTTGCCATGTTTTGCTCTATAGTAAAAAATGGTTAGAAAGCTCTTCCCTGTTCGTAGAAACATTATGTAAATTGCAGCAGTTCAACAAACGCCAGATTTCCTATCAGACGAATATAGCCACAAACAAAAAAGACTAAATCTACACCCAATCCTGCATCTCCGACTGTTTCTTCAATACAACGTCTGCTAATACTTTACGGTACGGGAACATGAAATGACATGACCACCATTGACTACATGCTTGAAAAGCAATGCATTCATGCAGGGCTTCAAAAGAATAAATATTATTAGACATAGTATCATATATCAAAATGACTTATATGATTTAATTCCAGCAGCATAAAGCTTTCTCATCTTGTGCCACATTAACAAATTACTGCAGAAAGTAAATACAATATATACATAATGATTAATTACCCATAGCTTTATTATGATAAAGCAGCTGTTGTCAACCTCACCAATGTAGATTATCTTTTATTACAGTATTTGCTTTACTGAATAATAAAAACAAGGTAGTTAAATGAACAGTATTGCCTCAGAACATAAAGTGAACTACTTATTATGTACAACTGGGAATGCTTGCCAACAGAACGAACATGTCACCACTCTTAGGAGGGCCATAAACATGAAGGAGTAATGATAAGGTTGATGATGGTTACAGTTCTTGGAATGCAACACAACTTGTGCAGCACTGTGCCTCAGAAGAAGACATCAACATCATTATTAAGTCAAATGTCATAATGATTAGTTGTACCATCGATTCATGAATTGTTCCTGGTACTTTATATAGTATTACATGCAAGAATTTATTCTTTTTCCACCATGAAGTTATGATAATTTATGAAGCCTTACAAGAAATAGCTGCCAAATTTCCCAGCAACTCTGTGCTCTGCCAGTAAATGCCACACACACAGCAAAACAGAAAGCATGAAGCAAGTGCTTCTGCTTTCAAATTGTTTACGGCAAATCACATTTTTAGTAGTAAAATGTTGTAAATATGAAATATACCATGTGATCTGCTACTACGTATTACAGAGATGGTAGATAAGCAGCAATGATAAAGATCCCTACAGACATTAATCTGCTGCGTTCAAGTGGTTTATCCAGTTTTTCTTTTGGAACAGGAAGTTGTCACAGGGCTCTTGCAAAGCGTGTTAGCCACTTAAACAAACACAGCTTAGCAAATGACTAGTATCAACACCATGTGGTGTCACCTCATTCTTCTTGACAATGCCGTGCTGGGTAGATTAATGTTGAGCACATTCACTAAAAAGTGCTGCTGGTAACAGTGCAGTGACTGGAAGTACCTGGTCAACACTCTCCATGTAGGTAAAAATGCCAGTAAGGAATTTACTTAACTTACAAACTACTGACTATAATACTACTGAATGTATAATGTTATAATAATAAACAATCTCTAGTTTCCTAATTTGTCTGCATACTTCTTGTCTTGCTATTATTTAATTATAAGCTAAATCATTTATTTCATGATTTATATTATTAAGAACATTTTTTCCTCAGAGCAAACAGAGCAGAATCAGCAGTCAACAAAAAAAGGCTTTCACTCACCATTTCGTCCAGAGCATAGCGAAGCAAGCCATGCTCGTAAAGGACAAAGAACCTCCGCTGCCACTTCTGTAGAAGAAAAAGACCATTTTTGGATAACTGACATATTTAAATAGCATGAACTGTATCTATCAAGACCAGTAAACAACATTACCAACAAGCGAGAAATGTAATTCATTGAAATTAGACTATACAGTATAGTATAAATTAGATGCATATACCTCACACTATAAAGACTTACTGTAGCCAATACAATGCTACTCAAAAACACAAATAAAGCTAACCTTTGGAAAACTCTTGCCATGCTGTGGCAAACACGTCCATGGCACATTTATAATATATCAATAAAACACCCACAGTGAGCCAGTATTACAAAATACAACAGATTTCTTTATGCATGTTTTTTTGTTCTGTTCACATCCCACAAAATCTTCCTTTAAGCAGAAATGGGTCTGGGCTCTTATAGGTTAAACTGCATCACACACAGCTTCCAACCTAGCTGGACAACATTTTATCACAGTGTTCATGCAGTTTATCTTGTTTATCTTCACAACTGTATGAGGAAGAATGATGTGTACATATACATAACACTGACGTCCTATCTATTATGTCTGAAGTGAACACAGGTACAATGAAACCAAGAAAGTAAAACCCTTTTCAAAAAAAGATACTTTTGAACAGGTTAGTGATGTCTAACAGAAACCACTAGCTTATAATACAATATGCTGTCATTCTATGCAGTATTAATGGATCCCACCTCCTAAAAATAAAGTATTTCTGAAACGACACAGTGGTACTTTTGTCAATATCTCTGCAAATAATACAGTAAGAGTTTGCATCGATCTGCTTTCTCATTTCTCTACAGTCACCCTTTTTTTCTTAATGCCAGTTTTGTGGGTTCAATTTCGTGGGCTCCGATTTCAGAGCCCAGTTCATGAAATATTAAGAGGGGTTTTGTAACCTAAAAGGGTTTGAAAGGTCTCAGTAGAGGTACTGATTACTCACAAAGGTCACATTAAATTGACTTTGCAGTTACAGCCACAGGAGCCATTAGAAAACTAAGAGGTGGTTAATAAAGAGGCTATTAAAGGCTAATAAAAGGACTATTAAACAAAAATTACAATCTACCAAGCTCTTTACTGTAGAATCAAGACCGAAACATAACCTGGCAATATAAAGACGGTCCTAAAATATGAGTCATGCACCATATTAGCATTGCGTGTTGCTCAGTCACTGCTTACCTTAGCACTGTGTACATGCCACCAATTATACCCCCACAGTAAAAAGCTGATTTTAAGAATGTACAGGTCACACAAGTGATGATGTCAAAGCCGCGACAGACTGTTGACAGTAGTTGAGTTGAAGGATTCAGAAGTGCTTTTCCCAAAACACATATGGAAGCTATCAGTGTGGCTGTGAGAACTGGGACTTTTCCTTCACCTCCCCCACATTCCCTTTACTCCTCTTTGGGATGCACTGTCACACTATAATCTAAGAACTGATAAAAAAAAAAAGTGGTGCAACAGGGAAAAGCTCTCATTACATGATGCCAGGGGAGCAGGAATAAAAGCTAAAGTCAATATTAGGTTCATTATTGCCTGAAAGTTAGTCTTCCTGAGATAAAGGGCCAAGACTCCCACAGCAGCCACAATAACTACACCTCCTGTTCAGCAAATGTCAAAAAAGTCCAGAATGGATCAGAAGCCACCTGTGCCATCTGAGCATGGCTAATACCGCTTCAGACAAATAGTGAAATTTTAAATAATGCCAGTTTACTTTTCTGTGACATGCTCTAATTACGCTCATCGTGAATCAGTTCGTCCAGCAAAAGGTACACTTACAAAACCACTTACCCGTGATCTGTGTAAAGGATTGTCAAAATTTGTTCCCTCTGGTGCCAGAAGCAACCACCCTCCATATATAGGTTTAGCCTGGTAAAGGAAAAACACTATTACAGAGACAGCAGACACACAAAAGGGAACGTTAACACATGGATTATTAGTTAAATTGGCACACGTATTAATTTACTCTAGGTCTAAATATATCACCAGAGAGTTCTACATTAACATGCAAATACATAGAATTCCAAGACGGTGTGTATCAGTCACTAGCTGTCTGAGCTAACTGGAAACTACATTCTACAGTTGGCTTGTGTTCCAGAGCACCATGCTTTCCTGGAAAAAAATAGAAAAGACTAACACACATGATTTTCCCTCTGATCCTCTAAGTGGGTGGACTGGTGGGTGGAGGTAACAGAAAGAGGCAGCGGCTACCAAGAAAAACAGTGGATGACGACCAAGATAGAGACGTGGTGCAGAGCCTGGGATATTTTGTGGCTGCAGATTTGCAATTCAAACTTGTACTGAGACATGCAAGCTGGCCTGGCAGTCCGTACTTGAACTGCAGCCACACTAGTAGTCAGCAGTTGTCTTCAGGGCCAGAAAAATAGCCACTGCATGGTTGTGTGTAAAGTAGCATAGATTTTACTAAATATCTTAACAGATTAAGCATTTTATGAGATATTATGTAGTTAAAACAAACCTGAATATCTATAGAACAAAAACCTATGAATCAGACCGAAAAGCTCTGACATTTACAGTCGCCTGGCACTTCCATGTCCCTAAATCAGGGGGTATGATTAAGGTAAAAACTTCACTGCATGTAAAGCCAAGCATAATTAACCACAAAAATCCCCTTTTGCTTTAAGTACGTGGGGTACAGCAAGTTTCTTAACTAATTAAAAAAAACAATGACTCTCGCCTCACATGCTTTGACAGTAGCCCGAATAGCAAGGTCTCTTGGGAGAGAGAAATAGCTGAGATGAATCTGGGTCATTTTTTTACCCCTCAATGGTTCAGTGGTTAGACTGAGTTGTTTGAGTCTGCGCCTTTCACAATGGCCCCTCAACTTATTTTCCCCTACAATCATAAATTACACAGCAATACTGCACCAATAGTGTGGGCTGCTGAGTGGTGAGATGGTGGGAATTACACAAGTGGCTGAAAATATGCACAGAAAGAGGCTCACAGGGCTTCGGTATCTCCTTGCAGTAGGACTTTTAAACAACGGCCTATATGATGTGCACGTCACAGGTCATCAGTGTTATGTTAAATCAAGAGCAGCCAAAACAGGATAACCAGTGGGTCAGAAATTCCAGTTGGGAAGACAAAAACCCTGCTTCTTTCAAACCAGAAACCACTTTAGGAAAATGTGTAAACAGTTCCCACCCAGCAACATAGAAATATCACAGATAGAAACTGATCCATCATTCACATGACTTGATACAGGTGACTCTTAACCAGGCCTGTTAAACTGCTTTCCAGGTGGAATGATCACTATCTAGGCCAAGAGTTTAGTGTGACCTAATGACATTATTCACAGCTTGCTAATTCAAACACAGCCCAGCAAGGAGTGTAGGTCATCTGTTTCATTTTTACACAGTGGTTAACAGTATGACTGATAAGCTCCTAGAATGACACGGTGTCAATGCATCTAGTTAGATGAGCTCTGAGAAAATTAACTGAACCAACTGACTGGATAAAACAGATGGCAGTGGGCTAATGTGCTGTAAGCAATGGGGCTAGGTGAAGGTCTGTATCTGCATGAATTAAGGTCAATATGAGCCCTTGGGCTGGAAATTAATTATGTGCAATTAACGGGCCTTCACTGACGTGACAACTGTTTAAATGTGCCCATCAAGCGTCTAGATATAAACATGGATCATAGTGATATAGCCAGTAATCAATCACAGGCAAAACAAAACACTTATTCACCTGATTCAAGTCTTCCTCGTTGAGCAAATGTGATTCCCTGGGCTTAAAGCAGTTCTGACATTTACTTTTGTTGAAAATATTGGCTTGAAATTTCCGACATGGATTTTCCTTGAATGACATGGTTGATTTAAAAAAAAGGACACCAAATAATAAAATCCAAAAAGTCTTTTCTTTACACACAAAACGTGTCTTATTTGTCGCAGGCAGATAAGTTGGTGTCAACTTGCAGGTCGCTTATTATGAGACAACTTTCCCGAACAAACCCATCCGAAGAAAGAAGAGCGAAGTCCATGAACGCGCCACGGCGGGTTGTTCACCTGTCCGAGGTTACCTGCGGAGGTGACTGGCCCCGCGTGACATCTATGATGGTCATCGTGCGCGAGCGCTCTCCTCCCGCAGCTAACGTTAACCTGCTAACTTCTGTTTTGGATACAAGCTAACTAAGAAGTTGTCAAAGAAAGTCCCGAGTAGCGCACACGGGCGATCTCTGTCCTTTTCCTCGAGTTTTATCTGCGTCCCCCGGCGAACTGTCCACGGTAACAGGGTGACATTACGGGCCTGGAGCTCGTCGCAAAGGTCCCGTCAGCCTCCATCGCACGCAACGGTTCAACCGCGGGAGGGAGTCCACTTCGGCCGCTCTCCGTCTGTCTATCCAACCACTGCTGCCGCGGACATTCCCGCTACGCACGTTTAACGGCTGTAATGTCTTCACTCAAGGCGAAACGCCGCTAATCTAACTTTAAAAACGCCGTCGAGGCGGCTGTTTGGGTCCATAACGTCGGGTCCCGTTCGTCCCAGCAGCCTCGTCGCTGGCTCTGCTACGCAGTCTGCGGTGAATGTTTTCGTGAAAATCCTCGCCCGGGCCGGACAAGCAGTCTGCAAAGAGGGAGGGTGTAGAGCGAAGACTGACAGTAACACCGACCAACCACGCGCATCGACACGCCCTCAATCGAGGCTTGGTCCAATAGAGAGTCCTATACGAGCTCCACTACTTTCGACGGTGATAGGTGAGCTTTAAAGAACCCATGACAACAAAACTTAGTTCGTGTTAACCCGTGTTTTCAAAGTTGAGCTAATGTTTTTCATTTCATGCTGAAAAAACAACTACGCAGGGGCTGAATTTATTCAGGCACCTCTCATTATTAGTACAGAGTATATCTAAAGTACATAGTGTTTGCTTTTAGTGTGCTGTGCTTTTCATCACAATGCACCGGAGCAGAGAAAGACAGCAAAGAGAAAAACATTTAAATGTCAAAACAGTTCTTTCCCCTTTTCCCACTGGTTGTCAGCAAAAACTTACCCCACTACAAAACAAGCTGAAAAAGCCTTCAACTGGTAAAGATGCTGTAACAACTTAAAGTCTGTGCAGACAAAAGGTTAAAGCCATCACTAACCAAAATATGATACAAGTATTCTCCCATCATGGTAGTGACGAATGAGAGCAGACACTACAAAACAGTTGATGTTATTGTTTCATGTGTACTATATTTTCAGTAAAACTAGCAAAATTAATCATGTCTCAAATACACTCAAACTCTGTGTAACACCATACACCTGAAATAAGAACAAAATCAAAACACTGTACATTTTATGATGCCTTAATTTGCTTATATAATATATATATATATATATATATATATATATATATATATATATATATATATATATATATATATATATATATATATATATATATATATATAAATAATAATAAACAATATATATAAACAATGACTCTACTGCTGTACTACTGCATGCCATTTTGACAGAAGTGAAGGTTTTATTTCTCAAATACCTCATTTATATGCATAAACAAAGAATAGCAGGTGTTCATTTTAAAAATGGAAAGCGATCCTAAAGTGGTTTTCATTCCAGACTGCAGAGCACCACCTGTTGGTGTTAAATTACTTCTAGGCAAATGTGTTAAAGTATGTCAGAGGCAAATAAAACGAACTGTATGAATGATGGATGGGGTTATTTCAGTACAATCTTCATTTTTATAATATATATAGTATCATTATGACATTCGTCTTATCATGAGGTTATTATATTGTGTCATGTGTCTCTTTCCATTAAATGAAAATATACTCACTGGAAGAAATGCAAGCTTTTATTCAGGACACTTAAGGTGGGGTGCTTAAACAGCAATGTCAGAGTAACGCACAGCAGGAACCTAAATGACTCCAGCCCTGTGTCTGCAGTGGAGTCATTTAGGTTCCTGGGCACCACAATCTCTCAGGACCTGAAGTGGGACATTCACATTGTCTCCATCACAAAAAAGGCCCAGCAGAGGTTGTACTTCCTTCGCCAGCTGAGGAAGTTTAACCTGCCACAGGAGCTGCTGAAACAATTCTACTCCACCATCATTGAATCCATCCTCTGCACTTCAGTAACTGTCTGGTTCAGCTCAGCTTCTAAATCTGACCTCAGAAGACTACAGAGGGTGGTCCGGACTGCTGAGCGAATCATCGGTACAACCCTCCCTTCTATTCAAGAACTGTACTTATCCAGAGTGAGAAAAAGGGCTGTCAAAATCACTCTGGACCCCTCACATCCAGCACACTCCCTCTTTGAACTGTTACCATCTGGCTGACGCTACAGAGCACTGAGCACTAGAACAACCAGACACAGGACCAGTTTCTTTGCTCAGGCAATCCATCTTCTGAACAGCTGACAATCAACGGCGAACACATTACACTTTATATTTATACACACATACACTTTACTTATTTATCCAACACATACTTAATATACACTTAAATTTTGCACATAACTTCCATGTACATACATAACTGCATTTTGTAATATACTGCCTTGTATATTGTCATATCTTTTTTAATTCTTTTTATTATGTGCTTTATGTTCTGTCTCTTTGTTGTACTGCGGAGCTTCTGTCACGAAGACAAATTCCTAGTATGTGTAAACATACCTGGCAATAAAGCTCATTCTGATTCTGATTCTGATTCTGATTCAGATCCAGGATTGAAACTTAGCACAGATGTGAGAAATAAATGTTATTACGCAAAAGTGAATACAGTAACAAAAATATATAATATGCAACATTAAATAGTAACAACAATGAGTAAAAGGAGTGATGGAGTAATTTAATATCTTGTTTGAAATTACACGATTGCTGATGTCATCACTGATGTTATGTTTCGCTGTATTATATACTCAACACTAGATAGATTTTACGGGATGTTTTAGAGGGGTAATTATAATATATCTACAGTGGCAAAGACCAAAAACCTTTTTAAACTCTCTTTAGTGACGCTCCCTCATTGGAATAGTGAAAACATATCAGCAAGACATTTTTAAGTCAAGCAACCACATTTGCATATGTTAGGGAAGTTCTCCAGGGGTACATTTCAATAAAGGTCCATATCAACTGTCAGCATGAAACAGGATGCACATTGTTACAGTAATTCTATTCCCTGTTCACCATCTGAATGTAAGTCACAGGTAAAGAGACGCTTGAAAAAAGTCACATGAAGGCTACACTAAGTTCTGCTGTTCACATATGAGGTCATAACTTTAATTATTTCATTATTATAACACTAACTTTTAGAAACCTACTGGGAAACGACATAAAACCCTTGTAAAGTTGTGGGTATCATCCATATTGTATATGTATTTGATTTTTTTTTTTGATTGATTTTTTGTCAAAAAGAAACAGTAACTGGATGTTAATACTTATTCATTTAGAAAAGATTGGCCGTTTTCTTCATGTCATTGCGTTTCCAAAGTGGAAGTCTTTCAAATTCTTGAATCTTCATACCAAAAATTTCAAAGAAAGAATCTGGAGAAAGGTGATGCTGCAATACATAAATATACAAAAAGTAGGAAGGAATGAGGATTCTGTGAAAATGCCGCGCAGTTAATCTGTGTGGTCCAAGCTGTATTACACTGTATAAACCTTACCTCAAGTCTTGTTCTGTCGACATCTCTAGGAAGCTTTACTCGTCCTCTGTTGGTAACTGTGAGCATTTCATAAGGGTAGACCTTTACCAAACAAAGACTGGATGAGAATGCTTTGTAAGTCAGTTATCATGTACAGTAAACTACACCTAAACGGGTTTTGTTCATTTTTTTGTATGAAGTGTGTTTAAATTTGAGGTCTAGAAATGAAAAGTAGCATTAGAACATCATGTAGCTTTCAAATAGACACTTTAGTTTTACAAGCAGACTTTAAAGTGGCCTATATAAAGAACATATACTGCTGGTCCTGCATTGAAAATATTCCTCCTGCAGAGAAACAAATAACCAGAACCAAACACGAAATAATACTTGCTTTAGGTTCCAACAAATTGGGCATAGATGCTCCTCTGTCCATTTGTGATAATGGATGTTGGTCAAACTATGGGATGAAGCAAGCACATGCAAACATGGGTCACAGCAGAATGAATCACTTCAAAATTTAAAGTCAAAAGACCAGGTTGTGATACTGTAAAGTGCTAATACAGGAGCCAGTTATGTTACATATGCAACACTGGACAAGCTGAATTAAAAGCTGCATACTTCTCTAAACATGCTGATGCACAGAGCAGAGATCAGTCACATAAATGCAATAAACCACAAAGGGACTGGAACAAATCTAACTGGGTCCTTTCACGTACCTTTACATCTGAAAGGCAAAGGAAAAAGAAAAGCAACACACAATAGTTTAGATTTAATACTTTAGAGAATGAGGAAATCCATGACAAATAATTCACACTTACCTCTGAATCTGTCACTGTTGTTCTGGGAGAAATCGACTGATAGTAGCTTAATGAGAAGTAAACACAATGAAATAATTATTTCCTGTTATTGTGTTTTTTGTCCACTTCAGCCCATTAAATCAATGCAGTGACTAGACTTCTACCATACCAACAGAACTGGATATCAGTGATGTTGCTCTTACCGGATTAGAGCCATTGTGGCCGTATCCTGGTAGAGAGCATGTTTGGGATGATGAACAATCTAGATGATCTAGATGAAAGTAACAGCAGAAAGGTTAACTCATAATAAGGCGGCTTACACTCTGGCTTACAGGCTCTTTCATTGTATTGTTTAATCTAAGGGCATTTTCAAGGGAGTTTATTTTAATTTTTATTTCAAAACTCATGACCCAAAAAGGTAAAAGTAATAAAAGATGAAGATATAATACTGCACCATGCTGTTTATAAATGGGAGGTTTTCTGTACATGTTGAAGCCTTCATCTGTGGATAGAAACATAAATAATAAAATCTTTAATCGTTAGACAGCACAATCATATTAACATTATTGCTCAGCTCCGGAGATGCATGTTTGGAACCAAGTGACTGACAGAGAATAGAGAATAAATCATAAATTGTACTCACTGGTACACAGATCAAAGACCTGTGGCCTGCATTTCCTAACACATGCTGGCTTGTTCAAAGCTTGTCTTATTTCATCCACACACACAATCACAATATTGTTATAAACAGGGTGGCTGTAGAAGAATGTGTGATTGATGTTTGGAGCAGGCATAAGAACATTTATTAATTTAATTCATCAAAACGGATGGAACAGAGAGCACAAATAAAATATGTAGAGAGAAGTCAGATGTTCAGCTGCTGTGCTGTCTTCTCCACAGTTACTCATCCTGCTTGTATGAGTAACTGAACAGGCCACTAGATGGCTCAGTGTGTCTAAGGAAAAAGGAAAAATCACCCGGTGCCAGCCTTTCCTACACAGGAACAAGGAGTCTTACCTTTGGTGTGAGAGGGAAAGTGGTGACATAAAGGGGAAGCTGGGAAGGTGTTGTCAGAGAATAAAGGGGGAGAAAGCTTCTGCCCTGCTTGTTATGAAGTAGGTGGAAGGAGAAGTGGTAGAGAAAGTGCCCAAAGGGGGGATTATTATCTCACAGGTAATGAGGCGACTAAGATCATTGTAGCTCTGACTTTGTTTTCTCACCAGGTCGATGAAAGTGCTGTGGTGATCTGGACAACGTTGGGGTGTAACTGTGACGACTGTACATTGAGTGAGCTCCCACAGATCCATGACTAAAAGCTTTTGGTATTTGCTTTCTTATTTCAGTGCTTTCCTTAAAAGAAGAGATAAACAGCAAATATACAGTAAGGTAAAATAAATACAATTTAATAGGAGCGTGGTACCTACAGTAATGCTGTATTTACCTCAGTGGCTTCAGATATGTTTCCTTGTGACTACAACAGAACGACAAAACATAATTAACTGATTCATGTATCATAACTAAAAAGAGGGACAGCAGCAACATCAGTAGTTTGACATGTAGACGGAAACATGAACACTGGGAATGTGAAACATATATAGTAGGACGTCCTGTAAACCTGTGAATATTTTCTTTTAACAATTGGCAGCACTGATATAACACAGGTAAATATATATAACAAAAAACAAGCCTCGACTCGAAAAAAATAAAGAGCATCATTCAGTGTTGTTACCTCTGCAGGGCTTTGCCTGTCCTGTCTGTTGCCTTTGTTGTCCAAAGAAGATGACTTGTCATTCTTATAGGATATCATATCAGGATGCTCTATATCATATATAGCCTTGACTCTAGGAATTGCCGCTAAGTCTCTGTAATCAATGATCTCATTATCTACTTTTGCCTGGAAATGGAACAAGGGATAGGTGAGGAGAACACAGAGAATGGGAAACAGTAGGAGCACAAAGCACAGGTGAAAGGTCAGAGGTCACCCTTTACATCACAGCAGGTAAGAATGAAACTTTAATCCCATAACACCACAATGGTCTGCCATTGGCACGTTGTCCGATTGTTTACTGACAATATAAATATAAGTGAATATCTATATACATAATTGTAGGTTATCCTGAACCATATGAAAAAGTCTACTGTGCGTATATTTTTGTGGTGTTTTAATGAGAGTGAAGTTTTTAAATAAACCAACAGGGTAATTATGGATGAGAAGTGGAGGAAACACAAAGACACTGAAAGCACTTGTTTAATTTAATCTGAAATGCAACTGCATTCAGATTGATCAAGCAAATGAAACTAAATTGTTCCTGTTCAATATGTGGTTGATTTTTTTTATCTTGTTTTTGCACTATTACTATCTTCAGAAAATGCTAATCATTGTGACGCAACCACAATTGAAAACATATATTCTTCTAGTTCTGGAAATAGTTCCGACCAGTCAAGGTAATGTTTTGAAGCTGATCCTTCGTTTGAAAAAGCAAAATAAAACCCTGTCTTATTTACTTTTAAATGAAATATATTGCGAGAAAGACCTTTTGTCGTCGCGACTCCCCTGCATAGACGAAGGGATAAATGAAATGCAAATCAAATAACTGCACCACGGAAGATGGTGAACGAACGTTGTCACCAGAACTTACACAGATGGTTCGACCAGGACTTCCTGGAGTGCATGAGCCTGGTCGCGAACAGGAGCTTTCAGATGAGGATCTAGTCGGCTGGGTGAAAGACGGACAGAAAGAGATTTTCACGTAAATGAATTATTTAAGTTTAACATAACTTAGTTTTAGTTAAAAGAGTTTGTGGGATGACATCAGTCAGAGCGATGCTTTATAAAACACACTGGTGCACATTAACCGGTCCCGCCGCTAAGCATGCAGCATTGACTGTACACACACTCTACAAATTAAAAGACTACTGGTTATTATTATCTATGCCAAAAAGTGAACTGGATTCATTTTGCTCATTGCTCAAACATACAGGATTTAATCATCCAGCCTGGTGAGCAGCATGTCACGTAGACCAAGCGAGTGCACTTAATCTCAAGACATGAGATACAGCCCTGCTCACTCTAGAAAACAATCAGTGCAAACCGCAGACCTGCTCACAGTATTAACCTTGAGTTCATGTGGAGGGAAAAAGAAATCAAGACAAGATGTTTTTGGTCGGCTGACCTGGAAGGAAGACGTGTAGTAAAGACATGAGCACAGCTTCAACCTAGAACAATAACCTGCACAGCAGCTGAAACCTACCCTGAAACTGTCCTCAGTTCTGCTGTCTCTGCAGTCTGGATGCCAAATTGTGGATCCTGTGATGGTAAAGCAGTTTAATATGTTTCACTGTATTAACTTGCATGCATTCAGTTGTGAGACTAACCTTGCAGATACATTTCTTCTCCTTCCGTGAACATTTTGTCACATCGGCTGCATCTTGCACAGCTGGGGTGGTAATGTTTCTGTCCCGCCTTTAACATGTTACCGAGAACACAAAATGAACACAAGCTGTAGTACTCTGGATGGATACAGAGAAGCAAACAAAATAAATACTATTACACCAAATAAAGATTTTGCCCTAACCTCGAGAACCTTTCCAGTTATAAACTTCTGACACGTTTCACACTGTATCCCAAACTGCATCTGGTAGTCCCTCTCGCAGTAGGCAACGCCATCCCTGAAAAATAAAACACGTTCCACATACTTATCTCTACCTTTATAATGCCTACCCGACTTTGTCGGAAGAAGAAGAACGAAGTGGTGGCATGACATTCATATTTACTTGCTGATGTATTCTCCGCTCAGCACTTTCCTGCAGGCTTTGCACTTGAAGCAGCCAAGGTGCCACTGGCTGCCCAGGGCCAGCAGAGCCTGGCCATTCTTGATGTCTCTACCACAACCTGAGCAATCTGGAAACACAAGAGATGAATGCTCCAATGAAAAATAGTACAAAGTACATGTGTTGTTTCTAAATATACAGTGCATGTAACACACTGCACATTAAGTCAGTACAGAGCACAGCGTTTAGTCCCACGTCCAGATTTGTAAGGTTCTGAATGTTTGCTAATGATTTGAAGCAGACAGATGGGGAACTGACCTTGAATCAGCCTCCATCACAGGATAAACTGTGTTGATAAATGTACCTGTGATTACAGGTCGATACTCTGCAGTAATAAATGCTGGATGTTCTTAAATGATCCATAATGCACTCACTACTGGAACAGCTGAAATTTTTTGGAGTAGGAGACACAGGGCGAGTACAGCGCTGACAAAGACGGTCTTTTCCGCTGAACGTGACGCAGTCCCCAGCAGGAAAAGGCTGTCTGAGCACAGACAGACAGGCAGAGGTCACAAAATGCTCAAATGCTGCTCAACTAAACGTCTCAGAACGGTTTTTCGCTTTCACGTTTACTTGCAAATGGTGCACACAAAGCAAGATGTGTGGTAGGTCTTCCCTAAGACGGTGACCACCTCTCCTTCCACGTATTCCCCGCAGTTGTTGCAGGGCGTGCCGTGAAGTCGCTGGAAGTCCAGCGGGCAGAGGTAGTTGCTGTTTCTCATGAAGAAGCCACTCTGAGCCAAATCACAGCCACACACTGCACACAGATACAGATGCAAGAGGTGACCAGGTTTGATAACGACTGAAAACCATAATCGTATTTTTACATTAGCTTTGTCTGTGGTGATTACTTTGCACAGTGCACTGAAAGCTGGCTCACATATAATACATGATTATTAATATTAATTAAGATTTTGTTTATACAGCAGCTATGTCTTGTAGAGTCACCTTCTGTCACACTGCTGCGAATGTCACCCATCAGTGAGATCACATAAAAGCTATTTGAGTTGCCTGACATTAATACTCTGCCAGGCTTTCTGGGGTGTTTATGCTTTTGTTGTGCGTGTAAGCGCGTGCATGTGTCTGTCTGCGTTGCTGAGTGAGTTGCGTGATCAGTTAAGTGACAAGTTGCTGACAGGACACACTGTTTTCTCTGAGCTTGTTCAGAGTCATCTGATACGACCTGGTATATCTAGTATTGTCGCTCTCACACTGCTCCAACAGAATGCACCAAGATGCCAAAGACACATTTATGCTGATCTATTCCTGTCCTACTGTGAGTTGAACAATGTACACCACAAAACTTTCTTAAGATCTAAAAACATGCACAAATATTGTCCTTATATAAAATAAAGAACATAATAAGACCAGATTTTTTATCTTTTAATTAATTTAAAGTTGTTTTTCTCACCTATGCTGTGCCACCAAAAGGTATATTTATTTTTAATTAATCCATCCATTAAAACGTGTGACCCTTGTAAAGCAAATTCTAACCAGTGATGCACATGGGCCCCAGCGAGCCCCACTTCTCTTTAATAACACTGCAGGGATCGCTGCTCTGAAAGTGTCTTTGTCTTCTCTGAGCTGTAAAAACTATTACTATGTAATGGAGGGGCAGGACCACGAGAAGCTTGTCAGTGTCAATTAGCAGAGACAATAGTCTGCTGAGTAAACATGATTTCCATGGAACAGAGTAGCTGCAATGAATGACTGTCGGACAACTCAGGAGGTTCTCACAACAGCGAAAACACGGAAGTTTAGCAACAAACATTATTTCACACTGTGACTTCAATCTGGGGTGATTATTTGAAGAAGCGTGCTCTTTCTCTTACGGCGCACTCACCTTTGCAGGTAAAACACTTAATGTGGAAATGGCTGCTGTGAACTCGCAGCACCTCTCCTTTGCATGGTTCCCCACATCTGATGCACTGGACGGCCTGCTTCCCCACCGGAGGACTCGAGTGGCCATCCTGACAGTGTAGTACTGGACAAGGAGAACATACAAATCAGCTGAGTTGAAACTAGTGGAGTGCTGAACCCAAATTTCAGTATATAATAGCCCACACACCTTTAAGTATGAAAAGTAGCCTGTTAATACAGTTTGAAGACATGCTGAGATGATGAGCACACAAAGTCGTTTTTAGAAACAAAGCTCTGCCTCATTCCTTCTCCTTCTATCTGTCTCATGTTCATGCGGCAGCAGAACCAGCGGATGCCTGTACAATCTAATCACAGCCCACTTGAAGGGTCTTGAATGTGATTAGCAAAGGAGAGAGAGGAAAGAATGCGACGGGTTGAGAGCAGTCTGTCTCCCAGTCTGTGGACACTAGTCCACATGGATAAACAGACACATGAGCATTTCTTTTTTTAAACATACTGCAAAACAAACTCATATATGAGGAAAACCACAGTAACTCATCTACCGTCGGCGAGAGACGTCTTGCAGCCTTAAAATGAGTTCTGGGCTGTTCTGTACTGATTCATGTAAACACTGAGAAAAGTGAGTCAAGCACCGCTGGTATGTGACCCCGCTACAAGAGAGATTTGTTACTATGGTAACAAGCATGTATAAACTAGATTAAAAAGCCTTGTCTCCCATTGGTTAATAAATAAAGAAAGGTTTTAAAAACAAGTCCAGGGCTATTCGTACATAAGAGAGGTATTAATGTGTATTTAAATGTTATGTGCTACAATAAGTGCTATCTCTGCTAAACGCAACAATTCCTGAAAACACAGCCAAAGGGGCCGTTGTCCTAGAAACGCCTAAAACCTTTTGTAATGACAGAGCCATGAGGCCAACAGAGATTCATCCAGATACACAGAATTATTGCTGCCCCATAACAATTGCTTGAGAGTTGTGAGGAACAGCTGTGTTGAGGAACGTAGATTCTGTACAGTAAGAACGTTCAGCTATACATGGTGTCTGCTTTGTGTTTCCGTTTGATGTGTAGTTGTGACACTGATCTGCAGAGTCATAAGACAGGAGGATTTTCATCTCTCTAGAATCTCTGCCAGAAGCTAATATGGTGTCAGGTATTCGCAAATAGCAGATTTAGAAAGACAGCAAATGGAAAGAAAGCTGAGACTCACAGCTAATCGCACAGGCCAGTGTCCAGCAATAAAAATATGTCGAAGCAGGGACTGATTAACTGCCTTCACCCTGCAGCAGAGTTGTTAACTAATGATGAGTTTTAGGACAAGAAATTCAGAGTTTGCTGCTGCATCTTTAAAATAACATAGGAGTAAACGTCAGACCATGCATCCTGTAATTTAACAAGTAAGTTTCCTTACATGACCTACAGACAATTATTCACTGCATTCAATGTTTAACTATTAACTTTGGACGAGACGCTTCACACACAATCAACAAAGACGTTTTCATTAAGACAAAATATTTCTAAGAATCACACACTGGTCACACTTGGCACCTGCAGTGATTTCCATTCACTTTATATTTGGATAAAGGTTTAAGAACAGCCAGTGACATGTTTAATGAGTAGAGCATCAATTAATGAAAGTCTAACGATACATTAAAAAAAACAATAATATGAAGCCAAGCCATTTTGAACAAGTTTAAACTAACACCTCATATAATAATCCTGCTTTGCGCATGCATCTGCCATAGAAAATAATTTGTTAATTAATTACATCTTAACTATAAAAAAATCAACGATCTCAGAACAGCAACTATGGAACGAAGAAGTTATAATATATTATCTGTTATGAGATTATTAATGTGTCACATCACTACTGTTTATATTCGATACCTGTTACTCTTTATTTTAACTCTTAACTATTAAGTTGTTAACAAACTTTGAGCAAGTAAAGCCAAACCAACGTGCACAAGCGAACACACGTCTCCGTTCCTCATCATCAACCACAAACAGACACACTCACACAAACCTTTCATGACAGTTCTGGACTCCTGCGGTAGCGCTCGCTGCAGTGGGTCAGAGTGAGGAGAGGGACTAGCTGGACTGCTGGTCCAAAGGAAAAGGGGGCGGACCGAAACACGGAAGGGCAGGAATGCGTGTGTGTGTGTTGGAGAGTGTTGTCATACAGGACAGCAGGAGGGGAATTAACTGCTCTCCTTCCTCTGAACCATGAGCTCATCGACACAAAATACAGATATCTTTTGTATTCAGGTTATTCACGGTGGCATTTGACAGAAATCTGTAAATCTCCTTTTGACTGGTGCAGCTGATATATAAGAATTTAACTTTAGCCTTTGACAACTCAGAATGTGACATGTTGGCTGTAAAGTAGCAGCATTGTGTCACTTTCGGTCTTTCTCTGTTAGGAAGCAATAGATGATGAGATTGTATTGCTTCAAAATACACATCATTGATTAAACAACATGTCCAAGAGCCACAACATAAGGGAAAGAAGTTTCTCGTTACCCATCATCTCTGCAGGTATTCCAGCCAGCTTTTCACACAGGATGTAGTCATTAGGGTTGATGAAAGGCAGCTGCTCCATCATGCACTGTTTGGGGATGAGGTAGAGAACTTCTGCTAGTTCACCATTTTCAATTATGGACATGCGCCTCACAGAGTTCTTCCTCTTGACCCGATCCAGCACCACCATCTCATTGCTGTGACTGGAGCCGCAGATCCTGCCCAGGCTGTTGAGGTTCAGGAGGCCTGACATGCTCACTCTGTCGAGGACTTCAGCCAAGTGGCCCAGGCTGCCGGACTCCAAGCGAGAAACCATAAAGCAGGCGTCAAGATGTGAGAGCTTTGTGTCGCAAGTCAGGTATTACGATGCTTTCTAAGACTCTGTAACTGACTCAGCATGCGTTTGTGTGTGTTGTCCATCAGGAGGACAAAGACTAACTCCTACCTCCCACCCTTTAAGAAGATTAAGCAAGGTGTATTTTTAGGGCTTATCTTCACAGTAAAAAGAGGATCTGGGCTCTAGGAAGTCTCTGACAGCTAACCTTCCTCCTGTTATTCCTGTGACTTTAACTTGTGTCACATATGTCGTCACATTAGATGCATCCTTCTAGTAATCCAGTGACTGGGGCTCTCTTCTGAGAACATCATAAGCTGTACCTAGTGTGCTGTTCAGTTATGTGTGCAGGTAGAGTCACTTTACGCATCTAGTTTGTATATGTCTATAGAATTGTCTGCCTCACCTTTGGTTGGATCATTGGACAGAATACAACTTGTGTTAAAACAATATGTTTCAAAAATATTTCATACCCCAGTGAAAGTCATTGATAACTACTGTGTTGTCTAGCACAAACCTGAAGAGGCATCATGTTACAGTGGTTTTACCAAAGGCAGTAACGCTTTAAAGAAATGGAACATGACAAATAGTGATATATAAAAATAAATAATAGAATAAAATGTTGACAAAACAGCTGTACATTCTAAGTTAGTGATGAATGGGCTTGAATGCATGTGACCATGTACAGACATTTTATCAAAAGTTATTTAAATGTAGTCTCCACACTCGCAGTTGTTGAAAGTATGATGGACGTGCTATGAAGTGCTATCAATATTACTAACTGCACCCGTTACCCACCAGACTTACAAAACACCTGTATCCTGTTACAGAGGACCAGGGGAACTAAGAAAAAGGTCAGTGTCAAGCAAATCACAAGAGAAAACAAAATGGAACAATCACGCAATGATGGAGTTTTCCCAAATTAGATATATCAATTGTATATATTAAAAGTATGTAAGGAGCTCCACCTACTGGCTGTAATGTGCCATGACAACAACGTGCCCAGGTTAAACACCAGAGACAATACGGTTCAAGGTTAAAAGGATTTAAAGGTTGAATGGATTTAATTTGATCATGTAAACCACTGGTGCACACAGCAACACTAACAGAACAGCTTGGCCAAGAGAAACCACCGCTGATGACAGAAGCAAGAATCTGTGACATCATCAACAACCTCCACAGAGCAGGGATCAGACATCACCACCCATCTTTCAAAAATAGCTAATGGGCACAAATCACAAGAAACAAACCTTAAACTACAGTCATTCACTCTGACAGTGTAATGTCCAGTATTCTGAGTATACTGATATCACTTTGGCAATTTGTTACATGCTATATTTGAATCACGTCGAGTCAGGTACAGATGAATTCCAGGTACTCATGTAACGTTGATTGTACTTGGTTGGTTTAAAAACTGAAACCACTTTATTCCACCTCATTAACCATATTATGTGCAGTTAACTTCTTATTTTCAAAGAATCATCAGTCAGACTGTCATGCAAGAAAAATACACATATGTACCATCCAGGCTCCTACTCAGCAAACGTAAAAAAGGTTTATTTTTGCTGCTTTGGCAGCAGTGTACATCAAATAACCATAGGCATGTGACCTTTAAAATACTGAACCTATTCAAGACAAAACACAAATGGTATAAAGTCCACACAGTCAGTGGTGTAGTCAGTTCAGCTGAATCACAATACTTTTAATGATATGTATGCAAGCTCAAATAACTAAAATAAAAAATATATAATTCATAATTTCCCTTTTTGAATGAAAACATACTTGTTACTGACCAATATTATTTGAAAACCTGATAAACGTAGTGTATATTTACTATTACGCATAGAGACTGAGTGAAGGTACTGCTCACTGTGATGCGTCTACATTTCTTAGGTTGGGTAACCTCTGTAATGAGTTTTCAATGATTGGCACAACAAAATGTCAAGAGATAAGAATGTTCACGTGTGACAGAAAAAAAACCTCACTGAGCTCGGACAGCTCCATCATCCTCATCTTCACTTTGCTCTTCCTCTTGGTTGAGTGGCTCTCTGTCTGAGTCTCTCTCTGCTTGTCTTGACCGCTTGGTTGTCTTGTTCAAAGTCCCACCCTGTAAAGAAAGCAATCTAAGCTAAACTCACTGTACACTGACATGAACCCAGCTGAGAAAACCATCAACTAAAAATTAAAAAGAGTCTGAGTGATCTGACCTGTCTGTGGTCGACAATGTTAAGCAGCACTGAGGTGACAATGCAGCCGATTGTGTTGGCCAACATGAAGATCATCATCCTCTGCCAACGCCACAGCGGTATTTTAGTTTCACTGGATGAAGAATTGAGAAAAGAGTGAGGGTATGTAAAAGTATATGAAAAGCAATATGACAATGATCTGAAGATTGCTTACCTAGACTTGGTACCTAAAATTTGTCCAACAATCAGATTGGAGATCCCTATTCCGATCATCTGTACAGAAGTGGCCAGTCCCATGGCTGTTCCCAGAGTCGCCTGAGGAACCACGAGGGGAATAGACGGCCACATGCTTGCCTGAAATTCGCGATGGGCAAAAATAAGGTCAGAGACAACAAGCAAACTGGCAACACTCTTAATAAATCATCTCAAAATTCAACTTGTTTTGTTTTGTAGAGGAAATAAAACAAAACAATGGTATAATAATAAACACCTAAATAATAATTTAAGCTATAATTCCCCTGTTTAATTGATGTATAGACATGATACAAAAAATTAAGTAATTAAAAATAAGTCGGTTTGATCTAAAACATACAGCAGCAAATGAGTAGGTAACTCCCAGCCATATGGTGGAGACCAGAGGAGGCACAAAAGTGAAGGCTAGGAGTCCAAACACGGGCAGCGTGAGGACCGCACAGGCCACAGCGAAAATACCCCGAAGACCCACATAATCCTGGAACACAGAAGGGGACACGTACGCGTTACAACAGCTCTAATTCATATTTCTCCATTTGTTTGACTTTAAGACACAGTCACTTACTATGAGAATGCCCACGATGGCAGACAGCACCAGTGAGCTGTCGTAAACTGCCCCAGCGACATATGCTGCCTCCTTCTGACTATAATCACCGTACTTATCCTGAATAAACTTACTGGATGAGAAAAACAAACAAATATATTACAATTAAATTATACTTTTAGGTGAACACAGATGAGACAAATCATTTAATTACAGCTAAGTAATTGAGGCTGTAATCAAACCAATGCATCAGCTTTGTACTGTATACAGATCCAAATATAATATTTCTTCAATAAATATATAAAGAGATGATTACCTGGCATCTGCAATGAATGGGAAGATACCATTGTAGAAGAACATAATGGTAAGAACTAGCAGCCAGTATCTTAGCGACAAGAGCTTCACATCCTGAATTCTCTATATGTACACAGAAAGGACTGATTTAATACAAACCATCACTTACTTTTACCGCATGCATGAATAATGATCATACCACTTTGCGGGACTGCTCTTGAATGGTTCCATCAAGACCCAGCTGTCTCATTCCAACTTTGTCCAAAGCACTGACGATGATGGCAGACACAAAGCCCAACACACACAGCAGTGCACCTAGAGAACAACGAACCCCGTGTTCATTTTAAAAGCTTTTCAATAGAACATTTGGTTATTACATCGTGCCATGGACCTGGACGTAAGCTTACCACCCCACAGCGTCCACTGCATGCCGTATTTTTCCTCAAATTTCTGTGTAAGAAAGAAATTCAGGACTGAACCGAGGCGAGAGAACGCCAAAGTTAGACCGAAGGCCAAGGCCAACTCCTTCCCTTTGAACCAGAAAGCTGTGATGCGGTTCTGAACAACTGAATGGAAGACCAAGAAAGAATAGTTTAAAGGTTCTGCTGCTTTAAAGTAAACACTAGAAGCAACAGAGCCGTTTACTGCAGCACGAGCTAAGTGGAATGGATCCACTGCAATGTACTCTTACTGGTCAGAGATCCATTGCCTGATCCAAAAAGCAGGCGACCTGTGAGCATTAGCGGCAGCAGGTAAGGAGATCCTTTAAAGTGGGAACCCAGCGCAAAAAGTGACGAGCCCAGAACACAGAGGAAAGAAAACAGAAACACTCCAACTGTAAAGAACAGCAGACAGACTTTACTTCATCATGTGACATGTAATAAAGTTATAGGAAACAAATTAAATTTAAAAGTCCGGCAGATTTAAACTTACAGCGATTTCCTAATTTGTCTATGAGGAACCCGGCCATGATCACCACTACTGCATTCCTGTTGAGAGGAGAGAGAACTATTTTCTTACAGGCGTCAATACACAGTGTAAAGACTAAGAGCTGCGGTTCTGTGTTATCATTTGATTTTACGGCAGTGGGGTGTTTACTTACGTCCAAGCATAGATGGCGTAGAGAAGATTGTACTGCTGAGGGTTCATCCCCAGTCCCTCCACACAGTCCACGGTCCCATTGATCACAGTCACATTGGGACACGTCAGGTTCTGTCAGATAAAACTAAACCGATTACAAACACAGGACAGACTTTGGATTTCTGACACCCTACAACTACAGCTGACAGCGTCTTTGTGCCCTTTTTACGCCCTACCTACCCCCTGGAACTGATCCTGCAGAACACTGGGCATGTCAAAGCAGAAGTAGGAGCCGAATGTCAGCAGGCAGTTGAAGAACAGCACCACAAAGCGATAATACGCTGTGAAAACGAAGAGGGCGTTTAGGATTAGGAAGGTTGACTTAATGAAAATACCAACCACATCATCTTTACACACGCAGGATTTGCACTTTAAAGAAAAAGCTCAATACCAATAAAAATGCACGATGACTATTACTCTCTTGTGCTGCACACTTAAAGTTACTCTCACATAAAACGCTGACTTGCTTTTTTCAGTGGCCCAGATTTTACAGAAGTGTATGGATGGTCACAGGTCTTCTTGCTAGCCAAAACTGGACGGCTAAAGTAGCTAGCTATCAGAAATGAAGCTATACCCAGACATACCTTTCTCCGCCGGCTGCGCCATAGTTAGGAAATCCGCCAAAACTATAAAATAAAACGTTCAAATCACATCCCGTGGTGGTGTTTACATGGACAGACTGGAGCAGTAGCCGCGCTAAGCGAAGTCCGACACAACTGTTCAGCTGGTGTTCGGAGACCGCGGATCTGTAAACTACATGGATCGATCTTCTGCTGCGTTAGGACGAAGACAGATGGTTTTAAAATCGACTCCGCCATGAGTTGTTTTCTTTTTTTTGCTGCAACTTTATTGCTCAAAAATATACGCAACATTGGCAAATGTAATAATAATATAATTTAAAGTAAAAAGTAATTTAAGGTAGTTATAAATATATAAACTAGAATAAAAGTACAATATTCAATCTTCCTTATCTTACACCATGGGTCCTACACAGCTTGTGAACAGAGTAAACGATAAAAACAAATTCATTGTGAGGATATTTTAACCTTAAATTTTCCAGTTTTCAGAGGAGGAGAGGAAGTGGCTGATCTGTCAGTAAATACCAGAGCGAGTTTACAGCTGCCCCACAGCCCAGAAGCCTCAGCTGGTCCTGGACTAAACTCAAGAACGTGCTGGATGGATGTCACTTAGCACTAACCTAGTTTCCACTGACAGTTTGTCACCTAATATATCAATGTGGATGTTTACAAGCTAAACCTGTTCCTTTGATATCATATTCACCTTCCAGGAAACCAGTGTATTATATGTTTATCTGTTATTAGCCTCTAAAATAAACTACACCGGCACTTTTCTTTCTTTCTTTTATTTTATACAATTGCCTGAGTAAGAAAGTTCATAAACAAAGCATAACTGCACATAGAAAAACAGATGAGTAACAAATAGTAAGTTAATATTCAAACAGTATGAAAGTGCACCTCGTGTCCCTCTGGATACTATCCCTGAGGGAAACAACTGGACTTTTTTTAGAGGTTTTGACAGGTCTGAGTCTAATCTGACAAATATTAGACCTTCCACAGACAGTGATCGTAGTTAAAAAAGTAGAGCAGTACAAATGGCTCCATGAAAGAAATAGGCTAAAAAGGGGTGGTACCCAGATGTCTTCTGTGCATTCAATGTCCCACCCCATATATTTGCTGCCTTTTCCCCATAATGTTTACAGAGATGTGTGAATAACACAAAAACAATCAGCTCAAAGTTGAAATTGCTCTTTCCGGCGTGATTTCCATTGAAGACGTTGATGGCAGTGGTAGATTGCCTGTGTCCCACCCACATGTACAAATACACTTTGACTATGGAGTCATACCCAGCGGCATCTTTTGCATTGGTAGTCCTCTGGCTCTGAGCAGCAGCTATCGTAGTCACTGCTGGGTGGAGTTGGAGGGCAGTGGCATGTGCAGGGTTGAGCTTGAAATGATGCCTGACAAAGACAGTGGATTGGGACAGTGTCAAGGTGCGGACTGGTGCAGGGGCTCGGGGAGGCACAGGCACTGAGGGTGGGGCTGGGACTGGGGCTCGGAGGCAGGCTTATCTCCTCGGGACAATCCTCAGGTAAATGTGTAGAGGTTTCTGCTGAACTGCTGCTGAGGGTAAAGACCCAGCCCAGCCGTGCGTTGAGGAACATGCGCAGGCCAGGGGGCAAAGCCAGGGTATGAAGAATGTCTGAGCAGCGGGGCAACATCTGGTGCAGCTGAACACAGCAGAGGTACTGCAGGGAGGTGGGTGTGTAGCAGGCACGGATCACTTTCATACTGCTCTTGGCTGCAGTGGAGCACACCATCGGGTAGAACTTCTTGTTCTGGAGTCTAGTGGCAGCAACACCTGTTGTGGCAGGTGGAAAGACATGAAAAAAACACTTCAGGAAGACTTTAATACCATCCCAGAGAAAAAATATAGTTTTCCAGCAATATGTTTGACAGTATATGATTTAAAAAGAGGCATACATGTACCTATGTATTGCCGATTCTTGTAAAAAGTCAGTGTACCATGCCAAGTGTCCAGGTGTACACCTATGATAGAGCCTTGGCCGAATCGAGAGGAAAACTTTACTTTGTCACCTTTGTGTTGCAGGAGACCTTTAATCAGACATATGTAAAAGATGGGATTATATTTTTCTTTAATGTATCTTTATATTTCCATTTACTATAATTCCCCCTGGTACCTCAGGGTCTAATATCTTCCCCTGCCCCTCTAACCTGTGTATGAGAGCCCCCAGCTGTCCTCATCGTGGCCCAGCAGGCTGCCAAAGCTGTATTTGAACTTCTCCAAGTTCACCTCTGATGTTCCTATTCCAACCATCTACACCAGTGGCACAACGGACAAGACGGTGATACTCAGCATTTATATGCCCAAGGTAACTTTATCAGATGAAGTATTACTCAAGGGGTTGCCACCAACCATATCAGTTCCGTAGACAGGGGAGGTCATCTTGACTTCCCAGAAGTGCTGGCCATCTGCCAGCTCCTTAATGCCACGGATGGCAGCTGTGCCACAGCTGTAGTCTGTGTGGAAGTTCACCTTCCTGTTGTCACAGCTGAGGAGGGCTCCAGAGGACTTAAAGTGCTCATCCCACACCCAGTCAAATCCTGAAGGGACACCAAACATCTGTTTTATGTTTATGCTAGTGACATTAGAGCTATATCGTCCAAAAATAAATATCCAAACAACTGCTCGATGCATTGCAATAAAATTTAACACAGACAATCATGACACAGTGGGCTATGCCAAGTGTATGGTGTATTGCTAAGTTTCTGCTCACCCTCATCTTCCTCCCCACAGAGGCAGTCGCTGATCAAGCTGAAGCTGGGGCTGAGCTCTTCCTGTGGGTCACATTGGCAGAAGGACTCCCCTATCACCGGCACTGTGCTGGGCAAAGCCACCACCTCAGAGACGGTTTGAGAACTGGCCATGTAATCCACCTCGGGCTCCAAGTTGGTGATCTGGTTCACACAAACAGCACAAACGGCATCTTGTAAGTGCACAGACGTGGCCGTGGTCCAGGGCAGTTGGCTCGGCCTCAGGGAAAGGAATTAAATCCAGTGGCGAGACCGGCAGGACTGTATTTAATGTAGAGCAACAGAAAATCACACTCGACTCTGCCCCGTGTAGTAAACACTGCGATGAGTCACGTAGAAGCACATGATATGTTTTAAAGAAGCATGTGCCATGTTTTATGGAGTCAGCACCAGTCTGCAGTCAGTCCTAAACACTGTCGACTGCCCTTATTGGTTGGAAAGTCACACGTCAGTATGTAAAATTAGACCCATTCCAAAAGGGGGTCTAACCTCCTCTCCTCGTCTTTGGAGACCTGACCACGTCTTACATTTCAAACAGGAGACAGTCACTGAGGAAAAATACTTTTAGGTAGAAATATTCTATTTGGTATGTGTTAATAAAAAACGTAGTTGTGTATTGTATAGTTGCTATTTCTCATCCTCTCTTTCTCCACCCAATCTAATTAGATCTGCATTTTTTTTAGCACAATTTGCTCCTATGTTCCCACTTCTCCTTACCTTTCTGTAAATGTTTAACCCATTTTCATCTTTTATCCTTCTCCACAAACACTGATGTCTCACCTGTGTCATTGGCTGACCTTCACGCTCCTCTCTGTTTGAAGCCTGGACCGCTGCCCTGGTGTCAATCTCTTGCCGTATTTCGCTCCAGGCTAAATGTCGAGAACGTCCGTTCCTCCCTCTTCTCAACATGGCAGCTCTGAAGGAAACAGACCTGACACCTCATGCGCAGCTGTCATATGTACACTAACATTAAACCCCTGAAGCTACACCTACGTGCTGTGTTTACCGACATCATGCTTTAGCAGTTTAAATGATGCTGTCTGTCTCGAACAAATCAAAATAGCCTAAACCACTGAGGAGAGTAAATATTATGCTTAAGGTCTGTGCATTCCTTTACTGAAAAGCAAAGGGAGGTAAATATTAGGCGTGTGTTACCTTGCATTCTTATCATGTTCCACAAACTTGTTGGACAGCTAAGCTTAGTTTGGTTAAAAGGGTAAACACTGGAGCCAGTTTGTCAAAGTCAGGTTACTAAACACTGCGTTGACTAAAGTGTGTAGAAAGCTGTGAAATATCCATGTGGAGCAGCGTCTGTGGTCACTGAAACACTGCTGACTATGTGTTGCCCCATATGTCACAGTTGGCAGCACAAGATGTTTCCATTGACTGACTTAACCTGTAAACCCGACCTTCTGCATCACTTTAACTGGCCTTGTCAACAGACCCGACTATGTGACACATAACATACCAAAGCACTCCATAAGTTCATGTTTACACAAATGCAGACGTGAACTATACTGAAATTTCACTTTGCCTCATTACAACAAGAGAAGCAATTCGAGTATTATATAAAAACAATAGCACGTGCAGGTTATAGAAAGTTATAGTTATAGAAACAGTCATAACTTGACTGACATATTGGGGCTGATAACATCAGATTTTCCAGTTGCGCCTTGTGTACATGCACACATGTAATGAGTGTTTTCCTTCCGGTAACATCACTCCATGTTAAAGCAGGTAAATGAGTGTTTTATAGGCCTGTACAGACCTGTGTATTCAAATCACATTACAGGCAGCTGCTCTAACTACTATGTTGTGTTTTGCAGGAAGGACATGAATCGCTGACATAGTAAATGAGGAATATTTAAATCCAATGACCTGCTTCAAACTGATAGCATGTCTTGGTTAATACCAGCACTGAACACAGCAGCTGGTCTCCGCTTTGGAAGCAGGTGCAGAAGATAACTACCAGCGATTTAATTGATTTAGTCTGTAGCCAGTCTCACTTTAATTGGGCCTTGCCCTACATACTGTGAACACATCATCTGGACAACCCACTCAGCATGAACTACAGTAACTTTGTCAGCCAAGGTTCTAAGGGATATGATCTGAATTATGCTTAAAATAACAAATACTTCCTATTTATATATATATAATTCCTATTTTTAAACACCCAGGCCTTATTATCAGCTACAGTTTGTATAACGTGCAGTTTTCCTATTATAGCACATACAGTGAAGAAGGAGTACATTAAATTTAGCAGCAGCCAAGCTCTTACCTTACAGAGGTCTTCCTATATACTGTCTTGCAGTGGCTCATTGAAATGCCTATGTCCAATTGTGCTACAGGTGCGGTTTACACAGTCTCTAACTGTCCTACTTCTCAACAACATGTACGCAAACATTGTCTGTCCACGCCCTCATCCCGTGCTTATTGGATAAGACCTCTATGGAGGAGGGGTTATATTCATTTACTTACAGTATCAACATAAATGGGATTACAGTCACAGTGCAGATGATGTGGACTGCTCACTCAATACCATGGTAACGGGTACCCATGGTGTGTTCAAAGACTAATCATATACTTGCATTTGATGACATTAACGATCCACTGAATTGTTGTATGCACATATGTTAAATATATTTTAAAACAATATTTATTACTAAATAGGGAATAACATGAAAAGTGGTGGTAACTACTGGAAACCGAGAATATCTGTGGTCATCAATGAAGCACGGAGGCTGCTGTCAGTGTATTGGTTGCATTGCCTGGAAGGCGGGGCTTAAATCCAGGATCTGCTGTGTGATTTGACGGTATGTTCATGACGACATACGGAAGCATTTGATTCCTGCGCTGTGTGCATGTCGGCTGCGACTCGAAATCAAAAACATGGAACAGAGTAAAGGTAGGTCGAATTTACCGGCCAACATAGTTTTTACACGTTGAGCTTGTGTAGGTCTCCAGACAGAGGTGGGTGTTATTGCAACAGAACGTTATAACGTAGCCGATAGGCTAGCAGAGGCTAAGAAAGAAACTCAATGAGCTACAAGTTTAGAATTGAAAATACAACAAATATTTTATAGTTAATAAAAATGGCTGTTATTCATCACCTCTACGTTGTAGTTTGAACTTGTGACCTCAGTAAATGAAGCGCGATCCCAGCTCAGATACGTAACGTTTCATTAGCTTGTTATGTGACTCGTCTCATAACTTACGGCCGGTTACGTTTCATAAGCAACTTTGACTCTGTCTGTTATACTCACGGTGGCCATTTATTTCCTACTATTTCCAAATGAGACGGGAACCTGGCTCAGGTCCAGCATGTTGTGCTGGTCCTATCGGGAAAGGGAGGTGTAGGCAAGAGCACCATCACCACTGAATTAGCGCTGGCTCTCAGACAGGCTGGAAAGAAGGTGAGTTGCCCTGTTTGGCTGATACGAAGTAACTTGTAACGTGCTCACATGGTGGCGCGTTAGTTGTGGTCATGAAGTACAGAAGTGTGCAGCATACACTCACTTCCGCTAGGTTGGTATCCTGGACGTTGATCTGTGTGGGCCCAGTATCCCCCGCATGCTGAGTGTTGGCCGGCCAGATGTGCACCAGTGCGACTCGGGGTGGGTGCCGGTCTACACTGATGCCAAGAAGAGCCTGGCACTGATGTCCATTGGTTTCCTAATGGAGGACCCTGACGAAGCAGTGGTGTGGAGGGGACCTAAAAAAACAGGTGGGCCTTCGTCCAGCTCTACTGGTCTGTTACAGTCCAACTTCCATAAAGCAGACATATGGGCACAGACGTGTGCTTTGCACTGGAGCCAAGACAGTTTGGTCATTGACTGTCTTGTCCCACAGCTTTGATTGGGCAGTTTGTGTCAGATGTAGCATGGGGGGAGCTGGATTTGCTGCTCATTGATACACCACCAGGGACATCTGATGAGCATTTGGCAGTACTGGAGAACCTCAAGAAACACAGAGTGGATGGTGCCATTTTGGTCACCACGCCACAGGTAACTTTGAATTTTCTGAAATCCTTCCAGTTAACTGCTAACAGTACATTCAACTAAATACTGAGCAGAAAACACTCCAAGACACGACTTTCAGTGACAGTTGGTCTTGTGTTGCCTACAGGTAGTGTCCACAGGGGATGTAAGGAGAGAGATCACCTTCTGCAAGAAGACAGGTGTTCGAATCCTGGGCATTGTAGAGAACATGAGTGGCTTTGTTTGTCCACATTGCGCCGTGAGTGCACTTTCATAAAATCAGAAGGACAATCTAGATATGCGATGACCCAGAATATACACGGTTTATGGATATACACTGTTATTGCAGGAATGCAGCAATATATTCTCAAAAGGTGGCGGTGAAGAGTTGGCCAAACTCACTGGATCCGAATTTCTAGGTGAGATCAATGGGATTAAAGTAATTAAATGCAATGTTAGGTTGTAGCCACAAGGTGTCGTAACATACCGGATGCACAAAGTAACAAACCATTAGTATTTGACAGTGTTGTATAGAAAAGGAAATAACACTGACAGTAAGGTTCCTTAATGCACATTTGATTTTGTCATTAATCACATTATTCAAGTGTCCTGCTTTGTAGTTTAAGTTGACAGTGAGTAAGTTTTAAGGCATGATGCTGTGAACAGCTTTAGGTGACGTCGGTAATCAAGACTGTCGTCTCCATTTCAGGTTCTGTGCCCTTGGATCCCCAGCTCAGTGCAAGTATAGAGGAGGGCAAAGACTTCATGCAGTCTTTTCCTAACAGCGCCACCTTCAGTGCTATCGCTAGTATTTCTCAGAGTCTGCTCAGCAGCCTCCAAGCAGCCTGAACACATTTTATTATGGAAAAATCCCACAATGTAGAATTTCTAGCCATTACATAGACATCTGTTTCTTCGTTGCATTGTGTCCTGTATAATTATACATGAAACAACTTGCCGATTATGTTTTTATGCTTTATTTAAAACCTGTCTGCTATCAATACAATACAGGCCTTGTGCGTTATCTTTAAATTCTTATGTTGTAGTTTGAGAGTCGTTAACCACAACATGAAGATAACTCGCTCTCACAACAAGAGATAACAGGAAGTGGTGAAAACAGTTATTCAGCTGGTCTGTTTTATAGCAATCCTGGTGACATTGTGGTAAATGAAAGGTTGTACTGCTTGTACAACTGTTTTAACAGTGACACATTTGTATTTGAAAGCTGGTCAAATTCAAGTAACAATGTTGTTTAATTTCATTGCATTATTAACATGAGGGCAGGTTCAGTACCAGCACTGTCTATAGGCTTTAAATCAACTAAGGCAGCAGCAGTTTCATTTTCCTATATAGCAGATCGCATTGGGTCACCTCTTGCATTAAACTAGTCAAACCCTGCACACTGATCTCCCATTATTCCTGCTCTACACCACATGTGCTGCCATGGAGTCTTGTTGCTTTGATGGGAGGAATTAAACATAACCTTTCATCTTAAATCTTCTACAACTAGTCTGTTCTGCACTTTCTTATCCAACAGTAATAAAAGGCTAAACCTCAAGCAGGACTGTTATGGCTGCAATGTAGAGTAGATGCCATACAAACAGATGAGGTCAGAGGGAGGAGGTGAGTGAAGAAGATGAAGACGACGTGAAATTTGAAAATTACACCTGTGACACCCAACATGGGGCACACACACATCTTTAATGCAAACAACAGTACAACAGGAAAAACACTGAAGTTTGAGAATGTTTGCGTAATGATTAGAATACAGCTACACACAACTCCCACTCCACCAGCAACATACTAAAGGCAATCAATTTTGAAACCAGGAATTACAGCCAGAGGAAATCCAACCACTTATCACAATTAACCCAGAGTGCATAAAATCTATCTATATAGATATTTATATTTCTGTATATATGTATAATATGTCCTGCAGAATTGAACAGTTCAATGAGCATTTCTTACATAAATAAAATCAGTGGAAGAAAATCTTCACTCCATACACATATCTCTTTACAAATAGAGCCTTAATATTGATGCAGATAGTGTCAACCCCCAAGTTGATATTGGAGGAGAAAAAGCTGTGTGGCCCTTTGGTCAAAGACCAGAGGCCGAGCTGCCTCAGCTGGCCTCAAGGCCTGAAATAAGTGGTGAGGAAAAGGAATTTTCATCATACAGTTTTGAAACGCACACACACACACGAGACAGACAAATCACTACATTGCGCATTTACAGGTTGACTATCAAATTGGGACGACTGTACACATTGTTGATAAGACCATATTTATGGAGCCATTTTAATTATTTTGTTCCCCGCTTTTACTTCTTTCATCTTCTCTGACAGAACATTTACAATATTTTTTCCTGTTTTACACTTCTTCCAGCAGCAACATAGAGGACAGATCTTGTAGTGGAGACTGTTGGGCATTTATTTTGTGGAGAGAATGAGGGCAACAATGAGCCCGTAAAGACCCAAGACCTCAGCGAAAATCAAGATGAGGATCATGCCCACAAAAAGCCGTGGCTGTTGAGCTGTGCCCCTCACTCCTGCATCACCCACAATACCAATTGCAAAGCCTGCTGCCAGCCCACTCAGGCCCACACTCAGCCCAGCTCCCAGATAGAGGAAACTCCTAAACACACACAGACAAGTGATCAGTAACAGAGCCACACATCGGTTGAACCTAAGGTAACAGTATGAGAACTGGCCAATATTTTATTAAGACATGAAAGTAAATGAAACTTCTATTATTTCTTGTTTAAACCTGTCTAACCTGTAATATTTTCTGTGGTCACCATCACTTTGCTGCCTTTCCATTTGTTTGTGGTACATTTTTCTTTCTACTAGACAGCACATATAACGTGTTGAAGACATAATTTAAACAGCTCTTTTGTTCTTTCTTGTTTAGGATTAACTAAGTTAGTAGATTGAGGAGTCCCAGGCTGGAGCAACACTGATGGAACAAAGCTTCTTTGCTATAATTGTTAGGGATTGCATCAGGCTTTAATATTAACTGGGCTAATTCACTACTGGTTTAGAGCCACCAAAACATAATTATATATTTAATTAAAAATAATTATATATATTAAAAAAAAAAAACTTACTTGTAGAGGGAGACAGTATCTGAAATGTTGTTGGCAATCAATACTGCTACTACCAGGCCGTAGATGGCTATGATACCCGCCATAACCACAGGGATGATTGACTTCATGATGAGCTCTGGCCTCATCACAGACATGGCAGCAATCCCTGTACCGCTCTTAGCTGTGCCATAGGCTGCTCCTAAGGCTGGTAGTAAAGAGAGAGAAGAAAACTAAATGACAATAAATGTTCACACGCACACAGGTGGAAGTTACTCTAGGCTAACACATCAGAAAGAAACCAGGGGTAGAGCTGTAAAAAGAAGCAGAAGTGAAATGACACATGAAGCAACATTATGACAAGGCTTACAGTACCAATTTCTCTTCCCCATTAAAATTCCAACATGGCCAAATTCACCTTGTTTAAAAAAAACAAAAAAATGATCACTCTTTTCTATTGAGCAAGCCTGGAGCTAGTTCCAATTGCCTAACTGCCTTCAAGCCTTTTTGGCAACTTATGATATGGGCCAATGTACCCAAGGAAGTGCCAACATTGAATAATGTCAGTCCAATACAATACAATGTCTGACTAGAACTGGGCACTGACAGTCTGAAACTCAGAACCCCCCATAGCAAATATAACAAATCAAATAAGGCTAAATTACATCTGTATGACAAAGGAGAACCTACTACAGACATTCAATATATAACTGACCAAAAGAGCAGAGCCAATGAAAAGGCTTTTAAAATAACCCTTTTAAAATCAGGTGTACACATTTTTAAGACTATATTCTGATAAGAGCTGTTTAATTGAAGAGCTGTTAGTTGGTGCTAGTACAACATCAAATGACAATCTGTGGAATACATAATGATCTGTAACACAATCCACCAGCTTCATCATGTCTTAATTGGTTTGGAATCACATCGAGGTGTGATGGATAAGGGTTATTAACAGATACACAAAAATCTGCAGAAATTGGCATTGCTGCTGACGATTAAAGCTTTGATGTGTGGCAGGGTGACATCTGCAGTGGTGTGGAGGCACAACCTCTAGGTTGTAATCTTAATCCCCTTCAGTTCGGGTAAAGAGCTTTTTCTCGTTTCCTCTCTGCAGAATATTTGATGCTATGGGAGGACCCTGTGACGTCTTGTGATGTCAGAGCAGGAGGTGCCTACAGCAAGGGATGATCTTACATGGAAAATGCCTGTGCAATAGACAGATCGGTCTGCTGCAAACAATGGGGAAGCACTGGCCTTAACAGGAACAAATTACAAGAATGAAAAGTTATGGTAAAAAAAATAAAAACTGCACCAACACTAGGTTACATTTAGAAATTATTAGACCTGCCTATATGCATCTTTATCACAAACTTATAGGAAAATGTATACACACACACACACACACACATACATACATGCTATAATGGGAGTGGTGGTTCTAGCCCCTTGAGTAAGGACACCTTGTGAGTGTCACCTGGTGTGAGCAAGGCAGCACTCACAATCATCACCATACTAAAACAATGCAGCATCACCTGACACCACAAGATCACAGCCACCTATAAGCTATCCAAGAAAACACACTATTACAAGTATAGCAGATCAACAGAAGCTCACCATGAGTGGCATCACGTATTCTCTCCAACCTTCCTATGTATAAATGAATCAGGTTTTTCTCCAGCTGTCTGTCCTCTACAGCCACAAACTTCAGTGGTGGTGTCCTGGAATAAAGCTAATGCAGACAATAGATCCACAGGCCTTTGATGTGATATGAAGGCTATTAAAAATATATGTAGTAGCTCTGATCTTAGGATCGAAAACACCACCAATTATAAAAAATGTCAAAGTTCCCTTTACTTTATGCAAAAACACACATTTTGTACACAAACTAACAGCTAACTATCAACTTGTGCCTTTATATCAACTGTTGAGAGCATCAAGAACCACATGGCAATTCAGAAGTCAGAGCTCTCATGTGACGATCATGTGACCTTGGGTCATTGGTTTGAGCAGTAAGGAAGTTAACCAGCTGATCATTGCTTCCAATTGTCTCTTAAAGCTTTCAGTACAGATTAATTAGCTTTTATGCCTCATAGTCGATTACAGACACTGGTGGTAGCAAAACGTAGTAGTTCAATGGGTAGGCTATTACATCAATAGACCCCCCCTTCATGCTACACCAAATCATCATCTAAAACGCATCGACTCACCATATAAGCTCTAACTGTAGTAGAAGAAGCTACTGTTCTTATAAATATAAATAATGACATTACGGGTCGATGGGGTGATAGTCGTGTTTTATGTCCATCGACACTTTAGGCATCTGTTCACAAATTGTCATTTTTCTAAATCTGTAAGCACCAAGATCAGCTTCATCTCTTTAATCCAGTTGTTATTACAAATCGAAACTACAATAGACCGAAGCTAGCATCAAAGAGAACTTCTATGCTAGCGAGCCGTCACTCGCTCGCTACCTTGGCTCGATTAAGATGATCTTTGCGCTACGTCGTTTGCTTAAAAAGGGGGGCAGCTGTCATTGCTTACTGTGCAACCCAGCAGTAAGCAGTTAAACATTTACGTGTCAAGAATAAACCTGTGATACTCGCGTCCCCTCAGGAGTTTGGTTTTATAAGCGACAGCTCGGAATTAGCACTGCGCTGCGTTGTATGTCCACGTTAGCAAAGCTAGCGGGCGGCTTTAATGACCGAGCTTCACAGATGCACCGCGGTTGACAACTCGCAACACCCTGCTAGGAACAATACAAATGCAAAAAGGGGTTAAAACAGATGACGTTGATGAACAATGATAGTTACCGCTGAAAACCATCGCCGAAGAGGCACCCATCACAGCGAAGAACGAAGAGTACTCGGGGGGCGGAGGTGTCGACATTCTTCCTCACTACTTTATACAATTAAACTAAATATACAAAATGATTAGTAGCGACGACTAACTAATGGCACTTCGCGAACACAATGGAAGGCCACAGTCTTTAAAAGGAAAGCCGAGAACACCAGGAAGCAACTACACACCTAAGGCTAACTACCACTGTAAACGGCACAGTCACGACTCTTCTGATAAATACCCGGCGCAGCAGCACAAAATGGCGAAGCGGAAAGAATCACCTGACTGGGCGTGTGGGTCAAACCTCCGCCGACCGGTGGGGGGCACGAAGACCGGCTCTAAGGACGCCACGAAACGCGTTTGTAAAGCAACGCGCCTAGATTAAAATAATAATAATAATATCAATTGTTCCTTATGAAATAATGAAAAGATTTTTCTTAGTTTTTATTTTTTATTTGTATGCTCCCCCATCCTGCCTCAGTTGGTTTGCCCCGCTGCAGGCTTTCTCTTTGATATCTATGCATTCATCCTTCAGAAGCAGAAGGATAAAATGATGGACAAATCGACAGGAGTTGTGTTAATGTTAAGGAAGTAAATAAATTCTACATATAAGCGTTCATGTAACGTTAGTAAAGAGGCCTCATGCAGCATGAGTGTCATGTGACCTCCCCAAGCCACAGACATCCCCAGTGTCAGGATCTCTGCAGTACGACTCCACCGTGCAGCAGAGCGTGGTTCACGGTAAACTGTGATATTCAGCAGCGTGGCCCTGAGAGAATGTGAGCGTACGCACGGTGGTGGGAGGGAGCTGAGAGTCCCCTGCTCCACTTGCTCCCAGCAAGCGCAGACTCGGAGCTCCAGCACAGGGACACCATAGAAGAGATGGAGCGTGTGAGTCAGAGAGCTTTGCAGTGCCTCCTCCTCCTCCTCCTCTGTCCCCCTCCATCCCTCCATCTTGCTCCCTCTGCATTGCCTAGTCTGGTCAGCATCAGAGAAGGCCCCCTCCCCCCACCTGACTGTAAAGCCCCTTTATTTGTGATGCAATTTCTACTGTACCTACATCACAGGCCTCCATCCAAACACTTCACATCTTACACTGGCTGGCAAATACAAGGATGCATTAAGCATCTATAATAGATTATTTGGAGGCAGTGCTGATGTGCGTGTGCACTTATGCATTTATAACAAAAAGGTCAGATCTAAATTGTATTAGATAGATTTCATTTACTTCTTCCAGGAGTCGTCTAAGTGGACAGGGATGCAGTCTTCCTGTTCCGGGTGGATTATTATGTACCTCTCTGGGATATTTACTCAGCAGCTAGTTTTCAACACACAGTAATACGATACCAAACTTATGTACACATTGTGTCCATCCACCGTAAACACAGAACGGAAGACAACAATGACTGGGTGAATGCTCTTGTCCTTGACCAGTGTTATCCAGTGTCATTCAGTGAGTTGTAACAATGACCGGCCTGCAAGCTGTGGTGCTGTTTAGGGAAGGGAAACCAGGAACTGAGAAATTGTCAGTTCAGGACACAATTTTATCAGTGTACCATATCGGTGTTCAAGTTGAGTTATAGAGCATTTGCTATCAAAGCGAACAGCTATTATAGTCATCAGCCTCAGTCTACTAGGTGTGTTTTTAGCCGTCCTGGCATTGTAGTATTGATCGGACTAGGATTCAGTTCTATACAGAGCTTGTCGCTGTGTAAGATTTGACCAGAATTTAAATAAAGGAAGTCACTGAGCTAAGCTGCCTTCTTTCTATTTTCCCATGTGGGCTGGTGTCAGCATGTGACCAAAAACTACTGTCTGTTATTCATACTGCGGCGAGGAGCTAATTCATTTTGTAGTCACTAAAAGGGCTTTTGTGGTGGAAAATCAAAAGGTGTAATAAACAAATACTACCAAAACAAATGACGAAAAGAAACCATTCATTTTTTAAGGACACGTATTAAATCCAGGAAGAAATGCAACATCTCAATAACCCAACTGCAAAGGTACACTTTATTGTCTGGGACCTCCTTAGTCTTCATCTTAATCCCATCCACAGCCCCTTGTAATCTGGGTAGGACGTCAAGGAGAGTCCCATCTCAGAGCAGGGTTAAACTGTCCTCTTGTTGCTTATTGGTTGTGTAAACACGGTGCGTTTACACAACAGCAAGCATCTTACGTCTTCAATGGGAAAGCATGGTTTTCAGGCGATATTCCAGACCAACACCCAGAGGAGCAACTAAATATAGACGTACATGTGCGATTAGCGGAGTGTGAATCCTGAATGAACAGCACAGCCTTGACGAGACACTCAATGCCGTTTACTGTACGAAAAGAATTATTCCACCGCTCTACACTAATACTTCCACGTATTGAGGTTCACATTAAAAGCTTTTTATCTACATTTTATTTAAAAAAAATTGGTTTTAATGTTTATACAAGTATTGAGGGGGGGTCCTATAGAATTTCTAGCTATAGCCCAATAATCAAATGTAGAAACCTTGTGCTGTGTAGTCTATTTCCAGTACAAGCAATTTTAGGGATGTTTTACTGAATACATCTGACTCATTTTTGTTAAATATTTTCCAGTCATACAGCTCATTGTCAGCACCCACAAGACGCTGAAACAAAGGCGATGCAACAAGGATTCACGAGCCAGTTGCTTTAGAACCATTTGTATACTGTAAATATGTGATTTGCTACATTGTTATTTAACGTAACTTAACTAGTGTTAAGTGTAAACTACAATGTTCCTCTCACCATCATTTATATATATATATGGCAGTTTTTATTCTCTTGAAAGTTGTATAATATAACAGTGATTTAAGGGACTAAGCAGAACAACGGGACTACTACTGTACTACTAAGCGGAGGGACAACGCAGGAAGATGGATTAGAAGATTAGATTAATAGTCAGCTGACTTTAAAAGGCATCTGGCAAACACGTCTGTGACACTGAAGAAACACAACCCTCCCTTTGCAGAGACAGGGATGCAATGGATCTGGAAGAATGAGCAATAAAGCCAACAAAGTCTCTACTGAAAGTGTATTGCTGTATTTGGAGATGTAGATTACATTTGCAGTTAGTCATTGAAGCACATGTTCGTACATACTTTAGGAATACTAACACAACACATGATTCTGGACTTCTTAACAATCACTGGAAAAGAGGCGAGTAATGGAGCAAAATGGACAGAGAGACAAGAGAAGGATCAAATAACTGAAAAAACATTTATCCTCATTTCATGTAAACCCCAACACCTTGTTTTTTTCTTGGAAAAGGTTTGTGCCGTTATTCACAATAATACTTTTACACTCTATAAAGCAAGAAGTGCTACTCGTTCAAACAAAAGCTTGCTATATAGTGCAAATGGCAAGATTCACATACAGCAATTATCACATATGCAGCACAAGGGAACAGTATCTCAGCAAACACCTGGAAAACCTGAACTTCACTACATCCTAACCTTGTACTTACAACATTAAAAAAACTTCATCAAATGAAACCTCGACTTCACACATATTATAAATGTCACTTGATCAAAGTGACATAAATTCAATATTTTCAATGACTGCAGAGACAGTTGTAAAGTCAATTTGGCAGGAGCTAACCCATGTAAAGTTCTGAATTTACATTCAGAAATCTAAATGCTTTAGCTTAGCATTAACACGCGAAGCGGACATAAAACCCTCTAGAAGAACTTCATACTGATCTATATTTACACACCATAGGCCCTGAACATTTCCTTCCAATCACCAAACTACATTAACAGTACGTAATCACATAAAATTCTTTAATATAAAAATAAACAGAAAACATATCTTGAAATTTGGAACAAGTGCAGAAATAAATTAAACAAAACACCTTGTAGGATGGATGAAAGTTTGCTTGCACATCTCAGTTTTTCCACCCTTTAATTCTTCTCTGGACTTACTGATGATGGGCTTCTACTTCAATGTTTAAGTGCTGAAATATGTGTATGCGTGTGCATGTCTCTCTACATGTATATGTGTGGTGTGTGTTCATGCATACAGCTTTAGGACGCCATGGTATCCTGGAAGCCCCACACTTCCAGCAGTGAAACCTGGAAGCTCTCTGCACACAAGGGCGGGTTGTCAAAGGTGGTGCAGCTCCCAGTGCGGCCCCGGTTCAGGTCCGAGTCAATGTAGAGAGCATTGCCATCACCTCCCCCTGATCAAAAACAAGTAAAAGGATATTAAGCATAACAACTGATTTACACGTAAACATGCTGTGTTCAACCTGAAAAGAAAGACAAACACGTTCACTTCCCATAAAAAAAAAGGACGATTAATTGATTGTCTAAGAATATAGATTAAAAATACAAAATACACTGTAACACTTACCCACTATGATAGAATCGATGTTTCCAGCCATGAACATTGACGTATTCTTAGAGTTTAGGTTGAAGTGGCGGGCAGACAGGAATGGAGACAGGTTACTTCCAGGCTTCTCTAGCTGCAGTACGCTATTGTTGTTGGGGGCTTTGCCCTCAGATGAGGTTGTGTCCTCCTGATCCTCGGTCTTAATGGAGGATGCGAGCTCCGGGTGGCGGATCACCACCCACTCATACCGCTCCATCTCTGGCTTCAGCTAGCAAAGAAACACACGAGTGGTGGCTACTGTGTCACTTTCAATTACACCTCAGAGCAAATTAAATAAGTACATTTATATATAGACGGACACAGAGCAGAAAATCACAAAAGCTCATTTGTTTCTTCTGTCCACAAGATACATTTGAGTTCAGTGTCAAAAGATGGATATCAGACAAAAGAAGTTCAAGATCAACTTTTTACTTGATGGTGGTGATATACCTTTCCATGATTTTTCTCTAACCTCCATTGGTTCACATAAAATGCAAGTCAAACATAAAGTTGAAGAGCTTCCACTTTGCCCCTGTGATTAAGTCTAAACTGCTAATTTGTTTTCCTTCAATTCCAAAAGGCTTATTACTTTTAGATAGATCTCATCTCAGGTTTACACTTTTACCAACAAATAGTCTTTACTGGTTATAACTATGGTTAACGGTTCTGATACTTTGAAAGACTACAAATGTTTCTTGATTGAATGTGTCATTCATCAGTCATTCTCTGTCTAACCCTGAAATGCGGTCTGAGAGACACCAGGCCCTGCTGACTGCATGTCAGGTGTGGTGTCAGGTGAAGGCCTGGTCAGATACTACAGGATCAGGTTGCAGGAGTTTCCGTTCTGTGTGTGCTTAAGAATTACTGGTTGACATGATGGCGCTTTATTGTGATGTTTTGACATCAATCCAGAGTAAAGGGAATAATTCAAGCAGAGGGCATCGGTTTTCTTTCTAGACACATTATTATCATCAGTGTTGAATAAGCATTGATATGGAAACCTTTTAAAATTGCTAACACACCATTCCCTTAAGCAAACACGTTCAATACTGCACAATCAAAACCAATCTACAGACATATTTGTAGAGAAAGAGAATCCAGTGTCTGAACCTGGGATACTGATTGAGGACATCAAGAAAAAAACACGAGGTGATGATGCCCTCTGCTGGATATAGTATGTAAGCACTCTGAATAAAATCATCTCCACACACTGAATCTGAAAAGGCTTCCTCAGCCTTAGATGGCAGTAAATTCATGTAGAGAGTCAGATTACTAAAAAGACACTCACCCTAAAGACGAAGCACTCCCCTGTGCCAAAGAAGCTCAATTTGTTGCCGTTTCTCTTTCTTTCCTCCCAGTCTGTGGACAAGAAAGCTCCACAAACCTGGCAAGAAATCAGTAGGAGATGTGTTGCTCACATCATTCTTAATGATACACATTAACTGATGATTGCTAACCAATGTTTGTGCTGGGTTCCCTTTGCAAGGCCATAATCTAATATAATTATAATACACCTATGTAATATGACCTTTAAACCTAATTCACAAAGCTCATGACAAGAATAAAAACAAGGCCTGTTTGGAAAAGCAGAAACCTACTGCAGACCATTGAAGTTATAGAAACTGTGACCTTATATACAAGATCCTTTTCTTTCCTCATGTGACTAACATTGTAAAGCATCTGAAACAGGAAGTACTTGAGACAAGTCTAGTTGTTTTTGTTTTCAGCTTGTGGTGTAAATTACATGTCTAAATAATATTAATAGTTAGTAAATGTGGCTATAAAGTTTAAAATTACTTAACATTTTTTAATTACAAAAGATGTGAGCAACTTACATCACCATCTGTGGTTCGGATTAGGAGCAGAGTGGGTTCATGACCTTCACAATGCGAGTAAAATCTGGAAGTAAAAACATACACTGACTCTAACAAATAAAACCTGTCAGCATCTGGAATGATATTAATAGTTTCTTTCTCTTAAACTACACAAATATTTGTTTGGTCAGTAGTCTAGCAGGGAAGCAAAATATTAGATTCCACACTTTGTAGGCAGGCAAATAAACCGAGGTTGCAATTAAGGTAACTGGAAACATGGAAAATCTAAGAGGACAAGCAGAGAGTAGCTCAACCATAATATACATTACTCATTTACAACTTTTGATCTATAGCAAGTAATTTAACCTCATGTTTTAAACATGTAACTACTTCACACAGTCTTTATAAACAAGGCCCATCACTAATTGTAGTCACTGTTACTCCACTTTTACTAAGAATTCATGAGAATATGGTTATTTTGTCTAATATAAAAATACAAATGCAGCCTTTACACAACGGAAGATTCAATGTGTATTGCGCTGAGTAACAAACATTGTACCTATTCAGGCTGCAACCGTGGGTGGATGTAGTGAACAGGAGTTGAGGTTGGCACAGAGCGAAGCGCTCAGGAATCCATGACCAGATGTCCCGCATCTCCTTGGCACTAACTATCTCAGAGGAGAAGGTGTCAGGGTTAAGGGCCAGCTGTACGTTCTGCCTGCAGACGTGCACAGATAATGAGGTACAGCATGAGAAGCAGATCTTAATGAAAAATAAACTTTAATTTACCATAATTAAGTATGGTACGATATGGTAAGTTGGGACTTGCAAAATAACTATAACACAATTGTGGGAGAAGAAGAACCCACCTAGAACTGCAAAAGAACCAGTGTAGTGAAGAGTGGAAAGCAGATATGATAGAAGATGGCGGATGGAAAGGTTGGCCATAAACCAAAGAAAAAAAGAAAAGCAAGACAAATTATGTGAGGCCCAGATGAAAGAACAGCTTAAACCAGAGCATGCCAGAGCACAAAGCTTAAGACAAATGGTCTTGCCAGTAAAGCAAATGAAACAGCTTGAGCAGTTCATCCATCACATATCTGTGGAGTACATTTGTGATAAATTGGATCTGGAAAGGTTTGTGCTGCTGTAAGTACCACTGACACCATGTCTCACATTTAACCTTCCTTTTATACAGCCATACACCAAATTTTATTTTAAATCATACTATTCTTTGTGTATGTATATCTATGGAATACAGAACATGTGATGGATTCAATGTCCTTAGTGACACTATACACCAGTGAGAACCCTGATGGAACTTTAACCTAATTTTAGCAAAAGAAATATAAATAATATTCTGGATTAAAATATGAACTATACCGCTTCTGTTTCACAGTGATTCCCTTCTGGTGCAGGGACTTCTCATTTGTGAGCTGCAGCAGGTTGATTTCCTTACGGCTGAACAGGCGGATGGAGAAGGCCTTCTCTAGCAGCTTGTCAGGTGTGATGGTGGAACCAATGCCCTTGATGAAAGCCTGAATGTCTGCCTTGACTTTGTCTGAATCCTGCTGCTGGTTGTCAGGCACCGCCTGAGCTACTGCTTTATGCTTGCGGTAAAACCTCAGCAGAGCTATAGCCACACGGTACAGAATTTTGAAGCCCTCTACCAGGTAGACATCCAGGACCCTGACCACGTGGCTGAAGGGCAGGTCACCAAGAACCCAGCGCTGCCAGTCTGCGTAGACTTCCAGCACATCCTGGGCTGTAGCTACAATCAATTTGTGGGCAGCTGTGCAGTATTTGTTGGCTAGGTCACCAAAGGTTATGCAGCTAGACTCATAGGCCAGGAAAGTCTGGTCCAGCAGTCTCTTGCCAGGTTCATTGCAGGCCAATATGCGGCTGATGTGCTCAAAACACTGAGCTTCATCTACACTGAAGTGTAGGAGCAAAGAAGTGAGCGCTGGAAGTGACGGGCAGTAGGAGATGTCTGGAAACTGTCCAGCCACGCAGTTGATGATTCGATGGGCTGAAGCTACCGCCTCTGTCGTCAAGCAGTACTGCGGCACAAGATTTCCATCAACGAACTCTGGCAGAGGGATTTGAGAAGAGGGCTTCTTAGTGGTTGCATTTCCCATAATGTCACGATATACTTCTGCATCTGGGGTAACTGTACGGCAGGGAATGGCTTTGATGAGCTGCTGGTAGACCTGTGCCCGTAGACTGTGGTTTTTGGCCCAGTAACCCTGTCGAGCCATCTGTTTGAACTCTTTCAGGTCTTTACAGTCTACCTTGGTGGGCCCACTGCTTTTGGCCTGATCCCCCATCTGGTTCCAGTCCACAAAGCTGCCATAGTTTTGTTCAGCCATGGTGCTGAAAACTTACTGGACTGTGTGGGAAAAGAGGATAAAAGCTCCAGGGTTTTAGGAACCTTTCATCCACCACAGACCGGACAACTAGGCCACGTTTCTCAACTGCCCATGATGGTTACTGTAAAACAAAAACACAGAGAGAAAACGTGAGCATATTATTGGGCAAACACAAAAAACACCGCAATCATTCTGGTCGAGTTAAATTCTGCATTGGGATATAACCCACCTAACTCTTACAGTCGTGACCAGTAGAAGCTAGTCTGTAGTTAATTCTAAATATAATTAAATTGCAAAAGTACACAAACTCAAAGTCAATCAGTCACACATAGTTATCCATTAATTTTCAAAAAGTCACAATGAGGCAAAGATCATTTGCAGTATCCTGAAAATGGGGGTCATAAAATGAGAAGATCATTTCATGGTGCCTACAAGTCATATACAAGTCACATGGAGATGTCCGCCAAGGCATGAAGGCCAAAAAGCTGGACGCATGTATAATGAGTCTGCCTTACTTAAACAGAATGTCCTCTGCCAGTGGCCAACGCCAGAAACGAATCCAACCATTTCACATAACGCAGCTCAGATCTACTCCACATGCTGCTGTCTGCATCATGGACCATAGTAGCAGCGAGTTATAGATAAATACGTTCATACGCCCCATCTGTTCCATCACTGGGCACCGCTGTGACACTGTGGGTTAGATAACACATACACAACAATACAAAGACTGGGCCTCTACACTAAGGGCACATTAACACCGGCTGATCACCACAGTTCCTCTTAAGGTTACAACATCTGTGGGTACAGCTGTGCCAACACACACACACACACACACACACACACACACACTAATCAACAAACGCAGGTTAGTTAGCCGGCAGCGGTGACACTAGCTCATAGCTTAGAGGATCCGGGGATCACGGGGTATTTAACATTATAGCTTAAGTAAATCTGAGACCTTTTCCACACACGCTTGCCAAGTTAGCATGGCTAGCGCTAACCTTAGCTAGCCGTAAGCTGCTCCTGTCAGCACAGGCAATGACAGGAGCTAGCGACACCTCACGCGCACACACCCGCGCCCACACGGCTAGCACAGCACGCTACGCAAACACCGACCCACAACAAAACAACCGGGGACACACGCTGGTTAACGCTGCTGCACCAGCTAGCGCGAACGTTACCAGCGATTGGTTCCGTCCTGGCGGCGCCTTTGACACGAACGCGACTTTAAAACCAACGACCGCGTCTGCTGCACCACGCCGAGCACAGGGAAGCTAATGCCGAGCACCTGTCAACGAAAACACCGCGTCGCCCCTACCTGGACGTGAGATGTCTTGAGACGGGCAGCAGCCTTTCGTATTAAGTTGGGGCATGCGCAGTACGTGCAGCCCTAGCGCTGCAGAGAAGGGCTGATGTGGGCTGGTTCCATTAATAACATTAAGATTTAATAAGAGTGAAAGGACGGTGGGTTATAACGACAGGCTATAAGCCAAACGTTGAGGCTACACACCACGACACTCCGTTCTATTAAAATGCAAACTGAAATATCAGGACAATATCATGTCCTGTTTACTTGTAGACATGATCTATTAAATAAGGGACGTGGCTGGAATAGGACAGGAAGTACCCAAGCAGGAGCTAACAAACCTTGGCTTTGTTCAGTTCTCAAAGCAACCGCCAAAATGCAACCACCAAACGCATGACAGTTATTACCGATAATTAAATTGTAGAGCCACTAGTGCACAACCAAAACAACTCGGGCTAAAATGTTGTTGAGCTGTGTCTTGGTCCTCTCCATTGTGGCTGACATTCTTGATTTCATTTACATCAGTGTAACCTTAGTGCCATAATAGCAAAGATGTGAAAACAAACTGCAAATTGAGTGACATCTAATTGTTTCATGGCTCTGTGACACTATTTAACTGTGTTGCTTTTATGTTTGGGGGATCTGAGAGTTACATTCCATCATCATCTACTAAGTTTACAACAGCATAACACATTGAGGCTCTGATTATATGCTTATATGTGGATACAGAATGTTCCTTTCACAGCATCCTTACTCAGTACTGACGTTGCATACATGCATTCTTGTGGGTCACTTCATGATTTGCTTCAGGCTAAAGTGATGTCCAAGGTTTTCCGTGAACTGTGTGTGATGCACACTCTGTAGAGATGCTAGTGCAGCACAGCCAGCTATTAAATTGCCTCTTGCCATTTTACAATTTCTACCAAATGCTGAGTACAGGAGACTCGGAAATACAGGCATAGAAAGGAGCATAGGGCGTAGAAAAGCGCAGTTACTTGACACACAGACAGGAGTCCTGCATTCTGAGAGAACAGATCATTCATTTCATGATTGTGTGTAAATTGGCTAAAGAGTAAAACATAGTAAATGATATGGAATAACCTATATCTCACTCGAGAAAATATGTAAGAACCCTCTGCTCTCTTAGATAAACACATCTTGTTTAAAACTAAACTTGTCTCGTGTAAGAGAAGAACAGAGGTGGTATCTGAACCATTCACTCAATCATTTACAACTTCAGTGTGTGTCAGCTATCTCGCCAACAGACGTTCAAGTAAATATTCTGGCCCACAAGAACAAAAGACAGCATGGTGATTTGATTAGCAACGCCTTACCATAGCTCTCAAAATAAAAGATAATGAAATAGATAAGCCAACAAGGTGGTATTAATACCTTATCCTAAAAATAGCACCATTTGAGCTATTTAAATGAGCTCCTGGCTTGAGTATCAGTTCACAGCCAAAGATTTGAGTCTAGCCAGTGAAACTGAAAGAATCCATGTCACCCAATAGCATGGGCTCTATTGTATCCGTGAAAAGCCTAAGCAGTACTCTGGGTATTGTATCCTTGAAAGCGGAGTCAGGTTACCACGACAACCACAGGATGCCTACTCACAGGCCATAAGACGATGAAAAGGCACAGCCACAGAAGGAGGGAAAGTGAGAGTGAATAGAGACAAAACAGGAGGCAAGATACTCACCAGCCCCAACTTTATTTCCTTTTTAAATTTATGTGATTACCAAACAAGCCCAGTGGTTGCCGGTGGGTTGGGACGGACACCCAACGAGGTGAGGATGCTCGTGTGTGTCTGTGTGTGGCTGTCCATGACTTATCTTGTAGTCCTGCAGTCGATGTCTGTGGCCGTGAACAATAGTTTGGGGAAACCACATTTCCTTTGTCCAACAGCTAACCATTCATTCATACATTCATTACTGAGCACGTCACACTTACTGGTATTTGAACTGTCCTTGCTTTGACAGTGAAATCTAACACCCTGTAAACAGACGGCCATGCGTGTGGCACTGCGGCCACGCAGGTAAGGTTCACAGTCAATTCATTGGCGAATCATTTGCTAGAATTTATAAGACGTAAAGTAGAAAGTAACTTACTGTAAGGATGGATGAAGGCTGCTGGCTTTTCTGGCTTGGAGAAAGTGAAGTGAATGGTCTCTCTGCGCAGTGAGCAAACACAAAACATATTATGTCTCAGTGTCTGCTTGCTTGAAGTCATCTTTACGTTATGTTTAGTGAAAGACAGCCTGGCTGTACATTTTATTACATTAAGTCTACTCTTGAAATCAAACCTATTAAGTTTAAAGCAGGGAACATTAGCCAATGAAACTGCGAACCCTGAGGAACTGCAAGACGCGTGTGTATTGTGCCCTCTAGTGGTTGTCTGGTGCTCTGTCTGTGCCTGTCAGTGCTCACGCTGCTGCTGCAGAGCCTGTGGATGCCGGTTGAGTTGACCAAGGATGAATCTACTGGAAAGTCACCCGAAGAACAGGGTAACACACACTGACATGCAAACAGTCCTGGAGTGACATCTCCAGTCTGCTGTGTGTTGTAACATCGCATAACTGATTTAAACTCTGAACACTTAAACTCCTCCAGTGTGATCTAATTATCATATCATCTACATTTATGTCTCGTGTATCATGTTGTGTATGCCTTGTCATAGGGGTGGATTTTCGTGGGCTGGCTCTTCGTTTGGAGGTTTTGAGCACTCAGGTGCAGAGGCTGAGCAGAGAGAGAGACGTCAGCCAGCTCAACAGAGATCATCTCAGCGTGTTACTGCAGAGGTGTCCGCTACTCTGTCAGAGTGTTTCAACACCTGACTCCGCCTGCTATTGCTTGCTGAGTTTACCGCTACAGTGTGTGCTTTTGTTTCTGCTCTCCAGCTTTAGACAGGATCGGCAAGGTCTGGTTCAGCTGGTGGAGAGAGAACTTAAGAGAGTGTCTCAGAGGCTTGATCAGCTCAGCCGTCATCACCACCACCACTCTCACACACCGTCACCATACCGACCACACACAGGTAAAGCGCACACCTTTACATCATGCACATTTGTCTGTGTTGACTTGAATTGTGTCATTTGATTACATTAGAGGGAGTTTCAGTTGATTTGACCTCACTGGGAGTCATTGGATCTGTCCTGGATGACTGAATAGAGTAAATCAATTATTTTGAAGATATGTATAAAGTTCAGACTGCTTGGACTACAAATACAAACTAATTGCAGTTTAATTTTATGAGGTTCTGGCATTGAACGGTTTGCTCCAGTAAAAACATGCTTTAATATTTTGCCCTCCACCAAATAAATACAATCCTCCCTGTCCTGCATGCTGCCAGCTGCAATAATTGGCCAGTTGCAAACGTTTCTGTGGTGGCCTGCAGAGGTAGCGTGACACTCCAAATGCACGCTTCATAGCCTGAGTAGAGGTTAACAACACAGTGAAATTAACAAGCTGTGATAATGGAGGGAGCAAATAGAGGGGGGTAGAGGGGGCTGGATGCAGGCGCTTATGGGGAATGAAGTCCTTGAATAGACGCTTAACAAGTCCCATGGAGCCAGCAGTGTTCAGCTGGGGATAAAACCAAAAGACCCTCCTGAGTGGTGTCAGGTGAGGGTCAGGTTATGTGGTTGGCACGTGAGGAGATGTGTGTGTGTGGACAGTGGGGATGAGTGCCTGCTCTGTATTTCTAAAGTTCGGACCACACAGACACCACATGCAGCCACACATGCTGTGTCAGATGCACACGCATGCCACCCGCAAGCACACAAACACACGTGTCCCCATCACCAGCCTGTGTTGGCCCCTTACCCTTTTCCTCTGGAATTACCTCACGCCCATAAAATATGACTGAATTACCCAGGAGTCCTTTCAGCAGCTTGTCGACTCATACTCTGTTTTTGCAGAGGGGCCACTTCTTTCTCTTCTGCTGTGTCCCTGTGGCATATAAGGCCGCTGTTCTTTGGCTTTCACACCTCAGCTATGCAGACGGGTTGACTTATCTTTTTTCCTCCTCTTTCCCATTTTACTAGGTTGTTTTACACAGTTAAATGCTGTATGCTTTGGCAAGGGCTGGGGTTGTAAAAGGGAATATTTGGTTGTAGGCAGGTGGGTCAGGTGCGTGTGAGCCTCTGTGTGTGTTCATTGCAGTTGATTGACATTGGCTAGAGACGGCGGGGGGGCTTACGGGAACTGAGAAAGCATTGCCTGGGCTGGAAGGCCTCCTACATGCATGGCAGCACTATATGTCGCTGATGGCTGCTTTTCATTGTGCCTGTTTCAGTTAGGAGGTTGTATATCATAGTTATTATCCACTTTACAGCAGCCCTTTGTTACTAAAGACGGCTTTGTGACACAGCGATACTTTCAAAACAGCCACACAAAGAAAGGCTTCTATCTCATCCACAGGGCCCCAGGAGAAGTGTGAAGTGCCAGTGGATCCTGCATATCCAGTGTGTGCAGAGAAAGTGGAGGTGAGAAAACATACGTGGAAGCATGGATGTCATGACTGGGTGACTGTACATATCAAACTACATTGACTTGAGGTTTTTGATTTTTGTATTTATGGCCCCAATTCCAAAAAAACTAAGACGCTGTAGTCAAATCTCAGACGCCCATATTTTATTCACAACAGAACAAAGAAGGAACTGTTTTGTAGCTTGATGCATGGAAAGCAGGTAACTACTAACCAAGCAGAGCAGCTGTGCTACTGTATATAAAAATTACATTTATTATTTAATTTTTTATATCAATTTGTGTATCATTATTATCGTTGAACATGTGTTTCTCTGGCAGTTCCTGCGAGCCCGCTGGCAGTCAGACCCCTGTTATGCCTTTTATGGGGTAGACGGTACCACCTGCTCCATTTTGACTTACCTCAGCCAGATAGAAGGCTTCTGTCCCCCACATCGTAGACAGAACCACTCTGCTCTCCCGTGGCATGAGAAACCTCAGTCCTATGCAGAGAAGGTACAGTATATGCGTATTTTATTTCTATCTACTATGTTTCCATCAGATATCATGTTGCCTACTTAGATGTGTTTCGTATTGTATACAGACTGAGATACGCACAAGCCTGAGCCATCTGTACGAGGCCATCCGCAAGACCAGTGGTCCTGCAATAAGATTCATCCTGTCCAGAGTGGAGCGAATGTCTGAAAGGTGGATTCAGGCTGGTCTGAGAATGAGGAAAAGCAGCAAGAAGACACAGTTGACTCAGATGAGGGTACAGTTTACAGTATGTCATATTTTGCCCTGCTGACCCCTGCAGTGGATATGTAAGTATCAGCACTGGACTATCCTATGATTGTGGATTTTAAAGTCTTTTATGCGTTTAGGTGCTGATTTACCCGGGCGCCCTGGCTGGAAGTGGTGGCCAGCATTTTGAAGGCATGGTGGAGAAAGGCGGTCCTCTAGGGGAGCTGGTCCAGTGGGCTGACCTCAGCGCCTGTCTGACAATCCTGGGCCATAACCTGACGTTCAGCACCTCACAGCATCACCTTCACAGGTTCCAGCCATATTTGATGACTACTTTATGAACCCATCAGGTCCGTGGGGGGGTGAGGTAAAGTGAGGGTCTTTTCTTCATCCAGCTTGACAGGTGCTGCTCCTGGCCGAGGCAGTTGTCCAATGCAGAGGCCCCTGACCTTTGACCTCATCTATACTGACTACCATGGCCTCAGTCACCTTCAGGGCGCCATGGGATTAGCATTCCAGCATTACAAGTATGGCCCCAAATGTCTTCTAATACTGTACATGGTTTATTGTTTCAAAAGAAACCAAAAGCTGTGTTGCAGTTGAGTCCAGTGTTGAGATATATAGAACCAAAAACCAGTTCAGAACTGCTATGACATGTAATGATTAACACACAAACACTCACTTCCTATTTATATTATATTTTATATTTGAGCATTATGTTAATACGAGGGGGTCACAGAGGTGCATTGGTTAACACTGTGATCTCACAGCTAGAAGGGCCTTGGGTCAGAATCCCTCCAGGTGCCCTTCTGTGTGCGTATTTGTCTGTGTGTATGTGTCAGCTGTGATGAGTTGGCGATTTCTCCAGGGTGTACCCTGCCTCTCGCCCAGTGACAGCTGGGATTGGCTCCAGCAAGCCCGTGATTTTTAACTTTAAGGAAAAACATTTAAGATAATGGATGAATGGGCAAAACATGCACAGATGTTATCACATATTCCACACTATACAGAACTAAATGCTTGTAATTTGCACCCTCGTGGGTTGCAGGAGTGCTGGAGTCGATCCAGAAGGCGAAAGGCTACGTACACACTGGACTGTCCACCAGTCGATCACAGGTCAAACACGCAGAGACGCAGCCATACACGCCTTACTGCGCGGCTCCGGTCGGTGTAGGGAACCCAGGGTTCTGGCTGTGAGGTGCCATTGCCATTGTGCTGCCATGATGACTTCCTGTTTCCTAACAAAACATTCCAGGTGCCGCTTCAGGATCCTGGACTCTTTTGGCACTGAACCCGCCTTTAACTTGGGGAGCTATGCACATAGTCGAGGGTTTCAGACCCTGTGGGGCAGCTGGGGTCTCCAGCCGCTGCAGTACATGACCATGTTCCGTAAGTGTGTGTGTGTGGTGACAGCAACATGATCATCATGCAATGATCCTACTCTCTATAACTGTATCAGCTTCAGATCACAGCTGTGACACTGTACGACGCAGACTCTGCAAAGTAAACACACACATATTACTATCTTGCCACTGCAGCACTGATCCTTCACATGCACCCATTTAAGTGTCCTCACAATGAAACGATTAATAGCTAAGGTTAAATAAGCCTGATGCCTGGACAGAACATACATTCCAACACCTCTGCCTGTCATTTTCCCCACCCTGCCGGGAGATGGAGACGAGCCGGGCGGGCTGGGCTGGGAGCTAGTCTTCAGCCCTCAGCCTGGAGGGCTGTTTATTTGTCCTGCTGAGGAGGATAGATGGTTGTTAGGCGGGGAACGGACAGAAAGAGGCAACGCAAAAAAGACCAAGAGAAAGGAAGAAGGAAAAGAAGCGTGAGAAAAGAGAGGGCAGGCGTTTGTGCGTCGTTAGTGCTCTGCAATCTGGATGATCATATCAGTGTGTTATTGAATATGTCGACTAATCTGATTTGTGAGTGTGTAAAATGGTGAACTTAAACAAGTGTTAGAGATAAGTGGGGACAAATGGAGCTGAAAAGGAGCCAGGATGAATTCTGGGCTAGTGCTGGGTTGAACAGAAAAGATTTGGCAAACGTCTTTTAAACAAAAATGACACACGCACATGCACATTCCTGGTAAAGTAAATACTCATCTCTCACACCTTGGCTCAGTGTGTCAGAGGGCAGCTGCCTATTCAATGGCTTCTCATGTTTTTCTTTAACTTTGATGATAGATCCAAAGGGATGCTCGGTCCTGTAGTATTATATTTTTGAGACGTCAAAGTAATGTTTGTGTTTTTATGTATGTGTTTATTTAGTTTTTAATTGTTCTGTCATCTCCAGCTCACACTCCTGATAACTCCTTCCTGGGTTTTGTGAGTGAAGAAGCAGTGAGGGAGGAGGAATCGGAGTCAGACTCCCGCAGGAAATACAGGATGGCAGTTGTCTATGGGAAACAGGCCTACATGTGGCAGGTAACCATAGAAACAGCAATCATTAAAAACCACAACAACATTAGACATTTCACACAGAAAACCGTTATGTTGTTCGGTGTCCTCTGTGGCTGTTTGTGTATATGCCTCAGGGTAAATCCGAGTATGTGAAAGCAATAAGTGAGGAGCTGGACACTCATGCTACAGTCTACCAGCCACCAGGACGTGCCTCTACCTTGCCCAGCTTCATCACTAATCACGGCTTGCTGCCTCAGCACCGCTTCCTACGCCTTCTCCGCAGAGCCAAGGTCAGATAAGACCTACAGTAACAGCGAAGTTAAGAATACACAGAATCTAAGACTTGATGACAAACGATTTATTTGTTTTACTGCCACGTGGCCCAGTGCATGTATAGTACAGTATATGTCCTCTGAAACTTCCTTCTCAGGTGTTTGTAGGCCTTGGCTTCCCCTATGAGGGCCCTGCTCCTATGGAGGCAATAGCTTTAGGCTGTGTCCTGCTTCAGCCACGGTTTGACCCTCCACACTCGTCAGACAACAATGACTTCTACAAGGGAAAGCCCACCACTAGACAAGTATCTAACTCGTTTTACCGGACAGATATCACGTTAGATAACATATAATATATTACTTTCTTTACGTCATATATAAGGTCATGCGTTTGGATCATAGATCTCCTCCCAGCATCCCTATGCTGAAGAATTCATTGGTAAACCCCACGTGTGGACTGTGGAGATGACCAACAGGACTGAAGTACGGGAGGCACTGAAGGCTATTCTAAGCACAGAGGTAGCGTCTGGCGAACACATACACAGATTTCATACACACATCTTCTCAAGCCTGACAATCAGTTACAGTAACACTTAGTTAAACTGTTAGGGTGCATGTTTTCGCAGGTGAAGCCCTTCACTCCGTTTGAACTCACGTTTGAGGGAATGCTGGAACGAGTCCACGCGTACATCCAACACCAGGTACAGACAGTGGAAACTTTCTAAAGCAGTTATGTTTCTGGCTTCTTTCAAACTCCCAGTTTTTTGTCTCGTCTTGAATCGTGCTAGAACTTCTGCAGTACATCCGCCCCTGCTTGGCCACCAGAAAGTGCTCTGCGTTTACACCTGGGTCCTCTGGGTCAGTCTTGTGTTAGTGTGTGTCAACGCTCCTCGCTTGTTTGTGAGCCTGCTCTGTTTCACCGCCTCAACAGCCCTGCTACATTCAGCAGGTGACGAATGAACTCATATACACTATTTTAGTGCACTCGTATATTTCAAAAGAGCAGTTCGCCAATTAAAAATGTTAACTTATCACTATTTTTAAATTTGTAGGCTCGGGCTTGGCTGCTCCACCGTGGTGCAGGAAGCCAACCACCTCTTTCCCGCTTACAGCCCTTGGGGCCGATACTGCAGCCTGCAGCTGGAGCCTCTGCTGTTCAGTTGTGCCGGCTCCGCACCCTCACAGCGCAGACTGTGTCCCTGCAGAGCTCACCTACCTGGGCAAGTGGCTCTGTGCCCCGACTGCCTCTAGATAGAACTAAAATGAGTCAGGAAATAGCACGGAGAGAAGGTGAACAAACAAAGACGGAACCAAAGAGCCAGACTCAGGACACAGAATGTGGATGAAAGACCAAAGACAGTTTTCATCTAGCTGCATAAGAACGTAGGCTCTAGGACACATCCACTGCCATTGCTTGGACAATACTTAAATAATTTAATGGCAATTACTCAGGAAGATTGTTATTTCATAAGCACGTGAAATGTTACAGGATGATGATTTCAAGGTCTGTTTTCTCACAGTGCCAAACTAAATCCCTTTTGTTGATTTAGCTTCTTCTGGATCCCTTAAGCAAACAGTCCACAAATGAAGCAGGATGCACTTTAGGGGAAAGTTGTTTAGTTGTTTAGGTGCATTTAATTGAGGTGAGAAGCAGCAGCAGTGACCGTGAAGCAGTTGGTTCTCATTGTTTAACTTCTGCAACTCCAGCGCTGGGCATTTTTTAATATTATGATAAATAATCCGTCTAATCATTCATGGGATGTGCTTACAGTAATATATCACCCTGGTCAGCGTTGCATGGGATTACTGCTCATGTAACCCCTCGGTGCATTGCTGGCTGCAAATATTAGCCCCGGCCTCAGAGGAGAAAGGGTGACAGCTTAAGTGATGAGGCTCATTATCTGAGTGAATCATGGATAACCTCTGGATGCCTCTGGGAGGTCACGGCCACATGACGATGATTATACTGTCATATAAACCACTGGTTATGAACCATCTTTGACTTAGGAAACCCCCACAGCTCTGTTTAAATCATGCCCCCCGCCAGTACAGGCAGAACCGCACTGTTTATCTTTCAGACGCATATTTAGGGTCATTTCAACTGGAAAAAAAGTCACTGAAGGATGGATTAATTATGTTTTCAGTTATTTTAAAAGAAATTACACCTGAAATAGATTTTGATCATAACAGATGACTCATTTTTGCCCAATATTATTTCCTGATTGCCTCGAGACGCCCAGCTCCCCCAAAGGTCCCAGGTTGATATGAGTGAAATTGAAACTTCATGCACAGTATACACAGTAATTTGGAGTTTTACACTTGAATGCATCCATTTGAGAAGCATTTCTGAGTGTATCACAGGCAAATCCCATCATTAGTGCCTGCAGCTTGTAAGGGAAAACAGATTATAAGCACTGTTGGCCAAACTGCAGCCTATAATCAGTGCTCTAAGTGATGGGGTGGTGCACTTACATGGCACAGCTGTTCGCAAAGACGAATCCAACAATGGCAACGAGCTGTGATTTTGAATTGGTTGTCGGGTTGTTCTTGGCAAAGTGACACATGTAAATCAGACCTGACAAAAGAAAAGAGCGATTTTCCAATTCGTTGCGCTCCATGACCAGGACATATTGTCACTCAGGGATCAGGGCTGTTGCGACAGGACAAAGGGACTGACTCGTAAATAATTATCAAATTGACCAAAATGGCCATGACTGTGGCCGATTCTGGTGAAGTCACTTGGCCCTGTCAAACGTGACTTGTTGAACTAGCCCAACGTTCCAAAGATGATAAAAAAATGAACTTTGTCGAAAAGCTGTTTGGAATAACGAAAAATAAACATTGTTTGTGACTCAGAGGGACGTCCATGAAACTTATTTGTGGAAAGTGATGTGTCATTTCTGGATTAGTCATCTTCATTCATATCAGTTACATGTTATGGCACATAAAACCTGTCACTCACCTCCCAGAGGGCTGATAGCAGAGGGTTCAAACTAAGGGTTTTGGAAACTGAACAACTACATGGAGCAAATGTGTAAAAGTGGACAGACAGCGGTTACAGTGTTCCACATTATGTGTATAGTGTTCTATGGCACTTCTAAACGATGTTCTGCCTGGAGCTGCATGGGAATGCGAAACTGCATAGTGCTTATGTTTATTAGAAGCACATTCGCCTTGTGATGTGAAAATACGGACTGATTTTTGTCTCAAGTCCATATGAGTTTGTTTTGTTCAAAGTCCGATAAGTGCTTAACCACATGTCCGCTATCTGCGTCCTCTGCACACTGAAAAAACCGTTAGACAGTCAGAAAATAAGGAATGATGGATGGGGAGAAACCAAAAGAGGAAAAGCGAACCCGCGTCAGGGCGAGCCACAGCTCACAGCGTGTCCATGCTCCAGTAGAGGTTCAATAATGTTTATCTGGGTGCTTTTTAATTTTACACGAGAGACAGGAACTCTCAGCCACGCAGGGACTCCTTGTTCTTTACCTATTAACTGAGGAATGCGGTGGCAAATCACACTTTACTGCCAAGAAAAATGAGAGATCCCATAGAAGAAAGCCACAAATGAAAACCATATATGAGAAAGGGAGGAAGAATTGAATGGATCTTAATGAAATTTGTCCGGTGGCCCACCTCAAACTGAAAGTATGAGCATCATGTACACAGAGTGGAAGCCTGTTGCATCTGCCGGGACTGGAGACCACAGGTGACTGGAATTAGGAATATACACAGAGGGAGAAAGACAAAGACGCAGGATACATTTAAACTAATTTCAAACAAATTTACAGAATCATTCAAAGTTTTGGAGCATTCGATAAAATCACAGTATGATCCAAGAGTGACACACACTCTGACACAGAGAGTTCATCTGATGGCGATTTACTGGGCCTTTAGCGGCGGCTGACTTCCATTATGTCACCAGTATATGGAACTGCCCATAACGTTGGATTATCTTAATTTTAATCATAGATCTAAGACTTTTCATAAACCACTCCAGTCATATATTTCACGGTATTAACATCTGCAGCTTTGTTGATTTGCAATGGCCAACTGTACCCTAAAGGGGGCAGTGTGGTCAAGCTAAACCAGCTGCCATTGAAATGCAGTCACAGCACACCAGTGATAAACCACAGCAACCTGCTCAGGAAACTAGTAAAAAAGATTAGGACAGAAATAGATGAACAAAATTTACATGTCAGAAACTGAGCTAAACAGGCAGACGAGTTGTAAATGAGTAAAGACAAAGCCTTCTGTAAAGGTAACCTTCCGTTTATTTCTCTAAACACACTTTCAAAAGGGGGGAGGGAAGAGAGCGACTTAACTACCATAAGAAGGCAGCTGCTTTTATTGAAAGCTGTTATTGGCGTGCCAAGATTACACCGAACAACAACAATCCTCCTCCCTGGAAGCCAATAAAAACCTGACAACAAACACTTGGCTTGGCTACAGCGCCGTTAGAAGCCACAGAGGTTGGCCTTAATGATACTTGGTAACTATTACAGACTGTTAAACTAAACGACCAAAATAGGACAAGATCGAGAGGCAGACAGGAAAAAGAGAGGGAGAAGGAGCAAACAGTGATTCGTTCAGAGGTTGTTTCTAGACTTTATGTACGTGGAATTTGGTTTGAGTGAAAAAGTGTGTTCGTTTATGTGAATAGGGACAGAGAAAATACCAGCAGCGCCCAATGTGATGTTACAGTTCATCTCTCAGCTACACACACACAGACACACACTCATTGCAGACCAGAGAGCTGTTGTGCATGCTTGAGTGGTTGAGAGGGCGCAGGCCTTTCAGATTTTCCCCAAACGTCTCGTGTCAGTGTTCCAGAGATTTCACCACACCTGAGTAACTCTGAGGCAGATGTGATGCAGCCCACCTCTCTAAGTCTAAACGCTGTTAATCCTATTGTCTTTATGTATGTATGCAACTAAAAGTACGGCCTGACGTCTGGGAGGAAAGAAAAGGCCAGTAGGAAACTCAGCAATAAATAAAACGTGACTTCTAAAAGAGAAAAGCACGATGCGAAGCGCACAACATGAAATGCTCACAGACTGACAGCTCGAGAGACATTTTGAGGCAAAAGCTTCGCCTAACCAGTGTTTCATACGTTCCCCAGACGCTTACTTCCCAATCTGTTCTCCCCATGTCTGATTCAGGCCAGAGAAGAGAGAGAGTTGTGAAGAAACCCAGAGTTACCATCCAACACCTGCTGGCCCCAAGAAAACTCTTGTCATCTTTCATCCTACACCTTTGAATTGCTTCAATAAATTGGCTCTTATTGTCCCATAAATGACTCCTTTCGGGTGGGATTTATAGTGAAGGCAGGCAATGGTGTGTGCGTTTCCAAGCTTTTGATGTCCCCCCTGTTTAAGAAGCAGGGCAGACGTGTCCACCCATATGCCACATAATGCCTTTGCCACACACTGCTAGCATGCTACTGGTTCACACACAGGCGCATTAAAAGATATGAAGCTGTTTTTCTGCTTTCGCTCAGTCATGGGATGTAACAGCCGCGCAGGGTGGTTCACGCTAAGCTTCGCCACTTCCTCAGCTTTAATCAAAGCCGGCCTTGTGGGGGGTTTCTCCTTTTGCTACACCCTCGATTGTGACCTTTTAAAAGGATTTTTTTTAGCAATACTTTGGAAATGGTTGCAATAACGTACATGTAGGCTGAAATGCATTTATGGGTGGAGGTGTGTGTTTGTGTACGGTATGTGTGTGGTGTTATGTAGTTTTAACAATAAATCATCGTCAAACAAAAACTTTAAAGCTGTGAAAAACAAAACCAGTCAAAATGTTGCTGATACTTTGGATCAGTAACAAAAACAGCAATCAGCTGTCAGCAATCAGTTATTAGTAAACTTAGAATTATTATAATTATACAAGTATGATTAAAAACCCTATAAAGGGCCTTGGGTCCACCACAAGTTGCCAAAATGTTGCCACTGGCACTTAGGTGATTTAACCACTTAGGGAACTCCAGGCCAATGGGTCCAAAAATGTGGTTATTGTGATGGCTGTGTTTGGACGGTGGGAGGCACAGCAGGTCACGCTGTTCATACAAGCCTGGAAAATCCCAAGTCGAGTCGAGCTGGACTCGTACCCGACTTTTCCGGAGGCTGATGCCAAGCGAGAGGCCGCTGACTCAGTGAGGTGATGAGCATAGGTGTGAGACTCAGCAGTGCCGACCGGTGGGCAGGTGTGGAAAACCTCCTCCTAAGCGAAGCCTCTCCTTCTCCTGTTCGTTTTCATACGCGTCAGCCCCCTTTCAGTCTCGTTTTCTGTCCATTTTGGTTTCTCTCAGAAGCAGATGAGCCAGGTGATAGTGATACAGCCAGCTGTATGCCAGTTACCACAGTGATGACAGCTGCCAGCACAGGTGCACGGGCAGCTGGGAAGGCCAGGAATTCATGTGTGTAAGAGAGAGGGAGAGACGTCTGTGACACTGGTATCTGTGTGTGTGTGTGTGTGTGTGTGTGACAGAGATACAAGGAGAAGGGGCGTGAGACCTGGTAAGCACAGGTGTGTTGGTGATGGAGAGAGCGTGGGAGCAGGCTGGGAAAGGCCAAAGAGAAGCGAGGTGGTGCGGGGGAAAATCTGACTTTTGACCTCTGATATCGTCTGGGGAGTTCCCAAGACGCACGTGCAGCCGTTCGGATATGTCTCAACGTCTTCTCACTGTCTAGACATTTGTCCATCACTCAGAGGCTGGGAACAAGTCTCAGCAGGCCTAATTGAGTCAAGACATGAAATCATAGCAGGAAACATGCGGCGAGGCTTGTTGGAGCTCACATGAGATCAGCTTGTTAAATTGGCGGCTGTTGTATAAAACGAGGTTAGGAGATGAACTACAGAGATAATGAGTGAAATCCTGGCCATTCCCACTCTGGTGTAAGTTTTTTCTTTGCTATTCCATTGATGGTTGAGTCACTGCAGCGCAGCACATTCTTCCTCTTGCTGCACCTGTGAGACAAGCACATGCGATACAACTGCCAGGCCTTCAAACAGCTTCTTTCTTTTTTCCTTTCCTTTGCTTTTGCACCCTCTGTCTCATCTGGGAACATTCCAATCTACTCCTCTCCTGCTCCTCCTCCTCTTCATCTCCTCCTCCTCCGCTCCTAACCCCTTTTCCCTCTACTAAGAGCGGGAGGCCGCGGTGCCATCACTCACCACTTGGTGATAACTGGCACAAAAGGGGCCTTGGTGGCCCCGGCTGCGGCCGATCGATGTGCACCGCCGCTGGGGAGAGAGTGGAGCAAAGTCCCCCGCCTCCGCCAGTTCCCTCCACTTCTCCATCATCCCCACCTCCTCGGATGATGAAAACTCTGTCAGTGCGGATTAGGAAGGAGCGGTGTGCGTCTGCGCAGGGAATAACAGTGATAAAAGCCCTGCCGCTGCACCTCTGTATGTCCATGCTTCTTTCAACTTACTCACTGTTTGTCACTTTATACCAATTTTGGGATTCCTGGGGAGCTTTTCATGTTGTTGTCATGTTGCCAAAGTGTTGTTAAAGTTGATTTTTTATGTGAAGTTTTAATGGGCTCCCATTTAGCCTTGCTAGAACATTTTGATGATCAAAGGCAGGCTTATTGGTGTTCATCCAAATGGGCCTGTTCTGAGTTTCTCACAAAGTACATTTAATTATCACAGGTATTCCACTTACACAGTACAGCTGGTAGTAAAACAACAGGCTTGGGGTGAAAATGAAACACTGTTTTACTCATTCACAGTGTGTGGTCTCAACCACTGAGATGTGAAAAGCATTTGCATATTTAAAACATGCAATCATATTACACATAAAACCAATATTTGGCCTCCATGGCCAAAAGATGGGAAAAGTGGGTGGTTGCAAAGAAGAAAGCAGACTGGGTGACAACATCGGGCACTAAATGCGGACAGGAATGAAGGATTCTGGGATTGGGATGGGGCATTAGGTTGGAGTTGGTGGGGTTTCTTCTTAGGCTGGCACAGGAACGGTCTCGCTTCATGGTGAGAAAAAACGGGCGCCGAAGAAGGATAGTGGGAGGGTGTAGGCTCCGAAATTGATTTCATGCCGGAGTCAGACGCAGCCCCAAGGAAGGAATAATATGTGTATGTGTGTTGGTCTTTGTGTCCATGAGGAGCAGATCGCCTGAGGGACTGTGTGAATTTTGAGTGGCACACAATGGCAGAAGGGGAGAAGAAGAAGTGGAAAAAGAGAGGGGCCGACCTGCATCAGAGACGCTGGATCTGCATGAGAAAAAGCATGTTGCCATTTTACCGTTAACATCGGCAGCAAGCAGAACCACAAAAAGTGGGCGTTTGTTGTTTCCTGGCTCTTTCAGCTGCAAACGTTTAATATTATTCGAACTACATTTTGAAGTTTATCATTCAGTGCAGGGAGCATCAGGACAGTGAACATTTACAAAATCTGCTCAAAACACATCAAGAAATAAGAGTAAATAATTCATTGGAGTTAATTTAGCCAAAATAAAGAAATATAGTCCCGTTTGACAAAATCTACCACCAGTCAGGTCTTTAAGCCACCTTCTATATTTCACTAGTCACCAACTCTGCAGCCAGTCATTTATTTAAAACACATGGAGTGGTCTAGCAGTGATCTCCACTGCTTCACAGACGATGCCTTTATTTACAGTATACTTATTACACCCTCTACTGTTCTCTCCCTTTTCTGAACAGTCTCCGTTACATGTTTTTACTTTCCTCTTCCTTCTTGGTTTTAGCCAATCTGTGCCTTGATCTCTCCGTCCTTCCGTCCCTCAGCCTCTCTCCATTCTCTTTCTCTCCTCCATCCTTTCCCCCCTTTCTTGGCATCGGCGGCAGCATCTCTTTTAAGGCACATGTCAAGGGAACTGTCTGACGCTTTCAAAGGCCTTTGTGCCCGGCCTTTCTTCCCCTTAATTTGGTTTCTCCAAAACACTTTCCCATAGCATGGCTGTCTCGCCCCCTTTTTCTAAGCTACCCCTGTTCTCTGATCTCTCCCTCCCTCACGCTCCTCCAACTGTCCTAAATACATTGTAGTGAAGGTGATACATATAAATTCACTGTATCTCAGACTGTCCAAGTGATTTGCATGCCAGCGCATGTGAAGAGAATTAGGAAATAGGGAACGATTATTCAACAGCAAATATGAATGTGAATCGTAAATTCAGTTCTACAAACATTTACAGTATATGTTCAGCAGAACGAAAAAAGTTTTTGAAAAACATCTGGAGCAATGTTCATATTACCAGGTCCTCCAGTGTGCCCTGGGCATCCGGTTCCCCACTGCCCTCTTCCCATGACTTCTCTGACTGCATAGGTTTCTTTAGGGAGCTTCTTGTCATGGCAACACTTGTTTTTGTGAGTAAAAGGGAAGATGACCTTGAAACAAAAGAGCATGTTTATTTATTGTTATTGAATCACATGAAAGTTGCAGTGGAGATGACACGTTGAATGTCTTTGCCAGCAAAGTTGGCAGGAGAAGTATGCTCTGGAAACTACAGCGCCTGGTGGGTGCAAGTGACGGCATCGGTTCCTTGCATGTGTTCTGTGGTGTCCTCACCTCAGGCGGACACGTGGTTTTAATCTATCATATAAAGACAGACTTCTTCACTTCTTCATCTCCATCTCTCTCTCTCTGCCCAAAGTCTCTGCTGCGTCTCTTCATCTATCCCATCAGTCCAGCCTTTCGTCTCATTTCTACTTGTTTGACAGCAGTTTTTCCACAAGCTACTTCCAGTGATCCCTTCACAGCATCTTTTCTGTGTTGTGCTGGTCTTTCTTCCCTTTTCCCCCCAGTTAATTTCACCTGAACACATCACTTGTTTCAGTACTTGACATCCACTCCTCTCTGAAAGCTTTGAAATATGTTGCTACAAGAGCATCTCAACGGTGTCGCTGCAGGATGTAGCACTTACCTCTTACATCCCCTCCGCTTTGAGAGAGTCATGCCAAAAACATCTCTCTTCTCAGGGGATGTGTGACTGTGAGTGTCTGAGTGTGTGTAGCGTGCGAGTGTGTCTCAGTGGTTGGAACTGTTTCCTCAAACCACAAGGAGTCAGAGAAACAAACTGTATGTTTTTATAACTGTCCAGGGACTTAAGTCTGGAGCAGATAATTTTTTCTTTGAGGTGTGTGTGTGTGTGTGTTGTGTCCAAGTGTGGCAGAGACACAGCCGCTTGGTGTTGAGAGCTTTAACACGATAAAGGCGCACATCTGAAAAGTATGCGTCTTCATTGACCCATCCACCTCACAGATATATTCCATCCCCCCCGAAGCCTTAACTCCTGTTTACAGTAATGCTGGATGTTTCCACAGCTGTGAAGGAAAACAAAGAAAAATCACGTCCCTGAAGTTCATCCAGTTTTGAAAGTGGTTTCAGTTTGGCAGACGAGGGCCAACGAGGGACGATTCGTCAAAAGCCGAGTAGCTGAACTGGATCTTCTCTATCGCTAGAGAGTTATTATATAGTATGTTAGTCAAAGCAATGAGACAGAGCTTTTAAAAAAGCTTTGCTCAGGTTTAAGATTGATGATGGTTATTGAGAGTGATATGGCCAGGATCACATCAAGTCCCCCTGCACAACAAAACACTGCACTGCAATGGAATAGTCAAGATGAAGGACATTTGCTTCTAATTGTCCTCCACCCTCTCGACCGGGCCCCCCAGTCAGGCGTCCGTCGCCCCAAGTAACCTCACGAAGCATCTCCACGTCCCACAGAGGTGGATAGAAGCACAGTTACTCTCCCACCTTCCACCACGTACACACACACACACACACACACACACACCCCCCCCCCCCCCACACACACACACACACAGCCTTGTACCTTTGGCCTAAGACACAGGAGAGAGCTTGTTTTTGCTGTCTGAACTCAACCAACCATCAAACCACTCACAGCTGGGACCCAGAGTCGTGACCTGGGACCAGAACATTGCAGAGAGCTCCTCTGATTTACTTCCTTCAGAGCGACGTCAGCTATGTCGGTGGTAGTGGTGATCAGTGCGACGTCAAACTTCACTGGAGATTACTGAGATGCGCTGAAAGGTTTCCCTTTCCACAAATATTTCTGGAATAAATTCTGGGTGTGGTCTTAGTGTCAAAGACAATTGGAACAACTATGCTAAGAATGAAGAGAGGCACTTGACGTTATTGTAAAAGACTAAGAATTGTTGTGGTGACACAAGAGGTTAAAATTGTGGGCCTGTTTTCCACAATACGTTAATGTGATGTCAAACAACTCAGTGAAATTGGCCATTTACTTGGTTTCCAAATGAGACAGACCACCACTTCAAAGAGATTGATTACCGCTGCCAAGCATGCATGAAATCACAAGACATATTTTCAATTGCACCTAAATTATTCCAAAACACTGGAGACCTTTCCTGGTGGCTCAGCATCAAGCACAACACGCACACACACAAACGCGCCACAATAGACGCCGCAGAAAACCTATTCGCACACATACCACAGCTCAGACAGCCAGACAGCCCGTTCCTCCCTCCCTTTCTTATTCTGACTGTTTGTGTAAGCAAGGAGTGGAAGGTTTGGGGGGGGTGTGAGATGGGGAAGCAAACGGAATAAAAAGGAGTAAAGAAGTTTGTGATCCGACAGCGTTTCGATGGCCACAGGCTGGAAACAATTTTCGGGGGAGATGAATTTAATACAAATTCCTCCCAGGGCAGTCATGTGTCCTGGTCGACCTGAGCTGCCCCAGCGCACCTCCCCAGGATCACCCCCTTCTCCTCCTCCCTTCACCCACCTCCACGCTTTCCAGCACGCATAACTGTCACTCACAGCCGCCTGTCACATTCTCCTCACGCTCGGCGTGTCCGTGTTTGTGTGCATAAGAAATGTGATGTTTGAAGAGAGAGGTATTTGGGGAGTCAATCATCTCACGGTTGAGAGTGACAGTCGATGGCCCCGCTGGAGGAGTCTAGTTTCACAGTATCTGAAACTGTTTTGTCTCAGCAGACCTCAGCATGTAGGTCTAAGAATGTAATCCTGTCATGAGGCGCTGCGACTGATCCTATGATATATTGACTTTAAACAGCCCGGTGGTATGGAAATGGTTTATGGGGTAAAAATAAGACATCGTCGAGAGTCGAGAGATGGCCCCATGATGTTTCAGCCTGTCTGCCATTAAGCCATCATTTGTTCCTCTTTTGATCAAATAGGTCATCTGTGGTAAAGATTAGACAAAGACTATACTTAGCAATTAGTGTTGCGAAGAAGAGCCCTGTGCTCTAACTTTGTCATCCCCTCCTCTTGTAAAGAGATACTCTGTGCTTTTCTGCACCATTGGCAAACATGATTGACCACAATTGGGCCAATTACAGCCAATTTTAATGACAGGGACAAATTGATGATGGGGTTTGTGAGAGCAGCTGCCCCCATTTTCACTGTATCGCACTCTCATCAGGTTGGACATGACTGAGCAAACGGGCGGGAGGGTTGGGCAGCACACATGCAAGTGTCAGCATGTGTCCGTGCGTCTGTGTGTTGGGGTAGGTGTTGAGTCACGTCCAGCGCTGATGTGTAGCTACAACTGGGCCAGAACTGCAGGTGTCCGTGTGCCCCGTTGACTGTGAGCTGCCTCCTTTTCCCCAGGAAAATGCTTTCAACCGGAGTTGGGTTACTGCAACACAGCACAGACATTTGAGAGACGCCAGGAATGTCCTTCCCCATCAAAGGGCATTTGGCCCCAGTTTGGCCATTTTTATATCTGCAATTAAAAAGGGAACAATAGGAAGAAGAAAGGGGGTGAGTTCAAAGATAGGTGGCAGAAAAGGGAAAGAGGTCTGGAGGGGATGCAAGAAGTGAAGAAGGAATGACAGCACCTGCTACAGCCACATGCGTGAAGCAGTGGTATAAACCGAATATCTGGGAAGTATCGGAGGTATAGTTATATCTGACCTGTTCTGATCTGTTCATTAGATGTGTCTGATAAATGTGTCTTGTAATATGTTTCAGGTTATGAAAACAGTGGTCTACGCCTTCATTGTCTCAGCCACCTGTGCGCACGGGCTTGTTTTACTGTTTTGGCCTGTAAAAAAGAGGAGTTTGACAGAACAGACAGCACTATAACAAAATGTTCTCCTGGAATTTCCCCAGTCCCTCACTTAAATGAAGATTTCAATTTTGATCCACAAAATCCACTTTTAACAGCTGGCAGTGGACAAATGGTGGAACTTAGTTGATCCTTTGAGACGGGTGTGACTGTGTTTGGCAAAGCTGGACAAGTCATTTAATGGAGTTTTCCCTTTTTTCATACTCCACCTTATGTCCAAGTCCTTTGTATGCTCCCTCTGTTGGCTTCCCCTCTCTCTCTGTGACTTGGGGAGCTTTCAGTCGGCACATTGCGTGCGACAGTGGTGCTACAGTCTGTGGAGGTGCAGTCCAGGAGCAATAACGTAGCTGGTGCATTGAGTTGTGTGTCTGTGAGTGTGGTGCATTACTGAGACAGTGGATGCACCTGTAGCACTCTAGAGTGCTTTCTGTCAGCCTATATGTGTACTTTAAAGGCTTAACCATCTGGTGAATGCTACCATAGGTCCAGCAGCTTTGCCTTTGACATGGACATGGACGCCAGCACCAACAGCCAGCTGTGTTCTGGCGCCCCATAAACAAAATTCCTGCTTGATTTTACAGTTCTTTCCTTGTTCCCCCTTCAGCAGAATGTGGATTAGTCCTGTGCCACAGCCTGTAGGGACTGAGCTGGAAAGCATTCTGAGGTGCCCAGTGACTAAACCAGTGCCATTTCGCAAGTATATGTAACCTGTTCAATGCAGGTGTCAACTGAGCTACACAATCCAAAAAGAAAGGAAATATTAGAAAATGAAAGAAATATTCCAGCTCTGGCAAAACTGCTCATAAAAAAAATCTATATTATGAGAGCAAGTTAAAATAATAGGCTACTACAGTGAAACTGACTTAACAGCCGTCTCTAAATACTGGCATCCATGAACGAGTCCACATGAACCGAACGGCTCTTGAGATACATTTGGTGAACGTGGGATTCAGCAGAGGGACGTTGGTTGACTCATGTCCGGCTGTGATGTTATATAGCTGGACTTTTACTGGAGCAGCTTTTTTGGGGGTGGGGGGGCAGGAAGTCATTTTGGACACTATAAAGCTTGCTCATATAAAGGGGTAATCCCCAGATAATTACAGGTGGAGGGCTCTCTGTACAAGGTAAACCCCTCCTCCTCCACGCTCCCCTACGTCAAAGCATGGATGATAAAACACTAATAGGCTGTGGCTAACACGCCACTACCAGCAGTCTACTTCCTCACCACGCTGCTAGAAACGGGGGGACACCCTGTGTTTTTACCAACGTTTTTCTGAAATGCTTTAAAACATACGTAACAGTGGATTAGGACGGGCATTTTATTAGAATTAGGAAAATATATTTGATTTATTTTGCAGGATTTGGGGTTATGAAAAGGCTTCATTGTATTGGACACTGACTCGATATTTGTGGTTTGACCCAGATACATTTTCCACAGCCGGTGGTTTAACCTCTTCCACTAATGGTAGTGTTTCTCCTATACTTGCTCATACCAGACGTGCTGCTTGGTCAGGGCTACAATTACGACCCATTCTGTCTGAAACAAAGCCGTCACATTTAATGCAGAAGAAAATGTCCAAAAGTGGCAGATCCCCACAAAATGCAAGTCTCCTTAGTAAAACACAGGAGGAGACAACACAACTAGGAGAAACAGCGTTTACTGTACAGGGCAGTGGATGAGACTACAAGGCCTGTTTGTTCTCTGCTGCTTTTAACAACACACGTGAAATAGCTGCCAAATCTCAAACATTTTGTCATTTTTCTAAAGGCTGCGAATGGGAACCTTCCAACAAGCTTTGAGACACCTCTCCTATAAAGATATACCTGCAAACCTTAATTTACTGTAAATACACAAACGTTCAGAGCTGTGTATAATCAGATCGACTTTACTAGCACGTACAGAATTTTCTAAACTTGTGTCACACACTGACATAGTGATGGATGGTGCAAATGCTTTCTTTCTGTCTGTCCACGCTGATTTACAGACGACAGAAGGTCTGCAACAACATCTGCCACCATTCCTCAGTGAAACCAGAGGTCCAACGTGTACGAATACTCCTCCAAGTGTTGCTGTAGTTGCTGCCAGTGGGAGCACTTCTGTCGTTGTGTCTATCCGCTATAAGGAAGCCTTTGACATTTTGGCAAGTTCTGATGAAAACTAGCATAATGAGAGAAAACAAATAGCACAGCACAATAACCACAATGACCCCTGCCAACAAATTCAATTAGCCCTCTCTGTTTTGAAATAACAGTTTGCAATATCAGGGGAGACACGATATTCAGAGCAGCATGTTCTATATGCGAAATCGCTGTGTGGAAGACGGAGCCAGTTGTGGGACACCGGTATTCCCTAAAAACACTGAAAGGAAACTGAGCCTAATTCCCTGGAATGCAGCTTCCATCTGGACCTGTTGGTAAAAATAAAGCTTATTGTGATAGTGTGGGTTCAGCCTCCAGGTAGAGTAATTAAAAGAAAACGGGCAGAGCTCCCAACGGGGAAGCTCACCTTCCACCCTCCTGGCAATGAGTTACACATACCTACAGGAGAGATGTGTGTTTCCCGTGTTTATGTGAGCACAGGCTGCTCAGAATGTCACGCTGTACACAAACGTGCATTTACCCAGTCACTGCGTAAGGAGCAGCTACAGAGGGAAAGTGAATGAGGGGTTTGGAGGAGGTATTTAAGGGAGCGCAGGTGTGTGGCAGTGAAAACAAAGAGCAGCTGGAGCACCCGTCAGACATTCTGAAGGTAGCATATAACACCAGCGGCACACATTAAACAAGGAGCAAATCAGGGATGAAGACCAACATGCTGCGGTGGAGAGTACTGTACACAACCAGAAGGTGAAGTTAGCGGTGAAAGCGAGGGTAACAGGCCACAAACGCAGCTGCACGGGTCGCTTTACGAGTGCGCTCAGGTGTGCGACCTCTGAAGAGCCCTTACGCGTCTGAGGATGCATTTAATTTAATGAGCTTGGTGGTGCCTGACGCGTCCAAAACACCTACGTGAACAATCACATATTTAGTTGCACATGATTCACGAACGCACAGCAACAGTTACAGGATAATAGTGAATCTCTTCTGCTCACTGAGAAACCATCTGTGCTAAAGAACACACCTACTGTAGCCAGAAGACTATTAAAAACACATCAGTGACTCACACTGTTGAGCTGGGTGACACATTCCTTTCTTTTTTAAAAATTTCACAGAAAGAAATCAAGCAGTATGGTTTGCTTTTCGATACTTATTAATACTTACCCTTTGAGAAAAGGAAAAGCAGGCTAATAGTAGCATAAAAAAGGGTGTAGAGTTATTATTAAGGCAAACCCATCAGCATTTTAATACAAAAATATTAAAGAGGTTTTAAATCCCCCTAATAACAAGATGGGCTCACAGAGTTTAGCAGTGTTGCCACAACAAGCCCTCTTTTATTGCGCCTGGAAGAGATCCATCCCCGATGCTTTGTGTTTAAGCAAAAGTTAAATGCCTCAGACAGTTTTGTTTGTTAAATAGATCCAATGTTCAGTTACTTGACTAAATTGAGTCAGAGCAGTATCTCACAGAAACACTCCAAGAAATACTTTTACTCTGAGTCATAGTCACCATAGTTGCAAAGTAGTTTATATTTCTTCCACACAGTATGTGTGTGGTAATAGGTTCTAGCTTGTTTGTCACATAGAAATAGCAGAGAGGCCTTGTGTTAGTGAGAAACACTGAGTCCGTCTGAGAGCTGTTAAATAATGCTGTGTTACTATCAGCAGTAAGAAAATTAACAAATGCAGCATTTATTTAAAAAGCTTTGGATCCAATGAAAGTTAAAATAACTGGGATGAAATAAAAGCCCTGGTCTTGATTGGAAATGTAGCATTTATGAGCATGAAGTAAAAAAAAAAAAAAGAAATCATAAAAGAAGTGGGATGATGTCATCGTCTTTCTCACTGAGCTGACGTAATATGACTTTGTTGTAACACATCATTAAAAGGTGCTGCAACCACAAAACGTGTGGGTCAAGTGTCTATGTGGTCAAATCTGACACACATGTTGTAGCAGGTTGTAAACAAAAGTATTTATGTCATTTGAGGTATTGGTGATTAGTGAAAACGTGCAACTACTGTACCACCGTCGTTCTCCCCCACGTGACATGAACCATTAACATTTGTGTAAGGGGTCGGTTTATTTATTGGCTATACTGCTTTCCCATGCGCCCTCTTCATATTCAGCCTCATGTAACATTATGCTAACATTGCCACAATATTGTAATAATAATTCAGCAGTCAGTGGCTGATGTTAAGCAGACAAGCAGACGCAGGGTCAGTAGGAATGTGGGCTTTCTGCGTGTTTGTACTTCTGCAGCTGGGCTTGGCCACAGGTATGTAGGAGGCTGTGAGGTGGAATACTCAGAATGGGTGGTGCAGCCCAACTCCTCTGAGGGGAAAAGCTGGAGGATAGGCACAGCGGCTAGCAAACAAACCGACAGAAGGGGAAAATGAGAGGAATCCCTGTGTCAGACCAAGGCTGAAGGGGTGGATGTGAGAAGCAGCTGGGAAAGTGAGAAGCCATTCAGTTAATAAAATACGGCACATCAACAGCTAGTCCAAAATAAAAGCCCCATCACCTAAATCAGCTTTTACTTTTCTTTATCTTTTACCTCTCAGGTATAAAAGTGCTGGACACATGTGCAGCTCTGCCTTTCGGAGGTGGGGGGTTGGAGCTGTATGAGGTGTGGGTCTCCAGGTGGCCCCTAAACTAAAACCAGATGCCGACAGTTAAAAAAGGAGTGAGGGGGGAAATGAAAGGACCCGCGTATCACACTGGGAAATACAGCATAAAGTTAGCAACCTGGATGACGGCATGTGAATATACAGCTGAGCATATTCCAGCAAGGAGGGCTCTTTCATTAAAATAAGAGCCATAAGGAAATGAAGCAGCTTATAAATAAGTAAATAATTTTTTGCCTGAGAAAAGTAAAAAAAACGAACTCACGTCAGATTACCTGTAGATTATCCACCAACTTTCTATATTGCAGATTACAAATACTAATGGCTACAGATTAGCACGGGGCTCCTTCCAAAGGGCTTGATGGTCCGAGCTCACCGCTGCTGAAAGTCACAGTACAGGTGTAGCTGTTCACTGCGCCGTAGCTCTGCTCAGATCACTTTAGGTTTAGTGTAATATGATACCGCTGTTCACACCACAAGCCAACAGGTCTTCAGGGACTTTTCAAAACGTGACTCCCAGCGAATACTGGCCTTAACCGTCTGACCGATTAGTTGGATTTGCTGAAAGATAAATACAAACAGAAGACTTTGGTTTGAGAGCTGTCAGAGCCGTGACGGTGCTTTTGGCTTAAAACGAATACACTTTGTTTTATGAAGGCTTGGCTTGTGCTCGTCTTTGTTTTTCCTCTCTCACTTTAAATCCTACTTTTTATTTCTACTCATAATCGGAGTCTGTGACGTTCCAGTCAGCAGCTGAAGCTCTCTCACCTGGTTGTTATTACGCATGCCTTTTGTGTGGGTCAGCCTGCCCACTCCCTTTTCCCCCAATAACCCTCTCCTCACCTCAGCCTTAAATAATAAACATAACTTTGTCATAGCACCCTGGCATACATAACCCCCCGCACAGCCCCAGCCAACAGACTCGGGACCCCAGAGATAATGGTCATTTATAGCCTTTTTGCACTTCAGTAGAGGGGATAGAGTTGGATTTGGGCGGATAATTGGTGCAGTTGTGTTTTTGATTAAGCACAAAGCTGCTTCATCTCGCTGCGAAAGCGTCTGCTTGTGTCAGTGGGCTATGTAAACACCTGAGCATTCGTATGTCAGGGTTGACTTTTCAAAGCACAGACATGAGAACAAATTATATGGAACCTGCTGGTGTTGTGAGAGGCCGAATGAAGTAAAAGGTCACTGGCAGCTGCACGGAGTGGATCTCAGCGTCTGTGGAAACACGACGAGACGACAGAGCGGACATCAAGGCCTTCTCCAGAGGGTTAAGATGTCTGTGCTGTCACTTACAAAAGGCAGGTCATTCTGGGTCAGTAGTCCAGGGAAGAGCTCCAGGCAGATGCAGCATCACATCCCAAACATCCCACCAGGAGTAAGAGTCTTTAAAAGTGGAAGCAAAACAAAGCTACTGTATTTAGCACATGGCTTGGTCCTCATGAGTGGAGGTGAGGAACACAGGTGAGGACGGTTAGCCTTGATTAGTGAAGTTCAGTGAAGCCGGACAAGGAGCAGGAAGACGGCCTTTCAAAATAGAGGCCGACAGGAAGTAGAATTGCACTAACAGCTTGTTCAAGAAGAAAAAAAAATACATCATATGCAAAAAAGGAAGGTTTTATTTTGGTTATGGAGTTTCTGACCTATGGCGCTGGTGTGGATTGTTTTTCCAGGCACTTGACTTTGCACCAGTTATCATGTTTTCTCCATGCAATGACTGCTTTCAACTGCCAATTCACCACTATGCCACACATCTCCAGAGCCCATTAACATTTAGGCAGGTATAACTGTTTTAATGTGGCTGTCAAGAGTAAAGGAGTAAAGCTCGAGGATGCCAGCCTCATCATGTGGAGGTCTCTTGGTAATGCCGGCGTGAGGTTAGGGTGCCAAAGTAAATCTGACGGCTTTTCGTGTCTTGGCATGGTTCTAACACTTGTTGTGTTGCCCTGGACATAACTTGGCTTCATCATTACTGCACAAGAAGCAGGAGTAGAGGACAGGAAGTGTGGTTTCCTCTGGTTTTATAGCACCATGTCAGGATATGGGTTCTGCCTTCCAGCCACGGAACATACACTCAAACAAATGTGCTTTTATTAAAAATGAATAATTTGAGTCTCAGTCACTGATTGTTTTGATGTTTTAACTGCTCATAACATTTTTAGTGTCCAGATCACTTCATAGAATAACATTTTTGGCAGCCATTCCTCCTTTAACCAGATTTTAACCTCGGGCCATAATCTACAAATGATGCCTGTATGGCCCTGAAAGCTAACTCTCCCATCATTGCTAGTGAGGTGTTTCATTGGCCCATGGGCGCGGTTGCCGAGTGGCATCTGTCATCAGAGCGTGAGCTTGCTCTAAGCCAAGGTGAGTTTATTTGGTTTGATACGTGGTGTGCTGCCCATATTTTCACAGGTGCCTGTGTTGTTGAACCAAGAGCCCGATTCCTGCTTTCGCTGCCAAACACAAGGCCCCGGTTGTCCAGAACTTCCCTGGTGGACGAGGGGGAGGACAGGAGCCATGTTAGTCCCTTAGGAAGCTTTCTCCCTCCCTGCTAAAACCTCACCGGTCTGCGTACTATAGTAATGTATTCACATTTTGTGTTAATGAGACTCAGCATTTCAGATGAATGCATATTGCTAAGGTGCCCTGGAGCCACAACGCCTTCATTTAGTGAGACACAGCCGCACAGTTTGACATCGGTTTTAATGGTTTCCAACTCTGTAAATGACAAGGTTTTACTGGAACAGGGAGTGATTGATTGTCAGGACTGTCACAAAGCAACACAAAAAGCACACGTCCGTGACTGATTTCCACTGGATAGAAGAATAACACCCTAAAGACCATCATTACCTTGGTTTCTGGCAGAACCGTGTTCGACACCATGACAAGAAACCAAACCAATTCTGACCAGAATCTAAAAACCTTCATCTTGCCTGTTCTTGTTCTGCCCCGTCCCTGTGCCCTGCCTCTCTCTGTCTTCACAGATAAGTAGGCATCAATCACCTTTCACTTAAGATCACATGGTAGCAATCAGAGTGGGCTTTGGCAGACAAATTAGAGCAGCTAATGTGGACCGGACATCAGTGCTGAGGTGGGGAAGCTGGTGCTAAATGCCAACAGATGGAGGCTGGACTGAATCAAGTCATGCTAATGCAGTGCGGTACAGTACGGCAGGGGGTGAAACACTGTCAGAAGGCCTGAGCCCAGAGGAGCGTTGTAACAAAATGTATTTTCTTTCTTAATTCTCTACTTTCAAAGCCAGTAAAAGTGCGTTTGGATAAACTATTAAACATCTGAGGTCGAAACTCTGTCCAGAGGCAAAAAAAAGCTTTTTTTGGAGAAGTCATATTGTCAGCACCGTTCCCCTCAGCGCTAGAAGCCTCAGCCACAAAACATGTTTTTCTCTGGCCATTTATAAAAGAAGTGTGTATACGTTTTCCAAAAAATGAGTAAGATTTATTTTAAACACTGCTTGCCCCTTAGTTCACCACTGAATTATGTATATTTCATCAAATGTTTGGCTGAGACGGCCCATGCGACTAAAAGCCAATTCAGCACGGATACTCCTCAAATGGCACATTTTCACTAATCTGTCTGTCATCACTTGTAAAAATAGGATGAATAATGGTCTCAAAATGTATTAATTTTGAATCAGTTTCTCTTTTAAATTGAAGGTTATATCACACATTGCTCTGTAAGCATTTTGTCAAAATTAGGTTCAATTTAATCTGATTTGATTAAGGGTATTTTCTTTAAGTGTGAATCACTGAGGTGAGCAAAGGTTGGACAAATAGGTCAATTCTGTCGTCTTCTCTGATCTCCCGTCTGACTAAACCTTTCTCCTCCATCTAAGTGCGAGCTTTTGATTCTCCTCTATTCAGGCCTTGGCAAAATCAAAACCGTTATATCTTCTTGATTTCTGTGATTCTGAAGTAGTCCATCATCATCCGATGGTGCATTCTCAGCCAAACACACAACGACGGGAAGTGGTCCATGCCGTTAAAAGTGCGCAGATGCAGAATCAAAGGTTTAATAATTACTCAAGCCCGTGAGCCAGAATTGTGGCTTCTAAGGCAACGCTGTTAAGTTGTGCTGTAACAAGCGAAACAACTCTCACAGGGCTTATGCAGAATGTATCATTGTAATTTCTATTTGTCCGTCTGCACACAAGCCGCTTTTTGTGATCACCTTAATACATGGGCAACACACACACAAACACACACACACACACACACACACACATTCCTCTTATGTTACAGGCTTTGAAGAGGCAGACTCATCCCTATTTTCAACAGTACCCAATCAAACACAAAGCTTAGGGGCGGATTAGGAGCCAGCTTGTGCAGCACAATGCTCCTATCAGGGACCACACTGGTTTTAAATTACCCTCTATTCCTCAATCATTTTCAATCACTCACTGGCCCAATAACGTTTGTTTCTGCGATTAAAAAAGGCCAACAAAGGGACCAGTTTGGTGTAACAGCAGCCCCCTAAAGTCCCTGACGCTGTACGTTCGTGTCTGAAAAACCGAACGGGCTGAAAGTGAGAAGACGACGTTTCCTTTAGATTCAGCATGCCTTTTAGTTGAACGGACGGAATGGAAGGATGGAGAGATTAAAGGATGACAGATGTGCGAGCTGAGGTGTGGTCATTGTCACGCATGTTGTCAGTTCCAGAGGGAGCGCTGTCTCTTCAGACGACAGCTGGTTTCACTCAGAGAGAAGACATGCAGCAGCGAGAGAGAAAGAGATCAGACCTTCACCACTGAATATTTATGATCTCGTTCCGCAGAGATTTCTCGCCACATTTTTTGTGGTTTTCAGGGGGGTTAGTTCTTGGTGACCCACACAGACGCACAGACAAGCATATATGAGCGTTATACGTTTAGATATTCACACATTGGGCTGGGTGCCTGTGAGGGGAAATGGGTGGAAAGAAAGAAATAAAAAAGTGAAAAAGTCAAAGAGATCATTAGAATGGAAAGTTGTGAATGTGGCGAAATGTAAAAGACGCGCGTTAGGGAAAAGATTTAGGAAACAGACCCACACACACACACACACACACAGACCCCATGCTGGAAAATGCCGTTGTTGAGCTTTGAAGCACAGTGGTAATGAGGCTCCATTTAAAGCCAATGAAGCTGCTTTGGCAGCTTATGAAAGCATGATTGGTAAGTCCCCCCCCCCCCCCCCCCCCCATCTGCCGCTGGGTGGTGTGTGTTTGTGTGAAAATGTGTGTGTGTGTCGACAGTGTTTGGCTGGATCAGCTTTGCTCTTTTCCAGCGCTTTGAGCAGCAGCAGCTCTCCCCGGGCCAGTCGCACAGTTTTCCCTACAAACACTGAAGCGATTTCCTAAACACACTTGAAATGTTAGGATTTTACACAGTTGTGGGAACGGGACGCTAATTAATGCGACTGTCTTCATTCATTTCATTAAAGCTACACATATGTTACAGCAGAGCCACTCAGAAAACAGAAAACTTAGTTTACCAGTAGTTTAGGACTAGTTCTTTGTACCTAATAAAACAGTAAAGTAAACTGCTTATTAAGAGACAGTTGCAAGATGTTGCAGGAGAATCCTGACAGGGATTTTGCTAATGCCTACTGACTGAGGGTGATGGTTTATTTGGGCCAAGCTGTCAACAATTTTACCCACGTTTGAGATCAGAGGCTTTAGTGAGTTCAACCGGTGGCTATCACTGAAAGAAATATACACTTCAGGTGTGTTTTTGACGTGTCCCATTCCTGGGAAACTCCTGAGGCAAAGTCCATCACTTGACGTTTGACCTTGCATAACATCTCTATTCTGCCACAAGCACTAAAACCAGAGAGGGAAGAGTGTCTGACGACTCAAATGCTCAACACCCCACACAGCTGGGAGAAAAATCTCACTTGTCTCAATCTCATTGGGTTATAAATCTTTCCACTGTCCTTTAGATTCCAGTTATTTAAACTGTTTTAGTGTGACAGGAATGATGGGAGACCAGGATGTCTAGTTGCGCTTGATGCAGTGTGTCATGTTGTGAATATGTGTGTGTTTCCACGCTCAGCAGCCTCTATTCTCAAAGCCTTGACGGCCATGCCTGGAGAGAGTGCTGATAAATGATCGCTTTCCTGTAATTTACCTTCAGGAGGATGGATGGAGCTGGTCCGTTTAGTTAGAGGGTGTGGAGACGAGGACAGAGGAGACTGGCGAGAGGCGGGGGGAAAGAGAAAGAGAGGAAGGAGTTTCCTGCTTCGGACCTGAATGGGGAGTTGGATTTCCTCAGAGGTGAGGTACACATTTGTGTGTGTGCCTCACTGTTTATTTACAGAGCTCTCAGGCCTCTTGCTCTGTTCACGAGGCCAATCTACCCCAGTGCTCTCCCCCTTCAAACCCCAGTAGCCCCTGTGAGTGGAAACACACGAGAGGAGTGCCCACTGCATGTGAGCATATTTTCCAAAGGCAAACACACACATATCAATTTGATATCGTTTCTGCAGCTCCATAAAATGACGGCTATTAAAGAGACAGATGATAAACACAACACACAGCTCATTAACTAATAATTTATTTTTCATTTAAAATGAAAAGTCAGTGGTTCATTGCCTCAGAGGAACACGTACAAGCAAGACTCTGATATAACAGAATTGACAACCAAGGCTGAACGGAAAGAAAAGCTTGTTCCCAAAGTCAGGTAGATGTATGAGTGAGCCATTATTCCCAGGACATTAAATCAACAGAAGGTGGTGGATTATTGTATCAGTTCCTGTCTGCAAATCTATGGGAAGAGCAGAGGGTCCGATAAGCTTGTGTCACATTTTAATTCATATACAATTGGGTTGTCTGTTGTCTGGAAACAACATAAAGCCAAAAGGAATACATTCTTTGTAAGATCCGAACCACATCTTCTGCACATGATCACAAAAGCATATGTTTCTGGTTTCTACATCCATATAACATCATCTGGTTTGTACATCCACACGCGTGAGTCATCCCAGGCAAATCACGCTTTGCACACGACAACATAAATGGCAGAGGCAGCTCAGAACATATTTACAACGACAAAAAAAACGTGTCGAGACTCATTAGGCACGGCAAACGTAGGGAGGGAGGCGAAACAAAATGAGACAACGCAAAGGGAAATTCTTCATCACGGGCCGTAGCTTTATGCAAACGCTCTCGTTTTCAGGTCATGTGTCTATAACTTGTTTACGTGGGTAAGCTAAATAAATACACACACCTGTGAACGCTGTAAATGCTGTAAGGAGTGGGAGCGGGGGGTTGGACAAAGCAGTTACGGCCTTAATTCCACTGCTGCTGGCCTCGTTAACGTGGAACAACAGGATGGCTCTCACTATGAGGCTCACTAAATAGCTTTCACGAGAGACGTAGCTTTCAACCCCCGAAACAACATCTGGTTCACTCACTCACTGGTTGTCTTTATTCCGACAATGAAACTCCAGATACACTGTAGTTCCTTTATGAATGTGCTACAGAAGGCGGAGCTTGGAGCATCACATTGTCCATTGGCTCAGAGCTTTCTACACTTGCTTGTTGCTATGTTTGTCCTTTTGCGTTTATGTCGCACACCAGAGCTCATTTTGGGTTTTAAGCGTTTTTCGAATTGGATCATTAAAAAGTCTTAATGAGACAGATGGACATTAGTAAAAAACATTTAGTTGATGATAGATCACATAACATGATGCCCACAACCTTAACCTTGGACATTATTTCACAATCACTTACAATCAAACCATACAAAAGTGTTCTTCACAGTCTGAAAACATGAACTACGGTGCAGTACAGTTCACCTACTGTATCTATACCACAACATGCAAAATGGGTTAAACAGGGAGTTTCAGGGAGGGCGGTGGCTGACACAAGGAAGACAGCAGAGGAAAGACACTTCTGGAGGAATGACAAACCAAACACACCACCGCAGCCAAAGGAGCATAACCACTAGCCAGCATGACAAGCCTGTCAGCACACTCAACACCACACAAGCTCAATGTTCCCCTCTAAAATGTGTGTTTATCTTGTTCTATTTAAATAAATTGCAATGTGCTTTACAAAATGAAATAACAGCAAAAAAGCATGAGACTAGATTTTAATCTGACTAGGCTTATTTGGCAGAGGACGGCAGGGACGGCGTTCGGGTGGATTAAGTGGGAGAAGATGACTTGGGAAGCTTTCCTTTGGATCTTCATGCTCATATTGGTTTAGTTCTTGTTCTGCTCACTGTAAGGTTTTGACAGACCAGCAAAAACCACAAACATGCAAACATAACGAAGCACACGAGGAATGAAATATGACCTTCTCATGTCATAATACAATCAGTGAGTTCTAAAAACTTTCCAGCCTCATTCATTTTGTCAAAATACACTAGAGAAAAACACGACTATGTTGTTTATCCAACGATGTTTTCATTTTACTGCATAAAAAGGAACTCTCCTTTCAATCTCTTATAATGGCAAACAAAAGCCTGCCGGTCACTAGATACATCAGAAAAATATTCAGACATTTAAAGACACGAGAAACGACAGCGGCCACACAGCAACATCGGGAGGGCCACCACCCAGTGGAAGATATTATCCATAAAGCAAAATCCTGGAAATATTGGTATTGTTGTAAAGTTCCAGCCAGTTGTCCACATCGCTTAATCTTTCTTCAAGAAAAAAAGTGACAAGCAATGAGTCATGAAAGGGATGCATGACATTTTAAACCACTCTTGAGAGGAACTGGTGGTGCTGAAGAGGCAGAGTCCCAGGGTCCTGAAACGTGACTCATACATGCCAATAGGATTTCTTCTGCTAAAATCCGAAGGCGATATATCAAAAAGGATACAGCTGAGATATGAACGGATGAGATAATAAGTAGCCACATAAAAACTATGAACTCTTTAACTGTTATGGGCAGTGGCATCCATTACTTGATATGTGAGCCTACTTCAGCAGTTTATTCTGTGAGGGCTGTCTGGTGGCAGCGGCAGTGGAAAATGTCCCTGCAAAGAAAGCCCTTGGTTCCTCACAGGACAAGAGTTTTTTCAAGATGTTGCTGCAAAGGCCTGGAGCAAATGGGCTCATTTATTGAACATTTGAATACCAAATGATGCCAGGGAGCCCGGTGCCAGCTGATCCAAGTTGAGTGTCTTTCAGCAGCCGAGCTCAGGGTATGAAGCTTGCTGAAGTCTTGTTGCTGTTATTAGTCCATCTCTGAGGTTGCTATCACTGCTGAAATCCTCAGGGAAATATGCAAAGTGTGAGCACTGGTCTTAAACGTGAGTACGGACTGAGGACCTGGGTGACAAGTGGACACGTCTGCTGTCGTCGCTGAAGGAGGGAATGATGTCTGCTTTAGTCTACACTTCATACCCTTTTTAATGGTCCCTTTTCAAGGCAAACCAATCGAACAAAAAACATAAAGACGAAACTAAGAAAATAATTATACAATATACACATAATGTCCTTAAAACAGGTAGGGTTACATGCAGTCTGTAATGTGCAGTGTGTCTGTGATGCGGAGGGTGAAGGTGGCTGACGGAGGGAGAGGCAGGGACGGACGCCGCTCTCTCATCACGCTTTGCTGCATTTCCCCTTCTTCTCTTTGCGTTGGAACTTCCTCAGACGTCTCGTCCAAATGTCCCTCCACTGGATCACCAGGCTGTTCTTGTCCGCCACCAGGCCCACGCGCTCTGCCCCCGGACTGGTGGCTCCGCCTCCGGGCCCGACCCCCGGGCCTGCCCCCGGGCCTGCTCCCCCGTCACTCCCGCCCATCACCAGGAATCGTTTGCTCATCTGGATCTTGGGACATTTGCAGGCCAAGTCCTTCATGTGTACCCACAGGATGTTGTCGCCCCGCTTCAAAGGCTCGCCGCGGCTCTTGTACACAGACACGACGCTAACTGAGAACTTGGCCCAGTCTCCCACCGTGTCCATGTCGAGCACGTTCACTTGGACCGCTGACAACACATTCGCAAGAAACACACTTAGGCGACAATCCAACAAGTGGGTTTATGAACTGTTGCTGATCATTAGCTCAACTCTCTTACCGTAATCCTTCTTGCAGTATTTCTTCATGTTGATCTTCAGGTTACCCTTCACTGGTTTACAGTAAGACTCACAATCTGTGAAATAACAGGGAAATTCAACATTCACTCCTGAAATGCATGTATGTAAAGCAACACTAGTTACTGTAATGTCCCACGTTACATATGGGACATTTGTTGTTAATGGTGGCATATTTTTCTATTTCACACTTTTCAGCGAGTTGTGTGGTGCTTTCACAAACTGTTATGTCCTGTGAAAGCGCCAGTAAACACAACACAGATCTGTATAAAGATATGTATTAATTCACTTATACGATGCAACAACATACACACAGTGACATAGCAAAGCGTCCCAACAGGTCGGATAATGTTGTGGTAAAAAAGAGCCTCCAACAAATCACACATCAAACATCTGCAGCAGCTGGCGCTGGGAGGCCAATGAAACGCAGCAGAGGAGTAAAAGTGTTCAGTTTGACGTGTTTTCTGAGGACTTGAGAAAAGACAGAGCGTGGCGAAAGCAGGTCATGGTTGGATGGATGTGAATAGGCCTTGGCTGCCAGTGTGACGGCTGAGACCACACATTGGACAGATGACCTGCGCTGACCAATCATAGGTGGGGACCAGTGACGAGGAGCTACAATCATCACCGTGACAGTTAAAGCGAGCAGATTGGCTCAGTGATCGGCCTCAGATCTCTTCTTTACTGACTAAGACCCGCCCAGTTTGATTTATTTTTTAAGTATCTGCGGCTTTTGAGAAATTGCTGCCCCTTCAAACTTTATGACCCTGCAACATGAGTAGAAAATTAGTATAATAGCAACAATTATTTATATTTGTTAATTTAATGTTAAAAATGTCTGTGTACCATACTTTCTGCGGACCTAAACAGTCAGAGATTAATTAATCCAGATACAGAACTCTTTGAAGGCTTGCACATGCATGTAATTAGGTCTCGTGGTTTGTTTTCCTTTGGGTCCTAAAATATCGCAGCTTTAGAATTGTTTCTACTCTGTCAACACATACTGTATTTTCCGGGTAGCAGACGGAATGTGGAACGAAGAGAACAGGCAAAATTAAATGAACTTTCAAAATCCGTGTCCCAGTCAATCGATGACAAGAAGAAGTGTCACGTTTGCTTCATAAATACTATACAGAACTACGACATAAATGAAACTATTCGTTTCAATCATAAAGCTATGTGAAGGACGCACAGCCAAGCAAAAAAAAGAAAAGAAAGTGATTGTCTGTAAGCGTAAGGAATGTCAGGGACATAGTTTTAGTTCGTGGACACGAAGGCTGACCATGCTGCTCACTTGGAACTAAAAGCCATGGTTGGTAACTGAACTGGTACTTGTGGTTGTGTCTTTCGTTGCTGTCAAAAGGAAAACTCAATTCAGTCGTGTTCCTTTCCAAGGCAAACCAAATAAAAGTGCTGGACATGAAATGTCCCAATTAGTAAAAGAAATGAGAAAAACTGTGAGAGAGTGAAATTTCTGGGTTGCACAAGAACAGGGGTGCTGCATCATTCAATTCTTGAAGGAAGTGGGGGGGGTGGGGGGGGGGGGGGGGGGGCAATGGAAGCAGGGAAGGAGGAGGACGAGACAAGGGACCATGGAGCCCATAAAAATGTCCAGGAGGCTTGGCTTTGTATCTGAGCATTAGACATTTTATTAAAGAGCGGGAACGAGAGAGCAGACGGACGCTTCAATAACCTTAACGTGGTGGGACGTGCCTGCGTGTGTGTGTGTGTGTGTGTGTGTGTGTGTGCGACTTTAAGTAAACGATGTTAAATATCATAGTTCTGTAAAGCATGTTAAATAAGCGCGTGGCTTCATGTGCAGATCATTATCATGCAACTGTGGCGAGTGGGCATTTGCATGAGATGCGCATGGACTTCATTAGCTCAGTGTGTGTGTCCGTGTGTGTGTGCGCTGCATACAGTGGCTGGCCTGGAAGCATCGGAGTCGAAGCGCCACACAGGGGATAGTTAGTGTTTTTCCCATGAAGAGCTGCTTACTGCTGGTTGTTCACCTGGAAAAGCTCTCGGTGAATCGCTCACTGACCCAGAAGACTGGCCCACTGAGAACACGAACAATTGGCTCCGGGGCTCTCGATGCTCTTATTCCCCTGAACTCCTTTCGTTGTGCCATGACAAGGACAAATTGCATCCACCGCCCCTTATACAAAAACATTTTGGGGCCTTAGGTTTCAGATGGTGATGCTTGTTCTATGGTAGTTTAGGAAGGAGAAAGATGGGAGAAACGCTCTGGTGTGTTTGGTAGAGCCTGAGGTGAATTGGCGATCAGAGACTCTTGTGTTCTCAGACCCCGTAACATTTTCCCAGGGAAGTAATAAACACAAGAAAGAGCTGCACTTTGCATTTTTTGTTTTCTTTTTCCTTTTCAAAGTCTATAAAAGCTAAGTAATGAGAGAAAAAGGGAGGAAACGGAAAAAGATAAATTGCAAATGAGAAAAATATTTCCAAATGTGAGAAAATTGTTATCTGCCATCTTGGGAAATACACTTTATTGCTGAGAGTTGGATAAGAAGATTAAAATCAGCAGTGCCTGTTCTCTCTGTTTAAACTTACCAACTGAAGACTAAACTCACAATCTCTCAACTTATCTTAACCTTATAAGTGTCATTCTAACCTTCGATATATAACAAATCCATTTGGTCAGACTATGATTTAAAGTGAGTGCTATGACAAAAGACATCATTTACGGAAGAAAGGAATAATAATAATAAAAAAAACTATTCAGCATTGCCTGTGAGCAGCAAAGTGGGGGCTCGGTCTGCAGCCTGAGTGATGATGAAAGCTATAAATCTACTAATGAATCAAGATTTCCAGATCAGCACCATCACTCAAATCAAACCACCACGAAATGAAAAATGAGGGCAGGGTAATTGACCGGAGCCTAAATTGGACAGAGACAGGGAGAGAGTGAACAAATTTCCCCCCAGTCACTTGCCAACTCGCTTAACGCCTTAAGACTCTCTCGCCTACAATGTCTTCCTGCTACAGTGCAACAAATCACCTCGGCTGTCTATCTGCTGGCCTTGGCTCGAAGCTGCAGCTCAGCGAGGTTCCACTACCTTGAGGCTAGTGGTTGCCGAACCTGTGCCAAGGACACAGGTTTTTTTAAGACAATGGAAAGAATTCTGCGGGCCCCGGTGCGCTCGTTCCCCTCGCAGGACTTCAAACGAGGGCACCCGCCCTGCCTTGATATTTATTCCACACCTTGACTCTCACGTCCAGAAATATTCAAAGATATGTTTTTGTTCCTCTCGTAAAAGCAGCGGTGCTAATGGAGAGCACATACTGACCTGCTGGCTCCTCGGTGCTGCTCACCACAGCTGTGGGGTTGACCACTGGGATTTCTGAAAGACACGCACAAGATGCATCTTATTTCACTGGTTAAAAGTGAATTCATCATTTCTAGTATTGACTGAACGCCACTATACAGTAATCCAGTCATTCAGCAGCATTACACCTGAGATGTTGTTGTTTGTGCCACTGATTAGTCTCATCCTCCCCTAACAGATGCTGGCTTAACACTGCTGTGTCATCTGCACGTGAGCAACTATGGACAGACGGACAGATGGCAGGGGAGCAATTCTGGTTGGATCGTCTTGAGACAGATGCTGCCCACCCTCGCCTTGTGGAATTCCTCCAGGAGTTCTGCTCTAATCATATCCAACTTTCCCAAAACAAACACTAATACTGAAAGGCTTTCGGCCTTTACTGTAAACGAGAGTTGCTAGAACGCCGGCGTTGCCCTCACCCAGCGGATCTGCTTTCGATTGGATTTGGGGGCTGAGGGTGGGGACTGCTGGCGAAAACAAACAAGGGCAGCTGCTAGAAGCCAATTTAAATCTGCCTGCCCTCATGGCCACGTCTTGCGAAGCCAGATGATGAGGATCACTAAGACGAGGGAGTGCAGCCATCATACTAACAGGCGGCTTAATCAGCTTGTCGTCTGTTTTGGCACATTTTGAGTCTGAATATAACTGTGGCCACTGTGAGGTCATATTGGCACATACATTTGTCAATATCACCGCCCATATTAACTTAAAAGCACAGTGACCCCTCTTATTCTGAAACGTGTGGGGTCTGCTATCAAGGACCACAGTGGATTTGTCCTTCGACTATCTTGCCATCTGCTCCGGAGCTGCATGTGAGAGAACCAGCATGGCACCATGTGGCACGGTGCAGCACAGCTCGGTACGGCACAGGGCGGCACGCTTTGACTCGGCGGAGACTGCCCCGCCGTCCTGCCTGGCACACAGCGCCGTGGAAAGTTGCCCTCTATTACACTCTCCTGCATGTGTCAGGCCACTGGCAAATCTCACAACCCGCACGCACAAACACACACGCTTGTCACAGGAAATTAAAGAGCCATGTAGTCCACATGCAAACTAACACAACTACAGCACAGTAGAGCACACGCATACTGCGGCTCATCGACGTGAAGTGGAACGGCAAACACTGGGTACTCACACCAGCCACTCTCCTCAGGCTTGCTCCAAAAACACTGCATTAGTGTTTTGTCCTCTTTACTCTTAAATGTTAAATAAAGACCACGTTTCGGTTGAATCTGACGTGTGGGTCTTTGCTTGTGCGCATGTTTTGGGATGTTCGCTATAAAAGTATCCGTGTATGTGCAGCGACCATGAAAACAAAGAGCAACACAAGTATTTGATTTCTATGAGGTGGAGATATCAGGTTGTGTGTGTCTGTCAAAAAGGACTTTACGAGGGAAAGTGTGCTTTCAATTATGCTCCGTGGTTTGGGTATGTGCTGATTTTGGTGTCGTTCAATGCTCCGTTTCAGCAAAGGGTGATATCATGTTCTGCATAATGGAGCTGGTTGACTCGTCTGCAGTGACTCACTGACATTTTATCGGTGTGATGTGCAGTGACTGGTGGTCGTGTGTACGTGGCCGTGGGGAAGACTCACTGATGCACGGGGCCACCGGGGAGCGGCTCTGCTGGTAGCCCTTGGCACAGCGGTTGCAGGTGATGCCAGTGACACCGTCCTTGCAGGGGCACTGTCCTGTGGTCTGGTTGCAGGTTTTGCCGGCAGCTCCCACTGGGTGGCAGTCACAGGCTGGGGGGTGGGGTTCAGGGACAGGTGTGAAGAGACAGAAGAGAAAGTGCATTACTTTCAAAAAGCTACAAAACAAGTAGACAAGTAGAACAACAAAGAAGGCACACAAGGGAAATGGGAAATGCACACTCCTCTCCCTCCTGTCTGCTTCCAAGCGCTGTGTACACTCTGGTGCCTGCCTGGTGAGACACGCTCTGCCGTTTCATCACTTCCCGAAAGTTCAGTCAATGCCCAGGCAACGCCAACAACAACAAGCAAAGCGCGGGTCACCTCACTCTGGCAAGACTTTTATGAGATTTGCTGGTTCTAGGCGATTTATTCGAGCCACGTTAAGCAACATGAGGCTTGTTTTTTTGTGTTTAAAAAGCTGTTAAATACAAGAGCTGGCGTGTTGGTCCGAGGCCTTCGGAGAGAGCTTTACAAGATGTTAACGGCGATGAGAGGAAGAGGGAGAAGTAAAAGAGGAGGGAGTGACACACACATTGCTTCAGCGTGGTCCAAACACAACCTGTGGTGTGATCCAGAGCGTAAATAGCAGCGCATCTAAGCAAGCGCCAACAGACAGCTGTTCTTTAGGTAATAAACAGGTACTTAACACTTTACAGCAAAGCAACCAAACAAACACACACCAAGAGTGTTCGGTTTTCACCTTGACACGCTTAGTCCAGAATAAAACGCTGCAGACAAAAAGCTATTTTCCTGCCACGAAGGTGAACATTCGTTTCAATGCGTTTCCTTTGAAAACAGGCACAGGCTGGTGCAAAATCACTAAAGCAAACTTAGAGCGACTTGACTGCAACACGATAGCCGTAATTGTCCAAGCTTATCAAGAAAAGACAAGAAAGGCCAAAATTACACTTTGGGGAAAAACCCTGTAACCTAACAGTTTGTCACAGGGCCTGCCAGGAAAGGCAGCTGCTGACATGCCACAGTTTCTTCCCACCACTTGGCGGAACTGTGAATGTGTTTATTTGCACCGGACATATTTTAGCTGCTACAACAGAGGAGAGCCTAAGAACCCAACCACCTGTTGAGCGGGACAAGAGATGGTTGAAATGGCTGAAACTGACCCAGGAGGGATCGTGTGTGCGCGGAGGTGGGGCGGGGAGGAATTAAGCGCGGCTCAGATCTTTGGAAACGCGGCGGGCCTTTTTCTCCGGCGAGGCCACGGGTCCACAGGTGTGAAAGTGGCTGCGCTGTGTTTGAAGCGGAGACGTAAATCTGACGCTTCAGAGCCCGTGCAAAATCTCCTCCATTTGAGTCACGCAGGGCAAGATTTGAGAGCAGTTGGTTGGAGTTTGGGACTTGAATAAAGGGAAGGCTGTTCCAGTCGCCACCATCATCAGTCAACAGCCAGATGTCCTGCCACTGTTCTGTGCCACGGTGTCTGCAGACGTTTTAGGTATTTCTGGAATCTTTGGATTTTTTTCGAACGTGCTAATGAAACCCGACTGACTAGTGCACCAACACGCTGATATGACACCTAATCTGCACAACGTGGCCTTGGCTCCTCTGTCGTTTCCAGAGATTAACTACTGCCTTTCGCATTTGTTAATTGAGTGACTGGTGTGAGGTCATCTTAAAAGTAAGCATGCTCCCTTTTTAAATCAAATTAAATAATCCTCGACTGATTTGATTTGACCTGTGAAATGATGTTTGCAATGACAGAGCACATGGGACAAAGGCCCTGTTACTCGATCCGCCTGACAGCAGCCTGTTGTTGGTTTGTCAGCCTGTCGAGACATGAGCCATTGTTTCCCGGCTGCCTCTTCAGCGCAGGTTAACAACTCCATCCAGGCCAGTACGAACATTCTCACTTCCCTTTTGAACAACCATAGGCTGTTAAGACATCAGCGTTTACAGCCAATGTCTACATTCTTGAGTAAACAACCTGAAACTGTCCCATCTGAATGGGCAGCGATCGGTGGGGGGGTCGGGGCTAAGGGCTATGTGTCCATCTCCTCCCCCAGCTCGTCTCCTCAGACCTTTTTTTTTTCCTGAAGTTTTATGTGCAGTGGCTCAGGCCAGTTAAGAGGCAATAAAAACGTCCTCAGATGTTGATGACTTTTCAAGTCTGTGCAACTGCAGGCACAGGCACCGGCATCTGTGGTCCTCTGACAGGCGCTTGGTCACTTTAACTAAGTCGTGCTGCTCCATGCATGTTGCCTGCACATGGGCTTAAGCAGCAACCGGATGAGAAAGTGTAGGACATGTCTTCACAATTCATTGGCTCTGCTGCCTACGTCCAGTTGAAAATAACTAACCTGTGGCTGAGGTAAAACATTTAATAATTTGAGTGTTTTATGAAACGGACCTGTTGAAAGGATGGTTGTTTCTACTTGCACACTGCTTAGAATGTGTATAGACACCCGTCTAGTTTTGATTAAAAGCAGACACGACCCCACTCACACAGGCAGCTTTACAAACACCTGTAGTTTATTGTCCTAACTCCATTTCAGACCTGACACTTAAAGTCTTCAGCTGCACCACATGTCCTGACCTCCATCTTGACCCTGACACATGAAGATAAAACACAGACAAGAGCAAAATCCCAGGCACAAAAATAACATCTGGGATGCAAACGGTTGACGAGACGTGTACTGATCAGAAAAAGAGGCATAGCTGCTTTTAAGCGTGTTAGATGGACATGAAAAATAATGGATATTGTGGAATTGGGCCGATGTGCAGGAAATGGAGGAGGAGTGGACGATCCGCACAGTGGGACACATTTCAGGACTGGTCTGCTGTCAGGATTGAGGAACATCTCTCTCTGTCTGTATCTGGGTGCAGCAGCAGGTCAAAGGACTCAAGTTTTAAGGAATGCGAACAAGTCAACGTGGAGTTTTTGTCATTCTGTGATGAATGGTTCAACATCTAGCAAATCTACTGTACCATGGGCACCTGCGGCCCGATGTCCTGGCGCTGCAGAAGGAAAAGTGAGTGGAAGCCAGCGGGAGAGTCTCGCTATAAGATTTCAAGCAAAAGATCAAAATCTTCTGGCAACTTTCACAAACGTATATATGTGTGTTTGTTATCTTTATCAGTGTAAAGGCTCTGCTACAGATTTAAATGTTTTAATGTGAAACAAGTTCAGAAAACTACAGTAGTGTTGTTTTTGCTATGAGTCCAGTAAGAGCACAGCGACGCTTCCAGCATAATATCAGGCTGAAATGTATTTAGAGCAAATGTGAAATAATACGCGTAAAAGACTTTTTTCCATAAGAAGTAGTTTGGTGATAATATTATGTGGTTTGTGGAGAAACGTTTGGCTGGACAGTCAGAAATACCTCCGTTGATTTCTGTCTGCTGTGATACAGTCAGTCAGATGTGCTTGTATTTTTATAGTTACCATGACTGTGTGTTTTTAATCAGAGCTTATTACTCATTTTACACTTACTCAGAAATGTCGTGATTACACAAGTATTAGACGGGTTAGAACTCTTCCATCAGGTTTTGTTTGAACTTATTCTAAACATTTAGCAAAGCACATTGCCAAGCGAAAAGTTAAACTCAGCCGATAATCTGTGACATTTTCACATAAATAAATATTATTTTCTACTTTATGGCTGATGAAAGCAAAAATTATTCTTGTTTTTTAAACTCCCACATTAGTTGTGGTGAGAGCAAAAGAAGTGAGAAGCTAGATTTGTGTGAACCGTCACCATCACGGTCAAACAAAGCGGAAGAAGCTATCTGAAGTTCACAGAACCTTATAACTCACAACAGACCAAGCGAGGCAACGATTTATAGGATAACTAGACTAAAACTAAAGCACCACATAGTGGAAATACAAACTAAGTGAATGTCACTGGGACTCTTACCTTTGCAGGCTCGCCGGTGAGTGATCGGTCTTCCCATGTCTCTGTAAAACCCCTCCTTGCAGTAATGGCAGTGGCGTCCTGCAGTGTTGTGGCGGCAGTTCATGCAAACGCCTCCGCTCTTCCTCCCCGACAGCTTGTACAACTCCATGTTGAAGCGGCAGCGGCGGGCGTGGAGGTTACAGTTGCACGCTGCAGACGGAGGAGGAACGTTAACAATGTCAGATTTAGCATCAGCAAAGGTAATAAGGGAAAATAGAAGCGTTTACAATATCTTTACAGTATTTATCTAGCAGAGACTAAATGTAAGTGTGCATTGCAATAAAACACAGTTACTAGCTGCACTATATTACAGAAGAGCTGGGAGAGATTTTCCAGTAAGGCAGACTAATAGTGAGAGGTTTATAATCCACAGCGCGGCCGTGCGCTTGGCTGCTATTCCAGACCTCATCAATCAAAATGATATTTGCAGAGCTCATTTTCTCCATTTCATAATTAATGAATTCGGCTTCTCGGAGCCCATTAGTTATTAATCACTGGAAAGAGAGACATTAATTTCATGAATCACAGATGAGTGAAGAGTCCTAAGATCTATTAAAAGTAAGGCCCATTCAGATAAAGGGTGGTCTCAAGCCAGCTGTCTTCTAAATGAGGCGAGCCACAATATATGGGAAATACCACGTGAGCTTCTTAGAGCCTTTACAGCGGTTCCTCCGCGGCCGCATTCAGGACTGACACGGTCGACATTCTGCACAGTGACTTTTACACTTTAACAGTCTAATTAGAAACCTGCCTCTATTGTTATTATTGTATTGTAGCGACAGGTCATAGAGTTTGGACCAGACCTTCTGCTGGTTAAATCAGACCTGAAAACTTGGCTGTGGCTTCAAAGACATGTTACATGCTGACAAATTACAAAAGGGTAAACAGCAGAGCTATTATTGCAAAAGGGGATTATTAGGGAATCATGGACGTGATGGGAATGTGTTTCAAGACTTAGGGTTAGTATGAGGTTTTTTAATATACATTTTGGACACTATTCTGTATATTTCAGAGTAAAATGAAAAGTTCATGCCCTCACTCTGCTGTTGTGGTCAAGGTCAGTTCTTCATCATCACATAATGTAAAACTCAATGATCTGTCCAGCGTTAAATGAGCTCTTTACATGACTATCAATCGTTCCCCGATGGCTTCACAGGCGGAGAAGCACGTGAACGCGTACATTAACGAGCGCTATGACCAGCGAGCAGTATGCCGTCTCTGTCCACGCTGAAGGGGAGGCCTGGCACCAGGTTGGGAAAGAGGCCCGGTTTTCCCTGGGAGCAGAGCTTGGAAAAAAGGGGGAGCACATTCTCAGACTGTTTCCCAATTCCATCTGGTTATTATGCAGCTCAATTTGTATGGAATCTTAAAGCTAATCAAGTATTGTTTTATGTATGAAGACACGTCAAGGCAGCACTGTTTGTGCTGAGACGCCGCTGGGCCCTGCATGAGCTCTGGCCTTTAACCTTTTGTGTGTCCAAAGATGATTTGTGGCTGTTGAGACAACATGTGACATTGATATTGAAAGTTTGCAAATAATTGAGATAAAGCCTTTTATCCGAATTGTGGCTTAGATGCAGTTCTTTATCTTTTATAATTCTAAAAAAAAACACACATTTGTGTGAGTGTGTAACTTTGTGTGTGCTGAAGGTGTCTGGGTCTGTACATAGTGCGTATGTGAACAACTCAAGCCTGTCCAACGCCTTCGAAGGGCGATGTGACAAAGAACACACCAGCTCCGGTGAGTTGCTGGGGCTGCTCTGGGGCAGAACTAGGTGGGGGACTGTGATTATGATCAAGCGTCTCAAACACACACACAGCTGTGAGCACTTGTGTCCATTAACACCTTGTATTGAAACATGAAAGCCATGGACTGCATTTCCTTCCCAGCTGAAGTACCAAAGGGCCCTCTTCTGGCATCCTCTTGATTTACTGCTTTGCAACCAGATCAGCCGACAAAGCCTCAAGTAAGAGAGGACACGTTCGAGTGTGAAGAATGTCCAGAAAGCTGCGGGACTGGACCTCTGAGTGATTTAACACGTGCAGCCATGAGCTTTAACAACAGAATGGGAATGCACACCTGAAAGAAAGCCTGGGCACCGATGACGTCAGGCATCTTTGCGACTACTTCTGAGAGTTTTTTTTATTTAGTACACTTTGAATTTATGGGTATGTTTTGAAGTGCACATACACATTGACACCCCACCTCCTCCAACCTGCTACTCCAGCCACCCACCACCCGACCCAAATTAGACTCAGCAGGCATAAGAGAACACTGAAGTGTTACACTATGGGAAGCAAACTAACCAATGAGGGTTTACACAAGGTGTAGGACCCAAATGCAAGCTTACAAAAGACACTAATAATATTTAACTCATTTAATTAAACACAAATCAACAAGCAAAGAGTACAGACAAGCTAACCGTACTAAGGATCACCGCAAAGCAGCAGAATAAGCTCAAGAGAAAAAAGTAAGAACACAAGAAAATCACTGTACAGACATAAACTAATACAGATACAAAGTAATCAAACCAGGAGTTTAACAACAAACAAACAAAACTGTCCTTAGGAATTAAAACAAATGTCAAGACAATATATTTTCAAGAACAAACCAGTAGCATGTGTGACAAGTCCTTAAAGACTGAGTTCAGGTGAATGTCACAGGAGTGATTAGTCCAGGAAGTCAGGAACAGGAAATGATGTAGGATGAGTAACTGAAAGAAATATCAAAACCAAAAGCGCCTCCGCAGGCCGGAGGACTGAACCAAAACACTTATTTCTATTGCTTACAGAAAAAGAGCAGATAAGTTGAGAGGGAAGGATTAATGTGGGTTAAATGTAGCTTGTGAGCAAAAAACGGTTCTTATAAGGATGAGTTAAGCTGGTTTCCTCGCGTTGTTATGGAAATCAAACGACACAACACACACGACTGTCAGAAAAGAGGGAAGAAGGAAACTCAGCAAGAAATCTGACTATAGATGCCCTTAACCCCAGAAGCATGTACACTAAATGCTTTCACTCAGCCAAGGCCTCTCTGGACACTGCACACACCTCGTGATTCAACTGGAGTTTACCTGTTTACTCCTAATACAGCACCGACTGAAATAATATTACGTCAGAGTGACATCAAAGCATCACACCTTCATTTTTCATAACAGGTGCCTCCGCAAGTAGTTGTGGCCCGAACAAGTTCACACACTGGGCTGTCAAGCACGACAAGACAAATCGGCCCATAAGGCTGTTCTCAACAAATAAAATACAAGTGTGTTTGTGCAAGTCTCTCTGTCCATCCTCCACATGTCAGGGATAAATCTAACCTCATTTTTCCTTTAGCTCGACTAAAGCCAAGCCAGAAAGCACAGCCAATTGATTTTGGATGCCTGTGCAAAACCCGAATCTCGTGGCTAAAATTGGTCCTTGAGAGTTGGAACGCTGCTCTCCCAGAACCATGTTTCCCCTGTTGGCCCAGACTGGTCTCCAGACCTGATGCGGTGGATCTCACCTCCACCGCTCGGGCTCTGCCGTCACGTGTGTGCATGGTGTGTTTGGGCTGAGTTCTGCCTGGCTGCTCCAGCCACCTGCTCAGGGCACCGGTGGGGGGGGACACCCGGTTAATTAGCTCATTGTTAGAGCCAAGGCTTTGTGCGGTGTGGACAAACACACACACATAGTGGAGCAGGCACATGCACACACACACTGAGGGCTGCTGTGAAACGGCTCTCAAGGAAAAGAAATCCACAGAACGGAGACACAGACGGGTGTAGAGACATAGCACTGCTCTGTCCGTTGCACTGACCATGTTATGCCTCTATATGCTTTACTCCTCTTACACGCAGACCTCCAGTATCTCTAACTCCAGGCTCTAACACCACGTCTCTGCCCCCTTTCCTCCACTGGTTTCTGTGGTTAACCTCACGCCGTGGGCTTAAGAGCTGGCTCTTATGAGCCCTTTTGAACTAAGAGTCCCTTTAATTCCTCCTGCTCCCCTCCCTGTCTCCAATCTCTCCTTTCCTCTCTCCTCCTCCTTAGCTCTCTGACTGCTTGTGTCCTTCTCCGATAGCACTTTTCTCGACCATTTTTCCCTCCGGCTCCACATTTTCTCTCCGGTGGGCATCAGGCAGGGGACGATTTTAACGAGATTAGGCTGGAGGGTTGCCAGCTTGGGAAGCCTACTGTCAGTGGAGAGTGGAGGCCTTAGCTCTGTTCCCTCTAACTGGTCCACTTCACTTCTCCACATCTAAACATTGTTATCTCTGTCCTGCCTTCGCCCTCTCTTTGTCTCTGCTGATCTCCCCCCTCCGCTCCCCCCATAAAACCACAAGGTCCACTCTGGGAGATACATGTGATGCCTGGTCTGGTTTAGAAATAGAAAGTGACAGATGGAACATGCAGTGTACATTCACCACAGTGAATGTGGTTACCAGATATCTTCACAGGGAGAAACTCCACCATCATCAACACACCTGATGAGAGAAAACCATTCAAAAGTGCAATCTTCATTGCATTTCCAAAGACGTGGATAAAACAGAGTCAGAGATGAGCAAAACCACAGCTACACAAGCCTAAAACGACCTTTTCTGAATCCTCCTGCCACGAACTGCACGTTTTCTCAGGCAACAGACCACACAGGCCTTCGACAGCATAAAACGAGACAAACTGTTCCCAAAACATAAAAATTTCATTAAGGACAAAAAAGAGATTGTTTAAGTAAAAAGAGACACATCCAGACATGGACAAATTCGCTGGCATCCTTCAACATAAACAGAAGAAACCACCATTTCCTGAGAAGTAATTTGAAATTCATAAAAGAAACGAAATAAAATATAGTGAATAAACAACACTGGCACTACTGCAGTAGAGCTTTTTCCAAAATGCACGACACTTGTGCATCAAAGGCGTGTGCTGATGCTAAAACACTCACTTTCATTATTTTTAATATTTTCTCTGGTTATATTATTATCATTGTGCTGCCTTTCCACTTCTTTTGAATGGAAGAAAAAAGAGGAAGCAGAAAAAAGCTGATCTTTGACGAGAGTCAGTTACACATGAAGGGAGAGAGAAGGAGAAGGCCAGCGGTGACAGGCTCACCCGGAGGTGATTGCTACCATGTGTGTGAGCGAGCCGACGGGGGCCTGGGAGTGCAGCGTGGGCACACTGCAGCTCCGAGAGTTTGCTTTGGCACCGACATTAAACGCTACATCACACTACCAAAAATTACATGTGGCTCTCACACATGCGAAGACACGCATGTGCACACTCACACTGGGCAGCGGAGCATTTCCCAACATTTGAACCCAGCGGACATTCACGCTGTTATTTGACACTTCGCTGTCTTTATCGTTTGTTTCGCCGTGTTCCCTCTCTTGCCAGAAAGCCTTTATGGGTGGCTTCACAGACGGAGAAACGCACCAGTCCCTTGTGGGTTGGCCAGGAACCAAAGCTGCAATACTGACAGAGCGAATAAAAACAAAGAGCAAAGCTACAGCACGAACAGGCCAAACTGTTGTCGAAGCCAGATAAAGAAAGTTGCTCTTGATTCAAGCCCCCACCACACACACACACACACGCTGCCCCAGAGGCATCGCTTCGTCGGGCTGTTGATTTTAGAACATTCCTCAGTAGTGTAATTATTTGAAAGCACAGGAGATCTCGTTCTCAAAATCACTTTCTTTCACTTAGCCACCCCCCGCAACACCCAGACATCCCCAGTTCATTTAAGTGTTGTGCAGTAAGTAAATGAGGTGTCAGTTCTCCGTTGGCCTCCAGCAGGGTATTATAGTCAACTAGCAAGCAGAGCAACAAGGCGCATGCATGTAGTATCAGGGCAGCTCTGGCTTTCATCCCTTCTTCTGTATTTGGCATCTGAATGAGCGTCATACCAACATTTCAGCTGACCAGGCTGGATCAGCACAGTTCAAGGCGGCCGCTAAAAGCATCGCAGTGTGCTTGACTTAGCAGCACTGAAAAATTAAAATATGTGAGGTTTGTATAAGAATGAGCTCATTTCTTAGTCAACAGGCCTTAAAAAGCGCTTTGACGAATCTGCTCTGTGACTGGAACGTGGGCCTGACCTCTGCCTGCCCTAAAAGATGTGGAGGGGGAAACGCTCTGAAAGGATGGGGGCCTGTTTTGAAATTCTAATCAGCATCACAACCACCTGCCACTCGTCAGTGAGAGAAATGAAGGGACGGAGGACAAAAAGAGAGTTTGTGCTTCTGTGGTCTTTAGAGTTTCCACAGCTCTGTAGAGATGCCTCCTGTGAAACGCACACATACAGTACACAGCTCTATTCAGTCCTTCAAATTGTTTCTAGGCTTGTTTGTTGTTCCTGTAAAACTTGAGTATTAATGCAACCGCTGCTTCATACGACATCTATTCTAAAGCCACGTCATATTTTCTCGAGGTGATTTCTAATTTTTCTGACTTTCCTCCAGGCGATGACATGAACTGAGGTTTAATAGGAGTTTGCAGCGAACAGTTATAATTTAAAAAGAAGCGTCTCCTCTTGCTCAGACACAGAGCACAATATCAGCCTTTCTCCGCCGAGCTCAGTATGTTCAATTTACTATTAAAAATATTCAGCACCACATTTAAAAGCCACAGCAGAGTGGGAACACCCAGCTCCGCTACTAACCACAGCTCACCTGCAATTTAAGCAGCCTCTGCATGACCTCTGTATTTAATGTTATGAATGCATTCCAGTGTGGCTGGTGCTACACTGGAAGCAGACCTGGCTTGGCTCGTCCATTAGGGATGGATGGCGTCTGGCCCCGTGCTCGCTGCGACCCAAGGAAAAACGCTGGACTTCCCACAGGCCGAGCCCAGATGAGGGAGAGGAAGGGCTGGAGCAACAGATCAGCTTGATGCGGCAGCCAAACGGGGCCAGGAAGGCCTGTCCAGACGCAGCCAAAAGTAGAAAACAACTCCACCACCATAAATTATCATCTACTCAGGATGTCACACTGTCGCTGATTCCACAAGAGGCCTCTTCATCTTATACAGTGACTTTGGCAGGCTGTATTGTGGAATGATACACCTTCTTGAATTTTTAAGTCAACGCGACATGTTTACATTACAGCACTGACGATGCCAGTAGAAAAGCCAGCGCTTCCATCACAACAGTAACTGAATAGCTCTTATCCATCTGTTCCTCAGCCTGTGTGGTGGCCCAAACTCCGGACAGATAAATCACGACTTTTTCCATCATGTCTCCCTCAATACAAACAGACACGCTCCTTTACGAGGCAACCGTCTCTGACTATTAGAGTGGGGATTTCTAAACCAGTGTCCTGAGGCAGGATTCATGGTGAGGGAGGCGGCAGATGGGCGTGTGTATGCATGGCTGGTGTCTGGAGACGTGTGTGTGAGCTTGCCAGGAGTGCAGACAGTAATCCCAGTGCACGGCATGTCAAACATTTCTTAAGAGCAGCAAACAATCAAACCAGCCCTTTGGAGACAATGTTGTTGGTAAGCAAGGTAAAAAACACATCAGTCAAACTGATATGAGTGAAAGAAAAGTATTAAAAGTCTTCAAAACCACCTTAAGAATGATGCTAAAGGGTTTAAAAGTGGTAAAACTTAGTGATATTCCTTCTCAGATTCAGAGGTGGGGTTGCAAACAACTATTGATTTGTCTCTACATCTGCCCAAGCTGAATTCCTCATTACCCACAAGCCATCTCTCCGTCAACTTAACCTTGTCACCACCCCACAAAGGATCATGACCTCAGCCTGGCCCACTCAGACCCTCCTTCCAACTCAAACACCCCCAGGGCCTTATGAAGGCTCTGGTGACACCTAAGGGACTCCTCGGCTCTGTAACCCGCCACTCTTTCGCACTTTCCCAGTCTAAATACTTACACCTTGCTGCCGCAGTGGTGCGCCTCAGGGCTCACACTGCAGCCCGCCGCCATTTATGCACCGTGTCAGAAAGAAAAGCACGCTGAGGAACCAACGTGGGGGTGGGTGCATTTGAAAAATGGGCTTTAACACACACCAGAGAGGCTTTTAAAGGCTCTTCTGCTACTTTGCAGATATTTTGGAACTAGCTCCGCCGGAATTTGCTATAAAGAGGCTTTTGGTACAAGAAACGAAGGACATCTGGGACTCACTACTTGGCGTGGCCTGATGTGTGATCAGGTATAGCGTGCAACTTGCAAAAGGCTTTAACTAGCCTGTATCTACACTGGGATGAGGTCATCAGACTTGGCCAGTGGAGTGCAATTCCGGAAATCATGGACAGAAGTGACATATCATTTTCCACAGAATGGAGATCTATGGGAAGCGGGTGTAACATTTCAGAAACAGCTATGGGATATTTCAAAAAACGGGTGTGTGCAAAAGTCTGACGGAGAAAAAAAACACTGACGGACTTACAGGACATTGTTGTGAAAAGAGCTAGTTTTATGTGTATGCGCCTGCATCTGTGATTCGAATAAGGGTGTCAAGGACAGCTGAGAAGCCAAAATAAGGCAGCGCTGGCACGAGAGAGTGAGGGAAGGCTGGGCCCGTTGGTCAGCCTCGCTCCTCTGGCTCTGTCACTCTGAGTCCGATTTAAACAGATCTGGCACTGTTCAATGCTAAACACGATCTCAGGCCAGCTCACTGGGTAATTACAACATGTTAGAAAAATATACACTGTTTTTCACAGCTCTGCTCCTGTTTTTTTCTTCCTGGCTGTAATTTTATTTCATTATGGAAAAGGGTTAAAATAGGGACAGTGGTTTCTAATATAGTTTTATTTCCCTAAACTAACACATTTTTATGACATGCAAAATCCACGTGAATTAAGTTCCACCTGTCAATTTATACAAACAGAAATACTCTACAGCCAACAGAGAAAAAGTTCATCGTGAAACATGCTAATATTAGCTGAATTTAAAACTTCATATGCACACTAAGTACCATATCAAATAACTGTTTTATGTTTTTATTTAAAGACTAACCCAATATAAATTTCCATTAACAAAAATTGCAGCATAAATTGCTTTCATTTCATTTGGCACACTTACAAAGCGCGTCTGGGTGAGTTTTACAGAGCATGTCAGGAGTTAAAGGCAAACACTGCCAAATAACATTCTTGGATGACTTAGCTGTAGCTCTGGGCCAGTGACTCCAGTTGTTGTCATCCGCTGTTTAGACATGCTTGAGAAAATCAGGGTTTTTTTCACACAGAGCTGCGGTAAACATGATTTCGTTAAGAGTAAACCCGTTTCTTTGTACAGAAGCTGTAAATGGACGAGGCTGATGGGAAGTAATGGACTCGTGTTTGGAGAGACTTTGCCAAAGTTGCCAGTTCAACCACTGTGTGCTACCAGGACTTCTCACCTGTGTAAACACAGACCCATTTGGGATGTCCTGGCGGCGCTCGTAATTATCCTCACGACAATCCAACACCAATCACCATAATAAAACGTCTTCTGTTCTACTGTCATCTCTCCTCCCGTGTGTGTCTGGGGGTTTGCGAGCCTGACTTTACACTGCTGTCATCAAATCCTAAAAATGGGCTGTGAAAAGGTCACGACTCCTTGGAACAAAGACACAATTCACTAATATGTGATTCAGTGAACATATTTCCTTTCTTCCCTTGAAACAGAAATGGGACACTGACTGACGTGTGGCGCTGAGTTCAGTCATCCGTCTCAGTCCCCTTCCTAATTAGCAAACTGATGTGTGCCGTATGGATGGTGTTGTAGAAGCAATGACTCACAGGAAGAGGACAGAAAGTCAAAATAGAGCAGATGTGGCCTTAATGCAGACGTAGATGTACAGTTTGTAATAAAAATCATAAAAGCTATATTTATTATCTGTTCTCATTTTGGTGAGTACAGACAGATCTGCAATAAACTCACAGCTGATTATATGAAACATGTGAAAAGCAGGAAAACAGAGGAAAAGAAACTTACGCAGACATTCGTTGGCCTCGCGGGCGTTGGCCCTCTGCCATGGCCGGTCATAGTGAAAGGGCTTGCAGCGGTCACACTCAGGTCCTTCTGTGTTGTGTTTGCAATCGCACACGAGTTTGCCTTCCTTGTTATTCAGACAGCGTGAGGCATGTCCGTTGCATTTACACCTCCCGCCCACCTGGAAGTCTCCCACGGCATAGAAATACGTGGGCAGCGTTGAGGTTACTGCCATGGGGTCGTCGTCCCTGCCTCCGCTGTTGCTTCCAGCTCCTAGTCCCACCTGGGGCCGACTGAAGACCACACGGATGTCGGTGACAGTCACCCAGTCCTGGAGGACGGGGCTGTTGTCAAAGTCCTTGCCAGAGGGTCGTCCATCTAGAGTGCTGAAGGCAATGAGTCCTCCAGAAAGTGGGTAGAGGTCAGTGTGACCATCTGTGCATAGAGCCTCCTGCTCGTTCTGCTTGGTAATGGTTGCTTTGTTGGGCCTGTTGTACATTCGTCGGCACTGTGAGGAGTAGAACTGGTACGGCATCCAGCTTTTCCCGTAGTCCATGCTCTTGTATATTGCCAGAGACTCAGGGCGCGGTGAGCAGAACTGCAGGCTGACATAGGTGATCTCAAACTTTTTACCGAGTGAAAGGGTCAGAGTCACGTTGTGCGGTGAGGTGTTCAGATTCTCCGACTGCCAGCAGGTGAGGTTGTGGGCTGAGTTTAGGTCAGTGAGGTAGGAAGCAGGGTGGGCGCGGCGAGGATCAGCTGCATCGCAGATTTGGCATGTACGCACAGAGGGGCGATCATCTCCCCGCTCCACCACGCTGCAGGACCGCGACGGAGGCCGACCACACACGCTGGACACCGCCACCTCCTTGCCGAAGGCAGCGTTGATAAACTCCGGGATGCAGCGGCGGGCTGTGCCTGTGTCATCGTAGCAAGGGTCAGGAGGAGTCTGCTGCCCTGCGAAGGGATTGGTGGCACTGTGGCTGGAGGCTGAGCAAGCCAGAAGGCACAGGCCCAGCAGGCACCTCCAGGGTTCCCTCATCCTGCTCAGAGGGCCTGTGAGTGTGTGTCTGTTGATACACAGATGAGGCCGTGTGTGTGTGGGTGTTCCCCAGAGTCTGTACGTGTAGATGCGTGTGTGAGACTCCTTTATGTGTATAATTGTGAGTCAATGGATGGAAAGTGTCTGAGCTCAGTGACCTTTCACTTCAGGCTAACGAGAGCCCTTCCTGTAAGAAAGAGAAATAAACAGAAAGGTCATTGTTGGAGACATATTTTCACCATAAAAGGATGTCAGATAGAAAGCAACACTGGACAAATGGACTAATTCGCGTCTAGGAAAAATAGGTTCAAGCACTTTTACAAACAAATTATATTTGCTCTTGTAACAGAAATTACAATTCACTTCACTGCGATGGTTCAATAACAGACTGTCAAATGACAAGACGGCGGCCAGAGAGGCCCGAAAGAAAGGATGTGAGCATTTAAAAAGAGACATTAGTGGCTGCGCTGAATTTCAATCCTTCCCTCTCATTCAGTTCTTCCTTTTAGGTCAAAACTGGCCAAGCTTCCTGGTCATGCTTGAGCAGCATGACAGAAGTCACCCTATAATCCACAGTGATGGACTGAGTGTGACCCCGGTCAAACCTCAGCTCTGAGAGCCGGTCCTGAAAAAAGGAAAGTTTTTATATATGAGGACACAGCTCTACCTTTACAGAGGAATCTGACAGACAGGAAATCAACCACTGCAGAACCATTGTTACAAAGTGCTGACCCCAAGAAAGGCAGCATTATATTCACCCACCGACCAGAAAATTCACCAAAAGCGTTAGCTAATTATACTCTGTATTAGAGGACGCGAGGCTATGAGACTCCATTCAAGCCTTTCTAAACCGCTGGGTCAATGCACCTGGATGACATCATGAGACGAGGGGCCTCTCTATCCCAAAAAGAGGAAGATTGAGGGCTGAAGGGAGAGAAAGCTTTGGGCCAAAGAAAAGGAGATGTATGTGGCCTGAGGCTTTTCCTTCCTAATCCCTTTTACTCCCCTGGGTGTCACATCTAGAAGAACAGACAGCTGAGGGGTTGAGAAGGCACCCAGCCCTCTTTTGGGAGGTATTTATTAAATTACAATGAATCACACCCAACTCCTCCTACTCTCACTCTCCCTCTTAGGCTACAGCATCCCTCTTCATCTTAGTAGAACAAAAGGCCGCCTCTGTATCCACTTCAGGCGAGCGGGGAAAGCAGTCAGACGGATTTAAGGCGAGCTGGAAAAACAAAAGTTTCCTTCTTTTCTTGTGTGAGGGGTCCAAAGCTAGCAACCCTCAAAAAGAGCCCAGTGGCCTGGTAAATAGGACCACTCTTCTGTGCTCAAGTGCTTAAACCCAGTGCGTTTGGCCTCTTCTCAAGCGCATATGGGGTGTGAAGAGGGAATTATACAAAGCAGAAAAATGGAAGAAGAAACTGTCACAAAGTGGAAATGTTTCCCTTGTCAATCAGAGAAATTAGGAGGTATCTGCAGAAAACTATTCACCTTTTCAGCATGGACCTCAGACTTAAAAACATAAAAAGCCATTCAACAAAATTTCAAGGCCTGAACTTGAAAATATTATACAGACACTCATTATACCATGTTCAACATATGAAAGATGGAACGAGGCTGCTCGTATTATCACTGTGTCCTGAGTCCGGAGACATTCATCACTGACATGTCCGAGGACAAGGAGGTTACAGTGGGCACGCAGGCGCTCATGAGCCAAGGCACTCCATCAAAAGACCAGCCGTGGTGAGGCTGGCAGGCTTTACACCCACTGGGTAGGACATGGAGAGACGGCTGATAGAATTAGCAACTCATTAGCATCGAGACCCAGCTTCCGTCAGCATCATGCTCATCCAAGAAAAGAGACAATGAGAAGTAAAGAGGGTGGGAAAGAGCAGCAGAAGAAGGAAAAATTAAAACAGGTGAGGATATCCTGAAAAAAGATGGAGAGAGGGAAATATTCAGAATGATGCCAAGGGAGTGGGAGGAAGCCAGGCATGAAAATATAAAGAAACAAATCAAAGCAGGAAGATATCTGACAGACCATAAAACAGGATAAACAGGCACAAAGCAAGAAGCGTTTCAGTAGGTGAGAAGGGGAACAGAGACACACGGGAGGGAGAGAAACAGCAAGAGGCGTGACAGTGATAAAGCAGAAATGACTTGAGGGAGGGCGAGTTAGGACAGAGATGAATGGAAGCCGTAGGAGAGAGAGTGAAAGTGACATAGATGGAGGGGAGTTGAAGGAAGGGCATAAAATGAGAGAGGAGGCAGATTAAGGTAGAAGGACTACACTGGTCTCCGTCTGGACTTTGGATGACTAAATATGGTGCGGTCCGTGTGCTGCTGGGCCTGCTGGGAGATTCTCCCGGGGTCTGAAGCTGTCAGGCTCGTCTGGCAGGCGGGTTTGTAGGTTAAACAGAGAGAGAACAGTGACATGGCTGTTTAACTCCACTCTGAAATAGATGCTGGACACAGGGACGGTGCTTTGACCAGCGCTAGAAAGCGAAGACTTTTTCTATAGCGCTATAAAAGCAGCAAAATGTGAACCAGCTCCACAAAATCTGTGTGAACTAGTGCGCGATGGCAGGATGTCAGCACAGTGGTGTAGCTGGCTGACCTCTGGAATACTAAAAATCTGCTGCAGAATGAAAATTCCCTGCGTTCAGCTTTGACAGTATGTTTAACAAGCCACATGTTTCCCTCAGTGAGGACAGATGCTGCCTTTCATTAAATGTGGTTGAAGTAGCAGCAGCTGAAGAAGACAATGGATACCACACAGGATGATTTAGTTGCGACATTTGCAGGAAACTACCGAGGAGAGTTTTCAGAAAACAAAGTATTTGCATTTGCTGATTTCCCAGAAAGCTCCCAGAAAACGTTTGGTATTAAAGGTTTAAAAATGATGTGCAGTATATTTAAAAGACTGCAAACCATCAAAAACAGACATTATACATAATGTTACTTAATCTAAAACTCTAGTAAGTTTAGTATTGATAAATGTGTCTATGTAGATGTGATAAAAGCTTCTGATTGTTGATGCCGGACTAACCCCCAGCACACACACCTACCACCATCTGGTCTGTTTAAAACTGTTCCTGTGTCAGCTAAGCCACTTCCGTGTGAATAGCTGCTTGGAGTGCAATGACAAACACAAACTGCATAGCTAATTCATCACTCAAACATTCCTCTGTGGATTAATGGCAGGGAAAATGTACTTGTGCTGACGTGCTCCAATCCCCAGAGTCTGAGCTACTGCAGTGTTAAATATTTGTCCCATTAATATAATGGGCACAGTATGCGAATGGATGAGAGCATTTAAACTGGAAGCGTAAAAAGCTGTGCTGTCACAAAGGCTGCTAATTGGAGCAGATTGACCGGTTTCAATCATCCAGTGACGGCCCAATTAGAGAAGGTGGACGGAAAAGAGCAGGAAGAAAAGGACAATTAAATAAAAAAGAGGCGGGTGAGCTTTGCAGGGAGAGGCAACGGAAGATGACAGGGTGGTCTGGTGTTTCAGCAGAGACATTCCGAGGAACGTTTTTTCAGCTTCTCCCTGTCACCGGGAGATCATCCCGTGTTGAGCTGTCTCTCTTTCAAGCGTGGGTGCCTCTGTCAGAGTTCACAGATTAGGAAAACAGGAGTCGCTGAGAGGCTTTATTTGGCTTGGGTGAGGAGGGCGCTGGGGGAGGTGAGGATAGGCAGGGGACAGCTGAGCCACTTTGTATCCCAAGTGGGAGCTTTTCAGCTGGCATGGTGGCCCCACGCGCACTGGGAGTGAATGGAGGTGTCCTGGGCTGGACGGCAGCAAGCTGGGTGCCCTGCTGTCCCTCCGGCCTGCTGTACTGTAATCCCTGGTGGGGTTATTAGCGACTGCTCAGAACCACGGAGGACTTTTTAATAGGCTAACAACATGGACACTTCGCGTCTCATTATTAATATGGAAAAATGCAAAGTGTAAAAATAAAAGAACAGCAAGAGCAGCAACAAAGTCAGAAATCTCTCTTTATGTTTGGTTACGAGTGATGTTGTACCAGAAATACATTTTCAGTGTATTTTTAAATCATCTCTAAGTAATTAATTAGCTGGATGTGGTGAATTATATCTGCATCTGCTCACAAACCAGCATCACTGACTCGATGAAGTCCACTCGAAGGCGTCCGCGGCGGTGACGATGATCTCGCTATTTGCGTAAATGCGCATGTGTGGGCGGCTGGTAGGTGCTCGATGGCATTCATTAGAGAGAAGGAGGAGGAGGAGGAGGAGCAGGGAGGGCCGAGGGCAGGAGGGGGTCAGCTCTCACAGCTGAGGGCATCATTAGCGGGAGGATCACTCACAAATTTTTAAAGCCTGCTTATGTCTGCTCAGAGCCTGTGAGTGTCTTTCTTTCGCCTGAGTATCATTCCCATGTGCAACATGATTCACTATTATGTCAAGCGAGCGGCTGCACCTTAACCACAGATCCACAAGTGCCTGAGAGAAGGATTCACAAAACGTCAAACAGTGTCAATGAAGTCATCTCTACCTTTCCACCTCTGCAACTGAGAGCCAGGGAGACGTCCTGAACGCCCAGCGGAGGAATGCACCAGCCCGCACGCCTGGCCCGACTCTCACTGTTTAAATCAACAGAACCTGATCCAGGATCGAACGGGAGCAGAGGCGACGCACCAGCACGAGCTCAGGTTGATTCTCAGCAGTGAAAAGCTGCTGCCCTCTGTATCCATTTTACATGTTCGCTTCGGTAGAAAAGCAGGGGAAAATGCTGAGCGGACATTTATTTCTGTAAATGCAGTGATCTTTGAGGGCAGTGCTACGGAGCAGAAAGGACACAAGCAGACAGACAGTTCTCCAGAATCTGGGTTGAGTAGGGTTCATTTGAGACTGAGCTCAGGCATAAATAGCGACAGTAGAATGAGAAAAGTTCTGCTTCAGTAATGAGAAAGGGACAAAACTGAGTATTGTGTCTACAGCCCAAGTAACTTTAGAATGAAGGAGCACAAAGATTTTATATGTGGATTTTTATCTGACAGAGCGAACGCATAAAAAAATGTATAGCCTCCAATGTCAAACTCTGATCTGCTTTCAAATACAAGAAATATTTCCCCTACATGTGCTGTCAAGATGCGCCTGAGAAAGGATGACACCCACGGCCCCTGTGATGGCTGACAGAGCCTCAGGCTCCTCAACAAAGTTTGTAAGCAGATGATCTCCTTGTAGAGACGATAAAGGCATAAAACAGAACGGTTAGCATTCACAGACTGCAGACTGATCCTTCTCTGAACATTGCCCATGAACCTGTGCGTAACCCTGACCGCGGTGTGGCTGGGCGGCGGTGGTCCGGCTGAGGCAGGTGAGCCGTTCCGACACTTGAGAGGAAGTGGCTCATTTAGATGGGTGGAAGGATTTGAAAGAGAGAGAGGTGAGCGCTCCTTCAAAGCTCTTTGAAGGCCGGCTGTGGTAGGCAGAGCTGCGGTTTTCCCAAAAAGCCCCCCTAACAGGAAAACAGTCTCTTTTTTTCCATTGCACAAGCGCAGGCTCTGCCCCACAAGGACCCGCTTAGAACTCACAGGAGGAGAGAAACCACAAATCGTTTTATTAAGTGTTTGGAAAACTCACACGGTTGCGTACGTTGCACTTACAGTACACACACCCGTGGCAGCTGGACTCACATGCTCTCTCCTCCTAACCTTCAGCTCCGCTATGTCTTCTGTAACATCAGGTCACACTACAGGTCAAAGGTCGGCTGTTTCTCAGCAAGATAAGGAATAAAGGATAATACGGAATTGTCAAATTCATCATTTGTCAGCACACTGTAGATTTGTTCTGATCTTAATTCCATAGATGGTTTCTTTGGCGACATCGTCTGTCACCCCATCACTAATAAGTGCACACACACACACACACACACACACACACACCGTAGACCTCACACACACATCCTTCTTCATCTGGAGGAAATGTGTGGCTGACAGCAGGCCTGGCAGGGTGTAGGGAGTGGCAGGAAGAAGCATGTGACTTCTTGCCCCCTGGATCCTCTTCCCACAGTGAGGACAGACATCTTGGGTGTCACGGCGACGAATGACAGGAATTTTAACAGGAAAAGTAAGCAACCGCACGCACAATTTGTCACCGACGGAGATAACCCACATCCACTTTAGCCGGCAGTGGGACAGCGTGTCGTTCTCACTTCTTAAGTGGAGACAATTAATGAGTGTGTGTAATGCGGGTACTTTATCACAACACATCCATTTGCTGGTCTAAACGTGAAGAAGGAGAGAAATGAAACTGACATTTAGGAAAACGTTGGTATCTGCACAAAAAGCTGTTCCGTGACAGATGATCACGGCCTCCGTCACTCTGGAGAACGGAGCCTGAGTTAGTTGTGAGGTCCTGCCTTTCGGAGGCGAGGAAAACGATCTGTTCATGTCCCTGCAGCTTCCTCCAGCCGCCTGTTTTAACGCCGAGGCTCGTAAATACTGAACACAACTGCGAGTAAAAGCGACAAAAATCTGCACTAGGTTGCCTTGGATTAGCGTCCACATCATGCACCCTGAGCTGCTGTGTTGTTAGTGGAAGCGGGGTGTGATGCAATTAAACTCTGATGATTAATTTGCAAAAGCAGCGAAGCCGTGGCTGTGCTCCAGAGGAACAGCAGACACGTTCAACGCAAACATTTACCCCAGCTTAAACTTGACGTTTCACATTCCCTCTGACCTCAGTGAACAGTGAGGATCCAGAGGCCTCATTCGTGGACTGATTCCAGTCATTTGCGGTGAGAATGAGAATTAGGTCATGTGTCTGACACTGTTTCAGTGAGCAATAGCGACACGCTTCAAGTCTATCACATAGTTAACATATGCTTTGTGTCTGAGACTCTTGCGTTCACTTGGCTTGTTGCTACTGGAGAGTAGACGAATCAAATGAAGCCAATTATTACTGAAGTATTTTATTAACCACAGAAAAAACGCCCTTTAAACCTGCGCGACTACAGCGAGCAGGACCTTTTCTCTTTAAATTTAAAATGTCCCTCATCCCGCTGCTGGTTGAGACCAGTCACGAACAATCCCACGCGTGTGGTGTGTTTCTATGGCTCATTAACAGCAGACGAAAATAAACCGTCTCTGCAGCACACGCGTGTTGAAAAACACAAACGCTTTTCAATATGCGCGTAGTGTAGAGGCGTCAAAGCGAAAAGGGAAAATATTAGAAGTGACAAACTCGTTGGGAGACTTGGCGAGGGCAGTGCCCGGGAAGACGGGAAGCGAGGAGCGCTCTGCTTGCGTTGGCATCCACGCTGCGCTCCGGAGCCAAATCGCTATTAAAGCGCGCTGGCTGCGTAAAGCCCACTTCTTGTTCCTCGTATTAAATACTCGGCGCGGGCTGTTTTCTCTCACTTTTCCGCCGCGACCCACCGGCCAGTTGTAAACCGAGGAGGCTGACACCTGTCTGCGGTGCCTAGTGCTCTGCTCTTACAGACTGTTATAGAATAATGACAAGCCCTGCGAGTGCCCGTTACAGATGCAACTACTTGACAGAGACCCGCAAACCACGCACTTACCCCAGTTATAGGTCGCAAGTGTCGCTGTCTTTGGATTGAAAAAGAAATCCGCGGAGACAGATCCACACTGATTAGCCTTTGGGTTCACTTCGGGCAAAGATCGTCCCATCCAAACGCGAAAGTGTCTCGTCTCTGTCACCTTCGCCTCGTCAAGATGTTAGAATGACGAGAGACGCGCGCGCAACATAGTGGGAAGTGGAAAGTGAGGACACTGGGGGAGAGGGGGACGACTGCACCCATCCGCGCCCGAAGCCCAGACCAACTGAAAGCTGTCCAGCACTTCCATAGGTTGTAAAGCGAGCCCGGGGTAGGCTACTCCCCATTAAAATCAAACCCAGATTTTCCCAAGCATGTGTATGTGTGTGCGAGGGAGAGAGAGGGAGCGAGAGAAAGAGAGAGGGGAGGAGGAGGAGGAGAGAGAGAGAGGGAGCTAATAACCAGCACGTCCTGCGATTTCTTTGCTTAAGTTTTACCTGTAATTTGGCGATGCGTAAAATGTATCCATGCAGCCAAATGGACGCGCAAACGAATGTAACAACTTTGCGACACTGCCCCTTTGCTCCAGTGGCTCCGTTCTCTAGACAACTGTTCTCAGTCTTTTACAACACATACCTCCGCCGGTTTACGGACTGATTGTTACCGTGCTGCCTGCTCCAAATGCCTCCTGGCTCGCTGTGTTCACAGGCAGCCATATGGAGGTCGTAATGAGAACACACCGTTTAACCTGTTGAGGCAGAGGAGGCCGAGCGGGGCTCCGGGGCCCACAGAAACAAGAGGCAGATGCAGACTGTTCTAACTTATTAATCCTAATAACAGTCACATGTTGGGTTTATTAGTTTACGCGTGTGCGTCAATGCACTAAAAATGGTGACGTTTTGACGGTTTTATTAATATGTATCACTGTAATAAATGCAGAACGGTATTGGCTCGTTGTTACATCATGAGGATGGTGGGATTGGGGCTCAGAACATGTCACCCTCCTCTCTTGACAATTACATTAACCCATTAGCTGCATTTATAAGACTCCGTACACCCGCCTGCTAAACAGCGCCACTGGTTAACAACGTTACAATTCAAAGCTTTATTTGTGGTTACATTACGGGGACGGACACAGCTTGAGGGTGTTTCTCGGTTTCCTGTAACAACTTTCAGATTGTCTGTGCAACTCAGATCCGAGCACCAGAGCAACCGCACAGTTTAACATGTGTTACATTTGTAAAACTAGCCGAACCTCGACGGTGCGTTTTATAATTTATAGGTGCTCTCCGTGTTATTCCAGGTGCCGCCTGCCCACTGACGGCTTATTCTTTGTGCCGATCCAAGCCCGAGCACCTCCTGGCTCCGCTGTAAGCTGATCAACATTCCTGCTGTATTTACTGTACCATCCTCTGAGGGGGGCGGTCCGGTCCGACCCAGCTCGGACAGACGCGCGCTGGCACCGAGATGTGATGTGTTGCGCTGCTTTTAATCAAATAATTCATCTCAGACAAAGACACGGACGCATCCATGTGCGCGTGTGCGAAAATCCCGCGTGAGAAAACACCTGCAGCGAACAATATTTACGACGTTGATGACTAGGAGACAAATGAAAGGGAAAAAAGATGAGTAAAAACAACTGAGCAATGAAGCGGTTCATCACGGCCACCACGCATTTTGATCTCCTCGCCTATTGTCTAGTTGCTTCTCCTCCCCCTGATCACAATAAACAAACCCGTAACAAAAGTTCAGTCTTACAACGAATCACATTCTGCGTCCCCTGGTCTTCACTTAAACGCATGACTCGTAGTGCGCAGTTGGCTATAAACACACTTTCGTGAGTCGCCCCCTGTTTCCAAATAAAATATTTATATTTTATAATTTAAAACACTAAACAGTTTGGAATGTAGGGCAGAGGATGAAGGTACCAGACCACAGTCAGCAGGCTTCAGGAGTTTGGTCCAAACTCAGACATTCTGCTAAGATCCAATCACCTGCACGTTGCTACCACGCGCCGGTTTGTTTATAGGTGAGTCTAAGCCCACGTTCACACATTTGAGCTGCCAGTCAGGCTCTAACTCAGATGATCTCCACGACCATCAAGCACTAACAGGCAACACACTCACTTCCCATGAGATGGAATCCAAGCGGGGAGCTCTCCTCGGTCCTTTACGGCTCTGGCACTTGGGTCAGTCTGATTTTGTGTGAGAACAAGCCTCGGTGCTCTGTCTGCTCAAAGCCCGGGTCTCTCGGCGTTGGGTTCACAAGGCGAACACGCTGGAGAAAATGTCAGCCTCCGCATTTTCATCGCTTCGTTTATTGGCACCTCTGCTGCTGAGCGCAAGGGGAGACGCACCTTGTCCGAAAGGGACACTCACGCACACACAACAGCTTTCAGTGAGGTTATAGCGCCCTCTCCTGGCTAAGATCTGCTAGTAAAACACTTTCAGTCCAGTGAAGTAGAGCAAAGCCGAGGCAGCACGACTTTATATGTTATTAGTATATATATACATGTTATTTATTATTCAAAACAATGAACAATGAATAATGAACATCTGGATTATAATCTGGACCAAATGAATGATGTTGTTCTAACAACAATATTTTGTGTGATTTATTTTGAATTGAATGTTGTCATATAATAATTAATTAATTAATATGCAGGTACGTTTAATACTCAACTTAGCCTAAATAAAACAAACAACGCTGCTTTGCAGACTAATACTGTTGCCCAGTGCTATATACAACGCATGTCCATATGCCTATAGAGAAGTGGGCCAAACACAGAGGCACAGTGGAACCCCACCGACTGATAATTAGACACTGCTGGCAGGAACCCCCCAAGGATGGATGGGGTAGGGGTGGGGTAAGGGGGAGGTTAGGCAAAGGAAGGATGGAGGGAAAAGAGACAGCAAGACAGAGGGCCCTTCAAATGACACTGAGATCTCATGGCAAAATAAACAGCTTGAGGCCCTCTGAGCACAACAGCAGCTTGGGGAACCCTGCCTGTTTACTCCGCCTCTGCCGACTCATCTTAAGTCAAGACAGCGAGTTGGCGTTATTGTGCACATCCTCTCACGCGCTCGCTCGCTCAGGGCTCGGCTGTCACTCCGCCTCAAAGAGCCTGGGCGGGAACGGAAGCGATATTAATGGGTACAATACCGGCGTGTCCTCGTTCAGGACTGTGTGCAGACACACGTCCCTATTTCTTGGGGTGCATTGTATCAACATGTCAACATTAAGGACAGAGAGCAATCAATACGTTTTCTGCCAGTGATATTGTCTCATCCATCATTTTGACACCGAGCCACTGAAGGCGGCCTCTTCCCAGATCGGCTGATGACTCAAGCACAAAGCTTGCGGGAGAGCACGAGGCCACGGCGAGGAGTCTACAGTAACCCTAGCTGCATTCCTGAGGACTCGGAGGATGGGAGCTGGCCTCAGCCTGGGCTTCCTGATTGTGTGTGTGCACAGATTCACTGCGTTGTGTTTGCTGCCCACATTTAGCAGCAGAGACTGTCCAAGATGATGGTGGGAAACTAGCTGCGTGTGTGTGTGTGTGTGTACGCCAGCGAGTGCGTGTGTGATTAACCCACAGGGAAAGAAGATTGCTTCACATGTGGGTGTGCGTTTCACATGTATACACGTCTGTGCATCTAGGAGGGGGCTCAGGTACCTCTCTGGTGGCATTTAGACCCTTCATTTGTGTGGAATCCAGCATCATTATCCCAAAGTGTTGCCAGCTGGAAGCGCTTGGGAGTTCCCATTTGAACTCGATGTGTGTTCTGAAGATGTGGAGAGAGTCGAAACACTCTAATGAAAGCTCACGTTCTGGTTCCCATTCTGCCTTGATATTCATGAGCAGCACAATCTGGCACTGTCTTGACGATTAGCTAATAAATTGTGCGGCCACAACAATGCCACCCAAGGCTACAGAGCCGCTCTATGAATTAGATGTAATCCAGTGAGCTGGAAGTGGATGACGGTGAAGTCGCAGTTCAAGCCCACTGATGGTAAATAATGACCCAATAAATCTGCAATCAATTAGAAGAACATTTGAAATGTTTCAGTGTTTCTCCCTGCCTGTCTGAGCTCATCAGCATCAGAAGTAGTAATTATTACCAGTTTTGATTGGCTGATCACTGTTGCCAACTGGAGAGAGGGAACACATTAAAGCAGCTGGATCCTTTGCTAATGCTAATAATTCATGCCCTGCTTTCTCATGTATTTTGTATATATGCTAATAATATTTTCTCTAGTGCTACTAGGGACTTTAAAGTATTTCACTTATCTGTCAAAGACTGTAGTTCAGACGTGCTTCGAAGCCTGAACGTATACTCTGTGGATTATGTTGATCCCCAACTTTTTTCATCACTGCATCAAGAGGATGACGTCATGAGGTAGTTTTTTTTTTTTAGTGAACAGTCAACGATGTTTCCACTCAGGTTGAACTTTGGTCCTGCTTCCTTTTCATCCAGCAGCAGCAGCAAGTCAAACCTAATCCAGTCGTCTGGTTTCACACAAAATGATTAAACTAAATACTTCCACACAAATGATTATGATTATGATCTTTGTAAAACCTCTAAATGTCACCTTCCTGCTCTCGAAGAGGAGTTGAATTCGTAAATGTCACCGTCTTCTAACCACTAGATGGCGGTGTTGTCTTAACTTGACACCTTCCTCCACCTGTTACACGGTTTGTTAATCAGATCCAATTATGCGTCTGGTATCACATGACGGAGACCACATGCAGAAAATCCGCATTTTCTACACTGACTCCAGGTCAGTGCACGAAGCCTGCTGGGCTGATCCCAGGTTTCTTGGTAATCAATTTGGATTTTAATTTCATGCCACTGCACTTCATTCCACACTACGGGGAATTCACTAGACCATTGCCCAGCCAATTACTAGAGTATTGCATTGTCTTGGTCATCGTGGCCTCTTTCAGTGTAACATGAACCATTCCTAAATGAGACTAAATGCCCTCTGTTTCAAACAAGTTCATAGCAGTGTTCCCATGGGGTCAACCCTTGTGCACTGTGAGCTGAAAAGCATCCCGTGTGGCTCTCCCTTTGCATTCAGATGCCATTAAGTGCATGCAGACAGGCATGCACCAACACACACTCACACACACACACAGAAACCTGTCCTCTTTGAGTCCAAGCCTCTGCAGCAGTATATGTCCATTCCCTAATTGGCGGTTCCTCTTTCAAAGGGCTGATTATGTGCGTATGCGTCCTCTCTGTGCGAGGCGCCTCGATTCAGTTCATCTCCAACGCCAGAGGGGACAAAAGAGGCACCCGTTCCTCCTCTCAGGGCGAGGGGCCATTGACACCAATAAATCCCCCTTCCACTTCCTCCCGGTGTGTTGGGGTTATGTCAGGAATGTCCTGGCTGCTATTGTCCCCCGGTGCTCTGTTTTTGGTAACCCATCACCAGGCATTCTCTGCTGCTCACTGCGCCTCCTCCCTTCCCCTTACATGCCAACACACACACACACCCACACCCCCTGTGCTGTGTGTCCCTCGGACCCTCACTCTGAATAGACCACCTCAGCTGAATACGACAGACAGGCGGGCGTCAGGACACCAGGTTCAGCAGCCCGAGATGTGCGTGGCGGCCCAGTGGGGAAAGTACAGCCAGTTATCACCTGTTTTCTTCCCTCGTGCTCTTTGTCTATTCAGAGAAAAGAAAGGAAAACAATGGCGTGAGTGTTTCAGACGTCCTCCTTTCTGGGGGACTGAGTGCTCTGCCCTCTTCACCTCTTCTACTGTGATTAGTGTTCATTTAAAACTCTCTTGTATATCAGCAATCAAGCCAGTTATTCGGGATATTTTGTGAGATTTCTACTGGAACCAAAGCATCCGCGTGTTGCAACATACTGAAGAGCAAAGCATCCACGTGATCCAGAGGTGTGTGAGCTATGGTTATTCAGCGGACCCTGCTGTCTACCAGCACCACGTCATGATGTGCCCGATGAGAGCGTGTCTGAATTAGATCACTCCATCCTCACTCTTTCTTCTTAAACATCTTACAAACCCATGATCATTTCATTAGTTTTGCAATCAGTAACATCAAATGAACGGCATAATTGATAGATTCTCGTATTTTTAAGGGATCAGTCTGTTTAATATCAGCACAGAATTCACGTGGCCATCAGGTCAGTCCCAGAGCTGCTATCGTCACAGTCGCTTCCTCGTGTCACCTGGCTGCACTTGACCTCTCAGTGCTGCCCAGTGGCAGAGATTTAGATTTTGTTTTGGCGAACGGGTGATGTATGTTCTCTGCGTGCGTGATTGAGTTAGAGGGAGTAGCTGGGGTTGTACACATGTTACGAAGCGAGGCGCCATTGCGGCCTAAAAAACTATTAGGCTCTGTAAATACACACTGTGGCGAAAGTAAACATTCTCAGCATGCCATCCAGGCACACAGAGGGGTACTGGGAGACAGCCGCCGGACAGGCTGTGAGGGGGAGGTGTGTGTGTGTGTGTGTGTGTGTGTGTGTGTGCTGTTGTGTGTGCATGTCTGCAATCAGTGCGCCGACACAAGATGGATATGGAAAATAAAGATTTAAATTGAGGGAAAACTCAAGTGTGTGTATAAGCAAGATGGCATAATCATGACAAAGTGAAGTGGTGAAGCAAACATCTTACACTAGTTTACCTGTGCGCGTTGTTATGACAACCAGAGGACCAATTACGAATGTTTGTAAGGACGGGTGATGAGCAGTCTATGCTGACATGACATTTAATGTGTGTGTGTCAGACACAGGGAAGCTGTGCTTGTGTGACTCCACTTCTTTAATAGGCTGGGAACAGCGTCAGCTTTGTGCCCGTTTGACTGACACGGCACGGTTCTGATTTTAGCCTTATGAGGTAAAGCTGGTAAAATCACTAGTGGCCTATGTCACATTGGTGTATACATTAACACTTTTAACACTTGTCTGTGACACTGGAATGTACAAAACACGCTCCTTAAACTTTACTCACGTTTCCTGATAGTACGTCAGGTCGTCCTTAAACAAAAAAAATTAAAACACGGTCATTAATTAGACTATTTCTGATTTTCGAGACCAATGTCTGTAATGAGAGAAAGCACTCGTAACTATGGAAACAGAGCTCAGAATATGCACTTGTCCCAACTCTGTGAGTGGCACGCCACCCATGGCTCTATCTTTAGACCTAACTTTGGGGTGACAATATCGCTGAGTAATCAACGAGCGTGACTACAGATACAGTGACTGTCTGTCTGATGAAGAGGTCAGCAGCACAAGAGCAGGCAGCCAGGCTGTGAGTGTTTAATGGGAGCTCCAAGGACACACACTACTGTACATGCCGCTGAGCTAATTATTACAGATATTAAACTCAGATTTAATGCAGTCCTGTGAGGGATGACTGTGCTTAAGGCTTGGTCCCAGTCTCCGTCATTGTTGGCAACACCTGTTGTTTATTGCCATCACCTGTTACTGACTACAGTCACCTGTCTGCCTGTAAAGATGGCCGCCGCGTTGATGTGATGAATTCCTTGACCCTGCTGCTGCTGCCGCCGGTCAGCTGTGACAGCTTTAACAGTGATGATCTTGGTGCCAGAAGCTTGAAGAAGACTTGTTGTGTCACACGCGTAAAAACACAGACATGCATTTGAGACATAGCTTTTGGTGAGAGAGGCCTGTGACGAGCCCATCAGGACGACTTTGGTGGTTTGGAGGATGAGCAGTCATCCAAAGCCCACCGGGAAGGAGGAACACAACACACGTGCACCAACATTAACAGTTTTTCCCACACATACACACTTTAACACATCTCATGCTTCAGATACAACATGAACCAACGCTCGACGCCCGACACAAATGCCTCCAGACACCACAAGCCAGGGTTGGTGGTCTGTCGGAATGCTGGGTATCATCTGCGGTGACTCCATTGACTTGTGTGTGCGTGTGCCCCCCCTCCCTCAGTGCTCCATCTAATACCCTGTCATCATCAATAACCTCAGCGGTGCTGACTCACTGGCTTTTACAACCAAGGGGTTTGGCCCTTGCTTTCAGCCACAGACCCTTGTCTCTGTGTCAGCGCGTGCACACGTGTGGCTGGTTGTGTGTGCGCGCGAACCCGGGCACATTTTTCACACTTATTCCTCGCAGGTATGGGTGCGTATGTCAGATGTTGTATGTCCAACTGAAGGTCGCCACAGACGCGTACTGCTCGCTTACGCAGCCCCAACATTCCCAGCTGGACCACAATCCATCACAACAATTGAGTCTCATCAGGAGACAGACTATCATCATCTTCACCGCTAAGTGTGTCGTCCCACCCCACCTACTATGTGATTATCCCGATTGTAATTGTCCCCAGGCCTTTATTTAATCCTTCTTGAATGCAGCAAAATGGGCTTTATCTCATATTCATACTAAGGCGAAAATGTGAAACGTTTGTTAAACAGTATTTATTATTGCGGCGTCACTGTAGCCCACGTTGTCAGGGGTCTGTGTTGGTGAATGTGGAGACAGGCTGTGTGAGACAATAATGAGTGTCTGACAGGCTAAAGGCCACCGCTGCCTTGACATTTTTATGGACAATTTATGAAAGCAGGCTGTATGAATGTGTCAACGCTTCACACGTGGTGCTCTGACGTTGATGATGGAGACAGAACAATCAGTCTACAATCTCCTGAAAGATCGTATGTTTGCGATAGTGCGTGAAAGTTTTGTGATTTGATATAACATATAAAAATAGACCTGAAGAAGTGTTGAGCGTAGCTGGGTATGACTGAATAACAGGTACTCGTTTTAGATTCTGTGATTTTCCTCAGTGTAAGTAAAAAGACAGAACATGGTCTATTTTTAACCCACAGACATTCTAAATGTGTTTCTGTTAACCCTGTATTGAAACCGTATATGGACACTACTGAGGGGATTGTAGTTATTAATGTCACTGCTCCAAGATAAAAGTAAAGGTGCACACAAGCATTTGAAACTGGGTCGCTTGCAGTAGATGAAGCACTTTGTATTTTGCACTTTAACTATCCATTTTGCTGAAGACCCCCCTGGAATCCCCCCATGGACCACCTGGAGGTCCCCGGACCCCACTTTGAGAGCCTGTGATTTGACTGGCTGGCAGGGCCTGTCTCTAAAAGGTGCGCACCTAACTGGCTGGAGCCAGGGCGGCGTATTGCCTTTCACACGCTTCTAAAATACTCTCCGGGCAGAGCCTGAAAGGGTTACTGTTTCCCAAAGTGCCTCATTCTGCGCAGTCGAGAGGGGGCGGCTGAGTGGCGCCGACGAGTCAGAGACGCAGTTTCTAAAAACCCCGAGACATCATCAAGAAAGAAGCTGACAGTAAGGAAAGCAGCCCCCTCCTGCTCCTCCCGCTCCTCGTCGTCCTCCTCCTCTCCTGGCCTGCTGCCGGTCTTCTCCTCCGTTTACCAGATCCCCTCAGTGGTTCTGTCACAATAACCGGGCGGCAAGTGTCAAATCCAGCTCTGCCCGCAAAAACACAAATCGCGTCAACGCTCACAAGATGCGCTCGCTGGAAATACTACACGAGCCGCTTTTAGCCCTCAGACGTTCAGTCATTGCTCTGTTTAAGTCGTTGATTGTGTTTAAGAAGCGACGTTAACACTATAAAAAACACCCTACTTGCAGAAAGCGACTCCTCTCTGTGATTTCACGGGACCTAACTTCCCTGCGCGCCCCCATGTAATTGGCCATATCTCTTTAAGCTGCAGACAGCGTACCCAGGTTTCCAATTAATAGTCTGCTAACGTCAAAAACAGTTGGCCATTGTTTTATGGGCTTTGTGTTTTTTTCTCTCAGGGCGGTCAGACTTGAATAGGCGCCGGTCTGCTCCAGTCCACCTCTATACAAATACCTCAGTGGAACTTGTGTGGAGCTTCCAAAGTGAAAAGCACAGACCCCAGACGCCCCTGGCTTGCGCGTATACGCGCACCATTTCATCATCCGACACTGTTTGAAATGTCTGAATCATATTTTACCCATTATGTTAACACCTTGGAGCCTTGAAACGAGCGTGTGCGCAGACACGGGGAGATGAATGTGCGTGGCTTCTCCACTCTCTCTCTCCCACACACACACACACACACACACACACACACACACACACACACACACACACACACACACACACACACACACACACTCCGGCTGGGACAAATGAATGCCAGTTCTGTGGAGGCGCTTGAGGTATGTGTTGCGCATTACGCAGCGTAGTAAATCAGCCCTTTCTGAAATCACTGTGACGGCGTGGAGCGTCAGACGGTCCACACAGAGTCACTGACGCTTGGGCGTAGTGTGCTGTTAGTTAACTTCTCTCCACTTGAGAACACGACCACCGCTGCAAGAACGATCCGCTTGGCAGGAATTTTCACAAAACGTGACGCGATTTCGCTTGTTCCAAACATACTTAAGGTATGAGACACTTCCACGCAACGTAAAGGCCGCTAGAAGCAAGTGAGTCCAACCATCAGAGGGTTGATCCCACAAGGACAGACTGGAGAGAGAAAAAGACACGTACAGCTGACATTTTTTACAGTGTACACGCCCACTTATTGAGACACTGGATGTAAGCAACATGGCTTCACACTAATACATGTTGAAAAGATAGATTTTATTGCTAAAACGTGTAACCATAACATGTACACTGATATGTTTTACTTTTTTGTTTATTTTTTTTCTCATTTTTAGAAATATTCAAGTAGACATCTCCCATATTTTATCTGGTATACTCTGCTATTCTCTTTCCTTATGCTCTATACTCACAACCGTTAAAATAATAAATAAAACGTACAGATTTGTTTATTTCTACAATACTATGTATTCCAAAAAAGCTGAGTTCACGCCTTTATATATATCTTTAACCTCAACTTCTTTTTTTTTTTTACAATTTAATTATTATTGATATTAATATTATACAAAACTCTAGGCAGCATTGCAGTGAAATAACAGTCAGCATCAATGTTCAGTTGATAAAAACAGTTCACCTCTTGGAGAAGTGTAGCATATGCAATCCATCCTCAATGTCATCTTCAATGTCTCATAAAAATATCAAAAAGCTCTTCTTTCTGAAGTGCTCGTGTTCTCCCAAAAACAGCGTTTTCAGGGCTGAGAATAAAATATGGTCCTGGTTCAATTAGAAAAAAATAGCTGCATTTTTCTTAAATATGTACAATATTGGTATTTCACTTAAAATGCTATATAAAAAAATAGATTTGCTATGGTGCCCACCTCTGTAGAGAGTTAACAGTGCAATAGAAACCGTATTTCCAGTCCACTCCCCCCTTGACCACCACTACTTCCTTAGAGAGAATCAGCACGAACACTTGCACTCTGAGATGATCGGGTAATGTACCTGTATCCATGAACAGTACAGTTTCTGTCTTACAAAGCCTTGACAGTACCACCGGAGGATACTCTTGTTGATTGACTTGACGGGTTTGCAAGACATCCCCTCAGGGAAGGAGCACGAGCGCTCAGAGAAACAGTTTCCCTCCTTGATGTAACGTGGCCAGAACCTCACGCCTAAATCCTTCCAGGTGTACACGACCGGGCAGTGCGTATAGGTCCACAGCCACTGCAGAAATTTCCTACGGGCTTTCTTGCCCACTTTGACGCGCTTTCCATAGGGCGTCTCTGTCAGGTCCAGCCTTTTAATATCGTTTGGCATGGGCCCCTGCAGCTTCACCTGGTTGTCTGACGCGGTGAGGTTCACCGGCATGGGCGAGCTGATGGACATGAAGTTGGGGTCAAAGTTGCTGCCGAGCTTTTTCCTCAGAGTCCTCTCGACCAAGTTCTGCTCCGGGGGGTCGTACTCTGGGTCGGGGTCCTCCTTTATGCCTGGCACGGGGAGGTGATCACTGGGTGATGGACGGAGGCGAAGGAAATGCTGGGAAAGTCCAAGGTGAACGCACAGCAGCACGTAAACGAGCTGCGTCTGTGTGAAGCCCATTATTCCTCTGCACTCACCGGCTCTTCTCGCGTGAATAATATTCAGTTCTGTTCCCGGTCACTGTGTTCTCTGCAGTGACTTGCCCGGGGCTTCATAAATAGTAGAAGTTCCGCCACCAGCAAGGCGATACTTTTAATAGACCACGTCGGGTTTGAATGACATGAAGCGGAGCGCTTTGCTTTTTAGGGCTCCTTCAACTCTGCAACTCGCCCGCTGTTGCAAGTCTACGGCGCAAAAAAGTGTTTAGTCTAAACAAAAAAATCGCACAAAACAAAGTGGGGAAAACTCTATTCACGGTCTGTCCGGCCTCACCCCGCTCCCTTGGATTCACTTTGGGTTTCTTTCGGTTGTCATGGTTACTCCGGAGACTCGAAGCCACGACGAACTGTCTGCACTGGGTGACAGCGGCCGAGGCGAGAGCTGCATGGAATGAAGTGTTTTCTAAAGAGACAGAATAGATCCGGAGCGTCCTGAGTGGGAAGGGCGCACAAAAGAGTACTTCACCACGTTTTAAATGTCACGCGCCCGGCAATGAGGGCTGCCTTGGCCAATGTTATTTTTACGCACGGCTTTTATAAACGTGGCTTCTCTTAACGTTGCTTCACGCTCTTGGGTTTGTCAAGGTCCCGAGGAGCACAATCCACGCACTGAGGCAAAAAAAAAGTGTGCGCACTCAGTTCCTTGTATTCCAGCCGTAGATTTGTGCACCTTCCTGAAAATCTTCGCAACCCGGAGAAAAGGCGTCGCAATGGGCTATAACACCAACTTATGAAATAACTCCCATTTATCTGTCCACGGCGTTTCCCAAATTGCAGAGAGTTTTTTTTTCAGGCTGTAATATTCCCACAGAACTCTTCTTTGTATATGTGACAGACTTTGCAGCAAATGTCAGTGTCAGTGCATTTAAAATGCAGACTGCAGAAAGCCAGTGCACGTTGGTAGTTCAGTGTTCATGTCACGGTGGGGCTGCTGAATCCTCTCAGAAACGCTCCAGATTCCTCTGTCGTTGCATGACGAGACACTCCGCAACCTGTAGCCCCCTTTTGCCCAGTCGCTGCAAGCGGTCAGTTCCTAAGGGAGCGTCTCTTCTCCTTTGATAACTGCTACAGAGGCTCCTACTGAGTCTCTCCTACTTCAGGAGTCTGCGAGACTTGGCGCTGGAGAGTTTCTTTGCTTAGGCACACTGTGTGTGAGTGTGTCTGTAGCGAGTGGTGCTCAGTCCCAAGTTAAATATCCCCCTCCGACGGCACAAAGTGTCAGAGAGGCCTGCCCACCCTGGCCTCTTTCACTGTGATTGACAGCCCCCCACTCCCCTCACAACGTGGAAAATATCAGCCACAATCACAAGGATCAACTGGGTCCTAAAGCACCAGTTTTATCCCGTATTTAACTATAGTGTTTATAAATATGAACGGCGTTATGGATTTAACGGAATCTGCGACATGGCGCACGCGTTTAAACGCTTTGGAACAAGTCACCTCCTGCGCGTTTGATTAGAAGAGCGTCGGTGACGCACTAAGGTTCAAACAGCTGTCAATATTCGACAGACGCTTTAAAAGCTCCCTTGGCTTGAACTTTCCCATGAAAGTTGATGGGAAACGTTTAGATCCTTGTCTGCGGAAAAGAGGCATCACATTCCACCTTTGTTCATCAGGATTTGGGTCTACACAGGAATTGGCCGTTGAACTCAGGGGTCACAAAATAGGCGCGTAATTAAGGGCTATAAATGGCTATGGATAACTGAACTGCCTTTCCCATGCTCAGCAATCAGCAGACCAAGCATGACTGTTTTAAACTTTTACAATAAGTATATCAATTCTGCTGTGATGCCATTTAAGCGTTTATGGGTGTAAATAATTCATTTAAAACTTTAATAAACAGTATCTTATTCAAATACACCTCTAGTCTGGGCTGGTAACAAAATGTACTAATCTCAGAGGAACATAAATAAATCAACTCCGTGTCATAATGAATGATGTGCTATCTTTTGGCTGTTGGAAGCGTCGTGGCTCATTAGGATAGACTTCAGGGTCCTCCTTGTGCCTGGTTTTTTGTGGTGGTCACTAGAGGGCGGTGATCCAGCACGATGAGCACCAGCAGCCAGGGGCTCCCCGGCCTCTCCTACCCACTAATGTTTGCGTGCATGGGGAAGGAATGCGCTCTTGTAGTCGTGGTGCAGCTTGAGCGAAACTGCATAGTGAGATTTTAAAAAGATGGAGGAACTACACACATCAACCGGTGGAGAAGGTCCGTCATGGGGAAAGTGCACCACAGGCTTCACGGGATGACCCTGGTTCATCACTACAGTCACACAGCCAGACGCTAATGTTGGCCTGATTTGTTTAATCTGTGCCAAATGCATCAACCCGAGTCAATATGAATATAACGTAAAAAAAAAAAGTCCACTGCTGGCGGATGGGAGACTTTCATTAGAAGAGATGTTCTAATTTTAGCATCTGACATGATTAAGAGACGTCATTAACGAACCACAGGGAAAGCGCTGCGAGTCATAATCTGGTTAATGATTAGGATGCCAGAGTAGACAGAGCTCAGTGGGCAGTGGGGACAGTAAGGCTGAGCTGGCTACTGTAGAACTGGTCATTTCCATTGTGCTCCACCACAGGGCTTGGGGTGGTGGACTGAGAGAAAACCCCATGCAGGGAAAGACACTTCCCTAGCCTCAGCACTAATGCTGCTGAGAAACCCAGCAATGAGTCCACCCCCATCCCATGGCTAATTACTGGATATAAAGACAAGGAGAGGAGAGAGGAGGTGACCAGTGAGCACAGTGGGTAGGGCTCACAGTGATGTGGAGTAAGTGGGGGTACGTGGGGTAGAGGATGCCGTGGTCGACCTGGTGCCGGATGGCAGTTTGCTGTGGAATGGCTAATTAAATACAGCCATAAAAGGAGCCGGCTCGCTTTAACGAAGCCCGTGAACCTCTGACGAGCGGGGCTGGGGGTGCTGGGATGGGGGTGGGACACACCGTGGACAGGGGAGGTGGGGCCGGTGCTGAAAATTGGGCTTGTCTAACAAGGGGACTTAGGTCTTTGGTTTTGCAGTGATTGTTCACGCTCCCTTAGGTCTCAATAGGGCGCATGGTGAGGGTGCGTTGGGGGGCCACAGACTGGACCCCCGTCTCCCCTTCTGCTGTGAATGCTATGCACACAAACAGATCCACACATAACCCATAGGCGGACACATACACACACTAACACTCCTGCAGCTTCATACAAAGGCATCTACCCAGGGTCCAGGCAGGAGCTTAACTGGTGCAGGGACACAGTGAGGGGCAGGCCTGGCCAGACTGGCTGACTGTGCCCACCGGGAACTGGGAGAATGGTTCAGGGCCAGGCTGGAGACAGACGGCTTGGAAAGGAGCGAGAGAAGCAAACACACTCACAGATGTCGTCACAAACATCATCCCAACAAAACCAATATTGTTGCTTTTGATATCTGTTTGTTGCACAATCAAACGGACTGTGAGCAGATAAGGAAAGTTGGGGAATTTGGCGAGGTGACAGGGCCATTTGGAAATCTTGAGTGGCAGAGATACTGTAGTGCAATGCTGAAATCCCAAAGCCTTCCTCCCCTCACAAGGAACAGATATGCCTGGAGCATGTCTCCTAATTAGTTTTGTGTTGTGTTGTCTCGTGCAGAACGCTCTCTGTTGGCTCTTTGGCAGGTCGACAGATTTCAGAACCAAGAAGAGTCTCAACTGTTTTTTGGAAGTGTCAAATCTAAAAGTATTTTTAACTAAATATTTCCAGGAACTCTTGGTTCGGACCACAGCATATTTGTTTCGATTGTAAAACCCAGTATTTAAGCCCACTTAAATATTTTTGTTCTCATCGTTGTAGGAACAGCACCAATGTATTATATTTTTCGATCGGCGAGATATTGCTTGCCTTGCACACGCATACACCACATGCCACAACAATTCAACGCAGACACGACTGCTGTGCAAGTAAATAACTTTCTCCCATTGCATGTCAGCGTTGCGTTCGCTTTATACCTTGCTGCCCTCGCCATCTTCTCCAGGCTTTCTCCCCTCTTCTCTCGATGCTGTCTCCAAGCCTTAACCCAAAGCAGATGGCTCGGGAAGCATGTCAAAAATCTGTCTCCCGTTAACGCTACTTCTGAAGCCCCCGCTACATGTTCTTTTCTCTCTCTTAAAATTCATCATAAAGTTATTTTTGCAAAATACCCAGTAAACAGCATCAAAGTCATATTTTAGCCCTTTTTTCTGATGACTAAGAAGACGGCACTGAGACTATAGCGTCGCCTTGTTACTGAAGGAAAGCCGCGCCGCGCCGATGTGCAATCTGAAGTCAATCTAAGTGTGGCCCTGCATCCTTTGTTTCTACTGCAGCATTCCAGCCGTGATGGAGAAAATACTGCTCGATGCTTGATCACAAGCTGTGATTAATGGTGATCATATCGTAGAGGGCTCAGTGGCTCTGTGATGTGATGGTGGGGCCCACTTTGAACTCAAGGATGATGAATTCAAGCAAGGCCAGAAAAACATTATTGTGGCGCACGCACACACACTCACACACACACCCCCACACACCCACACACACACACACACACACAGATTACAAAAGGTTTTGCCTTAGACCTTGTGCAGCCTGTGTTCGTACAATACAATTAGAAAGTGAGTTTACTAATGATTCCTATTAAGTACTAATACAGCACTGAAGGATATAACAGGACATGCTGTTGCAGTACTGTGAGTGGCAAACTAGGAAAACTACCCACAGAAAATCTAGGCCATAAACGATCCATCATCCTTCATCGCTAAGGGAATAAATGTTGTATTTCTCTGCTCTATGTGAAGAAGACGTCTTCTATGATCAGCCTTGTGGTCTGCAAATGCAGCTTTCAAAGGATGCAGCCCTCTGCATGACCGTCATCTGTGCACAGGTGATAAAGAGACAGATGTTCAGCTTGAAGAACCAGGTTTCATCAATCCCAACAGGTAAGTAAGTCGTGGATCCGCAGGTGGAAGTGGAACCAGGACGCTGATCTAGGAATGGCAAAGAGATGACCCCAACACCGATGAGTAAAGTCGACCATGCTGCACAACTACTGTATCTCTAAAGCAGAGGAATGAGTGGCAGCATTCAGTTGTAGTTGTGCAGTGTCATGAGTGTAGATGTGCAAATGAGTGATTGTCTCTCTGAAATGTCTGCCCAGCAACCTTTACTTGGGGAGGCTGGTGTGACCTCATTCCCATAACTGAATGTTATCATGCAAAGTTCAAGTAAAACAGGATTCCTGCAGCTCAAAGCGGCCCAAGAACGTCCTCGTTGTGTTGCATCCCATGTTGGGGGGCAAAGACAGTTCCTCATCTTTACTCTTGTCCCTGCATCTCCTTCTTTCCCTCCTTCTCCACACAGTGCAGGGACTCTTGGGGGCGGAATTAAAACGATCACCACCTTCCGGTAAACAACAACAAAAAAAGAAATTGTGCATTCCGAACGCCAGGAGGGTGTTCCCCCCCGGTCTTCCCTATGGCAGGATGACATCATTGGCCCACTGCCCAATTCCCACCGTTCACAATAGGGTCACTGTTGCCTTCTTCACAGTGGCACCACAGCCAAAGGAGAAAGAGAGACACAGAGAGCAAGAAAAGGGGCAAAGAGAAAGGACAGACGATGCCAGAAACATTAAGACCTAAAGACCTGCATTTTACACGCTAGAAGACAAACAAGTTCAGGCAGCCTGGACAGACATGGATGGTTAAAGACATCAGTCGGCGGTGAATGGACTCAGTGACTGAGTGCTGCGATAGTGGGACATAGTTTCCTACTCCTATCATTCTTTATTTGGACACTTGAGTCATCTGTTTTCACTGCTCTCAGCTTCTCAAGATTCAGTCCATTGTTGTAATCTATTTTCCCATCAGTGAAGTCATGGATGGCCTGCTGCATCACTCGCTGCATGCTCGTTGTTGTGTTATTCGAAAAAAGCCATTAGAGAGAAACAGGTTGTTTGAAATTCCACAACCCTAATAGAAAAGATCACATTTGTGTCAAGGCAGTGACACTGTCCCTTTTTAATTTCACTAAGCAAAGAGTAAATCCTTGTAAAATGTGACCACATGTCTTTCAGAAGCTCTGTCCAACTTAGGTAAACCCTGACCACAAGTACTGGCAGTGCGGTCATTCTCCCAACCACTAAGCCATTGTGTTGCCACAGGCCATTTTGTCAAAATGAAACAGTTTGCCCACAGCCACTGACCACAACAGATGTTGCCTGCCTGCCACTCTCCTCAGCATGTGTGTTCTGTTGAGTCTAGAGCCAAGATACTTTCATACACTGGCACTGCATAACAAAAACAAAGGGAGGGAAATTCTACGATGGCGTCTTCGCTGGTCTGTGACAGGATTCGAATTTGAGGGAGCCCAGTTTAAACGTGGCAGCGAGTTCAGCTGCATTGAAAACCTGGACAGAACGCGGACAAATAATCACTGCAGGTTGCACAGACATGATGGATGCACCGGTGTCGCAACCTGAACAAGTAGGTCCTCTACCAGCCCCAATCAAGCATGTCGACAAACAGGCAAAGCTGGCCCCCGCTGCCCTTTGGCCCTCCGGTATGTTTGTGGAACACGCAGGAGGGTAAGAAGGTGACGGCCTGCTGAGATGCCAGGAGGACTGGGAAGACTTTGGGAAATGTCTCGCCAACGTGCGAGCGCACACTGTCGCCCACGGGGTGCCTGTCTGCTTGGGAACCGGACGGAAAGGGACGGGGTCTGACAACAGATTGAGTGTGTGCTCAGAGAGATAGTTTGTCCAAGGGATGTACCAGATGTTGACTCACACTGGTTTGCTAATCGGCAGCCACAAGCTCCTGGAGCCACGAGTAAACAGGAGTGTCTGCTGTTCTCTGTCACCACAGACAAATAGATCTAGGTTCAGGGCGACGGCTACTTATTAAAAGCGAAGGAGAGTAATGATGTGACAAAGTCATGAGAAATCGAAATGCTGCGGTTAAAGAACAGAAGAACAATAACGGCCTGACGCTCCCTCAGACGTCAAGCTCCAACTGCTTATGTCTCAATCAAGGGTTGAGGTGGTTTTCTAACTGGGAACACAGTGGGAAGAGGGAACGCCCATCCCCACCCACCTGTCATTGTAAATAAGGATCTCTTCTCAACTGTCAGTCTACTAACAAATGTTAGTAAGAGAGCAGCTACAGACAGCACGATTAAAATGACTGACAGAACCAACCCAAAGGACCCAAAAGACAGAGCCTTGGCGGAATGATTGAAGAAGTACAGCTGTGTTCTCTAAGCCTCTCCACCTTGTCCGAAAAGCCAGTTTCAGTCTGTTAATCAGTTAGATTGATTAGATTTGAGAGTTGAACTAATCAGTTGTCACAGACAAGACAGTTTTCCAACTGAACTACAGGCTCCAGCTACTGACGCTGATAACCACACAACAGGACGTAGACAGAACTGATAGGGCCCTGGATATGTTACTCACAACAGACAGAAGCTGTTAAATTCATTGACACTCCAATAACATTCACATGTCAGAGGGCAGATGGAGAGAGGGCGAAAAGAGAGAAAGATCAACAAGGAGCTATTGATACCAGAGATCAACAGAATCACAATTGTGGTTTGTGCCAATAACTCTGTTGACCTTAGTCAACCTTGGACTTGGCCGGTTCAGAGAGCAGACTACAAGTGTCCATTCACAAGGAAACCTGGGAAATCCATGTTTGCGTGCGAGCACGCGGGGTCTGGTCATGGCTATGCACCGTTCGGATAAAACGTGGACATCCAGAACAAACCGTTTCAGAAAACCGTGTGAATCCCATTAAATAAAGACTGTGTCCACATCAAAATGCCACCATGCACAAAGCCGAGTCAAAACAGATACAATAGATTTGTACAGATCTCTCCCCTCAGCTGGACGGAACTGACATGTTGATGGAAAGCCAGGCCAAACCAAACTAAAGCGCTTGAGTCTAAGGTGCGATGGTAGATGAGCTGGTAGCTCCCAGACCTTTCCCAACCTGAAGTAGTATGGTTTTATATGTTTTCATTATTTTTGCGTTTAATCTGAAATGCAGTCCTAATGCCAGCTCACTTCTTTCCCATATTTAGAAAATGCTCTGGGAGATTGATCAAGCACAACATGGTGGATATAAATCTATAATGAGACAAACAGACAGAATCCAGGAGCCAGGCACTTTTCTCAGTCTGTCTGGTAACAGTGTGTGTGCATGCATAGATTTGTGTGTGTGGTGTAATTACAGCCAGGTCCCCGGCACGGAGCCCAGTAGAAGTACAGTCAGTCTGTCTGTGGCATGTGGTGGTGCTGACCTTCCCTCTCTCCTCTCCTCTCCTCCGGCCTGGCGACGTTCGCTAGCTGCAGCCTCATTGCACACCTCCCTTCACAGTAACACTCAGGTGTGAACAGCGAGTCCGGCCGCTTGCTGCGTTCCCAACATGTGTGGTCACGTCCTTCCTCTGCCTGCTTTAGTTATTAATCGTATCTACGTGCGTAACGATGACCAACACACCCACACGGAGCACCGTAATAAGCGAGTCCACTATTTTATAATAATAATAGGGGCCTGGAAGATGGGGCTGACTGGACTTAGAAGAAGAAGGAAGGATCTGTTTCATATCAAACAATCACCTTATCCATACCACCCTGCTCTAAAATGACAGTAACATCAAAAATAAATAGTGAGCAGATTGTTCAATATTGAACAGAATGTCTCTGTGGGCATCTCAGGTAAACACGTTCAGTATATGTGTGTGTGTCTGCCTTGCCTCCCCCTCCTCACGGCATCCAGTGGGATTTATTTGACCCCTTATTACCAGCGGTGAGCCTGTGGTGGAGATGAAAGCATGCCTTCCCAGTGTGGCCCCAGTTTCTATAGCTATGGACACAGACTCACACTGGTCGGGGACAATAGAGGGGCCCTGCCACTCGCCCCTGCCAGAGCCCTCTCTGTTCTCCACCCCATCCGTCACCGCAATCATATTTTCAAAACAATAACACAGCCGGGGGGGTGCGGGGGGTGCGTGATTGAAGTGTGTGCGTGTTTGATCTGGTGGTATGTGATTGTGTGTATCTTTGTGTGTGCGCGCGTTATTTTTAGACACACGTGTTTCATCTGAGTGTGAACATGCTCGTTTGACTCGCGTCAAATCAGTGCGTCGGTACGTGCCGCCGAGAAGCAACTGTTTGCATGCATTCGTCTGTGTGTGCATGTGTGTGTAGGTGTGTGTTGTGCGCCGGGCCTTTGATGGCATGGCTGGAGCGTGCCTAATGTGACTGCTTGCTGTGGTGGAGTGGGATGGGGGTGGCAGCGTTGAGCCTTCTGCCCTCGTACTGTCTACCCTGCCGTGGCCCAAGGCTCCCCCCGCAAACTTGAAAGGACTGAAGGAATCCCCCCTAAACCCCCTCGACGACGACCCCCCAACTGTTTTCAGAAGGCATGACATCATCCTTTGCACAAAGGGGGCTGGAGCTGGGGTTAATATGGATGTATGTGTGAGGACTGCGAGCCAAGCAGTCACAGCATTGACCGAAACATAAGGTTTGGTCTTTCTTTTATTCCCTGATGTGTTCTTCATCTCAAACTACCCGACTCTAAAGTCTCATGCTGTACCTGAAGCCACCAAGTCACACACAAACACGTGGAGAAGAAATAAACTGCTTTGACCTTCAGTTTATTCATCATCAGCCGCATTTTGGACCAAATAACTTTTCCTGCAGACTCAAGCCATTGTTTTCACACACAGGGTGGGTGGGGCAGGTCTGGAGCGTTTGCTCCATACATACAATCCATACAATCTAGAAATCTGCAGACGGTGACAAATGGCTGACACGAGAAGCATCAAAGCCGACGTTTACAGGTTCCTATTAGAAAAAAACGTGTTCAGTGAAACATCTAATTTACTACGTATTCAAACAAGCAATGAACTCGGATCAACAAATGTGTTTAAGTTCAAAAACAATATATTTGTGTCATTGTTTTAATTTGAAAACACGCCTCTGTGTCAGTGCTGGCAGCAGAATGGCTGATGTCGTGGCCAGTGAGCCATACCTGCCACCCCAACACACATGCACAGGACTAGTACTCACACAAGAAGCATTTTGTGTATTTCCCAGAGGATTCACACACATTCCTCAGGAAAAAGGAGTTTTACTGCGTTCTCTTCGCGTGTGTCACACACATTCTCTCGCAACTCTTACAAGTGTTCATCAGAGGTGAGGGCTCATCGCCCTCGCCTGTTTAATGGGCCGTCCGTTTGCCAACTGTTCCTTTGAGGGGGCCGATGCGTTGGGCGTTGGAGCCGGGATTTGGGAGGGAGGGCCGGTGCCGCTGGATCAGACAGATGGAGGGGGGTCCGGCTCCATTCATTTAGCTCTCTGAGAACAACAGAGCCCCACTTCAAACAACAAGGACGCAACCTGCTGGCCCCATCGTCTGTGAACACATACGCAGACGTGCACATGCTGCAACACATGCATGCCTGAGCTCAAACACACATGTGATCTCACTTTTTTCTCAAGTTAATCTGATCTGATGTGTCTTAAGTCTAAAATCCTTCCCAAAGATAAACTCGACACTATCGCTGTTCACATTGCATCTGCAGCTCATCTGAGCCCTAACGCACTAGTGTGCCCACACTGCACACGTGCACAGGGGGGCATAGACACATAGGTTCTACAATGCCCAGCCTCATTCCCAGCCCTTCTTTTCACGGGAGTCCCTCCTCTGCTACCACCCAGCCTCCCCTCATGAATTCACTGGCACTCCCAGAAAGCTCTGAGGCGCCAGCGGAGTGGGGCTCATCTCTTGGGAACAATAAAGCCAGATCTTCATAAAACTTCAAAAAAGCCTCGCCAAGTATTTTATAGGTGCTTTAAAGGTTTATGGGCCCCGGGGAGGGAGAAGGAGAGAGAGGGAGAAATGAGTGATGCAGTAGTGGCAGCCTTCACTTTTCCCACCCACTGCACACACAATCAGAAACACACACATGCCAGCTTCCATCTTCATATATGCCACTGCTAGTCTGGACGCATGTGCCAGGCTGAAATAGGCGCGAGGTGGCAGACAGAAGGTAGGTAGAAGGGCCAACAGGTCATCAGTAGGGGTGGGAATACAAGACAAGAAGAGAGACATCAGTGTGGCATCAAAGCGGCTGACAGGTGACAAGATGCAGCGCAGTGTGAAATGGATTTCAGTTCAAAGTGTGAGAGGTGTGTGTCCAGCCGAATAGGTTATTCTGCATGAGTGACGTACTTGCAGGTGGATCAGTCCAGCTGCACATCTCTCCAACTTCAGTACTGACGCTCCACAGCTCTAGCACCAGTCGAAGTGCTAATGAAGTCACCTATCACTTCCTTTCCTTCATATTCACATCTTCACCGTGTTGCTGCTTGGATACAGTTATTTTGATGAGTCACTGGGTTAAAGCTAAGCACACTTTGAATCTCTTTTACGAGCATGAATAGCAACTATTCAGGGTGCTTTCGGAATGTTTTCTCTTTAGGCATTCACATATACGCCAGGTGTTATATATAGCTCGGGTCCTCCTGGAGTCAGAAGGTTTAAAATTAGGAGGTGTCAGAATTCCAGTACAATCCTTAAGTTACTGTCAATAAACGTACAAGTGTTGCTCTTAAAGGTGTAGCGTGTTGGCAGGGACGCATGCAGGCGTGATCTGTGCACGATAAGCTCCTTGTGAAAGCGGGTGCGGCATACGTGTGCACGTGTCCGTCTCTGTTTCAAGATGCCCGAGCGTGTGTCGCACCCGTGTGCACGAATGTGCGTCCGTGTGTCCGTCTGCGCATTAGTGTTTGTAGGATCTGTTGACAGGGAAGCATGCAGCATTTTATTTGCTCAAGGGCTGAAAAAACACATGGCGCTAGCAAGGGATGGCTGTGATATGAGCCTGCTGAAAGCAACCTGGCCAGCAGGAACACAACCCAGGGATCAACACATTTCGCAACAACAGAGCAAAAACGTTGTGAGCACAAAGATGTGAGCACAAAGATGTAAGAGGACAGAGCAGACTCTACCTGCTGAGGAGACTGAGGTCTTTTGGAGTGCAGGGACCACTTTTATGACTCTGTGGTGGCCTCAGCCATCTTTTATATAGCGGTCTGCTGGTGCAGTAGCATCTCAGCAGACAGGAGGAGATGGGACAAGCTGGTCAGGAAGGCCAGCTGACATAACCAATAGGCACGTTACTGTTCATCTCTGCGGGCTTCACATAACCACGCCTACCACTTATAGGCTGAGATTCTGTCTGCAGCTGCCCACCGTTCACTTTTCATCAGCTGGGCGGTAAACACTGATGAGATCATTGCTATATATCATCCGCAGAAACAAGTGCCCTCTATTTGTCACTTAGTCTCCTTCGTATCAGATGATAAATGAATGGCTTTTGAGAGCGTATCACACATGTGGATGCAAGTCCACAATAGAAGAGTAAGCTCCCGACAAAATCTGATCTGCACACCCATGGAATCTAAGCTTGTTATGATCCCCAGGACCCATGAGATATGTCGAAATATACAGTACGGCACATATATGATGGAATGTTCCGCTCGCACAGTAAAATAAAACAAAGTGTAGTTATGCTGTACTACAAGTGCTAGTACACATTAAAGATGTTAATATTGCTCCGTGACTGTCAGAACGTCCTGCACATGCGTGAAGTAATAGTTAAAAGAAAAAAAGCCACACAAACTGGAGCTTTTATTTTGCAATATTCATTTATTGTTCAATAAAAATAGATTTTAAAAAAGTGTTGTGATGTCTCCTTCATGACTTCGCCCAATGAATCTGCCAACAGCTCCTTGTAAACATGGGGCTTCATATTTTTTTTAACTGCAAAGGGAATTCAAACCCCTTCCTCCCCTTCAGACAGACTACAGCATTGAACTTCACTGACCTTTGACCTGCGTAGTGACGACTCCCCCACATTACACTTCACATTTCGGGCAGATACAGTACATTCATCCCTGGCTTTTTTTTATGTCTATGTACATGGTTGGGTTTCTGGTTGTGGGACGTGTTTTTGCTATTGGCCCTTATAAAAAGCGCTTTTAACAAAGGGGATAAAGAAGAAATCTGAGCACAAACATCAGTAAAACCAGTTACAACTTATTATAACCTTGGTTTGCATTTATACAAGTAGTTACACGTAAACACGTCTTCGAAGGTGTAAGGAAACTAAACTCTGTAAACACTTTGAGAGACACCACAGTAAACTCCTGCTGTGACTTTATTCTGTGAAGCTGGAATGCTACGGTAGCTAAGGCCAGGTCAACTGACGTCACTCATCAAACTCACCTGTCCTGGACCTTTACGGTGCTACATCTGGGAATGCTGCACATTAACACGCTGCGCCGATGTTCCTGAACCTGGCTGACTTCTTAGAGGAGCACAAATAAGGAAAAGCATGCTGCAAAACAGCTGATAGAAAAATAAATGAAGTCTGACAGCTTGAAGCTTTAGCATGAAATGTTTGGGTTCAGTGTAAACAATACGCAGACTGTTTTGTTTCAGCTGTAATGAGGTGAGGTTGCACAAACTAGTTACTGCAGTGTGAAGAGCGAAACCAAAGCCTGGTGGAGCTGAAACGCCTGAGTGTTAAGAGGCATGATTCAGTGTGCACCACACAGACTGTGGGTTCGAAAAGGTTTTCAGTGATGACACCAAATACATATATAAACTGAAATAGTGTATTTAAACATGCATCGTGTTGCCTTTCTTACTTTCACTACATATGTGCTCCAACGCAATGTGGATAGACGTCGTCAGAGTGACTTAGACCTACTGAGGACCACTGCCAGCAGTGACGACAAACGATAAAACGTTACAGGGCCTTTAATGACTGCAATGTGTTGAAGAGCAGGCTTGGGCTGTAAGCAGAATGTACACCACTAGTCACCTAGCAGATAAAGATGATTTGTTGAAACTCTTCCGTGTGCCGATGGGACTAAAATACCGTGACTAAATGAAACAGTTTCGTTGACAGCGCGGGCGAAGTGTGAGCCTCTTAACAACGCGAGTCATCGTTTTCACGCGGCCGTCCCTTTGGGAGACGCTGCTCTAGACTGATGGGCACCGGTTTCTGGTGCATCTGGGAATACCACTGAACAAAACACAGCAAACACAAGATTGGTTAACTTTTTGCACAGCATGACCACAAGACGTCAGATGTACATGCTTTTCTTCCATAAATCAGATCATAGAACAAAAAGAGTAAAGTATTGCTTATTTTTCCCTGTTTTGAAAATCCGAATTAGCTGGTTTTTATTTCCTGTGACTTCACAAGTTGAAATGACCAAGTTAATTAGCTACACTACAACTGAGTCTAGTGAAATTAGAAAATGAGCACCAGAGTCAGTGCCAGTTTCTAAAAGATGCAGCCTCCACCCTCCTCCCCATCGTCTCCCTCTCACTCTCTGCGAAGCTCTCTCTCCCTTGCTTGGCTGCTTCACCACCAGACAGTACAGTGGCCAAGAGCAGTTGAGTGACATGCTGACAGGCCAAATTGTCGGGCCGATTGCGTCCCCAAGTGGAGACGCCAGCCCCCCTCTGTACTTCCTGCCCGCTGGGCTGGGTCCAGAGCCCACATCCTGGGAACATGGGGCCGGTCGGCTGCAGCCGACAGCTCTTTGGGAATGACACAATGAGAGAGTTCATTGGAAAAGCTGTGTCCGCGTGTGGCTGTGGAGGCTGATGCTGCCCATGTCAACTTGGCATTATACATGTCCCCATGTCAGTCATGCCAGAGGTCACACCAACGCTCCATTATTGGCTCTGCGTCACAATCTTTTCCTCGATTAATTCTGACAGCACAAAAAACTCTTTGCTCTTTGTTCCATTTTGTTATTGTTCATTTGGTGTCCATATGAGTCCCGTCTCTGAAGTTAATAAAAAATGTCTTATGTATGGGAGAACACATTTCATGGAAACAGATTCTCAGAGTAGCATTTCAGGTAACAAGAGCACAGCATTACAGCATCTGATAACATGTTGTAGCTGCAGTTGTGGATGGCAACAGCACAGTGAGAGTTCAGGAGTTTGTACAAATGTAGCTGTTAATCAAAAGAGATCTTCATATGCCATAAACTCTTGAAGGTTTTCTTTCGCCCTCTCTCCTGAAGCATTACACTGTGGTGCCACGGCTGTGCTTCAGTGCTAGTGGTGAGTATTCTTTAATGCGTACGCACAGTTTGCCTCGCAGCCATGGGTTTTGAAGCTCCAGGGGACAAAAGTCATCCTGGAGCCACTTTTCTCTGTTGTCTACAACAAGCACAAGGCCAAAGTGCTTGATCTGTTCAGGACTGTAGTACACACACTGTCCTTGTTCGCCGCTGCTGCCCAACACGCGTCGAGACACAGTGTTCATTTCCTGCACCACCAGCTGGACCATCTCCCGCGCCGACGTGCTAGAAGTTACACAAAGCTAAAAGACAAAGAGAGGAAAGCTTTTTCCAGGAAGTCACAGACAACAGTCTGGGTAGCAATTAATGTTTCATCAGTACCTTAACACTGGTGTCCTTTGGCAGGCCTGTGCGATACTGCGGGTACACTCTGAGTGTGGCGTGACAGCCTTTCCTGAGAGCAGCAGGTGATGGGGAGGAGAGTCTCTGGGTGCCGCTGTCCTGTGATAGCGTACGCGCTGGTGGAAGCTGTGAGAGGCAGCGCTCGCCGGAGCAGCAGCGGTCCACTGAGGAGGGCCTGTGCCACCGCCGCTGTGGTGAGGTGGACGTTGACGGACAAGTAGGGTGGTGGGAGTAAGTTTGCTGGTGGGCTGAGGTGGTGGAGGGGAACTCCAGGCTGCTAGTCCTCACACAGAACGCTTGTCTCTTCTCCGTGATGTGCAGCAGCTCGATCTGTCTGCTAGGCAGGATGAAGTCACTGTCGAACAGCTCTGGGCCCCCCCTCCGCCTGTCTCCTCCACACCGAACTCCACACCTTTCACCGTCCCTGCCTTGTTGAGACTCTGAGGCCTGGAGGACGTCAGGTGTGGAATCCCTCAGCACTCCCCCTCCCCGACCACCCCCGCCGAGACACATCCCTCCTCCTGAGCCGCTTCCGTCACTGCGAAGGAAGCCACGAGGCTCCAGGGGTGCAGTGGATGAGAGCGGTGAGGGAGGCAGCAGGTCCAGCTCACGTGGACTCTGGGCACGGCTGGAGTCATAGTCACTGTCAGTGGTGAGGAAGACCTCAGAAGAACCTTCCTCATCTGATAGTCCAGCAAAATCTGCACGACGTGAGCAAAATGTTATCAGCATTTGTTATTTATGTTGAACATATCATTCTGTACTTTTAACACCTTTTAAATAAAGAATCTGACCTGAGTGCTTCCGGCAGGGTTCCGGTGAAGGCATAGGAGAGGGCATGAAGTCTGGCTGGGAGGAGGTGGAGGGATGCTTGTCTGGCATCACATCCTTGGAGAAATCAATGATCCAGCTTATGGAGATGCCTCCTGTTGGCTGCTTGTAGCGGGCGTACTGCAGGGCATCCATAATCCACCTCGCATCTCGCCACACCTCCTCCATTTGCTGTGTACAGAAGATGCGATCGCGTCAGTTCGTTCAAACGGCAGTACGATGACGTGCCTCTTACAGACTGCCTTCTACCTGCATGTGGTCTTGGACTTGCTGGTGTTTTTTCTTGGCAGCAAGGAGCTCATCCTCAGAGAAGGCTTCCCTCAGTGCCTGCTGGGACATGAGGGACTCCAACTCCAGAAGAGCAGAAACTCTGCAGTATTGGCCAATGAAACTGGGGCAATAGGTATTAAAGTGGACTGTGGCAGAATAAAAACACAACATGTAAAAAGCTAGAATACAGAAACACACATAGATTCAGGAAACAGCAATTCCGTCTTCTAAATGTGACAGACTGACCCAACTCAAAGATCTGCAGGGGCAGAGTGAGGAAGCCAGAGCGAGGGGAGTAAGGGTTGTTCTGACCAGGGGCTGTGCACACTTCGTCTGACGGTGGCAAGAGAAGCAGGAAGGACACTTTTTCCCCGAACTCCAGTACTTCCTGGCTGTAGATGCGGAAGTCTTGCGCCTGTACACAAACAGATGACAGATCTCACAGGAACTGTAGAACCAAAGAACCCTGAGTAGTCTATAACATTTACTGCTTTTATGTGATACATATTAGTAAAGCTTTAGTCCTTGGCTGCACTCATACAACAGATCTCACATTTACAGGGACAATCATAGACCAGACCCACAGAGGGTTTTAATTTGTTTCAATATCTCAAAGGCAGAACCAGACAAACACGGGACTGGAATGAGAAATAAGGATTTTGGCAATTACATGGTTTGCAATAATATGGGGTTATTGCATATCACTCATAAACCGCTAGGCTCTATTGTGGAGCAACACAAAAGCAAATTGTTTAGTGACATCCATCTCAACTGGGACCATCACGCTTAACTTCTATATTCTAAGGGATGTTGGTATTTATGGAGCTCCTCCTTGCACATGGCAGCAGGATCCCGTGGATGGAAGAGTGGGTGGTAAAAGGGTCAAATGGACATTGATTTCTGCTGTGCTGGAATTCAAACCATTTTCTTTTACAGAATGTACAAGGCTTTCTGATGGCGCGGCTTTGGACTCATTCGGACCTGATTGCCAGGGACATTGATGTGAGCCATGAGGTCCTTTATGGCGCTACGCAGGTCCTGTAGGAGGCGGTGTGGAGCGCTCTGCACGTCATGATCCATTTCCAGTGACTCTTCCAGTGAGCTGAGAGCCTGCAGCCACTGCCACTCCTCTCTAAAGGAAGCACACATGTGGATCACTCAGAGCACTGCAACAAACACGTCCTTTTCATTAACTGAACCATTTCCCCACCTGGACACGTTGCCGTTGTCACGAATCTTGGTGTGACATAGGACATTGGGGAGCTTCTGGGGCACCAAAGCTCTAATCTGTTCCACGGACGTACACAGCTTCAAGTAGCCCAGATATAAGCCTGGAGACAACAGCTTTCTGCTCCTTCTGTGATACGCCAGCTTTTCCTGGAAACAGCAGGTGCACAGAGACTAGATAAGACCAGAGCCTGTAGTACTGACTGGACGTGATGGTGAATTGTGTCTCTATAATCATATTTCATTTGGCTAAATAAAGCCAAATACCCCATCAGCACATTTTTATGTATTTCATCATACAATTTGTTTCACTACTGACTGCAAAAGAAATCCTGCGGTTTTGCCACAGGGAGTCCTAACCATTGTTTTGCGACCACAAGGACAAACCAGCTTTCACTGGGGACAAAACATCACTGCAACAATAGTATCAAGTTTACCGAGCTGAACAGACAAGATTTACGTGTGGCTATGTTCCAGGTTGTGGCTGATCTGAACAACAGCCGCAGAGCGATAGTTTCAAAATAAAAACAAAGAAGCAATTTTCTGGACTGTCATCATCACGTCCAACATGTTGCAAATTATGTGTAACATTGTAATTGCCACCATCGCTGTGTGTAGCTTTAAAAGGTTATTTCATATGATAAACATTAATGCTGGGTTGGCGGGGATTCGAGATCTGACCTGGCATTTTAATTAATTTCACAGAAAGTCAATCCAGTATGTGTCCTTACAAAGAAGGGGACAAATAGAAGAGGAGAATCGTGATGACTACTGGTTCTCTAAATAAAGAGTGTCTGCATGAGCCGCATTTGTAATTGAAAGCAGATTTCAATTGAAATTCCTATTGTTTGAGCCACAGAGCCTCATGTTTACTGTTGTGTGTAAATGGAAGTTTTAAACCCTGACAGTGATTTCAATAAATAAAAATGTCCAGAGGTTTTAGGGCAGTTTGTTGCGTTACACTATGTTATTTCTGCTTGCATCTGGGTAACAAACATGCAAAGAATGAGCGTGAATATAACATTGATGAGAAAACCCCCTACCACCCTGACTGCTATGGTAGCAGCCTGTCTCCAAAACAAAAGCAAAATCAACCAATTTTCCAAGACTGAACTAATGTCCAAACACAGCCCGTCAATCCCAGCAGGACTCACATGAAGCGTGATGAGGAGCATGTCCAAGGCAGTCGGTTCTTCTGGGGAAGAAATGGACTTGCGTTGGAGCTGAAGTTTGCAAAGCTGTGTCCAGCGCACCCCGTCGAGGTTAGAACAGGAATTCATGTCCTTTAGGAGCACCAGCAGGGCATTGCCATGCTTGTCTTTGATTGGCTCAAAGTATACCTGACCGAGATCCTGGGTTCCCAGCATTCCCTGAGAAAGACCAAATAATACATGTACACTTTTGTAATGCTCTCCAGCGCTTTTCAAAGCTTTATTACAGTAACGTTTGCTGAACAATGTTCTACCTGTAGATGGGAGACAGCCTGCAGCATCTTGAGGCGTGTCTGCAGAGTACAGGAACAAGATGTCTGGAACTGACTGAGACACTGCTGCAGCCAGGGAATCTCCTCCCACAGATACGATACCTGGACCATGGTCGACAAAATCACACTTTCCATTCACCGTTGTTATAGTTTACACTTCTTGTTTTTCTTGTTTATTTTGTTTGTCTCTTCCTTTGTGTGAGTCCGTTTACCTTTGTAAACCAGAGGAAGTCTTGCATGAGAGCGCTGGAGTAGGAATCTTCAACCTCCACAATAGGGATCTGGTCCTCTGGAGTCACTAACACGTTGTCGTCTCTGTAGAATATGGACGTGAGATAGAGGCCTCTGGACAGACGGAAAGCGTTTGCAGGTTAGAGCATTTGGAAACTAGGACACACACAGAAGCAGCTGTATCTGCCTGGAATAATATCTACCTTTTCAAGCTTTTAACAAATTTGCTGGTAGGCTGGAAGAGGTGGCGCAGGCTTTTGGATACCGAGTGCTTCCTGCCCTGTTGTGGAGCTTTGCACTGTTCTGTGTGTACAAAAGAACATAATAATGTTTGAAAAGTTTTATTCCACAGCAACAGAACGACTCAGCCTGGCGCATTCTTTGATATTTGTCCGTTGATGATTTGACGCTGAAAACCTATCAAAAAGAAAAGCGTATTTACTAACCTGACGATCTCCAGAAATACCCCTTCAGTGACAGACTCTTACCTAAATGACAACAAACCTGACACGTCTAACAACACTGCTGGAGTGGAATGTTTTTTGACATTTCAGGCGCTCCAGTGGCGCGGCACCATTTGCCAGTCATACAAGCTGCCAACAGTAGACTATGGGCCTTAAGGGAACCAGTAGCTCTTAAATCCCTGGGGGGCAATAACTGTGTATGTGTGTGTGTGTGTGTATGTTTACCTGCGCATACTATAGCTTACGGAGCATGACATGTCATGAGCTACAGCTATATGAGGAGAGCCAAGAAGCTGTAGTAATTTGTGTATGTGTGTGTGTCTGTATGTGTCTTAACCCTTTGCCACTCACTGACAGGGAGGTCAGTTAAGTCTGTGGGGACGTGTTTATTTTTAGAGGGCCTGGAGGAGGTTGGAGGGGGGAGAGTGTGGTGAGTGTGTCTGTATATATATATATATATATATATATATATATATATATATGTGTGTGTGTGTGTGTGTGTGTGTTTGTGTGTGTGGACGCCCGTGAGATAACGCACCTCCCAGCTCATTAGAGACCCCAGGTCCCAAACCCTACGCAGACTCCCTCCCCTCCCAGGTGATCTTACTCCAGCCCCAGGCCACTTAAAGTCAATAAATTCCCCCATTCAGGACTCGAGAAGAACTAATTTTCTCTTCAGGCGGACGAGTCGAGGTGGAGTAAGAAGAAAAAACAGCACCCCCCGACCTCTCTCACCTCCCCAAATTTCTCCCCACTTGCGAATCTGTTGAGCTCCAGTCCTCTTGGCCTCAGTCCCTGTTTGACATTGAGTAAGACAGACAAGTAGGGCAGACTGCTGGGGTGCCTGTGTTAGTCAAGGCCCCTTTCACAGTTTAATTAATAGTGTTTGGACAAGCGGGAGAAGGTGGCGTGGGCTAGAAGCTGGGCTGAGACGGGGATACGTACATGGAGATGTTGGAGACAGAGCTGTAAAAGAGAGCATGTCCTGGAATATTTGTGTCTGTGCATGTACATGTGTATCCATGCCTGTGCCTGTCTGTCTTCAGTGTGTATATGTATGGACAGTAGACAGCACGACTGGTGCGCAGAGGGGGGGAGGCAGGAGAAGTCAGTGTTAATTTATGCCCTCTCCTAACTCCAGCCTTGGACTTGTCTCTTACAGGAATAACAAACATGACCCCGGGACACGCTACCTTGGCTACCGTGCCTGAACTCTCAAGCTGAAGTCTGAAGAACCAAGAGCCACTCAATACTGACTATTATATTGCGTCTCGCCTTATTGCAAATATGGTCTGGCCACAGTGGACAATAGTAAGTGAGGGAGTGTGTTTGGGCATAAGGGTGTGAGAGAGAAGAGGGACAAGTCCCTCAATGCTAAATGCAGTTTGCTGTCATGTAAAAGAGTCAGTGTGGACAGGGTTTGACACTTATGGGAGCAGCTTACAGGCAGCAGTGTTTGGGGATATAAACAGCTAGAGTGTGAGAGAAGTTGATCTGCATTTTGTCACAGAGAGAGAGGTATTCAGCAGACGTAGGGCTGAGTCATGGAAAGACGCATAAGGGTGTAGGGGGCTGCTGAAACAGAGCGGAGGGTATTATTTTTGAGTGCCTTGCTGTCTTACGATGTATGGCCCCCAAAGTACTTGTCGTGCCTGAGATTGTCAAGTGTCTGTCAAGGTGAAATGAAACACAGCAATCGGTGAGCAGTGTTACACCTGTGAGATCGCCCACTGCTCATCTTTGTTTACGCCAAGAACGTTTCGTAAAGATGAACCACGCTGCGGCTGAAAATGTGCTTGTTACAGGTGACGGCTGTAGTAAAGAGTACAGAAGCTCAGGTTAAAGTCAGAAGATCAAACTGTTGTTCTCTTCCCAGTAATCAAAACTCAAGTCACCTTAAGATTTGGGTCTATGATATTTATAGTCATAGAGTTTGGAGCAGTTATTCAACTCCAACTCTATTATTCAAGTAGGACTATGAAAAGCTGAAAGTACCGTGGCAGACACAGTTGCGGTGAGCTTCTTTGATCTGTCCAAGGAGCTGGTCTAGTGCCTCCTTTTGGTGGCCACTCTGACGTGGAGCCCGGCCATCGATATCTCTCCAACCTGCAAAGAGATAAGAAAGGAAAGTCAGGTGAAAATACTGTTAGGACAAGTTGCATGAACACCAGTCTGTGGCGTTGGTTCCCCATGTCAAGATGCCCCTAATTACTTGGTACCCCAAACATCTCTAACTGGCCTTGGTTGTGGGGTGTGTGAGTGTGATGTGTGAGACAGTGTTTCTCATACAGGTCTTAGTGTGTGGACTATAGAAAACAGCACCCACCCAAGTGTGAGAAAGCTGTGGTTGGTGGACAAACAGACCCACTGAGCAACACTGGAACTGGCTGCCCTGTACATATTTGGGCTGGATGTCAGCATACACACATTCACACACTCCTACACACAAACATGGTGTGGTTGGTCACAGAAAGGAAAGTCATTCACAACAAATGAATGTTGTGTGCTGTTGTGTGCACTGAAGCGAAACACCAGGAATGTGCAGTTACTGGATTAGCAGACTAAACTGAGGCTGAATCTGACCCCCACTGTTCCTCTTCACATCCCTTTGTCTTTTCTGATTTGTGGTCCTGTGTTCCAATCATACACTTACACAAACTCCTTCTCATGAGAACAGAAAATGATTCTTCAGCACCTACTGCCTTCTGGGTTAGAAAGCCAGCATCCTTCTTTCTCACTAGAGGATGTGTCAGCGATAACCCACCCCCTACTAGCATCACCCACCACCTACTCAACATCACCCCCACCCCAACTCCCTCTCCTGGTGCCCCCCGGAGGTTGCGTGGGGCTTAAACACGGTGAGCTCTATTCCCGGAAAGGTGCCTGTCCCGACAGGACAAGCGGGCCCTTTAATGGGCGTCCACGGCCTGGTATAAGGCCCCCACTGTTGGTGCTGCGCCGCGCGCTACAGCACAGACATGCAAATATTTCCAGTGGTAGGCCCAAATGGAAAACACAAACATGCAACATCGAAATTAGTTCTGAGAGACTGAAGGAGGTGGGAGGGAGGCGGATAGTAGAAAAAAAGAGGGGGGAAAGCCCAGTTTCTGAAAATGAAGACACACACTTGTTGAAAAACACGGTGTGCTGATGAAGACAAACAAATGTCCATGTGTTGCCCAGATGTGCCGTGAGTGTGCCAGCACGGCCGCAATCACAGTACCTATGTTCAAACCCGTACTGTGTGGTTGGTGTGTACCAACAGCACAGACTGTACACAGTGACTGAAAGCTACACAAACATCAGCTATGAAAATCATTTCATAAATCACACACATATTGAATTAATTACTTTGCTGTAATACCTTCTATTACTTACAAACCACACTGCATAATATCATTTAACATAAAAACTCTGGCCACACACAAAGTGACTGACTGACAGCTGGAAGAGGGAGAGAGGGTCACAGCGGCTGTAGGAGTCAACACCTCAGCTGTTGTTGCACATGACTTCACGGTTAACTTCTTGGCTGAACCCAGGCAGCTTCTTCTGCCAGCCAGCTCCAAACACCACCCTAAGGCTATGGTTACACTCACTGACGTACGCAGTGGGGGTACCATAACCCACCCAGCTGGCTGGCTGAAGAGCGTCCAGCTACCCCCACCCCCCTGCCCGCTGATGTCAAACCAACGTTGGAATAACCAAATCAACTGAGTGGATGAAACCATTCAGCGCTCAAGCCTTTTTACTTGTGGGAGACCTGTGAGGGATTATATCATTCTTGCAGAACACACATACCCACATAGTTTGCAGCCAAGAACTTTAGGTTTATGTTTTGCTATATATACAATCTGGGCCAGCACATGATCAGCACACGTAATCACATTTGCGTACGCACAATATAGACTTACTGGACGGTGCAGCGCAGGCTGGAGTGGAAACTCGTGGAGGCCCCCATCCCTTCATGTTGTAGGCTGACACCTGGATATAGTAATAGGCTCCCTGAAAGAGAGAAAAATCAGTTCACACATAAATTGATGTGTGTGTGATTGAGAGCTGCTCTTTTGCTATGTCTCCAGTGTCTTCAGATTAGTGTGTGTGTGTGTGTGTGTGTGTATGGGAAGGGTCTCTCTAAAGTCTCTGTCTGTCTCTGTGGCCAGTTCACAGACAGCAGCCCTCTGTCGCTTCTTTCTCAGCCAAATCAATCAAACTGGCCACAGACACCTACTGACCTCGCCTTGACCCCTGCCATGTGACAAGAGTGAGATTTGGCTGGCAGCAGGGTTCATGAAGAAGGGGGAGGGTTTGCTCTCACAGCGTAATAAACAACCAGTGGCGCATCCATTTGTCTACATGCCCGCTTAAAAAAATGGCACACATAAATCAGATTGCAGGCTCCCAAGCTGCTCCCAGACACTGTTGTGCAACCGTTGCTCATGAATGGTCAGGCGCCATGATTTTCAAAAAACAAATACAATGTGTTTTCAGCAGCAAACTAAGTCTTCTATCCACTGCGTCTGGGTTGTGTGGCGTTTGATTCAAATAATAAAGAGTCACATGGGAAATGCCTTCAAGTATCGCCACGCAAACACCTCAAGCTCACTTAAATAATAGGCTCTCATGAGACAATAGCTTCTAAATGTGGTCAGCACCAACAGCTGGAGAAGCAGGAGCGAAGTGGTTCTTTGTGCTGCTTTGCCACCTATAAACTACCATATAAAGTACGAATGTGTCCGACTAAGCTGGAAACAGAGGCAACTTGAGGCAAGTGTGTAGGGCAAGAATAAATACACAGGAATAGGTTCTTTATCCAGGAAACTTTCTGAAAGCGTCATACGTCAGTGTCGGCAGGTCCTGGTATCAGGTTCTAGTTACGGCATCATGTATAAAGAATGTATTCAGTCAGGAGAAGGAGAGACGGGAATCCTTACAGAAGTGAGTCCAGTGATGGTGCAATGTAGCAGAGTGGCGTCCTCCACCACCATCTCACCAACCAAAGGAATGAAGGATGGAGCACAGCTCCAGCTCACTGCAAATGCAAACAAACACACAACAGTTTAATCATTTTACTTTACACGTTCTAAATCAAGTAGTGGGATGAGCACTGGCTGACCTTTGTACTTGGTAACCACAGCTGAGTTGACGCAGAGAGGTTCCTGGAAGTCCACCCTTAGACTGGTGCTGCTGCTGACAGACAGGCGAACAGCACTGGGAGCGTCTGGAGGGTCTGGGTAAGCAGAGAGGCCGAAAGACGCCCAAGTAAATAGACAGAGAGACTGACAGGTACAGACAGAAAGACTAAACAACACAGCATGATGTAAGTAAAGGCAAAATGCTTCACTTTCAGATAAAAGGTCAGGAAGTACATGCAGTTCAGTTTGTACTGGATGAAAACGAAAGTACCAGGAAATGCGCCGTTTTCAACTCCATCAACACTGCGACGCGAGATGGTCATTTATTGTGAGTATAACACAATTAGTGTATATTCCATCCATGTTCTCACACGTTACCCATCAAACAACACGAGTGTGTGGAATTGTAAAGTAGGGAAAGATCTTTTTCACATCACAGTGTGATTAGTCTGGATGGAAGGGAGGAGTCATGAAATGCCCATAAAAATTAAAGCAGAAACACAGGCGCGCTGTGTTCGCACACACACACCGCGGAAAACTTCCTTCGACTGTTTAGCGCATAGAAAATAGCACGTTTAGTCTTACTCGAATGCTCGAAGCCCGTCTGCATGCGTCGGAAGAGCTGGAGCCTCCACTCCCAGGCTTTCAGCTGCCGCTCTTGGTCAGACGCCTCCCGTTCACCCGGACCCTCGCTGCGCACCTGAGCCTGCAGCTCCGACACCCGCTGCTCGGCCTCCTGCACCAAGGTGGACAGATGCACTGCTCGGCCCTCCAGACTCACAACTAAGAAACACATAGACAGACACCGGTGCAATCATACTGGTTGTTCCATTTGTCGTTGTGAGTTTCATTTTTTCAAATGCTTTAGCAATAAACAGAGGTACTGCAAGAAATCCACTGTCTGCATCGCTGCAATTGCTTCTGCAGAGCTGCCTTTTAATGTCTTTGTTTGTCACGATGCTGTGGCAGATTCCTCAATAAACTTCAATTAATGTAGCTAAACAGTCCCACTTTAAAGATGACATCACCTAGAAAATGACACAGAAAACGAGGCAATGAAAGTGAGACGGGTGAGAGCGGGAGGCGTATTGTTCGTATGCGGTTACATGGAAACGGTGGGAACGTGCATAGGCATCATTTAAAAGTGCTATTGTAAAACTATTTTTCTGCAAAACTTGTGGAAATTTCTGTATAAGTGATCTATTTATAATCATATACCACAGCCTCACACAGCCTCCATCAGAGGAATGTTTTTCTCTCAAAGAAGTAGCTGTGGGTGTTACTAAAACAATGTGACCAATAGTGTTTACTTTAACAAAGAACCATCACAAATGCATATGCAGACAGCTGACTGTTATAAAGTATAGCACGGGTAATGTAAAAGTCTTAAGGTCACAAAGGACAGTAGCATACTGTACTCCTTTGGTGGTTGGTCATTCGTGGAGTGTTTTGGACTGGTGTGTGTCTGTGTTTAGTCTGTGTGGTCTGTGTTTGTTCGTTGTAGATTCCACTGTTGAGCGTTAGATTCCACTGCTGACAGTAAGTTTAAAGCTCCGTGTCAAAATGTCCATCTGGGTGTTTAATTCTGCGGCTCTCCCGGTGTCTCCTCAGCGGCTGCGAGCCTCTCTTTGAATGTGAGTGTCTCTTCTGGGTGTCACTTTTGTTGTTCTCCTTAGCCACTTGTGTGAAGGCTTAAAGGGATTGCAGGGATCTGGGAGGGAGAGTTGTAGGGTCAGAGTTTAAGTTAGGATTATTACAGCGGATCATCGGACTTGGAAGTTTAAGTGTTGAAATTTCATTTTGATTTATCTTTCCAGCCCTTCCAGGCCTGGAAGCAGGTCCAGATGCTGTCACCAGCGTGTTCGTGCGTCTTGATTTGTCCTTATTTCACATCAAGGCTGGGATCCTCAACAGCACATTAAAGTGGCTTTGTCCTATTGAGAGCCACAGAGGGATTTATAACGTGAATATGAAGTTGCTTTAGAGAAACTGTTTGATTGTCTTGGTCTGCTCTTGTCTCTCTGGTAACCACACACTGTGAAGTCAAGCATGGCAATATCAACACACATCACACTTTCCTTTCAAAGCTCAAGGAAACGTCTGCAGGGTCTTTGATGTCGATTCTAGTCAGATGGAGTTTGATTAATACATGCTTATTAAAAGAGAGGGTGAGCCTTTACTTTTTTATGTGCTGTTGTTCTCTCATTCTCTTTCTCAGTTTCAGCCCTTTGTACGCACAGAAGGCTGAAACTGCACACACACACTTACGAGTCATGCTCTCTCATGAGTTATTTGGGTCCTGGACAGAAAGCGAGAGCACAATCAAAGAGCAAACTTCAGTAAACACCACTTTCCATTCAAGTGTTTTCAATTTAATGATACCTTTATAAGACGTCTGGCTCAACTCTGGTGAAGTGTGTGCACACACAACTCCAAACACAAACAGTTTAGGAGCTGGCGAGTTGTAATTATTAACAGAAGATGGGAGCACAAGCCTAGCGGATCACAGACAACGAAAAGCGTTTAAGACGATGACTAATATCATCATTATGACGCCTTCATTGTTTTTCTTATGCCAGCAGAAGACATAAAGACATTTGCGAGGTTCTTCATAGCATGTGGATAAATGCATAGTAAGACTGTGGCAGTCGATGTTGTTGTGACAGCAGCTTTGGCTTCCATGACCACATTTCTACTGTATGTTCTCACAGAGCTGCGACTGAAACACAAACAAACTCTTTCTGGTAGTGAGCTGTGCCAAGAACTGAAATCTACAAAGGAAAAAATGATTTATTAGTGATGTGTCAGTAAGTGACAGATGTGGTTTTGGGCCTCACTCGCATCATTAGCTTGTAAAGTTGTAAAGTTGTGATTGGCACAAGACAATTAACTTTGGCTTTTTCCACATATGACACGAGATCTAATGGTTCTGAAGATCAGACGTATCAACTCGCTTCCTGCTGAAAGCCAAGGTAGCATTTGCTGCTGTGTGACTCAGTACACAAGCCAAGTTCTATTAACAAACGTAAAGAGCTGTGAAGGTTTACAAGGAAAAATAGGATTAAATACAAAGAGACTGGATCCTCAGGCGGCGGAGTGGATACTGTCTACACAGAGATACACTCATCTTTCATCATCTTACGTTCAGGGTCATTTTTGCGTATTTCCTGCTTCATTGTTGACTTCATTTAAAATATGTTTTGATTAGTTCCATCAACATTCACTGCACATGCTCTGTACATCTACTCACAGTGGGGACTCTCCTTGGCACCAGCACGCAGGAGCAGCTTGGCCATGGGCGCATTATTGGTCATGATGGCGATATCAAGGGGTAGAAGGCCTTCACTGTTAGGGGTGTTGAGGTCCAGCTCTTCCAGACTGTACTGAGACAGAAGCAACTGGACCAAGTCCAATTCTTGGTGCTCCACCGCCTCAAACAACGCTTCATTACTCTGAAACTAAAAAATAGAAGATACGTGGACAATATTAGAGACATTTCCGATTTATTAAGGATGTCTAGCACCACAGTGTGTATGTGCTCTACTCAAAAGCCTCTATCAATACTTTCCATCTTTCACTACAACAGCTACCTGGGATGGTGTGTGGTATTACTGCCCTGACTATTTGAGACAATGTTCCTCAGCCTATTTTTTCCCTTTCTCTCTCTGACTTACTATGGTGGTTTTGCGCAGCCTCTCTTTGTCCCCTCCCCGTCCTGACACCACACTATCCTCCAGGGAAGGGGGGTTTGTGCCCACGCGGAACTTTCCAGACAAGTTGCGGTATAGGCGACGTGCCGCACTTGGCGAGGACAGGCTGGCTGACTTGCGGGCCGGGGCCGGCTGGTGGGCCTGGTCCCCCCTCATGGGCTGCGTCATCTTAGCAGAATCAGCCCTGGAGGACAAACGGGAGAGTGAAAAGGTAAGTAGAGAGTAAAGAGGTATGACAGACCGGAGACAACACAACGAGTCTGCACGTCTGAGCCTCCAACTTGTGCATAAAATCATTTTTGGCCTGTAAATGGTGATCGATGAAGCTTTTTCCTTTTTCATTTTGAAAAACACATTTACATAGTTCAAAAACGATCCTCAACCCTCAGGGAGGAAGGTCCAACCACCTCGCTGGGAACCGCTGATCTATGGCATGGTGATAAATTACACTGATCTGCCAGATGGGCACCATATTGGAATTATCAGTTCTCAGTCATGGGCCTGTGTGACTCATTATGCATCAGTAATGCCAGACTAGAAGCCCGTCTGCCAGTGCTGCTGTGTAACATCATCTCATCCTTATGACTTTAAAAAAAAAATCTGCATCCCTTGCCACTGGTGTCTTGGCATCACTGATATGACAGCTATGCTGCCCCTCTCCACTCTGCCATGGGAACTATGTAGATGACGGAGTATTTCTAGGGTGAGTCTGGTACATCCCGTTCACACACACTCAACTGCTGAAGAAAATGTCATCAGGGCTCTACAGGCGTTGGCGATAAACTCTGTGACAGGTCCCAACAAACAGAGGTGGAAAGATAAATGATTTCCTCAAGGATGCAATTTCAACAGCTTTCTCTGCTTGTGTTTCTCCCTCCTTCCCAGACATGATTTGTTTTTCCCTTGCTCCTGGCCTTTTGTTTTTTTCTGCTCAATTGCTTTTCATTTTTCTCCCATCATCTGCCATGTTCTCCTCAAACCAGTTTTTTCCTCACATCTCTATTCAATATCTACTCAGTCCAACAGATCTCCACGCTCTGTTTACTTTCATGCTTTCTGGTCCAAAGTAAAATGCATCGACACACAGTCAACGATGAGTCACCATTCTGAGATAGATAGATAGTGTCCTGTTCAAATCGGCCACATACGACACACATAGATGTTGCTGTTTAAATCAATGGTTTGATCAGGAGCAGGCAAAGGTTGAGCTAAGTAAGCCAACGTGCCATGTGCCAAGAAGTATCACACAGGCCAAGAACAGAACTGTCAAGGTGAGAACATCTGTAGGAAAAATGTTATTTATACTCCCTCTCCGCTACGGACGTGTGAGCCCACATGAGCACGCACACACACAAACCCTCCCCCAAGACATGCAGTTTGTACAACAGCTGACAGCGGCCCACATTGTCGACTTTAAAGCAACTCCGAGCCCCCGCAACAAGCCCTTTTTCACAGGGCCGATGCACCTAAAATACCCCCGATCTCCGTCCCTTCCCGCTCCGTCCCATCCATCTCCACTCCATCCCGTAATAGAGGCCTTATTTTAGACATCCTCGTGTTCCCGGTTGAGCCTAACCTATTCCAGGGTTCCAGATAAAGCTCGGCAGGTATTTGGAATAATTTTTCCATGGGCCTGGCCCGGAAGATAAAACAAGAGATATATTTGTAATGCTTGTGCCGGTATCCCATTTCAAAGAGAAAGCCCGTTGGAATCCATCCCCCGGCTTATTGTTATTTGCCTGAGATGGAACAGACGATTTTTTCTGTCGGCAGTATGGTGCCCCATCGCTCTCTGACGACATGAGGGAGTGTGTACCGTGGTATGTGTGCGCCCTCAAAGAGACTTGCTACACACAACAGTAGGCTGTCACTCTCCAATGACACGTCGCCTATTCTACAGCACGATAAACAGAGACATAAAACGCTGCTCAGGAAATATTATATATGGTGACAAGAAATGAACGCAGCCATTTCATCGCAGCTTTTCAGGAATCAGTTTGCTCATACTGTAAATCGATGACTGATGACTTTGTGCTTTCGTTACGTCATCCAGTCAGTGACCTCTGTAGTGGCTGAGCGGGAACATGTGCCAGCTGTGCACAGCCAGGAACTGACGATATGACACACGTCTTTGAGAGAAAACAAAACAAAACCAAAACGCTGAATACGACAAAAACTATTCAAAATGAATGAATTACGTCACGTTGAAGAGTGGTGTAGACGCGTCTCAGGACAAACAATATTACCCATAAAGAACCAGAAATGCAACACTCGAACTCACCTGAACGCACACAAACAGTCAGTGTTTCCCACAGTATATTCCTGAACTTCCACCACTTTTGGGAAGCTGTTGTTCAGAGAAACCAGAGCCAAGCCCCACACTTGGCCCCTTATCAATCCCACATCAAACAGACGGAGCCTGTTATAGTGAGACAGCATCTGTCCCTCAAACAATCAACACCCACAAACACATATACACACAGCATCTGCTTTATTAGGTATATCAGCCGGTTTACACAAACGGCCCCGCTCTCCAGACAGTGACTCACTAGTCAACACAGACGACACACGGAATATACTACGTCTACACATTTACTTGCTGTTTGGCCTTTCATTTAAGCACATGATAAATAATTGCTGGCTCAGTCGTTGGTTCCAGCGTAGAAGAAATTGCGGAGTTTGCCTGGTCCTGATAGTTTGACAGTCTTCTTCCAGAACTGTGACAGCGCACACGTTTCATGGATCACTGGTTTGAATGGGACTCAACACACTGTCATTGCAGAGTGAAGGGTAGAGAACGAACAGTGGAAATACAGTAAACTGGGACGATAAGGTATCTTTAAAGCACAGAGCTGTGTAAAATCTCTCTCTCTGTAGTGTATGTCTGACTCTGCGCCACCTCACAACCCAACTTCTTGCCATCCCAGTGTGTCACAGGGTCACGCAGGCTCTACACTCACAGCACCCCCCCACTAAATTTCCACACATCTCACTACAGTCTATGCTTCGGGAACACATAAATCTCTGCTGCATGTTAGTGTGTGACTAATCGTGTTTATTACACACAGGCACAAATGACCATTCATATTAGTTGACATGCAAAGCACGGGTTGTCTACATAGGTCAAGTCCCACAAATGAAACAAAGAAGCTGGAGGTAAGTAGATGGATAGAGGGAGACGGGAAAAAGCCAAAGAGAGGCACCAGTAGGACAGTGCTGGCTGAAAAGAATGGTGGGGTCAGAGAAGCAGACAGCGAGAGGAGAAAGTTGCACAAACTCACTCACACGCACATACAGCGTACGCTGGCTGCTCTAAATGTGGCTTGTAGAAGGAAATTCTGAAATCTGAGTCTTGGCACCAGACAGGCTGGAAGCAGGCAGGCTGCACAGAGAGAGCGGGAGCAGGAGTAGATGAGGGATGAGGGGGGCTGTATTACTAGAATTCATATGGTCGTCCCCTCTGTTTGGCTCTTATCAGCTTATAGGCAACATGAGGCCATGCAGCATTATGGCCCACAGTCCCTCACTCACATTAAGTTGGCATGGCAACAAAACATAGGCAAGCGCATTCGCAGCCTTGTGCAGATATTTAATGTGTTTTTATAGCCAACGTGACAATCACAGTAACACTTTGGGCTCTTTATTGAAACATTTTGTAAATGAGATTTTATTGAGCGGTTTATCAGGTGTGTGCATGTGTTCGTACGATAGTGTTTCAGCAGTATACATTTGCTAAAATCCTTTCCTTCCACTTCCTTCCAAAGCAGATGAATTGTCCTACCAGATGTGCCTTTTAAGGGAAGTACGTTCTTTACCTGACCTGCAAGATTAATAACATGCACTGAAGTATTCAAATGATGTCCTTTTGACAGCAACCAGCCTCAGCGTGGTGTTGACACCACAGGACGCAGACACTGCAACTGATAACAGACAGGATAAAGCCACGGATTCTGCGGTTTACACCCAATTTACACTATCTTCACCATTTTCTTCCCACTATTGTGTCACCCAGGTTTGGTAATTCTCAACTTCCTCATTTTGATGTATAGTGTGTGCTCTGCATTGCACTGTTCTGAAACTTTCTTGTGACCTCAGTGTCTGTGCTGAGATCATTGTAACCCAAGTTGCTTCTTAGTCAAAAAGTAACCAACCGGTTCTGCTTTGACTCCTGTTTTCCTCTTATATGAACCATGTGAACAACACAACAACACAAAGTTGACACCAGGTATAAACTGGGCATGTTGGGAACACTGGCTCTTTTGTGATCACGTACTGTCTCTGCTTTTATCTTGTCTTCTCACTTTCTCTTTCTTCTCTGGCAGAACGGCACAGTATGTATGTATGTTTAACCTTTGCAGTGGGCCTGCTGTGCCAAGCAAGGCCTGCCACCTGTTGTCCTGTGTGTGTGTGTGTGTGTGTTATGTGTGCTCGCAGAGGTAAATCTCTCTAATTTTGATGAGCAGAGACAACAGCGGAGTCACCATGGGGATATAGTGGCGGGCAGTGGCCGATGTTCTCAGGAGGGGGGGGTGCTGCTGCTTCCAAGATGGGATCACGCATACAAACATACACACAACCCCTCCTCTGTCAGAGGCTTGGTGACACCATGTCTCCCACGGCGATCGTGGGCCCAGCCTGGGTGGCTCCAGGCCTTCTGTGTGTCTCTCAGCGTGTGTGTCACACCAAAGGGGTCCCTGCCTGGGCCGCCATATGCCACCCACCCAGCCAGGGAGAGATGAAGAGAGGGGCGGGGGCGACCCCAGGCCACTGAAGCCACCAGTTGGCCCATTCTCTCAGTCACACGCCGACTGGGCGCCATGTTTAAAGTCTCACGGCTGTTTATCTGGGATAAGGATGGAGGGAGGTGTTGGGTGGGGGAGCCATTCTCTCCTGACTGAGATAGATCCTTTGTGAAAATGATAACATGCATGGTCACACAAATATGCACTGGCCGGGTGTTTGGACGAACGAGAGAGGGCAACACACTTACTGGACTCATTTGATTACGCTGTGTGTGTGTGTAGAAGACTGACCTGCCCGTTTCTGGAATCATGAAGGGAATAATGCTTTGAACTACATAAGTTAGCGGTGAGTCTCTGAAGAACACTGAGGTCCTGACGAAGACCTGGCGCGGGATTCTTAATGAGCTCAATGGATCCCAGGCCGGACCTGTTTTCAGTCCAGCACTGGAAGAGGAAAGCATTTAGTCTGGCCAACAGAAGCTGCGGTGAGACCTGACTGGTTGAGGTGAACGGGGCAGTGTCAGTCAGCTGACCAATAATAAGTGGGAAAAGAAAAATACAGCAGAGAGAAAGTGAAATTAAGCCTTTGCTATGATAAGTAAACATCTTTACTGGCTTCCACGGTGCCTCGGTTCCATTATAGAACGAAAGTGATGTGGGTGTGGATGTCTGCTCTACCTGAGCTTCCTCTCTCAATCTGTAAACCATTTTCCAAGACTTGTTTCAAACCACAAACCTCTTGGGTCACGAGCTGATTTTCATTCTGCCTTTGACCCCGCACACAGGCCTGAAACGCACAAACACAACACACACACACACACTTACAGAGAGAAGGCAGAGGGTGTAGGCTTTAAGTCCCCCAGACTTGGTTCTCGTTTATCAGCATATAAGCTGCACATGGAGCCAGCTAACCCTCTGACCCAGTGGCTGTCTATGAGTGTGAACACATGAACACAGACACGCCACATTCACTGCATAACTCTTTTCCTCATACTCTTTATTCAGTAATTTTACCCTCTTTCCAAAGTTGCCTTTTTTGTAGCTATTTGTTAGTCCGCCTTGCTGTCTCTCTTCATCGTCTTTCAAATCTGTCTTTTCATCTGGTTCAATCTTTTGATATATTTCAATCTTCTCTGACAGCAGCCCCCTGCCCTCAACTCCCAACTCTCTCTCTCAGTCTGCCTCCCTCCCTCTCTCTGCCCTCCATCCCTGTCTCTCTGGGTCTGTGTGCTGAGTTGAGGTTTGGAGTGGAAACCAGAGTATCAAGTCGGAGACACACAGGACAAGAGGGAGCCAGCCTCATAAATCTCCTTTAGTGCAGCCCACAGCATCCAGACTCAGGAACATAATGTGTGAGTGTGTGTAAATATAATATTGGAGCCTGTGCATGCTCATTTATACTCACACGTGTGCATAAATTGGTTTATACAGTATGTATTCATGGGATTATAATCTCTGTAGTACATGTAGTGTATTTGTGCATGGCCATAAATATTTGCGGTTAATGTGACACTGTGTGTACTGTGATACATGTGAGTTGGTGTGTGTAAGGAGGAACAGCCACAGACCTATCCATAAGCAAAGAAGGAAGCAGAAACTCTGCTCCCTTATGTGGACTGGAATCCTGAGTCGCTGATCCTGCCAACAGCTCGGCCTCAACAAACTCATTTTGCAGACCAAGAAACAGAAACAACTACAGCTTATCTGAACACCTGAAACCAACTCATTGTATGAGACGAACATTTCTATTCAGCCATAACCCATAAATAAACTGTGTGGCATTTTGAAGTGAACTATACGGTAAGAGAATTTTCTGATCATGTATAATGTCGTAAGTCCCTCCCCCTTGAACAAATGAAAGGGAGAAGCCCTAACACACGAGGAGAAATTGGAACCAAATTAGGGAGCGGCACACTGTCCAAAACCACTTTACACCCAGGCTGTGATTTCTTTTTTGCGCAGTTCGTACAGATTAGCACTTAGTAACCCTGACTCCCCGTACGCACGCGTCTCGACACACTCCTAACTATTACAATGTGCTTTCTCACGAATGTGTGTGAGCATGAATATTAAGGTGAAAATCAAACTTGTGTTGTGTCTACTGTGAAAAGTGCGGGACTTTTGGTGTGTGCTAATATATTAAATATGGTGAGGAGTGGCTGTTTTTGTTCTTGGCATTAAAGTTGAGACATCATCCTAAGAGAGCTGTCAGCTCTGAGTTATCCCTGAAGACAGGGTGGCACCAGACAGAGCCCAGGGGCCCTCTGGGGATGGAGAGGATTTAAACTCTCCAGTGTATACTGCATAGCCACATATCACAATGAAACACCCTCTGGTGTAGAACCAACTGCACTCTGTCAAAGCGCTTTATTTATGAAGTGAATATACAGTAGTGTGAGTACAGAATGTTAAATATTTGTTGATGTTTAAGTACTTATGTATAGAGTTTCCTCTCCAGGCGTACCACGGGGGAACTGTTATGGGAAATAAAAAGTGCTTGGCTGACATACATGGCTGCCTCTCCATTGTACTCAGCAGGTTTGGCAAAGGCCTCAGTCACCATGAGCGGATGTGGAAATAAGACTTATTTAGTGGCCGTAAGCTGGAACAGAACCAGCGTCCCTTTATAGCTGCACTACCGACTCCTGTGCCCACGTGATGCACATAAACCAAAGCAGCAATATTACACTACCAAAAAAAACTTTGGACACGTTCTCCTGCTGTGGTTTTTGTTTTTCATACAGTATTTTCTTTATTATGCTGGTAGTGCTGATGCCACTGTACAAATCCACAGTGTAGCAAGAAATGCGTGACACGGTTCAGACAAAGATTGTAAAACACAAGACATATTCCTATTGTCAATTCCATATAGTATAATTATTAACAGTATGGGCGTCCTTGAAAAAGTACAGGCAGCAAATATGCTCCTCTTGTCCATTTAACACTTTCTCAATTCCTTCGTCTCACCCCCGTCCTGCTCTGTTCTCCACCGATGCCCCTTAAGCCCATTTACTGTACTATCCTTACCAAAAACAATAACACTGCCATTATCTTTTATCATCGCATTTTGCCAAGGTCCTGTCAGCTCTCACAGACTTTGATGCAGCTAAATAACAGCTCCTGTATGTGGGGCTGCCTTGGCTCGCAATTCCCTGAATAGATGCTGTTAGTATGGGTATCAATATAAATGGCAGTGGTCCACTGAATAGACAGTAGTGAGCTAAGACTACTTTACTGCTGAGGCCAGCAAGGTATGTTATATAATCCTTATCTCCGTTAACTTTTCAAACTCTGAATGGAGTGGAGCAACTGAATAAAATCTGATAAAACCTGGAAAAATCCACAGTGCACTTTCAGCCTCTTGATAGAATAAGTCAGACGCCTCAGAAGGATGACAGGAAGTGCTATAAGGTTAAACCATAGCAAACATGTAACTCACGGCATGGTCTCAACAGATGCTACTAGTACACGTGTTTTCCTTCCGACTGTGTTGATGACATGCATATGAAGAAGCGCTGCTGGTGGTGTTGTTGCGAGCCGGACTGACCTTGCTTCACCTCCTAAAAGCTTGACTCAACCTTCTCCTAGAATCCCTCATTTATTATGTCACGAAAGACCAGTCACACTCAGGTAACGGTGGCTCGCAGGATGCAGCTGTACCTGAGACCCCCCTCCTGTAACCCCCTCTTGTAAATGAGCAAGGTCCAATCTACCCACTGTGTTTCAGTAAAACCAGACAACATCAACGAGGGCTTGAATTTTAAAGACCAGGTCCCCTCACTGGCAACATTGGAGAAAAACATAGAGCAGTTAAAGTCAAGGACCTCACACTGCACTTATTCTCAAACACTCATACGCTTAACACCACACATCACAACGTTTGTCCAAGACCACACAGCAGGTCTCATAAGGCTGACGAAAGACCTCGTAAGACCTCACACTGGGCCCTAGCATGACTCGATAGGACCTCAGAGAATCCCACACCTGTAAGTTCACAAACCACAAAGTAGTTCTACTGAAGAGCTCCTGAAGTCCCTGCACAGCAATTTGAAATCTGGAAGCTGTTTAGACCTGTGACTGTTGAGACATTTCTTGCTTGATATAATTAAGTGCAAATGAAGTGTAAGATCCGTTTTAACCCAGAGCTATTTTCCCAAACGTGAGCGCCAGGAATACATAGTAGGAAGCTGAGGGGTATATGCCAGATAGATGGACAGAGGGATGGATGAGTTGATAAACTAGTGGAAGCCAGGCAACAAGAGGGAAGACTGGGAAGGTTTCCCATGGGTGGGGACGGGGAGGCAGCCTCATGATGGAAAGCTTTCAAACGCCTTTCGTCAGCTGCCTGAGGACCAGAGCGGCGCCACTGGAGCTGCTTGGCACTCCTCAACAAAACCCAGATGCAGAGGCAGAACAGGACCCTATCACCACTCCACCCACTCTCTGCCTCCACCCTAAACACTAGCCCCCAAAGCTCTACACAGCCATATTAAGCATAGCTCAGTTTAACACGTCTCCCTTATTGTGTGAAGAATCTCTGGAGTTAGAGCAGCCGTCCACCAAGCGGGAGGTTTGGTGGACAGTCCCAGCTCTGACTTACAACTACTTGACATTATTTCTAATTCTTGAGCAACGCACACCCTAAGGTAGTCGTCAATTTATAGGGCTCAGGAGAGTATGCAGTGAAGCTCATGACTGAGATGCGAAGAGATGGTCTTTGGACTTACCAGTCCACACTAAGAGATCGTCTCCTGTAGGATGGAGGTCTGCCCGACGTCTTCTCTGCTTTGGCAGGACGCTCCTTGAGAGACAGCCGATGGGTGAATTTGGAGATTCCTGACTCCGTCCTGACGAGCGCAACAAAGATAAACGAATTAGAATCTGAAACTACTGAGCTCCTTAAGCTATTTTACTTTTCATAATCTGCTGTCATACACCATCTAGTATGGATATTTATCACAAGGTGTTCATTAGAAGTTAATATCTCCTCCACGTCCTGCCAGCACAATGTCATCATCTCCTGTTTCAGGATAAATAATTGTTAATAAGAAAAACATATATGACTGGGATCATCATTTAAAGTACAAATGATGTGCCAGGAACCTAAAATGTTCATCCAAAGTTAAATAATGCAGAAATCACAATGACTCTGAGGACATGTAGTCTATGAAGTTGATAAACAGCATAACAATGCTCCAGTTCCCAGTGGGAACATTAGGGTTTCAGGGAAAGCCGCATACTTCCTGGCTAATTTTCTCCAAATCTTTTTCACAGAAAAAATGTTAAGTCACACACATTTTAATCCATCTGCTGGGTTGCCAAGGTCCCAGTTGAACTTTCTGCTCAAAATTAAAAACAGGAAATGTAATATGTCTTCCATTCCAGCCCGGGACACATTTGATGAGACTCCGCATTACAATATTGCTGTGGTAACAGTGAAGACTAATCAAAATACAATTGTATTCTGTATCAATGAGCCAGAGCCACAGAGGAACATTTCCAAAGCACAGAAGAGTACTGAGATCTGAGCTTATATGAACCAACGCATAACACTGTAGAAGAGAAACAAAAACAGACTGAATGTAAAATTCATAACGGAGGGATTTTTCGATAGTTTGGAGTCATGGAGAATGAAATAATGGTAGAGGATTACAAATGATGCCCAGGCAATATACTGTGTTCTTTGCTCACCTAATCTTAGACACACTGTTTCCATTTCATTATGAAATGATAAAAGATCTCTAATAATGACTCATACATTGCACACATACATAGATCTTTTCTCAACATGAGCCAAAAAGTGTTTTAGTCTCCATGGTGAGCTCTGCTGGAGACTAACTGCAGGGATGGTTTGACTGAGGCTAGCACAGACTGCTGGGGTGCACCCTGCCCTCAAACACAAAGCTTACATCTGCCATTACCGTCTCTGCCATGCTACATAACAGTTCACATACGGCTTTCATAAAATTGGATTTTGTGAAATTGCACAAAGTTCATGTCATTACTGAACAATGACATTAATGTAGCATTGCTACATCCTTAATGCAGGTCTGACAGGATCGTTGTCCAATGCTTCTATAAGTGAGTCATGGACTTGATCTGAACACTGTCACTGAGGAGGCTGGAAATCAAAGTTAGATCAATTACAACTGGGAACTTTGTGTCCCTGCATTTTTAAACTAATACTAAATAAAGATTTGTTTTCAGATTAATTAACTATAATCTTAAAATAAACATTTCCCCAAATATCCACTTGATCTACTGTAACGCTATATAACAAGGAACAGTTTCCCTCTGATTTGATTTGCTTTAATCTCAGAAAATGTTCTCTTATACTACACAGGCAACACTTAATACCAGCTGTTTCATTATAAAGACGCTGCCATAATCAGAGATGAAAACACATGGGTTCTCATTCAAAATGACCTCATGTTATGGCTTATCTGAGCAGAGCAACCTCCAGCCTTCTGCCTTGGTTCCCACTCCTACACCCTCAACTACTGTTTCCTGAACCTACGCCAGCTTCTCCAAAGAGTTGGTTGACCTCGAAGACAAGAGACATATTTTCCTGTGTGAATCATACAAATGGGGTGTGGGATTTTAGTCAGATGGCAGCGCAACCCCTAATTGATGATATTAAGCTAGGCTGGGCTTCTTCATCATCAACGGCTTCCAGTTACATTAGTACCACTGTCCTGTGCATGTCAACTATTGCCAACTATTGATGCTGAAGCCGTTAATACCTAAAAACTACTGATTCACAAATAGACTACAAGTGTGATTGGTTTGGACCATTGGCCCTATTTTATATAGATGGATTACAGTATATTTAGCCAGTGAGCGAGAACTACAATAAGAATTCCCAATCAAACACATGACCCATTGTGACCAAAGGATAACAACTTCAATGCCATGAAAACCCACAGGATCACGGCTTCAAAGACACGGGTCCAGTGGACACAGAAGACAACTGAGGGAATCCCTTTGAGGGGTTTACAGAGAAACTGGACATGTGAAGCAGGTGGGTCTCTGTGGAGGGGGTGTGCTGGCAACTGGCTGCCTCCTTTCTCAGCCCTGGCTCTGCACCATGCAGCTGTCCTTGATAACATCATCACAGTAGGCACACTGTGATGACGCAATTGCCCCGGAGGACCACTCAGGATATCCTGGTCAATTATCCTCTCATCAGAATGATATTTTTTCTTTTATTTTCCTAGTGTTGATTACACTTTAAGAAATCAGTGATTGAACTGATTGTTTTTTCTTTAGAGTGGATAGTGGAGAAGGGTGCATCCAGTCAAATGTGTCCTTGAAATCTCCTGTACACACAAACGGTGAAGCCTTAAATCCGTTACATCACCAGGCAAGTGCATGAAAGTCAACAAGCTGGTGCTGTAGCGTTTTCTGATTAAAATCTGATTCAACACCTGGTTTGAGGTTTGAAGATGATGAAGCCTATGCAGGATGCTTCCAGAGTTTTCCTTTACTTCCATTACTATTTAATGTTTGTTTCTCTACAACTATTGGATAGTTATAGATAATAAAGTGGAAAGTACTTTATTGAAAATGGAGCCTGGAATCCTAATGATTTTGTTATCTAAATGTTTCTGGTAACTTTGCAGTTTTAATTTTCAAATTGGAAATAAAGCTGCATATTATATTTGTACCTTGCTTCATTCAACAGAAATTTCGAATCTCCAACATTCAAGCTCTATTTCTATTAAATCTTTTATAGCCCTAGTATCTATGAGATACGATATATTCTGTCTATGTGAAAGCCTACCGTTGCCTCATTGCAGTGTGACTTAGATTATGATCTTGCCAGCATTAGTAACTTTCCCCAATCCTACAGCACAAGAGGGCTTTTGTCAGCGCTGAAAGCCTTGTGTGGCGACACAGACGCAATGCTGATCTACACTCACACAAACATATGCAGCCCTGACACGCATCTTCACAATGTCACAGCAAAGGATCGCTTTCTTTCAAACCACTCACCTAATGTCACTTCGCCTCTCTGTTCTGTTGCCATGGAAGCAATTAACTGTTCAGAGGTATTCATGTGCAGGAGCTCCACTAAAGGGCCGATTGTTCTTGTTCGCAGTACACAAAGCTATCAGCTGTGCACTTTGACCCGGCTCAGTAACCACTGCTATGCGAGAGCAGAGTTAAGACTGAGCGGAACTCTCACAAAGTCATATTAATAGTGAGCTACAGGCAGACAGTTTTACAACTGACAATATTAATTCAGTTTATTGCTGATTAAAGCAATGCGCATGATTGAACTTACCATTAGACAGAGTTTTAAATCCTCATTATTTCCAACTGTATAATAACATATTGTATATTACAAATTATATCACAAATTTAATGCATGGACATAACCATGCCCCTGTATATGATTATGAAGAGATTTGTGTTGATAGAGAGATGCTTCTGAATTCAGTAGAACGCTATGCATTACACAATCTATGTGGTCTATCTGAGGTTGGACTGCCCTCAACCACAGATCTTATTTCAGATTACTAAGGAACAAACAGTACAATAAATCATAAGCAGGACAGACAAATAGCTGACCTGTTTTGGCAATTATGGGCAATGGCTTCCTACCTAAAACAACTATTTTGAAAGAAGGGAAAACAAAACGCTAGGATTTCTTTCATCTCTGTCTCCTGCCACTGGAAGTCTAACACGCCAAAAAGAATGTGGGCGTCCATCCATATAACTAGATACATGCAAATGCAATGGGTGCATGCTCACAAGCAAGCGCACGCAATACCCCCCCCCCCCCCCCCCCCCCCCCCACACACACACACACACATACACATACACATACACACACACAAACAGTTTAATTCGGGAACATACCCCTCAATGTGTTTCATTAGGCCAACAAAAAGGCTTTCAGTGGTCTAATCATAAAATAAAGCGGCCAAGCTCTGAACATTGCTAATTAAAATCTGCTCAAAGAGAGCCTTGTTTTCCAGCCACCATCTCTATCCAAACCCATGTCTGTGTGTACGTCTCTGTACGTGGTTGAGGCTGGTTTATTTCGCTTGGACTGAGCTTTCAGCAATAAAACAGACTGATTTGATGATTTCTTTGAGCTAACAAGCTTTTCCCCCAGTTATGATATGAGTACTTTGTCTGAATTGCTCAAAGTATAATAATTAATCATCAGTAGCGATAAAGGTCAGTAAATGGCAAGCTACCAAATGCCACAGCAGCCATGATGATGTTTAGCTGCTTCTTATGTCTTTAATGTTGGTCTTGCAGTTGAGACTAAAAATAAGTCAGCACAAGCAAACACGTTGATGAGAAGGATATTTCTATCATCCACACGGGTCCAAAGGAGCGAGAACAACCAGCTCATTGCCATGACAAATTAATGTTAACAATAACTGCCTCAACTTTGAGAGCTAATGATCTAGTCATAGTGCTACAGAACAGTATGTGCCACAGGAAGGGACTTTGTTATCACCCTACGCACATATTCTCATATGCTGCCCATCCACCTACTACAAAAACAAAGATATTTTCATCCCCTCATTCGCGTGTCTCTGAGTCACACACATTGTTTCATCTTCTTTTTTGTCCAATGTCTCCCTTTCATTTCTTTGCTCTTTCTCGCTCCTATTTTCCACAGAGTCGGCACATGCAGAATTTGTCAGAGAGACAAAAATGAGAAAGGAATTCAATGCCTTTTTTCACTTTGGTCAGCTCCCTGTGGTGTTGGGGTTTGATACCATTCCCTTTATGTCCCCCTTTGTGTTTGATGTGAGGCATAAGGCTGACTCAACACAGTGAGATATACAGATGATGGATCTGCAGTCAAATCATTGTTGAATTGAGCTGACAAGCACATGGAAGCCAGAGAAGGAGTTTGTAGCTGGAGTATAAAAGAACAGGGGCAGGCTGTACCACAGACACTTTTCGATTTCTGCTTGCCTTCGGTTAGGTGGGATGAGATAATAATGGGAATGTGATTTGGAGGAAACTGGGGTAATTTAATAGCTATCACACTGGGAATATGTGGTAAGATGAGCAGAGGCACTGACTCACTGATTTATTACTGGGCCACAATACATATGACATACAGTAACAGGATAATGTTCAAGTGTCAAGGGAGCTGGATTTATCTGATCAAACCTGTAAGCCTCATCACTGCTGCCAGAAATCTCCAATAACCTGACAACGGCCGCCAGCTGCCACGCCACGTTATATTACATCACACTGTAATAATTCTCTACAAATCTTCTGCTTCTCTTCAGAATCGCTGCATATAACTGCACATACACAGAAAGCTGATAAAACCCCATGGAGCCGGGACTTTACCCCCCTGTACTGATATACTGAAAATCACACACTATTGCTGGACAGTAAAGGTTTACGTAACCCTGGTTGGTTGTCTGAATGCTGAATAAAAGGCAAAAATATGAGAGCATGCTTTCATGCCAGGCTAGTACATATCTTGGCAATTTGCTATAAACATGCTAGAATTCAACTAAATGCGCCTAACAGCAGGTTTATGGCCTTGAAGTGGCACACACACACACACACACACACACACACACACACACACCCACACACACACACACACAGGGCACCCCAATTTCCCCCATCAACCCACAATTGAGCACGGCGTCGAGATTCCAATCAGGGTTGAGCCAGCAGACTGAGGGGATTATTTATGCTGGAAAGGAGAAGGGAACCTCAGAGATCTGTGTGTTAGCTTCTATACTCATGAGAACCCAAGATGTAACTTAAGGGTTTAAAGTCACCATTTAAAAAGCTAATTTATAGTGACAGCAAGGGTTTGCAGTTTGTATGATTAGGCTTAGGTCTAGAAGAGAATTGAGGTTTAGTGTTTAGTTAGCAATGGGCAGTGAAACAAGCAAAACCTCTTTCAGACAGTAAAAGTGGTGCGAGTTCAACCCATGTCAATGAGCATCACTGCAATTTACATTACACACTGCTTTACTAACTATAGTATGGGGGCTTGAAACCATTCATGAGAGTAGTTGAATGCTGTAATCTTTTCTTGGCCACATTGTCCTTTGCCTCTGTGTAGTGATAGAGTGATTCTTGTTCTTTATGGGAGTATTACTGATGTCACTGAGTCATTTATGGATCAGGTTGTCTGTTGTCTTGGGTCTATAATAAGGGTCTAGACTAGAGTAGGTACAGACAGAGCTGAGTCTGTAGCTGACCACCATCATGGATCCTACCAAGCAGTACCACTAACATTTTTCAGGTTAAGTGGAGGAAAAACTTGAAAACAGCAAACATAAATTTAAAAAGGCTATTAGTGACCTTAGTCTGGTGATTGTGGTTGAAATGCTGAGTTGACTTGTTTGTAGCGAAATCACTTCAGTCCTGGAATTTTTTACTATTGTAAGCCAGCAAACTATGAGCAACCAGTGTTAAGATGTTTTTGGGAAAGCTGATCAAATTTTGATGTGCGGTTTCAAACTGGAGGGAGAGGTTTGGTAAAGCATTCAACTTGTTGTGCAACATGATCGAAAGAAACTTTCCCCGACTTGCTCGGCTCATGCGGTCGTGAGGATGAACGGTTTGAACGTTATGTTGTTAAGTGTGCGAGTGTGCGCGCGCATGTTTTGGCTTCTAAAGACAGAATGGAAAAAAACTGCAGCACTGAAGTCCCCAGAATTAAGATCTCGTTCTCCCTTCGCATCCATCTCCGCCCCTCTCTGTTACACACACACGTACTGCCAGGACGCCTTACCAAAACAATGGCCGTCTCTGCCTGCTCAGCTCTTTGGCAGCCCGGTCTTGGGAAGTTCTCAACCAACCCAACATCACTGCAGCCAAACCACATCAAATAAGCTCACACACACATGGATAAAGGAATAAATGCTGCTAAGATTCACACTAGTAGATAGTCTTCATGTGATGAAACACACATTGGATCTACAGTATGGGTACAACTCTGTGCTGCTGACACACACCCTGGATCAGCTGAACAAATAGTGAGATAGCGAGCCAGCGGCAGTCTCCTCCGTGCCCGCTGAGTTAGCTCCCTCACCTACCACCGTTACCACTATTGTAAATACTTCTCAATGTGTATTTACACTGGGATTTCAGAACCCTGGAAAGAAAAATTAGGTGAAAAGAAAAAAAGCTGGAAAAATGAAAGAATGCGTTTCACATTGGTCAGACAGCGGGAACCCTCAGTCATTATTATCTCTCTGCCTGTATTTCCCTTGGACAGCTTCCCTGGAGGGGGGAGACGCAGTAATGTGGTGGGTCTTCTTTTTTGTATCTGCGCTCTTTTTTCTTCTTTCTGTTTGTCACTTCCTTGTTCTCTCAGCTTATTTCCAACAGATGCAACGGCCAAGGAGTGAAAATATGAGAGCAATTAAACAACACACAAAGAAAATGAATTAATTGTTGTTTCTTCGCTGAAAATAGTGAATGAAAATGAGTCTTTACACTAAATGACTTTTGATCACACCTTGTGGTTTGCAGAGGACCGTTTTTACATATTAAAACTCTTTGTAGCGCATGAGCTTTTGAGTTCTGAATATTCTCACTGCAGTTGACGACTGGTGATGAATTCTTCTTTTTTGTCATCTCCCGTCCAACAGTGTGTTGGATTGGTGACACTCAGGACTGTGTGTACTGTGAATGAAAATCATAAAACCTGTGATTGCATCAATGCTGGGTCGTGAATTAAGTGCTGCAGTGTCACCTGTAGTCATGGCAACGGGCAGATAGTGCTGGAGGAAATGTCCTTCAACTGTGGCAGCAAAAAAAACAACAACACAGCAGTGTCTGCAGCGCTGTGTGTTCAGAATGGAAACTGTGATACAAATTTGGAAAATTACAGGGAGTGTCTGAAGGTTATCACAGCGATCCAGAGATGAGGGAGGACCTAAAGTCTGAAGGGAAAAAAAAGAGGTTTCACTTCTAGCACCGCTTTTGAAGAGGACAGAACTTCTTGAATGAATTAGAAAATTATTTTCTCATCTAAACAAAACTGTAGGTAGGGCACAGAGTCTGTGAAAATATCCCCTCTTACTCACCTTATTCCATGTCACGCGCGCACACAAAGACACACACACATCTACGTCAGCCCCCATATGCAAACAATTACATGGCCTGCTTCTATGAATAAATTAGTCTAATCAAGTTCTCTCTTCCCTGACATCCGTACCTAAATCCTTCGCTCCATGAAAAAGAACCGAAGCATCCCCCAACCTCCAAGAAAACCCCAGCACCCCAGCCCTCCATTACGCCTTCCTTCCTGTACTGTCTGCACACCGGACCAGTAGGAAAGACGAAGTCAGAGAGAAGGGAGAGGTAGCTTTTACATCACATACAGTATGTCAAACCATGCACATAATTACAAGGATTCAAATGTATGCTAATCTTACTTTTGCAAAAGAACCAGTGATTTCTTTATAATTTAAACTAAATGATTACGAGAAAGCTGCAGCAGGTCTAGTGGGACAGAATAAAACCAGGAGCCACAGCAATAAATGAATGTCTGCATTCATTACTGCTCATCTGCACGTGTACTGCATACCGTACAGCATACAGTAACATACAGTACATGTGTGTTATGGCTCACTGAGCACTCTCGTCTTTCCATAACTTTGTTATTTGACATTCCGTGATGGCTCTACTGGTTCCTCAATACAGCTGCTTGTCTCTTGGCAACAGATGTCTCCCATTCTGGCACAATGAGTGCTCACTGAGCCAGCACACCTGGCACATCAGTCACATTATCTATGACACAAAGGTTTACATTAAATCTATGATGGAGCCACATTTCACTAGGAGACAGACTAGCAGGAAACATTCGACAACAGTTCTTTGACCTTTTTGTTTGTTGCACGATGCGCAATTCCAAGTAACACACATGTGAAAGCCTTAAGGCCTCACAACCACTCAACTATAGCATGAACATACAAGCTCCCTTGTCTCATTGGGAAAGTCCTGTTGCTACGAAACAAGACGACACAATCATACACGAGAGTTTTAGAACTAATGTTAAAAAAATCAACAGTGGTTCAAATCAAGAGATCTGGGGCATCAGAGACAGCTTACTCAAGAAAATAAAAAAAATTAAAAATAGATCAGTCGCATTCTTCATTCTTTTTCAAAGTCGCTTCTAGTCAACTGTGTAGTGAGGATGCCAGCGAGTGGAAAATGTTCCAGTGATTTCCTGGTTAATTGTTCACAAGTGAGGCATAGTGACTGACATGATGTAGACTAGGAGAAGGAGAAACAGCCTGGTTAATCACCTTCTGGCTGCACCGCTGATAGACAAAAACAGACAGGAGATAAATATATTGTGAATAGAAGTATGGGTGTCCATGACTCTGGTTGCTGAGCAACTAAAATATGCAGCTGATCTTGTTTGTTCCAACCCAACTTGTCTTTCACTAGATACTACCAGATACGAGTCCACCGTGATATGCACCTAAAATTTTAAACTTACTGTATGTTCTAGTTTTCATTTATCAGACAAAGAAACATGATTTTACCAGGAGGCTGTTTTATGTTCTGTGATCGGTGCCAACACAAAACAAATAGTAGCACAGCATTGTTTGTTTGTATAGGGTCTATGCTGATTGTGCATGAACAACATCCAGCAGCAATTCTAACATATCTGAAAACCACTAAACTGATACTTTGACTCATCTGGTAAGAGAGAGATTATCAGTGTCGTCTCACAGCAAGGACGTCCCTGTGTGTGAATCAGGAACCGACAAAAGGCATCGCGGTCAAGATATTACTTGGCAAAAGACCTGTGTTAAACAAAGCGCACAACTCTGCTTATTTCCCTTTCACAAAGGAACAAAAGTTGTCTCATAATTTCACAGAATGGTCTTTCAGTAGACCAAAACCTGTGGGTGTTTTGGTTCCATGTGGCAAAGCAGATTCCTCTTCTGATCAGTGCAAACAGTGCCATGCTGAACAAGTGGAATGAATGAGGAGTATTACTGTTATGGAATGGATTAAGGGTCAGGCTTAGACAGATTTAGCATGCTTTTCAAACACACACACGCACATATGCATTGGAATTCACTGGCATCTAAACACAGATGAAAGCGATCAGATTCTGTAGGAATGTGGGTTAAACAAGTAGAAAACTGAGCTGCCTAAGGGTCTTCTTTAAGCACACTGATAAATAAGGGTTAATCAGTCATGCTAACGAGCTCTACACACCAACAAACACTGCATGGACATGTTTTACTCAATTTGGAAAACTTGAAATAGCATTAAAGTCAAATTAGAATTGAAACTAACTAATTGCAGCCAAAGAAACAGAGATTTTAGTTGTTAAACGTTTAGCCGTGGCTGGCTCTCATGGTCTCTGAGACCCACTCATTTTTCCATGTCCTTGGTTGTTTATCCAAACGCAAAATGAACAAAGGGAAGTAAAAAGACAAAGGAACGAACAGATCAGACTTACTTCTTATGCTGATTCTCCTTTCGGTCTGCAGAGCCCAGACTCTGTAAATAAAAAGGGAAAAAACGTCTTTAAGTTCCCATTTGTAGTGAAAAGTACCTTATTTAATATTAAAACATGAGCCCATATGAAGTCACGTTGAATCTTAATATGTACGCTTATATAACGATATAAAGCAGGTTCAAATGGCTTTATCCAACTGCCCATTAATAACAATTTGGAGACTTGACTAAAGACAAAACACAGGACATACTGTACATACCTACAGTAATTACCAAACTAACAATTTAAAGTTCTTAGTAAGCCAGTGACCACAAAAAATGAAAAGGGTTTGCACAAAAGGTTATGCTGTCAAAACATTATTAAGTTAATTAACTCGAAAAACATTACAGTTACACAAACACGAAGGCAGAGACATCCTGCTTTGTCTCTTAATTGACTACAGTACAGTTAATGTATGTCTCCAATCTGGACATTTACAGTACCTTCAAGGCAGCACCAATCAAATGATCAATGCTGGTCTTACATGGGTAATCACCTCGTCTCCAGTGAAAAATAATTAGCTCTCTGGCTACAATTACAAACATTTATCTGGTGTTTACTTTATTCACAGGCATTCATCAAAACCGTGGTGTCCGTGCAGTCACTATATGTTTTGAAAAGAAAAAAGTTAAAACGCCAGGTTTAAAAAGCCATTTCCCTGACGATGGAGTCAACCGAGTTCAGAAACTCAAGAGCAAAAATAACACTTCCTGCCAGCTCGGCTCAACAGGGGATGTTTTAATGCATCCCCTCAGCACAGCCACCCATGCACAGTCCACATAGTGACACAAAGGTGCCGGCACACACATATGCTGCTGCTGTCCACATCTTCTGGAGGTGTATGGCTTTTAAAGGTGACACATGCAGAGACAGATAGAAGCACAGACACAAGACACACAGACGCTCACCATGGAGACGTAGAACTGGCCTCAGGCTGGAGACATTTTTAGAGCGAAAGTCTGTCGCTGTTTTGCATTTTTGTGTTTAGAAAGGAGGCTAAGTTAGAAATCTTAAACAGGGCGTGGGGCTAGTGTGCAAACTACTGTCACCCCCTGCCACACTCGTCCCTGGGCCTCATGGAAGCATCTACGCCCCTTACTGTCAGTCATCTGACAACATTATCAACTTGTAGCTCCATGCTGTCTGTTGCCCTTGTTTATTAGCATCACTGTTCTCCGTCTGCTTAGAAAGATTATTGTACTGTAAACCTGTCTGTCTTAACATCAGACCGTTTTGCTGCGTTCAGGTGCGTATGTGTACTTTTATGTGCAGCGCTGTGACATTTTGACCAGCAAGTGACCTCTTTACTCTGTCGTTTTGAGCGTGTGTGTGCAGTACGTGTGTACTTTTCTGAGTGTTCAGTGCTGTGACATTTTGACCATCGACCGACTTCTCTGTGGATGCCTGCATATGAGTTTCACCCACCTGGTGGGGACAGGATATACCATATGGAGTGAACGCCCTTTCACCTCCCAGATCCCCCACGGTGCCCTCATGTAGTGCTAAGAGGCATGAAGACAGGTGGGTGTCTTTCATTTGAAAGCCTGAAGAGGCTGAAAGACTAGTTTAGAGCCACTTTTCAAGCTGAACTAAGAACTGCTTTAGAGCCTGAATCAGCCAGCTGGACGCTCATAGTGGACGTGTGTAATCATCATTTACGAGGAAAAAGTGCAGTATAACAGTTTTACTTGATGGTATTTTAGCTGTATGTGCACCAATAACAAAGCAAAACAAACAAAGCAAGGCTAATGGCTCATGTGTCATCTTTGATGCTCCTACTGGAAGTTTCTTCCCCTCCCTTTTTATGAACCCTGCATCTCTTCTGAAGGGCTATTCAGTCCTTACATTCCCCTGAGAGCAGGAAAATGTTTACATATGGAGACATCGCACAAATAAACTAATCCCACCACTTCAGTCAGTCAGTCCCTAGTCAGTTCTAATAGGATTTTAATGACACTGAATATGTAAAAGGAAATTAGACTGCAGCTGCTTTAAATGGTGCTGGTGTAGAGAACGAAGAAGAATGTATTATTTAGTCGGTCCAGAAATCACCAAGATTTCAATTTGACCCAAAGGCTTTAGTTAACCTCTTAGTGCGTGAATGTGAATGCAGGTGTGTGATTGCCCCTACAGCAGCTACTAATGAAATTCATAAATAAATAACCCTCACAGCTGTGTGGTTACACGGACAATAAATGAAGTATGAACGAATGATGAATAATCTGCTTCATTTACGTTTTCTTCAAATACTCACACACGAGCAAACAAATACACATAAGCAGTAAAGAAAAACAAAAAACAGACCCATCCGATATCATCAGATACCTTCACTTTACGTTGGTTAAGTCCAGAACACAGTCACACACACGCGTACAGTACCTGTGGAGTCCAACCCACTGAACCCAGTCAGAGAATGTTATTCCACTCTCTTCTTGTGCGCTCTTGTTTCCACAACCTCAAGTCCTCCCTGTGGTGTGTCAGTGGTGGCTCTAATTGCAGTTCACCTGTCCAACTTCAACTCTTCAGCTAAGCTTCCTCTTTCTATGGCTAACTCTCGCTTTTCTTCTCTTTCTGTCTGTAACCGTTGGTCACACGGAGGTTTCCGAAGCTTGCTCCAATGGTGGCTGCTACCGCCACTGACTTGTTGTACTTTAATTGTGGTTGCTAGGCGATAAGCTTCTCCAATTCTGCACACGGTGAGAAGGGGAGGATAGGAGAGGAAGGGGGAGAGAGCGAGAGAATGGCAGGCGGGGGGATGTTGGAGGAAACGCTCAATATAGTCACAGTAGCCTAAAGAGAATGATCGGCAGGGAGGAAGAGGAAGGTTTAGAGGAGGAGGAGGCAAGGTTGGGCAGCTGACACGTGAGCAGAGCATCCTCTGTAGCGGGTGCTCGTTCTCATTTTCACCCTTGGAGCATGCTGGTCAACTTGGAACACTTACGGAATCAGACCAATGGCACGCGACACCTTTTATTACAAATGCTCTTTTTTACACATTCCCTCAAAGCTCTGTCACATTTTTCGACGGTGACATCACGACTGCTTTTTGTCTGTGCATCTGGCTGATCTAACACTGTGCTTGGAAGGACAATTACAATCAAACAGTCAAAACCAGATTAAGAGCTACTGTAACTAGCAATTTGAAATCTGCCTGCAGCTCCCTATTGTCATTTCATGTTTGATGAACGATTTCTACTCAACAATAATGCAGATCACCACAGAGACATCAAATCTATCTAATGGCACGTTCTCGGACAGGAACATCCCCCTTCCTCCACAGCAAAATACCGATTCTTTACACCTTAAATGGCCAATTCCCACGAGGATGACTCGCATGGGACCTGCTGACCTGTGATTTCCATGGAGCATGCAGCACTGGCATGAACCATCTACTGCAGTTCATGTAAAGTGGAATAGGAAGTGAAATTCAAAATGTTAATAGATGCTAGCTTTTTGTAATAGCAGCACATCTTTCATTTGCTTTATTTCAAAATAACTGATGTTCAAGGCACTGACGGAATTCAATAATACAACTATATAGAAAACCCAACAAATCCCACTGGAGCAAGGGTTGACTTCATAAACTGGAGCATTTTAACAATGAATCATGTATGAAACAACCTGCTGTCAGTGACCTCAGATTCTCTCCATTCAGAAATACATGCAGGCAGGATGTGTGCGGGCATCAGCCTATTACTGTATGCTTCCTCTTACAGCCACTCAGGCGTTTAACAATGGTGGACGTCAATATGCCAGACAAACGTCAATGGCAGACGTCACTGAAATGCATATTGTGCTTATGTGTGGCAGGGCTTATTATGACTCACTGTGTGTTTTCAATGCCTGGTTCTGGACACACAGGAATCTTTACCACCTCACTGTCCAGTCACTGTGTATGGTGCAGCCTGAGTACAGGGAAGATTACTCATAGCTGGTGGAAATGTCAAACGTGTTGGCATTGTTCTGAAGCGATACACCGGATATGCTGCAATGCTTTCTTTTTTTAGTCTCCCATTCCTACATGTGCCCAACCACCCATGCACCCGCCCGTGCTTTCCTCAACAACAATAACGTGTACCTGCCAGATCCTGGTGAGGCTACAGCAACCACCCAGCATGCACCAGGGATGGGCCGACACCGGCAGAGAAGCGTTCCAATTACGCCACACAATCCAATACCTGCTCACAGCTTCCGTGAGGAACTCTCGAGAATCCTCACTGGTTTTCAGTGTCTCTGGGAGAAGAGCGAGGTAGCTGGCTTCTAGACCCTACGCACCGACAACACACCCACCAACAGCTACGTAAAGTAAGATGAAGTTCTGGTTTGTCACACACCATGTTTGCTGGTGATGGAGCATCTCTATATCTATAGAGATTAAACACAGCTTTTCTAATACTTCACAGAGCTACTTACAGTAATCAAAGAGAGACAACTTTTCCAACACTGTGTCCAAAGAGTACGAGGAGTAATTGGCCAGTAAACAAGCCGAACTAAGAAAATGACATTTACAGCTATCTGCTGTGCTGTTTGCTAGTTGTGACATCACTGGGACTTGCTTAAATTGACTGCCAGATGTGTTTGAAATGAGGGCGACATTCTGCATGCTATGGTAACAAAGCTTAACCCAATTATAAACAACAGCTCAAAGCAGTCAACTGGAGGCCTCCTACGCACAAGGGCTGGCACAAAGAAGGGTGACAAGTTGAAATATTGGTAAAGATAAAAGACAGAAGAGAACCATTTCTGTCTTTCTTTCTCCACGAGTGGTGTTAAATAGGGATCGGTTAAAGGAACTCAATCCTTACTAAAGCCCCAAAAAGATGCGAAGAAAGCAGATGACAAAGCAGGAGAGGGATGAATGATAAATTACATCAGCACAAACACAAAACAACACAAAGATGTGCTGGCTGATAAAAGACGTGCAAAGAGAAGACGAAAGCTTGACAGGTTCAGGTGTGGAGAAGACAGAAACTAGATGACTACAAAACAACGTGATTCGTACACTGACCAACCAAACCATGTCAACAGCACAGAGGAACAATCAAGTGACATTGCAGCTCTTCTCTCTGCTGTCTCCAGCTTTACAATGTCATTATTTGTACATGATCTCCTCTCCCAAGTCTTGTGGTCTGGGAACCAAAGGGACCAAAACATCACTCATAAATCAAACCAGCAGAGAGAGACTATAGATATTTATCCATAAATCACTGTGGCGGAGCCACCTACAATCAGACTAATGGGCCTGGAAGACGTGCTGTCATCCAAGCCATGATGTCACCAAGTCTGTGGGTGTTGATGTTGGTGGTGGGTCTCTGGTGTGTGCAGCATGTGCGTGCATAGGGAGATGTGTGTGTGTAAAGGGGCGTGTCTGAGTATGTGGTGGTGGGTCTACGGCTGTGCTTGTGTAAGTGTCTGCGGTGAGTGTGGGAGGCGGGATGTCTGTTTATATGGTTTTGTGTGGACCAGGGTGGCCAATTTGTGTGTGCGCGCCTTTGTCTGTCACTATATATTTAATTATGTTTTGCATTTATGTTCAGTTACACTGTCTACGCACACAGAAACACATGCACAGGTACCGCGCAGCTTAGACTGAAGCTACATACAGATGCATGGAGACAGACGCAGGATTGTGGTTGGTGCTGGCTTACAATGGGTGTGGGATTCCATCAAGAAAATCTAAGCAGAGAATCAAGTCGAGCAGTTAACGCGGGTCTGCCACGTTTCTACACAATGGTGCTCATTGACATAAATAACTGGGGACTCTGTGAAACGGGACACCCATTAACTTCTCCTCCACAGAAAATTGCCCATTAGATTTTGGAAGAGCACTGGATTGAGAAATAACTCAACTCTGACGCTAAATGCAACTTGTAATAATAAAAAAGTCACATTGTGAAAGAGGCCTGGATTCTGTTAAGATGGATTGGCTTTACGTACTATCATCCAGCCAAGCACTTGGATTATCAACAAAGAAAACAATGGCTGTTGTAGGAGCTCTGCAGTCTTTGCCTTTGCTTAAACTGTTCTTTGAACAAGGAAAAGATGCTGACAATTAAGAAAACAGAAGATAAGGAAGAAGAGGCAAAACAAGGGGCATGAATGGGCCGGCAAGAGTAGTAGTGAAGAAGAAGGAAACATTTAAAAAGTTCGTCAAATAAAGATACAAATGCACTTCAGTGTGTTTATTAACATTTCTAAATGTAGATATGGTGACTAATACTTTCATCTGAGGCTGATCATTTGTTTACGTCATCCGTGATGTAAACAATTTACTTAAAAAGGCAGCAACACCAACCTTCACCATCGATGAATCAGAATCAGGCAGCATGTCACTTCCACTCTCCGTCTTCCACCTGACTCCCCGTGCGCGTACGTTCCTCTTTGTGTGTCACAAGTAGGAACACGAGGAAGAGACGAATGCGTAACATGACTCATTCATAAAACACAAATGCCTCCTGCCTACAGCCTTCACAGCACACCACACACACAATGGTGTAAATGGCCACTAGCAGTCACATGGGGTGAGTCAATTTTGACGCAAAAGGCGGATAATTAGCAGCATATGACTGATAGGACTGAAAGAAAAGGTCTCCAGAGGATGACATGTCAGTGAGGAGGCTGACCGCTCCCGTCTTATTCCAGTGAGCCTGCTTCCCAACTGTATATCACACAATTCGTAATTTTACAAGACTGTATGCGTTTGACGTGAAGCACATATACAGTGATGTGCACACACATGCCAACGGCCATGGCTCTATTTATTTTCCCTCATTAGTTTTAAATGGCCCGTCCAGACGTTACTGTGGCCCCTGCTTTTAATCACTGGAGCGCACCCGGCTCAATGCCGGCTTCGTCTTCTTTGATTTCCCCAGTCAGACTGCCAGCCAAGCAGCAAGCCAATATCTCTCCTCTCGTTTCTTTTCTTCTCTTCCCGTTACTGCAGACAGCAGGCCACGCTGCTGCACTTTGCAGATTGAGTCATACATCTATCAAAACACCATAAGTGTTCAGATCTCCTGGTACAGTAATTACAGGGAGTTAAGTGAACTGATGAGAGATATTTGGATAGGTTGTTACACGTCTATGCATGATCTAGTTATCAACACCAGAAACATGCGGAAGAAAGAACTCAATAAATGCATGGAACATAAAAACTAAAACACTGAGCCTCAGTATAACAGTAGAAGGGAGTAAGAGTTAGAATTTTAATTATTTCAACTCTTCTTCAGTGATGTCGTATCATCATCATAACATCATAGCTATGGATCCAGACAGTGTTAACGGTCAACAGCAGTAAAGGTGATTAACTGACAGCTATACCATGATGCAAATGTCATCACAGATTTTGCAATAAGTTATGGAAATATTGTTGTGTCGTCCTCACGAGTATAAAACGTGTGTGCGCTACATGATGCCCGGGATCAGGCCACAGATACTGGACCAAAATCTACTAAATGTTATGAAGAAAAATAAGCCTTTGATATGAATGACATCATTACAGTCTGACCCGTTTTGAATTTCTGACTGGAGGCCTAAACACACACTGTTAGCAAGGATAGCGCTTCGTTGTGGTGGATGGCTGGACTGGTGCCTTCATTCATTACAAGTGAAACGTCGTTATGAAGAGAAACAACTGGTGACTAATGGGAAATTATAGTCAAAACAGTCTGAAAATAGGTGATAATTCATTTCAATTTAGCTTTATGTCATCGCCACATTTATTTAATTTCTCTAACTCGCAGAGGGAGAGAAAACGTTATTTCTAAAGCACCGTAATAATGTTTGACCTGTCTTTTCAAATCAGGTGTTCACAAATACAGTCTGCTGCAGAGTGGACGGCTTGGGTTGAACAGCAGGTAACTGTGATACTACTGGGTGGTACTGTGCAGCGCTGTGCCACAGTCTTGATCGCAAAGTGATTTATTCCATTTTAATACAGCATGTTTGCTTTGGAGCTTGATATGTATTTGGTCATGAGACATTAATAGAGTAGAAAACATGTTGAAAAATGAGCTGGCTGACGCATGCGTTTGACTTTGAATACTGTATGTGCTGGAGTGTGTTTGTGCCTGTGTGTGTGTGCGCAGTGCAAGAGTCTTGAGGCCCATGCTGTCACTCAGCCCAGCTCACAGGGTGGTCCAAACACTGAGCCCTCTTTACTCAGTAACACACTCACACACAAGGAAGGGCATGCACACAAACAAACAAACACTCACTGGTATACATGTAATGACACACATAACAAAGTTACATAAATATATGGCCATATATATGACCATAATGAAGCAATCAAATAACCTCAGCTCTTCCCCTCTTCCAGTCCCAAAGCGAACACCTAAATATACCGACTCCATCGCGCTGCAACAGGGACGAGGGTACGTAGGAAGGGATCGCTGCTACACAGCAACTCTTTCATGGTTCACTTTTGGTGCCGCTTAGTTTTCGGCCGATAGTTGATACGTTTGACAGGATGGTGTATTTTTATAAATTACTATTATTAATCACATGAACCAAAATGCACAGACTATCAGACATACTGTACAAACACAACCACTGAGTAGATGGAAAGTAAAGGATACAAACTTAACAAACACCACTGACTAAAAATCAATGCAGAGCAGCTGATACGGACACAAATAAATCAAACCAGGAAAACAAACTCACAAAACTCACTAAGGCAAACTAAATTCAGGAAATAAAAGCAACTTACATATCTCATGAACCAACAAACAAGATATTAACACAGCAAGTGTGTGTGTGACATGTCCTTAAATACTCCAGGTGTAAAGGATGATCATGATTAGTCAAGGAGAGAAAAGAACAGGAAATGACGTAAGTGGCAAAGTAAGTGAAACAGTAACCAAAGCACCAGCTCCCCTGCAGGCCGGAGGCCCCAACCATAACAAAACATTCATCTGCAAGTGTCTCGCGTTACGGAACAAAACCGTACTAACACAAACAAGACGCCATACAATAGATTTAGGTGTGTGTCTGTTCAGAACACAGAACTGTCACACAAAAGTCAATGTTTTTGGTTTGCTAAGAAACTTCCTGTAAGCCATTAACACAAAAAACATACACGGGTAATCAGAGGATTTGTAGCAACAAGAAGACAGTTTAAAATAAGTCGAAACAGGAGAAAGTAAATTGTTCCTTTCAGGAGTATCAGACCATGGCTTGATTTTCCATATCTGTTCCTTCTGAAGACAATAGTGAGCTTGCAAGTGATTTATTTGGGCTATTAACACCGAAGTATCTGGATTAGCTCCACTTTTGTCTTCCAGGTGAGGGGGAAATGACTCGTTAATATTTGTGCTACGCTACAGTTCTGCTGCAGCATGACAGCTCACACAGCAGGAAGCACGAGGCTCCCTCCCCTTCCCGCGATTAGACATTTGCCAAACAAATACTGCAAATGAGCCCCGCTTCCCCCACAAAATGGTAATAAGCCATAATTGCCTGTAATCTGAATACATTAGTCCTAAGAGGGTCCTGTTGCTTTTGTGCGCAATCATGTTAAAGCTCGAGGGCTAAAATTCGATGGTACGTAAGACGCTCGACTCTGTAAACCACTAAGGGTGTACGTTTAGTTTAGTTCATGGATTATTATAATAACATCATGACAAGTGTTGCAATACACAACACAATTATAGTTCATACGACTACATTTTACTTACAGATCACTGTCCAATAGATGAATTTCACACTTTTCTTTCCATATTTGACTCCTTTCACATGAAATTATAACATCATGGCTGGAAAATGTGTTTCAAATAAAAATAATGGAAGATGCTTAATATGATTTTCTGGAAATAATTAAAACAGAGATGTTGGAGACAATCTAGTGAGAATGATTGAGAGAAGAGACACCAACACTAAATTATGCTGAATGACTTTACTTTACTGCTGTTTAATTTACTTTGTTGTTGTTTTGCACGTTGTTCTGTTTCCCCCAGTCGAGTGTCTGTCTTGCTTTTTTTTCTGTCACTCTTTTATTTTCTTCTTATTGCATCGATTCCTCTCTCTGGCTCGCTAGAGTTAGAGGCGCCATTGTGTGCTTGTGGCTTGTTTACGACGAGCACTGATTCACCCAGTGAGGTTTGGCTTGCTCGTACAGGGAAGGGGAGAAATATGAATGAATTCATAACACCCCAATCCTCCACTTCTACCCTCTATTCCCAAATTCTCCCAACATCTCTCTCCTTTGCTACGCACCCCTCAGCCACCTCCAGTCACACTTTTCCAATGGTGTGTACGTGTGTCAGTGAGAGTGTATTTGTGTGAAGCCAGAGGGGCGGCCAACACTGGTCAGAGGCTCATTTTTGTGGCCAGGCCAGTGTGTATCCCGACGGCTTGCAGGCGTCTCAGGGGCCAGCTCCTCCTTCCAGCTCCATTCCTTCACCCTAGGGCCTCCTCAGAGTCATAGCTTAGTCACTGCTAAATCCCCAGGGACAAAAAGCAGTACTTGGTTTTATGTATTTATTAAAAATGACAAGCTATATGTGTAGGGCTTTGTAAAATTAAACTTCATATTTTAATGGACTTCTGATAGTTTGGCCTGCTTGCCTTGCGTCCTGGCTGCCTGCTGATGGCTACGTTCGCTACGTCTTTCACGTGAACAATCTCTGGTGATTTGCAATATCGCCTATTCTGGTTCACTGTTTTTACAGTAAACTACTGCGTCTGGAACTTTTACAGTGAAACATGAACACAATACAGAAACCTATATTCATCCACGTCTAAACGTGAGGACTAACCTGGCCCCAGATAAGCAGCTGAAGATGAATGGATGGCTAAATGCTGTAAGTGCTGTATGTACAGGATCATTAGGTATGGTCGCAGTTAAGCAGATTGTGTTTTGTGGCTAATGGGCCGTTGAACTGACTAGACATGAAGATCTGAGCTTCAACTTTTGACTGACCTCGACGGCTCACGTGGCAAACAAATAGAACAGAACGTTCATGAGTTCAGGACATCGGTGAAAAATAGGGGGACGGTATTTGATTTCTCGCTGACACAAGAGGAAAAAGCTGGGGGCTGATGAGCACGTTTGAGAGGGAGAGGTGAGACAGAGCATGGAGACAGCAGCATCCTCTGCTTCACACCTCATCTTTCCCACGGTATTTGGTTTGTTTACAAGCTGGAGTCAGTGACAGGTTCATTCCTTATATTCTGGCTCCAACCAGCAGCAGGTAGGAGGCAGCCAGGCACTGAGGCCTTCCTGTCGCTCCAAGCCCCCACGCAGGCAAGCATGACCAACGGGCTGGGATTTCCATGTCATAACATACACCTCCCAAATCCCCGACTGACGCCAAGCCCTTCTCTTTCCTCTTTGCTGTCTCATTCCCCACCCCCTTCCTTTCCTTTTTTGCCATGTCTTCATCTCTCCAGGGGGCTACAGTAGCCGTGATACAGTATGAGCCACAGCGGAGGTTTCTCCAGCTCTCCTCCTCTCCATTTCATCTAATCGTTTCTCCAGTTTGTGCTGTTTTGGCGTCGGTGTCCGGATGCTGATACCCAAGACAGCAAACCTGACCCTGCTGACTCCACACTGCCTCACACTCCCCAGAAACAACCCCTAGTTTCAAATCCCAACACCCAGTTTCCCCTCCACCCCATTCCCTTCGTTACCCTTTTTGCCACCTGCAGGCCTCTAATTTACAGTGTTTGTGCGTACTAAGATATCCGTGAACGGCTGGCTATTCTGGGCATGTGGAACATGGCATCAATGCCGGATCTCGTCCATGTGACTTCCCTGATGTGAACCCCGCTGCCACACCACACTACCCCATCCCCTGCAGAAGCATTTTATGACTGGCTCAGGTGTCCTGCCCAGGAGCAGTCTGGAGTCTGGAGCTCATTTTGCTTTGTCACAAAAGGCTACAGAAGTGACATCTGGACATTCGGTGCGTAGATGACCCATTGGTGGCCTATGTATGTTTTCAAGAATGCAGCCAATTATTATTTTTGTTTATGCTCCCTCTCTGAAACTATTTAGTTGTTGCTGTGTGCATGAATAAAAAACATATGAGTGTTATTATGACTACAAGCATGTGAGACTGCATGAGTGACTCAGGCATCCTCTGTAAAAAAGACTGAGCGGGTAACAGAAAGAGGGAAGAGATGGCGTAGACAGAGTAATGGCCCTAAAAGATTCTGTGTTCCCCATAACATGCCTTTCCATCCCAGGCATCTGAAATACCACAGTCTCTGCAGTGCTATAGCTCTTGTAAATAATCCGAGTCTGGGCGCCACCTCAGAATCCCCAGCCCGGTCCCCGGCCTGGTGGGTGCCATGTCACTTCAGAAAGAGGGGTTTAAGGAGGGGGGGTTGTTGAGAGAGGAAAGAGTGAGGCGAGGAAAGGGAGGCTAGAATAAGGGAGGGGGGAAGCCTGCTCTTGCATCATCACTACAGTACTACTTACTGCATCCAGCATGGGTGACTGTCATGACAGAGAAAGTAAAGAGAAAAATATCTTTCTGTGTCTCTTTTAAAAAGTGATAAACAACCTGAGAGAGTCTGTATTTTTTGGTTTCCTTAGTTTTTAAGCTACAGAAATTAATCCTTTAGTGGAAACAATTTAGTTTATAGGTTTGAGGCAAGTGAAAGAATTGCAAAGGACTGATTATAATAGCTGGGAGTTTTTCTATTACATCAGATGAAAGCGCATTCATTTATTCATGTCTGGTCCATGACTTTCAAAACAATGAATGTTTATGGGCTAGACAAAGGTCTAGCTGACGAGATGACTATGGAAACGAGTCCTGGTTCTAACAGGTCTGCCACAATGGAAAACGGGAAAATGAGTAAGAGGGAGATGTGAGAACAGGCAAGAAAAAAATGAAGCATGAGGGACTGGAAGAAAAAACATCAAACTAGAGCGTGTGAGTGGCACGATGAGAATTTCCACTCCGCCCTCATGGACCTGTTTGTCCACTTAACCCCCACCACCAAGAATATTATATCAGAGATAGTGCTGCTAAGACGCAAGATAGAGAGGAGAGAGCACAAACACACACACAGACCCCCACACCTCACCCTCAAATGCAGCTTCGGAAAGAAGGGTTTGATATCGAAGCAGAGGAAACCAAAAAACAACATCTCACATCAAGCTAGCTGAGGAAAAGGGGTGTTTCAGGCCCTTAGCCCTCCAGGTCTCCCTTTTTGGCTCATGAGGAGTGTGGCAGGTGAAAGACCCAGAAGGTTGGCACTGCCACTGTCCTCTGCGCTGCATCCAGCTTCTCAGATTCCATGCTGGGCAAGAGGTAGACATAACAGCAATTATCCATTCACACTGGCATGATGCTGGCACACTCCTGGCACGCGTAAAGGTGAACGCCAAACAGAGTTCAGTTCGGTTTTCTGCCAGGAGGAGTAGATTGATTTGATAAAAGCAACTAACCAAAGCCTAAGCCCTTTATCAGCATCCAGGTACAACATTATGTAAATTTATAGTTCAATTACTGACATTCTCCTCAGGACTGGAGAGATATAATTATTAATTTTTATTCTGTCTGTTTGAGAAGAAATCTCTCCACGTTACATGTTGTGTGAAACCAGAAAGTGGATGCTGAATATAAATGTGCCTGATTTATTTCATTGTTTGCTTTTCATTTGTGCGACATTGCTGCATGCAGCAGACCGTAGCAAATGAGTGGATCTGGCACAGGCGGCTGTGATTGGTCACAGCAGTTTGTCAGCCTCTAGTGGTTTCCTGTAGAATTGTCCACTCTCTTCAATGGCTACAGCTACAGGAGCTACCAACGAGCTACAACATACGTGCTGAACACAACACGCAATCTCTGATTTCATGAGCATTTTTTCCTGACGGCTCCCTCCATACACGAAAACGTGTTATTTATTAACTGAACGTTAATCGAGAGGTACGTGACACGTGAGTCCCTGCATCATGCGTGGTGACAGGCTGAAATGGTGGGATTCTGTTGCCTTTTCCATTGTTTCATACATCAGCTTCCCTTCATCAAGCCATTTATCTTTCACACTCATCCCTCCTTCTGTTTCATACTTCTGTGCCACTGTCCCCAGTGGGTTAGTGTCTCGAAGTTCCATCTGTCAGCACCATCCAGGGGGGGTGACAGAGCGGATGAGGCCCAGGGGAGAGACATCAAACGCGGGATGCTGGCCTTGGTTCTACCCCCCATCCCATCTCTATTTGAGTTGCTGGGCCCTCTGTCTGAGTATGATTTGGAGCTGGCTGTCGCAGGAGAGGAAGAAAGGCCCTCTACCAATGACAAACTCAGAATAAACGCATGTGGGGGGGGGGGCGAAAAAGAGCTGAATCACTCTTTCATCATCCATCAGCCTTCGTTGGGCTTCTCATTAACCTCTGGTCTCTGCTTCCCTCTCTCTTCTGGTGCCTGTCACGTAGTTTCTTTCGCTTCGCTCATTCTGTCACTTTAATAACTACATGAGACAGTTGCCCTTCATAAGTCAGACATCATTCATTGATTAAAGTCACAGTTCGATGTTTTTAGTCTAATCATGTCACCAGGCACTCTCACATCAGGTTCTCCTGAGCTTCAAGTTAAACTGTTTGCATGTAAACGACAGGGACAGGGACACCACCAGCAGTTTAAATTGTAAGTACATACAGTACCAAAAGTACACAGACTCCCAGCGCAGGCTAAAACCTGCAGCCAATATGCCGAGCCCCTGATCCCAGTGCCTACTCAACCAAACACACACATGACAGATGCCTCCTCTGCTGCAGCGCAGGCATTCAGAGCATCTCCTCCACCTCCAAACGCATATTCCTTTTATAACCAGCAGGGATTATGGCCCATTGGAGGAAGCGAGCAGATAAAAAAGCATCTCAAATTGAATCAATAACCACCGACCATCAACTAATCCTGGCCGGCCCCCATAGTCACCGCTAGCAGTTCCCCACAAACCCTGCCAATGTCCTAGTCCAGCCCCACCCCACCCGAGCTCGAGACCCCTTCATCTTTTTATAACTGCACCCCAGGGCCATGCAGGGGTGCTCAGGTGAGAGCGTTTTGGCAGGGCTTGGATGAGCTGCATATTCACAGCAAAAGGGGATGAAGGGGTACACTCGTTCACCCAGGTAATCCATCGGCAGACAGGCCAGCTTTGGACTACACAGTGACTGGCAGCCTGAGAAAAGTGGACAGCTGATGTGGGTCATGCTTAGCCACAGCACGCCAGACGGGATAAAGAGATATAAGTCCTCCCCCATGCTCAGTGACCCCCCTCCTCCCCCAACCGTGGGCCCATGTCACCCCAAAGCTCTTTCATCTGCTAACCCAGTGGGTGCTAAAGCAAACTTTCCACTTTGGCTCTCTAGAGGCTGGGCATTTTGGAATTGCAGAGGGAGATACACGCTCTGCTCAGTGCATCAAAGACAACCAGTGACAGATTAGAAGCATCAACAGGAGACAAAAGGCTTCATCTTATATAGCTGCGTATATCTCACCATGATAAAAGATGGTGGAGTTTAAGCTTGACGATAAATATATTTGATATATGTTAAAGAAATAAAGTAAAAGTGAGCTGTCACCGCTCACACAAATTGTTCACCGCCTTTTTCATCTCGCCTCTGAATGAATATCATTTTCTGTCCTTAAATTTTGGGTCAGAAGATGCAAGCTGAGACGAGGATCAAGCAACGGAGTGGTGGGATTTCCAAGCTGTTAGGAAAACTTAGCAAATCCTATCCCCAGGCCACTGGCTCCACACAGGAATGTGGGGCATCCACTTTAATTGTGCTTTTCTCCCCATCCTCATCTCACAAAATCAAATTTCCCTTTTCCCGCTTGTGGATTCTCCAAAGAGCTCAGTGTAACATCTTTAAATGCAACTCAAACATATAAAAGTCGCAATGAGCTTAAAAGAAGAGACTTCCATGGTTGGTTTACGTAAAGCTTCAAAGTCAAGAGGACTGTAAGAGACAGCCGGACAGTAAATCAGGCAGACACTTCAAAGCGAGCTGTGGAGCCGTGCAGATAGATGAATGGCAAAGACAGACAGACAGACAATGGAACTCAAAGACAGAGGTCATCGAGTAATTCAAGACAGCGGATAAAACAAACAAACGTGCTATGCTAGGACACAACAGGACAACAATAAGCTACATAAACAAACTACTACAGTTAACAAAATATGTCACACACACACACGCAGCTGTTGTTTGCCGCCAGCCAGGCAGGCTGACAGAAAGGCAGACAGACAAACAGAGCGAGATCCCTGTGTGTAAAACAAAGGTGGGTACAGTAGTGGGTAGCAGGAGCCAAGGGAGACTTCATTAGTGAGGTCAGTGCCCCAGGGTTCTTAGTCTAACACTGGAGGCCTATGCAGTCGCCTGACCCCCTCCTGGCCCTATACTGAGGTGGATATTGCATCTTTGCGATAACATCTCCCTACATAGGAGGGGGCCCCAGCATCACAGCATAAAGACCCCTGTTTTCGACAAGTTTGAAATAAGGCTTTGTTCCCCCAAGACCTTGGTCCCCTCCCCCTTCACCACCTCCTCCTCCTACTCTTTCCTCTTGGGTGGGCCAAAGACTTTCCAAAAAACTGAGCAACTTGTGTCTGGGGATAGACCCCCCCCCCCCCTTCTATGCATACACACATGTAAAAACACACTCACGCATGCACATATACAGGCATGTGCACACTTACACATATCTTCCACCCTGAACCCCTGATCTCGACAGTAGCGTCCCCTGGCTTTCGGCCATGTCTGCATGGTACGGTTGGTGAGACAGAAATCCATAAATCCAGAGCTGCTGAGGGAGCAGATCCAAGAGGGGGTTTGGTTCCGGGGAGACTCGGGCCACAGAGAGGTGTGTTTGTATTTGTCAGTGAAGGCCCAAGGAGGCCGAGTCCTGGTCAAAGGTGCCTGGCTGCCTGGGCGCTGAAGGGAGGCTGCAGAGACAGGCAACCTGTACATGGAGCCTCCTTCAACACAAACGTTCCAGTCAGTAACATACAATTTACTATAAAAGCCCGACCATTGGACAACAGTGAGGGCAACGGCCATGAATCAGCATAATAGTTTCACCTACAACACCAGCTTCAAGTTAAATTACAAAGCATCAGAACTTTAAAATAGCTGTCAATATGAAAGAAAAAAAACGTCTACAAGTTTGCGTCTCCTTTCCTGACACGTGATGGCTTTGGTCAAGGTCTTATGGTATGACGGAAAGTAAAAATATCCCTTTTATAATGGTGGGATGCGTTGCCAGGTAGGAAAGACATCAGTGCCCCCATTTATACCCACATCAGCTGATGGATTTATAGGACCCTTAAAACGGATCAATCATTTTCCACTCCCAGGCCTCTACACCTCTCATCCCCTCTCTCCACACTTTCCTTTTTGATTCCACAGTCAGAGTGTATATGCAGACGCGGCCATGGGATTATGTGTGTACACGGTGTGCCCTTTGCTCATGTGTACGAGTGCACCTGTGTGGTGCAAGCGAGTATGTATACCTTGGGCGTACACATACATGTAACCCTGATTGCATGTGCGTGTATGCACACGGCTGCATGTGCTTAGCGGCTCAGTCAACTACCAGCACTGGGTGCTTTTCATGTTCATTATCACTTGTTTTATAGTGGAATATTTAAGTCGAGGGGCCTTGGCACGGCTGCGGCTATAGTTAGAGAACAAAGGAAAACAGTGGGGGTGTCAGGAGGGTGTGGCATGACAGGGTGCAGCGCCGAGCTTTTCAGTAAGTGTTGCACCCCACACTTCATGGAAAGCTAGGGGGGCTGTCCAGGCCAGCCATGCAGGCAGACGGAGCTAAATTCAACTCATTCCTGTATTAATGGGAGCTTATGTGCCATTCCACCTCACTGAAGAGGGCATTAGCCAGAGCCAGACAGTCAGGATACACCTCAAAATATCTCCTCTCTCTGGCCTTCTTTGTCTATTTTGCATTCTTTGTTTTTTTTCCCTCACATGTGGGTTTAACAGTACGAGCTCAGGCCATGTCTGCGTGGGGAGGATATTTGATGCTCTAATTGCTTAGTCTGGAATTCAGAAATTTCTTTCCAGAGTATGGGTGCCGTGTAAAGCCCTAAGTAGACCAAATAAGAAATATGTCTTGGGATGTAAGTAGTTTGGCATAAACATCCATGCCACTAAGACATTACATAGTAAAGTGGAGGGATGTATTGGGCTCTAAAACAGGGTGGATCTATACAAGATTTTTCCACCTGCTGAGCAGTTCAGTAACAGTAATATACTGTAAGTGGGTGAGCAGTGCTTCCAGATTGAAACCAGATAAACAGCAAGTTACTCCACGAATTAGAAACTGCCCTACCAGGTACAGCAGAGGGTACTTAATGTAGGTCATAGATCCGAAAAGCTGTCATATGTAGGAGACTAAATGAAAATGACTGTCCATCCATAGAAGAACTGTCACTTTGCAACAACCTCCGACTGAAAGGGCGACACACTCGCTGTGCAAGCGGTTCTACGCTTAGTAGCCAAACAAGCTTGAAGAACTTAGGGTGTACGTTTCAGGATTTGACCATTTGACCATGGAAGCTTTTAGCCTCGTTGTCCACTCCATAAAGTGTGTAACAGAAAATCAGCAAAAAACACTTCGCAAGCCATGGGTATGATGTTGTAATAGTCCCAAGTGAACAGCAGTATAAATAGATATTCTATTTGTCAATAATGGCTCTGATGTGTATTGTTCTGCATCGAAGGGTTCTGATTTAAATGCCTTTGTTGGTCTGTTGCTTCCCTCCTTTGCGATTTCTGTGAGTCTTTAAACTCTGGTAAGTTTGATGTGTCTACATGTCTATATTAAAAGAAGGCACAAGCATGCACATGAAATTCATTGTATAACAGTGGTGTGTGTGCGTGTGTGTAAGTGTGCTGTGCGATGGAACGAGCCGAGCGGTTATTAGCTGGCAGGGATAATTGGAGTCTATGTAGGTGGCATGACCCAGCTGTCTGCGGCAGGAAGGCCCAGAGCTGAGCGTGACCTCAACCGCTGACCTTACAAATGCAATACAGTGACCTTTGACCCACCTCACATTAAAGAGACAGTGTTGTCTTTCTGCAGCCAGCCAGCAAATTAGAGCACAAGGGGGCAAAGAATCTTCTCCCTTTCTGCTTGTTAAGATTGGTGTTGCATCCTGTTGTATTGTTATTAAATAGCTACAAGAAATACCAAGTGGGTGCATTTGACTCGTGGCAGGAAGCACCAACGGGTATTTCAAAACTCCCCTCCCTGACTCTCTTTCTGCTTACACCCACTCTTACCTATAAGCTTTGATGGCTCCACCATGTCTACGGTATGTTACAAGTGACTATTGATACATGGATGTAACTTCAATTTAATAATGTGTTGCAAATGATGGTGAACTGATGGTTAAGTGCAAACTACTGTAGATTCAGTTGTTGTTTCATGTTACACCCCACTCTCTGCCTTTTGAACAGTGGGTAAAGAATAGACGTCCAGATGCTAAAAGCGTCCTGAATATATTCTACACTCTTATTCTATTCTACACGTGTCCCTCTTGTCTCCCACTGTGCATCAGCCACCAACGGGGCAGGAAGGCCTCTCTAGGGAAACATTAGAGGAGAGATGTCTGTCAAGATGGAAGCAGCGCTCCCTTAGGCTAGCACTGAGCGACAAGCGTGTCCCCTTGCCTGTTCCTCAGTATCACAATACCACTGTTGACTGACTGAAAAGCTGTAATGGACAGAGGTATCTGCTGTTTGTCTGATCTTCTATAAAAGCCCCTCAGCAAAAAGAGATAAGGGAAAACCAAGGGGAGGGAAGGGCTTTGTGTACTTGCACTGTATGTACCCTTTGATTGTGAAGTGTTTGGTGCTTGTTCGCTGCTGTGAAGAAAATATAACGAGGACATGCGTGTGTTCCTCTCTAAAAAAAAGAAACATGAGCACACGTAAGTACATACAGGTGTGTGCATGTGCACAGTGTGTGTCACTGAGTGTCCTGCATTGACATTCACTGTACAGGTATGCGTGTGTGCGGCCATCAGTGCAGCTTTAAATATTGGGCGTCCCTGCTGAAATTGCATTAAATGAGACAAGAACTTTACAAGTCAATCCATCATCTAGATGAAGATCAGCACAGATGAACACACCTTCTTCATTCTCTCCGCATCCCCAGGTTATCGTTTTCATGTTTACTATCATCCATCTGCCCCCTTGACCATTTTCCACCAAGAGTTAAATGTGACTGTAAGAAGGAAGGACATTACGTCGAGATATACAGATAGATGGCAAAAAAGCCAAGAGAGCGAGAGAGACAATAGATACTAAAATACACTGACAGTGGTTCAATAGAAGCAGAGTGGATGGCTCAGACCTATTGTTTCAGGCTAATTTCAGGGGATCAAACCAAAGCACAACTGCAGACACAGACGGAGCACAGATAACAGCGAGCTGTTGGGAAATCTCCCCATCTAATTTGCCCCACAGAGAAGGCCACCGCTAGCCCACTGCAACATCCTCTAGATTGCTTAACCTTCTCACATCCCCGGCCGTACAAGCAGCTACGCCTGCCAATCAATCAAAGACAGATTACTGTGCTTAACAAAGCGCAGAGGGTCAGCGGTAACTGATTATTTCATGACGCTGGCGCAACGTGTGTCCGTTTTAAACAACGAAAAAGGGTTTTCACTGTCAGTCAGAGGAGTCAGTTGGCCTGAAGCCTGGAAACTCTACCAAACCGAGGCAGACGAGGCGAAACCTTGACCACTGGTGTGTTTGTGTGTGCATTTGAGTGTGAGAACGAGACCCTAAAGGTTTGACGTGCAGCAGGTGAAGGAGGCAACTAGCAGCACCACACACAGAGGACACAGCACCATCCTCCTTCTGCTACACTGCTTCTCTGCCACTACAGAGCTCTCAGGCTCTCCACCACACACCTAGAGATACAGTACACATGCACACACACACTGCCATCTCCAGGTTCTAACCTTTAGTCCACTACTGCCCCCAGAACAACAGTTCAGTCGTGATCACTGCAGTATTGCTATTTTGTCCAAACGGCTGCGGAGGGAGGGAAATCAGTGAAATTCAGCCTATCATAGTGGAAAATGACAAGAGCCAACGAAATCATCCAGTACAGAGAGCCTGCCTGGGACCGATAGTGGCGACGGTCCCGTTCTGGGATGACTCATTGTTTCCGCGACCTCTCATATGTGTCGCATTAGGAGGAGACGACAGACAAAACATGGTTCTCGCCTTTTCCTTCATCTCTCCTTTTTTCCAGTCTCCTCTTTGTTGTCAACTTCTACTCCCACTCAGCTTTATCCTGTCGTCATGTTGATTTTACAGTTTTGATTCCCATGTATTCATTATCCTCCTTTCATCCTCACCTCAGTCTCACTGATGTTTCCCATTTTCATTATTCAGTCTCTTTCCTTGTCTGTGTGATGCTGTACTTCTATGACAGGAAATGTATTTGAATCTTTTTCATTTCAGATTTGTCAGCGTTCCTTACTGCTGTGCTTGTCTGCCTCACTTTTCTCATGTCCTCCTTTTCTTATCTACTATCTCGCACATTTTCTCTACATCATTAACTCAGTGTTTTGTTACTGTTTTGGCAACACACTGATTTTTACCCAGTATCTGCTTACACTTGTCGTGTTAATAATATGGCTCAGGTAGCCCCGTTATCAGATCACCAAAACTTTCCCAGTCTGTAGGACACCCATTTCCTTGTCAAATCTGTGAGAGATAAAGTGTTATCTCTTTCTGTCTGTGCCAACAGCTGGTGCCTATTTAAAACCTTGGCAGAGGAGCCATAGGTATCCCTGCTGGTACTGTATGCCCTCAAATCCTGGTTCTCCCTAACCTGTCAACACAATAACTTTTAAAATACAGTTAAAGAGGTGAAGTAAACGGCAGGACAGGGAAAAGTCCATCCTGAGCTCCGACAGCCAATAACAAGGAGCCTCAGTGTGCGTAATGATGCGTGTGCCCCTGGTGACAGGCACTCTTAGTGACTTACAGTATGTGTATGTGTGCTATGAGTATATGAGAGATGGGAGGAGAAGGAGGGGTGAGCCCTTCTAAATATGCATCTTAATGGCCGCTCTGTTCCCACCATTCACACTAAGTGATGGAGAGAGTGAGGGCGAGGGAGGCAGGGGACAAGGAGAAGTGGTGCTGCGTGTTCTCAAGTGGAGAGCCAAGTCAGGGATGCAGAGGGAGAGACAGTGAGCTGAAACGACACAGTGACAAGCGAGAGACAAGCAAGGTGAGGAGCTGCCATACCTGACTCCTTCAACCGTGGCCCCATTCCACAGACACACACTCGCAGCGGAGAGTATTGAGGAGCAGCGTGGAGAACTAGCCTCCTCAGGCAGAAGCTGTTTGTCGCTAAATGAAGGCCGGCATTCTTTGGTTTCCCAGGGAGCTGGGTGCCTGCCAGTCCCCCGGCCACTGAGTGCCATTTTATTAAGAACAAAATGGAGCCCCTATGAAAGGAGCCCAGCACTGAGCCTGCACAGGTCTCACTGAGCTGAGCCTCGGCATAAACAAACACCACCTTAAAGAGACAGGCTCGCAGAACATGAGCGACAGCAGGGCCCCCTCACGAGCCCCTGACCAGATACAAAGTAGTTTGGAAGTTGCAGTGGCTGTTATTGAGAATGTGAACAGTGCAATATAGAATAGGAGAATGTAAAGCAGCGTGTGAAGGTCGTATGATATGAGTAGATGCAGTAGATCAGACAAAACAAGTCAAACACCACAACAACAAATGTAAAGTTAAATGAATGGGTGGTTGCTGTGTATGGAAAATACTGACAGAGACGCATATGCAACAAGCCTGGTCTTTTTATTCCATACCTGCTACCTCCATCCCACCTCCTCCTCCCCTTCCTGTCTTGTTTCATGATTCACATCATATGTCACTGCTCTAGTAGCAGCTCTCTATTCCGGCATCTCATTAGAGAGGATATTTATTAGACATTAGTGTAAATATGCCATGTGTGTCTGCAGCCAAATGTCCAGTTCACTGTGTAACTACTGTAGGAGGGTTGTCTGCCGAGTCTGCACTAGAAACTGGATTTTCTATGTTATCTGTGATTAAATACACACCGTGCATGTGTCTGCGCATAAGTCTGTCTGACACCAGTCAAGCATTAAAACCACTGACACGTAAAGTGAATAACACCGATTGTTTTGGGACAACAGAACCCAGCATCGCGTCGTCGGCTGTAGCTGATGTGATCACACTCTGCTAAAAACACATGACGCTGGTCACGATCAACAGGTGCCAGGACACACGGTGCACGGCTGATTGCCCACTTTTAATTAAGCTTCATTGAGTTTCTCTGCCCAGTAGCCAAGTGTCAACCAAACCTAAACAAACACTATCCTCAAATCTGTGTTTTGATGAAAAGAACATGAAATATTTGGTTAAAAGGCAAAAAACACTTGACTTGATCTGTATTTTCTATACATTACTCACATGATACAAATATGAGGATAATGATCACTTATCTAAGAAGGCACGTTCTCCCAAGGATCCGTACTCCCTGTCTTTTTTCTCAACCACACAGATGCGCGCACACACACATACACAAAGTACGATGGGACCACAGCCAACATCTGTCTTTGATATTATTTAACTAACCGCTTATTGTGGGAGCCCACCAGCACCATGGATGGCGTCTAGCGCTGTGTGTGTGTGTTAGTCTATGAGTGCGCTTCGGCGTCTTTTCAGACACTTTGGCAACCGCTGTTGTGTTGTTACATCTTTCAGAGGTTGATCTGCGTGTGTGCGTGTGCATTAGTTCAGTATGCGCCCCTGCATTTCTGAGAATGCGACTGCATACCAGCGCGCAATGTGTGTTTCCACAGACATGTGAGAACAGTGTGAGTGTGTGCGGTGGCTATCCCCCTCCATAGTGAAAGCCACAGCCTCAAACCACATCAGAGAGTGTGTGGGAGACAGAATGACAAGGCCAGGAACCAGCCAGCGTCTGCCTGCAGCCACACACAGATACACGCTGACGCACACACATTCATACTTACACACAAATTTATCACACTTTCCCATCTAAACACCCGCTGTCTTCCTCTCTCTTTGGCCTTTTCTCTCTCTCTCTAACACACACATTTAGCAGCAGCCGTCTGTACACCACAAGTCCTATTCAGCAGTCTATGTTTAGGCCAAGGATGCAGTCTACAAGCGGAGGTTGATGTGTGTGTTTGCAAACGTATTCACAAACAGACACTGACCAGGCAGAAGAAAATAGGCTTCCTACGGTGGATTTGTTTGATTGTTTGTTTGAACATTTTCAGGAAGTGAAACTGTCATTCATTGGTGTTTGGGATTAATAAAAATGAAAATAGCAGAAATATTTATTTTACAGAAATAAAGTGGACACAGGTTAAGGAAAACAAGATAATTACAGACATGCAAACATGCATTTAGCAAGCACATATACACACACACGCACACACACATATATATGTATATATATATATATATATAGCTTTGATTAATTAATACACAACCAAAATCTTTCAGGCAATTTCTCACGCTGCCTACACACACACACACACACAGACAAAGACAGCGCAAGTGTAGGTCATCCATGGGTGAGTGAAAGCTAGAAGCTGTGTTTTTCCTTGCGGTGGACACACATCAATTTCAAGGAAATTGCTCGCCCCATTATTGGAAAGTGTTACCGGAATGTCAATTAAGGGGGAAGTTTTTAACCTCGCACCACAGAAATAAACAGTGCACCCCTCTCCCCCTTATTAAAGGCGGTGTCAGCGCAGACAGAGAGTCTGGAGGGGGTAGAAGGGAGGCAAGGAGGTATGGAGGGAGACTGAGAGAAGCAGAGATTGAGGCGGGGAGACCTGGAGACGGGGCAAAGAGGAGAGAGGAGATTTGGTGCTCCTAAAGAAATGCTTTTGACCCTCCTTTTGTGCCCAAGGATCCTAGACCCTGAGAACCACTCAAATCCTAGGGTCTGGCTCCAGCTCAGGCCCACTTAAAGTTACCCTCAACAGCCAGGGATCCGTTTGACAGCTGGTTAGATCCTGTAGGTGCAACCGTAGAATAGTATGTGTACGTTGATTGACGGCAGGTCAGGAAGAGGAAACTATAGATACAAGGTCAGAGGAAGATGCAAGGGAAGCAGAACATAAAGATAGAGTAGTAGTAGTAGAAGTAGTAGTAGTAGTAGTAGGCCTTATAGTAACCAAGTTGCTATAAGTTGTTTTGGGCTGCATCACTTCAAAAACACAGTAGTTATTAAAGATTTGTGGGGGGAAAATGCCCCAAAAATATTAATGAACAAGAGGGAAAAACAGCAAAAGTCAAAAATACCAAGAAAGAGTGAGAGACAAAGGAAGACATTTACTAAACACTGTTGTTAATGTAGAGGATAGCAGTTCAATAGACCAGGACCTCACTTTAGAATAATACATACAGTGTAATGGACTGTATGCACATGCTGGAGTACACTACCACTCCTCACCATCAAGGAGAGCCTCCACAGCTCAAGAAGCAGCCTAGCAAAACATATCTCGCAGGTCCACGTGTGAGAACTCAGAACTGATCGCACCATGATCCTGTAATATTCAAAGAGTGGCAGCAGATCAAAAGCTGAGCCAAAGACCCAGACAACTTCAAACGTAGCTTCTACTGATGCTTTACTCAACAGAGCTTCCAAAGCTGGGTGGAGTGTGCTCAGAGGGTTCTGGGGGGTCTAAATCTGCGAGCTCACAGGCATGCGAAATACCTCCACATAGCCAGTGTGTGAGCCTCTGTTTGGAAATGGGCTTGCCAAGAGCCCCATCACCATAACAAACGAACAGCTGCTTAGAGGCACGATGCAATTCCTCCTCTCACGCTGGATGGAAACGGTATCATCGAAGAAAAGGTTAATAGGCTCCGCTAAGCACAACTCGTGCACAGATATATTGTAATGTTAAGATATAAAACCCTATAGCGCATTAGTGAACTATGTACGCTACCAAGGGAATGGAAGGGCCCCGTGTCCCCTACGGACTGAAACAGGACATGTGATGTCTTAGTAGAACTAATCAGCACAGAGAGCAGAGCACAGGAGAGAATAGACAAATAGCTGAAGAAAAGACAAGAGAGGAGGTTATTATGCTTCATCATTAGTGAACTACTGACTCCACACTAATCCTCTGCAAGAGCCTCCATGTCAGTAGAAAACAAGCCCCAAACGCCAGGAGAAAAGACACTAAGAGTGGAGACAGAGAGGGAAAGGGAGGGAATCTACATAGTTAATGAACACCATTTCACTAGTCACCATAGGCAACCAAAGTAGCTGCAGAAAACATTCCCATGCCATTCTGTTTTGCGTGTACATGTCAAAGAGAGGGGTAAATGAACAAGCACATTTAAATCAGCAGCCTTTCTTTGCCTGTTTTCACCTCAAATCTCCACAGGCTCGCTCTTCTCTTTGGCCAAACGTCTATGAAATCAAAGATGCAGTGTCTCAGAAACAAGCGGGGTGGGATGGGAAGTAGCGTGGCTCAAAATGATGATGAATTATTTGTAACGACAAGCGCTTTGTGTTCGGATATTTGCATATGAGGGACTGGTCAAAAACAAATCAACTAACCATAAATGTGTCTGAAAAGCCCAATTCTGAACTGTATCTACAGCTAACTTTCACCACATCCTTCTCCGTCCTACGTCCTACTCCGACTTTAGCCTCTGATGCTTTTTATGATTATCAAAGACACTCCCCAAATTCCAAAACAGTGTGGTTGTCATTGTTTTCTTGCTCACATTAATCATCTTTATAGCAGACTCCAGCCATTTCATTTATGTATTATTGGGGAGCGTGATGGAAAAGAGAGAGCACTGGAGAGGTGGCCACGTCCAAAAGCTTATGAACCCGACTCAACGCCGTGGTTTCAGGACTTTTGGAGTCATAGCCCGCTGAGCCACGGGTTCACAGGACTGATTGTCAAACCAGTATGCAGCATAGGAATGCTGAGCAAACAAAAACAGTCCTGTTTTATTTTCACAAAGCAGCCAAGATCTGGCTTCACCCTCCAGTTTTTTGCCTGCTGCTGTGCATTCCAATAAAAGTCTCCATAGATAATGAATATTAGTAGGCAGTCGGCAGCACAACCCTCGGCTCCCTTGGCAGTTATGACTGTCCACCGTGGCGTCTGAGTGTTAGTCATCTCAGGATGAATGAGTCACCAGAGACAGAAACCTCAAGCGCCACCCAGGTAACAGTTTAGACATACACACACATTCTCAGAGCAATGAGCTGATGAGGATGAGGATGGGAGGCTGTTGTGTGGCGTTGTGCTGCCACCATGTGTCCAGTGTCAGAATGCACAGAGCTATGAGTGACAGATTTGTATGTAGCACATAGTGTTAATAATGATTCATACCGTACGTCTTAGAGCAGGGCATTTTTAAATTTTTATTATTGCATGTATTTTGATGGCATCACCTGATCAACCTCGGCAGATGGCTGATAATAAATAAACACCTGTGTAGGTATACAGGGTTATCAGCAGGAAAATAATATCTTTTATTTAGGTGTCATTTACACAAGCTATGTACATTATAGGGAAAGGATTCAAAGGCATAATATGCTATGCAAAATGAAAGACAAACTCACGGGAAAACCAAAGGTGTTTTATCAGAGGCAGGTGTTCACAGAGCCCTGACACAAGGAGCAGGTGTGGGAGAAAGAAATGAATAGTGTTTTCTGCTTAGCTCCTTCTCACCAGACACAGTGCTATCAGTCCTGACAGGGCACATTGTTTTCAATCCGCTCTGCAGCTGGTTGATTTTTCATATTGGCAATTTGGGATTTTAGTTGAGCTTATTTGTATGTTGCAAAAAATAATTAATTCTCTGCTGCTGAGGATAAGAATGAGCTAAACGCAAATGAGAAAATCCACAGTACAATAGAGCTCATCTGTTGATCTTAAACAGCTGAGGCAAGATTAGTGAACTCAATCAACCTTGGACAATGCTAGAAACTACTAAAATGACTGCAACTGTGGAGTAACGTAGGATGCATGGTCCTCATTTGATCGCTATTACAATTCAATTGCTTTGTGTGACATTGGTTGGCTGTTATTGGTGATTAAGTTAGGGGGAAACAGCAAACTCAGAGAACAAGAAAAAATATCTTGGCTCAATACCAAACGATAACACGAAAATACCGCAGGTTACTGAATGATCGAAGACGACCTCGACAGTCACCGCGTCGTCTGAACTTTCCCCGACTTCCTCTTGTATGACAAGCAGAACTCATCAGGGTAATTAGGCCTGATTAGCCAAGTGTCCACAGGACAATTTGCCACTAAATGCAGTAGTTACTGTACACGTCATTATCTTTACGGAGAATGAGACAGATGCTGCAAAGACAGAGAGTTGCTTTATGCAGTAGACAAAGAAAAATGACAAAGGGAGACAAATAAAGACATTAAGGATGAGATCAGAGAACAGAAAACAGCTTGGAGGGGGCACCTATCAGCATGCCTTCCCCTGACTCCGAGTGGGCCACATCATCAAGCTAATTACCCCAGTAATTACTCTGCTAATGCTGCAAAGGCCTTCAGGCTGCACTCTCATATCCTGTTTCGATTGAGGCCACTTGAAGGTAGGCAGCTACTGGGAAGAGTGGGGCTCTCAAACTCACTGCGAATCACCATTGGTCACAAGTGTCATAATGTTGTTAGGTTTCAAAAGGTGAGGACTATAAAAACCAATTCAAACCATTTCAAGATAATGCGCAACAAGGCAACACCACCCTGAACCTGTAGCAAGATATTACGTTAGTAACTCTTACCCACACTGTGAACATTTTGCTGCCCTCTAGTGGATGGAACCCTCAGTGCACAGCTTTAACCTGTGTAACTCGTGTACATTATTAGCTTAGTTTTCAAAATCCTACCATTTGTTTCATTTACTTAACTAATGTCTGCTTAACTCAGCAACAATAATCAATCATGGTGCATCAGACAGTAAATTAGCCAATAATAACAAATGGATGGACCTGAAGCAACACACTGCATTCAAACGGAGATTTAGTCTGTAGCACGAAACAGATGGGAAATAAACTGCTTATCTACTACCAAGCTCAGGGCCCATTTCAGACTGGCCTGCTTCTCTTTCCCAAGACATCTACAGAGGAGGATTGTTCACAAGAGCACAACAGATTCTATTTTCTTGGAGGTTTTTTAAGGTTTTAGTGAGCAGCTGGATATGTACCAATAAGCAAATCTACAGACAAATCTCCCCAGTTCCATCTGCTGTCTGTACACAAGATGTCCTATGGCTGTCTTTCATGTGTGACTTTATGAATGATTATGTGTGAGCACGCGCTGCGGCTGCTTTCTGACAGCGTTAATGGCTCCAAACAGAGATGGAGCCTAACCACGGGGAACAGGGACATGTCTCTTAAACCAATCCGCACGACCCTCCGAATTTTGACCAGATTAACACGTCGAATAACATTCGCCTCATTGGATAAACTGGAGACCGCAGCGTGTCCTGCCAGTACTGTAAAAAGAAGCCTGCATGTGTGTGAGCGTGTATCTCTTTAGACCATTTGCTTGAAATGACTCTTGTGGTGTCGCCTGTTGCTTTTCAGTGAATCGGGTGACAAACATCTATTTGCGTTATTGCGTTGATACATTTTATGAATATTGACTTCCTCTGTTTCATCTAATGAGGAAGCCTGACTCATCTTGTAAACAGGGAATGTGTCAGACTAAGTGTTGCCAATAAGCATGACCAAATCATCATGTAGTTACAGACACTCAGTCAACAAAAATGATACGGTGTGTCCTTTGATTATGGTGATGATGGCTAATCTGCCCCTCCGCTCGCTGCTGATGATGCTCTGAGTGCATGTGAACACTTGTACATAAATACAATGTAAACTCAAAAACATATTTTCAAATTATTATGTCATCATTTAAAACTATACAACTATATACTGTAGAACTATACAGCTGCTCTTAATGTACCGCAGAGCATCAGCTGAGTCAAGATAAAAGAAAGGTTAATATACTGCTTCTTTTTAAGAAGCACTCAGGGAACGACTGCTATTCTAACCTGAGACGGAAAGAAAAACATCCTTAATGCAACCTGAACTACAAAGACGTGACCTTGAATCTTCTGGCAGATGCATTCAGAGGGTAATAGTAGCTGGCGACAATGCTGTTATGGTAGATTTTAACTTTCAACTAACCATCGTAATGCACAGCCTCACAAACGCTGGGTCTGCCTCATTCCTCTCGACCTCGTGCACCTTTTGCTCCTCTTACTCTACTACACAAAATCCCCAGAACACTTGAGGCGTTGTTGCTTTGCCCTGCGTCCATGGAGAGTGTAAGTGATGAGCTAGAGTGAGGTGCTCTAAATTTATTCTCCTTGTGTCTGTAACATGCCAACAGTGCTGCTCGTCTTTTCGTTCAGACAAAAGAAAAAAGAAAGAGACCGACTGACTGAGACAGAGACAGAGACAGAGAGAGAGAGGCCAACAACTGCATAAATGATTTACATGTAAGACATAACAACCGCCCCTACAGTACTACGAAAAAAGAAGCCATTCATCGACTTGCTCCTAAATCTAAAAACTGACAGATAAACATAAAGAAATAGCTGGCGCGTTGGACGCTGTTCTACTTTACACTGCTGCCTGTGTCTTTCTGATGTGCTCTTATATGCTTGTATTCCAGTCCATGTGGAGCTGCACAAAATAACATGATTAAAGTGTGTTGAGCGCTAAATGTGCCAAAGCATCATATGTGATGCTTTATCTTATCGATGTACTTTCTCTATTTTTTTGTAATACTGCAGGTTACAGTGTTTGCCATGATAGGACAACGTGGTGTGAGAGCTCACCCCAAAACACAAGCGGCAGGTCATCATATCCAATGCTGTTCCCATTTCACGTCCTGATGCGGAGACTTTGCGCTGATTCATAAAGAACGTCTGGTCTTTGGTTTTGCCTTTAGCCTCCGTGTCACAAACTGTGCTAACTCCACTTCAAGCTTCATGTGTCCACGCGATGCGCCAAGGATCTCTAACATCTGACTTATGTTTACAGTTCAGACAGTTCTCTCAACTACTTCTGTGTCAAGATATGATCTCAAAAATGATCAGACTATCTATAATTTCTTTGCTGCACCTTGTAGTAACTTCAGACAACAGCATTTTAGACAGCGTTCACTAAAATAGAAGAGAAAGAACCTTTCCCCCAGCAGATGGCCTGTTCATACAGTATGCTGGTGTCCTGTTGCACCTGTGACACTGGAGAATCAATTACAAAGCTAAAGCAGGTAATGAGGTCTCCAGTTACCTCATCCACTGACAATACAGGTCTTCAATCTTTAATGCATCTTTAAGGCAACACTTCCCCCCAATGTTTCTAATGACAATACATTTCCACACAAATTACAATGGAAAATTAGCAAATACCCTAACGGAAGCAGTTAAGTACTAATGAAGAACACATGGAGAACGAGGTCTGTCTGGGTAAGACTCTAAAACTCATTAACTAAAAACTTGAGCCAGAAGCTTCAAGTTGCCATCGTTCAAGCTCAATTAACAATATTTTAATTTTGAACTTCATAATTCAAGTCATACGTTCCTTATGGCCATGCCATTAACATCAGTAACACTAATTAAGTTAATTTAATGAAGCACAGATTTTGGCCTTGCTCTGTCTCCTTTCAGTCTCTCTCTCTCACACACACACAGACACACACACACGCCTGCGCCCAAGCTGAAACAAGCCCAAATTCTGTTTCACATATTTGTGTTATGTCCAACAACCAACCATCTAAATCAAAACCACGCCACTTTACTATGGAGATAAAATATTGTTCAAGTTTGGTAACAGACTTGGTAATAAATCTCAACCTCTTTATTCTCTCACAGTAAAAGGTGCCATGTATCATGAACACAATGAGCATCCCACACTGAGCAAAACTCTATGTGCATGGGCGTGTGTGAACATTCATCCGGATGAATTCACTCCTTCATCTCTCGGATACATGAAAGCTGAATATTCAACACGCAACTCAACCACAGGTTTGAATTGTCAGCTAATACAGTATTTAGCTGTTAGTTTAAGCAAAAAAAAAGAATGAATCATTTTAAACTTACAAACTTCCTCTTCAGTTTGCCTTTACTGCCACGGTTTGACTTTCCCTCAGCTGTGGTCCCTGAGCCATAGTCTGAGCCCATGTCTAGGTGGTCGTCTGCTGAGACGCTCTTGCGGAGGTAGGCGGCCCGCGCCCGGAAGTGGGAAAAGGGCGACTGAGAGCGAGGGCGGGCCTCAGGGCACCCACCATGCTCAGAGTCATCTTCACCCTCCATGTCATCCTCCAAACGCCACAGCTCTCCTGGAAGATTAGAGAACAATAAAGGACAAATGACAGGACTGAGGCGCAATCATGAACATAACAAGTGAACAGCGAAAAAGAAAGAGAAGAGTTGAACACGAGAGGAGATAAATGAACGAAAGACTGATTGTTCCGATAATTTGTTTCCACAAAGCAATTATAGCAAACTCCCTCCACACATTTCTCCTCCACTGATTGCTTCCATGAAACATTTCCTAAATGTAATTATGTTTCCTTTTAAGGTGAGATATTTGACACCCAAACATTACTCTCAGCCATCCACCTCAACATCTTGCTCTCAATTCCATGTGCTGGGCAGAATTAATGGCCCATATATATATAAATGAAGAGGAAGCAACATCTTTGCAGTGACATTGCTGTTTTTCCTTCAGCTTTCACAAATTCACAAAAACACAACAAAGACGGATGCGTGTTGTCACCGCACAACTCAGCTACACCAATCACAGCCAACTTCCATCCTACACCTAACTAACAGCGCTCAGAAAACACTCGCTGCTCTTACTTACAAACTGAATGAGCGACAGATACGCCGTCCATCAAGGCAGGGGCCATTTGTCAAGTCACTGACAGGAAAAATGTAAGAGGTTGAAACTTTACTTTTAGATGAAATGTGATAATGTCACGCTGTGCTCACTACTTCAGGAAGTCGTCCTTATGAAATTACAATGAATTCTCCAAAACGTACTAATAAAATAGGAGTAATTGAAATTTTCTGACTGGCTAGAAGGAAGAGTCTCAAAGGGCCAGAGCCTGTAGAAGGTAATATCTCTGCACCGCTGGTGTTGCTGTTCAATGAGTGTGGGTCACAGGAGGCTTCGGCAGCAGCTCTGCACATTAGGACAAGTGTTATATATTTATATATAAGCAGATATATTTCTAGTAATGGAAAAGTTTGTAAAAAGTTACACTGTGGATCTTTAACTTGATTCAAATTCTCTTACTTTGCCACCACAAACTGCTGAGCTGCCAGGCAAATACTGGCCATAAACTAGTGGAACAGCGAGTGCTTTGGGTACATGTCTGTGAGTTTAGATCTATTTCAGAGTTGATTAGACTCTCATACACTCCACTGAGCTTAATCAGGGGCTAATTTTAATTTATGGCAAAGTATCAAACCCAGGATTGCTTTGAAAAGTAGCCACCAAGTTGGTGAATTTTATATTAAGCCTAGCAAATGCTGTGTAATGATATACTTCATTAACAACTTTTTTTTACTTTGGTTTGAGATCTTCAGAATTTTACATAATCAGTTCCACTGTCTTAGCTGCAGCCTGAATGTTTGGGCTCCAACAAACACTGCATTAGAAGCAGCTCTGAGGCTAACGTGGGATATTGGTAAAACCGGTGACTGAAGTGTGACTAATTTATTAAACAACAATAAACAATAAAACAGCTGTCTCAGCACTACAGGAGTGATGAAGAGGCAGACACAGACAGGGATTGTGGTCGATGACAGTGGTTGCTTGGCAACAAGGACCATATGAGACAGAAGTCTGTCTCACGCTGATATTTGCTACTGAGCTGCAGTAGGGCAAGAGACACAAACACAGAGCATCAGACAGAGACAGGTGACTGAAGGACATGAGCGCTTGCAGCACTCGTAAGCCAGTAAAGACTCACTGAATTAGAGCAGCGAGACGTGAGGATGACTCAGTGCTCTACTGCCAAATCAGGTTCACCGAGTTTACAACTTTCATAGATCAAACAACAGCCACAGTGGGACTGTGAGAGGCACAAACTGTTAATGAGAGATGGAGAAATGAGCGTTTCTGCTAGTGGGACTTTAGTTTGCATCAGAAAGAAGACACTGCTTTATTTTAAGGCGTTTGTTGTGTCTGGAGTTTGCCTTTTAGCACAGTCATACGTTATCTCTCTCAAAAGCTACACAGAGGACACAGAGTGAGGCACTTCAGTCAGATGAAGCTGAACGGCGTCACTCAGCAGTCCTGTAAAAACTGAAGGTGCCCGTGCCGAGGTGGACATACGCATGTCTAACCTGTGGCCAGCCCCGCTCTGACTGTACAGCTGTGACCTCTGATGTGACGCGGTTGTTGGCTGGCTGACAGTGGTGTAATTGGTCCAAGCCCTGAACACGATGTTGAAGGTTGGAGAGATTACTTACAAATGACCCACTTTGGAAAAGTGAGAGAGCTGCTACTGGCAGAACTGACTTGACTTAATTATCCACTGAGAAACGATGGCGCTATTAAAACAAACAGCAGGTCCATTGAGCTCAAGCATACAACAGGATTCATACACTTCAGATTATTCTGATAAAAAAAATCAATTAATAATTATTAATAATTAATTAATTAGGTGATACATCAGGTATTGCATTTCTGTGAATGTAGAGTTTCTAGAAAAGCTTCTCTAGATCTCTTTGAATCAAACACACCAAGGTCTACTGTTAACATAAAATCAACTAAAAATGTTTTCACCCTACAAAACATTTCACTCATCCTTGAGATGAAAGCGATCTCTGTCAGCAGCTCAGAGCTTAGGGATGCTTCATGACAGCTATTCCTCTCAGGTAGAGGGATAGAGTTTGATTTATATGCAAGCGAGAGAGGGAGACGGCTAGCTGCGGCTCGCTATCCATCAGCTAAGGCAAATATCAAAGAAGAAAAGCATTTGCAGAGGGCTGAAAGGAAGAAGAAATAAAGCACGTCTGATGCCCTTAGGAATAGTTTAGTTGCCTTTACTCTCCTTTATTACCAGCACGAGCACGATAGCTTAATAAGAAAGAGTTCAAGGAGCAGACACATGGGGGTTGGTGCACTTGCAGGAAAACTGCAGCTGTAAAAACACACTGTAACATGATTGTTGGAGAAGGATGATGATGGGAATCTGCTGATGCTGTTTTGAATGAATGAATACAGGGGAGGATGCGCAGCGTTACCTGCAGGCGGCAGAGTGCAGGCCTTTGGTGAGCTGGTGGCAGTGCTTGGGTTCTTCCTGCGAGGTGGACTCCCACCAATGAGATCAGAGGAATGGACCCTGGAGACGGTTGGTGACTGGGGGATGCTGGGTAGGGTGCGGGACTTAGCCAGTAGCGGTCTCTGCAGCTTCCTTTCCAGGGACCTGTTAGAACAGTATAATTAGTCAGTTGTGTGTAGGATTTTCTTTCTAATAATTATGATCATAGAAAATATGAAAAGTATCTTGGTTAAAACCTTTGATTTGCTCTACGTCATATTAAATGATCCAAATGATAACTAATATCTTACTTTTTCCATTAACATAGAAATGTCATTTGGATGCAAATTACAGCTATTACAGTTCTACCAGTTTGATAATGTCAGAAGTGACCGATTATGTGATCAATAAAACAATACTTGTATGGTTAAGCCATTGCTGTGCAACAAAACACATGCACAAACAGCACACACACACACACACACATACTGTACACGTACACACACAAATAAGGTTTACTGTTAATGAGCAACAAGAGAGCAGCTGAAGTGATCAATAATGAAATAGCTTCCACCTCAGCAGAATCAAGCTTAAGTGGATTTGAAACACAACCAATACAAACTGCTTACTTTAACACGCGCTACCCTGGGGGACCAATCAATAGGAGGATCTATTGGATAGCAACAAATGCATAATCTGCAAATATCAGCAATGGAATGTGAAACAGTGGACATATTAAATCGCTATATTGAATTTATACCACTATACCATCAGCACAAACACAAACAAACTACCACACCTTGTCAAGTCACAGGCTATTGGTTCTATGAAAAGCTTTTACACTAAGAGATCTAGTTAATGTTACATACAACCATCCCTAATATCTTTACATCTCATGCATAATAGAAGAGAGAACAAAACCCCAACAACACTGAGCTACTGCAGTGGATGCCCCCTCCACTCCACCACCACGTCTGAGCAGCCTGAAACGCAGCCAGCCTTTCAGCAGACAGGAGAGTTAGCCAGACAGAAGTGGAAAGCGTCTGACCTCTTGCGTGACAAGTTTGGGAACAGAACACATGATCCCCCGCTGAAAATCAGCTGAGGACATGTGAGCTGAGCTCGCCCAGGCTGACGTGCACTGACATTTTCAGCGAAATATTACTTAGCATGGGATTTATGCTTAGATTTATTTTAGACAATAAAAGTAATGGACCGGTATGTAATTATGAGATTGTCTGGTTCTGCCAGGGGACAAATACATCAGCTTAATTCATTTAAAATTAAACTACTCTTTAAATTTGACTTTAAAATGCAATACACAGGTTCTGTTTTACTGCACATTCATGACATATCCTGTAGGTGAACTCTCTCATATTCCAACTCTACCAAAACGCATAACGTGTAACTAAACATGTTTATTTGATCAAATATCAAATATTAGATATTAGCAAGCCAATCAGTCAGCCTTTGATCCAAGCATGAAATCTTATCTAATCCATTCAATTCATTAAATCCCTTTGAATAGCAGATTATTAATTAATGAAAGAATCAGTTACTGCAGCATAATTCCACTGAATATTCATTACGCAGACAATAGATGCCTTCGAGTAGCTTGCACCAGTTTGTGTAAGCTTTCATGTCATTAAACAGACAAGTGCTCTTGAGTACAAACTAGAAACTAAATGTGTCTGTTTTAGGTGAAAGGCTACAACAGACAGACTCTTTTTAACTCCCATGGATGTCTGGCTCAGGATGAATTTGCAGGCTTGGGGGTATTTATCACCAGAGAGCTATCAGCCGAGCCGACAGTAGGTTCTAGGTTCAACATATCTGCAGGCTTGCAAAGTTAAATACCGACATGTGCCTGCTTTCAGCTAAACTATTAAGCCATGGTAGTGAACGAGTCTCCTGATACAAGAGGTGGGTGATGTGAGTTGTGAATATCTGACCTGCTATGAGAGGCTCCTCACTGTAATCCAAAGCAGAGATGTGAAGGATAAAACACGGTTTTATGATGAATAATACATTTATGTTGGCAAACATCAGACAAAGAGCTGATAACACAACACAATATGATGGTAATAGACACAGGCAGGTGTCTCACTCCACTGCAGTCCATTCTGACTCACACAAATGAGCGCTTGCCTAAAGCAAACACATGTGTACACACTTGGAGAAAGGCAAAATAACTCACGGTCCACTAGTAAAAACAGCAAGCATACACACAGACAAACACAGTTGTTGGTTCACCACCAGCACATGATGATGACGATGATGATGACAACAACAACAACGATGATGATGATAACGTACTGGGCTGAACAGCGGGCCCAGGCCACTCAATTTGGACCTCTCCTGTCTTATAAACCTGTTGCTAAGCGACTCTGTCTACAGAAAACAGGGGGGGGGGGGGGGAGAGGAGAGGAGAGGAAAGGAGAGGACCAATCTACACAAAAATAATCTCTTGCTCTCACTTATAATCATCAAGTGTTCTTACACATTGTCGTTTGCCAATTTATTAACTCTGGTGCTGCACAGATGATTTCTTACAGTACAGCTGATGTCTTCCACAGTGTTTACTGAGGGGAAAAATTAAGGTGACAGAAAATGAATGACAATGGAGTAATCAAATGGAGAAATCAAAACAAGGCATTATACAGAGAGTATAATCATCACAATCATCATGGAGTGATGATGGTGTGACGTGATATGTGAAATTGTGTGTGAAATTCACTACATAACAGGCCTGTTTGAGGTTGGAGATATTATTGGTTCACTGAATGTATGTGTTCATTTCTCTCTCTCTCTGTCTCTTACTGAATTCCAAAAGCGTCTGGTCTTTATCCTGCTCCAGGCTAAATTACACTTTGCTCCCTCTTCTACCAGGATGCAACATGTGTAAAGCGATCTGTATTGTTGACCTATTTTTTGCCAGAATTAGCGCACGCAGCCCATTGACTGTTCCCATCTCTGCACTGAGGAACTGCAACCACGTTTGATTGTTTTTTTCACATCCCTGACACTAAAACTCATTTCTCAACAGCTGAGCCGAGCTATGCACGATGACTTTCAAGCTTCAACCTTTACACAAGCTGCTGCTGAACAGCGCGGTTGGTGAGTGTAGCTACAGCAGTGAGAACTCTCCATGGTACTGAGACACAGTGTAGTACATGCACATCCTACATCGTGCTGCATCATACACACACCAGTCATTATGCTACTTTAAGGCTAAGCACTAGTCCTATGTATGGTCCTTCCCTAAATCTTCCATTTAGTTGTGTAATGAACTAATGAATTCACGTCTAGTGAAGCCAGTTAAATTGCTCATTGTTCCACATTCCTAAGGCAAATGCTCTGACTGGTACTACAATAATATGTTATCACGGTGTTTAAATGTGTGTTTTAGAGATAAAGTGTTGTGTCACTGTGCTTTTTCTTTCACAACTCGCCTTTTACACTTATTTGGACTTTCCGCTGAATCATTTCCTGACAATGTCTCAGATTTCCTTCCCTTTCCTCTCTTTTCCTTTTACCTCCCCTTCACTGTACTTTTTTTTCTACTGTCAGAAGATTAAACCCTTTATCTGGACTTAATAGCCTGAGTAGAATTAAGTGACAAGTAGGAACAAAGGTCAGACATTGAGGACTTTGTCAGATTTGGCCTTCGATGTGAGAGAATGATGGACTTTAACCTGTTTATTACAAGCAGATTCTTCATCAGGCATAATTTATGATAGACTGAGCGACCTGTCACCATTCATTAACGCCGGATCCTTGGTGATTAAACTAACCATCTTACTGTGAAGAGATCGTTTTAATGTAAACTGCATTTAAAATTGTGGGGAAAACTGAGAAAAACACATTATGGAAACATAATCAACACACACAAATTCAGATTTTACAGAAGATGCAAGGTTATTGTGAGAGCAGAACGTGATGTGAGTAAACACTAGACAATAAACGACCTTTGTCTTGTTTGGGATCACTGACAAACAGAAGTCACTGCTGTAGTCACTGTATTTTTTTCTTGCATGTCTGGGTTTACTTTACTATAATGCACCTTTTCCTGCTTCTATTTAATAGGAAACAAAGGTGACTGGACTCAGCTGTGCCGGTCAAACAACTAGACCGGATCGTCCCAAACCCTTTTAGCGCCACCTCGGAGAGAACACGAAAAGAAGTGACGGGGGGAGAAGGGAGCCATCATAAGACACAGAGCAATAAAAACTCAAAGAGAGGAAGGAATGAGATGGAGGGGCGTAGGAAGGTGATGGCTTGTGAAAAAGAGACAGTGTGAGTGGGAGAGACGCAAACTGCGAATGCAGGAATGATAGAGATGCTAGATTTGTAAAGGCTGGGAATCTGAGAGTGGTTTTCTTTGTACCAGATGTCCACCCACGTTAACACTTCTACTGTGAGTGACTGATATGAGATTTGATGAGCAAATTATTACATTATTTCTTGAGGTACTGGGGTGTTTCCTTTAGAATTTAGATTTGACCTTTCAGCCTGGTTTTTAGCCTCAATAAAGGACAGTGGCAGAAGTGTCACTGTCACTTGTAGTAAGAGAAATCAAAACTGAGGAAATTACATCAGCAGCATGTGGACAGTTTCTGTGTGACACAAAATGTATTTGATGTAAACAGAATGTAACTATAATTTCAATAAGAGTAATAACAATGATCTAAACCTTTGATTGTTTAATTAACATTAACATTTTAACTATTTTATCCAAAACAACACTGTGACATACAGTATGGACAATCGAACACAGAGGCTAATGGTGGAAACCCTGTTCCACCCATTCTACCTCCTGTAAAGGTAGAGACATGTAAAAGTTGTAGGTCAACTTGTTGCTTTAAGAAACACAAACCTTTTCACATTCGTCTTCCCTGAACTGTAACCTCCACAAAACTCAAGACTGAAATGCATGAACCTGAATGAACTTGTGAAAACCTGCTAAAATTCACACACAAGCACACACACACACAGTCCGAGATGCCCCGTTTGTAAACAGATTTGTGCAGTAAAAGTTACATACACACAGACAAGCACACTCCTGATTGATGGACGGTTCAAATCTCCAGCTTGCCTCCCTTGAACAATTTGCCCTGGAGCAAAGGAACCCACTCAATTCTCTGCTGGAAACACTCGATAAAAAGTTGTCCCGGAGAGGCTCCCGGTATGAACGTGTGAGGCAGCGCGAGAACTATTCTAAGCACTAGAAGGACTCAGAAAAGCAGCTTCTCCGTCTGTCTGCCTCCTCTCTGTGAAGCCTCTATTCAGCTGCTTGTCGGTGGAGGAATCCGTAGTAGCAGCAGCCTGACAGCAAATCTCCACTGCACTGCCCTTATGTAAGACTAATGCTGCTCACACATGCATAAATGCTCACACAAACACACGTGCAAACATTAGTGTGAGTGCACACACCCATTCCTTAACATACACTATATTTACTGAGTAATTATTATTACATTATTTAGCAATGGGACACTGAGTGTGAGGTACAATGAGGGATGATATCATAATCTTCTCAAGACGCAGCATGTAAACACGCTCAATGTGTTGCACAAAGAGAAACACACAAGGACGTGAGATGTGTTTACAGCCACAGACAGATGAGAAATGCTCCTCGTAGCCTGGCATACCTGTGCACAGACATAGCCACACACAGACATACACGCAGGTTACCTGGCCTCTGCCACGGTGCAGCAGTAGCTGCCACTGCGCCGCGAACTCCTGCCCACCCGCAGCTCCTCTCGAGACTTACGCCGATTAAAGTAGTCTGTGAGTTTCCCAAAACTCGCCATCTTTCCTCTACCTGTTTACCTCCACCTTTCTGTCCTTCCCTTTTTTTTCTTTGAGCCGTGAAATAGATGTGCCTGGTTCCGTCCTGGAAAGCACAAAACCCTCCTGACTTATTGTCTGCCTTCCTCTGCTTCTACTCTGGATTCAGTGTCACGGCATCAGCCGCAGGTCCGAGTACCCCTGCGCTCCCTCATCCTCTTGTGCACAGTACTTGATGTGCAGGAGAACGAGCCAGACCTCACTCTGCCTGTCTCTGCCTCCCCCTTCCTCGGTCGATCGTGTGCTACAACGCGCAGAGCACATACACTCTCTCAAAATAGTAACATTTGTAACTGCCCACCAATCGACGCAGCAGGAGCAGTGCCCCCCCCAACAAACAGCAAGCGAGAGAGAGGGAGAAGGGAGGTGATGGCTCAGCGTCGGTCTTCCAGTGTGCCGGAGAAAGCAGAGCTAGAGGGAGAATATGAGCTGCTATGATGCTTGTAACTAAGCCCACCCCCCTCTTTCGCTCTCTGTGTCTCTGTTTTTTAGCGCATACTGTCTTGTGTCATTTGCTCTCTCTCTCTCTCTCTCTCTCTCTTGCTTGAATTCTTTCACAAAGACAGTGGACTCCCAGTGAACGCACGCATGCACAATATGTGCTCAAAGATTTGTGTGATTTGTGTGAATTTTACTCTGCCACGTTTCACCTGACATGTAGCTGCTCCGCGTTCCTAACTCTGTGCTCGTTGTTTGTCTGTGTGCCTCTATATACTAATTTCATCAATAATGAAAAACAGACAGAGAGCTTGGACTGCACCTTAAGTACAAGAACGACAGAGGCCACAAGGAAACATGCAAGGAAAGTAAACAAGGAAGGGTGGAAAGCAGGCATAAAGGGCGAGCTCTCTGTGAAGCACTCATTAGCGAGGGAGTATGTATATATACTGTACGTGTGTCTCCCTCCCACACATCCAGGCATTCCTGTTTCTATTCACCGTTGCATTCTCACCAGGTTTTATTTTATCCAATTCAAAATAGGTGCGCGTCCTCTTCTCCTTCTTTCCACTGTCAAAATCTCTCGGCTGCATCCTACATTTACTCCTCCACCCCCTCTGGGTTTGAGCTTATCTTCCCTTTTTCCTCCCCTTCCACTTCTAGATTTCTTGACTTTTTCCCCATCTCCGTTCCTTCTCTATGTTCCCTCCACTCGACAGCTGAAGCCAAGGCTCTAAATTATTTGAAATGTGCATACAGAACACATGCACTTGAAAACTCAAGCCTAAAGTATACGTCAAGTGAAAGTGATCTAATCTAAAATGTTTATCTAGCTAACGTATGTGTCAGCTGCATTCCTATAGGGTTATGGCCAGTCTATGACCTTCTGCTTCAATCACTCTGGGTAAAACATGAAACATTGCCAAAGACAAAACATTTCTCCGCCGCCCACATTAGTGCTGTTTAATAAAGAGTTTCCAATTGTTTTGCTTCACAACTCACTCTTGATGTGGCATTGATTAATCATTATTGATAATTAATCAGCCACTTCTGGGGACACCAGCAATGGTGTTGAACGTTGACTACATGAAGTTAACACATGAAATATGCAGGCAATCATTTTCTTTCTGAAATCCTCGGTTCAGTTGGTACTGTAGGTCACAGGTGTCCTCACCAAAGGTCAAAGTGCACCTGGACCAGCCACTGAACCCAAATTCTTGGCGGCTTCTCTGCATCTGCCTTCCCGCAAATATTTCCCCAAGGGAACTATTACAGGATCAATACCTCTATAGTGTACAATACTCGTACGCGTCTGTGTGGCCCATATAAGACGTGCAGACCTCAGGGCTTCATAACTGATTTATTTTTTAATTGGTAATCCTACATAATTTTCCAGAATAAATAAATCAATATGTGTGATGCGTGACTGAACCACAGATATAAGACCAATGACACAGTCACGCTCCCACGTGTTATTTGTACAGTAGCTGCCTGCTGAGCTACACCATACGCAACACTCCAATTATAACATATTATCTAAGTGGTAATTAAACTGCCAAGCCCAAACTAATGCCACGATGAAATTTTAGCAATGCGTGTAAAGGCGTTTGTCTCAGTGACACTGGTGCAGTGAGTCAGATTTTGACACCAGACTATATGCCCATGAGCCAGGGTATGTTTTAGTGTGTGTCTGTTTGTATTTGCTGTGCTGCAAACCCACGCGGCAGCTAATGTTGTGTGAAAGGTGTGGGCTGTGTGAGCTTCGCAGGTTTTCGTGCTAAAGACTCCGGCTTATCGATCGCCCTTTCCCGTCTCCAACCTTCTTGATCAAAATTCTCTTCATTCCCTTTCTCTCTGTGAGGATTTGCACCGCCCCTCCCCTGACGGTCCATTGATTTAAAAAAGCATTGCCGGGAGGCGTGGTAGTATTTTGAGTCTGCTGTGGACAAATTGTGTGACTATGGAATAATATGAATGATATGTTATTTCTCCTTTTTGTTGACACTAGTTCACGTTCATATCAATAATGCAGTTTGAATCGTTTATGAAGTTATCTGCTTTACAAAGCTGGAGATGTAGAGAAACAGAGAGATAAGGTGCAAGTGTGGAGGCACAATTAAAGAATGGATCTTAAAAAAAACAAAGAATAAAAATGGTTGCAGCAGCAATGGAGCATCTGCCGTGAGGACGGGCTGAGCTCAAAGTATTGACAGCTCAGGCTTCTTTTTCCTTTTAGGTTGCAGTTCACTTTAAAATGTTTTAGTCAATGAATAAATCATGTATCTATTTTCTAAGGCTATTTTTATTGAAACACTGAGATACCCTTACTTTGACTACGACCACTGGGAACGCACCACTGAGCTTGAGGAAGTCATTTGAAGTAAAAAATAGATGGTGAGAAACCAGAGGTGGCTCATTTCATGTTGTTTGTCAGCCACCTGGGTGTCGCCATATCTTGTAGAGTTTTATTGACAGACAATATGTGATTATGAGTTTATACACTTTAAAAATGCGTTGGAAATGTAGTACTCAAAATGAGAAACCTCCTTCTGCTGTTGAGCCTGGAAACCTACCATCTGCTTCCTACAGAGCAGAAGCTCCTGGTGCAGTCTCTAAGACGTGAAGCTTCAGCTGTGCTCACAGCGCAGGCAGTGCTACAGGAACAGCTGTCAGAAGCTGAACTAGTTTTGCTTTTACTGAAATACCGGATCATTCCGAACCTGCTGGTAACAAGCTCAAATTTACAGGCCATATTTATTTATGTATGGAAATGAATGATGATTATATTGTCACCGAGCTTTCATGCAAAGGTCAAGTTTGAACAGTGTGCCAGGAATGTGGGTAAAGCAATTCAGAAACTCAGGGAACAGATTCAGAAGGTAGGATTCAGTATCACTGTCCAGTTTCTTAAATTCAATGTGATCCTTATGATTTAAGTAAAACAAAATTGATTGACTGTTATATCATTATCGATTTCTTTTTCCTGCATACCAGTATCTTTATGTATCCTTCAGGCTATCATGTGCATACAGATCATCCCTATAAGCCTGGGAAATGGATATTGACTTGATTGATGACACATTAGAGGCACCTTGGTGCATCATTCCACCCTACAGCTCATTTGACAAGACAGAAACCGCCAGGGAGAAAGTGGCAGACAGTTTAAGGAGGTTTGCTTCAGTAATTACTGTGGCAGCACTCAGGAGCCTTCCCTACTGGGATTAGTCAGACAAGACCATTCATAAAACAAGGTACATGCAGAAGTTATTCACAGGAAAATGAACAGCATTATTATGGAGCAAGAAAAAAGTATTGCAATATACTCAAGTAACACACACACAAACACACAAGCATTGCCACCGTCTTTATGAGTCATCAGCCCCAAGATAATCTCTCCCTCTCTCTCTCTCTTTCTGTTCCTTCTGTGTGAGAATGTGCAAATGTTCCAGCTATGACGTCTCCATCTCTACGTCTGCCTGTGACTAAACCATCACCTCTTTTAACTTTCCTTTCCCCTTATTTTTTTATTTCTCATCATCAGTGAATCCTTCTATTTGTTGCTCCACCTCTCATTGCTCAGTTCCATATATTTTAAGAAACTAGTAGAACATTTTTGATTGATGCCTGCCACATTTCACTGCATGTACATTATTAATTCAAATTTGATGCTGTGTTTTCGTGAATCGATGCAAGTGGCTGTGTCTGTCTGATACTTTCGATATTCAGCTCTGGGGATGAGATCAGAGCGGAACAAACAACAGCTGGCCACCACATGATTAATATCCCCCACTGATATATATTTTTTGAGTAGGAAAGCCTTCAGGCTAACGAAGTCTGCCTCGGTTATACAGTCTATCCTGTTACACACACTTATAAGCCTCCATATGCACCAGACTATACATTCAGGCTTTGCCTTTGAAGCGGCACTTCACTTCCAAAACGTCTGTGAAGTCCATTCCAATCAATCAGATAAATCCTACTTCTGCTTGGTCAGTAGGTCTGGAGCATTTTCACTCATGTACGTCTAACATGCATCATCTGGGCAGAGTGTGGTGGTGTGTAATGTAACAGAGCACAGCAGAGCAGAGAGGAGTGATTTCAAGGAACTTCAACGCGCTGTGAGGAGCACCGTGGTGGCTGGGTGTGCACCACAGCAGAGGTTCTGCGTACGGAAAGAGGGAGGCGTGGAGGGTTATGTAAGAGCCAGACAGACGCATCAACAGGTCGGTGCTGTCAGGTAATGATAGAAAGCGACTGACTGATATTTCAGGTGATCTAGAGAAATAAGAAGTCCCATTTCTCTTCTTCTGAAATTGACCTGTGACAAATGTTAACCCACTGTTAACTAGTATCTAGTGTTGGATAGGGTAAAGTATAAAGAGTCTGTTATATCTATATAGCTGTAATGCTGGACTTGTGTAGCTGACAAAAGGTCAAAGCGCTGGCGTCGTTTGTTGTGTTTTAATGTTGCTTAACATGAGGCGATAACTTTCTCTTCGTTTCCAGGCTGCTTATCCATCTCTTCCTGCCTCGCTCAATAAAACCACTGCACCCCTCCCTGTCTGCACAATGCCAAGACATACCACAGCTTAGAGAGCTTCTGGTCCTGAGGGCTGCTTTGAATAAAAGATGAGCTAATGTAAGTATTGGCTGCCGACTACAAAACCATCAATGTCTAAAAGTGCTGATGCATCATGGCTTTGTGGATGCAAGTCTAAACTGTTCCATCATGTTAAAACCACACATGTCCTATTAAAGGCACGAGGGGCTGTGGGAAACAAACAAATGAGCCTTTATGCCGCCTAAACTAAACAAGGTGAGCATAAGTGGAAATGTAAATTTACACATGTAGTCCATGGTGTATTATACACCAGAAGGCTTGGACAAAAAATGCTCCCTAGGATCCTAGTTCGCCTGCCCACGCCTGGAGCTTCCTGCTCTCAGTAGTGCTTTTACAGCTTAATGCCCAGTCACTGGAAGCCAATCGGTTCTTCTAGAGTGTGTTTGCTGAGGTGTTAAGGTGTGGCTTACACACACACACACAATCTTTATGCCACAAGATGGTGTAGTGAGCACCGCTTTAAATGTCCGACTGTTTCAAACATTTCACTGTACAATGAACTTCATTTTAATCAAATAAGCAGCTATTAGGTACAGTATATATAGTGTTTATGTTACTTGCAACTATTAACAAATTACAGTTTCCAGTGTGAAATGCTTGGACTAGAGACTAGACTAGATAGAGACTGACAGCACCACTAGAGGGCAACTGTTCCATCCTAAAAATCCCCATCTCCTCATTATTTCCTCTTTTAATCAAGCGACTCTGTTTTTGTTTTTCTCTCGTAAACACCTCAGAGGGTCATTTTCACGCGTGCATACGCTCTGTTCTGCTGGAAGGCGACCACTGTTTCTGTTTTTGATAATGTCTGGCGTCCAGCCAAGCGCCCCCTGTAATGACTCGTTTTGCGGCAGTTCACTCAGGTTTGAGCTGCTCTGTGTGTCATTGCTCATTGTCATCGCCGTCTGGAGAGTGATCAGGCTGCCGCTGCTGTGTGTGTTTGTGTGTGCATACATGCGTAGGCGTGGAGTTTGACGTGCGGTGAGTGCTCGTCCAGTGGTGATTGCAACACCATAACACAATCAGGATCTCTTTCGGATGAGAATGTGGTGTTTTGTAACAAAGCTGTGCTTCAGTTGACGCTAGCTAAAGACACACCAACATGATAAGGGATGAAAGGAAAACATAATGTCAGGGATAAAGGACGTGTCAGTCTGTAGGCATGAGCACATGTGAGTATATGTAGAAGGGTTTGACAGCGTGCTGAGATGATGTCTATCTGCAGACACAGATATGAGACCTTCCAGCTATGCTGTTCACACAGCCTCGGAGAACCAGACACTGTCAATCACGCTCACACGCACACAGTCATTCCCTGCGAGGCAGCGGTAATCTGTCTTCCAAAGCCAAATGCATGCTGCAGACTTCCACTGAGCAGGAACGCATGGTGATGAGCGTGGACATAAACTGGCACCTCAAGGACCAAACAAATAAACTGGTTTTTCCCAGCCAGGGCAAAAACAAGCCGGCTGGTCTGACGTCACTGTGACCGGACGAAACAAAACCGGAATCTATGGTCTGACGAGAAAGCTTTCCCTCAGACAGCTAATTTGTGAATGATGTGTGTTTTCCCCACTGTGCCTGGGCATTTCTCTGCTTGGTTATGATGTGGGTGAATAGAGAAATGTTCTTATGAAGCTAAATGTAGCACATGGTTTGTAACAGTCACTAAAACTGTGATTTTGGCTTAATACTTGACGTGACGGCTCCTCACAGAGTGCAACAAGGCTTAGACTGAAAATCAATTGTGCTGATTTCTTTATAAACCCAGTGAATTAATCTAAAACGGACCCTGGGTCTGACAGCAGTAAGCTTAACCTGAGCTACAGTACTTCTGCCCCTAGGAGAAGGAGAACTGATTATAGCAGATACAAAGAGGGAAATTAATAATCTGTATTAAAAGGCTCTGCACGATTACCACGGAAGGACCCTTTAAACATCTGGATTACGTTATAGCATGAGACTTAAGTTTGAGTTGTTTAATATAAAAGTATATTAAATTCAGGACTGCTGCCACTCCATCCAATGAAGCTTTACAAGCCCAAAGAAACATTAATCATCAACCTCAGGTTATTGGTTTATGTTTATTATTTCAAATTCCAACAACAAAACAAACTATTCAACTAATTAAAAGTGTAAGATTGAGATCAGGGGTTTATTCAAATGAGCTCAAATATAAAGTTTGACGAGGTTTCATTTTGGGCTTGTTAGACAGTGTATGTAGAGTAGACTGTGTGCAGATGCATATCATTCATTTCTCAAACTGCTTGATAGCATTTGGCATTCAAAGGGCACTTGGAGATGACAGGGTATCCTAAACAAGTTGACAGGTAATTTATCATTTACGCCATTAAGAAAAGTGAAAATGACTTTTTTTTTTCAAATTTGTGTTTGTTCATTGAATATTACTGAACTTCGGTTTATTTTTGGCATCACACTGAGCTGCTCCGGCTTCCTGTAATAAGACCATTTACTCTATTTTGAGGAAAATTTAAGAGCTAAATTTGTAAGCACAGATTTCTACTGGTAGATGGAATCCAATGTTTCTGTTTTGTTTTTCATTTAGAAACATAACCAACACCATCATTGGTGTTGGTGTGTTACATCATCTTCTTCACAATATCCAATAAGAAAAAGATAAATCACTTTTATATGACTTTCAGAATAAGTGGTACCACAACTGATGATGACTATTTGGAAAAGTACATTTCTGACTATCAGTCTCAGTGTGATATTTGTAATATAAGTGAGTGGTAATGCAGGGGGTTCCTGTCACCACAACACTTAACACGATTCAAACAGGAAATGTTTATGTGGAAAGACGATACGAGGCATTAAAATGAAACTGCCATCATCACCCACTCTTCCAAATCTTATAAGATTTTAATATTATGCTGAAGTCCCTTTGGTCCCACAACTCGAGATAATTTATGAACTGGTAAACTCAAACATGCATGTTAAAAATCAAATGGCAATGTTGCCCCCTAGTGACTCAATATCCACACTCCACTACATTTGACTGTAGTACAAATGTCAAAAACATCCGGATCTTTATCTAAGCAACACAGTGGACAAACCAGTAACATGAAGGCCCCAAGTGTCAAACAGTAACTACTAATGCCTTTAGTTGACAAAAAAGAAACATGAGCCAGTTCATCCACCGACAGACGAGGTGTGCGTGCGTGTACAACACGTGCACGTGCACAGCGTGTGTCAGTACAAACGTGTTGCACTTGCATAGGGGTGCATTTCTAGCCGCTTTCCCTGTTGCCATGACTCACCAGTGAGTCACAGGCCAGTGAGGGCAGAGTAATTGCGCAAGTAAGGAACCCCATTGCCACTCAAGCGTTCGACACGATGCAGCCATAGGCCAGTGGGGTAACGTCATCATCAAGAGGAAGGCGGTGACGTCAGGCTGGATAATGAAGAGGGTGATTTACCAATCACTGATGTGTCACAGGCAGCAAGTGCTGACATACTGTAAATGAACGCCATCACTTGACAGATTGGGGCACAGCAAGTAGGTGGGAAAGCATGTAGGCGCGCATCCCTTTCATACAGGTATGAATTATACATGTAGCATCAAGACACAATGAAATGACTTAAATCTGCAGCCACACACACACACACACACACACACACACACACACACACACACACACACACACACACACACACACACACGCAGAAAACCAGGACCCTTTAACAACATTTCTGCCTCTGCTCTCTACAGAATGTCTGCAGAAGAAGTCACATAGCTTTTATCACACTCTCCAGCCACGGCAGCGCAGAAAGAGAGGTGAAGAGGTACAGTTGCAAAGGAAGCTAATATGCGGTGGATGAAGCAAAGCGAGGACAACGACGGCCAATAAGACATAATGAAAGCTTTGTAGAATGTGGCTAGTTAGATGTATCAGTTCAGTGTAGCCAAGAGGTTTCCTCACAAAAGAGGACTGAAGGTATGCAGGGTTAGATAAATGAGACTCCCATCCCCCAACAACACGAGGCTGCCTTCACACAGAGCCTGGTTATTGCTCCTCTGTGGCATCATTCCCTTTATTCATCTAGCTGCCGAATTGCTGCTTAAAAAGTAGACGCATGTTAAGAAGGATTATGTGTAATCGACTGTCTCCACAGATATGTGTGTGGATGTGTTACCAAAAAGTATTTATGATTAGAATGCATGCGGGTTTCTTTGTATTCCCTACGCTCACTGCTTCACTAGGCCCGGAAGACTTACTTCCCTGAAGGTCCATTAATCAAATCCAACTGCAGCCTTTTGCATACTAACTGATGATACATCTTGTTCTGCTAAAAATAGAAAATAACAGGCTTTCAGAACGCCTAGACATGTGGGACTGTAACCCTTCCAGCACTTCATCAACCTGTCCGACTGAAAAACTGAGAGACAAGTCGCACGAGGACAGAGCATCTGCTTAGATATCACTAGTAGTTTACCATAAGGAAGAGTGCAACTAGGCTTTTTTTTTTTTATTTCTGTCAAGATGTTTGTATTTTAAAGAGACATACGCTTACTAGAATATTTATCCTCCTCACCTCAGCTCATGCAAACGCACTCAATTCAAACACTTCAGTAATGCAAAAGCAGTTTGGAAAGTCTTTACAACGGCTTTTCTGAGCTAATGTTTTTTGTTTGGGATACAGCTGGTTCTGAAACAGCTCAAATGGTTCTCCAGCCCCAGAGCCATGCCCGCTGCTGAAGCGTGCCTCACAACAGTACCAGGAAGCCCCAGAATAGCGACAGGAAGCCCATTTAACAAACAATAAAACATGTTAACAAACCATGCAAGACCAGCTGTCAAATAAGAGAAATAAATACACAGATCTCTCTTACTCTAGGAGCTGCTCCATTCCATGAGTTGTTATTCTTCCTTCTGCAGTGTCAGTCCTGGCTTTTACCTGGGAACATACACAAATGTACATTAGCTTGGCAGTGGTTAGCGTGTACCTTAAGTTTCATTGAGGCGTCAGGGAACTCGAACCAGCACCCTGCCTTTTGTCTGCCCTCTGTGTCTGTCACCATCTCTCTGTCTCTTTAAGGGCCTCTCTGGGCCTCTCAGATCTTGAGGTGTTGAGTTTCAAAGTTGTGCTCAAACCGTGTGATTTATGATGGAAACAGAACTGGCCCCGGTTCCTCTGCTGTCTCCAACTGTCCTTTGCGTATTCACTATTTCTATACAGGATCCCCTTCTGCCACGTGAAAGCTGCTTTCCACTCGAGACCAAATTCAACACCTCAGACACATTTTCTCTCTGAACACCAATAACTTTGACCTATTTCTGGCTCTAGACGACACATGATGAATCTGATTAATATCGTTCATGCTAATGTGCAGTAATTATGCAGAGCTGCAGCACCTGGATAAACCCTGAATGGGTGGTGACACCTTTCTCGCCCTGGGCCTGCATGCTAATTAAGCAGCACATCTGGCAGGAATGGAAGCATGCGGTCGCCTTGATCCACACTGCTGGATGTTTTAAAGGGTGAACTACTGTACTTCAGGCAAATTTTGGATGCGCATATCTCCATATGCCAAGCTCTCCTCAAACCACAGTTCTTAAGAAGCCGTTTCCAGCTTTAACTGATGGAATAAAATAATCCTGGCGAAGCAAAGAAAGCAGATGTTGATAGTGAGTGCAATAAGGTCAATAAATGGGCTTACGTTGACTTAGCATGCTCCTGCGTTGATTCTCGTGAAAGAATGGCTTTTATTCATAAGAGGGATATTCAAATAGTTTTCACTGTTGAATGAAAGCGTTCATCCAAAAGAACTAGCCAGCAGACAGAAAGACTCATACAGTGCCAGCTGCTCCGCTAAAAAGGCAAAGAATACATCAAACAGCAGAGACAAGAGACGACTGCACACGAGGGGGCGGGTTGTGAAGTACGCCTGGGCTTCATCACATGCTGTAGCTCCCTTCACTACAGTACAGGCTACATGTCAATGAATCTACTTTATGCAAAACTTTCAAGCCAAAAGCTTGTCTGTCATCTAAACCAGAATAATACATACTTGTGATACATATACCTGTACCTTTCTACTGCCCCACTTCAGGCTTTGCTTGCGTCTACTCATGCATGTGAATCTGTGCTGTAACTGTAGTGGCCAGCCGCTGCCTGCCTGTTCCATCAAACATGCATAAGAAACAGATGTATCTTTGATGTAGGTTTGTTCCCGTTGCCCCACGTGCATTAGAGTGTGAGTGAGCACGCGTGTGTGTGTGGTTATATGCCTTTGTCAGTGTGCCTCCAGGCCTGGCGGGTGCGAGCCAGACTGGGGCGATGCGGCTGCATGCCCCGACACACAAGCAGAGAGGAAGGGCTGAGGTACGGAAACGTCTTAGAAAGACAAATAGTCAGTGCTGCCATTCATGACCTTTCAATGAATGATTTATGTGATTTGAAGAAAATTCTCATTTATTTAGTCACTATTTTACCTTTGCTGTGATTATTACCATATTTCTACTGGAACAGCTATTAACTAGTATTTTAATAATACTGCACCATACTCTGATATGCACATATAATTAATGAATGTAAAAAATCATTATTTTTTGTTTAATATACATTGCACTGTGTGTTTTTTAATCATTGTAAATTCAACGTCATTACATATGAGGCTTCTTTTGCTGTTGTCTCTGGTGTTTTGACCACACAGTGTTTTATTAGCATCAACACTTGATGCTGATATTAGGAGTTTACTGGCATCGTAAATATGTAAGTGTGGCAGCGTTCCACCAGGCATCATCTTTTAGCACCTGGAGTTGTGAAAACTCCCCTTGAACGAAGTAGTAAACATGAGTAACCGTGAGTCATCAGAGGGAAGAGCTTTTCCTGCCTGTCAATAGTCGCACACCGTAGTGTACAGTATGTGTGTGGTAACATCTAAAGCGGTGACAAAGACAATCCCTCCAGAGCTTTAATGTTACCCTGAGTTCACTCCTGTCTGCACCAGCGACCCTGATCCCAACTTCCTACCAGCTAAACACATGCACACACAAGCCCTGTGAAACATATGACAACTTTTTTTTTTCTTGTAAGCATTGCCCTCATGTCCTTCCCTGAACACACACACACACCATCTCTTTCCTTTCCCCCCAAGACAATTGTGTTGCTCACTCTATTGTGGAAGCGTGTGTCGTCCATAAAGCAGCCCACTAAACGCATCCCTTTCCTGCCGAGCACGGCCACGGTCTGCCTCCTCTAAACACAGGACACACCTTATCCCAGCAGTTCTCACATATCCTCCCCAAAAAAAGTGCTGCTCTTCCCACTCACACGGACTCGCTGGGTGTTTTTCACGCTGCCCGCCTGTTATTGATCTTCCCATGTGGACTAGTAAACGTTAACGATTAAATGCGGCTGTGGTTCTTCCCGACCCTGAGACCAGGTCCTGGGCAGAGCTGCTGTGGACGCCGTGGGGTCCTTTGTGTGCCTAACGTGCCTCCGCTGGGTTTCCCTGGCATTGTCATGACAACGGTGCGTCCGGACCGACACTGGCCTTTGAAAACAATACACCAAGCAAAGTTGAATCAACTGTGCTAGCTAGCAAGTTTCTAGCGTGGTTAGCAGCGCAATACGCCGTGAAGTGACACGATTACAATCACATTCGTTCGCTCTGGCGAGAGGCAAGTGCACAAGCGTCCAATGGAGGGGAAACAAGTAAAGTAGCGTCCAAAGATGCGTTCAATGGCATACCTCCTCAAGAAGAAGCCGTCCTTCCCTGCACAGCTTTCCCCGGCCCTTGTCGACTCAGCTGGGCTGCCTTTCAGTGAACTTGTTTCTAATTAGCCAGTGCCATTTTTAAAAGCGCGTAACTCTCCCCGTCACTGCGAGCACCAGCCCCCGCAGAAGTGAGAAACAACTTCCAGCGGCGGTTAACTTTCTCCGCCCAGAGTCTCTCGCCCGGCTGCTCCTATCAAAGGATGCTTCGCTCCGCCTCAATCATCGCCCAAGACAAACCCCTGTAATCCCAGAGATTTATAGTGAGGGAATTCTGCGAAACACGTCACCTCCGAACAACAGTCCAGTTTACGTCTGGCGACCGATTGCTCACAAGACAATCACATTAATAAGCCATTAGCAGGTTTTTAGGCTTTCTATGGTCGCTCGTTATTGAAGTATGTTGACCCATATTGACCTAATCCTTTAAACTTCCCTGGTTCAAACAGCCCGGGTGACACCGGCATGAACAGAGATAATCCAGACTCACGAAACGATTCACATGTTCTTTATGCCAGTTTAAAGTCAGGTTTATTGTAATATAAATATTTAGATGTCGTCACTATAATAAATTAAACTTCTAATTGTTGTTGTTGTTGTTGTTGTTGTTGTTGTTGTGTTTGTTGTTGTTGTACCATTTACAACTTGGGCCTGGTGACCATTTTTTCCTTTGACGAATTGTCTTGTGTGATTTCCTTGGACTAGAACAGTAGCCAGAAATGCAACTGCTTTAAAAGACAATTATGTTTGACATATTGTAGTACATACTTTAGACACTAAACCACTGATCAAGGGCTATTACTGCCACTGCCACTAATGCTACTACTTTTTCTTTTTCAGCCTGACATAAGTAGGAAACAAGTTACAGACTATGTGCTGGGCTCTGTTATTTCTATGCCATAGCAAACAATTGTATTTGTACACTGCTGTTGACTTCCATTTATAAATATGAATACCATAACCTGCACCTTGCCTACCATAATAAATGTAGGACTCTAATAATGTTTTTCCAACCACTGTGCATTGCTTTCTCCTAAAACGTTGATGTATTACCACCATAAATTGGTGAAATAAATAGGACCTTTCTCTAGTTAATCGTTTTCAACAAGCTTGTCTTGAGTTTTATAGTAGATCTTCTAAATTTAGAACCAGTCCCACATGTTTAAACCAAGGAAAGGGCTAATACTGCCACTAGATGGCGCTACAATGCTACTATAAGACACTGTCTCTGGGTAGACTGGAAACCTACACCGAGATTTAAATTAAGCGAGTCTATGCCGCCAAAATAACTACATTTTTCAGCATATGTAAATAAGCGACGACATGACACTCCTCAATATTAATATAATTTTGTGAGGCATTTTTTCGTTATTTCTGCTAATTAGCGGTTACGCGTGTCGTACCGGATATCCTAGTTGAGACAGCCGCGTTAGACTGTGGGAAATGTAGTCTTCCGCGTTTCCATTCTCGAAGGGCCTTTGCGCACATTTACTCGCGTCCGCACATGGCAGACCAGCCTCGTTACCCATATTCCGTACGTTAGCTCTGGTTTAGCTCTCTGGAGGTTCCCCTCCTTCCTGGGCTGTTTGAGGTAAACGTACGCGGCCGGAGCGGCTCCGTTGTTACCTGTCGGTGTGGACGCAAACAGCGCCATAGACGTGCTTGTCATAAGTGTGAGAAACATGCGGCGGCAGCGCAGAGCGAGCAGCTAACGCCGGGGGAGATTACGGTGGCCAAAGTGCAACCCGAGGAGAACTTATCCTCTCGATGGCTGCGAAAAGTTAAGGCAAAGGCGGCAGAGACACAGGAGTAATCCCCTTCAAACGACTTGAGGTAAGAATAGCGTTTTTGTGAATGGACCCTGATGTCGGGCAACATCGCTGTTATCGAGAAAGTGAGCGAGTAACGCTGTCTTTGTTTACAAGGACCCCGGCGTCCTCGGCTTCCACTGTCTCAGCGGGATTGTTAAGAGTTTTCATTAGATTGCGCGGCCGAGCTCGCGTTAACCAAGCGTATAGTTTGGCAATAAGTGGGTTATACTGTTTATTACAGCACCTTTAGCTGCGATCACACATACTGGCAGCTGAACACACTGTCTGCGCCTCCACAGTTCATAGAAGAGCACACACAGCCTAATACCAACAAGGGCAAGGTTGTTGTTTGTCTGCAGGGGAGTTGAGACTTATAAAGACCTAATGTTTTGCTGACGGACACTTGAACGCGGGCTGAAATGCGGCACCAGTCTTGAACTCAGCTTGTCCGTTTTGGCTGCAGAAGCAGCAACAGAAATCAAATTTAGGAAATTGCGTGTAGGGCATATGGTTGAAAGTGAAACTGCGCAGGGAAGTGTAATCGTTATTCTGCCGTTAGCAGTTTCACGTCACCCAGAATGTCCTGGTTGAACTGACAATTTACAATCTACCACAAAACCAGCCGCGTTTTCCCTTTCCCCTGCTTTCTCCTGGAGTCACTGGGGAGCAGAGATGAAATCCAATCTTTTTACCTTCTGTCTCTCTCTCTGTGGCATTGACCGTGTCAGCTGCTGTTTCTCTTGGGGGATAGGTGGCTTTTGAACAGGTGCATCCTTAAGTTATGCTTGTATTTACATTATGTCCTGCTTTGTATGTATCTGCTGTTGTACTGCATCGTATACACCCCCTCCACTGTAACTGCACCTTGTTGGAACAGAGTTCAGTGACTTACACAAACAAGATGTTTGTGGCTCGCTTTCAGTCTGACGTAGACATCCTTTAGTATCGGGGTTGGACTTTAGGCAAAACTGTATAATGTAATGTATGCTGTTCTCTGACAAACCAGTTTTGGCGTCAGCACATTTAGGAAACAAACAGAGACAGGGGATGTGCTTGTGCTTTGCATAAAGAACACGCCCTAGTAGAGAACCTGCAGCCTTCCAGACAGACGACTCTCTGCCAGCTTCAATTCTATTAGACTTTCTTGGCTAATTGTTATCTCTCTACATTGTAACAATAAAGGAAAGTATGCAAAGCGCCTCAAGCCCTGTTCTGGTTCAACGTGTTCTCGAGCAGCGTGTTTCTGATGAACCCTGGATTCAGAGGAAAAATAAGTCATCAGGAATGAGGTCAGTACAGGGATATGAAGTGGAAGAGAGAAGGGAAGGTTTGATGGCTTATCTCAGTAATGTGTAGGGACAGTTGGGCAGTGATGAGCGTTGCAGTCACTATTCTGTTCCTCTTCAACCTTCTTCCCGACCTCCTCTGTGAAAATCTATTAGTAATAGACCATTCGGCTTTTTATTCTCAAGGAACCAACAGACATAATAACTTGCGTATGGAACGTGATATGAAAACAGACCTTAGTGTTTTCCTAAAATGAACACGCCTTGTCCTGCCCAGGTTGTTTCTGGCATCTGTTTAGTCCTGTGAATTATTACCGTCACTCATCCACTTTACTGAGCCGGACCAGTGCGTGTCGGCCTCAATTGGGGCTTATTTAAATATCTTGAACGCAGCCTTTCAGCTTTTCTTTCTTGGTCAGCCCAGTGCGCATGCGCTCTGCTGACACTCCAGTAATCCGCTGTTATGAGGAGATTGCATCCCCGTACACTGCGCTCAGGCAGTGAGGGAGAATTAAAGACGAGGGCGATAACACACAACGGAAGAACAAGGAAACCTAAGCGGAACATAACCATAAACTAGGCTACAGACATTACAGCCCGGAGCAGTTTCTCCACTGTGAGCGGTGTTACATCCAAGGCGACAGCGGGACCACAGCGAGGATGTCTCCTAATGCAAGGCGACGAGGCTCCGCATCTGCAGCCCACACGGCGCTGATGTGAGACGGGCACAGGAGGGACAGGACCCGGCGGTGAATTCTTCCCGGGATGACCCAGCTCGGCTACGCTCACGGTTCCTGAGCGCGTATGACGCCTCCTGCGCGGTGCCTTCCTCTGGCCTCTCCGCCACCTTGTGCCGCCGCCAGTGCCGCTTCTGCAGCGCTGTTAATAAGCGACACGGAAACATACGCGGGCGTTAATTATCACGTGACAGCCAGCGAGCCTGGAAAAGCCTCAGGGGTTTTACGGGCTGTGGTAGTTGCAAGTCTACAAGAAACCCAAACGCAAGTTGATGGACTGGACTGTGGGATCAGACAGAAATTAAGTTGCCTCACAGACAGCGGAAACAAGGATCATCTCTTGTCCTTGCGTTGGCACAGCCCCGAAACCCGAAACCGAGCCGGCCTCTCGGGTGTTTTGTTGGACGTTATTACAGAAGTTGAAGATGAGCTATAAACACTGTCAGGCCGTCGCAACAGTTTAAGGAAGTTGAGGGAGAAGCTCTGCGGCCACGTTAAGTTCACTTCAGTTGCTCTTTTGGTTCAAAGTCCAGAAATCGACAGAAAAACAGAAGTGGTGCAATCTCTGAAAAGGCCCATCCCAATTTTTTTTAAAACATGACGTTGTCTCCAGTGGGAGAAGTGCAGCTGCGGTGTTTTACTGGTAAACCTCCACAGCAGCTGTTAGTCACACTGGCTGTATGAAAGATGAGACTGGGGTGTTAGCATACTTGTAGCTCGGCCAGTACCCTTCCCCGGATGTGCAATGCATTGATTTTCTCCTGCACCTCCGCTGTAAATACGCATGTGGATGCATTTTGTATGACTTTTACTCCGGAGCAGTGCCGTATGGCTGCTGAGATGCAGGACTACACCGAACACACTCCGTATCCTGTTTTTGCTGACACTGTGAGCATGTGCGCAGGATAGAGGAACCAGGGATGAGACTGCACAAACTGGGGAGATGTGTCACTGGGAATGCCGGCAGAATTATGAGTAGGACTAAGGACGACACGGTGCAGAGTGTTCCAAGCTTAAAGTGTGCAAGGAAGAAAATTATGAGCCTCTCCTGTGGGAAAATGTTGTTTTCACCTGTTTGACAGCAACTGGTAGATTGGAATTCAGCAACACATGCATCACTTTACTGTCTGAATTGAGAACTTCTTCCACCATGGACTGTGGGAAATCCACATCTTATCTGCATACTTGGCCACCAGGTTTGAGAACTCTTATCTTCCAGTTCCTGTTGCTGTGTGTGGATTTGTTTTAATTCCTGCGCCCTCTGAGTTGTGTTGGGAGGAACTTGTTTGGAGCAGAAACTTGAAGCAACATGAGCTGTTCAACAACTAGCAACGCATAACACAAAATCACAGTTGTGAAACCTGTGTCACGTTTTACTGCTCAAGGGAAAAAGAAAAGATACTGATCGACCTATCAGAGTGCACGCAGAGAAAAGGTCCCTATTGCTGTGGTGATGGGAAGCTCAGCCTCCTCTCTCACGGCGGAGACCGAGTCGGACCATGGCTTCTGCAGCACCCCTTACCCATCATCACCCCCCGTGGGCTGGCTCAGGAACAGCCACAGCAGCCCCGTGTGGGGGACCACCTTCATCACACGTCAGCAGCAGCAGCCCCAGTTGCCTCACAGAGAGCGCAGGTAAGAACCAACACTGCAGCTGGAGGCCAAGGCGTTGCTCAGTCGAGTGCACCTAAGGCAGGACTGGCCTGCCTTGGGCTGCTGTTGTGGAAGTGCACAGGAGAAGTGTGCCACGGGGTTGTGTTACACCAGATTGCTGTCATTTAAAGCTGTGAGTGTGAACACACGCGCACACACAAACTGGCTTTGTTTTCCAGGCTCTTTTATTGATGTTGTCTTCATCTCCACTATTTGCATGACGCGTGCTTTGTGTTGTAAATGGACACGTGTAGTGTTCATTTGAGAAAACCTACCCCGCTCATTCTCAGGTTTGTAGAGGTGCTTACTGAGGATTCAGTAACCTTACAGCCATGGATCAAATCCTTCATTTCATCAAAGCTTATCTAATCAAAGCCTGCATTTTTTGTTGTTTTTCTGTGATGCACCCAAAATCTCACTAAGCCGGATTTGTAAGCCAAAATCCCACCCTACTGCTTCTTGCCGTCACAGCTGCACTGTATGTGCTGCAGTTTGTGCAGTGCTGAGTGGATTGCCTGGACAGATCTGACAGACCTGACCTCCCTGAGCCCGATGGAAAGCAGCCTAAGGATAATTAGAAGATGGCTTTTGCTGTTATAAATGTTGATGGTTTTGAAATTAAGAGTGTGTGTGTTATTGTTGGAGCTCACCTTGGTAAACTACACTCTAGTATTGTTTCAGTTTTATTCAGGCAATACTCACATCTGTTGTCCACCCACAGAAAACCTTTTGTGAATGCAGGCTACAATCTGAAATCGTTAGACGCTGTTTCCCGGAAAGCTCTGATTAAGACAGCGAACATTGTATCAAGCTAGCAGCAGGTGCAGTAGAAAGGTCTACGGCATGTGTAGCAAAGCGAATTCGACATCAAACTCGGGGTGTGAGCGAAGTCGAGGCTTTCAGCTGTAATTCAAGGGGTTTGACAACGGTGCGACACTATCAACGTAAATGATAAATGTTTAATATTAAAAGTAACATAATCGCACAATTGACTTTAATAATTCTATGAATCAGAATAACTTCATAAGAACAGCTTGCTTGCATGAAGCTCATCTAGCAGTTTCAGCTGACTTTATTCCAAAAGATGATCTTCTCAACCACCCTCACACAAACTTGTTTAGAAGTGTTTCCAGTTTTCCTTTAGCTTTTTTGGGTCATGTCTCCTGGAGCAAGAATAGGCAGCTGAGATCGACCGCGTGCTGCGTATTGAAGTTGTTGCTGAATCACTCTGTGCATCATGGTCCGGTTTGTTAGTTATTGATTTTCAGAGAGCCTGATCACATTTCCCCACAATGGGTGTCATTATTTATTCAGCATCGGGCTCCAGTTGGGCTTTCATCTTTCTTGCTACTGTCAGTGCTTGTCTTGCAGTTGCTCTACATTTAAGAGTTAAGGCTGTCATGGCTTCAACCACATACTATTCTGCGAGCTTTAATATGTAGACAGGTCTGGCTTCAGCTCGTGATTAGGCACCGGTTCTTCAACCATGGCAACACTGCAAGTAGCACTTGCCTCCGCACACACTCAGTTACTCATATGCACATGCTGCACACACTGCTGTGAGAGTCTAACAATGTTAGGCAAGCTTTGCTGAGCTGAGACAGAGCATGAAATGTAGAAACAACACAACACTGTGAACCCAGCTTAACTTCAGCCATTGTCATACAGTTTATTTTCTAATACATTGTCTTAGAAAACCATTTCTTTTGCCTGTGTCGTTGGCTTGGAGACTACATGAATGGACTTGTCCTTGGGTGATTTCAATTTGTTTTCATCCAGCCCCAACCCATTGACTTTGGAAAGTGTTTTTATGCACTGAATCACTCTCGGCTGCAAGGCATCACTAAATAAAACCTCCCCGCTCATCAGAGGGGAGGAGGGGAAATGTGTGCTGAAGGGTTTCACAACGTTGGAATCATATTTTCTCTATTTTAGTTAATATTAGCACAATGCAGTCTCTTCCAAATGCTATCACCTTTTAGGACTTCACTTCATTTTATCTCTGACCCATACTGTGTGTGTGTTTCTTTGCTTATGGCCTTGGGAGTCCTGAGCCATTAAATTCAGTGTCTGCTCTCTCTTGAGTTGATCCCAGGGTCTCCGCTGTGGCAGCATAATGGATGACGGTGCTTATTGCCGCTCCGTTCTAGTGGCTGTCCTTCCTTTAATTGGATTAAAACGGGTACACTTGGATTCCACCAGCATGGGCGCTGTGTTTATGGCTGAATTATTTCACCACTTTTTTCCTTTTGCTTTTGCCCATCTGATGAAGCCAGGGCCACGTCAGGACAGTCCCCAAGCCTCTGGAATAGATTTGGCACACAGGCTTTGTCTCATAGTGCTGCTTTCTCTGGGAAACAGAGTATTGATGCAGAAAAAAATAGCCCATTGGCACGGCAACTGACATGATTCCAGATTCCCCCACTGTTGTTGCCATGGAAATCTGTAGCATATGTTCAGTAACCTAATTCCACTGGGCCTTAGATCAGACCACACATGGGAACCTGGCAGTGTAACACACATAAACAAACATGTGCTGGCAAATTGCACCTGTGGAAGAATACCATACAACCTGCTGATTACACATGTCTGCATTGTAGCCTCGTAAGCAAGCAGTGTTTACTGGTCTGCCTCTAAGGCTACAGCTTGTGTCTCACTAGCAAGAAGTAAAACTAAACTTTCTTCCCCTGTAGCTGAAGGTGCCACTGTCAGCAGGGCTCCTGCCCTGCGGGTGTGGGTGCTCGCGGCCCCCCGCCCCCCCACCTCCTGCCGCTTCTTCCCCTTCTTCCTGACTGAATCAGGAGCTTCCTGCCAGCTTCCTGCTTTCTCTTGCCTGCTCCACTCTGCTGATGCCTGCTGAAACCTATTCAGACAGTTTCCTCTGTTTAAAGATTCAAATGTCTGAAGCTGTCTCCATCACCGACAGGTTCACTCATCAAAAATGAGCACCGTTCGTGAAATATTCACCGAGGGCACAGGCCTGAAGCTTCCTGTTCCTTTTCCCAAATCTTGACCAGTACTTGCATTTAATTTCAAGGGAAAATGGGCATTCATGTCATATTTGTATATTCTCATAACCCAGAACTGTAATATTTCATAAGCGATATTGGCTTGAACAGTCGAACGGAACAGTAGCACATTCTCTAAAGCTTGTCCTTTCCTTGACACAGAACACATGAATGGAATAGTTTGTTGGTTTATTAAAAATAGCCTGAGCTCTGGTTATTGGGGTAATGTTTAACCTAAGGGCTATTTTCAAAAGACCTTGTGTCTGATATGTTTTTTTGTGCAACCATAACATTTTATACAACTGTTCTATTTTCATATTCTGACTCAAAAAGTCCCTTGTCTCATTGAAAAGTGTCCTCTCAATGTCACATTCTCAAGATTTACCCAATTATCTTGTTGCCTTGTCCCTTGTGACTAAGGCTTTGCTGTCATCAGGCCTTGTATCGCGTCACCAGCTTGTCAGAGCAGAAACTCTGTATCTGACACTAACGTCAGATGCTTGTTTCAGATGAGTAGCCGTGCATAGCTGAGCTGCATAATGTTTGCTGTAACAAATGGATTCTGGAGATGTGTCACGTTTGATTAATGAGTCATAGTCATGCAATAACAAAGTACCTGGCAGGTAGAAAGGAGATTCTTACAGTTAATCTGGGCCTGACTCATCAGTTTCTGTGAAAGATTGGGAGGAATGCTTGCTAGGGGGAAATTACTTTTAAGTGATTAGGTTGCTGAAGCAAAACGCACAATGAAGTGATAAACAAAACTGTTTGCCAGTACAACCGCTGCAGACAGATGCCATTCATTACTAAAGGTAAAATAAAGTCTGAGTGGGTTGTTTCATAGGATGTGTGCTGTGCTGATCTGGAGCTTTTTGGGTGTTTAGATGCAGTAGAATGTTTCAGTATTCATGTTCTGTACAGCTTGTCTGATCTGAGGGCGGACTGGCTCCTGATGAGTCCTACTTTTTAATAACTAACTTTGCTCTGAAACAGCGACTATGACTCAGTTGGCATCGGTAGACAAGACAAAACAAATCGCACAACCAGTGTCATCCCAGCTCTCTGGGTGATGCTCTTGTCTCTGGCAGCTGTGAAAAATCCCTCCCAGGAAACAGTCACAGTCACTACTGGCACAGCGACTGAGCAGGTTCAGCATCCAGTACGTTATAACTAAAGCAGCTTTCTAACATGGAGCTTTCATCAGCTGCAGCATCAAGTCGTCAGTTCTCACTGACTATGTTCACAAAAAAAAAACGTGCCTGCAAATATTCATCACTCGAGTGACTCACTTGTTTGAGCTTGTTTTTGTGTGGGGATCGACTTCAGCACAGGCTGCTCAGAATCATCCAGCCTCTCAGACTATTGGTAATGTTTGGTTTTGCAAAGCTCTTTTCGAACTGTTTGTTTTATTAAGGTTTGTAATAATAAAGCGTAAGAGCAACTGGACTAGGAGCTAGTAAAAGTAGCTAATACATGCAGTATGACATGTATTAAGTGATAATAGGGCTAGTGGAGATTTTGCTGATTTTGCAGCATGGAGCCAGGATATTGATTATTCTATTGATAGTTCATTAAGCGTAATTGAACCCACATGAACGTCTTAAAATTGCTCCAATCTGCAGCCCAAGAAAGCTTAATTATTTAATTACTAATGATTTGAAATGTAAGCTTTGTGAAACTGGACAGATTCTATGTTTTTTGAAAATGAACTCCAATTACTGTTAATTGTAAGAAAACCGTAAGTGCTCATTTGTCATAAATTGATATGGGAGCGTAATTAAAAACTTGTGTAAACTTTGCTTTGGTTTGGTCGTAGTTCTCAAATCTAATAAAATCCAGACCAGGGGTGGTCTGATAGGTTTGAAGTCTTAAGCAGTTGCAGTCATTGCCAGTCTAAGACGCGTACATCTCATCGCCTTCCCCTCACACAGGCAACGTGACTTTACCACCTCCAGTTACCTCATGCTGTTTAGATCAAGATTAGTTTCCTGGGAAAATACCTCCATCACGCAGAGACCCCTTAGCCTTGTGGTTTCGCTCACAGCTGATCTGCTTTGGTGTGTAAAGGTAAAAGCTACACACACTAACTGCAAGTTACAGCTGGGAGCCTGCCAAGCAAGCAAATTAATCTCAGATACACGTAGCATGTGCCTACACACGCTATGACCTGCACGGGCCATTTTATTACAATAATTAGCTATTAGTGTAAGGAGAGGACAGACTGCACGTGTATGATCAAAGTTTTCCGCTTTGGCCCTGGTAGTTACAGTAAACCTCATCCAAAACTGTGTCTTTGCACATTTTGGAAAGCGCAGAGTCAGAAGATGAACTGTCATGGAAACTGTGTGTGACACTTGCTGTTTTCTGACTGACAGCCTATGTGTTACACAATATCTCTGAAGTGCTGACTGGCTGTTTTTACATTTTTGCTTAGTCCAGAATACATCCATTGTACATCAAGTGAAGCGTTTGGCTTGACGGTGCCATTTTGAACGTCTTTGCTTTACGTACGTCTATCTTCGTTAGTCATTTTGTTATTTAAACAAAAGTGCAGCCTCAGACACGTCTGTACATTAGACATAACAATACACATAACACAGGGTGTATCAGGCCTTTTCTGTGTCATCCGTGACGCTTGTTGTCATGTTGAGAGAGGAATGCTGAAACACTTCACACACCACACCTTTCCCTCAGGCACTGGGCTCTGGACCAGCCTTGGAAAGGCAGTGCTAATGACTGTCACACTAAGGCCAAATGTCTCGCAGCGAGGCAGGGAGAGGCTGGCAACACTCCGCTCACTTGATTTTGCATCAGACTTTAGTGTGTGGCCTGCATCCAAGTATCCTGTAGTACGTGGCCTGAGCACTATCTACAGGGCTTTTGTGGACTTACCACCTGCAGCCTTAGCATTTCTTATAACCTGACTGACCTGTCATAGACCCGTGATTATCTACATTCAGTAACTCCTGCTCTCTTTCACTGTGTGTGTTTGGCCCTGCAGGCTTCCTTTCAGACTTTTCAGTCGAGGAAGTATTTTAACATTTTTTGTTTGGTTACTGGTTTGGGCTGCTCTCAGGCTCTGTGTTTGTCTTGCACTCAGTGAAGTGTTGAAATATTGGCCAGAGGTCATCGATGTTCTTACTTATGGGAATTATTAATATGAGCAGGTACTTTATGGGCATTAGGCTGCGTCGAGGACCTCGCTGCAAAAATATAGGTTTTCAAGTTGTGAGATTTCTCTCTCCCTCGCTCTCTCTGTCTCTTTCCAATATAAACTATTGGCTTTATGCCCAGGTCTGCGACGCCGAGGAGCTGAAGTGGGCACTTTTACAGCGGCTCCACTGAACACAGGGCCAAGGACAAAAGGTGTGTGTGTGTGTGTGTGTGTGTGTGTGTGTGTGTGTGTGTGTGTGTGTGTGTGTGTGTGTGTGTGTGCGCGTGTGTGTGCGACAGGCTCTGTGTGTAAATGTGTGATTGTGCACAGTCAAGTAAATGAGTACAGCTTGTATACGGAAAGAAGCCTTCTATCTAAATAGAGTGCAGGGAGCACAGTTCATCCTCTGCTGCAGGCGTGTACTGTACATACAGACGAGTTTGTGTTTGTATGTGTGCTGTCATGAATTTGCATCATTTTAATTGAGGCCCAGGTTGGTGGTTGCAGTTGTTCATTATGTTTCATCTGTTAGGTGTAATGTTTACACCTTATGAGATAATTAAACTGGATATTGAAATATCCTTAGGAGCCTTGTCGTTTTGATGAAAAGGTCCTACAACGCCTGCTACAGACAATAATTAATTTGCAGTCATGGTGCTTCAGCAAGAACCAAATCAGCTGCTTTGGCAAAGTCTCCATGTGGCTGACACCGTGGCTTTGTTCGCTTGCTGGAGATGAAAGAAGCCTGACAGTCAGGAAAATGGCCACGGGGACGAACCTGCCAGCAAACGTGAGGTGTCGACACTTGTTGTCGTTGGTGGTGTCGCCCTCAGAGTCAGGCCTTCGGAGAGCGGAGCACAGTGTGAACATGTGCCATCCGTGCTAGCATGGGGCTGTCACTTAATTCATCACATTTGACTAAACTGCAGAGGGGGTGGGGCGTTGCAGCGTACAGACAGCATAGCAAAGAATTATTATGAGCAAACATTATTTTATTCTTGCTCTCTGTCTGATTTTTAAGAGGACTGGATTGTATCACGCAATAAAGACTACTACACACAAAACTCTGGAGCCGTGACTTCAGCCCTGGAGAATGAATGTGGTGCTAATGGCTGCTGACATAAAGCACTGGGGCGTCTACTTTCATACTTTCGCAGCCCTGGGCTCAGGACACACGCAGGCCAAAGCACAAATGTAGTAAGACACTGAACACGCAACTGTACTAGATCTACAAATACTGTAATTACAGCTACATGCACAAAAGTGCATATCCCCAGAGGGAAGGATCCACACAATTAAATCCAGACGTTAGTCGTCCTCCCTCCTGTCTCGCTGACAGGAGGCGACAGGGCGCGTGGTTGTCAGTAAGAGGTTCCTCAGGGTTCTAAGGATTCACTTGGTTTCAAAGGGTTTAATGGAGTCGAACTAAGGGCAATTAGTTGGTCAGGACACTTGGTGAAGCGGTGAAAAAGAACAGGACCATGACCAACCAACCTGCAGTCACCCTGACAACGCTCCTCTATGCGATCGACTGCAGAAATGTTATGTGGACAAAGATACATTGTCAGTGTTTTTCCGCTTTGCATTTATGGGAAAGCAAAAATTTATCAGGAGTTTTTTTATATACAGAAAATGATGATGATGTCAGTGTAGTGTTCCCCAGTCACGCTGTGCTTCCATCTGTGTCACTGGGATCAATGGATACTCTTAGCACCTTACCCTCCATTACTGTACACTGTAACTTGGTCTGTGTTCATGTTCACACATGAATAGGCTGAGTGACAGTGACATTTATGGGTTTGTCCACACAGCGACCGTGTCCATCCCTCAGGGCTGCCACCCTCTAAACCCGCTTTGCAGCGAGGGGTGTCCAGCTGTGCTCCCTCACCCAAAAGGTTTTAATTAACCTATCAATACAACCCACAGGACCACACTGCTTTAGGTTATTATGTGGAGAAGGTAGAAGTCCAACCCAGTAGCCTGACCAAAGAGATGAATTATTCCTTTTTCTCCCAAATCAGAAAGAGCCAAGTAATGTAGATGCGTTCGCCTCAATTTTACCTCTAGAAAGTTAACACGACGATAGCAGTTTCCTAAGTTTCTTTAAATCTTGTACTAGAATTATTAGACTGCATCATTCATTTAGATCGGCCCATTCAAGATTCACTTGGGCCATGCAGGTGACCTGACCGTAGGTTTTCCACCACCTACCCTGAATTAAGATTCACTGAGTGAACGGGGAGAGAGGTGCTAATATGAAGCAGGAGAAATCCCCTGTGCTGTTTCCATTCCAATGAGTCTTTGCCTTTAGTATTCTGAGGAAATAACAGCCTCCTCTCTAGCTCCTCCTCTATGTGCTGTCTTCTCGACTCTAATCATGTGGCCATTGTGTCTGGATTTACTGCCCTTACTGCCCCCAGGAGGGAGATTTGATTTTTCCCCTGCACTGGCTAATCTTTCCCTCTCACACTATTTTTCTTTTCTAATTCTGTCTCTCCTCCTTCTTGCAGCCTCAGAGAGGTTTCACTGTCCTCTCATCCTTAATCCTTAATAGATAATCACCTACTGGAAGCGTGAATTCATCCTCTGTCTAATTCAGTGTTTTTATTGTTTCTTACTCTTATTGATCGTGTCTTACTTCTGTTTCTGCTTAGATTAATAAATTTAATTGCCCATCTGTTAAAGTTATGTGACAGAGTGAACTGCTCTGTGATATTAGGATTGACTGAGTGTTTCCTCTTTTCCAGCCACTCTCACTCTCCTGGCTCCATGGCAGCGGCAGTGCGAGGCAGTGAGTGGTCATGTGGACGCTGCACCTTCTTAAATGCCGGCGCAGCACCTCGATGTTCCATCTGCGAGGCGCCGCGCCAAAAGCCCGACCTTAACCAGATCCTGCGGCTGAGCAGCTCTGAGGAGCATCGCTGGGCCTGCCCCCGCTGTACGCTCAACAATCCCCAGGGGTCTGGAGCCTGCTCCGTCTGCGGCTTTGGGCCTTCGGCTGCCACTCACACACCTCCTACCACCACCATAGCCGCCACTGCCAATGGCCTCCCGTCAGCGCCGCCTGAACCCCCGACACCTACTGTCACGCCCACAGTACTATTGGAGCCCCATGGACAGCATCCAGCTAAGGAGGAAGTTCTGCGACGTTCTGAGAGCAACGGAGAGGTGGGGGCCCTGGAGGGGCAGCACTCGGGCTGGGCTTGCCCTCGCTGCACACTTCACAACACCCCTGTGGCTCTGTCCTGCTCAGCCTGCGGCGGGCCCAGGAAACTGTCCCTGCCTAAAATCCCCCCTGAGGCCCTAGTGGTACCTGAGGTGCGCACACCTGTGTTGGGGTTTCCTGTTCACACACCAGGGGCTGCTCCGCTACTCATAGACCTAACAGATGACTCTCCCCCAGCGCCTCCCTGTGATTCTCAAGAGCCGCCGCATGGCTCCTCACAGTCTCTCTCTTCCACTTTTACGTCTTTTTCTTCCCTCCAGAATAACCCAGTGCCCCGCAGCCGAAGAGAGGTGCCCCCTCCAGGGCGACCACCCAACACAGGCACCAATACTCCCAGTCCCACTTCCCCTTCCACAGCCAGTGTGCCCCCCCAGCCAGGTCCACAGCGGCCAGCCAAGCCAAAACATGCCCAGCCCCAGGAACCTTCATACCCTAGCAAGCGCCTCAGTATCTTGGAGGAAGAAGATCCTCAGCACCACCCACTGACACCCCATCTGCCTATTGCTCCGTCAGCAGCCCCCACCTGGAAGTGCCCTGGCTGCTCATTGCCCAACCCAGGTAGTTCGTCTAAGTGTGAGACATGCAGATCAACACGGGGTGGCGCTGACCTCATTGACCTTGTAGGCTGTGAGACGGTGCGATTTACGCCAGCCAGCCCCTCCAGCCCAGACTTTAGCACATGGGCCTGCTCCAAGTGCACCCTGCGCAACCCTACAGGCGCAGCTAAGTGCTCAGCCTGTGGTTCTTCCAAGCTCCATGGCTTTCAGGAGCAGCAGGTTCCTCTGCCTCGCTGCTGTACACACTGTGGCCTCCCTCTGGGGACTGGTACTGCCTCGTGTTCCTGTACGCCTTCCTCTTCTTCATCCTCCTCGGGCCATAAAGCACGAAAACAGGGCCGTGGCTTCCCCTCGTCCTCTTCAGCTATTGCTTCTTCCACTTCCAATTCCTCTTCGTCAAACCTTCAGGAGAAAGTAGGACAGTGGAGCTGCCCAGCCTGTACACTGCTTAATGACATCAAGGCCAAGAACTGTGCAGCATGCCACACGCCCCAGCAGTACCTCACCTTGCGCAAGGTGGTGAAGCCCCTAAAGAGGAGGGAGAGCATGCATGTCGAGGCCCGTCGGCGAAACGATGAGGGCGAGGCTAAGGAACTCTGGGAGAACATAGTCAGCTTCTGCAGAGAGGTAAGCTAAAGTTGACTTGTAACTTGGAAAGAGAAGCAAGCATCTATGTTTTCATTATAGTTATTAATTGGGATCTTTTAGATTTTCATAGCCTCCTAAACCCTGATACCAGGTCTTCAGGTGCAACTGTTTTCCTTCCTTCCCTCTCCCTCAATCTTTCTCATTTCAGCAACAACTTAATAGGCTTTGTCATAAACTCGTTATTGTAGTTCTAAACATCCAATGGGGGATCTTGGATACGCAAAGAAAGTTTTTATGTCTGTCATTACATTTATTTTACAAAATTTAAATTTGATTTTGTTTTAATTGTTTGCTCATTCATTTCCTGTTCCCAGTTGACTCCAAGCCCAACTTTTTTTTGAGCGTATCAGACTATAATAAATTATATTTTCCCGTATAATAGCAGACCCGTCTGTGAGAGATTAAAACAATTTTGATCATTTTGAATATAATTCTCCTTTCGAACGGAAGTTTGCTGCTTCGATTAGCCAAGTTATTAAAACATCAGAAGTACGCTTGGTGTTCGACAGACTCCTTTGAAATCAGTATACCCCCCGAAATGGAACAACTTTAATTAAACTGCGTAAACTTGTTAAAACGACTTGAGATGTTTCATCTTTCTTGACAGAGAAAACGTAGTAATTACTTTTAGTAATTACAGTCTCGTCTGTTGTCATAACAACCTAAACTAATACCCATTTCATTGCCTCAGCATGTAATGTTCACCAGGACTTTGAGGTCAGTTGTGTCTTTCATGAGCGCTGACTGGTTTCACAGCTGTGGGAGACACTACGAGTCTTTCCTACATTTAAGACGTGACAAGCCTCCGTCTCTTCTTCACCATCACACCACTTCATGCTCATTTTGTTGCGCTGTTAAATTTATAGGCCTGTGTTGTGTTGTCATGGATATGCTACCCAGGGCTGTCATAAGGGCCCACTTGTTGAGAGGGCCACCACCTATGCTAATGAAACGACTAGATCAGTGCGCTCCAAGCCCTAAACTGTTCAGGTTCTGGTTGTGTCTATCAGCTGCATGTATTCCGTGCTTGTTTCTCCTGCCGACATGCTGCAGCATCGTGGCACCTATCACGCCATGTTTACAATAGTCTGAAGTGAGCTTTCGGATGCATTATTAATGGCTTCTTTGAAAGTCACAGGGCTCACTGCTGTGAGCGTGGGAGGGAAGTTGGCTCAGTAGGAAGGGAGGATATTGGAGATCCCTCATCCTCACCTTCCCCTCCTCTTTTCCTAATTTAAGATCCACATTTAAGCTTCTCTTACTTTTATGATCCTTCTTTTCCTCCTGCAAATATTTTCGAACTTCTTCTCTCTAGCTCTAACCCCTTCACACTCTTCAAAGTACTTTTTCTTCCCTTCATCTACTTTTTATCCCGTCTGCTTCCATCACATCTATCCCCACATGCACATTCTGGTTTTTTCCCCCCTCTCTGCTAATATCTCAAAATATGATTTTCCCGTGCTGCACTCCCTTTACCCCTATCCCACACGACTGCACTCAATTCTCCCGCGTAGCAGTCAGTGTGTGGCAGGCTGCGTGTGCGCTAAGGTGAACGCAGGGCTGGCCTATTTTTAGAAGCACAGCAAAAGAGGAGAGGAGCAGAAATGATCCACTTCCATATAGTGGATGTTATCACTGACACCATCAACGGCCGCAGCTCGGTTTTAGGGGTCACCGAGGTGAACGAGGTGAAATTGCTAAGCAAGGAGTGCGACTCTTTCCAATCCATCTCTGTCAGGGCATTAACACTTGGCCAGCATCAAAACACCAGAGGTAAAAATTTTAAATTGACTAAAGCGTTTGGTTTATCCTGTTAGACGATGCGTGGGAGGCCCAGCACACAGACGAGTGGAAAGTTTGGACGGCACTTAGTTTTTATTTTCTTTGTAGACTTGTTGGGTTACAGCAGGTGGTGTTACTGATGAAATACATTGTAAAGTTGCCTGAGTGTCCAGACTGCAGCAGTCAGGTGGCAGGTGGAACCAAAGATGTGGTGGTAGAAATGTGCTCCCCTCACCTGGGTCATTTTATTAATACTGTATGTCGAGTGTGTCCGCTTACTAACTGTGCTGAATGAACTTGTAAACTGTTAAACATAGTGCGGCAGGAACAGGTGCCTGTATTCCCCCCGCGCCCTGTGAAGGAGCAACAAAGCGATGTGTCAAGGTTGTTTGTGCTACTTGTGGCTCGCTTTTTGACACATTTAGGAGTATATCAGAGGTTTGGGCGTGTGTAGCGGATTGTAAGTTGCGACTGCCTGCAGTGACAGGTTTTCACTGCTTGTGACAGCATTATACATGCTGGCTGCACAGGCTGTTGCTGAATGCTTTTGTTTTGGGTTTAATGTGTGGCAATGTGTGAAATCCAGCTCCGCGGTTCTGTGTCATCCACATTTCCTCAGAAACGTCCTCTGATATGGCTCCACCTTGTGTAGTCCAGGAGCTGGCTGGAAGGCAGCAGGCTTTTCTTAGCCCCGCGTTGAATCCACTGATTGCAATCTCAGTTTTGCATTTGCCCGGTGATAGAATCAGGGACAGCGGCGTCGTATAGTGCTTTTATAATAGGTGAGTGCAGCTGCAATTACTAGTCGGTGTGGAGCAGTGGATTAGAATATGCTGAAGAACATGGCAGAGACTGACTCATTAACACTGCTCAGTGTCTGATCCTCCTCATTCCTCTCTAATTATGTTTATGTACTGACTGTGCTGTTTGAAGTTCAGTCTCTCTATGCCGTATGTGGTCCCGTTCAGTCCCAAACCTATACATCACAATCCAATACACGGTTTAAACATGAGCCAGTGGACTGTAGCACCTGTAAGAACCACGCAGACTGGATGGTCGGGGTGGTGAGAGAGCGTTGAAGCGATTTTCTCTGCTAACTAGTGCTGCGCCCTGGCTACAGAATTGGATTGTGGAGGAAGGCAAATAATCAATTTGCTTCACTGTGAGCCAGCGGGATGCCCACAATACATCCTGAATTGCAACGCGAATGGCCAAGCCCTCTCTGACACCACAAATAGGAAAGCGGATAGAGTTGCGTGTGTGGCTGTTTGCCCTCTCAGGTTTGTACAGCAGAGTTTAAGATGGGCAGATAGTGTGTCAGATTAGGTGTCTCGCTCTGTTAATGTGTCTGTGTGGTCCTGGTCCTGTGTGCAGTGGAACGGCAGCAGAATCCAGCTTCAGATAATTAGTCCTCTCCTTGGAATATGTCTGGATGAACATAGTACCTTCTGCCATTTTAATTCATCTGTACTCGTTCCTCACAGAATCCCAGGCTCGTATGGTGGCCCGTGTGCTGCATTAATCACCATCCACCTGCAAAATATGTCATCAAAAACGATGGAGAGAAGAAAAGATTGGCAGTTAGTCGTTAAAGCTAAAAGTCTTCTTCAAGCTTGTCTCATCTGTTTGAAAAGCCTTATTTTTAAGTGTTCTTGCCAGTTCCTTAAGGCATAATTTAAAAAAAGATTTTTGGGGTTTTACATTAAGCATTTTTTTTTGCTTTTGCCTGACAATGATACACTTCCTTTGATTAGAAGTCATGGTGTCAGTATTTGAACAGGTTCAGTAGTCTAACTCCTGCGCCTCCGCTGTCTCCCTGTCATCCGTCTTCAGAATGCGGTGAACTTTGTGGATGACAGTTTCCCCCCGGGACCTCGATCAGTGGGTTTCCCCGAGGGCGACAGCGTCCAGCAGCGAATTAAAAAGTGGCTTCGCCCCCACGAGATCAACTGCAGCAACTTTAAAGACCGAGGCGTCAAGTGGTCCGTCTTCCGCACTCCACGGCCCTCTGACATTCTGCAAGGTCTGCTCGGAAACTGCTGGTGAGTCATCTCAGCCAAACACACAATGATCAGTCCATCATAGGATAACGCGATCTGCAGGCAGACAGCTCATTTACAAAAAACGGATTAATGCTTTGAGCCAGGGCAGCCAGAGATCCCAAGTGTAAAAGGAAATGTTTTATTTAATTTGCTGTGGAATATATAAAAGGCAGCCAGCTGTGGTTTTTGCCCGATTCTGCTTTAGATGAGCACTCCAGCCTGAAGCTAGCAGACAAAGATTGAAACTGTGGCGGAGACGCAGCGTCAGTAAGTCAGAAAGGCGAGAAAATGAAAAAATTGGGATGTTGGAAAGAAAGAAGGTAAGCAAAAAATGAAAGCAAGCGCAGTGTGGAGTTGGACAGATGTACGGATACACCTGACAGGGAGATTATTCACTGGAATGTGGGTCTGGACACATGCTTTATCTCTCTGCCTTTGTCCTTTGGGGTGTGTGTTGCCGTCCTCACACACACACACACCCGCAACAACAGTCACTCGTATGTGTCCCAGCACCACTTTTCGCTTTATCACCAGCACACACAGCTTATCAAAAATAACCCTTCCCCAGAGCCCAATCCTTTCACTCGCGACAGGATGTAACCCAAATTCTTCCTCTTTGGCTGCATATCTCTGTGCGTCTCTCTCTCATCACACACACAACATGTCCTAATAAACCAGCAAACATCCAGCGCCTGCCAGCCAACCAATGACAGCAGGAGAAAGTAGCGCCACTCATGCTTGTCCTTGAGTACGGCTGCGGTACACGCTGACGTTTGAGTCGCATCGTGACACGGCTAATTGGATTTTCATTTGATTTCTTTGTAGCCGATTGGTTTTTCATCAGGGGCTGAATGGGCTGATCATCCTCGCTCAGCTGCCTCTCGGACAGATGGACTATAGCTTCAACAATACAAATTTCCCTACACGTGTGTTTTAGCGGCTGCTGCGCTAACACACATTGACCATTGAAATGGATACAGTAAATAGAGGAACGAGTCCGTTAGATATGACTTTATTAAGTGGGTCAAAATCTGTGGTGAGTCAGCAGCGTACAAAGACAAATATTTTTCACTCCTTGTCCCGAAACCTCGGTTGCTCGAAGCCGTTTTCATGTTTTCCATCAGCAGACTTCAGATAAGCCCATGTTCACTTTTAAATGTGTTCCTTTCATCTTGGATTCATGTGTCGCTTGTGTGTTTTTTCTATGAAGAATTTGCATTTTCTGATGCATCTGGATTTTTGATTAACTCATTTCTCTTGCAAACTAATTGAATGTGTGAATCAGGCCAGTTCATCTATGCTGCGAGGCAAATGAACAGTAATAGGGAGGTAACCAGAAGGCACCGCAGCTTGACTCATCAGATGGGATTGATTTTCAATGAGGGGAGAAATTATGTTAAAAGAAAAAATCTGAAAAATCTGTCATAATGTTTCATATGATTAAAGTAGCTTTGCAAAAGAACATTTTAATTCTACATTTACAGCCTGATCGCTGCTTGTCAGTCTCTCTCTTTTCATTCATCTCTACAAGTCTCCAACTCTTTCAGCCTGCGTCATCGCGTTCGTTCACCATCCATCCGTCACAATCAGTTGGTCGTTTCCGTCATTTTCTCGCGCCCTTATTCATGTTGCCTCTGCCTATTGTTTCAGTCACATCCTCTCGTTCACCCATCTGTCCGCTTGGATCTGACATTTCATTTTCCGCTTCACTGACTTTTACTTCTCTCCAGGTTCCTGAGTGCTCTGGCAGTGCTGGCAGAGCGTCCAGAGCTGGTGGAGAGAGTGATGATCACCAGGACTATTTGCCCAGAAGGGGCTTACCAGGTTCGCTTATGCAAAGACGGGACGTGGACAACAGTGCTGGTGGATGACATGCTCCCCTGCGACGACTATGGCTACCTCCTTTTCTCCCAGGTCAGAAATACAGACGTTTATAGGAGGAACATACCTGGAAGTGTAATTAATCAACAGTCGATTACAGGACAAATCAAGCACTGCATTATGCATCACATAAAGCATAGGGAGACCAACCGACATTATAATAATTATCATAACTTTCATATTTCCTGCTACCACCCACATGTTCACATGCCCAAAGAAAGAAAACAGAAAAAATAAAAGGGGCCTATTGAAGTGATTTCTTTCACTGTGAAGATGAGAGAATCATACAACATCTTTGACATGGATGGTTTTGATAGAATGAGGAAGAGTTTGAATTAGAAACATGTTTACGGATCTGACAGTTCTGAGTTACAGACAGTTACCAACAGAATGGAAGCCAACACCCTGTTACAAATGCTCTGTACCTTTTCAAACGTGTCACACTCAGTCTGACCCGACTAAATGCTTCCTCTTTCGCTCTGCTGTCGTTTTAGGCCCAGAGGAAGCAGCTCTGGGTGGCGCTGATTGAGAAGGCCTTGGCCAAACTCCATGGCTCCTACTTCGCCCTGCAGGCTGGGCGTGCCATCGAGGGTCTTGCCACACTAACGGGAGCTCCCTGTGACTCACTCATGCTCCAGGTCAGCTCCACTAACCCTCGGGAGGAACCAATCGATACAGACCTCATCTGGGCCAAGATGCTCAGCTCCAAGGAGGCTGGGTAAGAGAGAGTGGACTGGGAAACTCTGCTGAAATAAACACTTCCGTTAGGCAGTATTACGTAACATATTTGTTACTGAGAACATTGCAGTGAACCTCGTCTTGCTCTGTGTTGTCCTTCTCTGTTAGGTTTTTGATGGGTGCATCTTGCGGAGGAGGCAACATGAAAGTAGATGATGCCATGTATGAGTCTCTGGGTCTAAGGCCTCGACATGCTTATTCCATCTTGGATGTGCGAGATGTCCAGGGTTACAGGTATTCACAGTGGACGGCACAGAAAACCGAAACGATGTTTAGATTTGTTATTCGTAATCCAGCGTCATTACAAATGTTAGGTGTCTTAGGAGATGCAGAAATGCAAACGGAGGCCAGTTGAGAGAAGCTGCACAGGTGCTTATCTTATTTGTGGTTTCTCGAATGGAGGATAGTTCTTTCAAAAGAAAGTTGAGAGTGGCTGTGTATTCCAGATCTACAGTAGGTTGCTCAAGAGCCACACACAGTCACTTTAAGTTACTGTCATAAAGCAATGAGAGTGGAAGACTGGACCCCAGCGCTTGATCTGAAATGAGCTGGAGTCCTCCTGCTAGAAGCCAAAGCAGATGAGAAGCAGCTCGGTAACAGTGCTTCACCTGGGCCTTTTCTGGCAAGTGGAGACTCTCCAGTATAGTTTTCCATTACACCTCCTAAGTTTTTCACGGTGGGAAGCAGCAGTAAAATGAAATGGGTTGTTAAAAAGCAGGCAATCATCCTTGAGAGGAGCAATATAACTCTGCAGAGGTGGCGATGCAGCCTTCAGTGGGAAGCTGCTGCTGCTTTAACTGGATGCTGTATATAGCCCTGTCTGTCGTGTTCCTCCTTAACCGTCTGCTTTTACTGTTTTTCAGGCTGTTGAGGCTGCGCAACCCCTGGGGTCGCTTCTCGTGGAACGGCAGCTGGTCAGATGAGTGGACAGACTGGCCACAGCACCTGCGACATGAGCTGATGGCTCACGGCAGCAGTGAGGGGGTCTTCTGGATGGAGTACACTGACTTTATAAAGTAAGGCAGAGGCTACACAAAGGTGTGCGTGATGCTAAACGCTAGTCAGTCTGTTTAAATAAGTTCCAGTGTTCACTATAAAGAAAAGTCACAACACCACCATTTGAAATAAGTTACTATTTCCTCATTCATGTCTCACCTACAGTTTGTCATTTCCTCATTTGATAAAAGAGGAATGCGTCTAAGTAATGTACAAGTTTGAAGGGCCTCATAATTTACTTTATGTTTCTGCATTAATAATAAATTTGCCTATTAATGATTTAGATTTTTGTGTACTTCTGGACTGTTGGTGGGGTATAATAAGCAGTGCAGAGGTGTCTCTGTGGACTCACTATTCCTGCTTAGCAATCAAAGGAGCAATTGTGGAAATGAACATCAAATTAATCCCTTGTGAAAATCAATTACTTCCAGTCCTAAATTAGATAGTGTAAAAAAAAAAGAGCTCCACTTGAAACAACTAGACTGTTAGAGTGTGGCCTGCACGTTAAGTCTCAACATGAACAATCCAGTGATATGTATATAATATGCAGTAGCTTATCAGTCTCTGGGACACTTTTTTATTCTTATTTCGTATTACTAATTGAAAAGTGAAGACTTATTTGTAGGTAGGAACCATTTTAATAGAAGTGGCTGTGTTTTCCTTCACCCACTCATTAATAGTGAGCATTTCTGCCCTCTAGTGGCTCGCTGACATCATAACAGCGTCTAGAAGTAAGGCGGTCATCCGTTCACACGGTTTTACTGCAGTCACTCTTGCTGAAGTAACCTCAGTTGGTTTGTGTGCTCAGCGGTGCGACGGCGTCACACATTAATGTACTCCTACCACTGACCTGTGGTGGTTATTCGTCATAACACATGTGGCGTATATTGTAGTTCAGACACACCTCAGCCTACTGTGAGTATTTAGTCCAGAAAAGGCCGAGCAGACACCAGCTGGTTGGTACAGGGCCTCTTAAAGCTTTAATTAACCAAGTGCAGGTGAAATTGCTCTTAAAACGTCCTTTAGTGGTGTCATGATGGATGCACGTAATGTGATGGATGGCTTGGTAATCTCATGCCTCTGTGGATTTTACTGACCATCTGGTATTGACACCAAACTGAATGACGGCAGTAAAGTTGTTTTTGGTACATTGTGTTGTTGACAGGCGCATCATGCACTGCTTCCCACACCGTGGGGTTTTTTATGAAGTTGTGCTTTTTGTGGTTGCTTTGGTTGCCAGGGATTTGGTTGGCAGATGCTTAGACTTGTCATGGCTCATAGTTTGGTTTGTCATTTTGATTAATCCTGTCACTCTGCAACACTTATCATCAAGTGTTCGCTAATGTTATTAGTCTCATCTTTTTTTATTTCTTCTGTTTACGGGCCAGTGGCCTTCTGAAGGTCAGTGAACTGTTGCCTCTAACAGTTTGAATGGAAACAGAATCATAATAGAAATTTCTGACTGTATTATGCCTGGGGATTGAATGAAACCACCATTATATGATTAAACTGAACAAGATTACATCTTTAAAATGAATGAAAACTAACAAATTTAATATTTGAAGAGTCTGTGTCACTGCCACCAAAAACATTTAACTGATTGTTTTCATTTTCCATAAATCCCCATTTTACACTAACGAAAAGTCGACTAATAGACCGACTGCACAGAATGGACTTTTCTTAACTGTCAGCAAACAGTATGATCAATGCACATTGTCACAGCCGTCCACCAGGACAGTTCACCAAAAGATAAATTACGTGCAAGTGTTAGTCTGTTATTGAGGTCCCTCCTGTCTAACAAAATAAGAGCTGGAGTCTGTCCTGGAGGACCAGCGTAGCTGTCCTACCGAGCAGCCAACCTGAAAAATGTGTTCAGCCTTGACAAGAATCCCCATCAGTCCTCAGGCTGTTTATTGTTTGTCTGACAGACAAATAATCTCTCTGCTTTGGACTCTATAACAAACCTACATGCAACTGCTCAAGCTACTTTCAGCGTGAAAGAGAAACAGAGGTCAGCTTGTACAATTTACGAGGCCCTCAAATGCAATAAACCAAGGAAACAAGCTTTCAGCACCAGACATTTGTCTCCGTGGATCCAAAGCTACTGTAAAACTTTTCTCCCTTTTCTTGATTGTCAAGAAGAAAAAGTAAGATGTAAGACATTTGTCAGAGCAGAGTTAGTGAAGTGCTGAACAATGGAAGACAGGCTGAAAGTGAGTGTCTCTCGGGAGGCTGTGTCTTTGAAGGAGGTGGTCTGATATGTTAACAAGGTAAACAGTGTTTGTACAGTAGCACCTGTAGAGGTTATGCTAATGTTAATGGTGTCTTTTGATGCATACAAATACACTTGGCGCATGACAAGAGAAGAGAAATGTTTGGTCTCTCAGAAAAACATCTGAAAACATAACTGTTCTGCTGCTGCCGTATATACAGTGGACTCACAGAAGCGTCTGTGCTCTCTGTGCTCTTTCGACAGATACTTTGACTCGGTGGACATCTGTAAGATCCACTCAGACTGGCAGGAGGTGAGGCTACAGGGCTGCTTTCCCAGCAAAGCCAGTGGGCCCATCACTGTCACCGCCCTCACTGTGCTGGAGAGGACAGCACTGGAGTTTGCCCTTTTTCAGGAGGGAAGCAGGTACAATCAGCATCTTTGAGAAAGTTCACCTTTCGTCCTTTTTCCCCGTCTTTTCTCCAACCCTTTGGTGTCGTCTCCCCCTCCAGGCGTTCAGACACGGCTGACAGCCACCTACTTGACCTTTGCATTATGGTGTTTCGTGCCTCCTTTGGTAGCAACAACAAGCTGACCCTAGGCCGCCTGATGGCTCACAGCAAGCGAGCGGTGAAGAAGTTTGTTGGCTGTGATGTAATGCTGGAGCCAGGGGAGTATGCTGTTGTTTGCTGCGCTTTCAACCACTGGCAGATGAATGTCAGTGGGACAGGAGGTCCACCCACACCCGGTAGGTGCACCGATGCAGCGTGTGTCTTATAAATATCAACCGATGCGCTGCTGTTAAACTCTCATTCTGACATGTACAACTGTCTCAGTCTCAAGCCCGACCAGTGGAGCAGCGCGACGGCCCAGCCAGGACTTCCCCGGCTACATCCTCGCCATCTACAGCTCCAGACAGGTGATGGTGGAGCAGGTGGAGGCGACGGCCACCACACTAGCCGACGCCATCATCCTCCTCACGGAAAACAAAGGGGAGAGACACGAGGTGAGACGTACTCAACGAGCAACAGCACATTATCTACACACTAACACGCGTGTTTACACTCAACAAAGCTGTTTTGCTCCACTGAGCAGCACTTTGACCAAAGTGCTATCATTTTGGCTGGTGTTCCAGAAAATGACAGAGCTTTTTAGACACTTGAGATCTCTCATCTTTGTTAAATCATTCAGTTCTTCAGCTCTGTAGGAGTTCACCATGTGCGTAATGTTTGTGTGCTCTCAGGGCCGTGAAGGCATGACGTGCTACTACCTGACCCACGGCTGGGCAGGGCTCATCGTGGTAGTCGAGAACCGTCACCCCAAATACTACCTCCACGTCTCCTGTGACTGCACTGACAGCTTCAACGTGGTGTCCACACGCGGCAGCCTCAAGACCATCGACAGCGTCCCGCCTTTGCACAGGTACGTGCATATACATCATACATCATCTGTGATACACAACAGTCCAAATCCCATTTTATCTCGGTGGGAATGACCTGAATAGAAAACAAGTGAGGGGATTAAATGCTCTGGAGAGTTCGGTACAGGTGCAGTAAACATTTAGACGATTATGTCTGAAATCACACACACAGCAAAAAGCAGCGATCGCAGAAGATTAATGCTCTGTGTTTTCCAAATATTGCCTTACAATCCTTTCAGCACAGTCGTAGCAGCTTTTTTCTCTTGCTCTCAGTCATAAACATCTCTTTTAAAAACCAGGTCCACAGATCACAATATTAACAAACTTTGTTTTTAAAATAAATCAAAACCCTATGGAACCATGAAAGCTACATTGTGCTCTCTGTCTCCATCTGCAGGCAGGTGTTGGTGGTACTTTCTCAGCTGGAGGGAAACGCTGGCTTCTCCATAACCCACCGTTTAGCTCACCGCAAGGCAGTCCAGGCCTCCCTAGGAGACTGGACCCCCACCAAGGCTACCCACAGCCCCCAGCTCACCCCAGACATCGATGGCCTGCACCGGCCTCGACCGCTATGACCACCGCCTACGTTATCCCACCCTCACCAACTAATCTGATAAACTGTCCGACCACTGGAAAACCGGGTATGGGGGGAGGATGCAGGTGGTGTGGACAGAGAAGGATGTGTATTTGTGTGTCGTTTTAGATTAACACACACCTGAATGTACACAGTGAGTGGTCAGAATTTGTGTGGCCTCCCCCTAATGCTACTTAAATGCTGAGTTTTCATTTGGCCCTCATGCACTCTTGTCATGTGCCAAGTGGATGTGCCACGTGAGGATGAAATGAGGGAAGCAGGTCACGCGGCGTGGCCTGGACGCGCTCGCCCGGGCGCCCAACAGGATCCAGACTACTTTACACTGTGGAGGTTTTGGTACATGCACTGTATGTGGAACAGGCGTCAACCCTTGTTTTCGTTCGCTTGAGGGTACGAGTCTGCTTTCGAGGAGCTTCACAGGAGCCAGGGTGGAGTGCTGCAACTACTGAGCCATTCGTCGGCCCACAAACTGATGAGCCAGTCACCTGCAACGGTCAGACCCTCTATGTCGCGCACAAAGACAGTGAAGGCAGTGGGTCCCGTCAGCGGAGCGGACCCCCGGCCGTCTGTATGGTACTTATTGAGCCAAACCCAACCTGCAGTTTTACTCATAGTCATACATGTGTTTTCTATTTTAGACAGTACACGTGTTGTGTCCATATTTCTGTTTTAAAGGTTGTAGGAAAAGCCATCATGTGTGTCTCCACTACATCATCACCACAGTGCTGTTTAGCGCTCTCTCTAGCTCAGGACCAAACCCAGGATGTGTGCAGTACGTTGGATTCAAGCAAAACCTCATGTTGCTGTTGTTGAAGGGGCCTGGTAGCTGGAACTGCATCTTCCTGTAGCTGTCTTATCTGTAACAAATGTGAGTGGCCGGGCTGTGGTGCAGGAGGAAGCATGCTTTCATGACTAACACACGCTCCACAGAAACAACCACCATACCTCCTTTCCTCTTTGTCCCCCACATTCGCACTGAACAGCTCCTCTTTCTAGATGCTTTACAGAGAGATGTACCGCTGCAGCTTGCATTTTATCTTTGTTGGTACTGGAGGTCAGTGAGGGTTTTTGTGGTGTGTATTTGTTGACATACATGTTAGCGTAGTAAGGTGGTAGAGGAGGAGACAGCAGACTGAGAGTCAGTTTGCCCTAGAGGAGCTCTTAAGAGGAGCTGCCGAGTTTACTGTGGGAGGTCAGGGACGACTTTCGTTTGCTTTGGTGCAGTGCTGGCATCTGGGCCGTCCTCCCGCTAGAATACACCAACAGCACATTAGCAACCGCACGGACTCCTCGTGTAATAACAAATTACCATTTTGTCAGACTGCGTGCGCTCATAACAAGAGAAAGGAGGGCCCCCCCGAGACATCACAGAATTTAAGCTGCATGCTGCCCACAGTGGTTTCACAGAGGTCTGTCTCCTTTTCAGCTTGTTCTCCTCAATTTGCACACTGTCAAAGCCATTATTTCTGTTTGTCTAAGAATCTTTCTGTCCTCACCATGGCAACATAGATGCTTTATCAGAGACGGTGGGAAGACTAACGTGGTACTAACAGCGTCCCAGAGTTTGTCTTATTGTTTGGGTATCGGGAGCAAAACTTGAAAGCGGATGAGTAGAATCCCCGATATTGCAATGAATAGATTTTTTTTAATCCAGAGTTTCAAATAAGATGAAATTAGTCAATGCAGTTCAGGACATTAGTGCAACGACTCAGAGCGTCGTCCTTTCAGTCAGTCAGCATTATTGCTGAATGACTGCATGTCGCAGTGCTCGTTTACATCTGCCAGCATTGGTTCTACGTCATGACATGAAATAACTGTAAATATGTTTTCCAAAGAACCCTGATATGTAACGATCACTTTTCAGATTTACCCTCTATGTGTGTGTGTGTGTGTGTGTGTGTGTGTGTGTGTGCTGTTGCAGCTGAGCAGCAGCCGTTAAGGTAATGAGTAATTTATTTGTATAGGTTGTTTTCAGGCCTGTTGTCTTAACAAATACTGTTGATTAATGAACTGATGGATGGCAAATAAAGGAATGTGATATTTTAAGGCTTTGGTTTGAGCTCTGAGGGATTAGCTTGATGAGTGAATGAATGTGCACTGAAACACCTGCAAAGACAATGCACCTCAAAATTCAGTGTCATTGCTGGATCACTTTACATTTACTCACCACTGATCTTTTGTTTTGAACTGTGTTTTTTCATCCTACTTGTGATTTTGGCTCTTGCTGGCGTCCTATGAAGCCACACCTCTACTGCTGAGTTGCGACATTGACTCTTCTCCGCTTCAGGAGCACCACCTGCTGCAGAAGAGGCTTCAGCCAGAGAACACTACATAAGGCCTTTTCTCTCTCCTCCTTTGTCTGGTTTTCCCCTTGTAAACTGTAAAGCTTGCAAATATAAACCACACAGAAGATAAAAATAAAATAAAAAAACTTGACTCTTTCAAACGTAAAAATGATACATGACTAAAAACTCTGAAAACTGAAAAATGGGACTTGACGAATGTGATCTATATTTTATTGATTTTTTTTTCTGGGGATATATGAGTATATGTGTACAAACATGTATGTTTAATTTTCAATCTCAGGTTCTGGTGGACCAAATAAATTTTTTTAAATTAAAGAGCAACATTGTCATTAATCACCAACATCATAATGATTTTATGTTCATATTTCCATCTATTAGTGTATGATAGTCTTTTTTTGTGACTCATAGAAGCGACACGCAAACATTATTATGAACTGTCAGGATAAAAATGAGTTTTTCTGTTCAGACATCTGCACTATTGAGTAATAAGAGGAGGTCAATGCTTTCAAGCTGCAGATATTTAAGGTGAAAACAGCCGGATGACAGGATAATGTCTTGGCTTACACATACGCTTGTTAGCTGCGCCCACTGATGCACTGTGATGTGTTTGTCATCACTGATTCCTTTGCGCCTTGTTTCCTGCTGTGTGATGTGCCTTTTCTCATCTCCGGATTCCCTAATCGCACTAACGCAGTGTGTTTTCTAGCTCTGGTTTCTCTTTCTCTATTTTTATTTTTATCACATTTAAGCCTCCACCTCGTCTCCTTAACTTACAACAGCTTCTCCCCTCGCTTCACGCGCCCCCCTTTTTCTAAAAATGTACTTCCACACATCTCCTCTTTGGCCCCCACCTTCCTCCAAGGCAAACCATCTCTCCCACCCCATCCTGCCTCCTCACCCAGTGGCTCTCCCCCTAACCTTAAATGCCCGGAGGACCCAGCCTGCTCCCACCGTCCTCCCTGTTTAAGTTTGGGGGGTTGGGGGGGAGTTTATAGACTCCATAAGGGACAGCTTGAAGGCTACACGAGTTGGTGACATTCAGCATAAGGAGCTGTCAGTCATTTTTTTATTGGAGGAAAACTCCAGATCATCTAGGAGGCAACCTGCTTTTCTGGAACCAGAGGTAAGACCACTGTTATATATCTATTATAGAAAAGCAAAACTGGCCCTAGAAATAAGAAGGAACTAATTAGACAGACATGATAAGGATGACGCCCTAGCAACACAGCACGTCTTGGATTTTCTTCAATCCCAAGACGAACTGAAAGGAGCGTGTGACTTACAGTAGAGACAGGTGTCTGCCACCGCCGCCAGACAATCAACACCGCTATCAGCTCTTATTTTCCCTCAAGTCAGGCCAAGCAAGTAAACAGTGTCGGGCCGGGGGGGGTTTCTGTCGAGGGCAGAGCGAGGATGACGCAACTCAAAACCAGGTCTTTTTCATGCAGCTTCTGCTTGTCTGAGATTTGGGTGACGTGAGTGTTTGCCGGGACATCATGAGAGAGTATGTCCAGTATGTGTGTGGGTATATTTTAAAGCACAGGCGAGCAGAAGCTGACCAGCGTCTATGTAAAGCAGAAATACATTATCTCGTGTTTCTGTTTCATATTGTTCTTAACTGCATGTTTCTTCTCAGTCACAACATGGCGTCTCACATCCCAGCTCTCCCCCAGTCCTACGCTCCGGGGACTGATAGCGTCTTCTCTGACCAGTCTGGATTCTTCTCTCTGGACTCCAACGTGCCTGGACTCTCTAAAGTGATTCTCAACAAGCTCAACATGAAGGATTACAGCGAATACAGGTAAGAACAACAACAAGTGTTTTCATATTCCTCAACCAAACCGACGTGTAAACATAGCATCTCCATTCAATATGTCCACATGACTGTCTGGGTATATGGTTTTTAAAGGGCTGCTGTCGAGGGAAAGAGCAGAGGGATCTCGTTCCGCAACTACAAGGAGATGTTTGTGAAGATGGAGGAGACCTTTAAGTTCTGCACCGGCTGCAACAAGCTGCCAGAACATCTCAGAGAGGGCGAGACCCTGAAGCGCTGCGTGAAGTGAGTGCAAAGCCGTAACATGGGGCGCTGAAACAGGCAGCAGGGAAAACTGATGCTCTCGCTTTAGCACGTGTGTCGTTAACGCAGACTGACATTAATCATCGTTGACAATAAGAATATTTCCGTGCACCTGAAACCGACACCGTACGCTGGTCACTGTTTTCATCACCCTGTCAGGACGTCGTTGCCCAATAGCTGTCAAGTGTGAAGTTTTACCAGTTGCTGTTGTATCAGCAACAGAATGACAGACCACCAGGGTGCAGACAGCTCCACAGAGGTGGATGACGGCCAGTGGCAAATATAGCAGAGTCCCCTGGCTGTGATTCATCTCTCCAGTTTATTAACGTGGGTCATGTCACAGCACCACATGGTGAAGCGTGCTGCATTCAAGTGCCTCAGTGCTTTTAGTGCTGCATTTCTCTACCTGCCTCTTTTATTGTTCTCTCTCTCAAATTCCCAGCTGCCACAGCCTCTGTCAGGCAGAGCAGATAGATAAAATTGCTGACATGTATCAACCTCAAGACATTTGACAACTGTGAATTACAATCAACAGCCCACAGTGCATTTGTGTCTTTTAAACATGCTGTCAGTCGAATTGACTAAGTCTGAAATATCCCTGCAGAAGTGTTTTTATTGTCTCCTGCACGGCGCCTGTCTTGATTGCAGGCCCTCTTTAGAGGATTAGTTTGGCCTAGGCGCACTTGACAGAGCACGGTGGCTTATAAATGATTTTATGTGAACGCGGATGCCTCGAAGGCTGCAAATGATTGTAGGGGGAAAATAATATAGGTTCGCAACGCAACACCTGTCGGTGGCTGTCAGACCTCTAATCCAACGCATTACTTCACCATCTGAACAGTGCCTCATTGCAAAAGCCTGCATGCACTACATACAAAGAGGTCAAATAGTCAATTCTACCTCCCGTCGTAAAGCTCGGTGGCAGTTGTCACCTAAAACAGGACTGGATTTGCTCTTTGAGTGTGAGACGGTCACAGATAAAAATGGTTTGAAGGTACGGGTACAGTAAGCTGCTATTTGTATAACGTTGTGCTCCATGAAATAATTGATTAGGTAAATCAAATAATCAGCTGTAATTGGTTTTGCGAGTAACAAACAAAACAAACCTAAGTGAAAAGAAAACAGGTTTGATTTGATGACTTTTATTCTGCTGCAGATGTAGAGAATTTAAAAGCTCTTGTGTGCCCTGTATTGTTTAAGTTGCCAGTTTCTTCTCTTGTCATTCTCTCCCAGGTGCCTAAATGTATACTACTGCACCAAAGACTGTCAGAAGAAAGACTGGCCGCAGCATAAAAAGGTCTGCAAGACGCTGCGTGTGGTGGCCATCGACAGACTGGTGGAGTGGCTGATGTTCACTGGTGAGACACACAGAGGCAGGGAAAGTTAGATTAAAATCCCATAATAGTTGTTTGACTTCACAAATAGGAATCATCGTAATAATGAAATGGCTTGTTGTAAAGCCGAGCGGTAAATGAAATGCCTGCCAGACGAGAAGTGCTGGTGTGTTATTAGAATTTTAATTAAGTTCCTCAGCTTCTGACTCGCTGCGATTGCTGTTCAAACAACGTTCTGGACAGAGTCAGTGCTAAACTAAGATAACTAAACCCATCATAAATGTTCCACACAGGAGAACTCCCATTCCCCACTGAGAAGTGGACCAGTTCAGCTGCTGAGGTGAAGCGCTGGGACGACTGGGTCTCCATGCAGGGGGACCTCACGCCACGTCTGGACGCCATTTTGTCCAGTCCCAACGCAACGTCCCTTTGGAAAAACGCCGGCAGGCCCCGACCCGATGACACCGACCTGCGACAGTCTCTGTGGCGCATTCAAAGCGAGTTCCTCTCTCGAGTCCTGACAGTTGGGTTGGCTGTGCAGCACTTTGGCCTGGATCCACACGCTAAAGCCCTCACTATTCACATAGCGGGGGCATCCCACAGCGAGACCATGGGAGCCAGAGTGACTGACTATGACGAACTGAATCACATGTTCCCTGGACACGAGGGAATAGAGATTGTCATGGTGGGACCAGAGGTGGTGGACGGCCCCATCATGAGGCCTCCCCTCAGGGCGTTTGGCCCCAGGCAGAGGGTCTACGTCAGCGCCTACAAGGCCCTCTACCATCAGTTCTGGGAGGATGTTGTGGAGAAGGAGGAAGCAGCCAGGCCAGATCTGGTGGTTGGATTTCACCCAGGTATGGATCTAGTTCGTACAGCTAAGAAGGAACATAATGATCACCACAGACGTAAATAGATTTTAGCTTAAGTGGTCATCCGTCTCACAGAACCAGCGTGTTCTCTCTCTTTGTGTGTGTCAGCTAGTGACATCATCCAGGGAACCAAGCAAAAAGGAGACCTGCAACTCACTCGATCTGCTCTTTTCATTAGTGCCAGGCCTTTATTGGGAGTTCGGGTGATTTATGGGAGCAGCTGGGACAGAGTTTGGCTTCTGATTGCTGGACTTAGCATAATGTCGTTACGTTCTACTGAAAGGAGAGTCTCGGTCCACGCCCTGGTTCCACTGTGGCACCCGCTGCATGTCACATCCATGCACAAAGTCATTTAAGCAAAACAAACTCTGAAAGTCCTGTTGGACTAACCCATCACTCGCCAACGGCTCAGATTGATTTAGCTGCCCCAAAACCTGCAAAAACCCTTAAAACCCCGACTCAAGTGTACCCATAACCCCAGGCTCAGTGAACGCCACAGGCTCCGCTGAAGCTAAATATACAGAAATCAGTCACCCTGCGAGTAAACCCCCTGACTGCCTGGCTGCATTTCATACTGCAAAGCTGGCAGAGCAACGCATTATGACACTGTTTAAGTGATAGGGGACCGTGACAAAACCAACACAAAGGAAGGTGCGTGTCACAAAGAGAAAGAGGACGAATTCAAGAAAAGCTGCAAGACAGGAGAACTGACAGACAGGCAAGAGTGAGGCGCGGGCGTGACTGTAGCTGTCAGCTCGCACAAAGGCTGGAGCCTCAGCAGGAAGCTGTTTTCCACACTACATTACCGCTGCTAGGAAAGAAATATAGTGAACAAGTGGCAGAAAGCAGAGTCAGGGGAAATGGACAGTTATTAATTATTATGCACCGGCTGTGGTGGGAAAAGTATCAGTCAAGAAGCTTCCCCCAACCGTTACAGTATTTCTTCAAAGGAGCAGGCGGAAATGCAGCAGAGGTCAGGTGGATGAACTGATCTGGAGTTCGACCCTAGATGACATCATACCGGATGAACCACGACATGACAGAAACAAGGTTCTGATAAAGTTCTGGTGGAGAACGTGCCGCCCAAACCTCCTAGTGTTCAGAGAAACGCCGGGTTGTTCTCATCCAGTTCTCTATGTTGTGCAGTGCAACCTATATCCAATCTGGCATAACGTCAATCATGGCGGCACTGCACAGCTCAAACGCGTGTCAGGCGACGTCGTTAGAGCTCAGTGGGTGAGCTGGGGTTGAGCGAGGTTCTTCAGATGAATATGTCTGTGAGGCTTTAACACACGGGTTGGCCTGCATTTTCATTTCGAGTTCTTACCGCAGGTTTCCACGCTAACCAGGGCCTGCTGCAGGGTTGGCTGCCCACCCTTCTGCTGCTCAGAGACTACAGCGTCCCTTCCTTCTTCACCATGTACAGGTTAGTACCAATGAAAACGAAGTCACCTCGTTCCACACGGTTTAACAGAGATAATCACATTCTTTGCCCTCTCAGCAACTGTGACTATTTGGCAGCTCTCATTAACTCCCCCTGTAAACCATCTGCTCACCAAATCGCTTTTACAACCAGATGTTAGAACTGATGGATACTTTTCCTGTACAGTAGGTGGACGTTAAAAATAAAGAAGCCCTCCCTCATACAGCAGCAACCATAGAGCTAAACATACTCGATTCAGTGGTTTGTCCTTGTCCCCACAGTGAGCAGGAACTGAAGTGCTCACTGCAGATCCTGCTGGAGCTGGAGATGCACGTCAGGGACAGCGGATGCAACCCGTTCACCTCACAGAAACCAGAGCAGGTCCAGGCGTGTCCCAACAAACCGCCAGTCCACTGCAACTCTCACTACATCTGCTTCCAGGGACTGTTGCCACGGGAAGACATGGAGCAGCCAGAGCCGGACAATTAAGGATTTTTTAATAAAGAATACGGGGATCGAATCCCTTGGTTGACTACATTTTGATGTCTTTCTCTGTGGATTTTTCCATTTTCTTAGTTTGGGGTCTTCATGGTACAAAGGCATGGACTTGGTATACTGGTGAATTGCCCGTAAGTGTGTATGGCTGTCTCTGTGACCCGTCCAGGGTCACCTAGCGACAGCTGGGATGGGTTTCAACTTCCCCCCTTAACAGGAAAAGCTGCCAGGATAATGGACGGATGCTGGCCCAGAACCTGGCGGGGGCCTCGCAGGGTAGTTTTCTTTTCATGGATGTTCTGCGTGGTTTTCTAGAAATGTCTGTGAATTCCTGCACTTTATGAAACATGAACATGAGCTTACATTCTCATACGACAGAGAGCAAGCCTTTGAAAAAGCACCGTCGCTGCTGCAGTAGTGGCTTGAATTGTGATATTATATTTTAATGAGACATATCAAAGAAACCACTCAATGCTCATTTTGTTGGACGAGCACCTCAGGGCACCAGCGGGGCACAAAGGTTTCCGCTCCATGGTGCCCTCAGGTGACGTGGTCGCCGGATATCAAGGGTCGCACATAATGAGACCAAAATGATTTGATTCATCATTTGGCTGTTGCCTGTAATTTGCCCTGCAGCTACAGACATATTCCCAAATCTCACAAATGCAGCATGAAATCAGATAATCTGCAAGATAATTTAACACCTGATCCAAATGAAACATCCACATTTTGTCAAAATATATCAGGACTGTGTGTGATCAGGCAGACCAGGTTGTGTGTTTTGTCTACAACTACGACCACAGATTTTATGATTTGGATGAGAGACATAACAATTCTGCTTTGTTAGTGTCTTGCAGGGAGAAGGGAAAGAAAGGTTTCTCCTCAAGCAATGTGATGCTGGCCTCTAGTGGAAGGATTGGTACCAACACTCAGGGACATTTTTCAGCTTTTATGTTAATTAAAACCATTTCAGAGGTGAAGTGTGTCCTAAATTCATGCCCGTTCTTTGGTGTTTCCTTGCCATTAAAGCTGCATTTCTGTCTAAATACCGATGTCTTTTTTGAGTCTAGCTCGTTTGTCAGGAATAGTCTGGAGGTGTCAGACCCTTCTAGAAAGCAGAGCACAGCTGCTATATGAGGCAGCCGCTCACATCACAACCCAAAGCAGCAGCGGCAGAGACGGGAGCAGCTTCTGTCGGAGCCTCATTTCCAAATGGCAGAAACTGAGCGGTGAGTAGGTTTCGACCCACGTCCTTTATGATCAGACAACGTTTGTGGACGGTCATGACGACATGACTGTGACTGACACGTTGAGACGCCAGTCAGCCAACAGAGGCCTTTTCAAATGTTTTCTTTCAGCTGTTCCACTTTCTTTTGAAGCAGCCGTCGTAATCTTCAGACCACATTTCTAAATCATTTTTTATGTGAACTTACAAAGTCTCGCACACACACGATCCCTCTACTCCTCCCGTCCTCTAGTTGCAGCTGTTCCAGTCTAAGAATAGATACAGGCTTCAGTAGAGTGTTAGAGAATATAGTCACACCGATCATGTTTACAAATTCCTAGTCAGTAAAAGCCTTTTACTGTATTATATGTATTGTAATTGTTAGTCATCCACCATCTCGCAGGACTGGTCCAGATGCTAAAGGGAAACCGATGAGCATCCGGTCTCAAAAAGACATGTTTGAGAAGATGGAGGAATCCTTTAAAATCTGTGCACACTGCGAGAAGAGGCCACATCAGCTCTCGAACCCACAGGGCCTAAGACGCTGCGCCAGGTGAGCACCACTCATTCTGCCAGTGTGCTGCTTCATCGACAGGATCTTTCTCTTACGCTCTCCCTCCGCTGCACAGATGTTTAAACGTGTATTACTGCTGTAAAGACTGTCAGAAAGAGGACTGGGCCAAGCACAAGAGGATCTGCTCACAGCTGCGTCTGGCTGCCATCGACAGAGTCGTGGAGTGGCTTGTGTTTAAAGGTAAACTGAAGTCTAAGCACAAAGGGCAGTTGCTCTGCTTCTGTTAAGCCTCTGGAATAATTGTTTTCCTGCCATCAGGAGACCTTCCATTCCCTACAGAGGAATGGTCCAGGCCCCGGTCCGAGGTTAAAGGCTGGGACGACTGGCTGGCGATGCAGGGAGATCTCACGCCTCGTCTCAGTCCTATTTTAGAAGGAGCGACCATGACAGACTTGTGGACCAATGCTGGCAGACCTCGGCCTGACGATGAAGACCTGAAACAGTCTCTGTGGAGGGTCTGCAGTGAGTTCTTCTCCAGGCCACTGACTATCGCCTGGGGGATGAGGCTGTTTGGACTTAACCCTTATTCCAAACCTCTCACCGTTCACCTAGTGGGGGCAGGTCAGAGTGAGACACTGGCAGCCAGACTCACAGACTATGATGAGCTGAACAAAATGTTTCCTGGACACCAAGGAATAGAGATTGTCATGGTGGGACCCGAGGTGGTGGACGGCCCCGTTCTGAGGCCTCCGCTTAGAGCATTTGGCCCCAAGCAGAGGGTCTACATCAGCGCCTATAAAGGTCTCTATCACCAATTCTGGGAGGAAGTGGTGGAGAAAGAGGAGACAGCCAGGCCAGATCTGGTGGTTGGATTTCATCCCGGTAAGAACAACTTCTATTACGCAAAGCTATAGCGTAAGCACACTGAAACACATGCAAGTTAAATCCCTGTGGATGATGTTTGATGAGTTGTCTTTGAATGTCTTCTGTCCAGGGTTTGATGCCAGTCAGGGCTTGGACCAGGGTTGGCTTCCTACACTTCTTCTCCTCAGGGATTATGAAATTCCCTCACTTTTCACTGCTCTCACGTGAGTTCTCGGTCAAAACACAGTTAGGACATTACAACGTTGATACGGTGCGTGTGTTGGCTCCTAATGCGTGTCTTCATGTTCGCAGTGAGACAGAGATGACATACTCCTTGCAGATCCTGTTGGAGCTGGAGATGGACATGAAGGGAAGCGGAGCCAACCCCTTTGCCTCGCTCAAACCAGAAGTGGTCGGCTCGAGCCCCAACAATCCTCCGGTTTACAGCAACTCCCATTACTTCAGTTTTCAGGGTTTACTGGAGACTGTGGAGTTTGAGGAGCCAGACGAAGCTCAATGACTGATGCACAGTGTTGCCTGTCAAAACTTGGATTTTATTCGGATAATGAAGCACATTTTTGAGGCTGGTGTGTTTTTTTAGACTGAAGACGTGTGCCATTGTAAAGCTACTGCATAATGTTTGACTCCACTATCTCAGTTTCACGGCACAGTTGTGAGATTTGCATAAACTGTTTCTAAGCTACAAAACGTTTATAGTCAAATGTTAGGCCACAATAAAATCTTCAACGAGTTTTGGACTTAACTTGAATTCATGTTGTGTCTATTTTTCTAGTGAGATCTGAGGAATAAAACCAGGTCAGTAATATAAAGGACAAGGTTGACAGCGGCTCCAGTGGTAACAGTGTTAAGGTCAGCGTAGGAACACTTTCCACAGATGCAAGGATTGTACATCTGGCGTTTGTAACCAAAGACAAGCCATAAAACCAAAGCATGGCCACAACACTCTCCACCACACTAAGTCCAGATGAGAGTATGTTATGTTATTGGATACTTCATTACGTTATGAAGTGGTCGCTTGCAGCAGCGAGGACGATACAAGCTATAAAGGCCTCTGCGGTGCGAAGACTCCCTCTCAGGCTGGACAGGTATCCGCTCGGACTGGGCTTTTTTTGCATTACAGAGTCAAACAAGAAGACAAAAGAGGAAACCAGCGAGAAGACGAAACACAGGATGTTGTCGATGCAGGAGAGGCAGACAAAAACAGCTGCAAAGACATCGAGATCGTCACAGCACACAGGACGGTCAGACCACAGGTCAGGTCAGCCCATCAGGGAGGCAGTACTACAGCCTGGCCTCCATCACGGTCAGAACCCAAACAAACTCGCACCACGCACCCCACGGGCTCAACATCCTGCCTCTGAAGATGACAACCATGAAGGTAACGCGCTGCAGATTATTTCCAGGAGCCGTAGAATGCCCTGACATCTTTTGAATGGGCCACACATGAATTCAACAACTACAAAGTCAAATCAATGTTTTGTTATTATTGCATCACCGTTGCTTGTTGCTGCTCTGTTCTTATGTTGATCTTAAGGTCATTATATGACACACACATACTAACCCCAACTCTAACTCTGCAAACAATATGTTTTAGAAAGTAAATGTAAATGTAATTTAATGCTTTGTGCATAGTTTATTCAGTATCATGAAATATTATCAGTATCAACAATAAGTGGAAAATAGGCTTTTACTATTAAAATAAACGTTATATGTTTTCTCCTGTGAGTTTTTTGTGGATTGTGTAGTGAATAAAGTGACTCAGTGTACACATACACACTCGCTCTCTGTCTCATGCACTTGCAAAAACTGTATTAATTTATTCTGTTTTCACTTTTGGTGCCATGAGCTTAATCTGTGTTTGTGCCTGACGGAGGACAGGTGACACAGATGTGTTCAAAGTTACACTCATCAAACCATACACTGAAATCAATAACAATATAAAACAGAACGATAGTGCAAAATTTAGCTTCGACATATTGTACTTATTATACAAAAAGCTAAATTCACCAGATTAAAACAAACATGTTATATGGCTGGATTAATAACACAAGTTATGTGAAGTCTATGTTCTGGCAATAGATACAACAAAATCATGACAGGATTTTAGTTCTGGTCTGTGGCACTGAAAACTGTCTCTGTAGAGTAAAGGCAGTATGTCATCTAGAAAACAAGTAGCTTTGATCCTCCAGCAAACATAATCCACATGCACATGCTGCATTTTTACTGTAGGCTCTACTTTACAGTTGGCTTTCATTTAGTACAGGTCCAGTTAATTGAAATTTAAAGGTTTGGGGATATAATGTGGAGTTCATGTGCGTTTGAAGCCACAGATACCAAGCAGGGTAAAGACCAGGTCCAGTGTGAAGAGAATCAGATTTACATAGGTCATAAACGCCACCATAAACTGAATGGCCCAGATACAGAAGCTGGGTGGACAGTCGCTGGGGCGAGGGTTGTTTTTAAACATAACAGCGGGCCACAGAATAGCAGCAAAAATATACAGCACAACAGAAATCACCAGGAATATGAACACAAACCTGTCCAAGTTAAAGGGCAAGCATTTCTTCAGCTTTTTCAGAATATTGGTGGCTATGATTAGAGGGAGAATGGGGAAAGGAATAGCATACGCTATGATGCAGAGGATCAGAACGGGCTTGTCTCTGTATCCAGTCAGTGATACGAAAATGATGCAGCTCACAAAGGCCTCCATCACCTTCCAGAATCCAGGCAAAGCTGCCAAGTAGACCCCTTTCTTCTTGTCTATAAATTTGTCCTTCACCACTTCAAGTGTGTAGACGAAACCAGCCAAAATAGCGAATGCAGACACTATGAGGCCATAAATACATTTCAAGCAGGCATAGAAGTTGACGTATGTAATAGCGACGGACACTGTCATGAGTGTTGAAGACATGGCCATCCCTGTGGTGAAGTCGGCCCAGTCCATACAAAACAAATTGAGTATGATGTCCAGCTTAAACATCTCAATGATGGTGATGAAGAGGGTCATGATGGGGCAGAAGGCCCAGGTGAACATGGCGTAGTTCCAGTACGTATGGCTGCTCCATCCTCTCAGGCCGCCCAGGACAAAGGTGACCACACACAGGATCATCTGAGCCATGTGCAGGCCGCCTCGTCCAGATAGCAGAGTAGACGGGGTAAACACCGCCTTGGACAGCGTGTCTTTAATGTCGTCAATTATCCCCATCTCTTTGAATGGTGCTGAAGAGCAGCTGAGATATGTACGTGTGTCCTCCCAGGTAGCTGCTGCAAACTGGAGAAGACGGTGTGTTTTTTCAGCCCTTGCCTTCCAGCTCCTTTCCATACGGTCTGTATGGGTGGTTTGCATAATATTGATAAAAAAGACTGAGTATAGAGATAAATGTGTGCTGCAGACGATATGCATTAACTGAAATGCTTTACTGTGCATACCTTCGTTCCAATAACTCTGGTTAACAGTAGCTTCCTTCTAAAAGTAACAGTTGTTGTGGTTGCTGGAGTACGTTTTAGTGATAAACATACTTTTATGGTTCTAATTTCATAATATTTATATACACATACATATGTTGAATGGAGTCAAACACAACATTAATAATCGACTGCAATATATTTGACGATAGCCCTTTAACTAGTGTGTCTGAGAAATTAATTCAGGATAAGTCCCAAAAGCCGGAAAGGGAAAAAACGTTTCTGCACGAACATACTTATTTGTGGCACTATGAAAGCGCGACTTTCATGTCCTACTTAATACAATGATTATTCGGCTTATTAACTATTTATTAAACAAACGTGATATATTTAAATTTATAACACATTTATCATTATTGATCTTGACAAAACGGTCGCTATTAGGTCAAAACGACTTTTTTTTTCAAGCAGGACAGTTTGTTGCGCTGCTCGTTTCTGGGGAAGGTAAATAGAAAGCACAAAGAGGAAGTTGTTGTCAAGCCTCAGTTAAATTGCTGATGTTATTATAAAACATTCATGAAAATGTCACATTTCATGTTTAAGGCGTAAGCTTTTTCAAAAATAACTCTGGAGGAAGCCGGTGCATTGTTGGAGCTATATTTAGTTGTGATGATAATTTCATTTTCGTGGGCAATTTATTTTATATTCGTGTCGAAGCCATTGCTTGGGAAGAATTAGCTAACCTAGCGTTAGCAACAATGGGTCGATGACACGCACTGCAGCAGAAGAGTTTGACTTAACGCCAAGAGCAGCCAGCTAGAGGAGCCGTGAGGAGGTCAGATGGATTTCTCTAAGTTTCTGGACGATGATTTTGATGTGAAGGACTGGGTGAACGGCGCCTTCAAAGTGGTGCAGAAGGACGCGCCGGGGAAAGCGGACACTCACGCAGCCACACTGGTCATGAAGCTGCAGCTGTTCATCCAGGAGGTCAACAATGCCATTGAGGGTGTGTGGCTTGGGAGGACCAATGGTCTTTACATTATAACGATGGCAGTTTGCGTCTGAAGTGTTATTTTGTGTTTCTGTGTGTAGAGAGCAGTAACCAGGCTCTTCAGAATATGCCCAGAGTGCTGCGAGACGTGGAGGCTGTGAAACAGGAGGCTTCTTTCCTTAAGGAGCAAATGGTTCTGGTCAAAGAGGATATTAAGAAGTTTGAGCAGGAAACCGTGCAGTCGATGCAGGTGTGTGAGCATTTGTAATGTCGCTGCTGTTACATACACAACATTTGCATATTTGCTGTATACGCACAGTTCACAGGTAACATGTTGCATTCAACCCATAATAGAAATCTGTATTCATTCTTTATTCATAAGCTGATGCTGTGTCAGTGAGGTTCTTTCTTTGTGTTTCTGATCATCAGGTACTAGTGGAGATAGATCAGGTGAAGAGCCGCATGCAGCTGGCAGCTGAAGCCTTGCAGGAAGCAGATAAATGGAGCACACTGAGTGCAGATATTGAGGAGACCTTCAAAACACAGGTACACATTCTATAAAAATACATTTAAATGTTGCATTTCTTATATAAATAATTTGTATTGTATGAAAATGTATTAACTTACTTCTATATACAACTGTCAAGCATTATTTTGGAGACAATAAACCTCAAATATGTGTTGTTCTTTTAGAATCTTGCTCTGATCTCATCCAAACTGACCAGCATGCAGAGTAGTCTGGCCATGCTGGTAGACACACCAGACTACTCTGAAAAGTGTGTCCACCTAGAGGCTCTGAAAAACAGACTTGAAGCCATGGCCAGCCCTCAAATAGTAGCAACCTTTAACTCCATGTCTATAGGTAAAAATCTTAAATGTATCCAGCTCCAGTTTCTTTTTACTATTTCTAATGCTTCTGTTTCATGTTTTATCTCTGCAGACCAAGCTAAGCTGTTTGTGAAAGTTTTCACAGAAATAGATAGAATGCCTCAGCTTCTTGCCTACTACTATAAATGTCACAAGGTAAAATAATTATTGCTTTAGTCATTCTTACATATGTGACCTGTTTATGGAAGCATGATATATTGCCCATTTTTGATTGAATGTCTGTTTTTGTTTGTCAAGGGCCAGTTGGTGAGCATGTGGCAGGATCTCTCTCAGAGCGAGCTCACACTAAATCAGCAGCTGGCCGAATTGTATGACACCTTGCTCTCCACGTGGCACACTCAGCTCCAGTGGAGCAGTCAGGTCAGAAGAACTACAGTGCTTTACATACTTTACTGATATTCCTTCAGTGACAAGTTGAATTAATGATAATACAATATTTGACAGTAACCACACCACAGTAAACGGAGCGGTCTTTGCTAACCAACAGGTGTTTAAGAACCCCTATGAGGTGGTGACCGTGTTGCTGATCCAGACTCTGGGGGCCATGGTGCCATCCATCCCTGTGTGCTTGTCCACAGCCATGGAGCGGGCCACCCAAGAGCAACGTCTAGACACGCTGCTGGAGCTCCATCACACTGTGTCCACTTTCGGACGAAGCCTGGAGGCTGCCATGCTGCCTCACATGGGTTTGTAATCCCACACAAAGAAATGTTTTAAAGGTAGATTTATTGTAGCTGTTGGAAGTTAGTTCCTTACATCTGTACCATCTCTCCAGGCGAAAATAACATGCTGAAGGTAAATGAGCTGGTCTGCGCCCTGTATGACCCCTATAAATCTTACCAGCTACAGTATGGAGACTTGGAGGAAGCTCACCTGCTCATCCAGATCAGTGCTGTACCTTTGGTAACAGAGCCCACACATAAAGCTGTGGATTTATTGAAATGTTCTTTTGCGTCATTATTCACATTTTGCTCTTTGTCTTAGTTTCACATTCTCCATATTGACTCCACTTTTTAGGAACATGGGGAAGTAATTGATTGTGTGGAAGAGTTGAGCCACTCTGTTGGCAAGATGTTTGGCCTGGCTACTGCTGCTGTGGATCGCTGTGTCAGACTGACTGATGGACTGGCTGTGTGTGGCCTTCTTAAAGCTCTCAAAGCTCTCCTTACCAAGTAAGAATCACATTCCTCAACCAAAGCGGTATATTAACAGCTTTAATAGAAATAACTGACCTCAATTTTACCTTGGTTGTGGATGTTCTTAAATGAATTTTACAAAGGGCTTTAAACACTGTTCGTCTTTTAGGTATGTGTCAGACTTCTCCATCACACTACAATCAATCAGGAAGAAGTGTAAACTGGAGGATTCTCCAAGTTCATCTGTTTTCCAGGAAGACTGGACAACCTTCCAGAACTCAGTCCGGTAAATGGCTTCTACATTTAAAATAATATCATTATGAGACAATTTTTACACTCTCTGTATTGGATTTTGCAGGATTATTGCTACATGTGGAGAGCTACTCAGACAGTGTGGAGCCTTTGAGCAACAGCTGTCAAACAAGTGAGAGAGAAATGTTTACAACTGTGAAACTCGTAGAGTAGCATGTACTGTTGACATGGCACAGTCTCAGATTTTAGAGAATTTTACAAGTCCTTGTGAATGCATTCTTGCAATAGGATCTTGGGCACTGCAGGTAAATACCTGTCAGACTCGTACAGCCCACGCAGCCTGGCAGGCATCCAGGAGGCCACATCCACAGAGAGGAAGAGCTCCACCAAGAACCCCTGGCAGGAATACAACTACCTTCAGAGGGGAAATGTGGCTGAATACAATAGCCTGTTGGAAGTGCTGTATTCAATAAAGGTATCAAAACATCGGATTCTACCTTTTGATCCCTTTGCAGCTCTTTAATCAATTGCTTTTCACTCTCAGGAGAAGGGCACAGGTCACTCCAGCCTGTTAGCAGAGCCCAGAGCAGCTCTGACCAGACTCAACCAGCAGGCCAACCAGCTGGCCTTCGACTCTGTCTTTCTGCAGATCAAACACCAGCTCTGCCTTGTGTCCAAGATGGAGGTGATTGAGTTTCAAGTCTCTAGATTGTTTTATTTTAAATACTGAGCTTGGATTTGAGTTGATCAGTGCTGAACACATCTGGATTGTCTGGGCACTGTATCTGTTCTGGTCTTAACTTCCAGTCTGTGCTTTATTCTACTTGTCTGTGTTCAGAGTAAAGAGACACCTGGCTTTGGGGACAGCTACACAGAGGACCTGCCCAATTTCAGCCTGTCTCCACAAGAATACATTACGAATGTTAGTCACATTTGATTTGAATTTATGGCATGTCTAATCATTCAGGCACTGCATAGGACAACTACATTACTTTATCTTTGTCTTAATGTAGATAGGGCAGTTCTTGATGTCTCTGCCTCTCCACTTGGAGCCATTTGTGACACAGGAGGACCCAGCTCTTGAAATGGCCCTGCACGCTGGAAAGCTGCCTTTTCCTCCAGAACAAGGTTCCTGACCAAATTGCTGATTCTCGCTCTTCACACGCACCTTCCCTCTTGTACTTCGATTTCTTTTTTGCCATCTCTGCATGTCATCTTTTTTTCCTCAACATTAAAAGCCATAAAGAGCGAGAGACTTAATGCAACAAATTCCTTTTCCATATTTTTAAACCTCCTCTTAGGTGACGACCTTCCCGAGCTGGACAACACAGCAGACTACTGGCTGGGCTCTATTGCTCGGGCAACCATGCAGACCTACTGTGATGCCATCCTGCTTATCCCTCATCTAAGCAGCCAGTCGACTAAACAGCTAGCCACAGACATTGGTACAGACACAGACATTTCTTTGTTCTTAATAGTGACAGCAAACTGGTGGGAATTAACAATGGCTTATGTGTAACTTGAATTAAAGCTCCTGTCCTCGTTCTCCAGACTATCTGAGCAATGTGATGGATGCTCTGGGCCTGCAGCCCTCCCGCAACCTGCAGCACATAGTCACCCTGCTGAGGGCCAAACCAGAAGACTACAGACAGACTGCCAAACTGCTCCCCCGTAGAGTGGCCTCCACCATCGCTGCCCTCCGGAGCATCGACTACTAAGGTCATGGGAGAAGTAGGCACAGTGGCTTGCACATTAGCACTGGGGACTTGAGGGAATGTACGACCCCTCCACTAGTTGTTGACAAAATGAAAAGAATATGATCTTTGTAATGGTTTATGGGTTACAGTCCCTTGAGGCTGTAGGATTGCTTTGTATGGGAATGTTAAGAGATTAAATCAGGGTGGTTCTGACTTTTCATACTGTTATAAATGGTTATGTTGCGTTAATGGGGTGTCACCGGTGTTTTGCCTTCTTGTTGAGCCAACATGTTAAGGTGGCTTGACTATATATTTAGCATTTATATGCCATAAAAAAGTTTTAGGGAGGCCCAAAATATCTATCAGGGGATGTGTGAGAGCATTTCAAATCTATATGACATCATATATTTGTTGTAAATTATTTGTCATACGAATAATATTTGTCTGTCACAATAAATTGTTACAATAATATTGTTGTTGTTTTGAGTTAATTTAGTTCACACTTTAAAAGTAATGGTAGAGGTGATCTTACTTTGTATTTTGCAGCATTGGGAAATTCTCTACATAAAGCACTTGGCAGCCTCACTGTGTGGTGTAGTGTGTTTATGAGGAGGAAGGGTGTTGATCCATTTTGCACATAGCTTTATATTCCCACAGTGGCTCAACTGTTTGCAGTGTTTCATTTTATCTTTCTGATGCATTTGCACCCTTAAAAACTGAAAATTGGCAAGTCTGTCACAGTCTGTTGTCAGGGGAGTATGTTCAGAAACAGAAGACACTGGACTGATGTTAAAGTTGTTAATAAATAAGGACCATTCATGAAATGTCTCTCAAAAGATGCAAACTTCTGCCCTGTGTAGTTTTAAGGCACATAAAAAATAAACAGGCCAATAGAAAATAAAAATAAACATTTGTTGCCTATTTAAAAGTCTTAATTTTGTATGAAAGGCATTTCCTAAAAAACATATACAATGTTTATCATTAGCTACTTTTTGATCAAATTGAACTTTTAACGTTTTTAAAAATAAATATACATCTAGTCATGCAGTACAACGGGACTCACGGTATATTGTATGTTGATGTAATATGATTATAGGGGCTTAAATCTTTGATGTTCTTTTATCGTTTCCTCTAAAAACAAACATGTATAATTCTAAATAAATCTAAATATCTGTATTTCCCTGCTTCGTGCTATTTGGTGGTCGCTGCCCGCCTGGCGCCCATCGGTGTCCATGCTGTGCTGAGATGGAGCATCATCCAGCATCACATGCCGCTGTACCTGCTCTCCTCCAACATGGACCAGTGTTTGGCCCTGACGTCAGTCGTTACCGCCCTGCCTGCAGTATCGGTGCCTACAGATGATGATGGAGACGGCGGCAGCGGCCTCTGCGCGAATCTCAGTCGCAGGGGGAAATTAAAGCGGAGACGGAGACGGAGACGGAGACGAACTGTTCGGGAAAGTTTCGGATGTTGTACTCGGAAGCGGGGACCTTTTACATCTGGCACACGAAGAGATGCTCCGCAGCAGGCAAACGCGAGGGAGCGGCGGGCTGTGCCGCTCCGGTCGGGGGCTTCCTCAGTTCGGCACAGCTCCTGTGGAGGCGATTTAGGAAAGACTGGGTAAACATCCCCAGCCCTTCAGATCCGAGCGTCCCCGTGGATTCAACGACGAGAGGTCAAGGATGTCTTTAAAAGGGTGGAGCTGCGCTTGTTTAATAAATGATGAGGGATCCCGCTCGTCGCGCTCGCGGCGAAAGATTTAATGTTTCTGCTTAACAGCGATTGAGTCCCGTCACTGCCGCTCACGGCGCCGCGTTTCTGTGCTAAATACCGCGGGTGATGTTATTTCGTCCGGCTAGAGATGATGGCTGCTGGCCGGTGCGGGACCACCCCAGGCATTCATGTAAAGCGCCCTGATAGCGGCTCTCCGTGGAGGCTGTTTACGCAATCCGACGCAGTGCTGCAAGTGGGCTGATTTGACTCTACCCCACTGTCTCCACATGATACGATGCCCAGAACTGCCAGGCCTTTCGGTTTCTGTGAAATAATGCCCGGGCCTTGTGTGAAGCATCAGCAGGCGAAGGAGCTGGCGCTGCGCGGGGATGAGGCGACGCACTGAGCGGGGCGGCCTCTCTGGAATCAAGAGAATTCACAGCGACTGGGAGCAGCCATCAGACTGACCATGTCGAAAGTTGTCAGTAACAAGGAGAAGAAATCCTTCAGCAAAAAGCTCTTCCGGAGGAGCTCGGTCCGCTCCGTGGGGAGTTTTATGAACAGAGTTCTCCGGACTCTGTCCACTCTGTCCCATTTCGGCACCGACGAGCAGGCCGCCGAGGATGAGAAGGACGACGCAACTCTGATCCCCACCACCACCGGGGGGTCGGTCCAGTCCGATGACAGCGACTGCGGGGGGTTTCCCTTCGGGGACAAGGTGCCCGGCGTCACCGGGCTCAAGAACCACGGGAACACCTGCTTCATGAACGCTATCTTGCAGTGCCTGAGCAACACGGAGCTCTTCGCCGAGTACCTGGCTTTGGAGCAGTTCAAAGTGGGAGAGACGACCAGCAACAGCGAGAAGGCCAAATCTAACGGGGTGCTGCTGGTGCAGAAGAAGGGGAGTCAGCAGCAGGACGCAGGGGAGGTGACGGAGCAGCTGTCCGGCCTGGTTCGGGCCCTGTGGACCTTTGAGTACACACCTCAGCACAGCAGAGACTTCAAGGTACAGTAGGTGCAACATATGGAGTCTCTGTAGTCATTAATAATGTGACAACAATGTGCCAGACACCCACTAGGAGCACACTTAGGTAAACTCTGTCCAAGTTCTCTGTTTGTTACTGAGGTCACAGTTTGTTTTGACCCCCTCGCTCTTTGAAATATGGCGGCGCCAGCACCAGAAGCCCGTCTTCATGTGACCTGCTCCTCTGAAACAGTCGTTCAGCGTCTGTGTCGCCACTTCTCTCAACCACACATAAAAAGGTTTTGTCCAAGTTCTCTGAGCGTCTAAAACGTCATTTCAAAAACTATGAGTCAAACTAACATCAACAGATTCGCCTCCCTTGAACCACTAGTGCTCACCAACGTTATCACTCGTCTGTTCAGGGCGTCCAAGCTGCTTTTTGTCTTTATCAGACTCCAAACCAGCGTCTAGTTTCAGTGTGACTGACTGTTTTTGTCATATTGTGGTTGACAGAGTGGTTTTGTTGGAGAATACGTCCTCGTGAAACAGGCAAAGTTCTCAGACTGAAGCTCATTTCTTTAAAAGACTCTTTGCTCCAGTCAGCTGATTCCTGAGTCTGTAATAAAACTGTCCCACACATCAGCTTTTCTTAAGCTCCAGGCTGCTTTTTCATCATTTCACCTCTTAAACCTTCATTCTGCCTCTGAAAACTGTCTGTCGCAGTCACAAAGGTTTGTTTTCTTCATCTTTTTTTTGTCTGATAACCCATTTTCATCTTGCAAAAGATCTCAATGCATACTGGAGAGCAACTAAATAGAGCACAGCCATACAGTACATTGCTTATTCCTGACAGCGTTACTATTTCTGGACGTTTTTTTTTCTACCTTGGTTGCCAGCCAGCGTACAAACTGTCTGATTGGATATAGATTATTCTGTTCAGAGTGAGAGGCCTTGAATATGTTTAACTGAGAAGTGAAGTGCAACCCAGAGCCACCAGGCCCCGTAATAAAGAAGACGGATGCAGGGATCCTGTCAGTGCATCTGACAATACGGTGATTCATCAGTTTTCGGTGGTTTTGCTTCTTTTCGAACACGTCGCTCTGTTACTGGTCTAACATTTGCATGGTTTAAAAATATTCAATACAATATTTCTATTAGCGTATGTCACACCTCAGCCTGCACACACAGCTGTTGTTTGACCACAAGCGCTTAAACCAAAAGCACTTAAAGATCATTAGGAACACTTAATAATAAATAACCGTTGTTTTTCAGTTGTTGTACACCATCTGACAAGAATGTTCATAATAACAGCTTTAGTTAACTGGAAAAGTAATATCAGCCGTGAAACGTTTCTTACTGGGAGTCTGCTGAGGTCAGCGTGATGCAGAGCTCTACTTGAAGACAGCCTTTGTGGAGGAGCTGCTTGTGGATAAAATGCTGAGGCTGCCTCTGTGGAAGCGAGGATGCTCGCCCCATGGGGCAGGCTGGGAGGGCACGCGGTGCTCAGTCCCCTCACATCTTTGACCTTGGATGACATGTGATAGCCAGTGTGTAGAGGGGACGTGATTTTTCCCAGCGTGGGCGGCTGGATTGAGTCCACACTGTTGTCGTCCTCTCCGGTTGCTAATTGTCATTGAGGTTAAGCCGTCGATTTTCAGGCCGTGTCCTGCTTTTAAGATGCTTCTCCTCACCACATCTGCTGACCTTTAGGACTGAGCTCATCTTCAAACACACTAAATATTTGATGGTTCACTCCAGAGCAGAGCTCATTGTCTGTCTGTTGTAGAACGTGGTGTCAAAGAGCGCCCTTCAGTTCAGGGGTAACTCCCAGCACGATGCCCAGGAATTCCTCCTCTGGCTGCTGGATAGAGTTCACGAAGACCTGAACCACATTGTCCACCCTGAAAGCGGACCGCCACGGAAGGTACCACCAACACAGAACTGTTATATTTTCCCAACCAGAATAAAATCTCATTTAACACGTCTGTCCTCTTTTTCCAGCCTCCAGTAGAAGAAGAAAACCGCCCTGAAGGATCACCACTACCAGCACCTGGCTCTTTTGTACAGGAGCTGTTTCAGGCACAATACAGGTGAGCATTTACTTGTAAAGTAATAAAAACGGTTGACCGACACTGTACAACCTCAGTTTCACCATCAGCTCTGTGTTCTTCTCGTCATGTCTTGGTTTAAGGTCCTCCTTGACCTGCCCTCACTGCCAGAAACAGAGCAACACCTTTGATCCTTTCCTCTGCATCTCACTGCCAATCCCAGTACCTCACACACGGTAAGGCCACCCTGCACCCAAAAACGCAATGAGACGAGATCCGCTCTGAACCCAGCCTGGAAAGAGCTGACAGGAGAAGGCTAAAATTAGCAGATCTATCTTTGAAACATCAGTCCAGTCATGGTTATGAAACAGCCAGTTAATTGGAGTCTTTCTGTGTTGCAGGCCGCTGTATGTGACAGTGGTGTACCAAGGAAAGTGCTCTCACTGCATGAGAGTCGGGGTGGCGGTGCCTCTGTCTGGCACCGTGTCCAGGCTGAGGCAAGCTGTGGCCCAAGAGACCAAAATCCCTGCCCAACAGGTGCTGCAGCGTTTGAATCTGTCCGTTTTAAGGCTTATCATGCAAACAGGATTAAAGGTGCTGAGGGAGTGTTTGCACTGAGCCAGTTAAGTGTCCTCCCTCTCTCTCAGATCGTCCTCACTGAAATGTACTATGATGGCTTTCATCGCTCCTTCTGCGACGACGACGACGACCTTGAGATCATTCAGGAGAGCGACTCCATCTTTGCCTTTGAGACACCTGAGCTATTCAGACCAGAGCAGATCCGTTCCAAGCGAGGCGGTACAACATCCTGTTTATTCGTCAGAAATTGGTTTTCCTCTTGGCAGCAGGACATTAGATTAGATTAATATTATTAGATCATCATTCTTTTTTTTTTATTTCAGGGAGCCCGCATGCAAATCTCAACCAGAACAACTTGAAGCATGGCACCGATAACAACAGGATACCAACACAAATTCAAGAGCCCACGACTCCACCTCAGAGTCCAAATAAGAACAGCGGGCAGGCTGAGAAGATCGTGCTGCTGGTGTGTAACAGAGCCTGTGCAGGACAGCAAGGACGCAGGTACTGTAGCTTAACGAGCCACAGTCATACGGCTTCATTTCCTCTGTTGGCCTAGACTCCGTGAAATGTTTGCTTCCTGCAGGTTTGGCAATCCGTTCATCCTGTACTTGGAGCGTACAGTCACATGGGATGTACTTCAGAAGGAGATCCTGGAGAAGATGCGGCATCTTTTGCGTCCTGGAGTCTTTGTGCAGGTACAGCCTGGGTTTAGAGAAATGTAAACAATTAGTGATTAATAAAAACAGGAATATGTGTCAGAAATGGGCCTATCACAGCCCTTTCATTATATTTACATGCTGTACCTTATAATGTCTCGTCGTTGATGGCGTGCAGGTTGGACCCTTCACTCTGCGCGTGGTGGGAGTCGTGGGAATCACATATCTCTTGCCTCAGGAAGAGCAGCCGCTGTGCCATCCTTCTGTGGAGAGGTAATGTCACCTGTCACCACCAGGGGGAGTGTGACCACTTCAATGGGCTTTACGCAAACCCTGCAGTGGGTTCAGTCCACTTGAAGTTGATTGAAGAGCTGCAGTGTGTAGGCTGACTCTTCTGGGGTATTGATGTGCAATAGCTTGTCTGGTTTTTATGGATTTCAACGCGCTGACCTCTGTGGTCACTGTTTTAAATGAAGCAGAAACAAAAATCGCTACAACACGGGCACATTTCAAACAAATACAAAACAAACAAGCTTCAACTTGTCCAGACTTTTATCTTTTTATCTAATATCTGTAATGGTAAATGTGTGAGTTTCGGTTCTAACAGAGCATACAAGTCATGTGGACCTGGGGGGCCACCGCACGTCAAGATTGTTGTCGAATGGGACAAGGAGACAAAAGACTAGTAAGTGAGAGCCAGACACTTTGTTAAGCTGCAGGTTTTACACACGTCGACACTAACGAGCATCGATCTGTGCGTTTTACCTGCAGTCTGTTCAAAAGGACTGAGGACGAATACATCCCAGATGCCGAAAGTGTGCGTCAAGCGAAGGAGCAGCACCTGCAGCCCCAGACCTGCTCGCTTGCACAGTGCTTTCAGCTCTACACCAAAGAGGAACAGGTAGGCTGAAAATCTCACTGCTCGTGATGACACGTGTGGCTTTAAACCGGGCGTCGACAGAGGTGGTGCCGAGACGTGGAGCTTCCCTCTTCTTCTCGTTCTTGTGGTGAATGCAGGAATAATCATGCGTTGCTGAAAAACGAGCCAGAACTTAGTTTTCCTCGTACTTTCAGCTCGAGCCTGATGATGCCTGGCGATGTCCACACTGTAAGCAGCTTCAGCAGGGTAGCATCAAGCTCAGTCTCTGGACCCTGCCAGACATCCTCATACTTCACCTGAAGCGCTTCAGACAGGTACGATGGGGTGGCATAGATGTGTTATGGTTTCTTTCACAGAGGCTAAGCTTTAAAACAGGTGGCCGCACATCTTTCAGGACAGTGATCGACGCATGAAGATGCAGAACATGGTGAAGTTCCCCCTGACGGGCATGGACATGGCTCCGCATATGGTGAAGAGAAGCCAGAGTAGCTGGAGTCTCCCGTCCCACTGGTCACCGTGGAGACGGCCTTATGGGATGGGTCGCGATCCTGAGGACTACCTTTACGACCTGTATGCAGTGTGTAACCATCATGGGACCATGCAGGGTGGACACTACACAGGTGACAGTGCACAATGACTTAATCGCTTTGTTGTTCAGTCAACGACTTACAGTATGGAAAAACATTTCCACAAAATAAAAGCGTTGTGCTGAATTGTTTCTTGTAGCTTACTGTAAGAACTCCATTGATGGACAGTGGTATTGCTTTGACGACAGCGATGTCCATCCCATAGCTGAGGACGAGGTCTGCAAACAGACTGCTTACATCTTATTCTATCAGAGACGAGCCACAATTCCCTCTTGGTCTGCTAACAGTTCTGTGGGAGGTAATTTTTACTGATATGCGGACACGTTTGGGTTTTCTGGACTGAATATTCACTTGTTCGGTTTCTTTTTGTTTGGACCTTCAGGATCCACCAGCTCTTCCCTGTGCGAGCACTGGATTAGCCGACTGATGGGCAGCCGTCCTCCTAGCCAGGCTTCGTCCGGTTCCTCCAGACGTACCTCGCTGGCCTCTCTCTCCGAGTCTGCAGAGTTCGCGGGTGAACGGAGTGAGGATGACGGTAAGAGATGATGTTTTTTAAGAACTGGCAACTGCTCAGATGATTTCATAAATAGACATATCTAGTCTCAATACTGATGTGTATCTTTGTTCCATGCAGGCTTATCGAGTCGGCCAGCGGTAAGAGGCATGCAAAGGCAAACCTTCTCCTCCAGATCTTCCATCGCCAGCCCACTTGTCCTGAGTGAAAATGGCACTAAACCATCCTGGTCCCACTCCGCTAAGCTCCAGCTTCGTTCCAACTCTCCCTCGCGCTTCTCCCTGGAGTCGCATTCGTCCTCCTCGACACTGGAGAGGATAGGTGAGGTGGTTGATAACAAGCTGGCAGCCTCCTGCTTTGCCGCTTCGCCTAAGCCAGACAAACTGTCAGGGGGCAAGTCGGCCCTTGCAGCTTTGGATAGTAATCCGAGCAGTAAGAGGCTGATAGAGCAGCTTCACTCAAAGGCTGTGGCACAGGCGGAACAGAGGAGCTCCATCCAGGTTGGGGACAACAACAATGCAGTCAGTCCTGCCGAGCAAGTTAGTCCCCGACATGGGACAGCTGCAAAGGAGCTTAAACAAAGAAATGGGCCTACAGACAACACTGCTGTCAAAAAGACCTCAGTGAAGGCCGGGTTAGAGAGCGATAGGAGTCCCAAGAAACGCGCCGCCACCTCCTCAACATCATCCAGCTCCTTGTCTCCTGCATCTCCGGCTGTTGACAAGTCTCCTTCTCGAGCACAGACCAAGACTGTTGCATCGGCATCAAATCCCAAGGACAAAAGCGACGGACTTGTCAAATCTAACAAAGCTGCTTCCTCAAGAACAGCAACCCCCTCGAAGAAAGGGCCATCCCAGACTCCAGAGGTATTACACCCGGACTCTGCCCAACAGAGGAAGAACGGTTCTCCAGGTTCACAAAGCTCTCATCCTCAGAGGAAGTCATCACCCAGGGCGGGAGGCGAGAAAAGCTCAGCCTCAGGAAAGACGAGAGCAGCAGACAGGAGCACAAGCCGTGAATCGTCACGGATGGGCGCGGCATCGGAGAGGAAGGTGAACCATGCAGGTCCTCCGTCCAGGTCAAGTGCTGCGAGTAGACTGGAGGGTAGGCCGGGTCGCGCTCCGGAGAACAGGACAGCAGGCCGGAGCTCCAGCAGTAGCTCCTCCATGACCAGTCTTCGCTCCTCGAGTGTGGGCGTTTCCTCTTCGAGCGCAGCCCCCCCATCAAGGGGACCTCGCACGAACACTAAGACAGAGGACAAAGGCTTGTCTTTCTTTAAAACTGCTCTAAGGCCCAAAGAAACACGCAAGTCAGCCGACGGTGGGAAAGCAGTGGTGGGGGAATCTAAAGGAAGCCCAGAGGACGCTGGTGCCGATGCTGCAAAGGAAGGAACGGAGCGACACGGAGCAAGCAAGAAATCCCAGAGCACGGCTTCAGAGGGTCAAACTAACGTGAACGCAGCCAAAGACAAAGATCCGTTAAAGGCATCAGCCGCAACGAAACATTCACTGCTGCCCTCCACAAAGTCCAAGCCATCTGGAGGAGAAGCGGCCGCCTATTCCTCCACCAATGCAAAAGAGCCTTTGAAGAAAGAGCCTGCTAAAAAGACAATGCAGTCCAGGAAGATCCCCATCAATTCTACACAAACTAGCCAGAGGTTCAAGTGACGATATTCCAAAGACCTGATCACAATCTTTCTAGTGCAGCTAGAGTAGCTAGGGTCTGACAAACACCTTTAAAGCACCTGTAGCTTTTCAGTGCCAGCTGCCATACTGGAAACCGTCCACATTGTTAAATAGCTACGTAGGAATGGATTTTAACAAAGCACTTTGTATTGATTGCATTTTGAGGAATATTCTACTGTATTGTAAATAAGCATGGACTGCACATGTCTTCATCATTGCCTTGTTCTGTCTGTAGCATAGTCGAGAGAAGCCCATCTCATCAGGAGGTGAAAATAAATGTGACTTTGCACAAGATGGAAAGCAGGTCTAATGGTGTAAAGAACCTTTTGTTATATACCCAACATGGACTCAGTCACCAAAGGAAGTTTACTGGCAGTTTTTAACATGCTGATGCAGTGCAACACTGAATTATTTCCAAAACTCTTCGTGTACTGCTCTCGTTCACTACTGGGAGCAATATGTCAACAACAAACATCAGTGCCTCAGATAATCATGTTAATCAAGTATTTAATCCAACTGTATAACTGCAGGTGTTGGTAAATTTATAACTCAATTTTAATATTTATTAAGCACTGAAATTGTCATTTTATGTCAAACACAATGACGCCTATTTAACCTGAACTGCTGTTAATTATGTTATTGTGGTGATTGTGCAACAGCCTTTAAAGAGACTTTTTGTACAGCCCAAAACTCGCAGCCTGTCATGGAGAGCAGTGCATTTTGAATGAAGCATGTGTCGTCGCCGTTAATGGTTCTTAAATGTCTGTGTTTTATTAACCTGGTACCACCTGTCACCTCCGCTGCTGATGCCAACACTTAACCGGCCCTCACCCGAGGGACGCGCCTCGTCAGACTGCCAGACATCTCCTAACATTCCTCTCAGATGGACACAGGGTTAATGTAAAAAGCCACTACACACACAGAAGACACGTTCAAAGACGCCACGGTGCGTTTGAGTGAGCCCACCTTCTGTCTCCACGTGTGACATCACAGCTTGTGCACATCCTTAGCTTGCATTGCAGAGTAGATAACCACTGGATGCACTGAAAAGAGATCACGTTCACGAAGTATGTGACAGTTGTTGCATGATAAATTGCTTATGCATGCACTTAACTATGCAAGCAGATTCTTGCTAATGCCCACAATGAGTATGTAGACGTGCTTCTCTTGGATGTGTATATATTTCTAACTGTATATTTTTCCAAATGCCAGCATCAGAGAGCATGTTAAGGCATCCTTTATTAAGGCTTTGTTTGCACATTTCTTCAAAGTAATATACATTTTGTATGAATGATAAGTATTGCTCATTCATCCTCAAAGTAAATCAACTCACTTGCAATTGACTGTTTTCTGTATTTTGTCCGTTTGTGTTATGTGTTGCCTCGCAGCAGGTTTTAACGCGAGTGTTTCTATGGCTTTTGCTAAAGAAAATTTCAGCCGTCTCCACCCCATGGTGATAAATCTAACGATTGCTTAAATGTGAAGAGGTTTATAAAAAACATATTCTTTCAGAGCTGAGATATTAAAAATGTGAAACACTGAACGTTTGCCCCCGGAAGCTATCGCAAACAAGCGTTCTAGCAGGAGTCCCATCAAATATAAACCGGTCGTGGCAGAAATAGAAATGAACTGAATGTCTGTGTGTCACGTTCAGCAGGGAATGTGCATCACTAACCCAAGCAGCTGGGCCACAAACTACTTTATAGAGCCTTCAGGCACACGGTGCAGAATAAATCTAAATATTATCTTCAGTGCCTGGTGGTATTACAACCAATACATGCAGTACAGAACCTGACTTAATGTATGCCGTCACCTTGAGGTGAAACTCAGCAGTGTCGATATGAGAAAGATGCATAAGCGTAATAAAATGTAACGAGGAATGATTTATTTTCACAAACGCACGACAACGACTAAACCTCTTTATTTTTTCCTTTATATTCTGTGATACAATGTCATTTTTAACATGTTCTGTGTTCATCTTTACTTGTTCGGGGTGTGACCGTACGTGTTGGCAGTGCAAGACGGAGCAGAACTAAATAAAATCCTTTTACTGAAAACCAGCTTGTTGCCATGCGCCTCGCCTCACGTTTCTGACTTGCTCCACTTGGTGGCGCTCAGTGGCTGCCGGGAAACATCTGTGCACGCAGAGATAATGAGTTTAGGAAACAACTGTGTGAATCTGTCCACAGGAAAAGCCCTTTAGTTAGACCTTGTGTGATTATCAAGACATATAGGAGCATCAGATGTAATGCTGTCAGTGAGGGAGATGACGCGTTATTGAACTCCAGCACCATCATTTATTTAGAGCTGATTCAATTGTGAGTTTTATTAGTTTGGCCTAAGGCGGGGCGCGCGAGGGGTTAATGCCGCCTCTTTGTCTTTCTATTCTTGTAATTTTGTAGAACAGTCATCAGTTTGGGGAATTACATTTTCACCCTTCTCTCCTCTTGTGCAGTGTGAGATGCGATGAAATTTTAAAAATTGCCTGTGGTGTGATGGGGCTGCAGCACACTTCTCCTGACGTGCAGCAGAGCGGCTGAGTTCGCGCCTGCCCTGAACGCAACTCAACGTTTGTCCCGTTTTCCAAACAAATATGTGCTGCCGCTACATGAATATGCACGTATGAATGCATCTACAAAACCCACGGACTGCACACGATTATTCTGTGGAGACGCCCGGCTCCTCTGGTGCTCGAATCAATAATCACTTGCCAATAGTCTCACTTTCAAGAGGATGCCATTAGCACGACCTTAGTGGAAAAGCCACTGAGTTTTATCTGGATTTAAAACACAAACGGTGAAATTAACCTTTCTGACTCTGGATCATAATCCATTTAAAAAGCTGAATTAGTTTACATGATTTGCTTTTGTACATTAATGTGCTTGGTGCATTGTAGAAAAGCAATCTAATCTTATCGATCAATCCAGTCTCGGTATCTCCTGGGGCTCAACTTAATCCTTAATGCTGCTGCTAAGTCTCCATTTTGAGACACTGTGTCTGTCCCTGGATTCAAGGAGCAGGATCTTCACCATTAGCTTTCGCTTTTTCACTTCTTGCTGTTTGGATGGACTGACGCGAAGGTGATACGGGGCAGAGAATTATAACAGCTTTACTGTGATGCTTATCCCACTTAGCAATAGTGATTCTTTATGTTAACAGGTTTTCATTTATCTACGGACAGGAAACGCACTGGAGTCGGTAGCACTTCTTCACAGGCTAAAACATTTCATTTGTCACTTGACACAAGAAGGAAAGTTTCCAAAGCAAATTTCAGCAGCTGAGTTGATCGGTGCTACATGTATTTATAGATCACAGGGAATTCTGAGCTGCCTTCCCTGAAAAATAAAAGAAGGCAGAGAAATGAGTAATGTGTAATTTATTAATCTTTGTTTTTCTCAGAACAAAAGCAAAATAATAAATTGATGCTGCTTGAGGACTCCTGTTGTTTTATTCACCATTGCTTTTTAATTTGTAATTTCAAATTTGAAAGGATGAAAAATAAGGATTTTTGCTTATTAAACAGATGAATTCTGTGTTCAGCAGGCTTAGCCAAGCTCGTAGTGGATGTTAGTGGAAAATTGTGCTATTATGCAAAATGCTATGCTAACTATGTGGAGACAAATGTATCTGCAAAAGAACCAGATCAGAAAAATTACAGTATAAAGACAGTTCAGTTGGGAACTAATATAAATGCCACAGCTGGGGGAATAACATTTGGATCACAGCTTCCTCTTGTTATTTCCAAACAAACATGAACCGTCTCATCCGAAGATGTAGATTCGGGCATTACACCAAGCAGCTGCCAACACAACTACTCACAGGGTGACTTTTTCCTCCTGCCCAATAAAAAAACAAAGTCAATAATTAAAGTGTTTTAGGAGCGAGCGTGTCAATTATTTCTCTCCTCTGGAGTCCAGCGATGTGCAGTACTTTACTTTCCTTTTAATTGGAGATCAAAAAATCTAGCAAGCCTTGAGTGCAGGCAGGGAGAGCTGCTTTTTAGGCGATGCAATATATATGACGTGTCATGTGGGACATCTACGGTTGAATTGCATAACACTGAGAAGTGAGTGGTGCCTTGAAAACAACGCTGGCGCCCAAGGAGACCGCGCTGCTGCTTGTGGAGCAGAGATATTACTGCTCACGGCACCTTTTAGCAGTCATTTGTAATGACAAATGCATTTTTACGCAGCATGTGATTTCTGTCATTCTTTCGTCCCAGGTAAATTTTCCTCAAATTGCTATGACTCATTAATTCACTGACACTAAATTCGCTTTCTTCTCAACACAGCAGAGGATCTAGTGCATGTACCTCCTTAAACCTTAACGCGTCAGCCGCCATATTCCTCCCACTCACAGCACATTCATTTGTCCCATAAGGCTCAGCAGTGGGTAGCTGGAATCCCGGGGCCTTGCCAGAACACAGGACTCGTCAGGATGCTAGAGAGCAAAATGTGAAGTGTCAAAGTTGGACATGCAGCCAGCGCACGTCTGCCGCGCTTCCTCTGACACTCATCCTACACCATTGGCTGTGCAAAAAAAAAAAAAGAATGATTGACTGAGAGGTTGATTATGCTTCTTCCAGCCAGGTGGTTGGCAGGCAGAGAGGCGCATATCACCAGATTGCTGCATCAGCCAAAGTGTGAGGCCACAGTTTCTGGCATCAGTGCGTCTGGACGAACATCACAGGAATAATAAAAAGATGCAGGGATGTCAATCATCGACCAAAATGTGTCGGTTTAGTTGTTGATCTCCTTTTTTCCTCTGCTGTTGGCAGCACTCTCTCCATCTTGTATCTTGTATCATTAGAGGCGTTTGCCTTTTGAGCAATGCTGAGATGGGAGACAGACGAGGCTGCTCGGCTAAAAAAACTCGAGGTTCTCGGGTTCTTGTGGGAGAGGAGGAAACTCTTTGATGTTGTGGAGTTTCATGGAGGCAAATAACACACTTTGATATTTCATAAGCCATAAAAAAAAAAACATGTGGGCACAAACAGACTGCACAAACACACACATCTGCAAACTCTGTCAAAGATTAGATTTGCATTACCGCCCATCTGAGAGATTTGCAGTTATTTTGGCTGCAGATATTTGTCTTACATGCAGCAGTTTCTGAAAGTTTCCATTTTTCCTGGGAACCTGTGAGTGAATGTCTGCCGTGTTTGATTTTCTGAGGAAGATAAATTAGTGTTTGGATGAACATAAAAGGTAATGTATTCATAAAAACTGTGACGAGCGCAGCTGTCTCCAGCATCTGACATCCAGTCTGAGACAAGCCGCCTGAGGGAAGTTCGACCGCCCGACCCTGCGGGACTGTGTGTATCTATTGATGTTTATGGGCACAACAAACAAAGTACAATTCATCTCACTGCCTTGATTGTAGTTTAAACAAAGACTCACTAATAGGTGAAGCTCAATATTTAATAGATTTTCAGCAGGGTTGATAATAATGAAATGAATCAATAACACAAAGAGATTATTAATAAACCTGTTGTATCAACTGCTGCTCGTAGACTTGAAATAAGATTAAGTCAATTACAAAATTGCAGAATGTGAACTAGGTGATTAATAATGTCATTAATGATCAAATACAGATTTTTGTATGGATCCGAACTTGTTCAATTAGTCAAAACCGTTTAAAACCTCAGCGTTTATTCAGCTAATTTGAGCAGCACTTCAAATACGTCCTCCTTTCCCATCTAATTGCCGACTCCTGCGCTTTCCCATCAACTGGCCTTACCCTTATTTTGTATTTCTAATGCGTGTCAAGGCATTTGCACAACAAACCGAGACTGGCATGTAATTTAAAATAGCTCCACACATTGGAGCAGGCTTATACAGGATCATCTTTGCTTCCTAAATCCCATAATCGCAGCCCCGAGAACGCCATCCAGGTTCAGCTTGCTGCTCCTTTTAGACTGCTCCCTATGCTGCAAATGCGCAGAAGGAAAATGCAGCAAGGAAACAGCTGCTCTGTGATATAATATCCCATTTGCTAATGATTTGGGTGAGAACTGTGCAGGAATTAACACCAGCACGCGGAGCCTCTCTCCCTCACCTGCCTTGTTGCTCCAGCTTTGCAAGGCTCCCGGCTTAGACGGGTAAAAACCACATCAAAAGCCTAATGCGGCGCATGTCGACTCAGGTGCGGTCCGCAGTCCAGGGGTTGCTGATACATCACATGTGTTTTGGTTTGTTGTGGATGCGAGGTTCATCTGGAGGCAACCTTGGGACGAGGCTTGTTATTCTCCTCAGTGAGACATGAGGCACGCACTCTAATTAGAACACATCTCCCGGTGAGAGAGATGCTGAGGTCTGACTGCTCCTCCAATCTAATCAACTGTCTAGCTCAACAGAAAACAGACTCCCGCTCATCTGACAAACCGATACAACAACAAGGAGATGGCACTGAACAACTGTTTCTAATTTGGAGGACTTTGCAGAGTTTCAGAGATCTAAATCTTGAAACAGCGCAAGGAACCTGACGTCTTTGTCATCTCCCCTTCGCTTCCTGCTGGAGAAAAGGGGGCGACCACGCGGCTGGTGTGCTGCCTTGAGAGTGGCTGTAAATTCCCATGATGAATTTGTGCAGAAATGACACTGCATGTGTGATAACATCTCATTTGAAGCTTCTTTCTAATATACCTCTCCCTCCTTCCCTGGCCTCCTCTATAACAGAGTCCCTTCAGTGTCATCCGCGCGCACTGCAGTTCGTACATCGGCCTGCGAGCACATATCATTACGTACTTGAGACTGTGCCACTGTTGCTGGCACTTCGTTTTAATTTGGCTCCTAAGCCGCTGGTGATTTTGACCACTGGGACATCCTGTCGGCTGCAGAAGTTAAACTATTCTGAAGCATTAGCACTGAACAGGCTACACTGCCGAAGCGCTGCCTCTGCAGTGTCAGCTGCTGTCTCCCTCGGATGCCAGGGAACCCAATTCCATCTCGTGTGAACATCCGCAGCACAGGAAATGAGGAAGACTGTGAGAAATAGAGCATGCGTGTGCAGTGTATTGTCATGTATGCAGACGTCCAGCATCAATTGTTGCACTAAAACCCCAAAAAGCTAATTATTTGAAGCGGCATCTCTATGATCTGTCCTCATCCCATGGGCCTGACCTTCTATTGGCCGAGTTTCACGGCCTCTCGTACATAAACGCAGTCCTACAGCTTTACGTGCTGATCGGTGTTGGATCTAAGCGTTTTAATGTTAGTGTTAGAAGGCCTCATTCTAAAGCTCTCTGTGGAGTGTGAAGGATTAAAAGAACAATACGCGCCTGCTCTTGTCCTTGAAGTCTCATCATTAGTCTCAGCGTCGCTTATCGACAGTACACTGAAGTATTAACTGATGTCTTCAGCTCTTTCAGGTATTTTGAGCGCTGTGTAATCACCGCTGAGCCCACTGGGACTGAATCCTGTAAACTGCACAGTTTGGGAAAACATTTTGATTAAAAATATGATCCATAAACTCACCACTTTCATCATAACTACATACAGACATTTGTTATAAGTGCTTCATTTGGTCGTTGGCTTTTTTTTTTAACAAGAAAAACTATATGAACACTGCATTTAACAAATACTCATTAAGCTTAACAAGCACCTCATTAGGCTTGGGTGCAAATGGGTCACGTCACAGTGCTCCGAAACGCAAAGGATTTGGTAATTTGCATGGGCTAATACCTGAGGGAATTCATATTTGAAAAGAACGCCGTGTGCTTGTGCGCGAGAGAGAGATTTGACCTGCAAGCGATCTCTAGAGAGCCGTTCGCTAGCAGAGCCTAATCAGACTCTGGCTGATGCTTGTTCTAGGGGATTGCTCCTCTCCAGCCCTCAGGCCTAATTAGGACCCATGTGTACCATATAGAGAGTTGCTGCTCACAGCGACTGCATAGACGCTCACCTGTGCACGCTCAATAAGCCACAGAAGCGAGCTGCTGGCGAGCACGATGACAAGAAGGGCCACACTGCCTACGCCCCCACCTGGAGGTTGTATGGGTTTAATGAATGCTAGGACAGGGAGAGAGATGTTGAGTGAAAAAGAAGCTGCGAAGCGACACAGAGAGAGAGAGAGAGAAAAGGCAGACGTCTGGGCAGAGATAGGGTCACACAGAGTGGAGCGTCTTTTATGATTTTTCTCCTAACAATGCTCTGCGACCATTTGCAGAACGAGGGGAAGAGAGAGGCTGAACATACAGCCGAATAAAAATAAGACCGGTTTTGAGGCTTCCTGAGCTCGACTTGCCGTATTCTCTGTGTCGAACACCAACAAATCTTCAAAGGATACTCTGTTACATGCAAATTTCAAAAGGGCTTCAGATGAAGTAGTATTCAAACGGATAAAAGTACTAGACTTCTGAGGTATGTAGATAGAGACGCGATGTGTCCTACATTTCACTGCAAGCAAATCATTATTAATGAGTATTATTAGTTAAGATACACAGATGAATGCCCTGAAATACTGAAAGACACACATTCAAATGCTGAGTAAGTCTGTGCGTGTAGTTGTATTCAGTAGGTGTAATATTATTCCTCTTGCCATAAATCCCAAATAGATAGCGCTTTAATTTAAAGCATAAATAAATTGCAGCACGGTCGGCTCATTACTGCCTAATAATTCACCACACACGCTTCCGACCTTAAAACTTCCCCTCACATCCATGTTCTCTTACATCTCTGTCTTTGTTTTTGTAGTGGTGTATGTCTGGCTCGAGCTCAGGCGTTCAGGCGTTAGTATTCATACCGTGCAGCCAAATCCAAACTTTTCACTGCAGTCATGTGACGCGCAGTCCTAGAATCTATTTGATAACCTGCCACAACTAGGTGTTCCCTGCTTTGTCTTTGAAAAGTGATTGAAATTCTTTACACCTACACCCACTCATCCACCCAGCGCCACGGCGGCACACAACAAGCCTTACAGAATGCAATAAGCCTCCAAGGATATGTTTTCAACGGCAGCACGGGTGACAAATGCAATAACTGCAAGTGGTCTAATCTCTAGGAAAACAACTACTTCACTAACTAGATGTGAAAAGGTCACAGATTCGTCCGTTTTCTGAGAACTTCAGAATCCAATTATGACACCAGGTTACAGTTTTAATGACTGTTGTTTGGTTTGTGAGACATTCTGTAAAAATCGAGCGAAAAGTAACAGGGGATTAAAAAAAAAACACATTCCGCGTGACTTTTCTTGTGAAATGCAATTTATCAAGGTCATGGCTTCAGACGAGAAAGTTAAAAAACAGTTTCATTTGTGCTTCTGTTTCATTTAATGACGTTCATGGACAGGGATCATGTGGAAAGCGGTGAAAATACTTAGTAACAAAAATATAAGTACGGCTTTGCAATCAATGTGTGGAGTGGAGTGTCGTGACTTGCAGGGCAGTACAAACTGTCTTATCTGCTCCATTCTGTACAGGATGAAACCTCTGGAAGCTGATGAGACCAACAGTGAGTAACACGGGATGCTTCCTACTTCCAGTATGGCTTTACGTTGCGGATTTGCCACCACAGTGCTGCAGCTTAATTTCTGCTCTCCCTGAAGACTTCACTGACATTTACCAAGGTCTTGCTTTCAAACCACGCTTTGATTAGTGAAGCAGGTTTTAAGAGGAACTAATCCAATTCCCTGGAACTTCCTCTTTTCTTAACCAGTCAGCAAAAGTGGGATCGAGTCAGCAATATTATATGAGAACAAGCCTGGAGACCCATGATTGCTGTATGTCCTGTAGCAACAAAAGATTCTGATCTGACCTGCAAACCAAACCGACGCCATCTTAGCTTTGTTCATCAGTGTCACTTTAAAGAACTGTCTGGAGACGTCGCCATTTTACTGTAGAGCAAATTATTACAGATCACATAAATCTTTCCCTTTAAAAATACGTCCTAACCCTCTACTCCCACTTGAAATCATGGCCGACCATTTCATAAAACTTGACATTATAAGGTCTATAGAAGTCTCGCAGTTGCTCGATAGCATCTCTGTCTATTTGCACGTGCGTTCTGCCCTTGGACTTGCCAAGGCAACGGGGCGATCCGCTGCTCTCCGGCTTCTTAAGGCAAGGGAAGCCCTTGGTGCGGTTGAAATAGAAGTGTTTATCAGTGACAATGCGTTTTAACCCGAGGAAGTCCTGCACCCGAGCCAGTTCTCCTGCCGGGTCTGTGATGAGACGCTCCCCGCTCACAAAGTGGATCTGAGACAGAGGGAAGTAGTGCAGCCAGTTTTCAAGGTGCAGAGCGTACAGGCCAATCCGAATAGCGTTCCACGACGTGTCCACGATGCCCATGGTCTGGTTCCTGAAGGCCAGCTCCTGAAAGCTGGGCAGGTCGGGCGTTTTAGTCAGAGTCTGCGTGTAATCGGATATTGCACGAGTGACGGGGTCCCGCACCACCACGATGAGTTTGGTATCTCGGGACATGGCGGAGATCCGGTGTGGCGTTTCCTTCGTCACAAAGTAGCTTGGCGTCTTCTCCATGGTGATTTGGCTTTCAAGAGTCCTTGGCATTAAGCCTCTGAATGAAAGACAGGAAAACAGGAAAAATGGTTCACACGTCACTTAACTGCTTAAATGACCACAAAGGCGTAGTGAGTCACACACACGGGACAGTCACTCAAAGGGAAAAAGTGTGTATTACAGGACGCGTCTATTTATGGCAGGACTACGCTACTGGATTATTCTCCCGTTTGGTCGTGAACCTAGTTTTTCAATGTACAATAGGCGCCCTGAAGAAAAGTCAGAGTATTCTGTTGTCACTGGAGACCCGTCTGGCAGACAGCTCTCCTGTGCATCAGCCAAGCACAGTTCAGGAGTAATAAATCACTGTGAATGCGACCAGAACACATAGCGGGTGGCTGTTGGGCTTCTGGGGCTTCAAACTAGGCCACTGCGGGCTAAGAAAACGTCACTTGAACAGGTACGTTTTCACACTGAAATTAAAAGGTTGAAATTTGACTGGAAATGCAGCAATTTCACAAAGAGGCTGAATACAGGATTCAATCCTTCATATTCCTTCATAGCTAAGTGATTTGGTTGGCGTAGGAGCAGGCATCACGTTCAAGTATCCCAGCGTGGATCACACCTTTCAGTAGGACCTGCAGAATAACAAATACAGTCTAATTACTGAAGTTACAGACTGGTTCTTTGTTGGCTTGTTGTACCCAAAACCACCTTTGAAACAAGCTTTTCATTTGGTCCACGGTCCAACGATGCTCGGAGAGTTACAGTAACTTAGTCAGTTAGAAGTTGCTTCAGACAGAATATACACACAGCAGCATAGTGGGACTATCGCTCCTCACAGTAATCTGACCTTCAGCGAGCTACAACACAGGTTCAGAGGAGCCACTGTTTACTTGAAAGCGAGCCTCACAAGATGATGAGTTGGTGTTTGACCTTATCTCCACTGCTTTGACAGCTGACAGTCAGCCACGGAAATGGACGAGGGTTCACAACTCGCAGACACATCTCAGAGATAAAAGGGCTTCAGCCATCCAGAGCAGTGCCAATTACTGGAGATACCTTCAGCCTGTAATTATTTTATAGCACTGCTGGTACGTGTGCCTCCGGCTGCGTACGTGCCAGCTAATCATTACCGTCAAATCCAAACCGTAACAATTGTTAATTAAGCAGTTTGGGTAACGATGCGCGTGTTTCACGTGATGCTGTGCACAGGCAGATAATTGATCATCAGACAAAACCGTTTGATGATGATGCAGCTTGTTGTGCAAAGGTGCTTCATTTAGCATTTCATCTGAATCAATAAATCATTCTCTGAAATATTACCATAAACAAGACAATAGCTCAGAGGCCTGGCAGCTGCAGCAGGTCTGTGTGCTGCTATTTACACGGTTTTCCTCCAGAGGGTGGATTTTATGAGAAATATGATGAATTACTCTACAGTACATCAAGAAAGGGGGCCACTGTTTGCAGACACACCGTAGACACAGCCCAGGTCTCCGAAGTTTCATGTAATAAAAACACAAAATGAGTCGAGAGACTGTGTTTACCCACCTCAAAACAAAGTGTACTGTACACAGAGAGGCGCCCAGGAGAGGGAGGGGCTGAGCAAGGCCACAGCTCTGAGAATAAACGTCTGATTTTACAAAGAACAATGTTCAGATAGCGCCACTCTGGAGAGGAGGGGTCTGAATAGTTCAGCTTTGGTGGGTTGTTCAAAGATAATGTTTGTATTTGAACCCAAACCTGTCAGTGGAGGGACACCTGTGCAGGTGGGCCGCTCTTACCTGTACCACTCCAGGCCTCTGTCGTAGTTCCTGTCGAAGAAGTGCGTCTCGGTTCCAGCCGCTCGCACATCTGGATGGATGCGTATGAACTCCAGCACCGCCCTGGTTCCTCCCTTCTTCACACCAACTATGATGGCATTCGGCAACTTTTTATTCCCAAACTTCAAAGAGCCCATCGGAGGACTGGGCGTGTCGCTTCTGGCGATGAGCTGGGTCGAAGACGGTCTCTGGTCGTTTCTCACCCGCGATGCGTCAACGTCCGCGGTCAAAGCGCAGGAGACGGGCTGGTCGGGGCGTCTTTTGGCCCCGTCAGCCGCGACCCGCTGACAGCTGGGCGTCAGATCACCTGACTTTTGCATGATGGTGCTGGCAGGGAACAGCGCACAGTAGCACAGATATGAAAGGAGAAGGGATAATAAGCCAATGGATGTTCTTGTGAGCCGGTGTGAGAAGGGCAGAAGTCGGCTGAAGAGGAGCACGCATGCCATCTCTCCACGGATACAAACAGTGCATGGTTTTTCTGATTGATCCTGCGAGGCGTCCGTTTTCTGGTTGTTTGAGTCGTTTAAGCAGGAATCTCAGAGAACTTCAGTCAGCGCTTCCACCCATCACTTACTCGCGGAGCTTGTGACGTTAACACCATCCATCCATGTCCCATCGCTTCTGTTCATTAATGGAAAAGTCACCTTTCGCCTCGCGCAGACTTTGGGAACGACGCGTCCCTGTAAAACTCCTGGATGCGTCCGTGGCCATCGCGCAGGAGGAGGAGGAGGAGGAGGAGGTGAGCGCGCTCTGGGAACTTGAGCGGACTGTCAGCTCCAAACCGCCCGAGCGACAGAAAAAATATTTCAACACGGTGACGTCAGAGGGTCTTTGCATTTCAGAAAAAAGTCTCTCTTTCATCTGACTTTCCTTGTATCCCAACACGCAGGTTTCCACCTCATGGCGCAGTGCTGCTGCATAGTCAACATGTAAGCGTCTAAAGCTCTGCAGCTCAGTTCTACACAGTTAAATGCTGTGTATAATTTAAAGATATTCCCATATTTAGATGATGAGGGTTACGCAACACCACCGAAATTAAGTTAAACATTGGTTCAGACGGGAACAGCATGTGACAAATACAGATTCTAAGATGAAACGCGTTTTTAAACATCCATAATTTAAGGCTGGCATGATAGTAACCAACAGGAACCCAGGCCTTCACTCTCCTGTTGTTTATGCTGAACGATTGTTAGTTAACACTTTCATTTCTTTATACTTTTTGTCCTAATGTTAACTCTTATGTGCTGAGTGGGCAGAAAATGAAAAATGGTTAGTTGTCAGGCCTTTTTATTTAAGGGCGACTGAGTGGAGCAATAACATCAAATTGCTGAGAATGTCTTGAGCGCTGGACATGGCCGGATGCAGCACGTTTAGGGGCCTGGGGCACAGATCTACAGCTGGGCCCCCCGTTAAGCTCCTGCTCTTCCCGTTCTGTGAGCATCTCTGCAGCTAAACACAGCTCAGCCCCAGTTGTGCTATGTGGGAAGCTGAAATCAACTCATTCATTCATGAGCACGGTATCATCTGAAACTGCAATCAAGCTGGAACCACCCAATCATTTCAGCCGCCTCGTAGGTTTACTTCATTACTTGAGTTAGTTGTGAACGCGGAGTTTCGAACCAGTCGTCTTGTCCCTGGTGTCGAGCATCGCTCTGGCCCTATCAGAGCTGGAGTGTTGGCGTGAGCAGATTGCGCAGAGCGGGTCATCCTTCTTAGTTTCCTGATGACTGATACAAATGCAGACAAGCCCGAGGTTGAAGCAGAAGGAGGGGATAAAAAACTCTTAGTACTGCAGAGACACGCAAAGAGGAGTTGAAGTGTCACAGCGCTGCTCCCGCAGGTGTCTGCGCCCAATCTCAGAGGTCTCTGATTAAAGAATGATTTATAGGGCCTCGTGGGAGAGACCCACTCAGCAATCTGTCTAGTGAATGAGATTTTTCCTCAGGAAGAGGGCGGGTAAATCAAACCTTGGGACGAGAAGCCTGCAAAGCTCTGCGATAGGGCTGGTGATTAAATGTTATAATCATCCCCTGTGAGTGTGCGCCTTGTTATTGCAGTGCCACTATCGAGGGCGATGATACTTCAAATCAGTTTTCCTTTAGTTTAATTTACAGAACATATGTTTTACAGCGTTTGCTTTCCAGACGGATGTAAATAATGACAGAAAACTAATATGGGACAATATTATAAAAATACATCAAATATAATGCAATTCTTTACAGTTTGACATGTAAACACAGCAAAACACTCCTTGTAGGAGTGAAGCTAAAGAAGACTGTGACGCAAACAGCCTCCAAACAAACAAAATGTGTTTTTACTTCCAGGGCTTTGGTTTGAACACTGACCGTGTGCTGCGCTGCTCATTTGTCAGAGGTGAGTAAAGCCTGAGGGGAGACGCCAGCCTGTCTTCCCTCTAATCAGACTCCGGCAGCAGATGCAGATATTCAAGATGATTTTATATTACAGATGGATGAAGGATCACTCCCACAGGTTCCCCAGCCCCCAGCGGAAGAACAGCGCACACGCTGAAGTATGTTATTTGTTTTCACGCATTAGTCAGAATGTTACAGCAGGATATGAAGGCTGAGTCCACGCCTGAGATAAAACCGAGTCCAGATACTGATGAGGAGAACGGTTGCATTTAGGAAGGGTTCAAGAAGAGAGAGACGAGCATCGCAACACACCGAGATATTTAACAAGAGCATCAGCTAACAAATAGATGAAGCTTTCATTCCTGAATAGCATCATCTGGAGCAACTCTCCGATTTCACTGTAGGGACACAGTGTGTGTGTCTTGCTGTAAGTCTGGTAACTACTACATCCTTTTAAGTGAGGACAACGATAACGCCACAATACTGACACCTACTGGTCAGGTTGGCACACTGCACATGCTGGGCGTCATGTCGCTGACGGTAAAAGCTCCAAACACAACCAGATGAACAGGGTAGTGCTGTCCAGCCCCTCAGGAGACTGGTCTATAAAACGCAGTACGTTGGCTCATAATGCAGAAACAGTTACACATGACGTTTACACCTGGTAAAGTAACAGGAACTACTGAAAATCTCTACTGAGGTAAACACGCAAGCATCATCATTGTCAGAGGCCCAGAGAAATGAAAATAAAAGTTAAAAATAAGAGTTTTCTTCTTTTTGATAAACAGATATAATGAACAAAACGCATATAAAAACAAAAAAAAGTAAAACGAGACTAGAATGAAATGTTTATATACAAGAAAATGTGCCAGCAGCTTCCTGTTCACTTTATCGTTTCACTTCCTTTGGCAATAATAAGCACGTTGTTCTGTATTTATTGAAGTGCTGAGCCAGGCTTTTCCGAAGCCTGTGTAGATCCCCACAGGGTTAATAAAACGATGCAAAGATGAGCATCATACAACATCAAGATGTTTAAAATAAAATGACACACGTCTGGAGAGAAGGTAACTTTTTAGTTTAGGGGTGCATTAATTTACAGAAAATGTATTTTACCATGTTGTCTGGCCTTGGAACAACTACATGCTTTTAAATCTATCTGGTATATATTAAGACCAAATGCTGCCGCCTACCGGTCGGGCCGTGGTACTGCACACCCGACACGTCACACTAGGGTGAAGCGAAAGCGAAAGCGTCGTTTGTCTAAACAGGATGCGATCGTGAGGCTGCTGGGCCTGTTAAACCCATTGTTGCAGGAAACAACGTAAACGGTAAGTTGTCTGGGAATTAATATAACATGTTATTAATCTAAGGCATAAACATATTGCTGAACGCTGGGAAACGCTACAGTTGACGTTTGGACGCACGGCGTCAGGCGACGTGTCTCTAACCTGGTGACTCTTCCGATGACTCCACTACTTTCTGAATAACACGTTATAAGCTTTGAAAGAAAATCCGTTTAGTTAGTGGAAGGTGAAAGTGACAGAAGATGACAGAATAATATTCTGGTCAAAGTAACCAAGCACACACTGGCCTGGAAACAGCTTCTAGGAAAGTTTTTTTACAGCTATAATCTTACATATTTGTACATAATGGATTTTTTTTATTGAATTATGACACGTATCAAATTGATAATGTTAGGATTCGCTTGTTTTTGTTATGATAAACGACCTTGTTTGTTTCTTCTGTTGCAGGAAACATGGTAAAACTGTTTCCGTTCGTAGCTGGAACATCTTTGGGGTCTCATAAGAAATTTCTTAAAAAACTGAAAAACAAAGGAGCAAAAATAACAAAATGTCCTGAAAAGTGTGATGCGTTTATCGTCTTCTGTCCCATTGCCAGTCGTTATGAGGCTGACGTTAACGCAGCGTTAACCAGCTTCGCAGGTAAACGTATAGAAAAGCAAAGCAGATACGCTGTTTTAACCTGAGCTGTCACTGAGCTTTGGTTTGTGTCTGTGTCGTAGAAGCAACAGAGAGAAAGAAAGTGGTGCTGGTGGCCATGCATCACACATTTGAACCAAACTACACGTTACCAAGCTGCAGACTGATGGACACTGGCGACAGAGACATCCTTTTTGTGGACTGTCTGTTTTACGAGAACAAGGGACTTCTGAGATGCAAATCCAATGAAATGGCAGTCAAGAAAATCTGTACAGAGGTAAAGCATCATCAATATTATCAGATTTTTATCACAGGCCACTTTATTGGTTATATACTTTAATATAACATGATCTGAAGCAACTCAGGAAATGTGCCTCACTTGTTATCTTTGATATTGTAAAGATATGTAAGCGATATTGTTAGAGGAGTAAAGGGTTTGTGTTATTATATATAATAATATATATTAAATTTTTTTTCTTTTCTAATTGCAGCTGCATATAAAGAGAAGATTTTTATTTTTTTAAGTCCAGCTGCCATGAAAAGGTTGCTACAGCTCAGTCAGTCTGATGGAGAAAGAAAATGAAGAACCCTGAAAAAAACCAAGAGGAAATCATCAGATGATTTGTTTTTCATTTGAGTCATGCTTTCGATGGATTAACAGCCGTGTGCGGGATCCTTCAGCATGTTCATGACACACAGACCCTAGAGCTAAATGTATAAGGGAAAGTCTTCTACATCATTACCTCCATGACGTTGTGGCTATGACTGCAGCTCTATTGTCTGCAGTTTTATGTGTTGCATTATTTAATCATTTTGTAATTAATAACCATGCAGCTTTGTATTTATTTGTGTTGTTACATTTCTACGCTATGTGACGAGACCTGTCCAGGTGTGTCTGACGCTGTGACCTTGTGGCCCTGGTTAGTGAGTAGTCAGTTGTGAGAGGAGGAGGATGGGTCCCTAATGTTGCACAGAAACCGTGTCAGGTCAGCAGGAAGCAGCCTGAATCATACAGGAAGCTGTGCGATGGATCTTCAAAATAAAATCCAGAATAAAAATGCTACTTTAGTTTGTGTTTGTGGCTCCTGGTCATTGTTCTAATATAACAGTTAATAAGTTGCAGTTCACTCCACTGCTCACAAGATGGCAGCTGATGACCTCTTGTCTGCATGAAGACCAACTGTGTCTCTGGTTGGCTCGGAAAACAGCAGAAAAACTACAGTAACTGAGACTTGGCTGTGAAGGCACAACTGGAAAAATAAAACCCATGACATTAAAACAAGGTCAATAAAGAGAACAAATTGGACTAGAATGCAGGACCTAAAAAATAACCATGTGGAACTAAAACTAATCGGCATTGGCTGTGATATGAATACATCTCTTTGAAATCTCTAAAATATTAAATACTATTGAATAAGGACAATTAAATAAGGCCTATGAGTAAAAATCAAGGCTGATCCGATTCTTTTTACAGAAAATGACTTTCTCCTTTTGTTACATTCAGGTTGAGTGAGATTCTTGAACCCGATGAGACTGATGTATAAGCATCAGTCTCAAGCATCTGAATCAGTGTATACACCCACATCTGCATACGAACACACACACGCCAGCACACAAACAAACAGACACATGCGTACATGCCCTCACACTCATACGTAAAAAAAACGCAATGTGTACAAACCAAAAGTGAGTTCTCACAGACAGGAAATGATGTCAGTTCTTGTCTCCAAGGAGATGGAGGCAGTTGCTAAGATACTGTGACACTAGAATTTTTCCTCTCTATATTTTCTCCCTCTCTGTCTCTAACCCATGCGCACATGTTAACACACACACACACACAGGGATGTCACCATGAATATATCCAAACTCTCCTTTGTATTTCTCTTATTCTTTGCGCAGATGGCAACGAGCGCCAACCCAGCGTTTGCAGCTACATCACTAAAAATATCTGCCAAAAAACACTAATTAGACAGATTCTTAATAGTCTTCACCCAAATCAAACACGGTCACTCCTCCTACAAAAGCGATCCACATTCCTAATCTTCGCTTTGAACCGCTCTTAGTTACTCAACCACCCACTTCCAGAGCGGCGAGGCCTGTAGCTGGTAAACCAAAACTGATGGACGTGATGGATGTGTATCAGCACCTCTCCAAAGCTTCTTCACAGCGTGAGCTGCACCTCGCTAGTGCTATCAGCATGCCACATATGTCTTGGCACTAGCATGTGGCTGCCAAATCCTCGTCGCCCTCCCCTTCCCTCCCCTGTGGTTCCTAACACAGCATTAAGAGTTTATGGGGTTTGGATTGTATTGGAAATGCCTTGCGCTTGTCCTCTGGATAGTGGGATTATCTCTCCCCACTGTATTTCTAGTCCAGGAGCCTTCCTGTACTGATGACACAAGCAATACACCGATGAGTGTTTGTTCATTTACTGTGCACAAATGCATGCCCCTCTCCCTCCCTCGCTCGCTCCCACACTCACGCTCAAAGGTGCACACACACAAGGGCACTATACATACATACGGGGAATATCAAGCTCTATGTGCAATGACACTGTGAGGACAGAGAGTGGGCAGAGGGGGGAGGAAGGAGAGCAGAGTCACAGGGTGGGCTCGACTCGGCGTGGAATCATTTTAAATGGCACGGTGTGATGTTCAGAGGAGGAAGATGAGAGTGGCAAAGAAGCACGAAAAGGCAGCCGGGGTTGGGGGAGAGACTGGATGTGGGCTAAGATTTCAGCATGAGTGAGACGGAACGAGAGAAGCGGGAGAAAGAGGGAAAGGAGGAATATCCTCTGCACCACTGTGTGACTGGAAATTTAATGGCGAGAGAGGGAGAGAAAGAAGGAGAAAGGGAGAGAAGGAGCGAGGTAGATGGGTGAGAGAGAGAGAGAACGAGAGAGGTCGGGGAGGGGGAGGGGAGAGGAGGAGGCAAAAGGCACAGAGACCTCATTGCTGTGCGGCTTTCAGCAAAAGCTAGTGGTTGTGAACAATGCTCACTACAGCATTCATGGAGAGGGAGGGGAGGAGCGAGGGGAAAGGGTGAGCAAGGGAAGGAAGGGGAGAGATGGATGGAGAGGAGGAAAGACTGTATATATCTTGGGGGTCTTTCTGAAGCATAACTGGCCTTCTCTGTCCTTTGACCTTTAGTGTGGGCTGAGACAGACCGAAGATGCACTGAGATTTATTTTTACCCACAAAAAGAGTCCTGGCTACAAGGGACGATTCTCTCCTTCTGCACAAACTATGAGCTAACTTCTTGAAGGGCATAATGGTGGCATAGAGTCTAAAGCACTTGACAAATGGAAGCACATACTAAGAGGCTTGGTATGTAGAACACAAAGACAAAGACTGTGGACACTTCACTAAGCAAATCTGTCTCCACTGACAGTCTGTTGAACTCTACTCAAAACCTGAAGTGGCAACTTTAAACCTGCTCACATACCTCATCTGACATCACATATAGGGTCCAGACGTGTTTAAAGGCTGGGTTTAATCATGTTTACATGTCAGCAGGGTAGTGAAGGGATGTTGGCTACAGTGCTTTGCCTGTGTCCATCTAAAGCTACTTTAGGAATAAATAAACACTCACAGTATGTAGGAAACCATAGTTTCCTGGGTTAAGTCTTAGCAGGCCATCACTAAAACACGTGTCCCAGCACTGAGCATTCATTAAGAACACGGACAAGACTCAGTGGACAAACTGCCTGAAATCAAGCTTTATCACAATACACACGTTGCAGCTGAGTCACATTAATATGTGAATGCGTATGAATCATAAGTCAAGATGATGCACAGGGGATCCTATAAAATGTGACTTATTTAGATAAAGTCATTTGGATGTTTAATGCAACCCATATAAACATCTGCGGAACGCAACACATCCATGATGCACCGGCCCTTCATCTGTGCTTCTCATGCTTTCTTAGTGGGATTCAGGCTAAAACATACGGAATGTGCGTAAACAGCCGCTTATGCTGGACGCAAAACGCTCTGCCCAGCGGGCGCCGTCGCGTTTGCTGCCTGCGTTCCTCTCCAAGGATGATAAGGCGCATGAATGCACTCGCCCCAGACCTCGCTCCTAAATGTGATAATACTAACGTCATTTTCTCCAACGACCCTTAATTTGATTCCTGTTTTTTTTTCCCCCCTCCTGACTCGTCTGTGTGTGGATTGTGTTCATCTTTAACCTGCCATCGCCGTAGCCCCCCGCGTTGCGTTGGCGCTGCAGATCTCGCCTAGAAGAACAAGAGCCAGCTCACAGCCGAGGAAACAAGCGAATCGATTTAGGGGGGAAAGAAACGGAGTAGACAGATAGCGAGGTGGGAAAACGGACGACCCGGAGAAGGGACGACAAGAGAAGACGACTTGCGCCGCAGCCGGCTAAATATTAAGGTACGTGTATGTTGGACGCACAGGTAGAAGGGGCTGAAATGGCGTAATTAGTGCATGTCTTACCTAATCTGCACGAGGGGAAAATGACTGACTAACGAGATGCAAATGCTGCACAGATGCACAATCGCTTAGGCGAATAATGCATTTTACTAAAAGACACAGTCAATGTCGACGTGAGTGGAACAGAGCCGCGGTTAAAACGACGCGGTTAACGCGCTGTCTTATGTAAACATGACCACGCTTATCATTTGCTCTAATAAATACTCAGCCTATGGATTTTTCTTGTCTTCCCTGGCTGCAGTGGTGTTGTCATTGGAGAATGGAGAGGATGGATGCAAGCCATTTTGTAATGCAGCATGTGCAGAATTAGGCCTATTCAGAATTTCAATTGCGTTCCCGAGAAGGTGCGCCGTAGCGAGCGCAGCTGCATAGATGAATAAGGCCATTCTGTTGAATTGTAGGAGATGTTATGCTAGAGGCTATGATGGGGGGGGGGGGGGGGGGGGTTGCAGATTAGCGGTTTGCAGGCTGCAGGAGAAACTGTCAGGTTCTGTCTCCATTTTTGCCTTTTTGATATCAAAGAAATGCGAGACTGCACTTCTCGCCGGATGGGGGGGTGTTTGGCATGATCCTGCAATTTTCTCTCGCTGAAAGCTGCCCACTGGTGAAATGCGTCCCATCCTCCCCTGGTTCCCACGTCCCGAATCAATCTGGTGTTGTCATAGTTACAGTACTGGCCCTGCTGCACCTGTGTTGCTTTGTGTTCATCTAGACCATCTGCAAACACACGAGGTCTAATTGGGCCTCGCGCAGACGTCCCACAGCCACCGAGTGTTTGTCGAGATCAACAAGAGGGTTTTGTGCCTCTTCATAAACCTTAATAACTGCTGTGGAGAGCGGGGCATTGATACGACCAGGCGCGTACAATGATGTGATTAGTTTGTAGCAACTGGTCAGCAGCTTGCAGCTAATTTGTCTTTTCACGACTGAGCGCTCTCTCAGGCCTGATCGAATAATCGATATCTACATGGTTGCAATCTTCTCTTGACATGAAAAAAGCCCCGACTAGGACCAGGAAGGAGAAATACCTGCTTAGAGAAATAATAACGCGGCCGACGCGTCGTAAAGCCGAAGCGAACACATGCAGCCCGAGGATGGGGATGAGGGCCAGTGGCGACAGAACCGGGCCTCGCACGACTCAAGGTGCAGTCGACTAAAAATAAAGCCCATCGTCGACGTTCGCTTTTGTTCCTGTGCTCTCATGTGGTGAGAAAACTTGAAGCGGTGGAGGTCAAGGCAACAGGCGTCGGCACGTTCAAGGTCTCTGCCTCTTATTCAGTTTCGTCCTGTGCCGCTTCACTACACCGTTCGTGTAACGACAGTCAGTCATAAACATCACAGTCTGTCCTGTAGCATGATTGTGACACGATGGAGTAAAACCAGAATGTGTCTGTGCTCAGCACCATCTCTCAGAGAACCCACTTAGAATCCATGTGTTTATAAAGGACACGTCATCTTTAACTTTGTCAATTCAATCACTTAAAAATGTGACATAGGATAATGATTCTGCAAAGTCTGTCCTGGCATGATCAGTTCTTTGACGCCTTTTTGATGAATCATTGTATGATGAGCCAACCACTGTAATCAAACCAGACGTTTTATTATTTCAACTCAGCCCAGTTATTCAAATGCACAACTACCTGCGGTGAGAAGGAGACTCGTCCCTCATTAAGTTTACCATTGGTCATGTTACAGCTACAAATAATTGTTTTTATTTCTTTGAAGGAGATGCAGTTAAAACTGATCTAGATATGGAATAGTGAAACTCGCGTGTGTCAGAAAGCGAGAGAGTCTGTGGGATGTGTAGAGCATCTGAAAAACTATTTTTAGCATACACCCTCTTATGAGCTTTGTAAATAGCTGCTTTAAGAGTTCTCTGAAGTATGTTTTTAATAAAGACAGATGCTGACCTGATCTTCAGACCTTGTAGACTTTAAAATTTATGGCAGATTTCTTCCGTCTGTTGAGAGACCGAAGGCCAAGGTTCAGCTGTACGCTTCGTTAGGCTTCCCTGCTCTTACACACTATGCAAACCTACATTTTCACACCACTAGATGTACAACACTGAGGATTTGTATCTTTAGGTAAATAGACAACTGTTTGTACATGTGGTAGTGAAGTTATTATCTTAGAATCCGCCATGTCGCTAAAAAAATATGGGTTCCTGATCGTTTCTCAACAGTAAACGTTCATCAAGCTCAGCTAAACACAGTAATGTGGAATAGGGCAGTGGACAGTAAAAACACAAGATGGTGAGTGAGCAGGTTGCCACAGCAACTGTGTTTCTAGGAGCGCATGCATCGTCGCTGCATAAGGAGAGGAGATGCTAAGGATGGACATGGAGGCTTAAATAAACACCAGTAAGAATGTGAGGAGAATAATAGCAGAGGTTGATTTATAGAGAATAATAATGGAAACGCACTGGTGATGAAAGTATCAGGAAGCAACAGGGTTTTTGACAACACGGGCTTGTGACTGTTACAGTCATGACGCCAAGCATAACATGCTTAAGAAAACAATAAACACTTTCTGTTCCTGATCATAATGGAATAAACCCAAGCATTTCTACATTTAGTCGGTCGGATACTCTCGCAAGCAAACATTTTTTTTGTATTACAAAAAAGAACAAAAAAAAAAGCCATTAAAGATTTTTCTAGTTGTCATTTACATGTTTGGTTCATCAACTTTGGTGGTTGGAGAGCTTGTCTGGTTTATTGTCCGTGGCTTATTGTACACAGCATGTGCGTTGCAGTAAGATTTCAGGAGTCAATAATCATTCCTTCATATCTTAATTGCTAAATTACTGCATGCAGGCACAATTTGTTATCTCGTTCGTAATGCTGAGCCGCTGCCTCATGATGGATTGCATGAATCTCTGCATTAACCTCAGGTCTCGATGCGTCTCCCACCAGCAGTAGTAATTGCATTGAACAGCTTTGCATTCTTTTACATTCGAGTTCCTTCCCCTGTCAGTACGTACTGCATCTTACCATGCCACTATACGGACGCCGCTGTCATAAAATGGCTGATGTGATGTCATTCTATTGGCCAACTTAGGGTTTTAGAATTTTGTGGCCATTTCAGACCCTGACCCAGATGTTAAGTTCAACCTATGCAGAAAATGGCAGCTGACTCACCCGTTAGACTACAGGCCACAATTTAAGAGCCACCTCCTTGGAAACGAACACCCGACCAAGCTTGTCGTGCACAAGGATGTCGTCTTATTTGGAGATTTAAATTCAGTCCCCAGAATAGGCTCATAGTCATGTGTGTGTATCTTAAAGCTACTGCACTGTGCACTTACTTGACCTCCTTCCTCTCTTTTCTTTTCTCTCTTCCCTCTACAGTGAGAAGCACCGTCCTCCACAGAGACTACACTTTGAGGAGCAAATCTCCGCCTAAGTTAGCTTTCTACGCTAATGATTGTCAAGGGAACAAAAAAATGTAGGTTCCCCTAAAATGACATGCTGGAAGTAACAAAGAAAGCGCCGGACAGCCCAAGAGTCATGAGCAAAGTAAAATAAGGGTCTGTTAATGATAAATACAATCTTTAATACAACATTGCACTTTTTCCTCTTAATTTTTAAAGAACGTCTTGAAGGAGAAATAGAATTGAAGCCTAAAATATGAACATCGAGATAAGCACCTAATTTCACTTGTTTAGAGGTGATTTATTAACATCATAGCAATAGGGGTGGGTCATGACTCAGTTGCCATGCGTGTTGTCATGGTGACCAGCCCCTGTGCCCCTTCCCCCCTCCTCTGGTTGGTCCAACTTTTGTTGTGGCTCCACAACCATGGACCTCAGCTGACAGAGGCAGCATCCCCCTGTCCCACTCCCTGTACCTGCTCCAATCAGGCGAGCCGTGTCATCTGTACAAGGAAGAGTTTAGATCAAATCCCAGACAGTATTTCAGAGAACACAAGATACCTCAATCTACAAGAGAACTCTATTCAGGTAAATATGACATCATCTACAAACGAGCTATACGCTCAGACCGAATGTATTTTGAGAACAGTTAATCTGATGCTGTCATTGTGTTTTTGTTTCCACCACCAGGTGATTAAGTCTGACACATTTAAGCACCTGAGGCATTTGGAAATTCTCCAACTCTCCAAGAACCACATTCGGCAGATTGAGGTTGGAGCTTTCAATGGCCTTCCCAACCTCAACACACTGGAGCTTTTTGACAACCGTCTCACAGTGGTACCATCACAAGCCTTTGAGTACCTCAGCAAGCTAAGGGAACTATGGCTACGAAACAACCCCATCGAGACACTGCCAGCATTTGCTTTTCACCGTGTTCCCTCCTTACGTCGTCTTGATTTAGGGGAACTCAGGAAGCTGGATTTCATCTCAGAAGCTGCCTTTGAAGGTCTGGTAAACTTACGCTTCTTAAATCTTGGCATGTGTGGTTTGAAGGACATCCCTAACCTCACCCCGCTAGTACGATTAGAGGAGTTGGAGTTATCAGGGAACCAGCTGGGGATAGTTCGGCCGGGATCCTTCCAGGGTCTAGTTTCGCTTCGCAAGTTGTGGCTAATGCACTCCAGAGTGTCAGTCATTGAACGCAATGCTTTTGATGACCTCAAAAACTTAGAGGAGCTCAACCTCTCCCACAATTCCCTGCACTCCCTGCCCCATGACCTCTTCACCCCTTTGCATCAATTGGAAAGGGTTCATCTCAACCACAATCCTTGGGTGTGCAACTGTGATGTTCTGTGGCTTAGCTGGTGGCTGAAAGAAACAGTTCCCAGCAATACAACATGTTGTGCTCGCTGCCATGCACCCCCGGGTCTAAAGGGTAAATACATCGGGGAACTAGACCAGAGCCACTTCACCTGCTATGCCCCAGTGATTGTTGAGCCCCCCACCGACCTCAATGTCACTGAGGGCATGGCTGCAGAGCTGAAATGTCGCACTGGAACCTCGATGACCTCTGTGAATTGGTTCACTCCAAATGGCACAATGATGACCCACGGATCGTACCGAGTTAGGATCTCAGTGCTTCACGACGGAACGCTGAACTTCACAAATGTGACTGTGCAAGACACAGGGCAGTATACTTGCATGGTAACCAACTCCGCTGGGAACACCACTGCGTCGGCTGTGCTCAACGTGACCGCTCCTGACCCCAGCAACAGCTACAGCTATTTCACCACTGTCACTGTGGAAACAGTTGAGACAGTAAAAGGAGATAATGAAAGGCAAGCAAGCAAACAATATATTAATGAAACCTTCATAAATTTCTCTGATCCTACTGTGTTAGAAGGGCAACCTGCTACCACTATATCACCTTCTCTCTCTTCTCTTTCCTCACTGTCGCTACAAACCAACAGAGTTACTGAAAATGCAGTGACTGTGTCCATAATGGATGTAACCAACATTCCTGGCCTGGATGACGTGATGAAAACGACTAAGATCATCATCGGTTGCTTCGTCGCCATTACATTCATGGCAGCTGTAATGTTGGTGGTCTTCTATAAACTCCGAAAGCAGCACCAGTTACACAAGCACCATGGCCCGGCCAGAGCCATCGAAATCGTCAACGTGGAAGACGAGATTGGAGCAGGGGCTGGAAGTGGTATATCGGGTGGTTCAACAATGAATTCTGGGACAGGTGGAGAAGGAACACTAAGGATACATCATCCAGAAATAGTCAACCTTCCCAACATTGGCCGTACGGACACTCTCAACCATTATTACAAGGCACATCATTTCAACAACAATGTGATGGGTCTTAGTATTGGCAATGATGGCATGGGACCAGGAGGGATGCTCAGTAACAAGAATCCACAAGGCCAGGATATTCCCATTTCCTGTACCCCAATCCCAATCGCTACATCTAATTTGCTCACCACATCAGGCAACGGCACCAACCCCAACTCTATGTCACCTCCGCTACAGATGTCTCTCCCGATGCCTACAATGGGCTTACATGGATCGATCAAGGGATTCATGGGCCAAAACCAGAATCCCCAAATGGAGCCTCTCCTCTTCAAGGGGAATTCGAAGGAAAACGTCCAAGAGACTCAGATCTAAAAACAAAAGTAGGAATATATGGAGAGAGAGAGAGTGAGCAACTGTTGGAGACAGAGAGGGGATTGATGTTGGGTTTATGCACAGAATGATTAGACACTAGAGTGCATTGACATTACACCAGGAGAGAGGTTGGACTGACACGGCTATACAGAAACACATAGACTTATCCGTGACAGTGTAATGAGCCAAGGATTACCACAATGGGCCACTTGTGCTTGTAGTGACTATCATGGCCATGGAAATCAAGGAATGGACATTGCTACAATGTAAATCTGTGCCAAAGCAAATGTTTTTTGCAGTTTCTACAAGCTGTGTTCTCGTAGGGAAAACCTAGCCTTTCAGAGTAATCAGTCCCCAAATTGTTTTTTGGCCAGCAAAGTTGCAAAGACACGCACAGCACTTACCACAATGAAGATCGGAGAAAACAAAACTAAAATCCAAGAGACACTTTTCTTCCACACAAAACACAAACTACACTCTCTGTCAAGTGACTCAATAGACTCCCTCAAGGTGAAAATTATGTAGGCATAAATAGATGGACAGAAAGGTACAGTGCAGTACAAACTACTGTGAAAAAAAAATCCACAAATTATATAAATATATTTTCATTTAAATATGTATCATTGCAGACTCTGATGCAGAGATATTTTGGGTGGATGTATAAGCTGGTATAGTTTGTTTCTGTGTGATGAATAATCAGCAGCGGGTACAGTGGAGGTTGGTTATGATACATGTTTTACGTTTGGCTACTTCTCAGAAAACATAAGGGCTCAATTGCAACACTCATTGTGAAACTTTGAATTGGCTTTGTGACATGAAGACCATTTAGGTTGTAGAAGAGTAAAATGCAGATCTCTGTTTGACAAACCTTTGTCTGTTGCTTCAGTAATAATCATAACAAACTTTTGTGTTCTGAAAGTGTATTACAGTATGTATTTTGTAAAAGCCAGCTACTTGGTATTTCAATTGACCGTTCAGATACTTCAACGCCAGCATCGAATAATGGTAAAACTATGTTCCACGAATACACAAAGGTAACCCAATGCAAAGACCTGTGTGGGTAAAACAAAGTGTTGACAATGTGTTATTTGAATCGGATCAGTAGCCAGATATTTGCTTTTAGACAGGAATTTGATATGACCTCCCTGCTCATGGGTACAATAATCACGCCATAAAATGCTGTGATAAGGATGATCAGACATCTATTCGCAGCAGCATTCAAGAAGGGATTTAACATCCATCTTAGGATGACTGGAATGAATGGAAATGTACAGTATATTAATAATAATAATGTCTGGTTGTATGACAATTGTAAGATCCACATTTTTACAGTGTAACTTTCATATGTTAAATGCCATTTACGCTTCTTGCGTTTCAACTATGTATTTCTTTATTTTTGTTAGTTTGATATAATGTGTACAGTTGTCTAGCCATGTATCATTACGTGTGAAATAAATCAATCATATATTGGGTTGTGGCAGCTCAATATGGCAACCACACAAGTGAAGAGTGAGACATTATGCAAACCTCTGTGCTGAACCTAAATTGAATGTATGGTTTGTGGTTTAGCCATTAGTCATTCTGTAATGATACGTTCCATATGCTCTATTAACAAGTTCAGACAGGCTTTTAGTCACTCTGCTATACATGTTCTACGGACACTTCTGGTACTGAACAAATGTATGTTTTTAACTGAATTATACACTTTTATTCTCAATGAAGGCATTTTTATCAGATATTAGCCCTCAGTAAGCTTCTCCCATTGTGATTCTTTCATGTTAGGTTTATGGAAAAATAATGATAAAAGCAAATTGAATAAATAACCTGATTTGGATAACAGACGATAACTAAAATGTTTGTTGCAATTGAGCGCAACCTGGACATACGACCAGTTAACCCACAAACATGGACATGGGACAAACCCGTACGACTGAAAAGCAGCCGTGCATGCTGGCTTGTTGCAGCTCTCCCTCAGACCTGCACATCTGCAGCGTGTACAGTACAGGAGATGTTTTATGCGAGCAATGATGGTTTTTCTTATCAGCAAACCCACACTTATCGGAAGGAAAAGTACATTGGGGACGAGTAATAACGATGGCGATAATGTGAGCGATTATATGAAAGCAAACCCACCCAGACCGTGCTTCACAGAGGTTAGTCCATGAGGGGAACATCTTCTACATCAATGCGCACCACATCTATCCCACGACATGCTAAACACCTAATCCATCCTTTTGAAATTTGTCCGACTATACCTGCAGTACATGTAAACAGATTGATCAAGTAAGCCTGGCTGTCTAAAATGCATCCATGTGTTTTCTGAGCGCTGTGTTTTGGTGGCAAATCTCATTAAATATCAATGTGTTGAGACTCAACTAACAGACTAGTGGGCAGGATTCAACTGTAGCCCCCTCAGAGACACAAATAGAATATAAATGAAGGCTAAAGACAGAGCATATGGCCACTCCCTTGATGTGTTACATTTGGTGGCTCTGTCATCAGATTTCAAAGAGCATACTAGATACATCCTTGTGTGCTGTGCGTGTGGATGTGTCTGCATCTTAACCGCAGCGCAAATACTCTTAACACTCCTGTAGCAATGTTTTATCCTGACGGTGACTCACCCAATCAGCCCTGAAATGTTCCTTTCATACTGTACCTCTGAGCAGCAATAACATGCACCGCGTACAGTTAGCATCATTGTTAATAACATTTGGGGGAAATGCAGAAGGGACGTTGCATCTTAGTGTAGCAGCTGCCGTTGTACATATACTTGATGCAGTGAAAAGGAGGCTTAAGATCACGAGCTTGACGCTGGAATGTGAATGTCTGCAAATTGGTGACGGGTGGAATATGTATGTGTATCATCTGCACAACGTCTGGCTTAAAATGGATGCTTCAGTCCAGATGACATTTGTTTGTTGCAAGCAAAACTCCTTAATGAATTGGATTATCATATCTGAGACACCAAATTGCAAGACAGGAAAATGGACTGACCTTTGGGTCCTTTAAAGGTAAGCTGCTCTGTTTGATGAATTACATAAAAAACCTGGGTGTCTTTTAAAAGCTTTTTAAAACAAAGGTAGAAGCGTGTTAAAAATAGATTTCTTTAATACAAAAGTTGCTAAAGTCATGTTGTGAGTTTTTCTTTTGACATTTCCCAGTTGTTGGCTGTATTTTGGTGTGTGATATTCTCCGTTCGGGTCCCTCTGTATTGTCATTAAATGTCATTTTTTCCACGGCTTCATCCAGGTACACAGCGTGCAGCAGTGTCTATTTCTTCACTTATGGCTAAATGCACACGTTCATGTGCTGTACTTGCCCTTCAATGACTGAGAGGTCTCTGACTGAACTGTTGGCTGCTCCTGTGACTTCAGTTATTCTGCGATTACAAGCGTTTGCTGCTTTCATTCTCTGCTGTGATCTCATAGCACCAGAGCACCACAGCTAATTCAAGGAGAAATTGGTTAATCATGCTGATGTTTTAAATAAGTTATTGCATAAAAAAAAATTATAAAACAAAATGAAAAAAGTCTAAACAGTAATTGTTTATACTGTGATATGTTTTATATGTGTTTGCATTTTTTACTGCAGTTGTATCAGAAAACCCCAAAGTCACTTTCAAAATAAGATATGAAGATATGGATATGGTTGCACACGGTCTCTTGTACTAAATGTACAATTATATTGTACAGGTTTGTGCCAAAGCTATAGCTTTACAAAAATCATGATAAGGACTCAGATATGTTATTATTGTAGGAAAAAATAAACAACAGTAGTTTGTTAGTCTTTGCAGTTTGAAACAAGGTGTAGAAGTACAATGATATTAACGTCAGCACACTATCGCATTCGTAAATGCTCCAGCATGGCAGTCGTTTAATAAATCACAACGCCCGTCAGTTGTAATAGTTATCATCAGCTTGTGTTGTGACAACAAAAAGGAAAAACAAAAACAAAAAATCTGTTCCTTCACATATTTTCAAAGTAAGGAATGACAGCAATGTTTGGCCGATGAATATGACGAACCACTTTTTATGCGGACCACTGGGTTTGTTTCGCACATTATATTACAACTATAATATTACAACTGCTTCTTATCTTGAAAGTGCTTTATAGGCTGGAATACTTTGCTCCACTGTGTCATATTTTGTTCTTCAGTCCATCTGCATGTTCCAGATTTTGATAGCTTGAAATGAATTATGAACCCTGAGGTGAGGAGAGGTTGTATAGACTATCACAGATGTCCACTCCGCAGTGCAAGTGACGTTACGAAACAACAACCTCAAGGGATTTGTGTAATAAGAAATACATAAGCCATGAAGCATAGCGGTGAATTTGAATAATATGTTTACATAAAGTGTTTGGGCCTTACAGGAGGGAGGTTGTGGTTGAATTGTCTCAGGAAGCACGATGTAAAGTCATTTTGTTGAGCGTAACTGTTCTTGGCTTGTACTCTGGTCTCCAGAGAGTTCGGCCACCTTCTTGAACATAATGTTAAAGGGCCAGTACACGCAGGGAACGCTTTAGAAAATGCGTACGTTACAAGTTCGTGTGCTATACTGTACTTGGATTTGTCCTTTTCCCTCTATTTTTTTAAAAGTAATGCTGTTAGCAAGTGTGCGTGCGGTTGGTGGATGTGTGAAAGCGAGAGTAGAGATGAAAGAGAAATGGTCAAATGCAAATACGTGACATGTGATGGAGGAGGGTAATTTCCACTTTCATTGAAAAGGCGACAGTGACAACCCCCTGCAGGAAGAGCAAACATAATCCACGCGAGGCATTTACATCAACATATGTTCCCACTGAATTAAAAAAGAAAAGAGAAAAAGCTGCTGTTTGGAAAATGTGGCAGACTCCCTGTACTGAGCATCCACGTCTCCCTTTGTTATTCGTAGTTGCGGTGCAGTTCTTTTCTAGAAATCCGTGGTGCCTGCGCTATCCCTTCCTTTTCCTTATGCTGTCTGTTCCCTTCAAATTCAATAACCTCTCAGCTGTGTGCTTCTCCAGGGATTCCCTCGGCTCCCCTGGCCCACAGACAGACTGCAGAGTCTGTGGGGAACCTGACACAACATAAACTCCGCTGTGACGCAGACATATCAGAGTCTGTGGGCTGCCTCTGCACTGATCGAGCCACGAAGACGCGAAAGGCTTTAATATCTGCACACTTTAAAGGCTGCAGCAGCAAAAAAACACAAACCAGACAGTTGTGTTTAACAGGAGAGTGGTGTGTTCGATACGGCAGCGTGGGCCTGCAGTCATAGCAAAAGATTAAAAAAACAGGCTAAGCATTGATCCTGTGGCCTATTTAGGCATTGTTTACATGAAGGTGGACTGATGGACTCAGCAGCTTGGCTCACATCGAAAGTTCAAAGTCTTATGGAAAGAATGTCAGTAACCCAGCAGGAATTTGTACAGTACATGATGGAAACCAGGAACCTTTGTGTGAAAATGCTTTGCTTTGAGCTTTGGCTTTAATTACACAAGTAATTAAAAGTAATGCAGTGATGCCGTCTCAGGGCTTCGGCCACTGCACTGAGCCCGCTTTGCTTTTGCTCCAGTCTATATTCAGATTCCGCTTTTTCCAGTACAGAAGGAGTCATGTCACAAATTCTTTAACTTCTTCTCGGACTTTACGAGCAACGACCCAGAGACAGCAACACAAACATGCTCTACAGCAGATCGCTTAGTTCAGGAGACATGCAAGCAGGAGCGACTGTAGGTTTCTCACCTTTCCTGGGGATGGAACTCTCCAGTTGACCAGTGCGACATACTCCCCGGAGAAAAAGCTGCGTGAACAGAGCTTCTTCGTGAAATCAGGGAGTATTTCAGACGGGCCATCGAATGTCTAAATTATTACAACTATTTAGGGATTTTTTTTTATTATTTGTACCATAACATGAGAAATAAAAAAGGCTTGTCTACATGTTTCTCACCAGTGATGCTACGTATACTGTAGTCGTCAGATTTACTCTAATTACGTTTCTGTGAATATTTTGTTTTCCATCATACATTATAAACAGACTCTTCCTGTGTAATTACTGCAGGAAAGCATGTAGCAAATTGTTCCCCAGGGCATCTACTCCCACACACAAACACTTCTCCAGCCACGGAGCTGATGTTGTTATAAGATTATTATACTCACTTGAGTATTGATTTACCATAACTGCAGATAGGGGCGACGTTTTACTCTGCTTGGTTAATGTTGTGGTGCTTTTGGCTTTTAAGGGCCCTATAAATTATGCATCAGTTTTTACTTACCCAGTTAGTGCTTCGACAGCGTTCAGTGGTGATTCCAGCGTCTGCTGGGGCCCTATAGGACAAGAATTCACAAGGGGCTCCTCCAACCACTGTTTTTGTCAATATGTAATAATGATGCCAACAAACAACTAGGTTATTGTGAAACTTTTCACACGGCCACTGCTTTAGTTCTAGGTTGTTTAGCTCCTGAGAGCCTGCTTTGCTGGGGACCCAAGCAGATGTCTGCCTGGCCTCTGGCGGTGTGCACAGTATAGCTCAGACACTAATTGTTAAAAGAATAAAGAAAATTGACAACATGAAAAATGCTAATTTGCCTCTGTCTAAAGTTAAAAGCACATCTAACAAATTTAGAGTTTTACGATAAAGGTATGTTGTGGGCTCTGCATTCGAGGAGCTTTAAAACCAACAGAACAAATGAAACCCTGCGTCCTCAGAGCCCAGCGACAGAAACGACAAATGAAGGAAGGACAAACTCATATTTCTGTTTCTCACGCTCCTTCTTCCCGTCTTGCTGATTCTCTTTTAGCCCTAACGAAGGGCGTTTCTGTCCCATGGGGGATTGGGATGTTTACGTGGAGAGATGACTTATTGATTGAGAGGAGGGGAGAGTGAGACAGATGACATGTAGATACCAAGCAGCATGGACACGTATGAAAGAATATTCACACTTTTATCCCATATGAATCTAACAAAGACTAAAATGAAGAAGTGGAGCAGGTTACATCTCCCTGCTTTAAGTGTTGAGAAACTGATGCAACACTGCTTTGTTCTAACGTCATAACACACATGAAGCTGTAATAAGCCAGTGTTCTGCACTGATTGAAAGGGGTGATGACATCATTAGGAGCCAGCTCTTCCTGTGTCTCCTGTGTGTTTACTTCACGCAGATACGTCTTCTTGCCTCGTCTAGTGGGTCTTTAGGCCTGCACTGATTGAATCACTGGGGAAAAGAGCGCACGGCAGTTCAGCCTCAAACTGCCTCCTCCATATAAATATAACAGGTACGAGTCTGGTCTGTTTCTTTTTATACCTAAGTGCTGCTCAAGAAATTGAACGCTGGGTCTGCAGGGCTGGTTAATGTCACAGAGAAGCAGCTGAGTGGAGATAGCGCCTGTGCATCATTGTGTGGGACATATCAATGACCATAGCGACGTGTACAGCTAATAGATTCCCACTGGTAATTATGCAAATGTCAGTGTGACGTGCGAGTCTGTGCGCAGCATGGTGCGATGAGACGGGAATTCACCAACACTTGGCCGCTCTGCTGCCGTTAGCATTAGCATTGCTCACACATCACCTCATCCTAGACCGCTTCCACACCTACCATCCTCCAATCTTACCCCCTCCTCCCCATCACCGCGTATCCATCCTCCCCTCGTCGTCCTCCTCCTCCTCCTCCCTGCCTGCGTCCTCTCTTTCCTGTTCTTGCTGCAGTGTTGCTATAGCAACGGAGAAATGTGGGAATACCTCCGTCCTTCACAGCACGGGAGAGAGAGTGAGAGAGTGACAGAGGTAGCGGGGAAGAGGGAGAGGACGGAGCACAGACCCAAAGTGAAGGGATAGAGAGAAAAATGGAAGGAGAGGAAGAAGTGGAAGGAAACAAGGGAAGGAGATGAAGTGTGGAAAAGAGTCTTAATGAAAAAGCAGGTGGCTGTAACTAAGTGTTGATTGGGGAGCATTGTCACTTAGCCCCCAACTCCAAGCATTGGTCCCTCTCCTCCACCCCTCACCCATTTTGAAAGGTCTCCTCCCATTGATATTCATCCTGATGAAGAAGACGCCACCAGAATGTGTCTGCCAGGGTGGGTGCCAGTGTGGGTGGGGGTGGGTTAGACAGAGATGGCACCGTGTCGCACAGCCGTGGCGTGGCTTCACGCTGGGCCCTACGCACGCCATTTGTTTGACGATCCATGTGTTCTGGATGTCTCCATTTGTAGTGAGGCTGCAGTTTCCATGACAACGCCTGGACTAAAATAGCACTTCGCTTTTTCACCATCTCTCTCTTTCTCTCTCTTTTTTTTTTGCCTCCACTCACAATACCCTCATAACTGTTCATTCCTGATCTTGGGCCTCTTTCCATCAGGCTGACATGTCCCGTACTGTATTCATGAAGCACATGTACGCCCCTGCCACCGCCGTCACACGCGTACACGCGCTTTGCTTCTCCTCCCACCTCTTATCTCCCTTTTTCAGTCTCCCCGTCACCCTGCAACAGATTCTGTCAACATGCATCAACCTCTGCGTTGCCATGAGAATGGTCTTGAAAATCACTGCAATTATTTCAACAAAGACAAAAACACTACAGCCACTTGGGGGAGAGGGAGGAAAATGGATGATGTGTGTGTGTGTGTGTGTTATGCATTGCTTGTGTAAAAAAGAGAGAGAGAGAGATTTGAGAACTGGTACATGCATGTTTAGTGACCCCTCGATGAACTTGTGTGTAAAATCTGTGGCATTTTAGGCAACAAATCTACTTATGTGTGCGTTTGTGTGTGCATGTAACTCAGCTCTGTAAAGTAACAACAACTACATATTTATGTACAGTATATGTATTTGAACAGGTGCGTCAGACCTGACCTGCGGCACTAATGTGTGTGTACAGTACGCGTCCGTGTGTGTGTTGACAGTGAAAGGATTACTGCACACACCTGAGCGATAGCAAGCGATTAAAGCTTGTTGACAAAAAGGAATCTGTACAATAGTGGAGTAAGTAAATATGTTTGCTCAAGTCGTGGGCTTGAGCTCCATTATTTCCATACCATGCTGCTTTATGTTAAACTTTAATGATATTCTGAGCACCACGTGTGTATGAACATTTAGTTAAGTGAGCACTTCGAAGAGAAGAGGTTCTCCCTGTGGTTCTCATCAAACGGGCTATTTTCAGATAATAAGTATTTACCATAGTTTGGATGATTAATATGGGATGGACACAAATAAACTAGTGTCACCCAGTGCAGCGCTGTAACTAAGAGACTTATGAACAAAAACGTTGCTCTTTCAGGCGTGATGACACTGTATATGTTTAATTATTTCGGGTTAACGCTGTTGTTTGCTGTGGATGAACGGCGTCGTTAAAGTGCACGTGACCTTGAAAAGTCACCTCTTTAAATACTGTGAGCTACGTTGTACAATAGACTCCATGTCACCCTTTCAAAGGAGACGTCATCACGGTGCTGCTCTAAATCTTCACACCCACTAATCCACACAATATCCCATTAAGCTGTTTTGACACTAACACATACTTACACGTGTGCTGACTAAGGGAAAACACTTCGGGCCCTATAATTTCAGGGCCAAACCCGCGGCAGACGACATAGCAAGTTATAATGAGCGTGGAGCTCTGCAGAGGTGTGTGTGTGTGTGTGTGAAACCAGACGGGTGAGCCTACACTCATCCCGTTTGTTTGTCACCCATCAGAGTATATGACTGCAGCTTTAAAGTGGGGTAATCCACATTTTGAGGGGCCACACATGCATCCAAAGCTGACTCAAAGAAGCCTGCCGAGGAGGGCTGTCGTGTCACTGCACAGCGGGGGGATTGGCAGTGACATTGATTTGGGCTGCAGTTGGCGATGAAGTAGATCGAGACCACAAATCCCCGGGGAGGGAGAGAGAGAGAGACGAGGTCAGGTAGGAGGGCTATAAAAGCACTTTACTGCTACACGCACTTAATGTCAATCTGGGTAGGACTAAAGATTTGGGATGCACAGCAGCTCGCTCCTGTCTGTGAACTATCCGACCAAAACAACATGTGTAACGACGTACGCTGAGGTAAGTGCAAACGTTCTAAAGGCTTTCCCACCAGGCATTTTGTTGTGCATCTACTGTGCTGCATATGACACGTTCATCCATTTTTAATGAATGTTTAAATTAAGATGACATAAATTCACTCCACTAGTGTGTTTTAAACGTGATGACTAAGCATACATATTTCATAGCTTACATAATTGACCTAAAAGGAATGTTTGCATAATCTTTGCTTGGAATTGAATTTAATTTTATCAAACTCATGTTTAGATTAAAATGTTTTTGTGTATATTGCCTCATATTTTGGAAGGAGCTCTGATCAAAGACTGACCAGTCAAAAAGATGAGGAGGTTCCACACAAGCTGGGGCTGTTTCTTCCTCCTCTGTTGCACCTGCTTGGCTGAGTGTCGGGTGCTGAAGTTTGCCGTGGCTGTAAGTTTCCCCAGTTTCGCATTATTAATAACAATGATATTCGAACACTGGAGCAGTTTTACAGCTGTACAGCACAGATACAAATACACAGTTTAATCACATGCAAGATCTGTGTAGAAAATTAATGACGAGCGTGATAAGAGTGTTGTAGCGCCGTACACTGTGGCTGATAATGGAGGATTTCTACCGTTCAGTGAGTATCATTAAACTCTATATTTACATTTATGTGACAGAGGAATATTTTGAGCCTGAACCAAAGTGTCAAGTCTTTATCAGCCAGACACTGCACTTTTTTTATAAACCTGCCATGCTTGTCTTTTACGCTGTTCAGTGAAGGTGACCTTTGACGAATTTGAGTGAAATCTTTAGTTGGTGTTTTCTGCTTATGTCTAAGAAGCTACAAAAACACAAGTAATAATAATAATAAACACAAGTTTATTCTGTAAGAATATTAGTTGTTCAGATGAACATCTTCCAAACATATGTAGTCTTTCATAAAGACTTTTCCAACGCAGTTGCCCAAACGATGAGGAACTTCACATCACATCACCCAACATTACTTCAACAGGAGTAAACACCATGTTTGGGTGAATAGCGTATTTCCACCCTCACAGCTGGTGCACTAATGAGCACACGGTGCCGCAGGGATGACGTGGTTTTGTAGGCCAACCTAGACGTTACCATCACACTGGTTCCCTCAACAAAAATAAGGTTTAACAGCTAAAGGTTTGTAATTGTAATTTTAGGATATAAATTATTACATTCCATACGATTTTCAAATGCCAAATGGAATCGGCTGAAGAGCTATTTTTAGACTATACTGTATAAGTCTGACCACCATGCAGCTACAGTTTGCTATATTAGGAAGGAACTGATCAATGTACGAGTCATCTTTCATTTGAATAAAATCTGAGTCAAGAAATCCATTCAATTTTGGGACATGGTCAAATGAAAACTTCACTCAGCAGCAGGCTGCTGTGTGTCCAGTACTGGAATAGTGACTTGAGTTGTTCGTGCCTGTCTGACACAGCTACAGGGGTTAGTTGATTGGTTTCCTGGTAAACAGGTTCACGACACTGTGGTGGTAACAGGACTGAATTAGATACGCCCATAATTTAGTGGCATGTCACTTGGTGACATCATCAGAATGACTCTACTGTGTCTCTAATTCAGACTCAACTGTCCAACATAACATATGTTTATTTCGGATACTTCTCTTGAATATTGTACTGGCTGCTGGCGTCGGCTCTGAATCCGTGTAACGTGCTCTGCTGTGACTTTTAAGGTGTTCAGACACGGTGATCGATCTCCTATTGAGTCTTATCCCAAGGATCCTCATGGAGAGGACGTGTGGGCTCAGGGATTTGGACAGCTCACCGAGGTACCCGGGCCTCCTCTACGTCCATGTGTGTGCAGAGATGAGTCAAGCATCATTTAGCAAACAAATGGTTCTTTCCAACAAATTTCTTTTCAGCTGGGAATGAAGCAGCAGTTTGAGCTGGGCAGGTTTCTGAGGCGGCGCTACGCAAACTTCCTCAGTGATGACTACAACAACAAAGAGGCAAGTTCAGTCTCCAGTCCACGTACTTACTGTGTGTACTTCACTGTCACCTAACGTTGTTGTTTGCGCTCTCGTTTCAATGTGCAAAGTCAAGTTCACGTGTGGCCGTCACCCATGTGCAATAACCCCATACTCCAGTATAAGTCAGCTGGCATGACTGTAACGTGTCCGGTTACAGTCATGTCCAGCATGCGTGTTGGTTCAGTGTGCCCCTCGGCTGCATGCTCGCTTCCCTTTCTCTCACTCTTTGTAAACCCCCCCTTCCCCTCCAGTCCTCTGCTGCCTCTCCTCCTCCTAAATACAGAAACGTGCAATTACCACAAAAATAACAACTCTTCTTAGCACCCGTCACAGGCGATTTGTCACCCGAGTCTCAGTCAACTTGTACTGTACCTCTCCCTGCGCTGCCACGTCTGTTTTAATTTGACAAAGGAAGGGGGGGGGCATCCTCTACATCACAGGAACATCCAACCTTATCAGCGTGATTTACTGTGTGCAAAAACCTGACACAGGGTGACAGAAAGATATAGACGAGCAAAGGCTGATGTCAGAAGAGATCACAGCCAGACAGATCTGTTTTCTCCTCCCCTCTCCCCGTCTCTCCTGAATCCCGTCCTCTTCATGTTAGGGGAATACCTGAGGTATTTTTAATCCACAACTCAATTATAACATGCTGCTGCGTTGCTCTTTTGCATTTATTTAGTGTCGTTATTACATAAAAACAGAAACTGGCGTACACTGTTTCCAAGTGTTTCATTCTCCTAAAAAAGCCTCAGTGTCCCATTTGGTAAAATGCTGACGAAGGCGGTATCGTCAAACCTGGTACCGAAATATGCATATGCGTTTTAATGCCATGCTCACTCCACAGATATATGTGCGGAGCACTGACTACGACCGTACACTGATGAGTGCCCAGGCCTGCCTCGCTGGGATGTTCCCCCCGTCCAGACGGCCGCCTCCCATCATGCCCCAGTTACTGTGGCGGCCTATTCCAGTGCACACCATCCCTAGGGCTCAGGACAAGGTGGGCTGCTCAGCCACATAAATATTTCCTTTCGCACAGCAGTGGTACGCAGCGAATAGACTTATCCAGTAGCACCATATTGCTGTCTGTTTACTTCAGCACGGATTTCCCCCTTCTCTTTTAAAGTGTGAAATGAAACTAATTGTGCCCGGAAGACTTGCAGTACCTGTGAGTAAATGTGGAGTGTTTTCACTGATGTTGTGCTGTTGCTTTTCCATTTCTCCAGCTGTTGAGGTCTCCGGGCAAAGACTGTCCGAGGTTCAGAGCGCTGATGACGGAGACGTTTGAGAGTGAGGCCTATCAGAGGTTCCTCAGAGCTCACCAGGTACGAAAAGCCCCACGCCGTAAAACACTGCGACGCCGTAACTCACAGGAACACATTTGTGTTTAACTGAAATAAATGCTTCATAGTTAGTGTTAGTGCCAGTGTTATCGGCACCTCCAGTGGACGTGTCACTGCTGTGCTGTAGACATCATGTGCTCGCAATGATTTTCTCAGAGCTGTGACTCCAGTGCCTGCAGAAATCACACTCACGTTCTCAGAGACGCTAATTAACGCTTGGATTGAATAAGATTAAGAATTACAACGAAAAGGTTTTAATTAAACTGAATCCCATGTGCTGCCTATTGAGGTTGTGTTTAGATCAGGACAGGGCCTCCAGCCTTGAATTTTAACACCCTCTGCTGGAGGCACCGTACCTGCAAGTTCCATCCAAAATGGTGCCATTTGTCACAATGTCGCCTGAGGGTGAACCTGCAATAATCAGTAGCCCACATCAATAAACTGTGCTAATACCTTACATTAATCAGCTAATGTGCACCGGGTTTGAATTTTAAGCACTAAATAAAATACGTTTAATCCATAAACATGGGAAGATGGTGGCAAAAAGCTGAATATTGTGCCATACTAGTCAGTGTGGAAGGGTTAAGAGACATTCGTATTCTTTTCTATTTCTATTCTCACCATGCAGCACTTTGTAGAGGAGCTGTCCAACCACACTGGCTACCCTGTGTCCAAGCTGGTGGGCAAGAAAATGTGGAGGGTCTACGACACTCTCACCTGTCAGGTATTTTTTTTGAAATATATTTTGCACAGACACACTAAATAAATCATGTATATTATATAGATGTTCTTTTTAATGTGCAGCGGATCCACAACTTGACTCTCCCAAGCTGGGCCACCCAAGACTTTCTGTACACCCTGAAGAGCATAGCTTCCTTTGAGGTTTCGTACAGCATCCTCAGTCACAAGCGGAAAGAGAAGGCCAGGCTCTCGGGAGGTGGGCTTTCTTATTAGAGGCAATTCATTTAAAACTGTTGTGATAAAAATGTTGACGGCTGGCCGAGGCTTTGTTTACGCCTAAGATAGCGTAAAGTGCTGGCTTGGCTCTCTCAGAAGGACATTAGCACAAGAGAACTAATGGGACAGAGATGATTACAGCGCTAAGACAACGTGCTCAATAAGGTCAAAAGCCTCACGCTCATGTCGGGGGAAATTCCATTCGCACTACTGACACTGTGCTAATTACCAGGAGTATTACTGAACGCCATCCTGAGGAATTTCTCCAAGGCTGTGGAGCAAGGGAGCGCACTGAAATTTATTATGTACTCAGCTGTAAGTTCAATATTTGGGCGCACGCACGCACTTTGAATTCCCCGTACCATCTCTTCACCTCCTCATTTCTGGGATGTTTGTTTCTGATTCCAGCATGACTCTACACTCATCACCCTTCAGGCAGCTCTGGATGTGTACAACAGTCTTCTCCCTCCTTACGCTGCCTGTCAGCTCTTTGAGTTCTACCAGGAGTATGATGGGTAATGACTTCCTTCCAGCATCACTTCATGTGCTCCTCGCTTTGTATATTTAAGTACAGTTTCTAGGTCATGATGGCCAAAGCACATCACATTTAGAGCAGCTGTATTCCACACTTTAGCTTCATCAAAGCAATCACGTTCTACGTGGTCACATCAAAAATGACTAAATTAGCACATGAAACAAACGATTTACATAACATACATATCAATAGCTATTTTTTGATCTCATTATATTCATTTAAATTACTCCCCAGATCATATTCTCTGGAGATGCATTATCGTAATGACTCCATGCGTGAACCCTACCCCCAACCTGTGCCAGGGTGCAGCGGCTTGAACCCGTGTCCCGTGTCCATGCTCACTGAGCTGGTGCGGGATGTGGTGGCCGAGAACTGGGAGGACGAGTGTGGGTTTAAGACGAAGTGGTCAAGCACAGGTGAAGATTCCATGTCAGCTACTGAACCTGCGTTTTGGCATCATTAACGGTTTATTCCCGTTCTGGCCTTTGGGGCCTAATGTGGAGATGTTGCATATTCACATGCTGCCGTCCCCCACAGGTGTCATCACAGCTCTTGCAGTGGCTGTGGGTCTGCTGGCGGTGGCGCTGTTGTTCAGCATAGGAGTGGCATTAAACAGGAGGAGGACACAGTACTCCAGAGAGGTGTAGTTCAGACGCCTGCCTTATGTACCGAAAATACAGAAAGGTGCTTCCCAGCTGTGCCGGCGGCTCTAATAATAATAATAACAACAATCATAATAATAATAATAATGTGCTATGTCTTGAGTATTTCCGATTGCGATGGATGTGTGGATGCCTGTACAACACAGAGCAGAACACACAGCAGAGAAATGAAACACAAAGAATAAAGAACATTCTTACCACTACCACTTTTTATTTGAGTCACAGTCGACAGTGTGCACTTCACATACTGACGCTGTTCATTCCCTGTTTGGTTCACTTCCTGTCACATTCTTCGCTGTTGAGTTTTCTCACTTCTTATCTGGATCCACTGCAACTGTGGGGACAACATGTATTGTTGGGACGGTCACATTAAACCTAGCATTTCCGATTTAGGATATACATGCGTGAAAGACACTCTAGGTGTATCCAACCAATCATTCACTATACGATGTCCAGTCACAACACGCAGGCTCCTGTGCCTCCGTCCCTTTATTCTCACCAACCTCCTCCTCTCCGTTCTTACCTCGGACATTCAGTTGACACACCACTTCGTCCTGGCCGAGCTCGTTGACAGCCAGACACGAGTATTTGCCTCCATCGAATGTGCTTGGCTTGCGGATGTTCAGGGTCAGCACTCCCTGGTTGTTCTGCATCAAGTACTTGGGATCCTCACCAATAATCATTTTGTTCTTCATCCAGACAATCTTAGGCTATAAGATATGGAAAAGTCAAGCTAGTAAAAACTTTTTGTTTGGCTTTAACAAACATTTACAGCATGTACTGTTCTGCCAGAAATAAAGGCAGTTCCGTCACTTCACAGTTGGACTTGCGAACGGCTGGTGGCCTATTCAGCCTCCTGCTGGGAATCACGCTCCACAGTCTATTTTAACATGCCTGTTTACCTTGGGGAAGCCTTTGACAGCACAACTGATGGCAGTGCTGTAACCGGCAACAACAGATCTGTCAACCAGGGGCTGAGTGAACTTGGGCACACAAGACATGTCCTTCTCCTTGTAGGGGTTTGCTTTGTGAATGAGGCCTACGGAGAAGGATGGGAGGACAGTCAGACCTAGTCTCGGTTTATCGGGGCAGAGTGGGTCATTTCACTTGAATTCCCCCGATTTACTACGAACGCAAACACGCGTGCGGACCCCGCTGTATGTACAGTACGCACAAGCTCACACACTGTCACACCTGTCTTGGCAATGACGGCCGTGTTTTTGCTGTAGCACGGCTCCTCGCTCAGACCACACAGGTTTTCACTGTAGACGCGAAACATATATTCATTGCCCATGATCAGATCCGAGGCTGTGCAGTTTGTTCGTCTGTTGTGTTCATAAACGGTGAACCACTCCTGGAAACAGGGAACGAGCGATCAGAGTGAAGAACGCTAACGGAGGATATGAACTGATCTGAGGTCTGGTCATCTCAGCGGTACCTGCTCTCTCTCTGCCTCACCTTGGTCTTCAGGTCTGCCTTCTGGATGGTGTATCCCGTAATCTCACAGTTGCCATCATCTCTAGGGGGTTCCCATTCCAGCGCCGCATTGAAACCCCACACGTCTGTCACCCGCACCTTCAAAGGAGGCCCAGGCTTTTCTGGTCACATGAAAGTGTCATATTTTTAGTACACTGCTGTGATTAAGAGCTGCTCTGATTAATTACAATTTAGAGGCCTCACCGACAATCTTAATGTTGATGGTGGCCCTGTCCTCCATGTTCTCAATCTGCAGAACAAGCTCATATGTTCCAGAGTGCTCTCTCTCCGCTGAGCGGATGAACAGGATGCTGTCTACGTTGGAGTTGCGGACGTTGACCATCTTGGGGTCAAGGGGTTGGCCGTCCTTGTACCAGGTAGCGACGGGACGTGGCTTACCCTATGTGACAACAACACATTCTGCTGTAGACGAAGCAGGAGGTTTGCTGCAAGTTGTCTGTATTTTCTATCTAGAGTCTGACGTTTGTAGAACGTAAACAGAAACAGATTCACCGACATCTGTTCCCAGAGAAATTCTCGCTTTTAAACTAAAAGTTTTGTCGTCATTTTACAACCTTTTAAGGAGTGTGTGACAGAGGCTAAACCTCAACCTACTGTAAGCCTGGTTGAATCTTCTTACCTGGAAGGGGATGGTCAGGTTGATCTTTTCTCCAACCTTTCTGATGTACTTTGTTCTAAGGTCACGAGGGAGGCGGATTTTAGGATGTTCTGAAGCAACAAATAAAATCATATTATTCTTCTTTATTTCATACGCTAGGACTCAACCTAACAAGCACTAACGATACACATACACCACACACATGTCATCAACTGCTCAGTCCAACCGTCTCACCCATAATCTCACGAATGGTGACAGGCTGTCCCAGGGTAGCAGGAGGACTCCGTCCAGCAATGTTCACTGCCACCACCCTGAAGTTGACCTTCTCTCCCACAGGCAGACCACGAACCACAAATCCCTGCTTCTCACACAGTTCCTGGTTTGCCACCACCCACTGAGTATCTGAAATAAAAGAGGAATCCATCCCCTTACAATTAACAGCATTTGAGTCTTTATGTGGATGTGATTTTGTGATCTGATTGAGTGTGGTCACCTCCTTCCTTGCAGTATTCAATAACATAACCATCCAGACCCCCAGCTCCAATCTTCTCTGGAGCGAGCCACCTCAGGCTGCATGTGCTGTCAGTCACATCATGGACTGTCAGGCGTGTTGGCTCGCTAGTTGGGGCTAAGGTTGACAGAAAGACTCAAGAGAATCACTTGCTGGGCCGACTTGACATGAGCGATGTACGACACAGAAGGGAAGAGACATGAATTATAGCTGAGAAAGAGCAACTAGAGATGTCTGTAAAACCTACCAATAGGCATGAAAGGCTTGGAGTTGAGACTCGGCTGAGACAAGCCGATGCTGTTGACAGCAAACACCCTCATCTCATACAGAACACCCTCAATCATCCTCTTAGCCTCATATGTAGTCGATTCATATACATCGAAGTTGAGCTTTGTCCATCTGGAAGAACCTTTCTTCTTCCTCTCCATGAGATAACCTGATGGAGGAACAAACCCGTGACCAAAACAGTTTCAAACAGTTCTTAGTGAAGCATTAGAAGCTGTGGACCAGATTCAACAGTTACCTTTGACTGGTGCACCGCCATCAAATTTAGGAGGCTCCCAGGTCATGGTGGCACAGTCCTCTCCCACTGATGTGCATTTGACATGCTCAGGGGGGTCAGGCACATCTGAAACAGGATTACAGGTGTAATACACAGACACAAACCTAAGACCTGTTCAATATTTTACTTATTCACTTACCCACAATCTTCACAAACAGCACAGCTTTGTCCTCTCCAGCAGGGTTGGTCACACAGATGGTGTAATTACCCTCATCTTCCCTCTCCGCCCCCTCTATGACGAAGCAGCTCAGGTCTTTCCTGTTCTCCACCCTCACACGTCCTTCTGTGTTTACGATTGGCTAACGGTCGGGAAAATACAGTTCACTACAACTTAGTACCTGTAACGTCAGCTGTCAAAGCACAAAGACCTTCCAATATTCCTGAACGTGTAGGTTAACCTAAACAAATAGTTGTTGTTATGCCCTTCCAGGCAGACTTAGGATCCCCCTGAAGGGCACCGTGGTTAGGGTTAGGGCGAAGGCAGCTAGTGGCTTATCTGTGTCATATTACTGTAAAACAAGAAGCAGCTGTTCTACGTAGGGGACAAACGGATCCACTTTCTAAAACAGGGCGATTTGATTCACAGACCATAAACATGAAGGTCTCTTCCCTCAAACCTCTGCGCCCATAAGTGTGTGTGAGACACGTTTTTGTCTCATGCGGAGGTTAGTTAGTTATGATAGTTTGTCCTAATGAAATAACAGAACAACTTGTATTTTATTGCTTATTAAAACCAGAGTTCCTGCTAATAGACCTTCGGGGCCGCTTCCTTACTTCTTCTCCTTTCGACCAAACGACAGTGGGCGCTGGTTCTCCTGTGACCTCCACGTCCAGCCTCAGTTTGTTGCCCGCCACCACGATGATGGTGTTTTGAGACACCATGTTTCCAGTAGTGTCCAGGTGGATCTTTGGTGGATCTGGTTAGAAATGATCCAGGAAGACTCTCAGCATTTCATTTTACACCAGATTAGTTGTTTCTCGATCATAACTTCAGGCTACTCACCTTGTCTAGGCACGTAGTCAATCTTAATTTCTGTTACGAGACAAAAAAAAAAAAAAACAGTCTGCAATGTTACACAGATGATTTCTGCATACGTCAGCGCAGTGTTGTAATCACTGTGAATGCTTAAAAGCATTCACAGTATTGTTTTCCTAATCTTTTTTATCACTGTGAATGCTTTAAAGCATTCACAGTATTGTTTTCCTAATCACTGTGAATGCTTTAAAGCATTCACAGTATTGTTTTCCTAATCTTTTTTATTATTATTATTATTATAGTTCTTCCGTACGCTTTTTGGCATCTAACTCTATTTGCACTATTTGAGCTATAGGAACCATTCAAATATTAAAATGTGCAGCTTTTCCGGGAATCGAGTGCGTCTATACAACTTTTTGATATCTTTTATACTTTTTGAAATATTAAGCTATTTTCACTTTTTTTTCCCCATTGAAAATGAATGGGAAGCTGTATAGGGCAACTGGACACTCCCGCAAGAGACCCCAGTTCGAATCCCGCTCAAGGCATCTATGTTCTGCTTGTTATAACAATGCTTGGGAAGGTTCGGTCACCTCCGTTCTTGTACCTAAAGCGCCATCTTCTGGTTGTCCTGAGCATTGCAGAGAGAACAACTATTTATACTAATACTAACTTATAAATACTGACTGCTGCAGATTAACAATTGAATTACAATGTTGGTTGCATTTTGTGTTAGATGTAAATGTTTGATGTGCTTAACATTTACGTTTTATAGAAATAGTTCTGTGTTACGCTGTTTGAGCTTTGATGCCTTAAACAGTGTGTCGCTACGGCCGCAATTTTCGCTCTTTTTAAAAGATTCTTTCACTCAGATGTAGACACACTTGTCTACTTGCTAACTGGGCACATGACAAACTCGAAAGACCGGCACATTTCGCCGTATTTGTCTCGTACCGGCGGCAGCGGCCGCCATTAATTCGCCTGGCTCGCGAGACAGAAAAGACACATCTGAACGTTTTGAACTCGATATAAATTCAACAATTGTCAGCCTTTCGACATGAAACTCACACAGGTTGTAGATTAAAGTCTCGGCTTTCATTTGATGTCATGGTTGTTGTGATTACTGTTACGGTTTCGCCGCTACGAACCCGTTTAGCGGGCTTCGTTTCTATCGTTTCATAGCCGCAGCTGCTGCTGCTGTCAGCCTCTTATAGACCTTCGCGAACTTGTATTCCAAGCAGCCCAGTGGCCTAGTGGATAGTGCGGTGAGCTCCAGAGCCAGAGGCCACGGGTTCAATCCCCGGTCGAGACAACTGTTTTTAGACTGATGTTTGTTACCAAGCTGAGGGTCTAATACACCTTCGGGCGCGGCCAGTTTCAGCTATTTAAATGGCCGAGTGGTTAATCTGCTGCACTGTAAAGCGGGAGACCCCGGTTCAAACCCCGGTCGAGGCAACTGTCTTCAGACTGATGTTTGTTACCAGCACATTGAACCTGGATCTTCTGCTTGTTGTAACAAAGCTTTTTAAGCTTCAACAATGTCAGGAAAGTCTTGCAAAATTCAATCAACATATCTTAGGGGTTATCTATACTTTTACTGTGTAGATCAACTCACCTGTGTTTTATTAAATTATTAAATTATTAATACTTAATATTTTTTCATTATGCTTTATTTTGAAATTTAAGACTTTTAACTTCTGGACCTGTACAACCCTATTCTATCCACTTCTATTTTTCTTAAGCTACTTTTAAGAACGTTTTAAAGTCTCGAGCTGCAGTTAGCAGTTATTGCGAATACATTCAGCATAAAGCATTCACAGTGCATTTACTTATGGAAATGCTTTTCTAGTCTTTTTTATTATAGTTCTTCCGTACGTTTTTTGGCATCTAACTAGTGCCGCACCGTTTGAGCTATTGGAACCATTCAAATATTAAAATGTGCAGCTTTTCCGGGAATCGAGTGCTTCTATACAACTTTTTGATATCTTTTATACTTTTTGAAATATTAAGCTATTTTCACTTTTTTTTCCCCATTGAAAATGAATGGGAAGCTGTATAGGGCAACTGGACACTCCCGCAAGAGACCCCAGTTCAAATCCCGCTCAAGGCATCTATGTTCTGCTTCCAAGCTTTGATGCCTTAAACAGTGTGTGTTGACAGTTACAGCGGTTTGAAATCGCTGACGATTCAACAATTGTGAGTTTTCCGACATGAAACTCACTCAGGTTGTAGAACGAAGTACATTCAAACCGCGGTTTCTATATAAACTTTCACTTGTAAAATGTCACCACGGTCGCAATTTTCGCTCTTTTTAAAAGATTCTTTCACTCTAATGTAGAGGCACTTGTCTACTTGCTAACTAATTTGCCTTATTCGCGAGCAGATTTGAGCGTTTTGAACTCGCTGTAAATTCAACAATTGTCAATCTTCCGACATGAAACTCACACAGGTTGTAGATATAAGTCTTGGCTCTAATTTGATGTGGTGGTTTTTGTGATTACTGTTACGGTTTCGCCGCAACGAACCCGTTTAGCGGGCTTTGTTTTAATCGTCTTTTTGTCACAAGCTTAAAACTTTCACTTGTAAATTGTCGCCACGGCCGCAATTTTCGCTGTTTTCAAACGATTCTTTCACTCAGATGTAGACACACTACTTGCTAACTGGGCACATGGCAAAACCGAAAGACCGACACATTTTGTCGTATTTGTCTCGTAGCGGCTGCCTCTGTGTCATCTGCCCGCCTCATTAGCAGGCAGATTGATCGTTTTGAACTCGCTGTAATTCAACAATTGTCAGTTTTTCGACATGACACTCACACAGGTTGAAGATTAAACTCTCGGCTTTCATTTGATATGGTGGTTGTCGTGATTACTGTTACGGTTTCGCCGCTACGAACCCGTTTAGCGGGCTTCGTTTCTATCGTTTCGTAGCCGCAGCCGCTGCTGCTGTCAGCCTCTTATAGACCTTCGCGAGCTGATGGTTCAAGCTGCCTGTTGGCCTAGTGGATAGTGTGGTGAGCTCTGGACCCAGAGGCCACGGGTTCAATCCCCGGTCGTGTCAACTAATTTTACACTGATGTTTGTTACCAAGATGAGGGTCTAATACACCTTCGGACGCGGCCGATTTCAGCTTCTTAAATGGCCAAGCGGTTAATCTGCTGCGCTGCGAAGCGGGAGATCCCGGTTCGAACCCCAGTCCAGGCAACTGTCTTCAGACTGATGTTTATTACCAGCACATTGAACCTGGATGTTCTGCTTGTTGTAACAAAGCTTTTTAAGCTTCAGCAATGTCAGGAAAATCTTGCAAAATTCAATCAACATATCTTAGGGGTTATCTATACTTTTACTGTGTAGATCAACTCACCTGTGTTTTATTAAATTATTGAATTATTAATACTTACTTAATATTTTTTCATTATGCTTTATTTTGAAATTTAAGACTTTTAACTTGTTCTGGACCTGTACAAGCCTATTCTATCCACTTCTATTTTTCTTAAACTACTTTTAAGAACGTTTTAAACTCTCGAGCTACAGTCAGCAGTTATTGGGAATACATTCAGCATAAAGCATTCACAGTGCATTTTCTTATGGAAATGCTTTTTCTAGTTATTATAGTTCTTCCGTACGTTTTTTGGCATCTAACTAGTGCCGCACCGTTTGAGCTATTGGAACCATTCAAATATTAAAATGTGCAGCTTTTCCGGGAATCGAGTGCTTCTATACAACTTTTTGATATCTTTTATACTTTTTGAAATATTAAGCTATTTTCACTTTTTTTTCCCCATTGAAAATGAATGGGAAGCTGTGTAGGGCAACTGGACACTCCCGCAAGAGACCCCAGTTCAAATCCCGCTCAAGGCATCTATGTTCTGCTTCCAAGCTTTGATGCCTTAAACAGTGTATGTTGACAGTTACAGCGGTTTGGAATCGCTGACGATTCAACAATTGTGAGTTTTCCGACATGAAACTCACTCAGGTTGTAGAACGAAGTACATTTAATTAAAGTACATTTGAGCGTTTTGAACTAGCTGTAAATTCAACAATTGTCAATCTTCCGACATGAAACTCACACAGGTTGTAGATATAAGTCTTGGCTCTAATTTGATGTGGTGGTGATTTTTTGTGATTACTGTTAAGGTTTCGCCGCAACGGACCCATTTAGCGGGCTTTGTTTTAATCGTCTTTTTGTCACAAGCTTAAAACGTTCACTTGTAAATTGTCGCCACGGCCGCAATTTTCGCTGTTTTCAAACGATTCTTTCACTCAGATGTAGACACACTTGTCTACTTGCTAACTGGGCACATGGCAAAACCGAAAGACCGACAAATTTCGCCGTATTTGTCTCGTAGCGGCCGCCTCTGCGTCGTCTGCCCGCCTGATTAGCAGGCAGATTGATCGTTTTGAACTCGCTGTAATTCAACAATTGTCAGTCTTTCGACATGACACTCACACAGGTTGTAGATTAAACTCTCGGCTTTAATTTGATGTGGTGGTTGTCGTGATTACTGTTACGGTTTCGCCGCTACGAACCCGTTTAGCGGGCTTCGTTTCTATCGTTTCGTAGCCGCAGCGGCTGCTGTTGTCAGCGAACAGACATTTCAAGCAGCCCAGTGGCCTAGTGGATAGTGCGATGAGCACCGGACCCAGAGGCCACGTGTTCAATCCCCGGTCGAGTCAACTAATTTTAGACTGATGTTTGTTACCAAGCTGAGGGTCTAATACACCTTCGGACGCGGCCAATTTCAGCTGTTTAAATGGCCAAGCGGTTAATCTGCTGCGCTGCGAAGCGGGAGATCCCGGTTCGAACCCCAGTCCAGGCAACTGTCTTCATACTGATGTTTGTTACCAGCACATTGAATCTGGATCTTCTGCTTGTTGTAACAAAGCTTTTAAAGCTTCAGCAATGTCAGGAAAACCTTGCAAAATTCAATCAACATATCTTAGGGGTTATCTATTCTTTTACTGTGTAGATCAACTCACCTGTGTTTTATTAAATTATTGAATTATTAATACTTACTTAATATTTTTTCATTATGCTTTATTTTGAAATGTAAGACTTTTAACTTGTTCTGGACCTGTACAAGCCTATTCTATCCACTTCTATTTTTCTTAAACTACTTTTAAGAACGTTTTAAACTCTCGAGCTACAGTCAGCAGTTATTGGGAATACATTCAGCATAAAGCATTCACAGTGCATTTTCTTATGGAAATGCTTTTTCTAGTTATTCAGTGTTTCTCACCCAGGAAGTTGAGTTTGGCTGACAGTGACAGGGCATAACCATCAGGAACAAATGTGTAGTCTCCAGCATCCTCAGGCTTTACATCATCAATAACCAGCCGGTGAAATCTGAAACATTTAAAAAAATAAGTTTGAAGTGGGGAAAGCTGAGCTTGTTACGTAAACATATTGTTTCTTTGTGTTTCCTATGACCCTGCGTTTATTTGCCCTGGTTAGTTTTGTACCTGCCAATGTGAGTCATTTTGATGCGATCGCTTGGCAAGACCTCCACTCCATCTTTGAACCACTTTCCTGTGACCTTGTCATCAGACACCTCGCACTTGAACACAGCCTGGTCTGTCGCCCTGACTGTCAGATCAGCAATGTCCTGCAACACCTCCAGTTCTTTTTCTAAACAGCGGAGAGGAAACCAGAAAAAAAAAAACAATTAAAAAAGAAAAAGCAAAAATGAAAAAAGCGGATCAGGCAGGAAACACAGCGTGTGACAGTAGGAAGAGAGGGAGGATGAGGCTCATGATGGTTACATCCTGACACCCACTGCCATGAGTTGTTAGTTTGTTTGTAAAGACAAGCGTTGAGCCCCTGGGCCAGCATTAAATTCAGCTGCATCCTCTGCACTGAATGGCACACATTTAAATGGCAGGAAACTCTAACTATATATAGTAAGTGTAGAAATAATTTTGTTACACAAACAACACAAAAATACCTTATTTAAACATGTTATACGCTCAAAAGGGACACACGCGCTGAATGAGGTTATCATAGAGCATGCTGCAGTGGTACCTTCCACCTCCAGCTCCCCTTTGGTATGGCCCCCATTGGTCCAAGCATGGTACATTCCAATGTCATCCAGTGTCGCCTCCTGGATGATAAGTGTGTGCTTCTTTCCATCCTTCTTGAAGCGATACTTAGAATCTTTGTCTTTGTGAAGCTCCTGATCCTCAAAGTACCTGAAAAGACACATGACAGGATCACGTGTCTTTAAAACATGCCCCAGCTTAACATTAATACAATATCCAGCACCTGGCACTGAATGGCAACCAAGTAAATTATCTTTTAAGTAAACATCAATGTGTTTAGCAGCTATGTAGAGGATATTATGCATTTATCCTCGTTGTAAAATGACACACGTTTATTGTTTTGTTATATATTTTTGTAACAGATTCTTCTTCTTTTACTCGTGTAAAATGGAATAGTCAAATTAGTTTGTACTGACCACATGACATGGGCACCCTCCTCCGACACCTCTATTTCAAACTCAACCCTCTCTCCCACGACCACGTGGTAATCATCCATGAGCTTGGTGATGGTCACAGGAGGCTCTGGATTGAATCGAGGAGTGTGCAAATCATCAGAAACTCAATGTGACTACTCAAAGTCGTAAAAGAAACCTGCCAGCTGCCAGCTGCCATCTAGAATTTCTGACACTGTCCAAAAAAGAGATGGTGCACCTTTGACAAACACCTCAGTGAAACACTTGTCTTCGCCGACCACACACTCGTACGCCGCATCGTCAGCCAGAGTTGTCTTGTTGATGGTGAGTGTCCTGACGTTGCCGTTTGCCTCCATGACATACCTGAGTAAGGGACAGACAGCAAATATCAGCTCCTAACATCTATGGAACCAACGTGTGCTAACGTTTAAGTTTCATTTTATCCAAAGTGGAATTGTAGGTGATATTTAAAACTGCATTTATCTGTTTATACAGGGCCCTCTGTATGCATCTTTAGAGGTCTTTGTCCATGGGCTGTATAGTCTACTTGGGGCTGGCGTAAAATGTCTTGCAGTCCCACTTCCTTAACCTACCGGGAGGCTTCTTATAACCTCTAAAAATAAAACACGCTGATAGCAGCTTCATTTCTGAGTATGACTTTGTGGCACTGATAATTTTAGCTTGATATTTTTAAAACATTACCACCAAGTGTATCTAAGCTTGATGAAACAGTAATGTCTGTTTAAGCACATATTTTCCTAAGCATGGGGGAAACCTGTCAAAAGGTGTGTGTGTGTGTGTGCGTGTGTGTGTGGGGGTGTGTGTGTGTGTTTGTTTTCAGGCACGTACTTTGCTGAGGGTTTGATCTCCTGGCCGTTCTTCAACCATTTGACCTGGACATCTGGATCGACCACCTCACACCTCAGTACAATCTTCTTGCCCTTCTCCACAGAGTAGCAAGATTCAAGCTTCTTAAGGAAAGCTGGGTGTCAGACAGGAAGGAGACTATTTCAGACTGACAGCTTTGCTCCACCTGAATTATCTGTTCAGTTTCTCGGTACCTCCATCTCTAAACAAAACGTTCCTCATCACCTGACCTACCCTCGCTGTGCTTGGGCTCCACCTTCATCTTCTTCAGACGCTTCAGCATGCCCCTCAGGTCAGTGATGCCATACTCAAAGGCGATTTTCTCATACTCGCTCGGGTGGGCACTCTTAAGCAGTTCCCACACATCTATTTCTGGTTCCTCTTTTTCTGGTTTCTTCTTCCTTTTGAAAAAAAAAAGAATAGGTTTACAAGCAAGAGTGAGTTTTGGGGGAAACGTACTTTGTTCTTGATAAACTAGAGTGTCTCACTTTTTGGTAGCTTTAAGCAAAGCACTGAAATCCAAATCTCCCTCGTCCTCTCCAGCATCCCTGTATGAAAGGAAAATGTGACATGTGACACATGTTGTACTACAGCATACACACAAACACTTATAAATAGCCTTCACATATATTTCCCCTCTTGTGTGCTGCCACACGTATGCATACCGTAGTACTGATTGACAGACAAACCCAGATGCACTTACGCTCTTTTGAAGGCAGACAGAATATCCGCCTGCTGCTCCTGTTGCGCAGCTGTAATAAGAGAAGTTGCAGCGATCGCAAATTCAGACTGCGTCAGATCAAAACATCAGCATGTGTGGAATTTCTCGGCCCCAGTGGGCCACGGTCCGTTTTCACTCACCCTCAACGGTGATTTCAAAAGTAGAGCTGTCACACTTATCCTTCGCTGTTACTTCACACCTGTAGCCCCCAGCATCTCCAGGGACCACTTTGATGATCTTCATCTCATAAGTATAGATCTAGGAGAGAAATATTAGTCAATATGACGTAACTATGTCTGAAAGCCAATAACAACGCCTTCGTATACTCAAATACTTCGTTCTCACACACTTACCTTAGTGTTTCTGTCATAGGTCTCTTTGAACTGCATGTGCTTCCCGGCCTTGCTGCCCAAGTCCATCCACTTGCCCTTCAACCATTTCATGACGGGCTTCCTGGTCAGGGTGCTTGAGTCAACCTTGGCTATGAAAGTGACATCAGTTCCTGCCATTCACAAACGAAAGTTAAGCTTTATTGTGCGTGAAAACAGGTGCATTTCAGGAAATATTCATCTATGCATTTGAATTTCTAACCTGCGATAGTGACTACACTTTCCGGAGGTTTCTCGACGAAGAGCCCAGTGAGCTCCGTCGACTGAGACTCTGAAAATAATAAGCACAGAATTAGGTCACCTGCTCTGTTGCTGTTGTTTTTTGATACATTATTTGGGAATCAGCTAAGACAACCGGTGGGAGAAAACAAACACACAAACAAACAAGGTTGAGTCCTTAAGAATCCTGCAGCGGCATCCACTTCTGCAGCAAATCAATTTGCAAATGACCCGAATGAACAACTGTGAATCACACCTGTACACACTTAATGTATATGTAGTAAATATGAAACACTGCAAGCACTAAACAACAAACCTGCATAACGTCTGCACTTTCTAATTGCTTTTGATAGCTACAAACAGATTTTTAAGTGCAATTAGCCAGATTGTATTTGCCTAATGATACCAAAAGACAGTCATGAATTAATTCATAAGCATTTTTAAAACTTCAGATTAATTTATTATATTTATTTAAAGAAAGAGTTGCTGATAATTTATTCTTTGAAGTTGATGTTAATGAAAGTGATTTCTCAGCACTGGCTGTGCTCTGGGGATCCATGATGCTAGTCCAGTCCAGTGACTGGACTCGAGCCCTACCATAAATAAGAACACAAACCCTCACACATACTGTGCTTCGCTGGATGCACATACAAGGACAAGATAGAAGTGGATGCAAACGTGATACACGCTGTATTAATTTATATAATTTCTCTGGTAAATATCATTATCAAATTAGAAGGTCCAGGGTGTGTTTATATGCCCTGACTGTGCTTAGCAGGCTGCTTTTAGTACGAGCACCTGTTGAGCCTCGTACATCAGCACTTTCTACCCATATCAAGGATTAGCTGTTCAAAGTACAGGTCTACAAACAACTCACGAAGCAGCAAGTGAAGCCATGTTTGTGCAACATCACACCGTGTGGGTTTGCTCAGAATGTTAAAGAACACACCAAGCACTAAACAACTTTACTACGCGTGATGTGACTGTCGTGATTTCACATACAGTGTCCATGCAGTACAACGGTTCCCCTTAAACACGGGAAGCATAACAGTTTGCTGTTATAAGGCAATCACAGCTTTAGTTGAAAAGGTAAGATCATGACTGTTATCAATCACAACAATAACGTTATCAAAAGAGTTAATTGCTGCAATTTAATCATTAAAATTGGTAAGAAATTATTATTTGAAATTGGCCTGATTACTTTGGACTGATATTTCAAGACTGTTGGTCACATAAGCAATTACTTCATTACTACTATGTGTGAGTGTGTGTGAACCATGAGATTCCAACACAGGACGCCAGATTAAAGAAATTGTAATGGTGTAATTAAAAACTGAAATTCTTCCCACACATTATGATTCTTTAATGAAATACTAGCCAACCACCAAGAGACAACAACTGGATTTTCATCTGCTCAGGCTTTTTTATCTGGGTCTTTATTGGACCCAATAAAAATAAAATCCTGGTTTTACCTGGTATAACAAGACGAAGCCCGGTCTGATAGCTAGTAAGGGATGGTAAAGTGTTGTGTGTGTGCACTTCTAAATGCAGAGAAAGCAAAACTAAGAAAAGAGGGGGTTTATGGCGGTAACATCCAGGGCAGCTACCAAATTTAACACTTAATGGCCTTAACCAGCTGCTTGACCTCCCTCTTGGCTTAAACAGGCAACATCTCAAGACAAAATTTAGCTCAGCAGCAAACTTCTCCACGCTGACAGTCCCTACCAGCCCCTCTACTGTGAACCATCATCCATCCATAGAAGGAGGATCTCAACAAGCTGCTCTACCCGGTTATGTGATGAATTAAAACAACGTTGCTGAGCCGCTCCCTCAATATATCATCTGCATAAACGATTAAACCCTGACAGAAAACAAACTGTGTTGGCTGTGATTTCTCCTGTAATGCTGCTGCTGAGCTCTTCTTGCAGTTTCTTAATACAGCGTAAAGTTAAGCTGAGAAGCAACTGTAAAAACGTCATCACGTCAGATGACACTCGCTATGTTATTACTTGGTATGCTAGCAGCGTGGCACTGAACCACGAGAGCCGTTAACATGAACCACGGCCGCGCGTCCCCTCTCGCCGTCTAACCGGCCAGAGGCGCAGGAAAGGACAGACGGCCTCACGGCTCACAGACGGAGCGATGGAAAGGGCAGCGGACGTCACATAGAGAAACAAATCCTACCATTGCAGAGAGAACATAAACAGCATAGCGTGTAAGTGAGCTGGGTTCTGATGAAATGACACAGAGCAGAACAGGTGAATCAGACAAAGATAGCGTCATTCACGAGCGACACATGACACCACTCCAACTGGGTCTTCCCTTCAGATGAGCTCAACTGTGGAGCTGTCACCCACGAGAACGATCCCGCTGCTGCCGTTCAACAGGAAGGTTCACGCTTTCATTATTCCCTCCCTTTTTAAAAACTTTTTTTTTTTTTAAATCAGTCCAAACTGTTGATTTCAAATAATAAATTAAAAATACGCCCAGGCAAACGTAACACTTATTACACATATTATGTGGTGCCTTTATCAACACATAATACCAACGATGAAATCATACACACCCTGATGTAGAAGACACATAAAGCTACTTAGGGATACAGTCAAAGTAAAGTGTCAACAGACATGAATAGAAATGTTGCTATTTTCTTACCATCCCAGTCAGCTTCAGAATCTGCTGCAGACAAGGAAGCAAATGACACTGAAAAAAAGCAGCTAGGAAGCAAAGACTTGTGGTTGCACAGACAGACAGCACAGCACAGCAGCAACACAGACTAATGAACAAATGTAAAAGACGAGCATCATGCACGATAACTTTTGATTGGAAACGTCACCACAGTTTAATTCACTTTGCACCGACGAGCTGGAATATGTTTTATTTTGGGATGTTGAGGGTGACGGCATGCAGAGATACAGGGAGGAAGAAATACAATCCTCATAGCAGACACACAGAAATAACACATGACGACATATACCTTCACAGTATATGTGCAGAATAAATAAAACCCCACTCAGTGTGAATCTCTAAGAACAACATTCACTATTACTGACAAAGGCAAGGCAATACAGCAGCCCGTGGATGTTTTTAACTCCTATTCTTTTCATTTCTGGGAATACATAATACAGTAAACGCTCCATACCGTAAGTCATCAGACCAACCAGAAAGAACCTTGTGTCTAAGACATGACTCATGCAGGTACTTCCATCCTTACACACAACGTGGGCTATGTATACACGTATAGGTGAATACATTTGTTTATTATACACGGTAATATATTACACCAGATCATTCGCGTCCAGGATTCTGCCTTACCTTCATCTGCAAGGGGTGCATCTAAGAAAATTAAATGAGAATCCAGCATGTAGTTTAATTATTTAGGCTGAGAGGAAAGTAGAGTGTGTGTATGCAGTGATTCCGGCCTGTGGTTGGATGAATCACGATTAAAGGGTCAAAACAGACCCACTGTGTGATGAAACGCCCGTCAGCTACTCACCTGATGTAATAGACATCATCTTCTTCTAAGGACTCAATTTATTATCTATGGCAAAACAACTCGTTCTGTATTGTTCTCATAATTGTCCCAACTGAATAAGTGGATTTTGTGCTCAGCCCCACTAGTTGTGTTCGCTAGAGTAAAAACAAATCCTCAAATTAATACAAGCAGGGTAACCTCCAGCATCAGAGACGCTTATTACACAACTTCAGTCAGTTAATAATGTAGGACAGACACGCCTGACGCTAAAACCCACTACATGTACAGCGGCGCGGCAGCACATACTGTATAAATAGAGCCAAAAGGTCATCAAACCAAAAGGCAAAGTCAGACCTAGTGTCTGCTGATGACACCCCCTGAGAACACTGGCCTGACTCAGCCGGTTGACTGGATACGTGGGTGAAAAGTGAAAATGTGACAGCTATAATCAAGTCACTGTGTGATAATGGAAGGCACAAAAGGTCAGTAGGCAAACGTTACGGAACAGCTGACTTACCCTGACCCTCCGGTTTAGCTGAGAAACAGGAAGGGAACAAGACGCTGATTAGAGACATTCATCACACACAGTGTTGGTACCTACATAGCAACATTACCACATTGAATCCTTTGATGATATATAAGTGGACATTTGCATGAACATTACATGGATCTGAAATACTATCCAACCATATGTTTTGTTTAATTGATGAGTAACCACGGCGACTATTGTTTGCAAATGATGTTTAGATTTCAGACTCATTTAGTCTTCCCCCTACTGATTCAATGTTTAGTCAACGGCAACACAGTTTTTCTGCATCCAACTAGAAGATCAGTCAGTTTGTTGGGAGTGATGAGTGCTGTGGGTGTAATTGTTCAGGCCTAAATCTAGTGAAAGGAAAGTCTCAACTGAAATAGAGGGATATAATATGCCCAGCGCACCAAGTGTCTCAATGGGGGTGGGGTCATTGCAGGAGCCCGTAAAGGCCAGAGACGGTGTCTTATGATCTCCCTGAAGGCCTGCCACATTCTCTTAAGTTGAACATAGTTTCCTTGAATAGTCAACCCAGCTTGACCCTACTTGCCTTACTATTCACTTGAGGCTTGTTATAGATTTCTGTCTAAAATAGGTATCATCAAACGCTTTTGTATTCATTTACTGTAGTCGTGTCAAAAAAGCAATGCTTCCCACAGAGGTTTCACTTACTGGCAGACAGTGGTGGATGTATCACTTCTATGAAAATTTACTTAATTCTATATGTAAAATATTATTTGCTAGTTTTGTTTTGTTCTCTTTCTAACTATGTTATTGTATCTGTGACCAAGTTCACTGTATATGTTTAATTTTTTATTGAAAACACAATTTATAAATCTCTTTTTTACAGCAAGTAGATTTTGTCACCTTGTTTACCTCCAAACATAAAGACAGGTATTAAATAAGCTCTGCCTCCGAGCAGCATGGGGCCAAAAGGTTTCAAAGCTATCTCTGCAACACACAGTTTAATGCTTATAGGTTAGAATCTGCTGTAAGCAAACTAAATGTGGCAATAATTGTTTTATTTATTAATTAGTTAATGGGCTTAATTTATCGTTTATGCAACACAGGAGAGGTTGGGTTAGGTTTGACTTAAACAAATGTTTAATAATGCTAACGTAAATCATTTCCACATTTCCTAAATATGTTGGAGGAGAAATCACGACAACTGTGACAGATTAAGACTGAGTTGATAGATGGATAGACTGTGGACAGAGCTATCACGAATTCTACTTTTACGATTAACAGAATATGGAGAGTATTCACTGCATCACTTGATCTTATGGGTTTTATGCTGTGTGCTGAGGAACTGTAGAAACTTCAGAGAGGTTTGAGTTCAGCTTGCGTTTGTGGTGTTTCATCAGGTCACAACGATGAAAGGAATTACGATCGTGAATTATATGATAGCGTCAAACCACTGACTAGAAAGCCGCCGTGTTCTTGATTTAGTGCGCTGAGCCACGCTGCAGTGAGGAGGGAGTGTCAGGTCTGCTGACCATGAGGGAACTTTCTGGATTAAAATGACAGATTACATAATGATTTATCTCAGATGGGACTGTGAACGGGTTACAGCAAAACCTGATACACTGTGAAAGTCTATGAAATATGAGGAAATTGAAAAACTAAGTGGAAAGGTTCAGAGGTTATTGAGCACTATTTTAAGCTTTAGTTCAGGCTGCTACTCTAAATGAAGCAGCCTGGAAAATATTTCAACTCATCTTACTGGATGTATTCCTAAGAGTCAACATGTTAAGTGAATAGTGGCTGGTTATGTGAGCCTCATCACGATAAAGCCGCAGGTGGTGCAGGCAGATAAACTCTGGCTGTATATGGTGAATCAAACTGATGCCTGGTTATGTTTCAGGGATAAAAATAAAAGGTGCCTGGCTCAGATCTTGCTTAGTTTAGCTTAGCTTAGACCTGTCAAGGGAGAGACAAAAAAGAAATTAGCATTAATGTGCTAACAACTGCAGCAAAGCCCATTACATCCACCACCACAGCCTGATCGGTGTAGAAATTTGATCAAGTGGCTTGAAAGGCTCAACACTCCTCCCACAGTCTTGGCGTATAAAACTCATCTCCCGTAATAGACTTGTCTGCTATGACATATCAGCCCGGTGACTTAGGGCCAAGCTGGGTCAGAGAGGTGGACAGATGGCTCCGCAGAGCTCAAAGACAACAGACGGCTATTTATGAGCCAGTGGCATTAACCTGGTGGTTAAAGGAACCTTTTTCACTTTTTCTGTACCACTGTTTGATGAAATTCAATTCTACTAACGAGGAAATTTACTTGTTAACTTCTGCCCAGTAGCAGCACTGACAGCAACTCAGAAGCTGTCTGCACATACAGTACAGTACTGAATGTAACAACGTCAACACTGGTGCTGGAAGCGTTTCAGCTCAGTCGACGCACTGGCTGGACTGATGTCATTAACACACTGAGCCCTGTGACGTCAGCAGATGAAGCGAAACCAAGGGAAAGAATCTAAATACAGTTAAATAGTGGAGGTGAATCAGTATCAGGGCATTTTTAACAGTGCATATTTCAATTCTAATAAAATTCCAATTATTATTTTTCATTATTGTTGTTCGTAGTAGTAGTAGCGTTTCATTTTGGATTTGTTTGTACTGTTCTAATGTACAGTGTCATGTCATAAAGACTGTTTCTATTGTTTGTTCCACCCCAGTTATCTCAACTAAATAATCAGATCGATCCATATGACCACAGACTTGAATCAGTCGCAAGGAAGAATAAATGCAGGACCGTTGTTTTAGTGACTGTCAGCTACATGTGCTACTACACAGGGTCACATAAGGTGTAAACCCCCATGGCTCTCATCCGTCCTCCCCCAGACTGACAGGCTGAGAATTAAACTAAACGCCTTTATCTTCTTGCCTGCTTGGAGTCTATTTCAAACATTCTCCTGTTACAGTACTCTGTGTTTAGGCATTATATGATTATGAACATTCTCCAGTTTAAAAAATATATAAATAGATTATATTAAAAGTAAATATACTTCACTACACCCTTCATCCAAAGGGGCTACCTATACCTAAGCCCTAAATCCAGTCTCCAGACTACTTTCAATAAATTATACTTTCACAAAAAGCCTCTCCATACCTTCAGGGACTGGCTCAGGCATGGTTATTCCTGTGTCTTCGCTTTGCTGCTGCAAGACTGAGGGCTTGTGCAGCTTATTCCTTTTATTTCTCCCCTCTCTCAGTGTTATTCAAAGCTCTTCTGGCACTCGAGTCACCCACACCCTCCAGTGAGCGAGGAGCGCAGGGGACACTGACGACACCCTCAAGGAGTTCAACTAGGGAAGGAGTGAGAGTGCGATAAGTTGAGGAGACAAGGAGGTGAGGTGCTGCTGAAAAAAGTCCTGCACGTTTACGACGAGATTAATGGGCTGTCTATACCTAATAATTACTACAGAAATATGAAATACACCAAGATAACCATCAGACACTTTATCTACAACTTGTGGTGTCCAACAGATTAATCAGGTCATCACCTTACACACACATTAAGCACAGGATCAACAAGTATTTGCAAAATATGTCTGCGGCTTCCTTCAGTATATCACTTGATACTGTACGACGTGGTTCAAGTTGGCTGTAGAAGTGAACTGCAAAATTTAGACAAGTATGAAATTGACCCATGACACCAGCTTCACCTCTGAGGTCATACACAAACTGGTCAGAACAGAAATTTGGTCTACTTGGAAATGTTATTTTTTAGATGAAATGAACTCTGGATAGATCGAAGGGCCTGTAGCACTAACATGCTAGTAACACAGTGACATAGTTACTTACTGTATGAAGAAGCATCTGCCTCCTGAGGAGTCAAGTGTTACACAAGTCTTCGTTACGTGTCATCAACTCCTTCTTCATTTGTCAGAAATGCGCCTGACAAGGGAGACAGGTCTCCTGCTGCTGCGACACAGTAAATCTGTGAAGGAGAGCAGGCGTGTCAGTCCACAAGGTCAAGGGTGTCTATAGCTAAGGTGCTTGAAATTTGTCTAGCAAAAAGCAAACAGTAAAGGAACCCAGAGCTGAGAGAGAGGACTGATGGCGTGAAACTGCAGCCTACCGAGCTGTAAGCACACAAAAATAAAACGACTCAGATATGTAAGTATCTCTAGACCACGTCCGGATTCAAACCAGGTGTCCAGTCGTACCTGGTGTCACAGGGACCTTTTTGACGGAGCACACAAGGGTTATAGACAGACAGAGAAAGTCTACGGCTCCTCAGATAACCCAGGGAAAATAGTTTCAAATCAAATAAGATGAGGATTCATTGGCAACATGAAAATGTTGCTAATTTGTGGTGCATCTAATGGGATTAGGCTGCGATTAGTCCAGAATGTAGGAAGATACACATTTCACATTTAACTCAAAACTTCTTTTTCGTGGACGTGATTCAAGCTGGCAGCAATTTCAACATAAATGATGAAACATCTGTCAGATGCGCAGCATTTAACAGTGCAACTGAGGCACATGTACAGTTTACACACTGCATCAGGCCCAGGATGGTTCCCCTTAGTTCGGCCAATGCATTCTTACACTCGCATCTGTTTTTAACACAAGTCTATAAATGATCACAACACCCACAGAAAATTATTAACCAGGCCTTTCACATGTACCCGTTCACACACGATTCTGATGTCTTATGGGTTTCCTGCGTGTGCTGTTCATGCCTTGGTTCTTGGTATTGGTTCATAGCCCGCTTCACAGTCTGATAATAAAAGTAACTTCTGCTGCTACAGTGCAGGGAATATTTAGGGATGGATTTAGGAAACTCTCAGACAGTTTTCCTGCAGTAAATTAAGTATTCTGTGCGAGCGGTGTGCTGTGAGCCTGATGTCTTTTGGGCACACACAGGAACTGAGATTCTGTGGCTGTTCTTTCACTCTGGGTAAACTTGAGAGCTTATTTACTCCCCCTGTAATTAGATGAGCTAATTTAAACGTGACATTCAGCAGCAAAGCCTGCATGTACGCTGCCACAGCTTGGTCACTCACGCTACAGAGCGACTGCTGGGCGCAGACAGTATGCAGCCAGGTCACAAGTACTGCGCTCGCATCAAGCTGCTTTTTCATTGGTTCTGCTTGTTCCGTGTGTGGTTTTTCACCTTTAAATACCTCAGTACTTTCCTTAGGCACATTTAGCTGTTTCAGCAATGATAGCGTTATCATCAATCAGATCATTTTAAACAAAGCTCAGTTTTGGTATGTTTTGCTTCTCTGTCTGATCTTATAACTAGTAAAAAATAAAGTAAAGTAAATTAAACCAAACTGGGTGAAGTTCTTCTTGGCTTGATGTCGCAGTTATGCTCAGACATTAATCCTTGTTTGAAAGCGTGGCTCCATCTTGTGGACATTTAAGCAAGATGCAGACATTACACTTGATTTTGTTGCACAGCAAAATATTTCTTTGTGAAAAACTTCTTTTGCCACTACTGTACTAAGTGTGTACATTTTCAGCTTTTCCACGGTGGTTGCAGACACAGGTGCAAATGTGGAGCAGTGCCACGTGTGACCACACAGACTGACCTACAGCCTCCGTGGACGCAACAATAAAATAAAACATTATCTAAACAATGACAGCAACATCCTTTATGAACCACGAGTGAGTCCAGCTTCTGCCCTGGTGCTGGTGAAAAAGAAGTGGTTTTAAAGGGACATTATCCTAAAACATTGCTACACTGCTAAAAATCTGCAGGGGGCGACAAAGACAAACAAAGTCTTTAGAAGTTTACCACTGAGTTTAGCCCCCATCCTCTCCTTTATAGTTCCCCAAGTCTGTTCTTATATCACTTCATTGTCCCAGTTTCATGTGTGAGTCATGTGCAGTCTTGTTTATAGGCCTCCACGTTCTGCTCTCATGTCGCCAGACAATCCTCCGGGTCTTCTGCTCAATATGTGTTAACAGTGAAGTATGAAAGAGCCAGAGCAGCTGAAGATATGATCGCTTTCGAAAGCTTCACATGACATTGATTAATGTCCCTGTGCTGTTAGTTTGTATTTATAAATCCTGACTAAGTACCCGAGGACAGTACAAAGCAATGCAGCCCTGCAAAACACATCTTGTTTGTCCACTTTAAAGGATATATTTAGTGTCAACCAGTCTCTGTCGCTGTCAAAGAAGCTTGATGTACTTGTTTGTGTATAGTGTGTGTGGATGTTGCAAGTTGCATCTTTATATCACTTCTTGCCCTGCTGAGGAGTCTGTCAGTGGCGTATGATGCAAACCTCCTCCGTATAAACCTTCTGCAAAGGAGGTTTTAAAGACTTGGCAGCAGGGGTTGATGTTCCTAAGAGAAATCCCAGTGAGCTATTAAGAGATGACAGATCGCTGTGCCATGAAGCCTGCCAAACCAGTTGATACCCATTAGTGCCAACACCTGGCCCACTGACCCATATTTAACTAGTTCTGAATTGGTCAGTTGATCCTTTCTGGGCAATCAAACACAGAAGACACATAAGCTGCCTAAGAGTGAAAGAACAGAACCCAGAGTTTCCTATTAAATAGGTTTTATCTACGTTGTCCACTTGCTGAAAGATAATTTGCCCATTAAAAGCTAAATCCATTTTTTTTACATTCCCTTTAAAAACAGCTTGTGTTGCTTTCCATCATAAATAAGAATAGAAAGATTAAAAAGATATGTAATGACTGTGATCCACCTGAGGGTCTTTTGATTTGACCCAGTGCCTCAGGTCTGTGACTGCTCCAAGTCAGCTCCGCTTGCTCAACCGTCTGGGGCAACTCTGCTCTGTTTAGTGTGAGTCAGTCATCTGCTGGGGCAGGCAGGAACTCAAGAAGGTCGGGACAGCCTTCACTGCACATTTGGCAGGATGCCGAAACCAGTAAACACCTCACACACTCAGTCTGCAGTGCAAAGCATGTTACAAGAGAGAATTTAGAACCAGTGACAGGTTTTTTCTTTAACCTGGACCTGCACATTAACACAGTACAGTGCGTAAAAGGTTCTGTATCACTGTCTATAAACAACTGTAAACTCGTTTAAAAGATGTGTATGGAGATGTACATCAAAGTGCAGTGAGGACAAACAAATTTGTTATTTGAATATTTCTAGAAATCTTAAGATTTTTTATTCACTTCAATGCTTGAATGGACATGAATAATATAAATTTATATACATTTGATGTTGTCATGTCAGACAGTGAATAAAGTTACATTAGTCATACATTTGCACCTGTTGGAGGTCCCGCTGCTTGGTGCCTAACATCGCGGTCTAACACGCAGATACTATCATCCCAACCACCATCAATACATCAGCGCTGTCACTGTGCAATGTGAAGTGATGTGGAGCGAGTAGGCGGGGTTTGTGTGGAAGCAGGGAGCGTCCTACAGACATCTGAGCACCCAGCTATCCTTTTTAAGGAAAAATATACATACGCAGCTCCAGTTACAAACTTCTTGCACCACCCTTTCGTATTGGCAAGTTTTATCTCACGCTCACGTCCACGCCACTGGCTAATTCCTTCACCTGTCCTGCATTAAAGGTATATAAGAGTGGTATTAAGCTATCACCCAGCGGAGCCGACCGAGACTCATCATACTCCAGAAACCAGTGACATTAGGCGGAGGCTGTCCCAGAGTTAGTCCACGCTCAAGCTGGTACCAAAGATGCCTGCGACGATGAGAATAATTTCTGACTCTCGGAAGTCAGATAAAGGTGAACGTTCTTGTTTTATTCACGTTTTGCATGCATTTGTATGTTTTGTTTGCACTTTTACAGCAGCGTCTTCGCTAAACCTCAAAACGAGTATTTAACTAAGCTATCAGAAAATTTCAAAGAAGATCTTAGAGAATATGGTAGCATCTAATACTGAGCTCATTATAAAGGCTTGTACCAGTGTGATGCACTATTAATACCTTCAGTCTGTGTCGACGGCTATGAAGCTTCATCGTCCTCTGAGGACAAGGTTATTTTATAGCATTTATTAAAAGGTTTTATTTTATTAAAGTTTTATTCCTAGGTCTGCACATACAGTACATTTAAAAGCATGCTGCATGCGGCATTGACTGCTTTAACCACCTCTGTGGATTGTACAATATTATGCCAAACCTGAAAACAGATTTGATGAGTCAGCCTGTACTTCATCAGCTGTATTTACTTTATTGCAACCAGTTTACATTATGACATATTTCCAGTAGTTTAATGGTAATGGAGGTCATTTTTTAACAAACACATACAGCACATTCTAATTAATAAACAACATTATTAAAACTTACAAATATTTTAGCCAGTAAAGCATTAAAGTAAAGTATTTGAGACCACCTGTAAGCGTTGGAGCAACGTTTTAAGATTAATATAACCATGGTCGGTGTCTCCCTGAGTGTCGACTCCATGCGTAATTGCTATTTTGGTTCATGTGGTTTAGGTGAAACAGCGCAAAGTGCAAAAGAGCTGGCAGGAGTGAAATATAAATCGAAGGGCGCGGTGATTAATAAATTCCACAGAACACTCTTAAGTCTTAAAGCAGCTCTGTGTGAGTAGAATTACACGGAGTCACAACCTGTTGTCATTTGCATGTGACTAAAGGTAAACCGAGAGCTCCGTCGTGTGTGATGCTGTGCTTCTCAAATCGCAGGCTGCAAATGTGTCAGCATAAGCAGAGTCAATGAATTGAAAAAACTTGCCCCAGACTATAAAGCAGCAGCTGTAGGCATGACTCACAGCTACAGAATAGAAAGAGTTTAATGCTTTTAACGCCTCAGGGTCACTTTATGCGCTGATATAAGTGATTGTTTCCATCATATTTGCCAGGCTTGTACGTTTGCTCCACGTAATTTGCTTTCTCTTGTTAAGAGTAAAGCCACATTGCACAACACTCAGAGGTGTCTTTGACATCTGTTGTCAGCATAAAGTCTAAGCATGTTTTTCACCACTTTACCGAGAGCTCTCTCTGCACTGCTTCATTCGAATCAACCAAATGCCTGTTCGCGCCTTTCTCCCTCTCTGCGCTTGGCACAGGCTAAGCCACGTTCAAAGTCAAATGAGCTTGTGCACCACAAAAATGTGACCTGAATGTTTTGCGCCATACGGCACCAAATCTCAGGCAAGCACACGTCGTTCTGCGCACGGTGAAATTGGGGCAAACAAAGCGCTCACTTTTCATCACCTTGTGTTATATCCGGACAGGTGGCTTAACAATCTCACATGGGCTCCTCCAGCATCCAGTTAAAGATATAAATACGAGCTCGTTTAGATGCAACATCCATAGTGCATGGCGTAAAAATAACCGTTAAGTTTTAAACATGTGGATAAAGATGACAGGTGGATTTACAAGTGGTGGGAGACAACAGCCTCACTTGTAGCAGCAGTTAAAGGACCACGGCCTACAAAGCCTCCATTACAGCGGTCGTTCGTCTTAAACTTCATCCAATGTGCTCTTTCTGTTTGCCAAAGAAACTTCAGCGAGTGAACGAAACTGATAGTTTACTTTAGAGGTGACATTGCTTGTTGATATAAATAAAGCGCATTACTTATGTTAGTCCATGTTGACATCCTAATGCCTTGGGGATTAGGTGTCTCCTCTTCTTGAGCTCTGTCCTTAATGGAAACCTGGAGACAGCATGCTTATACATGATACTCAAGTATTAGTTACGAAATAAGCATTGGGACTAAGCCTGTTATGTAATTACAAATTTATCAATTACCGCTTGAAGGAAAGTTGACACAATGCTGCAATCACACCTAATCTGGTTGCTGAGAGACGTTAAAGGTTTTCTCTCTAGCGACATTTCACTATAGACTCGTATCTTAGAGGGATTCTAGGGATAAACAACATGTTGCATGTTGAAATCCACAATCTTCACACACTCACAGCAACAGAACCCCAACAAAAAGCCTCAGTAAACATCTCTAGGCTGCAGACCTACACGATGTGTATGAGCACATCATGTTCCTCTTTCCATCTGATAAAGCGCTCCAGGCGTCATGCTGCGCTCTAGTGTGACTAGAGCCAACCCTGTAGCATGTGAGGTGTCTGGGTAATTCCAACTGCCTGGCATGAATCAAACGCTGACTCCAAAAAGCATGCGGGTGCTGATGTGCTGATCTGACAGAGGCAGATGGACTTCTAAGTATACACCATTTTGCAGGGGCTCACTTCATCACCTGCTGAGACACACCTGACACAGTATATAGCCTATAGTTTTGACACCGGCCGACTGTGTTGATCTTGATGTGGCGTGCTATATGTGCTTTTATTTTCTTGCAGGGAAAAAAGTTGAAGGTGGAAAACCATCAGGTGAGAGACTTCTGACGCCGAGGTGTATGAACATATCCGACTCTGGTTTGTGTCTCTCTCTTATCCTCACGTAACATTTGACTTAACTCCTCAGAGAAGATTCCAGCCTATGAGCCAAATATCCCTGAACCCAAATGCAGAGCTGATCTCGTCAAACGTAAGAACGTCTACACTTTTTGCCCCTTTTCCTCCACTTGAGCAGAGCCTAATTTTTTTAATTACGTTGTGTCTTTCTTTCTGAAGACTGGATCAACCTTTCCTTGGATGACAAGACCGCCAATAAGGTGCTGTGGATTACAGAGGGCGGTGCTAAAGTGGCCCGTATGACTGATGATGTCACGTGTCCTGTCTTGGACAGACCAGAGAGATACGAGTATGCCCCACAGGTGCAGTATTGAGATGTGATGAGATTATTTTTGTCTGAGAATGCAGTCTTTAAAATGTATATACCTATGATGTACCGTGCCTGAGATAGAAAACGTGTCATGAACGTGTCAGCACCGCGCTGCTGGTGTTTGATGCGATTGTAAAACACACACAAACAGAATTCTGGACAAGAGGACTGTCCCCGTGTTTATTTAAACGTTGAGCCAACTGGTTTGGCATTGCAAACTGGAGAAAGCGAGACTGCTCTAAAGTCTCATCTGTGGCAGCCACAATAAATCTCCGGTTATGCTACGCTATAAATTGCATTCTCATCCACGTTCCACAAGGTTCTTTGCAAAGAAGGCATCCTGGGCTTCCGAGGCTACTGGGAGGTGGAGTTTTCAGGATGGGTCGTGATTGGGGTTGCATACGAGCGAGCAGCAAGGAGAAACAGCGACGGACCCTGCGGCCTGGGAGAAAACGAGGAGTCCTGGGGCATCGGCTGGAGCGGCTCCAGCTACAATGCCTGGCACAACGGCCAGAACACAGAGATAGTGGGCACTCCAAAGTGCTCCATAATGGGCGTGTACCTTGATCAGCCTGCTGGGATCCTTAACTTCTATGCTGTAGAGGAGGTGGAGGAGGGAGAGGAGGGCACAGGAGGAAAGGAGGTTAAGGTTTTGCAGCAGGTTAGGAGCTGCTTTAAAGAGAAAGTGATGCCAGGATTCTGGGTGGGGACACAGTCTCACTGTTTAATCACAAAGAAAGAGGAATAAAGAAAGAAATGATTGTAAGTCAACTCTAAAAGTACAAACTATTATTATTATTATTATTACTAACACCATGAGCATTAGATATACTTTATTCATTACATATAGTCTGAGGCAGATAGACGATAAATGAGGTGGTTTGTTTCAGAAAGGGAACACATTGCAGAATTCTTACACTCTTTCCTAAACCTACAGGACCACACAAGGATTATACTAATATACAGTATTTATATATATATTTGTATTGCTCCATTATTATTGTTTGCTAAAGAATGTATAAGGTTTCCTGGTTTAGTATTAATGTATGTGGAATGTTAAATATGCTAAAGTTTAAATAAATAATAAATTACTTTGTTGTCCTGTTTTTATTAACTTTAAGGATAAACAGATCAAAGTCATGGAGTTACTGTATGTCCACCGACTTTTTTGTCCCTATCCTACCATACTATGTGTAATTAAACACTCAAGATGTCAGCAAAAGCACACAAAACGGAACAAACCTAGATCTTTAAAGTCTAGAAACAATCAACATGACCAAATACAGTTTTCTTTCTAATGTCTGTTTGAGGGTCTTTCTTGCTTCAGTCTCGTGTGGATCAAACTACTTATGGACAGACTGACTTACCGGCTTCTTTGCCTTAGGTAGTTTTAGTGATAACCCACCTGCAATATGGAAGCAACAGAACCACCTTCGGGACAAAGGGCCTTGAATAAACGTTTCTTTCCTTTATGTCATTAAATCATATGTAGACTGCCATTAAATGAACAATAAATTACTTTTCACATAACATAGCATTACAGCGAAAGTTAAAAACGTTGTGACTGTTTAACGTCTTTGTTGTTTGATAGAGTTATCCTGGTTATGATAGCGTGTTTGTACGTCTGTACTCTGGAAGGATCAGTTTTCAAATTCTACTTTCAGCCATGTTTGCAATAATCTGCCTGGTCTTTTGACAGACTCCTAAAGTTTCATGGGTTAGTCTTACCCAAATCCATATGTCAAAGTCAAGTATATACACCCTCATAACCCCTGCTGAGAACCCATTCCTCTGACCCTGACACCTCCTTCAGACACTCCAAAAGCCCTCCTGACTCATCTTTACAGGGGCTATAAAAGTCAAAAAGAAGACGAAGTCTTAGCACTTTTGGTTTGGTTGAATAAAGCATTTTCAAGTGCCTGGACGTGGATTATTTGATCAAAACCTCAAGATGCCTGCAAGATCTAATTCTACAATAATCCTTTTACTGTGAAATAAGATGAGCTGCATATAAAATTTAATATGTATATACTGTTCAATCAGCAAAAGACTAGTCACAGTTTAACATTTAGAATCCATGACATAATGCAGCATGTGGTGACTGCCAATATTAAACGGTGTCAGGAAACAATGTCTCACTATGAGGGTTTCATCATTCATCACATTATTTATTATAAACGGTATCTTCCATCTCTAGGGAACAAAGACAAACCCAAGGAAAAGGAGAACGTTCTTTCAGGTACTGAACGCTGACGTGTGCGTAGATGTTGCCCACTCGGTCACACATTTGTCTTCAAAGCTATTTTCTCTCTTTCCAGAAAATACTTATGTGCCAGATATTCCAGAGCCATTACACAGGGCTGAGCTCATGAGCTGTTTGTATAGACGGTTTCTTTTTTTAATGTTAATTACTTTTCTAAAATGACGTAGACAGAGTATGACTCACTGATTTTTCCCTGTAGACTGGATGAATTTGTCTTTAGATGATAAGACGGCCAATAAGATGTTGTGGATTTCCGAAGGTGGCTGCAAGGTGTCTCGTAGAACTGAGGAGGTTTGTCCGGTCCTGGACAGACCAGAAAGATACGAGTACTCTCCACAGGTGAGTGAAAATGGAAAAGCACGCTGTGTGAAGGCCACAGGAAGAGAACCAAACTATTTTTACATGGTTATTGTTTAAGGTGGTGTGCCAAGAGGGGATCTGGAACATGCGGGCCTACTGGGAGGTGGAGTACTCCGGTTGGGTGGTAATAGGAGTCACCTATGAAGGAGCAGGAAGGAGGGCAAATTCTGGCCCAAGTGGACTTGGAGAAAATGAGGAGTCCTGGGGTCTGTGCTGGTCAGGTTCTGCTTACCAGTTCTGGTTCAATGGCGTAAACAAGGATATAAGCGATGTCCCATATTGCCCCACAATTGGAGTGTATGTCGATCAGCCCGCAGGGATCCTTAATTTCTACGCGGTTACTGGGGAGGGGGCAGAGAGGGAGATTAAACTGTTACATAAAGTTAGGACAACTATCACCAAGAAGATTCTTCCAGGTTTCTGGATTGGAGTTCAGTCCTCATGCAGGATCCTTAGAAAATCAGAATGAAAACCACTGTTCATCGTCTTCATTTTTGACAAATATTTTTCTATTCGAGTACTTTTTACTTATTGTATATTATACAGTACATCTGGTTGCAAAGCATTATAGCATATTAGATTTACCCTTGTTATATTGATTAAATTAACAAAATTTCACATAACCATTTGAAGTGAATTTGAACTTTATTTGCCGATGCTCATTGCTGTCTGCAATTACTCCTAAATGGCTGGAAGCCTTTGTGTGTTGCTAGGATATGGTTGCATACAGTGTAAAGTCTTCACAGCATCGCTAGTCTCTGCATTTAGCGGCGTTAAGGAGGAGGATTGAGACTCTCTCCCCTCTGGGTTAAAGGGGGTTACTTTGATATGTGAGAGGTTCCAGTGTGAAGATCGCTTTCCCGCTTTGACAGGTGGGCCTCAACTTCTGCTGCCTTCACACCTAAAGCACAAGCTTTAGAGGACCTAAAAGTGGCGCAAACACAAAAGCATTCACACTGATGGCAGCCCAGTGAATCATGCAGCCTTATTTACCCAACACAGAGAGAAGCCGAGATGACTGAGCGCACACACATGCAAAGCGCACATTTCGTACACCAGCCTGCTATTTTAATTACATACTAAACGATCATGTTTGGCTGAAACAACACATTGTTCAGTGTTAATACACACTTATACCGCCTTTCAATATTTATACAAATTGGGGAAAAAAAAAAATAAGTTTTAATTTGTCAATTAAATGATAAACCTTATTCCACTTAACTATATTATGCTCAGACTGAATTTATGAATTTTGTTTATTAGTAATAATACACTACAAAGCCATTTTGAAAAAAACTTGGTTAAAATCTGTCAGTTTACACTCTGAAGTTCACTGATTACAGACATCCCTGTATGATTTATGCTGTTGGGCCTGTGATGAGTTTGAAGATTTACAGTAGAGACAATTAAACACATGACAAATCCATCATAGAGCAAAGTAAACGAGAAGAGACCCCGTTCCTAGAATAATCGCAGCCAGAGCACCAGCACCCTAAATGTTTGTATCTGGATGTGTGAGCATATGCTTGGCATGCGAGTGAGCGGTAACTCTAAGCTTGTGTCATTAGCAAGGAGGCACAAGCTATAAGTGACAGATATAGCATGACATGACATAGGGGACAGAGTGCAGAGAGACCAGTTTACGCCACTGTGTAAACTGCTTTAAGACAATACAGACTAAACAAGTCAGACAAAGGAGCAAATAGAAAATATTACAGTACTTTAAATAGCTTCAGATTCTTTTCCTGTTAACTGTGCAAGATGTAAAAGTCACAGTAGCTCAGTGTTTAAATACCAGTTTTACGTACACAGCAGGTCCATGTGTTTTTGCATTAGATTCTCCACTACTCCGTATGTTCCTCCATCTGGCCAAGTGTCAGTTTAAAGATGCCCTGCTCATTTCTTGTGACCATTTGTCCCAGCTAATTTACAGTCATGTAGCCACTGGCCCCCAGTCAGCATCTGTTTAACAGGCTGGGGGGGGGACCTGTAATAGGTTGCTCCCTCACACACCAATTGTGTAACAGTGAACACAAATATAAAAAAAAACTTTTTCCACCCATAGCATCTACTGTACGTGTTAACACATTTACATGTTTAAGGCATTGGGTTTGTGTACTTTACACCGGACTTCATTTAGCAGAACACAAAGGTTACAGTAGTGCATCAGGTTGCAGTATATAGGACAGTATATTGTGCCTTTACTTGAGTTTGACCTGCAACATTTGTTTATCAAAAAAAAAAAAAAAAAAAGTTATACATTAACAGATTTACAGCAAGACAACAGCCCCATCTTTTGTTGAAATAAGGCATTGTACAGCCAACAGTAACCTAATGTTATACAGGTTGTATAAGGCTTAAATTAGTCCACAGCGAAGTAGGTGCGATGTTAGACAAGGCAAAAAAAAAAAAAAAAAAAAAACACCTTATTCACGAAAGACAAGATGAGACTTGAAAGATTGATTGTGATTGATTTATTTAAGTACAAATTTTCATTGAATTTTGAACAGGTAAAAGCAGTGCAAATGCAAAATAAGGCATAATATTAAAGCTCAGCATTTAGTGCAACAAAAAAATAATAAAAACACTGACAGGCATATGATCAAACATGGTCACATAAAGGGTCTACCTCTCTACACCACCACTGAGCAAACGTGTTCAAGTAGAGTTTAGGTTAAGCAAAGCAAAAACACATGTAAACCCCCCCCCCCCCCCCCCTTTTTTTTTTATACAAACATGAACTTTATCTTTGACCTACATATAACTTGGGCTTTGGTAGTTGTGTTATTGCTCATCACCACTAGGATGAGAAGAATCTACTTAACTGGATGCTTAGCAGGATCTTTTTGCTCATCTGCCAGGTTTGCTCCTCTAAACGCGCAAAAGATACTCCTGCTAAATACGTCGAAGAAAAGTAACGCAGCAACAGTCAAAAAAAGAAAAATACAGGGATGGAACAAGTTTCCCTGCTGGGAGGCCTCCCATTGTGTTTTAAAACGCGTAAAGCCTACTTTAAGTTCCAGCTTTTGCTAGAGTTTGACAAAGGAACAAACTTGGCAGAGTGAGACGAGTCACCTGAAAATTTTTAAGGGTTCAATGCATTAAACCTTAAAATAAGTATCAAAATTTGGGTAGTGCTGACTGAGAATAGCACAACCACACTCAGCAAAGATGTAAACAACTCTGCAGAGGATAAACTAGCAGATCCAGATACTATTTTGGCAGGATTTCTAAATACACAGAATAAATAAGTATAATCAAGTTTAAAACAAAAGCAAAAAGAATGTCTGTTACACAGCTGCATGAGTCAAATACAAGAAAGGTTATACTGCAAGTCAGTCCCAAAATAATTTAACTTTTGTCTTTACTCATGTTTTAGCAATATATTAAAAAAAACAAAAAAAACAAAACACTTATGCCAAACAGGCCTGCTAAAGTAAACAGCACCACATGACGCCAAAGGTCAGGCTCTGTACCGCCAACTTGACAAGACATGTCCATGGACCAAGTCAACCTAGATGGAAACAGGACATGTGCAGTCAGTGCCGTTAAATGAAGCTCCATCACACAGTCAAATCATACTCACTGTTTTGTAGCCAGAGTCCATGTTACATGCATCTCCCCTCATCACTTGACAGCAAACTTCATCCATCCCAGGGTTTCTCAGGTTTGGGCAGCAGGCAGAGCTCGTCTCACGTCACCTCATTTTTGTTTTGCTTTTTGTGCATCCAGTCCACGTCATCCTCAGTCCAGAATGAAATCAGAAGATTCTGTGCACACAACGTTCAGCCTCCATATAAAGTTGGAGTCAGATTAAGAGGTAACCCTCTACTTCTTTTGTCATCGTTTTATTTATATAGTGCAATAAAACAAGTCTTTAGGACAAATGGGCGCTAAATAAGGGATGTGTAAACGTGTATGTAAGGTCCAAAAACCCTTCACTGGAATGAAAGGTTCACCTAACAAAAGGGCTGTTCACTTACAGCATGTCGCTTTAGCTTCAAACAATTTTTCTCCACCAGGAAAACAGACCTAACTAAACATTGCGTTTTCTGGTAGTAATGCAAGACGACCTAATGTAGAGGCTACTTTTTTGTAACTAAACATGGCTTTTAACCTGGTAGACTGATCCATCACTTAGGCTTTGGTAGTTGTGCTTATCACCAAGATAGGAATCTGATAAACTGGAAGTTTAGAAGCATTTTTATGCTCGTCTGTGCTTTTGGCGTCAACTCTGCCAGGTTCGCTCCTCTGAACACAAGTCTCAGATGAAACAGTTTTGTTTTTAAAAACTGCACGAAATAGTTAATCCCCTCAAATACAAAAATAAATAGACGCAGTACAGGGATAGAATTAGTTTCCCTGCTGGGAGGCCTCCCATTGCATTAAATATATACGGAAGAGAAAACCTATCGATACGCCTACTTGAAATCAAAAGGTTCTACGCAAGTTTCACAGAAGAACTAAAACTTGGCAGAGTAGACGAGCCAGCATTTATTCCTAAAATCTTTAAGTATTAAATCCAATACTTTTAAATTGGTTTATATAAAAATTTGGGTCGTGATGACTATGACAATAGCACAACTACACTCACCAATATAAATAACTTCTGAATAGAACAAAGGTAACAAGCAGGACCAGATACTGATTTTGGCATCATTTCTAAACACAACTTAGGCTGAATGCAGTTTGATCAAGTGCACAAAAGTAAGACATTTGTGACTCAGTTGCATGACTTACAGATACAGTAAAGCTTATACAGCAAATAATCAGTGCTACAATAGTTTAACCTCTCTGGATTTTCTTCACTTGTTTGATTGCACTATATAAATAACACGCAGAGAAGTCTTCATGCCAAATTAGCACCAGATGCTTGCTAAATCAGAGGCACCATGTCAGTGCAAAGGTCAGGCCCTGTAACGGCTACCAACTTCTGTCCATGGACCTCTGAGCCAACCTGGATAGAGAAGACATCTGAAGTTACTCAAAAAAAAAAAAAAGCCCATACATTTTACAGATAATCTTGAATCATACTCACTGCTGTGAGGCCATAGTCCATGTTACAGATGTCTTAGGTTTCTTGATTCTGTTGTGGCCGCTTTGTCTCCTCTGCCAATATCTCCAAAATCTGTAGACCCAGCTTCTGATGTTCTGCAGGTAGTAATTAAGGCAAGTGGTTAAATAGAGACCCAGTCAGGCCGTTGCAGTACAGTTTTTCACAACAGCAGCAAAGCATTCACGAGAAAGTCACTGTTAGTCTCAGGTTTGGGCAGCGCTTGTCTTACTTCACCTTATTTAGAGTTTTGTGTATCCAGTCCACGTTATCCTCAGTCCATATTGAAATTCGAAGATTCTGTGCACAGACCGTTGAGCCTCCATATAAAGTTGGAGTCAGTTTCAGGAGGTAACCCTCTAGTTATCTTGAGTTTTATTTATATATAGTGCAATAACTCCTTTAAGACCTAACATATTTTGTAGAATCTTGCCATACACAAAATGACTAAGATGTGATTTAGATTTTTTTTTTTCTTCTTTATAAATGTCTAACCTGGTAGACTGATCCATCACTTAGGCTTTGGTAGTTGTGCTGTTGTGTTTATCACCAAGATGAGGAAAAAATCTGCTCAACTGGATGCTTAGAAGCATCTTTACACTGGTCTGGGCGTCAACTCTGCCAGGTTCGCTCCTCTAAACAAAAAGGTACAGCTGAACAAGTCGCAGTTTAAACAAAACACGCAGTGCAAGGATGGAATAAGTTTCCCTGCTGGGAGGCCTCCCATTGTATTAAAAATATATATACACACACACACGGAAGAGAAAACCCTATCGATACGCCTACTTGAAGTCAAAGGGTCTACGCAAGTTTCACAGGAACTAAAACTTGGCAGAGTAGACGAGCCAGAATTTATTCCTAAAATCTTCAAGGGTTAAATTAAACCTTGAAATAAGGTTATAAATAAATTTGGGTGGTGATAACCATAATAGCACAGCTACACTAAAAGTATATGTAACTACTCGAGAATTAAAATCTAAGCAAAATACTGTAATATTAGCATGTGTACATAGTGTAAATAACTGAATTGTGTAATTAAGTTAAAAGCATTGTTTGGCATTTGATCAGAGGATAATGTTTGTCATGCAACTGAATGAGTTAGACACTGGAAAGGAATAAGTCAGTGCCATAGTAGTTTAACCCCTTTGGTTCTTTACTTTGATTGCACTATATAAATAAAACTCAAGGCTTTATGCCAAATAAGTGGCACAATGTCAGTCCAAAGAACAGGCCCTGTAACCAGCTACTAACTTCTGAGGGAGACTCCTTAATGTCTATGGTCTGAGACAACCTGGGTAGACAAGAAATCTGCAGTCAATGCACAAACATTGCCAAAGCCCCATCACACAGTCACTGAAGTCATACTCACTCCATAGTGAACGTCTGACAGGTCTATCCTAGCATGGCGTTTCAGCTGGGGCTGCTTTGTCTCCTTTGCAGTATCTCTCCTCGTCACCTGGCTGGCACACTGGTCTGTCATTCCTGGATCGGTCAGCGCTCGCTGTCCCCATCCTGTGTGCAAACGCTTTACATTGCTCTCTTCTTCAACCTCCTGATTCCTCTAAAATCATAGACAACACATCAGTCCAGCCATTATCTAGGGACTGACAATCTGCAGCTGATCAACCATCCTAAACTCAGAGCCCACATTTTAAATAAATAAAAATGATACTCACCGTGTGTAGCACTGCTTGAGGAAAAAAGGGGTTACAACATGAAAACCTGTTTAGATGCTATGACAGACAATCACTGTGGCACAGCCGCCATTACAACATCTAGCCTTGTGTTTTCACTTGAACAGCAGGCAGGGCACAACAACAGGCCAACCACAGAAGCAAAGACATGCAAGACCCTACTAGAAGCTGACTTTTCTACACACCAACCCTCTAGCAGAGGAAAAACTGCAGACATCAAGGTTAAAAAGAGTGGAACCAGTGGTCGGCTGGCCCGTTTTGAGTGGAACCAGTGGTCGGCTGGCCCGTTTTGAGTGGAACCAGTGGTCGGCTGGCCCGTTTTGAGTGGAACCAGTGGTCGGCTGGCCCATTTTGAGTGGAACCAGTGGTCGGCTGGCCCATTTTGAGTGGAACCAGTGGTCGGCTGGCCCATTTTGAGTGGAACCAGTGGTCGGCTGGCCCATTTTGAGTGGAACCAGTGGTCGGCTGGCCCATTTTGAGTGGAACCAGTGGTCGGCTGGCCCATTTTGAGTGGAACCAGTGGTCGGCTGGCCCATTTTGAGTGGAACCAGTGGTCGGCTGGCCCATTTTGAGTGGAACCAGTGGTCGGCTGGCCCATTTTGAGTGGAACCAGTGGTCGGCTGGCCCATTTTGAGTGGAACCAGTGGTCGGCTGGCCCATTTTGAGTGGAACCAGTGGTCGGCTGGCCCATTTTGAGTGGAACCAGTGGTCGGCTGGCCCATTTTGAGTGGAACCAGTGGTCGGCTGGCCCATTTTGAGTGGAACCAGTGGTCGGCTGGCCCATTTTGAGTGGAACCAGTGGTCGGCTGGCCCATTTTGAGTGGAACCAGTGGTCGGCTGGCCCATTTTGAGTGGAACCAGTGGTCGGCTGGCCCATTTTGAGTGGAACCAGTGGTCGGCTGGCCCATTTTGAGTGGAACCAGTGGTCGGCTGGCCCATTCATTGTGGTTTTGGTTGGATGTAACCGTTACAACTGGTAAAACAAATGTTACAATAGTCATGGCTCGGCGGCCTGGCAAAAACAAATATAGGGAAACGATAAACAAAAGACACCAGTTTGATCAGCCAGAACTGGTACAACAGCCCAAACATGCCAGTCATGGCACAGCAGCCAAGCAGCCACACAAAATAAAAAGGGTGACTTACAGTTCGTAGATCTACCTGAAAAACAAATGAATAAATAAATCTGTTATAAATATCAAGCTGTGCATGTTCTCTCAGAGACTAATCAACTACATAACTATGAAGAATGACTGTTGTTCCATGTGCTCACCTGTAAAAGCAAAATGGCGGCCACCGTCGTTAACCAGAGTTCAGAGGGCGTTATCCATGCGCGTGAGGGCCGATCCTAGAGGAGGATTAGAGCCACGTCACACACGTGCACCCAGACCCTGGTTACAACAAATGACCCCAACCTGCAGCACAAAGGTGCCAAACTAACAGCCTATTTAGCTGCATGCAAAAAAACATCACCTCAGTTTACATGTGAATACGCTGGTAAAATTATTTTAAGTTTAAATGGACTTAAACCATTTTGTGTAGCACAAAGATTTTAAATAAAAAACTAAAACCTATTTAACCCTGTATTGTATAATTACCTTTAACCTTGAAGTAGAACTTACAGTCTTAATAATTAGCGCTTTCAACGGGCCTACACACACCTGGTGTTAATCACGTTAACAGGCTAACAGCTAAGCTACTGGGCCGCACAACATTACGAACACTCACCTGTTCCTGAGCGCTTTCCATCGGATTTGTCGGTCCGGACCAACTCGGTGTCTTTAGTCTTTGTCTCACTTTTCTTAGTTTCTGTCGGGCTTCAGCTTGTATTGCTTAAAAACCGGTTTTGCTGCTCTTCCCGCCGCTGCGCGACCGAAGTCGGCGACGATTCAATGGCATCAACGGCGTCTGACGTATGAGGCTTTTATTGACCCAGTGTTGCGTTAAGGGAACCCAGGCGGTCGTAAAACTCACAACTGAGGAGGAGAGTCTGCAGACAGCTGAGTGTCGGCAGCGGACTCACGCACTTCCTGAATGGAATGTCTGATTGATCGGATGATTATGTTTAATAACAATAAATAAGTGAAATACAAATAAAGTCTAGAGTTTAATGTGATTCATTAAACGTATTTAAAGTTTGAATTAACTAGTTTGTTGTTCCTGAAAAAGAAGTGAGTGAATTTGGTTTGAGGTTAGTTCTGTGGTACAGTACAATCACAGAATCCATAGCTTCACGTTTTTTACATATTATAAAAATTATAAGCATATTATGAAAAATCTACTTTTTGCTCATTTTATAACATTTTGGTGGATCTACGCTGTACCTACACACACACACACACACACACACACACACACAAGTGCCCCCATCTTATTTTCCTGCCAATGAGACTCACGTGAGTATGAAACTGTATGATGAAGCAGCTCCACCTGCTGGACAAGTGTTGTCTATACAGTGTATGTGTACTGTAAAGGAATTGACAGGATAAATAAATATTATATCACATATTTAGAAACAGTTACACATCAAATAATTGGGCAGCATTTAATTATACATGTCCCTTCTTTTTATATGAATTCCTGTGCTTCTATAAAAATATGTTCTATTAAGTAGTTAATTACACAAAATGTTCCACAATGAAACACATACGTCTTTGCTGCTAATATTAAGCATATAGTCCATTTACCATGAGGGTTTGAGGACTCCCCTCTGACGTCCTGTATGAGCAGCCACTACAGGTTGCACAGCGGAGCAGCTGTCAGTCAACGGGGCTGGTTGTGTAGTTTGCTAACTGGGAGGGGTTGTAAATATCTGGACGAAGACAGATTGGTCCCCTGTAAGAACTGGACGTCCCGAGAATGTGAGGTCATGGCCTTACTGGTAAAAACCAAAGGCCCTGGGCATATGACACACTAAGATTCCAGTATTATTAGTTAAGTGGGGGTGGACAGTTTAGTTGACTTTAAGAATGGAGGGTTTTCATGGACTATGCAGACCCACCACGTAGCTCATACATTTTTAAGGTGGGCATCAACTAGCCCAGACTCTACACTGCAGTCCTGCGAGAATAATTTCACACTTGACTTTTCCCCTATCTTCCTCTTTCCTATCATCACACTTAAAATGCCTCGCATATCATCCTCTTGTACAGAAATAATGCCAGCTCTCCAGAGGCATGTGCAGTGGCCCCGCTGCGGAGTGTCAGCTCTCGTGTTTCTTTGAAAGCTTTTCTTTCTGTCTTTCTTTGAAATTACTCGTGAGTAGAAATGCTGTCACTTCCCTCACCTTAAAGCGCTGTACACCTGTCTTCGCTGAGCTGGATTAGCCTGGGCACACTAGTTCTTGTGCATAATATGAAAGTCGAGTGCAATAGGAGTGCTTACGTTTCTTTCTTCACAATATTTGAAGAAAGACTTTACAAGACGCTGACTGAGTTTCAGCAGGGAATCTATATAGAAGCCTGCTATGTGGGCAAAAGGCTTGTCTAGACTGGCCAATTATAAGATATTATGATTATGTCTGATATTAAAGATCACATATAATTATTTAAATTTTAAATATATACCATTTACAGTTTATGTGCTGTTTTAATTCACTTTTCTTTTTCTTAATTTTAACAAATTACAAACTCATTGCATATTAATTAAAGCTACAGAGATACATTCAATTCTATTCAATTCACAGATGAGATTTAAAGACTGACATCCATGTCTTTATTTTTAAGTTAGATTGAGGTAGTTAACAAATGTAATGTAATGATGCAACAGGCTGAACAGTAGAATGAGGGTCAGCTGTTTGTTGCAAATTCTTGTGTCCCAAACCCACACAGATGGCAGTGAAGCTGTCAAGGGCTGAGTGAGAGGGAGGGGCACCGAAGAAAAAAGAAGAGGAGCGGGGCGAAGAAAGAAGGGGCTCAGTGTTAGAGGACAGAGGGGCAGACTGACTGTTAAGAGCCAGCGTAGGTGGATCAGCAGGCAAACTCCACTGTTATGAGACAGAACAGAGCGAAGGAGGGACACGCACTCAGGTACAAGCGGGAGAGTGTTGGGACTGCTTGGGCAACGGGAGCTCGTGGTGGCCAAGAAGAGGGCAGCCAAGCCTGGAAGGATGCTGTAAGGAAGCGTGCCAAGTGATGGAGGCTGCGGCCGCCAGCAGGCGAGCACAATTAATCAGGTACAGCAATATGGCATGTTTATTATAAGTGACTGCAAGACTTGTGTAAACACAATTATGGCAAAAGACATTTGATTGTATTACTTGTTTTGCTTTTATTTACTTGAAAAAGTTAAATGAATATTCTTGCCTAAACAAAATACTCGACTGTATTGTGAAGCGTATTGTGAAGCTATACTGATACTGGTATACCTACAGTATAATCTGTGGCTGGAATGTACAGACCTACTGGGAGGCTTCTTCTCAGTTTTGCCAAACGGCGACGTCCCATCTTCCTTTACCCACTAACTTTTAACCTCTTAAAACTCAGCGTTATCGTGTTGCTATGCGCTGCATCCATGTTCCTTTTACTTCACCTCACAGGGGCACAGGTCGGACGTATAGTGATGATTATGAGGCACGAGAATGTTGCAGACATGCAAATGTTTTTGTTGATGGAGAGTCAGGATATTTTCCATCGCGATGTATTCAACATGCTCAGTGCCCGACTTCACATGATGCTCCGCCATCCACAAAGCGCACTCTGTGTGGTACACAAACCCACCATTTGTCCTCCCCTCCATCCCTCTTTAGCATTTTAAGCCTTCTCCTCCCCAAGCAAGTGACCCCCATTGCCTAAGAAGGAGATTTTCTAAATATTTCACTACTCCCACAGAACCCCAGTGGCTATGAGGTTGTTTGTCTCTGCTCTCATCTCTCACAAAGACCGGATTGTTTTGGCTCATTTACTCTGTGCTCCGCTAGTAGAAAACTGTGGTTGATGCCGACAGAGACTGCGGATACCAAATCGTGTCAAACCGCTGGGTCACCCACGAGTGCTGGTGGAGGCTCAGCGTGAGCTGTTTCTCATGAAGCTTTATCTGCGAGTTCATCTGCGTCATTGTTTATAATAACTGTTTCGGGATCAGCTGAACTTGTTTTTTGTGTTGAGTTTATATAAAAGAGTGCAGTGGGGGTTGGACAGCAGGTGCCAGTTCAGGAAACAGGCTACAGATTGACCCAAGGTGCCAAATATGCAGATGAATCCTGAAGAGACAGCTTGAGTCTTCACAGAACACACCTCTGATGAAGGGAGCTCCACCCCAGCTACATATTTGTCTAGTCAACATACCACTTTATTTTGGATTTCTGTCCCGCAGCCCAGGCTACAGTTCTGTAGTTCGGGACACGTTCCAAATCTTGTTTCCCATACCAGCCCGTCCCTGCTGCTAGATTGGTTTTCACACAGTCCCGGGCCCCTCCCAGCCACCACGGCGATGCAGCTGTCACCTGTCAGTTTCATGGTGGGGATGCGCGCCGGCCTGTTATGGCTCAGAATAGAATAGTGGGAGAGCTTTGCTGGAAGTAGGAGAGCACGGCACAGAGTCTATCAGAGAACGACCAGTTGACCAGACAAAACATCTCAACTATATGGGAATGTGGAATATGTGTGTTTGGAGGTCACAGGGTGTTGTTAAGGGGAGTGACTGCCTGCTACTACAGAGACAGCGGCTCACGATTGTTTGGTAAGGCCTTGCGTCCACACCACACCAGCCGGTTCGTGTCAAATAATAGTTATTGTTTAGTCGAGTATTTGTGTGTTCATACAAGTAATTATGACCATGCATGTATATATATTATAAATAAGGCCTGTTAAAATACATTGTTGTTGTATTTTCTCTCTTCACCCCCAACCGGCAGAGGCAGATGGCCTCCCACCTTGTGGGAGGTTTCTTCCATTAAAAGGAGTCTCTCCTCTCCACTGTTGCCCAGTGATGTTCCTCTAAGGTAGTATTATATCATCATGTCTTGTTATCGCTCCTTCCTTCTTTTCTCCCTCTCCCTGCAGAATGGACGACCAGGACAGAGTAAGCCAAGCATCCAGCGTAGCAACCATCTCCTACTTTCCAGTCACAACGGTTTGTTGGCATTTTAAGTAGTTATCTTCTGACTTCCTAGGATCACACTCCAACAGTGTATACAGATTTATTTCCTCTGACACCAACAGGAAAGTGATGGAAAGGTGCAAACCTTTGGGAAACGATGCCAGGCTGCCAAGAGGGACCCCAACTGTCCAGTGGTCATTAGAGGATGGCTGAACAAAAAAGTACTGCTCCATACACTTATCATGTATGTGACCACGTTAAGAAAAGATCGACCCTAACTCATTTACCTTCTGCAGGACAGCTCTGGTCTAAAACTGTGGAAAAGAAGATGGTTTGTCCTCTCCAACTACTGTCTGTTCTACTATAAAGGTAATGTAACCCAGCACGTTGACTGGACGAGACCCTTTCGTGCTCTGTATACAACAGTGCGTCTTTGCTTGCGTCCTCCACCAGACAGCAGAGAAGAGTCCGTGCTGGGCAGCATCCCTCTGCCGAGCTACAAAATCCTGTTCTGCACACCACGGGAATGCAAGAACAGAAAGTTCACCTTCAAGGTATCGGATTCATGTTTCACTTCTAAAATATATAGATTTAATTTCAATTTCCAGTTTTAATTACTTGTTGAATAATCTCTGTATATCAAGGTGGTGCACCAGGGAATGCGCGCCTATTTCTTCAGCGCCGATACTCAGGAAGATATGTTAGGGTGGGTCCGAGCCCTCACTCAGTCTGCTGCAATGGAGGCAGACAGCTCAATGACCAGGTCCGTCCCTCTTCACAGTGCACATGCTGTTTTACAACCTATCAGTATTATTGGCTGCACTTTTCTGCTCTGTGTTTGATCCTTTCAGGCGCTGCTCAAGTTATCAGGATTTCACACAGATAGGTGGCAGCAGCGAATCAGTGGAATTCCCCAAATCCCCCTCTGATGGAGAGGGACCCTCCCAAAAACACAGGCACGTCAGCAGGACCCTGAGTGAACCGAGCCAGCTCACCAGCAGGAGGACGGGGACGTCGCACCCTGAGCAGCGGGGCAGGCGGGGTGTGCGTCACAGAAACAGCAGGTTGTCAAGTCATCTACGTGTGAATGACATGTTTGGATGCCAGTGGTTTGCTGCTGCTCAGTTTGGGCGTCTTGTTCAGTTTTCTCTGACGTGTCCACAGCCCTTCCAACAGAACGCCCAGCCCTCGAGAGTTCAGCAGAAGAAGAGCTGGTCGTCCAAACCAAGAAGACGATTCTCCTCCTGATCAAAACACACCACACACAGACATCATGGGAACAGGTTATTTGACCTCTAGAGGTCAGCTGGGGTCACGACCTCATACACCAGTGGGAAGGGTTGACATTCGACCTCATGATGACCCGCTCATGATCCCACAAACGCTATACTATGCACCTGCCTCACCTAAGCTTGAGTTCAAATCTACCCCTAATACCCCAGTGACAGAAAGGTGGCAAAACCTGAGCAAGGTGAGGACACCCTGACCTTAAGTTCAGTCCGTGTAATTTACCTGTCACTGCTGAGTTAATGTTGTTGTTTCTTCACAGCCTACCCCTACATATGGTTCCGTCCATCATGTCCCGAGTGGAAGAAGACCTTTGGGAAAGGTGATCTGAACAACATCAAAGTGAAAACAGCCGAGAGGCAAAATCAGCCATTTGGCTTTGACTGGACTCATCCCAGGATTACAGTGGTTGTAATATGACGCTGTGCTTTGTCTTGCTTGGTGTTATCTACATGCTTTCTGTTCCTTCAGAGTTATTCCACAGGGGCACATGCAGACTTACTGCCCCCTTTACCCCCCTCATCGAGAGCCGCACACGCTCCTCACCACCCTCACCACCGCAGTCATTTAGCAGTTTGTGTGCTACCGCCAGCTATGGTACAGCTCGCTTTGATGCGTTTTTGTGGTTTGTAATGGTCTGAGGTATTTGTGTTACTGAGTCAGCCTAGGATCCATTGTTTTGGTACTAAATATTTTTCTATCTCCACAGTTACACTGTCTGTTTTGTATCGTCATTAATCTTTGTAGCGTCATTTGTGATTAAAGCTACATGAAGCTGGAAGCGAAAAGCACAAATTAAAACAATATTTATGGCTAATTGAGGACTTTGACACTTTTCAGGGCCTGAACCCTGACGCGAGGGAAACCCCAGCAATCAGACCCCTCCAAAGCGATGCAGATGTAAGCATTCACAACTTTTACTTGCAGGTCTTACCACTCACCAGAGACCACGGCAGGAATGCATCATCATATTAGATGGTTCTCTCTGATACATCCTTTGCCTCTTCAGGTTGTGTTGACACGGTTGTGTGGTTGTGACAAGCTGCTACAGTCTCTGTCTGTGGAACTGGCCCAGCTGCAAATGGATAAGGTCTGCGATTACCTCAGAACACTTCTGTTCCAGCCTTCCAACATACAAGGACAATGTTTATTAGCATTACACAGAGATTAGCCACTGGTTTGTTTCACCAGCCACATTAGACTCCAAACCTTTCCTTTACTGCAGGATGGCGTCCACTGCGCATTAGAAGTGTCCAGACTGCAGCTGGAGGATTGGCAGAGTCACGGGCCCCGAGCCCAGGAAGATGCTCTGACCCAGAAGGCTTTGCTCCAAGAAGAGCTGGTCACCATCCGGGCTAGAATGTGTGACGTGTCAGTGGTGAGTAAAGACTCCTGGCTGGCAGGGAACAAAGACAAGAGATAATTTAATAAAAGAGATATCAGGCATCGTTTAGGTTTTGTATGTTTGACAGATTAGTCATAGGGTTTTCTGATGTTTTCTTCCAGGAGATGGAGAGGGTGTGGAGTCAGTATGAGAGGATGGAGAGTGAACTGTCTGTGATCCGCTCACACCTTCAGCACATCTGTAACTTTGGAATGCCACAGGTACTCAATAAATCACAAAACAGCTTATTTTCCACTATAACTGTACGTATTCCTTAGTCATAAAGATGATTAAACTGAAGCAATGCTCAACCTAAAATTACAATCAATTATTTCCGCTTGTGTTTGTGTTCACACTGTGATACGTAACCACTTACCCACTGATGAATGAGTCTGATGCCTGAGGATGCTTGTGTCTAATTCGGTTTCTTATCAGGAGCAGTCTCAGGCCCAGAGAGAGCTGTGGATGATGGAGGACATCCTCGCTGGACTGAAGGCCAACAGGGACCACTTCTGTTTCCTGCTGGGGCTCGAGAGGCACCACAGTGAGCGTCAGCTACTCCTACTGTTCTCAGAAGTCTGTAGACTCACAGACAAACTGTGGACATAAAACAATTACAGGGCGTTACAATACAGAATATTAATTACATTAAAAAGAAGGTCCTACTGTAAATATTTATGGATGGGTGCATTGGGTAAGAACATGTCCATGAGAAACTTCAAATTAATAACTAAACAGCTTGTTCATTTCACAAATCTTCTATTACTTCAGTTACTTCAAATTGGAAACGTTTTCTTAGTTGGGCTTAATTATCCATAGTAAAATCTGACAATAGCTGAACAGTGTCAACACTGTAACCTTTCTGTCTCTCCCTCAGTGTTCCAACCACATCCTGGCTCGCCCACAGAGAGGCTGCTGAGCGAACTGCCAATGGTACAACTCCTGTTCTGTTGTTTAAGAACAAACATGGAATTGTTGTCCACCCATGCCAGAGGTTAAATCCATCCGCTGGCACCTGCTGACAAGCTCTTGGAGTTCTACAAATGTTCTCTTACAGTCTTTGCAGAGACTTTCGATTCATCTGTCACACTCAAGCAGACTGTGTTTTGGAGAATGAGATTAAATTATGCTGTAATGACAGAACTTAAACTGAGCAGGTTTTCAGTCAGTCTTTGGGTCATGTCTCTTGTGATTATGATCCATGCAGGATGCGGAGCTTGAGCCACCAGCCCGCCCACCGCTACCTCAGGAGCTACAGGAAGGCCCTCAGAGTGGGGATCAGGGTTATGGATACACAGAACTACTATCGGAGGTGTGGAATATTTACATTTCTAATGACACACATTTCGCAGATACATCGTTTCTTGTTCATTTTTTGTATCTGTGCTTATGCCTCAGGGAGTTTACAGCCACGCCGTTGGTCCCACACACACAAGAGGGAGCAGCCAGCCTACCCTCCTTAATGTGAAAGCACAGAAAGACTCATCTGGTTTGTACAACAATGTTTTTTACACGTCCTCTCTTAAATCATTTGTGTGTCTACTTTCTTAGAAACATGCTTCTTTCTTCCCCAGTGGCTTTGTTTTGTACTTCATCCTCATCTGCCCATCCCTCTTCTTCATTCCTCTTCCTGTTTCCAATATTTTTAGACCCTCAGCCTGGTTCAAAGTGGATCCCACCAGAAACAACAAACCAATCAACCAAGGTTTGACTCTTCGTGATTTCCGGTTGGCTACAGTGGTTAAGTAAAGCTGAATGCATGCGGTGAGATGCGAAACGCTCCAAATATAGCAGATTTCTCCTCATTGCAATCACAGCCAAATTCCAGTTCTTTGATTCTCTCATCTCGCTTGCAATTAGGGCAGGTTGCAGTGCCTGTTCAAGGCGAGAGGGGGGAGCAGAGGCTCAGGCTCAGTCCGTTACCCAACCCCCTTTCTCACGCTTACACGCATAAACGTACAGACATACCGTAGACGTGCAGCCCTGCACTGACTCATTTTAACCAGCATCCATATTTCCTAGAAGATGAAGATGAGTGAAGAGGAGCAAATTGAGAGGATGAAGAAGAATCAAGACAGGCTGATTAACAAGAAGAAACCTCGCTTACCTGCTCCCGGATCTCAGACTCAAATCCAATGTCAGAGTTCAGAAACACGAGAGGAGGTTTGAGGACTGATTAAGTATAACTTATGACTATTGATTATTCCAATGTGAGGCTTTGTGTTTTTTATTACATTTTCATTTGAATTTTCCCAGGCTCCCTTTCCTATAAGGGTGACCCGAGTTGTCACGGCTGTACTGCCGACCTCTCTTGTGGCCAGACGAGTTTCTGTCGAGGACCCACCAGTTGAGCTTGATACTCTACTGCCTGAGGAGATCCCCCCTGAGATGCAGCAAAGCCAGGCTGAGCAGGGTAAAATGTTGAACAAATCACCCAGACGGCTGCTGCTGGCAAGCCCAGATCAGAACCGGTGCTCAAAGACGGGCAAACAGCAGAACCAGGAAGTACGGAGGTCCTTCAAGAAGGAGTCAAAGCAAGATGGGAGCAGAGATAACGCTCCTGACCAAGCAGGTTTAGGAAATGAAGGCACAAGCTCTGACAGCAGGGTAAGAAATAGACCAAATACCTCTGAAGATAAGTAGATAGTATATAATGAGGTCAGAAGAAGGAATTCCATCAAATAACAGATATTAATTACGTGACCGTGATATTTATCCTAATGTGATAATGCTGGAGCAGGTGGAGGAACACTCTTCTGCCCTTTGGACCCCTGACCTGGACCCCGACCTTAGTCTGACCCCTGAGCAACGAGAGGCCAAACTCAGACGGGTGGAACGTATACGGGAGAGAGTCATTCGAAGGTGCGACCGTTTTATTTTTGTATTGAAATATTTGTGTTTGCTTCAGTGACCTCCTTAAATTGTGTGTCTCGCTGTCTATCAGCGCAGTCAGGGAGAGTGCTTCAACACACCAACTCCCAATCAGGGGGGAGCGGCAGGAGGTTCAGCAGGTGTCCCCTGACTCAGTAAAAAAGCACAGGATGAACTCAGGTACAGTTCTAAATACAAAATGATCACAGGAAAACATCAGATGAGTTACACATGAATACGTTTCTGCTGCTGACACTACTTCTACACACGTTGACTGGCCAACCCTCACTGTTTACAGATCAGAAAACCATTGGGGATAACATCTGCTATCCTGCAGAACACCTGGTTCCTAATCAATCATCCCAGGATGAAGATAAAAGAGGTGGAGGTGGGAAAAGATCTGAAAGTCAAGTTAAGTTTGGGAACAAAACACAGCACAAAGATCACAGTGAAAGAACGGGGGCTGTGAAAACCAAAGGCAAACGCCCGGCTTCACCGTATCACATCTCGTCTATGACCGTCTACCAGAAGGATGGAGGCAAAGGGTTTATGAGATGCCATAATGAGGAGGAGAAAAAGCTTGAAGACCTTGCTGCTGTTGATGAAAATAATGTGTCATCCTTTGATCTGAGAGCCAAATGGTTCCTCTCCACCAACCAGTGGCAGGGTTTCATCCCTTTACAGATCCCTGGTATAGACTCGCTGTGCGATGAGGAGACGCCAGACCGCGAGAGTCAACCAGCTTGCTCTGATGATGTGACCGATTCCAGCGAAATGTCATCCATGGTGAGTGAAAGCTTGGAGAAAATGAAGGAGAACCATTCGCTTTTTTATAAGATCGCATGTGATATCAGCATTTCAGACACAGACATAACAAGTGATGGGAATGTGAATCCCCACGTCTCATCTAAGCCAGAAGAGGAAGGAAAAGTTTCAATCACAGAATCTGCACCTGATGAAAAAGCAAGTAGTGCTAAGAGATCTTCTAACCAAGACAGTGAGGAGACCAGTTTCTCATCTGATTACAAGCTGAAGGACTCCCTGGACTCAGGCCGTCCAGGAAAAGAGACACATGTTTATGAAGAGATCCAACAAAAAGATGGTGAAGCCACCTCAAGTCAGGAGAGACGGCTGCAAGTGAAAGAAACTAGCCAAGAAGCTTCTGCTCCAGATGCTGATTGTGATCAGGCCCCGGAGGGATGTGAAAGAACAAGAAAAGAACACAGCATGATGGAAAAGTCAGAAGACAGGAAGGTGGACAAAGAGCGATGTGAGCAGCTGAAGAACTCTAGGAGTTTAAGTGAGGAGAACAACAACGAAAGAGTTCAGGAACGGGGCGACGGCAGCTCCACCGCTCTGCCCAGCTCTGTGTACAAGAGAGGAAGTGTGAGCAGGAGCGCCTCTTTCGGGAAGGCACGACTCACGGTGTTGAGGACGAGTCTGTAGAAGCAAGAACAGCGAAGGCTTACGGGGCTTAAACAAATGAACTTGGGAAGGACAAGAACACAGTGGAGTTATTTATGGTAAAAATGAGTGTGAAGTGATTGAAATAACTGTGATTTAGCAAAAGTCAACATACAGCGTCTGATAAAAAGTCCTGAACGTTAACATTATAATAATACGTTTTATGAAATAGATTAAACTGAAAGAAAACGTAGGTTTACTGTAGTCAAATACTGTCTAATATTTGCAGTTAACCCTTCCATTCCTCTTCAAACATGCCTCTAACATAAGTAGACTTTATAGATGGTGGCTGCTTTTGGATGGCAACATAACCTCGTTGTTCTCACTGTAACACAACGTGTTTTGTATTCTACATGTCCTGATTAATAAACATGCTGTGTGCGTTTATATGTACAAGAAACACATTTATGCCCTGCTCTCGCTTCATGCGTGCTTTTTTTTTTGCCCAGTGAAGGTCCCCGGGGTGCACGGGTGCTACTCTCTGACTAGACCGATGCAGAGTTACATGGAGCCTGAAAAAGGCTTTGTCACTTTAAATCCTTGCCGTGTCTCGGTGGATGACATCATTGTCTGAGAACACATTACATCACCCCTTCCCAGGCTCTCTCTCTTAAAGACAGCACCACCTTATGTTTACTGAGCCACAAACACACACATGCACACACTGAGACCTGCTTATCTGTTTACAAATGTGATCAATGTGCATATTAACAGCAGCCTAGTGTGAGATTGCAGTTTGTGCATGTGCTGGTGAATCGAGGCTAATTAAATTAAAAACAGCATCTGGAGACATGACCAATTCAAAAATGCTTGTGGAGAGCTTTGAGCCTTTAGATAAAAGATTATTTCTTTTGAAAATATCCCTGGTGTCTGTGTGTGTGTGTGTCTGTGTGTGTGTATCTCTTGCTTCCCTTACCACACAGTGAGGATACTAGATCATGTGAATGTGTTTTGGACCTGCAATGGGTGAAGGCAGATGACCTGGGAACATTGGAAAATCAAATGCATGTGATATGTGTGAATGCTGGGGAGGTAACTTCTTATACAGCTGTTTTAACAGTTATAGCTCAGATCTGTCAGTAACACTTACAAGACTTTTTATTGGGCTGAGGTTGGGCCTGCTGAGCATCACTCTGCATATCTGGAGAGTAATGAAATAACGCGCATTATCCAAAAAATAGCTTAAAGCGTGTTATTGTATATGCTGTTTTAAATATAGAGATTTTGTGCACAATAGGCAGTGAAGTAAAATAATGTGAAATAGCTGCAGCACAGTGTCGCTCAGTGAGTTTGCACTTGTCTCTGATATCCATACGCTGTATAATTAATCAGGTGTTTGATTGGCCTGCGAGTGCCCGCGAGTGCGTGCCGCGCGCGTAAATCACAGAGATGCGGAGAATGCTGAGAGAATGTTTCTTTAAGACCCATTACCTTCGGATCCGACCGAGGGGGAGTCTGTGGTAAGGTGGCGTATCGTCTCTCCCTGCGTCCCCCTCCTCGCCGTTTACATGTGGAAAAGAGAGGCAGGAGAGAAATACCACGGGGAGAGCGTTACACCGGCTTCGGATGAGGGGCACGATCCGCAGAGATGGACCCGAGGAATATTTAACGCTAAACACGGGCACCACAGGCTCCCCGCGACGACTGTGGTAAGGATGCAACTTCACACCGCCCCACCGCAACCCAGTTTCCACAGAGCTCGCTAATATTCATCTGGAAAAACACGGGGGAGGGTATGTGCATGCACTGCTGGAATAAAAAGATGCATGTGTGCATGCAGGGGTGTTAGGCTGCCTAACGCTGTGTTGAGATTGAAGGGGGTGGTAGTGTGTGTGCGTCTATGACTGCACGCGCGCGTGTGTGTGTGTGTGTGGGGGGGGGGGGTGAATAGAAACAAATAGGCTCGTTTTAGATGCAGCCAGCGCGTCCGCGTCGGGCATTGACAGGTGTGTTTGCAGAACACAGCGAGATTTTATTCAGAACGCGCCTGCTCGCTCCCGTTTGCGTACAGTTAGGTGAGGTGATAGCTACCGGGGGGGGGGGGGGGGGGGGGTAGGATGCCTTCGAATATTGTTCCACTATGTGTTGCTCGCAATTAATCATGGTTGTAACTACGCTCTTTGTGGGGAGCTTGGTCAAGCCTCCCAGCTGGTGCCAGCGCGCTCGGCTTATTACCCCATAATGTTTGCAGAAGACAGGCCCATCACTGAAAATGTGCGCTGTGCATTTTTTCTTTGGAACCGTCCTCCCGGCGTGATGCTTCCCACAGTCTCTGTCAAGCAGCTCTGCTGCCGAGCAGACGTGGGTTTATCGTCTGGTCTGGCTTTAATTGCCATTTTGGTTACGGTTACCATGCCTTCTACTATAACAATGTCAAGATGCGCGTGCGTGCTCGTTGCGCGCCCGTGCGTCAATCATCGAGCGGTCTTTCCTCCCATGGATCCAGAAACGGAGGTATGGCCACAGACCAGTCGACCTGTCATCCGACGTCATATTCCCATTAGTCCGGGACGCAGTGTGTATGGCCACGCAAACAAACGTGTGTAGTGCGGATCCTGGGCTTTCATCCCTCTACCCAGCCGCCGACAATCACTTATCGATTCCAATGATGCGTTTCTTGCCCAGGGGGCACCGCTTCATGGTGTTGGAGGGAGGAGGAGGAGTAGAGAGAAGCAGAGGCACGACTTCATTATAGACGCTGTATTCTGTAGCTTTGGTTAAAATGCCCAGACTTCATCCAAGCTGAGTGAGATTTCACATCTAACTGGGTCTGAAAGCCATCGCAGAGACCGCTGCTTCTCCAGGTCTCCTCGTTGGCGGGTGTGGGAGCCTGCAGACCCCTCTCCCCGCCCCAGCGTCTGCATGGTGGAGGGAGCTGTTTTTGCTGCTCTCTCACACAGACACACACAAACGCAGGCGCCGGGCTCTGAGGGTTTTCCTTTGGAATATCTGGTATCTGGATGCATCGGTAAAATTCAGTGGTCCAACGTCCCTTATAGAGAAACATCAGCGGATCATAGCTTTCATGCCACTAGTCCTCATGTGCCTGTTAACTAAAGCAACTATGTAGAGACAAACACAGTAATGCTGGTAAAGCTGTAATGTGGCATAAGTCCAGAGAGCTTTGAATGCCTGTGTTGTTTTCTAGCTGCCTTCATCTCTCTCATACACACACGGGTCCTGGAGCCCAGTGACCTCACAACGGATGCTTGAGTCAAAACTGCAAGCTGCACATTTAAGCTCTGCCCGTACTGAAACAGGAATCCTCTGGTTTTCCAGCACACACTCGTCATATAGGACACAGGGGGAATACTGTACATGTAATTGAACCGTGAGTGTGACTGAAGGGCAGCTGGTAGAAAGTTTCTCTGACAGCCCTAATACAACCCATACCTCAGTTTTTCAAGGTGTTTCAAGGTCCTGTACCAACAAAGGGATTCCAGCAGCATATTTTAGATAGAATGAATCAGTAGGCACAATCACAAGCTCCTGTAGTCTTTGGTTCACATGAACGCTGGGAAACAGCCTGAGAAAACACAGAAGGCACTTTTATTTTAAAGAAAAATTAAGTCCGTCACTGAGAAAAGAGTTATTTGTGTCGTAAATTACATTAAACTTTACTAGACAACGCAAATCCCCACAAAGTGGATGGAAACAGATGACCTCCAAACTCTTCGTGGATTCAAAAAATCATTTAAACCAGCCACAAACAATGTAAAATGATCTCTTATCAATATTTACGCGTCTGCCATGCGAGTGTCTGCCACTTGGAAGCAGGATATTGCTGACATGTATGTCCCTGGGTTGAACATTCATCTGAGCCCTGATGATGTCAGAATATCTGATGATGTCAGGACATCATCAGATGTCAGGGCCCTTCTAGTTTACCCATTACCAAATGCACACAGTGTGGTCGTGGCACACGTTGCGTCGTTAGGTAGCGGCTAATGATGTGGAGAAGCTATAAACTAAGCACAAATCTGGTTCCATTTTGTGCTAAGGAAATGCAGTGGATGCAGGGCTGTGTCAGGCCTGCGATCACCAGCTAGCCTTCATCTTTGGCCCTGAATGTGCATGTGCGAAGAAAAAGTCTGACAAAATAGATGATTTTGGTTGGAAAAATAAATTCTTTAGTGCGCTGCCCAGCCTCACTGACGTAAAGAAGCCTGCATGGGGCACTAAATCAGTCCAAACCACTTAAAAGTATAAAGAGCAGTGCAAGCCCCTGAGTATTGTAGACTAGACAGTGAAGAATATGGGAGGAAATAAGAGAGGGATCCATAGCAGTTTGCAAGCTGAGGCACAGGCCTCATTCACCACAGAAAAGAAATGCAGGGAAACTATGAAAGCACTAATATTAGCCAGTATCATCTAATAATAAAAGAAGAAAATATGAACAAATTGATCTACATGATTACTTCAGTTTGATAGTTTAGGTATTAAAATAATTTGGTCTGACATTTTGAGAAGTATTATTTCCTACAGATTTCTATTAATCAAGGATAAAGTCAATTCATTTATCTATTTTTGCCTTTTTGCCTGTTTTTCAGCTTCTACCTCTGGTGATGTGAGCAGCTCTGCCCAGTGGACACAGTTTGGGAGCATCAGCCCTGTTTCATCCCTTGTTTTCTCCATAACCCCCCCTCCCTTCCTCCCCCTCTGTCAGTCCCAGCCACCCCGAACGGCTTCCCCACACAAACGTCTCACATAACACAGGAACAAAATAAGCATTCGGGTCACTTACCATGCAGGTTGGGACTTTGTGAAAGAAGACAAGTCAGCGAAGACGTGCGAGCAAAGAAAAAAACATAACGGCAATAAAAACAGGAAAATATGCAGACATCGTTGAAGGAATGAGATTTTTGGAAAACTGGAAGTAAAGTTTGTGTTTTTCACTTCAAACTTTTAGTACAAGCTCCTAAGAAGACCAAGTTACGAAGACAGGCTTTCCACATGCACGGCCCTGCATAGTTCTCTTTTGACTTGACTCACAAGCCACGGTCTCATGATGATGTGCGAGGTGATGCCCACCATTTCTGAGGATGGGCGAAGTGGGACTGGTGGAGGCCCCTCCTCGCCCGCCGGGCCAGGAGTCGGAGGCCCTGGAGGCGCGATGGGAGGAGGAGGTTTCAGCGGGAGGGAGCCCAGAGGTGGAGGCGACGAAGGGGGGAGCACTGGGAACCTGGAGTCTCTGATGGTCAACATGCTGACAGAGAGAGAGAGGCTGCTGGAGAACCTGAGGGAGACACAGGAGAGCCTGGGCACGGCTCAGCTCCGCCTCCGTGAACTGGGCCACGAGAAGGAGTCACTCCAGAGGCAGCTCTCTATTGCTCTACCTCAGGTAGATGTGGTGTGTGTGGAGGAATTAGCGTCTGTCATGAAAGCGTGTGCTTTGGCATTTAGCTCACATTGCTTAGCCTCTTATGTTCAAGCATGTTTTTCCGTGTGTGTCGTTGAGCGGGGAGCTCACGAGACACTAAGCCTTGACGCAAACAGAAAGTTGCTGTTAAATACTTCCTGTGCGTCTTCAGATGTCCTCGCTAACGCAGTGGCTTCGGCAGTTGGCTCTTTACTGTGTAACGAAGTTGTGTTGTGGTTGGTTGCCACATGGCTGGTGGAAGATTTGAAATCATGGATTTCTGTTTGCTCATGTCAAATTAAAATGGGCTTATTAAAGGTAAGGCTGGTGCTTGAGTGATACAGAAGATGAATCTTGAGAAAAGAAGTTGTGAAAAATGATGATGCTGCCAATCGTACCTGTGTCCATTGTTGTTAGGCTAATTTAAATAATATGACCCTTTAACAACTAAATTTTTATTTTTATTTTTATCCTATAGCCATTACATTCAAAAGCATATGTTTGGTTTGTATTTACTGTGCTGTCATTTAATGTAATATGTTACTGCCTTGGATGTGATGCTTGCTTTGTTCTGTAAAGCTGAAATGATTAGTTGATTTATAAATGAGAAGAGTCATTTTATAGCAGCGGGCCGTCTGAGTTTCCTACTGTATGTGCAAACCTCTAAGCCATTACTCTAAGCCTATATAAAGGAATGGAGGCCATAGGACGCACTGTAGAGCCGGAGTGAGATGAAACAGTAGAGACAAGGAAGCCGACTGAGAAGCTGACACCTGTCCAAAGAAACCATCCCATAAGGCCAGGATCCAACGGACCCACTGTGTGACCATCTGCGTACTTTGCTCTCTGGCTCTTCTTCTTTGCCGTCGTTGCAAACCACGGTCTATTCTACGTGTCTTCTTTAAGCGGCGTGTCAGCCATAAAGCAGCTAAACGTGACTGTAAACACCTGCATATCGCCGCCATGTCATAAACAGCACTCGCCTTCCAGCTGAAGCCTTGCTTTGCGTTTTACAGGGACAGAAGGAAATCGGAAACGTGGATTCTGTTCCGTCTCGTTTCAGTGACGCGTGTGCAGGCCGTGTCAGTGCCGTGTTTAGGGGGTCTCGTTTGTACATTCCAGTGCAGGAGCTATTGTGTAACAGTGTGATGTAATCCATCCATGAATGTGAGTTCACAGAGGAGGATGAGTAAGACAGAGGGCTGCTGGAAACTGTGTCAGTGATTTACATGATTATTATGTAGGTTTACATGTACGTCTTCCTTCACAGAACAAGTTACATGTACAGTATGTGTATTGTGTGTGTGTGTGTGTTTGTGAGTCACCAGATCTGGCAGCGTTCAGCCTGAATTATTATTTCTCAGGCTGCTCAAGTGGCTTCTCAGAGCTTAAACTATTAAAGCCGTTCATTTAAAGGGTTTGTTTTCTTTGCCCCTGATCGCTGCTTGTGCTTTCCACAGGAGTTTGCTGTGTTGACTAAAGAGCTGAACGTTTGCCGGGAGCAGCTCCTGGAGAGGGAGGAGGAGATAGCTGAGCTGAAGGCGGAGAGAAACAACACACGTGTAAGATGTTTAGCAGCCATTTTGCCTATTAGCACTGTAACAGCCTCTGTGTTATCTTCCTCACCCGTTGTGGGTGTGTGGGTGTGACGCTGTTTGCTTCTTCTCTTCTCGTCTCTTCTCTTCAATTTTCTCATTTTTGTCTGTATCTTCGTTTCTCATCGCTCCTCCTCACTCTGTTCGACGCTCTCCACCACTGAATATCATCTCATCATTTTCACAACCCTTTACTCCTCTGCATCTTCTCTCTGTATTTACCTTTTCATTTTCCCCGTGTCCTTCTGCCTATCGTGCGCTGCAGTTGTTGCTGGAACACCTGGAGTGTCTGGTGTCTCGCCATGAGCGCAGTTTGAGGATGACGGTGGTTAAACGCCAAGCTCAGTCCCCTGCAGGGGTCTCCAGTGAGGTCGAAGTCCTCAAGGCCCTCAAGTCTCTGTTTGAGCATCACAAGGCCCTAGATGAGAAGGTGGGTATAGATTAAATGTTAGAAGACCCCACATACTTACATTATCCATTTTAGGAAGAGGAAAGTGTTTGACTGTGCATATTCCTACATTCCATCATGTGTCTATTTCTATTGGGTTCACTTTAAAGAACAGCCCTACAGTTTCTTCAAAGCGCTTTAGAGGAAGTTTACCAAAATTCTGTACAAACTAACATGTGGGTTAAATCCTAATTTCTGAATGCTCACATGACTCCTCGATGCTTCACGCCACAGGTACGGGAGAGGCTTCGTGTAGCCCTTGAGAGGGTGTCCATGTTGGAAGATCAACTCGCAGCGTCTTCTCAAGAGGTAAAGTCCATCTCCAGTGGTTTTCTGTGTCTCTAATAACACAAACAAAAATAGCTATTAATTAATGTGATTGTGTCTCCCTCTTTCCCAGGTAATATCTTTAAGAGACCAAATTAAAAGACGTCAACAAGGGGTGGACGGCGGGAAAGATGTAAGGGAGGGTGTTATGCATGTCGGTTCCAGTAGTTTTTGTGTACAGTGTGTGTTAGCGTCCAGAACGTCAGTAGAAAGTAGATGTCTGGGTTCCATGATGTGTCAGTGTGATCTCTTATCTACAGCTTGTTTAAGTTAAATGGATCCTAACTTATCACTTTCTTCATCGCTCTCATTTTCTTTCTGCGTTGGCATCATTTCAGCGGCTACCTAACGGCCCCTCCTCCAGCCTGGAGGACGGCGAGCTGGAAAGACAGAGGGAAGGGGAGATCGAGCGGCAGAGAGCGGAACTCTCCCAGCTGAGGGAGAGACTGGCCCTCATGTGCCGGCAGGTGAGCACGTGTGGACTATTCATCACGGACATGAGCGATCTGTGCAAATATAAAGTTGGAAAAGAAATCAAAATCTCTGTTCTTCTGCTGGTCTCACTCTTCCCTCTTGTGGCCTGTTAGATCATTGCATCGGATTTTAAAAGTGCACAGTATTTATATCATGATGATTAAATGTTTTGTCCCATGACCCCCAAACTTAGTTAGACGTGTCAGACTCTCATATGTTACACGCTGACACGTCCACTTACACTGGTTGTTGTGACCGTTAACGCTGACTCACGTAGCTCCAACATGTGTCATCCCGTGTTGTTCTGCGGTGTCGCGTCAGGTCGGGGAAATAGAGGAACAGCTTGCGGCCGCCAGGAGGGAGGTGACGAAGTCGGAGGAGGCCAATCAGAAGCTCCAAAGGGAAGTGAAGGAGGTCTGTTGTTAAAACCCTGAGCTCCATCACCTCAGAGGACACCTAGTGTAAATCTGACGTTAGAAGTCGGTGTTATTGTAGACAGTTAGTTATGACATATAACATAACCTTTTCATTCATAAAGCCTTCTGACTGTACATCGTCTTCCTTCAGGCTCTTTGCCAACGGGAGGACATGGAGGAAAGGATTACAACACTTGAACGAAGGTGTGTTGGGCAGAGTAATGGGCTGTAAACACACTGTAGCAAACGGACCATATGCTTCACCTGTCGGCTGGCGACGTGTCGACCTGACACCTACATAAGGTCTTAGGCTGTTTGACACAATAAATTTGCATCACATTATCAATAAGAAAGCAGCTGCGTGTGATAAGCAGAAGCTTGGTTCGCTTTATGGTTAAACGTTCGACAGGTGAGAGTTTCTGCTGTGTTTAAAGGCTGAACTACACGCAGTGATGTGTACACTGGTCTGTTGAAGAGCGTCCCCCCTTTTGTGTCGCATGCAGGTACCTCAGCGCCCAGAGGGAGGCGACGTCCCTCCACGACATCAAAGACAAGCTGGAAAACGAGCTGGCCAGCAAGGAGTCCTTGTACAGACAAGTAAGAAATGTCTTCAATGGCCTCGTATTCAGCTTGGCTTAATATACACCTGTCAGTTCTCGTTATGTGCGATTAGGAGCGAGTAGTATTTGGAAATGTAAAAACGAGCGCCTTCTGTTTGTGTTTGCGTGTGCGTGCAGAGTGAAGAGAAGAACAGACAGCTGCAGGAACGTCTGGATGAAGCCAAGCAGAAGCTCCAGCAAACCCTTCAGAGGGCCGAGACATTGCCCGAGATCGAGGCCCAGCTTGCCCAGAGAGTAGCTGCTCTCAACAAGGTACTGCAACAGCAGAGGGTTGGATGTACTTTGCTCTGGACTCCTGGAGCAACAGAAATGGTCTCTTTGTCTCCCATCAGGCGGAGGAGCGCCACGGAAACTTTGAGGAGCGACTACGGCAAATGGAAGCTCAGCTAGAGGAGAAGAACCAGGAGCTGCAGAGGGTAATGTCTCTCATGTCGCCCTGCTTTGCTACGTCCCCTTTAATACAGCTTCTCTTCTTGTCTTGAGGACCTCTCCTATGACCTTGCTTCATTTTAGGCAAGGCAGAGGGAGAAGATGAATGATGAACACAACAAACGCCTCTCAGACACAGTGGATAAGCTCCTGTCTGAGTCCAATGAGAGGCTACAGCTGCACCTCAAAGAGAGGATGGCAGCACTAGAGGAGAAGGTAAGAAGCAGCTACAATAAAGGGAGAGAATGACAGGCTGGAGCAGAAGGATGTCAAACGTTGTTCTTCTCTGCTAGAACGCTCTGTCAGAGGAACTGGCCAACATGAAGAAAATCCAGGATGATCTTTTAGCTAATAAGGTATGTATTCAATACAGTAACTCACTGAATTAGAGATGTGAGTATTTATGCTTCCTGTCTTCGCATCCACATTAAGTTCTCTAGAAGTAGAGTCAGGGCAACTGGCAAGGCCTCTGTCCCAGTTTCCCCGTATCCAGATCTTTTTTAATCAGCTGACCCCTTGAAAAATTCCCAGGCTGAACAATTGCATATTTCCCGACAAATAAGATAATGAGTCGTTTTCCCTTGAAAATAATTTGCACCATTAGGAGCAGCTCCTTGCTGAGCTGGAGAGAATCCAACTGGAGCTGGATCAGCTGAGAGGCAGACCGGGCTCTTCTTATTCCAGGTTAGCTCAAAGTTCATTTATTTACATACTATATACTGTGTGTTTCCTTTTTAGCTGTAATTTTCTTGCACTAAAATGTGTTTAACAACATTCATGCTGTTCCCAGAGGGTGTTGGTCATAAGCAGGTATTATACGGCTGAAACGTGTTTGCTATGGTTTGTCTCACCTTATAGGACGGGCAGCGTGAGCTCACTTCCCTCCACGCTTTTCCGAAGATCTCTTCCAGGGAGTGCTTCGGAACTGCGGTATCCCCAGGGTGGGGGCTCGCTCCCGGCCGGCTATGGCAGCTCCTCTAGTGGGGTTGTGGTCAGGCGGACGCACCGTGGCCGGTGGGGGGCTCCTAGAGATGACAGTAGCAAGGTGTTGACTTCGACTTCAGAATGAATGAATGTGTTGGTGGATGTTGACACTTTTGTGCACACTTATCACAGATCTTTTCTCTTTCCAGTATGGAGAGTGGGACAGTGGCAGCATGCTGGGCCCTGGGTTTGAAGGAGGCGTGGAAGGAGGCTGCTCGGATGATGAGGACGACAGGGAGACTCTGTTTGGATCAGAGCTTCTCTCTCCCAGTGGACAGACAGATGTACAGACGCTGGCCATCATGCTACAAGAGCAACTGGAGGCCATTAACAAGGAGATCAAGTATGTCCGACTCAATTAGAGGCGAGGTCTCCACAGTCTGTACAGCGATAACATCCTCTGTCCCTCTCAGGCTGATTCAGGAGGAAAAGGAGAGCACAGAGCTGAGGGCAGAGGAGATCGAGAGCCGGGTCAGCAGCGTCGCCCTTGATGCCCCACCTCTTCCTCCCTCCTCACTAGGAGGACGAGACAGTCTTGGGAGGGGTTACATGACTCCCTCCATCACCTCCTCCACCTTGGCGTCGCCTTCGCCACCCAGCTCTGGACATTCCACCCCTCGTCTGCCGCATTCGCCTGCCAGGGAGACTGACAGACAGGTAGCTGCCATGTAATCTATGGATGAATTAGCGTCATTTTAGAGTCACACAGTTTGTGTCTAACGCTACTGAATCATTTCTAACTTGCAGAACAGCAAAGATGGTGAAGAATGCAGAGCACTTGCCCTGATTGACTCCACCCCACCTCCTGTTCCTCGAGCCCTGCGACTGGACAGGATGACACACACTCACCCAGGGGCCGGCCTTGACGACCACCGTGAATTTCGCAGGTAGGCAGCGTTTTCTAAATGGTTTGCCCGTCAGCAAAAAGCACTTGTTGCTCACGCAGACTTTGTTTGTTCGTCTTTCTAGTCTCTCTGCCGACGGAGCCACTACTGCAAGCCAGGATTCCCTGCACAAAGCCAGCAAAAAGAAAAGCATCAAGTCGTCCATTGGCCGCCTCTTTGGTAAAAAGGAAAAGGGCAGGATCGGTGCACCTGGACGTGAATCTGCGTCACTAGGTGTGTGAATACTTCCTTTCAGTTTTCCACAGGAATTATTCATTTTTTTTAAATTAAGATAATTATGAGCCATGAAATAAAAATCAACATCTGACCTTTCCAGCCTCCACACCCTCTGATGACCTGGGCTCAGCTGATCCACTTGGTCTGACGAAACTCGGGACGGGAACGGTGGAAAAAGACCGACGCAGCAAAAAGAAGTGAGAACCTTCAGCACACTTTTCACGCCACACAGAGGTGTATCAGTAAATGGATCAGTCAAGTGCCACCTGCTAAAGCATGGCGCTAACCAGGCCAAAGAGGTCGCGGCACATCTCAGCATCTCAAGTTCAGTGAGATTTTCTATTTATAATAGGAGACGGGTGAGAAATGAAGAAATGAATCTCTGTCACTCTTCTGTTTTCCACTCTTCTTGCCAGACACGACCTCTTGGAAGAAGCCTGTCGTCAGGGTCTGCCCTTCGCCTCATGGGATGGCCCGACCGTGGTTACATGGCTTGAGGTACCTCATGGCTAGGAGCTAATTTAGTTGAGTTTATGGAGCAAACATCCAACATCTGTTCTCTGGGTTGATTTTCTAATCTAGGTCAGATTTAGCTGCAATGTATGAACGCAACAAAGCAGTAGAATCAGTCATCACTGCAAGCGTCTTCTGTTTCCCCAGCTGTGGGTCGGGATGCCGGCGTGGTACGTGGCAGCGTGCCGCGCCAACGTGAAGAGCGGCGCCATCATGGCGAACCTCTCGGACACGGAGATCCAAAGAGAAATCGGCATCAGCAACCCGCTGCACAGGCTCAAACTCCGCCTGGCTATCCAGGAAATGGTCTCCCTGACCAGCCCGTCTGCACCTGCAAGCACCCGCTCTGTAAGGCTCAGCAGGGACATCACCTCATTCAGTGCATCCCTGTCAGGAAAAGGAGACTGATTTTGTGTCTGTTTACTGTGTTACAGTCGACCAGTAATATCTGGATGACACATGCTGAGATGGAGTCTCTCACTGCTGCCACCAAACCAGTAAGACTGAACTTAGGAATAAAATTCCATATTTGCTTTGTATGTATCACACTTTCATACAATCCACAGTACCACACGAAATGAAGTAACAAACACATTGATGAGCTTTTTTCTTTGTCTTTGTCTTTGATTAGGCGTGTTTGGCTACAGCCTTCTTTCTATTCCCTTAAATCTGTTTTGATAGTGTTTTTCCAACTAATTCTCTCACTAACAAAACTTTTCCTCCCTCTGCCTTTTTCCTCTCCGTTCCGCCTTGACACTGATTTACCATAAAACACACAATCTCACACACACGCTCACACACACACACACACACACCCCTGATCTTCCCCCGACTTTCCAACTCTCTGTCCCTTTTCTCTTTCGTCACTTTGCCCGAACCACAAGGAGCAGAAGGAGTTCAGCTGGGATCAGGTGAGCTTCTGTCTAAACACAGGTGACCCTCACATAATCACTGAGTTAATCAGATTGAAGCAGTAATAAATCCCAGACATTATTATTATCACTTCCTAGTGCTTTTCATCGCAAACATGATGTGACATCACATAAACAACCTATTTCCTTCCAGTAACACATGCTGACAGCAGTGTGCAATTGTAAACTCCATTGTTGCTCATCTAAAATGTTATTTATGAAGAGTCAGGGGTTGCATATTTTAGTGGAGCATGTTTTCTATCAGCAGAAGCTAAAATGGGAAACTCCAGCCAGAGACATTTGAGTTTCAGCAGTCACGCCACGTCTGAACTAATAAAGTAAACATTACAGTCCTTTCGAGCCACACATACCTCTATTAACGAGGTGTATGAATAGGAACCAACGACTTTATTAAAACTATAAGAGCTGATCATTTGTTAACTTTTACATCAGCCCATTACTGTTCACAAAGGTTGCCTTGTTATAAAACTATCAATTTATCTTTTATAATCTTTTATATCCAATTATCACATCATGCCACTCTCACTCTATTCCTCCACGTCAACCTCAATCCTCCAGATCCTGGCCTATGGAGACATGAACCATGAGTGGGTGGGGAACGAGTGGTTGCCCAGCCTGGGTTTGCCCCAGTATCGCTCCTATTTCATGGAATCCCTGGTGGACGCCCGCATGCTAGATCACCTCACCAAGAAAGAGCTGAGGGGTCAGCTGAAGATGGTGGACAGTTTCCACAGGTCTGACTAACGCTATCTGTGGTGCGGCTCTGCAAGGTTACCTACCAGCTTTGTTGAGAATTAGAGCATGGTGTGCTGTCACTTACAGGGTAAGTCTTCACTACGGCATCATGTGCTTGAAGCGCTTGAACTACGACCGAAAGGAGCTGGAGAGAAGAAGGGATGAGAGTCAGCACCAGAACCAAGGTGAGCGCTCCGGTTAATGCTCAGGTTTCTTCCTCAGATAATTACGTCGCAGCTACAGATGTTCTGTGACGCTCTGTGCAGATGTGATGGTGTGGTCCAACGAGCGAGTGATGTGCTGGGTGCAGTCGATCGGACTGAAAGAGTTTGCTGACAACCTCTTAGAGAGTGGGGTGCACGGCGCCCTGCTGGCGCTGGACGACACCTTCGACTACACTGACTTGGCGCTCCTCCTCCAGATACCCAATCAGAACACACAGGTGCACACGCTGTGCTCTCATTGCCACACTTCCTGTTTGCCTAAAGCCAACATAATCATCATTTTTAACTGCTGATGATCTTAAATCTTAATTCTGATCCTTGCAGGCGAGGCAGCTTCTAGAGAAGGAGTACAATGCTCTCATCTCCATGGGAACAGAGAGGAGGCCGGATGAGGTACGGCAAACCAGACTGTCGGTAGAAAATCAATCATGATAATCGCTGCTGCCAGGAGGCGGGAGTGTGTGTTAATTGTAACCACGATCACTAAATCTATTTTACTTGACAACAGGGCCTTTGATCCAAACGTTAGCGTTTCTGCCCTTTGTCAAATGTGGGTCACGACAGGAGAAATTCCTTGCAGTGATGAAATCAGCAGAACAAAGCGTCTCCCTTCCTTATGAACAGAGCCTTCGTGGTATCAGAGCATGCACCACTGCTGGCAAATTGTTGCCAAGCCAAAGTGGTTCAGCTGTGTTTACACCAGAGCTAATTGCTTAGTTACAGCATGTAGCACTAAAAACCATGCGCCTGTGGTATACTGTCACAACAAATACTGAGCTAAACCCCCACTAAAGCATGACGAGCAAGATACTGGAACAGACAGCCTCTACTTGTTATGTGGTCTCTGCAGGATGGCACGAAAACGTTCACACGGTCACCGTCCTGGAGGAAGATGTTCAGAGAGAAGGACCTTCGTAGCGTCACCTCCGACTCCTCAGAAACATTACCTGCCAACTTCCGTGCCTCCGCCATCTCTACGCCCTCTGTCACCCTGAGAAAAGTCCAGAGTGAAGGTAAGGAGCCACAGCGAGACAGAAACACGGCTCAGATCGGGTATTTCCTCTGTGGCTGATCGCACAGGAGCACGTAGTTGTACATATATTTACTAATCTTCTTCTTCTGTTTGTTAGTAAACTCTGGCCCAAGAGGAGAGTCGGCGTCCGTGAGAACATATTCCTGCTAAAAGATAAGCACAGCAGGTAGGAAACGTGGCCTCACAGACTGTTTATTTCAGGAGCAGCAGCTATTACAGCTCTTGAAGTGTGATATTCTCCTTTATTCTACTTTGCAGACCCCAGTGTCCATCCTAACCCAAGGGGGAAAAAACTCATCTCTGAAGAAAAACAAGATCAGAAGATCAAAATCAAAAACGGACATCAGAAAACGACAAAACGACAAAGCCAGAAGCCTCGAAAAATCAAAGACACCGAGTGAATGACTTGTGAAAAGATTCTAAAATAAGGAGTGAGTGTCTGTTTATCCATCCGTTTCGCTCTTTCCATCCTCATCCATAGTTGTGGCATGACGCTGTTTGACTCTGTAGGAAGTGACCATTGCCTGTTGTGAATCCATGGTCTGTTTGAGTGTGAGGTGGCGATATTGACACAATGAACTTACAGGACACTTCTCAAACGGGGGGGGGGCGCGTTCCTGTTGAGGAAGCCGGACGCACTGGCTTTCAGGTGACCTTCCTACCACAGACTGAGAGTAGAACATACTCTGCCAGGCGACATTACAGCGCTGGAGGGAGAATATAGTGTATAAAGGGAAAGTGAAGCGTATGTTCTTAAGCCATAATAGACATGATGTGCACAAATGTGAAACAGGCCAGACAATGAGATAATTATCAAAGCGCTTCATGTCATAATCCTGTCCAAAGTGGGAAAAAAGGAAACGCATTTGTGTTAATATGCATGCCCAAACCAACCATCCGAGGACGTGAACGCTTGGGTCAGGACTTTGTAAAATGTGTGTGTTTTATTTTGATCATTTTTTATGATACCTGCTATTGTACGTATGTATGTACAGTATGTATGTGTGTGTATTAAACCGTACGTTCATTTCATACTTAGTTTTAAGACTCATTTTAGGGTGGAAAAAGGAAATATGTTTTAAATTATGGCCATTTAAGATATGCTACTTGTATGTGTACATTTTGAAAACAAAATGTGTTATGATTTAAATTCCTATTGTTGGAGAGTAGTGATGATAATTGAATATAATATGATAACAAGAATGAAAATGATTGTAAAAGCTGTAATTAAAAAACATACCTGTAAAAGGCTTCTGCAGGAGTCATTTTGCAGCTTGGCCTCACTGACTGGGCCATGAAGGTAGTGGACCGCTGCTTGTTCTTCTCTCCTCTTTGTTGTGCACGTGCTCCGTTGGGGCTTTGTGCGGATCCGGGTGGCCACTTTGTTTAAAGTGCGTCCTTTATGTGTTTGTGTTTTACCCTCCTTCCCTACTGGCCTTGCGGGAACACTTGCTGTCTAGTGGCGCTGGGTTCCCGTGAGTCCAGTGAGAGTCGAGGAGTAAATAATGGCCTGTGTATGTGGGTTTCCTGTAAACTTCAGAGCCTTCACAAACATACAGTATCTCTGCTGTGACAGCGGAGGACACCAGCGGTAGATGCTGGGTTTTTCTGCAGGTGAGGTCATGTACACACCAAAGCAGAATCAACAGTAAGGTTTACAGGAAATCTACATGAAAGGATCTGTGCTCTGTGAATGTTGCCACACAGTGGAGCACAAACGGAGTCATCAGACACCTACGACACGGGAAAACGCCATGTCCACAAGAAGCAAGAGAAACACCAGCACATCAAGGACGCACACGCATCCTGTGGCTACCAACACTTGTGTCAGATCCACATAAAGAAATAAACAAAGTTGGATCCTCCACAAACAGCACCTGAACATTTCAAACTCAACAACAGGAGAACCAGGTCTGTGGAGAAGCCATCACATCAACTGGATGACCCGTCTGCAGGCATCACCATATGACGAAGGCACAACATTAAAAGAATCAGGTGACGGATGGTTTAAACTCTCAACTTGCTCAGTTCAGCCTGAGGTTTTAACAGGACAGCACCATCTCCTGGTTGATGTATATATCTAGTGTTTTTTACAGTTTTAGTCATCACAGCATCCTGTCACATTTAGAGGTAAAATAGGGTCAGAGTGAGTCACTCACTCACATTAATATAATCAACACAAGCAAACATCATGGGTGAATGTGGCCTTTAGCGGCATCACACTGAAAGTTACATTTGCTGGCGATGCACCATCGTTTTTTATTGTCTGCCAGCGCTCTAGAGACGGTACAGCTGCAGCCGCGTAAACACGTCTCCGTCCTCTGCTAATAAATCAGTTTCACCCTCATTCTCTCCTGAAACACAAACCCTCACATATCAAAATGAGATCAACATCATAAAAAACAAGACAACAGGTCATTAACACTCGTGACTGTTCGTTATTATTTAGATGACCAGAGAGGTATGTTTATCTTTTCTCTTCTTGTGTTTTCAACAGGAAACGCTTCCTGCTTTACTGTCATAGTTTATTTACTCCTATCTGTCAATATGAATAAATCACAGTGAAGTTAAAGGGAAACTAAAAAGGTTAATAATAGCGATATTAGCATACGTACAATTAATAGCCTGAACTCAATATACATAAACATTCTGGAATGCTTGGAATCATAACATCAGTGTCCAAGCACGTCTTGAGTCCGGGCTCACCTTTAAAACTCCAGCTTTACGAGAAGCTCCTGCTGTAAACGATGCGGAAGAAGCCCATACATAGTGTGACGGCGCAGGTCTTCTTCTTCTCAGCAGTTTAATTATGTTGAAATGTGTGACTCATACGTTACCCCATGAAGTAGGACCTCCTTCTCCTAACCTCCTTATAAAGGGCACAAAACGTGCACTTGATTAGAAGTTGATAGGAAAGATCCAGCTTGAATAGTTCAAATATTATTTATTTATTTATTTATTTGATCTTTATTAAGGTATTTATTTTTATTTATTTCTTATTTATCGTCTCTGAAGGCCTCTGTAATTATTTTCCCCGATGTTTTCATTCACAAACCCGCTCTTCTCCTGCCTGGCTGCTTTTCTCTGGATCATTCCACTTCCTTTGTCGCTGTCATTTTATCTCCCTGACACGAACCCGCTTTTATCCTTTAACAGTCAAGTCAGAGAAGGGCATCTCTACACAGGTAGGCATCCGAACTCCTTCTTTATAATTATGCCAAAGCCACTTTCGTCATCGTTTGTTCTTCTTCATTGTTACAGATAACCACAGAAGAGCGATGTACCTGCAGATAACCCTGGATGGGAGAGTGTCAGGAAGTGATGCTCAGACTCCTTACAGTAAGTAGCGGACAGCACGTGTGGGGCCAAGCAAGCATTTCTGCCACAGACGTCCCTGGATACTTCAAAGTCTAGAAAGAAATGGAGCAAAAGGCAACTATTTCTGTTTCTGTGTTTCCAGGTGTGCTGGAGCTAAAATCGATCAGACCAGGACATATAGTCATTGTGGGGAAGTCCTCGTCTCTGTTCCTCTGTGTGGACAACACCGGGCGTTTGAGAGGACAGGTACAATGAGTCCACACACGGTGTCCTTCTTCCTCTTCCCTGGTTGTTAATGTGTGTTGTCGTTTTCAGAGTCACTACACAGAGGCTGACTGCACCTTCAGAGAACTGCTGCTGGCAGATGGATACACTCGCTTCCTTTCCTCACACCATGGATTTCCCGTGTCTCTGGCATCCAAGCAGTCCCCAGATCGACACGCGGTGCCCTTCACTCGATTCCTGCCCATCAGGAATACTCTGATGGAGGAGAGCGAGTCTGAACAACCACCAAGCAATCAGAAATATTTCAACGTGGACTCAGACGACCTTCTTGGAATGGGCTTAAACTCTATGGTCAGTCCACAGTTTTCAATGGATAAATAGAGAAAACTAATTGCACAGATTCATCCTGTATCATTGTTCTCTTGACCTTTTTGTGTGTATGATAACAACATTATTTTATTTAAACTTATTTATTTATTGTGTGCGTGCAGTCCATCTGTCTAATAATTATTTATTGTTATTTGATAACGTGTTGATATCTGAGTTAGAGATGTTGCCACATCCTGTTGATTTTATGTGAGGCTTCTGGGGTTTTTCAAAATTGTGTCTTACTGGAAATTCCAACAAGTTTATGTTTGTGCTACTCAACTGGGTTTATCACACTGAGGAGACGTTCTGATAAAAATAAACAGGATATCAAGTTCAAACGTGTTTGTCTACATCTGTCACACACATGACACAGAAATCTAATGTAATAAACACAGCAGGAAAGACCCTCTTTACCAAATGACAAGCTCTCATCCTGGGAGTGAGAGGATGATTGTGGGAGCGGGAGCGCCCTCTGGTGGAAGACAGTGAGTAAGCAATGAGGGAAAGTAGGTCAAGCTACTGTACCTGCAATATTGCGTTCTGTAAAGGGTGATCAAATGAGTCCCTGGGTTTTAATTTAGCAACATTTACAGTAGGTTATAATTAATCAATCTCTGGCAGGACGGCGCTGTGTCGTTACTGTAATCACTCTCCTGCCCTCTGCTTCCTGTTACAGTAAGGCCGTAAAAGGTCGGTGCCATCGTTTGGTTCACACACACGCAGGGTTGCTGGAATGAGCTAAATTGACGTTGTGAAATAAGGGAGTTTTGCTTTTGATCTTCTGGGTTAAACCGACAGAACCGACCGTGACAACACGACCTTTGAACTGGAGTCACATGAGACAAAAAGCTGTTCGTCCACACCAGACACAAATTTAGTGTCTAGTTCATTTTAAACGCTCTTCATCTCTGTCTGTTTTAAGTGTAAGCACTGAAAAGGTGAGATCTGAAGTGAGCCGTGAATGATTCTACTTTTAATCTGCCCTGATTAACTGAGACTGCAACACGTTATTGATGAGGATTTACACCAGCTATGTAAGTACACATACTTTCCATCTGTCTGCGATGTCATGGAAAGTCTTGCAGTGAAATTGAGAGCAATTTTATGAGAATGTGCTGCTCATAGGAGCTCAGTAGAGGTGGAAAAGGTCAGTGAAACACATATTCTGACAGCGTTACAGGAAGCAGTGAAGGATTAACTACAATTGTGCTTCTGTATTTTGTCATATTTCATTTCTTATTTGTCATCGACTCCAGTGACAGATAACAATGTTTAAATGAATCCTCCATACCACACGCAGCCTTTTAAGAAAATTAATAAAATACAGTCTTTATTAAAAACACCGAATGCGTAGTTAAGCACATAAATAGAAACTCAGCTTTAGCGATCAAAGTACAACGGGTAACGCTGCGTCATTCAACAATGCCACATACGCTGCACTAGACAAAAGTCAAGTCGGTCGCTTCAGGTCGCACAAGCTAAAACTACACAAACGTGAACTTTGTCCGTTACTCACGGGAGAATGCTGAGAGCGTGGGGCCGGTGGACGCGTCTGTCTGCAGGCGTCTGGTCGGCTGCTGATGAGTCGCGACGTCTACGCTGCAAATAATGTCTCTTCACTTCAAACATTAAGGCACAAAGTGACAGTACTAAGACATCCGAGTTTCAGACATTTCCGTTTCAAACAGCAGCTGAAAGCATCACTAAACAACTCATATTTATATCATGACCCTGAGAATGTCAAACTTGCTCTTTTCAGAATTATATTATACAAAAGTTGCTTCTGACTGGCTGCAATAAATAACTTTCACCGAACAAACAGAGACTAAGTATTTAGTTTTTCTTCATTTTAATGCTATTACTTTGTTTCTTCAGCATCTGTAAATTCATTTTCATTCACTTATGTTTCCTTTCACCTTTTCATGCCTTTCATCCTACTCCACCTTGGTGACCAATCAACAGAGCTCGCTCTAAACCTGAGTGACAAGTGGTTCCGTCAGAGTCGTACTTCCTCCTTGCACCTCTGTGCTCTGGCCCGTACACAGTCCACCGAGCAGGGCGCCATTCACAGGGTTACACATGCCCTGGATGGCGTAATATTCTCCTTCTGGATCTCTGTCCCCTTCATCCATTTCCTCCTCTTCTCCCTCCTCATCCTCCCACAGCGAGGTCTGGACGTGGGTGTACTCGCTTCGATCCTCGCATTCGGTCTCCCGATGGTAGAAGTAGCTAAAGTTGGACACTATGACCGGCACTGGCAGAGAGATGGTGAGCACGCCGGCGATGGCGCACATAGAGCCCACCAGCTTGCCCCACACTGTTTCTGGGTACATGTCCCCGTAGCCCACGGTGGTCATAGTGACAACCGCCCACCAGAAGGCGTGCGGTATACTGATGAAGGCTGTTTTGTTGTGGTCCGCCTCAGCAAAGTAGATGGCACTGGAGAAGAGGATGACGCCGATGAACAGGAAGAAGATCAGCAGGCCCAGCTCACGCATGCTGGCCCTCAGCGTTTGACCGAGGATCTGGAGGCCCTTCGAATGACGAGACAACTTGAAGATCCTGAACACCCTCACCAACCTGATGACTCGGATGATGGCCAAGGACGTGGCGGGGCTGGCGTCGTTGTCCTTGGCCAGCTCTGTTCCCAGGGTGACGAAATAGGGCAGGATGGCACTGAAATCAATGATGTTCATGACATCCTTGAAGAAGTGCATCTTGCTGGGGGAGCAGGCGAAGCGCATGAGCAGCTCGAAGGAGAACCAGCATATACACATGGTCTCCACCAAGAAGAAGGGGTCGTGGAAAACGCTGTGCGGCAGAGTCATGTTCTCAGACACGTTCTTTGCCTGCGAGTGGTACCTGTAAGAATATTCCTGGACACGAGGAGAGAAAAATATATAAAACATATTAATGAAGTCTAGCAAACGACAGCAACAGCACAACAACATCTAGCCTGGCTATTTAACCGTGACGTCGAGAGAGGAATCACTCAAAAGCTCCCGTTTGTTGAAAATGCCCAACAATTCCTTTACTTGCATTTTGTCGGGCTGCCGAGAGGCTTTTTATAGAGTGGATTTCAGTATGTTGTCCTCCATCTCATTGGTTCTCGCTTTTGGCAACGTCGTCGCGTAGAAACGTTTGACATCTGTGGTTTTACATTGCAATCATAGCTGTACCGATCTCCCTTTCAGTCCACCTGTCTTTCCATCCTCCGTGTCAGTTACTACCTCTCGTATAAGACGCCGGTCGTTTACAGCGTCTCAACGTGTAGCTGAAGCTGAAAACGGAGTCGATATAAAAGGAGAGGTTTGCCGTAGCCGGTTGTGCGCACTACCCTGTAGTTTCTGGGTAGCCTGAATACACTTTCAGCAGGCGAGTAGCAGAGTGTTTATTACTAAAGGTGGTCATATATGTGTTGATCTGCTCCAAGGGCTCCCCTAAGTCTAAATATAACCAGGTGACATCTCCTAAAGGAAACATGAGCGTGTCCTGCTGAGCGGTTCCTCATCTTTCTCTGTCCCAGCTCCTAAAGCCCAGTCAGGAGTGTGTTACAGTAGTTTGCTGGCAGGGCCATTGTGTAAAGGCAGCCTGGCCTGAAGGAATGTGTTAACATGACCCAGTGTATGCTACTCATCCTGTGAGACCTTTTAGTCTCAGATTCTAAGCCAGCGGAAAGCTTTGGCTCACCTTTATCTGTGTGTGCGCTCACTTCTGTGACCTTGTGTTAACACAGCTAACGGTCTCCTCGCTCTTCCTTGGCTCTCGCTCCTTTTATTCATATTCCAGGCTCCGCCCATTATTCCCTGTACTCTTCAGCGTTTCCTGAATTCTGGTGTATCAAATTTAACAGCCGACTAAAATAATCACACATAAGCTTGTGTCGGTGTCTCTCTCGCTCTCTCTCACCTGCTCCCAAACATATCGGTCAATGCTTGCCCGCATGTTAGTATTTTTCCTCTTAACACACTGCACCACTCACCAAGTGAGTGTTTGTCTAAACACTTGCTTCCTGCGATATCGTGTTACTAAGTAGTCGCACTCTTCATTCCAGACCTTTTGTACAGTGCAGGTTTGATATTAGAGTCAGTTGGTTGATTACACAAGTCGAGACAAGTCCTCCTCATTTCTCCTGTTGCCAACATTAATACCTTTAACATGACACCATCATTTGTTTACATGGGCAACACTTACCACAGGGTCTCCTCGTAGAGCATCCACCTGACTTTCCTGAAACAAAACCCCAAACTAGACTCGGCTTTATGCTACACTGACGTATACGCTGAAACGTCCTACCTCTCGAGCCTCTTTCTCGTGCCTGAATTCGGGCAGTGTCTCTAGGCAGAAGATGAGGATGGAAACCACAATGACCATTACGCTGATGATGGCTATAATTCGGGCACCCGATGAGGACTCGGGATGCTCAAACAGCATCCACAGTCTTTTCTGAATTTCGTTGGAGGGCAGCGGCCTCTCCTCCTCTTTGGGAAAACCTTCGTCCTCCTTGAAGCGGTTCATGATGTCCTCCCCCAGCTCGTAGAACAGCAGCTCATCCATGAAGATGTCCAGGGGTATGTTCGCAGGCCTCCGAAGCCTCCCCCCAGACTGGTAAAAGTACAGAATGGCGTCAAAGCAGGCCCGGTTGCGGTCCAAGAAGAGCTCGTTCCGAAGTGGGTCAAAGTACCGCGACCGCCGCCTGGGATCACCAAGCAGGGAGTCGGGAAACTGGGCTAAGGTCCGAAGTTGAGTTTCGTAGCGCATGCCTGACACATTGATGGCAAGTCTTTCACTTAAAGCCCATCCAGTCTTCCACAGGGAGCCAGATCGCCGTCTCTTCTTCTCTTTCTCATTCCCTTTGATCTCCTGTTCTCCTTTCTCCTCGTTGTTGAGCTGGTTCTTCAGCTGTTTATCTTTCTCTCCATCACTCTCTTTCTTTCGGCCTTCTCTCTCGTCATCCTGTGGGTCGGTGCTGTCCATCTCTGTTCGTATTCCAGATGAGACAGCTGGGCAAACCTCCTGAGAATACGTAGAACTGGACTTAAAACCAAAACCGGTTCTGAAACCAGAGCAACAGTTCCATCAGTGATAAAAGTATTCATCAAGGTGTTGAAACCCCGTCTCGCGTTGCACCAAACAAACAATGTGAACTGTGGATAAAACACAACAAACAACAGACCACGTTCCCACCATGCGAGTGAGAGAAAGGATTTACTCACTATGTGTAAAACAGCTGCTGACAGAGAGAAATGTCCGGATCAGGAATCACATTGTTCGCCTCCTGCAGCTCGTCAGGTCGTCTGGCTTCCTCGTGTCATCGCGTCCATCTGTTGCACACACAAACGTCCTTGTGCGCCCGTCCACCTTCAGCTGACGCTCACCACCGGGTTGTACACAAACCGTGCCTCCGGTCGTTCGCTCTGTGAACACCTATGCTCGCTGCCTCGCGCTGTCTGTCTTGAATTTTTTGGGAATGCTGTCCTGTTGAAATTCAATCTCTGCTCGAGCCCGGCAGCCCCTCCCTGTCCTTTCCCTCCATTTTAGCCATGAGGCAACCTTCAACCTCCCTATCAGATGTCACCGCTGCCTGGCACTGAGTGATAGTACCCCTCTCTAATGAGCACGGTGCACAAACAAATGCAACAATTATGTGACTGGACTGATTTGAATCGATTAAAACATCGTGGAGTGTGTGCTACGGATGGCTGCAGGGTTCCTACCTGTGTAACGATTAACAGTAACGTTACAGATACTCGGGTAGGTTTCAATGATTATTATCCCTAAAGCTGAATAACACTTAGTTTATCCGATGAATGTTTTGTGGCTCTTTTTGGCTTGGTCACTTTTTTTCCTCATCACCAGGGTGATGGCGATGATGAGGAGAAAACTGGACCCTTGTCTATGTCACTACCCGACAGACTCATCAACACAGAACTGCTGTGTTTCAGCACTAGAAGCAGTAGGAAGAGTGAATTATAGGTACAGTACAGTAAATAGTTGTAAACTGTCACAGCTGGGACCAAAATAGCCATAAGATTATAATTAGAATAACCAATGCCCAGAGAGAAGCATCGCTACTTCCACACGCTTCCAGTTTCGGGAAGTTTATCGTGAAATGGTAAAAGGAATGATAAACACAAAACGACGAGTCATTCAGATTTACAGTGAGTCACAGATCCGCAGCCAGGAAAGACTATTACACTTCTGTCTATCACCACCAGAGGGAGTGGAAGATGTTGCACAGAGGAGGAAAAACAAGAGGCATCTGGCGACATTTCCACACAATGGAGTAGCTTCAATCAAAGACACAACACACTACACTCCGATGTCTGATACAATCAATGCGATGATGCAGTAAATGTTGTTATTAATAATAATAATAAGAAGAAGAAGTAGAAGAATTTCTTGTACTTTTTCTTGTGAATGATGTGTAATAGTTCTTCTAAAAATAAATGTCTGCATAAACTTGAAGGTTAAAGGATTAATAAATGTTGGATTCGGACATGTTGGTGCCGGATGTCCAGTCTCACAGATGTTAGAGGTTCCAGTTACAGCGACTTGATATCATGCAAGGAAAATATCCTTTATACAAGCTCAGCATTCTCGAATGTCATGACAGTTACAGCTGACCTCAAATCTATAGATTCTAATGATGGCAAAGTGTTTTGTTCTCGACGCTCAGATGGTTTAATGCAACGTCACTGTCATCAAAACGCACCATGTTCTAAGAGCTTCCCGTCACACAGTCACGTTGGAGGAGTTTGGGTTTGGATTAAAGCAGTCACTGTGTTCCGCCAGGGCCAGTTTGGACACTTTACCAGTAAAAAGCTGAAACAAACACACCACTGATGTCACTTTTCATTTATTTTAAGTTCATTTCAATGATGTTAAGCAATTTTAATGTCTCTGAAAAAGCATCTCATGACTGTTAATCAGTTATTCATTCAAGCTGCTATGGAGATTAGTTCACATTAGATCGCATTGACATTCATACATTTTAAGTCTCAATAGTAGAAAGATGTTCAATTATGACACTTTGATATGTTTCTATTTTTTCTTCAAAATATAAAAAGATAGATCATGAACATTCCATTGAAATATACTTTATACAGTTCTCGATGAGTTGTTCCTTGTGTTCCAACATTTCAAAAATAAAATCCGGCATAGGTCACAACCATTTACTCCAGTGGCCACCTCTTCACCCCATTCACTCTCCTACTAAGACCGCAGTAAAATGGACTAGTACCCAAGTCTGTTTCATACAGTCTGATGGCATGTAACGTGGACATACATCGTTCATCTTTGGAATGCTTACACAAATGTATGACGATCGTTAGTAATGTTAGATGTATGTAGGTTGATATGACTTTCGCATTATAATTAAAATAAAGTCGTAAAATATAATATTTGCTCTGAAACAACTCTGGTTCAGTCACGTCATAAAATAAAATCTTTTTAGATTAGCGTGATTGCTAAGTCACTCTATGGGAACCCATACAGCCACTACACATGTGGTTGCAATCATCCGGACTGAAGACACAACGGCTGCGTCTCAGCGTTGATCAGTGGCATTGGTGGTGCTGATTGCATACAATGTCCTCAAAAACATATTAAACAGAAATAAAACAAATACATAAAAAAGCAAATGGATGTCGAATTAACCTTAAAGCCTGGAGAGGACGTTTCATTCTGTAACTAGCTGTTAGCTTAACAGTGGCACGGATTCACTGTGTGAAGCCGTTTTTGGTTATGTGAGTGTTAACATCAAAGAAAATAAAACAGACTTAGCACTTTCAACGCTGCAACTCATCCTGACCTACGTGACTAAATCAAACGGCAGTATTACGCACTAGAAAAGGAAAGACACCTTGTTACTGGCAGAGCAGTCACTATGAAAAGAAAGAAGTGTGAACAGATGACAAAATCCTGAAAGGAAAGGATCACAAACCAAAAAAGAGTTGGGTAAAGCGCCTTTTTTTGCAAGTGTGCACATCATTGCTAGAAGATTCATAAACACCTTGATGACCATCAATGCCACAGGAGCTTCATGCTTTCCACAAGAGGAAAGACAAGTGGGAGATTTAATACTAAAACTAAATCCGATCGACCGGCTAATAGACAAAAGGTCTGGACCCTGTAAAATAAGCATCGACTCAACAGAACTGACAACTAGGCTGTAGTCTACATCGCTCTACTGGAAATACTCAGAGGAACAGAGGACCATTCACCTGCCTGAGTCAAGCCCTGGACCCGCAGGACCTGAAACTCACTGGGACCAAAGCAAGAACGCGGTGCTGGAAGAGCACTCAGCAATGAGATGCATTTTTGTTTTTAGCAACACATCAATCTCCCCTCGGTGGACACTGGCGTCTCTCATCCCCTCTTCCTCGCGACGCTTAAACGTACGTGAATGACATCATTCTGGAAGCTCTGGTTCTCTTTGATTGGCGTTCACTGTGCTGTAACGAGCTGCCGACTGGACGCCGGTAGCTCCATGGTTAATGACGAGCGTCAAGCCCTGGCCATCTAAAACTAAACAAAAACAAAGACAAGCTACCTCTACCCACCCATGCTGACACTGTGAGTGCGAGTAGTTCTCAGTTGCCTCTTGGAGGAAGACGTTTCTGCTCTACAACACGGCACAGTGTTCATAGTTATCAGGACTGGATTCATGACAAACAATGACAGGAGCCTGAGGGGATAAGTCAAGACTCTGCTCCCCCTCCAGAGATTATCAAGTCATAACGCATGCGTTTTTAAACATCACTGTGAGGTGTTCACATTAGCATTGTCTAAATACTAGATTTTTTTATGTTAGAAGAGAATAGCAAAAGACCTACATCCACACACACCTGAGTCCTTTAAGCCACACACGACCTTTGGAATGGCAGTTTGTTCCATGCAAACCTAACTGCGTCTCTCACAGCCGGTCACTTCACCGGGACATCCGAGTTTTAACACTGAGGTGCTGAACGTACTCTTGAGGTTCTCCGTTTGCCCTGCTACAATCACGTGACGACTCTTCTATTATTGCCAAAGGAAAAAAAAAGAAAGCAAACTATGAGCACTAGTCAAGCAGCCGGTGCGAGATGGAGAGCTTTCGTTTTTGAACTGCTGCTGCTGCTGCTGCTGCTACCGTAGTCGCGCAAATGACTCGAGGAGGAAACACGGTCGATGCGGTCAACAACAAACATTATTTGCGCAAATGCTGTAGTTTGCCAAAGTCTTGAATGATCACTGGGACTGGAATGGTTGAAAATATACTGTTCTGTGGATTTTAAAGTAAAACTATGACAGCGGTCAAAAAGACTGGAAAGAGGAATGTAGGGCAGTAGTAGCAGAGAGATTTCATCAAACAAAACATAGTTCAGGGTGTACTTTGCAAACATACAGTTTCAATAGTCACATTTTTTTACTTTTCAAAACAAAATATAGCTCTTCTCTTTCATTATAATCTTTTCTAAAACATTAATTGCATATAACATTTTTTAATTCATTTTATATATACTTTTTTGTATCTCTAGCACCCTTGTCTTCAACTAAGGGCTTGCAGAAAAGACAGTCATGCAAAGTATTCATGCTGGTAAACAAAGTTACAAAAATGCATTATCTTTTTTTCGTTTGTTTATCTCAGCGTCCCGTTCCGCGTCGTCCCTGCGTGTCGTTAGGCGAGAGTCTGTCGCTGCTCGTTGTCTTTCCTGGTGCAACTTTGCCCGAGTATTAGGACAAGATATTTGCTTTCCATCTTTTTCCAGGACTTTGATTCCGTGTCACGACGCCACTTTTTCTAGTCACATTTGCTGCTGAGTTGTTTTCTTCGTCCACTCTAGACATTTTCTCCTCTGGAAATTCCTCCAAAGCCGTAGATAGTTGATTTGTTTATCAAAATATAGATTTGTTCTCTTTGTACATTTGCTCTACTCTTGGTGCATTTCTTCTTTTTTTTTTTTATCCTTCCCTGTTGGACTATCCTTATCTTGACATGGACTTGCCAGTAAAGTAGTCATTGGCAGCAAACAGGACAAGAGAGAGATGGGGCAGTAAGCATCTGGGGTTTCTTGTGCCTAATTGGCAGTATACGTTGTTGGGGCAAGAATTTATCTGACTGGTCCCTTTCTAGATCATAATACAGCTCTACCAGCTCATGGGTATTGTGTGTAAAGAGTGTCATAGTGATAGCTGAGCTCGTTTTGCTCCTCGTGAGCAGGACTGACAGCTTGGTATCTTTAATGTGCATACCGGAATGGGACGCGAGTGGCAGTTAAGGTTTCGTATACAGGCTTTGCACCCAAGTACTGCACTGTGTGAGTTTGTCCAATGTGAGTGAGTACCAACATCCTCCTAAGTGGAACGGTTCTGCTAGTCTACGATAACTTACACAAGGTCATTCAGCAGGTGCATGCTACAGGACCTTTGGTAGCCCACAGTGTTTTGGACAAGCCCATGTTAGTGCGGAGGACATAAAGGTCAGTGTTCTTCGTGTTTCTGTGCGGTTGATTCTAACATGGCCTGTTACACGCGATGCTACATGTGCTTGAGTGGTTCTTCTTCATAGCTGATTATCTCAGTACTTGTGACAAGGGCAGTGTTTCAGTCTCACAGAAGTGAATGGAAGACGTTGTCGGGCGGTAAACATGCGATGCAAGAGCTAAACTTGGATGAACGTGAGCGTTGTTCTGCCGTTTGTGGCGTATTTCATACTACACTGTTTGAATTCAGCACATGTGTTTTTGGAATGTCAAGTATTGAACCAATCCTTTGTCTCTCAATGACTCTTCCCTTTTTTTCTTCACCGGAAAGGACCCCAAGGGGAAAATGACATCTAAATTATCCCTTGAATGCATAAGTTCTTCTCTCTTCCGACTGCAGTGGATTATGTCAAGTTGTTTCCCAGCCAACAAATGCTACGGTATGTTAGCAGAGATGCTACATTGTTCATTCAGTCCTTTTTGAAGACGAGTGGCTTTTCAGAAAGATGTGAAGTTGCTCAGTTGTTCAGCACTGTAGATGGAACTGAGTTGGTCATCATACGATGGCAAGTAGAATGCTTTCAGAAAGATGTTAACTGGAATGTATAACCAGGAGTCCTTCTCTCTCCTAAAGTGTGTCAGTGCAATGCTCAGTCAGTTTGCCGAAAAAAGGGGGGAAAGGTCAGTCAGCTGTCAAACGTGTGGTTGGAGATCCGAGAGGCTGCTTTGGTAACAACGTGAGGAGCAGACCGTATGATTTTGTTTTCATGATTAACCTCTGGTCTCTCTCTTGTCACCCCCAAAGATGTCCTCTAAACTGTCCATCCGTGTCACACCTGTCGCTTATGTGGCTCCTGCCGCAAATTTGTGTTTACCAGTTACTGACTCCTCATTAGAGAAAAGGCGAATGCTAGAAACTTAACACTGTGAAGACAAGAATGGAAAGTCATTAATATGTGGTTCACATTAAATAAACAGAACTTGTATCATGTTTTTCATGGTTTATAGAAGTGCTCAGCTAATATAAACCAACCTGGGTTCGAAGCCTATGTTGCGTATTGTTTGGAACTGGCCAATTACGTGGATCTACGTAACACAGTGTCATAGTGCTGCTAGAATGACTATATGTACAAAAGGGAAATGACCATTACCTGTACACTGCTGGTTAACTGTGCGTGTTAGAACAGACACAACACTGGCACATGCTGTAAGTTACTACTGAGTAACAGTCATCAGTAAAACAGTCCAGGCTGATTAAAAGCAGCCGCCGCCACTGGACCAGCACCTCAGTCTCCACTCTAACAACATTCAACTAACACAAGATTCCTTGAAACACTACACGACTGCACAAAACATTTCAACGTGAGAAACACACATGTCCACCTGCAGCAACATTTTCATTTGAATCCCACTTTTTTTTTTTTTTGACAGATGGACAAACATATTCCAGCAGGTGAGTGTATCTGAGTAAGTGAGCAGTAGCACGAGCTTGACTGAGACCGTTCCAGGTTGTTTAACCCGCCACCGTCAGCGACGCAAGCGCAGGCGCAAATACAGGAAAATGTTCGCCATCGACAGTCGGGTGAGTTGTTGAATTCTTTGCACGGCACCTGTCGAGCTCTGCCGCGCGGCATCGTGCATTATTCACGTGGACATTAAACAAGCTGTGGTCTCACCAGCACACATTCGCCCAAAACACAAATACCATCCTTCTTTGCTGCTGCTCTTCATGCCTGCTCTTCGTTTAACGTCTTCTTCTGTCAGATCCCACTGTATGGTTTTAGGTGCACTTGTTTTCTAAACGCCAGTGATAGTGTACAAACACATCCTCGCTGCTTCCCAGCTTGAATCACATACAGCTACTACAAAGGTCATGGTAAACAACAGATTATTCATCACTGATACTTGTACGGCAAAAAGAAATTACATTGCTGAGTAAACCATTAAACTACAAGCTAATCATCTTTCTAATGCAACACCACTGATTGTCAACAGCACACAGATCAACCGGAATCAGCCTCAGTTGTACAATTCAAAGTTGATCAAACTGAATTTCTCCCTCTTCTCTTACACTGAATAACAGCAGCAATGGCTTGTACAATACCACACAAGCCATGTCGTGCATCAGCAAAGGAACAATGAAATGTTCCCGTTCGCATCCGATACAACAGATTTCGTTTAGCTGACATGTCCTAAACAGTGTTGCTTTAAGTTGTCTTAGGGTCAGGTTGAGGCTGTTTGGCACCAGAGCAACCTGCAGGATGAACCCATGCGTCTCGGGGACATCGACCTGAATAATCACAACATATACATAGAATCATTTAGATTCATTTTGTATGACTTTAATGTATTCACATGTGGGGATATAGATATGAACATGTTCAGTGATGGCCGCTGGCGTAGCAAGTTTATGACTTTGCACCCAAGTACTGCACTGTGTGAGTTTGTCCAATGTGAGTGAGTACCAACATCCTCCTAAGTGGAACGGTTCTGCTAGTCTACGATAACTTACACAAGGTCATTCAGCAGGTGCATGCTACAGGACCTTTGGTAGCCCACAGTGTTTTGGACAAGCCCATGTTAGTGCGGAGGACATAAAGGTCAGTGTTCTTCGTGTTTCTGTGCGGTTGATTCTAACATGGCCTGTTACACGCGATGCTACATGTGCTTGAGTGGTTCTTCTTCATAGCTGATTATCTCAGTACTTGTGACAAGGGCAGTGTTTCAGTCTCACAGAAGTGAATGGAAGACGTTGTCGGGCGGTAAACATGCGATGCAAGAGCTAAACTTGGATGAACGTGAGCGTTGTTCTGCTGTTTGTGGCGTATTTCATACTACACTGAATGTCAAGTATTGAACCAATCCTTTGTCTCTCAATTACTCTTCCCTTTTTTTCTTCATCGGAAAGAACCCAAAGAGGAAAATGACATCTAAATTCTCCCTTGAATGCATAAGTTCTTCTCTCTTCCGACTGCAGTGGATTATGTTAAGTTGTTTCCCAGCCAACAAATGCTACGGTATGTTAGCAGAGATGCTACATTGTTCATTCAGTCCTTTTTGAAGTCTGCATGAACTTCTACACTGACATCAGGGCCTACAGGGGCCTCACAGAGGCCTTTTCCAACATCTGCTTGGTTTGTCATAGATCATCTGGCCACAGTTACAGTTTTTGATCTGACCCTCAAAGGCTGAACCACATGATTGCTTCCTTTAGATCAATTACCATGTGGTACAAAGCAAATATCAACAAACACAGGACTATAATCAGAACTGTTCAATCTAAAGTGTCACAGGTCATCGTGTTATTTCTCTCACCCACAGTCATTCAGTTGTAGTCACCAAGACAAATGCTCCACTTCAGATTAGAAGATGGACGGATTTCCCGCGACTGCACCAGGAACTGTGGAGTCATTTTAACACGTGAGGGCTTTGTGCACTGAGAGAAGTGATGCTAGCGAAACGTTATATATCATACATCAAAATCCAAAATGGCTAATGTGGCATCGGATCACAGGCAAATCCAGGCCAGTCCTAGTGTGCTATGGAACACTTTTATTATAAAGAAGCTGCTGTGAAAATGCTTGAATCCTCTGCAGAAACACTGCATACACTTCCATATACAGTCTTTCCCGACAAGAGCTGTAAAAATCTATACAACAATACATATGGTGGCTTTAAATTTGTGCAGTACTTCTCTCAGCGACTGAACGATATGACTAGACTAACATTTTTACAAACCCTCTGAGAACAAACGGCTCAGGCAAACATTCACGTGAGGCCAAATCTTTCCCTTATAATCACAGCACTGCATATACAATTTATCAAGGTTTAGTGATTTGGAAGCACATAGATTCCTAAGACAGTTATTATGGCAGCATGAATATCAGGCCCTGATTCTAAAGAAGGATGGAAATGTTCTGGCTTTACATCTTTAGTACCAGCACGTTTGTGCTGCTGGTAAAGCACTTACAGTTATTTCCAATGATTTCAGCAAACTACACTTCGGTTTGTCAACGGACGAGTTAAATACAACAAATGTTACTCAGACAATCATTGGTACAGAAATGTTATTTTTTACAATGCAATACATTTTACAGGTATAAGTGAAAAAACATTGTTAAGTAAAACAATTAGAAATGGCAGTCACAACAGGTAAAATATTAAAGGACTGGTAAGGGCACATTGACTTGAAAAAGAAAAAAATGGGAAATGTCTCATCATCGTAATCCTGCTGGACGTGGAAGATGATACAGCAGGTGACCTTCCTGTATTGTTATGTTTGAAAACAGAGCTGCATGTATCCACATGTACTGTATGTGCACAGCTTGTCTTCTAACTTAAGTAATACTGCATGTTTATTGCATATGTAAATGTTATTATCGTCTGTCAGTATTGTTTTTTGCATGGCTACGTTGATGTCAGCAAGGAAGGAACCTGTGGGTCATTTTGCAGCTTCTTTCCCTTAATAGAAATGAACCTGTACATTGCATGTTGCTATTTTTGATTTGTATTTTTGTTCGATAAACAGTTAAAGCAAAGTGTTTGAAAAATTAATATTAGGCTAAACTATTCCATTTAAAAAGCTGACCATCCTCTGTTATGTACATTAAATAGGGTGGTCTCCCCTGGTAGAGTTTGTACTGTGGTCGGTGTCTTTTACCAACATGTAAGCTTTAAAGGTTAGTAAATGAACACTGACAGTAAAGTGCTTGCATTTGTTATACGATTACTTACATCGTCGTTCATATGACATCTGACTTTTTAAATAGGTAGAATTTAGGCATCTTAAAAAATCTGTAGGCAAAGTTCATTTACATCATGACCGTCCTAATTAGTATCTCTTCAAAGGTCCACTCAGTCATTTACCGGTTTTGCCTGGTATACTGGCTCCAGTAGCAGGGAGCTGGACAGGCAGCCTCCAACCAAACACAAGAACCCGCTGAGTCTGGTACTTTACTGTTGAGCTGCTATACATTTTTATTTTATCATTTGGAAAGTTGTCGTCTTACTGTGTAAAAGTATTATCATATTGATTAAAATTGTTGTCACAGCCAGAATGAAATAACATCACAGGTTGTAGATGCAGATTATTAACGGACGAGAGGAGCTTTTAAACTGAAACAAGCATTTTGGTTATGAGAGCTGTAAATGCCTATTAGATGTTGATAATTAATGTAGAAGTATTACATAGCATGCTAAACACGAGAATGACTGAATAGACCTTGAACTGTACACTGCATATATGGGATCCTAAAAGCACTGCAATAAGGCAGCATGTTAGGCTGCACGACTGAGTTAGCTCTTACAATATTACAATACTTTTATTTGTTTTCATCGAAGCAAAAGTTTTTTTTTTACATTCTCCTGACATCACTTAGCTTTGCTGTGTAAACTATCAACATAAAGTGTGCAATAATGTCACAATGATGAGATTTTGGTGCTGATACTGAGACAGAAACTGTCTCTTTTCTTTAGAAAGATTTCACCAAAATGATGTCAACACTGTACATACATTAATATTCACGAAAGACAGAAAGTAGAATTATTCAACATCGATCTAATCGTTTACTCATTGAACTGATCTAGGCTGTTTCATGGAGGTTTCCCCGGACACCGTTTGGTCCAGAACACACAAAGGTGGATACACTTAGTTCTACATTTTGAAATATAAGAGATGATTTTTATTTATTTCTTTGCTAATCAATTAAATTCCTCTACACTCCTTGTAATAATTTAAAATAACAATGAATCCTTAAAGCTAAAATGTGTATTTGAGTCCATCAGCTAACCTGATGCATGCACCATAAACCACTGGATTCACAAGACAAGAGGTCATTCTTTCTACATTCAAGTTCATTTTGTGTTATTGCTATTGTTTTTGCATGACGTACAATTCGAATGGAGGCTTAAATGCAACCAGTCCACTGCTAATGCGCAGTATCTTTATCATCAACCATTAACATCCGCTCTGCTACAAAATGGAGGGAATGGGGGACCGGCAGCGTCGCAGTGTCCCTGGGGGCTCATAGGTTTCAAAGGGCGGGCTAGTGATGGGAGCAAGACGCAACGATGACCCAGCCATTCCCGATATGTTACTTAGACTGCGTGACTTCTCATAACCTGTGGCTTTAGTAAAATCATTTTAATACACCAAGAGATTAAATGATATTATATATTTTATGTTCACATATGCAAATATATGAAGTAAACAAAATCATAGTAGAAATAATTTATGGATATTATTCCGTATTTAGGTGGTTAAATATTGAGTTTATACAGCATTGAAACATGCCAATTACATTCAAGATGTGAAGAGAAATAAATAAGGATGAAAAGAGAAATAAAAAGAAGGACATAAGTGAGGAGGATAAATTAATGAAAAATTGAAAAGGTTATATAAAATCATAAATACATATAGAGGACAGACGAGGACAGACACAGACAAGACAGGACAAGACAGGACAAGAAAATGCGAGTTATGATATGTCTTTCATAACAGAAAAGCAGAAACTCTTCAGATATTAAGAAAGCGAAGACCTGAGGCCCATTGAATAAAGCACCCAACAATGTACCATGTAAAGCAGAATGCGGACTGGTCGGGTGTTTTAGACAAACATCTGGCCAAACACGTAGTAGCTAATACTCAGTTATCAGGAGTTGGCCAAATGAAGTTCAGGGTGAAAAAACATACTGTATATGGCTCTAAAGGTCAAAGTAGGATTGTCTCCATAAACAGTTTGAAGCCCCCCAAACCTCAAATGGCCGACACAGATCGTCCTCCCTGCCACACGGCAAACACTCCACCCACCCGGTATTCGTATCCTGTCATGGGCACCAGTGGGAAAAGACACGCAGTACGTCAACACTGAGTTCAATCTGAGACATCAACTGCTTTTGTGTCCTTTCCCACTGTGTTTCAGTTGTGCAGCGCAGCATGCAGACAGAACGTTGGCTGTACTGTGCTGTGTTGTTGCATCAGGTGAAGTGAACACCATTGGCAGGAGGCAGATGTCTGCCCCAGCAATGGCCGACTGATCTATGATGGTTGGAGTCTCACACTCTTCATCTCATTTACGCAAAAACCACATTTCAGTGTAACGTGGTACAAAACATGGACAATATAAGGACACGTTTAAGTTCGTGTGTGTCTGTCGACTCCAACCATCACCGCAGCAGAGAAAACAAAGAACATCCATTACTACAGTATGACGCCCTATGTGCCTTCCTGCTAAAACAGAAAGAAACTGTGTTGCAACAGTGGTCAACTCAGCCACTTTAGTTGACGCATCACTTGAGTCAACATACAGTAAGACCCTTGTTTGTTCTGACTAGCTCAGGCATTGGCGACTCAAGTTCTACCCAACTAACTATTAAACTGCAGCCATATTATATTTTCGGAGATAAAACCGAACTGATTTAGTCCCAAAGCTAAAACAGCAAAGTCAACGCAAATAATGCAGAACAAAGCAAAAGGTTCCTGTTGATTGACACAACAATTGAATAAATCACAGGAAATGATGTATGAATGTATTCCAGTAGCTTTTACCTCATTTATGTGTTTGCTATTTACTCATCCTGTATGAGCTTAATGTTATGTCACAAAAATTGTTCCAAACCGTCCGATCAGTTAAAAACGAATGTTCTGGATGTCTGCAGCTTGTTGCTACAGGCCCCTTCGATGAGACAAATGCGCTACAGGTTTAAAGGAAAGACAACACAAACGGTTTGAATCTACAAAGAACTTCATTTGGATCTATTCTAGCACGCAGTAGAAAATGACATTACCTTTACCATCATAAAGACAAGATTAAAACCACTTTAAAGGTGATCATGTCTGGAATAAAAGACTCTTTACGGCAGATCTGCTCCTGTTTTATGTTTCTAATAAAAGGCTTTGAAACACTTGTTAAGTGCTTTATGAGTAAATATGAATAAAACAAGAGAGTTCTCCTCTGTGGATTGGGTGAAGGTGAAACTGATGAAGACCAGGCTTTTTCCTGAAATAAATGCAGCACAAATGATTAATCTGGCTAAAGAAGCTGCCACAGGCTGATTAGTAGATGATTTGACTTTTGATTGGATCCATTTCTTTTCTTTTTTTAAAAAGACACGCCTACGTTGTAAAGGCTGTCCTGGTTGAACCACTGCAGTCTAAGGTAGTCGTCTAGCTGCCTCCTCTCTGAGCGAACCACTGTATTTACAACAACATCAACAGGGGCTTTGTGCTGTCAGGGGAAACGCTGAGCTGCGCTGTCATCCCACTCAGTGATGACTTACTTCTAGCTCAAAGTCACACTTAATTAACACTACGGAGGGAGCTCGTACCTACCTACAGTCAGACTTTAGTTACACTTGCACTGCAGTGGCGGCCTGGGGATGGGATGGAGAGAATGGAGAATGAATGTTAATCACAAAGGGAGAAGGTTATGAAAGCGAAAGACACAAAGGAACCGAGAAAGGAAACTGCAAATATTCCACCGAGACTGTGTTAATAATGAAAATGGAAACAGAAAACTAAGTGACGACCTCTATTCCTTATTCCAGCGGCTCTGGATACTTCGAACATGCTGATTGGACGGACTCTTTTCTTGGCATGGCCACGTACTGTATCATTCTTACATGGGATCAATGGCTTGTTAAGGGTGGTGTGATCTCCTATTACCTATAATTAGATGCATTGATCTCTTTATGACCATAGCTGAAGCCACAATATGTCCATATACTGTGGTACCTGTAGTGTCCTCAGGGAGAACTAAATGACAGCAGGATTGTGTATCTTGTTCGCTGTATGTCGGTCATAAAGACTGGCATTCATATCAGCTGTTATTAGTCCAGCTCTACTCCTCTGAATATGTAATAACATACATACAGCACGAGAAAATCTGCCTTGGACAAAAGAATATTTGCAGACTGGTATTAATGCAGCGTTCGAACATGCATGACAATGTAGAGCAGGTTCTACATACAGTATGGAAGTTAAAAACGAATGGCACACATTACAGGCGTGTTACCACATAAAACACATCTGAACACAAACCACCTGAATCCTACTACAACAAAGGCACAGAAGAAACTACGGATTTATGGGGCTGTCAAGTCGTTACTGCTAAACAAACCTAACAAATTCCCTATTCATGAATAAAGTATAAGTAAATTAGGATGGGATTTAATTTAATGTCATTTTATTAGTATTCTTTCACTGCGTGCGTTTGACTAAATTTGGTACAAATGTCAATTTTGTCAAAAAAGGCCTGAACCGGTGAGAGTTGTGCCATATTCATGCTCATTTCCATTGTTTTGTATATATTATTACAATATTATTTTTACTCTAATTCAAAAAAGAAAGATCTTGGGTGATGATAAAACTTACGAACACAGGAAGAACATAGGGTCGGTCAAAACACCACACAACCAAACACAAGTCTACAAAACACAAAGACATTACCACAGACAACAGCAAGAAATTGAACATAAATATAACTTAATCCTAAACACACAGAGGAAATAAAGCATCCACACTAGAACACATACAAGTCCCTACACAACATTTAAAACTAAATATGTACACACCATGTTAGACTTGAGTAATAAAAAAGCACAAAGAAATTTAACACACGTACAGAGAAGAACTAAAAGGAGGCTGAGAGAAATAAAGACACAACCCACGTGAGACTGAGGCTGTTGGAGGTTTGGAGAAGTTAAGGGAAGTGGGAGAAAAGTGGACAGTGAAAAGGCTGATTGACCGTTTGACCTTATGAGCCATGCGGTAGTTAAGGAGCCTAGTACGTCAAATGGTCAACAGTCAAAGGAACAGAGACGCTAAACACAGAACTGAAATGTATCACAACGATGACTTAAAAGCAGGAGGATCCCTCTTTAACAACAAGGAGCTTTTACTGCACTTCTCTGGCGTTAATTTACTTACTGCAGTACTTCTCTTCAGTGCACAACATTACAATGCCATGTAAAAAACACAGAGCGAATGAGTCCAGAGCCCAGTGGACTCCTGGTGTCATTTAAAGAGGGATTCTGCAGCACTTAATCTGCACTTTATACACAAGAAACTGAGTGAGCGGCTAGGACAGTTTAAGACTCGCTTACCTTACAGTACTTTTCAATCAAACCTACTGTATCTCATCGGTTAGTGTTTGTTTCAGTCACCAAGTGCAGCGTTTCAAACTTCGCAACAGTGCAAACACAGTAGGTCCTGATATTTGGACCACACTAGGCACTGAAAGCACAGTTGCGTGGTCTAGGGAACAGTATTTCAGATACATTACACGCTCACAGCATCTTCTGTTGTAATTGAATAATGGTTTGGGCTGTTTGCTCACAAAGCAGAATTAGGAATTCCCATGTAAAATTGCTTGTGTCTCGCGTGGCATGGTTCACAAAATACTATCCCTTGACATCGGTGGCTCCCCTGACCCCAGGACCTGTGGCCGTGGAAAGATGATTGTCATGCAACACTGCATGTGTTATTTAATATGCTATTCAGTTAAAGCCCGGAAGGTTGTGTATGCAAATAGTAAGAGTGTGTTTCTTGGGGCATTCTGTTTTGCAGCGAGTGCTTTTGTTTGCCAAGGCGGAGGCCCGTGGAGGTAAGGGAGCGACGCCAGTGAGCACAGTAGAAGGGAGAAACAAAACTAAGCCACACACAACAACACAAACACAACACTCAGACGGCATCAAGAGGACAGAGACCGAGTGTATAACACGTAAGAATGAAAAAGCCCACATACACACGCGTGATATGACACAACCTGAAGAGAGAGACAACAACAACACAGAGGCACATCAGACAACAACATGACCTGCTGGTTCCGTTCAGTCTTCTGCATATTTGTATTAGTTATTGACACAGGACACGAAAACTGGGTTATTCTCACTTGTGCTGCTCAGCGTATTTGTGGACGCACTCTTGCCTTCATGACTATGCAGGTTACACAGACACATGCACACAAAGATGTGCATCTAACTTGTCATGGATGTATATCACGGTATTTCCATTAGTTTGTTTACATCTTTTCAACTGTACATTGTGTCGTTGAGATTGGGCTTCATTTCATAATGAGATGGTGAGCCTCAAAATGAAGATGCAAATTAAAAGCTAACCAGAGCTCAGCTGTCAGGAGTCATGTAACACTTAGAAGTGAACGCTGTTTAAGGCACAGAGAAGACTTTTCACAGGTGACACTTCAAACTCCGCGGCACTGTGACATTTCTGCCGTGTATTTGTGATTTGAAGTCATGCGTCGTGTGCGCAGCTTTGTGTCACAGTTGCAGTAGGTGTTGTACCGGTGCGGTGTTTACAGTATGTGCTACAGCAAAGCATGCCACAGGGTGTCATGGAGAGCCAGGTTCAAATGTTTTCACTGCTCACACTCAAAGGTTGACTAAGCTACGTCCTCCTCCGTTTTTAACTTTGATCAGTGTTACCTCTGGTCTATGGTTTGATCCAGGATGAAGTGGAGTTTGCATTGAGGTCCTGCTGTAACAGAGACCCTTCCATCTTAAACCAATCCTCAGTCAGAGGGGAGTCTGGGCTGGGTGCCAGGGCTGCTGCCTCTACTTTGTTGTCAACAGGGGTGTTGAAAGTTTGGAGGGAGTGTAAGGGAGTGTTTTGGTGCAGGTTGGCGGCAGTGGTGGTCGGATTGCAGTAGTAAATGAATGAGGGTGTCAGGATTTCATGAGCATGAAGGTAATGTACATAGGGTAAAATGAAAAGGGGGGGGGGGGGGGGGTACAATGTGGCACAAAGGAAAACAAGAGGGGGGGTGAGGGGGTGGGTTTCAAGATGGGGCAAAGGAAGAAGGAAGATGAGGGGCAGGTTAGTGAGGGGTAGTGATCGCAAGGGAGGGAAGGGGTCAGGACAAAATAAAAAGAAGAATGCGAGGAAGGAGAGAGAGAAAACAAGTGACGAGAAGTAAATTAATGCATGGTCAACTGTCTGAGTCCAGAAGACAGAGAAAGACAGAAATCAGTTATGAGCATGAAGAGTGTGACAGAACCTAATTCACAGACACCATGGAAAGATGGAAGACAAGACAAGAAAATGTACGAAGAGGGACAGAAAATCCTGAAGAAATCAAACATGATACCAAGCAGTGATGGAAACACAGACAACATGAGTGTGAAGAGGTGGAAACAGATACAGCAGAGCAGAAGAGCTTAGTGTATATGCATGTTTCACAAGTGTGCAACTGATTGTCTGTATGTCCTGCTTCTGTCTGTAGATAAAAAAAAGCCAGTTTCACGCGTGCTCTCCCGTCCAGCACATGCTTTCTAAACGTCTGGCTCGGAGAAGCCTACGGTGCGTGTGCTTCACACTGGACGTGTAGAACATATGGCTAATGTTGTGCCTGGCATCTCGCTGTGTGGATCTGCTTACATAGGATTTGCATGTTTATGTTTATGTCTCCCGGTGTAGAACGTACCTTTCCGCACGTTCCCATCTGTGGCACGGAATTCCCTGGTGTTAAGCAGGAAGCAGGCGTGGTCCTGCTGGTAGCGTTCCCGGGTAGGCCCTCGCCCAATAGGGCTCCTTTCGTCGGGGCTCAGCACCTGATCAATTGTGGGGCAGTCCTCGTTAGCCAGGGCGGCCGAGGCTGCGTCGCCATTCTGCTTCGAATCTAGAGGGGGATGAGGAAACACACATGACAAACAATCAGCGCTCTCCTCCGATAATTATCAATATACTTTGAAGTTTAATGGAATCATTGAGTCAGTCAAAAATAAGCAGCAGTTGTTATTGTCCCCTAACTACTCAAACTGTATTACACACATTCCCGCTGAGACATTACGACAACGTACTGCAAGGTCACTGCTGTGTTTTGTATTGAAGCATGTGCTGCTGTTACTACAAAGAAGTCTTAGGGCTAAAATCTACTAACACAACCTACAGGAAGCCTTTTAGCCTGGAAGAGCGCCAAGCAGACCAGATGTAGTAAAAGCACTCATGAAACCAATACTTTCTGGTTCACTGATGACTAAGGCAGTGAAGGAATGAATTAAAGGTGCATTATAGCTGCATGTGTCTGATGCAGCGTGTAAAGAGAGGGGTCTCTCCTCCTGTTAGTCCTGCTAATGCCAGGGAGAAAATATGCAAAGTCAAACTGAGACGCATTAAGCTGTTTCAATAGATACAGTTCCTTCCATAGTTTTGCCTCTTTGCCGATAACTGGTGCCTTCAGGCGACTGTGGGGCGAGTTGATCATACATTACACGTGAGTTCCGTCTATTGACACTTTGGGAAAGGGGGACATATTGAATGTGTGGGTGGTGCACTCAGAACTCCCTCTATGCTTTAACGGTAACACTTGAACGATGCTCAGCATGAAAATACATTTGTCACACAGTTATTCATGCTCACTGGTAGAACGTGTTTTACAATCAAAGTGGACTTACCATCCAAATCCAAATATCTCACCTCTGTTAATCTCGATAATTTCTTCTTGGGCGAGTGGGCAGTCACCCCCTATGCCTCCAGATCCCATTACTCCACCTAAGACATTACCCAAGATCCTCTGTGGCGATGCCGTAGCCATTGCCAGGGCGTCTGGCTTGCAGTAGTTGGGGGATCCTGGTTGGGGAGCTCTGGGGATATGTTTGTTCTTCTTTTTGGGCAGCTTTTGTTTGGCCATAGCCAGAGAATAGTACATGCCGAAGTTGTTGACAATGACAGGTACTGGCATAGCAATGGTCAGCACACCAGCCAAGGCACACAGCGCACCCACCAGCATCCCTGACCACGTCTCAGGGTACATATCTCCATAGCCTAGCGTGGTCATAGTCACAACGGCCCACCAAAATCCAATGGGGATGTTCTTGAAGGTGGTATGGGCACTGGCTGTTGGGTCATCTGGGTGGGCAGCGATTCTTTCAGCATAGTAGATCATGGTGGCAAAGATGAGGACACCAAGGGCTAAGAAGATGATGAGCAGGAGGAATTCATTGGTGCTGGCACGAAGGGTGTGACCAAGGACACGAAGACCCACAAAGTGACGCGTGAGCTTGAAGATTCGGAGGATGCGGACAAATCGGACAACACGAAGGAACCCTAGGACGTCCTTGGCAGCTTTGGAGGACAGACCGCTCAGGCCCACCTCCAGATAGAAGGGCAGGATGGCAACAAAGTCAATGATGTTGAGGGTGCTTTTGAAGAACTCCAACTTGTCAGGGCAGAAGGTGACTCGCAGCAGAACCTCAATGGTGAACCAAATGACGCACACGCCCTCCACGTATGTCAGCCAGCTGTCAGTCACCACCTCGTATACAATCTCCTCACGGGTCGTGTTGCCCACCGTGACGTTCTCTGTCTTGTTGAGGATGGTGTTGAAGGCCTCATGAGTCTCCATGCAAAAAGTGGAGATGGAGATGAGAATGAAGAACAGGGAGCCAAATGCCACATACTGAAAGACAGACGAGAAACCAGCAAACAGAAATAAAGACAAAAACAGAAGCAGAAAAAGAAAAGGAGAGAGGAGAGAAGGAAGAAGCGTAAGTTGCAAATCAAGAAAATCCACAAAGGCAGAGAGAGCACAAAAAAGCATAATAAAATCCATCTGAAACATCAAACCAACAGTAGCAGAAGACAACAAGTGTATGTGTGACCCTTTGTCCGGCTGCATTTATATATTCGTTACTAGAGGCCAAGCGAACCTTTCCAGTAAAGGACCTTGGCACAATTTGACCCACCGTCACCCCAGTCCAAGGACAACTAGACTCATGAGGCGCGACCTAATTGCATGTGACAGTCATAAATTATTGTGGACAATGAAGTCATAAAAATAGAAGTGCTGTCACTTTCACGTCTCATCATATTTTATCATGTGTCACATCTTAAAAAACAGAATGAAAAACTGTTTAAACTGATCAAATTACTAATAGTACACTTTACTATTTACACTTTACTTTAATCACTTTAAACTTGTCTTATTTCAATATGCAGACAATAACATGTACATATAATAAACCAAGCCTGAACTGTAAACATAAAAATTTAATATAAATACAGATTTTTCCATCACACTTTAAACCTGAATTTGAAGGTAAAAGAACATGTCATATATGCCATAGTCCAGAAAACGAGGGCGAAAACCCACACAGCTCACTGTGTTCTATGTCCTGTCAAAACATGAGTTTGTCAAAGTGAAGCTGTGAATCTGCAGTAAACAGACATTTGTTTACAGATGCAGGACATGATGTCAGACCCTGCAAACCACCAGTCAATCTGTAGAAGTGAGTTTGTTTCATTTTGAAAGTTCCAAAATGTCCAAAATGTCCAGCTTCTACACAAGGATGCTGATAGATGCTATTCATTCAACTGCCCTTGCTGAATAATAGTAACATTTGAAATAAGCGTTGTACTAATACTATTCGCATTTGTACGAGTGCATGGTTTTATTCTACAATATCTCCTTCCTGTCCTCAGGGTGAATCTCCTGGACAGAAAGCAAACCTCAGTAATAACTGCGTCCCGCCACAGAGGCCGCAGCGGTTGGTTTTATAGTTTTACTGGCAGCTTCCTCGCTCGATGGCGTTTTTCTCAACACTGGCCATCTGCGAGCTCTCTAGACGTATGTTCCCATGACGAGCTTCGTATTATGCTGTCGCCCATTCAGTTAGCGTAGCGTGATAATGCCGGTGTGTGTTTGGTCACTGCGCAATCTTTTCCTGTGGAAGGTCCATTCCTACAAGCCTGCAGTGTATTTATAGAGGCAGTATACTTTGTGCTTCATCAAATAAATAATAAAACACAGACATAGCCTGAAGAGCAAAAGAGAAAGGTAATTCATACTTGAGTGGGGTCCATATATATAAGAAGCCTGAGTGCCTTCAGTGTATTGTGTGTCACCATGTATTTTGGACTTTATGCACTTATGAAATATCAAAACCAACGTATTTAGAAAAGGAAGCCTTATGGATAAGCAAATGGAGAGAAGCCGTCTGAGTCCTTTTTCCTGAAAGGCCTTGCTTCCAGTTTTTTTTCTTTGAATTGAAAATTGGATAAGAGCCTACAAATATTTCCCCTAAGTGCCTTCATGACAGAAACAGACTGCAGAACAAATAAGACTGTGAGCCGACGTATTTATGGAGGAGATTAGCTGTGGTGACCTTCCAGGAAAGTCGGCGACGTCCAGATGCAGATACAGTAGGAGTTTTATTTGGAAAGTAACATAACACTGCAGCGGCAAAAGTAAATCAAGACCCTTATTATTTTTATGAGGAGCAAACAGATGTTTTCTTCCAACTTCTGTCCAGCTTGTTTTCAGGTTCTGTGGTTTTCTGCTGTCCTCTCCCCACTCTCTCCTCCCCCTCTCCTCCTTCTCCCCCACCATCTCTCCTCCTTCTCCCCCCTTCCCTCTCCATCTCTTTTTCCTACCTCTTTCCTCCTCTATGTTTCTCACTAGTCGGCGTCTGACCTACTTTCTCAGATTGCTGCAGTGCTCTCCCCCTCTGTATGGTGAAAACACACGCGCTCACACCGAGGTTCTCAGTCACCCTCCTACCTCTACAACCCCCCACCCCCACGGCAGCCCCCCATCCCAGGGAGGCAGAATAGCACTAGCAGGACCCGTGTGCTCATTAGCAGAGCAACACAGAAGCTTCACATCAACATGAAATTTTCATGTTATCAGGACTTTCTGGAATTATTTCTCATGATGACATCGCCTGTGCAAGTAATAAGACGTCAGTCTGAGAAGACGTACAGCGATGAACTAATTGGTGATGCTGTTGGTGCTTTTCTAGCTACTGCAGTGGTTATAGAGTGAAGACAAACAAACACCACACAGACTACAAACAGACAATATTGGCAAAACTGCAGTGACACCACACTGTATGTAGGCTACACAGGTGGAGACACAGGAGGGGGCGGACAGGTGGGAGGGAGACCAGACGATGTGGATCCATGCGTAGAGAAGCACAAAGAATAAAGTTGAAGCAGTTCAGAAGAGTGGACCGAGTGCGATAAAGCTGAGGCGTGAACGCCGACAGAGGAAAAGCATCCTGAGCTAAGCTAGAGCGAGGCGGCTCATCCATCCGATGATCTCGATGAAAAACGGGACGAAAAGGGGAAGGATAAGCGCAGAAAACCTGCCAGAAATGACTGAGACAAGAGGAGTCAGAGCTGAAAGTAAGAGAGGCTGCGCTATCAGGAGATTGATGGCTAACAAAAAATGACAGGCCGTACGTTCACAGACGGACAGAGGAAGTTATTTGTCTACAACTACAAACTTTTATTTCTGCAGCAGTTCAAATAAAATTAAATTAGAAAAACAGACATGCGAGTCGCGTGTCTCTTTACCGGTGGGGAAGCACAGTGGATTACACCATACATCTGAACATGAAATCAATATTGATCAATCCATCGCAACAGCCACTCGTCCTAAAATATGCAGCAGCACAGCGAGAGGGACTCTGCTGTGAGGAGCTATATCATCACTGCGTGTAGCATTCAGGCGTGGATGAGTCCCGGTGTGCACTGTATGTGCCTGTGTGTACATATGTCGGTGTAAGTGCTTGGCACAAGTGTGGATGTGAGTCACAACCCGAGAGAGACAAACAGCCGATGGCCACAGGAGATGTGTGCGCACTGATGGCAGATAGTGAGTGGTTGGTAGCTGCACTGAGGTGATAGAGAGGGATGAGTGGAGAGACGCTGGGAAAGAAAGAGCTGGAGTACGATGATTAAAAGAGGAGAAGCACTTCACTCTTATTTATCTCCTCAGGCATTTCGTTTTCTCCCCCCAGTCTCTCTCCTTTGCTGCATGACGGTATGTGAGCATGTGGTCTGGTCTGAGCAGGCATATTAATGCTCTGAATGTAGTATTCAGGCACAGTGTAATAATGATGAAGCCCAGTGCGTCAAATTCCCTACAGTCAAGCTACCATGTGTGACACCTGCAGCCAAATGACCTTCAAGGCCCAATAGAGTCTCACTCGCTCCGTAGACTCTGAAATTAGATTTGGAAAGATCATCAACATAAATTCAAAAGAGCGAAGTCAGAGATGGGGAGAGAAGCAAACAAGAAAGAAGGGAGAGGTTGGCAATAGAAAGCGCTGATAGGCGTTCAAGGTATGAATGAGGAAGAGTGGAGGGATGGAGGGAGAGGAGATGAAGAGATAAGCAGGGGAGAGAAGACAATGATGTGCAGCTCAGCCATCGAGAGGATGGAGCAGAGCAGGGCATCAGAGACGAGGAGTGAAATAAGAAGCCAGAGGGGGGAAAGAGGGGGAGACTGTTACTGAAATAACCAAGGAGAGATCATGGAGGCTGATATTAGCCCTACATACGGTTTTGCATGCACGACGGTGTGCTGCGCTCTTCCTTAACGGGACCCTAGTGGCGCTGTGTTTACTGCGGCACTATCCAGAAGAGCTTTATCATTACAGTATTACCACAGCCCTGCCTGGCTCTCTGTCACCATGACAACCGCTGCGTTAGCCTCTGCTTTCAGGCACCAAGGACAGGACTGAGCCAAATACTACTCCTACAGCTGGTAAAGGGCTGAATGTAGACGAGCAAGAGCCAAACTGTGAGCAGCCATCCAGCTGATGGTTAAGTGCTGGATCTGACGTTCGTCAGGTGACAGGTACAGTACGAGACCTCAACAAAGATACAGAAACATTTTGTGTCATGTCTACAGATGGTGTAATCGGCAACAGTAAGACATGCATTCGGTCGGTCGTTCCCAGAGGGCAAAGCAAATGGACGATGGCCGCTGCACAGTCAGCAATGATAAGAAGACAATGAAGGATGATCTAAACTCGGCACGAAGAATGAACATTTAAACGACGTGAGACACACTGTGCTCTCCTGGAAGCTAGGATCACACAACCTAGAAGTTTAGGCGAACGACTGAGGGCATCACTCACGGACGCCCAGAGAAGCTGAACGTTAACCTTGGGTGGCTTCAGGAATAGTTCCCACATAGTTCCACCGCTGGGAGGCCTGGACAAATGAAGGTTCAGCAGACATGCAAGACCAGTCAGCTCATCTCTGAGGTCCCTTCAGAGGCAAATGGAAAACTAAGAGGTGGACATACATAGAGCCAGAGCAGACAAGATGCCTCTCTCAATTTTTTAGCGTTGCATTTTTTTCCACACATTTTGAATTATGAATGACCTCTGGCTTTTAGCCATTTATGACCCTCAACCTCCAGGAGTCCTCATGTGCTAAACACAGCTAATGGGACCGAGACAACAACTGTCTGTCCTGTACTTTAACACTTTGAACTAATGCAGTCATTGGTCACATATCAATTAGATGCCGACATATTCCTGATTGAAGTACAGAACATGTCATCCCTCCCACTTCTGTCCTGTGATTTCACATTAACATGTGTCTGTAGATCATAAAAAACAAGGCGTCCATGTGCTCAGTAGTGCTGCTAGACGGGGCAGCTGTGAACGAGAAGGGGGAGCAGTCGTCCATGAACTGTGCATAACACTGAATATAGGCAAGAACCTGTCCAAAGAACCAAGCTTTTAAAATCCAACAACCAGACTGTGAGCTCCTGCCAGGGCTCAGAGCCCCACGTAGGGCAATGCAGGACAGCTGGGGCGTGATCTGGATGTAGACCGGAGGGGAAGGCTGCACCTGGAGATTGGTGTAGGAAGGTGTTGAGCGCTTGATGTGAGAATGCATCAGGCTCATTAAAAAGAGAAACAGTAGAGAAAGAGCAAAGAGAAGGATGGAAGTTGACCTTAGAGATGCATTTAGCTCCTGCTGTGGGTAATCCTTGTGTAGACTTTATTTTCACTCTCTGAGGTGAATGCTCTTGGAACTGATCCTGGTAAAAATGCAATCACAACGCAGACTTCTGTTTCAGAGGTTCCCCCGAATGACTCAACTCCTTGACACGCAGCGGATAAAACGCTAAGATCTCCGACACGCGCACGCTGCCGCTGTGCGTCTCGCGCGTCACTGTGTCGTAGCTGCTCTGCCGTGTCCAGGTTCCCTACGTTCCCTTCCCACCGCAGCCTTGTCAAACATGTCTGCAGACAAATATTGTGTGGAGGTGAGTGAACTGTACACATCTATTGCCTCTCATCTGCTTTGTATTCGCTCCAGATTACTGCAGCATCCACTGAGCCTTTGTCCTTGCGACGCAGCTCCCCCTCTTTCTCTGTTGACCCTCCCTTATCGCCGCTACTTCTCCCCCCTTTTTCTATCTGTCCTCTCCTGTCCTGCTCGTATTGTCCGAGACATATAAAGTGAGTCCCTGTTTTATTAGCGCTGCTGACTGCCAAGCGTTCTCCCGACTTCATTGCTCTGTCATAAAAGAGAAAATGACACAACACGGGACTCGCTCAAAGGATTTAAACAAGAGTTACCAAAAGGGATACACTAAGAAATAGAAAGTTATGAAATTGATCAACTTGAGGAGGAGATTGTGATCTACAAGCCACTACAGTACTTTGATGCAGATGTGTTTCCATTCCTATCAGCTCACGAATCCGTTTCCAGAACACGTTTCCTTTTAAAGTGGTCATTCGACTGTACTCGCTCTCCGCCTCCACTCTGCTGCCACTTGGACAGAAGGGACAATCACAAGGAAGCAGATGGTCACACAGGAATTGTGCCAGCGATGCCCTCCAATGTCATTTTCCAGGGGAATGAGCAGTCTGATCCAGCTCCACTGTTTCTGAGCTATAGGATGACAACATGAGGCCGACCATGCAGAAACTCTCCAGAAGCAGATGTATTAACAACAGGAGCAAACTAGTTCACTTTCATGTCGAATTTGTTGATTAAACGTGATAATATTTATGATAACATTTGCTTTAATAGTGTGTGTTAATAAAGTGAAGACGTTTTGGTTTTGGCCTGAGAAGGATGAGTCATTGAAATACGTTAGTTTTCGGATCTTTAGACTAAAACACAGATGTTTGGGACGTTTCATGGTAGACATCTGCAGGGTTACGTATGGCCATGTGTCAAATGACCTGATTTATGGAGATGCTGTGAGTGTGAACGCTCGGCTGAATGGTTTATGGGCAGTTACACTTACAGAGTATGGGGCCAGTGTGTAAAGGTGATGCACTGAGGGTGATTTATGTTGAGCCAGGTGTGTGACAGGGTCAAATGTGAGATGCATGTTGTAACTGAAGAAGGTAAACGTTCTTCTATAGCACGTTCAGCCTTTCGTGTGTGCTCTGGCTTATGAAACACTATCTTGACAATGAAGGAACTTTTGATTGTAATTAAACTACTTGTTTCCTGTCTACGTGCACACGGTGCCTCCGTTTGCATACACGTCCACGTGCTTGTGCTTGTGGCAGTTTGCATAACTTTAGTACACAATACGTTGCCCTCGCGTGCATTTTGACAACATTTGCCCCATTTAGGGAATTCAGCCTCCCACCACTGTAATCGGCTCTGGCACCGTGTGAGTTCTGCTGCATGCCAGTGACCTGAATTGTTTCAGTTCCAGAGCATAAGAGCGACATGGCCAGGGTTTACCACAAGGTCCAGCTAATTGACTGAACGGTGGTGTGGAGTGCTGAATCAGCATCTAATTACCACGCTTAAATAAGCTACAGCAGAGAGACAGCACAAGGAGGAACAGTTGGCATCCAGTTTGTTGTATACAACAACAAACTCCAACTAAAAAGGTTATAGTTATTGTTGTTGTTGTTTCTTTACAGGGCTTCCTGCTTATTCAACATAAAGCTTGTGCATCTGTCCCTGTTGTGAGACATCGAGCATCTATCCAGTAAAGCTTTGCCAACAGATAGTGCTCAAGTTACAAGGCAGCAGGGACAGTGACTTCCGAACACAACACGGGAAGGACTGTGGAACAAAACTTTGTCAGGGAAAATTGACACATTATGATATCGACTGCATCAGCAGCTACTGCGCGAAGAAAAGTGTAAAGAAAAAACATTTAAGTGGGGACCAGCTTCCTCCATTTGATTGGCAAGACAGGTCTGGTGCTTTAGCTTTTATCAGAAATGTGCTGTATGCATGAGTCTCATGCTCTCACTTGGTTTGGAGGAATGGATTTGCCATCGCTGAATGAAATTAAGACCTCCTTTTCTTCCCTTTGCTATTTTCAGTTGCAGCCCACTGGGAGAGGAACAAGAATGGAATTGGGAAATAGGCCTTTTCAGCGGGGTCGGAGTCTGAACGGAAACAACTCAGAAGCACGGTTAGGTACGTTAAATCCATGCACATGTAAAATAAAGATCGTCACAAGAATACAAGTAATGAGGAATGATCGCTGGGACACTGAAAACAGAATGAATGCACACATTGGATAGCGATTGTGCTACTTGAAGTGTAAAGGGTGGAATCAACAAAAAATCCAGAAAGTCCAGAAATTTATGATTGGGTGAGATCTTTCCAAACACTTTAGATGCCCTTCTCCTAAATCCCACTGAGCTCAGATCAGAGTTTTGAGGTACTTTATGTTGGACTACGCTACGAGACAAACAAAAACGACTTTAAAATTAGTATGATATGTGATCTAGTCTGCAGTAAAGATGAGCATCTGTATCTAACTCAAATGAGAACTTCTTGAGATGTTCAATTTTTTATAGCCAGGTGTGAAACAACTGCCCATCAGTGCGTCTTATTCTCTACCATGGGTCCAGTCCAGTGTTTTCTAGCCGGAGTCGACCTGTTCTGAAGCTGCCCAGCGCAGTGGCAGGTCACATCAGTGTTTGTGGCAGCATCATGCTCTCCAACACTGAACACTGAGGAAGAGAACAGCAAACAATGAACCTCAAAACATGACCTTCAGGCAGAGGGCGGGTGGCTGTGTCCCCAAAATGAATCAAAGGCAGGCACATGACTGCGATTTCAAAAGGGCGAAGGGACATCATGTACATGCTGAGCTACAAATGGTGTTTTGTCTGGAGACTGCTGACAAAGAGAACTGTGTCCTTCTGGTGCAACCAGTCGTTCTACTGTACAACTCCCATACGCGACAGGACAGGACATACAGTCAATGCTGCATCGTTTGCTTCTAGTCTAATACTAACCACTGATTAGGGTCTAACACAGTAAGTAGGAGGGAAGCACGAAGACAATGAAACAGGCTAAATCTGTCAAACATGAAATAACAGTTCCTTGTCGTCTTAGCTGCAGTGAGGGATCTATGTCAGCCAGGATCCGATCAATAAGGAAATCACATGCAAATCGTTTTTTACTACACCTCATCAAAAACACATACATCCATAAATTTAGTTAGTTGGCTTAACGGTCACGTTACCGTACAACAAAAGTCGGACCAGCACGAGTCCCTCTGAGAAAAGAAGATTTTAAGAGGTAATGAGGACAGAAAGAATGGCTTTGAAACTGACAAAAAGACATGATAATCAATAAAATATCAATCAATGAGCAGCCGGGGGGCCGGGGTAGGAAGATTGGATGGTTCGAGCCGTCACAGATAATCGAAGATGCTAAGACAAGGGTCCCCACCCCCATCATGCAACGTCTTTCTCTCTGTGGTTGTCACATCCTCCCCGTTCATATCTAAACCCCTTCCTCTATCTCGTCTTCCCCTTTTTCCCCGTCTCATGCTCTACTTCAGTCCCTTTTCCATGCATTTGTTCTCACAATCTCAACCCTTCTCCATTTCCCTCGCTCTGCCTATCCTCCTCCCTCCCACCCCTTCCACCTCTTTTCTCTTCCTCCAGTGCTCCCCCTCCTCTCCTCTCCCATGTCTACTGCAGCAGAAAAGCCAGCACAGACAGCAGCACGCGTGTGTTGGTACATGTGTGCGCTACTACGGCAGATCCATGAGCAATCCTGACACGATCGTGAGACACAGAGGTGAATTTCTAAAAAAACACCCCAAATGCACATCAGACAGTCTGATCAAAATATTGATTTCTTATACATTACATCACAGCCATGCAAACAAACCCCCTGAAATCATTAGAGTAATGTCTCTCCTCCTGTCTCCCTTTATTCCGCCCGTCTCCCTCATCTGTCCTTTTGTATTTTCATATCAGCATCGCATTTTCTTTCCTGTCCTAGTGTCTCTTCATCTCTCTGTCTCTTTTCCTTCACATAGAATTTACATCCCTTCAGACCACAGCACCAAAAGGCTTTGCCACACTGGACAGGACACTTTTAGAAAGAGTGAGCAGTGAAAAGAGCGAGTGATCTGGGTCACATCGCTGTTTGACGTATAGAGCTGGGATGTAAGAAAATGGGGCTGCCTTCACCTACAAGCAGGGCTGCACAGCCCCTGAAACAAATCCCACCTTCCACCTGCTTTGTACTCCACACAACCCCATGGTGGCATCAGAAACACGGCGACCTGCATGTTCCTGTATGATTCATGAGGCCAATGCAACCAGTAGATGTGCAGTTAAACTGTGGATTACATAATAAACAGCATATCAACAGAAGAGCAGCAGGTAGCTTCTGCCCAGGATGTGGCAGTGCTGCACACACTGCGTCCTCCTGCTCGAACACTATTCACAATTCAGCACCAAATCCACTTCAGTTTCCATCTGCATGTAAAGCTGCTTGGAGCATTCTGCACGACACGCTGCTCCTTGAACACAGAACCTGCTTCAGACGCCGACTCTGCCGTGACTTAGGTGTAGAAATAGTGAGAGCTCAATCAGATGGAGATGCAAGTGACAGGTAGTGATGCACTTTCTGCTTGATCCCAAGTCCTGAGAGGCGGATCAGGTGACCTAAACCAGACTATCTGTCCGTCACAGCCAGACACTTCCCTGTTCCTTTGAAGGGAATCTAATCCAGATACTGTATGTAGATCTATACCTGGTGCCACAATAGGTGTGTGTGTGCACCCATTGTCTTCATCGGAGTTTGTACATGCAGTATACTGCTGACTGTGCAGTGAGTGGTGTTTAAAATGTCTTCCTTGCACATAGACATTCAGGTACTTCCAGTCTGAACTGGCCACTGCAGGTGTCTGCTGACTGTCTGGTTTTGCATGTGCACCTACAGTATGCATGCGTTCACAGCCCCGATGTCGCCTCTCTAAAGAAAAAGACAGTCAGGGTGCAAGAGACGGGCGATCAAAAAAAATCACTGCATGTGCAAAAAAGCACTAATCAAAGCAGCTGGGATCAAGCAGCTGGATTTGCCTTTAACTGCAGGGTCGGACAAAAAGAAGCACAAACCCCTGTAAGAGTTTTCATGTACCGCAGATCAAAAACACAGTCAGGGACTTGTTACTCCCACACCTGTGTGATCAAATGTTTGCTTTTAACATGTACAGATCTGCTTGTTTACATGAAAACAATAAAGTGGGATACGTTGCATCTAACAGCAATAAAGCCTGCGCGTGAGAGGCATGTATGGTTCAGCTGGGATAGGGGGGATGGCAAAAACAACCCAGCGAGCGTAGCAGTGCCAAGGACAGATGTGAGGAGAGACATGCATTTTAACGCGGACGGATCCGCGTCGTATGTGCCTCCTCAGTGCGGTGCTTCAATGCATAAGACCGCCATAAAATATGGTGCATTGATGTGCATCGTAAACGGGCGAATATGACCTAATGAAGGCGTTTGGATGCAGGAGGCGCAGCGGATGCTGCGTTTGGAGGCAGATATGTATTAAACCTGCTCAAGGAGCAGAATATGACCATAGGAATTATGATGGCAATAAAACTGCGTTCAGTGTGAATCCAGCTGGTCTAACACATGTAATATATCAGGTTAAAGATACGAGGCAACACGTTTGACAGAAACCCTGGTTCTTACATCAACTAGCTCCCATCTACTAACACATAGAGCTGCTGTAGCCTTTTCTATTTTCCTATGCTATCGGCATTAATTATTAAGTAACCGTAGTCTATATCCTGGTGATCTGATGCAAGTTATAGCGATAGGAGTCACACACAAACCAACAGTCTGTCATCTGCAGCTAATTCTAATTGTTGCACTTGTAATGTGGACGGAACATGCATGAAGAAAGTTTTTCAAAGTTTCTTTCGATCCTGACTCATTCATTCGTTCATCAGGCAGAATATGCAACAGTACATGACAAGTTTGGAAACTCACCCGGGCATATTTGGAGGAATAGGGGTCTTCAAACAGTGCCCATATTTTGGGCTGCCAGGTTTTCCACCAGCCCGCTTTCCTTGCGTCCTCCTGCATGCACAGTCTTTTTAAGTCCCCGTCCGCACCTCCCAGCGCGGGGTCGTCGTCCGGCGCGTCCGGCTCTGGAGTCTCGAAGCTGTCCAGCGCCTCTTCCGCATCCCGGTGCTGCCGGTAATTCATCCAGCAACACGCCTCCACGTCCGTCTCATCGATGCCCCAGAAGGCCAGCTCCTCTTCGAACAGGGGGCCGCACACATCGTTGGGACAGTGCAACTTCCCGGTGCGGTAGTAGTTGAGGATGAAGGAAAACACTGATGGGTGACGGTCGAAGAAGAACTCGTCTAATTTGGGGTCGTAGTCGAAGTTGCTGAACGCGTCCGGCTCGGTGAGCCACGACAAGCGGGTGCCGGGCAGGGTTTTTAGGGTGCTCCGGTAGGTCTCATGCCGCACCCCCCCGCAGTTTATCACAATTTTCTCGCTTTCCGACGGACAAGTCATGTCTGCACTGTAACATGCTTTGTTGGACGACTTGTTCCCACCCTTGCGCCCTTTAAAAGAGGATACACACACCGAACTGAGCATAGAGGACCGGGGGGGGGGAGGGAGAGGATGAGAGAAACCGAAGGGAGGAGGAGGGAGGAGTCTGAGGAGTCTGCGGGGAGAGAAGAGGGCAGAAATTTTAGCAGATGGGAGAAATAGATGTTCACGATCAACATTGCAAAACAAATGAAAAAACACGCGGTATAATAGACCTGTATGTGCAAATATTCAGTTGATAGGCGGCTGACAGAAGGGCGCAGAGTGACCTTGCGCAGGTGCAGTGACTGACTGGGATGCGAATGAGGATGAGGTGTTTCTAACGCGGCATCCTGGAGCGAAAACACGCCTTTAACTTATTAGCGCAGCATATGGAAACAGGTGGCTTTGAAGCACATCCATGAGTCAGCATCCTCGTGGGCTGATTGTTGACACCTTGGTGATGAGAACATTTCAGATACTATCCGCTTTTCTTCCGTCGCCTGGGTACCCAAGTGCGCTAGAGGAGGGGAGAGAGTGGGAAACGTGGGGGAACGAGAGGGAAGGGGTGTGTGTGTGTGTTATTCCCCTTTCTTTGAGAATACCTCTCTGACATAAGGTGGCGCAGCACCGTGTGTGCGTTAATTGCCTCTGTGCGGTGTCCGTGCTAATGTTAGATCTCCTCAATCTGCCTGTGCGCACGGTGCACATTGCTGCAGCCCCCTCCGACCGCACTGAGATTCATGCGATGCACAATTATGTCAATGCTCTGCCTGCCACTTCGCCCATGCACCGCGTAGTGTGTGCGCGTAAAGACGTGTAGAAATGAGGAAAACGTGTTGAGGGAAGGGGGGGGGGGGCGTAAATCAGATGTTGGGGAGATGAGGGATCGGGGGAAACGACACAGCCTCATACAAAGACGGGAGCGAAGAGAGAGTGAGAGAGAGACGTGGAATGGTTAAAAAAAAAAAAAGAGGGTGCGAAGTGAATGCAGCACTGGAGGCAGTTCAGCCAGTGTAATATAGTCTCTTCCCAGTAATGGAAGAAGGGGGTTGAACAGAGAGAGAGAGTGGGGGGAGGAGAGAGCATCGGAAAAAGGAGAGTGCGCTATAAAAGTGAATGAATTCTGCTGCAGTAAAAAAGCCAGAGTTACCCCCCCTCCCCCCTCTCTCTCCCCCCCAGCGAGGTCAGATTGCTCGCGATGCTTCAGAAAACACATGCGTTCATGACAATAAAAATATGTTGTTACCCTTCTCCTCTATTCAGGGAGAAAGCACCGCACTCCTCCTTTCCGCCCTCCCCTCGTCCTCACCTGTGATTTCTCACTGCCCCCCCCCCCTCCCTCCCCCCTACACTACTCTCCCTCACTTTCTCTTCCTCGCTCGCTCTCATATTCCGCATAAAGGACTCACATTTCATTGAAGGAGGAGAATCAAGGCTTCACTCCTTCCCTCCTCTCGGTCCTATTCCTATCCAGCGCGTCTCTTCCTCCTCTTTCTAGTCGTTAGCTTCACTTCTCTGTCTCCTCCACTCACTCCATTCTACTCTGCACTCTTCCTTTGATTTCTGCTTCTCTCATCCTGCCCTCCCTTTCTATTCCTTTTCTAAAGTAAGAATGCTTCACTTTGGGGCAACACTCTACTGTTTTCCACCCCTCAGACCTTCGGCTTTCTTGCATAGGACAGTGCAGTCCATCTTTCTGACTTGTTAAGAGTTCTGTTGTTTCCTTAAAAACAAAACATAAACAACTTTTTTTGCTTCATGGAAAGTTTGCTGTTTCTGCATTTCTATTCAGATTTCATCTTAAAATTAACCAACGTTTGCTTTTCCAGATTTTTTGGGTAACAAAGTTTGCGGATGAAGGCTAAAAACAACACTCAGGTAAGATCTCCACAATCAAGACTATTGCATGAGCAAAACCACAGTTTGTTAATTCCTCAGCTTGAGTTTGTATGTAGCAGATGAATATAATAACTAAAAGCATCAAATCGGCTCGCTTGCAAAACTACCCTGCACTCATGATGTGGAGTTGCACTGCGCCATTATGCAAAAGCGTTCGTCACCTAAACTACTTCACAACTGAAAACATTTCACCAAGTTTTGCATTAAAATTAACTAGACGTGGTGAAAGCATCTTCTAGCTACACTCCGCTTTGTCCTGTGGGAACCTTCACCGGGGACTGATGCGTTGTAACGCCGATTATATTTCAGCACCATGAACAGCGACCAGCTCTCTCTCCAGGAGAAGCTTCCTCTAACGGGATGCTTAACTTTTTAGAAGCTGCCTTTATGATCTCACTGTGATCTCTAATGACTTTTACTGGCTTGACTGCGTCTCTCGCTTCCTCTTCAGGCTGTTGTTCCTTATTAGTAAACTACTGAATATTTTATACAGACAGCCACAAAGTAACTGTAACTGTGGTTAAATGGCTTTTTGTTCACTTAGAGTCATGTGTGTTAGGCTTATTGATTTTTTTTGATTACTTACATTATCATCTATGTTAACTAAAGGGTTTAACAATGATCATGCGCAGGACTCCATTCATTTCTTTTTAAAATGTTAGTATTAGGTTTTAAAAACAAAGTTTGGTTTGTTTCAAAGCCGCTGTCAAGGGGGGTGATCAGCCGGTGAGAAAGAAGGCTGAAAGAGTAAACACATGAGGAAGAGGATGAAACTGACAGGAGTGAGGTAGGGACAGAGCAGGAGTAGAGACGAGTGCAATCCCTCCCCAACAGCACCTCGCTTTCTCTCTCCTGCAGCATTTCCTGCCCCGGCCACCATGTCCTGCGCCACCTCACTACTACTGCACACACACGGGGAGAAAGCGAGATGAAAGAAGAGAGAGCGCGAGAGACGCATACACACATACTATACACCCTCACCTGGCTGCAACGAACAGGCTGAGAAAACAAAAATGAGGCTTGATCATGATAAACCTTCAGACAGAGGAGATCGTTTCTGGAGTGGACTGATAGAAAGAGAGAGAATGAGACAGAGAGAACGAGTGTGCACGCTGCTTGTGCACGAAGGCTGCACTGACGCTAATATATATTAGCAGAAACACTGCAGCAAGAGGGGGAGGGAGCACGGGATTATGGGATGCATTGACTGTGAGGTACCAGCAGCAGTAACCGGGGGGAGGGGAGGAGAGTGCACACTAGAGACAGAGAGAAAGAGAGAGAGAGAGAGAGAAGGCACAGGCTGAATTTGGAGGAGTGCTGACTATGCGGAACAGACCCAGCAGTTGGCAGAAAAAGCAAAAACCTTTACCAATGACAGGGGGGGAGAGAAAGGTGGAGGGATATGAGATGGGGGAGGACGAGAGACAGGTAGAGGAGAAGAGGAGGAAATAAGATGGAGGAGAAGAGGGAGAAACGCAGAAAAAAGCCTCTGCAGTGACACCTGTGTGGCTGTGAAGGTGTGAGGGGAGGAGGGTCTGCCATACTAATAGGAGGAAGACAAACGCTGGACTAATTAAAGGTGAGCAGGAAACCGCAGGAAAACAAGTTTAGGGATGTAAAGCTTATACAGCTGAGCTGAATAGTAGATGCAGCACTGGGAGGAAGGAGGGATTTGCAAGCGTGTGTTTAAGCGTGTGTCACGGAGAAAGAGAGGAAGCACGAATCACGTATGGTTTGGCAATTTTTTTCCCACCCGCTAGTTCATCAAAGGATGAAACCACATGGCATCACGCTAGTCCATCCACATCACCCCCTCTGTTCTGCTTCCATCTCTCACACACTCCCCAGTGTTGAAGAGACCCCAGCAGGAGAAAGCGAGGCACTGCAGCACAGTGAACGCACTGCGGTCACCTCCCCTTTTAGTGCAGTGTCACACCACACAGTGTCCTCTCTCCCCTCGCATCATCAGTGCACCTCATGGCTGAACTCTGCTTCTGCCAGGAGAGAAGGAGCCTGATCAGGTGTGTGTGAGAGAGAGAGATACGAGATGCAGACGGTGTGGGCAACTTACAGAATTAGAAGGAAAATGAATGAACACCGTGAACGGACGGGGAGAGAGTAACATACAGGCTGTGTATGCAGAGAAAGCCCACACAACCACCCAGCAGTCAACAATGCTAATACACACAGAGAATAACAAGAACACACAGGGCCCTTCTCATCACAGTAACTCTCACCAATGGCCAATTCCCAGAACATGAATTAAATAGCCAATCAATTAAGCAAGCAGAAAGGAAACGGCTGATGTACCAGAGGCAGCGCTTCAAGTTAGCAGCACCATGGAGAGCTCCAGGGCCTGACCAATCCACACACACTGCAGCACCAACACCCCCTGGGTGCATTGAGCCTTGTGCATTTTGGTCAATCACCCTCTAGAAGCTGCTGCTCTCTCGCTGTTATTCCCTGCAGCTGCCTTTTGAGAGACAGAGAAAAGGGATCCTGATTTTTCTCCTGTTAGATGGCCAGGGGATGATTAATACATAAGGCCATTTTCAGGAATAGACCAGCAGCAGTGAAGCTTGTAATAGAGCTCTCTCCAAGCTTGGTCAGTGTCCATGACAATGATAACGCTGACGTTTTTTGGGGATGGATATGCCCACTGGGTGACTGGAGGGCGTAAGGTGAAGTGGGGGAAGAAGTAGTAAAGCTCCCTTCAAGGACAAGTCAGAAAAACAGCAGGGGGGGGGGGGGGGTCATGTCGAGAAGAAACTCTATTTTCGAAGCTGGATCCATCTGAGCATTTACCTTGTCTGTTGAACGCTGAGGTTTCTTACATTATGAGCAAACGGCTTAAATCCCCACACGTCCCTGCTCTCTCTTAGGTCATTTCAACCTGTCTCCTTCTAATTAATGAACCTGCCCTGCCTGCACGATTATGACCATTATGATCCAGCACAGCAATGATGTAGCCGACTGGGCCAGACAGCAAAACGGGACGAGGGGAGAAGTATTACTGCTCTGATTCCTGACCTGTGAACTAGCCAGTGATTAGACACAGAGGAGGGTGAGAGAAGTCACAGATTAGACTCTCAGCAGCAGGGCAGGAGAGCGAGACGTTGGGTTTTAATCTGGAGAAATAAAACAAGAAGGCAAGGGGACATGCAGTAGGAGATGTGGGAAGATAAAAGGTGAGCTTGAGGTGAGCCTCAAGGTCAAAGTCATAACAGGCAGCTAGATTAGGCAGTAAATTAGTCAAAGCGTAGGGAGAAAGTTTGGATGAGAGAAGCTGACATGAAGATGGGAGACAGACACCACTAGTCAAGGAGAGAGGAAGGGTCAGAGGCAGAGGACACGCAAAGCCAGGACACAGCAGATACGTAATTTAATCAAAGCCTCAAAATAGATTTATTCCCAGCGTTGCTTAAACAGCAGCGCCCTCCTTTTCGAGCCCAATCACTACTCTACCAATCACCTCTCCTGACAGCACCACTGTGTCGGGTGGGAAGGCTTCTCTTTTTCTAAATTTGAAGGGGTGTTTTCTGGGTTACCCTCAATCCAAAAATAGCACCAGCTGTAGATTTATAATGCAGAACTGAGGTGGTGGTGAAGGGGAGAAAGCAAATGGAAGAAAGCGAGGCACCATCAGGGGAAGAGCACGCTGGAGCCAGCTGGCGGAAGAAGCAAGCCGTGCGCTGGAAAGTGGATGAAGAGGCGTTATGAAACTGAAGACTGTGTGTGTGATGCGGTGGAATGCAGCAAGTTGACACGGGGAAGGTGGAGCGGTGGCTGAGACGGGGGATGCAGGGGAGGAAGACCACGTCTAGACTCAACCCATACATTTCCCGGATCAGATCTCGCGCTATGCCCTTTCCTTGGTTCCGCTCCAGTGCCGCCACCATCTCTCCATCCTCACACCTTGGTCCCTCTATCAAACCTCCATTTCAGGCCTTGACACTTACCCCAGCACTGCACACAGGGAAGACACGTGCGGGGAGACAAATGCACGCACACAAATGCACAAAGCAACACACACACACGGAAACACTGGCGCGGACGAGACACAAAATGATGCCGAGAGGAATGCACACACACTTTCCTCCCAGTGGCATGAAACTGCTCTGATGTAGTGGGAAACACCCACCGTTTGTGCAATGAGGAATGTCAGGATTTAGAAAAAAATGACATTTCAGGCGTCCTACTCAACTACTAAAAAGATCTGTTGTTGTTAAATACAATAATTTATTAGTCCAACATGAAAGATTTCCCCAGATAGTGATTTCTCTAGATGCTGATCAAAACACAAACAGGTTAGAGGAAAAAAACATCGCAGTTAATGTGATGATAACGAGACTTGTTGAATGCAGGTTAGACGGGTTATTTGCTCTTTTCTCTTTCAGAGCCAGTGAATGATACTAGACGCATATACGCAGAATAAAAAAACAAGCCACCGAAATACAGACATACACACAGACACGGTTAATACTCACTTGCTTTTGGTTCGGGTTCGTTTCGAGTGCGCGCAGAAAGACGCACATCAAGCTTTACAGATCAATCAGAATGGAGTTTCTTTGTTAGATCGCTCTGTCTTATGATTTCAGAGAGTATCCAGTTTCTCGTCGGCATTCAGTTGCTCTGTTTGTTTGGTTTTTTGTTTTTTCTCTCTCTCTCTCTCTCTCCGCCGATTATAACAAATCAAAATAGGATCGCGCGCGTCTGTTGCTGAGAATCTCGCTTTGACACCGTTATTGCCGAATGTTACTTAAAGCTTATGGTCATGCTGATGATGGCAAGGGATGAGTCTTTTCGGATGAAATGAAGCAGAAGTCCCCCTGAACCTGGATTTGTCTTTTTTGCTATTTCCCCTCGATTTCAGAGCCCCTGTCCCACCTCTTTGTTATTGCCAAAAATAATTAGCAGCCTTTGTTACGGCGTCTCTGGGCTTCCAGGCACAGGGTGTAGCTACCATTCAGCTCTTCCTCTGTCTCCCTCTTCCAAATGTTTCAATGGAGATGCAGCCTGTAGACACCGCGCTCTCTGAGCCTTTCCCTCTCTGTTCCTTTCCCTCTCTGTTCCTTTGGAGGAGCGTCACCTTCTGCACTATTTTTTTCCTCAGACGATACATGTGGGCGGATTAGAGAACAAGACGGAGGGGTGGGAGGACCCCGGCGAAAACAGGCTCGTTTCACAAGCGGATGCTGAACTTCATGAAACGCATATACTGTCAAACCACACGCGGGGCTGCGGGAGCTGTCGCGCTGGTCTGTGCGTATTATTTTCAATAAATGTCTATTTGTTTGTCTCGCCCAGTTTGGCGAACCCACACATGCTCCCTCTGCGCGGACGCACGAACACCATTTTGTCTACAGGTTCCCAGCCTTGACTCTGGCTGAGCTGACATCAGCAGTCATGTGGCAGCGGAGAAGCAGGTGGGTTAGACGACAGGCTCCGGAGTAACACGCTCGGTAAATAAAGGAAGATGACGAGATGCAGTTTAGGTTGAAGGCATCGCTCCGTTTAGGCTTCATTAAGGGAAGATCGATGACATTCACGTTATCCAACAATTTCAGCGTTATTTCTTTTTTGTGGCTAAAACAAAGACAAGTACTTTCTTCATTTACTGGAAATCCTCTAGTCTGAGCCCATCAGACGCTGGTTCTGCTTAAGGCCCATCAGTCTGAGCCATATTCCTCTAAAAGTACAATGATCAGCAATGTTGCTGATGCACTTATCGACAGGAAACTAAGACAGGAAAGTAAGTGCAACAACGTCTCATGAAAATTACAAGAGTAGTAAAAGGCCAAAAGGCTATTGCATAGGTGCCTAGAGCGTCTTCCTTCAACCACAAAACGTTGACGCGAGTGCAAACTGCGGACAGAAAAGGGATGAGTGAAGGAGTTTCCACAGTGCATTTAGATCTAATAGCACTTAAAGAGTGTTTATACACTAACAGGACAACTTCATTTATTACGTCGGCCTATATCATCCCTCAAAGGTCACTACAGCTGACATTTAGATCTACACTTTCCAAACCATTTAACTTACATGTGTTCAGGCTGTGGACCATCCAAACAAACTGTACTGAGAAAAGGTCAGGCTCACTGCAGCCTCCGTGTCCTTCTTCATCCAACTGCATTATTCACAAGGTTTACTTCTGCGAAGCCATTGTTTCAGGAAATCTTAAATCGTACATATTTATAATCAGTCTTAGCTGAGAGCTTTGGTTTTGGACGAGCACAGAAACATATGCTGCATTTCCATGTGAAGCAGCTTTGGCCGTTAAAAATGTTTGTCTCTGCTTCTAAAATATTTACAAGCTGTTTTCAGCACATTCAATATCACTGCTCACGCGCAACCCCTGCAGTAAAGACAATTAACACAACAGGTAAGTGATGAACTCATTCACAGACAAAAACACCGGCCTCCAACAGCAACTAGGCACCTTTTAAACTGTCGATGACTTTCCCCTCAGCCCGTCAAAGCCCGCAGCATTTCTTCAACCTGCATAAATACTGGATGCTCAACTTTGTTCCTACTAAGAGTGAGCATTAGCCGACACAGGCGCATCCACAGCCAGTCTCCCGGAGGCAGCGCAGTGCGCCTCATGCATAAGGAAGTGGCGAGCAGCAGACTTAGGAGAAACTGTGTGGTCAGAGCAGATTCTCATGCACCGACGGAGAAGACACCGCGATGATGTCCACAGTCCCATCAGAAGCATCTCCTAATATGATGCACCCCAGCACCCACTAACCCGTCCATAATACAACCACAGCTCAGTCAGGTGACATTCAGGCTCGTAGCATATTTTATGATCAGGAAGTCGTTTTAAACAGGCACAACATGAGGATTCAATACGTGCTCCAAATCAAACATGGCGGAGATGCTGCTTATGTGCTCTGTGTCTGGAAACCCACAGAAGAGCCAGTGTTGACTCTCATCACCTTCAAGGCTGAAACAACCCGCTGCAGTCGGGAAGACGCCGAGCAGCATCTGAACGACTCACAACCCAAGCGCAACATTAGCAACAGCTGTAATGTCTTGAATTCCCATCATGAGATTTGTTAAATGAGTGGATACACTTTTATCACCGTGCTATTTCCAGCTCTGTGGTTACGGACAGGAAAATTCCAAGAAGCACAGACAGCAGAAAAAGTCTGTAAATTATTAACTGATTAGATATAAAAAGATATAAATATGATTTTGTTATTGTGACTGAACACAATTCAGGACACATTTACAGTGTAAATTACAACCAGTAAGATGATAGATGGTGCAATGATGACTTACACCGTGTACTTACTGATAAATAAATTCTGGAAAGTAATAACTTGACTGAATGACTTGTTCTTGTAAAAGCCATTAAGCTCATTTAACATGTAGCAGTCAAATGTGCGAAGGCACCTTCTTCCCTGCAGGGAGGATTTCTGTGAGCGCGCCACAGAAAAACAAGTAGTCTCTGAGGCAGGCATAGAACTTTCTACATGACAACAAACAGCTGTGAGCACATCCTTGATGCACACTGCATCCAAACTGAGATCGATTGTTCTTCCAATTTAGTGTCTTTTTAATTACAACCAAACCAAATATAAATATATTTCTTATTTAAGATATTAATATTCAGCTGGGCTATTTAAACTTAGTGACTGTAACCCAGAGGGGCTAAATGTTTGGCCACTAGAGGAAGATAATGGTTTAATATAGAAGAAACTCAGTGAGGCATCACATTCTTGTTACACTAACACAGCTGCACCAAAACACCGAAGCGTTAAACAGACAACAAGTTTGCATCAGTATGAGCATTTGTGCGAACTGGAGGTCAGCTGCTCTGTTTTCCATCTGCCGGAGGCCTTCATAGTTTCTGGCCGAGCCTAATTTAGAGCCTGTAGGCTGCACACCAAGGGCATCAGCTTCACTCCAGCAATGTAGGACACGCTGTGCATCAGCTCCTGGGCAGCAAATCAAAGCGACGATATCAGCTTGACTGAGAAAAAGACCAAAACACAGACCTGACCAGCGTAAAACAGCACTGCACTGACTCAAACAATGATAGAAACGACGAACTGCGTCTATTCCACATACATCCATCATGACAAACCTCTAATGCGAACTCCCTTCTATGCGTTGGGAGTCTGAAAGATAAACACATTGTCCAGGTTGAGGCCTTCACACGTGAACAGTCTGGACTCAGTTTCATTTCAAGTATGAGAATGAAACTTTATCCAACTGTTCACTTTCTCTAGAAAAATAATTCTTATCATGAGAACACACAAAACATATTCATACTTTCCCAAACAGCTTGGAAAGTGCTGGAAAGAGCACAAAAGCAATGCGTTATGTGGAACTGGACACACGCTACGGTTACTGGAAAATATGTGGATGTCACACGATCTGAACACCTGCCTGCAACTGCTTGGAAAAACTCACTGGGAAGTCAACTATTGAAATCCCAACATGTTCGCGTTCTTCCAGATGCTGCAACCCCTGCGTGAGCCACAGGCTGCAGGATGTATGTTTTCAGCAGAAGTCAGACCCCGGAGGATTTCGGTCAGTTCTGCTTTGAGCCAGAGATAAAATGTTCAGATTGGCTATATATTCATAATCCTGTGAGATTTTTGCGGTTTAGGTTTTCTCTTGTTGCTCTTCTCTGAGTCTTTGTTCTTATTCCTGCATTTAAACTCTGCTTTCCCCCCAGTGTATACAGCCTTAGTGCGTTATGTGGAACTGGACACATGCTACGGTTTCTGGGAACTTGAAAATTTTTGGATGTCACACGATCTGAACACCTGCCGGCAACTTCTGGGAAAACCTCACTGGTAAATCAACTATTGAAATCCTAACATGTTCGTGTTCTTCCAGATGCTGTAACCCCTGCGTGAGCCACAGGCTGCAGCCAACACAATAGAGATGTCCACAAAGAAACACTCAGGCTTGTTAAAACTACTTTTTATACAAATCTTTGATTAAATCCTGTCATCAACCCATGAGCGTCAAACTTTTTATACTGTTGTCATCCTGTATGTTTTCAGTAGACGTTAGACCCCTGAGGATTTTGGTCAGTTCTGCTTTGAGCCAGAGATAAAATGTTCAGATTGGCTTTATATTCATAACCCCATGAGATTCTTGCCCTTGTTCTTAAGCAGTTTAGGTTTTCTCGCGTTCTTCTTCTCTGAGTCTTTGTTCTTATTCCTGCCTTTAAACTCTGCTTCCCACTGCTTTTTCACCAGTGTATACAGCCTCATGGTGGCCTGTGCGTCTTGGACCTGGAAAACACAAGAGCCACAAATCAATCCAAGATGCTTCACTTTGCATTTGTACTATGCAAATAAAGTTAAATAAAAGAGTGAGTTTGACCAAAACCACAATGCTCAGTTTCTTTAAGAAAAAAAAGTATTTATTTACAATTTAAACATTTTTTTGGATACAAAATTATTTGTTTCATATGGAGTCAATTTGCATTAAAGAACCTAATGCGTGTGCGTGTGACTTACAGATGAATGTTCCCCCTGCTGCACCTTCACGTTGAGTATTTCTCTACAGAGAAGCTTTAGTGAGGGTCGACCAGTCTGAAACAGAAAATCACCCCATTAACACTAGTGATCTAAGGGGTCAACATGTCTAATGGTTTCTGATCATATTGTCATAACGGCACCTTAACAATCTTCTTAAAAGGTTTGTACTTCTGAGTGTCCCGGATTTTCTTTTTAGGATGAGCCAAGAGTAAAATCTGAAACAGGAGATTGGTTTCAAAGTTTTTCCATTTCATATGAAAATCGTAAAATTTCTCTTAGATATTACTTCCAGGATACACCCCTTACCTTTAAGTCATTGTGTATGGCGTGACCAACCAGTATTCTGTCCTTCAGGATGTCAGCGACCTCCTTCTGCACAACCTTCACATCCTCTCCTGCAGTGAGGCAAACATGGCAAATTAAGCATTAAAGTATTTTATTAAAACCAGTTCTAAACTGTTCATTACAACCAAATTCAAGACTCACCATCTTTGATGTCCTCTGGTCGAATCCCACTGACAGCTGTCCTGTAGTCTGTCACCTTTTCTGTGGGTTTCACATATTTATCATAGATGCATTTTCCGAACTGGTTCACGAGAGACACGCGTGCCAAGATGCTCTCCTGTCCATCAGGCCCGACTCCCACCATCTCGCAATCAAGCGCCACAGCTTTGGTGAAGCTAATGTTTGGTGAATGGAAAACAGGGCAATGAGAAAGGTCACCTTTCATTACCTGGTACATGAGGTTCGCTGGGTAGTAGCAGTGAAAGCGTGGAGGAAGTCGGTTTTCGTTAAATAATCTGTTAGGACCTTCAGATCACCTTTAGTTTAACAGCAAACACACCTGCATCCAAACGTTTCAGTTGTCACTGCCATTCTGTGATTTGTATGCAGTAAAATTGCTTTTGGTGACTGGACTGACACATAACGTAATGTATCTTGATAACTATCTTTTATGTTGTCTGGTTGTTTAACGATTTGCCTTTTCCCAGCATGCCCTCTTTCTCCATTCATACTGATTTGTGCAAATTCAATTCACATTACAACATTTGTGAAGTGGCACAATCTTTACTTACTACAATACTATGCTGTTTTCACACCACAGTGGCTTTATCGCTTCATGATTTAAAAATCTGTCACATCATAAAATGCAGCTTCAATTTGTCTTTAAGTTAGCACATTTATAAGTTGTGAACAGCTTTTCCATGAGTGGATGTGTAGGCACTCACCCCTCAAAGGCGTTCTCCTTCACCAGAGCGCTCTCTGGGTCATTGTTTTTCTGAATGCCCTGTTTCTTCCTCATAATATCTGCTGCCTCTGTTCCCACGGTCGCCTCAATGTCATCGGGGTCCACGTCATCGAACCAGAGATCTTCTCTACAAGAGCACAGAACAAGATGAAGCAGCCATGAATAAACGAGTGCAGTGAAGTCAAATGTACTGTGGTGATGAATGAAGGCAAACACATAAAACAGCTCACAACCAAATACATGTGGTCCTAATTGTGGTAGAGCAGTTAATGCTGTAAACTTACTCAGTAGGTTTTGCCTTTTCAACCACTGGTCTCTTTTTCTTGGCTTCAGGTTCGCTCGTTGACTTTGCACTGTCCTGTTTTCTTTTAGGACCAGTCGACCGTCCAGTCACTGCAGCAGCCGGAGCCTTTGGGTGCACCCCAGAGTCCTTCTGGACTGATTTGTGCTTCACCCTTTTCCCAGCATCAGTCTGTCTTGGCTCTGAATTGGTCTTTGAATTGTCTTTAGAATTATTTTGCCTAGGCTCATTTTTGTCCAAAGCTCCATTCAAATGCTTTGGTGTTACTGGCTGCTTATTCTCAGGCTGAGAGGCCTTTAACATCTGTGGAAGATGCACAAAGTCACAAACAATCTACAGGAAAAACAACTGTACATGACTACATGTACGCATGAGCAACTGAATACAAACTTCTGGCTAAGCTGCAGGTACCAAGTAAACACTTACCTCTTGTAGCACTTTCCAGTTCGCAGAAAATTGTTGGGCATCTTTTGGAGGCTGCATTTGTTGAGTTTTGTCAGGTTTTGAGTTTTGGTCGCCTGGTGTCGCGTGTTTCTTTTCGAACCACGGTTTCTTTTTGGCTTTATTTTTCTTTTTAGATGCCGATTGTTGTGTTTTAGCCGGAACGTCTGTTTTGTTTGCCTTCACCTTTGACATTGTGAAAACCTTCGGCTACAGACGTTTAAGATGTAAAGTCTGTCAATTATCCTCAGTCACGGACCATTAAAGCTTCGACCACGTTACTAGACGACGTTAACACAAGTCTCTACCAATGTGACGCAGAGAAACTTAACATGTTGCAACACAAAAAGGAGGAGAAACTGTTCACATGTTCGACTTAACTGCTGACAAACCTGCTGCTCAGCGTGAGGCTCGGGCGCTTCGACGCCATGCTGAAATGTGTTATTCCCGTGTGTGTAACAGTCAAATGGACTCGGGTAAAAACAAGACGCCGCAACACACATGGGTCTGTTTAACTGCGTAACATTACATTAACCGTCAGCCAGAAGACCCACGACGTCACATCGACCCAATTTCTGTCTAACACCTCCATGTTTTTATGATATATAAATACGGCGTGTTTGCAGGATTTTGTTGCTTTGTGGAAGCAGAAACGCTTTTCCGGTAAACGTGTCACACCGGATCACATTTCACATCGGACACCTTACGGACAAGATAGTTTATCGATGATCCCGTGGACGATCGACAACATGAATGTTTATAACGTGAAACGGCAGAAATGTTGATCAGGCCGTAGATTAGTTTGGCGTATTGATCATCTGTTGATCACGTCGCGTCAGATATTCTGGGGACATTTAGGTGAGTCTGTATTTATTCGTTGTTTGCCGACAGAAGCGCTGAGAAACAGACGCATCTGTCACCGGAGCGTCCAGTGTCCAGCTTGTGTTTGGCTTGAGTCGTCTGCTCTGGTTTCAGATCATGGTGGAGAACTCGCCCTCTCCTCTCCCTGAAAGGGCCATTTATGGCTTTGTTCTGTTCCTGGGCTCCCAGTTTGGCTTCTGTAAGTTAAATGGTGTCATTTACTCAGATGTTCAAATTATCAACGTTTCAAATAAAAATGCAGCAGAGAATCGACGTTGCACATACAAGTAACACAAACACCCAATCAATGCCTTTCCTGTACTATTACACCCAAGTCCTATAACTATCCCGAAATAACATCTTTATGCACAGCTTACTGTACAAACTCTTAATTTCTTTAATAGCATAAACAACTGTACAGGTTTGCTTCAGTGCAGTCATCCATCACTGTGTAACTGTAAACTAGTGCTGGAACCCTGGGGGTTTGTTTGACTGGGGAAAAGAAGTTTGGTTGTTGATTTCTCGCCGTGCAACATTCACAAATGATACAACATCTACTTCCCTTTCTTCTCTCCACAGTTCTGTATTGCCTGTGGGCTTATGTACCCGAGGAGTGGCTTCATTCAATTGGACTCACTTACTGGCCTCAGAAGTAAGTCATAACCCTTCTTATCATACAGATAAGGTGTCTGATAACATGTTAAATTAAAGTATGTCCAAGATATGAATGCTGCTGATCTATTAACTGACAACTCTTTTGTTATATGGTGAAGATATTGGTCTCTTGCGGTACCGATCTATCTGCTGGTTGCACTCGTGGTCGGCTTTGTTGTGTTGTTTGGAGTGAACATGATGAACACAGCTCCACTGGACTCTGTGGATAACGTCACAGGTGACACTGTCATAACGATGACTAATGCTATTAATAGCACTGTTACATCAGCTCCGTCCATAATGCAGACAATATTACAATTCTGTTAAAAATTAATCGAGGAACAAGCTAATGTACCATATTTAATCGAATATTAATATTAAATATGATAGTGAGCCTTTACATCACATTTGCATTTATGAGAAAACACATGGTTCACTTATACTTGTCTGAACGAGCTGACCCTAACGCCCATGTCTGTCACAGATGTGTACGCTTGCGGCCAGAAGACAAAAGGCTGCGACAAGGACGGAATACCCAGACTGAAAGACGTTTCCATTAGTGACGTCAACAAAATGTTCTATCTGTCACAGGAACTATAGCAAACAGAAACAGATGTGGAAACAAAACTAAGCTACTGATTTATGGCTTTCGTTATTTTTAATAGATGAATTACAGTATGTGTTATTCTTGTATCCGAGCACAGTTATGTCGTAGACAAAGATGTTCTTTTTTAAATGATTTGTATAATATTGAGCAAAATGATGGCTCTGTATGAACATGCTGTGACATGAATGTGCTGAACTTGTACATTGGATGTAGGGGAAACAGGTAAATATATTTAATAAATGTTATTTTGTACAGCATGTGCATCACTCGAGTTTTATTACTATAGATTAAAAACTGAAATTGCAGTTAATCAGTTATGCCGTTTAGTCCAATAGCTGATCTGCCTGTCTTTTTCTATTTTATTCCTGTCCACCAGATGGCGGTAACGCGTTGGTTTAGAAACCGAGTAGTTGACAGAAGAAGTATGCGCCTCCATGTAACTCGCTGCCTCTGTTTGCCGTTGCTGCGTCTTCCAGCCGCTCTTAAGGGCATCTGACAGCAGACACATGGCCTTTGCTCTGCCGGTGTGGCTTGCGGTCCAGGATGAGCTCCTTGGACACGAACTACAGGACTCGAGCTGTTTTGACACTTTCGACGACGAAGCTTTGTTCCAGATGTTTCACCTCACCAGACCGTGCGTCGCTTTCGTCACAGATTCTGTGCGCGTCCGCATGAAGACAATGCCTTTGGACAAACCCAACATGACCGCGGACGCGAGCGTCATGGTGGCGCTGAACTATTACGCACACGGCGCGTCGTCGCCTGCCGTCCTGCAGAGGCTCGGTCTGAGCCAGGCGGAGTGCGGCGCCATCCTGTGCGCAGTGTCCGGAATCATCGCCGGCATGTCCGATCAGTTCATCACATTCCCAGCAACCCGGGATGCCAGAACCAAGGTCGCCTTCAAGGCAGAGAAGTTATGCGGGATCCGCAACGTGCTGGGCGCCCTGGCCCCCGCTCACTTCATGATCAGGGCTTCTCCGTACGAGAAGAGCACCTTCAGGTCTTTCGTCAACACCCTGGGTTACACGTCTGTCGTGAGCCAGATCATATGCGACCCCGACGGCAACATACTGAGTGTGGAAAAATGTTGCGTGGGCAGCACATACGAGCAGGACATGTGGGAGTCATCGTTCAAAGGAAGGGAAATTGAAAGAGACCTTCACGGACCATATTGGGTCGTTGGTAAGTATGAAACCAGACACAAAAACCTGTTACTCATAAGAACTGTGGCTTACATCGTTACTTACATCCTTATCAAATCTAGGACGATGTCCTGTAATAATCTGAGATAAATTTCTAGCATACCATATGCTGCAAATGGTGTCATTTGGATGGATTACACGGTCTTGTCTCTTCCATTTAGGTGGAAAAGGCTACCACTTAAGCAAACACGTGCTGACCCCTGTGTCAGATCCAGCCAGTGACATGGAGGTTCGCTTCAATGAGGCCCACGCAAAGATCCACGACGTCATGCGGAAAACACTTGGCACCATGAAGAGGCGTTTCAGGTGTCTGATGCAACTGGGTTTTGCACAAGAAGGCTCTTTGAACAAAAAGTCCAACATTATCAAAGCGTGCTGTGTGCTACACAACATAGCCAAGAAGTTTTCCGTCCCACCTCCACCCGTAGCTGGTAAAATCGAGCCCCTGCTCCCAGGAAAGCAGCTTTCAGTGCCAGTGGAAATTAGCCCAGAGACAATAAAGGCAAGACAGAAACTTATCGAGGATAGCTTCTCTGTTGTCTGCAGTATCCTGGACCCCCTGAGTTGCAACAGCACAGAGGACAATGTGTGAGCTATAAAGAAGCAACCATAGAGAATGACTGATAGAACAATGCAACTTAACCAAATGTACCATCTAAGGTTCAGTACGTTGACGCTAGTGTGAAATAATTCTGTTTAAATCAGGTATTTGTCTTCACATATAACATGCTCGTGGTTAATACTCCTAACGTGCAGCTCATGCATTCAAACCCACAGACCACCGACGCCTTTCTTTGTGGAGTTGGCACATTCCTTGTGCCTTTTTCTTTTTTTGTTACTCTCGTTCCTCCCAAAGACGCACAGCTCCTACAGTACTGTACGAGAACAAAGGGTCTCTCTACATGTTCGCACGGTGATGGACTGGTATCCTGTCCTGGATGGTAGCCTGCCTCTCACCCAGGCCGTTAACAGTGTGAGTAGTTTAGATCATGAAGGGTTTTCATTTCTTTTGCAAATTGAAAATGAGTCTTTTCTATCTGTATTTATAATTTTAATAAATCTAATTTGAAAACATTCAGTGGTCAGCTGGAGTGTTGTTCCATTCTATAACAATAATATTAATAATATTATTCTTCTGATGAGAACAGTTGAAAGTTAAATTAAATACACACACACACATATATATACATGTATATATATATAGTAAATAAATCTTCTTTCTATTTACAGTTACAGTGTCATATTGCATGTAGGCATTCGATTTTGACTGACTGTGCTGACAGCTTACACATTTGCGTTACGCCGGAACTCTTGGAGAGCAGTTGCGTTGGCATATATCATGTCTGTGTTCTCATATATGTGTTCATCTGTCTTCTCTTCTGGCTGCAGGGAGTCCATGATGCACTGATGCAGAAAAACGTACTGGGACTGAAAGAGCCAAACCAGAGATGCAAGTCAGGAAAAAGCACAGTTATTTTTGTTGTAGCGTGTTAACTGTGTTCAAACGACATTATAATTTACACCTCCTATGTAGGTTTACCACATAAAAAAAATTGACACTGAACAAAGATGCATTAGCAGACAAAGTACATGTCTATACGTATAGAGTATATGGCCCCTTCACACAGAAACTGACTGGCCTTTAACAGAAAGTAATGAAACAGTGACACACACACAGTGTTGTGACCTTTATACACTTATATGAGTACAATCATATGAGGAGTGTTACCTCTGTCTGCACCATGTGTGGTCGATGCAGCCTCATTTTGTGCACAACGCCTTTGATGTCCACGGCTCCTTTCTTCTCTAGCTGTTGAAGGAGCACGTCCAGGCCAATAATTGTGCCTGTCCTCCCCACTCCAGCACTAATAGATACCACAACAAGGCACGAGCAGTTAGTGATCATCAAGAGGAAGTCCAGCTGAACTTTCTAAATACAGAATTACCTGCTATTGGCCCTGGCGTAATTGCTGTAAAGTTTCTTTCCTTGTAACAAAGATGCCAGTGCACATCACAGAAATTGTGCACTATTTCATGTAAAATGCAAACATATGTCAGTCATTAGAGCTACAGACGCTGCAGGAAGCTTCAGTATCTGTGGTCCTGTCTTTACCCTCAGTAGTGTTACCCTAAGGTTCCTGAAACCCAGCATACAAAAAAACTTGTTCTGTACCTGCAGTGAACCACAGTGGGCGCCTGAGTCCCTTCTGTCTCTATGTGGTGTCTCAGCAGTCCTCTGAACTGGATCAAGACCCTTGTGCACTGTGGGACCCCGTGGTCAGGCCAGGAAGTGAAGTGGAAATGTTTCACTGTGCGCTGCTCTGTGGTCTCCCTCTGTGAATAACAGACACGTCTATGTCTCGAACCAGTAAAAGTGAAACCCATCAACACCCTGACAGCCTCTGTCCCATTGTGGCTGGGTGACAAATACATGTGCCTTCATTTACTTTAACCACATAGTCACAAAGTGATGTGGTTAAACCATAAACATTGAAAGATTCCATACATGTTTCAAACTGAATTCCCTCAGAGTCCAGTTAGGCTCCTGTTCCTCAGACCTTATAGTGATCAACAGCTCTCCGTAAAGGTGAGGATCACTGTCTGCAGGCCAGTATTGTTGACACTTGGTCTAGGAAAATAAAATATACAAAAGAAGCCATTCTTAATGTTGCTTTAAAGTAGTAGTAAAATCAAAGGGGCAATAAACAAAACTGTCAAATTGTATCAGGTCTATGATAAAATCATAAACGTGAAAATATAAACAACGTGCACACACTTATTTACAATAGTTAAGGTTAAGGCCTTTAAACCGTTTATTATTAAGGAACTTAACTTCCTTTAAAATCTGTCAATAAAAGATTAACATCTTTGCCTGAAAACTTACCCGCCCACCTTCAGTGCAATTGGTTACCATGACGATGCGTTTAACACTTTGTTCCCAGATCATCCTCCAAAAATCATTGACCGTCGTGGGTAAAGGACCCTGTGTGGCAATGTACTCCCTGCTGCTGTTATAGCCCTGAAAAATAACTGGCAGTGTTAAAGTTTGCATTTCCTTGTCTGTTAAGCGGTTTGGCCTGATTGTGCTGATTCTCATGCACAATAACTACAGATTGGTTTATTAAGCTATTTTGAATTGTTGAGACCTACTGGCATGTAATTGGCATTAATGTAGTCAGAGGTTCCAGTAGAAGTAGTTAGCTTCACCCGACACCAGTCATCTAGAAGGAAATAACAGATGCTTGACCTGCAATGATCACAACTAAAATAACAGCTACAACTAGAAGACTTCAGTGACCTAACACATGATAACACAGCTCAGCATTCAGACGTCAGCCTTACATGGCAGCACATTGTTGAAACGATTCTTCGGTTTGTTCTCAGGCAGAAGAGCTGTTTTTTGTGTCTGCTCGGTGCCAACGGGAATGAAGCTCTATGTGATAGGTGGCAGATGAGACGGCATGAGAATCAGAACGGTCACAGAAAACAGTGCAACGAATACACAAACACAAAAAAAGAAGAGAAGAATGAAAAGTCTTCTGGACCTCATATTCTATGCTGAAACCTCTGTTGTCATCCGCACTCAACTGGTGGAAGTGTTCAGCAAACACTTCCACTGAAATGGCACTAGGCAAACATAAGAAAAGGAGAAAACAGGTAACACATGCCATAACTTTTACAAGCTCCTTTTTGTTCCCGTTTCCTACCAACAGGGGAACTGTTGTTAAAAGTCTGTGAAGTGAAGGCATCATATTCACTTACTTGCTCTCTTTAGTTGTTAACTCAGAGCCACTTGTAAATGTGTTTTTTCTACTGTAGGAAAAAAGCAAAGACACTTACTGTAGACGTCAGTGAAATTATATAACTTATAAATTATATAGTTGTCGCTGATTAGGCTCCACCAACCTGATTACATCGGGCCTTTTTAACACGATGAAGACAACCAGACAGACTAGAAAACCAATTAGCAGCACACCGAATACAGAGCCCGCAATGACGCCTAAAGGAAATGCAGTATGAACAAATACTTTGCAACACAGCAAATTTACATAACAGTAAAATAGCCTTTACTTTGCAACTAGAATAGATTTTGTAATGTAATTCCAACATAATAATTCAAAGCACTAAAAGCAATAAACAAGCAAGACACATGCTAAACGTTGACTCACCCCTTGGATCAGTAGAACACTGGAAAACAAACGGTACAGAGCTCCTTACAGTTCCAGACAGTGACGCTACGGACACTTCATACGTTTTGGCAGGTGAGAATCCAGGTATCACAATAAAGCCTGCAGTTGTATTATGACTTTGTCCAGTCACATTGAGCTCCACTTCAGTCCACACACCATGTGGTTTATTCCACTCAACGCGGATAGAGTAGCCAGATGCCCAGTACTTACAGTGAGCTCTTAAATCAGGAGGGACTGCGTAAAACAAGTACAAAGACGACTTTACAATGAGTGTAGCAACACTGAAAATATCATACATTTCTGTTTAGTGTATTCGATCATATTTATATAGGTTATATTAAACCATTTCAGATCAAACATAATAGTAGTGTTTTGTATAGAGTGACGCATATCATACACATAAACACACAAATCTGTTAGGACACAGTTACACTTACGAATTGTCAGATTGAGGCGACACTGTTCGTCTGACTCATACACAAGCGATACCTCATAGGTTGCACCAGGGTAGAGGGCAGAGAAGGACACATTTCTACCTTCAGCGCTGACATGAGTTTGTGATGCGTTTGTGGCCGTTGCATTCGTGAACAAGCCATCTACTATTCCTTGGATTGATGAGTTACTAACATGCCAGGGCACACTGGCACAGTCTATGGCTGAAAAGAAAGACAAGACATTCAGCATGTGTCTTAGAGAACCTTGTATAAAAAAAATGAATAAACGAAAAAGAGCCAGCCAGCACTTACTCGTCACAGCACTAACTCTCTCTCCAGTGCTGTTCACTCTCTCAAACACTGTGATGACAGTGAAATTATATTTGGTCCCAGCCTTAAGTGCAGAGATGTTGTGTGTAACCGATGCTTCATGAAGAGATGTGCTGATAGATGTGGAGTGGCCGTCATATTTTACGATGTAAGTAGAGATGCTGTTAACCTTGTCCCACATCAGAGATATACTACTCACACCTCGTGTCAACACTGTCACATTCTTAACATTTTTAGGGGCTGAAAACAAAAGAGGAGGCAGATGTGTCAGTAAACACACTGCAAACGTGGACCTTACATGACAGTCTGTTACAAGCATACAGTCATTTCATTTATAAAATTCTTATTATTATGGTATTTTCTTGATATGGTCCAGGTAAGAGAGCACGAAAGCTTTTGAATAGGACAACTTACCAGTGACTGCAGAAATGTTCGCTCCTGTGCTTTTGACATTTTCAAATAGTGTGAAGAGAGCAAATTCATATTTAGTCCCACTTTCAAGATCTGAGACTGTGAGGGTCAATAGTTGACTTTCTCTATTGGCAGGGATGTTTATCTCCCTTTGATCAAACCGAAGGGTGTAGGTTAGAATGTCCGGGACTCTTTCCCACTGTAGAGTTATACTGGTCACATTTTGTCCCACTGACCTGAAGCCCTCTGCGTTCCGAGGAACTAGGACACAAAACAATTTGCTATTCATACTGTATACAAATATTGTTTATATTAGCTGAAGAGCATGGAATTAAAAAACAAAAATTACCAGTGACTGCAGTGATGCTTAGTCCAGTGCTTCTCACGTTTTCAAACACAGTGAAAAGAGTGAAGTTATATTTGGTTCCATTTATAAGATTTGAAGCTACGTATGTCACATTTTCACTTTGTGTTGTTGCAGTGACGTTTGTGTCTTTATCATTAATCTTAAGTACATAGTCGAGGATGGCGTCTACTTTTTTCCACTGTAGAGTTATACTGGTCTCAGTTCGTCCAACCGATGTAAACATGTCTGTGTTCCGAGGTTCTAGGACATATAAAAAATTATATGGTAGAAATATATGAATAAATTAGCATTTAACTCAACGTGTAACAACATGTAAACAAATAAAACGTGGCAAACAACACCAGTATAATGAATGACCCACTTCTGTTAATAATCAATTTTAGATTAGATAGGGCCCAGCTCCTTCCTGATTCCTTTTACAGTAAATGGCTTCATGAATAAAAATAAAAGTCTCTGCGTGACTGCAGTAAAATTTACTCCTTTGTTTTTTTTTACATTTGTAAAAACAGCATAGACCATAGTTTTAAACTCCTCTGTGTTTAGAGGTCCTAGGACATACAGTAGAAAGACAAGGGAAACACACCATAACAAATAATGAAATGTAACTACAGTAAACTAATGAATCACATCCATCTGACTAAATCTGATCTAGGGACAGTGTTCTGGTTCATGGTGTACACCTGTGTCAAAGAAGTAACTTACGTGTAGCTGCAATGAGGATTACTCCAGTACTGAGGACATTTTCAAGCACGGTGTAGAGAGTGAAGTTATACTGATTCCCACTGGTAAGAGGTGACACTGTGTGTGTCACTGTTTCATTACTTTGCGTTGCAGTGACATTGATTTTTGTATTTTTGTACGAGAGCAAATAGTCGAGGATGGCGTCTACTTTTTTCCACTGTAGAGTTATACTGGTCTCAGTTCGTCCAACTGATCTGAAGTCTCTGGCATTAACAGGAGCTAGAATGTAAAACAGAAAAAAAGTGTGAAAAACTAAAATGATTGAATAAAATGCTGCATTTTTTTAACATTTAAACAAACAATTGACTGCAGATAATTTCAGAAATTAATGAGCCACATATATATGATACACATAAATTAGATATTGTGGCACAGCTCTGTCCTGGCCCCTTATAATGGTAACATAAATAAATAAAACATAATCTTCTACTTGTAACTGCAATAAGGTCTCTGTCAGCAAAGACAGTGAAGTCCTGAACCTGAGGCGTCTTCCGTGGTTCATGGTGTATAGTTGAGTATGTACACTGTTACAGTTATACTGGGCAGATTTAGTCAAACTAACTCAAGCTCATCTGTTCTATGAAGAACAAAGATGCAAAGACACCAGTGAATCCTAAGCTAGAAATCATAGATGATAATGCTTCTATTACTAGTGTAATGACATATTGGGACAGTGTCTTAGTTCAGGATGCAGAACTGTACCAGAGGAAGGACAACTCACCAGTGACTGCAGTGATGCTTAGTCCAGTGCTTCTCACGTTTTCAAACACAGTGAAAAGAGTGAAGTTATATTTGGTTCCATTTATAAGATTTGAAGCTACGTATGTCACATTTTCATTTTCTGTTGTTGCAGTGACGTTTGTGTCTTTATCATTAATCTTAAGTACATAGTCGAGGATGACGTCTACTTTTTTCCACTGTAGAGTTATACTGGTCTCAGTTCGTCCAACCGCTGTAAACATGTCTGTGTTCCGAGGTTCTAGGACATATAAAAAATATGGTAGAAATATATGAATAAAGTACCAATTAATTATAATTTTTATAAACACATAAAACACAGCAACCAACACCAGTATAATGAATGACCCACTTCTGTTAATAATCAATTTTAGATTAGATAGGGCCCAGCTCCTTCCTGATTCCTTTTACAGTAAATGGCTTCATGAATAAAAATAAGAGTCTCTGCGTGACTGCAGTAAAATTTACTCCTTTGTTTTTTTTTACATTTGTAAAAACAGCATAGACCATAGTTTTAAACTCCTCTGTGTTTAGAGGTCCTAGGACATACAGTAGAAAGACAAGGGAAACACACCATAACAAATAATGAAATGTAACTACAGTAAACTAATGAATCACATCCATCTGACTAAATCTGATCTAGGGACAGTGTTCTGGTTCATGGTGTACACCTGTGTCAAAGAAGTAACTTACGTGTAGCTGCAATGAGGATTACTCCAGTACTGAGGACATTTTCAAGCACGGTGTAGAGAGTGAAGTTATACTGATTCCCACTGGTAAGAGGTGACACTGTGTGTGTCACTGTTTCATTACTTTGCGTTGCAGTGACATTGATTTTTGTATTTTTGTACGAGAGCAAATAGTCGAGGATGGCGTCTACTTTTTTCCACTGTAGAGTTATACTGGTCTCAGTTCGTCCAACTGATCTGAAGTCTCTGGCATTAACAGGAGCTAGAATGTAAAACAGAAAAAAAGTGTGAAAAACTAAAATGATTGAATAAAATGCTGCATTTTTTTAACATTTAAACAAATAATTGACTGCAGATAATTTCAGAAATTAATGAGCCACATATATATGATACACATAAATTAGATGTTGTGGCACAGCTCTGTCCTGGCCCCTTATAATGGTAACATAAATAAATAAAACATAATCTTCTACTTGTAACTGCAGTAAGGTCTCTGTCAGCAAAGACAGTGAAGTCCTGAACCTGAGGCGTCTTCCGTGGTTCATGGTGTATAGTTGAGTATGTACACTGTTACAGTTATACTGGGCAGATTTAGTCAAACTAACTCAAGCTCATCTGTTCTATGAAGAACAAAGATGCAAAGACACCAGTGAATCCTAAGCTAGAAATCATAGATGATAATGCTTCTATTACTAGTGTAATGACATATTGGGACAGTGTCTTAGTTCAGGATGCAGAACTGTACCAGAGGAAGGACAACTCACCAGTGACTGCAGTGATGCTTAGTCCAGTGCTTCTCACGTTTTCAAACACAGTGAAAAGAGTGAAGTTATATTTGGTTCCATTTATAAGATTTGAAGCTACGTATGTCACATTTTCACTTTGTGTTGTTGCAGTGACGTTTGTGTCTTTATCATTAATCTTAAGTACATAGTCGAGGATGGCGTCTACTTTTTTCCACTGTAGAGTTATACTGGTCTCAGTTCGTCCAACTGATCTGAAGTCTCTTGTATTGGCAGGAGCTAGAATGTAAAACAGAAACAGAAAAAAAGTGTGAAAAACTAAAATGATTGAATAAACTGTTAGATTTTTTTTATCATTTCAACAAATAATTGACTGCAGATAATTTCAGAAATTAATGAGCCACATATATATGATACACATAAATTAGATATTGTGGCACAGCTCTGTCCTGGCCCCTTATAATGGTAACATAAATAAATAAAACATAATCTTCTACTTGTAACTGCAGTAAGGTCTCTGTCAGCAAAGACAGTGAAGTCCTGAACCTGAGGCGTCTTCCGTGGTTCATGGTGTATAGTTGAGTATGTACACTGTTACAGTTATACTGGGCAGATTTAGTCAAACTAACTCAAGCTCATCTGTTCTATGAAGAACAAAGATGCAAAGACACCAGTGAATCCTAAGCTAGAAATCATAGATGATAATGCTTCTATTACTAGTGTAATGACATATTGGGACAGTGTCTTAGTTCAGGATGCAGAACTGTACCAGAGGAAGGACAACTCACCAGTGACTGCAGTGATGCTTAGTCCAGTGCTTCTCACGTTTTCAAACACAGTGAAAAGAGTGAAGTTATATTTGGTTCCATTTATAAGATTTGAAGCTACGTATGTCACATTTTCACTTTGTGTTGTTGCAGTGACGTTTGTGTCTTTATCATTAATCTTAAGTACATAGTCGAGGATGGCGTCTACTTTTTTCCACTGTAGAGTTATACTGGTCTCAGTTCGTCCAACCGCTGTAAACATGTCTGTGTTCCGAGGTTCTAGGACATATAAAAAATATGGTAGAAATATATGAATAAAGTACCAATTAATTATAATTTTTATAAACACATAAAACACAGCAACCAACACCAGTATAATGAATGACCCACTTCTGTTAATAATCAATTAATACATAAATAAGTTATATTGGTATCATTTTGTCTAACTGATTTAAACCACTCAACTAAACAATTAAGAAAAAAACTGTAAATATTCCTTAACAAATTTAGAAATCTCGTACCTGTGCTAACACTAAATCTGTATCCAGTGCTGTTGACACCATTAAACACAGTGATGAGAGTGAAATTATATTTCGTCCCAGCCTTAAGTGCAGGAACATTGAATGTAGATGTGTTGACAGGTGGGGAGTGGCCGTCATATTCCAGGATGTAAGTAGAAATGTTGTTAACCTTGTCCCAGCTCAGAATTATATTGCTCACATTTCTTCCCAACACTTTCACATTCTGAACATTTTCAGGAGCTGAAAATACAAAATAGGACACATATGTGTCAGCAAATACATTTCTACACCTTTTATATGACAGCATATTAAAAGCATAAGAGCTTGTTTATAAGTGTGCAGTGTTTATACAGGCCTCAGAGCACAACATAATATTTTGTTTTGTAGTTATTTCTAAGCAAATAAAGCAATGAATTGATTCAGTGAGCAGAGACATAACATGTTTAAACTGTCTTTCAGCTACTCTACATTATCAGGCAGAATTATGTAAGAATGATGCTACTGTATAAATCACAAGTTAAATAATATGGTAAAGATAACAATGAGAGTTATACTGAGCACAAATATAAAGTACAGTTTTTATAACTACAAATAGAATGTATCATATTGTTCACCTTTTAAACAAGATTATTTATATGTATGTTATTTCAATGCATCTTCAGCGCTGTGATGAAAGTGATCCTATATTTACTGTCAACAGTCAGAAGACAGCTCACATTCTGCTTGAACATGCTGATACTTACGCTGTTGTTTTGTTGTTATCAGTGGAGTGGTTATCAAATTTGATGGTATTGCTGTTGCTGAATTAGTCACTGTTGTCAGCTGTGTGCTTGTATCATTGGAATCAGCGACACCCTAAAACACAGGAAACTATTTGCTGGAGAACAAGGAAATTGACCCAAACCAAAAAGGTTTACATTGTAAAATATTAACATAATTTTCATACAACTGTGAGAAAACTATAATTCAACTTCTGACTCTCTCATAGCAAGATAGTTTATCTGTATAATAATATAATAATAATAATCAACATTAGAAAAGTAAGCTGTACTATAAATGCATAAAATAACTAATGCAAATTGTTTTTTATGGTGTTGAACTTCTGCTCTCAAATAAGGAATAAGTCTAACAACACCTGAAAGCTTTATCTGTGCCACTTTGTCTAAAACATACAATATAAAAATTTGCATTTGAGCTCCCCCTACATTTTCTTTTATTTCCTCATTTGTGCTTTGGAAGAGAAGATAAAGATTTCTGCTGCATTTATGCAGATGTCACCACCAGAAGAAGTCCATCAGAATGAGAATCAGAATTAAGCAATAGTCGTCTCAGTTTCCTGTATTTCAAACAGCAGAATTCTACGATATGTTAATTGCGTGTTGGCGTGTTGCCATGTTGAATATCAAGCACTCAATCTTCTCTGCGGTTTTGTCTGACTGCATGGTTTCTACTTTAGTGAGTGGTTAAGGGTAACCTACATTTGGATAAAGGATCAGTAACATAAAAGATAGCAAGCAAAACTTACCCAAAGTAGACTCAGTAGGATGAAGAGCAGCAAGTGGTTTGAGGTGATTTTGAACAACAAACGTTTCATTGTTGTTTTGGTTTATAAAGCTACACGCAAACGACTGTTTGTCCCAAGATTAACTTCACGTTTTGTATTGCAAAACAACAAAACTTAAGGTCCGCAATTAATTTCTTTTTGGGCTGACGCAGTCCAACTCCTTTCAGTGATGTTGACTTTAATTCCAACGCTGTCCTCCTTTCGTCCTCTCGTCCCCTCTCATTCTAGCAAATGACTTAGCCAGAAGCTTCTTCTGCTTTTTCAGTCTTGTATAACCAAAAGGACCTTTGCCCCGCCTGTAACTTCCTTATTAACTGCCATAATGTGCAGCTTGTCAAACGTACGTCTATCAAGTAAATGTATCTGTTTTACATATTTAACAGTGTTAACTTTTGTATATGCACAATACATGAATCATTAACAGTAATGTAAAGTCCTGTTTGCATGCTAAATAAAAAATGTGTAAATAAATGCCACCTGTTTTATGTTTCATCTATGAATATAAGGATAAAACCTAAACTAAAAACGCCTGCAGATATTTGTTTTGCTTTTGTTTTTTCTTTATTTCTTCAGTGGCTGAACAGTGCTTGTGTTTTTTTTTCACCGCCTCACTCATATTTATAGCTTTTTGTGGTCAGGAAATATAAGGAACTGTGAACCGAAACATGTGCCGGTACAGCTTTAACAGTAAAGGATCGTGTGACAAGGTTTATGATTTTGTGGTACAATACTCAATAAAATGTTAGTATGTCGAAGAAGACAGTGTCCAACATAATTCACTGAGGAACCAAGAAAAGGAAGTTACTGCTCATGAACTGTAATTCTTTTGTAATAGAGTAAACAGTTACAGTTTGTGCTGGATGCTAACATTAAGCAAAAAATATATGTTTTTGTGCATATTGTATTTTTTAATTTCTTATTGATACAGTTATACTAATATTTAACAATAGGCATCAGCATTGTAACTTTAGTCTCCACAAAAGTAGTGCAACAAAATAAGCCCCATAGAGCCCAAGCTACATATATTTTCGGTTTCACCATCACAGCTGCTTAGAATAAAACTAGAAAAGGTAATTTCCTGAGAAATTACGTGAGAGAGCTGTTCTGTTGCTGAAAAGACACCGACCGATATGAGCTGCTGACCAACAAAAATGCGATTTAGGGGCCTAAACGTCGACCACAACCTGACAAAACGTTGACCAAGACAAAACAGTGTTGTGGGCCTATTTCCGTGTGTTTGTGTGTCAATTTCCATATGTGTGTTGTGTTTCCATTTCTGGGGGTTGTTGTCTGTGTGTTTGTGTTGATGGAGTCTTTGTGTGTGTTTGTCTGTGTCTGTGTATTTGTCACGGATATCACAGATATCACATATCAAATGTGGCAGATATCACAGATATCATATATCACCAATATCGGATATCACGGATATGTCACAGATGTCACAGATGTCACAGATGTCACAGATATCCCAATGACAGCTCATCTACGGCTTCGGCAGCGATGGAGACAGTGCAGGTCCGTGCTCTGTCATCACCATTGACACTGCCAGACAGACTGAACCCGGCATGACAACATCACAGTCAGGCTATGTAGACTTTAATGAGCAGCTGGTGTGAAGTTTATGTTAGAAATGTTTCTCCTTCTATGTCTCTGAGAAACAAACTTACATTACAGCCAATGCGGAAAATTCAGGAACGAGCGGTGCTTTGGGGCTGATGGAGACTAATGTGAAGGTCTGTTGGCGTAGACAGACACATCATTAGAAAGAAGCCCAAAACTATCTTGAATGACGTTACTACTGTACGACAAACGGTGAAGATGCGTTTAGTGACCGAATAATAGTAATGAAATTATTAGTTATATATTATTATGTATACATTTATAAATGAATAATAGAAATTAGAAAGAGCTGTTGCTCAGCTCTCCCACAAATAAAATAACTCTGCCCACTAGATTATATTTTATAAGATTATTCTGCTTGTAATGATTCTGTTCCTTTATTTTTTTTACTTTTTGCAGTATGTGTTTTATAATATCGGTTTCAGTTCACACTTCTAGTCTTCAATTTCAAATTGTCAGCAGGCTGCAGTGGGTGCTTGGTGCAACCGAAATCTGCTGCCTGTCTCTTGCTATCTCCCCACGGCTGCCACTGCATCACACATATCATTACTTTGGTGTTAATGTGGCTGTGCTTATTTCCCTTCTAATCTATTTGCCATTTGCACTCAGTTGTCTTCATTTTTATGATTATGTTTACAATATGTTGTTGCTCTTTTAAAAGCTACCTATGAGCTTTCAGAAACGGTACCGTTCCACACTCAGTCCAGTAGGTGTCGCTAAAACACCCACGAGTTGATGGACAACCGCCATCACCGACCAAAGAAGAAGAAGCCGTGGGCGGGTCGTTTCCCTGTGGTGCGTAAACATAAAGATAAAGTCAGACGTATTTCTGAGAAAGCAGAGCGTTGCTTCACCCAGAGTAAGTGAGCAGCGAGGTCCAAGTGAGGCTGACCCCTCAGAGAAGGTTGACGGCAGTCGGGCTCGGCTAACGTCTCTCAGTAAGTACCTTAGCTAGTTCAAGCTCAGCTGGAGCTAACTCGGCTAACGTTAGCCAAGGGTCTTCACCTTGTGTTCGTCTACTTTTAAAGCTTAGCCGTGTGTGCTAACCACCACATGTTCTAACCGCCTGCCTGGTGAATTACTGATGTGGTCACTCGTTAATTCTGTCTTAGTTCTCGCCCGCCTTTGCTGAAAAGGTGATTCCAATAGTTTCTTTGTTTGGACTAACGTGGTTTTAGCTTTGGTGGCATGAGTTGTATTATTTTCCTTTTCAGAAATGCAGTCTGTGGTGAGACAAAACCTGCACTCAGAGGTTGAAGCAGACATCAACAAACTCATCAACCTGAAGCTCAGCGCATCCTACACCTACCTTGCTCTGGTAAAGTCCATGTTAGCTTTCTATTCCATGTCGTGTCTTTACTGAAATGCCAGATTGTCATATTTCTCTCATTTCTTTTAGGGGATGTATTTTGACAGAGATGATGTTGCTTTGCCAAATTTCTCCAGCTTCTTCCTTGAGCGCTCATCAAAGGAGAGGGAACAAGCTGAGAAGCTGCTTGAATATCAGAACACGAGAGGAGGCCGAATTGTACTTCAGACTATTTCTGTATGGTCACAGAAATACAGTTTTGAGCAACATCTAATTGATTTAAATGTTTGTTTCAGCTGTTTGATGTAAGTTGTTGTTTCAGAAACCAAGTAGAGAGGATTGGAAAGGTGGCCTGGATGCTATGTCTTTTTCTCTGGATTACCAGAAGTCTCTAAACACGTGTATCCTTAATGTGCACCGCAGAGCTGGCATCCACACAGACCCTCATGTAAGTTTGGCACTGTTACATGTAATCATTTAATACATACTTGGTTACTTTTATAGGACCATTTATATCTGACTGCCCATTTTCTGTCCTACCTGTTCTACAGCTAAGTGACTTTCTTGAGGGGCACTTCCTCACTGATAGTCATGACACCATCAAACAGCTGGGTGATTTTGTTGGAAGTCTGACCCGCATCACTGGGTCAGAGGCGCATGGTCTAATGGGAGAATACCTCTTTGACAAACACACTCTATAAAGGTCACAGCTCCACATTTCAAAATAATACCGAGATCTTTAAACATAGAATAGTCTAATGTGAAACTTGAAAACCACTGTGGAAAAGTAATGTTCTCAACAACATGGTGCTTAAAACTATTTTCATAAGCTGTTAAGCTGCCTTTTGTAAATGTCATTTGCTATTTAGAGTCAAACATATCATGAATAAAGTCCAATTTTGCTGACACCTTGCGTTTGTTAGTGTTTTTTAAATTTGTTTATTAGTCAAACTTTGTCATCATGTTATATCATCTGTCCTGCTGTGTATCTGTCCTGCTTTCCCTAATGCCTGGTCTGCACAATGCCTCTAATATCTTTACTTACTCAGTGTTGCATGACTTAATAATTATAATAATAGGTAGAAAAGTGCTATACAAGTGCAGACCATTTACCATAATTATCTTAAGCCTCTAGATAGTTTGTGGTTATGAAACTATCATAATGGTCCATGGTGTTTCTTAGTAAATTATTGGTTGGAGATGTGTGTCAACCAAATGCATCACAGACGGATGTGCTGACATTTATGGTGATGTCTCTGATGTGAACTAGCGATGACGCAATGTTATGCTGCATGGACATGTTTAGTGAACATCTCTCTAATGGTCTCCCTTATGCATAATTTAATTAGCTGACTTGTCAGGCTATTCTATTGGTACAACAGACTGTTTTTTACCATACCATATAACGACATTCATGGAATAAATGCTCCAAAAATCTAAATATTAGGAGCTTTGTCCTTTGCTGTTTTGTTTTCTCTCTGTCATTCATTATGTTAACTATTAGTTGAAACCGTTGCATGCTGGATTGGAGTCAGACATCTCCAGATGTAGCAGTGCAAACTCGTGGCACCGTGCCTTTGGATTACTGTTCACAAAGCACTAAATACGGGTATGTTGCGTACAGTAAAATGGTAAGCCAAGGGATAGGGAGGATGGACTATCTCTCAGTGACTGACGATACACAGAGGACAGCTATGCTGAAGGGATTAGTGCAGGGCTGGATTCAATACAATCTCTTCAGTTTAATGGATAAACACAACCTCCACTGCCATGTTTCATCAGTCTAATGAACATTTACTTTTGCTTCTCTGAAAAATAATCAAAGTATTCTTATGTTTAAGATATTGGTAATAGTTAAGTAGTGATATAATTAAAGACACGTTTCATGCATCTTCTATTGGAGACAAAGCAACAGATGTGTTTTCAGCGTTCTAATATTAGGAGGCGGTGGTGGGGAGGGGGATTAAATGACAACACTGCTCCAGTGATTTGCCAGTGCTTTAGCTTGGATGGAAAGAGCTGAGCGAAAGCCAGTCAGAGTTTGTAGCATACAGGAGGAATGATGGTTGCGTGACGTCTCCAACAGACCAAAAGGGAAGCAAAGAGATCTACACCTCCAAGTAAACGTTCCAGCTCGGTACACAAGGAACATATCAACAGGTAAGCCTTATATGCATGAAGTATCAAACAACATCAAGTATTAGACTGCAAAAAGCAAACAACTGTAATTGTTATGATGTTTTTATACAAAAAGTCATATTTGTTTGTGGAAATACTGGCTGACCTCAACTAGTTCTCTCAAAGGGAAGCCTTTTTAAAAGATGTTTTGAGGGGTATTTTGCATTTATTTAATAGTATCAATAATAAAGCAAACGAGAAAGGTTATGACACGCAGTTACGTTGCCGGAGCAATAGCCATTCACCTACAGTATTTAGTGCGCACTTTGATGGGAAGGATTTTCTTTGGTCTGGTATCAAACTGTATCTCATAAGATCACAGATTTTATTAATGGTTAATAAAACAGCCTTCAAAAAAAATATCAGTGTGCATTATTTACATTTTTTTAATAGTTTGCAGATAGGTATGAAAACTACAATTAATAAAACTATAGTTTGCTGGATTCTCGACAGTCATTCTGGAAAACTCTAAGGAGTAGTTTTTTAGTACTAACAAAGCAGCTACTGAAGCGTCTATTTATTTGGGCTTTGAGAATTTGGGATTGGGGATTTATATTGTAGCATTTTTGCATTTGTAGAGTTTAATCCAGTTACACGCAGAAATAGTGGAGAAAAAAATGGGGGTGGGATGCAAGGGGGAGTGAAGTGGGGTCATGGGGCAGGGGAAATGACAGAGAATAAGAGTAACAGAAGGATTAGGGTCAGCCATTTTGAGCATCTGGCTTAGAGATGTCCTATGCTTTGAACTGTACTATAACGCACCCACATAGAGGATTACACAGCCTTCACATTAGTTGTGCTGTTTCTCACTGCTGGTGCCAAATGGACAGTGAGCATAACAAACTAACACAATGTGGACGACTTAACTGTTTTAGCTTTTTTCTCCAGCTAACATGAGGCTCATCAACACCAGGATCCGGCCAAGAAGGGCTGCAGAGCCTTCTGAACCAGAATCAGAGGAAGCAACAGAACCAGTTCATCATGAGCACTCCCATTCAGAACACCACGAGCATGAACATGAGCACGAGCACGAGCATGAGCACGAGCACCATTACATAGAACATCACCCCAGCCATGACTACAAGCACATCAAGGACAAGTTCATGAACGAACTTGACCATCTGTCAAGTAAGTCATTTTGAGAGTTTGCAAGAATATGGTCAACAGAAATGTTTAATTTAAGTGTAGTAAGAAAATTACTTAAAAGACACATTCCACCCAAATTTGATTTCATAATTGTATTGACTTATTTAATTAAGCCTTTTTAAAAACAAACATCTATAGATGTGTATGTATAGATGTATAGAAGACATACATTGAAATTTCTACATGAAGCTGTTGACATGTTCGACGTATTTAACATAAAAAATAAAATCTGGATCATTACACCAGCCGTGTTTCATTTTCATGGTCACAAAAAAACTACTGCGTAAGTAAAAGCACTTAATGATAAACTGCTGCAATGACGCCACTGCTGCGGCTGTTTGTACAACGCCACTCCCAACAAGGAGTGTGTTATTACTGATTGTGAAAATGGGTGTTGCTGTCGACACATGCTCAGCAAACTGTCCCAAGATATACATGTTGTTAACATACAATTTTAAACAATAAGAGTGGAAATACTCAGTTGTAAGACAGTTGTAAGATTTTTTTATGTCAAATCGTAAATAATAATATCAATAATAATAATTATTATTAATATACTTATACTATATATCCAAGCTTTGGAAAAGCAGTTTCTGTGCAACAATATCGTTTGAACTGACAGATTATAGGAATCCAAGTGGATTTTCTTTGATGTAATCAGATGATGTGAGAGACTTAAATCCTCTTGAAAAGATGACGGCGTTTAACTTTAGAAGTCTAAATAAAGATCAGATTTAATACATGTTTACATGTAGGTTTTTGTTGTTGTTACATGTAAATTGACATAATATAATAATTTGACATAATATGCACACACCCTCTCTTTATACGGTGTTAAATGAATCTACTTCTTTTGATTTTGTAGTTCCTATGTGGGCAGTAGGAGCCATTGTAGTGGTCGTCCTCGTTTTGGTGGCATGTTTCATCTTCTGTGTTTTCAAAAAATGCTTTACGAAAAAGAAAAAGCCAAAGAAAGTGAGAGAAAGGAAGGCAGGTCGCCGAAGACTGGCAAAGGAAGGTGAAGGAGAGACTGGAGAAAAGGTGTGTAAGTAACTATTAATGCATCATTGAAAACTCGTACCTGCTTTAGATGAATCTCTATTGCACAGATGTTTTCATCTTGCAGGAGGGGGAGGTGAAGAAGCAGGGGGAGGAAGAGGAGAAAGAGCAGGAAAAGTTGGGTAAGCTGGAGTATTCTCTGGACTACAACTTCACAGAATCCCAGGTAGGTCCTGTTTAAAAATTTAAAAATCAGTGTTAGAATGTAATAATTACATAACAACCATAAATACATTTCTACCACTTCAAACTTTGACATGTTCTTATTCTTCTGGAGCTCATAGTGGGCATCCTTCAGGCTCAGGACCTCGCTGCTATGGACATGGGGGGAACCTCGGACCCCTATGTCAAAGTCTTTTTGTTGCCAGACAAAAAAAAGAAATACGAGACCAAGGTTCAACGCAAAAATCTCTGCCCTGTATTCAACGAGACGTTCATCTTCAAGGTACCAGCTGTCAGAGCTATACCTTCACCAACCTCTCTGTGCTCATTTCTTGAATTGCCTCTGTCGACGTAGCCATCCCCATATCCCACTGTATGCTACTGTCTTATAAACACGAATGTCAGCTGTTTGTGTTCAGCCATTGCCTACCTCAGTGTTCAATATTAATATCTCTCTTTCTAGATTCCATATGCAGAGTTGGGTGGAAAGACTTTGGTGCTGGAAGTTTTTGATTTTGATCGCTTCTCCAAGCATGATATGATCGGTGAGATAAAGATTCCCATGAACAGTGTTGATTTGGGCCAGCCAATGCAACAGTGGAAAGACCTGGAGAGTGGGGAGAAGGAGGAGGTGTGATATAATGACGAATCATAATTACCAGGTTTGTAAAACATGCCCCCAGTTTAGCTTGATGAAGCATGGTAACCTATACTTCTGTTAAGCAGGAAAAACTGGGAGATGTTTGCATTTCTTTACGATATGTCCCCACTGCTGGGAAGCTGACTGTGAACATCATGGAAGCAAAGAATTTGAAGAAAATGGATGTTGGTGGCTTATCAGGTAATAAAGACCCTATCATATTTTTATATTGCTTGTTTCAAATCTCATTATAACCTAGGACTTGAAAATGAAGACATTGATGTTTACTCTCTTGTTCCATTTCTAAAAGATCCATATGTGAAGATTGTTCTACAGCAAAACGGAAAACGTATCAAAAAGAAAAAGACAACGGTCAAGAAAAACACACTAAATCCCTACTTTAATGAGAGTTTTAGCTTCGACGTTCCCTTTGAGCAGATACAGGTGGGTAGTTTGAAATGTAACAGGCCGTGAGCGTCGATCAGGGGAATGACTTGCTGAGAATTTTCCTTTTTTCATTCAGAAAGTGCAGGTCGTCATCACAGTGTTTGACTATGATAAACTTGGGAGCAATGACCCCATTGGAAAGACCTTCATGGGTTATGGAGCTACAGGAGTCGGGCTGCGCCACTGGTCAGACATGCTGGCCAATCCTAGACGTCCAGTAGCACAGTGGCACACCCTCATGCCAGAAGAAGAGGTTGATGCAGCGCTGAAAGCAAAACCTCGCTAAAGCCACACTTCTCCATTTCAGATCCTGTTGTTGATATCTTGTGCTAACCTTGGTGTTTTTCAGTGTGCATGTTTTTTTTCTATACATTTTGTTTCTTTTGGGCTAAGGAACTTGTGTATGTGCACAGCTGTATTTTATTAAGATGTTTTTGGATATTCAGTTCTTATTGAAACCTCTGCCCACTATATATACCTGTTAGATCTGTAAACCAATGTGATTTTGTACATGTGAAGATGTAAAAATACCAGAATGTACAGTATATGTGTATTTTTTGTGTATGTTCCTGTATGGGCCTAGCAACATATTAGCACATAAATGAAATTAAGATGAATTTGTCCTTCTGAAATATTAGTCGTCTGTGTATATAATATATCATAGATTTTCACTATCTGTATCATTTACTAGGCCATTCTTCACCTTTTATTGTCCTGAAAATTCTTGTTTTAATGCTATTCAAAGGCAAATAAAGCAACACAACTACTGTTTACTTTAGCTAAATGTCATGCGTAGTTTTGTGAGCTGATAAGACGTAACTATTGTAGAGAAGAGAATAACATGGTAGAACATTGTGGTAGTCCAATTTATTCAGACGCTTCAAATAACTAGCTTAGCTTAGCTTTTTTGAGTAAATGTCTAACTGAGCATGTGCAGAACATTAAGTCGTCTTCTGTCATTCCCATGTTTCGGCACTAGAGGGCGACTGATCTGATCCGCTTAGACCGTTGCCTAGCAACACAACCAAAACTTGTGATTAGCTGCAACCTTTCCTCGATTTTGCTAGCACAGTCTGCCGGGTGAGTTATTACGTAATTATTGCGTCCCAGTATACGTTACGTCAAAAGGCGTTTTATGACTTGTTAAACACGCCCGTGGCACATTGTTACGTTAAAACAACATTAGATGCTTTTTAGCCCAGGTACCATTAGCTAGGTAAACGCTACTTCACTAGCCAACTAGTCTTAGCTAATCATAGCTAACAAGCCTGCGTTTCCTCCAGATGTGAACCACTTACAGACCACGACCGCTGCTTGGGTCATCGTTCTCTCGGTCACATCGCAGGATGAGCGCTGGACGGGCGGCCGAGGGCGCGGGCTGCGTCACCTGGTGGGGCTTCAGCCCGGCGCGCGACCTGCTGCGTACAGGTGAGCGCGCGTGTGCACGAGATGACCTGATTAGTCTGACAGTTATCTAGGGACAATCCACACGAGCTGAAAGATTCCTAGAAATAGTCCTTTCATTTGATTGCATTATCTGATTTAGTAAACAACATTACATTTTGCACTAAACTCACTGATCAGCTGAACTGAGGAGTAATTCTTTCTGCCCAGGCCCTGTGAGACGTGAGGGAGAAGCCAATGTGCTACTGGTTGGTAGTGGAGATCCACGGCATATTTTGAAGACCGTTGCTGGTTTGCAGAGCGAACAAAGCCTTCATGTCAGTTTCCAGAATGCCGCATTATACCTAAGGGGTAATGAGCATGAATTAGTTTAACCGGCAACATTCCTCTCTTTGCAGGTGTGGGTGATAGAGAACAGCATGGAGGTGGTGGCTAGACAGCTGCTGCTACTCTACCTGGCGCTGGTGCCTCAGGAAAAAATGGGACTTAATGGTGGGTGGTGATGTTGTTAAAAGTCATTCTTTATAAATGTTGAAAGCAAAATGTGCTGTGAGTGTGTAGGTTGTCTCCATTTGTTGTTGTTGTTGGGGTTTTTTTTCAGAGAAGACTGAAGCTTTCCTGGAGGTGTTTGGGAACAGTGAGATTCGCAGTCAGACAGAGGAGACGCTGAGACACGGAGCTCTGCAGCTTTCTCTGTCTGTTACTGACTCACTGGAAACAGCCACACACCCCTGTCTGAACACGACTCTTCTCAAGGTGCTAAGACAAAGATGTTTGACATTTTCTCTAAGGCCTTTTTTATGTAAACCCATTGTAAACTATACTTGTTTTTACAAAACATCAAGTAAAATCTATGGATTTCACACTCTTTGAATGCTTCTACAGTTCAAGGAGCGAGATGAGCTGGACAGGATCTTCAAGCTGTGGAGGCGACCTCAGTCAACCTCTTCATCTGAGTCTTCCACCTCCATCTTAATGTCCAGAGCCTGGGACTATCGAGTCAGGCAGCACCTTGGAACACGCTACGACTCCAAGAAGGGTTGCTTTGACTGGGACCTTTCTATGAAACTACATGAAAAAGGGGTATTTTAACATCCTTGTTCTATCGATACTTGATTGTACTCAACGGTATTGACATTTAAACACGTGCTGAATTAAATGGCCATGTTTCAGTATGTTAATAGGTTATATGTTGTTGATTTCTAAATCTGCAGTGTGGCACTATCAACAAACAACAATATGTGCAATGGAGGGAATGTGGTGTGGCATTTGAATTGAGGGAAGGTATCTATCAAATCAACAACCCAACTTTGATTTCTTCAAGAGTGTTCAGTCAAGTAAGTTCTAGTCTGTTTATAGTTTATAGAATGACATGTACAATAAAATCAGACCACGGAAGATCACAAATGGACCCTTGTTTACACAGAGAGGGAACAAAGTGGCTGTGAGAGGATTCTGGGGAGACATAGTGTCCAGTCCTTACCTGTCCTTTGGCATTGAATCTGATGATAAGAGCTTACTGAAGACACACAACGGGCAGCACATCAAGGTACTTTATTCAGTTGTAACATGTTATATAGTCATGTTATGTCCCTTTTCAATGTGCAATTACAGGGAGTAGTGTTTATAATGAGGAACTGTTGTTGTTTGCCCCCCCTCCTCCTATTCCTATGTCACCAGACAGCCCAGGATATCTCCTTGGCAAATGTGCAGGCATTGTTCCAGTCCTTGTCCAGTAGACGGGGCCACGCTGCAACTCAGTCAGACTCTGAGGCAGAGGAGTCGTCCATACAACCTGACCATAAATCTGTCACCATTACTGGTAAAAGGCCATGAAAACCAGCAGCCTGTGGCTTTACAGTACACTGACAATGCAGGGCAGGTTAAAACCAAAATAATAGACACAGTGAAACAGTAGTTTAAGTTACACACACTGTGGTGACAGGTTGATTTAATTAATGTTGTATAATTTGTTGTAATAATTTAACAGGATTCAACAGACGTCTAAATGTTCCAGTGGATTTTCACTGTATTGTAGATCACGTCTTTTCTTTCTCAGCCTCTTTTGATGTTTAATATACAGAATACGTTTTCTCAACTCCTCCTCAGACTTAATGTGTCTGAATGGAATCTCTGTGACCTTCCTACCTATGGACTCGCTGCACAAACTGCCAGAAAAACAGAAATTCTCCCAGTTCTTTAATATTATCTACTTTTCTGCCAGGTAAGTGAGTTTATGTGGATACTACATCTATTATATATTTATATTGCACTGAATGAATAACAAGGTTTTTCTTCAGCCAGGACAGGATCCCTTTAGGACCATTTGGCCTAGACTGCTGACCATGTTTCTCTCTCTCTCTCATGTGTTTCTGTTTGTCTCTCGGCCTGTGGTGTAAAGCTGTGCGCATCAGTTGGGCCCGATGATGAGACAGATTGCAGCACCAGACGCTGTGCTTGTCATGGAGTTGGCCAAGTGAGGGTTTTTATAGTAACATGGGCTTGTTACCATGGTCACAGGACCATCACCAACAGTACAGTGAACCTGATATATAATGCATGGACTAATTGCTTCTATGTATCAGATTAGTTTGGATTCAAATATGTCCTGCACATATTTCATAACAATCTAGCTAAGATGTGTTTGAGGTCTTTAACTGAAGCTTGTCGACTGTATTTCAGGTACATTTTGGATCTGAACAAAGAGCAAGAAGGCGGCTTTGCAGAGAAAGTGGAGAGCATTGCTTTAGAGGCTGGGTTTGAACCGTGGAGTGAGAAGAAGCGTGATGACATCCATGCTATTTTCATACCAAAGAAGAAGTAAAAGTGGCTAATTCTGGTTTTGTCTACTCCCACTGTCGGTATCTTTGCAAATGATGCAACAGTCAAGGGGACACTGTTTAACTATACTTTTACGTTTATGTCCTAACATGTACTTTTTTCATGAGGTTACAATACAGTACAATACCTTAAATAGTTTGTAGTTTATTCTTTTTTAGCTTTTTTATATTGATGCATTTTGTTTGTAATTGTTGTAATGATATTATTTCCAGTTTGACTGACAATATACGGTAAATGTCCATTTTATTTATTCATGCCTTTTAATAATTACAGGTTGCAAATGTATGATGTATTTCAGTCGTCTCTACAGGATTCTATAGCTTAATAATAAACACTGCTAATTAGTGAAATGTCATCCTAGTGCTAGCAAAGCATATTTTTATTTCTTTGTGCCTGCGTGCCTTCACTTCCAGCGTCCTCCAACCTTCCCCTTTCCATGGCCCTTTTTGCTGCATTGAAGCAAGAGAAACAGTAACGATTATAAACGGTCACAGAAATCACTGGCAAGTAACTGATCGGGTCCAAAGAGGGAAGTGGTACAGTTTCTTTTTGTCCCAATATGTAAATGTGTTGGATGTGTGCTTTCTATAAATAACGCGGAAAAAGCTGTGAGTCTAGCGTTTCCTGTACATGTGTGTCTGACGCCACTCAGCTGTGATGCATTTGCATAGCTGATGCAGAATGCTTTTTGTAATATTAGGAGTAGATGGAGACACTTACAATTTTTGAGCATGTTGAATTCGGTTCAGAAGGACATTGATCTGAAAAAAAAATGTAATAAAAAATAAGTAATGTAATTTTTTATTCATTTAAGTGTAGTATTGTGAGTTGAGTGGCTGACCTCATACTTCTGCCTCTTCATCTTCTCAGTCAGGTCAAATTTCTCAGACTCCAGCTGGTAGATGCATTGCCACATCTCCTTGGCTCTCTCTCTAAGATGCAGCAGCATTAAGACAACAGCGGTGGACAGTTCATTTTGATCGTTTTTCGTTACAACTCAACTGACCTCAGACCATCTTCTCTCAGATTATCAATTGCCAGTGGTTTTTGCCTCTCTGCCAGAGTCTTCTTCTTGATTTCCCTTGCAGTTTGCTTTTTGCCTCGTCTTTGCTCCACCTGCAGGAAACGAACACAAATCACTTCCCAGGTACATCACAGGCACTGAGAGGAGCATGAGTGTATGCACCACACAAAATGTCAACACAGTGACACATCTGTCCACATAAGCCGATGTCCTGACCTTGGCCAAGAAGCCTCCAAAGTGAGCCCCCATGTTGGAGAGCACTTTCTTCTTCTTTGCTTCATCATCTGCTCTCTTCTTTGCCTCTTCATCCTCCTTCCTCTGTCGCTCTTCCTGAGGATGTAATGTTTGTGTGATTATGGCAATTTAAATGTGTATTTAAATGTGTATTCAGTGACATATGTAAAACGATGTTAGGCATGAATTACTGCAATGCGTGTTTGTCTGTCTCGCTCTTTTTCTGCCCTCACTCTCTGCTGCTCAGCTCTTTCAGCTCGCCGACTCTCCTACAGTGGAACAAAAAACTCTTCAGCTGGACCTTGACACATTGATCTTCAATAACAATTAGTCCAACTGGTCACTATTTTTCCCAGTCCATTTGTAAATGTATTACAATTCTTTCTTTGAGCCCAATCAGCTCCTCTTCCTCTTTCTTCCTCTGCTCAAAGTGAACCTCAATCAGAGTCTGCAGCTCCAGAAGGTCCTTCTCCATCCGTTTTCTGTGAATATCCTGACGTGGAGCAGTTTATGATTATGTAATGTTTGATGTCATGACCTGTATAATTGCATAATACAAACTACATGCACGAAACATACATCAAAGTCAACTCTCTCCCCTTCAGGGATTTTGGGTGCAGCAAGCTGTGTGACCAGTGGCCTGTAAAGTCACACAGAGGCACATCAGCATTTGTGGTTTTCTGGCTGACGACTTTTATTTCTTTGCTTTGTAACATTGCCATGTATTCTTACTTGTATTTGGGGCGTTCTGCTTCAGCAGATTAGCAATAAAAACAATGGGGGGAAAAAAGAAATAAATCCATATTCATAAACCACAGATTTGAAAACAACTACATATTATTTAATATTTGCAGACATTTAACTGCTCATGGCCACAAGCTGCAGTTCTTATTCCTGCAGTGGCACAAATGACGGTGTGAGGTTGGAGTTTAATTTGCTTTACCTAAGTGAACCTAGTGATTCCACAAACGCATATTGCAACATATTATTATCTCTGCATGTTATTGACAGGATGCTGTAATGGTTTGTATTTTATTTCAAACCAAAGGTAAAAACGAACTGTCCCAACATCTCACCTCCCTCTCCCTGATCCTCATCTTCTTCTGGAGAAAGAGTCAGAGAAAAGTGAGTTAACACAAAAATAAAATAGCTATTTTGAATAGATTTATTAAATTGTCAACCGTATGTTCTTACCTTCCTGATGGCCTCTAAAAACAGTTAAAGTAAAGTAAACAGCAGATCATGTAACCTAATATGCATAAGAGAAATAACAAGTTAAGTGATCAAACTGAATTCACTCACCCATAATCTTCTAACTCAGACATGCTGACACTGAAGGAAACAACGTAAATAAAAACATCTGTAATCAATATGCAGCATGTGCAATAGGCCAAACGACAGACTTAAATAGTCAGTGCATTTGTTCAAAGAATAACATTTGAAGCTAACGGTCTAGGAACAGAGGGGGCCAGAGGGATCACGGTGTACTGTTACCCAGACTTAGAGTGAAGTATCAGCTGGAAGATCCTTCTCATCTAGTTTGATTATCATAGAGAACAGGAGATGTGGACGCTAAGCTGGTCAGCTGGCTGCTTTTACCACCAGCCAAGTCCTGTATTAACTGTTTGTCTGCTCTCTGATTCCTTAGAGCGAAAGGATGTCTGAAAGGTGGGTGGAAGCTCATCAGTGTTTCAGAATATGCATCTTTTTATGAAAGAGAGTTGTGACGTGCTGGTGGACAACAATAGACCTAAAGCCTTTTGTGTAAACAACTGGATAGTCTATGTGTGACTGTAATTATATCGTAGATCAAGCACTGAGCCACCAAGTCTCACAGATCCCTTCATACTCAGTTTTAGCCACGCTCCCCAAGTATGAGAACAGCAATCTGAATAAACACACACGAACAAATGGCAGATGAGGGATTGAGAGAGGAATTCATCGCATCGTGTCGCCTCGTTCTGAAAGGCTTCTGACCGACAGCACACTCAGCTGGAGAGGAAACAGAGAGGACACTAGAGGGTATAGTCACATGCTTTGTGTTTAAATTAAGAACAACCCGCTCATTATATTATCATTTGGTGGTAATGATAAAAGTTGCTGCAGCTCGGAGGTGCACTTTGTGATCCACTCATAGGAACAAGACAAAGTAGGTTTATTTTACTATTACTACTGCAGGGTTTTCACTCTCTCATCTCAGCTACAACTACATTAAAGTACTATCCAAATGAGGTTTAGTCAGGAAATGCAGCATTGATTATATGCATGTAGGTCCAATAATCATTATCAAACTTTTTTTCATGCTGCTTAATATTACTATTACTACAAAGGACAAAATGAAAAGACGTACCTGCACAGGAATAGATGTTCACCGATGATGGAACCAGCAGAACCACTAGAGGAAGGGGGTGAAGCTTTATATACAAGGGCTTCCTCACGGGTGGCAGAGAGGTGACAAGAAGGGCACGGACCGAATGTTGACAGCTGGAACTGAAGTCTGACAGGCAGGACAATTAGCAGGGTTTGTAGGTGATGGCAGAGCTAAAACTAGAGACAAAGAACATGTGACAGAAGATAAATGGATACAGAAGAGACAGAATAACGGGACAAAAAAGCCGTCTGACAATTTTATTTCCCATTTTACATTAGAAAACATCTTGCAGACCAGTATAGGTTGAATAATAAGAATAAGAATAGAAAAAAAATTATGCACTTACACAGTTACACTTTGATTATTATTTTAGAATAACAAATCTAATCCAGCTGCATTCTGACTCATCTTCAAATGTAAAGCTCCAGGAAAAAAAAATAGATGCATAAATATGTAACATCAGAACCAGATATTTTTCAATGGGTATATAAAATCTGAGCAGCTTTTCTTAAAGGGTACCTGTAACATTAGTAGCCGAGTAGCCAATGTCACTGTAGGCACATTTTTTTTTGTTGGGACTCAACCCTGAGTCATAATAAATTGACATTTACATTTATAGGCATGGCATCAGAAAGCAGGGTTTACCAGAACTCACTAGTGACATTATGAGAAGCTTTGCACCTGTGCGTCTCCACCCTAAGGGGCGATACTGAATAACACCAAGTTTTGATAAGGAAATAACAAGCCTAGAATACACAGTGTAATTGCAAAGTAGTGGAGTACAAATTAAAAAAAACAAAATCACACGTGATGGTTATTTTTAAGAATCACTTTATGTTGCTTTAAAAAACAAACAATAGCAAAATAAAAGACAAGCTCAACTGATCTGGAGCAGAGCAGTCTGTGTCACTGGTAACATACCATCTCTTGAATATGATGGTTTGACTACAATAATCAAGTCGCTTTACGTGTAACATGTCCACATCTGCTTGAGACTGAACAACTAATATGCTCATAAATACAACTTGCATTGTTATAGTGCTTGATTAATAAAGTGATACAAGTAACAAATGTATAAGTTGGCAGTGAAATGACTGGAATTTAATTTAAACTGGCACATTTGAAAACTCAAAGAAGAACTGACCCTTGTTTTCTGGAAGTTACTTCCTGGGTGATTTGGCACTAAATATAATACAACACATAATGCAAAGGTGCACTCAACAGAGCCCTGCCACATCCCTGTGCATATATCAGCCCAAGTCCATCGGCAGAGATTACAATCATGTATGTAAAAGTTATTCATAATGAGTTAACACTGAGAAGTCAAAGGCTTCCAAGATTATAACATACGTGGAGTTCCAGTTACAGCAACGTTGCATTCACACAGTAGAAACGTAAGTCACCTCAACAGCCCTGCATGTTTCTCTCCAAGACTAAATATGTATATACGCATTTTCAAACTAATTAATAATAATTCAAGAATAGAAAATCAGTGGCACAAATGTGTGGCATATTAAATTGTAATAACATACTGAACTTGAACTGATAAAATACTCCCTGCAATAAGTTGACATTAGGGATTTCTACCCTAATTTGGAGTGGTGCAAAACGGACTGACCTCTATGTTAATCAGACGATGTCGCAAACGACATTTTCATTTAGTGCTCATAGGTTTACTTTGTCGTTTTTCCTCAGTTTCCCTGTTAAAACAACAACAATAGCAAATAAAACAAACTGTCCTTCAATTATACTTACGTATTTATTACTATATGGACCTTTTCTCTCCACAGCTAAAAACACACTAATACATTTCAGTAAAAACATCCACTCCATCATATTAGTTTCCTAAAGTAGGTGTCTCTTGAAAATATCTTGGTTCTCTATAAAATTCTCCTTTTCTTCACTTTATACTGTGACGTTTAGGCTTTCGCGCCCTCTCCAGCACCTCATTCCTCTGGCTAACTAGTTACAGGTCTTTCTTGTCCTCTGGCTTACTCGCTTCCATTTTTTTGGGTTCTTTTTGGCTGGGGCTCAACAGCTGAATCAGATCATGCAAGGCTTTTCTGATCTGAACACCAAACTTATGGGCATCCTAAAAGGGAGAAAATAAAAAAGAATAAGGAGTTAAAAGGATTAAGAAGGAAAAAACACACATTGTAATTTGTATTTTACAAATGTCAACATAAACTTAATAGCACAGATAAAAACCAAATATTTCTACAACCTGAACTGTGCAAAGCCACTAGACATTTTGGTGGCCAGTAATTGTAATCATTAAGTATTGGTTCAGCAGATCCTATGCTGAGTGTATTCCGTTTTAAATCCTTATGTAGGAGAAATATATACGACATTTATTAAACTCACAGTGTCTGGACATGAGTGCTTGCATGAGATGTGGAAATTGATCAAGTTCTCTCCCAAAATGCAGTAGGACACCCCATAGCCATCATCAGCCACCTGAAATAGATATAAGTATTAAAAATATGTTAATTACCTTTATTTATTAGAGGACATATTACAAAACATCAATTGAAATTGAAAGGAGGTAAGATTACAATACTACAGAAAGAAAATGTGTTTCAAGTCGTGCAATAATTTTCTAAATCACTGACCGGACCAAAGCCCCCTCCACAGGAGATGTACTCTGGGTGGTTGATCATGTCAAACAGCTCCCCCTGCTGGATTGGAGTCTGACTGGTGGAGAGCCTCCAGGGCTCAGACAACACCTGAAACATCCACGAGAAGCCACAGTCATCACATCTGTATTACCTCTGCTGAGAAACAAATAGTGACACTGCCTGATAGGGATGAACAAAGGTTTAACACAAACCTCTTTCAAAAACGGAGACTCCACTCCAAGGTATTTTGACACCACGTAGAGGCAAAAGAGGTGCCTGTCAATTCCAGCGCCAGTCATAGCCATGCGGTAGAGAAGCTGGTGCTTCTCTGACGCAGCACGGAACAAACGCCTGCACACATCTGCTGGCTGGTGGCAAGAAAGCACATAGTTTAAAATAAATAATATCACTTTAGAGTTAATGTGAGGAGATCATCATTATCACTACTTGAGTTAAAGAAAGTCTCTGGGTTGTTACTGATTCTCTGGTGTCTCACCTCTCCATCCTCCAGTGCTCGGACGAAGGCACTGCTTTCATTCGTACAGGAGCGAACAGTCTCTGTCCTGCCCTCCCTGAACAGACGAGTCATGGAGGCTTCGTATGTCAAACAGAATGTCCCCCTTTCCTGAAACCGAAGAAGTCTCCAACTCAGTCTTCAAGTTTAAAACAGGTTTCCATTTCTATAGAATGGTGCACAGTGTGGAATCTGACTTTGACCTTCGTAATAACAAATGTATACCTAATAAACAGCATTAAAATAAAAAAAAAAAAATATAGTTCCAGTAAGTTTTGATGAAGGACTGAGACAGTAATAGGTTTGGGTCCAATATCTGGGTCAGATATCAGGTTAGGCTCAGCCGTTTCATCGTTATAATCGCTCTCACGTTCTCCTTCGCCTGCTTGTGTTCACATAATGGTCCGCTGGAGATGTATGTACTTCTGTCCTATGTTAGAGAGGCTCACCCTGTAGTAGGCCAGCTGAAGCGCCATCTGAATGAACCCATCTGGACTGACTCGACACTTCTTGATTTTTCCTTTCCCAAAGTCTCGGAAGGGGAAAACGTGGAAGTCAACATCATCAGCGAGTGCCTGGGCCACTGTCAGAGACTGGGAGATCTGCTCCTCACACTGCAACACACAAGCAATAAATGAGCGGCATTAGACACTTGGTGTCTAGACAGATTTTAGGGAATGGTTTTCATCTTAAATTTGCACATTGTACATGCAGCACCTTTGATCTTGTTCTTGTGGCATCTGTGTTAAAAGCCTGTATTTTTACTGCAGCTAAAGCATTTGAAATTGAAATGCATGAATGGATAACTAACTTCTTTGGGGATTTCCCAGGTGAGCTTCTGTGGCCGTGGCAGTGAGGAATCCACTTCTCCCTTGCAGTGACCTTCTGCATTGTATCCCAGATGGAAGCTGTCCGTGGCCAGGGTGTACTGAAAACCCATCAAAGCTGTCAGTGACAACAGCCAACCGTTCTTTCAACTTTTCTTTCAAGTTCCTTACCTCCCATAAGTGTGCTATCACTGGTGCATCAGCCCATGAGTGCTCTCCATTTACCCCCTTCTTCCCATTCTTGTAGTAAACAACCGAGAAGGACTTGTCAAACCACCTGCACAAAAGCCAGCATGAATGAATCCTTTACAGATCTGCCCAAACAACATAACAGCTTACTGTTCCTAAGGCAGTGGATCGCTTGGAGTAAAAGTACCTGTCATAACATTTGCCATGCAACAAAGACTTGGCGTAGCGATCTAAACTGGCTGCTTGGTCATCTCCCATCACGCCCTGTTCATCATCATCCAGGGTCACAAAGAAGGCAGCTCTCTCAATGCAGTCCAGAGAGCGTTTATTGACCCCGCTGCTGAAATGCTTTGCCCTGGCTTTAGCCCATGGTATTCTGGAAAACAATTCAGCATAATATCATGGAATTGCATTACAGATGCTGCGTGTTTTTTAGTTAAGGTGATTTACTGATTAAAAGTCATAAAACTGACCTGTCTCCAGCGGTGAGGGCTCCAAGTTTGGCCTCTCCTTGGCAGGGAGGTACAGGGTCATCAAGGATCCTCTGAATTTGGAATTCAATCTCCCTAGGGGACAGGAGTCTGCCAGCCTGGTACACCCTGAGCCGAAAGTAGCGCCCCTTGTGATATACCACTATGTAGTCACTGTCCTGCCAGTGTTGCACGGTGTCTTCAGACAAAATGAAGAAGGGAAAAAGCACAGCGCAAAGTAAATGCATGCAACTTTGTAAATTCTTCATTTATAGTACCAGTAAATTGTGCTGACTTGTGACTAAATATTCTTACATTGTATCTGAAAGGTTTCAAAACTATTCCTGTAATATGTGAAGAGAAGCTTGTCTATTTGAGTCAGGCACCTCGCCCACATGCAAATGAATTTACTCGCTCCAAATAGAAAGCTTGGAAAACCCCCTAGTGAAATGCATTTGCATATAATAATTTGTGGAAAACCGAAAGCTGTCTGCTTCCTGAGGCACTTTCACAACACCTCTGACACACCCAGTTAAACAAGTACTGTACTTGTACTGCACAGCTAAATAATTATGTATGTGATGCATGTGTAACGTTCAGTTCCTCAATAAAACACAAATAGACACATGCTGACCTAACATAACTTGCACTACCACATTGACTGCAATGAGACCAGAAGGGTAGGTCAGGGTCTAAATGACAAAGAGCAATGAAGACACTGTAGAAGGTATGGATGAGTAAAGATCAGTGTTGCAGAACTGCAAGGATAAAATGAGTGTTTACATAAAATGTCTAACAGGGTGATAAAGTTGTTGGTTTACATGATTAGCACTAACATGACATTGGGCCAGTTGTGTAAAAATATCAAAACTACCTGTTACTGTTCCAGGGATTCGACAAGTGTTAAACATCCGTTCAAACTGATAGGAACAGCAAGGAACTGCAGACCTCAACAACCACTGAGCAGGATCAAGAAGGATGAGCCAGTACAACAACAGCACAGGAAAGAAACGAGAAAGAGAACAAGATGACAGAATAAATGGTGTGTGTTGGGTGAAACCAGGCAGGAAGAGAGTAAAGTAAAGATGAGAAAACAAAATGTTTGAGTGTAAGGAAACAGAAGAAAATAGATATTAGTCAGATACAGCACATTTCCAGAAACCTGAGATCAGAACAGAAGGCAGGAGGACTCGGGTGAGAGACGACAGGATGTGCTGCGCAGCGGGCAGACTCTGAATCATTTAAATCAAGAATGCCTTGCTTTGAGATACTCTATATACACACACACACACACACACACACACACACACACACACGCACACTTGATGTCTTTCACACTTTTCACGATTTTCAATCCCACGCTTAGACTCTGAAGGCTTCAAATGCCGTCACTAGGGCTCAACTTGGCATCTCTGAAGCAGAAACTGGTACAGGCTTCTTCAATTTAAATGCTCATGTTCAGATAATAGCATATATGACATTTAAGCAATATGTCAAACATCCACATCACTTTGCCATAGTCGGTGTGGCTGTGTGTGTGTGTGTGTGTGTGTGTGTGTGTGTGTGTGTGTGCGCGCGCATGTATAACTCTTTACCAGTCTCCTCTCCAGGAATGCGTGTTGTGTTGAATATCCTCTCACACTGAGCTGCACACAGAGGTATGACAGTGCCTGGTATACGACTCTGGGAAATGGAGAGGAGGACACGAAAGCAAAGGCACAGCGAGGAAGATGTGGAAGGGCAGTGACGGAAACAGAGCAAAGCAAAAGGAAGGAGACAATAAAAAATGTAATAAGTGAGAAAAAAGGGAGGTAAATAAAAAGCCATCAAACAGGCGAAGGATAAAGTGAGACGCAGAATGAACATGGTATGAGAACATGTGGGAGTGTCTTCACATGAACCTTAAAGCTGAACTATAATGGAGTTGCTCATGCTCACTACCATAAACAGCCAAGGCATGCAAACACTGATGGATGGCTGTTACTCACACAGTCAGAACACAAACTAAGTGTTCTGTTGCCATAGCAAGCAGACATGAATAATGAATGTGTGTATATGGGGCAGCTGAGGCTGACTTATGCCTGAACTCACGGGTTTAACCTCTTCTTTGTTGAGTTTGCGGCGGTATAGAAAAAATGCGTGAATGCTGTTGCCTGCTCTGGCCGCCTGAATGGGTGTGGGTGTCACATACAAGAAGTCCTGTGGAAAAAACCCACAGATTAGAAATGAAGCAGAGGTAACATATAAAACTGATGGCAACAAAGAAACTGAATGTACTACTTATTCAAGACCAAAATAAATGACATGTGAGGCCCAGGAACAAACATGTGCATGGAAAACGAAAACAATCACATGAAGATGTCATACCATGCCATAATAGTTACTGTTGACCATGATTGGACCTCGCCCCCGCAGGTAGACATATTCCTCCCACCAGTCGCTAACCTACACAACAACACAAAATCTTTTTGAGAAAGCTAATATTGTAGTCTGGCACTGAAATCACTTGCATATTCAAACTGGATGAATAATTCAAATCAGAGCACCTCAAAGATATACATTGTTAATGGAATTTTAAATTTCTTTTAGACTGTTCCACACTGGTTATGTATTCGATATAGAAAATATCCACATCTAACTACAGCAATGTGCCGAAACCACTCACGTAGTTGGAAACCCAAAGAGATTTGAGTTTGAGGTACCACTGCAGGCGGTTACCAAGACTGCTCTGGAACTCTGTGGCCAGCTTGGTCATGCGTTCATACTTCACGTCATCCATCAGCGGACGCACTGATTCTAAGTACTAAAACAAATGTATCCAAGTATTATTAATATCCATCTCTCATTAAGATACATACACATCTGCCATGCGTATCTCAGTACATATATATAAATAATGCAACATGAGGTTCCATCTGTTTTATGCCCAGGAATCAGTATTACGTCATTTCTTCTGCATCATCCAATGTCTCACCCTGTTCACCGTGTCCTTTACAGTGGGTACAGGCAGGTTTGGCAACGAACCCTGGTAGCTGTAGAGAAGAGGCTTCCTGCCAGAAAAGATTCGCACCAGTGCCTGGCAGACAGAAACAAGCACATACACGCTCAGAATGGGTGGCATGAAAAACATCTTGATTCCTTTATAGTCAACACCATATTTATGTTGAATATTCTTTTTAATTTCTTCATTTTATCTTACTGGAAATATTCTTCAAACCACTGGGCCTTTAAGAATAAAACTTATTTTGTGTAAATGAAGAAGACCCACAGTTCTAACTATTTCTACTATAGACAGAATCCAAAGGGCACACTAGTAAAGGTGTGGTTAGTTACATTTACAGTAAATAGAAAGGTGAACCTACCACCCAGATCTTGGTGGTTGTGGACATCTTGCCGTGCTGCTCAAACATCCAGCGGTGGTAGGAGAGGAGCTGCTTAAGGCATAGGCGCATGGTGAAGATGAGCAAGAGCCATAGCATGGTGCTAAAAAGCACTGCTGACAACACCGCCTGGCACTGACTGCTCATTGATTGGCTGGGGAAGGTACAGAGTGTGTGGGAGGATTAAAAACCAAAAACTCTTTAATTACAAAAAAAAAATTGTATTTCAACCCAAAAAGTCTAAATGTTTCACATCCTGCTCATGTCATTCCTAAAGAGAAGCACATTCACAAAGTACACAAAGACACTGAGAAACAGCAGAGCTCTTCTCACTCTCTATGACAACTTGTGCAAGGAGATGAAACAATTAATCATTAGCTTTTATAGTTCGACAGAATCATGAGAAGCATTACCTGACCGGAAGGTTCTCTTGTATCTTGGCTATGAGTCCCATGGAAGGGTCAGAGCGGGTGTACATAGTAGCTAGGATTGCTATGACGACAAAAAGCCAGGAGGAAGGGCTGGCAGGGTAGACGCCGGTTATCACACTGTTCTGTAGAAGGAAGGGACAACACACAGATTTTAAAGCCCATGTTCCCTGCACCGACATACTTCATACTTATTCCGCATCCTTTTCAGACCGATATAAACATGAGTTACGCAACACACCATCACCATAGATCACATTACACAAGAGTGTATGAGTTGACCTTAGTCAAAACTGAATTGAATTCCATTTGTAGGACTGTGGCTTATCTGTAAGAAATTAAGGCTTTGTGTTTTTAACTTTTAATGCTTTCAGACTCAGCAATTCTAAAAATATAAAAGTTAAATGAGCAGAAAACAACAACAACATGCATATGAATGAAAGGTACAGTAGTAATAGAGAGACTTTCTCTAGACATTGCTGCAATGACTGCATATAGTTTTAAGATACAGACAAACACCAGTCAGTTCGTATTTCCTGTTAACGCTTTCACAGGTTCTAACGTGTGTTGTAGTTACACTTCCATGCCAGGACTGTCACACTTATTTGTAATTGACTCAGTGTCCCTCCAACCTATCCAATTCCAGCTCAACTGTTGCAGAAGGCCTATTGACACATTCCAGCCTAAAGCAAGATAAGATAAGACAAAAGCAACAGGTTTGACAGCCAGATTAAAAATACCTTAAGTCTGACAATGCGCTTCTTCCAGGAGCGCATACCAGAGAGGTAAATCTCTGTGAGGGCTTGGTGGGACAGCTGTAGATCAATGCCCTCTGGGGTAACTGTGAACTGGAAGGCCACCGCCTGGTGGGCTTCTGCCATGATTACTGTGCACAATGAGGGACAGACAGGGATGCGGAGAGAAAAACAATTAGAAAGTTCCATTAAGTAATAACAGCATCATCTTGTGAAACAAATCAAATTAAATCTTGAAGTAAATCTGTAGTAATAATAGTTTGACACTCGGGGGGTGTTCTGTCAAATTACTGGTGCTATAATAAAGGCGAGGAAATAAATCCTCAACTGATTAATTGCAAAATCTCATGCACGGGAAGTGCAAAGGTGATGTAGAACAGAGAGTCTATCTATAACTTACTTTCAAAAACAAAACCAGTCAGTTTGATAAGAAAGTGCCGAGTGGCTGCTGACGTGACTGTATTTTTGTTTAGGCCAGTTCCTGCTTCCCTTCCAAAAGGGAATTGATTTTCCTCCACATAGAGACTATGGATAATGCCCCGAGGTCCCTCTGACACTAAAACTGGCACACGCATTTCACACATCCTCACTTTCGCAGGTCCCACTGAGATTTAGCTCTGCAAGCGCTTGTGCCAAAGACAGAGAGAAGCCCATTTCCATGCATCCATAGGTGATCTTTGCCCTCAACCCCTCTCTTTACACGAACTGGCTGTTCCTGTAATGTGAACAGTTTGAATTCCTATGCTGAAAGCTCAGTTATCACCAGCCCCCACTTCACATCAGAAACTACATCAACACACGTAGCGAAGGAAACACGATTCCAAGAGAAACCCTTCGACTGGGATGTAGCCAGCGAAGTGTTTGTGTCCTAAGACAAAAAGAATCCTACATATTACTAATCTCAGACTATAGATGACACAAAGTAACAGTAACTGTCGTTAACATTAACAATGTTGTGTTAGCTAACATTAACTGCCTACTGTAATCATCTCGCACAAAAGGCCACGCGCTGTTGTTATGTGATACACGTGTGCTATAATTATTAAATGCCAATAAAGGGAGCTAACATATCGTTTTAGCTGACAATTTTTGCACGAACACTAGGGTGAACATGTCGCGCTAGCTGCTAGCTGCCGCTAGCCGAGAGCCCTGCACCGAGTTAACCACCACAAACTGCCGCTAACGCAGCGTCGTTGGTGCGTTCACCGCATCACACCGCAGCGCTGTCAAAAGCGAGCGAACGTACCTGCTGGTGTTTACAGAGGGCGAAGACCCAGGAAACCCACGGAGCAGGAACCGACTGCGAACGTCTGACGTCTCAGTACCCGACCACTGATGCTGCAGGCTCGGCCCTCCTCCTCTCGACTGAAGCGCGCGGTGCAACTTCAACGCGTAATATACGCAGGCGACGCACAGGCCGCTCCGGCCGTTGCTGCGATACGTCAACATCGCCGCCATGTTGGACACGTGACAGCGTGTCAGCTGGTAATATTAGTATTGAGTTATCAAAGTTATTACTTTGAATTAGTTTTTATATTCTATACTTGAAAGTGACATGATCAATGCTAATAGGAGTAAAATTACAGAGATAAAAACTAAATATACATACTAGATGTTTATAAAGATTCCCACCACATGTAAGTTAGGCTGAGGTGCTGAGTTGCTATTCGTTATACAGAATGTTCCACAATCTAAAGAAACGCAGTTTGCCAAGGAAAATGATATGTGACTGTAAGTGGTAGGAAGCAAAGCCACCATATAAACCCAGAAACTACATAACAGTAAACGCACACGTGAATTTAGGGTTTATTACTTTAACCATAACAATAAGGTGAATCGCTCTTTATTTTGACTATCAATTCAATCATAATTGTTCTTTTTATCACAGGCAAGAGTTATAATAGTGCACTTTTTATATTTAAATTATGATACAGACATTTCTTTTTTTTAAAACACCTTATTCTACTGACCCATATGAATGAAGAATAGTTTACAATCTTAGCCAGAGTTGGGTCAATGAAAGTGAAGGTGATGAAGGTGTTGATGAGAAAGATGAAACTAATGATGGTGAGTAATCATAACGTGTGTACAGACAATGAAGCAAACAACTTCGTACAGTTTCTCTTGTGTTGATGGCTACACAACAGGGGAAAGGCAAACAGACAGATAAAGGGACAAGGCATAAAAGCAAGAGATGAAGCGAGTTAGCAAGCATTCAATGCAAGTGAGTAAATTATGTGCCTGTTTTAATATTCCTGGGTCAGTTAAACTCTCTGCGTGTCATCAGCTCAAAATGCACCTGCTGTAGAAGTTTCAGCCCACTCTCAGTCTGCCATCGTCGCCATGTCTTTCATGTTTCAGGTACCAGAGATAAGCATGATTTAAAAAAAGGGACATGAGACACAGACAAAGCAGAGAAGTATGTAAGAGGAAATGTTCTCCAGTCCAATCAGTCATGGCTCAAAGTGTTAAAAAGGAGTAATGAGAAATAAAATACAACAGGTTTGTTGAATTAGCTGTTGATATATTTTTGCTGGCAATCTATATATACTTTGTAAATGAATACATGACACACACAACCACATGGTGAAATAAATACATAAATAATGTCAATAAATAAAGAAATGGATTAATACGTGGACAAATGGAAAAGGGACAGGAAAAGAACACAATTGTAGCAATATTTCTCTCTGAAAACATTCTGCACTTTAGTTGCATATTGTGCTGTATGGAAGACTGGTGATGAACATGGACTGGTCTGACAGAGCACTGGAGTAATACGTGACTGTCCGGGCTGCTACGCCTGCTTGCAGAAATGGTGAGACTCTCTGTGATGTGCGTAGGTGCAGTGATGGACTACTTGGCTTGTTGTGAACACTGAAGTGAGGAGCACAGGGACTAGGAGACTTTTTCTATACTTTCCATTTTGTAGTCCTGTTCCAGGGACAGGGAATTGACATCACAAGCCGTTTAAGTCCAGCATCATGAAAATGTCCACTGATGAATTGTTTTTTATGCTGTTTTAGTTCTTCGGAGTCCGTATGTGAATACTATGGCAATAGGAGACAAGTTCGACGAGAAAGGTGGCTTCTGTTTGATCCACAGGTCAACAGGCCAGGAATGCGCTTCTCATTCGATCTGGGCACATACAGCTATGATGAGGTTCATGGAACTATTCACGCATAGTGTTTGTTGATATAGTAATGTTTATATTTCTGTTTAAATCAAAAATACTTTTCTTCAGAGCAACAGGGGTACAACGCAAAAATCAAAGATGCACTGCTTCATATTGTCTCTGAGTAAAAAGAAAATACAAAAGGATCAAAACATTTAAGAAAGTCAAACCAGTCAGCTTCCACTTTTTCAGTTACTGTCTTTGCTGCTATGCTACTGACATCCTCCAAAGAAATATGTAAACATAATTACAAACTAAATAAAAAAATATTTTTTTCACATTCACATATTTAACTTACTTAGTTGTTATTTTTTTTTTACCTCAGCAGAAGTTAATGCTGAAATATCAGGATGTTATTTCTCCTTTGAAAATCGTGATCTTTGTTCAGCTCATTACACTCACAGGTGTAGAAGCAGGCTGCTGACGCGTTAGGGTTCATCTGCTGAGACGCATCTGTATTTTATTCGGTACAGATTGGTAATTGCATGTTGCTTTATAGTGATGTGAGCACATTGGTTAACTTTAAAAGTAATCTTGAGAACCATCACAACACGTATTTGTTTTTGGCGTCAGATACTGTAGAACAATGATGTGACAGTCTAGCCTATCTTATCATGCCAGCATCCTTTAGCAGGCTTATTTGCTAACTGACATGCACTTTAGCACTTCAAAATTCCTACTTTGATCTGTGAAGCTGTGTTTATGATGGATACCAAACTACTATTTCAAATCTTGTTTTTTTTTATTAAAGGGTAGTTCCTTAACACTGCTTTCTTGTGGGAATTCTGGTGATCCAAAAGCCGAAAGAGCAAAAGATTGTTGAGTTGGAAAAAAAAGCATGATGGGGTAAAGGCCAATCCTTGCAATTACCTTCAATAATTTAAGTCAAGGAGAAAGAGTAGGAATAGGTCGTGGCTTGCAGGGACACTTAGAGATGAAGTTCTACTGTCTTCTTTCTGGTGTAACTCAGGCATCCTGCTGCACAGTGTCACTTTCTATCCTACGGCTGGGACTGGGTTCCATTGGACGACAGTAATCGGGTTCTCTCCTTTGCTGAGCCTCTGCGCTGCAGAACTCCCCCGCTGCCTCCGATGCCTCCGCCATCTGCTCGGTCACCCCACTCACACCTGTCGCCCCCACCCTCAGAGCGCCTGGAGTTTTGGCGGGTGGGGGTCCCATGGGGCCGTCCATTCTTCTCGTCTGGGAAGGGATCAGGAGAAAAGAACAGGAAAGTCACTCTATAGTAATCACTGGTGACTGTAGGTGAATGATGCCTCTTTATAGACACTGAAACAGGTGTAGCAAGCATATTTCCAGTTTAGTCAAAAGAAGTGGATATGAAAGTTGGTACCACACTATCCCTGCTTGAAAGAAAGCGTTCAATGCGCAAATATGCAAAAGGTAACAAAAATAAAAATCTATGTCTCTTTAAATAACATTGCAATTAACATTGTATGTATAACAAGTGTGTGTAAGCCGTCTCACCAGATAGGACTTGCACCATCGACTGATCATGGGAGCTGAGAAGCTGGGCTTGAATCGTTTCCACTACTCGTCTGAACCTTCGACTCGGACCTACAGATACACCAAGACATGAACATTTAGTTTCGAAGATATCTGTACACAAATATTGATGTCTGTACTTAAAATACAACCTTATCAGGCTTTAAAAATAATACACTTAATACTAATAGTACACATTCATGGCATTCATGATCAGCTGATTAAAGGATATGTAATGGATCCGACCAACAAACAATGTTCCAATATCATTAATAACTTAAAACAATCTCTTTCTAACACCAAGCAAAAATTTTAACTTTAATTAGCAGCAACCAAAACCAGGTTGAAACTGTAATAGTCATGAGGTGTTTGACTATCCACTCCATTTGCCTGATATGAGGGTGAACGTCACGCTGTAGATTCCTGTCTCCCTCCTGCCCTCCCTTTCGGTCCTCTCCCTGTCCCGCTCTCTCTCGCCCTCGGAAAAGGCAATGTCCACCTGGAACTTGACGGGTTTCTGGAAGACAGAAGGGCCGCCGGAGGACTTGTACTCGGCCCGGAAGCTGGTCTGGGAGAGGACGCTGTGACTGAGTGACGGGATCTGCGTGGTAGGGAGACAGAGAAGAAGCAGAGAGACCGACAGACTTACGAGGCGGGAGAGGTAAGGGGGCAAACGTGAGTTCAGGGAGACAAAGGGTGAGGGTGAGGAAAAGAGAGAAAGAGTGAGCCATTTGTGAAAGAAAAGTGATATATTAACATGCCATGAGTGAGCAAAATTGAAATTAAAAAAGACTGAAATAATGAAAGAATGGAGTGCATATGGTATGAAATTGTGTGAGACTTTAATAGAGCTTTGGCAGTGAACGCTAGGTTATAGAGCCCAGCTTTGACAGTGAGAGGCATGAAAGACAGACAGCATCAGATACTTACGGACAGGAAGGCATGGACAATGTCAGCTTTGACAGAACTCAGAGGTTTGTCTCTGATTACTACAAAGATCTGCTCTTCCTTCTCCAAGCCAATGAAGTTCCCAAACCAGGACTTCTTAGCCAGCCTGGTAGAAAGATGGGGAAAATACAGTAAGAACACCCGGAGCCAAAGAAATCACAGAAAAACACAAATATGTAGCTTTACATGGACCAAACAGCTGACTCACACTCTGTACGGTCTAAACTAAAACAATAGTAGACACCTTAAAATAAAGTCCACACACAAAAAGCGACAGGACGTCACATTTTCAGGATACTGTGTTGAATTTATCAAGTGCCAGAGGACTACAGTGAAGGAGATGTTTGGTCCACCCCCATCTCCTGGCCTGTGACTTACTCAGGGCTGGACTCTGGTGTTAGACTGGACATGTCTTCTGATGTAGGAACTGAAAGAAGGAGATCAGGAGCTTGTGTCATTAGCTGGAAGCCACAGGAAATAAATATGTTTACATATCACTGCCATTAGAAGTCTGAACGTGGAGAAACAGTTTGAAACTGATTACATAGTTTGGATCAGTGGCATAATTCCTGTGGAACAACTATTATACATCTATTTTGTATATTATACACAACACAAAAAAAAAAAACACGAAGAACTACCTTGTAGTTTACGGCGATGGAAACGAGGTGATCCCAGCAGGTTGTTCTTGAAAGAATTGAGGCGTGTCCTCCAGTGAGCAGAGCTGCTGGCTGCCATGCCACTTCCTCCAGGGCTGGAGGGTGGGGTCAGCGACAGCGAGCCCACGCCTCCTCCTCCCTCCGCCCGTGAGGAAGATGAGGACGAGGAAGAGGAGGGCGGGGTGGAGGAAGGGTGGTGAGGGTGATGGACAGGGGTGCCCAAGGGTGTGGGCAACGGAGAGCCCTGGGGAGTTACCTGTGGCACAGAGTGGGCAGAGTTTGGGTAGAAGCTCTTAGTCACTGACTTTAGGACAGAGGACGAAGGGAAGAAGAAACGGGGGATGGGTGACAGGAGCGGAGAAGGAGAGGGTGAGCGGGAAGATGGGTTGTGCAGAGGCAGGGATTTGATGGGCTGCAGATGGGGTCGGTCAGCAGGTCCTTTGGTGGGCAGGGTCTGGGTCTTTGGGTTGGGGGGAGCTTTGAGCTTGTCATAAACCCGTGCTGAGCGAGGAGTAGTGGCGCTTCCTTGTTTGGGCTCCTTTGTGAGAGGGGTAGCAGTGGCAGAGGTGACATCTGATTGGCTGAAAGTGAAGACGGGGCTCTGATAGGACTGGGGAGTGGGTTTGTAGGGTGGGAGAGATGGAAAACAAGAAAGAGAGGGAATGGAACATGGAGAAAGGATGGAAATGAATATCATGCTTCATGACAAAAGAGTGCAACTTGTGAGTAGTGAAAGTACCAAATCTATCTTCTACCAGTGATGACTTTTGTAAGCCTTACTCATCTCGCATGTGAGGTTTAGAGACAGTTGGGGTGATGACAGTGTTAACGATGTATTGACAGAGGACAGTGGCAGTGAAAAAGCGCTGGCTGTTAACATCTCCATGAACCAATTTCAATATTTAGCATATTTGGAATCAACGACAACAAAATAATGTTGCTACGGTTCTACTACAGAACATTAACTTTCTGAAGGGTGAAACAGCTGTGGTGAAGAAGAAGAGACATGAAAACAAAAAAAAAGATCAAGCGAACCCGTTGGGTTATATAGTTCATCTGAAGAACCGGCGTCATAATCATGTTAATAAAAGGACCTTTTAGGTGATTGTGTAGAGTGGCTCTAATGCAGGACTGAGCCGTAAGAAAAACTGTGTTGTGAACCACTTTGTGAAAAAAGTCATAAATAAGGAATGGTAGTAGTTTGCTATTTTAAAGTGCATGCTTGTATCATAATAGAAAACAGTGCAGGTCATTAATGCAGCAAGAGCTTGGATGGAAATGTGTTAAAGGCTGGCCAACAGGCCCTTACCCTGGGACTGCCCAGAGGACTGGAGGAGAGACCAGTGGAGGCTCCACTGACTGAACGTGACCTGACAAAGAGACCAAAGATTCAATGATCAATGATGAATAAAAAGAGTAATAAAAGTGAGTGTGTGTTTACATATAATACTCTGTACCTCTGGCTGTGTGCAGCTGTGTCCAGGGCCCTGCGTGGAGGTGTAGGAGATCCCTGTTCCGTAACACTCAGTACCTCCAGGCTTTTCCTCTCCGGGCGGCAGCGGCCGTGACGTGTCAGCATAGGAGAGTCAACGCGCTTCCGAGGAGGATCTGCTGAGGACGCCACAAGGTCATTACAGGATCAGTTTCAGCAGCTACTACTAAAATTACTAAAGCTATTAGGGTGTCTCAGAACACACACAGTAAATAAGAATGACCCTGTTAAAAAGAGATTTTATTTAATCTCCAACATCCCTCTCCCTCGTTCAGCATTCTTTTTCTCGTTTGCAGTTCTGAAAATTGAGATCACGCTCAAAGCAATTTTACCACAGGCCCTTCACTCGCTGTGCCATCTGTGACTGTGATAAACATAGCTTCAGTCGCACAGGCAGAACGACTGCCCTCTCCCAGTTTTTCCCTCTAGAGAAATCCTGAGATGTTTGCTTTGGAAAACTGTACAAAATGAACCTAATGTTTCCTTTAAATCTATTATTATTGGATTAGATTGTTGATTAGACAATGCTAGAAACATTATTAACAAATAATACTGTTGTTGAATCACAAATTCACTGACAGATTGATGGGTACCTGTATATGGCATCACTCACAGGCTATGGTACCCTGTACTCTGAGAAGCTGCTCCCTCTCTTGAGTGAATCCTTCCTGCCCCCTAGTGACTGACCTATATCATTGCGTGGAGGCAAGTCCTCATCCTCGTAGCTTGGGTAGCGCTCCTTCCTGTCCAGCAGAAGGTAATAGATCATCTTCTCCTGGTTTTCTCTGACACAAAAAAAGAAACTCATTAAGATAAATAAGATGTTCAAATGTTAGCAGCAATATTTGGCTGGATACAAAGTCTCTGCAAAGAAGTGTTTTTTTAAGTCAAGGACTACCTGAGTGAAACATTACTTTGATTTGTATAAGCATAAATAGATATTTCTGGGCAAGACTTCAAAGCCTATTGTCACAGGACGTATTCTCTAGAGGACTGCATCCCTGAATTCGGACGTGTTTCTTCTATCCACCATCTCGCATATTACAACCCTGCAGCTAGTCAGTCAACTAGGAGCACAACAGGGACAGTGTTTTATGTGCCATGATAAAAAGCAAACCGTATTTCTTCCACAGACAGTGTTGAGGTTCAATAAATATCCAATGCTGATACACAACCACACATATTAACTAACAGTAAGTGAATGCAACAGCCACCTTGAACAAATTATTTATTTTTTTTATATTTCTGCTCTTTTGCATGTTACTTACATAATAATAAAATATAATAACCTAGCTCCTCTTTATGTATACAAGGTGGACACATAAATAAATGCCAATAAATTAAATGAATAATTACTAATATAATACTAACCAACTCGACAGAAACATAATAGTTTAAAACGCTTACTCTTCACATTGCAAGTCACGCGTGAGCTTGACTCGGTCTCGGAAACAACCCAGCGAGTGCATGCTGTCCAAAACATCTGGGTCCAGCTCAGTCAGGGACAGGATTCTCCTCACACACACTCGCCTGGGAGGAGGCTGCTCTGGACACGGCTCATTACGACCTCCCCTGGGAGCCACACGCATGCATCACAAATAAAGAAACACACCACGACACGGATCCGGCCTATATATATAATATCATACAATATCAAGTGGGCATTTCATTTGACAGTCAAATAGGTAAAATTGAACTCATACTCACAGATACCAAGCATGTTTCTGGATGGTCTCTAGCTGTAAGAGGTGACAGGGCAGATGGGGCCATTATTTTCTAGTCTGTTAGCAGCCAGATGGCCACAGTAATGTTTGCGATGTAAATATAAATAATAGCAGCAATACCAGATAAATATAAACTATCCGAATTGATCAATTTTTGGTATCAAATGCTGCGATAGTCCCACACTTCTAGAAAACATTATTCATTACTGTACCTATTATTATTAGGTCTGATTATACTGTAATGTAACAAAGAGATCAGAACTGTAAATGCATTTTAGGTTCCTATTCAATACAAAACATATGTCACAAGTGTAAATCTGATGAGATTATCTCTGAATAGAGTCTGCTCTTGAGACTCATGACAAATGAATTTCAGAAGGATATTCAACCCTCTGTGTAAAACACAGTCTCGTACCGTGAGCCTCTTTTCCGGGTTGACCTCAATCATGCCCTTAAGGAGAGACTGGCAGTCCGGTGGGATGAAGTGGGGCATGTGGAACACCCCGCTCTTCACCTTCTCCAGGAGCTGTCGTAAATTATCATGGTCAAAAGGTAGGGCACCCTGTTATAAACCAGAGAGAAGAACAACAAAGAAAAAAAACATGTTAAAATACACTAAGCATGAAATGCAAAGCAATTAGAAGACATTTAAAGGAGGAGGCCTTACCACCAGCAGAGCAAAAAGTATGACCCCGCAGCTCCACACGTCTGCTCTCCGTCCGTCATATTTTTCCCCCTGACAAAGACAGAATCAGTATAAATTCATTCAAACACAGACCATTTCAATGTAATAATGAGTCATAATAATTAAGTTCAATGAGACGTTCAGCTGACTTAAGGCTTATCCAAATGTACAGCTCATTTCAAAGCTCACGTCTTTGAAAATATATCTGTCAAAAGACAAAATGTAATCCATGTTAATCCAGCACTTAAATTAATCTAGGTCCAAACCACAGTGACACCATCTTTTATTGATAGTAGGGCATAATCTTCTGGTATGTTGAATGCTCTCTGGTAGCCTGCTTACTAAAGATGACCCTTCTTCAAACAGTACATTTCTTACGGAATTCACAATGTTTTAGATTGATTTATGAGCTTTACATGTCTTTCTTTTGTTTGTGCTGACCTATGTATTCCCCTTGTGGATGGCATCAGTTTGTCATCTGTACACTGTGATACACTCTGAAAGAAAACGACTCTTACCCGTATAACTTCAGGACAAGCATAATGTGGTGATCTAAAATAAAAGAGAAAAATGTTGAAAGCAACAGTAATACTAGTAAAAATAAAGCAGTATAAGAAGCAATATGTCTGCATTGTATTTAATCTGTATAGGCAGTCACTATCACTGTGGATTAGATGTGTTCGTTATCATGAAAAATGTGTTATGTATTGCACAAATATAAGTAAAATGTAATAAAGTGTAGCTAGGTGGACACTCACCCACAGCTGGTCTCTAACAGACTGTCTCCCACCTGTAGAGAGGCCATGCCAAAGTCAGCAATACGGATGTTGTTCTTTTCATCCAAGAGCAGGTTCTCAGGCTTCAAGTCTCTGTGACTGTAAAGAAATACAACATTCAAACCATTGGCCTTATTTTAACTGACTACGTGGGTTTAAAAGTGGCTTTGTTTTCATTTTTGTGATCATTTTTTTACAACTTTACTAGCTATTACCCTACACATGACCCAGAATCCAATTTACGCCAACACTAACCAGATGGAATGACTGTGGCAGAAATCCAAAGCAGAGATGATCTGCCTGAAGAACTTCCTGGCCTCTTTCGGAGTCAGCCGGCCCTTCTTCACCAGGTAGTCAAACAGCTCTCCTCCAGATACATGCTCCAACACCAGATACCTGTCCACATACGCAGACAACAGAGTGATTCAAAGGCTTCAGCTTCAAATAACAAGACGAGGACTAACTGAACAAGTGAGGGTTTTACTGATCTGAGCGGATAATGCAGAGTAATATTTACACCTACTCTCCTAAAAGAATTAGGCAGGAAATACAACATGCAGACTGCAGATATAAGACGCTTGCGAATACAGAGGAAACTCACAGATATTTGTTATTCTCATAAACATCATGCAGCTTCAACACATGTGGATGCTCAATCAGTTTCAGAATGGCAATCTCCCGCTCAACCTAGTTAGCAAGAAGAGACAGAGGTGAAGGGAAAGAGGATCCAAAGCAGAGCACACAAGCCAACAAGCGGCAGTGAAGCCTAATTAACGAGCCAGTATAGCAGTTAAATATAGAGACGCACGTATGTGCCTTGCTACATACAAAATTAGCGCCATCATCGTCAGAGTGAGCAAAACAAGCTCAGCAGCGTCATACTGTACCTTCATCAGAACTGACTCAGACAGCTTCTCTCTGTTGACTATTTTGATGGCTACCTTCTGACCCGTAATACAGTGGATGCCCAGCTTGACCAGTCCTGATAAAAGGGCAAAGGCTGTCAGCGCTGCCTGAACAATAAGATCCAGACGTACAGATTCAGGATTTGAGTGCTGGACTCACCTGTCTGTCCCTTCCCCAGTGTTTTCTCCAGTCGGTAGGGCCCAACATATTGAGCTGACTGACTTAGAGACAGTTCCTTACTCATACTGCACTTACAGAAGGCTAATACACAACTACTACTAATTCTACCACTACTGCACTGATATTATTGCAACTGCTGTGATATATTACACGGTACGCAGAAGTTATTGTGGTTTACAAGATGGTGTTCAACTTATCCCTATGAGAAACGCTGCTAGCTACTGGGTGAACGTGTACAAATGCAAACAGGTGCTGAATCCCAACATCTGGCTGGTAAAGGATCATTTTTCCGTCTGAAGCCAGCTGCTAAACGCTGATAAATACGTTTCGCCTATTTATTTATTTATTTTTTTTAAACGTTGATATTTAACAGCTTGGTCGTGTTAGCTTACAGCAGGGACACGGCGATGACAGCGACCACTACCTTAAATATGAGCATGACATTGTAGGATAAATAATGACATTTACGTCTCTACAGTAGCTTATTTGTATCACTTCGACATTGTTGTGTTAACTATATATGACGGTTATTAAGGAAATTATAGCAGAGCAACGACAACGGTATGTAGCTTTAAAGCGAGCAGAGCCTTTCATCTGCTGCACAGCTTGTCTTTACCAGCCCGGCCACGCTTGAACTACGTCAGAGAGTGAAAGCAGTTTTATTCTGTGTCAGGCCTGTATCACAGGTGCGACAACATGCTATTTAGCCCCGCCGCCGCTCTCCCACACAGCACAGCAGCGAGGCTAGCTTTAGCTTCAACGCCTTCGCCGACGGCCGCCTGTCAAAAAAACGGACGCCTCCCGAAGTTTCTCGGCGTCGCCAAACGGTAGGATTCGTCGCACGGCCGCGCCATTCCCACAATATTCAAGGATGAAATGCGTATTCCTCGCCAAACGAGCATCTTTAGCGTAGCCTGGTCCTCCCCCTCCCTGTCTCTCTCCCCCGTCTCTGCCTCTCTACATCCCTACAAGTAGCGGATCACAGCATCTTCTCCCTCCTTCGGCGTGTCCTCCTCCCTCGGCAGGTGAAAAAGCACAGATATCCGCAGATGAACGCCGCGCTATTATCGACCGTGCTGCATCCTTCCTCGCTTGTGATTATAGCCCTGTATTATACTCCCTTCGGTTTTCTTGCCGTAAATCGATATTTTCTCTCTTCTCTTCCTTCCTTCGCCTCACTCGCATCAGCATCCGGGTCCCACCCCCTCTCCATCCTCTCTCCTGCCGCCCCCCGCCCTCCTCCTGCTGCTCCTGCTCCAGATCATCTTCCTCAAAATACGCTTATGTCTGCATTCCCCTCATCAGCACCGGCCCCTCGCTGCTGGTAGGAAAGTGTTGTGCTCACGGACGGGACGCTGCTCGTCAGGGGACGCCGAGGCGCTGTGGTGCGGCTCTGGCCTGCCTCATACCGCTGGTGATGTTTTGCTTTCAGATGTTTAATTAAAGAGTTGCGTCGTGACTTTTTACTGAGTAAATTATAAAAATGACTTGGGCTTTGTTACAGCCTCCTTTGCCTTCTACTGACTGGAGTTGATGTTGAAATTCAGAAACCATACAACTACTGAACATGATGTATAGTTTTATTAATCTCCTAAAAGCCAAGGAAATTTATGATCTGCAGTCAAAAATATAGCTTGAAGCATTTCTACATTGAACTATAGTATAATATTGTCGTTAAGGAGTAGTTTTATTCTTTACACTTCTGATAATGGGTCCTGTGGTTTTTAGTACTAGAAATACAGAATATTTTGAGGATTCTGCTTTTTATGTGCAATAGATCTGATCAGTTCTTTCACTCCTGTCCATTCAAAGAAATGATTGTGAAAATATTAATTGTTTCTGGGGCCTTTTCACCATAAAGAACGTGTGTAATAATAAAAAGGCCAAATTCCATTCAGCTCCTGTAGTTTCACAGTCCTGGGTCATTGTTGTGAGCGGATCCATTAGTACTGAAACACCTGAGGTAACAAAATAAATAATTAAAAAATGATATTTTCAAAGCATTCTTGCAGTCAGTTAAAAATGACAATCCCTTGGAAACATGCCATGTAACAGCAACACGAAGGGGTAAATAATAATAATCATAAATAAAAAAAAGAATAGAGAAATAAAAATCCATGAAAACCTTTATAGCAATATAAACCTCACTGAAACTAAACAACCCCTAATAAAAATGTGACCCTGTGAGGTGCTGAGTAGATAATTGAACTGACACGTGTTGAGTTCCGATGAGTCACACAGAGATGATAAAAAAGGGTAAGTGGGACATTTAAAAGTATCTCTGCAGAGTGCCTTAAAAACCTCTAAAATCTCGATTTGAAATGTTGCGCGTGGGCGGATAATTCCCTAAAGCCCATCCTCATCTGAGCCTAGGTGCTTGATTTGCACACAGCCAGGAGGATTTGTTGCCAACCACAGCTCAGAAATAGAGTGAGACAGAAAACCATTCTGCTATTTGTTTGAAAATATTTCATTGCATTGAAATAATTGGGCTCACACTGGTTTCATGAGTAACGTGCCCTTAAGAGAAATGAACAGAACTACAGACGCTCTAATGTGAAGGTTGTCTCTCCAAATGTCCATCCTTAATATTTACTCTGTGTTCAGGTTATTTAAACTTCCATTTTGTAAGTTAAACACTGACTATCTGCTCTACTCCATGTCGTTTTGCATTCTCACCATCTCCACGTTCACTTCCAGAGCTCAGCTGGAAAAGTGACATTAGGTACTAATGTGAGGATTACGCAGAGATTAACTGGCTCGTCTTAATTCCATTAAGGGGAACTCTGTGTAAACAGCTACGCTTGTCCAGTGCAGAGGTTCCAACAGAATGCACAGCTCATAATTAAAAAAAGAAAAACAAATTCATGTAACAAAAACAATATTGCGTGTGGAAAATATAGACACTCTATACACACTCCAATTTAGTTAATTATTTATTTGACCGCAATGGTACAGTGGACAAAAAACAAGTATTATATTTTAATCCATTAGGAAAACCTAACAAATATATATATATATATACTTTTTTCAGATGGTTTGGTCCAGTGCAAGAGGGAAGGTGGGGATGCTGTGGTGGATTTTTGATAGCTGTGAAAAGAAAATCAAATATATCAAAGGTGATGTGACAAAGTACAGGTTTCACCAGTATACCCACAGAATCTCTGTAGTTTTAAATACATGTGACTGTTAAAGACCTTTGTCCTTTTATTATGTACAGTACTGGTTTGTTTTGGATTAAAGAAAAAGTAATTTAGTAGAAGATAATACATTTCAGAAAATATGTGCGTTTTAGGGTAAAAAACAAAACACAATGAATGTCAGATTTGTGTTGCCTGCTTTAAAACCACATGAGTTATGTTTTCGTGAACTGTTTACTCATTATTCAGGGAAGCAGACGAGAATTGTGGTTATTGAGTCTGAACTTACATTTTATTGAGGCATATTTCTTGCTAAGATCCCTCAGACAGGGTTTTTATACAGGCCTGGAAGGCGTCTATCAGATCTTTACAGTCTTCTACTCCCTTCTCTCTGACACTGAAACACAAAGCCACATTTAGAAAACATACCTGCCATTCTCATCTAAGGGGTTATTGCACTTCAGCTCAATAATAAAACATTTCTACTCAAGCTGCTTTTATCTGCTTTTGGCAAAGTATAAGAACACGGCTGAATAATCTGTGGAGCAGCTTCTATAATATTAATCACTCCCGCATGTGGACACACACTAAACGTCTGTTGCTTCTTGCGTTCACGTAACATGAACCACCACCAGCTTGGAACGTGTTGGTCCTCTGCAATAGGTCACACTGTTTTAAACCTCGGGTCTATTTATGATTCTGTACATAACACTGTAAAGTCTCATTGTAAATGTCATTTCTTCAAGCACTAGACATGTGGCTGCACGTTTTACAGAAGCTCAACAAAAATAATGTCAAACTGGCTGAGGCTTTCTGAACATCCATATCTGTATAACCACGTTTTATAATTTCGGCTGTAAAACATTGTTGTCAGAACTCACCACTGGTCTGCATACTCTCTGATCACCTGGCACGGCGCTGCCACTGCTTCGTTCGAGTCTGGCATTTTGACAGAAGAGAGCCGGACTTTGTGGAGTTGTGCTTCTACACCGGCTGCAGTCAAGTGCTTACAGATGGGTTACAGAGAAGGAGGGAATGACAGTCAGAGGGAGGGAGGAGGCCCAACAGTGTGTGACGACACTAAGTGTGGGACAAGTCAGGGGATCTCACAGAAAACAAATGAACATTTTTTCTGAATCTGTTATTCGAGTTCTGTTTTTGTGTTTTTGTTTTATTTTCTCCTTGTTTCTAATATTCAGTTGAACTTATTTACTACAAAATATATTATTAAGATGTTCTTTAAATGTAGCCATTGTTTTCTTTTGTTAAAGTATCCTAATGAATATGGAGCCGGCTTTTGTGTCAACCTCTGTGCATCACAAAAGCCTCATAATACAACTTAAAAACTCTCTGCAGGAGATGTGAAAGAGGGCTTTTTCCTGAAAAGAGGTTAGGGAGTGTGACTTTATTTTACACAGTTTTGTTAGCTTAAGAGTTTGAGCTGCCGTGTAACAGATAAAGCAAATGATAACTTCTCATGGAATTAGAAATTGGCTCTTCTGGAAATAATCCAGAGATAAACATCAGACGTAGGCAGCATTAGATTAATCCCTGAACAAACACACATTTGTTTCTTATTTCACTCTTCGTGACATGACTGTGCCTGAAAGGCCTGAAAACACAACACAATGCATTGGTTTTCAGGAAACTTAAATGAAATAATTAAAGATCAGAAGATTAGAGATCCAGCAGAAGTGAAAATTATCCACTTAAATCTAGAACTTGAAAAAGAAATGTTTTCATGTTTTTAGTATGAAATTGATTAATTCTGGATTTGAGTGATTTTTGTTGAGGAGAGTTTAACTCAGCCACTAGAGGGCAACAAATACTCAAACGAACGCTGATGAATTTCAGATACCCACAATGTGCATCATTATTACCTGAAAACAAAAGGGATGTACCAACACTAACTATCTAGCTATGCTTCCACTTTCCTCTGTGCTCTCTGTAACTCTCTCTCTCTCACACTCTCACTCTCTGTATTTGTTGATGAATAGGTCTGGAGACACTGGCAAGACAAAATAATGGTCACTTTAATTTCAATGAGAACCTCTCTCTGTCTCAGCTTCCCTGCTCTTTTGTAATGACCATAATTCTAGCATGCCATCTGCTGGCGTGCCAAGTAAATGCGTACGTGATCTGGCAGACATGTTCTTCAAATAATAATGTTTTTGCAAAAAAAGAGGCCTAAAATAGGTCTTTCTGTATTAATGAGCAGACACGACGAAATTGAATAGCTCATAATGGCGAGCTACTTATAGGCGAGCCTATTTAATTCATAAAGCATCTGATTGGTGGCTGGAAATGTCACTGACTTTCAGCCTGGATGTGAATATGAAAAGGCGGCTGCTGCTGAGGGTCTAGATAAATCTGCATTTTACTGGAAATGCTTTGCACTCGAATGCGTCTCAGCCAATCGCACCATTACACACACACACACGGCTGAAGCTTTTCCTCCGTGGATGATGTAGTTGAGATTAATAAGAGACCTAACGATTAGATGAAAATGAGGAAAAGCGCGCTGGGCTGGCTGCCCGAGATGGGCCCGGTGAATGGAGGTCACCGCAGACAGTGAGCGAGTCTCCGCGGTGACACGGAGAGGGGGAGAGGGAGGACGGACAGCGGCCAGCCGCCTTCAAAAATGGCGTCTCCGGAGGAAAATGAGTAAAAAAACATTAAAACGCGGCCTGCTTTCTTCACACTTCCTTGTTCGCTTTGACGCTTTGTCGGGCTTTAGTTGCGTTTTCCGCGTTGGTACTCATCCGACCGTCGCGTTTACCCGAGAGGCCGAAGAAAGCAGACATTTGGGGTGCGAGCATTTGGGGAAATAAAAGCAGCCCTGTTTTATTTTGATGCGTCGTTACTGACAGCTAGCATCTGCTCGCTAGCCCACAGCTCCGCTCCGGAGGGGGTGGGAACGATTTGCATGCGAAGAAAAAAGATTTTGATATTGGGGTTTTCTTTTCTTGCCTATGGGGGAATGATTGGTACCAACGTGGTGAGTCGATTACAGCCTTTTCTAGTTGCTAGCAGCGTAGCAAGAACTAGCCGGAAGAAAGGGGAGGAGAGACGGTGAAAAGGGACGCATTCAAATCAAATGTTTATCAGCAATTCGTCCATCACCGGACAAATCCGCGGCATCCTCATCATGACCGTGACTGATTTTGGACTAAATCTGCATTCGTGGAAATGATAAACGTGAAAGGCGTCGGAAAAGGAGAAAGACTGGCTTTTTTTGGAGGTGGTTGGATTATAACCCCGTAGACCCCCCTCTTTTTTCATCCAGCTTTCTCCTCCTCCCCTCCATTTCTCTTTCAATATGCTGTTTTCCACTCCTGAGGACTTGCTTATGAAACCGGGGGAAATAGCCTGAAACAGAAAGCGAGGAAAAACTGGATTTTCCCCGCAATTTGCTCCGCGACGTTGCTCGTTGCCTTCGTCCTCATCGCACACATTGTACGGCGCACAAATGGATAGAAATTACCCGGGAACAGGATTTGGCGATTTGGGCGCAGGAGCAGGATGGAGTTACGAGAGATCGGCTAAAGCAAGGTATGCATTGGATTCAGACAATGTGCATGTACCACTGGTACTTTGCAGGGCACGCCGTGACCCATGTAAACAAATTGTCGCCATTGGCTTCACACACACTGCCACCCTTGACATTATGTGTAGTGCATTGTCATCCAAATAGTTGCATAGTAATAATATTCTAAGCAGGAATGGAGCGGTGTGCGTGTCGTGGGGGTGGGCGGGGTGGAGAAAGGAAAGGTTAGAGCTATGAATTGGATGTGATTGACAGACGTGTTTTAGGTGGACCTGGCGGGTGGAGGTGGGGGTCTGTCTGAAGCATCCATAGGAATTATTGTTGCCCGTGTGCAGGCCTGGACCCAGAGCTGATGGATAAATTCAGTGGATCGGTAGGAGCAGCGAGGACTGCAGACGCAGCAAAGCCCTCTCAGCAGCCCCCTGACAGACATCAACAAGAAGTGTTTCCCCGTGAAAAGCACCATTCGTCACCATTTAATAGCTTTCAAATCGTTGCATTACAGGGGAGAGGGGGGACAATAAAGCTGGCGTGATTCCACGCGATTTAAAATGGATTTTGCCCAATCGTGATCTAGATAATTGGTGGTGGGTTTTGGGTGATTGTGGTTTATTTGCATAATGAAGTAGATATATTTTCACCCTGCCTGAACACTTCAGTTTGCTGTTTCTCTAAATCGTGATCACTGGGAAGTAGAGGGCAGACTGGCTGCATATGATGATGGAAAAATGCTCTGGCTGTGCAAGATAGCTGTGTTTTAGCGTTATGTTAGCCTCCAAGCTAGCGCTGTAATGCATGGGAGCCACTTAAGGCCTGCGCATGCAAGCACGGCTTCGAATTGTTTAGCTGCCCGTCCGTGGTGTGTGACCCGGAGTTGTCTGTGTGATTATACTCAGAAGCCGCCACGCTTCAGGGGGATGCTGTATTTGGCCAAACAATCCTGGCTACTCGCTGGTGTTTGCATGCAACTTAGCATCGCATTTGCGTCGACTTGCACAATCCAGCAGTTAGCTCCATCAACATAATCAGTGGTTGGAGACAAACGGATCGCTCGTCTGCGGTGTCGCTTGAGGGCCGTGTCATTTTGACTTGGTTTAAATCTGCACGTCGCTCACACGTGGTTTATTTTGCACATAAAGACGTGGCCTTGCAGTTTGGGCCTAGCCGCTGCGTTTCTACAGCTGCCGTGCATAGCTGCTAGGCGATGCTACCACTAGCCCAGATGCTAACATGTTACCTGGCTAGCCATCCACGCATTTAGTCAGTCTTTTTAAAAGCTACATTCTGCACGCCCAAAATGTTTGGCATTGAATTATAACCTTTTTTTAAACACAAAAACTTTCAAATTATGTAATGATCGGGTCATGTGGCTCAATTATACTTGCAAATGAACCATCCCATTATTTTTGCATGGCACTTTTATTGCTGGTTTGACAGATTTACTGTATAACACTTTGGTATAATGTCCAAGTTTGTAATTCACTCACATATATTATTTAGATATTGATTGGGGTGGATTTCCTTCTCCATAATATGAAATCTAAACCAGATTCTACAATAATTTTAGTAATGTTACAGATGGTGACTAAAAATACATGTTGACACTAGTTTTGGTGAGTGGAATATTTGACAGGTTGTGCATTTTAACAGTGCCCCAGTTTCAGTACCTTTTTTATTTTTTTTCCCCAAAGGTCACATTATGGCAATAAGTAGTTGCATGTAATTTTGTTCTGAAATGAAGAACCCATAACAATCTCCCACCTTCCTTCTTTGCAGTCTTGTATATGGGAGTTCCAGATCATCCCACCCTGAGTCTGAGCTCCTTCACCGACAAGCCTACGCCACCCCACACCCTCTGCAGGGCTATGCCACCAATCACCACCCAGGGAGCTCTGGCCAAGGCGGGGCTTGGGGAGCAGCTGGACGGAGTTTGGGTGAGATAAATGTCATACCTTCCTTGTCACCACCATAAGGGGCCCCAGCAGTGAGTTATTGTGTCTCTTCTAGCAGGCCTTGGAAGATTATTGCCATTGAAAAATGTGCACGTTATAGGTCAATTAAGTTGAAATCCTAGATGATAAAATCCTGCAGTTGTGGCATTTATACAGTTTCGCAGATGTGTTGTTGTATTTTATTGCTTTTAAATACATTTTTTTTTGTTTTTCCGATTACACGTTGGAACATAATCCTCCCACTTATGAAGCAAGTGTCAACATCTGCATTGCTAATTTTTCTGTTTCTTTCTTTTCTTTAGGTCTGTCAGGGCTTTTTGACACTGGCCTGCACCATGCCAGCCCCTCTGCACCCGATGCTTCTGTCATGAATCTGATCTCAGCCCTGGAGTCCCGGGGTCCCCAGCCTCCACCCTCTGCCTCCTCCCTTCTCTCTCAGTTCCGCACGCCATCCTGGCAGACAGGTGGGGCTGGAAAGAGCTTCCCTCATGTGTTGACATTCAAACAGGCCCCACAGTCAATATGACATTTAAAGATCCTCCCAATGTGGACTGCATTATTATTCTGATGCCGTTTGTGTGAGAATTTATATATAAAATGAACTGTTCCTTCTCATGCTCTTACCATTGTATTCTTCAGCTTAACTTAGTGAAGCAAATGTTTGAAGTATACTGAGTAATTTGTAATGTCTTCCTTTTCTTAACAGCAATGCACACGCCTGCTCCTCCTGAACTGTTCATCTCTGGAGCCCTTCCTGGCTCTGGCTCCTTCCCCTCCTCCTCAGCTCTGTCAGCCTATCAGCATCCAGCATCCTTCTCCAGCCGTTCTTTCCCTGCTGCCTCCCTTTCCCTCCAGGACACACCCACGTTTAGTCCCACTTCTAATGGCCTGCTCTCCCCACATGACCCCCTACTACACATCAAGGCCCCTTCCCAGTCTAGCCTGGGTTTTGATAGACTCCTGTCCTCACAGGGTGCTGCTGCAGCTGCCTATCGGGGCAGCCAGGATCCCACAGGAGCCTCGTCAGCCCAGGCATCCTCTGCCAGGCATCTGCAGTCTCACCAGTTCAACCTGCTGTCGTCACAGCTCCAAGACCAGTCATCCCAGCTGTATAATGCATCGGTCTTTTCCTCAGCCCAGCCCCAGCCACAATCACAGTCCCAGTCCAATTCAGCTCAGGAACGGGCTGTACCCCGTCAAGACAGCGTTATCAAGCACTACCAGCGGCCCACGCCAGCTCAGTCACAGCTCTCGTCGTCTGCTGCCCACTCTCTTCAGCACTACCTCAGCTGTGGAGGGGCGGGATACCAGCAGATAGCCACCCACCACAGACATGCTGGTCTGTCTTGCAGTCCACTGGGGGACCAGAGTCCTTCATCAGACCACAAGCCCACCTCTCGCACTGAGCAGTATCGGCCAATCATCCAGCCTCCTTATTCTTCATCCTCTTCTTCGTCATCTTCTTCCTCTGCTGGGAAAGGTACCAAAAGTAGCTCTAGCAGTGGTTATTCTTCTGCCAGTTCAGCTTCATCCTCAAGAACTCCTCACACACCCCCTTCTGCTTCCTCTACCTCCTCCTCTTCCTCCTCCTCTTCTGCCACGTCTGGGGCTCATCCTTCAAACTCGATCCCCACCTCCAGCTCCAGCGCAGCCCCCTCTAGACAGCAGCCACCCCCTCAAACAGCTCCGCCTCCTCCAGCCCCACAGCAGCAACAGCAACCCCCTGCCACTTCCACCTCAGCCCCCCAGTCTCTTCCCAAATCATGTCTGTCAGGTTATGGCTCTCCTGTACCCCCAGTGAAAACCCCCACCTCCGCTCTTACTGGTCAGACCCCACCCCAACAACAGACACAGTCATATTCTCCTAATCAGCCCCCTACTTCACACCTGGCTCAGCCTTATGGAAGCTTTAGTTCGCCGCAGGCTCAAGACCTGAGCTCAGGTACTGCTGGGAAAGGCTATGGGAGCTTAGGGGGGCGAAGCCAGTCATACTCCACTGATATATACGGAACTGATTCTGCTTATGGATCACTTCCATCCTCCTTAGGTGGAGCTGGAAGTCCATCGTTAGGCTATGGAGCCCCAGGTCACTCCCCTGCCCTCTTAAGGTCAAGTGGTTCGTCAGGTAGTGGTGCATCTGGAGGTGGAAGTAGCAGTGGCACAGGAAGTGGAAACTCTGGCTCTGGAGGAGGAGCAGGAAATGGAATGACTAATGAGAGAAGTGGAAGTGGTGCAGGATCCTACCATATTCCAGACTCTAGCCCCTCTCCATCAGGCAACTCTGGCATCATCCGTCCAGGTTTACACTCCCCAGTACCAACCTGTCCCACACAATCTCCAGGAGGTGCAGGCTCTAGTAAGTACATGTCCTCAGTTCTCTCTCCCACTTTTCTAGCCTCCCCACAGGGCTACCCTGACACTAGAGGCCCCAGCTCCCAACCTCAGTCCTATCATCCCACCTCCTCCAAAACAAAGGCTGACACTTCCATGCTAGGCGTGGGGTCTCAGAGATCCCAAGAGGAAGTGGATGATGATGATGAGTTTTTGATTCAGCACCTGCTGCAAGCTCAAGCCAGTCCTGCACCCCAGACTGCCCATCACCATCCTCAACAGCAACCCCAACAGCCATCGCAGCAAACACAGCCGCAGCCACAGTCAGTGCCACAATCTACTGATTCAGGCAAAGGTCTGAGCTATGACATGGGCAAGACATCTGAGGAGAGATACCACCCCCAGAGTGTCATACGCACGCACAGTGCCACATCCACTGCCGGTGTTGGAAACGCAGGATCCGGGGGGTCGATCTCAGGGCTCGACAACCAGCTGGAGATGTCACTAAAGAAGCAGCAACAACATCAACAACACCACCATCAACAGCAGCAAAGGAACGAGAGGTCTGTTGGTAACGGCAGAAGCAGTGGAGGGAGAGGAAGTGCTGAACAAGTGCACTCCCACCTCCATCACCATGACAACCTAGGCTCAGTAGTCCACTATGGGCGGGGTGACCCTTACGCCCAGCACTCTCTTGCTCCCCAACACTCCTCACATGCGCAACATGTGTCCTCACACTCACAAATGCCACCCCTCACCCAAATGGAGCTCCAGAAGAAGTCACAGGAGCGTGCCGAAATCCCCTATCCTCGAAAAACACCGGAACTCCAGCAGCAGCATTCCCAGTCTCAAGCTGCTGCCTCGCTCATGGACTCCCCAACTGACCAGTCCCGTCAGCCACCACACCTGCTGCAGTCAGTGCTGTCCCACACCACCCGGAACAAGCTGGAGCCACATCAGCAGCACCACAAGATGGACTCTCATCGGCCACACCAACAGCATCACAAAATGGACACCCACCAGCCACATCAACTTCCAAAGATGGAGTCTCACCCTCAGCATCAACAGCACCAGAAGATGGAATCCCATCAACATCAGCAGCACCACAAAATTGATTCTCATTCACAACATCAACAGCACCATAAAATGGACTCTCATGCCCAACAGCAGCAGCACTCTATTAGCCAACAGCAGGCTGTAATGGAAAGTGCTGGTGGGAGACTTGGTTCAAGTAAACATCAGACACAGTCCCAGTCCCAAACCACTCAGCTTCAGCTGCAACTCCAGTCCCAAGCTTTGGAAGTGGCAGCAGCTCATTACAACCACGGCCCCCCTCCACATCAACACGAGCAGAGCCAGGTTAAACAAAGCTCAGTTGTCTCTTCTCTGGACATGCTGGAGCGTTCCCTTTCTCAGACGTCCAGTGCAGATGTTGCAGAAGACCGACGCGGTGGGGCAGGCAGCGGAGGAAGGAGTGGAGGCAGCAGCGAGCACCACAGACAGCAGCAACAGGAGCAGCAACAGAGGCAGCACCCATCCCTCCACCAGCCCCAACAAACTCATCACTCACAGCAACACTCAGCCTCTGAACTCCACTCCTTCCTCTCTGAGCCCGATATGGGCTTATCCACCCCATCCCACATGCACCATCTATCACAGCACCACCCGCAGCAGCAACAGCCGCATCCAACCTCTCAGCATCAGCAGACCCACTCTCACCACCCTCACACCCAGCCCCATCCTCAACAGCAGCCCCCACACCCTCACCACATACCCCCACCTTCATCCTCAGCCCACTCCCAGTCACAGCCTGACCCACAGCAACCGCTCACATCACAGCTTGCATCTCAGCAGAGTCAGCTGGACCAACAGCGCTCAGACCAGCACCAGTTTGACACAGTCAGCCCCGTGGAGAAAGCCGACCAGAATCAGCAAAGCAATCGCTTTGTGCCCCTGACCTCTATTTGTTTCCCAGACTCCCTCCTTCAAGATGAGGATCGGGCTTTTTTTCCAGGAATGGAAGACATGTTCTGTGCAGAAGACTACAAGTCCAGCTGTGCAGGAGGTGCAGGACCAGGGCAGGGGGAGATGAATGAAAGTCACACGGGACAAGAGGGGATGGATTCCATGAAAGGTGCACAAAGTGCAGGTGGAGCAGGTGGAAGTGCTGGAGGTAGCTATGACATAATGGGTCACCATGGTGGAGATCAGGGTTATGAACCATATTGCCATGGCTTGGAAGAACCCAGCAACAACACCATGACTCTGGATCTAGACTCTCTTAAAACACATGAACTCCCGTCTACTGTCAACACTGAACAACTGGGATTGATACAGTCTCAGGGCCCAGCTATGGGCATGGGCTCCAATACTGGTGGTCCCAACAACTCTGGAGCTAAAATGTCCTCTGGGCCTGGAGGAAATAATGCAGCAGCTGGTACTGGAGGCCTCCAGTCTCCCATTTTCTGTTCATCGCGTCCCAAGAAGCTCCTCAAGTCCAGTTCGTTCCACCTGTTAAAAGAACGTCGGGACCCAAACACACTGCCTAAGAAAAGTTATGCTCAAGAGTACGAGTTTGAAGATGATGAGGATAAAGCTGACCAGCCAGCTGACATACGGTTGAACAGCCGTCGGCTTCCAGATCTGTTGCCAGACTTGGTGTCCAGCTGCAGAAAAGGAGGAGGAAGTGGGTCTCTCAGTCCTTTAATGGGTGACATTGACTTTTATCACTCCTCTGGCTACTCATCTATGGGTTCGCACGCTCTTCTGCCTCAGGATGGGCCTAAGAAGAGAGGAAGAAAGCCCACCAGACCTAAAAGAGAGGGTCCGCCTAGGCCAAGAGGCAGGCCTCGCATCCGCCCAATGCCCGAGCCGTACACTCCAAGAGGGATGATGGGGGAGATGGGTGGAGCAACAGTGGGAGGAGGATTCAGCGTGGAGGGGAGAGGTAGAGGTCGAGGCCGCGGAAGCCGAGGTAGGGGAGGAAGGAGGGAGGATATGTACATTGAAATGAGTGGGAAGGAGCAAGATCCAATGCATCACCATCACCTCCATCAGCAGCAGCCACAGCAGCTCCATCACCAACCTCAACAGCAGCATCATGAGCCAATTCCACCGCTGAAGGTTGGTGGCACTTTATTAAAATGTTTTCCTATTAATCGTCTTTATTTCATTTGAATTTGTCACTCTTCACACACCTTTTCCCATTGTATGTGTTATTCGTTTTTCTAATACATTTGTACTTTTAGACAAACGTTTCTTACTGTTTTCTTCCTTTTGCTGTAGATCAAGTTGCCGATCGGTACACTATCGTCCTCTGATGCCCTGTTGCGGACAGATTCCTTGTCTGGCACAGACCCTGCTTTGTCGGATGGCTCAGTGGGCTCGGCTCCTTCCCTCGGTTTGAGTCCTGGGCCGCCTTGTAGCACCGAAAGCAATAGGAGTCAGGACAAGAACAAGCAGAAAGGGCAGATGATGAGCGAAGGAGTAGATGACGATGGGCTGGAGGAAAGGGTAATTGTGTACTTGCTAATTTAAGCAGAGATGAGATTAAATGGTGTTAGTTCAGGTTCATTACTGGATAGTAGTGGAGTTACTGATTTGTTCTTTACTCCTTCTCTCTGTTTCTGCCAGGTGGATGAGAAGGACTCTGAGTCCAAGGCTGGCTTTGTTGCATCGTTTTTGGACTTTCTCAAGATGGGGAAGAGACCTCCAGGCTTAGACATCTCACCAGGTATGGAACCTGACAATGGCGAAACCTCCCCCTGCAAATCCGGGGGTCTACGACCACTTTCTCCAGCACCACCTCCTCCCCCGCCGCCGCCTCCTTTCGGGGACAGTGAAGGGAATGGAGGTCTGGCTCTGGGCAACTGCTCCAGCCCCAAACGCTTGGAAGACGAACTAAAAAGGAACCTGGAGACCTTGCCTTCATTTTCCTCTGATGAAGAGGATTCAGTAGGAAAGAACCAGGACCTCCAGAAGAGCATCTCCTCAGCCATTTCTGCTCTGTATGACACACCTCAACTAACCTCTAACATCCAAGCCCCACTACCTCCTCCACCTCCTCAGCCTCAGCCTACCCAGGCCCCTCTCACTCCCACGCTGCAGCCTCCAACACTTAGTCCACAACCTACCATGCATACTCCTCACACCCATCCCCAGTCCAACGAACCTGACATCCTAGAGCCAGAAGAACCAGGCTTGGGTGAAAACAAGGTGGAGGAGAATGAAGAAGAGAGAAGCATGGGAGAGGAGGAGGAGAGCGACATAACAGAGGAGAGAGAACCACATCTAGAAACCCTGGGTACCTCTAAAGTTGATGGTAAGTAGCGCTTGTATATTTAATTTTTAAGTTGAATTTTCCCTGTGTGTGTTCTTAGGTTTACAGGTTGTGCAATTATTTGTGAAACAAATTTGATATTGTGATAAATCGATTGCTCTTAATTATGCCTCTGTGTCTATCCAGCTCCACTCCCTGAAATTCCTCCAGCACCAGCAACTCCTGAACCTCCCTCTATCCCCCAGTCTCCCGCCTCATCCTCCTCCCCTTCCCATTCTCCTCTCCCTCCCCTCTCTCTCCCCTCACCCCCTCCTCCACCAGAAGAACAACAGGAGCTTTCTCAGCCTGCAAGCCCAAGCACTCCCACATCCCCAACTTCACCACCTCCTCCACCAGCTACCCTCCCTCAGCCTGCCACTCCACCTCTGCCTTCCCCTCCTCCCCCGTCTTCAACTCAGAAAGACTCTCCCGTGCCATCTCCAGAGTCCCCTGCCTCTCCTGAAGAGCCCCCTCCTCCTAAAATCACTTCCTTGCACCTTGCCCAGAAGCAAGAAGATGCTGCCATTGTTGGAGAGAGTGAGGAGGATGAGAGCGAGAGTGGAGGGGAAGGCATCTTCAGAGAAAGGGATGAGTTTGTGGTGCGGGTGGAAGACATTCGAACTCTTAAGGTATGTTTGTGCGCATTTGCTTTTTTTGTAACAAAGAGTTAGTTAAAGTTTTTGACCTACTTTGTGACAAAACAATATTAAATAATTTAGCTATTTATGAACTTTCTGTTAAACTCAAAGGAAGCCATCAGGAAAGTTTACTTAAAGTGTGTTTGAGAGTTCAGTGGCCGTTTTATTCCTGCATGTTTGTGGTGGTTGTGAAGCTGGCTTTGCAGACGGGACGTGAGCCTCCACCCATCTGGAGGGTGCAGAAAGCACTGCTGCAGAAGTTCAGCCCAGAGATCAAAGATGGGCAGAGACAGTTCTGCGCCACAAGCAACGTGAGTTCTTCAGTGTTCTAACCACACCTGGAAACAGGCACTTGCAGTTTCTCTGTTAAATAAAATAGAGGTGCAACAGTTGGTGCTCTTTAGTGTGTACTCTAATCTACATTTTAGAGATACTGTAAATAGGTTTGTATAGACAGAATTGTGACTCACAATGAATATATTTTGAACTTTCCCTTGTTCCTTTTTAATATGTGTGGTCTCCAGTATCTTGGCTACTTTGGTGATGCTAAGAGGCGATACCAGAGAATCTATGTTAAGTTCTTGGAGAATGTCAACAAGAAAGACTATGTCAGAGTCTGCTCTCGGAGACCGTGGCGCAGAGCGACGCCTGCTCTCAGGTACTAGCATTTGCCATTTTATTTTAGAAATCCTAATCTTTATATTGACAGCTTTTTACAGGTTTAGTTTTACCCTTGTAAGCGATCTCTGTTTAGACTTATGTGGCCTGGGGAAAAATAACCCGGTTGACTGGCTTTATAAATGTTGTGGACTGTGGTTATTGACCTGTCTGCTGTTTACTAAATTGATTATGGTTCTAGCCTCTTTCTGTGGGCCTCATTTGTTGAGTTTAAAGGTTTTAAAATGATGATTTACATCTCTAATCATCTCCAATTTTTTATTTTTTCGTGAACCTTAGGCGCCAGTCCCTTCCCAGAATGGCATCGCCTCCTTCCACCCAGGTGCCATCAAGAGTTGTGGAGAAAGAGGAGAGAGTGGCTCCACCAGGGCAGCACGAACAGAAGGAGAAAACAAGAACAGGCTCCACCACTGCAACAAAGGAACAACGAGATAAGAAGGATGTTTCAGCTGCTCCCAAAGCCAAGGAGAAAGACAGGGAGCATGAGAAGGAGAAGCGGATACAGGCACAGCAGGACAAAGTGGACAAACGTGCCGCGCCAGCAGAACGAGGTAGAGCAAAGGATGAGAGGAAAGCGCTGGAGAGGAAGGAAAAGACTGAGCGTCCACCCAAGTCCAAGCAGGCCAAAGTGAAGGCTGAGCCACCACCCAAGAAGAGGAAAAAATGGCTGAAGGAAGTCCCTTCTTCGTCCGACTCGGACTCGTCAGATGAGGCAGCTAGTGAGAATGAGAGTGAGATGCCATTTTGAATCTCTGATTGGTATTTTACCGTTACAATAACAACCTCAGATACAGCTGTTATTTATGCCATGTGATGGGGTAGAAGGTTGGTTGTGGGGTACATTTAAACATTTGTTGCTCTATTTATTTTCTCCACGCAGTGCCAGTGAAAGGTGGAGTGAACAACCGGGCCATGAGGGAAATGTTCAGGAGCTACGTGGAGATGCTGGTCAGCACAGCCCTGGACCCCGATATGATCCAAGCTCTGGAAGACACCGACGGTGAGAGCTCACACTTCCTTGCCTCTGTGGTAGCGTTTCCTGATGGCCAGTGTGTGGGAGTACATCTCTAACCAGTGATGTTTTTTTATGCATTTCTGAAATGTCTCTAATAAAACCTGTTATTTTGACCTTGTTCAAAAGAAAAGTGCGCCCTGGCATCAGTGTTGACTTTGAACAGGTTGAATAACCACTACCAACAGTTAACGCTTGCAAGATCTGAGATTAATCTCCTACAATAGTAGGGAATTTTGTGTCATGCATATGCAATGGAATCTTTTCATAGGTTTTAAAGTTTAAACAAACAAGGTGTGACAGGTTGAAGGAAAGCCCCAGGAAGTCTGAGATCTGATGCCAAAAAGCAGCTTTGAATCTACCCTTGGTATTAAAATTATTGGCAGCTGCATCAATGGTGACTAATGAAACGTTCTCTCCTGTGATTGGCCACCAGACGAGCTGTACCTCCCACCAATGAGGAAGATTGACAGCATCCTCAGTGAACAGAAGAGGAGATTGTTGAGGAGAATCAGCATGAGCTCTCAGCACCAGGTAATCTGCTTCCTTCTGTCCTTCATGACTAAAATAAAACCCTAAAACGCCACCATCATTGCCGCTGCTTTTACTGTAAGGGTCACAGATGCTGGAGTTCGTTCCAACTGACGTAGAGACAACATACACGCTCACATTCACATTCAGTTATTCTAACTGCATGTCTTTGAACTCTGAGGGAAGCCAGAGAACCCACATGGCTACAGGGAGCACACACAACCTCCACACAGGCCACCAAGGAACAGTTCTGCTATTTGGTTGTTGTGAAATATTCATCTGGCATCTTTGTCTGTTTTTTTCTGTTTCCTGCTGCTTCTCTGCTCCCTGCTGGATAGGAGCTCCTTCATGCTTATCCCCAGATCATTGTAGACCCCCTGGACTCAGGACTGGTTAGGGTCCGGCTGAGCGGTGATGCGTACAATCGCAAGACCCTTAACAAGTTGAAAAAGACCCTGCCTAAGCCACAGGTAGATAAGTGTTTTTATGTGAACAGCTCACAAAGCCCATATGCAGGATGTACAACCTGAAAATGTTATTAAGAGTTAAATGAAATTGAAATCACTGCCTTACTGTTGGTTAGTTCAGGCTTCCTCTGTTTCTAAATGTCCACATTTCCCGTTTTTCACTTTTGACATATCTAACAGAAATCTTAACATTGCATAATTGTTGATCAGAGCTCTTTCTTCTAGGACCTTAAACTGTCAGCTGAGTCATATCGGCTCTACAGTCTCTACCACTCCCTGCATCACTATAAATACCACACATTCTTACAGTGCAAGAAAGAGGTGAGTTGGCACGTACTCGCTCATAGCAACATGTCCATCAAATGTTCTGTATGGTCAAGCCTAAATCTCATCAAAGCAGCTACACAGACAGCTTGTATATGCTAATTTAGTTAAATCTTATTTGAGTCTTAGCATCACAATCTGCTGTGTTTTTGTGGGTTTTCTTCTCCCTACATTTCCAGACCAACACCATTGAGCAGGCAGCTGAGGACCCGGGCCAGGAGGAAGTGGTGCAGCAATGCATGGCCAACCAGAGTTGGCTGGACACCCTCTTTAGCTCCTTCATCGAGCTGCTCACACTCAGCACCAAAGCCTGAATGCATGGACGACATGGAGAGAACAAACTAAAGCAAGAGGATTAAAAACAAAAATAAAGCAGAAAAACTGACAGAGATGGATCCTACTGTACAGCCCCTGACACTCTCCAGTCCTCCAAGACCCGAGGATGAATTTTTTCGGGCCCTCGACCTCGGACAGTGGCCTGTGTTGTTTTACATGTTGTTGATCAATGAATAAGACGTGTCTCACCTTGTGACAAGGGGACTCCATGGGATCGGGGTCACTGGTGAGTTGAGGGAACTGACAGAAACTGAAAAGGGAGAGACGAGGCGAAAGGACAAAGAGGAGGAGCCCTAACGCCAAGTCAACTGTGGAGCAACTGACATCTTGTTTAACTGTGTGTCATAAAGAGAAACTATTACCGCTTAGTTTTTACATAAATTATTTTTTGAAAAGACTAACATCAGCTGTTGGCTTTTGAAAAGAGTGGAAGATGGTGAGAATGCTTTTTAAACTGCGTGTAGAGTGTGCCGTGAGCAACGCGACCATGGACTCGACCACGGACAGCAACATTAAATCTGTAAATGAACCTGCGCTCTCTGTCTCTCATCCTGTGCTATGTGAAGGGCAGCACCGGTCAGCTGTGTGATAATATATAAACACATTTTTATTATTTATATGAGGAGGTTTTTAACTTAAACTCTCACAAGCGCTGGATTTGCTGCCCTAACATTCAAAATACCTTTTTTTTTAATTTTTTTTCCCTCCCCGAGGTTCAGTATACAATCGTAACCCACATATCCAAGTCGTCTTCCCCTCAATACAAAAGAAATGGCGCTGAGGCGGGAACGTTGTATCATATGGAGTGGGTGTAAAATAACAGATGAGAAAAAAAAGAAGAGCAATGGGGAAGATCTATTTGAAACTTAACATTGTTGTGCTTCATTTCAATCATCACTCATGCAGGTATAAAGAAAAAGTAAACTATCCATTTCCCATGTGGGAAGGAGTATAAATAAGTAATATTTAAAGAGGAAATAGTCATTTCATTTTTATCATTTTGATGTTTGTGCATACTATGACTTATTTTCAAAACAATCTAATTTTCCATTAAAAAAGGAAAAAAGGGTGTGTAAATATTGTACAGTTCTTGATGAAATTCTTTGTCCTTCTGTACATTAACTCTCCTGTATTTGAGAAACAAATAAAATCTGCAAAGAACAAATGATGTTTCATTTCTAATCAGGTCAGAGGCGCAGTGTTGGAAATGATTTGAAGGTGGATGGTGAAAGTTCGCTTTGTGAACAGCTCTGTGGGGATTTAAACTTGGAAGGTAATGGTTTGAATTACACTAAAGAAGTCCAGGCGTGTGTTGACCCCCATCTAGTGGTTGTGCGGGAGCGCGTGACGTCATATTTGGAAAACGAAACCGAAGAGCCGGAGTTTCCCGAGAAGCACCGGGCGGGTTCTGACGGTATTTAGGTAGATGAGAGCTGGGACCCGCTGACACTTCGACACCAGCCGCGCTGCACAGCTCTCCGACTTTCACTGACGGCACTCAGTAAACACTCAGGACACTCAGCGGGCACCTGCAGCAGCTGGAAGTTCACTACAGGTAAGAGTTTTAATAATCCACTAAAGCTGTTAACACATCAGCTGATCCACTACTACTGAAGTTCAGCGAGTAGTCAGTCAGTGTAACCCAACTTCTGATTTGCACTACAACAAAACAGTGAAAGAAAAAGACTCAGCATTTTTCACAACGTGTAATTAACGTTTCCTCTTCATGCTTGAATAACTATTTCCCTTTTATAATGAATGAAAAACAAACAGTTCCCTGTTAAATGCATTTTTATTTTCCTCTTCTTCGTTTTCTTCTTCTTTTTTTTTTTGCATAAATGCTTACGTTGTCATGTGCGTCTGCTTCCTCTTTTTTTGATGTTTAGAAATAAAAAATATAGACCAGCTTGACCACTGCAGCTACTGTAGAGCGCTGCAGAACTGATGGTGAAGCGTAGGGACTGTCTGCCTCGTTTGTCATTTAATAATTTAGTAGGAGCGGAGAAATGTGAACACAAACACCAATAGGTACTGAATAATCATTCTTCCACCACATTATAGTGTCCATTACTTCTATTTTTAGCTCCTGCGTTTATTATTGAAAGCACCTTGAGTCTTCTTGCTAGCTTTGACACAATGCTGATGTCTTTCTCGCTCCCACAGACATGGCTCATTCGAAACCGCTGCTCATCCCATGGCTGCGGTCTCAGATTGACAGCTGCAAGTATCCTGGCGTCCAGTGGACGAACCCGGAGCGAACAGAGTTCTCAGTCCCATGGAAACATGCGTTGAGACAGGATTCCAGTAACACTGACATACTTATCTTTAAGGTAACTGTCATAAAAGTCATAAAAACAGATCAGATTGATGGAATATAATCATAGAAGTATTTGACATAACACATCCCTTGTGGGCATTTAAAAAAAGCTATTATTATTCAAATCTTTGCCTTTTAACACAGTCTGTTTCTCCCCCGTAGGCCTGGGCAGAGGTGAGCGGCAATGGCCAAGCTCACGGAGACCCCTCTATCTGGAAGAGAAACTTTCGCAGCGCTCTCCGAGCCAAATGCTTCAAAATGTTGGACGACAACAAAAACGACGCTGCTAACCCTCACAAAGTGTTTCGCTTTCCAGAGGAGCCAGCATCAGGAGGTGAGTTCATTTCACCTTGAGTGTGTGCTTCACTATGCAGCTGGCATGGATTGTTTTTGTTACTGACATTAGGGCTAGATAAGATAAATAAGAGCATGCTCATGAAACATTAGTAACGTCTTTCTAAAGGGACTACATCATCCAAAAATAATGCCCAAGCCCTTTTTATTCCCTAAGCTACGTATTGTGCTGCATCCCAGAACCAAGATGACGCCAGTTTGTTTGAGGATCATCTTCCTGTACAAGATGTAAGCAGCAATGTTTGGGTCGTTTTTAGGACCACAGGCAGTAAAGTGTAACGTTGTAACTATGGAGGTTCGCATGCACTTATCCAGCTGTGTGTCTGTCCTTTCATAGAGCCAGAGTGAACTATGCTTTAATGACGTTCACATTCCAGAAGAAAGTATGTTTACAGGTAAGGAGCATCACCATCTTACTAGTCACACTTGTTTATTTAGACTTATATGCAGAATTGTGTAATGTATGAATATTTCTATAGCTTCCCCCTTTACGGTGCCCACTGCCAAAGAAGACCTTCTGCAAACGTGTCTGAAGGGACTGAACATTGGCCTTGAGCCAGGTAGGCTTATCAGTGCTGATTAGTATTTCCTCCTCCTGCTGCAGAATGAGCACAAAACAAAGAATCACTGTACTTTCCTAAAAAAACCCTGTTTTTCTGCTTCTCCAACTTTTTCCACCGATGGAACCACAGGCTTTCAGGCTCCTCCTGAGCAACAGCAGCACCAAGACCGGGTTTTGATTGGTGGACACCCGTTGCCGGGGCAACAGCAGTATCCAGTCATGTTTAAGGGTGCAGGCGGCGAAGCTGGGTTGCCTGAGCAACCAGCACATCTGATGGAGAGAGCTGGGGAGGGGGTTGGCAACGAGCAACTGGCAGAGCATTTCTTACATACCATGAACAAGACCATAGATGGAGGAGTTTTCAGTACGTTGAAACATGTCGCTGTCAAAATACCCACATAAAACCTGATCTGGTGATGAATTATATTTGGCATTTACAGCTTGACTTAAAATACATTTTCTGAATCCTTAGGGACTCAGTTCAAGATAATAGTTTACTACAGAGGGAAGGAGATGTGCCAGCAGCTGGTTACAAATGAAGCTGGAGTCCGTTTAGTCTACAGGTAAAGAAAAACCAGTTCATGTTGTGTTATGTAAATATTCAGCTTTAGCTTAGCTCAGCTTTGTATGAACACACTTGACATCTGGTTTCTTAACCTGTACACAGTCACAGGTTTGGGCTTATTTGTGCACTAAATAATCTCCTTTTCCCACTTAACAAAGGATATAAATACAAAATGTTAAATATATAAATGACTAATGAACTCGCAGTGAGTAAATAAATTAAATGCTGTCTTCAGGCCTGACCTCATGGGGACTGTAGTGGATCCTGAATCAGGCCTGTCCTTGGTCTCCCTGCCAAGTCCTGGAGCGATGCTGGATAAAACCCAAGCCCGTCTGACCCAGTGCATCCTGGACAAGCTGGACAGCCTGGACGTGGGGGTGTCAGGGTCTGTGGTCTACAGCCAGCGGTGGGGTGACATCAAAGCATTTTGGAGCTTCACCAAGTTCGACCGAAGCACAGAGCCCCAGGAGGTTTCTAAACACCCGCAGCCACTTTACATGTTTAAGGACTTTACACAAGGTGGCTAATTGCATACGTGTGCAGTGTTTTATACCTTGACCTCATACTGACTGACTGTCTTGTCCCTGTAGGAATAATAAACTTTATTGAAGGTGGAGAATGTCCTCCCTGCTCCTTATTCTTCTGTATCGGGGAGAAGTGGCCTGACCCCAACAACAGGCCTTGGGAGAAGAAACTCATCACGGTGGAGGTGAAGGAACCTTTTTAAATCATGCAGACAGTGCAGTGCTGTCACACACTTTATCAGCCAGCTCCATCAAACTCCCACAGGTGTAAATTGGACGCGTATCATAGCTCAAGCAGTTTTCATTATAGTTTCTCTCTCTCTCTCTCTCTCTCTCGTCGTTGCGTCTGAGTTGTGCTCTTTGCTTTTTCGGCCTCAGGTGGTGCTGACTTCAGTGGAGTTGCTGAAGAACATAGCTGTTGATGGCGGCGCCTCCTCCCTGCGGTCAGTAGAGCTGCAGGTGTCCCTCGAAAAGATGATGGACATGTGCTGATGCACTTTCTGGCACCATAAGGCATCGACGACCTCTTCACCTCTGTGTTGGACTTGGTGCAGCGACTGTCTGCGGAACTGAATTACTGTGGTTGATGCAGTTGAAATCCCACATAAATAAACACCAGCAGTGAGTGTGGAGAACGTTTCTGCTGGACACAGTCAGGTTTATCTTTTTATTTGGGGATTACAGGTAATTCACTCACTGTAGAATAATTTACTATGGAGACTGGATGCAACTACTCACATCATCATACGACTTAAATATAAACATTAAATATTGTTTATGACCATAAATTTAAGCTGGTGGGCTCTTACTGTTGCTCTATGTTGTTAAGTCCCACTGAAACAATAAAAAGCCTTTTTATTATGTTTCTTAAATGTACTGAAGTCAGAAAAGCAGGCCAGGTGTGGTGGCGTCTGCATCATTTTGTTTGGGAAGCAGCCAACATGTATCCACTGTCAAACTGAAAGGAAGGAGATAAATAAAACAACATGAGCTGTTTCAGTTCTCGCCTCCTTCTTCTACTTCTCCATCGTTCTCTGGCTCAGACTTTCCCTCCTCAGTGAGGAAATCTTCCCTCAGTCCCATCATTGGGACCAGCTTCCCTTCTGCATCTACTCCCATCGGCTGGATGATGTTGTCTCTGCGCAACACAGGGCGTAACGGACGATTCATTGATCGCTATTAACTGTTGTTACACCATTTAACCGTGTCCTCATTCATTATTTACCTGGACAGCTTGTTGAAGAGCATGATCAACCTCTTGGCCTCCTCTTCTTTCTCCTCCTCTGTCATTCCCTCCATGGGGTCTGGCTGCTCTGCCTCCACCCGGCCCGTCACCAGGTTGATGCGATCTTTAACTTGCAGATACTCCTCCGTGTCCGAGTCCGAGTCGCTGGAGTACTGCACGTCAGAGTTGGAGGCCCTGAACGCTTGGCCTCCCAGCAGCCCCCTGGTGGCCAGCAGACCCGCTGCATTGCCGTAGCCTGTGTACTTGACAAAACGCCTCACTGGAAGAACACGTGCAGCAATAAGGGATGAATGGTTAACAGGGTTAAGAAAGCATGCAAATATAAGTGCTCTCACCGTTTTCCTTGCAGAGGACGAAGATGAGGTCAGCAGCACAGTGTTTGAGATCGGTGTCCAGATGAGTCATGAGCCGGATCAGACGGTTCTTCACTGTGGTGCCTTCCTCTGGCCTCTGTGATACGTCTCTCAGAGGAGGCAGGATCTGGTGAAGGCGAGAGGTTTTGTTTTTGTGAGTGAAATTATGAACCGCAATCGAAAATATAGCAAAGCCAACAGAGTAATTTCTTGGAAAGGAGTGATTACGCGTTTCCTGATGTACTGGCGTGTTTCTCGGTGGGCTCTGCAGCTCTCTGTCAGCAGGTTGAGGACTGGTGTCAGCCTCACCTTGATCCTATCGCCCTGACAAACAGACAGAAAACCCTCCCAGATTATTATGATGATGTTATTTCTCCTGTTCTCCTACTATCTATGCTCCCTCACCGACTCGAGGCGTCTCTCCATGAACATCAGCAGAGTGTGGACACAGTCCATGTTGACCCCCTGCCACTGCTCCGAGTCGGGTCCCAGAGACACTGTGAGCAGCACGTCGAGACACTGGAGGGGCAGCGCTGACAACAGGTTGACTGTGTGCCTGCAGAATTAGGAGACACGCGGTCAGCAATACAAATACCAACACAGTATAGTAATAACAAAGCTACGTCTACATTTCACTCACCCCTGGAGCTCGTCAGTATCTTCTGACAACATGCACTTTCTCATGAGGCAGAGACGCAGGATGGCCACCAGGTGTCGGTAAAGAGCTGCAGCCTCCTGAGGGCCGAAGAAAAGAAAAGCCTGTCATTGATGTTGTTCTGGGTTAATAACAGTATACAGAGGGTGATCGTGACCTAAACCTGCTCTTTGTAGCTTTTACTCCCTGCTTTTCTACTGACCTCGCTTGGCTCCTGCCTGTGGGTGCTGTAGGTGATGTTAAAGAGGATTTTGAGGATCTCTGTGACGCGCTGGTAAGCATCTAGAGAGATGGGTGGTGCTGCCGGGTCCAGCACGCACTCATACTGGTCCTTCCACTGAATCTCCAGGCAGCTTTCCAACACCGCTGTGAGGATGGACACCCCTCCTGCCTGGAAGAAGAAGACGAGCAGCAAGGAGGAGACTAGATGCCAGAAGAGCCTCGTTCTGATCAGGTCAGCCATCACTGTCACTGTGTTACCTGTTTAAGCTGAGTGCTCAGCTCTGGCTGTAGTGCAGTAATGAGGAACGTGAGGCGCAGTTCGTAGAACTGAACGCTGGTGGATGAGCAGCTGACAGTGGAGGACAAACGCTCTATGAGGCCCGACAGGAGCCTGAGGGTAAAACGTGAGAGGTCAGCTGCATGGAAACAGGTTGAAAATGAATCCAGGAGAACCAGGTCCTGAGAGGAAGCGCACCTGAGAGCCCTGAACCGTTCCTGTGCCCAGGTGCTGTTGTACACCACGTTGCATAACACCTTCATGGCTTCTTTTCTCTGTGCCTCCTCCCCCGACTCCCCCTCTTCTTCCTCTTCGTCCCCCTCCATCTTGCTCTCTCTGCGGTCCTTCCTCCCTCGCTCCAGCGCTTTGTGGTGGACGCTGCCTCTGTGCATTTCGTTGATGCTGGTCCTGTGGCTCCCAAACCAGCTGTCCAGATCCCCGCTGCTGGTGACGCTGGTGTCGCTCTCTGCGTCCTCATCCAAGGCGGACGGCCCCTCAGTCTGCTCGGTGGCACCAGTGTCACCTTCGCCCTCATCCGTGTGATACTGCGACACTTTGGCCTCAGCCAGAGATGCAATGATGTGATCATAGAAATCAGAATCAGGGTCGCCGGCGTCATCACTCGCGTCGCTCGCAGTCAGCCCTGCTAGTTTGGCCAGAGTCAGCAGAGCGCTGTCGGTCACCAGGGGGCCCAACACCTTCTTGTCCCTGGACAGGATCCTCAGGCTGCGCAGACACACTCTCAGCAGACGAGGCGTAACTCCTGTTCTTATGAATCTCAGGAGAACAACAGCTAAATTCTGAGGAGAGGAACAGGAAAGACGTTGAGTGAAACAGCTGCTCTAAAGCGCAGGACAGTGAGCGCGAGGCAGTGACCTGTCTGACGATGAGGCCCCGATCCTGCTGCTGGTACTCGTCACAGTCTGACTCAGAATCCGCGGACTCTCTGACTTTATTCTTCCTGAACTGTTAGAGCAGATGATGGTTCAGAGTTTAATGTGAAATAATCATACATTAGCATTATTTACTGTAGCACCACGGTACCTCTTCGAGTTTTCTTTGCTTTCAAGGGCAGATTGTCCAGTTTCAGTGAGCAGCACAGCAGAAAAATTTGATTATTATGATCACACAGACAGAGCTGGAAATAAACAGGAGCCACATTCACATTCATTCACCTTCTTTTGATTACGCTTATTAACATGTACATAGTACGTTGTTGTGTCTTAAACAGAAATATTGAGTGTAATCATTATTTTGACTAAAAAACTGCTTCAGCTCCAGCTCAGCTCTGAGATGTTTCCTGTTTTTGGCCGAACCGAACGTGTTGACTGGATTAAACTGCTGTGTGCTGGTCGATCACTCGCTCGGCCTGGACTCAATCTGCCTGAGCGCGACAGGAGAGAGGATCAGGGATCCATCTGATACAGCAGAATTATTAATCACAGACAGACTGTGGAGTAGCTGCGGAGGGGGGAGCTGAGGGCCCAACCAAGTAAAGGACACAGGGACCGATGGGACAGTACAGCCTGGACTTACCCTCCTTCGCTCGCTCTCCTCTGCATCAAAGAAGAAACACTGAGCGTACTGCAGAGAGAGAGAGACCAAGACGCTCTGAAGCTTTAACAGGAACCAGTCAGATGTGAAAATGTGGGAGCGTCTGTGTAGCGTTACCTCTTTGTTGAACTCCTGCAGCTGTGTCTGAACACCGTTCTCATCCCCCTGCTTGATGCACTGGATAATCCCCTGCACGTCCACGTCCATGCTTCCTTCACAGCCATACGAACGCACACACAAGCAGAGAAATGATCATTCAGGCCATATTGAAATGAAGATTACACAACAATGATGAGGACAGTGGTGCTGGTGCTAATCTGTTAGACACATAATGACCAAAACCTACCTAGAAGTCACTTATTGGATGGAAAGTAACCAAAATACTACAAAACACTCACGTTTATCTTTTACATGACAGTTAAACACACTGGAATACGACATGTGACATGGGTTTCATGGTTCAAATGAAAAGGTCATCACACATTTAACAACTTCTGCGCCATGTACCTGAATGTCTTGACTACCGGCCAGGTGTTGTACCGTAGAGGTCGTCCCAGTCAACGGGCTTCAGCTCGTCCCTCGCTGTCCCTCGTTGCTATGTGCTGTATGTGCAGGCTGATAAATTTACTCCATTCATTTACTTTCCAGTCCCTCTCGCACTCGCCCTCTCTCTCTCTCTCTCTCTAATCCAAGAGAGATGCAAAGGCCACGGAGTGGTTATAATCCACTAATGGACTCTAAGCTCATATCTCTCAGTGCTGACCTTCTAACCGTTTACAGGTTTTCCAGACTTATGCTGCACATCTCTCTCTCTCTCCCGCTGCAGTTTTACTCAGAGCTGTTAATAAAAGCAAACCCGTTAAAGATGTTGGTTCCATCACGTTCCAGTAGTTGCTCCACACAACCGCACTGTTTGCAGGTTGATAACATCAGATGGTTCAGCTGACAGCAAAAAGCTAAACTTTTTTAATTTACAAAAGATCTTAAATTGAGAACATTATAGTGTTAAACACATGTTAAAACGCTTGTGTCTACTATCCACAAGATGGCGCTATTTCCACGGTGAACCTGGCTCTTGCACAATATTACACATTACGCGTGCAACTGTAAGTTACGAAATGTTTGCCCAGGGTATGAGTAACAGGAAAAATCGGGACTGTAAAGTAACATATTGAAGTTCAGATTTTATGACAGTGAAATAATAGGTTTGTTTTTAGTTTTGATGCACACACAGATGATTAAGACAAGACTTTCCTGGCAGGATGCTCACTCTTGTGCCCAGTGGGGAGAGGAAACAGGCCCTGGAGGCTGGAGGGACCGTCTGGAGGGTGCAGGCTTGCAACAACAGGATGCACGCCACGTCAGCGATAGCAGGAGAGAAGTCTGACGAAATGCTTACTCCTTCAAGATGAAATATACACCTGATGTCAACAACTGGAAGCTTCGAGGTGATGCCCATCGGTGGCCTCTGTGGAGAAAACAACCGTTGTCAGCGATGCAAGCGGTGCAAGACAGTAGCACTGGCTGTGGTAACAGCTGGGACACAACACGCTGCATAAACCCCTCAGTCCACTTAAAGAGTGTTTTCAACACATGCTGGGTCTTTATATCTTTAGCAATCATGTTTAAATGTGTGTTGTGGCGAATGAAATAGCAAATATTACTAAAACTCTCTGAGATCTGAAATGGTTTTACACATTTCATTGACCTCACTGACCAAAGCTGCATGACACCATACGAGCAGGTGCACAGGAACCGACTCGCAATGATGTTTTTTAAGCACGTCCCAGTTGTTACTTTAACAGTAAGAACAGAAGTTTTTCATAAAACAACATGATCAAATCTATGATTAATGTGCAGGCGATTGCACCGGTGATTCAGTTCCCTACAACCTGTACAGATGTGAGCCCCAGGAAAGGTAAACAATAGACTCGGGAGAGGAAGCTGTGATTTAGAGAGAACGAATGAGACTGTGGGAAACAGCACAAACATTAAACGCAACACTGGATTTAATGCACTAAGAACCTTTTGTTTTACACTATTGTGGAGAACAAAATGATCCTGGAAGTCCTGAAAGCTTTAGGTCAGTTGAAATGTTTTATCTTTAAGGAAGTACACAAATATACACAGATTAATTAGTTGTTTTTCAACCTTTACTGTATTTTTTTTAGCGAAGGACATTTTCAGGAATAAACATGGCAAAAGTGAGTCAAGGGAAAAAGGCACAGGAAAAAATGAGGTGATAAAGAAAGGCCTGGAGGAGAATTGGGCTATTTTGGGCTCTGCAGGCTTCCTGCAGGTGATGGAAACGAACAATTGCTCAGCAGCAAGTGGAGTAAGGGAGGAGTGGGAAGGAGGAGGATGTGGACGATGGTGGGGGTCAGTGGACGCAAGGAGCAAAGTAAACATCACATCAAACAAGGTACAAGGTCACCGAAAGTCTAATTACAATGTGTTTGAATGTTAATATCAGCAGCTTGTTTGTGTTAGTGCCTCATGACAGGTTCACTGTGAGCATGGGAGAGGCTCTGGTGGTGACCGCCTTACAGACACACCCCTCCACTGATTACACTTTAAAGGGCCAGAGGTGGGGAGGGATGACAGACCCTAACCAACGGCCACGATCAGCTACAGACCACTGGATTGATGGTTCACTCAAAAAACAACTGCACAGCGTCTCGTCTTCTTAGTGGTAGGTTCCAGCAGTCGTTTGACTTCATGCCTTTAATGCAACCTGGAGCACGTTTGTATATTTTTTAGTTGACAAACATGCTCACGCTGTATGTTTTTGTGTCCCAGGCCAGTGTAGCATGGAGATATCCGTTCTGCTGCTGCTGACCCTGCCTCTGACCACTGGCTCACCACTGAGGGTAGCTCACAGGTCAGTGACCTAACGAGAAATGAAACGGAGAATGGAGAAATGAAACGTACAGTAGCTTACATGACTTTAAATCAATGTGAGCTGGTTAAATTATTATTATCATTATGAGTGAATGTGTGATTCTCTTTGGCCAACAGGTCAGACGCAGACCCTCGCCCAGCAGACAGTATCCAGGCTTCAGGGGCAACAAGTTTAAAGGACACCCTGGAGGAGCAGGCTCACGCTCTGAGGGTCATTGCATTTCATTCAGAAGACAAACGTGCAGCCATGGATGCGCTGAAACTCAGGTGAGGAAACATGTCAAACATGCGAATTCCACGTGTCTTGACACTCTGAGACTCAAGTCTGACTTTTATCCCCTTTATGTCTCCTCTCTCAGCGAAGGCACGTCATGGAGGCCGCGTCCACGGCGCACCACGCACGGCGGCTGCCAGCTGGGGACCTGCCAGCTTCACAATCTGGCCAACGCTTTGTTTAACTTCAGCAAAACAAGTGGAAAAGACAAGTCCGAAAAGGCCAGTCACCCTGAGGGATACGGCAGATAGCACCGAGCGCAATGACGAGTTATGGACGAGTTATTATTAATAATAAGACGAAGACCTCTCATCATATTCTCATTCTGTGTCTGGACGGACCGGTACTCACTGTGTAAGCACATAGACTGTGCATATGTAAATACTATATTTTATAAATGTACCAATATTTAAATGCATTGTACAATAAATATTTTGGATCCATGTTGAAATGGGTTTATTTTTTTTAACTTGGTAATAAATATAAAACTCTGGTATTGGATTTATAGGCCTCACTGATTCCAGATGCAGATTCCACTGCGGTTTTGAGAGGACGCTCCCTCTTGTGAAGTATGTGAAAGGCTGGGTTTGCAGTTACAGCCACACCCTCACCTGCGCCGTGTGCGCGTAGCTTCCTGTGTCAGAAACCGAGAGACCCCGCGAACACATCATGAGCTCGGTTAGGTCTCCAACTGTTGGGTAGCTTTTTAGGAGCATGACACAGTGACGCCTCCACCCGCTTCACCCGCTGAGCTGAACAATAACGGAGGAACCATGCGAGCTACAGGAGATGAGGAGGGAGACGGCGGGGACACCTTGAGTAAACCCGAGAAAGACCAGGTGGGTACAGCGGTGGGTGACCCTGTGCGTAAGAGGCGAAGCTGTGCGTAAAGAGCTGCGGCTGTGCTGTTCGAGACAAACGCGGATGTTGCTCTGAGCGCGACGAACGGCGGGGAAGTCGCGGAAGGGGCTTCCGGACCTGCCTGGCATTCATGTAGCCCGGTTCCCCACTAACGACGAGCTTGGAAGATCGTTAGTCGGAGCAGAGTCGGACAACGCGTCCACGCGTAGAATAGCGAAGGCGATGTGAGGTTGCAGCGTTGCGTGAGAGCAGAAATGCGTTAGGTTCCTGCACAAGTTGTCAAACCAGTCCAGCGGAAGTGCAGCCGGTTTGTGCGCTCACTGGACGCTTTCACATGATACCAGACCATCCAAGTGTCTGCCTAACTTTGGATGCAACCTTTATAATCCTGCAACACAAGGGTAGAAGCAGCAGCTGTAGCGGCCACTGATATCCACTAGACTGAAGGAACTATGTGAAGCTTGGCCTCGTTTTAAAAGCACATATTTTCAGATGTAGGTAATAACACCGTTACTGCAGTCTGGACTGCTGGAGCAGAGCCCTGAGCATGTGTTGGGAGGAACTGCACTCCCTTAACGGCAGATACTGTACCGTACCTTTGTCCCTCCCCCAACCAGAGGCTGCAGGAACAGCAGACGGGAGTAGGAAACATATGAAGCTGATTACCTCCAAGAGAGAGAGGAGTCAAAACAAAAGGGTTATAGTGGAAAGAAGTTTGACCAATAGCCAAGTTGTGGGGAGTGAATGAGAGTTGTGAGATACAAAATCAACAGAATAATAAGAGGTTGAAATGTTTAAATTAAAAAGGAGAATTACCACATAAAGTGGGTGTGATTTAAAAAATCAGAAAGTGCAAAAGTTGGAAGGAGATCAGTGCATTTCTCCAGGTCACCTCTGTGATTTGTGCCGTATGTGCTCACCAACCACAGCCACAGTTTCCTTACTCACAAGCTTATTTTCCAACGTTGTTGTTTTAATGTTTTCAGAGCTGGATTCCCAAAGTGTTCAAGAAGAGACAGTGCACCACGTTCGTAGAAGTTCCCAGGTACTGTGACCTCTGCGCCCTCTTGGACTGTGGTGGCGATTTTCACATTCATTAACTGTCCTCTCACCTGTCTCAGTGATGGCGATCGGTGCCAGTGTGGGCGTCTGAAAAACGACCACGCCTCGGTGGCTCTCGGCGACCATTTCAGCGCGGCCATCGTAAACAACTGGAATAGCTCCCAGCACTCCTCTGAGTCCCCGACCGATGCTTTTGGAGAGCTGCAGTTTGTAGGAGCCAGCAAGAGGCACAGCTATGTGGGTGCTTTTCTGTCAAGCCGATATGTTCTCTCACAATGGCTCATAAATGACCTTGACCTTTAGTCGAGCGTTTCTATTTACATCTGGAGCTGTGGTTGTGTAGTACACAGTACTTTGACTGCTGCTATAGACACCTGTGGTTTATTTAATAGTGTGTGGTTTTATCAGCCTCCCGATGACTTTGAAATTCTTGTCTTTTTTGGTGGATCTCAGTTTGTCCGTCTGTCATGCGACACGGCCATGTCTCCTGTCTACAACCTTTTAATCAAGAACTGGCATCTGGAATTGCCCAACTTGGTGGTGTCTGTAGTGGGTGGGGAAGCGCAGACAAAGATGAAGACCTGGGTGCGGGAGATTCTGAGGCAGGGACTCGTGAAAGCCGCACAAAGCACAGGTAAACACCGTGTAAGAGCAGTAGACTTGTGCTCATACCAAGTCACGGCAGGAAAAATCCAGCGGTTCATTTTCAGCACTCGAGTCTCAGGGGTCTCAGACTAATTTGGAACTACAATGGCCATTTCCTCCTGGCTACTGTGCCGAGTGCAGGTGGCACACGGTGATACCGATCAAGCAGTTGAAAGCATTAATAAGAAATTCACAAACATTCAAGGACATTAAAACGCAGACTGACACACTGGTAGCGCAAACACACACACACAGCTGCTTATTTCTTTCCCAGCTTTGACCCAAACTAAGCTTTTTATTTATTTTTTCTTGCGTTAATCCTCCGACTTCCTCACACAGGGGCGTGGATCATTACTGCAGGCATGCGAGAAGGTGTCGGCAAATGCGTCGGAGAAGCAGTTAGGGATCATGCCACGGCGGCCTCCATCAGTAAGGTGGTGGCGCTGGGCATCGCTCCCTGGGGCCTGGTGCACAACCGAGATCAGCTGGTCAACCCCCAGGTTGTACACGCAGGCTTTATATTCACTGTGTTCATTGAAACTGGATGGTTTTGAACAGAGGGAGTGTTAACCAGTACACAACCTGCTCTGCCTCATCCTTTGCAGGGCAGCTTTCCTGCCAAGTACACACTGGACACGACCAAGGAGTCCTGCTGCCTGGACAACAACTACCAGGCCTTCCTGCTGGTAGATGATGGGACTATGGGCCACGGGGGAGGAGAGACTGGATTCAGGGCCAAGCTCGAGCACTACATCTCCCAACAGCGGACGGGAATGCAGGGTGAGAGATGGCTTAATAAACTGCATGTTCTGCATGAGAAGCCACAACAGGCCTGAACACATCCATGAGAACTGGATACAGGGAGGAATTGGTTGTGTACCTGTAACGGTGTCTGTGCTTTTATAGGCACTGGCAGCATCGACATCCCTGTCCTGTGTATGCTGATATCTGGGGAGGCGAGCATGCTCGAGGTACGAGTCTCAGGCGTCTGAAGACACTGTTACTGTAAGGTATTAATTTTTGTCCCCTGACGACTTTGCTTGTGTTGCCTGTCAGAGAGTGGAGCTTTCTCTGAAAAACTCCATACCCTGGCTGGTCCTCGCTGGCTCGGGAGGCGTGGCCGACTTCTTGAGCGACGTTCTGGAGAACATCTCCCAGTCTTCCAGCGAGGGCGACGGCACCGCGTGTCCCAGCGTGGATCTGAAAGACAGGATGGCAGAGCGGGTTAAACATTACTTCTCCTCTGAAGTGGAAACAGACAAACTAGTTGAACGGGTAAATGCTGCGAGATGATCACCGTTTTCGTTTGAATCTCTCAGAAGTTTGATTTTCCCAGGCTTTTTATTTTGCATTTCCAGGCTTTGAGCATCTACCAGAACAGATACTTCATCACAGTCTACCACAGAGAGCAGGAGGGCCCAGATGACTTTGACACCGTCCTGCTCAAAGCACTGGTGGCAGGTATGCAGGAATAATTGTGCAACGAAGTTATTGTTTGTTTGGCAACTGGATTTATGATCAAGTTTCTGATGCAGTTGTGCTTTTCAGCCAGTAAACAGCGCCTGGCAGGTGATGCTAACCCGTACAGCGATGAGCTGAAGCTGGCAGTAACATGGAACAGGGTTGACATTGCCAAGAGTGAGCTCTTCAACGGAGACATCCACTGGAAGGTGAGGGGATCACATCACCAGCCGTCGCATACTCAAAGCTTTGTGAATCAACGATCATCTGTGTCCAATCGAACAGCACGAGGACTTGGTGGAGTCGATGAACGACGCCCTGAGCAACGACAAGCCTCAGTTTGTGCGTCTTTTTGCCGAGAATGGCTTCAGCATGGTAAAGTACTTGAATTACGGTAGGCTGGAACACCTCTACCGCAACGTAGGCCACGGGACGCGTCTGTACCAGCTGCTGCAGTGCTCTCTACTGGAGCGACTAGGACCTGCGGCAAACGCCCCTGGAAAGGTGGAAGCAGAGGAGAAAGGAAAGGACCCTGGCGATGATATCACCCTCTTTGAGGTATGTCTGTGTTTGCGTCTGATAAGTGACACGATGTCCATTTTAAAAAGGTGATCGTTGCCCTACCCCTTTATTTGCAGGTGTCCAGGGTCCTGGAGCTGTTGATGGGTGACATCTGCCAACCGTATTACCTTGATGCCCTAGGCTTACAGTCTCATATATCCCAGAGGAAGGCTTTAAAGGTAACCCCAGCCTGTGAATGTGTAGCAGATAAAGTGGGCATCAGTGGCTCTCATGGCTCACTTCTTCTCTTTTCTCCCAGGAGGCCCGAGAGGCTCTGCGTGGAGCCTATCGTCACAAGTGCTGCCCCTCGCCCTGGGCCTCGCTGTTTATCTGGGCTGTCCTGCAGAACCGAAGAGAGATGGCAACTTACTTCTGGGAGATGGTAAACGTCTTTACCCTCATATAAAACAATGTATAACAATAGGCAGGATAACCTGGGTGGGTGGGTGGGGTTCCTGTCACTGGTGATGGTCTCTCTCAGGCAGGGGAGCCTGTGCTGAGTGCTCTGAGTGGCTGCAAGATCCTGAGAGAACTGTCCAAGCTGGAGGATGAGGAAGACACTAAACTGTCAATGAAGGACCTGGCCCAGAAGTTTGAGACCCTGGCACATGGTGAGAGTCTATACTTAATAAATATACGAACTAATAAGGTTTATCATCACATTAAATGACTACAGGAATGTGTCTTCACTGTGGCTTAAACTTGCTAAAATATCTTTTCAGATATCTTCAGTTGCTGCTATCGGAGCAATGAGAGTCATTCTTTCACCCTGCTGATTAGGAAATCTACCATTTGGAGCGGGGCCACCTGCCTGCAGATGGGAATGGGAGCGGACGCGCGGCTGTTTTTCAGCCACGACGGAGTGCAGGTGCGTTAAAAGTTAAAATAAATTTTATTTCCTAATACCAGTATATTTACTGCCGGTCTGTTCTCCTTCAGTCCCTGCTGTCCCAGATCTGGTGGGGTTCCATGAAGAGGAACACGGAGGTGTGGAAGCTCCTGGTGACCTTCTTCTGCCCCCCCCTCTGCTACACTGATTTTATCTCGTTCAGGTCTAGTCCACCTGTTTTCTTTCTCACCATTTGGTTTTAGAGTTTAATCACAGCTTTTTTGACAGTGGTTTCTCTTATGTGTTTCATATCTAAAATGTTCAGCATACTCTAATTACACAGGAATTACATCGACCTCTATGAAGAGGAGGAGGAGGTGACGTCTAACGATGACCAGCCGCGGCCCAACTACAACGTCTATGGCACCACAGTCTATTCGTTCTCGGAGCTCAAAAAAACGTAAAACCCCTCCGTCCGCTGTTCTACTATTTCCTTTCAACCACAGTAACGCAGTTGTGTGCGTGGGAGTGGGAGGCAATGCTTTGCGTGTGTTGTAGCTCGCTAAGAGGCTTGTGTTGTTTTTGTGCCAGCGAAATCGACGAACAAGAGACGGACAGTCTGATGATGGCAGACATCCAAGGTGAGGCCTGTTTAGAGGATCATGACTCAAACAGTGTGACCGTCTCCTCACCCGTGTCTCCTTGCAGGCACACCTCACAGACCACCAAAGCGTCCGTTCATAGTCTCAAGATGGCGCCAGTTCTGGTTCGCACCCATCACCTCATTTATGGGCAACGTCTTTATGTACTTCCTCTTCCTCCTGCTCTTTGCCTATGTGCTTTTGGTGGACTTCGAGCCACCGCCACCTCATGGCCCAGCCACCACCGAGCTTGTACTGTACTTCTGGGTGTTCACCATAGTGTGTGAGGAGATCCGGGAGGTGAGAACTGCTCCCATTCTTAAAACAATAGACTTATCACCACTGAAGGTGCTGATTTCACTCTGTTTCGTTTTCTCCAAGACTTTCTTCATGGGGACGTTGACCTGGCGCCAGAGTATGAGAGTCTACATTCAAGATGTGTGGAACAAGTGTGACCTCACTGCCATCACGCTCTTCATTGTAGGACTAATCTGCAGGTACAGTTGCACCCAAGGGTGGCATGTAATATATTTAACCTGGATTATGTTGAAACCTTTCACAATATATGACTTTAATATTTTCGTAGTTGTTATTGATGCCACTCTGGGGTTTTCTCGCAGCGCTCCGACCACTGGGCGGCGCTGTTACTACTAGTATTTGCTTCCCCATCTCTTTTGTCTTAGGATGTTTGCCTACTCGCACGAATTTGGTCGAGACATGATGTGTGTGGACTACATGGTGTTCACCCTCCGGCTCATTCACATCTTCGCCATTCACAAGCAGCTGGGACCCAAGATCATCATTCTCGGCAAGATGGTGAGAATCATTACCACGGGATGATACCTCTTCGTTGTTACAACAGGTTACTGACAGGAACTGTTTTCTCGTGTTCAGATGAAGGACGTCTTCTTCTTCCTCTTCTTCCTGGGGGTGTGGCTTATGGCGTACGGAGTAGCCAATCAGGCTTTGATTTACTCTTACGACCCTAACCTAGATCGCATCTTCCGCCGGGTTTTTTACAGACCATACTTACACATCTTTGGACAGATCCCGGTGGAAGAGATGGATGGTATCGGCGTTTATGTTTCTATTATTCTATTCTGATGGATGTTTTTTGCTATTTACTTCATCTAATCTGTTTGACGGTCACAGTGGGGAAGGAGTGGGCCTTGGAGTGCACAAACAACATGACGTTGATTAGGGACGGTGCAGAGCCGTGCAGAACTGAGCTTAGCAACTGGCTGGTGGTGATTCTGCTCATCATTTATCTGCTGGTGACCAACATTGTGCTCATTAACCTGCTCATCGCCATGTTTAGGTAAGAACAATGACATCAGCATCCGTCCGTCAGTATCTGTTGCGGCGTGTTCTCAGTTCATCACTGAAAAACTCCCTGCTCTGTTATCCAGCTACACCTTCAATGAAGTCCAGGCGAACAGCGACATCTACTGGAAGTTCCAGCGCTACAGACTGATTGTTCAGTATCACTCCCGCCCGTCTCTGGCACCACCGTTCATCATCCTGTCTCATCTTAATCTCTTCATCAAGAGGATCATCCGCAAGGTGCCCTCGATCAAGATCTACGACTTTGGTCAGTTGTATAATTGTACAGCACAATGGTAAAAATGTTTCCTAAGACGCATTAGCTGAAAAGCCAACACTTTTCTGTCAGTGGTGCAGTTAAGAGGGAAGGCAGCTAACAGGCTGATGACGTGGGAAACCATCCAAAAGGAGGACTTCCTGTCTGCACAGAACAAAATCCAGAAAAGCAGTGATTCAGAAAGGCTCAAACGGGTCTCTGTCAAGTGAGTTCATCTCCCAGCACCAGCAGCGGAGCAGTGGGATTCAGCACGTTTGGATCGTTCACTGTAATTTGAATGTGTCTTTTCTAGGATAGATGATGTGCTCAAGCATGTGACTGAAAGCAGAGAGGTTGACCGCAGGCTGAGAGCCCTGGAAAACGAGGTAACAACTGTTGTATTAATATTACTTAATTACTGCAGGTAAGAGGAACAAATCCTGTGCTCTTTTAGTAGCATAGTCAGATTATATGCTTCACTCAGGAGTATTTATCTGTATTTTGGACATTACTGCTTCGTATGTGCAGATGGAGTATTGCTCACATGCTCTTAGCTGGATCGTGGAAACTTTGGCTCAAAGCAGCACATTGAAACCTCCTCGGCCTCCGCCTACGAGAAAAGGTGCGTGTAAAGAAAACAAGTGGGAATATACATATATATTACACATATATGCCTGTATGTTGCTTCCAACCTCCTCTTCTGTCTGTTCTACTACACAGATGCGTTCGCTTCTCCAAGTGCCCACTGATTCAACCTCACCTTCACCTGTTCATGACCAGGGAAAGACAAGCTGTTTATTCTAGCTTACTTTTCTACCACCTCAACTGTTTCAGCTGGAACAAAGTGAGCAAAATGCTCCTTGTTACAGTATTGAGTCAGTGATTTGTTACATGTGCAAATCGAAGGAATTTAAGTCGTTTAATCATTTAATTCAATTCTTTTTGTTTGTACACTTTTTTACATACTTTTTACACTAAAGCTTAAATATTTTTGTGATCTGTATATTCCTGTCAAAGTTAACAGCCTTGTACTGTCAAAGAAATAAAAGTTTCTTTTGACTTGTTCCCAAGTAGTTCAGTCGTCTCTTCTAATGCTCCAACAGAGCAAAACTTGTCCAAATGATGAAAACTGCTGCTTTAGTAAAACAATAAGATGAATGGAGAATAAAAACCTGATGTGAAGAGATAAGAAATGTTGTGAACAGGTCAAAATCCATGTAACAATACAGAATAATCCATCGGATCATATTATAATAATCAATAAAAGTTGACCGTGGAAGAGCAGTAGGTGGACGTACTGTGTGGCACATAGTGTGAAAAGGTGCACGGTGGTGCTGAGTTTCAGTGGTCGCAGCTCTACTGAAGGTCACATAGTGAAGCAGAGCCACTGAGCCACTTTACTGTAAATAGCCGGCTGAGCCACCTGTCAATCTCACCAGAGGCTCCCACTGAGCGAAGCGCTGTCACCGCTGCCTGGTTGCACGCGCAAATATTTAATATTTACATATGCATGTTTGCATTTGTCTGTCACTTGCTGAGGAACATTAAGCTTCGGTAGAAGTCCGGAAGAAAAATGTTTACATGGAATTTATGTCCTTGGAATGTCAGCCACGTGTTTGTGAGAGCAGTACCTCTCTATTATTAACCGTTCCATAGGTCATTCTGACATGTTCTCCTCTGTTGGAGAGAAGCGAGTGAATATTTGCAGTTAAGAGCATGAGATGTGGTCGTAAGTCGTAATTTAACAACCCACTGAGGCGACTTCTCTTGCCTCCTGTGGAAATACCTTCAGGCTGGTATGTAAATTGTGTATATACTGTGTGTACACACACACGCCTGCCTTTCTAATACACAGTGTTGAGGGCATTGGGAACATTCTTCCTGAGCATGTGCCTCTGTCAGTCACGGACTTACCGTAACACCAGCTACACCCAGTTGTGTTTCCACCCTGTCCTCTCTGGATCTGTCAGTCTTGTGAGCGCAGACCTCGCCTTTCCTTCTTTAGCCTGGAGCACAGACCTGAATCCCAGAGTCGCTGGCTGGTATATCACAGTTTTCTGTGGCTTCATTGTTTTTTAAATGTTTCAATTCTGCAGATTGTTTTGATTTTTTTGTGAGAGAAACAGTAGAGACATTCTTCAAGTGTGCTTCTTTGAATAGTTGTGTGACTTTCAAGATGGCGCCTGTGAAAGGCTGGGCAGTGGGGCTCCTGTTCATGCTCCTGTGCCCACCCCAGGTTCCATTAAGTGGGGTACTGAGCGCGCAGGACGTGGCTGCTGAAGAAGACCTTGATGCAAAATATGATGACGAAGTCGAAGCAGAAGAAAGTGAAGCTGCTGGAAATGATGGTGATGGTGACCAACAATCAGATGATGGGGATGAAACAGATGAACATGAGGCAGAAGAGGAAAATATAGACACTGAGGACGAAGAAGATGAAGTGGAGGAGGAGGAAGACAAGGAGGGGTTAGAGGAGACTGATGAGGAAGAGGAAGGAGTAGACGAAAGTGACGGGGAAGAGGAGATTGATGCCAAGGAGGAAGAGGAAGATGAGTCACATAACGCAGAGGAAGAGGATTCTCAAGAGGGGGAGGGTGATGAGGTTGAAGAAGAGGAGGAGGAGGAAGGCGAATCAGAGAATGAAGACGATGCTCAAGAGGAGGAGGGTGATGAGGCTGAAGAAGAGGAGGAGGAGGAGGAAGAAGATGAAGACGAGGAGGAGGAGGGTGATGACGAAGAGGAGGAATCTGATGAGGATGCAGAGGCTGAAGATCTAAAGGAGGAAGAGGATGATGAGGAAAAAAATGAGCATGAGGAGGGAAAAAAAGATGATGAAGGAGCAACAGAAGGATACCTGATCCCTGAGGAAGAGGATGCCGAGGATCACTCTGAGGCAGAGGAAGATGGTGATCACTTTTTTTATATTACATTAAGTTGAGTTTCTCCAAACCTAAACACGATTTCCATGAACCCGTTGGTGAATGTTAAGTCAGACTGTATCAGCCCTGAAATAGACGGGCTTGTGTGAGCAGTAGGACGTCAGACACGTCACGTCATATTCAGACAACAAAGCACAACGTCAGATAGAAGCAAGATTCCCGACTGTTGATGACTGTTTGTGATGCAGTGGTAACACTTTGATTCTGTGTTTCTCTTATTTTTTTGCCGTAACGCAGATGAGCTGGATGACACAAGTGAGGAGGACGCCGCCCTCAAGCTGCGGTTCCGGCCCGGCTCTGTGTGCAGCGTTTGCTCCATCTGTGAGGTAACAAGTCTGTCACAATAACAACAAACGAAGAGAGGGAGTGGTTTTAAATCTGCCTGGTGTGTCCCCCTCCTCTGTAGCACTGCTCTCAAGCCTGCGTCAAGTGTCCCTGTGAAGAGGGAGACGGGTCTGATCACTGCCAGCACTGCCAAGTAATCATGGTCCGAAATATCACGTACGGTGCATGAAAAGGTGTCAGTACGAGCAGAGCCAGCTCACGTGTCTGTCATTTCGCAGGGATGCTCGTCCTGCTTCCTGTGCCCTATTCTGTGCGAGACAGTCTGCGCACCAGGTGACTATGCTGTGGCTTCCCAGGTCCCTCACACTGTGCACGTGCCCTCGTTTGTTTTTTCATGCGTTATTTTTGTGCTTATTTTTAGGCGGACTTGTTGATGAGCTAACCGGGTCCATCTTTCAGTAAGAGCCCTCTCACAGGATGATGCATGTCACGATGCAGCAGCATGTAAGCGCCTGTTCTCCTGTTTAAGCCTCGGCCTCTGTTTCCCAGGACTCTTGTCTCTCTGCTCTGAGCTGCCCTGAAACGCTTTGCCGCCCTCCTGTGGCTACTGGAGGTACTGCGCTCAGGACTGACTGTCCCTGAGGATCCCCATCAGAACCTGTCAACACATTTTTATATGTTCACTCATGTTTAGTTTTTTAACATTAGTTTCATACAGAAAAAATAAAATGGCCACTTAATTTATTGTCCTTTATTTAATGCCTGCTTTATGTTCTCAAAAATGTTTCTGGCCTGTATTAATGCACTGGAAAGGTGACAATGAAGTTTGTTATCTCTGAGATTGTAACATGTTATAATACAAATTGATTAGAATAAATGTTTATTTATCTGTACAACATTTTGATGCAGCTGATGCATGAGGGCAGGTAAAGATGCTGGAGGCTAATTTGAGAAACAAAAAGTAAAAAATACAACAACAGTCAAATCTATGTTCAGCAGTCACGATCCTACAGTTCCCATAATGCAATTTGTTTTGTTAGCTTCTCTTTGTCTGCTGTAAAGCGTGATGGTTCTTTTCTTTAACAATAAGGAAACAAGGACTAAAGAATGAAGGAGCAGAAGAGAAAGACCAGAGAACATGTTCTGACTCAGCCGTGGCCTTTTTATTTCCTGCACAATCCTCAGAGGTTTAAAGCAAATAACTGAGTCGGTTGTTCATCCAGTCACACACTGATTAATAAATGAGGTCCAGCTGCTGCTCAGGTGACGTGAACTCAGCGAAGACCTCGGTTCTCCAACTGGATCCTGACGGTCCTTGCTGGTTTCCAGGTGAGGTTCTGTGTCACTGGAAAACTGACTTCTTACTCATATGTCAGTGGCTGCGAAAGGAAAGAAACATGTTGGTGTTGCGTCAACAGTAGCCCAGCGTTGACCTCTGACATTAAAACAGCCCACAGCAGTTCAAGCTAAGAGGACTTCAGAGAAACGTCACAGTGCTCTTCATGCTCCGTATCAGACGCCTTTGTTGTCGGACATAGTGTTTGAACACTGACCTATTATGACATCACCAGGTCCTATAGTCACGTCTGCTATTCTTTACTCACAATAACCTTTGTGTAAGGAACCATACAGTTCAAAGACAGTAGCTGCTTCGCTCACAGATGTATTTCTTGGATCTTCTGCTGGAGTTGCCCTCTACTGTATTTCTCTGCTTCTGTAACTTCCCTGAATGTGATGGTTATTTTATTTATTTTTTATCTTCACTTCCCTGTGTGCGCCTAGTTATGATATCAAGGCGCCTGCTCCGTCTGTGTGTGAAGAGAATCAACACAGAGGTGGCTGATGTGAAGGACAGGAAACCATCTGAGATATGTAAACACGAGTCGGTATAATAAACCTCCTCGTCACAGAAACCATGACATTTGGCTCTTCGCCAAGCGGAAGCGACGTTTGAAATTCAAGGCAACTTAAATCTTAGATTGAGATCAGCGTTATTCGTGCTCCTGAGGAGACGTCTTGCCTCTGTTTTTAAATGTCTCTCTCGTCTTACCTGTGCATCGTACGTACAACATGCTACTGTGGTTTACAGTAAACCTCTCGTCATTGACAGAAGCCTGAGGATGTTTTAGCAGAGGTTTGTTTTGAAATCAGGCAGCTGTTATGCATTTGGATGGATTCACATTAAACTGCCCTTGCGTTACAGAAACATTAGCGTTTGAGTCCTCGTAGCTGTGTCCTCCGCCATCGGATTAGTTGGGTTTTCTCTTGGCATTTTGTGTTTGTAAGGTCTTAAACCTTAAATGTGACAGTTCCTTAGAAGACGACTTCCACTGTACACAAATAAACTAAACTCTGAGTTGATTTAAGTTGCTGCTAAATCAGGGCAGTTGAAGTTACATGTAAGCAAATGTACTAAATCCCCTAAAGCCGTTTGCTTTACGTTAAACTAGTAGATGTGACCTGCTGTCGTGTCTCCCCCATCGGGTTCACTGTTGTATATACAGCGGTCTCCCCTCCCATCGTCCCTCCTGCCCTAAGTGTCCCTCTTTAAATGTGCTGCGTAACCTTGTCGTGTGTGATGGACATGCAGACGGACGCGGTCTTTACCTCTCACAGACAAATCCTTATTTGATTTTTACCTAAAGTCTAAAGTGTAAGTTACTGATGCTTTGAACTGCATCATACAACAGAATTACCTTTTGTTGTCTTGCTACTTAATGGGCTCAGACGCTGTACCTTGAAAAAGATCAAAATGTTCTTTTGTCCAGATGTGACCGGTGACATTTCGTCTGTTTTTTCCTTCTGCAGATGCATCACTCTGTGCTGCTGTGTCTGTGTCTGGAGGTTTTGGTAAAATATGGTGAGTAAAACTTTGACGGTTGTCCACCAGTAAATACAAAGGTTGAATCTCTTGTTGGTTATATTGTAGCGTATGATTTGAAGTATTCTTTCAGCGTATGAATATCAAACCACTTCTGTTTCAGCTGCTGGAAGTGAGTGGTGCTATACAGGCTGTGGTAAGTTGGCGCAGCTTTCTGACCTACTGAATGATTTGGTTCTAAGCAGCGGTGAGTCCTCACGCGTCTTTGGCGTCTTCCTAGCTCACACACCCAGCACCTGGGCGGACCTTCCCGGTTCTTTCTGTGGAGGAACCAAACAGTCTCCCGTTGACATCGTCACCAGTGAAGTTCAGACGGACCCAAACCTGCTCAACTTTACGTTTGTCAACTTCTTGTCTCAACGCGTCGCCTCCGTCACAAATAATGGACACACAGGTACATAGATGAATCCTCCAAGGTCCCTGTCTTTGCCTCTGAGTTGTACATTAGATGCATTTGTGACATATTAAACTGTAAATACCATCCTTTAAGCCAACTCTCTAAACTTCTCTCTCCTGTGCTTAGTAACATACGCATTGGAGCAAAACGGTGTTAACATTGGCGGAGGTGGATTTAATGGAACATACACTCCCATTCAGTTTCATTTTCACTGGGGTGATACACAGTATCATCCAGGTTCAGAGCACACGATTGATGGACAGAGATACTCGATGGAGGTACTGTTGCGCTGGCTTTTCTCTGAACACGGCCTGTGCTGCGCTTTCATCAGCCTTTCTGCTCTGTTGCAGATGCACGTTGTCAGTCTGAAGACGGGTCTTACAATGACACAGGCTCTGGCAGATCCACAGGGAATCGCTGTCCTCGGGTTTTTCATAAATGTACAAATAAATGTCCACACACGCTAACTTGAGTTGAACTAAAAGATCCTTTAAATGTCTGTTTTAGCCCGTGTTCAAGGCCAGTATGAACAAAGCACTTCGATCACTTTAAACCCCCACAGCTACAACTGTACTCGTCTCCCTACAGGCGACAGATGATGGAGCGACATCAGCGCCGTGGACTGTGCTCACATCTTACCTGACGGGCGTCACAGGTGCTTTTTGTTCTGGTACAGGGTGTGATGTAGTTGCTCCTCTTCATCTAATCTTTAAGTGTGTATTACAAAACCCTCTTTCCAAAAAAAACCCTTCACGTTCACTCAAGCGTTTACCTGATTAGCGCCTCATTAGAATAACGAGATAATAGTTCAGATCATTTTTAATAAAACCATGCTTGAATGACATCCTGCTCCTGGGGTTGTATTGATCAGTTTGACCATCTGTTGACGTGGGACTTGACTAAAAATTGGCTTTTTGCAACTTTTCCACAGATATTGCGACTCCTGTAAATAATAGCATCTCCATCAACGACCTGATTGGAACGGTAGACCTCAGCAAATTCTACCGCTACATGGGCTCCCTGACCACCCCCAACTGCACAGAGGTGGTTGTGTGGACGGTCTTTCACGATCCCATCAACATCAACAGAAATCTGGTGAGTAGGGAGGCGTGGAAGCCCATCTTCAGCAGGATAATGATTGTTGAATTAAGAGCGGATGTAAAGAAAACTTGTATTTGTTGCTTAATTGGCGAACCAGTAAAACCTACAGTTACCGGCTGCCAGTGGAATTGGCTTTAGTTACACAATCGATGGCTGATTCAGGCAAGTGATTCACTGCCACATGCTGGAGCCTGGTTCGATTGTCTCATTTGATAATCGCACCCGTTTTTATTGTTTGACTCATAATTAAGAAATGCTAGAAGCCGCACGTGACTGGGGAACAGATGCGTCATTTCTCACAGCAGAACGCTACGTAGAGGAACAGGTGTTGTCAGCGTTATCTGCAGACGTCTGCGCTTGATGGGGGAGATGCACGTGTCTCTGCTGGCTCCTATGACCAAACAGGTGCATGCACATCAAGCATCGCAATCTGGCAACGAGATTGTATCTGGGTTTAGTAACAACAATCACATGCTCCAGAAGTGTGGCGCTACGGGTCAAGGCTGGTTCTGTTTAAATAAATAAATGGCGAATCTGGTTTGCTTATTTAAAGACGTTGCTGTATCCCTGACACTTCTGAATGAAACAATTGTTTTTTTGTTGTTGTTGTTTTTTTTTTGTGGAGATGCTACAAAATAGAAAGTTGATATTTTAGGCCATTTGGTTTAAATTGCTGATCTCTCGTATAACGATATCACACCTCGGTTTCTCCTTTTGTGTTTCTGTGTGAGAAAGTAAAGCGATACGCTCTAAGTGACGACTGGTGAGAGGACAGATATGAGTTCAGAGATTCGAGTTGCACCAAGCGACCAAAGAGCGTAAACACAAACTGTTCATTTTATCATCAGGTTGTTTCTACTTGTTAACTACTTAAACGTGTATTTTTGTCTGTTGTTGTGCTAAACATTAGTTTCTTTTTACTATAGATCCAACAGTTTCCCGTGAAGACAGGTCTCACTAATGTTTACCGGCCTACACAAGCTCTAAATAACCGCCAAGTGTTCGCCTCGCCTGCAACCCCACTTCCTCCCAGTGGTAGGACAGTCACACCGACCTTAGAACCTGTAACATCCCTAAATTCATACGCGTGTGTTCAGTTTCATATCTTCCTATTGTTTAGGTCATGGATGGTGTTATGGCCATTGTGGTATGTATCTGCAAACGCTTACACCTGACTGAACTACATGATGAGGCTGCTGAAAAGTTTGCCATCTCTTTGTTCAGCGTACGACGTGTCCCACTGGAACCTTCTGCCCGACTCCTCGTGTGGTGGCACACGCCAGTCACCCGTCAATATCAATACACATGCAGTTAAGACGGATGCACGCCTGGATTCTTTCACCTTTACGAACTTTAACAACAGAAATGCCATTCAGTCCATCACCAACACAGGCCACACAGGTGAGAGGTTTTAGATTAACCAGCCACTAAGTGACTACAGGTGGATAATGGTCTGGATCTGCATTCAAACCAAGGGAAATGCAAACACGTGCAGTTTAAAGATGTACAGTATCTCTCACCCCAGTGATGTGTGGACTGGAAGATAACGTGGTGGAAGTGTCAGGAGGAGGCTTGGGCAACGTCTACTCAGTCCTTCAGCTCCATTTCCACTGGGGCACGGCACAAGCCTCGGGCTCGGAGCACACAGTTGATTCGAAACAGTATCTAATGGAGGTGGGTGCAGTACGAACACTGACTGCTAAAGCTGGTCTGCAGTGTTTAGAGGGGATTGTAGAGTTTCCCCTCAAAGAGCAGCAGTAGTTGTGCAGGATGCCCCTGCATCCACAACAGGGTGAGCTGCTGAGCTCATGTGATTTTCTTGTGTGTGTGTGTGTGTGTGTGTGTGTGTGTGTGTGTGTGTACGCCTCAGCTAATGAACACTGTGAATGCAAACTTTTAAAGGGATGATCATAGTTTTTATTGTTGTCTAGAGAAAGAGGACATGTATCGTAAACTGTTGGATCTGCTAAGATTACAATAAATATATCGCTATGTTAAAGTGTGCTCATCTCAGAACATCTTCAAAGAAGTAAACGCTTCATGAAGCAAGATACAGTCAGTGAAACGACAAAAGGCGGAAGATTCTGTGACAGTTCCAGAGAACTAATGAAGTTGGTTCATTTACATAAAGTGAACAAATACTCTTTGCAGGGAACAAATACTTCAGACTGAAAAAGCAGATGGAACGCTACCAAACAAAGAACCTGACGACTTGTAGATTGTGCACAAATAAAGATCGTGTTGGTGAACAACACCACATGCTGAAAAGGTTAAACTCTAATCAGTCATAAATTTAAATGAATAGTTCAAAGGCCCCTGTTGACAAAGAAGCCACAGTGAAAGCAACTCACAGCTCTAGTCTGGACTGGACGTCACTGTTGTTCCTGTTGTTTTGTCCAGATGCACATAGTGAGCAAGAGGAAGGATTTAACTCTGAGTGATGCAACCCAAAACCCCAGTGGCCTGGCAGTGCTGGCGTTCTTTATTGAGGTAATGCTTAGTAGCAATAAAATAAATCTAAAGCACGGAGTCAGTGTCCCCAGATAATATTTGTTTTTATTTTGTTTGAGCCACTAATAACGTGGATTAGTAGCAAACTAGTGGCCTGAGCTGTTCAACGGGTTTGTTTCTACAGGCAAATACATCATCAACTCCAGCCTCTGTGACGACTGCCTGGAAAGCGCTGACCAGCTTCCTGTCTTCTGTTCAAAACATCAGTGAGTGTTTGGCTACACACACACACACACACACACTCACGTACGTTCCTCTCATACGCTACAAATATCACAACATCGTTTCCCATCTGTAGGCTCTCAAGTTCAGGTCACAGCCGCTTTCTCCATTGATGACTTGCTCGGCAGCGTGAACAGAGACGCGTATTATCGCTACAACGGCTCCTTAACCACTCCCTTATGTAACGAAGCAGTGGTTTGGTCGGTCTTTAAGGAGTCCATCAAGGTGGATCACAAGCTGGTATGTTCTACAGATCGGTATCTTTGAAACACACAAAGACGCTGCAGTTCCAGAAACAATGCAAACAATACAAACACTGGTTACTAAGATGCCTTCAAGCCGTAGGAGATGACTTTTCGCCGTGTGATTATCCTATATGTACTAGAGCCCTGCAGGCATTATGATGTTTTTAATCCTCAGTTTCCCAGATGTAAATGAAAAAGATTTGCTCTAACCTCACGTGTGACTTTGTTTGGACCCCTCCAGTTATCGATGTTTCCAGCCCAGACAGGATATTCCAGTGTGTTCCGTCCAACGCAGCCTCTGAATGGCAGAACCATCTACACAACCGAGTCGTCATCCAGTTCTCCCAGACCCATCGCAATGTTTCTGCTATTGACATGCCTGCGGCTTTTCATGTAATATGTGCCCTTGAACTGATTGTCTGCAAAAATGCGTCTTCTGCGTCTCTATTTACCTCCTACTGTAACTCAATCTCCACCGTTTGAAATGCAGTTGATATTAGCGTGTGATATGGATCTACAACTATAGTCTGGACATTTTATTTAGAAAAACCTTCGCCTGGTTTCCTCCATCTACTGGTCAGCACCTTAGCACTTAATAGTGGTGAACGGACACAACTAAACACTAGTTGACCTGTTCGATAGGTCCTTAGAGGTATATACTATATTCACAACAGGTGTGTGGTGTCACTGCAATGCTTTGGTGTTATGATTCCTTTTCAAAGGACTTTTAAATTTGCCTCCAGTGCTTGGAGGGGATTGTAGAGTTTCCCCTCAGAGAGGAGCAGTAGTTGTAGGAGGATGCCCCTGCATCCAGAACATAGTGAGCGGCTGAGCTCATGATGTGATTTCCCCATTTATTTGTGTGTGTGTGTGTACGTCTCAGCTAATGAACACTGTGAATGCAAACTTTTAAAGGGATGATCATAGTTTTTATTGTTGTCTAGAGAAAGAGGACATGTATCGTAAACTGTTGGATCTGCTAAGATTACAATAAATATATCGCTATGTTAAAGTGTGCTCATCTCAGAACATCTTCAAAGAAGTAAACGCTTCATGAAGCAAGATACAGTCAGTGAAACGACAAAAGGCGGAAGATTCTATGTGACAGTTCCAGAGAACTAATGAAGTTGGTTCATTTACATAAAGTGAACAAATACTCTTTGCAGGGAACAAATACTTCAGACTGAAAAAGCAGATGGAACGCTACCAAACAAAGAACCTGACGACTTGTAGATTGTGCACTAATAAAGATCATGTTGGTGAACAACACCACATGCTGAAAAGGTTAAACTCTAATCAGTCATAAATTTAAATGAATAGTTCAAAGGCCTCTGTTGAAAAAGAAGCCACAGAGAAAGCAACTCACAGCTCTAGTCTGGACTGGACGTGGGCTCCTGCTCTTAGTGTGAAATAAATCTATGACTTAACAACTGGTTTTAATGCCCTTCAAGCTGTTGTAGCTTGTTGAGAAAGACATTGAAACCTTCACCAGAGATTGAGATTTGCTATCTGATGAAGCACATCTAGAAAAACCAGCCTTCAGTTGAGATGTTCTAACACAACACGTCGGTGTACATTACAACCAGTGATCGCAGTGATGTGATCAGCAAACTGTTACATATCACTGTTGTGTGTCACACAGTTGCTTCTGCTTGACCACAAATGAATGTAGCGACACACAATTGGAGGTATGTGTCTACTGTGGCAGCCTACGTGCGGTAAAAAGGATGATGGCGAGCAGCTGCGGTGTTTGATCTTTATGTGGTTGTGTAATTGCAGAAAGTCCAGCACTTGGCTTCCTGGGAGGTGAAACCTGTGGGAAACGCAGACAATGGGAGATTTATTGCATCCACTTTGTTTATGAACCTAGCAACCTGCTAATGAGATGAGACTTGACTGACAAGACAGGTGTAGTGTTTCTAAAATAATTAAAATGACACCTTGTTTTCTGGTAATGTTTCACGAGTTAAATGCCAATGTGTATTCCAAGCATTCAGTTCATTCCAGCTCTAGTTGCTTGACTTCCTTGTATGAATTGCCCTAAATCAGGTCTCTCTGCTTTTCAGCCTCCTGCCTCATGTCGACGTGACCAGGTTTAGATGAAACCCATCCTGAAGATGATTCTGAAACCTAGAACAAATGTTTTGAAAGTGTGGTGCCACAGGGAAACCGGGACAATAGATCATCTTGACATCTTATTTTTGTTTACGTCCTGTCCAACTGGTTTTGTGAAAAAAGAAATAACGTGACAATGGAATATTCTGTCTTCACTCGAATGCATCTGCCTCCCAGTTTAAACATGGTCCCATCTCTTCTTCAGGTTGCATCTCTAAAAGTCTTACTGGTGAATAACTGAAACGTCCAAAAATGACCTTGCGTTTGACCCTGGTTCCTTGGATCAAATGGCAACAGATAAATCTTAACCTTATCTGCTAATCATCTCTGGAAAATACTTCAGATGAGGTCAAACTGTGCATCTGATGGAGTCGGCCACACCTGCTGCGTGAAGGGCAGAGGATAAAAGGAGGCGGCTCAGGCTCTTCAGAGGACAGAAGAGATACAGGCGCCGTAAAGGTAAGACGCTGCCTCTGAAAACCAGCTGTAGTACGCGTCAGTGATCTCATCTTTTGATCAGAAGTTATTCTACTTGTGGACATTCATAAATTATTTCTCAAGTAACTTCCTGAACATGTTCCTTTGTGTCATGGTTGTGGTAATCATCCACGGTAAAGTGCTTTTCGTGTTGATTAGGTGTAATTAGAAGGAACAAGTAAGATGTAACTTACTGCTAAACTCTAACTATACTCTTTATCCCTCCATTGATTGATTGTGGTCCAAGAGCAGGTGAAGACTGTTTTATTTGTGTCAGACGGTTCGAACCAATAGTGAAATTCAGCTCTAGTAATGTGCCTTCATTCAGAACGACGAGTCTGTTTTCTTTCAACCCTGTGACTAAATCTAGTAGTGATGAGTTTATATTTTCACTAAATGAGGAAAGCTTTGCTGGCTTCTTTGTTTTTTGTAGATGAAGTTCATTGTAATAGCTGCACTTGCCGTGTGTGCTCTGGTACCAGGTGTCCACTGTGCCAGTGAGACAATTGGTAACTATTGGAAACTTTTGCTTCTTGGACTCTATGTGACATCTTACATGAGCTACTGTAATGCAGAGCATTGAATAAGTGATCTTTCATCTTCCAGCCTGGTGCTATGATGAGCCAAGCTGCAGTGAGTGCTTTTACTTTAATCCTTCATCCAGCGCAGCATAAGCTCAGCATCTTAACCACTGCTGCTTCATCCTCTCCTTCCTGTTCCCTCCTTTAGACTCCAGCACCTGGTCAGTCATTGCTCCTTTATACTGTAATGGCACCAGGCAGTCGCCCATTAACATCGTGTCAGCATCTGCCAAAGCCAACTCCAACTTGACTGCATTCGGTTTTCAGAACTTCAACAACAAATCAGCAATGACCACTATCCAAAACACCCATAACACAGGTAGGTGCTGACATAAATACTTCACATGGAGTCAGTGTTTTCATTACTGCATTTATCAACTCATCCTAGTTTGTATTTGCTGCAGTCAGAGTCAACTTGGGAAGTGGACTTCAGATTTCAGGAGGAGGTCTGTCCGAGCCCTACGACAGCCTGCAGTTCCACCTGCACTGGGGCAACGGCTCCTCTGTGCCCGGCTCTGAACACACGGTGGATGGGAAGCGTTACGCAATGGAGGTACGCAGCCACTTCCTGTAAGCCACGACCCAGCGTTTCATTACAAAGGTTAGATCGTGGCGTTTGTCATTTCAGTTACACATTGTGAACAGCAAGTCGTCCTACAAAGGAAACACAACTCTCGCTAGTGGAGACTCCACAGGAATCGCTGCTCTTGGGTTCTTCATTGAGGTGAGGAAAGAGGCAGGAGTCAGTGATTTGATTTATGAAAGCATCTATTTCTCCCACCACATTATGTCTAATTAAACATTGTGAACACCTTTTCAGGTAATGTCTGGAAATACAACTGGTGAACCTGCGAGCTGGCGCAACTTGACCTCCTACCTGTCCAACATCACTAACGAGGGTACATTTGATTATTTCCTGTTTTTGTGTGGAGTTTGGTCCGTTGTTGTGTATCACCGTGTGTCAGATGGTGTTTCTGTCCTCAGGCGACTCTGTTCCGATGGCACCTGGGATCTCACTGGATGATCTCCTGGTCGGGGTGGATCGCACTAAGTATTACCGCTACCTCGGCTCTCTGACGACCCCCAGCTGCAACGAGGCTGTGGTGTGGACTGTGTTCAAGGACACGATCAAAGTCAGCAGAGATCTGGTGAGTTCTTCAGCATCAGCAAGTTTTAGTCTTTAGTCTAGAAGAATCGTTACGGCGCGTGTTGATGTTCTGACTGACCCGCTTCACATCTGACCTCCAGATTGACCTCTTCAGTACAACAGTACACTTCGCCAACAGCTCGTCTCCTTTCATGACCAACACCTACAGAAACCTGCAGCCAGCGCAGCCGGTCACGACGCAGCCGTCCAGCACCAGCTCAGGCTCAGGCTCAGGCTCAACCAGCGCTGCCGCCATAGTTCACTACTCTGTGGGGCTGATGGCCCTGAGTCTTGCTCTGTTGAGGTGTTAGATACAAGTACCTGCTGCTTAGTCGCTTCCTCTTTCCTCACATACTGTCTTCGGCTTTAGCTCTGTCCACACCTGTCAAACGTAAGCATGCAGTCATCTACGCCTCATAAGCAGATATGACTATACTTCCATCTAAACAAAGTACTGAAGGACCGTTGCAATACATGCGGCAGATAACATACTGTGAATTGTTAAATTGGTGTAAACTGTTCAGTTTTAAATGTCATGTTTGTTGTTGGGTGTAAAATCGTTTGTTGCTGCTCTGTACGAAACACATATTTATTTTTGGGGATTAGCATTATTTGTTTTGATTCATCTTATCTTGGAATTAAATCCAGTCAAAACCACCACGAGCACATTTAGCAGTTGACATGAAGCTTCCAAACCGATCACTCTAAATGAAGCCTGTGCTGCGTTACACTAATAAATACCATTAGTTATCATTAAGGCACATGATGTTATGCTTTTTGTAAATATGAATTGTGACAGATTAAATTAAGTCTAAATTAAAATATTTAGTATCAGTTGGATTCAGAGTTTCTTGGTTGTTAATCACAGCAGCCCTGGTACCTACCACCCTTCTCTCATTTCCCATCAACCCTCAAACTCTGCTCATACTCTATTTCACATTCTTTGTCTTTGGCTTATTAAGCACTTGTCTTGTTCCTGGGTGAAGCAGAGTACGCCACCTAGAGAGTCTAAAGGGAACTACAGCCTCCACGAACTCTTTTATTCCACAGTTGATCTTTATTCATTCGACTCTACTGAGCTGAGAGTCTGGTGTTCTTCTCGGCCCTGCTGACAAAATGCTCGTGGAGCAGTGAGGAGTGGTGCTTTTAGCAATAACACTTGTTTAGAGACTGCTTTTGACTCCCAACCCACCTTGTCCTCCCTCATGAAACGTGACAACACTGCTGCCATCCTTGCTACTGTTGTGTCATTCAAGTAGCTTCAAAAGAGTTTCCAGACAATTTGGACATTTGTGATAAATGACAGTGCTTGTTGTTGTGAGGTCAAAGAGTCTTTGTGAGGAATCAAACCAAACCCAACCACAGCGATACAACGTTAACTGTTTTAAAGTGATCAGTCAAAGTCCTTTATGTAGTGGGATGTGTACCGGAGGCGGTTTCAGGTCGTCTGTTAGGGGGGCAGAGGGAGCGGAGGAGGAGGGTGAGGCATCACAGTTGCTGGAAGACACAGAACAGTGCAGGTGCGTCCGAGGTAAGACTGATCTGGTCAGCTAGACGTTGACTTCATCTGTTAGCTGAATGACACTATAATCACTTTTAATCATTTAGAAAACACTAATTGTGTGATTATAGCCGTTAAAAATAAGGTCTGTGGATTTTTGTCAAAGGTCATCAGTAAAGTGTGACCATTGTCTTCACGTTTTCTGGTTTTCCTTTCTCGATTTAAAGCGCTTTAGTTTTGGTGAAACATCTGGTGACTGGTGTTTTGTGCTCTTCTCAGATGAAGTGCACCGTGGTAGCCGTGCTTGCGGTGAGCACCCTGGTTCCAAACGTCTACTGTGCATCAAACCAAATCGGTAGCTACAGTATTTGACTCTTTTTTCAGTCTTGGATTCGTACACCTTTGACTCCTTGGATCAACTCCTTGTGCTCCTCGACAGCTTTTTCTATGAATAATGAATAACTGTGCTCTTTCTCTCCTTCAGTCTGGTGTTATCACCGTCCGAGTTGCAGTGAGTCATCTGCCTTTGTCTTTAAATGGCAGCAGTATTGTGTTAACACGCTGCTCCTCTGCAGCAGCTCAGTGTCTTGTTTGTCCTGTGTTCATAGATGACTCCACCTGGCCTGTCATCGCTCCTGCCTCCTGCAGTGGCGTGCGACAGTCGCCCATCAACATCCTTTCACAATCTGCCAAACCCGACTCCGGCCTGACTCCGATCACGTTTCAGAACTACAGCAGCACGTCGGCCCTGACGAGGATTTACAACACTGGAAACACGGGTGAAAGAAATGATGCCTCAACCAGGAGTCGGCAGAGCTCTCACAGCCAAAACTTAGTTTTAAGCCTCATACATAAGCATATCTAAAAATTTATATTAACTGCCTCTACCTCATGTGCTGTTTACATGCCTTCAGTCCAAGTCACCCTCGGAAGTGGACTTCAGATTTCAGGAGGAGGTCTGTCCGAGCCCTACGACAGCCTGCAGTTCCACCTGCACTGGGGCAACGGCTCCTCTGTGCCCGGCTCTGAACACACGGTGGACGGGAAGCGTTATCCAATGGAGGTACGGAGCCAAATATAACTTAGAGCAATTCGTTTAATTAATAAACTTAATCTAAGCTTTACCTGGATTTTTAACCTACTGCAGTTACACATCGTAAACAGCAAGTCGTCCTACAACAGTAACACAACTCTAGCTGTTCAAGACTCCACAGGACTCGCTGCTCTTGGTTTCTTGATAGAGGTGAGAAACAATCTCGTTTCTGTACCTGCAATATGTTTGTCAAGTGATATGTCATATGCTAAATGCTCTTCTTCAGTTTATTGCATTGTGATAAAACTACACAACTTCCAAGCAGCTGTCGCCGTCCTGCTGAATCATTAACAAGCTTCTCTAGTTATGTTACTCTACTCTTTAATAATTTATGGCAAAGTTGCATTAAATCTGCTCATGGCATGTTTTTGCTATAGTTGTACATTTTAGTTACACATGTTCTCAGAGGTTCAAAGCTTGAGATGAACATGTTTTTCTGCAACTTGTCCGCTTCTTCTGTTCAGGAGATGTCAGGTAATGCGACTGGTGAACCTGCAGGCTGGCGAACTTTGATCTCCTACCTGTTCAACATCACAAACAGCGGTAAGTTGGCTGATTTTGATCTGTTGTTATGAAGTGCTCCAGCTTCAGTCGCTCAGACGTTTCTGTCCTCAGGCGACTCTGTTCCGATGGCACCTGGGATCTCACTGGATGATCTCCTGGTCGGGGTGGATCGGACTAAGTATTACCGCTACCTCGGCTCTCTGACGACCCCCAGCTGCAACGAGGCTGTGGTGTGGACTGTGTTCAAGGACACGATCAAGGTCAGCAGAGATCTGGTGAGTTCTTCCAGGCCAGTGACCAGCGCAGCAAACACAAATGCTTCACACAACTAACAGGCTCAATATCTCACCTTTAGATTGACCTCTTCAGCACAACAGTACACTTCTCCAACAGCTCATCGCAATTTATGACCAATGTCTACAGAGGCATCCAGCCAGCACAAGAAGTCACAACTCAGCCTGCAAGGAGCCACTCTGCCTCCACAACCCGTCCCCTGGGGCTGATGGCGCTATTTCTCTCTGTTGTTTATCTACATTTTATAATTTTATAAATTTATAGTAAATTGAGTTGTAACAAAGTACAAAACTTAGTAGTACTCACCTAACAAAAATAATAGTAATATTAATAGTACCTCTCGCAGTAGTGTCGCACAACATGTGCTTCATCTCTGCAATGTGGTCTTAGCATAGCGTCACATCATCTAATGTAATAATAATAATAATAATAATAATAATAGTAGAAGCTGCAGTAATAACTAAAAGATGATGATATTAAAACTGCTGAAAGACACAAATGTTAGAAATAAAGTGAATATTCTGACCCAGCAACACTTTTTGTTCTTGTTGTTGAATCGATCTCAATGATACTATTTCATATCACAAAATATAAGTATAAGTTTCTTCACATAATATAGAGAATTTTTTTAAAAACACTACTTATTTAAGACCTTTTCCGTCTATCTGCCCTTTCAGAAATGTTTTCTGTTGGAAAGTGTCCACAGCTGGACTTGGTACTGACTTTGTGTAAAGACTATTATGTTTAAACTCTTACATCGCTAAACGTGAGCCAGAAATTTGAAACGTGGCTTTAAAAAAACGTTAAAAAAACCCACCTGATTACACAAAAGCCTGTCACACCACTTATTTAAGCCCTGACAAGCTTTTCAATAGAGCACACACATGCAGCTTTGTGTTACATCACAGATACCCATTCACACCCCAGTCATGTACAGTAAACGAAGAACAGTCTGTTCTGGACTGTGTTACGTTATTCTCTCGCTCCTTTACATTGCTGATCCGCCGTAACTGGTCGGTATCGATGAGTCGTTTATCCATGTTGTTCTGACGCCAGCTCAACCTGCGTTTGACCTGTGGTTTGACCCAGGCCCTAACATCAACCACCAGTTCCTTAGCTTTGAGGATAAAATATTTTCATATTCCTTTATGTGCCTCTGCACGTACATACTGATTAACTTCCTGTTACTGGTCCATTAATGCAGACTTCAAACCTACTTTGACTGACGAAACAATAAGAAAAGCTCCCGAACATTCTGGCCGTGCAGTGAAGGCCTGTTCAGAGGTGGAACAGGGGCGGTATCGCACCCGTGGCTGGACAGGCGAAGAGGAATAAAAACCTGGGTGAGGCTCCACAGTTGCTGGAGACGTGGAGGCTCAGGTTAAGGTAAGACTGCTCAGATCAGCTGGACGTGACAAACCTGCTTTGAATGTTTAGAGCTGATCACATTCCTACCGGTTACGGCCTATTGATGGACGTTTGGTGTGTTTTTGTAGATGAACCCACTTGCTGCTGTAATTGCTGTGTGTGCCTTGGTACCAAGTGCCCACTGTGCCATAGGTGCGTATCTAATTCTCTTTTTTTACCTTGGACTCAACCTGTCTCCATGCAAACTAATGGTCAGTGTTGTCTTCCCTCTGCAGGCTGGTGTTATCATCAGGCCAGCTGCAGTGAGTACTTTCCCTCTGAAGGATCCTGGTGTAATGTTCACATCCCCACCTCTGCTCCTCTGTAGCTACTCGGTCTTGTTCTTCATTGCAGATGACAGCACCTGGCCAGTCATCGCTCCCGAGTTCTGCAACGGCTCCCGGCAGTCGCCCATTAACATTAACTTGGCGTCTGCAGAAGCAGACTCCAACCTGAACGCGTTCGACTTTGAAAACTTCAACAGCACATCGGCTTTGAAAACAATAAGAAATACCGGCTGGACAGGTGAGGAGTGAGAGACGCACCGAGACGAGTTTATTGACTGCTTTTATTTCATGGGCTCTTTAAATGTATTTGTTTCTAGTCAAAGTAGCCTTGGGAAGTGGAGTTCAGGTTTCAGGAGGAGGTCTGCCTCAGCCCTACGACTGCATCCAGGTCCACCTGCACTGGGGCAACGGCTCCTCTGCGCCCGGCTCTGAGCACACAGTGGACGGGAAGCGTTATCCAATGGAGGTAGGGTCCACAATTTGAACTGTAGTAGAGTTTTATCAGTAAGGGCAGATTCAAACTCTCTTTATTTCCTTGCAGTTGCACATCGTATGCAGCAAGTCCTCCTACCACGGCAACACAAGCCTCGCTCTTTTAGATCCCACAGGGTTTGCTGCTCTTGGTTTCTTAATCGAGGTGAGACACATTTATGACCACGTTGTAATGTGACGTTAGTAGGCGTCGGCTAAACATCTGCGTGCATTTAACAAGGTGTGTGCTATTATAGGAAACCTCAGGGGAGGTAACGCCTGCAAGCTGGCACAACCTGACGTCCTACCTGTCCAACATCACAAACAGCGGTAACATGATGCTTTACTCTCTTCTTGCAGAAAGTCTGATCCAGTGTTCTGTGCTAAAATGTTTTCAGCGTCAGTCCTTCAGATGGTGTTTCTGTCCTCAGGCGACTCTGTTCCGATGGCACCTGGGATCTCACTGGATGATCTCCTGGTCGGGGTGGATCGCACTAAGTATTACCGCTACCTCGGCTCTCTGACGACCCCCAGCTGCAACGAGGCTGTGGTGTGGACTGTGTTCAAGGACACGATCAAGGTCAGCAGAGATCTGGTGAGTTCTTCTTGTGCGTCTGCACCGTGCACAGTGAACTCGAGCTGTAAGTAAGTGTTCGCCGTCTCCTCTCCAGATTGAGCTCTTCAGCACAACAGTCCACTTCAGCAACAGCTCATCACCTTTCATGACAAACGTCTACAGAGACGTTCAGCCGATGCAGCCGGTCACAACCCAAGTTATCAGCAGCTCTGGCTGCACAGCCTGCTGCTCTCTGGCGCTGATGGCGCTGACTCTTGCTCTGGGAAGCCAGACAAAAGAGCATCATTAGAGCCTTACTGCTTTCTGTTGTCTCTAAATCTACTAAGAGGGTTGGATATAGTAGAGTCAAATAATTCTGCTTTATGTTGTATGTGACTAAGTATTTTAAATCAGGTTTCTCCAAATGTTGTTAAAATGACATGGTAGTTATTTTTGTGATATGTACGTTTTAATGGTTGCTTATTTTTGTACCTATAGGTGTATCTTCCTTAGTGAAGATGAAATGAAATATAAGTTGTGGTACCTTGGTCAGGTGAAGGAATAAAGAAGTTGCTCATGTAACCAAATAATGTTTTTAATTAAAATGATCGAGTGTCCATAATGTTTAGCAACTTTCATTGTAATTGATTTTAATTTCAAATGTTAAGGTTCTTTCCTGCTATTCAAGACAAACCTGAGCAGGGCTGAGCTACACCCGACACCTGAGGTGTGGCATTAGAAAACTGACCTTAGTTCAAACAGAACATTACATAATAGTCCGTGCTTTTATTTCTCCAAAACAAAGCCTCCAGCAGGATAAAGACAGCTGCATCTTTTCTTTCAGCTTTACACTGACCAGAGCTAGAAATTAAACGGCCAATAAAAGAATCAAGTCGGGGTCTCATGCTCTTCTTACATCACTGATTCACAAACTTTACAAACTCAAACCGGTTTTTACATTATACCACACAAAAAGAAAAGAAAGAAACATAAAAAGCTTTGGTGTGTGAGCTGAAGAGCCAAGCGGTCCATGAAAGCACCACGCTCTGATCCTACAGAAACATTTGTCTGTCAAGGCACAACGCTACGTCACTCAATTACAAACTGTCATATTTTATAAAAGATATTAAAAATTGGTTCAGTATTCGCATACAGACATGAAGCTACAGTAAAAGACACAGCACATCTATACACCATCACCATGAAACCTGAGAAACTAGGCTTAATGCTAAAGTAAAGGCAGCCATTAAAGAGGCAAGGCTGTAATTTGAAACCAGCCTGAGGGCTGTAATGTATGTTGCATCACTGAGGATGTTTAAAGCCTCCGTCACTCTCCAGTGTAGCGAGGAGTCATATACAAATCCATTCAACCAGACAGATTTCTATGTTCTGATCAGCTCATTAATCACCAGTACAGCGGAGATGAGGAGGGTACAGCTGCTTCTGAGAAAAGCAACCGATCCGGTTTCAACACACGAGCACTGTTGTCCCTTTCGAGGATTGGCTGGAGCCGCGGTTGGATGCGGAGCTGGACATTGGAGCCAGTCCACAGCTATAGATTTAGGCGTGACGACATCTTGGTTCAGTCCTCCATTCTTCAACACCCAGTATTGGTTGTCCTTAAAGAAGTAGGCGTCCCCTGAAAAGCAGCAGCAGTGTAACTCTTACTCACACTAATTAGACCAAACATCAGCCAGTTATAAGGCAGAGACACAGTTTTAGTTTCTGCACAATGGTACAGAAACACGTGATCTATTCATGACCTAAACACAATCTTACCTTCTCCCCAGGTGATGACATCATCCATGTGTGCCGGCACATTAGCCCAGAGGCTGTTGTCCCGGGGGTAGTCCGGCTCAGGCCGCCTGGTCCTCCCATCACCCATTTTGCTCTCGTCAAACCTCCAGAACTCCCCGTCGCTGAACAGGTAGGTCTTGCCATTGTGGGCCCAGACGAAGGCGGCGTCCACCCGGTCCACCTGCACCCCACTCTTTCTCGTCATGCCCCAGTCAGAGAGAGGCCGAGGGTAACCGGTCATAGCCATGGTGTCTTTAAAGACCCAGTACTGAGAACCTAGACACGTGGAGGCAAACTGTCAGGATTTGTTTGCTCGTGTTTAAATCAAAAGGTGTTTGTATTTTTTATATAAGCTAAAAATTATTATTATTAGTTACAAAAACATCTTCACACTGTTCTTGTGTGACTCACACTAGTTTTGTTACCCACCAATGAAAAAGACGATCCTGCTGTCACTCCTCCTCTCATACACTGCGTCGATCTTGTTTGTTCCTGGTGGGAGGCCGAGCCAGAAGTTTTTTATCAGAGCTGGATTGAAGGACACTAATAATCCATCTCGCTGAGTTCTCCAGAAGTAATCACCTTGACAAGAACAGAAAGTCGGACGTCTATTAATATTTGTATTACAACAGTACTTGATTTTGAGGATTGTTTGAATGTGATTTTTTGCCCCCTGCCTTTAAAAAAGAAGACCTCCCCCCTGATGTTTGCCACAGCATCAAAGCCTCCCTGACAGCGTTCGCTGAAGGACGGGTCAGAACTGGAACAACAAAAATTAGCTTGAATTCACAGGATGTGATTTGTCCAAAAGAGTCACTAGATGGCACAACAAACCTGAACTGAATCTACAGGATGCTGTATGTTCTTTTATGACTCTACTCACAGGCGTGTTGGTTTTGGTGCGGGGGGAGTAGGCAGGCGTGGCAGGTGAGGATCAGAGCCGGTGGGGTGGCTGCCGTGCTTCACACCTACAACAGCACGATGACAAGAAACGGCTCTGAGGCGGTGGTTGAAACGGTGACGGCTATGATCCGCGTTACAGTCATAAGAATGTTTCTGTGGTTTTGTCAAGCTACCAAAAACATTCTTACATGAAAAACCTTAACGTAAAAGCTATAAGCAGATAAATAATAGGAGAGTAACTGTTAGAGGGTCTGTTTAAGTTTCAGGATCACTTTGGTAACGGAAGCTAAAAGGACTAAAAGAACAGCTTATTCTTTGGTTTGGTGTTTATGAAGTAATGTCTGCTTTAAGCATACTGGAAACAAAACGTCAGACTTCTTCCACGTCATACTATAGTTATACTGCTGTAACCGCAGCCTGTGCGATTTCACGTCACTGACCGTAAACCTGCTGAATGGCCAGTTTGTCATCCAGCTCCAGGTGAAAGTTGGGGATGTCCTTCACGGGACCCTGGTAGTACGGCCTCATGATGGACGGATCGGAGGAGGAATGGGACAAGCCCAGCGCATGGCCAAACTCGTGCACTGCAACGGTGAACAAATCTGTGCTGTTGCCGTTGCCTGAGGAAGTGGGACGGAAAAGACAGAGACACGGTGAGGATTCGAGGTTTTTACATGCTGTGTGTGAGACGGACATGGGTGAAATAGGTAAACACCTCCATAGCTCCAGATCTCATCATCATCAAAGTGTGTGTCACCCGCAAAGTCATTGCTGCCAGGGAAGAAGGCGTGAGCCAGGGTGCCGCCCCTGCCGTCAAAGGGATACCCGTCGTCATGCAGCGAACGGGCAAAGGACACCCTGATGTCACCTCCGGCTGCCGGCCCCCCTTTACTCGACACCCGGCGAAAAACCAAGGGAGCCGCGTCACTCCAGGCTTTGAAGGCGTGAGTGAGGATGTTGTCGACAAAATCGTTGCGTAGGCCTGGTGAGACGGAGGCCGTTGGGTAGCTGTGGACACTGTGGACGGACAAGAATAGACTTTACAACCCAACTACCTCTTTATGCGCCGTTAACAAATATGGAGCCTCTGTGGATGACGATTCAGACGGGGAAGTGACAGCAAATACACCTCCACGTCAGGTCTGTCTTTTGCCACTTAAGGCCTGACAGAGCGTATCGTTTCCTCCTCCTCCTCCTCCTCCTCCTCAGCATGTCCTCACTCCCAGCAATATCAGGAAGAGAGCATCGTGGTGTGGACATGAGCTTCAGGGTTTGGGCGTCTGGAAGAGAAGTAAATCACATACTGGATGTTGAAACTCAAGAGCAGATTACGGGAAGTCTGTAACCTCATCTGACTCTGGCAGTAAGTGTAAATGAAAAAGTGACTGGACGCAATAGCCTCAGACACGAGACACCAAGGAAGGAAACTGCTTCTACTGCTTTTTAGCGTGACAGTACCTAAAACGTTGTGTTGTCGTGACTGTGAAGATAAAAGGTCGTTACCCAACACCCCCGTCTGTGGGATTCCTCCAAACCTCTGCATGGTGCGAACAGCCGTCTCCATCCCCTCTTTGGTCTGTAGCCTGCTTACGCGCGGGTCCGGAGGAGGAAGGTATCCGTACCTGCTCAACCAATCCTGCACAAGACACCAGACAGTCAGGGGGAATCTGGCAACGCGTGCTTCCTCAAAGTGGAACCACAACAGATGGTGCCGATCACCAGCTTTACAGTCAGACCCATCATGTCCGTCACAAGTCGTATGGGCTCATTAATATTAAATGAACGTCTTCCTGTTGAGGCTGTTGCAAGATCAGTAAATGCTACAGAGCTGAGGAGGTTCATACAATAAAACCTGATGATGCAGGGCAGGTTAAATGAGGTGATGACGCATGTTCTATTCTGTGACTTCTGCAGTAGTTGTAATTGTGAAACTCTTATTTCATTGCCTTTAAAATAAAAGGTGTTTCTAACGTCTTCAACGCTTTCTGTGGCTGTTCAGAGCAGAAACGCAAAATACTTTGTCTAAAATCAGTACAACAGTAACAACAACAACCACAGTTGAAATCATTTGGTCTACAAGGAATAAATGACTAAGTAGTTTACAGGGTGCTGGGGTTTTGTACAGTTAGTTCACCTGAGCATCACCTCTTGCATAAAACGAGTTTCAGGTTGAACGGTTGTTTGACACAGTTCAGTTGTGAAGCAGTATTTTAGAAATAATCCATGTCAGTTTGTGCAAAAAGAAGCAGTTTTTACAGCATGTTTTGAGGACGATTGTCAGTGTTTGCTGGTGATTTTTAAACACCTGATCCACCGAACGTGTATTAACTAACAACTGACAGATAAAATAAAACCCTAATTAGCGACATACAGTGAAGAACCTCAATCAAGATGAAGGGAGCAACCCACACATGAACAGCTTCAACTGCTAATCTTTTCCTGTGGACGGTTGGTACTCACCATGGCCCTGCTGTACTGGGACGGATCCACGGACGCGCATCCAGTTAAGGTCAACACCATCCACAGCAGAACAACCAGCTCCATTCCCCTCACTGCAAAATATGGCTGCATTATTATGACAGTGCTTTGGGGAAAGAGGCATTTCTCATCTGTTTGCAGCAGCTTCCTTTAAAGTGCGAGTAAGCCAAGAGATGAAACAAAGCTCACTGTTGGTCCTGCTCTCAGGGGACTAGGCTGGGTGATCGACCAGCTACTGTACCAGCCTCTCTACTTGCGTTTCTGCCCCTCCCAGCTCCTCTCCAGCTTCAGCTCTGCTGCTGTGACACCCGCAAGCCACACTTAAAGGGTTCGCTCAGAGGAGGAGGGAAGGAAAGGGCAGGTTGCGTTGTATGTGGTGTGTGGATGCAGGCGGTGAAAAGAATTACAGTTCTTATTTACATTACATTTACATTATTTACACACACAAATATGAAACCTAATTAAAATAGCATAAAATAATACATTTTAATTTATATGTTAGTAATCTAGTTAAATTAGTAATAAACTCTTTTAAGACGCTACTGTCCAGTATAATGAGTTAAACCATGGTAGTAGTGAATGAACAGTTCCTTCCAATTTAGGGAACTGAAGACAATAACTGGGGCAGTTTTCACCATTTCTAAATAACATAACAAGTGCTGTTGATTTGGTCCTGGTCAACTAATATTTTGCTTGAACATTGATATCAGCCCCTTTTTCCAATGACAACTAATCACGTCTCCACTGAAATTTTTCTATTTACATTTGGTATAAACAATCAAAAAACCCTTATGCGCAATGACCTCTTGCGTCATTATCTTTAAGTCCCTACCAGGAAACTCACATTGTTTTGCAAGGATTTGGTTGATTTTTAGTTCCTGTCTTGCTTGGTTTCACAGCCTCACAAATATCCAGTGTCCCAAAAAAACAAAGACCACAGCAAATAAACGTCACTTTAATAAGATCAGCTATGCCTTTATAAATCATGTTCAAGCTTCAAACCCAAGTACTTGTAATACACAGGAGAAAAATGATGACTCTGCATTAGGCTGGAGTGCACCAGCATCTTAAAGCCTCATTATGTTCCTAGTCAGCACGAGCATTTTCTCTGCAAAGCATCACTGCTATTATCTTTCCCTCCCTCTTCCATCTTCCCAAGTGAGTCAAGCCATTAGCACAAACTAATGCTATTGTTTCTTGATCTAACGGGAAGGAAATGTGCAGCAACAGGAAGACAGACGTATGTTTCAGACTTTTCTCATGATATAAAAATAAAGTCGTTGTATGTGGCAGTAACTTAAAAGTAACATAATAAGAAAACCTTTGCAGCAACAGGAAGACAGACGTAGGTTTTAGACCTTTCTCATGATATAAAAATAAAGCTGTGGTATGTGGCAGTAACGTCATAGAATCTTTTCATCTCACCTAATTATAATGATAATTCGGCTGCCGGAGGAATAGTGAGCTACAGACTACGGAGCTACAAAGTTTCCCACTCCTAAAAGAAGAAGTGGGAAAGTCCGTAGTCGTTTATACAGAAAGCAGCAGGAAATTAAAATTACTTTACACAATAATTAATAATAATGATCCTGGCAGGAGAAGTGCTGACATCTAGGTGTGACGAGCTGAAGGCATCTCAATCAGAAATAGGAATAATCTGACATTATTTTCTTTACACACCAGTTTATTTTCATTAAAGGGATCCAAGGCCTTCACAAAAGGGTTGACTCTTGGTAGCTATACAGTACTAACACAACACACGACGACAACGGAAACAACACAGAGGACTTATGTGAACAAGTGACAAATAAATAGCAGTTGAAAGACAGTTCATAGAATATATCAAACTGAGATGCATCAACGAAACCAGTAGTCAGAGGAAAGTGAGCAGAGTTAAGACGCTGCAAAGTACAGTAACAGTTTTGTACAATACTTTTTCATTTCTGCATGTAGCTGATTGTCTATAGCGGATTATTTTGGTCATGCACAGCTGGTAAAGTCGTTGCTATTGTATGGACAGTGTTCAAGAATTTCACGGTTTCTTTTTCTTTTGGATCTCCTCCACTTTGATTGTCAGGCTCTCGAGGGTTTGCATCGTCTCGTGTGACGACACTAGATTGTCTCCGGCTGATGGATATGTTTTATTACTAATATAGAAACTGATTTATAAAATTGAAAAATAAACGACATAGATTTACTGTAGTTTTCTGTAATACTTTTCAGTTTAGCCTAGTGTCTGACTGTCTGTCTGGTAAATTATTACCAGCTCCCAATAATGAAACGTGATTTGAGTCCACAGCGTGCTACATTCGTCCTTCCAATAACATCTGACAATATTCCACAGCTATCTCCATCATACACAGATGTCTGTACAAAAATATGCAGTCTCAGTGTAACGTTTCCGGCACAATTGGCAGGATTTACACTTTTTATGGTAGTTTTTTTTTTTATGTCTTAGGAAAAGTGATTGCCATTAGCAAGTCTTCACAGTAGCCTCACACAGCTTATGCTTAGGGAACAAGTTAGCTATCACAATATCACTGAGCTGCTCAAGTAACAAGAAACTGAGGTTACGCTTCACAATACAGACATCTGCTGGCATTTACTTAGTCCTGCTGAATCACTTCTCTTAAGTCTAAGAAAAACTAAATATGGTGGAAAGAAAAACTTTAATTAGTTGATTTTACAGACAATTTAGCTTTAACCTTTTATCCTGACTATATTAATCTAAACACAAATTCAAACTAATCCTATTTCTGTTCCCGACTTCAGCCTCTATCCGAAAAAGCGCAACCTAGTGCAACACTAAGTAAATACCAGGATGACCAGAGAACAGTGAAGTGCAACCAAAGCTGCTCTTGGTTGAATTTGTAAACATTTAATGCATTTTGGGGTCTGCACCTCATGAGCCCCTCTAAACCGTAGCTCAGTCCTGTGCCATTTTGTTTTCTGGACACTTTTTTACAGGCCCTTTTTTCTTTCTTCTTGTGTTGTGCTGGTCAGCAGGATTGTCTGGTCTTCACTGTAATCTGGCCCAGTACTGACCCAGGTTTTGACTCATGCTCTGCTGCTCAGTCCCTGGGACCTGGACCGGAACCGAAACACCCGGCGATATGAGCCCTGGATGGAAGCAAGGCCGAACAAGAAGCAGTGTCAGTTTGCATTTCAGCAAGCAGGGAGAGGCAGGATGAAGCAACACTCACCGGTGTTGGAATTGGCCGAAGGTGGAGTCTGCAGATGAGGAGAGGAGTACGCCGACGAGTCAAAGCTGCGCGGGGTAGAGGGTGATGGAGGCAACATGCAGGAGTAGGAGGAGGCCGACTGGGGAGGAATAGGCTGAGAGCAGACAAATAATTGAAGAGAGCTCAGCATTTAAAGTCAACGCTTTGATTTTACTCTATAAAGACGAGTGAACTTGTTGTTCAAGTGCAGGTGGAGAATGCGATGTTTTAGTTTAACCACATGGAGGCGCTAGTTGGTTGTCAGGTGTACATGTCCAGCAAGATTCTTTGTGAAACATTTGCTACCAGAAATTCTTAAAACTGAGAATATAATGAAATAGTTTATATAGGTTAAACCATTAAAATAGATTAATCTGTCTATCTGCTGCTTGACTTTAAGCCTCGTATGTATTTCATTTACTCGTGCATTTCATTAAATAATTAATCATTTTCAAAGCATTCTTCTTAGTGTGTTACATACTGGCCTGGTTTCTATATCATTATTATTAGCAGTAGCCCGACTGTAATATGTTGAACCTGAGGAGCTGAACTATTACAAAATAATATGTGTTGTCGTTTTAATATCTGCAGCTTTTACAGTGGTGTGTAATGTTCATGCTGTTTTGCCAGATCCATTAGGCAAAGAGCCTGAGAAACAGGTTCTGCCCTGTGACGATGACCTGCTTTACTAAAGTTTACAAGGTGCTGATGAATGATGGATGATGAATATCCAACCTGGACTCCAGATGAGAAGACTGACAGGGAGCTGTAGCTGGGCAGGGACGACTCAGCCTGACTCAACATGGACCCTGGAGAGACGCACACAGCGCAATGGTGAGCGCACACACACGCGGTACCGTCTCGGGAATGTTGTAATATGGATGCGCTCTAATGGAGAAACTCTAATGGTTTGCCTGCTTGCATATGTCCAACTGTGAGCTCTGAGGTTTAGAATTAGAAACTAGTAATACTTAAACATCATGCGCTCCATCGTGAGTTTCTGGTACCTATGATGTAAGGTTAAGCTAAATAAAAGAGACTAATTATGCCGATCGAACATCTGTCCTGTGTAGTGTTTACCTGAACTGCTGCTGTGCTGCTGATGATAGACAGATGTGTTGAAAGATGTGGTCAGGGGGGCTTGGCTCTGCGAACAGGAAGTCACGCCGCCTGACCTCCTTTGATTGCGCAGCTTCTCCTCCCTCCTCCACTTTGCTCTTCGGTTTGAGAACCACACCTGTGAGTTATGAAAGCTGTGTGTCATTACTGTACACGATCAGATGTAACAGGAGGCTCGACTTCCTGTTTCCTTACCTGTATCCTGGCCTCTGGCAGGTCGATCTTGTTTGCCAGTCTCTCCCTCGCAAAGACATCTGGGTAATGTGTCCTTTCAAACTCTGTGGAAGATATTAACTAATGTCAAGCACTCAGTGTGCGTCTTAATCTGGGGTGACAGGACTACTGAGAGCAGATCGCCTGATAACCTTAGTGCCTGTCGTTAACAGGCGCCTGTGAATCTCTCCATCCATGTGAAAATTCAAGCTCTGCTCACGTTTTAATGAAACTGAATTTTATCTAATTTTTACTTTCATCGAGATGAACCTGAACATTTTGAAAAATCATCCTGGCTAATTACCTCCGCATTGACTTTTCAAATTAAGCATGCTTAGATGTATCCTTACAAACACATTTGAAATATTTATCTGTTGCACTTTGTGTAAATTATTTATCATTATGGAACACGCATAAAGTTCAAATGGAAGGATTCAAGTTGAGAAGCTGTCTTAGCACCGTATTTCAGACCAGGCTGACTAAAAACATGTTTGTATTGTCGTTTTAATTTTTATCTGCTATATTTGCTGTGTCTCTCAGTGCAGCACTGAACTGCAGTGACCACACCTGTCTGGCAAACTGACTTCCTGTACACACACAGATGTGGCCTGAACGTATTGTTTTCTGTTGGGAAAGTTGAAAGACTGCTGACTTGGTGACAAGTCAAAACGAGAGTATGCCTCCCCCTGTAACCGACGGCGTGAGTCATCCTGATGAACTGTAGTAACAGACGTAGTTTGGTATTTAACAGAGCACGTTTTTCTGTTCTGATTGTTTAGTGTGACAGTAAGACACAAAAAACATTTCACATACAACAAACAAAGCGCTGAAAAGACAACAATGACAAACGACCACTGAAATTCACACCTGATTAACAAACACATATTGAACAAATGCAACGATGATGGAGTCTATCTGGCAAATTATAATAATTGGTTTGGTTATAATTGGCGTCTGTGTCAACACATGATTGTTATTGTGCCGTGGCCGTGCACTGAGGTCAGCGTACCTCATTAATGTCATTTGCACCGAGTGACCACAGTGATACGCTTCCACTTGGCTGCACAGTGGACATTGCGTCCTTATTTAGCTCAAGGGCCCGCTGCAGCCATATCCAGTCAAGGGTGGCTTTCTGATGCCTCTCAGCAGATATTAGTCTACAGGGGCCAGATCTCACTGCATAATACAACCACAGTAATGATGCATTATCAAAACCCTATCGTACATGCTGCCGCAGGCCTTTTGGAGCAGATCAAGAATATTTGTGCAGTTAAGAGATAATTTGCATGTGGAAGTGCTCATGGGCGGCTATGTTTGTTTTCTGTTGCAGGAACTAAAAAAGGCTCGTCATCACCCGTGACCTTTAAATGAGTGATCGGGCCCGACGCCAGATAAAAGGCCTGCATTCTGATTGTAATGTTTATCATTTGTTGTATTTCTGTCTAAAGAGAATAATCCAATAACAAAGGTGTTGTCAGGGGAAAAAAGCTGCAGAACAAGCTATGTCATGACACTCTCTGGAGGCCGATTGGCTGAAAAGCAGGGCGAGTGCTGTGCGTGCTTGCGTGGTCTGACCTTTCTCTAGCGCCTCGATCTGCTCCTGTGTGAAGCTGGTCCGGTTCCTCTGCAGCTTCCTCTTGAGCTGCAGCCTCAGCTGAGATTCCTCGCCGTCGTCCCGCTCCACGGGGACCCCTCCTCTGCCCGCTCCTCCTCCGCCTGCCTCTCCCCCCATGCTGCCCTCCGTGTCCAGCAGACAGCCCTCAGACACTGGCGTAGAGGAAAGTGACCAAAGAGGTGTGTGAGCGTTGCGTCAATAACAGCACGACAGATTGTAGGGGTTTAAATACTCGTGCAGTAACTTTGATTTGTGCAGGTGTGAGCACTGATGCGTTGAAAATGGCCACTCACCTGTGCTGTGTTGTGTCTGAACGCTGGTAGGATCATGGTACCAGTTGTTAGGCCCACTCCAGTTTGAGCCGCTCTGCAGGTTCAACATGGTTAGCTTCTCATACATACTACGCGCCTCCAAACCACCATGAAGAGAAATGAAGGAGTCCCGTCCTGCGTGTGCCTGCCCCTGTGTGCCACCTTTGACTACGCACTCCCCCTCTTTCGATCCTCCAACCCTTCCTCCTGGAAGAGGGGGAGTTGGGCGAAGGAGTGACGAGGAAAAGAGGAAGAAGAAGAAGGAGGAGTTCACATCGCATGAGTTCACACATGGTCGGCATTGTGTTGAATTAGCCTCATGATGACAGACAGAAATGGAGTTAGTTGCACACGCACTGTCGTGATGCGTGTGTGTTATACATTGGTATGCTAGTATACCACGGGGAGCCGTGGTACATTAGAACACACTCTGAAAGCCATGACATTTATTATGCCACTCGCTTTTATCTACGCTGTTAAGATGGAGCATGTACGCGCACTCGCATAAGCATAAAAACACACACACACAAATTGGCATCGTACGCGCATTCACGCACAGTAGTCTTACGAACAACAGCCACGAAATGCTCGAACCAAGCACATTTTAACTTTTAGTGCAGGACATACGATCCATAAACATCAGCATCGGCCTAAATAGACATCTGAGTAGGAAATGAAAAGACTTTTTTCTGTTCCTCCGTTTGGAAATGTTCTCTCTGGAGCATCACAACGCAACGCAAACATGTCAGTTATGAGCCAAATCTCAACTACAGCAGTTCAATGCCAAAGGTCAAGCTTCAATCATTTGCTTGGGGAAGCTAAATATGCAGATTACTCAGTCAAGAAAGAAAAAGTCCAACACTTTTGTGGCGTAGATGATCCCGAAGCGACACTAGGCAACCTACCTAGTGTCCAGGTGAGATGATGCGGGGGTCCCGTTACTCCCCTCCTTTGTGAACCTTTATTTCCCTGTTCCCCTCGTCCCTTGTTCTCCGGCTTTGTTGACAATACTGGTGTGTGTAAAGGAAGAGAGTAGGAGAGAGATGGAGAGAGTTGGACAGGGTGAGAGAAAGTGAAAGAGGAACGGGGGGGGGGGCTCTGGAGAGAAATGCGTCTGCGGGCACTCTTGTCCTCCAAGCGATGGGGAGAGAGAGAGAGAAAGAGGGAGAGAGAGAGAGGGAGCCACCGAGGGGTGACAAAGTGAGTCAACATCAGTGTCAAGTTTGAACTTAATGCCAGCAAGAGGAGGAGGGGAGGCCAAGAGAGGAGAGCATAAAGCGCAGATAATGGAGAGATAGCGGATGATAAATACATGATGGAATTCAATTTTAGCCATAAATTGCATATAAATGAGTGAATTGACAGTCAAGTGTGTTTTTTTAACATGTGCAGCCTGACTGATATTATTACATTAAACTAGATGTTCACACACTGAATAAATATTATTACTGTCTTAAAAGCTTTGGTAAATCTCTGTCATGTTCACATACACCTGCTACCATCAAGTATTTAGTGTCCAACAGCTGAACACTAAGCAGATTTATTATAGCAAAGAACAAGATGTATTATTAGGATTAGTCATAAATGTTAGGCTGATTTTAATTCATTTGTTTCAGTGTTTGTGTTCAACACTTACGTAAAACTCAAACATAATGTTACGAAATATTATTTACATGCTTTAATTTACTCCACACCTTTGTGATGATGAGATGCAGATGATGACATGAGACAGAGATACATGAATAATAATATATAACTTAAGTAACTACTACAAAATATTTTCATGATACCAGGTGAATGATTACATTATTGTGGAACAGAACAATCCTTTTTTATTTTTGTTGTACGTTTCTGAAAATGTTTGTAATTGTGCTGTTGATCATTTGTGTGTTATCTATAAATTAGCCATTAGTCCAAAGTCTAAAATTATTATATAATTTAAGAGTCAATGTACTTATTATTGTTACCTAATGCTACTATAAATGTTCAAGGCTTAATTTAAGGCCTTGTCACATTTTCCCCTGGCCTCAAGACGCACTCTTCTCCTGCTTTAACACACTGAGCTTAAAGCTGTGGGACAATAAACAAAAGCAGAGTTTGACCCCAGAGCAGTTCAGAGGAGCACCTCACAGAAACACAAACCTGGGCAATAGACACACAAGGTCTGCTGTGAGGCGTAAGTAATGACGCAGGTATGACGGTATGTATGGTAGAGTCAAAGAGCCAGAGCAGAGTAGATTTAAATATATCTCCTTTCAGCGGAAGAGAGAGAAGAAGAGAGAGGTGGAAGATGGAAGCAGGGAGAGGAGATGGAGAGAGTGAAGAGGAAGTATGTGACTTTGGGGTGGGTGTAGGGGCTTGGGGATGGGGAGGGTGCCAGCTTGTTTTATTTCCGGTTGACAAGACTTTGCGCTCCCTTTCTCTCTGTCGCTCCCTCTCTCTTTCATACTCTGCTATTCTTTCTCCACTGCCCCCATTGCTCTGACTCTCTATCCCCCCCTTTCTCTGTTACTTCCCTCCAAGATGTGCCTGGGAGAAAGGAAAGGACTTGACAAGTTCAAAGGTAAAAAGGAGTAAAAAACAGTGGCTGGTGAGGCTCCCACCACATACATGCAATATTATTACAGAGACTATTAGAACTGATGCTTAAACTTTACAATGTTTAAATTTGTTTGTTTGTTTGTGATGTTTAAATAAATAACTTCCCTAAAACCCTTGTAGCATCTGCATTGAGACACATGATTGTGCTAAATTAAACATCATTTTTCTCCAGTGAAACAAAACTGTAAACCCAGATTTAACCATACAGTACTAAATAATAATAAGTCAGAAAGGTGACGAGAGGAGGTAATTGAGGGAAACTTGCCTGACTACTACCTTTTAAACCCTCTCTATTCCTCTTTTCTTGCCGGTTGCCCTTTTGTTTTTCCTTTCTTTAAAAATCATGCTTGGATCTTATTGTGTTCCAGTTGTCGGGCTGTGGCTTAACCTATGTGATCCCTATGTGCTGAGTGCAATAAAGTGTGTGTGAATGTGTGAGAGCGTGTGTGTGTGTCTGTGTGTGTGAGAGAGAGAGAGATGGCGCGTGCTTCACTGCAAAGATTCATGTAGCTCCAGGACATGCATTTTTTTAGTGCATCTTGTTAGTTCATTCCTGTCACCTCTCCCCCTCCCTTCTCTCTCTCTCTCTCGCCATCCCTTGCTTTTTCTACGCTGAAGGGGGGATGGGGAAGGGGTGGTGGACGGGGCTGGGAGGGGAGAGGGGGGGAGGCGGCTGCAGTGGAGGCAGTCACCATGGTTACAATGCCATGACAAATATTCATCAAGTTGTTAAAATAAAAACAAACGGGAGTGCATTATAATTGCTCTTACTGGCTGGATCCTATAATGTGTTCATATATTATGAGTGAGAGGAACAGAGTGGAAGGAAAAGAAAGTGCCGTTGGTAATGAAAAGTGAACATCAGCTGGCCTGCAGGCAAGTTTCTGGCACACACACACACACACACACACACACACACACACACACACACACACACACAGTCTCACATATTTCAACTCTTTTTGTGCAACTTTATTTTTCAATTACCTGTTTATGGAATTCCCCATGAGCACTTTCGTGAGTCTCTTCTCTCTTTGTCCCTCCATCTCTCGCTCTTCCTCTACTGTTGTGTAGCCCCAGGCGATACTGTGATGTGTCCTCCCTCTGTCCCTCCCTCCCTCTCCCTCTCTCTCTGTCCCTGTCACCTTCAATTGCTCTGTGAAACTAGACACACTGCCTGGGGCTGGGAGGGCGGGAGGGAGGGTGGGAAGAGAGGAAAAGAGGGAGAGAACGAGAGACAGACAGCTTTATAGACAGACAGAAGAAATAAATATTTGCTGTGCATGAAAGGAAAGCAAGAAATACTCCAGATGTGGCATACTGTTAATCAATTGAGTTGTATTAATACTCACAATACAGCCATAAAACACGCAACAGACAGATAATGAGACAACAGAAAGGCAGAATATGTTCCCTTCATGTTCACATCTACCCAATTTAGGACAGCGCTTGACCTTTGACCTGTGTTTTTCATTGCAATTTCCTGTTGCACATCACTGAGTCAGTGTCGTCCGACATTGTGTTGTTCGTCGTTAATATAGTAACAGTAGTAGCAGCAAAGCTGCTTTGTGCTTTTCACTAAAAGCAAGAGACACTATCTCTGTAAGCAATGAGAAAAAAGAAAAGAAAAGTTCCTCCACCTCCGACAGTTCAGGTTAGTTTTCAAGGGTTTAAACCCAGGATTCATTTCAACTACTGGTTATTTTATAGCTTACAAGGATAACGGCTCGTACCAAAACCATCTGCTTTGCATAAGCAAATCAGCGCCTCCGCCGACAAAGACATCTTTCACTTTACCTGTGACCACATCAGGTGATTTTGATTTGTCCGCCGCTACCTGTCTTTAATCTCACTGGCCAAGAGCGTCATAGAGGCGGGACGACGGCTCTGATTGGGTGAGCGTGAGAACACAGGTAGTCAGCTGGTGAAACCGTTTTCTCCGAATTCACCTGACGCCAAGGGCGAGTGGAAGAGACGCGGGACTTCGCTCCTTCTTTAATAAGCTGAGCTTGTAGATATTTTTTTGAACTCTGATGAAATGTTGCCAAAATTATGGTCCCTCTCCGTGTTTTGGTGTCTAACAGGTGAGTGTCAGTCGCGTGACGTGTTCTCGTCATAGCTGTGTCTTTGTCTGCCTGAAAAGGCTGAGGTTGGACCAGTTGCCCACATCTTGTGAGTCCGTGTGCGCGTCGTTACGCAAACTGCGCGGGACGGGGCCATTTTCGCTTCCTGGACTTTCAGAAGTGTTGTTTGTGCTTTGATGCAGGGTTTTTGTCGTGTTCCGCCCAACAATGCGGCCGACCACCATTAAAGGAGGACAGGATTGTGGGAGGGGTCGCCGCAGCAAATGGGGCCTGGCCTTGGCAGGTAGACATACAGGTAGGATCCCCCTCCGACACGGCCGGGGCTTGGTGTTTTATTTGGACTGTGGGTGTGGTGAGGTTCTTATCAAAAGTGACAGAGGCGTTTGTGATTTTCGCGTGACTCACTGTTTATTGTCTTTGGATTTCAGACCCTAAAAGACGGTCACATATGCGGAGGCTCCATCATATCGCAGAACTGGGTCCTTTCAGCTGCTCATTGCTTTCTTAAGTAAGAACATTCAACTTGAGTAAACCCATCACGCCACAGGTTTAGTGAAAGGTTTGGTAAAACTCACTGCAATTTCTTTTGGAGTTTGCTTAATGAAAGAGTTGCATGATTGGAATGACTGACTGCATTTAGAATAAATCAGGATAAAGCTTACTTATTTTTCCTTTTAGTCCATCTGACGTGGGTTCTTACATCATCTACACTGGCCGGTACCAGCTAAATGGCGTCACCCAAGCCCTATCACCTCATGGTGTGAGCCAGGTGGTGATCGCGTCCGGCTACACGGACCCTCAGAGTGGGAACGATTTGGCGCTGGTGCAGCTGTCCAGCCCAATAACATGGTCAGATTATGCCCAGCCCATCTGTTTACCTGCGACCAGCGTCCAGTTTCCAAATGATATGATGTGCTCTGTCACTGGATGGGGGAACATCGCAGAAGGAGGTACGGAGGTTTTTCTAGAAGTTGGGTATTTGATCAGCGACAGCTTTTTGGTTGTTGTGGGTCTTAATGTTACGTCACTAGGGTCCAGATCAGTCTCGCACTCGTTTTAATCGTTGCCTGTCGTCACGCCTCCTTCAGTTCCTCTGCCTGGAGTCGGGACTCTGCAGGAAGTACAGGTGCCAATCATCTCCCAGAGTTCATGCCAGCAGATGTACCAGACAAACCCCACAGAGCAGGTGGACATTCTGTATGACATGATCTGTGCTGGATACTCGGGTGGTGGCAAAGACTCCTGCCAGGTGCGGTTGGATCAGCTGTTTGTGCTGCTTTCTTTTCTAAATGCATGTTTACATTAGCAAAACAAGAACCAGCACTGAAAAGGACTCGTATTAATCGTTTTTTTTTCTTTGCAGTCCTCCACTGTTTGTCTCGTGTGAGCTCAGTTTTGAGCACTTTGATACCTCCCAGTGGTGAAAGCTGAGCAAGTCTGTTGTTTTTCCCCAGGGTGATTCAGGAGGTCCTCTTGTCTGTCAGATGGCAAATGGGACCTGGGTCCAGGCTGGGGTGGTGAGCTTTGGACTGGGCTGTGCCGAGGCAAACCGGCCAGGTGTGTATACCCGACTGACCAGCTACTCAAGCTTCATTTTGGGCACAGTACCAGAAGCCCAGTTCTACAGCCGAGCCAATCAGAACTGGCGTAAGAGGACGACCCTGTGGATAAGTAGCCTGTCGACTCTCCTGGTCCTGCTTCAGGCATAGACTACACAAACCAGGTTTCTGAACCACCAGAATGAAGCTGACTGATCTGAATGACTCACACTGAAGTATTTAGTCATGCACATGGAGCCATATTTAAAAATATATAATGTTTTTAGGACTAAAACTATGAATTATGGTCTTTGATTCAAAACAGTATCTTTAAAATGATTAAATTGTCTTGTGTATATGAAATAAACTTCTTTTTTTTTTTTAAATCAAATCCTGTGCTTTCTACAACCTTTGATGTACGGTTGTGTTATATGCACCAGTTTTTTTATGAGCTACTTTTACAATGGGCAAGTAAATAAATGTACCCATGGCACTGGCAGACCTTCAATAACTGTGTATGCAGAGTCTACCAGCAGGTTGACTGCACATATGTGGGGACCCAGACAGTGAGTATAGATGATAGACTAACATCTGAAATATTATTGTTTTCATTGATCTATGTGCTGGGCAGCCCCTGCTTTAGCTCTACCCTCACCTGTAAGTAAATAAGCTGTTACTTTGAATAGATGCTATTACTGAATGATAACGGGACCAACTGCATTTGGTTCCATTAGATGACATTGTTGAATTCAATTTAAAATGCAGACTCACGCATAACAATTTAGGTTCTTTATTATAGTGCAGCATGTCAAAGTTAAAAAAAAGTTTGTAGTGCCTATTAAAATCCTAATTTCTAATTTAATCGGTTTTATGATTTTCATGCTAAACCAAAAATTTTAAAACATTCACAATTTTTTCATAGTTCGCAACAAAATGACAATCATGTGTCAGGGGGTATGGTGTCAGAGAGGATCATGGGAGAGCCAAGCTGCAACTCCTGCTGCAGAGATTCCAGATCCGCTGGAGTCATGCGGTGAACCTCATTCCAGTCAGACAACAGGGAGGCAGAAAGGGGGGCAGAGTCAAAACTGATGGGAGAAGGGAAAAAAACGTTTGTGACCTGTTCTTTCAGAGTCAAAATCACATAGTAAAAAACAAAGATAAGTTTTGTCACATAAGGGGAGAGCACATCAAATACACCTAACACTGACATCAGAGTTTGCACTCTGAAAGCTACTTAACCTGACCTTATGTCTGCACATGGGTTGAAACAGTTCCTTCATTTTACAAGTTTTTGAGACAAACCTGACTGAAACCAATAGTCATTATGACGCAGCCATGTATGAAAAACAGCCCTATGTATATAGAAAACAAGCTTACACTATAATAGACCTCACCTGTCCCGGTCACAGTGTTGCAGGTCTGAGAGAGACTGGTTGAGAAGGTCATCGAGGTCAAAGCCCACACCGTACCCGGCACCACTGCCTTTAGGGGTGACTGAAAACACTGGGGGTAAAACATCCTCTACCTGACAGGACGAAAAGGGAAAACAACTGGGTCAGCTGATCTTTGTATGACTTCAAGGGAAGCACAATATTGTGACATTTGAGGTTGGTACATATAAAGACAAAAAATATGCCTGTAAAGCTTCTACAATCAAGTAGCACCACTGTTCTCTATATACAGCAGCTTCTGTCCTAACCTAACAAACAATGACCCTGAGACACACCTGGGACTTGGACAGCTGCACTGTGACTGTATGGATGTCTGGGGCAATGGAGGGTCCTTGCTGTCCAGTGTCTGTGAATCCTAAGCTGGGGTGAGGCTGCGAGACCCCTACATCCCCACAAAGAGGGTTTGTTGTCCGTGGCCCAGATTTGTCCCCTACAGAGAGACACAGCCTCTCCATCGTCCCAGCGCTTGTAGTAGAAGGGTTAAGGTGAGAGTTGAATGTTTTCCGTTCTCTGATATCCACATTCCCATTTTCGTCGCTGGTGGCTAGTGTTTTAGTCAAATAACTCTCAAGGGGAAGAAGCTGTAACCGAGGTTGAGGGTCAGGTTGGGTTTGACTTTGAGGTTGGCCCTGTGACTGAAGAAAGGCAGAGGTCAGAGGCTGCACTTTTCTGTTGGGCTGCGGCTCTTGTGGTGGCTTTGCCTCTAATTGCTGCGTGCTCCAGTTTCCCAAACAGCTGAAACCACCTGGTCTGTTTTCATTGTGAGATTTCATTGTGTCATTTTCAATATAACCACTAGTGACAGTCATTATGTCCATGCCTCCACCTACAGCAACACCTATATTTGTCAGAGTCTTCCTCTGCTTCATGGCGAGAAGTGATGACGGTTGTTGGTTGCTGGGAGGCTGAAATAAGTCTTTAACTTGAGGCATTAACGGCGCATGACACTGGATGCTTCTTGCCTCAGTGTCCGTTTTATTGTTCTGTGCTCCTTGACTATTATCTGCAATAGCTACACCCCTATGCTGGTTCATGGTGCAGTTTTTGTTCTTTGCCCCATCACTATTAATACTCTGAGATTTCTCATTGCGGCTGTCCATCATCTGTGTCCAACGCTGTAAGCGGCTTTTGTCGTCGTCGCTCAGCAGAACCCCACCCAACAAGTCCCCCTGTCTCCCCTCTCGTCTCTCCTTTTCCTTCATTTTCCTCTCCCTCTCTCTTGCCCGTTCCTGCCTCTTCCTCCTTTTCTCTTCTCTCTCTCGTTGACGTTCTTGGGCTGTGACAGGCCGGCGCGACTCTGGCGCTGAAGACAGGGAGAGCGACACACCTCCTGCTCCACCGCCGTCCAGAACAGAGGTACCTCCATCTGAAATGACAAAAGCTGTTTAATATAAAAGGTTGGAAGCTCAATAATGTGGCACAGCTTCAAGAACAGATATAAGCACAATGAACTTACCACCCCTGCATTTGTTTCTTAGAGATGATTTCAATATAGCTGCTTTAAGTGCAGCTTTGGTGTCCTCTGAAATTGCTCCTTCTTTTCGAGGTCCCTCTCCAGCACCTGGAGGAGGCCTGGCATTCTTGGACAGTGACTTTGAAAGGGACTGAGACAGTGCCTGGACTTGTGCCGCTGAGAGGGAAAATGAAGGCACAGTGGTGGGCAAATGTGTAATGTTTTGTGCTGGTGTTGCAGGAATACTGGTGGTAGCGTCTGTCATAGTTTGGCTTTTGGTGCGTTGAGTCAGAGCAACCTGACTGCTGGTGAGCTGCTCCTGTGTCTCTCCATCTCTCATTGTTTCACAGGGTGCATCTTGACCAGACACAGGAGTCGTTAAATCTATAGTCTCTAGCTGACCGGTATCCGAGTTGGCACTAGGCATGTCCACATCAACTGGACAGCTTTCAGTTTTGGAGAAGAGAGGGAAATTAGGCGGAGCAACTTCTAAAAAAGACGTGGACTTATTAAATGTTTGCATCTGATTTGTGAATGTGCGGTTCCCTTCTGCTGGTGTCTGGTCTTGCTGTTGAGATTTTACTTCTCTCATTTGCTGTGCTGCTTGTGACTGCTGTACCATGGGAACCAGTGTGGATTTGGTGAGATTGGCAGCCGAGCTTTGAACGTTACACTGGTTATTGCCTTGTGCTGCAGCTGCACTATTCACCCTCGCCATGGGCCTGAACTGCAGTCTCTGCCGACAGCCCTGCTTGTTGCGATGAAAGTCCTGGATCTCCATCAGAATGGCCTCTTTAATCTGTTCATTGTTCAGCTGAAGTTTGTCGAATTCAAAATCAAAAGCCGGCACACATATTGGCTCATCGTCTGGGTCATGGTACTTAGCGAGGTAAGGATGCTCCAGAGCTTGAGTCACACTGATTCGTTTACGGGAGTCAAAGCGCAACATGGCAGCCAAAAGGTCCAAAGCTTCTGGTTCAGCTTGTGGGTATTGTTTGGCCAAAGGCACAGCAAAGTGTGGTTTAAGACTCTGAACGTAGGAACGTATTCTGTCCGACCTAATAGCACCAATTATATCCTCAGTAGGAGTTCCCAACACAGACAAAATAAGCTGGAGCTGGTGGATATAGTTTTTCCCAGGAAAAAGCTGCTTGCGTCCGAGCATTTCTGCAAAGATGCAGCCCACAGACCACAAGTCGATGGCCAAACTATAGTGATTTAGAGACAGCAGGAGTTCAGGAGCACGGTACCACCGGGTTGCCACATATTCAGTCATGAAGGAATAAGACTCCTCAGGGTGTGAGCTGAGACCCCTGGCCATGCCAAAGTCACCGATTTTTAGCTCACAGTTCTCGTTTACCAACAAGTTGGAGGGTTTGAGGTCACGGTGGATGACGTTGGCAGAGTGGACGTACTTAAGGCCACGAAGGAGCTGGTACAGGAAGTAGCGTGTGTGCTCCGGGGTGAGTGTCTGGGCAGAGTGTATGATCTGATGCAAGTCACTCTCCATGAGGTCAAGCACCACATACCTGCTCACACAACAAACAGGAAAATTAGATAGTTCCACATAACCATCCTTCAATATATTTTCTTGTGTTGATTTGGCCTAAATCGTTCATAAAATAATTGCGACTTCCACTATGATTACATTAAAATAAAAATCACATACACAGACTTGAAGGCAGAATGTGGAAGGTTTGGCTGCAGGATATCTTTGATGGCAATAATGTTGTCATGTTTAAAGTGCTTGAGAATCTTTAGCTCTCGCAATGTTCGTTTGGCATTTGTCAGCACTTCAAAAGCATTTGATATCTTCTTTATTGCCACCTGCTGGCCTGTGAAATAGAAAAACAAATTAGTTTAAAACAGAGATTTTTCATATTTATCAAACACACAGAATGAGCGTTTTTTTCCATTACCATTATCCCTTCTCCTGGCAGATGAGACAACACCATAGGCCCCAGTGCCAATGGTTTCTATAATGTCGTACTCCTCTCCAACATCAAACTTCACATCCAGAGAGTGAGCTTTCAACAAGGCCAGGTTTTTTGCCGCCGTGCTGGTGTCTGTGGTGCTTCCTGCTGCTTCCACTTCACGCTGGTTAGAGTTTTCGCTGCCTTTGTTTGTGGCCATTCTTTCAGGACACATAGCCACAGGTTGGTTGTTTTTGCCATCTCCACCCTCCTTAGTTGTCATTTTTCTGTAAAGAAAACAGACTGACTTAGATACATCAGATTAGATATAATCTATGGCACTAACAGGATCTACCACGACAGTTTTAATTTTTATGATGATTGGTGATTTGTAAAATCAGTCTTGAGAGATTTGTATACTTAACATACAAATGCACAAATCGTTAGTATATTAAATGTTTACTTCACATTAATTATAGTATTAACAGACAGTACTGGTACATATACAGTATGTACAACAGTATTAGTGTGTACAACAGATGTTCAAGTTGGTTGTTGATGTAGCTCAGGTAACCGAAGTACTTCCATCATCTTACTGTCCTTTAGAAGAAGCATCAATTAATTAATCTGTATTGATCTAAAAAAGCAGATTGTGGGTCTGGTCTGACTTGAGCCAACACGTAATTCATCTTTAAACGCGGACACGCTGCCTGTAAACATCAGAGAGAGCTGACAGGTCCGAAACGAGGCGAGCGGCTACAACCTGGAGCTCCCGACACAAACGCGTCTTCAGGACACGGCCTGGCTGCACGTACAGAGGCCAGGACAGACAGAGAACCAGAGGAGCGACTAGCGTCTACTGCCCGGGGGTAAATACGGCGAACACACGACAAAGACCGAGCCCACTTTGCGCAGGGGCGTCGGCTAGTTACCTGACGCAAGGGCATTAAACCACAGACCTGTGGGCTAAAGAACCAAACACAGCAACATAAAGACGTGTCCCTTATAAACGGAGTAGTCCTGCACCTGCTGGCCCAACCAAAGCATTCGTAAAAAGGCCACTAACCCCGTCGTGAGGCTGCTGTACCTTGTTTTGGCTGTCGCTTCCTCTTACGGTTCCGCACTACCTGTGAGTGACGCGAGGCGGGCCAATGAGATCAAGCGACGTCTAAAACGGAGGCGGGATCTCATGAAACAGTAGAGTCTCTGTTTTCTGGTGACAGTGACGTAATTTCTCCTATTTAGCATGTCTGGAAGACGGTTTATTTAATACTACCCCGTCGCTAAACTGCTGTCATCTGAAACCGACAATAGAAAACAGAAAGTAATAAACTAAATCTATCTGCGTCCCTCAATGTTCATATCCCTTTTCGTTGTTATAATAAAAGTGTAAATTAGTATCTGCCTTTGTTTCTTGTTGTTTCTACTAAATTATTATGTCATAGAATCTAATCACGTAAAAAACGTCATTATATGTTAGAAATGTGCATCATCTTTGTAAACTTAAATAAAACATTCTGCCCCTAATAGCTCATAATGTGGCGCCCACTGTATAGTTGGGCCAAACTGAGTGAAGTCCACATCCACAGTAAACACAACATCTGCATCCAGGAGGCCAATGAAACGCGGTGCAAAGGTCGAGCAGACCAATCAGAGCTGAGCGTCTGCTCGCTCGACACGTCGCCTTGACCAGGAGCAAAGTTTGACGGGAAAGCATCTTCCAGAGGAAGCATGTCGTCCTCTGGCGCTCACGGGATGCCGCACTGGGAGCGGAAAGCGCGCACGTTCCTGTGCGCCTTTGGTTTAGTTTTGTCCCTTTACGCGCTGCACGTCGAGCTGTCTCGAGAGAGAGACCCGGACTACAGGGCGATGTGCGACCTGGGAGAGTCCGTGAGCTGCTCCAAGGTCTTTACGTCCAGGTAGGTCTTTACTGCCCGTGGACGCGCTGGTCAGACGCACAGGAGCTGCACTTTACCTTTACCTCTGCTTGATGCCCAGGTTTATTATTACAGCATTAGCCTGTGACATGTGCCCAGGTCATAGCAGCCCCGAGCCTTTTTTCATTGCCACGTGTTAAATTCCTCTGGAAGTGCTTGGTCTGAGCCTGTGTTTTCTGGAAATGCCACGTGAACATTCCTATTTTGACATGTTGTCACAGTACCTACACGTTTAACATTTGATGCTAATGTAACCTGGTTATATTTGTACTTCTATACTTTTGTTATAATTACACAAAATGTGTTTGTTGCGTTGGTTCCAGTATAAAACCTGATAGCATTTTTTTCTATTATTTCTTCTTTGTTGGTGTTTTATTTTCATTGGCTATATATATGGGTTGCAGCCCCTGACTCTCCCCTTTCTGTACAATCCTGCGGTGGGAGAGGAACTGGAGCGGGCAGATGTTACAGGAGTGTGTTTTGGTTTGTCTATGCATCAGAGAATAAAAGGAGATCATTCCAACAACCGACTATCCATATGAACACAACGCAGAAGTACACCGGTTACACTTGGTGCCGTTCGACCCGTTACGTCGCCATCAGCTCCGTCCGGCCGCTGCAGCCTCTACTCTGCGCTGCGGGACGAGGACGCTCGTGCCTGCGATCCGACTGGCGGGAATCTACATAGGGCGGAGCCAACGAGACACATTGCTTTGACTGACAGGTGCATCTGTTGAGGTTAAAGGGCCAGAACAATTTAAAGCAGTTGGGCTGTGTTAGAAGGGCTCAATTCAGAGTTATTTCAGAGTTAAATCTTTATTTATTTCTTCTCTATTTACTACGTTTATACTTGATGGGATATATGGAGTCTCTAAGTTAGTTAGTGCCAAATTCTGAGTGGGATTTTGTGGTGTTTTTATTTTTTTCTATTATTGCGCAACTGTGTATTGTTAAAATAGAGATGTCTCGTGATGGGACTGTGGACAATGTGCCTGCTGACACGTTTGTCATGGGGAGAGGTCGGCGGATGTCCTCACTGTGTTTTGGGAGGGGTAGACCAGTGGTTCCCAGCATTAGTGATTGCATAGCTGATCAGTCAGTGATTCATTCTCACCCGGCTGCTAGTTCTACACCAGCTGCTCACGAACGCTACGTACCCTCTCAGGTTGTTACCACTGAAATGTTGAGTAGTTTGATAACTGACTTGGCAAAGCAAATCGGGGACAACATTGCATCGAACCTTAGCTCTTTGCATCAGCCATCCTCAACCCAGCCACTGTTTCACAAGACTCAGTCCTCCAGCTGCAATGACCAGTCCCAGCTGAAGCTGGTTGTTCAGTCATCTGCCAAAGCTCCACCATACTTCAAGGGGGATAAAACAGACACATTTCCTATTGACGAATGGGAAGATATGATGAGATGTTATCTGCAGAGGATGAAGTGTGACACATATGAGGAGATGTCTGCATTGTTGATGTCCAGACTAAGTGGTAAGGCCAGAGATGTGGTTAAGGTTTCACTCCGCTGTCGTCCTGAAGTGACTGGACATGAGTTTCTTGATGCAGTGTTTGACATACTAAAGTGCAATTTTAGCGACCTGACATATTCCAGCCTTCCCATGAAAGACTTCTACAGCACTATTCCACAACCAGGTGAGAGTGCTATGGATTACTGGATCCGGTTAAACAAATCCATAGATGCGGCCGATGAGTGTCTTCGTAGGCGAGGCAAGCTTGTGGAGGACCCCAAAAGTGAGGTGGTCATGATGTTTATCAATCACTGTCCCGATCCCAGTCTTGCTTTATCTTTCCAGTTGAAGGCCCCTGAGAAGTGGACTGCAACTGAGGTGCAGGACCGTTTAGACAACCATGTGAGGAAAATGAAAAGATCAACGATTCTGTCCCAAAATGTGGTGTGTTTACCTGAGCCATCCCAGGGTGCTGTTGGGGCTATTTGTGGATCCTGTCCTGGTGTCACGCATGCAGTTTCAGTGACACATGAGCCAATGTCCCATCCGGCGCTCTCAGCTGCACCCACTGTAGCCACCAGTAAAGCCCCATCATCTAGTGGAGCACTGAGTTCACAGGAATCCCCAGCCTATGTCACACCCCAGTCTCCACCAGCGTCCGGTTCTCCAACATCTGAACCAGGCAGTCAGCTGGTAGCCATGTTTGACAAAGTTTTATCCCTGTGCAATGCTTCCCTTAGCACCAATTGTAGGCATTCTCAGCCGGTCAGAAGCCCTAGCAGCCACCAGTTTGGGCAGCGTACATCATGCAAAGTTTGTGGGTCAAGAGAACACACAACCCATGCACACTGCAGACTGCATAGGCTTTGCCACAACTGTTTTGACCATGGGCACATGAAACGTGACTGTCCACAGGCCAGCCAGCATCCAAATATGCCAGCGCCTCTTCTGGGCAGTTCTGCTTTAAACTAGACCGCCCATGTGATGAGAGGGGCAGCATGGGCAGTGTTGATGAGACCCTCGTTGGAGCGCCTGACCCACACGCCATTTATATTAACTGGCACAGTAATCCATCTGAAGAAAAAACTGTTATTGTAGGGTCTCAGAGAATTGAAGGAGCCAGTGAATTGTTTTATGCACCAGTTTCAGTTAGTGGCCAGTGCTTTCTTAGGGGGATGCTGGACTCTGGGAGTATGTCATGTACACTCAGTGAAGCGGCAGAAGAAAAATTGAGAACTGCAGGCATTGTGCTGACCCCCCAGCGTGTTCCAGAAGGTGTAGTACTGGTTGGCTGTGGAGGCCTCATCACTCAGCCTAGATGCATTTACGATCTGGATGTGGAAATTTATGGTTCTAAATTTGTTGTGCCTACTCTTGTCGTCCCTGGGCAAAGAGATGAGTTTATTGTTGGGAGTAATATTCTCCGGCCCATCATCCAAAAGATGAAGGTTGATCCAAAGTACTGGGAACTTGTTACCTGTAGCAATGCTGGACCTGAATGTGAGGAGTATCTACAGTTGTTGAGCTGTATCTCTCGGTGGTCTGGTCCTGCTGTGCCTAAGAAGGTTGGCTCGGTCAGGTTACGGCAAGCTGTCACTCTGCTCCCACGGCAAGAATATATTGTTTGGGGAAAGTTGCCACCAGATTCCCCCATATCACCAGGGAGCACTGTCATTGTGGAGCCTACATCAGCTCGTTCCACCCCGAGGAACATCATGGTTGGTCGTGTTATAACACCGATGTGGGGGGATCGTTGGGTTCCGATGAAGATTCTTAATCCCACACCTAACCCTGTGACACTACGCCGCAATGCGAAGATTGCAGATGTGTTCCCCTGTGTTGCAGCAGAGGATCTACTTGTTACACAGAACACCTGCAGAGCCCAAAACAACCCATCCTCTGGGTTTGCCAAGGAACTGGACCCTCAGTATGACCCTGTACAGCTACTTAAGCAATGTGGGTTGGGAGAGATTGACATCGAGGGCTGTGAAGTGTCTGACGAGTGGAAGAGGAAAGTGGTTGAACTTATATTGGCTTATGAAGACGTGTTCTCTAAAGGCAAACTGGACTGTGGTGAGGCTAAAGAATTTGTCCATCGTATTCACCTCACAGATGACCGTCCTTTTCGACTTCCGTACCGCAGGGTACCCCCTGCCCATTACCACAAGTTAAGGGAAGTTCTGTCTGATATGGAGATGAAGGGCATCATCAGCAAGTCTGTCAGCGAATATGCGTCACCTCTAGTGATGGTCTGGAAGAAGTCAGGAGACCTGAGAATATGCACTGACTTCCGCTGGCTCAACGCCAAAACTGTTAAAGACGCTCACCCACTGCCCCATCAGGCTGACTGCCTCGCTGCTCTTGGTGGCAATGCTTTCTTCAGCACCATGGACCTCACATCTGGATTTTACAATGTTCCCCTCCATGAGTCTGACAGGCACTATACAGCTTTCACTACACCGTTGGGGTTGTATGAATATAATAGGCTCCCCCAGGGCTTGTGTAACAGTCCAGCATCCTTTATGAGGATGATGCTCAGCATCTTCGGGGACTTAAACTTCTCCAGTCTTCTCTGTTATCTGGATGACTTGCTAAGCTTTGCACCTTCAGAAGAAGAAGCTCTCAGGCAATTGGAGGTTGTTTTCAGCCGTCTGAGGGCTAACAATCTGAAACTTGCTCAGAAGAAGTGTTATTTTCTCAGGCATTCTGTTAGGTTCCTGGGCCATATAGTAAATGCAGATGGTGTTTCGGTCGACCAGGAAAAAGTAAAGGTTATCTCAAATTTTGAGAAAACAGACCTCATGGAGATGGATGGCTGCACCCCATCTCAAAAGAAAGTACAGTCATTTCTTGGCATGGTGATGTTTTACCAGCATTTTATTCCAGGGTGTTCACGTGTCGCCAGGCCACTTTTTGCCTTGACAGCTGGTCAGAAGAGGAGGATTAAGGGCTGCCCTGGGCGTGGGAGAGCTGGAACGTATCGATTGCTAACCCCTGAAGACTGGACTCCCGCTTGTGAGAAAGCGTTTGAGGACCTTAAACAGGCTCTCCTTAACTGTGTTATGTTGGCTCATCCTGATTTCAACAGACCATTTATCCTGTCTACAGATGCTTCAATGGACGGTCTGGGTGCTGTTTTATCTCAGGTCCCTGCAGACGAGGAGAAGGCCAGACCAATAGCTTTTGCTAGTAAGTCCCTTAGCCGCAGTCAGACCAAATACCCAGCACACCGACTTGAATTTTTGGCCCTCAAGTGGGCGGTGTGTGATAAGTTCAGCCATTGGCTCAAGGGTCATCAGTTCACGGTTTGGACAGATAACAACCCCCTCACATATATTCTAACTAAGCCTAAGCTGGATGCCTGTGAGCAGCGTTGGGTCTCCAAACTGGCCCCCTACTCTTTTGAAATCAAGTACGTGCCGGGCAGGTTGAACGTTGTCGCAGACAGACTGAGTAGGATCCCCTTTGTGAACTCTTTAGCTCAGCGCCTCCTGTCCGAACCCTACCATGACCTATTACAACAAGTCCATGGTGTGAATGATTCCAGTGTTCAAGATGCCTTCCGGTTAACCTGCCTGCCTCAGCAGCTACACGGCCCTCCTCTGTCCACAGATGCTAATGTGTCTATGTCAGAAGACGATGTCTCTTCTCTCTTGTCTTCCTTTGATGACTGGGAGTCTGCTCCTCACCAGCGTGCAATATCACTTGCTGACCATTTAACTTCCATCAGATCACCCGGCTGTGATTTTTCTGAAGTGTTGCCCCATGCAGATCTTCTGTCTCGTCAAAAGGGAGACCCTGTGATCTCTAGAGTTTTCCACTACGTCGACCGCAAGCGCAGGCCTTCTAGGCGTGAACGTTGCTACGAGAGCCAGCAAACGCTGAGACTTCTGAAACAATGGGACAAGCTCACATCTCTCAAGGGTGTAGTCTACAGGGTTGTTAAAGATCCACTCACTAAACGTAAGAAATTTCAGTTTGTGGTGCCCGATTCCCTGAAGCCAGAAGTGTTGGCTGGTGTCCATGACAATGCTGGTCATCAAGGTCAGCCTCGCACGCTTTCTCTAACTCGTCAGCGTTTCTTCTGGTATGACATGGAAAAGGATGTGCGTGATTATGTGAAAAACTGTCACAGATGTGTTCTCAGTAAAACCCCAGAGCCAGCTGCTAGAGCCCCATTGGAGAACATCAGAACCAGTGCCCCACTTGAGCTTGTCTGCATTGACTTCTGGTCAGCTGAGGACAGCAACAACAGATCTGTGGATGTCCTTGTGATAACTGATCACTTCACCAAACTAGCGCATGCTTTCCAATGCAAAGATCAAACAGCTAAGAGAGTGGCAAAAACACTTTGGGATGGATTCTTCTGTGTGTATGGCTTCCCTCAACGAATTCACTCTGACCAAGGTGCGAATTTTGAGAGTGAACTCATTGCAGAGTTTCTAGAGCTGAGTGGCGTTGGTAAGTCCCACACTTCGCCCTACCACCCTATGGGCAATGGCACCACGGAAAGGTTCAATCGCACCCTTGGCAACATGCTACGATCGCTTCCCCCCAGATCAAAGCAGAAATGGCCACAGATGATACAGACTATGACGTTTGTGTATAACTGTACGGCACATGAGACCACTGGATTTGCACCATTCTATTTAATGTTTGGACGAGTCCCCAGGTTGCCAGTTGACCTCATGTTTCGGGACGTCCTTCATGACGACACAGTTGGTGATTACAATGCTTATGTCAAGTCATTGCTATCTGACCTGCAATCTGCTTTGCACATGGCCCAAAACCACAGCACACTGGAGCAGAAGCATCAGTCTAACCAGTATAACAAACGAGCCAAAGGATTGCCTCTCTCATTAGGTGATCAGGTGCTGGTGGCGAACAAAGGAGCTCGAGGGAAACGAAAGCTTTCTGACAAATGGGAGCCTGTCGTTTATACAGTTGTGGATTCAAACCCCACCCTCCACATCTATCGCATCAGAGACAGTGAAGGAAAAGTGCGTGTAGTGCATCGCAACTTGTTACTTCAGGTGAATTTTTTGCCCTTGGATGTTGCTCTGACCAAAGATGCCACGCATGCAGTTTCAGCTGTGATAGAGGGACCGCTAGAGCCCAGCCTGCATGGATCCACAGCATCTCTTGTGGACACAGAGGCTGACATTCATGGGACTGATAACATCTCCAACATTAGTGAGCATGATGATCGCACACTTTCATGGGTCCAACAGCATTCCCCCACTAGCACAGGTGGTGCAGTCAATGAGTTGACCTCACCTGAGATGAGTGCTCCGGTCCTGGAACGAGCAGATGATGCTGGTACCTCTGCAGACTCCTCCACCGAGCATCACCTCCAGCCTTCATACTGCTCTGCATCCTATGATGGTGCTATAGGCCAGACACTTACCACACGTTTTGGGAGGATGATTAAACCGGTCTGTCGCTTGATTGAGTCAATGACTCAAATCGAGGCTATTCTTGGTATCGAGCCAGTCCAACCTGTTATTGATGTGTGATTGGTTCTGCCATAGGTTTGAGGCAGGTGTAATCTGTTCATGGTGTTATTTCATTATAAAAATAGAATTATTATAGAAGTTTATAGTATAGTCCTGCTGATTGATTAGTGTGACTGCCCATAGTTATTGTGGCCTGTTTGTGTGGTGTAAAGGGCACCTCATCTTTGCCTATAAAGTAACCTGTGGTCCTGCTAGGCGCCAAGTAGGTCCCAGGTCTTTTATCCTTTTTGAAGGTAGCTGTACTGCTGAATTTACTCACTATGTGTGTGGGATTTGTTATGGCCAGTGTCATGGGTGCACTTTGATTTCAGTAGAGATGGGTATTTTCTGGAATTTTGTGTAATTCTTGGGGGGTGAATGTAACCTGGTTATATTTGTACTTCTATACTTTTGTTATAATTACACAAAATGTGTTTGTTGCGTTGGTTCCAGTATAAAACCTGATAGCATTTTTTTCTATTATTTCTTCTTTGTTGGTGTTTTATTTTCATTGGCTATATATATGGGTTGCAGCCCCTGACTCTCCCCTTTCTGTACAATCCTGCGGTGGGAGAGGAACTGGAGCGGGCAGATGTTACAGGAGTGTGTTTTGGTTTGTCTATGCATCAGAGAATAAAAGGAGATCATTCCAACAACCGACTATCCATATGAACACAACGCAGAAGTACACCGGTTACACTAACATTATTATTTCTGTTTATTGGTCTTCTGTTCTGTCATACACTTATGTTTGTCCCTTCTGTTTGTGGCAGATGGGGGCGTGGCTTTGGTTTGGTCCAGTTCTTTGTGGCCAAAGATAGCCCTGTAAACCAGCCCAACAGTGTGCTGGGCATCATATTCTACACTCTACAGATGGGCCTTGGTTAGTCGCTTATTGTCTTCGGTGCAGTATTGTTATGCAAAAACGATGATTTCATTTCAGCATGTTGGCAAACCACAGCTGGGCCTGGTTCAGAGCTGCATACTTTGTAGGTGAAATGTGTACTTGTCTGTGTTGCAGGGCTCTCGCTGTCCAAGAGAGCAGCCATGTTTCTGGTGTTCTCCTCCTGGGTGTCTGTGGTCGGTTCGCTCTACCTTGCATCTATTCTTGCCTTTGTCCTGGGGGACTTCTGCATGGTCTGCGTGTCAACATACATCGTCAACTTTGCGCTGCTCTTCACCAACCTGAAACGAAGGAGGGCAATTGGAGCCATGAAGGAAAAGACACGGTAGAAGGCGCCTGTGAAATTCAGCACCTTCTTTTCTTGTCTGCTGACCTTAACTCCCACAGGATCTGTGATGTTTGTAGGTTCTTGCTCATTTGTGATGCTCAATACGAACTTTTTAAATGCAGATGACTGCGATTTTATGGCAAAAATCATTGATGTGGATCTTCTGTAGTAAGTATTGCTCGGCAAGGTGGTGCAGTTACACAATCTTATCAGTAGATGGAGCCATATTATTTCAGTTCATATTAAATGACACCTATTTAGCTGCTGTCTCTCAGTATTCAAACAAATGAACCATTCATGTTCATGTTTGTTATTAATGTTAGACGGTACCATTGTATGTTTAACAAAATTGAAGTTTCATGATTAGTCATGCTGTAATGCCAGTCTGTGACATCTAAGTCCAAACCAACTGTGCAAAATGGAGACTGCAGCAGGGTTTTGAAGCCAGACTGTGAGTTCTCTCTTTCAGATAGGGAGCATTGAAAAGAAGGCTACTATATATCCATTCATTATCCTACACTCTGATCACAGTTTTACATAAATTTAACATGTAATCGTCGCGATCGGTCGCTGTTTCCCTTTATTCTCCTTTTGCGTCTTCTTCTGTTGTTCCCGCTCCTACTCCCTACCTCTACACGCAGACATACACATGATTGGAACCTCCCGTGACCTTGGCACACACAGCTGGGCTCAGTTGACAATCAACACCGACCACTTCCCCACACTTAGCTCTCTGTACTGCCCATCTTGCTGCTGTGCACCAGCTCTGCCGTTTGAAGACTTTATCTCTTAGTTTCTCCTGGGCACTGTTGGACCTTCGGGTTATTACCTTGTTGGCATTAATCATCTGCTCGTTTTTATGCCCTGTCCTTTTTGTCACTTAAATCAGGGTTGTAGCATGTTTGTTGTTTCTTCTGTGCTCTGTCCCGCTCACATACTTGATCTGTTTTAGTTCTGCTATTCCTTTAGTCTCACTCAGGGCCATTTGAAGAACTTTGTTTCTAATTTTCTTGCACAGCTTCTCTTTATAGTGTTCGTTTCTTCGCTTTCAGTTTAGCGTATGTTCGGTTTATTACCTTGTGCTTCTTAGTAAAGTAATTTCCTGATTTGTGTCAGCCTTTGTTTTGACCCCTCTTAACTCTTTGGTTACTTGCTGGCTCATTGTGCCTTATTTAATAAACCGTTTCTACTGTGCAGCAAAGATACTAGACACCATAATGCTCAGCTGAGTGTTCTGCCAGGTCCTGCTGTATGAGCATATTCAATAAAGACATGGAAAGCAGCAACGCTTTGTGTCTTCTCTGCTTAGTTAGTTTTGGGCTTTATGACTTCTTTACGTCGTGTGCGTCACCGTGGAAACTACGTTATCGTGTCAAGGTGCTGGCGGAAATGTTCCGTCTGTGAGTTGCATATTAATTTAGATGATGTTTCAGGACTTCAGTAGTGGAAGTGGATAAACGGTTTACTTCTCCATTGTGGGTAATGTTTGTTTTTTTTCCAAGTCCATTACAGGTTGTGGGGCTTTGTATAATTGGATTATAGGATTGTATACTTCTGGTTTAATGTGTCTCTTGTTTTGTGCATTTTATTGTTTGCCTTTCGACAAGAACAGTCGGGAAACGGTCAGAAAATGGTTCTTAAATTATTCCATGTGTTAAAAAATCACGCCGGCTTTATTCCAATCTCACTTAACCTTGAGCTCCTCCGTTTACTGTATCTCAGTTATGAGCAGCCTCCAGTTGTTTTAAGTATAAAGTTACATTACTGGACTTTCTTCTTCCCAAAAATTTGTTTGAACAAGGAACGTGTTGAACTTTCCTTGACTTCAGTGGGATGGGAGGGACACACGTCACAGCAGGCGAAAGGCCGAAGCCAGCATATAAAGCGTGATCAACCAGAACCGTGCAGACACACAATGGCACTGAGGCAAAGGATCTGGGCGCTGACTGTGACAGGCCTTTTATGCACAGGTAAGACACACTGAGCTGCAAACCGGCAAAACCGGATGTAATGACTGCAAATTATTAATATTAAACACTAGATATTACCTGTGACATATTTTTAATTAAATACTTTTTATAGCTGACAAGTGTTGTTGGGTTACAAGTTGTTGCTTCTGTTCATTGGAGGCGTCTGAAGTAGATCAGACTCATGACTAACCCATTTCTGTTTTGTCTTTCTCAGTATCGCATGCTCGCGTTGATGGTGAGATAAAGTAATATTTGCACATATCTAACATTATTATTTTAATAATAGTGATGTTGATGCCACATGGCTTTATTTCCAGTATGTGGCACTGTTCCACTGAACACCAGGATAGTAGGAGGTAAGGATGCATCACCTGGAAGCTGGCCCTGGCAGGTTAGTCTGCAGATATCCGGTGAGCGCATCTGTGACGGTTCCCTCATCAGCACAGAGTGGGTGATGTCTGCCGCTCACTGCTTCTCCAGGTGGTTACACAAGTCTGTTGTTTAAGATACGGGCAAAGTTTGGCCAGTGTTTGCAGAAGCAGGCAAATAGCGTGATTGAAATTTCTGAAGAAATTCTTGAAGTTCCTTGAAGCGGATTGAAAAGAATTGTGTGGAAATGGGCTTTACACAGATATGTCAGTTCAACGTGATGTTTGCTCTCAGCCCAGACGCAGAAGGTTGGACTGTCAAGTTAGGTTGGCAAAACCAGGAGGGCAGCAACGCGTACAAGGCGTCGACAAGCGTGGCTGAAATCGTGCTGCACCCGGCGTATGACAGAGTCACCAACAACAACGACATCGCTCTGCTCAGACTCTCCTCGCCGGTGCAGTTCACAGACTACATCAGGCCTGTGTGTCTGGCAGCCAGTGGCAGCGTGTTCAACAACGGGACTGCGAGCTGGGTCGCTGGCTGGGGAGCAGTCAAGGAGGAAGGTATCTGACTGAATTGTTTTGGGAGAGAATGACTGAAGTGTGAGGGTATACATGTATGTCCTCTATGTTTCAGTGCCGCCCTCCTCCCCACACGCTCTGCAGGAAGTGGAGGTGCCAGTTGTGGGAAACAGACAATGTAACTGTCTCTATGGATATTTTACCGTCACAGACAACATGATCTGTGCCGGTGTTCTGGGAGGAGGGAGAGGCCCCTGTCAGGTTAGACTACCTCTCGTAAGTTGTCTGTTTTTGGGAAACGTGTGTCTGACAGTCATTTACATATCCTCAGGGAGACTCGGGAGGTCCGATGGTGAGCAGGCAGGGCTCCTCATGGGTCCAGTCTGGAATAGTTAGTTTTGGTCTTGGTTGTGCTCGACCCAATTTACCAGCAGTCTACACTAGAGTATCTTGTTACCAGTCCTGGATCGACTCTCATGTGAGCTCTGAGAAACCGGGCTTTGTCCTGTTCACCTCCGCTGGGCTGGATGCTGACAGCAGCTACACCTGCCCTGGTTTACCGCTTCCTCTTCCTGCCGCTAGTGCTAACATTGATACAGCAGGAGCAGACACAGTTCCAACATCTATGTCAAGTGCTGAATGTAAGTACTGCACTTACCACTGACTTTTCTCTGTTTATCCACTGTTTATGCAGTTAATGGATAAATAACCAGCCTTTCAAAATAATACATTTTTAAAGTTTACCCAGACATAATCTTATGCCAACAAACACAAACATGAAGGTTCCCTGAAGATCCTTTTTAATGTCTCAATTTTCCAGTGTGTGGCATTGCTCCCCTCAACACCAGGATAGTGGGAGGTGCAGATGCTCCACCGGGACGCTGGCCCTGGCAAGTTAGTCTCCAGATATTCGGCAGACACGTTTGTGGTGGTTCCCTCATAAACAGAGAGTGGGTGATGTCTGCTGCTCACTGCTTCCTCAAGTGGGTACCTAGATATGTAAGATAACGGATTTGTTTACTCATCCAGGGGTTTTATCATGCTGTTCCTCCTAAAGCTAATGTTATTTTTACTGTAGTGCACATACAGCTGGATGGCAGGTTGTTCTTGGACGTCAGAACCTGAAAGGCACGAACCCAGACAACGAGTCCAGGACTGTCACCAGAATCATTGTGCATCTACACTATGACGGCAGCAGCAACAACAACGACATCGCTCTGCTCAGACTCTCCTCGCCGGTGCAGTTCACAGACTACATCAGGCCTGTGTGTCTGGCAGCCAGTGGCAGCGGGTTCAACAACGGGACTGTGAGCTGGGTCGCTGGCTGGGGAGCGGTCAAGGAGGAAGGTGCTCCTGCTTGTTTACTGACAAACGCTTAGTGAAGGTGTAGCTGGATGTGTGAGTTACCTGCTCTCTGCTCTCTTCTGGTTGGCATCAGTGTATGATCTCCCTGAAACTCTTCAAGAAGTGGAGCTGCCAGTTGTGGGAAACCGACAGTGCAGCTGCCTGAATGGAGTCTTCACCATCACACCGAACATGATGTGTGCTGGTGATCTGTCAGGGGGCAAAGACTCGTGTCAGGTAGGATGATAGTAATGTTCAGTTTCTGTCTGCGTGTAACACAACAATAACGCTGTGGGTCTGTTTACCCACATCGCAAAGAGGAAGTTGTAGTAAATTTTGTGGAAGTTGTGCATTTTGCTTTTGAGTTATTCCTTTAGTGCAGAAGAAAGACTAATGAGCAAATACACCACAATCTGCTGTACATATTTACGTGTGTTTGCTCATGTGACACAGGCCACTGTGAGGTAGATCAGTTTTTGTTTGTACAGTCAAGAACACTGTATGTTTGTTCATTGTATTTAGTCTTACAGTATGAATTTATACTTGGCAGTCGGCCTATTAGCCCTTGATTATTGTGTGTGGTTGATTCGGATGCTCAGACGTGTCGATTCCACTCTTCACAGGGAGACTCGGGAGGTCCGATGGTGAGCAGGCAGGGGTCCGTCTGGGTCCAGTCTGGAATAGTTAGTTTTGGTCTTGGTTGTGCCCGACCCGGTCTCCCTGGGGTCTACTCTAGAGTGTCCTCTTACCAGTCCTGGATCGACTCCCACATCAGCTCCGATAAGCCGGGCTTTGTCCTGTTCACCTCCGCTGGGCTGGATGCTGACAGCAGCTACACCTGCCCCGGTTTACCGCTCTCCCTTAATGCTACTTCCACCAATACTGCTACTACGAGACCAGACGAACCCACAGATCTAGTAACTAAAACCACAGCATCTACCACGACAAGTAAACCAGACTACCTCTTCAGATAAATACATTTAGTAAATTGTCAACAATGTTGCAGGTGTCACTTAACTCAGCGTGTGGTAATGCACCCACAGACCGTCCCGTCGTGGGGGAAAGTGCTGGTGTTCCTGGAGGAACGTGGCCCTGGATGGTCAGCGTCCACAACAAACAAAACTACATTTGTGGGGGAACCCTCATAACTGATAGCTTCGTCCTCACTGACGCCCAGTGCTTCCACGGGTGAGTATATGACTGTATTGATCACTTGGTGATGACGATTGGTTTATTTTTAAAGGGGCTTTTCTGCCTTCCCATCCTCCTAGCAGCCCCAAACCAAATGCCACAGAGTGGAGTGTGTTTCTGGGTCAGAGGCGCGACTCTGAAGAGTTTGCGATACCTTTGGATGTTGTCAACATTACCATCAGCAATACGTCGGGCTCCAATATTGCACTGCTCCGACTGGCTAAACCAGTCATTTTCAGAGGAAAAGTCCAGCCGGTCTGCGTGGACTTTAATAACGACAGACACGTCCCCGCTGGCAGTCGTTGCTGGGTGGTGGGCTGGGACAAGGCCGGCGGAGGCAAGGCTTCATTAAACGTCATTGCTTCGTTGTTCTGTGCACAATTTCATGATTTTATGAATCACACTATGATTTTTTTTTAGGTGAGGCTAAAGGTATCTCAGGTCTACGAAGCTTCGAAATTCAAGTGGCAAGATGTGCAAATGTTTCTGATTTTGAAAACATTTGCACTAATACCACAGAGCTTCAACAGGTACGTATTCAAACGTTCTAATGCATCAGTGTTTCTAAAAGCAGGTGTTAAATCTCCTCCTGTTTGTTTGGCGGCAGGGGGACCAGGGTGGTGCTGTGCTGTGCCAGTCAGACTCAGCTTGGTTCCAGGTGGCTGTGGTAACAATTGCCGGGAAAGCATCAGTCGTTAAAGGCCTTCAGGTTTTCGCTAAAACGTCAAGATTCAGACTGTTCATAAAAGAGACAGTTGACAAGTTGCTGCTTCCTGCAGCAGTTGCAACAGGAAATTCACCAAATTTCCCCATTTCCTTGTTGCTGTCTTTCGCTGTCCCCATCGCCTCCCTGCGTCTACTGTCATGATGTGGGATGACAAACGCTTCACTGACCTTTCATAAGCCTCTATTTATACGATCTAGATCCTCTCCATACACAGCACTCAGGTAACACTGCTCAAAATGCCTCGAGATCTTTCAGATGTTTAGGAACAATTTGCGGAGAAAAATGTCTACACCGTATGTATTTATAAATGGGTTTAATAACATATTTATTTCTATTATGTTTTTTCCTTTCTATATATAAATGGCATTTGTAAACTTACATTTTCTGAATCTAAACATTCTAAATATTCTTACAGTAAATACTACAAAAGCATAAGTCTCAAAATTCTACTTTCTACTTTCCGATGTCGTTGATGCTGCTGTCGAAGGGTAGATGTATAATGATTTCATATATTACACATTCATTTGTGTTTGGAGGGTGATTTGACCAGTCTTAACAGCCAAATGTTGATGTAAAGTGATTCCATGCTTATCCTAGTGCTGGTGCCTCTCCATCCCCTGGATCTGCCCCTTGTCCTGCTTCATTAATCATGTTCTTGTATTTACTTTTGAAAAATCCAGCCTGAAAGGACACAACATTATTTTAAAACGCATGCCTTGCACAAATACCTCTCGTGGATTTTGACTGGATAAACCATCCAAAAAGCAGTGTAATGAACTTGTCTCACCTTATACAGACCAGCGGTGAGTAAGGCCAGTAGAGCCAACCCTCCCAGAGACCCTCCAACGATTTCTTTAGTGAAATCTGGTTCTGGATACACTTCTACCTCTGCCTCAATCTGAGAGATGTAGTTAGAGAACTGAGATTAAATTCTCACCAAGCTAAAAACGCAAGTTAGACCATTAAATGTATGTTCACCTTGCGAGCAGAAAGATTGTTATTAGACCCTGTGGAAAAGAAGATGTACTGTTCTGTGTCGTAGTCTAGACTGGCTGTGCTGGTCAGGAGGAATTTGGCAGAAGGAAGCCCGATCTGTTAACGGCACAAGAGCCTGGTGTAAACTTTGTGATGTTAAATCTCACTGGAATAAAACATGAACCCGTATCTTTGCTCAATACCACACACACGTCGTTTACCTGCTCGATCCACCCTGAGCTAAGGTTGCCTGATACTTTGTACTCTGCAGTCGTCAGTCCTCCCATTAACTTAGTGCATCTGAACACACTGCACCTTGCGACAGAGCAGTCCTGTTGAAGTAGAGGAAACATCCAGTAACTGAGTGGCAGGTTCACCCGCTGACACCCACCAACACAGTTCATTTGTATACATGACTTGTTAGCGCTGAGTCCTGTGCATAACATCCTCTAAACAGTTTCATTAGCCAAACCAGGCTGGTTATGTTTTCCTCGTGGTTGACATAGTGCAAAGAACCAGATTGGAAACAGCTCCTATGGTCAAGACTATAGTTAAGTAAGAAAAAGTTTTCTAAAGGACTTTCTAAATCGTGTGGTAACGTTCATCACAGTTTTCATGCAACACGGTCGAGGTCTCCAGGGTCATCCAATATATTCATCTGCCTTTAGACACAGACTTTCACCACAGTCTCAGATTCTTATGTACTGTAGATGGTGAAAGGCTTAAACTCTTTGTAATGTGGCCTTGAGCAATTTTTGAGCTGATTAGCACACTCTCTCACGAAGTTTAGGGATTTATCAAGAGATTTCTTAAATATTTTGTACCTTTACAGTATTTTGCTATGTTTTACCAAACCAAAATAGCCACCCACAAATTAAATAAAATAAAAAATCACAGATTTTCTGCAAATTAGGTCAGATTTACAGGATTGTACAGGAATACTTACCACTGCCTTATTTTTCTGTATTTGAGGGACAAAATCTTTGACATCCGGTTCTTCGTCCTTGTCTTTTAGGCAGCCTGGAATCTGGAACGGACCCAACTGATGTCAGCTTAACAGAATCAGATGTGGTTCCCATGTGCAGTAGCCAGAGCCAAAACTGTAGGTGAACAAAATCAGACTCATCGTTGTTACCTGCAGATTCTTGGCGTTCACCCAGACGTCTTTATCGCCGAGCGTGACGGGCACCCTGATCACGACGGTCAGATTCAGAGTTCTTATATGGTTTGTGACCTAACGAGGAGAAAAGAGGAAAGCAAAGTATTTACTGTAAGATCCCAAGAACGTACTAACGTGAAGAACTACACATAATTTTGATATTACAGTATCTTACCTTAATTAATTGTTCAAACGGTTTCTGCAAATCATTCTTTCCAAAAGTGAAATTAATATAGCTGAAGGAGCTGAACACAGATATCTTATTAAAGTAACATTATATAATAGATGGTCAACTTAAAATCACAATTTGTTCTTAATGTATTTGTTCGTTACCAATACAAACCTTTCAAATGTCACAAAAATACTGTATTTCACGTCAATCTCTCTTAATTTGTAGGGGTCGCTTAAAATATCATGTTGCTGATTCCCACTACAAAGAGAGAAGAGACATTAACCACATGACATTAGCATAATGGGGTGATCATAGGCAGCGGGTTGAGGAGTACCTGGTAGCGTTTGCAGTGACAAAAATCCTCCTGTCGAGCTGACTGTTGGTATCAATCCCATAAGAGACGGTGAAATAGGTCTATAACCCAAAAAATAAGATGAGTTGTTGATTCCCCCTCGTTCTGCAGCCGCCTGCAGGGATCATACAAACTAACCTTAGCACCGTTTTTGAATATTGGTCTCTCGATAGTACAGTCGGTCTTTCCTCGCAAAATGCCGCCTTCGCTGTCCAGGGAGCTGCAGTCAATCCTTCCCTTTATTAGAAACAATAAAAGTCAAATGCACACTGAGACTGGACGCCTGAAGTCTGAATCGGTCTGACTCTTTACCTTCAGAGCTGTGAACTTCCTGTAGGAGAGTCCAGGTGGGTATGTCAGGATAACCCGTGTGTTGTAGGAGTTTTCCCCGCGGTTCTCCACTGACACGTTGACGACCAACAACTCGTCAATGCCGACCTTAACCTCTGAGGAACTACGTGATGAGAAAAGTGGGGCCGTGAAGGCGAGTTTTACAGCCCCGTCATATCACGAGATGTTGATTAAACAATGATAAGAGGCAAATCTGTTTGTGCTTTTTAATGGAACACAAATGTCTCCACCAAGTCTCCACTTTCAGACAGGAGAAAAGTAAAAACTTTTATGTTTCACCTGTTGAAGTTGAAATCCACTTTCAGGTTGTCCACACAGGTTTTGTCAGCGCCGCAGTTGATCTCAAAGCCCAACTGCAAAAGAGAGCACGAAGTAAAGTTTGATGAGACTCTTCATAGCTCTCTGATCGAAAGCCGGTGTGCAGTAATAGTCTTCATATTAAATTACAGTTTTTCTGAACTCAAAGACCCCAGTTAACAGTTATTAGCAGGTTATTTTAAAGTTACCTACAGAATGGAAGGTGGTTGTTTGAGCTTGCTGGTGTAAACTTGGTCTGAGGTTGGCAGCAGAGGGCGAACCATCGAAAGTGAACTTGAGTTCATTTCTAAGTTCATTGAAAGCATCTTCTTGACAAGGCTGCATGAGGAGGACACGATTACAGAAGAGTATTTGTTACCTGATCCAATGATTAATGCACTTATTAAAATAACAAACTTTACAAACCTCTGTGGGTTGAAATATGTTTCCTGACGTTATATTTTCAACTACCCACACTCACCTCAATAAAGAAGTTCTCCTCGACACAGTGTCGTCCTAAGGAGATGGCTATCGACTTGGTCGTCTCTCGCCGTTTCTCAGAGATGTATGCTCTGTTGTTTGGGACTTTGCGTGTAGCATCCAGTGTAAGAGTGTAATTAATCACGCCTTGAGCTGAAAAAAAATCAATTTCGATTTGATTTCACGGGTCATTTGCAGACACGCAGATGTAAAGTCACAGATGAACAGTGAGAGAGGGCAGAACCTGTGTTTACAGTGCTGGAGGTCATGGTGAAGCAGAGCATAGCTGTGTTCCTCATCTGTGTTGTACAGTCCGCGGTTTGAGTCGGAATTTGGTTTGGTGTGAATGACACTGAAGTCGTAACCATTACTATTGGCCTTGATCTGGGAATAACCAGAGAGGATGATCAACCTACTGTATTTAATAATTTTGTCAGTATTGGTGTTCTGCATTCATACCGAACACTAAACCCGTGGTCTACGCAGGATTTGGACTTACCTGAGTAGGACAACTTTTCCCTTTGAACCCACCGCTAAGTCAGGCAGCTGGTCCCCACTACGGTCGAAAGTCGTCTGACTGATGGACGTACCGAAGAACTTCAGTCCTGACTGGACTTCAGAAGCAGATATTCTCTACGCAGAATAAATTATTTGAGTTAACTGAAAACTGCACAGGAATGTGCTAATTCTAATTCTTACTTTTTAACCGCTCACCTGTGAGAAGGTGGGATTGATTCTTGTTCCTGTCTCACCCTGAAATATATAGATGCTGCCCTGACCATCGTTCTCCAAAGGCGCTCCAACGGCCAGATCGTTCGCCCCATCCATGTTAAGATCAGGCAGAACAGCAAGAGAAGACCCAAATCTTCCCCTGGCAGATGCGACGCCTCTCAGTTGTGACGGCGAGTCAAATTCACATATGACATTCTGATAATGAATGCAAACAATGTTGTTTGAACGAAAAAAGCAGGATGAATTAGATCATAGCGCTGAATAAAACTCATTTACCAAAACAGTTAAAGTGCAAACGTAAACTATTCCCTCTCGGTCAGAGTCCTTGTACATAGGCGCTGATATGAGGATTAGGTCAGTGAAGTCGTCCCGGTTCACATCCATGGCACAAACCTCAGCCCCGAAATATTCACCGCTCTGAATCTGTACAAGCAACGATTGACACAACGGACAGCTTAACATTATATGATTGGATTCTTCCGTGGCCTACTTCCACCTGAAGTGAACACACACCTGGCTCTCTGGCGGGTCAATGAATTGGGGCGAAGTGTTCCTGTAAGTCGTTAGAACCACTCCTCTGTGCTTGTATCTTGGGGCACCAATAATCGTCAGGGGTTGGAAGGCGGTTTTAGCAACTGCCATAGAGTAACCTGGAACGAAAGACCGACAGCTGACTCGTACTAGTGTTTGACCTTTGAACTTTAACCACTGATCAGCTGTTAGGTAATGAAGACAAAGATGTACTTATAACATTTCAGAATAATACATAATTATGCCAAACAGTGTTAGCTGTCATCTCATCTCATTAGTCCTTGTTTTGCATCATGAAAAGCAGGCACGGTAGATGTTCTTACCCACATAACTGTCAGTCTCTATATTCGGTTCAAACGAGCTCTCTGTGCTGGTGCTGGTGTACTGCACGTAGCCACCTTTCCATTCATTGGCACCAACGATGCCCATCTGATATCCCTGCAAGCCGCAAATTTAAAATACACGTTCACCACTAAGTAAAGACCAGCAAGACAAAATCTCTTTTCTGTAAATATATATTATTTCTGTTTGTGTTCATAGGACTGTATTGTTGTTAGGTCCACGTTTAATCATTACCCCTGGCACATAAGCAGCACTGAACCCTTGTTGAGCCATTTCCATTTTCAGTGACGCTCCACTGCTTTGAGTTCCTGCAACAGCAAAGTAAACGTACTGCAAGAATCAATAAACACACAGCGGACGTAAATTAAAATTATAATTAGATTATATTGTAACTTATATGGTAAATATTTCCTGAACAATTGTGTGTAATACTTTTCATTGTTTGTGTGAAGTACCTTCGATAGAGAAGATTTTGGACTGTAAACTCTGCCTTATTTTGTCAAGTGCATCAAAGTTCTCCACTTGAAACACATGCTCTGCACTGGGTTTAGATGCAATGGTTTCCAGTTCCTGTTTCGCATCAGTATTTCTGAAGGCCCCTCCCACCTGGGTTAAAAAAAAAGAAGCAATTGACTTGTGACATGAATAAAATGCCACGAAAAGCAGATTAAGTTGTTCATTGATGATCCAACTGAACTTACTCCAATAGTAAATCGCACAATGCCTTTTGCCTCAGCCTCATTTGCTGCGCTTGGCAGTTGTGGTTTTTCACTTGGATCAGATTCTCCGTCTGTAATCACTATCAGGATCTTCTTCACGTTTTTCCTGGAGCCCCTTATTTCTGTGAAAACATTTCGTCTGGAAAGAGAAACAGGATTTCAGTGCATTTTAAAGTAACACAGAGGACAGAGCTGCCAGACACAAGAAGGAGAAGAAGGCCAAGAACGTTACCGAGCTATTGTCATTAATAGAAACACATTCAACTTTCTTCTGAAGTCAGTGAATTTTAGCATTTAGATTTATTCATTATTTATTTATTATTCCTCAAAGTGTCAAAGCATCATAACACTACTTACACCACGTCTCTGATGGCTGTAGCTGTAAAAGTTCCTCCTCCTAGTTGTCTAATAGTATCAATGTTTCTTGTCCATGATCCAGATAGAAAATTATTAAAGTAATAATGGACTACGGTCGACCAAGAAAACTGGGCAACAGCAAACTGAAAACAAAATGAAAAATTAACATTTGTTAAATTCTACACCACATTATTTGACCAGTAACCCACATTTGTTTTATACTGCAAGGGATGATTTATTCACAGGAAAATTATTCATGAAATCGCTTTTGTTGAATGTGATACCATAAGATGAGTTATGTTCAGTACCTGTGTGTCCTTGGTCAAAATGGAACCAACTAGATTTTTCACAAAACGAATCATTTTGATAAAATCTTCAGTGCGAACACTGCCTGAGCCGTCCAGTAGAAAGGCTATGTCCGCTTCGTTTCGGCACTCTGCGAAACAGATCAGAGAGAAATTAGAACAATGATTAAATATTATGTAGCCAGCGTCACAAAAGCCCGTCTCAGCACGGAGAGCTTTTAGTTAAGCTGTATTGTCGTTGCTTCCTGTCAGGATTACAAGGCCCCAAGAGGCAAACTCAACAAACTGTGTCTTATACCTTGAGCAACTGCTGGGACAGGGAGGTCGAAACGATTCATCCCGTCTATCTGGAAGCACACTCCGCTGTAAAGGGTGATGGTTTTGCAGTCTTTAGGGATGGTTGGACCACATGCCTGGGAGACACCATCACATGCTGATCAGTCCCAACGGATATAATTCATTTCACATTGCACAGATTCGACCTGGCCAGTCTGCAGCTGAACAACTCACCAGCGTGTTCTCTGTCCTGGGGTCCATGGTCATTGTCAAACCAAGCGACATGTTGACTGGTACTGCATTGAAATCATCAGCTATGATCAGTTCAGTTCACAACTAAGATAGTGCTGGTGACAACCATTACCTACCTGTACCGGTTTGATCTATAAGTTGACAGAACTCAGTGGAGCATTTGAATATTTGCCCCCTTTTCTCCCGGGAATATTGTTCGAGGGGAGCACTGACGAGCAAGCTGAGGAAAGAAAGCAGAGAACGTGTAATGTGGGCGAGAGCCCGCTGTGGGAAGATGCCGCGTCATGGTAGCATGACTTAGACTTACCTCGAACGCCTTTGCACCACCTGGTAGCCAAACCCTGCAGCATCGCTTCTCAACACCCGCCAAGCCACAGGTTCGATATTGAAACAGAGCGTAGCCTTCACTGCTGAAAAATGAAAATACCACACTGCTTACACGGCCTATGGTCCTCTGCGTGCACAATGGTGACAGGAACTCTGAAATGTCATCTGTGGTCCTGGTTGATCTCTTTCAGTTCATTTCTAGACTGTAGTGACATGAGTTGTGCGTGTCTGTGTTTTCCACTAAGTGGCGCCACGGTGAGAATGAGCATGAACATAAAACAAAGCGCGTCCGTTTGATATTCTTCCTATTTCACAAATCAAACCTTCCTTTTGCAGCCTTTTTTGGTCACACCGCTTCTCTGAAAACAAGCATGTCACTGTGTGACAACCTCCTTAATGGCTCTGCTTTTTGTCACTGCGATATGAATGTCATAGAATATAGAAAACAAAAAAACAGAATTCACTAGTAGGATTTCTCACTAAAGCTTTTTTATTTGTTTACATTCATTGTTATTTAACTTTAAGACGTGGTTTGTCTCAGGAGCCTAATTTGAATGAGCTTCACATTTCACACAGGCAGCTTCAGGAAGTTTGTCTCCACCCAGTCTGTAGTCTGATCATTCTGATGTGGTTTTTATAGGTTTCCACATTCGAGAGTTCTACCAAAACCATCATAATGTTATGTAGTTACAAGATTTGACTAATGTCAGTTGTAGCTTTTTATTCAGTTCAAAAATAATTTGTGGTGTCTGTCTCTAATTGCTCTCAATCTGTCTCTAGACAAAAGTACATTTAATGAACTAATGGGAAGTTTATACATTTATTCCTGCTGGTCAGTCACAGCAACATTCATTGTGGCTGTGACAGCTGCATTGTGTGTTCAGCAGCTGCTCACTGCTCAGAGTCTCTCAGGGTCCTGTGGCTGATTGCTATTCAGATGTGCTGGTGTCAAAGCGGTAGTGAGTAGTTAAATATGTTGTTAGTAAAAGTGTTAGACGTAATTACAACATTAGTCACTTGGACAGATTGTATTGCGCTTTATATATGTTACAATTACAACAAAAAATCGATGGGACAAAAATGGGACATTTATTAATGTAGTAAAATAAGATATAACTATAAGTAAATATAGTAAATATAAAAGACAGAATCAGAACAAATTCAAAAGTGTCTTACCTGAAAGATATACTATTGTCTTAATTATCCAGTCCATTCTGTTACATGGAAAACATTAGTACGATGAATATTCTGAGCTGATATAAATTTGCTGATAAACTAGTTGAGGTAACCACTTCTAGTACAGTCGCAGAGGGAAATGTTGAAAGCAAAATGCAGAAATCATGGGTTAACTGCTCAGACCAAAGACAGCAGGTTAGAGGAACTTGTGTAGGAGGGGTTATAATCTTGACACGCTTTGTGTTTTATACAGAACGGACAGAAACCTGCATAGTTGTTGAATTCTGACCTAACTTTTAAGGCCATTTGTTTTATTTATTTATGTTCATATTAAATAAGACTTTATACACTTGAATCACAAACAAAAAGCACAGCCCAACTTGTTAAGAAAAAGAGAGTGTCCATAACAGAGGAAGGTGAACTCCATCACAACTTGCTTTAGCTCATCAAGATATTTAGGTGAACTACAAAACGAATAGCAGCTGTCAGAATTAACCATTATCTGGTTTGGCTTTATCAGAAGAAGATTAACTTAAGATGAAAAAACTAAAAATAAAAAGGTCCATTTCTCCTTTTTTCTCCACTTCCTCTCGAGTGTCTCATCCTAACTGTGAGCCATGACGATTTTTTACAAGTCTGTTATTTGTTTATGACTATTTTGTCTTGCGTTGCTCATAGATATGTTCTTGAAACAGAAAAATAATTGTAATGTCCACGGATTAAAAACTGCTGCATTGCTGCACTGTGGCCATACTGGTGATGCTGTGGGTAGTGTGACTACTGAAAACAAGATCTGGTTCATCAAAACCTCACTGCAACTAGTTGTTTTACAAAAAACGTGAATATTTTTAGAGCTGTGCCTGTCAGATGATAAACCAATGTATTTTTATCTCTCTGTGTTTTCCTTCGACCCACAAACACTGTTCAGGAAGTGAAGTGACTATCAGTGTCAGAGCTAATGTCTGCATGGAGGATAAGAGGCTAGTTCTACGGCGTCGCTTTGATCTGTGGTACTTTCAGTTCTGAGAAACTTTTGTGCAAATGCAGCTTTTGCAGTTTGCAGCTCGACCCGTTTTCTTTCAGCCAAGGACGACCAAGAGAGGTCACAAAAAGGTCGAGAGTCTGGGGACTGTTTCTGTATGTGGATTGAATTTCTAAGGGCAGGTTAGCAATGTTGCCACATGCTCTCTATGGTTGTAGCTGAGCATGTGTGTGACTCCAAACCTATCCTCCTCCATACACCCTTTCAAATGACCTCTGAGATGCTCTTCTCAGGTCACAAACTGTGAAGTAACTACACGCGAATACGTTCACTAACCAGCCCGAAGCCACATCCATGCCACATGTTAGGAAGCACAGACTGCATGGAAGAAGCATAACTTTGTTTATGTCAGAGATCACTGACTCACTATTCAATCAGTCGTTGCCCTTTAACTGGCAGCCCACCACCATGTTACTCCAGTCCCAGTCTCTCTGAATGTCACAAGCCATCTCTGGTTGCATCCTGTTCTTTTTATAGCAGGCCAGCTGAAATGTGAGGGGTCACAATGGGAGGATAAATATAAGGGCCAGCAGGCTGGAGGCGCGTCGCAGACGAAGGCCAGAACTTCTCCCTCCTTCTCTCTCCTCTCAGCGCTCCTCCTGGACTAAGGTAAAAGACCAGCTTCAATTCTGTGCTCTGTGTTAAATGTATCGTTAGTTTGAGGTGTGAAGTGCATGTTTTTTCACGCCTAGGCCTGTGGTGTTTCACCTACTCCACAGCCCTCTAACATTAGTGGTTTCTGTAGACGCCTCTACAACATGTCTACATGTCTACATGTCTACAACAACGTCACGTTTCAGCTACAGACACATTCTGTCTAGATGAAACTCACCCATTCACGCATGTCCACACACTAGAAGCTACTGAAATACTATTTAGTGCTTTCAAATATCACTGTTTGTTGGAAAGGTTTTATTTCAGACTCAGTGGTGACTGACTTTGTTTCATCATGGCTCTAAAAGTCTCCTTCCTCATTTTCAGACTTATTGTGTTACTTACTCATAGGTGGGAGGTGCAGCTGCGCCATTATCTTTTATGTATTGAATACGTAAAGCCATTGCTCTGCAGAAGTGCGGTGTATATTTAGCTCAGTCTAATGATAGTGGAGGAGAGGTGGTGGAGCCAGAGAGCGGAGGGGGGGTAATGGAAGGAAGGGGAGCAGAAAGGTCAGGGATAAGGGGATAGAACATGGAATAGGTCAGCCACATGCTTGTCGTGATCTTTCAAGGGTGGTCAAATATGTGGAGGGCAGGGCGCAGGGGGGTGGAGGACGCTGACACTGGATCCCCTGTGTCGCTGCACATTGTGCCCGGGGACTAGTGTGTAACCCCCCCCCCCCACCCCCTCACAAAGCTGCAGTCAAGCAGTCATGACAGCGGCAGATGAATAGCAAAACGTGAAACTAGTTGTTCTGCACCACTTCCTTATGAATAAACCTAAACGTCTGCTGCACGTTCCCATGCGCTGTTGAGAAGAACCACAACCACAAATGTTAAGCGCTGCAGCTTCAGACGTCTTGAACTTTTACCCTTGTGCCAGAATGTGAATTTAAGCCTGCGTCTTCCCCACAAGTAACTATGTCATCCTACCACCTCTTTGGTTCTCCTGCGCAGTGTCAGGATGCCTCACGCATACCCCTTCCTCACCCCTGAGCAGAAGAAGGAGCTCAGCGATATTGCTCAAAGGATTGTGGCTCCTGGCAAAGGAATCCTCGCCGCAGATGAGTCCACTGGTAAAAACACTGATTGACTGAAGTATTTTATTTCATACTTTAAGTCCAGATGTGCAGTTTCTCTTCTCATTGCCTGCATGGAAACGATGTGGCTGCAGCATTCATTTGCTCTGCTTCCACTTCCTCTAGGTAGTGTGGCCAAGCGCTTCCAGAGCATCAATGCTGAGAACACTGAAGAGAACAGGAGGCTGTACCGGCAGCTCCTCTTCACGGCTGATAACTCCGTCGTGCCTTGCATTGGCGGCGTGATCCTCTTCCATGAGACCATGTACCAGAAGACCGACGACGGCAAGCCCTTCCCACAGTACCTCAAAGAAAGAGGCATGGTTGTGGGCATCAAGGTCGACAAAGGTGTTGTCCCCCTGGCCGGAACCAACGGCGAGACAACCACCCAGGGTGAGTGAAAATCAAGAAGGTGCGTCAACGACTTTGTCCAAAAGACCCAACTTGTCTTCTGCCCCTCTCTCAGGTCTCGATGGACTGTATGAGCGCTGCGCCCAGTACAAGAAGGACGGTGCTGACTTTGCCAAGTGGCGCTGCGTGCTGAAGATTACCCCCACCACCCCCTCCAACCTGGCCATCATTGAGAACGCCAACGTCCTGGCCCGCTATGCCAGCATCTGCCAGATGGTAAGACACCGGCACATCCTGGAAGCAGTCGGAACTAAAAGACGGAGAAGAGAGAAAAGAACGAAGGCAACACCTTTCAACTGCCTTAAAGCGTTGAGCTCAAAGCAAGACTCCAACGCATCAGCTTGATTTACACACAGTTACACGGGTCATGAGAAACCAGCGTCCATGCTTGTGTGCAATGTATCACTTCCCGTTTGTTTGTTATAGAAACTAGAACAAATAGACAAATAGAAATACTTTTCCACTGCTGAAATATGTGATATTTGTGATGAAGATGATCAAGCAAAGAGAGTAGCAAAGACTAGCAAAGGTCGGTTCGTCACCATCTCAACGGCCTCATCACGGTGTTTTGTCGAGAGAGGTGTGAAACCTTTGCACCAGAAATGTGTGGTTTTTAATCTAAGCATAAGTCAACAACAATACATCTCCCCTGTGCTTGCACTGGCCTTTGCTTCCTTTTCCTCATCTTGCTCATCTTGACAGTCCCCTGACTCTTTCTGTGCCACCTGTCTCAGCACGGCATCGTCCCCATCGTCGAGCCTGAGATTCTGCCGGACGGCGACCACGACCTGAAGCGCTGCCAGTACATCACTGAGAAGGTTCTGGCTGCCGTCTACAAGGCCTTGTCCGACCACCACGTCTACCTGGAGGGAACCCTGCTCAAGCCCAACATGGTCACCGCCGGGCACTCCTGCTCACACAAATACGCCAACCAGGAGATCGCCATGGCAACTGTTACCGCCCTGCGCCGCACTGTGCCCCCTGCCGTCCCCGGTCAGTCAGCTGCACCAAATACAACCATGCGCTCGCCCTCAGTGTGAGATGAACTCAAGTGTTTGCGTTGCTTAACACCCCTACTCCTCCTGTGTAGGCATTACCTTCCTGTCTGGAGGCCAGAGCGAGGAGGAAGCCTCTGTCAACCTGAACGCCATTAACCAGTGCCCTCTGCACAAGCCCTGGGCCCTGACCTTTTCATACGGCCGTGCCCTGCAGGCCTCCGCCCTCAAAGCTTGGGGTGGCAAGAAGGAGAACGGAAAGGCTTGCCAGGACGAGTTTGTCAAGAGAGCACTGGTAGGTGTGGACAAAAGTTGTGAATTTTTGTTATTTAATTATTTTGTTTCAGAGAACTTGCATGAACATCGAGCTGTGTGTGATTCTTGCTTCCTACAGGCTAACAGCCAGGCCTGCCAGGGCAAATACGTCACCTCTGGATCCAGTGCTGCTGGAGGAGAGTCACTTTTCGTGGCTAACCACGCTTATTAAGCACGGACACTCGCCGTTTACCACGTCTTCTCACGCGCTCCAACGCTGAACAACAGCGTTTTTGCATCATCTTGGTAGAAAGAGAACAGAAAAAGCCTTTCCCTCTGGTTGCTGGTATATTAAGGAGATTCTGAAAAAGATGTTTGGCCTCCATTCCCTCACATTTTATTTTAAACACCTTTTTCAGGTAAAGATTCCCTCATTGTTTTTACAGAACCTGGACTGTTTTTTCCTTAGTTTGATTCCACCAAATGCAATATATGATTTACAATGGTTCCGTGGAATAAAACTATTCACCCCAACATGCTGCTTTGTTTCCTGTTTTTAAGGATTATTTTAAGGCCACTGCAAGCAATGGGGAGACAAATCATTTACTTCAAACCTAGGACAAATACAAGAGTAAGGAATGTATGAGCATCAGGTATCTGAGGTATATATGATGAAACCTTGACAAGCTATGAAAGCAGCCTACAGCTAATCAACACAGAAAAAGTAGTGAAAAGGTTTTATTGGACTGTAATTAACTTAATGTGCAGTCATCACCCAGACTGTATATACAGGTAGCAAGACTGAATCAACATTTAACCCGTTAATATAACTGATATAACTTATCATTTCTTGGCATTTTGGTCTCTATAGACAAAATTTGAAATTCAACACTTGTAATAGACCTGGTAGTGGCTATATGTTAATATGTTTATATTGTAATATGTTAATGCCAAATGTTCGTTGGTCCACAGCTGTTAATGCCACATGCGGACAAAGCTCTGAAGTCGACTTCTTGACTTCACTCACGTCTAGAGTGTTCAGCTTCAGCGGGAGAAGACTAATGCCAAAAATACTAGACATTAAAAAAAGCATGCTTGGAAATATTCACTTTTCCATTTTAGCACTCAGTAGTTCCGTTAATTTAGGCTCTTAATTTACTGAGCAGTACGTCATTACAGATGTGTGCAGCACATTTGTAAGATGTCTGTGATACAGAGACTAATAACTGTTCAGACACATTCTATACAACGATAATACACAAGAGTAGAAATGATTTACTAATTCAGCTGCTACAGAGTCAGAAACACGTTGACTGAGATGACAGCATACGTAAGTGCAGTCGCACCAACTAATGTTGCACCGACAGAAGCTGGGACACACACATAGCTGTCGTCCTGGTTGACACCAGTGGAGTTAAATGTCTTAAAAGTGACGTTCGACCCAGTCACTTGGTTTGTTATCCAAGTTTGGAACTGGGACACCCGGGCGTAGACCTCAGGGTACCCAGCCAGGGCACAGGGTACTCCAAAGCTGGTGATGCCAGCCTGGACCCACACGGATCCCTGTTTGCATTGCAGCGGTCCACCAGAGTCTCCCTGACGAAGAGGAGGCGAAACCAAGCGTTAACTGACAGCCCTGGCCTAGAAATTTAAAAAACGTAATAATAACAATAGTAATAATATTTTGTCATGATTAGAGATGCGATTGTGTGAATACACATGCTTGACCTAAGGTTTGGGTTGTTTCAGGTGAAATAAAGCTTCTGGTGAGTTCTGCCTTTAAATACAGATTATTATTATTATACCTGGCAGGTTCCTTTGTTCTGCTGTCCAGCACAGATCATCTGGTCAGTGATCACAGCGTTTTGTACTGTTGTGTAATCACAGCTGCACTGTTTGGGCCCAACGACAGGAATCTGAACCTCCTGAAGGATGTTATAAGCCTGGTTTGGTTCTGTGGGAGAGGGAAACAAGAGTCAATACCGATTAATCACTACTTATTGCCACAACCTAACGCACAAATGTGGCGACACACTCACGGGTATTTCCCAGTCGCCCCCAGCCTGTGGCCCAGCAGAGGGTGGAGTTGTAGAACTGGCTGGAGCCACTGGCCAGACAGATGGGACTGATGTAGTCGGTGAAGGTGACAGGGCTGCTGAGCTTCATGAGGGCAATGTCATTGTTGTTCAACGTGTTGTTGTAATTAGAATTAACTATGATTTGGGACACGGAGCGACTGACTTCATTGGGATTTGATCCAGTCTGAGTCACTCTTCCAAAGTAGAGAGTCCACACACTCAGCGTTCTTCTGGATTTCAAAGAAAGAATGGTTAAACTGGTTACACATTCAGTTCTTTTCATTTGCACATCTAATCAAACCAGAGCAGCATTTTAGTTGCTGTTGTTGTAACTTGTGGTTTGAGAGAGTGAGAGAATAGGCAGCACAGTAAATGTCTAATTATAAACTGCAAACGCGCAATGTCCCTCAAAATATGAGGCGTGTTTCGCTGCTGCTCAGTGTGATAAAGTGTTTGTGTAGTGTGACTGAGGCGTTGTCAGCTTTTTCGAGAGTAAACCAACAAGGGACTGACGCACACTTTCTTCATTCCGTCTTGTTATCACATGCACCTTTATGAGAATATTTTCATCCTGCGTGTTTTTCTAACACATTGAACAATGCTGGAACACAAAAGCTCCTGTCTCACGTTACGATGCAGTGGGCTGCTGTGAGGACCCACTGGTCACTGATCAGGGTCCCTCCACAGATGTGATTTCCATTGTAGTGAACGCTGACCTGCCACGGCCACGAACCAGCTGAGGCGTTCACACCTCCCACTATCTTGGTGTTCAGAGGAGCCACTCCACAGGCTGACGGAGCACAGACGAGTGTGTCAATAAGTGCTGCGCGTAGGAAAGTTGAGCTGAAGCTGTGTGAAGCTAAAATGTGACAGTACTTACCCTCAGTCCCAGTCACTGTGAAGGAAAGAGATGGAAAAGTTACTTCCTGCACGTTTGAATTCTTTGGCGTGAGAATGTGTTGGTTTAAAGATTAGACAGGAACAGTAACAAAAGCTTTGTTTCCAGCCCAGGAGCTTAGTGACTCATAACTTGTATTTACTCTTCGATAACTTGACCGTCTTGCAAGACTTCAGCTGAGTTGTTGTCTCATGATGACTCATACTAGGTATTTTTTTTGATTCCACAACACAACAATGACCTCAAATAGCTCTCAGTATTTTCTAAACGTCTTTGTCTTGTGTCGCCTCTATCTGCAGCATCAGACACTTAACTATCTCGTACACACAAAACGAAAAATGTTGTTGGTTTATTGACAAAGGCATAACCCTCCTGTATTTACAGGACGAATGCTCACACGTGCAGAGTCTACCACAGTGGAAAGTAGTGTAAGTTATGCAATAGGTAAAGCTCAGCTCGTAACATATTAATAATAATAGAAGACAGCTGTAGTGGTTTGTATTTAGTACTGCACAAGAGTCGTCTCACTGTTGTGGCTGTCATGTCACCTAGTGGACTTTGTGGGTACTGCATTTCCAGTCTTTTGTTTGTTGTTTATTACTTCACTGTTTCCAGTATTTGTGTTGTTTTTACATACATGAGCTGTTTCTATGTAGGGTTGTTACTCAACACAACTGACCTGCCGATGTCTCGTCTCTGTGTTTTTTGATCTCTAAAAACATTCTTTATGTTTTAATGCTGCACGTGTGGTGGTGTTAGTATGACGACCGTTGCTAAGTCACAGCACAATGGGATGTATGTACAGTAAGGTAATAACCATCAATTATCACGACAGAACTACTGTGTACAGGCAGCAGGCTTTAAATGTGCTGCATTCAATTCCCTCGTTATAAAATGTATGCTGCATTTACTATTATTTTATTTTTATTTATTACTTTTTACTATTTACTTTTTACTACTACTACAATTACTATTATACTTTGCTACCGTTACTATTATAATATATATAAAATATACTATTTATTTATGGAATGTGCTGCACGAAGGAAAGAAAAGATCTTTGCTCAAACATGATACAATTCAGCATCATTAACTGTCAAAATGAATGAAAGAAAAACAAATTAATGGTTAGAAATAGTTAAACTCATCAGTGATATAATGATTTAAAGTCAGAGCTCACCAATAAGGAGTGAAGGCATTAGGATAATCCACGCAGTTGCAGGTGCCATGCTGTTCTGTTCTGTTCTGTTCTGTTGCCCCACAGCAGGTATGCACTGTATCATGGTTTAGCCTCTGTCCATGTCTGTTTAAAGCAGGTGATGGCACCACTTCCTGCCCAGACCAGTTTATCTTGTTCCGTCAGACGTAATCGAGCTCATCGTCCACCAAATTAACAGCCAGGTGGCAGGATGTGTGTTTTTTCTTCTTCCTTTGGTGTTTTTATGAGGCCTTCGCATACCTGCAACCTTTATGGACATAAAGATGAGGGAGGGAGTGAGGTTTTCTTTTTCTTCTTGTTTCTATGTGAGGGACTCGTGCTTTTAGCGATTTAGGCTTTCTCAGGTGGTCAAGAAATAGCTTTTATTCCAACGGACAAATCAAAGCAAGAGCTGACTGAAAACACAGAGACGGGGGGAAAAACATGATGTAAATGTTGTCAGCTATTTTCCTAAACTGAACCCCATGGTAGCGTTTCCTCAACTAGAGAAGAGTGTTTACCCACATAAACTCTGTGTGATTCCGCCGTTTGTTTGTGGCAACACTGTGCCAATGTAAAGTAGCCCCCAGAGCTTGGCCAGGGGCCCGTCTGAATTTTAAGTGACCAGTTTGCCCACTTGTGTGTCCCTGCACATCACCCTGCTGTGCCTCCTCTCCTTCGTGTTGACTCAATCCACTAGCGAGGACATACACATATCAAGGGCCTCCTTTTACTCCTCTGAGGCCCAGGGATAATATTTATTGCCCTTCTGACAGGGTAAACCCGCCCACTGTCACCTCATAACTCTATATAAGACAACAAAGGGCCTGATGATAAGACAGTGGACTCAAGACAAGCCTGACCATGAAGTGTAAAGTCCTCCTCTGCGCTGTGCTCTTGACTCTCGTAAAGCGTGGTGAGTACTGTAGCATTGCACACCCATAGCCAGACTTAGCTATTAATCAGTCTCTAACCAGATGAAACTGCAAATATTTGTCAGTGAGCTTCTGTTTGAATTCACTGTCTCTGAACCTGAACAATGTTTCACAGCTTATAGACTCAATGCGGATGAGAAGTTCAGCTTCGTCAAGTCAAAATAATCATACACATGGTGCTTGTTGGTCATTTCCAGACAACTTACGTCCTCATTTAGCGTTGACTCACGGTCAAACCCAGAGAGTGATACATAGTGTAGCATTGGCTTTTTTGCTCATTCATGCTGATGTAGCGTAGTGTCTGAAATATGTATGTGTGAGTTATTCCGTCAGCCAGTGAATAAGTCAGCACGTCACGATCGGATCAGGTCTAGTTGCTTCATCAGTAAACATAGAGTATAAACAACTGGCTTCATGTATGTACATAAATATTTAAGTAATATTTGTATCCACAAAGATGGATGGATGGATCAGATGCACAACAGGTGCAATAGAAACACTTCGCTTTATGTCTGGACCTGTTTTTTATTGACTAGTTACTAATTAAGCTGATAGTTTACTGAGGTAGCTCATGTTGACATTACTGGTTAATTACTTTACTTTCACATGAACTGAAGTGAACAAATTAAGTTTTAAATCAACTGAGACTGTTATTTCTCGTATTTGTTGCTCTAATATTCTAAAGCTGCTTTAAGTCAGGGTAGCTTGACAAGTCAAGTAATGCGTAGTCAAATGTTAGCCAAGATTAGATTAGTCATTCTTAGGAATAAAGGATGCTGCTATGTCTATTTTAAGCCTGTGGTTTCACCAGTTCCATGATGATACAGAGGAGTAGGCAGCAAGCTCAGGTTATACATTTTTTAAAAGCCAATCGTGTCCTGGCGTCTCTGTGTTTCAGTGCTGTTCAATAAAGGCTCGTTGTTGTCTCCAAACTTTGTTTCTCTACTCACAGCATCTCCAAGTGAAATACAGTCCAGCCCCAACACAAATGCAACCCTCCCCTGCCTTGTGGCGAAGGGGGGGAGCATAGACGAGTCTCTCATCAGAGCCAGCTGGACAAGTAACGGCTCCGACATCGCCTCATTCGGTGAAGCAGCCACACAAATCAAGGACGGCTTCAGCTGGGATGCCAGCAATTTCACCAGCGGGGACTTTTCCCTGACCCTCCTCAGAGCCAGCCTCGACCGACAGGGGGTGTATGAATGCACGGTGTCCTACAACTCCACCACGCTGCACCACAGCAACGTCTCATTCACGATCCTCGGTGCGTCTTTGTTTAGAATTCATGTTTTCAACCTTTCAGCCTTTTTCATCTTCTTTCACTCAGTTTCGCCTACTTTTCTTTTCAGCTTCGCCCACTGTGTCAGTCCCTCAGCAGTGGGTGGTGATGGAGACAGAGAGTCAGCTCATGTGCCATGCGGATGGTTTCTTCCCTCCTCCCGTCTCCTTCTCCTGGACCAAAGATGACCAAGTCATTCATGCTCCCTATGAGGTTGAAGGAGAACCGACTGCAGATGGCTACTATGCAGCTGTGGGCAACCTGACCTTCTTCCCTTCTCGTGAGGACCAGAATGAGACTTTCGGCTGCAGGGTGTCACACAGTGGCAGCTATCAAGAGCTGCATTTTCAGCTCAATATGACGTGTGAGTGGCTAGTGACGTCAGAGAATTATCCCAGTGACAGGTTTGTTTCTAATATTTGCCATGTGTCTCAGATCGTCCTTCTGTCACGCTCTCTGCCGTGCCCTCGCATTCCAACAACATTCCTGTCACGTTATTGTGTCACGTTGAACGATTCCACCCTGAGGAAGTGTCTGTGTCCTGGTTGCACAACGGCACCGTCCTCCCTGACCCGCCAACCACCGAGCAGAACCCAGACGGGACCTTTACGACGAGGCGCTATTACACGTTGGACCCCGAGCTCAGGGAGACAGGTGGGACGGTGGAGTGTGTAGTAGGCCAACCCGGCGTCCTGCAGCCACTCAGTGCCTCAATAAACCTGCAGAAACTGGGTCACAAAGGTAGGATTGCAATTAAATTTGACCCAATTAAATTCAATTTTCTACATTCTACATCATTAAAGCCAAGACAGAGGCGTCTTTCCACTTCACTTTGCTTCAACACGCCCATATGAAACGTGATCCCTTTGTGTTTGTGTGCTTCCATTATGAAGGTTTGTTTGATTGATTGATGTATGTGTTGCTGTGCTAAATAATTTGTTGCTGTTTCCTTTCAGATGTGGCTCCAGTGTTGACTAAATCAGCTAAAGCATCAGTGGCTATGATGTGTATTTCTTTAGTGTTGGTCTTCCTGCTGTGCTTTGGCTTTTCTTGGAGGAGAAGAGATGGTGAGTCATAGCCTGCTGGAAACCTAAGCTGACTTCCCTGTCATTGATACCTACTAAAAAAAACACGACAAAGAACAAACGTCTGTTAAAAGATGTCTGATGAAACACTAACCAATGAACGGAAACACACTGGAAGGCTGAGTACGTTCGAGTTCAGTATGTTTATTGTGAAATTGAAACGAAAATCACAAGAAACAGGAATTCACTGACAAAGCAGGAAACTGTATCACTATAAAGTCGTTGGCTAACAATCGCCCTGTAAACAAGCTGGAGACAAGGTTAAGCAGAAAATGAAAATGCTGTCGAAGCAGGAACTCGGTCTACGAGAATGAACCAAAACTACGGTCTGGCATAAAAACTGTGAGACTCATCTAATGACCCCCAGCAACATTAAACTCACTCTTGATCTGGTTTTCACTATCACCTTAGCTACTGTAATCTCTTCATCTCCCCCCAGACAAGGAGAAGTCCCTCAGTGTGTCAGGAATCATTCTCCCTCCACGCGTGGTCGTAGGTCAAAAGGGCAGAGTGTCGGTGACCATTGAAGGCAGGAGGGTGGACCGAGTCCTGACTGCGTGGTTCCTCAATGACACCCCCATCTCTGATGTCTCACTGAAAGGTGGGAACCATATTCACAGTTACTAGCAAATACTGACTGGTTGAAATGTTATTATCAAATGGTTAGTCATTTTTCCTGTCACACACCCAGCATCAGAGGTGAGTCCCCTCCTGCCGCCCAGAGGTCAGATGTGTTACTACAAGCTTCACACCCAGGGGCCCCTGCACTCGTCTGGATGCGGGACCCAGCAGCTGATCTCTGCCGTCACCTTCATCCCCACGATTTCTGTCCACAAGGGAGCAGTGTTCAAGTGCCAGGTGTCCTACGCAGGCAAGGACAAGGTTGTGGTGGAGAGGGAGTCTCAGAAGTTTACTGTTCTGTGTAAGGACCTTTTTCACTTGTTCACTCTTGCTCTACCTTTCTGGTGTGTTTTCATTATTGTTGTATTAGACATATTATGTTTTCTGCCTCAGCTGCTCCAGAGGTTTCAGAAATCCAGCTGGCAGAGACGCCAAACGACCCAGGTGACGTAAAATGTTGCTGTAAAGCATGTAAATCGTTTTAGGATTCGTTTTCAACTCTGACGTGTCTGACTTCTAGATGTGATCAGTCTGACAGTTCAGGCGTCACACTTCCATCCAGACGTCATTACCTTCCGCTGGTTCTGTGAAGGAGGCGAGCTGAGCCCGGTGGCCTCCCAGGCCTCATCCTCTCCTCGACCCAACTCCGACGGCTTCTTTTCAGCCTACAGTCAGTGTAAGCTGCCGCAAAGCGAGCTGGAAAACGGGAGAACTAAAGTGTGGGTCAGTGTCCACCACATCGCTTTGAAGCAACCTATTACTCGGGAAACCAAGGGTAAGAAAGAGGGAAAGAAAAGGCCCTGAACTTGGTCTGATGTCTAAGTTTAACTGTCCTCTTTACTTCAATCAGGCTTCATCAAGAGCCCATTTGTGTCTGACATCATCAGCTCCACCTCTCCGGATCAAGTGTTGACCCTGGGATGTGAGATGACAGACTTCTACCCTCCGAACGTGACGGTGACCTGGCTGAAGCTCAGGGAGGGAGAGCGAGACGACGGCGAGGAGGAGGTGATGCAGGGAGGAGAGCTGTGGGGCCCTATACAGACCAGTGTGAGGCTCTACAGGGCCACAGCCTTTCTGAAGAGAAATGTAACAGCGCAGCAGAAGAAGGAGCGAGGAGGAGGGATTATTTGCAGAGTAGAGCACTGTTCCCTAGAAGATCCAATTGAGAGACACTGGAGAAATGTTGATGTTGGTAGGACTCGCCATAAGTGTATGTACATACCTATAGTCTGTGTCGCTCACCTGGACATTTAAACGCCTGCTTTGTGTTTGTAATGACTTAGTGGCTCCCTGCGTTCCCTCGTCGATCTCAGTCTGCTGGAGCAGCGAAGGCGTTGGGGTGTTCTCCCTCCTGCTGAAGGGAGGTCACCCCAAGGTCAAACTGCTCTGGGCAGCGGGAGGACACACCCTGTCACCGCTGGTGTCCAGCGAGACAGAGGAGATGGGGGATGACGGACAGAGGGAGCTGAAAAGCGTGTGCGCCGTGGAGAAGACCACGAGCCCGAGTCAGGCTGAAGACGCGCTGGACAAACACGCGAATGGAGACGCAATAAGTACTTACTTACTACTAACAACAATGGCTTCCTGTCATTACTGCACAACCTTCTATTATTTGTGTAAAACCTTGGTCTTATGATGGAAAAATGACGTGACAAATTGAAATCAAACCTTTCTTCTTTCACTGTTGTTTTGCAGGAACCGGTTCTGCAGTGACAGACCCTCACACTGAAGGAATCCACTACATCGATGACAAAGCGGACGGAGAGAATGACGAGATCAACAGGGACGAGGAGGCAAAGTCAGACATCGACGACGACAGCGACAAAGAGCGAGAGGAAGACCCGAGCGCGCTGCACATCAACAGAGTAAACTTGGCGACGGGTCCCAGAGAGAATGAAGGAGCACATTTCAGAGTTTGCGTGGAGATCACACACCCAGCGCTCAAGCTTCCTGTTTATCGAACCTGGACAGGTGAGAAACGGTGACACACATTTCTCTGGGAGCTCTGTACATTTCTGTGTATTTCAGGATGATCTAGTTAAACATTACTGTGTGTCATCTCTTTCAGAGCCAAGGACGGAAGTTTCATCTTCTGCCTAATGGTCCTGATGACAGCACCAGCGCTTCTCTATTTCATATATGCAACGTAATATACATGGACCTAACACACAACTCAGCTGTCAAGTCTTACAGCATGTTGTCCACAAATGTGGCTCTGCTTCAGCTTTGTTTTCTATTTATCTATATTTATTATTTAATAACATTAACATGTCCTCCAGCATTTTTCTTCAACTTCAAGATTTTCACTACAGATTTTCAAAAAAGTTTTTTTTGTGTGTTTTACAAAGCTCTAAATATATTCATACATGTCAAAATGTTTTGTAAAGTTTATAGAAGTCATTAAAGTCTAGATTGTACAAGCATATAGAGCATGAAACATGAGTTTGAAATGCTGCTAAACATTTCACCTGAATCACAGAATCTTCACCAAACAGGTTTGAAACGAGGAAAATACTGGGAGGAAACTGCAGTCGTGTACAAAGAGAAAATAATTATTGGGTCACGTGTTCAACAGCTGCCAGAGCTGCTGATGGTTTTCTAGTTCTAGTGTGGACTAGAAATATTCTATGTTGTAGTAGGAACATGCAGAAAAGAGGCTGCAGACAAATAAGGCAAATACAATAGTGATGCATGAAGAAGAAAAAACATAATTTATAACAAAACAAGTTACCATTAAAAGTGTAAACAAGGACTAAGCTGAGAGAAAACATTTCTCCCATGTGCATGTGAGTTAATATTCTACTAAAGTGCCATTTTAATCCATGCGCATACGTGAAGTAGATAATTCGAATGAGCCACAATTACTGTTTACATTCACAGTAGGAAATCATGCTGTGTTCTCAGAACAGTAGCAGTCCCTCTTTAAATATATTTACTTGCTTAGGTTTGTGCTACAAAACTACAAACTGCTGTCACTAAAATTAAAATGAAGCCTGACAGCTCAGCCGCAGTAGCTGAGCTGCTTGTAGTCTGGTTCTGAGCCGAAGCTGCAGTCGCATTCGGATACGTCGCTGCTGTTATTGCCTTTGAACACACGTAGCTGTCGCTCTGGTTGGTGCCGCTAGAGGTGAATGTCACAAAGCCAACGTTCGCCCCATTCACCTGGTTTGTTATCCAAGACTGGAACTGACACACCCGGGAGTAGACCTCAGGGTACCCAGCCAGGGCACAGGGTACTCCAAAGCTGGTGATGCCAGCCTGGACCCACACGGATCCCTGTTTGCATTGCAGCGGCCCACCAGAGTCTCCCTGACGAAGAGGAGACGAAACCAAGACTTAACTGGTGACATGTACAGACTCAATTAGTCCAGAACATGTTATTTACCTCTTCTCATGAAATAATTACAAAAACGTGATTCTGAATTGATAGATTGTCCGTCTTCTCCGAACCTGGTCAAAGGTGATTACTGACGAAATAAAATAAATTCATTTTTATGTGATTATTATTATCATACCTGGCAGGTTCCTTTGTTCTGCTGTCCAGCACAAATCATCTGGTCGGTGATGTTCACATTGTTTATGTAATCGGTCCTGCACTGTTTGGGCCCAACGACAGGAATCTGAACCTCCTGAAGGATGTTATAAGCCTGGTCTGGTTCTGTGGGACAGGGAAACAAGATTCAATGCTTATTAATCACCACTTGTAGCCACTTCTCCACCTAATGCACAAATGTGGCGACACACTCACGGGTATTTCCCAGTCGCCCCCAGCCTGTGGCCCAGCAGAGGGTGGAGTTGTAGAACTGGCTGGAGCCACTGGCCAGACAGATGGGACTGATGTAGTTGTTGAAGGTGACAGGGCTGCTGAGCTTCATGAGGGCAATGTCATTGTTGTACAACGTGGTGTTGTAATTAGAATTAACTATGATTTGGGACACGGAGCGACTGACTTCATTAGGATTTGATCCAGTCTGAGTCACTTTTCCAAAGTAGAGAGTCCACACACTCAGCGTTTTCCTGGATTTCAAAGAATGTATTAAATTAGTCAGTGTCAGCAGAAAACAGCCTTAAACTTTTGGATAACACAACGTTTTTTATTCATGCATCGTGTCTTACGTTAAGATGCAGTGGGCTGCTGTGAGGACCCACTGGTCACTGATCAGGGACCCTCCACAGATGTGATTTCCATTGTAGTGGACGCTGACCTGCCACGGCCACGAACCAGCTGAGGCGTCCACACCTCCCACTATCTTGGTTTTCAGAGGAGCCACTCCACAGGCTGACGGAGCACAGACAAGGGTGTCAATAAGTGCTCTTAAGATGGAGAATATGAAATGTGAGTGCACTTACTCTGAGCTTCTGCCCCTGTTGGGAACAAAGGTAAAGCAATTAATTATGTAGTATAGCAGTGTTCAAATTAAAACCTTAACATAGAAATAATTGTTACTTTTATAGTCACTCTCTTCACAGGGAATTCATCAAATCAAATCAAATCGACATTTGTGCACAGTTAATCAAACTCTACTTTAAGATGGGTTAACATGACAGATCATAAAAGAGTAATGTGAGCAGATTTTCTGCATCATAAAATGAAGGACGGAGTCCTGGTCAGCATTATTATCACATGCCATCTATTTACAGTAAATAGATTTGAGCAGATATTTATTTAAAGTTGGTCGTTTCCACTCTTCTTAGAAAAGAGGAAATGTGTCATTTTGACGTTGCTCTACCTCGTTATTCAGGAAAATAATATTTTTATCATATTTACACTTATCAACATACAGTATGTGGACACTTACATACATTTTAAATCAGCTTTAGAAGAAATAATTTGTCGGTTTTACAGGCAGTCGCAAAAAGGTCATGAGGATGCAAAAGCATGAACAGACGACAGAGCTGTTCAACTTAAACTCAGTCTTTCTTTCTACTTAATGAGCAGTAAGTCTGTGGAAACACTCACCTGTGACGACGATGGACATGAAGAGTATCCACAGAGTCCAGGCTGCCATTCTGTGCTTCAGTAGTACTTTCCTTCAGCGCAGACAGTCTTCTGTTCGTCATCTCTTAGAAACTGTGGCCTATTTAACGCTCTGTTGCCAACACATCAGTACAAAACTACCTACTCAAACCTGTTTTTCCTCAGGCCTCACACGTAAATAAGGCGGATGTAGACAGGCAGCTTCAAATAATGTCAGTGTCTGCAGATGGAAAACCTGAGGAAGGAAGTAAATGTTCAATCGTTTAACCAATGGTTGTTCATTTCTGTGCATTAGTTAGTTCAGTCTTTACCAAAGCGACACATTTAGGCTAAAGAACATAAACCATCATAATCCAAGTAATAGTGGACAGACTGAAACCTGAACCAACTGTGGGTCAACTGTTGGTTGTTAGTATTTTCTAATCTTTTTTTAGAGACGCCTTTTGTTTGTTTTGTATTGGGAATGTTTTTCCTGACTAACTGGTTTGTTCTCGTATCCTGAGTCATGTAATAAACCTTCACCTCCCCTTCTGTACCATTTGCATTTCAGGTCTTTGCCAGTTCTGATCATAACTTAATCTGCATTTTGGTTGTCAAATTGATTCCCTTTGTTCTTGAGCCTTCAGGCTCTAACAGCATTCTTCTCATGCTGTTCTGTGACGTGTAATGAGTTTCCAACCCACAGACACATATCTGTGTCCTCACTGGAACCTAATACGTGTGAGCTGAACCCAGACATTTAGGACTTTGAGCCTCAGAATGTGCAGCAAACCAACATGCAGTCACTGTCTGAGAGCAGCTGTTTGTCTTGTTTTGGACGTCTGTCAGATCATGTATTAAACTCTAGAGGATCCATTCTACATCTTTGGTCTAATTCTGTCTTCAAGCAGATTCGGACCTTTCCTGCCTTCTAGAGGTAGGACTGTGTTACTACAAGCTGGACACTCACCTCAAAAACACACTCCCCTAGATTTAAGCCCACAATCAACTAGATTCTTAAAACTAATATGACGTCTTGCAGGAAGATTAAGGCCACGTGTACATACAGTGGTTTTTGATCCACACACGCACTATTCACAACACAAATGAAACTAGATCGACTTGATGCATAGTTTTATTGGACCTCTGCCAGTGGGAACATGTTTTGAACTGTAACAACAAAACATTATTATGTTGAAACAACAACCTTGCTTCTGCGGTATTCATTAAAAATAAAGAACAGCTTCCAGAACCCAGGCTTCGTCACACATGACACACGCTGCAAACCACTGATTCATGGAGGCAGACGCGCAGAAGTGTCCTTTAAATGTAATCGAACATCCACCACATGCACGTCACAGAGTCTACGTCCGCAAAGAGCTGAAGGTCTCAAAAGGAAGTTTGTTATTGTTCATAGTTCTCCAATTTTATTTTAGTGCCCGATGAGGAAATATGATTCTGCATCAGTAATGTCTATGCATATGCTGTGTCCAGTATATCAGTGCAACTGTCTTGATTCGAGGGTCATTCCTCTGTTAAACGTCTGCTACAGGTGTCTGCTTTGTATGAAGTCTTCATATTAAATGTACTTCTGTTTCGTGTTCTTTGCGCCTTGACCACATCACATCACGGCGTGGAGCAGAGGAGGCCTTGTGTGGTCGAGCTGAGTAATAAAGGCTGTGTTTACTTTGGAGCTTCCTCTTGTGTCACAAACATTTTTGTGCAGAGGTTGTGTAGTCCTTGTTTATTTCACAAAATGTGTTTTATCCTGACGTCACACAGGCTTGTTTCACATGCATTTCTCATTCCTCTAATTTGCCATTCAATCAACCTAATACAAGAAACATTCCCATCACAAAGTGGCTCAGCTGAATGTTCCTCCACCATGTTAATGCGGTGGGTGTCTGTCACCGCCTGCTGTGGTGAAGCACATCTATTTAACTCAACGCACGTATTTTATGGCCTGACTTTACAAAAGCTCCTCTCACATCCGCAAACTGCGCAACACGTAGCTCGATGCTCGCCTCAGCTGCGTTAATCAGCCGCTTCCTCATGATCACACACCGGACATATGTCAGCGAAAGGAACTGAGCCGCCACCAGCAGCTACTGGACCCGAACTCCGCCGCGCGTAAAGGCAGCTCGGGAGTCTTGGGACGCTTGGATTTGTCAGCACAGTCACCATCCAGGGGGAATTAAGCGAGCAGGAAGTTTGGAGATGGAGCCCGACAGTCCCGTGGCCAGTGTGGAGAGGACTTTGTGGACCGTCTGGGTGAGATGCGCTTAAAACCATCATGGCAATAATGTGATGTTGTTGTTGGAAGATGCAGATGCGGGGTCCACGACCCGGGTCCGTGTGTCTGTGCTCTCTTACTCAATCTCATCCACTGCTCCTCCATCCACTCCCTCCCTCCAGTCACCCCCAACCACACCCACCCACACACGCACAATCCTCACTTCACCTACACGCACACGCACACTTTAAAAATCACATGATCTTATTTATGTGGAGCGATTAAAAGCTGGTTTGATTTTAATATTTTGAATAATTTGTTGAACCTATGTGAGTAAAGCTGTTAGATGGGAGGCACCTGAAACGGCTCTAAGGGTTATGCATCAGCTGTGTTCAGCACATTTGCTTTTAAAAACAACTGAGCTAATAGACAACAACTTTGCTTTTGCGGTATTCATTAAAAATAAGGAACAGCTTCCATAACCCAGGCTTCGTCACACATGACACACGCTGCAAACCACTGATTCATGGAGGCAGACGCGCAGAAGTGTCCTTTAAATGTAATTAAACATCCACCACATGCACGTCACAGAGTCCACGTCCGCAAAGAGCCAAAGGTTCTTGGAGCAGAAACTGCAGCCGCGTTTAGCGTATTTGCTTTTTTTAATAAACCGAGCTAATGGGCGAGATGATATTGAACTTGCACTTCTCAGGTCACCTGGATCATAAACAAACCAATAACAGTGTTTATTATAGTGTTTTCTAGAGGCTGTTGTGTTACCCGCTCATGGCAGCTTCCAGATTTCTATAAAAGCTACAGTTAATTTAGTTACACCACTAGAAAATCATCGAGGTTTTGTCTGCGCACTGTCATGCTGAAACAGGAAAGAGTCTTGCCCAAGCTGTGGCAGCAACACGGGCAGGGGGCTGTATGAACACGTGTTTATGTGGTTCAATTATTCAAAAATAAGCTAAGCCTCTCTCTTCATGTCTTTGTCAGTCCTATGTAGTCGAGGCAGTGAACAGATTCTTCCGACCAGAGCCCACTGACGCCGCCACCGGTGAGCCCAACGGCGTCCAGGACACTCCAGCTAGCAGTGAGCCCACAGACAGCGGTCACAGCGAGGACAGTCCTGGTGGAGGGGGGCGCGATGGAGAACAGCCTCTTGCTCCGGCCTGTCTGCTCAGGTCGTCTGGGGTGGTTAGCTGGGAAAGTGGCTACGGGCCGGCTAAACAACGCACACAGAGCAAAAGCCAGCAGAGAGAAGATGCTGAGAGCAAAGCACCTGAGGAACAGGAGACAAAGAGAGAGGAACGATTTGACCAAACAGGAAGCGACGATGGAGGACATGCAACAGATGAAAAAAGTGAAGAAGAACATGAGAAACGTGAGATGCATGAATGTGAATTAGAGGAAGAAGACGGTCAGGTGGAAAAGCACATAATGACAGATGTCAAAGAGGAGGATAGCGTAAACAAAGACGAAGCAGGGTCACAGGGGAGAGATGGTCGTACAGTAGCGATGCATAAAGACGTGGAAATCCCTGTCAGCGTGTTATGGACGAGCCCTGAAAATGAAAACGAGTCTGGTGAAGGAGAGAAAAGTCAAAGCCATGTCTCAAACTCTGAACAGCTGTCAGAAAACAACGCAGCTGTGCAGGGAGACGCTGACGTGGGTCAGGTGATGGCTCATAGAAGAGATAGAGATAAAGATGAGGACGAGGGAGACGAGGAAGGCGTGAACATATTACAGGAGAGAGAGCAGCGTGGCCCAGAAAATACGACCGAGCCTGCACACAAGCAGACAACAGAGTCCCAGACAGATAAAGGAGGCCGACAAGGAAGACAGAGCTTAAGTGAAAGCGTTATCTGCAGCGAAGAAGCCTCGTTGAACGTTAGTACAGAACTGCACACAGAGGAAGAACAAGAGGATGTGGCTGAGATAACCAAAACCAAAATATGTGAGGCCGATTGTGTTAATGCATCCACAACCTATGGTTTACAAAATGACCGGATGGAGAGTACTCGAGTAGACGAGGGCGACAAGAGCAGCGAGGAAGATGAACAAGGAGGAAACATCGAAATAACATGTGCACCTACCTCAGCAACTGTAAAACCTGAAGCTGAGACTCCACAGGAAACGAGCAGAGAGCTTGAAAATGTTCCCCTCAGGACGTGTGAAGGCCGGGCTGTTGTGTCACCGGGGCTACAGTCTACTCCGTACGAGGAAACGCAAGAGGAAGTTCCTGAATATAACAATGAGCCTGATGAAAAAACATCTCAGACGTTCCTGGAAGTAGGAGATGGGGAAGAAATTCAGACCACCCAGTTACCAGAAGAGGTGGAGAGCCTGCAAAACAGTGGCTCCACTGCCGCAGCTGAGGATTTACTGGTGAAGGAACAAGGAGAGGAGCGAGACAGCACAGAACGGGCTGGAGTACATATGGATGCTGAGCTGCTTCAAGACCGAGTCAAACCGCTTGTTGAACAAGTCATTCAGGAATCGAGACTGTTATTGGAGGACGAGGAAGCAAATATTTTGGGTCACTCGATGAAGACCGGGATTGAACAGTCGGAAAAGGAATTTGGGCCAAACACAGTTTCAGCGGATGACAGAGCTACAGAGCTGCACATTAAGACTGAGGAGCTTTCAGCTGAATTTGAACGGTTGAGTGACTCCACAGATTCTGCTGGAGATGGTCCTGACTCAGCTGGTCCTGTAGCGGCAGGCGGCCTGTTTGGATCCGCTGGTGAAACTTCAAAACCTCCTGATGCTGAACTATTAAGGATAATGGATGCAAGTGTCTTTCAAGAATCTGACGAGAACTGCAACATGATCTCTAGCTTACTAGAAGACGTTACTAAAGCTGGGTTCGTGAAAGAATCAGGTGAGGGTGAGCCTAAAGCCCATGGAGACGGAACCGCAGAAATGCAAGACGCGGCGAGAGATGTGGAGGGAACAGGGTACGCACTTGGCGAGGGAGCAGCCGAAGATGAAACGCAGAATATAAGTCACTTGGGGCTGTTAGATGTGCAGCTGGTGGACGTTACAGCTGAGCCGATCAAAGAAACGGACAAAAATCAAAGTGCGCTGCCCACTGAATTAGACAAGGCATTTGAAATAAGCAATGAGGAGATGTTAAAAGACACCGAAGCAACCAATGAATTAATAATACATGAGCGCCAATCAAAGGGTTTAACTGTGACATCAGAAGATGAAATGGCAGAAGCAGAGGGAACTTATGCTGAAGAAACAAGAAGTGGGCATGAGGGTGTGATTGATGAAGAAATCCTTGACTTGTGGATTCAGGCGGTGTCGTCAGAGGATCAGATAAAACAACAAGAAGGACCTGAACAACAAACGGACACTCAAATACAGCAGCCACACGAGGAAGCCCCGGAGATGTCATCAGAGAAGGAGAGAGAGTCAAATGCAGGAGAATCTGAACTAAAGAGTGAGGCCGAAATGTCTGGGTTTTTGGACCAGCCGCTGAAATTAACTGGCACAGAATCATTTCAGGACAACCATGATGTGTTGGCTAGTATGACAGAAACAGCAGATATGTCAGACCAACAAACTGTGGCTGAATGTCAGGACGCAGCAGACACTGAACAGTCGGATCTAAAGGAGGCGGAATCAGTCCATGAGACTGGATTTAACACAGACTCAGGAGATCAGGAACCATGCAAATCACGAGAAGGTTCAGATGGAGAACACGCTGAATTACTGGAGAATGACACAGGATCCCAGAAGATCCCCGATGCTGGGATAACCGACCAAAACAATAAAACTGAATGGAAGGACACAGAGGAAGCAGGTGTTGAATTACAAGCAAACAGTGAGAACGTTGAGAAAATTCAAGTTGAAATCTCCCCAAATGAAACCAAACACTATGAACATTCTAAAAGCGGCTCTGATGTCTTGTTAGAGGAGGAATTTAAGTTCACAGAAACCAGTTCACAGGTCGACTCCGGGGCTCAACCCGGGACGTCATCACCAGAGCTACACATGACTGAGGTTGTAGAACATCCAGTGACCACGTTTACGGATCTGCTTGAGGTACTGGTTCTAAAATTTTATATTTAGCCATAAAACATTATTAAATCAAGACTATAGACGTGTTAACTGATCTGTTTTTACAGGTGGATGCTTCTTCTTTGGACTTTACCGCACAAAGGTCAAGAATAGCCCTGAAGAACCCCCGTGTGAGGCCGCCCAAACATCCCCGCACCCTGCTTCACATTCCCTCCCTGGAACCCACACCGTCGTCACACCAGCAGGTCAAGGTCCCTGCAGGCGTGCCCCTGGGAGGCTTGGGCGTGGGAATAAAACTGCCTGGTAGGTCTCATGCCGTACAACACGTGGAAAGCCACTTTACTGAGCCGCCCGCTTCTGGTTATTGTTCGTGATCTGACACTTTGTCATTTTATTAGGACTTGGTACAGGTTTTCCGGTTTTAAAAAAGACACGTGTGGTGGCAGAAGAGAATAGTCCAGAAACCACAAAGGTACTAATCCTAATTATTAAAGAAAACATACTTAATCCATTCATGCATGCTGAGGTGCATTTTTATCCATTTGTAATACTATCAACAGGAGCCTGAGACAAAGCCAGAGGACAACAGTGAACCTCCCAAAGAAGATGAGGTGCAAAAGAAACCAAAATGGATGCCACCAAAACACCCAGGGTAAAATCTAATGTTAATAAGTAATAATATAATCATAAGTAATATCATTTAACATTTGTTGATTGTGGTGTTGCCCCCCCCCCCCAGATTTGGAAATCCACTTATGTCTGAGTTGAAGACCAAACTGAAGAAAACCACAAAAGAGTGAGAAGAAGATGTGGCGCAAAGCTTTTTGTGAATAACAGAAAATACGGTAATATTCAATATTGACTTATTTTGCTGTATTTATATAGACAAATACAGCAGTGAGATGCTTCCCTTGTTACTTATTGTGCTGTTTATCTTTTGTAATAAAGCATATTCCTGCAAAAAGGGTCGTGTTTTCCTTCACACAGCAACTGTAGCAGTGATCACGACCTTGATACATCACAGGATGTTACTGAGGAACAAATTGCCCCAAAACAACATTTTATATTGACACTTATTCTACAGATCAACTATAAAGCGCTGGGGCTACTTTGTTACGTATTAAAATGTTTGACATCTTTTGTTATAACTTATTTGCTGTTTTAAATCAGAACAGCAGGGGGCGGTATAACCCTTAGCTCATGTGTTATTGTACCTACAACTAACGCACAACTGTGTTCCGCGAAGAAGACAGCTTTGTTCTGATTGGTCGAAAATATCCAATGAATTTGAAGGAAATTGGCAACTTGGTTTGAAAGAGAGCGGTGCCGCAGTGGTGGAAGTCGTTTCATTAAGTGTTCGACTTACCCGAGGACGACACTTTTGAGGTATGTAACTATTAGTTGGTTCCATTTTATCAGCTACGTCGACGTTAGCGGACGTAGCTTCTATCAGCACCTCGCTACTTTTACTTGGAATATTAAATTTACAAGCCACATGTGGCTCTTGTGATGAAATCCTGATGTCACTGTATCTAGTAAACGTTAAAATTATGTTTCTGGTCGAACTGACGTTAAGTTGACAGCATATACGTTCAAGTCCGCACCGTCGTGTTTTTAGCTTTATACGTGGCTGAATGACCGGATTTTGATACGTTTCCACTTTATAAACGTTCTTTCTTCAGATAACATGCGTCTTGGTTTTTGAGTCTCTCTCAAGTTACGTGATGTGTTGTTATAAGCGTTTTGCTTACATGTTTTCCCCCACAGGCTGAAGAGAAGGAATCTGGGAATGTGTGGAGACGTCTGAGCCCTGTGTCAAAAACAAGATTGCCCTGTTTTTCATGAAAAGTGGGAGCAGGGGTGTCGCAGTATGGCCAAGGAGATGACCCTGCAGACGCCGCATACTCTGGAGAATTCAGATGAATGCCAGGAAAATGTTGCACCAGAAGAAACTGCAGCAGCTGGAAGGCTTAAGGTCCAAGCAGGACGCGCGGATAACTGTTCTTCTACAAATCAAAGTGGAGAAAATCTGTCGGGTACCTGCACCTTTTCAACCCCAGCAAGCAGCGGAGAAGTCAAAGGAAAATCACAGTTGTTTGGCCTCCAGTCTGCTTTAACACCAATTTTGAAAATCTTAAATATCGGCAACAAATCTCCATCTGTAAAGCCTGTGAAATCTGGAACCAGCCCTCGTTTGAGTCGTCCCTATTTTACATTTAATCGAACCACAGCCTGTCACAAAACAGCTGGAGGTTCTGGTCAACATCCCAACTCAGGTTTGTCACCTAGCCATGTAGGAGGACCGTTGGGTCACAGAAATGCTTCTGTGTGCTGGTTGGATGATGAAATCTTGCCAGAAGTTTCTCTCCTTGATGATACGTGTGATTCCACAATTCATTGTGTATCTTCTGCAACACAGTCTAGTTGGGCAACAGCTACTACAGACCCTAGTGCCAAGACAGTTGACACTCCTGCCAGGGCGAATGCTCCCCTGCGCTGGATGGATGACCGATACTTCCCAGAGATTACGCTTCTTGACGTTACACAAGATTCAGACCTTTCACCGGGAGGAGGAATTTCTTCTGAGGTCACACAAGGCGATAATTTGAAAATCGACACTCCTTCTGTAAAACTTATTGGAGAAAATATAATGCACCCCAGCAGATCGGACATAAATCAGAGCGAAGAATTCTCGAGTACTTTTTCTGCCAACACCACTGATACTGTAACATCAATGAGTCTACAGTCTGATATGTGTGCAGGGGAAAACGTAATGAAAGTTTCCGTGACTCAAGATATTTCCATAGGCAGTGTTGAGAACAGTAGGTCCTCAGCGGGGCCCAGTGAACAAGACGTGATGAGTCAAACGTCAACTGAGGACGTGCTTGGCATCCATCCTGCTGATGTTACTCGTGACATTAGCTCATCTAGTGACGCGTCAGCTCAATCTGCTACATCACAGTTGTCTGCTACAGATGTGCAGGTCATCACCCGTTCAGCATCTGAGCTTCATGGTGATCCTGTGGGAGCTAAAAATGAGACGTTACCTACAAGTTGTGATACTGAGATGACTGGCAAGTTAACGCAAGACAAACCAGAGATGGTGGAGTCTGCCAACAACACATTTACAATTGCCCAGTCATCCATACATGGCACCACTAATGTAAACACTACGATTGAAATGCCCCCTTCGCTCAATAAGACACTGGACCTTTCTGCCAACGCAAACAGAGATGTGAATAATGACACAAAAGAGCAGGATCATTTGGCAACTCGGAACACCACTGAAAGTCCCCTCAAAACTAATCAAAGTAGCTCAACTGATAGGTCAGGCAGTTCATGTGATGTGCAGAATGGCACATTTGATCAGCATTCTCTTCAAAAGTCCCGTGAGAGTACTGGTTTGCAGGGAGCCGGCCTCCAGAACAACACTTTCGACAATAAACCATCGTCTACACAGAACAGCACAATAACTTTATCAGAAACGAGATCGGGTGACATTCAGCAGAACACTCTGGACAAGTCCTCCCCGTCTAAAGTTTGTAGTACAACCACCAGCCCTAAAGACAGCAATTCAGATGTTCACGCTCCTGAACCATCAAAACACGAGTCGACGACAACAACTAGTACAGAAGCTAAAGTCAAGACAACTGGCCTCCCAGAGCTCACGTTTGAATCTAGTCCAGGTGTAAAGACAGCTTCTGAGGCTAAGCATCATGACTCTAATGATCTCTCACAACCAGGTCTGCCTATAATAGAAGGTCTTTCTGATACTCTGGGCCATCACAGCATGGATACAGGGAACGGTAAAGCAAACACATTCAACTTGGATGACACCCTTGATTTACAGGTGGATTATCTGGTTACTTCTACGCCAATGACTAACTGCAAAATTGTTAGTTTATGCAATGAACAAGGTGATGGCAAAGTTATTGGCGCACAGAAAAAACTGTATGGGGATGGTCCCACTAAACCTGCTCTTCAGGTGCCATCAGATGCTCCATCAAACATTGTGTGTGACAGAAAAACATTCTTGAAACAGCCTGCTGCAAAGTCCCTTTTGCCACCTTTAAAAGCTCAATCTCACGTGTTGAAATCCAAACCGGCCTCCTCAGAAGGGGGACGAAGATTGGAGCCATCAATGGCAGGTCTGCCCATGACGCGACAGAGAACCCAGGCTTTGAAGAATACCGCTGCTCCTGATCCAGGCCAGGGGGTAACGTTTAAATGCTACGACACTATTTTGTAAATTACCAAGTTTCATTTGGCTTCAAGGAAGTGAATCAGTTGCCCATGTGTTTATCACCTTTCAAATCTAGTATTTATTATGAATAATACCAGTCGGTAAATGGGACAGATTGCTTGATGTTGTGAGTTCTAACAGATGCCCTTTGTTTTTGCGTATTTAAGATCCCAGGAATATCAGCCTGCTACAACTTGCGTGCTACAACAGCAGGTAGGTGGCAGGTGGTTGAATAGACTTGTTGGATCGCATTGTTTACTTCATCATTTTACTTATTGTTACCCACACTTTCTGCACCGCTTGCCTCCTGTCCTGATATTAGGATCCAAGCATCCCAGCTCTGGCTTGCTGAGACCACAGACAACTGGTATTCCCTCAGGCATCCAGAGACCTGCACCAAGTCTCAGACCCCCGTTAGCAAGAAGCACCACAACTGCTTCCTCAAGTACAGACAAGCTCAGTGGTCCTACAGGTACTGATGTACTACAGTCAGAATAAGAAAGCCAAACGAACATAAATTATCTTGTTGTACCTCTGAATAATGCTCCAAATTACAAGCAGCTGATTTGGGTTCATCTGAGAAGGAACAATGCAGTAATTGTTATACAAGGGTCTAACTGTAACATGTTATGCACACAGCTATTATCCCTGTGGTGAAAAATCCCCAAGCAAAGAAGCACACGATAAACAGAGTGGAGTCTTTGCCAACAGCCAAGAGGAAGAAAGTCGGTAAATACCAAGTTACATCAGTCTTTCTTGTCTTCTGTGCAAATACTAATCATGCACCTGTTAAAAGAAACGTCAGTGTCTACTTTAAAACTCCTGAGATGTTCAACAATAGGGTATTTAAGAGGACCCAGAAATACAAGCTCAATTTTTTGCAGGGTTTTTGGTGTTTTGTTTTTTTTTTTTTTTTTTTTTTTTGGCTTCAAAACTGCTGGTTGATAATGGGCTTCATTATCCCATCCTTTCAGATGCAGCAGTGCCAGCTAGGACTGCTGAAGCCTCAGCATCTTGTGAAACTGCCTGCAAAGCCAGAGTCATGAAGCCGCCGGCAACCAGTCATAGAGGTCTGCTCCCAAAACCCCCAGCCCATGGTCAGTGGTGTGTTTTCTCATAGGACGTTTTAGGTCGGATTTCTATTTACAGTTTTGTTGTACGGGGCTGGGGGAATTATAATGGCATGTTTGAATTACTGTAGATAAAATAATGGTTTGACAGTTAACTCTTGTCTAATCGTGCACATTCTATTGCAGGATGTGCAAAATGCATTGAGCTAGAAGAACAACTCAAAATGAAATCTGAAGAAATAAAGAAACTGAAAGAAGGTATGTCTCTCAATTAAATTTTTTTTTTTGTATCCTTAAGTGCTGACTACAATAGCATAGTGTTATCCACTGCAAGTAATATGTCTGTACTCTCCACATCTATTAATGCGGTTTTTCTTTATTTTCTTTAGAACTGCAGAAGTACAAAGTACAGTGAATCCTGAAGATGAATCCTCAAGGAAGGTGCTTGATGTTGGTTTTAGAATATAAATGTATATGGGGTGTTTGCAATAAATATTCTTTGTCGAAAGAATTAACTGCAGTTGTTGTTTTTTCGTTTTCCCTTCCCCATAATGGTATTTTGACTTGATTGTGACTGAAAAATGTGATTATGAATTCCCATTCTGAGCCGCTAGGTGGCAACCTAACACCAGGTCTGCAGCAGATGCTCTGTGACAGGCAGACTAACACGCACACACACACACACCAATGTAGGGGTCCGAAATTAGGTTTCCCATTCAGGTCAATGAGCCTTTCTGACTAGTCAAATGTAGTTACAGGCGTCCAGTTACAAATGAATGCTGCTAGATATTGCTGATATGTGTAATGTGAGTTATTTCGGTCCAAAAGCGCAGTGAGCGCACTGATGACGTCATTTCCGCAAAAGGACTAGTAGAAATGTGAGCGTAAATATCTTTAAATGTCCTTATTACTGATCAAACTACAATTACAGTTAAGTTGAATTATAACTTAGTCTCTTGGTATTATGATTTAAACTTGGTCAAACGCACTTTTAGACGTCTTAGACGGGGTCGTGGATGTTTAGCGTGTCATCCCTATGATTTGCAGATCTACTGCTACTTCCGTTCCTGACGCAAGTGCCCGGCAAAGCCGTCGCTCGCCTTTAATTGTGGCCTCTGCACAGTAAACCTGGATTTTATAGCGATTCCAAATAATTACAGGACAACATCCTCTAAGTCAAGAACGTAGGTGAGTCGCTCTTAATGTCTGATTCAGATAAGTGGAATAAATCTTTTAACGAGGAGGTTTCACCGGCTGCACATGTGGGGAGGCCTGGCATTAGCATTAGCCCACCTAGCAGTGCGCCACGTTCGTTAGCGTGTGGTTATCAGATACAAACCAACGTCCTTTCGCTAAGGTTCTGCAGTATGTTTTTATATAATATGAATTTTAAAATGGCACAGAGTCGTACATGTAACAATCTTTCTAATTAACAAGATGCCGTTAGCTAAGTAAAGGGGGTTGTTGCCAAGTAGCTACGTTACCGACGCAGGTTGCTAACTTTAGCTGTTGAATCGCGATTAAAAGCGCACAGGACTACGCAAAACTGACATTTAGAAACGTTTACGTCTGCTTCAATTTTCAGATTGTTGCAGGCACTAAACGTACCAACACAGAAAGACAATTTCTCTATAATCTGGCTAACGTTAGCCGATAACAGATGGCTTGACAAATTAGCAAAGTGTGTTTTTATGTCTTAGACAGTCTCGTCTGCATCTAAGACATTGTTTTACTGTACGTGTGCGTTGGTAATAATGGTCTATCTGTGTAGAAACGGCACCTTGCATCAGCACATGTGAAGCTTACTTCCATCTACTTTTTATTGTTTTTGCTGGGAATGTCATTGTTAAGACGATGTTTGGATAAAACAAAATGCCTGTTTGCATAATTGTAACTTTGACCAGGAAGCAGGATGTTTACCTACACTAGATGTTAACATTTCATGATTCTCTGATACAAGAACGCTTTCAGCAACACTTGCTTCTCTCGTCCTCTCCTCTACAGATTGACATCCTCATCCAGCTATGTCTCGATTCTTTGCCACCGGCTCTGACAGTGAGTCCGAGGAGTCCTCATCCGCTGATGAGATCACCCCTAAAGCACCCGGAACAACTTTTAAACAGTCAGTGTAATATACATAAATGTTGGTCAAGACAACTCAACTGCTTATTAGAGGTGATGCCGATCATCTCACGTGTCTGTATTGCTTTCACAGGTCACTGCTTCTCAGTGATGATGAAGAGGATACTAAGAGGGTGGTGCGCAGTGCCAAAGACAAAAGGTTTGTGCAGTCATCTCTTACCAGCTTGTTATTTGCAAGATCTTGCCATTTGTATTTTAATGTTTCTAAATTTTAGGTTTGAGGAGTTGACCAACCTTATAAAAACTATCCGTAATGCTATGAAGATTCGTGACATGTCCAAATGTCTGGAGGAATTTGAGCAGCTATGTCGAGCTTTCCTCAAAAGCAAGAACATAGTGGACAAAGAAGGGGTTCCCTCTTTCTATATTCGTCTTTTGGCCGATCTGGAAGACTATCTGAACCAGGTCAGTAGTCCAATATATATATATATATAAAAGTATATTGTGTACTACCATTGTTGATTCAGCCAAACTGGGTTTTTTTTACCAACTGCCAACCTTTGCTGCACAGTAGAACTAACATTATTTTCATTCTAGCTTTGGGAGGACAAAGAGGGCAAGAAAAAGATGAACAAGAACAACGCAAAAGCCCTCAGTACACTACGTCAGAAGATCCGCAAGTACAACCGCGATTACGAAACCGAAATAGCTTCATACAAGGAGGTAAATTTGGAAGCTTTTTGTTTCTGCATGTATAATATGATGCACTTGTATGCTGATGGTACACAGACGTCTTGATTGAAGTTAGTGGTGGGAGTTTCAGTGCGACCCTTTAGCTTTACCCCCTCATAGCTGCTAGTGGAGCTATACTGACCACTTGTGAAATTTGAAAGTGGGTATGGAATTTTCATAGTCTCAAGTCTCATTCTCTTTGCATTTCTGTTAGAACCCACAGGAGTCGGCAGATGAAGAGGAGGAGAAGGAACCAGGAGACTCTGGTATGTTTGCTTTTCATAGTTGCATCTGTGGTGTTTTGTTTTCTACAGGCCTATTGAAGTACTTAATACATTTTTTCCTCAAAACACAAAGGGTGGGAAAAAAGGAAATTGTAAATAACATTTCTGAAATCTATTCTAATTTTTCCAAAAGGTTCCTCTTCTGACAGTGAGGAAGAGACGGGTGATGGCGTGTCAGCCAAGGCTTTCCTGAAGAAAAAGCCTGAGGCTGCCCCAGAGGCTAGCAAGTTCCTCAAGTCTGCCAAAGGTTCTGAGGTAAGAGGCGGTTGCGTAACAGACAAATGCAGTAAACCCCAGTGCATATGCTTAAATATTGTATTCACAAAGTACTGAATGAGAGAGAAACCTTCATTAATGTTGAGCGTGTTTGCTTTGTGGTTTCCTGACAGGATGAGTCCTCTTCTAGTGATGATGATGATGATACTGAGGATGAAGACTGGGGCTCAGACACTGTAGAGAGTGGCAGTGAGAGCTCAGATGATGGAGAGGGAGGAAAGAGCGCCTCATTGGCTATGGTCTTCTTGAAGAAGTGAGGCTCCTATACATCTTTGATATTAGTTTTGTAATGTAAACGTAATGCTGTAAAGGAGCATTGAGCATGAAATGTTTAACAGAAGCAGGCCCAAGGTGGGTGTGGGTTCTGAGTAACCTGAACCACTTCAAACTAATGGGATTTCAATTAAAATAAAGTTGAAGAACCAGTTACTCCTTTATAGCCTACGATATGATCTAAATGTTAAACTATTAACATGCACTGCGTTTATCCTCAGAACGCAGGAGACTGAGAAGTCTGCTGACAAGAAGAGTGGCAAAAAGAAGAAGCTGAAGAAGAAAGAGCGGCTAGAGGAGGAGGCTGAGGAGGAAGGAGGAGAGGAGGCCGAGGGAGCCTGGGAGAAGGTGAAGGGAGGCGCGCCCCTGGTTAAGGTAAAGACACTGATGAAAGCCCTAAAATTCAAATCTTTTACAAACACATGTACATATACTGAGGATAAATATGATGTAAATTAATCATGCAACATTTTGGTTCTACCAGGAAAAGCCCAAGATGTTTGCCAAAGGCACTGAGATCAATATACCTGTGGTGGTGAAAAAGCTGAATGAGATCCTGCAAGCAAGAGGCAAAAAGGGCACTGACAGGTAGAACTTTGTATTATCCTGGATTCATATTGTTAATTGATGTTTTTAGAAGAATTGCTCTAAATGCTTCTTTCTTATTACGATCTGTCTGTGACAGAGCTGCCCAGATCGATTTGCTCCACGCTCTTGCTGGCATCGCTAATGAGAATAACTTGGGCCAAGGTATCTCGGTCAAGATCAAGTTCAACATCATTGCCTCCCTGTACGACTACAACCCCAACATGGCAGCATTCATGAAGGTATGAGCCTCATTAGTATTCAACGCTGAAACTAATTTAGTTGAATACGTGACTTATCCCTGTGCTTTAAATTAACTAATTTTGATTTCATTCACTTTAGCCTGACATGTGGAAGAAGTGCCTGGATTGTATAGATGAGCTACTGAACATCCTCTTTGACAATAATAATCACATCTTTATTGGGGAGAACATTGCAGAGGATAGTGAAAACCTGGGCGTCTCAGAACAGGTATCCCGTCTACTTTTTCGGTCTTGTTTTGAAAGGCCAGGTATTATATGGCATTGTAATGGTTCCATCATGTGTGTTTGACAGCCATTTAGGGTACGTGGATGCATCCTAACACTGGTAGAGAGGATGGATGAAGAGTTTACCAAGATCATGCAGAACACTGATCCCCATTCACAAGGTACTTTACTTGTGTTCTATATTGTGCATAAGCTGCCAAGTATTAGAAGATGTTGATAGTTAAGACATGAAGTGTGGAGTTTCTTGCTTTTCAAATTTTTGTTCCTGAAGCTCAAATGTTCCATTGTTTTCTCAGAATATGTTGACAATCTGAAAGATGAGGGACGAGTTTGTGGCATCATTGATCGGCTGCTCGCCTACTTGGAGAACAAAGGCAGCACAGAGGAGATCTGCCGCGTCTACCTGCGCAGGATTATGCACACCTACTACAAGTTTGACTACAAGGCTCACCGACGGAGCCTGGGCCTTCAGGGAGAGTCCAAGGTGAGGACTCAAACAGATCATAAAAACAGCAAATGGAAATGCTACATAAAGTGATGCATTGTCTTGTACTGAGGTGAGTCTGAGTTTTTAGTGTCATGTGTTGTGTTTCTCTCTGCAGTCTGAGCAGGACCAGGAGGAGAGCGAGGGAGAGGACAGCGCTGTGATCATGGACCGTCTCTGCAAGTTCATTTACGCCAAGGATCGCACGGACCGTATCCGAACCTGTGCTATTCTCTGCCACATCTACCACCACGCCCTGCATTCACGCTGGTACCAGGCTCGTGACCTGATGCTGATGAGCCACCTGCAAGACAACATCCAGCACGCTGACCCACCTGTGCAGGTCCGCACACAGGCACAAGATATGCAAGGAATAAAAACCCTAAATGAGTATTCTAACCACAGGTTTTATTTCTTCTCTTTAGATATTATACAACAGAACCATGGTCCAATTAGGCATCTGTGCCTTTAGGCAGGGAATGATTAAAGATGCTCACAATGCTCTGCTGGATATCCAGTCATCTGGCCGTGCCAAGGAACTCCTGGGTCAGGGTTTGCTCATGAGAAACATGCAAGAAAGGAATGCAGAGCAGGAGAAAATTGAAAAGAGGAGACAAGTAAGTTTGGGTTTTGTACTACAATTACAAGCTGTACTTCTGGGTTGTTCCTCACAGTGGGAACAATTTGAGAGATTGTCCTTTGTTATAGCTTTGATGCCTTCACAGGTCCCGTTCCACATGCACATCAACCTGGAGCTGCTGGAGTGCGTGTACCTGGTGTCAGCTATGCTGCTGGAAATCCCCTACATGGCCGCTCATGAGTTTGATGCCCGCCGCAGGATGATCAGCAAGCAGTTCCATCACCAGCTGAGGGTGGGAGAGAGACAGCCGCTGCTGGGTACGACATGTGACGTAATTGCTTGTGTCGGGTTTATTTCACAGAGAAATGAGAGATAATCTTTTGTGTTCACCCCCCAGGGCCCCCAGAGAGCATGAGAGAGCACGTAGTGGCTGCCAGCAAGGCCATGAAGATGGGAGACTGGCGTACCTGCCACTCCTTTATTATCAACGACAAGATGAACAGCAAAGTCTGGGACCTGTTCCCTGAGACGCAGCGTGTACGCGAGATGCTTGTCAGGTTGGCACATTTTGCTGTCATTTGTCGGAGAATCCCAGTTACCTATGGTAGAACGTGGTTTACATTTAATACATTACAATTCACAAATGTAAACTTGTCTAATTTGTTTCAATTTTGTTCAATATCTAGAAAGATTCAAGAGGAGTCATTGAGGACGTATCTGTTCACGTACAGCAGTGTTTACGACTCTATCAGGTAAATAAACAGCACTTTTATAGTACTAGCGTCACGTAGCGAACTTCCTCTGACCTCAGGAGTTGCTCTGTGTAGCAACGAAATTTACCGTAGCTTAACCTCAGTTTTATGTTGGTGGAAAACAATTTTATGTGAAATAATGTCATTAAACTGTTGATTGTCCTCCAGCATGGAGACACTATCTGACATGTTTCAACTGGAGATACCCACAGTTCACAGCATCATCAGCAAGATGATCATTAACGAGGAGCTGATGGTAAGTTGGTGGCTTCCATGTTCTCATCCATTGAATCTGTGTAGAGGATGTGCCTGAGAATGTATCTTTTGTCTTAACAGGCGTCACTTGACCAGCCCACACAGACTGTGGTGATGCACCGTACAGAGCCAACCTCCCTGCAGAACATGGCCCTGCAGCTGGCTGAGAAACTGGGCAGCTTGGTGGAGAACAATGAGCGGGTGTTTGACCTCAAACAGGGCGTGTATGGAGGCTACTTCAACAGAGGTGAGTTCAGACAGTACGCTACGTTTACGCAGATGCACTGAGTCGGGTTAATCGTCTTCAAGGCCGTGAACGGGTGGAAAACGTTTTTTGTAACATTTTAAACTCCATAAAAAGCTTTGTTTTTTATAATATTCCTTTTACGTTACAGATCAGAAAGGAGGCTACCAACAGAAGCAGTCTTACCAGAGAGGTAGGTTAAGACACACTGAGGAGCATTTTAAAAAGCTGATCTCAGCAAAGTGGGTTTATTCATTGCTGCTGTCCAGCGTGTCCGAGTTTGTTTGGCTTCAATAAGTTACCCGCTAGTTATGGGTTTTAAGTTCAGTAAGTCTCTGCTGTCGCATTAGTGTGCATGAAATATAACGCTACATACAAAAATGTTTAGCTCATGAAATGAATGAGTTGTGTGTTAATGATAATCACAATCTTCCTCTTGGTATGTTTACAGATCAGAAAGGTGGTTACCAGCAGAAGCAATCAGGCTACCAGCGAGGAGGCTACAGAAACCAAAACCAAGGCAACTACTGAGCTTGGAACATTAACTAGTCTTCATTCCAATACAACCAACTTGCAGTCATTAGGTTTTCTGTACTTGGGACTTTGCTGAGACTGGTTCTTTTTCTTTTCTGTTTTTTTTTTTTTTTTTTTGCAACTGTCTAGTGTGATATTCCAGTACTAACAACCTATTAGAATAAAAGTCTTTTTAAGGTTATTTCAAACAGAAATTTGTGAAACCAAGGCAGTGCAGTGAGGTCGGCTTGTGGCTTGGCAGTCAGGCGACAGAGATGTCAAGCCATTACTTTAAAAACAATAAATTGTGTTTCAAGTTGACGGACAGTTTGACTGTTTTTCTCACGACACAAATTGTTTAAGCAAAAATTACAATATTTTCAGCCCCCGATAAAATATTATATAGTACCATCACATCCCAGAAAGTTAAACTCACACACACAGTTGAAAAACCATTTTTATTACATTGAAGTATCCCAGATTGTCTTCAAGCCATTTAGATCAAATTTGTTTAAACTTAGCGAATCAAATATGAAACTACCTTTCTTTTTAACTCATCACTATTCAGTGGGTCACAGCTTTCATCTAGGCTCTGTAACTTAAAGTACTAGGGTGATGTGCAATGGTTTCCTTTGATTCCTCTCAGTCGTGTTTTTGTGGCTTTCCGGGAGCCCGAGTGTTTTCCCTGAGTGCTGATTCTGTGTTAGCTGCCTCTCTTCACACCCTGGCGGAGTCTTCGTTTGAGCTCTTGCCTCAGTAGGTCTCTCTCTTTGCGGATTCCCTGCAACACCGTGCGGTTCTCCTGAGCCCGACGGACCAGATAGGGGAGTGTGTCGTCCACTGAGCCATATGGCACTGATTTGTAAATAGAATATCCTTCCTTAGCTGGAAGGACAAGGAAAAGACAAAACATACTGATCATTTAGCTGCATATCAGTCGAGCTGAATTTAAAAATGCTGCATTTAGTAAACACAATTTTAACTGTGGCTAAGCTTACCCAGTGTGAGGGAGACGTGATCACACATCCCCAGCAACTGGCCAAAACACACTGAACCTCCATCTTTGTCTATGCCCAGCTCTTCCATCCTGACAAAGATACAAGTAGTAATTTAAACCACAGAACCATGGAGGTACTAAGATGTTTTATAATCCTTGGCCATTAGAAACGTGTGGGTCTAAAAGCCTGGTGGATTGTCACTGGGTTAGCAGTCTCTGTGTCTTGTGTATGTCTGACCGTTTGGCAGCTCGTCTCACTGACTCCTCGTTGTGAGTGGCGACTATGATCCTGTAACGTTCAGGGTTCTGGGAAATGACTTCCAGCATCTCGTTCAGTGAACCGTTGTAACTGCACAGATGCAAGGAATTGTGTGAGGTGTGCTGGAGTCAAGTTCACTGTCAGAGAAGAGCTGTGTTTTCTAGATGGACTGTTATACGAAGCACCTGTCGTTGGTGTCCTCCCAGCACTGGTGGATGGGATCAGGTCGACCCTCTTTCTCTGCCAGTTTCCTCTCCTTGTCCATGTAGGCTCCTCGTACCAGCTTGACTCCCAGACAAAAGCCCTCCTGACTGGACAGACGCAGAGCCTCCAGCAGAAGAGACCTGGACTCCTGAAAGACACAGACAAGGGAGAATCACATGGGCTCTTCTGTAAAGAAAATATTTTTTTTTAGTGCAAATGAAAGGCATCAGATTTTTATTTTGAAAAACAATTAAAAGTTTTGCCTTGAGGTAACACTGATATGTGTTCCAAATCCAGGCGCCATCTGTGTTGAACTTCTTCATCATTGCCATGGTGACAAGCGAGAGGGCAGGGTTCATGTAGGTGTACTCTGCATCCACCAGGACTCTGACTTTGTCCACACTTGCCTAAAAATTATTTATAGGGTCAAAGAAAGTAGTGAAGTACTAGGATTTCCAGTTCTTTCTTGCAAAGTGAATACCTCTGCTATCCTGTTGAGCCGCTGCAGGCCACAGAGGAAGTGTGAAACTTCATGTTGATCTAAACCTGGGAAGTTGACCGACTGTATGACATATAAGAGTAAAGGTAAATGAGGTCATCACAGTTACTGTCATCAGCGCTATAGATTTACACTCATCTGAAAGATGCCTAATAACTGGGTTATTCTGTGGACAAACCTCTCCATTCATTGCTCTAACAAGGAGATTCAAGTCGTACGGTTGTTGTGCGATGAGGGTTGTGAGTTTCACCTGAGTAAAACAAGAGCAGATTAACTCGTGTAAACAAAGAGCAGCCATGGGGAAACCAGGTCGTACGAGCCACCTGCTGCAATCTGTAGAGAAGTGTTTGATCTTCTTATCTTTTCTCAACATTTGAGCTCGAACCCTCAAAAAGCTGGATGTTTCCCACCAAGTTCAGTGTTGATGGAAATTTAATGCGCCGGCTTTTCAAAGTTTGTATATCATGTTGTTTATAGTAAATAGGAGTTGATTTGAAGATGTGCAGGAGGTGGAACACTGTAGTGCCTGGAAGGCTGCCTTACACACAGCTCTGGGCTCAGTAGTGCCGTGATCTTCAGCTGCATCATTGGGTCTTTGCTCCAGCCGTTGCTGTGGGACATTCGCACACACTCCAACATGGCCTCCATGTTGTCGTCATATCGCTTCTCTCTGGATGTGATCCACACGAGGCAAAGAATAATCAGAATCTGTGATCAATCTGTGTGCGCATGGGATTTCAGGAAACGAGCCATACCCGGCGCTTTCTCCCAGATCCTCCTCGATAGGCACCGCCAGCATGGGCCTCAGTCCCAGCAAGCTTATCTTCTGCATGGACTGAGAGATCTCCCTCTCGTTTTCTCCAGCCACAAACTGAGCGTACACGCTGGGCCGCAGGAGAAAGGAAAAGCCCCTCTTTCCCAGTAGGCTGCGTGCTATGGACATCAGCTGAAGGTAAAAAGACAAATACATTTGTCATTCATTCAATCAGATATAGTGTTAAAGATTACAACACAGACTCTTCTGTCTCACCTTCCCACAGTTGTTAACCAGCACAGGGAATGAGCAGAGGCGGAAGACGGCCAAGGCACGCAGCAGCTCACCCCAGCTCTTCACTCTGAAGGCACTGGGGTCCTCAAAGGCCAAAGTCGACGACAGAACCTCAGGCCGCCTGGAAGACACCATCCTGGGGGGCACGGTGCCCAGTAACCTTAGCGACGAGAGGTGAGGGAGTGAGGGGCGAAAACGAGAGCACATCATCGTCTGTGGAGAGACGTGCGTCTGTTGCGTTACAGGCTCAGTTTAAGAGTCTTCGTCCAGGCAGTATCCACGGTAGTGATCAGCCAAGGAAGGTGTGATGATCCTCTCATGTCAAAACCTGCTAGAAGAAAAGAGGATAGCAGCATGTCTATGACGTTACTTAATTAAACAATCTGTATGTACAGTTAAAAGAGCTTCAAGGGATCAAGTGGTTTGTAATGAATAAGTAAAATAAAGCTGGCATTAAAGGCACAGCAAGCACCTTACCCCGCTTCCTGAGAGTGGCCTTAGAAAAGTTCAGCTGGTGCAGTTTGAGGGGCTGCAGGTGGACCAGTAAACTCTCATTTTGACTTACCCCCCGGTTAATAAGTGACTGCTTGGAAAATAAGGTAAACATGAAGTTGACCCTTAGCATCTACCCACAATGTTCGCTACTAAACAGAAACCCATGCTCGTGTTGGATCACAGTTCATATGGAATCACTGGCTGTAAAAGGCACTAATTCACACATTAGTGCATCAGATGGGTGTGTGGCCAGTTCTCGTGTAGCTACAGTCGGGTTTGAGTTGTATTATGGAAACGTGAACCAGAGAGAATATGAGGCACGTGACGAATCGTTAACTGGCGCCTGTCTGACGTCAAACACGAGTCATTTAGCTCCACTTCAAGCTGGAGCAGACGCATTTTTGATAGGAACCAAAAAGTCACACAGTGCAGTTTTTCACACTGGAATGGATATTTATTTAAATCTTTTACAAATATTTACATATTTGGATCCTTTTTATTCATTTGCTACGTCCTAAGACACACAGTTACACCGGGCTACTTGTACTAATGCTACACATTGCTAAAACCCTTTAAAGCGCTATAATGCCATGAAATCCTGCCAGTAAAAACATTGCTATATTTTAAAATACAGGTCTTGTGCTCATATCCAGGTGATGCTGGTGCTGTCTGTACAGATGCCTGAAAGGGATGGAGAGGGATGAGTGAGGGTCCTGACGCAGCCGGAGAGGATAGGATGGAAACGCGTGGTAGAGGGCTGTGGGAGGGGTGGAGGAGGGGAGTGATGGATCCAGCTGAGGGAGAAGAGGAGGGCGGTGCACTATCATCTCTGGGCGATAGGGGGCAGGAGGGTTGAACTGGGGTATGGCCCCTAAATCAACAGGAGGGTAAGTGGAGGAGGTGGTAGAGGGATTGGGAAAGTTTTGAGGATGGGCTGCTGGAGGCAGTGATGGTGTAGAGGGGACACCCAAGCAAGAGGAGGGTTGGTAAGGAGGGTGAGGAAGGGAGGATGATGGATGAGTGAAGGGAGTCTGTGATTGATGGCTTAGATTTGTGAGGTGCAGGGCGGAGTGGGCGGGACTAGGAGACACGTTTTGAAATGAAGGCATGTGTGAGGGGAAGGCGAAGGGTGTGGGAGCTGGCAGGGCACAAGCCAAAGTGGGGGGCAGTGGTTGGTTTTGGTTTAGGGGAAGCTGAGCCGTAACCGGAGCGGAATCACAATTTGCTGGCAGGGTATTTGTATAGAAAAACGCTGCTGAGCTTTGGTCGCTGCTTGGATTATTTACGTTGCTAAGAGTTTCCCTCTGCATCGTCTGACCAGGATGGCTGAGCAGGGAGTGAGTAGATATTTGGTGCTGCAGACCAGACTGACATGTGGGAGGTGGGGCGGAAAAAGAGGCGTCAGAGGCGTGAGGCGTGTGGTAGGGGGTGGAGGAGGGGGAGGATGTGGACAGGAGTGGCTGCGGCGAGGAGGAGTTGGAAGGAGGCGGTGTGGGGAAGGTGAAGGAGGTCTGTTGTAGTGAGGGAGTGGTTGAGGAGGAGGAGAGAATGGAGGGATAGTCAATAGGAGGAATGGAGGACTGGGGATCAGACACTTCAGAGGTGGGGAGAGAGGAGAAGGAGGATGACGTCTGAGGATCCGAGGCAAATGGCGAAGAGTTGGTCTGATCCGCAGGGAAGGAGGAGGCGTAAGCTGGTTCACACATAGTGTTTGATCTGTGGAGAAAGGGAGAAATGTCAAATAAATCTAAATGTATGATGAACTGATGGATTTAAGTGTAGCACAGCTCTTCTGAACCTACCCTTCAATCATGCTATTTGCCAACTCGTTCCCAGCCGTGTCCTGCATTCCACCGGCCATGACGCCAATATCGGACATCTGCGACGCCATGAACGCCTGTCCAAGGTCTAATGGCGGCTCCGGGATCAGCGCGTCCTGATAGGTGACCTCATCTGGTCTGAACTCGCACGAGGGATCAGCGAGTGGAGGCAGAGAGGCAAGTGCCAGGGCCTGCAGGTCTGTGCTGGTGGTGGTGGTGGTGGTGGTGGTGGTGGGGTGCACTAGATGCTCAGTGGAGTCACATGGATCACAGTTCACTGATGACACGGATACAGGAGACGTGGTTGAGGAGCGAGGCAACACTGACACCAGCAACAAGTAGCGTAAAAGTCTGGTTGTTCAACTTACCAACATCCAGCGTTTCTGTCAGAACAGCCATTTTGCGCTTCTGCCTTGCGTCTCTCTGTCTGCAGAGATAAGAACACATGTAAACACTCATCTTTGCATGCAGCAACGGGAAACGCGTGTTTGTACACGTGTGTGGTTTACTTTTTGCTGTTCATGCCATCGTCTCTGAAGCCTTTAGCGAAAGGGTTGGAGTTGATTTTCAGTTCTGTGATCTGAAAATAAAAGACATATTTTTATTGGTTTTCATACTTTCTACTGTCTTTGGCTCTTTCTTTTCTGAATGCTGTATTTTCCATTATTTGAGTTGCTTGTTGTTGTACCTTGTTGTTCTGGTAGGCAGTCACTGTAATGAACTGGGTTTCAGGGAAAACAAAGGAGTGTTGTCCTCCTCCCCACCTCAGCACATCTCTGGCTTCAATTACATGTATCCTGGGCTGGTAGCGATGCAGCGAGTGCAGGATGATCTGGAAAAGCACAAAGATTGACTCACAGTGCACCGTGAACGCTAAGTCCACAGGTGGTCGTTCTCAGCCCAGTACGTACATGTCCCTGTGAATCCAGCGTGTTGTTGGTGAGCTTGGCGCAGTGAAAGGAGATGGTGCGGCTCTGCCAGTGAGCGCCTGTGGCAGGGGAGTCTGGGTGGATGAACACCCGGTCTGGAAGCCTCGCCTCCGCCCCACCGACAGCCTGCCAGCCACCAGCCTGGAAACGATAGCGGGAGTTGTCTGCTGGGATGATGTCCAGGAGGAGGATGTAACGGAGAGATGGGTTCAGGCCTGACAGCTTCATCCTCAGTCCAGGAAACATTCGTCTAATGTACAGGACAGTGAAGTTACCATTCGTAGGTGTTACAGAAACTACTGTGGGTCTGTGGCCTTACAACTCGTCTCCTACCTGCCCTTCTTTGTGATGATCATCTCTGTGCCCACGGAGCTGAACTGTTTCCACAAGGAGGCGTTCTCCAGCTCCATCTTCACCTCATCTTGTTGGCTTTTTGTGGCAGGCTCGCTGGAGACTGAGGTTGGCGCCAGCATCCTTGGAGGAAGAGCTTTAGCTGCCACGTCACAAGCAGAGGGAAGCATCGGCATGTAAGCAGGAGCGTCTCGCTCTAAAAAAACAATATGGAAATTAAATTAGGGTTATATAGAGTTTAATACGGAGAGTTTGCCCTGGACAGTGTATATGGGTTCAAATTATTCAACTCACTTTCAGGTGCAGTGTTTGCTCCTCTAAATGCAGCTCAAGGAGCAGAATGTTTCAGGTAAAGTGTGAATTCTTCTCACCTCTGTAAAAATCTCCAATTCTTTGTGGTCCCAGAGACAAACTGGCATACATATCCATGGTCAGCATTCTTCTCTTGTGTGTTTCCCCTTCACCTGCTGCAAAGTAGCATTTCCCTTCTTGGTGTCTTACTCTCGCTCTGGTTTCACGCACCGATTTACTTCAGCTTTCGCAAAGTCCACCACACATTAGTCCTCAGTGTTGCTGGAGACTTCTTCTTTATTCCTGCTCCTATTCCTCTGCTGTCTTTGGCTACTAATGCCCTCAGTCGCAGCTCGGCCTGTTAAATAGGTGTGTGGGGCGTCACACGCGAGGCCAAATGGCTTCATTTTCACATAGCTCCTCATTTAGCTCCGCGTCTCTCTCCCCCCACTCTACAAACACAATCAACAGCAGCCACATCAAAATCTGCTGTTACTTCATAGTTTGGAAGTTTTTAAATTGCTCAAACTAGTTCAAATGTTGTGCAAGTTCTACCTACAACAATGTTAAAATATTGATCTAAAATGTATTATTTTCTTCTCAAATCGTTATTAATTTTTACTTTAATTAGTGTAGATGTTAGTTAGTGTAGTTTTCATTATTTTGCAAAGAGAAAAGACCTGATCTGTAATGTAGTATAATGCAACCTGTGTCTTTACCCTTAACATCATTTGGGAAATGCTTCTTAAATTTTAAGCGTCACTTGCACCTGCATATAAATCTCTGATTTCTTGTGGGTCTCCTGTGGCTGGTTGATGACCTGACGGCATGTTACTTCCTCTCAGCAGGGAGTCGGGCCTTGAGTGAAGGTGGAAGTGGAAGACAGTTTGGCCGATGGCTGCAATTTGGCCACTACACAAACATGAACGAGAAGTTTAAGTGTAAGTTTGTATTAAAAACATGACCCAGAATAACCATGAAATGAATCGGTTCAGGAAAAATTCTGTGAGCAGACAGGACTTACACAAAACACACTGATGTAGAGCAGACATGAGCGGCTCATCACCACACAGCCTCCTAGTCGGTGGGAGATACTACAGCGTGTTCTGCTTACGTCTGACCTTCACTGTGCACAATGACGTTTAGATGAGACTAAACTGGACCATTTTTCAGTATTCATTGGACTTCTCAGTGAGGGAAACCTTTGTGGACAATTAAAGCATAAATTGCTTGATTGCATTCAAGCAAATAAAAACAAATAACATAATTTAAAGTTAAAAATTGCAACATTAGGCCTAATGTTCTCCTGTTGGTGTACAGGTGGACCTAATAAAGAGGCCACTGAGCGTTACCAAGCCAGGAGTGTGAGCGAGATGTAAGGATGCTGGTTTTAAATTCAGTCATGGTCCCAACAGACTTTTTGTGCAAGAACAGGCAGCAGTAATCTGATTTTTTGGGACGACTTGTCAACAGACCACAGAAGCTCTTTAGCAGAGGATTATTGTTACGTCATGAGTGGAGCTATTGCAACTTCAATGACAAGACAAGGCTTCATGTGGATGCCTTCCTGTTAAAACTGTTTGCCGCAGATCTACCTGTGCATGGACATTCCTGCCGAACGGGAGACAAGCAACAGCTGGACTCGTCTTACAGGAGCGAAGCCTCAGTGTTGTTGTAGTTGCTGTTTTCCTTCTCCATTTGTGTACGTGTTTATGTGTTGTGGAGAGATAAAAGCTTGTGATGGCCGAGGGGAAGTGGAGGTGTGAACACCACACTGAGAGCAAAGCTGTTACCTTGAGGGGGTCAGTGAGGTGTGTGTGATGTCTCTTAATGTTTTTACGGACAGGCAGGTGTGTCACAGGTGCTGCAACTACCAGAATCTGCAAGAACCAATAATGAGGAGTGTTACGTGTTGTTTTTGTTTTTCAGTGCTGGGGAGGGGGCAGGTATTGCTTGCTGTTTACAGCGTACTAGGTGTTAACGTAGGCCTGCTCTTTGACACGTATGTGTTAAGTCGTTTGATGCGTCTCACATTTGCTCACTGAGGTCTTAAGTTCAGATGGCAGATTTATTCTTCGATGAGCAAATAGAACCAGAATTTATACATTAAAATAATCCCATAGGTAGATCAACGAGCGCGCTGTCCGAGTTCCTTGAGCATGTTCATGATGGCACGCCTTTTAATCCGCTCAGGATTAGTTTGTTTTCCTATGTACAATGCAAACACACACTTTGTTGCTGAAATCCTGTCCTCACTGGCAAAGGATGTGCATGATGTCTCTGATTATCGGGATTTAAGCGCGCTATGTATTGTGTGTAACATAATCCACCACATGCACAAGCCGTATTCAGGTTGCAGATTACACGCTCCATCTTCAGATCTCACTGTGCATTTGAGGGTCGAGGATATTTTGTCTACAATCTATTTTCAGATCAATAATCATTTTTATGAAGAAGTACATGATAAATCATACCAAGGAAGCACATTTTAGCATTAAATGACCGTTTATTTTCCTAATATTGTGACATTGGTTTGTAGTCACTGCACAGCTTTATATAAAGAGCCTTCATGGAAACTTTATCGCTTTAATGCAGTAATCTTTTCTACATTGCATCTGTGAATAGCGAAAATGCTTGGCTGTGGTCAGACCACCTCCAGAGGGTCTCTGTCAGCCGTTGAGACCACCACAGTGACTGTTTCTGGAAGACGCACAGCGAGTCTCTCTCTGAATACAGCCAGAAAACCACGCTCACTATTGCTATGATCAGTAAGGATGACACTGGTTCCCTTTGCCACAGCGTCCAGAACCTCGTGGTGCGACATCTCACCTGAAAATCAGATACAGTAGAATATCTAGCTTCATATTCACAGCCACAACAATCACAACCTTGGGATTACAAAAGTAACAAACATAAAACTTTACCTGTCAGGTAAAGATCTGCCTTGACTCCATTTAGTACTGAAGACCCAGATCCAGCACAGACACCCACAGTGCACACAGAGGACTCTGAAAAATATAAGTCATGACATATGATAGTTTCATTTAAACTCAACCATACATATATTTGTATAAAAAAGGCAGTATAATTTCATTTGTAGTCTCACTACAACAGCAATACTCTACCTGGAGTCTTTCCCACTCCAAGAGCCAGGCGAACGTGACTCAGACCCAAGTGGGACTTAATCTTCTGGATGGCTGTTGCCATGGTTACTGGATTGTCCAAAACACTGAATCGACCTTGGCCGTGGCCCAAAAGAGGAGGCTGAAGAAAGTGAAAGTTATTCATCAAATCTTTCTCTTTGGTGTGTAAACAAAGACTAACTCTTAAAAGAGTTAAGAGGATAAATGATAATGTGTATAAGGTGCTGTTTATTCTAGTGTCTTCATTGTGGTTTATTCTAATATCTTGAGATTGCACGTGTTCATACAGTACCTTCTCTAACTTGAGGATGCTGAGGGACTGGCTGAGACCGGTGTGTCGTAACAGAGTCTGGACACTGGGAGTCAGTGCTGAGTCACTGCAGGTTAGGCTGACATGGATCCCACAGCTGTCTGGTCTGTTATTACAGCAAATAAAGTTTTATTGACCAGTGCAAATGAACATTAAGATAGTTGGTGGATGTTTTAAACTAATATCAATGTATTCCCTTTACCTTATACTTTAAATATCAGTTCCACAATTATAACCACAACAAGAATCAGTTAATTCAAACATGTACACAACCTGCTGACTGAACACTGTAGTCGTGTTCCACTGTCACACGCCTTTACTTCCTCCATTATAAGGGTTAATTCCTCAGTGCTCCTGACCGTGAATTCCAGTTTGTGACTGTGGGAGGCAGCAGCGACAGCCTGATTCAGCACAGATACCTGGCCACTGCCTAAGGGACAGAGACAAGAGTGGACAACAATGGCCAGAACAGTTGATAATGTCATGCATCAGGACATTTTCATTCATTGCAAAAGCACAGGTGGTCTGACACATTATCTGTTCAGAACAACCTCTTACCCAGTCCCCCAACCAGCCAGTCATTTACTCCTCCTTTAACACTATCCCAGGAAGTGTGAGGAGAGAAGATCGCTATTCCAGCCTCGACAGCACGAATTGCCAGACGCTGCTTCCAGTCTTTCTGTACCAGGCGCTTGATTGGCCGAAACAAAGGCGGGTGATACGAGATGATGAGGTCACAGTTCATGTTCTCTGCTTCCTCCATGACAGCTTCTGTAAGGTCGTTGGTTAGCAGGATGGTTTTAGTGGGACGAGGTTTGCTCGGCTCAACCAGGAGGCCGACATTGTCCCACGACTCAGCCAGAGACAGAGGAGCAAGCTGCTCCAGCACCTGCAGGACCTCCTTTAACTCCATCAGGCCTGAACAGTGAACAGAATGAGAGAGGGAACGGGAAGAGGAGGATCCAACAGATGAATGTTGAAGGACTGAGGTGTGTCGGCTTGTCAAGTGGCTCTGACTGTGAGTGGATGGAGGAAGGGATGACAACGCTGAGGCAGAAGCACGTGAGCTCAATCTTCTCCTGGTACAAACTCTGGCAATGAGTGGCAAAAATGTCCAAGAGAGATTCCTACAGCCTTTCAACATTAGTAGCGTTCTGTGTGGACAAATCCAAAAGAAACACACAATAATGCAATGTCTTCTGAGACGACATATAGAAAACAGTAATTATTCATTATTAAGTTCCATCATTAAGCACAATTTATACTGACAATAATAATTTCCTTATCTACCTGATGCTTTGTTGGGACTATAAATGCTCACATATTAAAAAGATTCAGCTCATCGCTTGTTGTCTGATTGTTATCTGACACTCACACACGTAGCTGGTCACGTCTAATATTTAATATTTGAATGAGTTGTATGAAGTTCTGCTTTCTTTCCAACCTCATTACAGCCCATACACAGGGCATGCAGCTAACAGCTCAGCAGAGCTAGCTAAATGGCTAACGCCGCTAAACGGACTCTGCAGAAACGTCCGCATGTTCACTTGTACGTGACTGAATAATGTTTCTTTCGTTTGTCTTCCACTCACAAAGACAAACACTGCTCACCGCGTTCCCAGTGTGACGTCTAAACAGCGCACGCTGTGCACTTACTGGAGACACATGAACATCCACTTCCGGCTTCCGTTTCCGATGCGGCGTTTTTGGGGCAATAGAAAAATCAGTAAATAAGAAACTGATTTGATACATCTGATAAAACGATGCAAAACCAATTAAAATAATTACGTCATAGTGAACAAAATGCTGCTTGAAATCACATTATACAACTGTTGCCACTAAAATTCAGCTTGATTACTGATAAACCATGGAAAATCATTACACACTCTATAGTTTACACTATTATGTAATTGTCTTTATATATATATATATACATACATACATATACATATGTATATTACAACAGATTCAAAGATTAATTTTAACAGTAAAAGACTACGTAGATTGTGATAAGCTGTATTAACTTGGAGAGGTCAGACAGCCCAGCAGCCGATATCCAGGGAGCACTCGCCACTTCTCAGAAGGATTATCAGGCTGTTCGTAATAAATCCGGACAGAAAAATAAAAACTGAGTGGACGGTTATCGATGGTGGGGGATGATTGAAAAGGGTTAAAAGTGCTCTTGTCGTTATGTGCATAACAACAAACTGCTGGGCAGAGTCACTACTTCAGATCGAATCAGAGAGAAACAGAGAGTGAGATTATTGTGGATTAATGCAATAAAGGTCGATGCTGGATGTTAGAGTCTCAGGGCGAAGGCTGGCCAGCGAGCATCACAGCAACATTACATCATCTGACTCTGTTTCTGGCCAAACCATTCTCTCTTTGTGCTGTACCCCTCAGTTTGTATGACACCCCTCTATAAACACAAACCCTTAGAGTGAGTGTAAACGAGAGTAGAAGTGAGCAATGAACATTCCTAAAGGACTATATCTCATTCTCACGTCTCATTCTGAATCCTTCTCCGTTATTTACAACAAGAACAGTTTATTTCTTATGAAACACAACATTGGCACAGTTGTGACGGCTCGTTCCCAATCCATGAAGTGTTGTTGACAGATGTGATGTGTGTTTAGCTATTAGTCTCTGTCTGTTCACTTTTGTTAATTGGTACTATAAGCCGCCGTGCCCCATCTGTCCTCACATTTGAAGTTCTGCCTGGGTTGTCATGCAATAACATCTGTCTGGCTGATGTGCCCAAACTGTGAGGGGGCAATGTGTCCCCTTCAACATCCCTAAATTCCCTCCACCCAAGTATTTAATCTGGGATGTGCTAGATTTGAAACTGTTTAACACGGCACTGGAGATAAACCACAAGACAACTTCCTGATCACAGGTCTTTGTATTGTTGTGTCTATGCTAACTCCAATGTTCTTAAATTCTTTTTCTGTTGTTTTTGTTAAATGTTTTTCTATCAAGTTGTCCTGGAACAACTTGTACTAAGGGTGTGATTCAAAGAATGGCCAGAGCTGCACTCTTTAAAAGGCTTAATTCTGGGACAAGCAAATCTTTTTGCACCTAATACCTTGAAATCTGCTGTCGCTGATGATGTCAGAATTGTGTGATGATGTTTCATGACTTATTGCGCTCCTATTAGTGGCCTGTCCATTTTTGGCCTCACAATCTCTTTATCCTGATGTCCATCTAATGCCAGGGCAGAGATGTTACTCAATCCTCAGCATTTCTGCCCACAGCACAGCAGCATCAGCGGCAATTTCAGTTTCCAAATCCCTTCTTTGGTGCCCAAAATGCATAGATCACTGCGTTGATTTATTATACAACTGGCAAGCTGCGTATTATTATGCAAGTTGATTTATTATGGAAGTCACGCTAAGATTGTGTTCTATTTTAGCACAGGAGCATTTAACAGGAGAGTAGTATTGTGGCTCAGTGCATGAAACTGAAGCTGCAAATTCATCCACAATTGTTTATATATATATATATGTTAGAATGTGATATTTTGTATTTCATCTCTTGTCCTTTCTTTTATTCTTGCGTGACACTTTCAAAGTCGATGTCAGAAGTCAGATCTTTCAGACGAACTGCTCAGTGGTGCTTCAGGTGGCACACAAGAATCATCCAAGCCCAATCGTGCAAGTTGACATATCAGATGTTTTATTTATTTTTCATTGAACCTGTTGGATTCCATCCAGAGATGAACGATACAACCCCATGAGTTGAACAAAACAAACACAGGCTAAAAACTGTGCAGTGGTAGCTTTATATTTGAAACATTGTTTCTGTGATAATAATGAGCCAGGATCCTCTAAATAATTTCCTAAGAATAAATATATTATATTAGCAATAACTATATTTCATAACTCAACCAGTTTAGCAAAACAATCCAAAAAAACAAACAACACATTTCTTTACAAAATGTCTTCGACACTGGTAACATGAATCAGAACATGAATCAACCTGTGCATAGCTGTAAGATCCCTCTGAGAACAACATGATATTGCTTGACTTCTCTGCATTTAACATGAATTTTAACATTGTTACATGTTCGCTCTGGACATCTACAGTACAGAGCTCTAGAGAAAGGCAGTATCATTATTAATGCATGCCTAAGAAGGTGCAAATGTATCCTGGCTTCACGTTCTCCTCCGCTGTCATTGATGGGACATCATTCTGACGAACTCTGCAGAGACGACCAAAAGTTGAAAAAGCTAATTGTGTAACGAGAATATTCACATGCGTGTGTATCTAAAGGCAGTTTGTACCTTCAAAGTCTACGGTGCCGTCTCCGTTGTCGTCCGCTTCTTTAACAATATCGTCTATCTCTCTTCGGCTCATGTGCTGTCCCATCAGCTTGGTCATGGCTAAACGAAGCTCGTCTGTTGTGATCTCGCCGTCTCCATCCATGTCAAACTAACCAGGCAAAAAAAGTAAAGTCATTGAGTTTTTCTTTGCTTTTATTAATCCTGAATACTCAAATCATTGGGACATAATCAGCAAATGTGACGGTGAAGCATGTGGATAGAATGTGTGGGTCAAGTCTTTTACGCTCACCTCCTTAAAGGCGTCTTTGAGCTCCTTCATGCCGATCATTCCAGCTGTTTCTTCCAGGAGTTTTGGGGCCATCAGTTCTACAAAGTCCTCAAAGTCGACTCTGCCACCAACTAGTGGGAAAATATCCAAAATATAATAATTGGGGAATGATGAAGAATAAGCTGTACAAATGTCAAAAATGTTCAACTCCTTTTCGTGTAATTTGTTTGAAGAGGACTCACGGTTCATGTTGATGTTTTGGCTCAGCTCGATCAGCTCCATCTCAGTGGGCATGTAACCCATTGTCCTCATGAGGTTGCCCAGGTCCTTACAGCTGATCAGCCCATCCTTGTCTTTATCAAATTCATTAAATGCATCACGCAGCTCTGCAGAAAATGTATGATTCAATCAGTGAAAGGTATACGTTAAACATTTCACTTCAATACACACATGAGGACGTAGAGTGTACAACTCACCATCAATCTCATCTTCAGCCAGTTGTCTCGACTGCACAAAGAGAAAAATACTTACATACAATGTAATAGTTGTATGTAGTTATAATATATAACTTATACAGTTCTTTTTAAATACAGTTTCACAAAAAAATAGAGCAGCTGTTAAAACTAAACTAAATCTAGATTATAGTCCTTTTGGGATACAGGTTCGTCCAGGATGCCTTTTGCATTGCAATCCAGTCAACACTTCATAACAGTTTGCAAACATCTGCACAAACTTGTCAAAAATGTGAAAAGGACATCACTGTTATACTCACAATGTTTTTGCCTCCTCGCAGGAAAATGCATGCTGCTCCAAAACTCATCTCTGCAAGCAAAAAAGGCAGATAGTAAATTCTGAATTCGTTAATGCTGGTGCCAGAAATTCAGTATTAACACAGTGGTTCGAACACATGTCTTATGTCTGTAGGTGCTGTCATGAGGAAAACATTTCTTAATAATAGTACACGCGTTATATGATAATTATTCAAAGGACATTTATGTTTTGACATCATCACTAAAGTGTGAAAAATAGATCGTAATAATAATCATAAACAATGAAAATCTTTTCTCCAAAGACTCTTTTCTACTTCTACTCAATTATTATACAAACAGGACAAATATTAACATACTGTAGTATTCTTTATTACAAACTTATTGGTCAGTAGCTGGGTGAAATTTACACTCACCTTCTTCTGGTGATTTCTGCTCTTCAGCCAAGCGCATCATACACGATGTCTGAGGCTTAGAGTCTGCAGCTGATCTCTGCAGTGCAAAAATCCCTCCGTCTTCCTTCTGTTTCTTAATCTTCTTCTGGGAATCAGTCCTGTCCCTCCTCAGCGAAGCCAGCCCTGCCACTCAGGATGGGGACACCCTGCCTCTGTCCAGGCTGGAGAGATGCTGCGAGGTTGACTGAGGGGAGGTGTGGTTTGGAAAGGAGGAGTCAGGGGTGAAATGGAAGGACATTGGAGATGCAACCCTGGTTTCCAGCTCAGTGTTGACATCATGAAAAATTCACTAACATCTGAACACATGACTGACACGAGAAATGTAATATGATCAAGAGTTGCTTTTTAACAGCTTTCTTTCTTTTGTTTATACTGAATTAATTGCAGCATATTATTCCAAATGTCTAGAATGTTTATATTGCAAAACTAAAGCACTAATGATTTTCTTATTGTCAATTAATATGTTATGTTTTGCTTCATCTTTTAACAATCAAAGTTGCCTGTTACATGCTGTCAGAGTCCAAGTTGGTGTCAAACTATTTCATTTTTTCTTATATGCACTTTTTTGATACATCAGTTTTTACGTGCTTTGGAGAGTGTTGCTTGTCTGACAAAACATTTCTATATTTTGATCACAGGATTTTAATAAATGTATGATGCATTTTAGAATATCAACAAAATAGAACAAATTATAAACTTTAATTTCCTATTAAAAAACCTTTTGCCAGTACAATTACAGAAAAACCAACACTAATTTAAAAGCCCTGTCCATTGTTTTAAACCATATTGTTTCCTCAGACATGTAAAACAGATTTTGGACGTATTAGAGCCAGAGGCTGATTACAGATATCCCATTGTGTGATAATCTGCATGAATATTGGTTGCATTTGCGTGAAAAAGGGATTATTTCTTCAGTGAAATACCCTGATGACAACGTTTGGGATTAATGCTTCAGGGTCAGCCTTCACTTCCTACTGCAGGGATGTAACTGTTGAGTCTGAATTAACTGGATGCACCCAAACACTTCACCAGATCTCGTGTGTGTGTGTCCTCTGCTCTGGCCTTTTCCCCCCTGTGCCTGCTTGCCTGTTATGTAAATTCGTCAAAAATCTGTTTGCATAAGAAGCATAATCCGCTGGTCTATGCAATAGGAACTAGTAATGATTTTATTATGTTTTTTTCCGTTGTTGCAGTTGGCCAGCTGAAGGGTTATGCAAGGCCACACCCACGGCTGTGAAATGATGTCTGTGGAGTGGAGGGCAGGAGGAAAATAGGTGAGGAGAGCTGGGGGGATGACTGGGTGAAAGGTTGAGGATGGAGGATGAAATTAAAATGGCTTGGTGATCAGAAGGTTAATAGAAGAGGTTGTGTTATTTTGGATTAGTATAAAGATCCTGTTAGACTCCATGCACCAGTCAGAAAGACATTTGGTTTTATGGTGTGTTTAATATATATGGTGTATCAGCTCCAAATGCACAACACAGAGATTATACTGAGTGGATTACGAGAGAAGCTCAACTATGTGTGATTGTGATGCGTCTGGCTGGACAGAGATATTTTTTATCTATTTAAAGTAACTGATACATGTTACAACAGGTAACACCAATGTATTGAGTCTTTATTTCATAGCAAGCATTTAATACGTTCCAATTACTTTAGTCACACAGTTTTTAATTCAATACAGATAATTACATGTAAACAAAAAAGGCTTTAGTAATTTTCTTTCTCTATAAGCGATTTTACCTAATGTCAGTTGATCAGTTAATCAGTGCTGTAACTATAATTATATTGTTATTATTGTTATAATAATAATAATAATAATAATAATAATAATAATAATAATAATAATAATAATAATAATAATAATAATAATAATAATAATAATAATAATAATAGACGAAGAAGAAGAAGAAAAAGCCGCCGCCACAACGCGGCACTGTTGCGACTCCCTGCCACATTGCTGAATCATCGAAGAAGACCACTTCCGCCTCTCTGTCGGCTCCCGCCCCGCTCCGCCATCATGAAGTCCTGAACAAAAACGGATGGGAGTCGAGTAAAATGGGGATAACACGAGCTGGAGAGGAAAATTGCCGACAGCACTAACGTAATGACAGTGCAGAGCGGAGCAGGGAGCGGAGCGGTGGAAATTAACACATCAGCTTTCCACTGAAAACGGCGCCGGCTGCTCCTGGCGTTGCGTTATTTAGTTAGCGGTTTTGCTAACCGCTGCTAGAGCCTAGCCACTGATTTTCTTTGCTACCAGCTAAGTGGCTGCTGTAGCTGGCAGGCGTCAGTCAGCTAGCTGTCACTTTAATTGACTGGCACATTACTCGTGTCAGGTCGTGCAGACGCGCTAGCTGTCCAGTTCACTGGGAGCTCCAAGATGGAGAGGGGTTCGAGTGAAAGTATCGACAGGCAGAATAGGATTTGTTCCTGTTGAATAGACGCCACTGTCGAGGAAAGGGGAGTGAAAACAATAATTTCCACCCAGGCCGGATAGCTAGCTCCCGAGCTAGCTACAGTGGATCCCAAAAGCCACGGTAAGACATGTTGTAAATCATTCATCCGGCTAAAGCAGCCGGGTGCACATCTCTAAATCTGTTTGCAGGGGAAGAAAATTGCAGCATGGCCCGCAACCTGGTTTTCAGAACCTGGAGACGCTGACATTGATATGCAGAATTGTTGGCCTGCCCTGCACCCTCAACATAAAGTCAGCCTGTAGTTGTTGTCCTCTGCTGTTGAATACATGCCATGTATTTCTTTGGCGAGCCAGAGCTAACATAGCCTAATTGACCAGCCAAGTGCAAAAGCCTTCTACTGTAGCTGCGCATCTGAGGGATACACTGCATGATACTGATGACAGCACACATCTAGGTAATTGATGCTCTGTCTCACCAGCCGACGATAAACTGCATTTCTTCCACCATCACATTGTTATTGAATAATACAACATTTCACGTTAGGTTTGGGGGATTTTCTGGGATTAATGGGAGCATTCATTTCTTCTCTCTGTGTAATTAAAGTGAGCGTGACATGAGTGGGTTTTTAAAAATACATTGAGCACTTGCCTGAGGCTTGTTTGCAAGATTTAAAGAACTTCCTAGTTTCAAAGGGAACTTCATTGTTCCTCTTTGACCGTAACAAAATGAAAGAAACTATTTTGCTTCATACATGCTCATTTTGAAATGTTTGGAAATAATGACACACGGTTTGTGTTGTTAAGTTACTAAGTCTTTTATGTTTTGTAGTATGTGTTGCAATTTCGCAACTCTGACAATACCCAAAACCCAGTGAGTTGTATTTACTGTGATACTCAAGTAAACTAATCTAAATTAAATGAAAGCATATGTCATTTTTTGTTAGATTTTAAAAGTTAATATTTGTTACAGACATTTTTGTCTTTATTCTCCTACTGCACTACAACACTCGTATTAGTCTTTGGAGCTTTACTGTCTTGTGGTTAAAGGTTGATTTCCATCCCATACAAACAAAGGTAGAATATGCGGTTACAGTGTTCCTATACTGTAAACAAATCATGGGCCATTTAAATCAGTTACCATTAAATTTTATGTCGTCATTATTTGGCCAGACTGTGTAAAATATCAGTCTCTGTCCAAAGATTGTGTGTAAATAAGATTATAACACAAATATTTTTAACATTCTCCAGCAAAAGTATTGCTCTCTGACATTCAGCATTGAAATGGCTACACTAGATATTGTTTTAACTTTAGCATTAAACTATAAGGGTGCACACCTTGCAAATCATGTGTATCATGTCATCAGTGTAACAAGGAAATTGCAGTGACAGAGTATCCAACCTTTTTTGTACCTGATTATGTTTTGTTCACTGCTTTCATATGTGCACTCTGTCCAACAACAGTTGAGTGACTGGTGAAGGACGTATGATTCATAGCCATCATGTATATTTTGCTTTAAAGTAAGTTGATAAAACCCCTTTAATTTATGAATAGATAAGATATCTGTTTTTTGGAGATGTTTTGAAATCATGCAGTTCACACATATTTTGTTGTTTCTCATTTGATATGGAATGCACAGAATTGCAGTGCTGCATACACTGTGACTTAACTGGTCATTGATTTATTATTACCGTGTTAATACTATATATAAATTATTGGATGTTTCTTCCGAAGATCAATGTTTGTCAAATGTGTGCAACAGCAAACACCATATTTCTTCTGTTCTTGGTATTTCCAACACAAATGTTGGTAATCCTTCCAAACAACAGATGCTCATGCAGTGTGTCTTTTTCTTGCTCGTCAGGCGCTGGCCATGCCGTCGAGTGTGCGGGCCGGGAGCCTGAAGGACCCGGAGGTGGCTGAGCTTTTCTCAAGGGAGGATCCTGAGAAGTTCTTCACAGACCTGAGAGAGATTGGCCATGGGAGCTTTGGAGCAGTCTACTTCGTAAGTGTGTTGATCTGTAATAAGTTATGGGATATTGGTGCACTTATTAACACACATCAACACGTTTATAAAATGTGAATATTTTATCAGTCAGAGTGAAACAAGTTGGTAATAGTGATAAACAGTCTGCAAAAGAGGAAAATTGGTAGTTGCAAAAAATGCCAAAAAAAACACTTGCGTAGCGTTAAGGACAACTTGCAAGTGGTGGATAAAAAGCCTTCTTTTAAAACTGAGTTACATTAAGCTACTTCAAAATGAACCTCTGCACAAGAAATTCAAAGCCACAGCGTCTCGATTATTAAAAGAAAACTCGATAAATCTATTCTCCAAATTTTGTTGTCTCTTGTCAATACCTTTTACTTATTAGGCCCATGATATCCGTACCAATGAGGTGGTGGCCATCAAGAAGATGTCTTATAGTGGCAAACAGTCCAATGAGGTAGGATCTGGCAACTATTCAACCCTTTTCTGTTTGAGATTAGTTTGTCCATATGATTTGCACATCTGAGCAAAATACAAACAATCTGTGTTTATGCTCATGTTCCAGAAATGGCAGGATATCATCAAAGAAGTGAAGTTCCTTCAGAAGCTACGTCACCCTAACACCGTTGAGTACCGTGGCTGCTACCTGAGAGAGCACACAGCATGGGTAAGTGCATGCGTACAGTCTTCTTTTTGACCACTTGCACACGTACTCACTTCGCTATCTGCAGGAAGTCAACAACTAAATTTAACTTAGTTTTTTCAACATTAGTAAGCAAGAAGAGATTTCAGCCTCATAGCCTGGCATGTGCTGCATTATTTTTACCTTCCATTACTCTGTGCGATCAGTGAATAAATACTGAAGTTATGAAATTTCACCAATCGTTGATAGTCAATGTTGCCACGTGTATATATTATCACAATTCAATTCAGGTTTAGTTTGAGTTCCACAATTGTTTTTTAGTGTAGTATTCATTACTATTGGAAATGCAAATGTGCCTTCTGTCATTTGAAGTGTGAAATGTCCTTAAAGGGAAGTGTGCTTTTCATTCGGCTTCTTGAAGTAACATGCCCTTGTCTTTCTCCTAGCTGGTGATGGAGTACTGCTTGGGCTCAGCTTCTGACCTTTTAGAAGGTACGTAGGACAAATAAATAAGAAACAGTAACACAATTTCATTTTGAAGTTGCTCACAATGCCTGATATCCTTTGTCCAGTTCACAAGAAACCCCTCCAGGAAGTGGAAATAGCTGCCATAACCCATGGTGCATTGCAGGGATTGGTATATCTTCACTCTCACAACATGATTCATAGGTAATGCCCCCCCGTCTGTTCACTATCTGTATGTATACGCCTGACAGACACCATTGCGCCACATTTTAGTGGCCTCCAGCTCTAACAATATTTTTTATTTGTTTTGTTCTTTATCAATTGTCATTGTTCTCAGGGATGTGAAGGCAGGAAATATCTTGCTAACAGAGCCAGGTCAAGTCAAACTGGGAGACTTTGGCTCTGCCTCCATCGTTGCTCCAGCCAACTCCTTTGTGGGAACACCTTATTGGTAAGAAATCAGATGTGTGTCTTTGTCATTAGATAATGGTTTGAAAGCAGTTAGCCCTGTTTAAGTCAGACACAGGGTACATCCTGGACAGGTCATCAGTCCATCACAGATCCCATATAGTGACAGACAACATTTTACACTTTCACCCTTGGGTAATGTAGAGTGTCAAAATAACCTAACTATATGTCTTTGGACTGTCAAGAGTCAGAGTATGTGGAGAAACCCCATGGAGGTGCCTTCAGGCTGATCTACAATACACTTATTAAAGGCCAACTACTGGCCTTTGGGTGGTTGAGCTTCATTTATTGTATTGTTAAATTAAAATGTGTAGCTACTTAGGAGACTCTGGTTTACTTACTTACTACAAAGTCCAAATGTAAAGCATGTTAATCTGCAGGATGACTTTGTTTTCAGTTTTGTTTCTTAACTCATGTGCTGATATTCATTTATTTATTTATCATATACTTGAACAGGTTCGTGTTTGACTTGTTGGAACGAACGAACAAGAATATGCTCAAATTTTTCACATGGGCATCAGATTTCACTATTTACCAGCCTCATGTTATCATTGTACTGTACAAGCATCAGTCAGACCTTTCATGTCTCTTATTGTGGTGTCGCTATTAGAAATGACAATCAGCCCTAAGGTGCTCTTATGGCTGCATTTGCTGTTGTTTCCTCCATACAGGATGGCCCCTGAGGTGATCCTGGCCATGGATGAGGGTCAGTATGATGGAAAGGTGGATGTGTGGTCACTTGGCATTACCTGCATAGAGCTGGGTAAGAGACTTAAATTTGTCCTCAAATGTTTATGCTCGCAAAGCAGAAAGCATCTAAGCTTTTTTTTTTTTTTTTTTTACTGTGGCTCTTTGTTTGTCACACTATGTCATGCTTTGTCCCTCTCTAGCGGAAAGGAAGCCACCTCTGTTCAACATGAATGCTATGAGTGCCTTATACCACATCGCCCAGAATGAGAGCCCTGTGCTGCAGTCTAATCACTGGTAAGAGAGGCTGAAACTTCCTAACTCGTCTGTCAAGTTCAGTCCAAGATTTATTAGGCTGAGAACTTTTGTTAGTGGCTTGAGATTGTGTTATAAATATTCTTTTATTAGGCATTAGTTAGTTATGAAGTTCTAACCTAATTAATTTTAAAGATAATTTATGAAACTCATTTAAGGATTGAATGATTGAATTTGTGATTTGACACATCACTGTGCCATAACAAGTGTTGTACAAACAAATTTGTACAGTTTTGCATGAAATAATGACAACCATAACATGTGTTGCAGTAAGAATAGGTGTTTGTGGATGACCTTGAAAAACAATAAAATGCATATATGCGTATAGCATGTTTGTCAAAACTCTTGCAAATGACTAAAACTCGACTTTATTAGAATTCCCTCACATATGAATTTACAAAGTATGATAATCTGATGAACACCTTTTTATAATGACATTTGGATCATTTCCAGGTCCGATTATTTTCGCAATTTTGTGGACTCCTGTTTGCAGAAGCTTGCCCCGGACAGACCTACCTCTGATGTGCTTCTCAAGGTATGAACTGTCAATGTCAAGCGATTTTAACTAGGATGATGTATGACTCACAAGAACTTTACAACATCATTTGTACAACAGCAATGCTAAAAAAAAGTTGAAATACTGCTGTATAGTATTTATAAATGGTTTTTTTTCTTCTCTCTATCCACCCAGCACCATTTCCTATGCAGAGAGCGTCCCATGACTGTTGTGATGGACCTGATTGCACGCACGAAGGATGCTGTTCGTGAACTAGACAACCTTCAGTACCGGAAGATGAAGAAAATCCTCTTTCATGAAGCACACAATGGTCCTGCACCAGAGGGAGGTGATGAGGAAGAGGTAAGTACTGGACCGAAGGAGGTAGAAGGCAACAAAGTCAGAGAGACATTAGACTGAAAAGGCACAATGGTCTTTAAATTACAGATGTGGTAACTTGTGGAATAAAAACTGATTACTAGTGGGTTACTATTACTTTATTTTAGCTATAAATATTACTGAAATAGGGTTGATGTTTGTATACTGAAAATGTTTGGCATTGGCTGAACGTTTTGCTGTTGATGAAACAGATTACACAAACATTACTACTTGAAACAACTATGTGAGAAGACTTTACATAGCTGTTTATTGTTCCCTTTAATAATCCATTCATTACAAAGTCCATAGCTTGTAGGATTGCAAGTAAGCAAACAAGATTATCTGCCTTACAAATGAATGGTCAACCTTTTACTATTTAAAGCACGAGAAGCTTTCTCAGACTTTATAGGGGAAAATCCAATCTTTGTATAATACTTCTCAATAAATATTATGAACCTTAGATCCCTTTTTTCCATTAAAAGGCCTTTTGTTTCTGTCAACATTTAATCCAACTTGGCTGTAAATGAGTGACTGAGTATGTGGAGTTATTACGCTGTTGTAAAGTTTGGACACAGGTCTCAGTTGTTCATCTCGTAATATTCGCTTAGTGAATTCTGAGCGTAATTGTGCTTATGTGCACTACTCACTGCACTTTTATTAACCTATAAAGCAAAGAAACCCCATTCACCTTCATCAGTACCTTTTAATACTTCCCACCAGGATGTGGAGCAGTATATGCTGCGTACTGGCACAGTGAACAGCATGGAGAGCTCCCACTCTCTGCCATCCATGTCGATCAGTGCCAGCTCCCAGAGCAGCTCTGTCAACAGCCTGGCAGACGGCTCTGACGACAGCGGGGAGATGGCCATGATGCAGGAAGGAGAGCACACCGTCACCTCCAACAGCTCCGTCCTGCACAAGCCCCTGGTCAGTCCAAAGGTTACGGTGACTGTGTAGGCGCATATGCTGTGTTAAAATCATGTCCTCTCTAAACACTAAACACTAGTTTTATGTTTAGAAGCCTGGTTATTCACACTTTCTTCCTATTTGTTCTTGTGTAGAGTCATGACAACATCTACGATGATCCCTACCAGCCAGAGGTTGATTCCCAGCGAGAAGGCTCTTCTGCTGGTGGTGGTGGTGGTGGTGGTGGTGGAGGAGGGAGGCGTCGCAGGGGCAGGGACCATTTTGCCACAATCAGGACAGCCTCGCTTGTTACTCGCCAGATCCAGGAGCATGAGCAGGGATCTGCGTTGAGAGAGCAAATGTCTGGGTAAAATAATGGCTAAAGGGGATAGTTGTCTTGAACCACTATATTGTATATTTGTATTACTATTAATAATTGCTAAATATTTAAAAAATGACATTGTTAGAAGTCGAAAGTCAGATGGTGTCTTGTGAAGCCCACCTTCTTCAGTCTTCCTTTCGTCATCCATGCCTGGTGCCTCCTTTCACAGGTATAAGCGAATGCGGCGGCAACACCAGAAGCAATTGATGGCACTGGAAAATAAGCTGAAGGCAGAGATGGATGAGCACCAGCTGAGACTGGACAAAGAGCTGGAGAATCAGAGGAACAGCTTCTCAATGGAAGCAGAAAAGCTCTCCAAGAAGCACCTGGCTATCTTGGAGAAAGAGGTAAATGATTTTGATGTGAGTAGTTGGTCAAGATTAAAGAAGGGTGCAAAAAAAACATGATAAATACTTAGTTATTATTAAACACATTTTCATACTCTTAATAAATGTTTTTTTTTTTTTTTTTCAGACAAAGGCAGTGCTGACTGAGGAGAAGAAGTTCCAGCAGCACATACTGACCCAGCAAAAGAAGGAGTTGACCACCCTGCTGGAGTCCCAAAAACGGCAGTATCGACAGCGCAAGGAGCAGCTCAAAGAGGTGGGTTTGTTCTGTCAGGCGCAAAAGAGTTCCACCTTCCCCAGTATCCATTTCTGTTGGTCATCTTCTATTCTGATGTCTCTCTGATGTTTTTATTTTGACGTATCTACTTCTGCATCCACAGCTTTCCTGCAACTTAATACAGTATACCAGTCTCATAGAACGCTAGTTTAACTAATGCCATCTTGTTATTTCTTCCCTCTCCAGGAATTAAATGAGAACCAGTCGACACCAAAGCGAGAGAAACAGGAGTGGTTGGTACATCAGAAGGAGTGTCTGCAGCAGCTGCAGGCGGAGGAGGAAGGAAACCTGCTGCGACGACAGAGGCAGTATTACGAGCTACAGTGTCGTCAGTACAAAAGGAAGATGCTTCTTGCACGTCACAACTTAGAGCAGGATCTGCTCCGAGAGGTAAAGCTGATGTCAACGACGCTCCAAAATTTTAAACTGATAAGCTTCAGGAGGATTTTCAAAGGTGTCATCATTATGTGATAATCAGTACTTTTCCTGCCGTTATGTGAAATCTCTGTAGCATATTTCCAGCAACAGCTGCGCCTCTTTGTGGGGAAAAGTTAGGTTTCCCTTCTTTTCATTTTCATGTCCATCCTGCCTCTTCTCAACATCTTCTTTTATCTAGGACCTAAACAAGAAGCAGACTCTGAAGGACTTGGAGTGCGCTATGCTGCTACGTCACCACGAGTCCACCCAAGAGCTGGAGTTTCGTCAGCTGGGTTTAGTGCAGCGAACTCGAGCCGAGCTGATCCGCACACAGCACCAGACTGAGCTCACCAACCAGATGGAGTATAACAAGAGGCGCGAGCAGGAGCTGCGTCAGAAACACGCCGTGGAGGTCCGCCAACAGCCCAAGAGCCTCAAAGTGAGTGAGACCACCCAGATTGAGGAGGGAGAGAGCCAGACTACAGAGGGGCTGGGTGGCACCGGGGAAAGTGAGGAAGGGGTGGTAGAAGTAGAGTTAGAGGGAGAGAGCAATGGTGAGTTGGAAAAGGAGAGGGAGGGGTTTGCTAAGGAGATGAATGATGAAGACGAGCTTGATGGAGCAGTGGTAGAATTTAGTGATGGTGAAGATTTCACAGAAGTAGTAGAGGAAGATGTGGATGTGTCCGTGGCTGAATGGAAATGTGAGGTTGATGATGACGACAAATCAAAAACAAATGAGGGTAACGAAGAGTGGAAAATCAGTGAAGAGGAGACGGAGGTGAGGGAAGTAGAAGGAGTACAGTGGGAGTATGAGGATGGCCACAGTAGAACACACATAGACACAGATGAAGAAGAAGAGAGCAGAGGTGTGGCTGATGGGTGTCCATCAGAGCTCATCATATTCCCACCTTCAGAGAAGAGGCGGCATCGTGAGAGAGACATTGATGAGCTCTCTGAGTTTTACTTTCCCAACACCCCAGAAGAGTTGGAGCCCATACCTGTATCCTCCCCTCCTCCTCCCCCTCCCCCGCCACAGACGTGCTTCCCCTCACTTTTCTCTCACGCCATTTGCCTTCTCCTCTCCCTGTCTGCTGCTGCGCAGCCCTCCAACCTCACTTTGCTTCTTCTCTCTATTTTCCTCCTCTCCCTACGTCGCTCCCCTCCTCTGCCCTCTTTGGCCTCTGTTCTGCTCTCAGCAGAGCTCGCCTTCTTGGCACTGTTCTTCTCATACCTCTTCCTTCGCTCCTGTTGCTCTTTGTCTCTCTCCACTTACCTGTCGCTTAGTCTTTGGGCCAGTGGCCTCTTCAGTTTAGGACTCTCTCTGAGTTTGGGGATTTATTACATCCCTATTATTTTAATCTCTGCCTCCTTCCTTAGCTCTCCCTCCCTCTTTCTGTCTCTCTACTTGGTGGTGGTGCTGGTTGTCAGGCCAGCCCGTGACTTCTTTCAGCACGCACCCCGGAAAGTCAACCGCCTCTGCATGCGTGTTCTTTTCCGCCTCCCCCGACCTCTGTTTGCCATGTGCCAGTCTGTCCTGGGAGGTATGGCTGAGCGTAATCTGTATGAGATGTTTCCCAAAGCTGGACGCAACTGGGGTGTGCGCCAGTCCAAAATCCCAGTCCCCTTGAGGAGCTTGTCTTTACAAGATCAAGCTCGCTGCAGAAACATCTCTCTTTTGACCAAGAGCCTTCTCTGGCTGAAGCGTTTCAGTCGACGCCCCCTTGGGGTCCTGGCAGATCTGGCTAACTCTGTAGTGTTAAAACTAGCCAAAGGGGTGCTTAAAAAACTTCCAGTGAGTATTCGAGTCAAACTCCAAACTCTGGGCTTATTAAAGAAGAGGATCCCAAGCAGGCTGCCCCTCCTTTTGCCCAGAGAGATGAGAGAGTCAAGACAGAGGGAGCGGAGAAGGAGAGAGAGGGAGAGACAGAGGAGGGAAGAGAGGGAGCGGATGTTCCGTGGGGAGGTGAGGTGGGAAAGTGGGTTAAGGCGAACTTCGTCTGGAAGGTTTGTCAGAGGTAAAATTCGGCCGTGGAGATAAGACCGTGAGACAGATCAGAGAAGTGTGAAGTGTGTGTGAGAGTGTAATCGTGCTCTATGTTTGGCTTGGTCTTTTTGATATGGGTCCACATCACTTAAACAATTTTATGATAAGGTTTTTGTCACATTTCCTGAAGATGAGACACACACTCCCTGCACACACAGCATTTCTACATCTGTGCGCTGGATAGAAGCTCATTCAGACAATCATACGTGTGCACTCGATAGAGCACCAGTGAGCTCTGGAAGTTTCAACATTTCATTATCATGCTTTTTGTAAAAGTTTTAGTTTTGTTTTTTTATGATTTTGCTCTTAATTTGTAAGACAAATGTTTTTATGGTTATTTTTAAGACCGTCTTTGTGCAATCTCTTGTTTGTTCTATATTATATATTGGTCTTATTTGAGAGTCTCTTTTGGGCACTCAGTTATCTCAGTGCTTTGAACAAATATTACAGTGTTCACAGCTATGATTTCACCCCCAAACCTAAATACTGTGAAACAAAAACCTATTTATTTCACTAACATCACCCTGAACACTATGTAGGTGTGAAAGTGCAATAAACAACTAATTGGAAATCTCTGGGACCATATTTAATATTTAGGAGTGAAAACCTAGCAGGTCTTGCATGACTCAAATACGGTTTGTGGCCATTTAGCTGGAAAACAGATCTACAATACTTGTATTTTAGGTAATAATAAGAGGATTGTCGCAGAATGAGCATAAAAGCCCAGTTGAGTGCCTGGTTACAACTGTTAGCACAAATGTAAAGTTTGTTGTGAAGTAACATAATCTGAATTTATAGTGGGGGGAAAACAAGGCAGGGGATCTTTAGACAGTTAAAAGTGCATTATAATGAAACCTATATAATATTTTAATGTATCTTTATTTATAATCAAAAACCAAAGAGAGGATTAAACTACTGAATGTGAAATGGGGTCCACCAACAATGGGACTTAGTTAATTTGCAATGTTGAAACTATTTTAGTCTGAAGAAATATTGGTGACCAAAACCAAAAGCTCAGTTTATTTTAAAGATGACAGAGGAAATTAATTTTCTTTGTTTAGCAAGGTTAAATGTTTCAGCTGATGCCCAGCTGGACTAAAAAGTGCCATTACTATATAATCTTGCAAATTTGAGAACAACATATTGTAATGATGTTTATATGTAATTGAATTTAATATAAATATATAAAATGTGCGTATCTGCAAGGGAGGGCTAGTTTAACAAAATGACCCCTGCTCTTAAAAGCTCATATTCTTCCTGCAAGTCACAGCTGGATGTTTGAGCTATTTACGTTGAGGAACATGTCTTGGTAGGAAAAGCTCAATCATAACTGTATTTGGCTCAGCGGGAACTAAAAATGGGACATGTCTTTGTCAGTGACGTGCATTTGAAAAGCTTTAAAAGAGGGATTTCGTACCATAGATTTTATTTGAATGTACCATATTTGCCATTCGTGTTCCAGTATCGGTTATTTCCTGCTCCTCTGTGTAACGTATGTTTACATGTTTGTATTCTGTTTTGTCGTGTCTGTTTGAGTGACCACAGAGTTTTATCACCTTTTTTTACGTTTAATTTATGCAGTATTTGCAGGGGTAGTACTACATTTCTGGCAGCCGTTCACTGCAGTTATTCCTGTTTGCTGCACGAGTGTTGGCATACTGTAAGGCTGTGTGCTCACAAGCAAAAAAGATTTTTTTTGTTTCACATAAAACAATAAATTTTTTTGTGTTAAAAATCATTGTCTTGTTTGTTTTTATAATTTTTGTTTCCATTATTATCATGTCTTCATTTGTTCAATTTATTCCCTCATTTATTATTGGATAAAGGATCCCTTTGTGTTTCTTTTCATTGCTTTCCTTCTGTTTTTTACACACGTGTCTGTGTTGCCTGTTTTTAAGTCCTACCACTCAAATCTACCCTAAATAATCCAGGCAATTATAAACAATACGTCAAGTTGTAAATAAGTTAAAGCATGCAGACTTATGGATGTAGGTTTTTAGTGGATAGAAACAAAGAGGGAGCAGATTTTAAAACTATCTGTACTTTTGGGATATGCTGACACACAAGTGTCTTAAAGCGCATATTTAATTCATTTCCAGTATTTTAATATTTCTGAACAAACTGTCAATTTAAATGCACTCAAAAGTTTCAAAGCTTTTTTAAGAACAATGCATATTAGGAACGTATATGTAAAATGTATATAGTTAATATTATGTATATCGTGTTGGTCCTAACTCTCCTTAACTCTCCACCCAAATGTGTGGGTGTGATTAAATCAGATCTGATAACAGTAGAATCCTTAACTCACTTTCTTAAGATGTAAAGACATCTTGATGTTTGACGTATGTAAAATGCTTGTATTGTCTTAAAATGTACAGTGTCATTTTTCTATTCGTTTGTTGCCATGTTTGTGGCTATCCTCATTCTATTATTATTATAAAACCACTGTAGCCCTTCTGCACAGCTGCTTCCATCTCTTTTCTCTCTCCTCCAGTCCAAAGAGCTTCAGATTAAGCGTCAGTTCCAGGACACATGTAAGATCCAAACCCGTCAGTACAAGGCCCTGCGCAACCACCTGCTGGAGAACACACCCAAGTCTGACCACAAGGCCGTGCTGAAGCGGCTGAAGGATGAGCAGACTCGTAAGCTGGCCATCCTGGCTGAGCAGTATGACCACTCCATCAATGACATGCTGTCCACACAGGCTGTGAGTAAGGCAAGAGACGTCGTTCACTTCACACTCGCACCACACCACCTCTGCTGACCCTGGCCTGGGGCTGTCCTGCCTGACCACCTGCCTGTGTGCCTGCCTACCAGCCTCCCCCGGTTCCCCAGCGCTGATCTTTCCTTTCTACATTCCAGTCGTATATCACAAGGAGCCACGCAGTGAAATTTTTCATTATTTTTTCCACTGTAGTTTGTAGTGGAAATCATGTGAAAAAATGTGTTGCGCATGGTCTTTTGATCCCCTGCTAAAATAAAATGTTGATTAGTGTAGCATTGCGTAACGCACTTTAGTAAGAGAACTTAATCACATTCCACAGCTGGAGAATTGAATACTGAGATGTAATGACCCTCTGACACCAGTAATTGTGACTTGACTGCCTTCTTAGCATGAGACAAACACACATTTAGGCCTTTAAATGAATGAAACCTATCAGGAAAAGAGCTGCATGTGACAAAACGTCTCATTCCGTTCAATGACATAACCCCCTGTGCTACTTTAATTACCTCACACGGCAACGTGCCATGTAAGCCCAATAAGCCAAATCCCCGCTGCCCTTGTTTGTCTGTGCGTCTACTTCTGCTGTGACAAGGTTCCCCCCACACTGATTAAACTCAGTCCTGAGGTCAGACAAAAACAACATTTGAAATGAAAAATGTCTTTTAAAATAATCTGTTCCCTGGAACTTAGGCTTTAAGATGGCTAACAGGTCAAAGTAGTTTAACTGTTATGCAACATTTTGTAACGTTATACTGATTTGTTTAATTAAATGTTAGTTTTTTTACAGCAGCACATATGGATATTAATAAATTAATAAGTTAGTACCGCAACAGACTTATCATAAAAATGTCTTACACAGACTAACAGCTAATGTTCACCTTTCTCCTGATCCTCTCCTTTCTTGTTTCTCACTCTTTTCATTGCTTTTTCTCTTCTACCTTTATCAACAATAAATCAGGACCGCATAGACCATACATTCATGCCAAAGCCAGTTTTCATCACGCTTCCTCCTTTTTCTGCAAAATAGCTGCGTTTGGATGAGACCCAGGAAGCAGAGTACCAGGTGCTACGGATGCAGCTGCAGCAGGAGTTGGAGCTGCTGAACGCATACCAGAGCAAAATCAAGATCCACACCGACACCCAGCACGAGAGGGAGGTCAAGGACCTGGAGCAGAGGGTGTCTATCCGCCGCGCCCTGTTGGAGCAGAGGGTTAGAGTCCTTTGTTACTTCTATTAAGTCAAAGCTGTTTAATCTGTAGCGCAAAACGTATGTTAGCTAATTATGGTTAAGATGGATGTTAAAGCGTTCTTGTGCAACAAGGAAAATGCCTGTGTTTTCCTAGATAGAGGAGGAGATGCTGTCCCTGCAGAACGAACGCTCAGAGCGTATTCGCACTCTTCTGGAGCGGCAGGCCAGTGAGATTGAGGCCTTTGACTCAGAGAGCATGCGCCTGGGCTTCAGCAACATGGCACTGACTGGCATCCCCAGTGAGGCGTACACCAAGCAGGGTTATTCCAACGCCCCGCCCTCGGGCTCCCGCGCTGCAGGCCACTGGAGCCACGGCATGCACCCGCAGAACACGCCCTCGCAGCAGCATTCACGCCGCAGCCACAACAGCGGCAGCGGAGCAGGGGACCGCAGAAGTGAGTCCTCCTCTTCCTCCCACGGCCTGGGGTTGGCCCTGGGATTGGGGCGGGACGGAAGAGAGGTGCACCACTCATCCCGCTCTTCTGCCTCATCATCCTCGTCCTCCTCCTCGTCTTCCTCCCACCACCAGCGCCATCACTTGCCGCAGCACTACCACCACCAGAGCACGCCACAGCTGTACCGTGAGCGAGAGCGGGATCGAGATAGGGAGCGGGAGAAGGAGAGGGAGCGGGAGTGGGCTGGGGTGCGAGGCTCCGGAGGAGACCTGGCCCACCCACACCCCCTGCCCTTCTCCCATCACCTGCCCTCACGATCCTCCTCTCAGTCCCTGGCCATGCTACCTCCCCCACCACCTGCCCCTCCAACCATATCTGGCCCATCCTCCTCTTCCTCTTCCTCGTCCTCCTCACAGGGAGGGATATACGGAGGTGGAGGTCTAGGTGTGCGTGGTGCCCCCAGCCTGATGGCCCTGAAGCACAGCCCCCAGCCTCTGAGGAGGACGGCATCCGGTGGGGGGCCCGGAGGCGCTGGGGGCAGTGACGGCGTCCTGAGCCGAAGCACCTCTGTCACTTCACACATTTCTAACGGCTCCCACCTTTCCTACTCTTAAATGTCTGGAGGAAAAGAGTCAACAGGGTGGGAGCGATTTAGGAAGGTAGCTACCACAGGTTGCATCTCAGTTCTCTCAGCTTGCCACCTTGCCTTGAGTCCTTTCTTGGACTAATCATAAATAATAGAATAGCTAAAATACAGAGGATTTAGGGACAACCCCCTTTTCTTCTACTGCACAGAAATGCAAAGAGATCAGTCACCATCAGAGGCAAACCGAGGACAAACTGACATTATTGAGCTGCACCCTGCTCCTTTAGACTCAGGGTGGGTAGAGAGGCTTTCTCCCATTCTCACAGGTATAAAGAAAGAGGGAGGAGGCATGTAACCACCTGTACTACCACTGGTTTTAGGTGACACGACTTTGTGTTTAGCGTTTTTATCATTGTTAGAGCCTGTATAAAGTCAGATAGGATGTGTGAAAGGAGGGATATTAAGGCTTTTTGTCTCCCGGAGCTGCAGAAGGTGGGGTGGTGGCCATGTCTTCTTCTATGATATTCTATGCTGGAATGGAGAATGAGAAAAGGCAGGGACGCAGTGGGAAGCAGTGTTTTCTTTGCAATGTATCCGTACTTGTATTTAGTCTGTAGTGTCCAGATATTGTCTTGCAAGAACTTGAAAGAAAAACGGGGGGAAACCATGAAGGTTTACTTTAGTCTCTGCTGCTGGAGATTTTTTAAATTGATTTACAGCTATTGATGTTTTGTTGATTTTCTTTTCTACTAAATGTAAAAAACACAAAAGCAAGTTGCTTGGAACGTCACCAATGCCTTTAAGGGGTTCTTAAAGGGATGCCGGGCCATCAACGTTTTTAGTTTGATGACTGCAAGATGTTTTCAAATCGAATGCGCAGAATGTTTGTAAAGGCAAGAGACTCTGTACTAAAAATGCAGCTGGAAGCAGGAGACATGTTTGTGTGGACATGTACAAATACAAAAAAAAGTCTTTCTGGCATCCATGACATATTGAATATCTAAACAACATACAGTAGGTGTCTATGGGAGTCACTCCAATGCATGAGATAGATGTACAAAAAAACAAAAAACAAAAAAAGCTGTAAACATGACCAAACACATTTGAAATGTAACGTACCTGTCCACGTTTCACTGGCATTTAAAATCACTTGTCCCGCATTTTTGATCTTTACTGTACATATTTATGGGAATATTAAGAAAAACAAGTCATTTGGTTTTATAGCGTAAAGATAATGATAGTAATTTTGATATATTCAAATGAGTATTGAATTCCAGATTTAAAGCGACAACTCCAACTGCATTTTCTATAGGTGTCAATATTACCTGATGTAATTGTTGTTGTAATCATGTTCACATTTTTCTTGCGAGAAGCAGAGGGCCCACAAAATAGATTATGAAAACAATGTTACATTGTTGGGTATGGTGCATATTTAAGGTGTTAATGATTATTAATAAGCAATTATTAATAATTGTTAATGATTCATGTATGTGTGTTTGAGCGGTAAAGTGTAGTTATATTGCCACATTTTTAGACAACAAAATAACATTAAAAGACAGTCCAACAACATGGACACCCCCCACTGTTCACATGAACTCTGACCTCGTCCACTGGACTCTCATTTAAAAAAAGGAAAGAAAAAAAACACAATTGGCCACTGGAATGTAAGTGCTGGTTTTCTTTTATTTGTCTTTTTAGTTCAGGACTACGTTTCCACGCAGAATCTCTCTAAGGAAGCAGGAAATCAGGCATGACGTTGCACAATTTGTGTTGATAATCTGACCCTAACCCTCACGTTGAAGAGGAGGACATGCAACCAGTGCAACAAGCTGGAAGGTGTGAGGAAGAAGAGGAAGAGGAGAAGGACGGACGATGACTGAGCTGCTGTGAACGTGCACCCCCTTGTGCCGGCAGCAGTGACTGGCTCAGCCCGTCCTCACAGAGACCAATCAGTGTTTCCTGCACATGATGCTTCTGAAGCCCGGAGGTTTGCTCTCCCTTCTGTGGGCTGTCACTTACTTGAAATAAGTCACAAATAACTGGACTTTTCTTTTTTGTTTTTTAAAATGATATTTTAATTGAAAAAATGATGTTTGTATGACTCAGAAACACCAGCTCAAGACAATTCCCTGTATAACCTACTACTTTATGCTTGGTTGGAATCTCAGTGCATGCGTAAACTGCTTATATAAACTTAGACTGGCAAGTTTGGGAAACAAGCTGTTCATTGGGGGAAATCAGTGTGGTGGTGTCCGTAGATGGGTCCCTGTCAGAGGCAGAGCAGGGAGCATCCGATCCTGTGTCACGCCCGGATGAAGGGTGAAGGTGAAAGAGCAACATGAGCTCGTCTGTGTTTTACAGAGATCTTTTGGGGGTTGAAATCCTTATTTAATTTTAAAATCAAGCAAATCCAAGCTTGAGGAGGAGAAGGAGGACGGGTCCTAACACAAGTATTGGAAAAGAAAAGGGGTGCTTTAAAAAGTAATTTAACAAAAAATAATAAATTGATATTAACACATTAACATGTCTTGACCTGGCATATTTTTCTGTTTTGCTTTAAATCATTTTCTTGGCCAAATGCTCGTAAATGATCATTTGCAGGTTGCTGCATATCTGTTACTGCTGAAACAACCAGCAAATTAACCCAATGGTCGAAAACATTAGAAATAGGAAGATAGTTAGAAGATTTTTTTAAGAAACTAATTATTGCAGTTGCCAAAGGATTCAGTCTGCTTTTACATATGGTCTTAGCTGTGGTTCATTGGCTAGTACCACAGCGCTGAATATTGTATGCGTTGCGGACAGTTCTCGTCTATTGTGTGCGTCTCCACAGCTGCTATTCGTGCTGTACTATATGTGTCTGTGACATCATCACAGGCTGACTGAACTGGGAGGATCTGTGCGCACTGCCCTTTAAGATGCGTCTGTCACCGCGGTGCGGGAGACCAGCTGGCCGCTGGAAGAAAACGACGCACGCTGTGGCGCATTTTGTGTCGGCCGAAAATCCCAGGGAGGAAGGGGAGAGGACAGACTCCGCCGAGGGAGACGGAAATGAGAGGGGGGTGTCCAAAGAGGAAACCCTATCCCTTTAAGAGCAAGTGGGACATAGCGGTGCGAGAAAAGGAGAGGAGGGGGAGAAGAAAGAGGAATTAAAAAAGAAAAGGAAGAAAGAGACAGGGAGGGAGGAGGGAGAGCGGGCGATAAAAAAAGAAAGATGACATCCTCGCAGCTCAACGGCCGAGGTGGAGCGATAGGCTGCGGCCCGGCGAGAGCGCCGCTCGCCGGGGTCAGGGCTTGAATCCAACAACGAGGCTTCGACAAACACCCGATTGGCCTATCGGGGGAAATCGGAAAAATAGATTCATAAATTAAAAACAAAGCATGAGCTGCCGTGCTACCTGATACGTGTGTGAATACCCACGTTCGTGCGCTTGCGTAAAAATGCATTTATTTCACGTAGTGTGTTTTGTGTGCATTGCTAAAGTGTAGTACTGTAATTTGCGGTTTTTGTTTTTTTTGTCTTTAAGTTTTGTTGCTTGGTGTTGCGTTGTGGGGAAGATTAGCGTTCAGCGAATTAAAGTTGGAAACCAAAGTCAGGGCGAATCGGGGCGTTATTGGGTCCTGGCCTGCTCCGCTCCAGCCTGCGTACGGCAGCCTGCGTTGCCAGCTGCGTGCATTTTAATTTACAGCATTAGGCTATACCTCAATGAGAACAACGGATCTGTGCGGACGACTCGATTCGCGTTTTTCACGAGGCTCCGGAGGCTCGTTTCTGCTGCAGCACAGGCGGCTGTTGGCGCCTCCGTCATCGCTGGAGCGATCCAAATCATGCAAAGGCTGCATTCCTCGATCTCAATCAGGAGCTGACTTCATTATCTCCATCGTTGTGGTGCAAAATGGATGCTTCTTGGAGCAATTTCCTCTTCCAGGTAAGCTCGCCGAGCAGGTTGTACTGGCCTGCGCTGCTGTCTGTCGTGTTTTTCTCACGCAGGCCACTTAGTGCGTGTCCTGCTGCCCTCACTTCGTGCATGACTTCTTGTAGCACCTGAAGATAATGCTGTGACTTGTGTTTACATTTGGTGATGGCCTTCTACTTGCTTCTCCAGAATACTCCCACCCAAAACCAAGTGGAGGGGAGCCTCCAATCAGAGCTCATGCCAGTGCATACGAGTTCACCCCAAACCCCACCCACAGAGCACATAGCACAGCCTCCTTCGACTGTGGACACTGCTGCGCTCAGTGAGGAGCCCCTGCCTGGTGAGGGACACTGCACCTGTACAGCTGTGGAGGCTGAAAACTCAGTTTGCGTACTTCAGTGCAGGCGGTTAAGTCAGCGAGGTGATCGATGTACTGCAAGTAATGTCCACAAAGACTGAATGCACTGAATGTCTTGAGCAGCTTGTTCACTACTGAAGACTTAATTTATGAATGTAGATTACACAGAAATGCTTCACAACAATCTATACTTACGTTTTCTGTTTAGAGTTTTGCAGCTGTTATTTCTAAGGGAGCCATATTCATTGATCATTTGTCAAGCCTGTGAAAAATCAAGATAATTTACCAAGAAAAATAATAATAGATTATTCATTATTGACATGCCTCGTTTAAAATGTAAAAAAGCACCTTTTCTGAAATGATTTCTTTCTTCCTGCCTTTTCTCCCGCCTCTGTCCGGTCCAGTGAAGCCAGTGTCTCGGCCCACCCGCGTGCCCCACATCTGCAACATCTGCAACAAGCAGTTCAAGAACAACTACAACCTGCGTCGGCACCAGTCGGTCCACACTGGGGTACGCATGAGGGACAGGGCCAGAGAGCAGGCGGAGGGGGCAAAGGAGGGAGCAGCCGGCCAGGTGGCGGTGGCGGTGGCGGCCCCGTCTGTGATGACGGTGGGGGCTGGAGGGAGGGCGGAGAGTACAACTTTACCTCTCTCCCTGCTGCACCTCTCCATGCCACCCCCTCTCGCCCCTCCCGGCTTGCTGGCGGGCGCCCAGCAGCCTCACCTGGGTAGTCAGGATGGTGAAGGGGTTGCTATGCCGAACGTAATGGCTAGTGTTAACCCCCATGCTCCGCCTCCTGCTGCTGTCGTCATGACCACAGGGGCGACAGTACAGGTGGGTCAGGGCCTTGTGGAGATGGCTGTCGTCAACCCCAAACCTTCAAGCATGTTGTTTCTTAAGCTGCCTGGCCAAGTGGATCATTGAGACTGGCTGCTACTTTTACTCAAAATATCCACGTAGAGTAATTCATTCAGGGACCGAAATTCCACCCCAGCGTTTGGCATTGGTCCCCAGTTTGTGAAACACGTGCTAGAAGCTCCCCGTGCTCCCCTGCATGTTCTCTGTAACACAAAGTCCAATAGGAAGTAGTAAATCTAACACAGAAACCAGCTGTCAGAAGTGTGTTACACATGATGACCCGCAACATCCGGTACAAACTGTGTGCATTTGCATGGTTTTCAAGAAAATCTCTAGGCACAGTTGTACACAGCATATTTCACTGATGAACAGAAATCACTTCCCATCTAAACTCTGTAGTGTGTTATTCTGCTTGTGTGTTTCGCCACAGAGGCCAGCGAATCCCAACCCCAACCCCGTGAAGAAGAACCACGCCTGTGAAACGTGCGGGAAGGCGTTCCGCGACGTTTACCATCTCAACCGCCACCGCCTGTCCCACTCGGACGAGAAGCCGTTCTCCTGTCCCATCTGCCAGCAGCGCTTCAAGAGGAAGGACCGCATGAGCCACCATGTGCGTTCCCACCAGGGCGGTGTGGAAAAACCCTACGTCTGCCCCCACTGTGGCAAGGCGTTCTCTAGGTAACGCCGCAGAGAGAAGAGTCTGTGTTGGGTATCGATCCCGTGGGGGAAAGAGTTTGCCATTTTTACTGAAATGGGCTCGTAAAGCTGTTATAATATGTTTATTATATTTCTTTCTCAAGGCCTGACCATCTGAACAGTCACGTGAGGCAGGTGCACTCCTCTGAGCGACCCTTCAAATGTCCCGTACGTCATGTTTGCCTTATTTACCAGCTGCATAGAGCAACTTTTAGTCCATTTATGTGAACACTGATCATATTTACATGTACATACTCACACACTTCACTGTGTCTTCCAAAACCAGCTCTGTGGAAATTACCATGGAAACAGAAAGTATTTTTATATCAGTGGCTGATGTTTTCCTATTAGATTTAATCATTGATTTCATCTTTTTTTTCAGACCTGCGAGTCCAGTTTTGCCACGAAGGATCGTTTGCGTGCACACATGATTCGCCACGAGGAGAAGGTCCCCTGCCATATCTGTGGAAAGCTCCTGTCTGCAGCTTATATTACAGATCACATGAGGGTGCACAACCAGTCCCAGCACCACGCCTGCCATCTCTGCAACCGCAGTAAGTAGCAGGTCGCACTCATTTCCTTCCTAATGACCTGTATCTCACTCTGAACGACCTCCCTCCTCGCTTGTTGCCCCTCAGGCTTCACCACGCTGACGTATCTTCGTGTGCATGCCCAGAAGCACCATGACCTGGAGTGGAAGGACAGTCCTGGGGGCTTCGGGGGCACAGCCTCCAGGGGCGTCCTCGTCTGTCACTTGTGCGGCGTCCACTGCAAGACTCCCACCCAGCTCCAGGGCCACATGGGCACCCACACCAACAATCAAGGTGACCCGAGCCCCGTCACCTCTAACGTGGCTGCCAGCAGCTCTGTCTCCCTTAGCAACATGGTGACAGCGCCCACTGTGTATGTCACCGGTAACACAGTGGTAGATCTGCTCGTCACAGACTGCTCTAGCATTGCTGCACCACAGACCCACAGTTAGCAGCAGAGAGCTGAGCAATAGCAACCTCAGTCCCTTAGCAGAGGGGAAGGTCAGAGAAGGTTGAAGGTACTCACAGATGCTGATCCAGATTCAGTGTCATGTTATCATTTATACATAAAGTTAAGATTGGTGTGTATCAGAGGCGAAGGAAGCGCAGTGAATTTCTGGAAAGATGGACGTTTGTGGCTGCGGCACGGTCATGATGAACATTGATGTGTCATCCAAATACTGCAGATTGCTTTTGTGCAAGATTTCAGTGAATCTGTGGTATTGCGAGCATCTACTGTATCGCTCTCCCCCTTCTGACCTCCCTCTCCCTTTCTCTCTCCCTCCCTTCAACTCTGGAATTGGCTGCTCTCTGCAAGTGCACCAAGTACTGTATATCTCACACCAGCTCTGATCTTACCTCCATTTTGCAGCTCACTTCCTACGTATGCGAATGGCTCGAGTTAAAAAGAAGTAGCAGAATGAGAATAGAGACCTTCTCAGAAAATGTAAGGATGAAACACATTAGAAGGGAAGTTTGGGTGCGTGTCGGACAGGGTTGGTCTAGCATGTTAGCTTGTTCCTTCACAAAAATATAATCAACATTTGATTTAAAGCTGTAATGCGAGATCAGCCGTCTCCAGCAGGTTGTTTATAGATCAGAACAGAAGACCATGCACGTCGTGGTCAGTGTGTAACTGTGGGATGTATTTGTTCATTTGTTTGTAAAGGTACAGAGATAACAATAGAGTTTTGTTCAGGAGTGTCAAGCACCTTAAATCGTTATTGTCTGATTACACGAGGATCAAAATAGGTTTGAGCTTTCTTGGATTTTCTTGCTCTGAGTCTTCCTCTTTTGGTCTGGTCGTTAAAAACAAAAAACAACAACTAATCAACACTTCAGCTTCTGACATGGCGATTCTTGCACCTGAGAACTACCTTTTGCATGAAATAAAAGCTAGCTCAGTCATGCTTATTGTTAGGGAGCTGCTATAATAAAAGAGACGTCTAGCAGCTCCGCTAAGTTAGTCGGCTGTAAGCGGTAATATTTATAAAAGTGTTGATTTAATCAGAAGATTTAACATTGTTGGCCATTCATTTGATTGTAACTGTCATTGCCATAGTCATGTTTTCTCCACGTACCAGTCCAATGAGTGACACTTATGCATTAGATTTAGTCATTTTACTGTCTGTATAGCACATAATGTTCTGAACACGAGTCATTATCGTTCTACATTAATCATTTGAAGAATGGTCTTTCGTCTGTTGGATATTTTTGGTTGCTTTGCGTTATATTGTGAGTAATGTGTGGCATCGAGAAAGGGCTTCTAAAGTCGCAAGTCAGGCGAAGTCATACAATGGAAGTTTGACAACATCACTTGCTGTAAACAAATCCTGGTTTTGTACTGGAGTGCTTTTTTAGTTTTGTGTTGATATGTTACCTTGACATTTGTAGAGTTGTTTCTTTCTTCCTCTTCTTTTCTTTCTTTGGAAATGTGTTTCTTCCTTTTGAGAAAAGTAGTGATTAATTAAAAAGTTAATTTTAGGTTTTCTCCGTAACACTAAGAAAAAATAATACCTCTACTCTAGAATTGTGTACAGCTCTTGTGATACATCTTAATGCCTTATCGTACTCAACTGCATTTTAATTCTTTTATGATGAAATATTTCAAATCTTAGTCATGAATTCATTAAGAATATTAATGGGATGTATTTATATTTATATTTTTATATTTCTCAACAGTATGCATGTCTAAAAGGTTGGTAGAGAAAAAAAAAGTCAATGACGCTTACTACAGTCATAAATATTATGTTATTTTGTAGATGAAGTAGAGATCATGCTATTATTTTGTAATTTGGACAATTTAAAGTAAAAACAGTAAATGGGGATTGTTTTGTGTGCTAATCTGTTCACCCACATAATCACTTTTACACCACAGCTTCACTATTTCCACATCTGTGACTGTGTGAAAGGTATGAACATTAAATCATAGACATCTAATGCTCAAACCACATTTTTCCTTTCTCATTTAACGTGTTGTGAGGTTTCACACCACATAATTTATTAACACTGAACTAACACATTAATCCAAGTGCTTTAATACATGAATTAATATATGTTGCATCATGAATTCCTTAAGCTCATCTTTAACATGTGATCAAGTGCCTTGGAGTTTATTAGATTAAGCAATGCGCAGTGTATTATATGATAAAATGGCATATTCGTATTTCCAGAGTGCATTAACCTATTGCACATTACAATTTTACTAATCCACTATATTCTTAAAAACCTGGTGTTTCTTTGACGTATTCACATTAAAAATGTGAACATCTGATCCACATTGGGCCTTGTGCTATAAATGCATTTGGGTTTCTCTTGAGTGTTACAGCAACACATAATAATACATTGAAAATAAAACTACTTGTAAATCAGAATCAGAATGTATTTGTCAGATATGCTAATATATACTGTTTACATAGTGGTTGTCTCCAAAGAATGTACGTGTTTGTGTGGGGTTGTAGAGGTTGAGTATTAGTATGTCCAGGAGGTGAACGTGCAGTATTTTGTGGCTGAAGAGTGGATTTATTCAAGGAGAAGTCTGCAGAGCACTGCAGCAGAAACTCAGAATGCTACGATTTGGGTTAGACACACTGATTTCATGGTGTTGTTATTTTTCTAAAAATGTTAGTAGGTGGCTACAACAACAAAATAACACTGGATGGGACATATTTGGTGTAAGTTCAAAGATGTACTCTGTTATAATATTAGGATTATATTTGTACAAGGCCTGCTACTTAAGGTCCTGGCATTAAAATCTGTCGTACCCTGGTGACTTATAATACAACACATAAGCCCTTTCGCCTGCAGGTAAATCTCTGATCTATCACTATCAGTTCAGCTGAAACCCACGGCCTCCTTGTGGGGAATCCATTCAGCGTTTCCCTGCACGGAAAACAACAAAACCCAATTTACAAAATGCAGTGCAGTGACGTGCAGATCGCTCGTCATGACATGAGCTGCTGCCTGGACCTATCGGAACTAGCTGGCGCAGCAGCCAGCGTTGAGTCAATGTTGCATCTGCGAGGCAGCGGCATCTCTGCTCTGCTGTTTCCAGACAGCCGAGGTGACACCGCGGCCACCTAACGTCGCCCCGGATCGGACTGTGTCGTCGCGTTCTCGCGTTTTCATTCGCCGCTTGCTAGATCGCGAGGTGGTCCGTCAATGCTCCCAGTGAGCTGCCCTCATACTGATTTCGATCTAAGTTGCTGCAAGCTAGCGTTAGCTCGCTGCCGCTACCCTTCAGACGCTGAAGTGGCCACATAAACATGCGGATCATCGAGGCGGAGACCCCCGGGACATCTTTAACCTTAAACGCTTTCTGCAGGACACGAGTTTCGACTGACCGCTGACTGGACTCTGCAGAGCCTCCGTGTAAATGTTGTTTAATATTTGTACATCTCTTTACCATGTGTAAACTCCAACCAGTTAGCCAGTTAGCCATGGTGCACGGGGGTTGCTGCTGCTAACGGCTACAAACAAATGACCAGCGGAACCGTTAAACGTCAATATAATGTTTTCATGCACCACGGCTGCCAGGCAGCGGTCCGCTCGGGGTTTGGGTGTCGTCGTGCTCGACAACTTATTCCTATCTGTCGTTGTGTGAATGTGATTATTACGAAACGGACGCTAACATTATTCCACACATAACGGGGACATGCTAACATTAGCTAGCTGTTCTAGCGTCATTGTTAGCAGGCGATACGGCAGCGCAGCCAGTTGGCCATGCTTACCAAGGCGAAGGGTGACATTTAGATCACATTAGCAGTGTCGCTTTATAAAATAATAACCGTCACAAACGTGTGATGGTTAATCTAATGAGCGGCTCTATCAAGATTGACAATTAGATCCCTTCACCTGTAGCTGTTTTGTTAGCTTAACTAGCATGTGTTTAATGAAAAAACGTGCAGAGCAGCCAAGTTTGCGTTTTTGTTTTTGTTTTTGGTGCTTACTACATTTTGCGTGTTTGTGCGTTTAGACCCAAATATTGCACAGTTTAGCCAAAGCTGCGCAAGCCCGCGTTGGCATCGCCAGTTCTGCAGATCGGTGGCGGTTCTGCAATAGTTGAGTTATGTCAAGCTACAGTCGGTGTAGGATCGCTTTTGTGTTAATGCAAACTGTCTAACTGTAACGTTTTAGCAGGAGTTAGTGCGGGTTCCAGGAACCGTGTTGCTATTTTCGACAGTCAATATATTAAAATAGCGCAATGCGTATTTTGCTAATGGACATCAACTTTTTAATGAGTCAGCTAATCCAGTGTAAGCAAAGTGCAAAACCGCTCGGTCGCCCTAGGAAAGACTGGATGTAAATAAGGCTCCAAAGGTCATCAGATGGACACGACAGCTCACAGGGGCCTGTGATGCTCTCCGCCCGCTTTAATACAGTCTGACTGTCCTCTACAGCTGTGCCGTAGGTGTAGATTCTGTAGGACACCAGGTGAACCAATTCATCACAGGTCACTTAAGAACATATGCCAGTCAAATAATGTGCCTAACACCAAAACATATCCTTTTACTCTTCTGTGTATTGGTGTGGGTATTTCAAAGGTTCCAATTTAGCATTTGGCTGAATTTAATTGTAACGTGAACTTTTTTTTTCACTCCTTAATCAGTTAATGTCTCCTTTTTCCAAAAGCCTTTTCTAGAGTTGCCTCCAGAGAGATCAGTGTGTACGGTGTATTCACTGTGGGGTGTTTTTGTGGTATTTCAGGGAGGGCAAAAAGCAACGGATCACAAGGACCAGATTGCCTGCTGAAGTTTTTGCCTGTTAGACAGATCGCCAGAGACCATGCTGAGCATCCTAGCTGCTGGGTCTGTGTTCTTTCCAGGCCTTTTCCTACTGTCTAAGCAATGCCTGAAGTCCATCCCCGCGCTGCGATGGAGCGAGGGTGATGCAGTCATCGTGTCTGCCAGGTGACGTTCTCATACTTATTTATGTGTGGTCTTGCGTGTCCTTATGCTCAATGTCATGTGGATACGCTGCACTTACTATGCTTTGTAAAAGCACTGTCAGGTTGTTGCTACAGTTAGAATATAATTGTGTCATTTCTTAATTACAATTGTTACAGAAGGGGAACAATGTGTTAACATTGCTAATCAGAGAGTTATTTTCCTTGGCTAATGAGAAATACATGAATTATTTACTTGCTTTTTAATGTTCTCAGGTTGGTCTCATCAGTTCAGGCAGTCATGGCTTCTTCAGCTGGATACATAATTTCTTCTTCCTGCAAGGACATCATTGAGGACCAGTAAGTCTTGAGTTTCTCATTAGAATATAATCAGTCACTGTTAACGGCAAGTAATCTGTTTAGCTTTTTAGTCGTTTGCATATTTTGTATGAATCGATATTGTGATGTTCTACTTTAAGTGGGTTCTCTGCTCAAAGAGTGTAATTCATGTGTAGTCTGCATATTTTGAAAGCCAGGTTCTCTTCTTCCCTACACAGGCATTGGTTGACTAGCAGTTACATCCTGTTTGCTGTGCCCTACTTTGTGTATGACATCTACGCAATGTTCATGTGCTACTGGTACAAACTGCGGGTCAAAGGACACGAGGAAGCTTCAGCAGCACCGCAGCACATGAGCTCTGCTCTGAAAAGCTACCTGCGTCGCGAGTTCCTCATGGTGCTGCACCATGTTGTCATGGTCACCGTCTGCTTCCCTGTTTCTGTGGTAACTGTCACACATTGCTCTCTCTGTTGATCTGAGGTTTGATTAAAGCAAGGGAAACTCGACAGGTATTTATTAGCGTTTGCAGGGGGTTATAGTGATGCATGCATGCAAACACTTTTTTGAGAGAAGTCACTGTTTGATCACACAGCAAGTGTCACAAAGGAACAATGCTGTAATTGCATTTTAGACAAATAATTTGTCTCTCTGCAGTTTTGGCGACAAGGAAAGGGGGATTATTTCCAAGGTGTAATGTTCATGGCTGAGCTCAGCACTCCATCCGTCTGCTTAGGAAAAATACTCATCCAGGTAGGTGCTTACTTTGCGTCAAATAATTGCATGTTATTGCACATGCACGTATCACACCAAGGTTTTACAGCACTCTCTGCTTTACTCCCTTTGTATTCAATGGAGAATATGTTTTTACTCATTCCCAGCATGCACCTTGTCCGCTGTCGACTCCTGTGTCTCACATAAAACAGCACTGTCAGAAACTTCAGTTGGTAACACAGTACGTTTCGTGCAAATTCTAGGAGGTGTGTTTGTGTGGGTCATTGTTTCTGTGCTTGGGTAAAAGTTGTCCCTCCTTTGTCTGCTATTTATCCTCCTATCTGATTCTCCCACAGCTGTTAGCCTCTGATTATAGCCACTTGTGTTCCTCTGGATACTCAGTGTAGTCTCAGCACGTCATTCTACTCTTTATCTCTTGACAGCACTGCATGTGGTCGTATGATAAACAGCAGCTCCTTTTAAACAAGGCATCAAACAATGAATGACAAAAAACCATTTGGATATTTATTGATGCGGGTGTTGTGTAATTCTAAACATGGGCAAGACCAGCCTCAGTGGAGTTGTGTGTTCAAGCCTGTCAGTGTTATCTCACTGAAGCAGGTTTAACATTTGGTATGAAGTCATCTGCTGTGTACAAATAAGCATGTAAAAATAACCTTCACTGACACGCACACACACACACTCAGTGTCCTGCTGCCACCCGTAGAGATCAGCTAGTGTGCAACTAGCAACATGTGCCTTAGTGCCACTTGTTCAGTCTGTGCAAATAGCATTAACAACTATAACATTAGAAATAACAACGGCAACAGGATTAACACAGTCTGCTTTCACCAAACTGTACTGCTTGCTTTTCTTTCTCCCTTTTCGACCTTTCCCTCTGTTTTTTTTTTTTATTCGCTCTCAGTACAAACAGCAACACACTCTCCTGCACAAAGTGAATGGGGCTCTTATGCTGATCACTTTTTTCATCTGTCGAGTCCTCCTCTTCCCTTACCTCTACTACGTCTATGGAAGGTATGTCTTTCTGTCCATCTCTGCTCTCATATGTTCTGCTTTCTTGCTTAGCTGGGGTAACTAATTTGCATAGCTTCATGATCTCTTTGTTTGTTGATGCAGCATATTAATTTTTTTCTTTTTGTATGTCCAGGTATGCGTCCATTCCCTTCCACATGGTTCCTTTCTCGTTGCCCTGGCACTGTAATCTCGGTGCTGCTCTGCTCATGGCGCCCCAGCTCTATTGGTTCTCCCTAATTTGCAGAGGCGCCCTGCGGTTATTTCTGGGTTCCTCTCGCTCGCAGCGGCCGCGCCCGATCACAGACGCACCAAAGGAACCTCAGACGGATGGCAACACCCTGCCTCAGCCCTCCAATGGCTACAGCACACGCTCCACAGAGCCTGAGCTGACCACTCACTGAGAAGAGTGGAGGGGAGGGCGAGGGGGGGAAGGAAGGCGAATGTACCAATAAGTATGTAAAGAAAATGAGGTTTGAAGGAAAAGTGAGCCTTGAAGTAGTAGCAATATGAAGGAAGCTACAGACAATTGCCTCAAATAGAGCTGAAGTCTCTGTGGCCACCAGTCATACTTTCATAACTTATTGGTTTGGTTGCTGGCCTTCAGTACTTCAGCTTCAGTTTTTGAAGATGTCATCAGGCACTGTGACAAGTAGGAACATGTACTGACCTGAGAGGAATTTTGCCTGGATTTATAGCAAGTGTAGGTTGCTACTTCCCTCATGTAGATCAAATTCAGTCCTCTCTGCCTCACAGTATAGGAAGAGCAGGAATATAGGAATGTATTATATTGTATGTTAGTACATTTGCTGTAGTTAGAAGGCCTGATTCAGTTTAGTGACGATGAAGACCTTCAAAAAAGAAAAAAAAATCCTGGCTAAGCAGTATTTTGACTTGTTAGTGTTTATTATCTGTATCCTCTATGTAGTCACTGTCATTCTAACAAAATGTAACCAACCTACAGACTGACTCATCTTTAGAAGGGAGATAATTTCATGAGACTGTATTCTGCTGCCTTATCCCTTTCCCGCCTTCTTTGCAATTTCTTTATTTATTTTTAAAATCCTCATAGGAGAAGGAAGATGTTTCCCTTGGACAGAAAACTGTCACAGGTGTACATAGCTGATGTATAATTGTCCTTATTTTTATGTCAGTATTGGGTCAATGATCATTTTTTTTTAAGGTCCGGTCTCATTTCTGCATCTGATGTTTCTACAGATATTTTTGAACAATGACATTTTAGCTTTGAAGAAAACATTTCACAGTTTTACAGCTTAATGTAAACAGACAACCCACCAACGTTTTGGCAGTGCTTCTTGTTTTAGCATAGATATTATTTCATTCCATTTATTACTGGTGTCACAAAGTGTTTTTCGCATTTTCCTTCCAGGGAAGTGATGCACAGTAGCAGTCACTTTAAGCTGAAAATACGTGTGTGTGTGTGTGGTGTTTTTTGTGTTAAATATCCATTTGATTTGGTGAAACACTGATGAGATTTAGTTTTGCGTTCAGCTTTGATGCAGCACTAGGAAAAGTCTGAAGGGAAACAAATTGAAAATGAATCTTTTAGTAGTAATATTCCTTTATAATTGACATCAAGCACATTTGTCCATGGCAACTTATTTAGATGTTGCTCATTTATTTAACTTAATTGAAATTAAGCTTATTTATTTTTTAACATTGTATGACTTGCTCAAATCGTTGAGCCACTGGTTCTGTGAACCTCCTATTAAAACTGGCTTGTATTCCCATTTTATGTATGTAATTACACTGTCCTGGAAATGAGTTATGGAAAAAAACGAAACAAAGCTCAATAACCATCGGGCAGGGCAGCGTGTACCAAAACCTCTGGACAACTGTGGGCATGTTGAACATAGAATATTCATTCCTCTGTTCCATGAATTTGTAAGGTACTGGTTCTTGACAATACTAAAACATTTCAACTGATGTACTGTATATTCCACAAAATGCTTGTTATTTATTTGTAAGTATTTATTTATTTATTTGGTTTGTGGTTTTGAATGCATAAATATGCATACATATTATACTCTATGCTTCTGAGCCTTATGTGAAGGCTGTATTGTTACTCAAACTTAGCTAAAATATACTTCTCTGTCCTGAATCAGCCTTGGTTTTTTTTTACCTTTGGTTTTATTGTCATTTTTAAAACACCATAAACCTAAATTATCATGTTAGTGAGCATTTGATATGAATTTTCATAACGTCACCATCACATTTAAGCCATACAGCTAAACATTGTATAGCTGTAATATGAAAAGTAAGAAGTATAAATATTTTACTCCCCATCAAAAAGCTTTAAATATCAGTTCAACAGAAAAATATTTCCATTTGGAAATGGTCCCTGCAGAACACAAAAGATTTTTCATTAAGCCAATATAAGATTCACAAGGTTAATTAGCTTTGAAGCCCCTTTTCTGTGCCACCTGTCCAGTGTCAGATTAGAGCTTCTCCGGCTTCTTTTTCCACCAAATGCAATATTACCACTAACCACATACTGTAGCACCTCCGCAGTCCTGAACTTAAGTACATCCTGGCGTTTTAATGGCCACAACAGATTTTTCAGGGTTAAAATTTTTATTGCTATGATACAAAACACACATAAAAAACATACAAACTTGTTACATAAAAAAATTCAAGTTTTGAGAAAGCCTCCTGGCTTGAGTTTCAGGGAAGTCATACTTCAGTATCTTCTTTGTCTTGGAGAGAAGATAGTGTTGGGGTTACTGTCGCGTTCTCTTTCCTTCTCACGCTCCTTCTGGCTGTTAGGAGACAGAGCCTCCTCCAGCTTCTTCTCATTTTTAAAGAGATCTCGCCCTGTACGCATGATGTGCTCCTCAATTTTGCGATGTCGCTTCATATCAGACAGTACTTTGTCCAGTCGGGCTTCCCTTTTCACAGACAAGCGAGTTGAAGACCCTGGGAGTAAAACAAAAATCAAGACGTTATGAAACAACATAAAAAAACTTAACATTAAATCAACATATTTCCTGTGTCCTCAGATGGTAAAGAAACAGAATAATCAAATGCTGAGAGATAAACACAGCTTTCAGGGTCCAAGAACACATTCAAATGTCAGATCTCAGTGGGTGCTGCCTCTCATACCTGGTGTCCTGCGTCTGTTGATGAAAGCATTTTTGGGTGTCTGCATTTGCTCCTCATCAAAGTCAAACTCAGTTGGTGTTGAAGGCCTAGAAATAAAATAGCCACGACTGTTATCATCCAAAATCATAACAAAAACTACAACAGCTAGATATGAGAAGGTTGCAAAAAATGATACTGACTTCCGTTCTCTCTCCTCCCTCTCCCTTTCCTTTGCTGCCTCTTCCTCATCATCTCTTTCAGGTGAGGGTGTACGTTCAGGTGTAGGAGGTCTCCTCGGAAGGGGAACAAATTTCAATTCCAGCATCTCCCCTTTAGCGAGGAGCTCATAGAGTCTTTTGATCTCAGCAGGAGGGGGCATCCAGTTTTTGGAGTCGTCCATCTCTTCATCGCTGTATGGAATCTCCCATTCACTGTCCACTTCTGCAGCCGGCTTTCCCGCCTCAACATCCATCTCTGTCTCTGCCTCTGCCTGTGGTTCCTCCTTACACTTCCCGGCTTCTGCTCCATCAGCATCTTCATCTGAGAAAGCAACAAGGTGTAAAACCAGTAGAGATACTAGTACAAGATCAGCTCAGTGTACTTTAAACTCCTTTAGCACATAGCATCACAGTGCATTCGGTCTGGGTTTAGGCTCACATTCCACTGGGATAGTTAGCAGATTAGTACATGCATTGTTCACTTTCTTACTGCGAACAAGAACCTTTTAACTGTAGTTGCGCTTGGTTCGTACTTGTGTGTGCTTTAGAGGCGATATGTTACCCTTCTCATCCTGGGTCGCGGTGTCCTCCTCCTCTGTGGCAGATGTCATCTCCGTGTCCTGTTGCTCTGTGCCGTCCTCCTCCTCTTTGGCCGCTGCAGGTTTTTCTGAGTCCTTCACACCCAGAGCCTCTATGCCCTCTGTCAGTGAGGCGTCTGGGGCTTCAGCTTGCATCCTTCCCACTGCTGCAGCCGAACCTTTGGCCAGAGATCTGCTAGAGAGAAGCACAATTTGTTAAATATGCGCAGCTGGAAGTAAGTTTAGTAACTCATACGGATGTGAACGAACCAGACAGAAGTAATGTAACTGATACAAAGTTTAACTAAATAACTATTAGCTGGTAATGCAGCCACATCTTAACGAGCTAGCTAACGTTAGAGCAATTAACTACGCTTAACCAAGAGGCGTGGCTGAATTTTCGTTACCTAATGTCCAGTCTGTCCTGCAAGAGCACTGGGCTCGTTTAATACTGGCTCAAATGATCCTTTCCCGTGAATTAAGTCATCAAATGTCTCCATTAGACTTGCTAAAGGAAAAGAAGATTACGAAGAGACGTAAACATAGCGCCATTTTGGAACGAGAAGAACTGGGTGATGACGTAAAGGATTAGTCTAGCGCTCACATTTCCGCTGATTAAACATCATGTGGATGGCACTTTAACTACACCAACCAATGGCCCTGAACGGATTTGATGTAGAGATCTGCGCTAGACACAACTTCCTGTGCAGCGCGCAATCGCGCACAGACCAAAATACATATCGGGTGCAATTTTAACAAATCTCTTTTACTTGACTATTTACGATGATGATGCGTTACGGGGGGTGCGTTTGAGTGCGCAAAGAGCACAACTTTAACAATCATGTGCAATGTTTGCGCGAATAAAAACGATAGGCGTCAAACAGGCGCCACTCTTTGTGCGACTCCTGATTGGTCGACGGCTGTTTCCGGTGTTAGGGCTCCTCGTTTAAATGAAGTGTTCCGTTAAAGTGGAAGCTAATAGGTGCGATAGCCTTTGTAAAAGAGACGACTTTAACAATGCGGTGTGACCCAAAACTTGATGACTAACAAACTGCTTGTAAGGGGAGTCCACAAATAAGACTGGTGAGAGTAACTGTTTCACATTACAAACTAATGATCAAGGATTATTGGACCTTTGTTTGGCTACTGTTTAGCCTAACATCTGTTTATGCATCAAGAGCAACGTTAGCTGGCCTAAAGTTAGTTAGGTTAACTTAAGGTTAAGCCGTCATTAATATTGATTAAAATAGTTCAATGTTGCGTTAACACATCTGTTAATATCTGCGTGATTTAACTTTTAAACAAGGCGCCCGTGTGTTGCTTTGTGGGCTTAACTAAGCTAACGCGGCTTGTTGTTTCGCAGGCCGTAGTTTACTCAGAGCTCAAACATGGCTCAGCGTGTGGCGGCATCAGATGGAGGCAACAAGAAGTCGTCCAGGGTTCGGGTAGCGGTTCGCCTGCGACCCTATATGGGCAAACCTGAAGAGAAAGACGAGGGGCCGTGTGTAAGAGGCCTGGACTCCCAGAACCTGGAAATAATCAACTGGAGGAACGCTACGGAAACAGTTAAATACCAGTCAGTGTCCTCAGCCTAAGCTTCGTATTCAAGTACTTGCTCATTTTCTTCTCTCAACGTCTAAAAGTGCCTCGTGTGTTGTTGCAGTTTTGACGTGTTTCATGGTGAGCAAACATCACAACAAGAGGTTTTCCTGTCGTCGGTGAAGCCAATTCTGCCTCACATACTAAATGGGCAAAATGCCAGTGTGTTTGCTTATGGGCCAACGGGAGCCGGTAGGTCCAATCTTCTGTTTATCTGGAATGTGCTTCGGCCACATTTGTGCATTTTAATCAGCTGTACGTGTTCACGTCCCCAGGGAAGACCCACACTATGCTGGGCTGTTCAGAGCAGCCGGGTGTGATTCCCCGTGCTGTTCGTGAGGTCTTTAAACTGGTTAAAGCCAAGGATGTGGATGAAGGATGGGACTACAGTATTGGAATGTCTTATTTAGAAATTTACAATGAGAAGGTATGAATGCTTTTCTATATAGTGTTTTATGTTACTGTGGGTTTGTGCTTCAGTGTGTACATCATCTTGTGGTACAGGGATGTCATTTGGGATGATTGGCATCGTCTTTCGCCCTTTTAGGTGCTGGACCTCCTGTCCCCAGGCTCCCAGGATCTGCCAATCAGGGAAGACAAGGACAAGAACATCCTTATCCCTGGCCTCACTCACTTGACAATTTCTTCCTTCTCAAATTATGAGCAGCACTTCATACCTGCCAGCCTCAATCGTACTACAGCTTCCACCAAACTAAACCAGCGCTCCAGCCGCAGCCATGCTATTCTTCTTATTAAGGTTTGAAATGTGATCATGATTGCTCTCACTGATCGTATTCTTTTGTTTGAGAGACCCTCAGTTTTCATCAAGCTGCTCTGTCCAGTCAAACAGCATCTTAAACAGGTCGTGGCCTCTGAGCAGTAGGCCAGGATTTGGTAGCTGGTGCTAAAAGTAATTCTCTCTTGCAACACTCCCGTTAGCAATGTTTGGGCTTTCTGGGACTACTACGGAGTGAAACACTGTTATCTGCAGGCTTACTGTATTATGATTTATTTTATTTTTTTATGCTATAAGATGTTGTTGTTTTTTTGTTCCTCCTCATCTAACTCTTTCCTACGTATTTATCATCTGACTCCTTTTTTTTTTTTTTTTTTTTTTTTTCCCCCATGTCAACTTTTACTCCTAACAATTTAGGTTGTTCGGACGCAGCGTGCCTTCCCCCATAGACAACAGACAGGCAAGCTCTACTTGGTTGATTTGGCTGGTTCTGAGGATAATCGGCGCACAGGCAACCAGGGCATTCGCCTGAAGGAGAGTGGTGCCATCAACCTGTCTCTCTTCACTCTCAGCAAAGTGGTGGATTCCCTGAACTCTGGCACTGCAGTTCGTGTGCCATACAGAGACAGTAAACTAACACGGTTGCTGCAGGACTCTCTTGGTGGCTCTGCGCACTCTGTCATGATCACCAATATAGCACCAGAGTACAAATACTATTTTGATACTTTTAGTGCACTCAACTTTGCTGCCAAATCCAAACTCATTGTGAATAAACCCTTCACTCGAGAAACTGTGGCTGTACCAGTGCTGCCAGGTGAGTGAAACAATCGAGAAATATATTTCCATTTAAAGGGAAATCAAATTCAGTCTGTAAACAGGAGTCTCCAATAGGGGGCATCAAAGTCACATCCTTGAGAATGATTTGAAGTAAACACTCAGATATTTCTGGGCAAGGTGTGTGAATTTTACCTAGCGTTAATTGCTGTGACATATTTTGACATTGTCTTAAAATACTTGTGGCCATTTCTGCTGACTGCATTTTACTAGTCTTTCCTTTACTTTACCTCAGGCACTGCAATGCAGTTATGACGGATGCTGTGCAATTTTTATCTGAATTGCTTTACACTCCAGAGAACCCCACAAACACTGTTGCTTGAGTGCGCTGAATACTAAGCTGTTAATTTCTCTTCTGCCTTCATCTCCAGTGAAGCGGCCCAGAGAGGACCGTGAGGCGGGAGGGTCTGGCACTGAGCCACACAAGAAGAGGCAGAAAGAGGAGAAGAAAACTGACCAGGATGGGTCCTCCCCGCCTGCAATTTATCCTAGGTAAAAACCAAACTGATTTATTTGTTAAGCTATTTACACATAAAAACTGAACAAAATGCATCAATAGTAACCCAGGTTAAGTTAATTTTCCTCTGCTTCATCGACCCATACACCCGCAACTCTAATAAACCACAGCCTCAGAGCAGTGGGCCAAGATTTTAGCTTGTGCTGCAAGCAAGCAGTTGGCTACAGCTTCTGGGTATTGGGACAAGCACTACTTTATTCCCTGTCTGGAATGGGATACTCTGACATTTATTTAGTTACATTAAGTGGTTTTTAAGCTCCTGACCATACTGGCTCCCCTCTTTGTCTACTTTTGTTTCTTAACTTGGTTTGTGTCTTTGTCAGTTTGTCAGAGCTTTCTGTGATGGACAGACTAATATCTCTGGAGAAGCTGATGATGAGCTGCCAGGAAAAAGATAGATTAAAGATGCTGAAAGATTTGGCTGAATATCGCAAAGAGATCCAGGTGACGACACACAGGGAAATAAATTTAATCGTTTCTTTTCTAACATGGTCTTTCTTTAGTCTGTCTCCCATAGCTCGTCTATGGTCTTTACCAATTACTGATATTTCTAGCAATTAATTGTTCTTCATGTGATTAACAACCTTTTGTTGTTTTTTTTATATCCATTTGCAGGAGCTTAAAGAGAAACAGAAGGAGTTTGAGAGCAAGGCCCTGTTAATGAGTCATTCAGCTGGAGAAAAGCAAAATGCTAAGGAACCGGTCTTCAAGAACACAGCACCTCTGCAAAGAAAACCGTCAAATGCCATAAAACCCATTAAACAGCAGGCTGTGGTCCAGCCCCTGAAAGGTTAATTAAAATTCTACTTCTGAACGCTTGTAGAAATGTAGCTGATAATCATCCACTTTTATAAGACTGCAGGTACATGACCTACCACCGATCTTACTCTTGCCTGTTTGCAGTAGTTTCATAAACGACCATAATCCTCTGTTCATGCTTCCCCAACTTGTAGTCGGTCATTTATTCTGTTGTCAGTGGAGTTACTGCAATTTGATACAAGAGTCCATCTTACAATGTAGGAGTCAGAATGCATCAAATAGTCATCAATTGTTTTTATAGCCATGAGCAGCTAACTTTAAAAAAAAAAATCTGTTTTGCTATTCATTTTTCAAACCTTTTTTGTAATTTATTTGAAATGAACTGTTGGTTTCCTCCTTTAGTGTCTCCACTACAGCCCCTTCAGCAGCTTGCCACCGTGAAACAGTCTGTCTGCGTCAAGAAGAAGCTGCTTTCAGACCAGGTTGAGGTCAGCATCTGAGTCTTGACTGGGCTGTGCTTAGCTTGACACATCTGCAGAATTGCAGGCATCGGATACAAGCTGACTCAGTGCATTAGCTTCAATTGTTTTGAGTCAACAGAAGCTGCAGCATTTATTAGGTCAAAATTAACTTATCCAGGCCAATATGGACGAGTAATAACAGTTAAACTTTAATTTTCATGAGCTGCTCATTTATAAGGCGTTGTTTTATTTGATGTATTTAAACTGTCCTCATTTGGCTGCTTTTTTATTTACCCAACACAGCTTCTAGATGGTAAAGAGAACCTGATGGAGAATGCTTGGGAGTCCCAACTCAACAGAACTCTACTGGAGCAGTCCAGGCAGAAAATACTGCAGATACTCAACACAGGCTCCCACAAAGAGCTGAAGGGCCTGCAGCAGATTGGTGACAAGAAGGCAAAGCTCATTCTGGGCTGGAGAGAGATTCATGGTCACTTTACGAAGGTCAGTGGAGAACACGGCAGTCTTGGATTGTTTATCATTTACCTTGCCACATAACAAGACTTGGGTGTGTGAGTTTGATTCTCTTTGACGTCATTTGTTGTTTTGCAGCTGGAAGATTTGGTAAAAGTTGAGGGAATGACAGAAAAAAGATTTTCCTCTTTTATGAAGGTAAGATCAAGAACCGTACATATCCTGTGGCGCATAATACTGATGTGTATTCAAGAAATATCTGTTAATTTTGCTCAGGGACATGTAAAATTTTATTAGTATAACTAAATGCTTTCAAATTCCACTTGTCGTTCTTTGCTGTGCCTAATGTTTTGTTTGACGGAAGAAACCTCACTGTTACATGTAGCTTACTCTACTGAGACTCCAGGGCTGCAGATTGTACCTTGTAGGGGCAGTTCCAGTCCTTCAGGGTGGCTGGTAAACTTTGGGCAGGGCAGCGGCCGCTGACCAGAACTGTCCACCCTCAGTTGATCTAATAAGAGGATGATCAGTATTGTTCTCAACCGCCTGCTTCAGACATAATTGCACATTTCCTCTGCTGATGTTAATTTCCGTTTGTGTTTCAGGCGAACATCGTGAGTGCCATGGGAAAGTGATTTATTTAGTTTTAATTATATCAGTGTTTAATGTATCAAATGTCAGAAGCTTATTCGTCGTTTTTGGTGTTTTTGTAGTTACTACTGTGCTTCAGCTGATGTCGCACTTGCTTTTTAAATAAACGTCTGGCATGACATTGAGTCTGTGGAGTGTTTATTTCACTGTGATAAGTCGCGGATCCCTTTTTCCACGGGTCCATCTGCTCAGACGTGTCTCTGCTTGAGAGCATCTCTCGGGCTTGTATCCAGGATGGGGCTACTGTACCCCGTTATCATTCAGATGCGTTTTCGGGTAAAGCGCTGAGGCTGCTTTAACCCAGCGCCTCATCCCCTCCTCCAGCCTCTGGATTTCACTTTCCGTTTCACACCCCTCCTCCCCGGTCCACCCTCCGTCCCGGAGTCTCCCCTTCAGACCCAGCCCGCTGCGCTGGCACATCCCTGCTTCGCCCAGGTTCGGCTCCAGCCTTCGCCTAAAACTGCGGGTCGTCGCGTTTCGTTCAGACGTCGGACACGTTCGCATGTGGAAGATGCTCAGTGGAAGCTGGTGGTGATTTCGCTTTTCCGCCTGGCTGACGTTACCATGAGGATGAAGCCAGAGACTCTCCGGGTGTAGTGAGACAGACGCGGAATTAAAAAAAAAAAAGGTCAGTCTGGTTTTTATCGGTCACCTTTCATGCGTATTAAACTAAACCTGGGTCGACGGGCATTTGTGTGTGTGTGTGTGTGTGACCGCAATTGAACTTGATTTGAATGTAAGGATCCAATGAAAGCTGCGTGTTTCTTTGCGTTATTGTGCTACAGCATCCCTTCATCCTCGCGTCCCCTCATCCTCACCAGTGCTTTGCTTCGCTTCTCCATTTACTGCCGTGTCTCTCCCCACAGCTTCACATAATGAAGTCGTCTGTACACACCTGAACGGAGACATGGCTGCTTTTCAAAGGAGCCTGCCTCCCTTTGTGCTCCCGTCACTGACCCGCTTCTCTCTCCTTTTTGTTTCCACCGCGACGCTGTTTGAATACAAGCTTTGAGCGCATGTGTTTACAGCCCAGGTTCCCATGAAGAGATAAAAAAAAAAAAAAAAGAGAGAGGATGTTGTCAAAGTGGATTATATTGAGGCTTATGCTGATATTGAGCCTGATCTCTAGCAGTAAAGCGGCTGAAGAGACGTGCGTTGTAGGGACCGTGTGGAAATGATGGGAAGGAACCGGAGGCTCATGGTTTATTGAAAGACTGCACAACATAAATTTGTGAGGGTGGGAAAAAAAAATCTAATTCCCTCTCCCACTTTCTAAAATGACACAATTTAATCGATCCATCAAAGGTTTAAATAACTTAAGATGGTTTACTCTAATCCTTACTTGAGCTATTTAGCATCTCAGGCTGTCAGGTTAATGGTCAGGCAGAAAAACTAATGTCTGATTTGTCGGCTGAGATTGGTTTTGGTCTGTTTTTCTATGAATATATATCAAAAAACAACAACCCATAATGTTATGATTGTAATGTTGAATGAATTGCTTCTTCTGCTTCTGAACTGAATGTGCGTTTGTTTCGCCTGTCATTTGTTTTCAACTCTAATATTGCTCCGATCAGTTTTGTTTGGACATTAAACAAAGAGCAAGACACGTCAGAGCATTATAGGTTAAACGTAAAAGACATCACCCTCATTTCTAGAACCCGACTTTTATGCAGCCTGTAAACTGAAGGCAGGAAGCAGCCTCGGTTCATGAAAGTCTGTTCTGGCCTACAGGTGTAAACAGCAGGACCACAAACAGAGACTTCTTTTAGCTGTCAGCATGGCTGTGAACATGATGCCAGCTCCCACAGTTTGGCCAGGAGAGGAGCAACCATCGCTGCTGGACCAGGAGGACTCTCTGTCGTGCCAAGTCCCTGTCTCTGTATCGTGCCCACCAGTCGGAGGAGAGCCGCTCATCCGCAGCAGCAGCCCGGCCAGGACGCAACCCCCCCGCAGCAAATCCAAAGGAGAACTAGTCATAGTCATCAACGAGAAGCTGAAAAACAGTGAGTGGCTGACTTTGACCTCATATTAAGGCAGCGGGTGGAGGGGGGGGGTCACGCGGCTGCTTAGTCAGCTTGCTCTGTGAAAGTCAAATTTCAGTGCAGGGAAAAGCTCACACACACGTGTGTGTTTCAAAAATGTGCCTGTCCTTGTCGTTTCGCACGTGTAGGTAATGGGATCCACTCTGCGCCGGCAGAGAGCACCTCTCCAGTCATCTCCTCTCCGCCAAGAAGACAACACTCTATCTCCTACCCCCACCATGGCAAGACCAGGAAGGGCAGCAGGGCGGGCTCCATCAGCTACACCGCTTTTTCACCCAGACCTTCGCTTTCACGCCACTCCAGCATCGCCACCAACCCGCCTTTAGACAGGACCAAGGTTAAAGACTACCTCCTCCTGTCCGTGCTGGCCTGCTTCTGCCCGGTCTGGCCCATCAACATCGTGGGCTTTGTCTACTCAATCATGGTGAGAACGTGATGCTTTGCCTGTTGTGTAGTATTTGTTAAAGGTCTCTGTATTAATGATTTTAGTTTTAAAACGAAGCCACACTAACAGATGGTTCTCTTGTCTTCCTCAGTCCAAGAACAGTCTTGAGCAGGGAAACCTGGACGGCGCTGTACGCCTGGGCCGTGTGGCCAAGATGCTCTCCGTGGTGTCACTAGTAGGAGGCACTGTCATTATCATCGCCTGCATTGTCAACCTCGCCAGTGAGTGCCCCAAATCTGACCTTTAACCCATCAACTGTGTGTTTGTGCTCAGCTGATTCTTCCCACTGATCCTCTCTCTTGTGAATACTGCAGTATATGATTTGTAATAATAACCCAGCTTCCACCAAAAACCTGCTACTGTCTCTGTGTATTTCGTCACCATATACTTTTACTGACTGTAATCGCTGACATTATATCCATCTATCACACTAGTTTAGATGCCTGCTCAATTCTTTATACACTGCAGCACTTTTGCCTTTACGAGCAATGGCGACACTATACGACGATCACGACACGTTAACCACATTTGCATCAGACTCAGATCTACGCTTTATGACACATTTCTCCATATTTGCACTTGTGGCCTCCAGCTGTAACTGACTGCATGCCTCCGACTGCCGTGTGTGTGTCCGTAGAGTGGTTTGCGTAGCCTGCTGTCTGTGGTACGCCTTGCACCATTTGCTTGTACAGAAGGTGTAGTGCTGTTGTCCCTGTACCAGATGTTTATGTATATAATGTATCTCAGTGTCTGACTTGTTGATATGCTCACAAGACCAACAAATGATCATTTGTTGTACGTGGAAAATAAAGACATTCTGGTAAAAGATCAGTGATTATTACTTATTAGTGACTTAAGTGAGTAAAACAATTGCATTTGTTAAACTATGCATTACGTTTAGTTAAGTGTTACTGTTTCCTCCAGTTTACAGCATATAATACATATTTGCACTTTGTTTTCGAATCCGTCATTTAGCTAAGAGTCAACCTAATTAACTTAATGACTACCAGAGCAGTTGCACACAACACTTTGTTTTCCCATTAAATAGCTGTTGTCTGTGAAAGTGTATACGTCCATATGAAACTGCACAATATACAGCTCTTCAACTAATACAATTCCTTTTCTTTTTTAGTAAATGTGAAAACCTGACTTTCATCCCAGGATCGTCTGGCCCACACCTGCACCACCATCTTTACCGCCTAGTCTTTACCTGGATGTGTGACAAATATGCACCCGATATACAGTGCTTACTTGCGTTTCTGTAATCTATATGAATCCCTTTTGCTAATCGAACAAAACAAAATATGCAAATGCTGCTGCTTTGAGTCATGTGGAGGGGTTTTGTCTGTCTGATGTTAGACGAAGAAGGGAGCAGACGGACTAATCAGCCCTTTTGAATTCTGGTCAACACACAAACTCTTCAAGAGCCCTACTATCACAAGCGAAGCAGACTCAGAAGTGATGGACTAGAACACAGGGAGACCAGTGGAGGTAGTTTACAGATCGTAAAACAGGACCGATTTCCTCCCAGCTTGAGCAGCACATGCAAGCTGCAACAAAATGTCCCCCAACGACAGGTTCAGCTTGCCGTTAAATCCCCTCGGATACACGGAGAGGCTCTGGGATTTATGTAGGAGTGGGATCACAGAGCAGACGTTCATTCATTTCCCATCACAGAGAAGAAACACTTTTAATCACGGTTTGTCCTCTCGTTCTGAGACTGCAGCCGTCCTGCTGTACATGCTATGAATATGAGAAGTGAGTGTAGGTGGAAGAGGATGGAGACGAGGCTCACCAAGGACTCGACGGGATTATGAAACATCTCACACAGGCGCATTCATTACAGCGAGGAAAATATGTGCCAAAAGAATTTAGAAGCAACGTTTCTTCCTTTGAAGACCCAACTGTTGATGTAGAGAGGATCATCACGAGCGACCCGTGCATCCGCTCAGCACCACTGACCACTGTGAGCCGGGAGGAGGGTTAAAAAAAACACTGTAGCAAGAAAAAAATGTCCATTTCACACTTATACTGTGTCTCTATAATTTTTTTGATAAAGTTTGTAAAGTTGCTTTTGAAAAAGACTGGATTTTGATAAGGTGATGCTCTTGAAGTGCTGTGTCACAGCTGTCAGATTGGTAGGATGTTATGCATAAAGGGCCTCGTGCTTTGGTTAACAAATAGCAGCCCAGGCTGTGGCTGGAGCTTCAGTCTGGACCCACTCGCTGGCATTGACTGTGGCATTTCTGTCCCTTATAAAGATTCAAATGTGGTTCATTTTTACGCCTATTTGTCAGAAATGAACCACCTTTGAGTCAAACGCAGCAGGATAACCTTCTGATGGAGTATTTGTAAAACACAGAAGCAGTTTAACCTTAACTAACCTTTATCTACCTGTGGCTCTCACTGTGATCTGATGCTGGGTTTCTCTTCTTATTTACTGAATCGTCTACAGAGACACCACAACTTTACGAATTCACGTTTGCAGTTTCTGTAACGACTGATATCGGCAGGTTTTTTTGTTTCTGTTGTTAATGTGTAAATTTTAATTGTGACCAACAAGTCATGTATTCTGCAGATATAAACCTCAATATTGTGATATTCTGTAGTTGATATGAGTTAGAGTTAAGTAGTCATGATCTAACGTAGGCACAGAAACTGCTGGCTAGGCTCCTGGCAGTCATCGTATCACCACCAGGCTTCTATAATCTATAATCTATGGTTACTGGCATGTTGTGGATTTCTATTCATGTATATTGATAACAATTTAAAAATTGAAAGGTCAGCTGACACTTGTAATATTAAACTTCTGCAGCACATTTATAATAAAGACACAATGCATGTTATGTTTTTGGTTTTATTTTAAGACATAAATAGCAGTGGAGCGGACATTAAACAGATTCTGTTTTTGTTGGAGAGAATGAAAAGTGAACAATGTCCAGAGAGGTGATGCACAGTCGAATGAACATATCCAGGATAAGTGAAACATGCTGGCCTGACCTGTTCTACTGAGCTCATCCTGGTTTAGGTGGTGGGGATAAGATCGGCTGAGTGTCAGTAATCCAGAAATAGTGAATACGCAGCTTTCCAAAGGTCTAATCCTATTTATGTAAGAACAAACATACAGTATCTGGCCAAAATACAACCAAACTCAAATGATCTCTCGTTTTAGTACTGCCGTGGGGCCGTGGCCACCAAGAGTGACGGACGACCAGACCTATTCCAGAAACTGCTTAACGTCTAAATGCTGGTCTGAGTATTAACTTCTCCTCGTCTAATAAAAGGCCACTGACAAGACGAACTAGTGACGGAACCTTTACAGGAGGCTGTGGATACTCGCCTGCATAGAGCCTCATATGGGCCTGACTGAAACGGACTTTGCATCAACAGTTTAAACGTTGCAGCATGTAGATATTCATCAAACCACAATAATATGAGCAGCAGCCTTCTTACTACTAGTGCGATAAAACTAAGATTATTATAATTATTGTGATTAATGTATTAATCAAAAATACATAGGCAGACTGACTAAAAGCAGACTGACTCAAATGAAGCAACATATTTGCAGAAAACCTTCGCATCTAATAAAACAGGCAGCTAAACTACAAGACGTATCACTAGAACTGTCATCATGGACGTTAACCTGGACCAGGCCAAGTTCAGAGAATAAGTCTACACAGTAACTTAATTCTGCTTTTGTGCAACTGAGTCTGGGCTTAATTGTGTTTTGCAGTTTACAGACGGGAGTAAGACACAGGGCAAGTGTGAGTGTGTGTGGTAGTACAGTTGTATCAGGCAGTGGAGCAGACACAGCAGGAAGAGCAAAATGCTGAGGGGAGAGGCCCGAGCCAAGGAAACGCTCTCTGTTTGACCAGCTGGAACGAGAGCTAAACCCTTAAATTAGCTGATGCTGTGGCTGCTCGGGCTTCAGATTTGATGAACAATAAGGGCGGAGCAGTAGATAATCGCTCGGTTACCACTGGCAATGAATTAGCAACCACTCTGACAAATTGATTAATAATTTATGTCATTTTTCAAGGTCAAAGACAAAGATTGTACAGCTGTGAACGATGCTGATGTCCCGCTCACGAGGCTTAATCTTGGCACGGCAGTTGACTGAGAGTAACACTAAATCCAGTTGAGGTTGGTGGGAATGTCATTGGTTTGAAGGGATTTGTTCTTTAACCAAATTAGTTGATGCATAAAAGTGATGTAAGCACAAAACTGGTAAATTCATTTACACCAGTGGAACAAACAACCACATTCGCAGAACTTGACCTATTGTCGTGACACCTGACGACAGCAAGTTCACCCTCGCCAGCGTTAACAATTTGCCATCTAAAGGCCTTTTTCCGGCCACTCAGCTAATCTAACAGTTCCTCTGTAGTTACTACAGCGCGGCCCAGGAGCGGATCAGTTTACCAGACAGAGTCACATCCAGATGCAGTAAGTGGGTCAGGGATTATCCAGCTGGGTCACATAAACACTGAGGCTGTGAGTTAGCTTGGCGGCGTTTGAATGCATCACGATCATCCTGTCAGTCTGCACGGCAAACAACAGCACAATGGGCTGCAGCCATGCTGCTCTGCCCACAGACAGGAATATGACAACATCTGTACAACCTGGCATTTCTACAGCTACTAGAATTTAATGTGACACACGATTTGAAGTTTGTTTTAGAAAGGTGACAGAGACGCTCCACGTCTAACTGCAAATATTAAGTACGCCTGCTCTAGTGCAAGTTGGCTAAAACATTATCTGTTGCATCTGTGCTTTTACTTTAATGTCAATTCAAAGTGTCTGTTATGGAAAACCGTGCACCAAGCTGTTAGTAGCAGACATTCCTACATACCACAGCAGCGCACTGATTACTTTAACATTAGCAATAGCTCCGTTATAGTCAAGTGTCCCAGTAAGTCGTGCCAGCGATCCGGCATGAGCATCCACATAAGCGCCCAACAAAACTATGTTCGTTTAATGGCGTTCCCCACATCTGTAAACAAGCACCAAAGACCCTGATCAATCAGAAGATGACCTTCATGTATGTTTACCAACGCAGTAGAAATGAAACAGTCAGACGACTCGAAAGATGGGTCAGATGCTGGTGTTACACAGTAGGAGACGGTGGAGATGTGATCGAAATGTTCAGGCTGTTATTAGGCCGATGGCTTCTGTACAGCTCTGCTGCCACCCTTCAGTGTTTTCACTTAACTGCAGTATTTATTTATCACCACAGGCAGTAAAGACTGTCCTGATGCACAGCTCAGTCCATTCTTACTGAAGCGACACTTCTGTTTCTGTGAAGGCTCTGCAAGACAGACTTTCCACTGGAGTGTCTTCACTGGCCTGATGTCAATGGGAGCTTGATGGAACCAGAGAGGTCATTAGTGCGGAAATGTACTAATTTGTAGTGGATCTTATCATTATCCGTTGTGTTCTCGATGACAGTGTGTGGGTTTGGATGCACATTTGTGGTTTCATAGAAATCAGGCTTCAGTGAAACCACACAGAAGACTTGGACGAGTCAAAACCCCTATGATTAATATTTAATACCCGTCTCCTTGTTTTATAATACTTTATGATACTTACGCATACCATTATTTTTTTTATCAAGTACTCATTCTGTTTAAAACCGAACTCCTGCCATGTTTGTGTCTCTCACAACCGATGTCTACCTGTTTTGTTCTGCATAGCTGCAGTTGCAGACTGTGGCCACTAGGTGGCAGTAGTGGCTTTATCGTGTTTCCCCAGCTGCGCGTAAACGCCAGAGGCCACTTGTAAACAGTAGAGCAAATATAATAGAAACTCAGGGATGCACACAGTAAATCAGCATGATTTTTATATAAAAAAGAAACAATCATGCACACTTTTCAAAAGACAAACATTCAAAGCAAGTGAAACACCATAAATATTTACATATGCCCACCATTAGCATTTTGAACGCGTCTCACTTACCACATGAGGCTGAGCACAGATAAAACCTGCAGCTTGGTTAATGCAGTCCAAAGTAAAGCAGCAGCCACAGCTATTAGACCACACTGTGCTGTTCGCGCCACTCATGTCTGTGATTCTGATACTAAACAAAAGCTGATGAGTTTATTCACCCAGTGAAAACGCCCTGAAACGTTTGTTACACTGCTGGCTAAATGATGTCAACACCAATTTGTCACCAACAACAAACTGTTACAGTGATATTAGAGCTGACACATCAAACACCTGTGAACAACATAGGAAGAGGTTAGCCCAGATTAAATGAAAACGTCTCGGGAGGTTTGGGAACAACACTATGATAAACATTCCAGCCTGCAGCAGAGTCTGGCAGCATCAACACCAAACATGCAAGTAGCTGACACGAATCATCAACGTGGAAGAACCATTTATCTCATCATGTGCGCAGGCGATCCAGTGGCAATCAGATCAATACGTACAAAACATCTGACGATATTAAGACCACTTGGAAATCTTCGGAAGCATCAGGCAAAACATTATTGCAAGGGAGAGGTATGTGGGCAGGGGAGTTTAACTGTCAGCAGTTAATGAAAGCAAGAGGTCGAATTTAATAATAGACAGTAAACCTAATGCAAGAGCCACAAATCAGCAAAAAGCCTCCCTCTTAACACGTTCCCACAGAATTTATCTTTAAATTAGCAGATGAAGTCCACAAAGAGACATGTGCTATAAAGATGCCTATAAGAACTCTGCCACGCTCTGCTTTGTGGTGGGAAGTGTTCCCATACTTGCATCAGGTCCTTGTAGATCTCAGATTAGACTTTAGATGGTTGAATGTGACCCCTGTGGGCATGAAGTATGAACTCATTTATGACACAAAGTAAGTAGGATGCGAATCCGTCATGGCCATGCAGAAACCCCCAGAGCATGCGATGAGCCGACTCCTCTCCCACAGCGAGGCCGTCCCTCCGCACTGTGGCCAGGCTCAGTTCATTCCTGCAGGGCGGATCCGGGCAGCTCGTTGGTCAGTGTGTGCCAGCGCTCCACCTTCTTGCCCTTGTTCTTCAGGCAGTCTATCCAGTGCTGCAGTGTCTCTCCCTGTGAGTGACACCCTAAGGACACTCCCCCTAACCAAGGAATAAAACCACAGTCCACGTTTACCAACCTTCAGATTATACTACTACACTATATGCTGTACACCAGAGAATTAACTAAACTAAACGACCCTAACCAATCAATACTTCCATCATCTGATCCTTCTTAAAGCTGAAACTTCAGTGTTTTTAGTAAGATCAGGTGAATTCCTGGGTCTAAGGGCCATGGACGGAAAGTGTGAAAAGGAGTTTGCGACTAAAACGCTGGTGGTTTTGATCTTTTCAAAAGATTTCTCAAACAGGCATTTCATAAAAAAACACAAATAACCTTTAACTACCTGAAAAAATATCTCGCCTTTCAAAGGTCCCATGAAGTGATGTTAGGCTTATTCAAACAGGAGCACTCACTCTACTCGGAAAGTGCACATAGGGTTGGTTTGAAGCTCATTTCCAGCTAAAATGTCACTGACGCCCCTTCGGCGACTAAACCCTGTAAATTACATAGAGCGCTTCTTTCAGATGCAGCAGATGATAGAGAGCATGTTGAAATATCTCCGGCAGCATCCAAGGGGGCAGAATTATTAGGCCACTAATAAAGTAGCCAGCCAGATAATGAGTGGTTCAAAAATCACCAGCAGGAAATTATTAGGAGCCAGCGTGCAGGTGGCTTCCACTCACCTATGAAGTCATTGGACTTTCCCAGGTCATAGTCCCACACTGTGACTTCCAGGGTCTTGGTGGCCAACTCTGAGAAGGAGATTTCATAGAAGAACTCCTGGGTGAAAGCCAGAGAAGTGGGCGAGAGCAGAGGTCAGGCACTAGCACACATGGTCTTCCTCTCCAAACCTCTGAAATGCTCACTAATGAGGCAGCAGATAATAATATACAGACAGTAATTGGCTGTCGAACAAAAAGCTTGAGGAGATTTTGTATGCAGCACAGGTCTACAGCGGTCGCTTTACATTCAGCCGTTGGAAATGTGCTTTTTGCTCACAAACACGGATGTGTACCTCATTAAACTCAGGGTTGAGAGTCTTTTTTATGACTGCTGTTTTGTGCTTGGATTTCTTGTGGACGTCTGGCTTGAGGTACCTGAGAGAGACAAATGTGAGCCCATCACATTTAAGCCTGGTCATTATCACTCAGTCCTGTTGAAAAGAATAATGCAGCGTTACGTGTTGACTCAGGAGTCACAGCTAGTGATGGACACATTCATGAGAGTCACGACTCTCTTATGTAAATTTAAATCTTATGTTTTACGGTTAAAACCAGCCACTTAGCAGGTATGTTTATGGACTGAACATCCCCAAAAGTCTGCGATATCCCAGCTTGGCTCAGCCACAGCTTTGTCTCTGTCTAATCACATCCCTCTGTCTGTTCTCCATCCTGTGTGTAAATAATTGTACTGCTCTTGTTCTGCCAAAGAGCTCGTGGGTGTTGTTTTTTTTTTTGTTGGTGTGTCAGATCTATTTCTCTATTTCATGGCTGTATTTCAAGTTGTTTGGCTAAATATTCTCAATACATATGTCTGTTGTATCAAGAGGAATAAATACAGACAAACGCACCTGTTGTTTCACTGCAACACTAAAATATGTGCAATCTGAACTTAGCACTACATCCATGTCGGTCTATGAATAAGAACTAAAGGTGTTTTTAGTCTTTGTGCTAAACTCAGTTTACCAGCTGCAGAGTTTAGCGTCTCATTAAACAGACTGACTGTCTCATCCACTTCCCAGTGAAAAGGCAAATAAGTGTGTTTCCCGAAGCGTCAGACGATTCCCTTAATGTATTATTTGTGAAACTAACCCCATGTGAATGTTGGATCTAATCAGTAATTCCTTCACCAACACAGCACAGATTGACAAAGCTCAGCATCCCCTCTTTGCAGGCTGTCGCTAAATTCTCGGGATATTTTAAGCCAGCTGGAAGGAGCGTAGCAAACTCTCTATTCACGTTTGCTTTCCACCCACCACCCACAGCCCAGAGAGCGTATGTTCCCACACGCTCTCAGACACAACAAAGCATCTGGGAATAAGCTCCTGCCAAAGGGCAAAGATGCAAACGTACATGTGAAGTAAAACAAGGAGAAAGATGCGTGAGGGTACGTAGGCTGGGAGGATAAATGAGGGAGAAGACCTGAGTTTGAGGCATGATGGGAAAGGAGAAAGATGAGGTGTTTACTGATGCGCAGCGAGCGAGGTGGGATGCTTTACTTTACGCGTGCGTGTGCATTTGTGTGAGGTTGTTTAGTGATTTACTCATTGCACAAACAGCAAAGCCAGAGAACGTCGGAGGAGGAAGAGCGGCATTAAAAAGCCATTTGTCCGGTTTTGTCGAGGTGCTTCATCCACTCTATCACACACACATTGCACACTCTTATTACACTATTGCTTTTCTTTCATCATGCAGCTCACATCTCTGTTTATCTTAATCTGTGCTGCCTATGACACGATCATGATTCTGCATTCCAGCTCATTTTGAAGTTCGTCAATACACAAACTGTAATGATTATGTTGAGCAATGAGCAACGTATCTTACAACTGCTCCACCTCGTGGGAAAGCTGACCTCATCTGTCGTTACCTTATGTGAGGTCAACCCAAGCCAAATATCACGACAAAGATGATTCATGGGCCACACATGGCTATTGATGTGGAGAGGAGGACTGAGGTCGGACAGGTCGTGTGGAAATTGTTCTGAAATGAGGGTTGTGAAATGTCGTCTAAGCTGCGTGTTGTGCATTTGTCATTTTAAATATGTCCATCAGTGCTGCACAGGAAATGTTTTCCACAAACATCCCAGCAAAGGGTTTGACACTGTCCTTACGTTTTGACATAGGGGTCAGAGTAGCCGTTCACGTCCATTGCTGCCAGGTGGGCGCAGCGTTTGACACCCACGCACAACCCGCCGCGAGCCCTCTCCTTGGCCTCGCCCTTCACATCCCCATCAGAGGCCGGGGGGAGGAACTGCAGGCAGAGCAGCAAGCGACCTCGCTCTTCTAGACTTCTCTGCTGCTCCGTTTCCCACTGGAGGAGGGAGCAAACAGAAGCATTTCAGCTGGTCAACGAGTGATGTGAAACTGAACGATGAGCATCTGAGCGCGAAGCTAAATTAAAGTTGTTCCTTAAAGCTGCTGCGATCGATAAGTTGATATTATCCCTCGTGTAAAAGCAGTCAGTCACAGTGATGCTGCCCCGCAGACAAAGTTAGTGACCAGCTGGTAAACAGAATGGAGCATTTGGCAGCTAATGAGCCACAGATTCCCCTCAGGGCTTATAATGAAGAGAGGAGAGTGAATCGAGGACTCAAACATAAACGCTAATTGTTATTCTATGTCTGTTCGATGTGTAAATTAGCTGCAGATATTTCCTAACATGCAACATAATGAGGTGATAATATGTCAGCTCTGTGTTTACTCATTTCAAAAAACCAACTGATAGTAAACTATAAAATACAAATGCAAGTGAAATTCACTGTCTCTAGGACCCAGATTGTTTAGTCCCATCACATCGTGGACCCTGCATCTGCACCTTTTGTGCCTCTATCCTGGCTGATGTTTTTCTACCTGCTTCCAACTGTTGCCTGTTTTGGCCTCACACTGTTAATCTTTAACACCATTTTCACTGTCAGCCAAATAAAAGATGAACACTTTGAACTGAACCTGAGTCCAGAATTGGAACGTGACAATCCCTGGAGTTCACTGAATCTGTCGGAGGTGACATTTATTTTCTGAATTGAGCTTTTTTAGTTTATAAAACCGTCCCTGCTGAACAGGAGGAGCGTTGCTGGTGCTGTGGTCCTGGACCAACTGATCAAAGAGCCTTTGTGTCATTTTCATGCACTTTGTCACTTTTGGCCTGAGTATTTTTCCACAGATCAAATCAAACTATTACCAAACTACGTGACACCAAGTGGAACAGCGATAGATTTAAAGCGACAGATGAAAGAGCGCGAGGAGGAAGCGGCAGAGGGCGACGGCAGGGAAGACGATGTTCTCACAGGACCGTGACTCACCCTCATGGCCAACAGCAGCAATACATGGATGTTATTTATAGGAGAGACGCACTTGCTATTTCAGGAGCGTGTTATCTTTACCACAGAATATCAAACAGATTCTCCTTTATTGCCTCTAATGTCCTTTTCATGTAAACAGAAGTGTATTTCTGACTTAATGTCTCTCCTTTGCTTCATCTCCCCATCTCTCATTAAGTCTTATCTTCAGGCATGAGGTGGACATAGCCAGGATGATCGATACGCCTCATGCCTCCCTCCCCTTCTGTCCCCTTCCTTCTCCTATTCGATTTCCTATTTCCCCTCACTTTCTCTCTGCTTTTCTTTAGAAATCATCATTTACGCCAGCAGCTCGTCCGCCATCTGTTGACAACGGGTAGGAGACGTTAGAGCTCGCCTGTAGTGAGGATCATTTGTGGCAGGTATCTGGTAATAAAACAGCTCAGACCTTCACAGATCGATAGAGAGCAACTCATTAGGGAGGTGGAAATAAAGAGGCACCAGTGGGTGAGTGTGTGAGGGGGACACACACAGGTACACACATATACACACAGTGACAAATGAAGAAGGATAAATTTGTGAGTAAGGTTAAGACACGAGACACATTAAGCCAACGCTGAAAAGCTCAGAGACGAGACAAACGTAAGGACTAGAAAGGTTTTGGCCTATTCACTCTAAATTCATCTGTCTGTATTGTTTTATATTTAAACTCGTATCTTCTTACAGATTGAAGGTTGAGTTGAAAAAAAAAACTAAGCTAAAACCAGAATAACAATCTGAAATATTTGTGACTAACCATGAAGCAGCAGCTAACTCTGAAACCATTTATCAGCTATTTATTGATCGGTCAGTCTCCTCACCAGCGACCTGTGTCTGTTTGCGTGTCCATCTTCGTCTCTGAAGGATTTTTAAACCGATTCATTGCAAAGTAACATTTGCTGACTACATTATTATTACAATGCGGAAAATAAGCTTTTAACATATAATTATTTTCCTGTCTTTCTTTTTTTGCCAGACAGTTTAGAGAACAGATAAAAGGTGCAGCCCTTCAACCATTTACACAGACATCCATTCGTTTTCACTTACTTCAACACGATACAAAAATCAAACTCAATTATCCAGTTTGCACTTAATTACCTTACAGCAAATGACTGTTGGCCAAACCGATTAGATTCAAGTGAGCCTGCTAATTGCTTTTCATGTCTTACTGAAATAAACACGTGGAAACTATGTGTGGAATCATGGCTTAGGTGGGCTTTTCCCGATAGACTGGCCACGTGGCTGCGGATGCGGGTCGTTGTGTGGTGGGTGCATCTCCTGGCTGCAGGGAGTTGCTGGTTTACCAGTTGTTCTTCCGCTCCAGCAGGCTGCAGTGGCAGGAAGACGAGGGTCAAGCTGAGTTAGTGGGTTTAATCAGGCGGACAGAGTTTGGAAGAGCTGAAAATGACACATGCATCGAATGTTTTCCGTCTAAATCTTTGGTTTGCTCGCTGTTACGATTGAGGATTTGGAAGGAGAGCGTGAACCGCGTTTTACAGGGGTGAACGTGGTTTGGTGTGAAAATCAGTGACCACGAGACACGCGAGCATGTGTGCAGCTGTGGTTAATGTTGCCGTGAACTTGTTATTTTTGAGTGTTGAGTGTCGCACGCTGGCGTCTGGCAGCTCTGGTAGAAAGCGCTGCAGCTGTGTTAAATGCAGCAGGTCCTCAGTGTGTCAACACCTGCGTCTTGGCAGAGTTTCTACTTTGGTTTAGTGTCTTATTTCTGTTTTGACGTCTAGACGTTGGTCCGGCTGCGGTTCACTTGGGAACGCTCGTTGTTCCGGCATCAATGTGCAACAAGCCAGTCTTGCTACTAATAATTTGGATTGGTTCTTTAAGCTTGTGTGACGCTGCTTCGGTTCCTGGCTCGGTAGCCAATGGGCAGCGTGGAGACAGCCGTCGGGGAATTGCAGGCACCTGGAGTAAATTGGATCTCAGATTACATAAGTGGCTCCATCTCTGACTACTCTCTCTTTTCTCCAGGCCTCCACCTGCCAGTTTGGGTCCAGCTTTGTTTGAGTTGAGTTGCACGCTACATTTCACAACGTTTAGCATTTATACCGATACACTCGTCTAACATAATGTCTTGCAGTGAGTAATATGCTGAATTTGACTTAAATTCATATGTGAATCGCTTCTTTGACACTGAACTTGAAGTTTTGTAGCTTTCACTGGTGCAGTGTGCGTTAGTGCACTAATCATTTATCTCCCCCCTCCAGTAACCAGGAGGTTCCCTCTACCTCCTGGTTACTACTCCGTATACACATTAGCCCAACGTGATGGTGCTTCGTAGACCCAACAGAGTCAAAAGTAAATGATTTAGTCATTTTAGACGAGGTAAACTGGGCATGAGACATGAGAACAGAGACAGTCATTCGTTCACCTCTCTCAGGTAGCATGAGATTCCTCTCAGGGCTGTGCTCATTGCAGTCGGTGAAGGTAGCTGGAAAAGGACAGACCAAAATGTAAATAATTAATAAGAGATATGACAAATGTGACTGACAGAGAAGCTGCACAAGCAGCTTAGAGAAGCAAAAGAGGAAAGAACTGATGTATTGTCTCCAGGGTGATGCCACTTTGAAAATTACAGGCCTGACACAGCGGCTGACTCGCAGGATGAGAGAGCGGCTTTAGCGTTTGATCCCAGAGTGGCTACCTATGGCCCCTTCCAGCTCGTCAAGAACAAAAACCCAGCCCCACCCCAGCTCTGTACACACACGCGCCCCCTGGTCTCCTCCACTTTTATTTTTAATCCATTTGTTTCTTGCTCTTTCTGTTTATCGACACTCTGCTGCCCCCTCCTCTCTCTCCGCTCACCTTTTATTCTCCCAGTCCCTGTCTGTGTACCCAGCTGACCCAGCTGACATTTAGCCTGCACAAAAACCTATTTGTGGACTATAGGCGGTGGTGTGATATGCTGCCGTCTGTTTAACTCACCGTTGTTTTACTGAACATGTAAAAATAATCTAGTTTTATCTGGTAAATATTAAACCAGGGCTTTGCTTTTCTCCTGTTCCTGTGCGGTCAGCTCTTTGTTGGGGTTTCAGACATTGTGTGACCCAGGTGTGTGATCATTACAGTGTATTGGTTTGTCCATGAAATATTGACATTTTAATGCCTCCCTGTTGGCATGTAAACGATTTCCTGCCCTCCATCTGTTCTTTTTCTCCCATATCTTTTTTCACTTTAAAACTTCACAGGGGCTTTAATTCATTGAATATTACTGTACCCTGCAGTCATTTAGCTCTAATATAGATTCATTTTTCTCTCCTTTCTGACACCCCTCCCCCCCCGCTTTCTCCTCACAGGAGGTGGATGCTCCAGACAGATGTTAAAGTGTTTGGTCTGGTCAGGCTTCACACGGCGCAGGGCCACCCGCGATTCCCCAATGAACTCATTATGTGTCAGCTTGTCTTCGTCACACACGGACACCCTGGGAGTGAGAGGCACAGGAGAAAGGGGGGGTGGCAAAAATGAGAGATGATGAGAGAGGGAAATATGAATAAAAATAAGAGAATCTGATTAATGAAGCAGGCAGAGTTTTTTTTTTAACGTAGACAGATGAAGTATGCTTCTGTATAGGTGAGAGATATTAATAAATATCATGAGGCATTTAATTATTTCTAGGTGCAGCAACTGTATAATGAGCAAAGCAAACTGCTGACATAAACCTGACCTGCATTAAAGAGCACACAGTCAGAGAAGGCAACGTATAAATGCAGCATCTGTATACACACATTGTGCAAGTAATTGCCACGAGAATTCAGACGATGTGAAAGTGCATTTGCGGGGTTAAATATTCCATATTTATGGGTTTGGCAAACTTTTACATCTGGCATAATGTCATTCGAAATGCATAAGTGGGTGGAAGCAGCAGAGAGGAGGGAAAGCGACGGATGGAGGCTGCATATGTGAAATGAAAAGCCATGGAGCAAGGGATGAAGTGACACGAGTGAGAGGAAAAGATAAAACGCAGAAATTCATTAAAAGCCATGTGTGTGCGCATGGCTGTCTATAAGTAGAGGTGAAGCAGCGACATGCTACTGACTACCTGGAATCCAGGATGATTGTTTTTCTGTCCTTCATGCAAATGTGAATGAAAGACATTCGGTGAGAATGAGAACATTAAAAATGCAATGCGTCAGAGCAGAAACACTGATAAGACCGTGCTGCCTCCAGTCCGTTGTTTTATTTAACCTCTAACAAAATTCGTACTGGAGGAAAGTAACATTGCAGTCACCTGTTGCCTTCGGAGTCTGATAATAAGCCAAAAGACGTCGCGAGCCCCTCACAACAGAAACAGAAAATGGTGAACGTGGCCCAAAGACTGGACAGAGCGTGGCAGGATGAGAATAGAGTCTGGCAGAGCTGAGAGGTGAAAGATGGTGCGATAGCTGCACAAGTACAGGACATCTGTGACGGAAAAGGCTGGAGATGCAGGGACGAACGAGAGCAGGACAGGTCAGTGGAACGAGTGGAGGAAGCGGCAGCGAGACATTATCATGTGAGACGGGTGTGGAGTAATATACACGTTTCACTGTCGCTGTGACAGGTCCTATTGCATCAAAATGTAATAATGTCAGTAAAACACAGCGATACATCAAGTCCACACAGGCTGTCACCTATAAAATGTCAATGTCAGACGTGAATGAAATGTCTCCTGATATTAAGAGCTACTCAGGGGTCCATTTGAAGGCATTTATTCTATCCAAGGCAGGTACGTGGAGCCTCAAAGTGACTGAGACCAGTAATGAACGCAGCAGTTGAACCTTTAGTCAAAACAAAACACGTGACTTAATCTATGCACTCAAGACAAGGAGCCTTTCAATGAATACATAGAGACAGATTAAAGACTAACTGGGTTTTATGAAGGAACATTTAGGTTTTCTTGTCCTAAGATTGTGCTATTTTGTTTGTTGTGTTTGTTATTGTGAAATTACAATACAAGTCAATTATCGCAGTTTGATTTTAAAAGGTGGCCACAGTTTGAAAAGACATGCAGTGAACGGCAGTGGTTTGAAATGCCACTGCTGAATTAACGCTTTCTGCCGAGCCGGTGGTCAGGCCAGTTTCTGCCTCCCTGAGAGATAAACTGTCGACCCTTTTTAAATCCCACTCCCGTGTGTGCCATGACAAAGTTTAAGTCGCAGGCAGACAATTCACAGTTTTTGTCACATCTGGAGGGGGTCAATGAAATTAAAACACCCTGTGGTGTTTAGTCTGACCTCAATCTGTCACTGCAACTTGGAAAGGGAGAAAGGCAGAGAGACAGATGGAAAGAAAAACAAAGGGAAGAAGAAAGAAATGGTTTAGAACGAGCGAGGGGAGATCTGTCCTGATCCTAGTGGACAGGAGGGATGCGAGGACAGGGAGCAATGAAGGTGAGGTGACAGAGGAGGATCAAAGGATCAACAGCGGAGGAGAGAGGGAACAGAGAAAGCATAAAAGCCTATAAACCAAGAGCAAAACACACAGCGATTGAGACAGATGATAAGAAATCCTTTGTAAGCAGGAGTCGGCTTTGTGAGCGGGAGGAAAGAACAGGCAGGACAGGAGGAGGATGGAAATAGCAAGACAGCTACACTGTAATCATTTACCGCAGTGTTTTGCGGGACATATCTTCCTCTGTGATTCCACAGTAGGTGAGCGTCTCGTTCCACACAGGGTTCAGCGTGTTGCGAACCGTCTTGGTTTTCAGTTTGTTGGCCTGCGCAGAGACGAGAGGAGAAAAATAGCGGAAATCAAAGCCTCCTCTCACGGCCGCACACAGCAAATAGCAAAAACAATTTCTACTGGCCGCAAGGTTGTTTAGGTTTATAGTTTTATCAGTCTGCACTTTTATAAAGCTGCTTTCAAATTATATCATAAACTCTGTGTGCTCTCCAAGGTCCTGTGTCAGGGCTTGTTGGAGGCTTTTTCAAACTGTGGAAAAGCACTGAGACAAAAGTATGTTCTAACAAAATCAGACCTTGCAGGCTCCCGGCAGAAGGTGCAGCTTTACGTAAGGATCAGCCAATCCATTGAAATCCATCGGCTTCAGACCCTTAAAGAGACACGGAGAAGGAAATCCAAATAATTAGCGGAAAGCGTCCACTCTTCAAGTACCAGTAATACAGTTTTCAACGGCTACCACCCTAAGAGGTGAGGAATTCATTTGCAAATTGAATTGAAATGCAGAGGTAGCTGGAGGAGCTTAATTTGACAGATCGGCTCAGCCAAGCAGCGAAGCCATTCATTCCGTCTTAAAACTATTTAGGCATTTGAAATGAACACAGATATGTTCTCTAACGCACTGCCACAGTGGGAAGATTGAACAAATCACCACGAGGTCATTAATTACAAAAATCTGTTCAATCTTATATTTGTTATTAAAAATGCAGCTTGACTTGGAAGCGGGGAGGTTCTGTAAGTCTGTACCCAGGTGTGAAACTCAGGACAGCTGTTGAATGCAGCTGTAGCGTAACAGCGTGAGTGAAGGTGTTCACATCGTTGTGGAAAACAGGCTTCAGCCATATTGTGAGCTGGCTGCTCTGTGCCAGCTCTGAGCAGATGGCCATGAAAAACACCCAACAACGACGCTGGGGTGCGAAGCCCTCGTGGCCAAACCAGGTTACTGCATTCATCACATGACGCCGGTGTCAATAATCAGTGTTCTCTACCTTTGCTTTCAGGACGGTGCAGTGTAAGGAGCTGGTTTCCTTCTCATACAGCAGATCGAACTCTAACGTCCCCAGGGAGGCTGAAGGGCAGGTAATAAAAAATTGTTTTAGGAGAAAAGGACGGCTGGGACACAGCCAAACCCTAAACGCATAGCTGCTTAGCGTAAAGAGAAGAAGGACAAGCGCAAACACAACCTGTATATTGTTTTTAGCCCCAAAAAGCAAAACACATCACGTCTTAACACATCATTATTATGTAGCTTTAGACTGCAGCAAGTCATTTCATCCAACAAGCTTCAAACGCCATCTGTTATCGCTGGAAATTGTGCAGGTGTGACACTTGTCTCTACAGTAACTAATTGTGATGTCTTTGAAGCATGTGTGTCACAGTCTCACAGCAGTGTTCAGGGAGTTTTCAGGCCCTGCTTCAAGCTTCCATTCCACCTGTTTCCATCAGCCAAACAAGCCCATTATTTCCAGGTGACTCACTGTTGTCATCGCTGTCACAGCTGTCGATCTCGATGGAGGTGTCCACGCTGCTCATGGCTGACAGTGAGCCTCCGCCGCCTGCCACCCCTGGTAACAGCGGTGACAACAGCCCGGGGCTTCCTCCACCTCCCCCGGCTCCACTGACCCCTCCACTTTGACCTGCACCAGGGCTGAGTGTGGTGGGAGCTGCCACCTGATTGGGCGAGAGGGGCTCAGAGAAGGAAGAAGTGGGCGAGAGGCGAGGGAAGTAGGCGGAAATCTGACGGATGGGGCGGATGGGGCCTGGACAGACATTTATGGCCATGTGCTCCTGGATGGAGATGCCTTTTCCTTTTCGCACAGTCATAGGGCTGGAGTGAAAGAGAAGCAGGGAGGAACAGTTAACCAACCCAACAAGTTCAGCTCTGCGAGTGAAAGACACTGATCCACACACATCACACGCAAGACCTGCTGTTCGGCAGAGAAACAAGGTGAGATTAGTAATATGGCTGGAGATAAATGGGGTCATCCTGCATCTGACCATCTGTGAGATATCACCACTCCTTGAAGGAGTTTCTCATTTGCCATATTGCCAACAGTGACAATGCTTTTATCTCAAAATCCTCTTATGCTGACAACTCCTTCACCATAATTACAACTCCTTTAAAAGAAGCCCATTATTCATACGATGCAGCAGAATGTGCACAAATTTGCATTTCAATTGAAATCATTTGAGTAAACCCAGGCTTATCAGGGAGGATAAAAAATAATGGACAATAGGGGTCTCCCCCGAATCCTAATCATCCGCGATGAAATTGCAGCGTGTGAGCCGCTGAGCCACGCATGTTTTCTGAAGTGCCTGACGGTCCTCCACAGACAGACTGATAATTAAAGGATGAAGTCGTTAAAGAGTGGAAGGCTCTTCTGCATGAAGTGATGACTCCTTATGATTATATAAACCTGTGGTTGCAGGGAGTGAAGTTGACCACAAGGCTGATGTGTCTGCTCCCTTCCCGAAATAAATAAGAGGGGGGTGGATTACAAATATCTCACAGCTTTTGTTGTCTAAAGACAGCAGGCCTTGAGGAGGCGTTCTGTCCTCAATACTGAACAAATCCCCCCTTGGACCTTCTGCTCCCTCTGCATTCATCAGTTGAAAGCGAGACGTGAATATTTCCACTGTGAACGTTTGCACTTCCTCTTATGTCTCTAAGTTGGACGTCTGTGAACTTTGGAAATATGAAAATGAAGAGGATCTCCATGAGTTAGAGAGGATTAAAGACACTGTTCTCACAATTAAAGGCTCTCAGACTGAACCCCATAAATACAGTTTGTGGAAAATCAAGAATATTATTTATCAATTCTTTTGCTAATCCTCATGTAGTCATTAATAACAAATGAGTCTAATGGAAGGAGGTTTTATATAATCTATACCCTTCAAATGCCGTGAACAGATCTGACCCCTCAGTCATCAGGAGGAAATCAGTTCGGCCAACGGCGCCCTGCAGAAAGTGGCTCTGAAATTGCTGCCTCTGACTGTTGACCTTCAGCGGAATTAGAGGCAATGACGGTCATTTGTCATGTATGATCCAGTCTCCCTGCTGTGATTCACAATAGTGGGCGATGCACACCACTGCTCATCCAGCTTTTCCTTGGCTGGAGATGAAACAAACTTCTGAAAGACACTGTCGCGTGTCGGTGGTAGAAAACCCACCAGCAGCCTGTTTGGAGCACAGCCCATGACTTCTAGCAGTGAAAGTCTGGTCAGAGTTCACCACTGCACAATTAAACAGCACAGAGACAGCCTCAGACTGTTGTACTTCAGGAAACGATGCTGTGATTCGTCTTAAGCCACATGATCACATTTCTAAACGCTCAGGATAGTGACTTGAAGTCAAAATGTTTTAAGGCATCTTTTCATGTGCGACGCAGGAAGTGCAAAACTAAGGCTCCCATGAAGTACAAGCTGAAGGTGAGTGAGCACGAACCAGCATTCATCACAACTACAGTTAATGATTTCAGTTTGGCAGAACAATAACAAAAATGATGCCATCTACTGAAGTAGAAGAGTGCGAGGTATTAAGAAGGTGGAAACAAGTTAATGAAAGTCTCTGTGATGATGATCTTTACAGCTGGAACTGATTGAAAGATTAATTAACATGAAAAGAGCAGATAATGAATGTCCTCATGGATATAATCCCTCAAAGCAAGGCACACGCAGCCTGCACTAACTTACTGTCTCCTTCTCTCTCCCAACTCTGCCAGAAGACACTTTAAGCCTTTTATCACCTGTCTCTGAGTTTTATTTCACTTCACCACGTATCTCCACCCTCCTGCATCCTGTTTATGAAAGCTGAAAACACTCCATTATAAATGCATAGTTGGGACGTGCTCTCTCCAGAGGGGTGTCTCATGTTTTCACCAGCCTTTTAAACAAACTCCTGTCCATTCGTTAGTTAATCTCTCCATGCACACTGTGCTTTGCTGTTGCAGGTTTGTATCTGTTGACATAATGTAAGCAGTCAGCCGCCTCCCAGTCCTGGCAGATGTAGCCATGAGCTGGAGCAGCTCGAGCACCGGCGGTAGCGCCCGTCCAACCGGGAGGCCTGGTGGCTTGCACCTCGCGGGGAAGCAGACGCTCGTGGGGAGCTCGTGATTGATCGCTCTCAAGCTGCCAGCTGGAATCTCTCTCTCATCTTCTCCTTTCATCATCATCTCGCTGCTGGGAAGAGTGGCAGGGCACGCTCAAAACAATAAGGTGCGGATTCCTGGCTTCTATGTGACATACATGACTCTCAGCCTTGGAGCATATGGCTTAATTGTCTTCCATATTGTAATTTCTGTGCGGTGACTAGATATTGGTCCAACTTGCCCACAGCGCCTTCATACAGTAGCCATGTGGCAGCACAGTACATCAAGTAATGACTCCCTTGTAAATATACTCATGAGGTGGAAAGCTTCCAGCTTTCAAGAGGGAGGAATGAAACTGCCAGAAGCCGAGAGTCAGGAATATCTGTGCAACATGCGACCTCCCCTCCTCCTCTTTTAGCTCCTTCACTTTAAATTAGAGTCATATAACAGGCAGGGATGCTCTCTCCTTCGACCCCCCCCCCCCAGCTCTACCTTCTCATATCTACCTTTCCAATCCACCCCTTCATGCCTTCTCTGCTCTTTATCTTCCTCATTATCGCTCCATCAGGCTCTCAGACACCATTATTCCACCTGTAGGATGGGAGTATCTCTCGGCTGGTCCTCTTTTTCTTTCCCTGTGTCCTACATACAATGGGCCCCTGCGGTGGGCTCCATTCACCTTTAAATAACAAGCTGCTGGCTGACGGGGAGATGTTACGGTGCAGTGGCACAAACTGAAGCTACTAATTAGAGCTTCATAGTCAGCACATCATTTAGCTCACCACAGTGACAGCGAGCGCTTGTCAATTACAGCCAAGTTATTTTCAAGCAGTCAGAGATGAGTAAACTTCATTGTGTGTGTCATGTGTCTCTGAGCGGTGGAAGGTGTGAAGGCAAAGTGAAGAAGTGGGAGAGAAAATAAAAAATCAGGCAGCCACATGTTGCACCTGTCTGCTTTGTGAGAAAGATGCAGGATACATGTGGTTGCCTCTGTCTGGCTGCCGCTGCATTTATTCTCACGTGTTTGGAGAAATAAAACACACTCATACGTGAGTGTGCCAGTGCTCATCACACAGAGAAATGAGAAGGAACGCACATATAAACACAACGTGAGCGTTGGAAAACTTGACAGCAGATTAAACCTGTCTAAATTTCAGGATGAAAATAAATATTGTCTTACCTCAGCGATGGCACAAGTGTGAAACTCCTTTAAAAGAAAGGGATTCCAGAGCGGAGAGGGAGACTAACTAACAGGTGGAGAAGAATGGACCAGAGAGCAGGAAGGGGGGAGAGAAAAAAGACAGTGAGCGAGAGAGAGAGAAGGGGGGTGAACAAGCTATACGTGTAGCTTTAAAAATTGAATGCACGAATAGTTCAAGTTGAGATGGAAATGGGAGGCAGAGGAGAGAGAGGAGAGCAGCAGGCTGGAGGAAGGAGGAGGATGGAGGGAGACAAGAGGAAGAGAAAGCAGGAGAGAGAGAGAGAGAGAGGCAGTGGGGAGTCATTCTTTAACAGTCTGTTGTGCATGTGATGATGATTCGCCTCAGTCCCTCCTTCATCCCCCCACCATCAGCGCGCACACACACACACACACACACACACACACACACACACACACACACACACACACACACACACACACACACACACACACGCTCACGCTGTTTTTGTCACTTAGGAAACATTCCACTGACTTGCATTCGTTCCCTCAAGGCTTAAACCAACCTTAAAGAATAAGGCTAATGACATACTCCTGTATCCTTTTTGTTAATGTCAACGAATTCTATGAAAAGAGCAAAACCAACATGAATGAACAACATGAATTTAGCCAAAAGACAAGTGATGCCGCAAACAACATGAAACACTTTAATTTACAGACTTGTTTAGACAGTGAAAAACGCTGGTGTTCAGTGTCATCCAGATGTTTCCTGCATGACGAGTCTAAGATTTTAATGTGGACAGAACCAGGCCCGTCTAACCCACCTCCATGCTGCGCTAGGTTTCTAGATCTGCGTTTATGAAGACACATGGCGGACTCATAGAAAGCTGTAACCAGATTTCACCAAATGATCCAAACCCCATTGTAACCGTAATCCTCACTTCAACCAAGTCTTAACCCGAAAATTCAATTTAGACCTGGCTTCATGGTCCCATCTCAGCCATTAGTCCCCATAATGTGACAATGTGAGTGAGAGTTCACAAGCAAACAGCTTCTCTTATTAAAAACAGGCTTTCTGTCCATGTTAATTCCAAACTAATACACCATGGCCCCCTTCAACCACACACACACACACAGTCTTTCAGTCTCAGTTCCTCCATATAATTAAGCTAATAGTTCATGAGTCAGTGATAGACAAGGAGAAACATGCTATTTCCCCCTTGTGGCTATTGAAGGGACAAAATTGCTCTTCTCCCTGTCTCCTTTCATCTAACTTCTCTCTCTTGTTTCTCACTTTCAGGTCCACACTCGCTGCCTATCAAAAAGAGGAGCCAGGAAGCTGTCACACAACACCCGCTGCTGAATAGACCCACTGGTACTTTATTTTTGTTATCTTTAAAAAAAAAAAAGAAGGTTGATGTCTTTTTACAGGGATGTTCTTAATGTCCCTCTTCTTTCTTATCTCGTGCCCCCTCTCTGTCTTCCTGTCACACACGCACACTGCAATTTAGAGCCACTCCTCTGCCAACCTTGTCAGATCCTTATATCACCTTTAATCCACTTCCTTGCGTCTCCACCATCCTGCTCTCTGTTGATAAGAACTGGAGATTGCCTTATTATAAATGTACGGCCGTTAGGTGCTCTCTCTCCACGCCAATTATGTCAGGGACAGGTTCTTGGGCTGACCAGCGCACGGCCAGCATGACACAAATAAATGACACCAGCGGACCGGCCTGCCATTGTCGCAAAGACGCTGACAGTAAGGGTTCCAATTACTGTATAACATAGGAGACAGTGAGGGAAGCAGACAAATAGACGTCATGTATGGAAAATACATGCATGGAGTAATGTTTTATATAGGAGCCTCCATTTATTTGCACAGGGTAAGTAAAAAGGGACAAGCACAGACAGTAATATTCATATTTATATTACAACATTTATTATATTACTGCAATAAAGTCCTGTTTTTTTCCTGAGCATGTCAGTGTGTCCCTGAACCAACATGTGCAAAATACACAAAAAGCCATCCCTTAGATTGCAAATAATTAGTACGACCTTGAATATGAATGCCGTACACTGAGCATGCAATCTCCTGCTCTCTGGCATAAAGCAGCATATGAATAAACAGGCTAATACTTTAATAAGCTGTGTGAGGCAAATCATCTGGCAACAGGCACAGGACGCAGGACAAGCTGTGTCGCTACAAGACTGTTGCAAACACATAGGCCCAACTTACTGACTGTAGCACTCTGAGATGCAGCTTCTTCATTATTATCACTTACTGAGATTCGTAGCCTGATGCATTTCATGATTCAGTGGCCCATAAACACATTCAAAGGAAATGCTACGTGCAAATGCAGGGGGAAGGGGAGAGCGACATTAAAATAAGAAATAGAGCAGCTGTTGTGAAGCAAGGACCACAGTGGAATGAAGGGAGGCAGAGAGGAAACTGCATCCAATTAGGAAAAATTAAAGTTGCAGAAGAGGAACGAGTGCAAAAAAGCAAGTGTAAACGCTTTTCTTTTGTAATTGTCCATAGAGCATAGTTGTAAAATAAATAATAAGCCACAGAACTGATGGCATTTCCCCTAAAATAATTACAAATGTCAGCAGTACGCATCATTTTTATTAAAGCAATCTACTGAGCATAACATGAAAAACAAGCAGAGAATTCAAATGAAATTCTGGCAGCTGTGTCTGAGGGTTTGTCCCTCCCATCCAGCGATGGGATAACACATAAAGATGGAGTGGAAACGCATGCTTCAGGCGAAAATACACACAGTTTAATCTATTACTTTATAAGTTCAGTGAAGAGAGAGTAAAATGACAAAAGGAGACAACGTTTTAGCCTGAAGCACAGCCGCCCCTGGCCTGGACATTTAAATGAGTCTTCGCTGCGACAATCACGAAGGACAGAAAGTAGGTTTACACGACTGACAGAGATGTGACCAGATGAACCCAGCTTTTTAAGCAGACCTGTTTGTGTTTGTGCATGCTCACGATAAAGATAAAGGCTTACGTGCGTGATCGCTTCCTCTGTGGCTTTAATACAATCCTGTACTCAAATCTTTTTTTTCTTCTAAGAAAATGATGCCTCCCAGAGTTGTAGGACTTATTAGATAAAATGTGATATTGCAAAAATCAATGTCACAGAGCTTCGTAATGTAGAAGACTGCAGGCTACAATAGACAATATAAAGTTTGTGGAAAACACAGAAATGATGAGATTTACAGGTTTTTCAGCCCCTTTCCTAAATGGCTGACTAGGTTACAGTTCAAATGCATAGAAATATGAAATATGGTCATTGATCGTTGGTCGAATGTTCCAGTTTTTAAAGGGGAACTAAATTCTTTCAGAAACATCCATCAAAGAAGTAAGAACACGGATATAAAGGCATAAAAATCAGTTTCCCCTACAGTATATAAGCATATCCCAACAATGATACAGTAGAAATATGATTAACACAGTGAGAGCTCAAATCAAATGGATTCATTTCAGCAGAACGGGAGACAATCAAAACCACATTTCCTTCGCTGACTTCTAAGTGGCCCTCAGATGCAACGTCGGAAATGTTGGGTTTCATTTCACAGAAAGAGAAATAGAAAAAAGATACACGCCGACACAGTGGCTCAAATTAAAATGAGTTCATCTAAATACAAAAACCATATTTCAAGCTCACATGACAAAAGAAGCGTGTGTCAGTGCATTACAGGAGCGTTTTATCTTGCTCTTATGAAGGCAGCCGTCTGTGGAGAAAGGTCACTTTGGCTGAACTGCTCGCAAGTCGTAGACACTGAACATCTGTGAAGAGGACGCAGTAAAATATGACGCAACCTTCTGCTGAATGCACATGTACAGATACAGTGTTTAGCATGTTTGTGTGACGTGTGTGTGAGATTTGAACAGATTTCTTTTGACGCTCCTATCAGAGGGTGAGATCTGCTGAGGAAATATCAGATGCATGTTAATTTTAGACAGTGCTGCATAAGGAAGACGCTGATCATGTAAAACTTGATTAACAAACACGAACAAAATGTTCTTTACACACAAGACGTTCGGTTTCTGTGCTGTTTTACTACATGGTAAGAGCCTGGCACTGAAGGTTTGATAGCACAGTACTGGATGGAGAATAGGAAACGGGAGAGAGGACAGAAACAGAGCAGAGGGAAGGATGAAGCAGAGACGCATTTCTAAAGCTGAGAGTTTTGTGATCCAGAAAATGTGACTGTATTTTATCTTGTGAAATCCCTGAAAGCTGAATAGAATAGAATAATAGGAAAAGCGTTCTACGGCTTCTGTGATCAAATCGTCTAGAAAATGTTTTGGCGGATTTTAAGCTCTGTTGAGTTATTGATTTTACATATCTGAGGCAGAAAAAAGCAAACTGCAAGAAAACATTAGTTTTCTGTGTAGAACTTAATAGGTGTTTGTACAATTACATATTTTATAAGAAAGCCATCAATATTCTAAACAGCTAAATCTAACAAACAACATCAGTTGCACATTACCTTCCTAATTCCTTGAACTCCTCACTCCTGGAGTATTATTCCACTGTTAAATGTTAAACATCAAAGTGAGATTTAAGGAACGGAGAAGGATGGGAAGAATTAAATAAAACATTAAACCGCCTTCAATATGAATTTTTCAGTCCGAGGAACGATGCCTCCTCCTCATCCTGAATTAGTTCTGTCAGATGAAGACCAAGTGAAGTGATGCCTGGAACATTAGCTTCAGGACTGAACTTTCATTATCTAGCAGTGCACTTGTGCTTTCATAGTGTAGCTCACAAGATAAATTTGTGAGACAGAATGACACAAAACTAGAGTGTAATAAATCAAGATTTATGACAGCTTTATTTGGCTTCTGGCTGACTGATCACTCTGATAGTCCGTGTCCATTAAAAGGCTGTGGGTGTGGAGAATTAAATGAAAATCTGCTTTGAGGTGTATGATGGGAAATCCTGCCTAATGAGCATGAGGCTTCAAATCAAAGACAAAGCTGCTGTTTTGAACCTTAATGTCATGTATATGAAGATGAACGAAACTCCAGAAAGTGGCATAGCAGAAAATGACATAGTCTGGTATGTTGTGTGTATATATCTGTCTTATATAAATTAGCTTATCACATTGTCACGGCCTTAGTAGTAAAGTCAGCACTTGTGAGGTGAGAGGTTCAAGTCCCACCTCAAGCAGAGGTGAAACGGCAGGCGCTCAGAGTAAAAGTGGATTAAAACCACACCTTTCACATGTTACCATAAACAAGCACCATTAAAGTTTAAACTCAGCATCTTTAACCACATAAGGTCTTCAAAATCCTGAGACATAACCAGCTTGTGTTTTGATCCCAGCCTTGTCCTGTCCTTCAGTTCTTTTAGACTCTTCACAAGTGTTGCTCTGTGTTTCATTCTGGCTAACAAATAAATCCGCCAATACCGCTAAAGCCAGTTTACACTTTTATGCTGAAGGGGTTTGTATTTAGCATCCGCACATGAAAATAGCATCAACAAAGGCTCATAGTCATGAAATCAGCCTGCGATAAAGTGAGAAACAAAACTGAATACGATAGATAGAAAACACAGACCGTGTTGTAATCTCCGTTGTGATAACACGTTTACAGGATAGTGCCTGAAGGCTGCAGTGGAAACAGCACTGGTGACACATCCACACATAGTCACGTCATTCACTCAGACAGACTAGTTCAGCCTACACACACACTCATACACATCCTGACACCCCCATAAACAGTGTAATATCTCCACAGCACAGCCCCAACTGTAATCCACCAGCCAGTTGCTAGGCAACACTGCAACTTGCAATAGCACTTTGGGTATCAGGGCCCAGCGGCGGTGGGGTTGGGGGAAAGGGTGCAGGGTGAGGAGAATAGTTTTGTTCTCTGCTCCGTGTGGTCGCCACAGACTTAGCTCCGTCTGCAGCCACTCAACCAACACTGTGGCATCAGTGCAACGTTTAAAGCCTAAATAAATGAATAGTGTTCGATCTAGAGGATAACAAGACAGCGAATCTACACGTAAATCATGAGCAGTTTGTTGCATTTATCAGCAAAAGGCTGGATATTACGAAAAAGTCCTACACGACTGGTTGCATTTGGCTTCTTTGCCCGTCATCCTTTCAGGCAGGCTGCCAACACATCACCCCAACACCCATGTGATACTTCGTCCACTACGTCCCGCACACCCAAGAGGAAACCTGTGAGCAACGTTGTCAGGCTTACTCAAGCTTACTGTACCTTCTCCCTGTCGCCAAGCAGAAGCAAACGAACCAGCCCAGTGGTGGAGTAGCACTGCTTACTGGAGTCAAGTGTGCCACAGGGGCCAATTTAAGGCACATTATAATCACATGAGGAGAAATGTCTTTGGCTTGATAATGAGCAGTGGCAGGGGGAGGATGTCTATGATGCTGACTGGTGTGGCTACGGTGAGCGTGTTTAGTGGTAAAGAAACATGTTTATAATCCCTGGAGGTTCACAGATTATCCATAATCATGTATAATAATAGCAGCGTTTACAGTACGGGCCAACAAAAGCAATACCACATATAAAGGAATAAAAACTGAACCTGTTTGGGATAATATGCACTATACCAGTCTCGCCTCAACATTTCTACAATTTGTATTTTTAAGAAAATAAAATGTATATTTTCTCAGATTGAAGGAAGCCAAGATACGTAAGCTGCTTGTTGTAGTTGTCTATTTATTAGATACATCCAGTATGTGGGTGGTATCAGCTTTTTCATCGAGCTCTTAGCAAGAACCTGATTTTCCTAATTGTTGAACCGTGTCTCTAAATGTTGCCTTTCTTTCATTGTCTCTGCAGCACAGCTCACAGGCGAATACAGCAGGTCCCTTAGATGCAACAATGGTGATAGTCCTACAAAAAGTGTAGGCGATGTACGGATCTGAACACGGACCACTTGTGTCTATTTCACCACGTGCCCCCTCACCTTTGGCTTTTGGGCCCTGATAAACTGATATGACATAGAGGAGCCAGGCCACCTCCCTCCTGACACCTCATCTCTGTCCACGGTCAGCACCTCCCATGGGGAATCACTGTCTGGCATCAGGAGGCACCAGCTGCCAGCTTCATCACTATCATGTCCTGCCTGCTTGTGTTGCAGTGAAACCATGCCACCCTGTGGAGGGAAGCTCTCCACGGACCATCTAGTAGCTGAAGCTCATGTGACCAGCAGGTCATTTCCAGGTATTTCACCCTGAACGGTTTAATTTGTGTGAAACAAATTGCTGATGTTTTTTTTAAATGCTTTTTTGCTCAGACCCAAAGAAGTTTAGTCCATATGACCAGCACTGCCCAACATACACTAGTATGGGCATTTAATTACCAAGAAGCCATTACAGTGAGAAAACATGGCTATAATTTAATTAATGTGGGACACACGTGAATGCACCACCTCTACGTTTGTCTAGAGGTTATTAAAATCAGATCAATAACTCACATCAATACAGTCTGTGACATGTTTCCTCACTTGGAGGTTTTATTTCCAATCGATCAAACACCATCTGCTGACAAACATAATTTGTTTTTGATACATAATTAAATTCAGGCTGCAACTTGTCAACATGTGAACTTCTATTACAAGTAGGAGTTAATTCATTAGGAGTAAACAAAACATGTGATGTCATCGTTAATGTGTAACTGAAAATAAACTAAAAATTAAGCAGCATGTGTCTATTGAAGCAGGTCAGTGTTTGTCTTTTGAAAACTACGGCTCAACACAGGCGGAAGTCAGGGGGCCGTCTAAATGCTGGACCTCCCGGATCCTACGCCGATCGTTCGCAGTTTGTTTGGCTGTGTCCATATGGTGCCAGCTGCCGAACTACAGGTGGTTTAGATAAACGAAACCCAGCGTTGCCTCAGTCTGGAAGCTAAGATCGTCAGCTTTGCTGTGTCAGAGCAGGTTCGGGTGCAGACTCCTCAGCAGCCTGGGTTTGCAGCCCCGGCGTCTACTCGACTGTGTGACCGCCGCTCGACGCTTGGTTCCGGTGGGAGACGCGCTGCAATGAACAGGTGACACCGAAACGGACGAGAGGAAGGTTTTCAACAACATTAATGTCAAATCACGTCAGTCAGGACGTTTATGGCTACGAGCCCATAATATTTGGTCTGAGCAAGTTTGGAAATCTGCCAAAAGTCCCTGTTAAAAATAGTTTTAGAATATGTTGTCAAAGTTTGAATAGTTTCAGACGTTTCTCATTAAATAATATAATAAAACAAAACAAACAAACCAGCCTTTATTGAGGACTTTAAATAAGCATAAGACGATTACATTAAAAATCATCTGGAGTCCTTTTATGGTTTGTGACCCTTTGGACAGAGTAACTTTGACCTCTGTGCCTTTTGTCCCAGCGGATCTGCTACGCTGGAGCACTATAAGGCAGCCATGGTGCTGAGTGGTGCTGGTGATGCCCTTGGATACAGAAACCAGCTGTGGGAATATAACATATCAGGACCAGCCATTCACCAGGTCAGAGCAGGAATAACATGCCACAGGATCATAATACCGAAATGTATGAAAGAAAGAAAGAAATGTCCATCTTCCATGTTCTCTTCATGCAGGAGCTAGAGGAGCTTGGTGGTCTGAAGAAAATCAAGGTGGCGCTTCCTGACTGGCCAGTGAGCGACGACACAGTTCTGCATCTGGCCACGGCCGAAGGACTAGCGACCGGTGAGGTCAAAGCCCATCTGCTTGTCTCCCCTTTCGCTCGTTGTGTTGCATTCGAGTTGATTGGTTTGGGCAGGTCGTGAGTGTTGTTGTGATGAGGCCTCATCAGGACACACACCACGCCCTCCTCTGCCAAGAGCCCCAAACTGAAGGTTAAATCTAATTTCCAGTCTTGTGTTGATTTTGTGATCCATCAAGGCGCTGCATAGTGTTAAATGGAGGGAAATTGTGGAAAATCAACTTGACCTTTACTGTGATCAGGCAAACAACCTGCCTTGTTAACAGATCCATTGCATCTTCAAAATGCTAATATAGGCTAACACAGTGTTGTGTCTCTGACAGGGAAGACGGGGGAGGATCTACTGCATGAGGTGGCAGCTCGATATGTGGAGGGGATGAAAGACATGGAAGGGAGGAAACCAGGGCCATCAAGCATTCAAGGTGGAAAAAAAATCTCAATCATCTTAGATTTCTGGTGGCATAGATGTTTTATCACCTCTTCTCTTTAGGAGTTTCCCAGCTGAGGCCTGGACAGGAAGGAGGCTACAGAGTGGCCTATGATGGTAAAGGGACAGGCTGTGGAGCAGCCATGAGGTCTATGTGCATTGGCCTGAGGTAAGACGAGTCTCAGAATAAATCCTCAAGCAGCGCAGTCTCTGCTCTCTCTGGTTAATGACTCTGCTTCATTATAATCCTGAGGAGACGTCACAGTGAAATGTCTTGTTTGACATTATTTGAGGAATTAACTGTAATGATAACATATTTTTAATTTGGCACATTTCATTCATTTCAAGCATAACATGTTGTCCAGATGATACAGTGTCACCTTTTCTGTGGTAATGACTTACTGTTCAATGTTAAAGTCACTGAATGTGTCCACGCCAGGTATCCAAGGCCTGACCAGCTGTTGTCGTTGGTAGCAGTTGCTGTGGAGACCGGCAGAATGACCCATCCACATCCCACCGGTTTCCTGGGAGGCGTAGCATCTGCCCTTTTCGCTGCCTACGCTGTCCAGCGCAGGCCAATCACAACGTGGGGTCTAGGCTTGATCAATGAAGCCTGTCCAATAGCAAAAGACTTTGTTAAGCGTCAAGGCTACGCTGTGGAGCAGACGGAGAGAGACTGGGGCTACTTCTGTGACAAGTGGCAGTGGTATGAGATTTTCATATTGTCCAAGATCAGCAGCTTTGATTAATCTATTTCAGTATGGAGGTTAATTGATGATGGTATTAGACTTGTTTTGTCTCTCTCTGCTGTGAAGAATAAGCCTGGTGAGCAATGTTATAGGCTGTTTAGCCTTTAGTATAGTATGTCAACGTTTTTTATAAATGTCTGTTCTTAGTAGCAAGATTTCAGGAGGCTCTCATCTCCATCTACAGGTACCTGGACAAAAGAGGCATCTCCAACGGCGTGGGCCCCGTGATTTGGCCTGACCCCTACGGCCCCGCTGAGAGAGATGAAGCCTACAAGACCTTTAGCCTTTCGGGCTGGGCAGGACGCAGCGGCCACGACGCCCCGATGATAGCGCTCGATGCTTTACTAGGGGCGGGTTCAGACTGGGAAGATCTCATGAGCAGAGCCGCGTTCCATGGGGGTAAGACATAACAACATAACGTCCATAGTGTAACTCTTGGAGGCTCCTGGCTACACATCAATGTCCAGTTTAACATTAGGTTCTATAAGGACCATCAACACTGAACCAATCTTAAGACAATTCCAGGGAGCGAAAGCTGTACATATACAATATGTGCATAGCTGCTTAGATAAAGACCTTTCAGTTGAAACACACCATTTATGCTTCATCACATCTCTTTTCTCTCCCAGGTGACAGCGACAGCACAGCAGTAATTGCCTGTTGTTTCTGGGGTCTCCTCTACGGCACCAAGGGGGTTCCTGAAGGAAACTACTCCAGCTTGGAGTACAGGGAGCGACTGGAACGGAGTGCTGAGCAGCTTTACGCACTATCACACTGAGAAGCCGCCACAGCCTGTCGCACTAACATGTCCCAACATGATTCTGGAGGGGAAACTAGGCCGCACAATGGCATAGGGTAATTGGTGCAATCCATCAATGTAATGCTGCCAGGAAAGCAGTGTCCCACTAACCCACAGACAAATAATATCTACAAGGATTTTGTGCCTCGTGATGGTAGAACCATGGCTGGTGTCTTCAGAGTTCCCCCTAGTGACAGTTTTAAATTAACATGCAGTGTTGTACCAGCAGAATAAATGCAACCTAATGAGAATGTGAAGTGAATAGATAAACTCCCCTAGGAGGCAATTACTTTGTTTTGTCAGCCTGACATAATAACAAATGCTTATTGAGCTTCAAATTAAATGTAGCCTTGTTATGGTAGAAAAATACATTTGAGTTTCATTAGTTGATTCACTGAAGAGCAAAACTGTAACTGCAACATCAAATTGAGTCAATTCTACAATGAATTAAAAGGAAAAGAAAGTTCAGTAGTTGAGTTGAAAACTTTATTTTTTGGTCATTGTGGTTTTTAATATTTTTTTTGTCTTGTCCTTTATTCATTATTTTCCTATAGGAGAGAAGAAAGGCAAAGGGGTGGTTTAGAATGAGTTAAAAAGAAATGGTTTGCTAAAAACCCCTCTCCTCTTCAAGTCCCTCCGTTCATGCTATATTCAACAGAATCCTGCAACAGTTTTTCCATTTAGGCCCTAGTGTTTACAAAACCCCCACAAGGCTAAAAACACGTTGAAAGAAAGCGTCTGCTGCTGTTTTTCATCTGTGGTTGTTTCCCTCCAACTGGCCTGCTCAGCAAGGTGCCTCATGTCTTTCAAAAGGGAAGAAGTTGCAGAGGAGAGCAGGGTGGCAGCAGACGTTGGATGCTGCTGCTGTCTTCCACCTTCATTGTTGGTATTATAAAAGGTCCTTCTCTTCTGGCATGGACACCCAGGTTTGTGCTGATGAAGAACATTACAGCAGAAGAATAAGGTGCTATGAGAGAAAGAGTCCTCTCCGTTCAGTCTGGGTCTCGCATCCAGCAGAACTAAAATGTAATGAAAAATTCAAACAAAATAGGCCATAGTATAGTATGTCGTTAAAAATATGCCATAGTATAGTATGTTGTGAAAAATATGCCATAGTATAGTATGTTGTGAAAAATATGTCATAGTATAGTATGTGCATCAAAATATGCCATAGTATAGTATGTCGTGAAAAATATGCCATAGTATAGTATGTTGTGAAAAATATGCCATAGTATAGTATGTTGTGAAAAATATGCCATAGTATAGTATGTTGTGAAAAATAGGCCATAGTATAGTATGTTGTGAAAAATAGGCCATAGTATAGTATGTTGTGAAAAATATGCCATAGTATAGTATGTTGTGAAAAATGGGCCATAGTATAGTATGTTGTGAAAAATAGGCCATAGTATAGTATGTTGTGAAAAATGGGCCATAGTATAGTATGTTGTGAAAAATAGGCCATAGTATAGTATGTTGTGAAAAATAGGCCATAGTATAGTATGTTGTGAAAAATAGGCCATAGTATAGTATGTTGTGAAAAATAGGCCATAGTATAGTATGTTGTGAAAAATAGGCCATAGTATAGTATGTGGTTCAAAATAGGCCATAGTATAGTATGTTGTGAAAAATATGCCATAGTATAGTATGTTGTGAAAAATGGGCCATAGTATAGTATGTGGTTCAAAATAGGCCATAGTATAGTATGTTGTGAAAAATGGGCCATAGTATAGTATGTGGTTCAAAATAGGCCATAGTATAGTATGTTGTGAAAAATGGGCCATAGTATAGTATGTTGTGAAAAATAGGCCATAGTATAGTATGTTGTGAAAAATAGGCCATAGTATAGTATGTTGTGAAAAATAGGCCATAGTATAGTATGTTGTGAAAAATAGGCCATAGTATAGTATGTTGTGAAAAATAGGCCATAGTATAGTATGTTGTGAAAAATGGGCCATAGTATAGTATGTTGTGAAAAATAGGCCATAGTATAGTATGTTGTGAAAAATAGGCCATAGTATAGTATGTTGTGAAAAATAGGCCATAGTATAGTATGTTGTGAAAAATAGGCCATAGTATAGTATGTTGTGAAAAATAGGCCATAGTATAGTATGTTGTGAAAAATGGGCCATAGTATAGTATGTTGTGAAAAATAGGCCATAGTATAGTATGTTGTGAAAAATATGCCATAGTATAGTATGTTGTGAAAAATGGGCCATAGTATAGTATGTTGTGAAAAATAGGCCATAGTATAGTATGTTGTGAAAAATGGGCCATAGTATAGTATGTTGTGAAAAATGGGCCATAGTATAGTATGTTGTGAAAAATAGGCCATAGTATAGTATGTTGTGAAAAATAGGCCATAGTATAGTATGTTGTGAAAAATAGGCCATAGTATAGTATGTTGTGAAAAATAGGCCATAGTATAGTATGTGCTTCAAGATATGTCATAGTATAGTATGTTGTGAAAAATATGCCATAGTATAGTATGTGCTTCAAAATATACCATAGTATAGTATGTGCTTCAAAATATACCATAGTATAGTATGTGCTTTAAAATATGTCATAGTATAGTATGTCGTGAAAAATTTGCCATAGTATAGTATGTGAGGTTCGCCAACCATCTCAAGCAGAGGTGAAATAAATGTTTATTTATCTGGACCAGATTTTAATCCGAAACTACTTTTCTTCTTTCTTTATTCAGCAGCTTGTAACTTCTGCGATTATTCCGCTTTTCATTGCTTGTCTTGAACCTGTAACCGTCATATATTTGATCACCTCTTCAACGTTCCAAAACCGCTCAAAATGAGGAAGCGCAAACGTTAGATTATGAACCAGAGACCTTTCCAACCACAGATGTGTAACTTTCTTTGTTTATATGTTTATAATCCCTGCAGGTTCAGAAATGATCCACAGTACAGTTTACAGTACGGGTAAAAAAAAAGCAATACCGCACATAAAAGAATAAAAAATTAACCTGTTTGGGATCATATGGATCTGAACACGGACCACTTGTGTCTATTTCACCACGTGCCCCCTCACCTTTGGCTTTTGGGCCCTGATAAACTGATATGACATCGAGGAGCCAGGCCACCTCCCTCCTGACACCTCATCTCTGTCCACGGTCAGCACCTCCCATGGGGAATCACTGTCTGGCATCAGGAGGCACCAGCTGCCAGCTTCATCACTATCATGTCCTGCCTGCTTGTGTTGCAGTGAAACCATGCCACCCTGTGGAGGGAAGCTCTCCACGGACCATCTAGTAGCTGAAGCTCATGTGACCAGCAGGTCATTTCCAGGTATTTCACCCTGAACGGTTTAATTTGTGTGAAACAAATTGCCCTAAGGTTTTTTTTTAATGCTTTTTTGCTCAGACCTAAAGAAGTTTAGTCCAAATAATTCACATCAATACAGTCTGTGACATGTTTCCTCACTTTATTTTATTTCCAATCAATCAAACAAACACCATCTGGCTGCGAAACGTAATTTGTTCTTGATACATAATTAAATTCAGGCTGCAGCTTGTCGACATGTAGGTGTTAATTCATTAGCAGTAAACAAAACATGTGACGTCATCGTTAATGTGTAGCTGAAAATGAACTAAAGGCAAATTAAGCAGCATGTGTCTATTGAAGCAGGTCAGTGTTTAGGTCACATTTGTCTTGGTTTAAAGAACTAAGGCTAAACGGAAGTAGGAAGCCGTCTAAATGCTGGACCTTCCGCATTCTACACCGATCGTTCGCAGTCTGTTTGGCTGTGTCCATATGGTGCCAGCTGCCGAACTACAGATGGTTTAGATAAACGAAACCCAGCGTTGCCTCAGTCTGGAAGCTAAGATCGTCAGCTTTGCTGTGTCAGAGCAGGTTCGGGTTTGCAGCCCCGGCGTCTACTCGACTGTGTGACCGCCGCTTGGTTTCGGTGGGAGACGCCCTGCAATGAACAGGTGACAGCGAAACGGACGACAGGAAGGTTTTCAACAACATTAATGTCTAGTTTTAGAATATGTTGTCAAAGTTTGAACAGTTTCAGACATTTCTCATGAAATAATATTTCCTACGTTTTTGTGTTTTTTTAAAGCAAAACAAAACAAACAAACTAGCCTTTATTGAGGACTTTAAATAAGCATAAACAAAAAAGAAAGATAAGACGATTACATTAAAAGTCATCTGGAGTCCTTTTATGGTTTGTGACCCTTTGGACAGAGTAACTTTGACCTCTGTGCCTTTTGTCCCAGCGGATCTGCTACGCTGGAGCACTATAAGGCAGCCATGGTGCTGAGTGGTGCTGGTGATGCCCTTGGATACAGAAACCAGCTGTGGGAATATAAGTTGTCAGGACCAGCCATTCACCAGGTCAGAGCAGGAATAACATGCCACAGGATCATAATACAGTATTCATTGAACATGTTCCTGTTCTAAACTGACCGAGCTTCTCACCGGAAATGTCCATCTTCCATGTTCTCTTCATGCAGGAGCTAAAGGAGCTTGGTGGTCTGAAGAAAGTCAAGGTGGCGCTTCCTGACTGGCCAGTGAGCGACGACACAGTTCTGCATCTGGCCACGGCCGAAGGACTAGCGACCGGTGAGGTCCAAGCCCATCTGCTCGTCTCCCCTTTCGCTCGTTGTGTTGCATTCGAGTTGATTGGTTTGGGCAGGTCGTGAGTGTTGTTGTGATGAGGCCTCATCAGGACACACACCACGCCCTCCTCTGGCAAGAGCCCCAAACTGAAGGTTAAATCTAATTTCCAGTCTTGTGTTGATTTTGTGATCCATCAAGGCGCTGCATAGTGTTAAATGGAGGGAAATGGTGGAAACTCAACTTGACCTTTACTGTGATCAGGCAAACAACCTGCCTTGTTAACAGATCCATTGCATCTTCAAAATGCTAATATAGGCTAACACAGTGTTGTGTCTCTGACAGGGAAGACGGGGGAGGATCTACTGCATGAGGTGGCAGCTCGATATGTGGAGGGGATGAAAGACATGGACGGGAGGACACCAGGGGGAGCAACCATTCGAGGTAAAAAAAAAAAAAAAAATGTCCCTCCTCGCCCCCCGTGGGCGGTCTCATCCATTCAAGCTCGGGTCCTCTACCAGAGGCCTGGGAGCTTGAGGGTTCTGCGCAGTATCTTAGCTGTTCCTAGGACTGCACTTTTCTGGACTGAGATGTCTGAGGTCTTTCCTGGGATCTGTTCTAGCCACTCCTCCAGTTTGGGGGTTACTGCCCCGAGTGCTCCGATGACCACGGGCACCACTTTCGCCTTGACTTTCCAGGTCTTCTCAAGTTCTTCTTTGAGCCCCTGGTATTTCTCTAATTTCTCAAGTTCCTTCTTTCTGATGTTAGCATCGCAAGGTATTGCTATGTCAACCACAACGGCTTGTCTCTGCTGTTTGTCCACCACCACAATATATATATATATATATATATACAAGAGGTGATAAAACATCTATGCCACCAGAAATCTGACATTATATATATATTATTATATATTATATATATATAATGTCAGATTTCTGGTGGCATAGATGTTTTATCACCTCTTCTCTTTAGGAGTTTCCCAGCTGAGGCCTGGACAGGAAGGAGGCTACAGAGTGGCCTATGATGGTAAAGGGACAGGCTGTGGAGCAGCCATGAGGTCTATGTGCATTGGCCTGAGGTAAGACGAGTCTCAGAATAAATCCTCAAGCAGCGCAGTCTCTGCTCTCTCTGGTTAATGACTCTGCTTCATTATAATCCTGAGGAGACGTCACAGTGAAACGTCTTGTTTGACATTGTTTGAGGAATTAACTGTAATGATAACATATTTTAATTTGGCCCATACCAGTTTTAGTGGTTTTCATTTCAAGCATAACACGTTGTCCAGATGATACAATGTCACCTTTTCTGTGGTAATGACTTACTGTTCAATGTTAAAGTCACTGAATGTGTCCACGCCAGGTATCCAAGGCCTGACCAGCTGTTGTCGTTGGTAGCAGTTGCTGTGGAGACCGGCAGAATGACCCATCCACATCCCACCGGTTTCCTGGGAGGCGTAGCATCTGCCCTTTTCGCTGCCTACGCTGTCCAGCGCAGGCCAATCACAACGTGGGGTCTAGGCTTGATCAATGAAGCCTGTCCAATAGCAAAAGACTTTGTTAAGCGTCAAGGCTACGCTGTGGAGCAGACGGAGAGAGACTGGGGCTACTTCTGTGACAAGTGGCAGTGGTATGAGATTTTCATATTGTCCAAGATCAGCAGCTTTGATTAATCTATTTCAGTATGGAGGTTAATTGATGATGGTATTAGACTTGTTTTGTCTCTCTCTGCTGTGAAGAATAAGCCTGGTGAGCAATGTTATAGGCTGTTTAGCCTTTAGTATAGTATGTCAACGTTTTTTATAAATGTCTGTTCTTAGTAGCAAGATTTCAGGAGGCTCTCATCTCCATCTACAGGTACCTGGACAAAAGAGGCATCTCAAACGGCGTGGGCCCCGTGATTTGGCCTGACCCCTACGGCCCCGCTGAGAGAGATAAAGTCTACAAGACCTTCAGCCTGTTTGGCTGGGCAGGAGACAGCGGCCACGACGCCCCAATGATAGCGCTCGATGCTTTACTAGGGGCGGGTTCAGACTGGGAAGATCTCATGAGCAGAGCCGCGTTCCATGGGGGTAAGACATAACAACATAACGTCCATAGTGTAACTCTTGGAGGCTCCTGGCTACACATCAATGTCCAGTTTAACATTAGGTTCTATAAGGACCATCAACACTGAACCAATCTTAAGACAATTCCAGGGAGCGAAAGCTGTACATATACAATATGTGCATAGCTGCTTAGATAAAGACCTTTCAGTTGAAACACACCATTTATGCTTCATCACATCTCTTTTCTCTCCCAGGTGACAGCGACAGCACAGCAGTAATTGCCTGTTGTTTCTGGGGTCTCCTCTACGGCACCAAGGGGGTTCCTGAAGGAAACTACTCCAGCTTGGAGTACAGGGAGCGACTGGAACGGAGTGCTGAGCAGCTTTACGCACTATCACACTGAGAAGCCGCCAGTTCTTCCATTAGTTGATGCACTGAAGAGCAAAACTGTAACTGCAACACTAAACCCAGTCAACCATACAATGAATTAAAATAGTTGAAATAGAGTTGAAAACTTTATTTTTTGGTCATTGTGGTTTTTAATATTTTTTTTGTCTTGTCCTTTATTCATTATTTTCCTATAGGAGAGAAAAAAGGCAAAGGGGTGGTTTTAACTACTAGAATGAGTTAAAAAGAAATGGTTTGCTAAAAACCCCTCTCCTCTTCAAGTCCCTCCGTTCATGCTATATTCAACAGAATCCTGCAACAGTTTTTCCATTTAGGCCCTAGTGTTTACAAAACCCCCACAAGGCTAAAAACACGTTGAAAGAAAGCGTCTGCTGCTGTTTTTCATCTGTGGTTGTTTCCCTCCAACTGGCCTGCTCAGCAAGGTGCCTCATGTCTTTCAAAAGGGAAGAAGTTGCAGAGGAGAGCAGGGTGGCAGCAGACGTTGGATGCTGCTGCTGTCTTCCACCTTCATTGTTGGTATTATAAAAGGTCCTTCTCTTCTGACATGGACACCCAGGTTTGTGCTGATGAAGAACATTGCAGCAGAAGAATAAGGTGCTATGAGAGATAGAGTCCTCTCCGTTCAGTCTGGGTCTCGCATCCAGCAGCTATGGGGATGTTGGGCTCATTCCTGGAACAGTTTTGGAGGGTGCAGGGTCTGGAGGGGTTTAGTTTCCAGGTGGATGAAAGGAAGCAGGGTGTGGCTGTACTGGCATCGCTGTAGGAGGTCAACAGGAAAATACAGCTATAAATACTGCACTGCAAACGACAAAGAACCAGATTCATTTGTTCAGTAGAGGCATCAGGTTTCGTACCTTGTGGAGATATGTAGAAATGCTGGTGTGCTCCCTGCTGAGGTCCATGCTGTGGGTGCTGGGGCACTGAGCCAGGGCCCTGCTGAGGGGGTGGCTGCAACATTAGTAATTGTGGCTGCCCGTGGCTCCCTGAGTGGTGGGGACCTGACATAGCTGCTTGTACGTGGGCCTGGTGTGCCAGGAGAAAATGTTACAAAAGAAATTAAATGGACACAGTTATGGAAATCTAGGGTTAAGCAATCTCAAATGACCACTGGTGTGCTACAAAAAATGTTGAAGCAACATGGACTCATACCTGTGCTATCTGCCCCAGGGGGTATGTGGGTGGCATACCCTGGTGGCTGTGAATGCTGTAGCCCTGAATGGGGTATGAACCTTGTGGAGATGTGTGGCCTGGTGGCATGTTGGGTGGAGTGGGTGCCGATAAGGGACCTGAGTGGTACAGGGACTGGGGTTGTGGGCCGGACTGATTCTGAGAGGAGAAATCACAGAAAAATCAAGACATTAGATAATATTGGACTGGACAGAGGTTTGACGGTTAACATGTATATAAAAGTTTAATTCCAAATTTAGTCTGACCCAAATGCTCCTATAGAGGGTATCTCACCTGTCCAGGGCTAGGTGCAGCATGCTGGGGTGGAGGCTGGTTGCCTGTTGGAGTACTGGAAGGCTGAGGCTGATGTACTGCACCCGAGTGATGGGAGAAAGACTGAGGACCTACACAAATGACAAAATCAGTTATGGGTTAAGACTTTAAAGCCACTTTCTATAACATTCCAGTGAATATTTTGTGTGTATGTGGTGTGTTAAATAATTGGATAACAGTATGTAAAAGAACAAAATGTCATATCACACTGTGGATTTGATTTTACTTACCATAGATGCTCTGCTGTGGTCCCTGAGGTCCATCTCCTTGCGCAGTAAACTGGGGACCTCCTGGAGGTCCAAGGGCTTGCGGATGGGGGCCACCGCCCTGGCCTATCATTCGGGCTCCACTCTGGAGCATGGAATACATGGGCTAGGGAGAAGAGAGGGGCACATTTTTAAAAATGTTGTTACTTAAAGAGGCCACTCTGCAGTTGTAAAGTTATGATTAAAGCTTGTGTCAAGAAGCCCTACCTGTCCAGGGTAGGGCGTCATGGCCTGGATGACCTGCTGCTGGCTGTACTGCTGAGGGTTGTAATGAAGGTAAGACTGGGGATAGGGGGACGCTACTAGAGGGGCCCCAGCTGCTGAGGCTGCAGTTTGCAGCATGGGAGGTGCTGCACCATGATCAGACCGTGGAGCCACAACTGAGCCTGGTTGTGGTAAAGAATTGTCAATACAATAAATAATAAAATGAAAACATAGCATAGAGAAAAAGAGCTGAGAGAAAAGACGATGAGCTTGCCTTTGGTCCTAGGGTACTTTCCCTGGTTCACTGTAGACACTGAGTAGTGGTACATTTGTGGGGGCTGTGAGACAAAAATATTTAACAGGTCAAAACTATTGCTGCAATGTAAAAAAACGTCTCAAATTACTCACACAATGGCCTAAATACTTGGAGGTTTGATGCTCGTGTACCTGCACAGCATGAATCTGAGATACATAGGACAGGTAGGGAGTGTTGTAGAGTGGTCCCTGTCCTCCTGGATGAGTTAGGACGACTGGGCTTGGAGGAGTGGGCCGGGGTGGGGTGGGCGCAGTGTTGGGCTTTGTCTGCAGAAATTAGAGGCAATTAAATCTAAGCTACTGTCAATTTTTTAATCTCTCAAAATAAATAAACTATCTAGTAAGCACAAATTAAGTTACCATAGGCATCTGAGGTTTGTTTGGGTTGAACTCTTTAGCATTGGGGTTCAAAGTAGACTTCTTAACTTGGCTAAAAGACAAAAAAAATGTGTGTTTGGCAAAATACTTAATAAGCATCTCAGTTACTCTGCAATGAAAAGTATCTCGCCCTTTTTGAAACTCACTCTGTTACGCCCTCTGCCTGCTCCGCAGTATCAGACCTGGCATCCTCACTTCCTGGTGTCCTGGCTGGCTGTGGGGCAGATGGTGACTGTCTCTCTGAAACAGGTGCTGCAGCTGGTGCTGCGGTGGCACCAAGTGTAGCTGTGGTGTCCTTTGTGGTCTCCTCAGCAGCTGCTGGTGATGGCTGTGCAGGAGTGGGAGCTGGAGGCTGAGATTTGGGCTCTGTAGCAGTGTGTGGGTCTGATGATGGCGATGGTTTGACTGTGCTGAGCTGGGTGACCTCACTGATGGCAGGAGGGGTAGCTGCAGCTGGAGAACTGGGAGAGCTAGAACTTGCTCCACTTGACTGGAGCTGTTGGAGAACAAGGGGCAAATTATGAGAATGAGAAATATTCTTGCAGCAATGTTTTCATTTGATCTTTTATATTATGGTTTACTTCTTGTCTTAATAATAAAAGTGGTGAACAGCAACAAAACCTAGGCTAAATGTCCTCAATAAAACATCTTTACCACCTTCAGAAGTGGCTAAAATAATCATCTTACTCTGAATTCTTTGCCAAATTTCCGCAGCTCCTCAATCTGTGATCTTTGATGACCTGAGGGAGCTGGTGGAAGAAGAGAAATCAAGATCAATCAAAACCTATGGGGGGGCTCCATGCTATCATCAAAGAGAAAGTAACAACAATTTTTGGTTTATATAACAATTTGAGTTCTCCAACTTGCTTTCAATACTTAGCTCAAACCAAATTCTAGTCTTGTAAACTAACCTTTACTACTCTTGCTTTCCTCTGTGCTGGGGCTCTCCACCGAGCGTTCTTTTGCACCAAGAATCTCATTCACTACAAAGATTAAATAAAGAACATGGTAATTAGTTGCACTGCTTCATTAGATTCCACCTTCAGTGCCTATTGCTCTAAACTACAGAAGAAACAGGAGGTGAGACAGTACCATCTACAGTGAAGAGAGGGGCGGGGCCAGATGTCTTCTGGACAGGCAGGGAGACAGACGATGTGTCCAAATAAGGCGTGTCTTGGGAAGAACCTGATTTAGGAGATCGAGCGGCTGCAAGGACACGAGGGACATGTTTTTAGGCAAAATCTACCGATAATTAACGAAAAGGTTGTTAAAAACATTTAAATTGAATTGGAAGAAGACTGTACCTGTGGACTGAGTGTGTGAGTTTGGAGTGCGTACTGTTCTGCTTGACTGTGGAAGTCTTTGGGCTTTGGGAGATGTTCTAGCTGAGACTGAACAAAACAAAGATCATGTTAAGACAGACATGTACTTAAAGAGTGGTGCAAAATTTAAATGGCCTCAGTAACAAACTGACGCAAAGTTATGTACTTACCACCATTAACAGGCCTGCCAGCTTCAGACAGCGAGTGGGGGAGTGAGTGGGAATGAGGTACTGTGTGTCCATGTGGGGCAGGGGGGCTGGATGGGGAAGGGGCAGCAGAAGCAGAGGCAGGCATGGGTGCCGGCCCACCAGGGCTTGCAGGGCCAGAGCCGGGGCTTGGACTGGCGCTTCCCTGCGGGTGGTGTGAAGCAAAAGTTCCCCCTCGACCTGAGAGAGGGCTGCTTCTCTCTGAGGGGGAGACACTAGGCTGGGTTGCAGCTGGTAACGGTGGTCTTGGGGAAGAGGAGGATGGTGGCGCGGAAGGATAACCTCCCCTTGGACGATTGTGAGGTGAAGGCCCACCAGGACCCCTCTCTGCTCGCTCTCGGTTCATCTCTCTCTGACGCTGTGGTAATGGAATGTACTTGCCGTCCCTAAAAGCAAAATACATAACATAGGAACAATAAATTGGTGACAGAAAATACATAATCTTGCTTAGAAACATTTGATGTGACATTTGGTAAACACTTGTCTATGGTCAGCTTAGCTGAACCACTTCCTTATCCAGTTGAACTGAGACACCATTAAAATGGATTGTTTTTCCCCAATAAGACTGTAATCCAACTGTAATCCAGAAAATTAAAAAGTTACAATTAATAGACAACCTATGTCAAACTCCATGTTGTGAATGGAATGTTATGTGAAAGCGCAAGAAAAGGTCCTGGATGATGACTGGAAGATAGTTTTGTGAAATGATAAAAACATTTTGACCGTGTAACATACTTGAATGAGTAGTACCATGGCTCAAGTCATTTATTCCTCAGTTTTAGTTTTTACGTGAGCAAAGCGGAGGACTGCAGTTCTATATTATGCACCTTTCTGAAAACTCTGCTGCACCCTCACCTGCTGCTGGCTCCAGGGCTGTCTCTGCCCTTTTCACGCTCTCTGTCACGGGGGCTTTCACGACCCTTCTCCCGATCACCGTCCCGCACCACAGCACTGTACTTATCCTCCTCACTTTTGCCCTCATCATTTTCCAGGTTGACACGATGGCGATACTGGGGACTGGACTCAATCTCACTTGCCAGGCGAGCAGCACGTGCCTCCCTCTGCCGATAGACCTCAGAGTTGCCTCTCTCCAGTGGTACACTTCACAGAAAAAGAAATATGACAGAAAAAGAGGGGATTGAATCATCTACAACTGCGGATCAATACAGTCAGCAGGGACAGATTATGCCATAGATATGAATTTGACAGAAACCTACGTGTACATGGAGAGGCTAGAATCATATGTTGAGGTAATTCCATATTTGACTTCATTGTACCGGAACATCTCATTGGCATCCCAACCATTAGACTGTGGGGAAAGACAAAACAAAAGTTAGTGAAGTAGTTTTATCAATAATGCGCAGTTTACAGTATTACAGTACAAGTATAAAAGCGAGATAAATAAATATAGAATTCTGTAAAAATAAATATCTGTATTTTATAAAACAAAATTTCAGAAGTCGGTGGTTTGTTTTACATTTAAGTAAACAACTCACCACATCATTATCCAGATCGTAACTCTCTCCATTGCTGTCTCCTCCCTCCCATCTCTGCAACACCTTCTCCTTGTGTTCTCCATTGACACGAGTGGAGCTGATGGCTGTGTCTGTGAAGGTATCTGGGACAAAACCATAATATTAAACAGGAGAAGAACATTCTCTTTCTAAAATGAATAGTTTTTAAATTACATTACAGAACACATTAAGTCAGTTAAGTATGTATATTATGACAAAACTGTACCTCTAGTGGCATAGTTTAGGTCAACATCTCTACAGATCATGGTAACCAAGTCAGAGGGACTGAAGATCATGGTGTCAGTGATCTCCTCCCTCCGTGGCGGGGCTGATGGCGAACCCTCCTCCCCACTGCGTTTGTGTACAGCATCCACAGCCAACTCACACTAAGAACAAAGCATAAAAAATGCAAAATACATTTTAGGACTCTGAGCTTGCAGGTTTAAACAACTAAATAAAGGGGCTGTTTTAGCCTTTAGGGAAGTTTGTGTTGTTTGCTTCACAATAGCTTCTTACCCTAGAACTTAAAGTCTTGAATATGCCTTCAAATACACTTCCATTTTTCACTCGTATGTCACAGGTCGAACCCTGAAAAAGATAAATATATCATTAAAACTAAACTCATGCAAACGAGGATGATGAAAGACAATTTTCTACCATAATTATCATGGTCTGGGAAGGACAGTAACAAAAAGCCAAATTACTCACCACGACAGCTGTGAGAAAATGAAGCATTCTGGCATTGTTGTACACACCCTCGAACACCTGGGGATAAAGAAAGCATGAAATATCCAAGTCTTGCCTAAAGTTGTATTTAAAATAACAAGGTATGATGCTGAAGTATAAAACAATATTTTAGTAACCACAAAATACATTTTTGCGACTTCACTGGAAACATTCAGCTGTGCTGAGTAGAATGAATAACATCTTTCTTTTGAATTCTGATCACAAAGAAAACATTTCATTATTTGCTATTTATGCCATTATGTTTATCAAATAGGTGGTTGAGTCTGAAAGGAATTTTGAGTACCCCCCCACAATATGGTGCATGTCGCCCAACATTTGTGTACCACAATACTTACTGGAGAGGACTGGAATGATGGCTTTGCAGAATTCCGATTCCTGTAAGAAACAGCACAGTTAAAACATGTTTGTCTGCTTTGGAACAGAAGGAGCATAACTTGTTTTCACGCCTGTCAGGCACAGTAAACTTCCACCTTTCCAAATGCTGACTTCTATAGTATCTTCTGCTTGAATGAATCTCTAAAGATACTGCTCAGAATAAAAACACAGTAAGCTCATCAATGCTTAACCTTCAAAATGTCAGAAGGTATGGATCAGAGTTACCTGTTCTTTTAAAATAGGTAACACGTGTGAGTAACTGGATTGGAAAGACGCCTGGCACTTTTTAAATTCTGCTACCTGGGTTTTCTTTGGGCAGGCCAGATACATTTCACATCGCCTCTATACCGATGTACTGGTCGACGCTTTCACTAAACGTAGACCCACCTTTCCAGTAGTCGTCGAGTCTAATTCAGTTTTATTAATGGCTCGGCGCCTCTGTCAAACTAGCAACACGCAATTTCATTGGACTATACAGAGGCTTTATTTCCGAGACACGCCCACCGAACGCACAGGCCGGTAGGCCCTGGAGCAGAGGACAAGCCTCGGTCTGTCCTGACAACACTCCGCCTACTCGCTTACCTTCCTGCCGGTGTCCTGTTGCCGCTGTTGATGCCGCTGACTGGGGATGACATACCCGCGGGGCCCGAGGTTCCGTTAGACGCTTTTCTCCCGCCGGCGCTAAGTTGCTGCTGTTGTTTTATCATTGCGGAGCACAAGGCTTAAACAGCACCGAGTGAACGCTAACAGATAAACACCGATGACTCCCGGTGTGAAGATGTTTTAGAAGCGAACTATCTTTAGCTTTAGAAACTGTCCTGCGGAGCGAAGAGCCGGTGTAACCTCACTGAGACCGACTATTTTAGCTATAGTCGCCTGTGGCCTAAAATAAGCAATTTAGAGGCAACCCCTTCTATATTTACCTTAAACGTCTCATATAAGTTAACGCAATAGCCACGGCTACCTACTCTGGAACCACGGTGGCTCTGTCAAAGCAAGCAACTAAATCACACGAGTTTCCGTATGATTGTGTAGCAATAGCTGGCTAAGTTAGCATTAGCTTCTATCCACAAGCTCACTTCTGGCGCTTTCCCTCCGGGATATACTCTCTTCTCGGAGTCGCGTCCCCTTAACTCCGGCTCCGCCGACCCTTCCGTTAAAATGTAAGGGTCTGGCGTTGCTGTCAGTTGCCTTAAGAAGTTAGGTTTTTCAGGTTTTTTGCTGGAAACCTGCTGCGGTAGGTCAACACAACCTCTCGGTAGGCTCACTTGACTCAATCCGCGCGCGGCTGACTGGAAACCGGCTAGAAGGGGGAGGGGGCGTTTACGTACGCGCGCCTTTGACCTGCCGGTGGGACCGCATTCGTAGAATAGTGGCTCCACTGAATCGATATTGATTCGTTGACTCTGTTACAAACACAAATTAATGAATTTCTACTGTACACGTGGCAGCCACCACTCAAAACAGCAACGCTGCATAGGAATGATGACCTACATCTGTATTACTTTAACCTTCTCATGTGCACATTGTTTGAAGTTTGTTTCGTTTTATTGATTCTTTAATCAACAGTTAATAAACAGGCCATCAAATGGGCCGCATGCCAACCAGCCTAGCAGCTTTGTCGGTGCGTCTCTACGTCAGTTATTACGACTAGACGCTACGTCCAGCATGGCGGCCCCCATATGGAGCATTCAGTATGTTACACAGCCACAGCAGCGTGTTGCTCTAAAGGAGTAGTTCTCCCCGTGAACTGTAAATCCCAACACAGAACCAACTCTCTTCTTTTAAGGAACGTGTAAGTGAGTTTTGATTGGAGGTAGTTGTTCTATGTGCCACGTACTTGTGGAATAAGTCACAGTAACCTAATGACCAAAGCTAAAATCAAAGCCATCTGCCAGGTGTTATAATATTTGCGTACTATGATGTTTATAGGGTTTTATATGAATAGATTATTATTTTTAGATATATAATTTTGGTCTGCAATTGATTGATTCATAATGGTTTTATTGGAAACAATCTAGTACTCGATTAGTACATTTTGTAAATATAGTAAAATCTTGCACTCTTCTGCACATTTCTGCCTTTTTGCATTGCCTATTATCTGTAGCTGCCGTAATAATTGAATTTCCCCATCGTGGGATTAATTTGTGATTATTATTATTATAATTGTGAGATTATTTTATCTAATCTTAATCTTATCAAAGACCTAATAAAACAAAAACACATTTCTAAACTCTACTTCTTACACTTATGGACAATAATAATAAAGGATACATTCAAATCATTCATCTCTTCTGACTCTCACCTTTTATTTATTTTTTTACAGGTGTGCATCTCACATGTTGACAAAGAGGCTGCCCCCCCTCCAGAGTTTCTTGTTACTGGTTTCCAGACGTGCCAGTCATGTTGCCAAGCAGCAGTATGATGTTATTGTGGTGGGAGGGGGTCATGCAGGGACAGAGGCGGCGGCAGCGGCAGCCAGAGTGGGTGCTGAGACGCTCCTGGTCACACAGAAAATACACACCATCGGTGAGAGGAAGATGAATAAAAGCAAATGAACATGTAGAAACACACAGATGAGTCTTAATTGTGAGACGTCTTCTTCTCCCGTCACCTTTTCTTAGGTGCCCTCTCCTGTAACCCTTCGCTGGGTGGAGTAGGGAAGGGCCAGCTTGTGAAGGAAGTAGATGCTCTGGATGGGTTGTGTGGTCGAGCAGGAGACTGGGCCGGGATTCATTTCTCCATCTTAAATCGTAGGAAAGGCCCTGCTGTGTGGGGTCCTAGAGCTCAGCTAGACCGCCAGCGCTATCGCAAATTCATTCAGGTATCACAACACAAGGTCTTGATGGTAATAAACATCTGTGAATTAGGGGAAAATGCCATGAACTGTGTGCCCCACTATTGTTTCACTTTTAGTCTGAGCTGCTGGGAACTCACAGGCTGACGGTGTTGGAGGGATCTGTGGAGGAGCTGCTGGTAACTGAACCAAACCCAGAGAAGCCTGGACACCACAGAGTCACTGGGATTCGTCTGGGTAGGTTTGCCATCAGTGAAATGTTATTTAGCTGTTGTTGTGTTTGTGGTCACATATTAGCTGTTAATTAATCCACAGAACTATCTTGACTTTTTCCTCTCAGCACATGGAAGCCACTCGATCTCTGCCAGCTCTGTGGTTCTTACTACAGGTACTTTCTTGTCTGGCTCCCTCTTCATGGGCCAAACCACGTCGCCCGGGGGTCGCATTGGAGATGCTCCATCGGGTGCTGGACTGTCTCATACACTGAAGGAGGGTCTGGGACTCAGGATAGGCAGACTGAGGACTGGTACACCTCCCAGGATTATAAAGAATTCAGTAGACCTTTCCCAAGCTGGGCTTCACCCACCTGACAAGCGTCCTTCTCCATTCAGCTTCCTGAACACACACACACGCTGTAAGGTAACTTTTATGCAAAGTACTCTTTCCAAGTCCTTCTTTTTCATTCTTCAGTACTTTTTGATCATTTAAAAAATACAATTTAGAGGTTCAATTAGCAATTAACCTTAAATAGATGGTGTAGAGTAACACCAAAAGACGTGATAGATCCTTGAATTGTATACGTGTCTGAAAAATGCCTTACTTTGAAACCCAACACGATAGCCTGAAGAGCAGCTACCCTGCTACCTGACACATACTACCCCGGGTGTGGAGAGAGTGGTGAGGGAGAGTCTCCATCTCAACTGCCACATACAGCAAGAAGCCAAGGGTCCCAGGTACACGGGAACACAAAAACAGCAGATGTAAGACGTTGTACTGTATGCTGAAAGTCAGAGGAATTACTTGGGTGTTTGTGTCCTACAGATACTGCCCCTCTATTGAGTCGCGAGTGCTTCGCTTTCCAGGCCGAAAGCATCAGGTGTGGCTCGAGCCAGAAGGGGTGGCCTCCGACCTTTTGTACCCTCAGGGTTTGTCTATGACTATGCCCCCGGACATGCAGCTTCGCCTCATCAGAGAAATCCCCGCCATGCACAGAGCTGAGATCCACACCCCAGGTACACTGACTGAATACAATGTAATCGACAAATGATCTACAGTTACCTCAGAAATTACAGGCATACAAAAACATCCTGCCTTACTAACGCCATAGTTTTGCCTTTTCAGGTTATGGTGTGCAGTATGACTTTGTGTGCCCCACTCAGCTGACCCCTTCCCTTCAGGTGAAAAGCACCCAGGGGCTCTTTCTGGCCGGCCAGATCAACGGAACAACAGGATATGAAGAGGCTGCTGCACAGGTACCTGCTTCTCTGTGAATCACATTAACACAGGATTAACTTTTACAAAGTTTATCACTTATAGCCTTTCCTCACACTGTATGAAGATGTGCTCACATACCAATGTCTATAGTTATGTTTAAAGAAACAATGACAAGTTGAAAACACTGTTGTTGTCATTGTGCAGGGCCTGTGGGCAGGGGTGAATGCTGCTCGCTGGGCGCTCTCCATGTCCCCCGTGACACTGTCTCGGACAGAGAGCTACATCGGTGTTCTCATTGATGACCTCATATCTCGAGGCGTTACAGAGCCGTACCGCATGTTCACCAGCCGGGCTGAGTTTCGAACGGCTCTACGTCCAGACAACGCAGACCTCCGTCTCACTCTGAAAGGTGGGTATGGTGCCTGAGAATTTTAAAGCTAATTGTTCTTGCTCAAATTAGTTACTTTCCAGTATTTTTCCCCCTAATAAAATTTGTCCTTGTTCAGGGTTTGAAGAGGTGGGATGTGTGTCTTCCCTGCGCTACCAGGAGGCTGTGAGAGTGAGGGACAGTCTGCAGGATGCACTTGAAGCCCTTCAGACTCTTGTCCTGTCTGCCCCCAACTGGAGAAAAAAGATGCCCAACATGCTTATGAGTGAGAACAAGTCCACGAGTCTGAGGTGAGCCAGTAACATGTGTAATGTACCTGATCTGCTGTGTGGTCAGTCTTCAGCCTGGACTCAGTTGTGCCCCCCCCCCCCCTTTTTTTTTTGCAGTGGTGTGGATGTGTTGCAGTACAACGATGTGTCATTTGAAATGCTGGCATCTGCCTTTCCAGAGTCTCTCTCACCTTATATGGAATTCTCAGAAAGGCTCAAGATCGAAGGTAAAACTGATTTTAGTATTTTGTGGCAGTGGCAGAAAGAAATGTTGCCTTTGTGAATAGGAATTATTATCGGTCACAACTGCTGGTTCATTTCCCTTTTGCCAGTGCCTGAAAGTGTTTCTTTGGTAACCCAACATGGCGCCTTCTTCCATAGTAAAACATTGCTCTTTGTCTGTAATGAAGCCGTGTACAGGCCTCACTGCGACCTCCAGAAGAAAGAGATCGAGAGAATACAGAAGGAGGAAAACATGGCTCTCCCACAAGACATCGACTATTTCTCTCTACCAGTTTCCCTGTCTCAGGAAGTCAGAGAGATTCTGGACAGAGTGCGACCAAGCACTGTAAGTCTACAAATTGCACATATTGTAACTATTGCTTGGTAATAACTTTATTCTATATGAAAATATAAATCTATCTGCAGACTGTCTACATTTCAGTCAACGCTTGGATATAATAAATGAATTTGTCATGTTACAGCTGGGAGCTGCTACCCGTTTACAAGGTATAACTCCTGCTGCAATAGTCCATCTCCTCAACTATGTGCGGCACACAGGACAAAAGGAGACACACCGAAAACAAAAAGACCACAAGAATAGAGAAGAGCTCCACACAGAAAATGCATCTTTAGTGAAATTGTGACTCACGTTGTCTTGTAAAAATATATGTATTCTTAAAAATGTACAAAACTATAAATAAAATATTTTAGTGTCATTACTCCATTGTTGTCTCATCCAACTACTTATTGAACAATTCTAATCTTAGCAAAATGACTGTGAATAGTATTAAACTCCATGTGACCTTCTCACTACCACTAACAACGTTTCCATCCAGCTCACTGGTGCCTCTAGTAAAGAAATCAAACGGAAATTTCCAGTTAGGCAGTGGCAAACCCCTGGGGCGTTCTGGGTAAACTGTTGTGTCTGCAAATATCACTTCAGTGGTTAGAGCAAGAGGCGATGACACAGGACACTGGAAAGTAGACAGAAAGAATGTGTTTGTTTTAATAACTGAATTCTGTGTGGCAGAAAATAACAAATTTGATTAGAACTTGTCCCTACCTTGACATTTTGACACATGAAGAGGTATTTAGCCCCCAGGATGTAGTTCTGGGGAAGCTCTAAGAGACCTTGTCGAGCCCACAGCACTCTGATGGACAGAGAACGTGGGAGGACACAGCCAGATTCACATGTTTCCTGAAGAAAGGATAAAATAAATATCTGTAAATCGTAAGAGGACAAGTACAGACGCTACTCAAAATTATCAAGGTTTCTTAAAAATACATTTGTGTTTTGCTGTACCTGCGGCTTGATGGGACAGTCCTGGGTGATGACTCTTGTCCAGTTCAGTACGGAGCCTGAGTGCATTGCCATCTCATCAGGTGTAGCAAGTCCCTGCAAGATCTCGTAAATCTGAGACCGCAGCTCTGAACAGTTGCTCGATGGAGAACTACACAGCGCAGAGGGAGTCAGACATGAACAAGATGGATAGGATGAAAATACCTAAAACTGATTAGGGTTATCAACAACAACACAACTCCCTTTTATTGAAGTAATAAAAGCATCAATACCTGAATAAACAACCAGTGACGGTATTGTGAGCAAAGAGGATGGGAGCTCGTCTGCTAGGGTCGGTGGAGCACTGGCCACCCTGTGATACCCCCAGCGTGGTCAGCTAGCTCACTGTCAAGGAACACTGATGTACAGTTGACTAAAAGCTTAATGGAAACGTGTGAATATAAATCAGCAGCTTAATGATAATGTCACTAAATGGTACGGATACAGTTGTCAGTTCTCCGTTAAAACGACCAATGACCGGTGAACCCACTGTCAGTCCAACTGAAGGAATTAGGGGAGAGGGGCTGGGTGTGTCCAGCTGCAAAAGTAAATAGCACATGAGTTAATGTTTGAACTACTCAATTAGTGTTTGAAACCAAATATTTTGTGTTAACAGACTACCTGGAACTGTACAGAGTGTGTTTGCAACAATAACTGATTAAGATCCACATCAGCTAACACTACATTCACTTGTGCATTTACAAGTTCCCCTCTGCTTGTGTATCCTATGACAAACTCCACCTATGAGAATCAGGAAAAGAAAATTAATCATCAGGTAGTCAAATACAGTGTAGTGTAAAATATCTTTCTATGATGTAATATTTTCACCTTTCTCACAACATTTTTACAGGAGTTTTTTTGTAGACTTGGTAAAGGCCACTCTGACAGCGGAGTAACTGGGATCTGAAACAGAAATAATACATTTCTTTTCTTAGGAAGACAAAAATACTACCAGTATAAAAGAATAGTTTTAAAGGAAAATAACATAAGAAATAAACTCAGGAGGAGTTGGACACTGGTATGGAAACTGTGTAGAGAAAGTACCTGTAGCTCACCTAAATAACCTAAATGAATCTGGTTACAGTAGGGGTTAAACTAAGTGTCAAATTAAACAGCTGTTTACCGTGACTTAACTTTTACCACACAAACATGAACCTTGTATCCATAGCATAATAAGACTCTAAGCAAACATGATGAACTACTTAATGGATACATTATTAAGTAATAGTTAACCAACTGTGTACAAAGAATAAATACATTACAGCGTATTGTAAATGCAGTATAGGTAGTTTGTATTAACCCACAGAAAACCTCCAAATGCAGCTGATGTCTGCCAAGATATATATGTAGAATCAGATGTGTTTCTGTTCGTCACTTAAAGCTTTGAGCTGTGCTGTTTGTACAGGTAGTGACTTACCAGGAAGTCTGACACCGGTTCATTGTCAAGTTTTGGAATCTGTAACAACAAATATTAAAATATTATTAGTTTTTGGGGTATTTTTTAGAATTTTACAATCATCAATCAGTTTCTACAATCATTGAGACCAGGCAGACTGGTCCTTAGACTGACCTTAATCAGACTCATGTCCAAGAAGTAGGATCGGGCGCTGAAATTTGGGTCTGTGGTGCATGACTGAGGAGTCAACATGCGAGCACAAGACACGGACACAGACCTCAAGAACTCTGCAAGAGGAGCGAAACAGAACCTCCAGTGAGCTCACGTGATTACCTGTAGCTCACTATAATACTATAACTATAAGAATGCTTTTTATATACTACATACTTACTTGCAGGATTGCGGTTGATACAGACCGCTGCAGCTGATCCGGGGTAAGGCTGATAAAGGAGACCTCGCACAGAAGAGTTGGAGAAATATGTCTGGATGACATCATCAACCTACAATACATTATTGTATCCATCTGTCAAAAGTTCACATTTAAATACTTTTGATACAAAACTCTGAGCGAAAAACCTCTCACCTTGTAGAAATTTCTTCCATGTTTGCTGTTTACACGTATTGGTGGTGAGAAGTGATAGGAGTTGCCTAAAACTGGATACTGAGGTGCAGGGAGAGACTGGGGAACACTGTTCGACGGAGAGTCTGAAACAAAGTCCGGTGATTAGCAACACTTGTGAAGGAAATGTCTGTTTATCAGTAACGTCATTTTTAATCTGGTTCAAATGGTAAAAGGCTTAAAGCTTAATATACGTTTACCTTGAGTCTGGACACAGAAGGAAGAGTCAGTCACAGTTACAAGAGATGAATTGACATTGGCTCTGAACATCAGCCATTTCTCAATGCAAACACCTAGTCTGCAAAACCAGTAAAAAACAGTTTAAGCATGTTTAAACAAAAAAAGCCTTTTATGCGCTATGACTTCAGAGCTTGTGCAGAAAGACTTACGCAGCTTTCTGTAGACACCCTGTGAAGACTGTACTCAAATTAGCAACACCACAATCTACTGTGTCACAACAGCAGCCAATGTCACAGAAACCAGGCGTTAAGTCACATAGACAACCTGGACAAAAGAAAGGACTGTTAGTCATGGATTTGTCTTGATCTTCGTTACCCACACTAGACTAAAATCTGACGAGGTATCAAACAGCTCAGGAAGTAACAAGATGCAAAGTTGGTGTAAATCACCCTGTGGCGTCGCCACCGGCGGGGGGGTGGTTGCAGTAGGTGCTTCAGACACATTGAGCGTCGTGGCTGCTGCTCTGGGATCCACTGCAGTGATGGGGTCCGGGGTGAAAGCCCCACCAGCCGTGCCAGCACTGATGGGGTCCGGGGTGAAAGCACTGGTGGAGTCCACGGCCTCCGTAACCTTATCCATCGGGGAAGGGGTGGCGAAGCTTGAAGGCTCCCCGTTTGTTTGGCTGGGGATCACGGTTGATGCGACCCCTGACTCAGTGGCTGCGTTTACCAAGCTCGCACACAAGACAACTAACACGTGAAGTGAACTCATCTCAAAGAGACGGACGGTGCAGCGCACAATGCTAACTATAACTAGCTAATGACAGTTATTTCAAAATTACTTGTAATCATTTCTAAAGCTTCACGTGTTACAAATTGAGACCCACGAAAAAATATACAAAAGAATGTTATTAACGTGTTTAACTAAGCAACTCTGCCATCAGCGACATTTGACGCCTACACTGGCTAAAACGATAACTATCAGTAAACGGAAGTGAAGCTTCCGTTACCAAGGAAGTTGTCACGGAAGCTTCCGTTTCCAAGATAATGCTACCGTAAAACGTGTAATAGAGAGAGACGCTGATTTTACCGATCACCACTAGTCTGAGCTAGAATTTACAAACAAAGACATTTTATATATTATTTGTCGTCATTATATAGACTGATTGCATAATAAATTAGGATATGATTTACACAAAATTGAAGGATTCTCTTTTCCTTTCCCCTCATTACTATGTTAACTATGTTCCTATGTTAACAGGAGCAATCAGTGTAATCATTATATAATGTAATATCAAACCTGCCTTTTGCCCTTGACTGTAACATGTGTCTCCTGTTTATAAAGTCAACCTATACAGGTTAAAATACAATAAATGAAATGAAAACACACATTTTCCATTATTTCTTTGGATTATCTCACAGTCTCATTGTAATGTAATAGAGAGAGACGCTGATTTTACCGATCACCACTAGTCTGAGCTAGAATTTACAAACAAAGACATTTTATATATTATTTGTCGTCATTATATAGACTGATTGCATAATAAATTAGGATATGATTTACACAAAATTGAAGGATTCTCTTTTCCTTTCCCCTCATTACTATGTTAACTATGTTCCTATGTTAACAGGAGCAATCAGTGTAATCATTATATAATGTAATATCAAACCTGCCTTTTGCCCTTGACTGTAACATGTGTCTCCTGTTTATAAAGTCAACCTATACAGGTTAAAATACAATAAATGAAATGAAAACACACATTTTCCATTATTTCTTTGGATTATCTCACAGTCTCATTGTTTTTGCTCTTGTGAAAACATCCTGCCTGCATGGCCTCACAGCTTCCTCTGTCTTTCTGAGTGAACAGTTATGGTTTGGTTAAAGGTCTGTCGAAAATGATGCTCCAATGATCTGACGAACCTATTTACACACAGAGACGCAGTGGAGCTTGTAATCTAGATCTGAGATAAAAGATTAAACACGATAACACAAATTAACATGATGCTTTCACACACCTCTGATAAGATGCGCTTTCCTTCACTTTCTTTATCTGTACATAAAAACAAAAAGGAGGAAAGAATAGAAGAAAAGTGAAGCAAACTATAGTTGCTGCTTATAACTTTACTCATTCCAAAGCAGTGTTTCCCACACAGAACATAGTCTTTTGTCCAGGCAGCTGCTGAGCTGAGGTTAATTTCAATGTAAATATTGTTTCTAACTCTGGGAGGATATTAAGTGTGGAAATACTGGAGGGTATGTTTCCAAACGGCTACAGCGATTCGTTTTCTATACTCATGTAACATAACTGACAGTAACTGCTTACAGTGATTGGGTCACATGTTTGTTGACTTTTAAAAGTTTGGGTCCAAAGGTGGGTTTCAGCTGCAGAGAGTCTGTGTCTCATCAGTAAAAAAAAAAGGTCCAAATTCAAGCATCTTGCTGTGGCACAATTATTGTTTTCTTTGGTAAATGAACGTGAAATAGCAAGAAGCTTGACTAGCATAATACAGTGCAGTTTACTGAGTTTAGTGGGACAGAATGTCCAGCCCTTTCCTTTTGAGGTCCTCATGTATTTTTCTGGACACATTTAAGACACTCCCTTGTCTCCTCCTCAAATTGCAGAGGAAGTTAACAGCATTGTGAGTGGATTTCATAGGGGAACCGGGAATGTTACATAAGGGCACTTTAGTGTAGATTTGTCTTTGCAAGTTGCAGTGATTGCAGACAGATAAGAACCTGGTGCAAGCACTCAGACAGTCAGGTTATAAAGATAGAAAAGGGGAACGAGACAACGCGTGTTAGAGTGACTTAGTCGTCACTGGAGGGACCTTCTGAGAGATTCCTGTCTGGAGTTAAGTGTTGCAGAGGATTTAAGCCCTAAAACGGAAAGAACAAGCTTGTGGACTTGACAACTGACCAGGAAGACATTTGCAAACACTTGGATTCCAGCGAGATCCTCCACCCAAGTGAGTAGCTGCTCGAAAAACCAGAACCGGACCTTCTGAAGTCATTAAGGAGTTGGATTTAGGCGCCGGGCTTGTGATTTCTCCTAGGCAACATTTGACAGCATCAGCCATGTCAAAGGAAGAAGAGATGACCTACAGCGAGGCCATTATGAAGGCCAGCAGCTCCATCATTCGCTTCCCTGTCATCCGAGTAAAAGGAGTTCCTCTCATGTGTCACATAGCCGAAAACTGGGACTCCATCTGGGCTTTCCGTCCCGACCCTTCAGACCTCCTCATCGCCACCTACCCCAAAGCCGGTACTCACATTCACAGCTGATAAAATGGATGTTGCAGATGTAGCGTTAGTTATTGAACCCAGAGTGTATTTGCGTTTTGATTGTGAAAGGAACCACATGGACGCAGGAGATAATTGATCTGCTTCTTCACAACGGAGATGCCGAGGCCTGCAAACGAGCCCCCACACCCGTCCGCAGTCCTTTCCTGGAGATCTTCTCTCCACCACCCATCCCATCAGGTGTGTAGCTCCATCACTTCTATAACTCACTTCATGGAACAAAGTCATCTCAGCTTCCCTCCATCAAATGTCTTTGCGCTATTAACCGTAAATATTTCATTAGTTAAACACATTCATGTTCATGCTAGTGACCCATACGATTAATAAAAAAGTGCAGTAATTCACGTGACATGTCATTTACGTCACTTTCTTCTGGGAAACCTCGGAAACCAAACATCTGCATTAGTTATAGTGAAACAAGCAGAGTTTGATGATCTTGTCTCAAAGTCTTTTTAGGTTTAGTATTTTTTGTCGGTTACACGTTAAGTCTCTGCTACAGCATCAAGGGATCAGATAGCATTAAACTAACAACGAATCTCTTCCTGATGTCCCTGTTCATCCATGTGTATGCAGGTCTTGACCTACTGAACAAAATGGACCCGCCGAGACTGATCAAGACTCATCTTCCTTTTTCGCTAGTACCTCCTGCATTTTGGGAAAACAAGTGCAAGGTAAAACTGGATCGGTCAGATTCAGCTAAAGAGTAAAAGCCTCCTCCAGTGTATTACATTACTTTGGACTGAACAGTAAATGCAGGATAATGAGGTCAAAGGTTCATGATACAGTGTACAGTACATAAAGAGGTAAGAGGTTAACAATACAGTGTAGTACAAAGACCTATTCTCTGTTCTTTCATTATGTTTAGACAATATATGTGGCACGCAACGCTAAGGACAACCTGGTGAGCTACTACTACTTTGACTGTATGAACCAGACCCAGCCTGAACCCGGACCCTGGGAGGGATACATTCACAAGTTCATGAGAGGAGACTGTAAGTAGATTAAATCACATTCCTCAGCGTCAACTTACCTCAAGGGCAAACAGGTTCTTTTTGTTTGCTTAGCCAAGAAATAAGACAGTGTTGGTTATTTAGCCACCTGCTTTAAAATGATAAAAGTCTATAATGTGTTGAAGAATAAAATCCATCACTTCTGTAGGTGTAATAAATACACTAAGAATAATTGTGGGGTTTAGTTCCAATCACTGGTATAACTGCGGTTACAGATGGTTTTCTATGGATTTGATTGCAGCCAGCATGTATGTAAATATTAACACGTTGTTATTGGACTTTTCAGTGAAGTGTGGTTAAAAAAGCAAAATGAAGATATAGGTCATATGTCAATGACTTACAGTCATAGCTGGTATCAGCATTCTTATCAAACACTTCCCTCTGTGACTTTTGCCTCTGCAGTGTCATGGGGCTCCTGGTATGAGCACGTGAAAGGTTACTGGGAGGAGAGAGAGAAGAAGAATATCCTGTACCTCTTCTATGAGGACATGAAAGAGGTACACAACTTGGTTATCACATAAATAGAAATATAGATGATCTTATCAAGGCGTGGTACAGATGCCAGTAAAGGAAGTAACTTACCACATTCACCCCCCCCCAGAATCCTCGGCGTGAAGTGGAGCGTATTATGAAGTACCTGGACTTGTCCGTCTCTGACAAAGTCATCAGCCAAATCGTGGAGCTCACATCATTCAAGATGATGAAGGACAACCCCATGACCAACTATTCCTGTGTCCCAACACCTGTTTTCAATCAGTCCATCTCTCCATTCATGCGAAAAGGTGAGTCCGTCCGCTCTTGGTCCCTTGGGCTTGATTGTAGCATGATATTGCCTCTATTCTCTACATTTTACAGCACAATAGTGGCCACTAAAGGCTTTTTAAATTTCTTGTCTTTCATTTCATTTTTTTTGTTTGTTTCATGACTCTTCCAGGGTTTGTCAACTTGCTCTTTTGTAGAAGCTTGTAATATTTTTAATCCAAAACAAGATCATGTTGTCATGTTAGCAGCTTTTAATGGTTCTGATGCACTCAATAACATCTGGAAGACTAAGTGAAAAGCAACATACTCACACGTTGCAGCTCTTGTTCACCAGAAGATTGTTGGTTAAAGTCTAATGATGTACAAAACTAAAATAATTGTGTTCTCTTCTGTATTTTCTTTATGAACAGGTGAAGTGGGTGACTGGAAAAACCATTTCACCCCAGAACAATCAAAGATGTTTGATGAAGATTATGAAAAGCAAATGAAGGACGTGGACATACCGTTCAGGACCCTCATCTAAAGGGTTTCAGGCTTTCCACAATGATGAAAAAGGACTGATTAACGCACATTGTTTCAGTCCCTTAGTGTAAAAACCTGAGCTTCCTGTAATCACCACACGTCATAACATGTCTAGAAAAGAAAACCCTACAGATGTATTTGAATAGGATCAATAAACATGTACCCCACAATACAAGTACATTATTTTTTAATCATCACTTTATTGCAACTTATTACGTAAACAATATATAAGACCAAAAGTGTTGTGACTGCGTGGACTTGCCTACTTTATGTCATGAGGCCTCCACCAGAGTCCACTGACTGCATGGAGCCTATAGAGAGCGCTGGCAGCTGGAGACATAGTTTTTCTGCCCATATGAAGTCATTTTGCAACTCTACACCACACTGTACAGAACCCAGACAAAGCAGGGAGGCTGCACGAGACATGAGCGACAAAGACTAGAATAAAATGAATGAGCTGGAAAGTCAATCATATGAAAATGGACACAAAAACACAACAGCTGAGAATATCCAAGTTTAACAAAAAATCACTTTTAATACATACTTCATTTCTTAGAATAAAATCTTAAATATTTTAATACTTTATCTGCAGGGATGTGTCCCTTCCTTTTAATTCAATCGCCTTCCTTACATACAGGCTATGTTTATGTGGTTTTTCAGTTTTATTGTAGTTTTTTTGGTACATTTTTCGGTGTTTTCTCCTCTCTCATCTATTGGTTGGCTCACTATGGCTCCCCTCTTTGGTTGTGATCTTCCTCTCTTCTCCGCCTCGTTCTCTCCAACTCAAGATCCCCTTTCTTCTCTATCTCTATTTAGCGTCTGTAGCTGGTGAGGAAAAGGTAGATACGTAAAAGAGGGGATGGATGATTTTGTCACATCATCAGCATCATATAAGAAAAATTTAACAATATCTTGAAGCAGCAAGCAAACTAACGTGTTGTTATCAGTGGATCCAAGATTCAGAGAATTAAACTATGTAACCATTTTATTATGAGAGGCAAATTTAAATGTAAAGAGTTTTTAGGATCATTAATTGCTGAACAATCTAAAACTACTTGCTAATCTTGCTTGATCCAGGCCTGATCACAGACTGGTAATGGTTACTTTAATTGCCCCATTTTTAATTTATACTAAATGGGAATGTTACCAGCTCCCATTTACTCCTCAGGTATGGCAGCAGAGCAGGCACTGGCCTTTATCCTCCACGACTATAAGCTGCAAAGCTACAGCTGGCAGCAGCAAGAGGGGAGTAGCTCACCTGTACAGGCATCTCATGAATAGAATAGAATAGAATAGAATAGAATAGAATAGAATAGAATAGAATAGAATAGAATAGAATAGAATAGAATAGAGAGCTCATAATGGAGAGGAGGACATCAGATACAGATAGCAGAACTTAGGGACCTCCGTTTGACAAAATGCCAATTTGTAACAGATCACTTTAAGGCCTTAAGTAGTAGAATGACCCCACAGTTCAAACTATCATGACTCTGATGATAAGCAAACAAAACTGAAGACATATGTGCAAGAACATGTCCAATAAAACAAAAACCTACACAAACGTGCACAAAAAAGTCGATACTAGCTGCATGCTGTGGAATACCTTGTTTTAGTTACAGGCTAAAGGTGGTGGGATGACAGAATTTATGCTGGAAATCAATAAAGAGTTGTAAGTTAGTTAATGATGAAAGGAGGGCGGAGGGAGAAATTAGATAGACCGTCAAAATTATAATGGATTGGTTCAGTCACGAACGGATGAGGTGAGACAAATTAAATGACATAAAAGAAAGACGGCTGAGGTTTGGTAACAAACTTAATACAAAATAAAAATATATAAATATCAATTCAATATTCATTCATTCAATTAAATTAATTAATATTAATTCAATGTTATTTTAGGAAATAGGATTGCGTCTTTGTATTTCATATGTTAAAGCGAATGTATAAAAACCCAAAGTTACTTACCACACTCAACGTAGTTGCGGGCAACGAACTTCAGCACCTCATCAATGAGGATGACTGGGAAGGAAAGCTTCAGGACCATCATCCATTGTTCAGTGGACAGATGGGTCAACTTGAAGATCATCTGTGGGGCAAAAGAGCTGGAGTCAGAACTGATGCGAAACCACAGTGGACACAGCTCCAACAACTTACAGTAGGAGAAAACATTCGTAGATGTTAACGTGACTTACGGGCAGAGGGTCAACATAGATGATCATGAAGTGCAGGGACATGGAGAGGGTCATGGCGGCAAGCAGCCAGAAGTTGCTCCATGGGGGCATGCGCACCAGAGACTGATTCTCAGACAAGCTTGAAAAAGAAAAGACAATTGAGCAGTAGCAAAGGTGATGAGCACTAGCTGTAAAATCTAATTCCAACACATTTAAAGCATTACCTGTTGAGAGCGTTGCACATCTCAATGGTGACAAGCACAGACAGAGCCATGGTCATGGGAGGAGCAGCCTCAAAGATCTCACAGTCAAGGCCGGCAAAGTCCTCATTCTCGTCATGGCACTGCATGAAGTGAGACTGTACACAGGAGAACAAGGTTATTACATATGTGCACGGAAGTGTGTTTGAAAGACAGTGTGGAGCACAGACACGTAATTACCAGCTGGTAGTAGGTGACGCCGGGGCCTGTGCTATCGTAGATGAACCAAAAGGCAGCACCACCGACAGTGGCAGCACCGACGTATGCTGTTAGGAAAACACAGCAGTATCACTGTAGATAAGTGTGTTACTCAGCATTTGATCAAAGTTCAAGCACAATGACGGTGGTCCCACCTACCACCAATAGCCATGTATCTGAAGAACAGCCAGCCAGAGATCAGAGGCTCCTTGGGGGAACGTGGAGGCTTGCCCATGATGTCCAGGTCAGGGGGGTTGAAGCCCAGAGCAGTGGCAGGCAGACCGTCAGTCACCAGGTTGACCCACAGCAGCTGGACAGGGATCAGAGCCTCAGGCAGACCCAGAGCAGCAGTCAAGAAAATACTACAGTGAAGCAAACAAAAAGCTGAGGTTAACCCGAGACAGAGGCATTGGATGTAGGTGTGTTAACAGAGTGTCTGTTCCACAGGCTGCTCACCAGACGACCTCACCAACGTTGGAGGAAATGAGGTAGCGGATGAACTGCTTCATGTTGTTGTAGATGGCTCTGCCCTCCTCAACAGCAGCCACAATAGAAGAGAAGTTGTCGTCAGCCAGGACCATCTCAGAGGCAGACTTGGCAACGGCAGTGCCAGAGCCCATGGCGATGCCAATCTCGGCTTTCTTCAGGGCCGGGGCATCGTTCACACCATCACCAGTCTGGGTGGACAGGTGACAGGTAAAGTGAATCACTACAAGCCAAACATTCCTGGCACTAAACAAACAATGTGTCAGTTTCAAAGGGTGTTAAGCTTGTCAAGCTCTTACCATGGCAGTAATGTCATCATGTCCCTGCAGGAACTCCACAATCTTGGACTTGTGTGATGGCTCCACACGGGCAAAGCAGCAAGCCCTGCGGACAGCCTCGGATTGTTCATGGATGGGCAGATCGTCAAACTCACGTCCAGTGTAGGCACGGCCAGAAACATCCTCATCCTCAGAGAAGATGCCAATGCGACGGCAGATGGCAATAGCAGTTCCCTTGTTGTCGCCTGACGACGTGGAGATATGGAGCAAAAATATAAACCACAGGAAAAAATTACTTTATGGCTGAATCACAGAATCAAAAATGCTAACCTGTGATCATGATGACACGGATTCCAGCAGCTCTGCACAGCTCAATGGAGCCAGTGACCTCCTTACGAGGGGGATCCAGCATACCCACGCAGCCGACGAAGGTCAGGTCAGTCTGAAGGAGGAGGTGGTTCAATGGAGTTAGAGGTGTTCACAGTATTCATGCAGCCTCAGTATCAAGTTAATTACGTTGCAGAGTTCTCACCTCATAGTCAGCAAACCTGGTTGAGTCCTCAAGGTTCATCTCCTCCCGCTTGAGTGGGGTGTCACGGGTGGCCAGGGCCAGACAACGCAGGGTGTCACGGCCAGTACCCCAGTCCCTGATGACAGCCATGATCTTTTCCTTGATGGCGTTGGTCAGGGGAACGCGGGTGGTGCCAACACGCACATATGCACACCTTTCAATCACACCCTCAGGGGCACCCTACGTAAAAAGACGCTGGTTATGATGTCTGCGGTGCAAATGATCAACTAAAGCTGTGAAAGACAGAGAGGAGTCTGACCTTCACAAACATCTTGGGACCACCGTCACCCTTAGAGGGGGTGCAGTAGGCAGACATAGACTTCCTGTCACGGGAGAACTCCAGAGTAAAGTTCTTCTTCATGAGCTGCTTGATCACCTGAAAGAAAGAATAATAGAGTATGGAAAATTAATCATGTGTAGCCAAATATTAAAAAACTGTAGCTCTCGAATGGACTTTCAGGGGTTTACAATTAGCTGCGACAACTATTAAAATGTGTATTTTCTTGAGTATAGCAAGCAACTAGAGGGCTCTTACGGAACAGCAGGCGTTGGCTCTCTCAATTCTGGACAGGTTCTTGACATTGGTGTTGAACACGTTCATCTTCTCAACAAGGCAGCACAGGGCAGTCTCAGTAGCCTCTCCAACCTTCTCATAGATCTTCTTGGACTGGAGCAAAGGCAGGTGATAGACAGTTAGTGAAATGTTTCAGGGGTAGCATATAAACTGCACCGTGCCGCGAGTTTACCTCGTTGTAGTCAAGAGAGGAGTCGTTGCACAGGGCACAGATGGTAGCCAGCTCAACAAGGCCGTCGTATCCGCTGCACACAACCTTGGCACCTCCCTGAGTACTGATGGACAAAAGGGAATGTAGAAATTAATGGGATATGAATTGGGGCATAAATTAAATGGTGATATGTTACACAGAAAAACTACTTACACCTCGCCTTCAGGGGTATACTTGGAGCCAGAGATGTCAAAGGCATCAAGGTCAACGTGGTCGCCATCAACACTCTTAACAACAAACATCTGTGGAGGAGGAAACAAAACTAAAGTCTTACTGTGTCTCAGTTGAATAGAGTTGTAAACCAATGGAGCACATTGCGGTTGTTTACCCACCTTGGTAACACACATCTGGTTGGTGGTGAGGGTGCCAGTCTTGTCGGAGCAGATGACAGAGGTACAACCCAGGGTCTCTACAGAGGGCAGGCTTCTGACAATGGCGTTCTTCTTGGCCATACGGCGAGTACCAAGGGCCAGACAGGTGGTGATGACGGCGGGCAGACCTGAGAAACATTGGTAAAAACTCAAATGCAAATCAAGCCATGGAGAAGAAATATTCACACAGGCCTGATATTTCTGCTCTAACAGTTCCCAGGTTCCTGTCTCACCCTCAGGGATGGCAGCCACAGCCAGAGCGACAGCAATCTTGAAGTAGTAGACAGCACCACGGATCCATGAACCTCCATGGACGGGGTCGTTGAAGTGACCGATGTTGATGGCCCAGACAGCGACGCAGATCAGAGAGATGACCTTAGACAGTTGCTCGCCAAACTCATCCAGCTTGGCCTGCAGAGGAGTCTTCTCCTGCTCGGTGGCAGCCATCTGGTCGCGGATCTTGCCAATCTCAGTGGAGACGCCAGTAGCCACAGCCACACCAATGGCCTTGCCAGCAGCAATGTTGGTGCCCTATGGATAAGGAAGAGAGGGAAGGTAAGAGAACATGGCCAAAGCCTGGAAAATAAGCAAATAGCTACAGGGAAAAGCTTAAAACGTGAGAGCGCAGGCAGGACACCTACAGAGAAAAGCATGTTCTTCTTGTCCTGGTTGACAGCTCTGAGGTCGGGAACAGGGTCAGTGTGCTTGATCACACTGACAGACTCACCTGAGAGAGAGCAAACAGATTTTAAATCCAAACCGTTAATCAGAAGAAAAAATAACAACACAATAACAGATGTAATTTGTATGTATTTATTTTTCTCACCAGTAAGGATGGACTGATCAACACGCAGGGTGGTGGACTTGATGGAAACAATCCTGATGTCAGCGGGCACTTTGTCACCAACTGTGAGAATTACAGAGCAGTCGTGATTGAAATTCATTCTTATCTGACTGAAAGTACATTTTTGGAATTAGGAATTAAATGTTGTGCTTTTTTGGCAAAATTTCTTATTTTCAAAATTACTTAAGTAGGCAAAGGTGAATGTGTACATTTGTGTAGTGTAGACAGGAGATTTATTCCTTTTAATTATTCACCTTTACATATTAGTGGTTCTATTAGTTGCTTATGAGACAATTCTTTTCAAATGTATACAAAAATCTAATTCTCCGACTACTGTAAATTACTGTCAATTTCTCTATCTCTTTATCTATCGACTCACTAACTATAATATGACTATATTATATGACTATAATCTTTTAAGGTGACATGCGTGTGGCCCGGTGAGAATGCTCCACACATGAGGGGGCGGGACAGTGGAGACAGCTCGCCCCAGAGACAACAGCTGTACGCTCACAAATGAACAGCGGCAGGCAAGAGGAAGAGGAGCGGCAGGTGCTGCTGAGGGTATTTATACTCATTTTGCTTTTGTCCAGTCAGCATGTTTTCAAAGCAGCACTGCTCCACTGCTTCACACGTTGCCTTAAAAAGACACAAGGCTTTGCCATCAGCCTTTACATGTCACGCTTATCCCTAATCTTAACTTCCTTCAGCAGAAATGCAAGTAATTGACAGGATTTGTGTGGCACCTGTACACAGCTGTAATTTGAGAGGAAGCTAGTGATGTTTAACAGCTGCAAACAACCATTTCTTACCAGACACTTCCACAATGTCTCCAGGGACAATTTCTCTGGCCTTAATCCTCTGCACACTCTTTCTGTCGGAACGGTAGACCTTGCCCATCTCAGGCTCGTACTCCTTGAGAGCCTCGATGGCACTTTCAGCATTACGCTCCTGAGGCACACACAGACAACAACACACACACAGACAATTAAGCAAAGGATGGAGCTGATGAGAGCTGCATAGAAATGCAGTCAGAAAGAGTTTGTACATGTAAATGGGCTTAATGGAAACATGCTCGAATGTAAATGATGCTCATTTTGTCCTTGGTCTAACACTGGGGATGTCCTCTAAGAGGCTTTGAGTTACAACATGTAGCAAGTACACACTGATACACAACCCTCCAAATGACATATGAGTAGGTCACAACACATATTCCTGATTTTTATTGTTACAGACGTCCGTGTGATTTGCACCATTTGGTTGAGGAAGCCAACAAGGGGCTGCAGGCTGTTTTCAGCCAAGTTACTGGAGAGGATAACATTTCAGCTGAGGCCGATCTAATACCGGGCTGCTGAAGTCACTTTTGTTTTTAATGGGAAAAGCAGGAGTGAAGCAGCTGATTTCAACACTTGGCCGGGATGTGGCAACAGCAATGTTCCCACAGCGACTAATGCACAAGAGCAGTTCCAGTTACTTAATGGCATCCATGCAGAAGAGCATGGTTTGCATACTGCAATCAAGCATTGCCTGCTGTCAGAAGATAAACTGGGGTTGATCAATGTAATATATGTTGAAATATGTGTATAATGGTTTAAGGTATCTTTGATTGTGTAACGTTTGCATTTTTCCGGTCAGTTAAGCAACCGCATACTGGGAGTAAACATGGCTGTAACTAAACCTTGTATCGCAATGGATATGTGTCACTGACCTGCCACACGCCAACAACGGCGTTAGCAATGAGGATGAGCAGGATGACGAAGGGCTCCACAAAGGCAGTGACGGTCTCCTCGCCTTCCTCAAACCAAGCCAGCACCTGAGGTCAAAGCAGCAGAGAGAGAGAGTCAGAGTCAGAGTCAGGGCATAAACACCCAACTTCACTCAGCTGACTGTTAGCGGGATCATTTGAATCTGACCTTAGTGAAGAGACGTCTCACAGACATATGTAGTGATTTTATCTAAATGTGTTTCTTTTTGCATGGTCTTATATGCAAGAGCAAGCAATATAAAACTTCAAAATAATATTTATTGGGCCTGTTCTTTTAATAATATTTGTGTACGTCATAATATGATTATAACTGTGAATAATTCGATCTCAGAGTCCCATATCTCTTTGCTCTTTCAGACTTTGACCCTCTTTCTGTTGAAGTCCTTCGTTCCTTCCTTCAGGCCTGACCTTTCCTGAAGGATTCAGTTTCTCTCCTCAGCTTGGGGCTTACTTAAAATAAACCCTTACCCTTCAGCCCCCCTATACCTCCCTGACCCCCATCTCTCACTAGCTCCTCAATATTCGCCTTCTAAGGCCATCATGACAGCTGCCCTAAGGGGTGAAAGCTGGGCAAAGGAATTAATACACCTCCTGCAAGCCTTCGCAATTTGTCTCCCTCCTCTCAAGTTGTCGCCCTCAAAAATACACGGAGGGGTGGAGCAACTTGGAGAGAGATAAGCTGTCTTGAAAAAGTGACCAGACGTGGTCAACGGCACGTTTGTTTAAACTTGGTTGCCCATAAATTATTGTACCAAAGTGCCAAAAATGTAAAAGTGAGAAAGTGTGTGCTGGACTTCAGATTTACAAATGCATCCCATGTGATGTCTTTTTTTTGTCTGTCCTACAACTAACTACACTTGATTATTAAAATTATATAAAAGTATTATTTTTAGTATTTTAAAAAATGTCCTTACAAAAGAGATGCAGGCAGCCAGAAGCAGGATCCTGACGAGCAGATCCTCAAACTGTTCAATGACCAGTTCCCAGATGCTCTTACCTGCGCGAGGAAATGGAAAAGAATATAAAGCGTAAATAATTATCGTCATTGCATTTGATGCATTTGTGTGGGAACTATAGACAGTGCACAGCGGTTATGACAAGGGGCCTGTCAGGTGTGTGGGCATTGCACAATTAAAGATGTCGCCTGCATATATTTATTAGCGCCCATCTGTAGGCCGATGACCCTCCAGGGTCAAATTCCGGTGTCTCTACCTCTTATTCAGATTTCAAAATGATTCCAGTGTGACTGGTTTTGTAAATGTGCCTGGTGCTTACCCTCCTCAGCAGGCAGCTCTGAAGTTGGACGCACAGATGAAGGAGTGATGTGGAGTCAGCGGCATAGAGACAGGAAGGAAATAAAAAGATTGGTTGTTAATGAACATCAACACTTATGAATCTGGGTATAATAATAAAGAGAACCACAAGCTTGATGGCTTCTCCCTAACTTCCTCTAGCTCACAACTCTGCATGATGACTCCAGTCGTGTGTTTAAATGGTTTAAACTGTTTAAAAGGCCATTGTACTGTATAGTTATTTCATACTGAATCGGCTCCTTTCATTTCCAGCACAAGCTTAGGAAACAATCTGCTCGGCTCCTCGCCAAGTAAACAAATAAACAACAGTATTAATGCTGCACTAAAAAGCAACAGAAACTTTGATCTTTGCTGTGTAATTCCACCGGCCATTGATCAGCAACCATATTACAGCCATGAGCCCTTTTAACCAGCCTAAAATTATCCACCTCTCCTGTTAACGCCAGGAAGCATCTTGAGCCATCACCTGTCTCTCTCGCTCTCCAGCCATCTTCTTTGGCTCTCTTTAAATAGCTCGTCAAAGCCCTCAAAGTCTCTGCTTCTCAATGTCTCAGCTGTTGCAACTCCCCTCTAAAAAAGCACCACATGCAAAATCTCAATCAGTCCGAACTGGAGCATCTCCGCCGGTGTTTACTCAGGAAAGCGCTTTATTGCAGCAAAAGTTGCTTTGCCTTGTGCAATACTTTCATAGCACAAATAAGAGAAGGGTAAAGGTTTCTTAGTTGCTACGTAACAATCCTTCTTTCTCTGGGCCTTCCACCCCAACCCTGTTGCCCACACTCTCACCATTGAAGCCATACTTCTCCAGGCTCTTCTTGAACTGGTCGGGACTGAGACCAGTGTTTTCATTCACCCCGAAGTAAGTCAGGCATTCTGCCGGCGTCTTGGCGTGTGCGTTCTCCATCCTCTGTGGATAGACAAGGGGTCGGCCTATCCGCGCTCTTTTACTTCTCTGTTGTTCTCTGCAGTGTTCACCCTTGGTCCACCACCCTCAACTAAAAGTGTGGCACCCTCCAATTCAGGAGTGCTGGACTGACAGAAAGAGCGAATAGGCGCATACATGCTGAGGGCTTTATACCAGCAAAAGGCTCAGGATTGGTGGACACCCCGCTGACACACGCCTCCAAATTCCACCATGGGAGGACATGGCGAGGGGGTTAGGGTGGGGTTCGAGGTGGAGCCATGAAGAGGTGAGATGGTGGGCTTGGACAGGAACTGTGGACAGGGCTTGGATTTAGAAAGGAGGTAATGCAGGAGAGTGGTGATGCAGGGGGCTGGCGGAGGGGGGGCACTGTGGATGAAAATGAGATCTGTTTTTGGAACATGCATGGTCAGTGGAATAAGACGAAGGGAGAAGGTGAGAGAGTGAGACAGGAGAACATCCAGAAGGAGAAAAGGGGGAAGAGGGGGTGCAATGAGTGACGGCTCAACTGGTATCTGCTGAGGAAGGTGGCCGGGCCAACGAGCCCTCACGAGAACGAGACACGTACTGAAAGAAAGAGGAAGGAAGGGCGATAACGTAGCACGAGAACGAGCGGCCGCAACGTAAGCATCGCAATCAGAACGAGCTGAAAAGAAGGTCTCACAGTCACACGCCGCGTTACGAACACAACAAGCGCTCGTAAAAACGATCTGACAGAGGAGAGAAGAAAGTGAGTGTATAGTAGAGGAATGGCCTGGGGACAGGAATGCCAAGAGGACAGCCAGCGTGTCATGCTACCGTCCCACAGAGCACAGGCCCCCTCCTGCAGATACAGGAGGATCGGGTTTTATTTCTCTTTTTTTATGAGGCAGCGAAGGCACAGCAGACCCATCAGCCACTAAGTGTCAATCAGTGAAGCACAATGTCCTCTTGTGGTGGCACTGGAGCAGTGGATTTGTTCCTGACAAGGAGTAGAAAGAATAACATTACATGCTGGGTTTATTAGCTCAACGCAGTCTTGATCACTATCTAAAAATCTGCACAAAGTTTAAATTTTTTTTTTTTTATATCAACACATTAGTTTGTTTGTGTTTCTTATTTCTCATCCCTGACAAGTGTTCCTGAAGTACAAAGCAATTGAGTATTCATTCAGTGTGAATCTGGATGCTGTAATGTTGATTTACTATTTGTTTTAACGGCAGTAAACAGGCTGCTTGTTGGTGCACAGTCCTTTATAGGCAAGAATCCGTGTCGCCGTTGCAGATCAATATACCGACAGGTGTTCATGTGAGACCAGCAGTGGTCGCCGCTCCCCTGACGGCTACAAGACACATTATTACTGCGTTTGTTGTGCTGTTGTGTTGTAGATCAGTTTGTTTACACCGTAAAGTAGACTTTACTCCCATATATCACATTATGCAGCTTAATGAGCGAATATCTTCTGCTCCCCTCCCACAGAGAATTTCTAAAAGGGGAAGTTGTTATTATGGCAGCCGTCTTGGTTCCAGTCAGCTGCTGGTGACCAACTGACCCGGCTCTGTGGCCCGTTGCGGCTAAAGGGCAGTCGCATTCCAAGCAGGTGTAGTAAATTATCTGTGACGTAGAGGAGGGTGACAACCAGCAGCAGTAGAGAAAGAAGAAGCTCGTCTAAACACATTTACAATCAAGTATACAAAGTATAGGTCAGCTGACCTGAAAGGACATTAACGGTGAAAGTGTGAATTTCATCAACGTGCCCAGCACCTACGGGTAAAAGAACTGCTTGTTCCTGGACATGTTGAAAAAATAATTATGCCGCCCGTGTCCCCATCTCTGTTTCAACCCAGTCGTTCCCCAGGCCTCAGCTGTTGTACAGCCGCTCTGACCTCTGAAGTTTAGGGGCTGTGATAGGGGTCGGCCTGTCAGTGTCTCCCTCAGGGCAGAGGAGTGACATTTAACTCAATATCCCAGAAGGATAATGTTTCTCCCTCACTCCCCTCCATCTTCCGCCTGTGTCTATCGCTGAAGCGTCAGTAAGCCCGTGTGTGCAGGGAATACTACAGCGTAAACCCCTGCAAGCCGGGACACCCACCGCCTCCGAGCGCAGCCATCGTGCCACTCCCTCGTGCCAGGCCGTTCCCAGTTCTGAACAAGTGTTAAGTACCGTGGTGGTTCAGCAATCTTACGCAATCTCTGCTGACTTGCACGGTACAAGCAGAGACGGACACAAGGCAACATATGATGTGGAGCCAGGAAACACGAGGTGATACACAAGCCTGTGCTCAATATGTCACTTACACGTCTTCTGCAACAATCACACCAGTGGTTAAAACTGACTCTGTGCTTCACCAAGGCTCAAGGGAAAAATGCATCTTTACCTGCACTTACCTAATAAACATTTCTCTATTCATGCACATCACGTGTTGCGTTGACAGTGAAGACATAATTAGTACTGGGCAATAAGGCCGTGGATAAAGGAGGTACAGCATTGGTGTTAGCGGGGTACTTGTTACAGCATTAGCTAATAGTAATAATAGAAGTGGCAGCTGAGTCTCTGAATCCAGAATTCCTCCTGAGATATAAATAGAGCAGGTGACACTGTGCTGCTGGACGTGGCACCATGACAGCTTTGCAGCTTTTTTATTTCAGAATGCCTTCACTTCAGGCTCATGTGTCTAACTTTTATCAGCTGAGAAAAAAAATAAGATGTTGGAGGACACATCTGACTCCACAGCATCATCAGTATCCATGTGGGTCCTCAGTTGTTCACACCATTCCTCACACGTACGGCTGTACTACATAAGCCACTGGGGAGTCAACGGGAAAGTGAGCCTGTTGACCAAAAGTTGCTTTTCCGGATCCGCCTACGCTTGGAGGATGTGCTGGTAATAAGTGAGACTGAAAATGTGGAGTATGTTTAGAAGGAACTGCTCTGACCTTAATTCTGCTTTTATAAGGTTAGAAATCCTGTCAGAGAGGAGAATACTACTCTGTGTATTCTGTTACTGAGGGCTCAGTGGTGTGAGACGGTTTGAAATGTTTTTATAAAAACGACAGCTTGAATTGTACTAAAGGTGAAGGTAAAGGTGAACTACCCATAGCAGGATCCAACTCATGCTGGACTCCTTCAGGCTCAGTGACCCAACACAGAATTTAGAAACATGATCCTGTAAAGACACCGCAGGAAGAATCCGAGACCACATAGCCAGTGACAAAATTGTGACAACCTATGTTAAGTCTCCATTTGCGCTATAAATGTACACAGGATTGTAGTTTTGAAGGAGGGGAAAGGTTGGAGCCACCACAGGCCAGGAGATAGACGCAGCCTTAACATTTGGTCTTAACTACACTGGCTTCTACACCAGGACATGACAAAAATTACAGCTTTGATTTTGTAATTAACTCTTATTATTGATGTTTGGGCCACTGTGCAATCAGACTTAAAACATCAAACAAAAACACCAAACCCCTCACTAGTCATGGACAGAGCATCTTTAAGGAGGGTGTTGATGACAGGAAGACAAATGAATGAAAAGGAGCCTGAGAAATGCCTACGGCAGAAATGCAATCCTTTTTTGATAAATATAGAATGAGGAACGTAAACGACAGACAGAGTTCAGCATGTAGCAACAGTAGGTAAAAGTCATTTGAAAGATATTTAAACTGACAATCGGATCTGAGAAACTATTTTCAGTAAAGCAGCAGTGAACCACCACTGTTTAATACATACTTGTGAAATGTATATGGTAGTTTTCTAACTACAGTCAAGGAGCTAAAGTAGCTCAACACTGCCTCCATGTGGACATTTTCAATGCAAACATGAACAGAAATGATTAACAAAATCAGTTATACCATCCTACAAACAGAACACGAGCTGATAGAAGCTTTCCCCAATACATTTTATAGTACAGCACATTAATATAAAAACAACGAGCACACGGTGTAACTCAGATTCTCGCTTTATTGGTCAACTTGATGAAAGACTACAAAACGAACTCACAAAAAATCTCTTTCAAGTAATCAAATCTGTACAAACCTAAACTGTATGGGGTTTTTACAGCTCTGGCTCATATGAATCTGAAGTCGTGTGTGTGTGTGTGTGTACGTACGTAAACGTGTGCTTGCCAATGTATGTTCAAGCAACACTCTTCTTCCCGATCAACGATACCAAGACGTCACACTCACAAAAGCAAGACACTGCAAGCACGCACACATACACACACACACCTGTTTCTGAGATTTTACAGTACAGAGGACTGGGAAAATGAAATACTTCCCTCCTCCACATCCACGCACACACTCATCCACACAAACAACACCTGCTGGCAGGGGTTCGCTTCATCATATCAGCAAACTCCCACTATATCCAGACCCTGCGTTACAGTCAGAATTACTGTACAGACACTGTGGTTTCAACCATTCCATGGAACGAGTGGCAAGAGGGGGGAAAGTATAAATCTCTAATACTCACACACACACATTTTAATGTTCACTACCATTCGTGCATTCATTCAGTCGCTCACTTCGCTCTCGTTCAGACAATTCGTAACATTAAATGTTTTAAGAAGTACAGATAAAAAAGGAAAAAAAGCCCTGGGTATAGGTTTGATTTCTGGCTGTTTGGTGAAAGAAAGGAGAAGAGAGGTAGAGAGGGCAGGAGGGAAGGTTTGCAGGTCAAGGGCAGACTACTGGTGTCATTTTTTAGCTTTCCTGGGTGGAGTGACTGGGCGACCAGAGCCCATGCCCCCTCCGCCATAAAACAGCTTCTTGTCCGCAGGTTTGAGAATCTGCCAAAGAGAAAAAAAAAAAAGAGAAAACACTTGAGCAAATTATAATAAAACAGGGCTGTTTTGTAAAAAAGTGTGAAACATTTGCATGGTGAGCCAGTTCAGTCACTTACCTGGAATGAGCACATCAGGGTCTCATCTACACTCATCATGGCTCCAGCATTGTCGAACTCGCCGCAGTAGTTTGGGGCTGAGAACAGTGTCACCAGCTGCCTCTTTGCAAAGAACTCATATCCATCCTCAACCACCTGAAATCAGATACATGACAGGTTGTTAAATGTTGTTTTAGGGGAAGTTTCATTATTTTCTCAGTGTATGATAGAACATTGCCAAACATGCATTTAAATCAGTCAATTACACAGACCTTTAACATAACACTAAAGCATCAGAGTAAACACTGCTCTATTTATTTTAACTACCTTACATTCCTACCTCAAAAAATAATATACCTAAAACCTAAAGCATCTACTGACCTGATGGGCCCGACAAATTAAGTCCATGTCATGCTTGTGGAGGAATTTTGTAACCACATCAGCACCAAAAGTGAACGAGACACCACGGTCGTTCTCGCCCCAGCCCAGTACATCCTTGTCAGGGTCGGCCCAGAGCAGGTCACAGAGGAGGCCTTGGTCAGGAACGTCAGTGGGACGCATGACCCTTCTGATCTGCTCCATAGACTGGAGGTCTGGGGAGAGGCCTGAGGTAGAACACAGCTAAATATTAGGCAAAAGTCAAATATAAAGTCTATAACATATTACAAACAGCCCTTGATGCTATGATGCTTTGAATTATTAGAAGGAGAATAAGGACATTATTTATCGAAACATTTCAACTTAGTCAGCAGGTAGGCAACTATAAAATCATACAATATAAACTTGACCCATAAAAGAAGAGATTGAAGTTGCACTTATCTCAACAACCTGTAGCAGAGAAGGTGTTAAACTGTATTGATTTCTATATTTAAAAGCTCTTACACGCACAACAGAAGGTGCGATTAGAAGTTCAAGATAAAGAGGGCTCTGTAGGCAGGTTAGGGGTGATTATATTTTAACTTCCAGATAGAACCTCACTATTTAAAATATAAATATCCTAACAACAGATTAAGATCATGCAAGACACTGACTCTTCTGTTGACTGTAACAACAGATGGACAGTTGTGTGTGCACATGCCAGCCAAATGAACCGGTTAATGATACCTCCATGGCAACAGAAGATCTTCTCATCAACAATGGCTGCAACAGGCAAACAGTTAAAACAGTCCGTGAAGGTCTTCCAGAGCTTTATGTTGTATCGCCTCTTACCTGTGAGGCAAAACAAAACCACAATTACATCTTAAAACTGATTAAAATCAAAACATGCATAAAAATGAACTTCTCCTTATTTAAATTTTGTGGTTCTATGTATACTGCTCTAGTACTCAACTGCCATTTGTCAGTTGTTCAATATTTAATGGAAGTAATCTTTAAAGTGTGTGTTATAATCCATTACCTTTTGTACACAAGGTCTACGGGTTTAAATCTCAGATTTGTAATCATAGTACTGGCTATTAGTTGCAGGATTGATATCTGTTTCTGAATGCATACCACAAGACTTACACTCATCATAGAAGCCATATATTCTGTTAATTGAGGCACACTCATGGTTTCCTCTCAGCAGAAAGAAGTTTTCTGGGTATTTGATCTTGTAAGCCAGCAACAAGCAGATGGTTTCTAGGGACTGCTTTCCTCTGTCTACATAGTCCCCGAGGAACAGGTAGTTGCTCTCAGGAGGAAAGCCCCCATATTCAAACAGTCGCAGCAGATCATAGTACTGCCCATGAACATCACCTAGTAAGACAAGCAAGTAGAGTGGAAACGGGTGTTAGATGTGAATATCATGTATGTGCAAAACTAAAGGACAAGAGATATTACAATATTATTTAAACTAACAAGCTGCTGGGCCATGATTATCCACATACTATTTTAAATAAACAGTTAATCCTGGGCTGCCTGGCTTGTTACTGCGATGATAAAACATCTAATTATGCAAGCTTGTATTTAAAGAGAGAACATTGACAACTCTGTTTACAGTTCAACACTGCCAGTTCCTGGAATTTGGTCCTTTCTCAATTACAAAGCATTATTAATTGAATAGCATCTGCAGTACACAGTCGCAGTAAGATTTCAAGTGCATAACAGTGTAATGGCAAATATTGGTTTATCCCTTCAGTTACACAATTTTGCAACAAGGTCACAGTGACACTGCCAAATGTTTTAGTAATTCTGTGCAATTACTAGACTTTTTTTTATTTTTATCGACTGTCGCTTAAAAAGCTTCAGCATTAAACATTAAAGCACAGCATAATGTCAATGTAAGCATTTGTATAAAACACCAGGATTCTAAGCTACATAAGCCATCAATGTGACCACACTTGAGAATTCCCTAGACTCTAAAGAACATAACTAAGCCTCACCACAAATCTTCAGGGGCGCCTCAAGTTCAAGCAGGATTGGCTGACTGAGGAAGATCTCCCGGGATTTGAGGCAAAGACCACGGATTTCGTTCTCTGTCAGCTGTACATTTTTGCCAGGTCTGGAGCCTTTAACTGCACAAAATAAAACCGTGAGTGGTACACAATACACTGCGAGCAACAGCAATATTAATTGTTAATATTTGTAAAACACATCGTCACTTGGACAAATAGCATTAAAAAGAAAAAAAAACACTAATTATGCAAAAATGTGCTTTATGTTTCTAAAAGGAGAAATAAAAATTACAATACAATACAAAGCTTACTTGCAAAAATGCCAGATTGCTAAGAACAGTTTGCACACATTTGATGGTGGCATCCATGCTATTTAGTACCATGAATGCAATCCTCCACCATTACACCCAGAGTTGACATGAAAAGATTTGCACAGAAATCTGTGAATCACATTCTTGCGGGTTCACCCTTAACACTGAATGCTCATCTACAGTCTATGCCAAGAATCAAAAATATCAAGTCTCCAATGTTTAACACACCTTACGACATTCGCAATTAAAGCTTTGAGTCCACCCAAAAACGTAATTAGTTAGGACGCTAATAGCTAAATAAAAGCCACCTTATGAATTATATAATAACATAAACACACTCAGATTCGTCCGCGTATCTAGCTCAGTGTTTTTACATTTATAGCACATTGTGCCCAACAATTATGAAAAAAAAAACGTGCAGAGAGCTCTTCTCTTGATTTTTACGTGCTTATTTCTATTTGCAGGGTAGCGACACCAATTCTCCATATTAAACCATGTCGGATTTGTGCAAAGTACAACGCACATACACGAAATGTTTTGCTTGCAATTGTTGCAGGAAGGCGGAACAACAACGAAAACGATAAACGATTTCAGCGGCCAAATGCAACTGGTGGTCAATTCAGATCCTGCGACCCGTTTAGTAGTAGCTTAAACTTGCTTGCATTGTATAGATGGTTAGCGTTGTCTAGCCTGTTAGCTAAGATGGCTACCCGGTGAATAAAAAAACCAGCGAGTCTTACCTTCAAGCAGACGCTGTATAATGGAGTCGATGTTCAGCTTATCGGCCTCTGCCATGCTATTTCTCTACTCGCACCGGTCTCAAACAACTCGCACTTTAAGATGTAACGCCAGAAATTATTAATTGGCTAAAGTTACTGTTAGCTTAACTAGTTTCGCGTTAATCGGCTAAGGTGTCGTTATCCCGCTAGCCAGCTAACCTGAACAGAACAGGCAACCTCAAATTCTGAGGCTGGGCGTTGAACTGTTAAAGACGTGACGGCTGACATAAAATTTAAAAACCCGCATGAGTCAATTGTTTGCGATTAAACACGCAAATTCACTTTAAATATCCGTCTTTTCTCGTGATAACGCTGGCCCTGCCGTATACACTAGCACCATGCCATCGACAAAAAAAAGGCTTGACGAGCGTTAGCTCAAAGCGAGGTTGAACGGAAGTGGCCTGATAGCACCTACGTTGCCATTGGCTCGTTTTGCCAATAGGCGGAACTTCAGAACCTCGTTTTCCTTCTAATTGGCAGTTTTCAGCGTCCGTCAGCATTTTCTCGTCTCATAACACTATGTAGAGTTTAAACATTTTCAGATGTATTTCACGCGTTGTCGATTTAATATACAAGCCGTCGCCCAACAACACGCGAAAAAACAACACTTGGACACGTTTAATCAAGTGTGTACGTATGCGCTCCTCAATATGTGTCGAGGGACACCTACGGAAGTGACCAAGATGGAGAGTGTTGACGACGTATTCTGGCATGACGCAATGTCCTAGCGCCTGGCAACACGATTCATTCTGAAGTTGTGACATGGCTTAGCTCGTCTGCAAATTTGACGTTATTGTTACATAAACATGATCCTGGCCTGGGTAAACATATCACCTTCAACCCAATAGTTATTGTGTTTGTATCCGACGGCCATCCGACATGAAGCTGCTCCATAAAGACATTGAAAAGGATAATGCCGGGTGAGTTGCTAGCTAGCTGATGTTAGCAAGCTAACCAATATGCTACTTTACAGCTGAGTCCACATGTGTCAGCTCAGCCGTGGTACATGTTCAAAACGCTGTGTGTTTTCCTTTTAGCATTTGTTTATCTGGTCGTATTTACTGTATAATAACACGGAGACGAAAATTGCTCTGGAGCCAACATTGTACTAAAACTCAGTAAGTGTAGCTTTAGCTTCACTGTCAGACCAAACGGGTTCTGAGGGACCTCTCGATTCCTTCACTGTCCATCACTACTGCACCAGCATGTATCCTCCTCCCTCATTGCACCATCTTTGTCTTTTAGTGAGAAGGTACCCAACGATTATTGTTGTGGTCAACAAAGCCTAATCTAACCGATCACTAACATGAAGGCAGGCCTTTTATTGACTGTTAATTCTTCAGCCAGGTGACTCTGGTGCCAGAGGAGGCGGAGGATATGTGGCACACTTATAACCTGCTCCAAGTGGGCGACAGCCTGAGAGCATCCACTATCAGGTAAACATTAAGCCCTATTATACAAAGGTGACCGGTAGAGCCACTTGTCATCACAGACATAATTAAATCCCTGTCAACCTACTTTGCGCAGGAAGGTGCAAACAGAGTCTCCTACTGGAAGTGTGGGCAGCTCCAGAGTTCGGACTACACTTACCTTGTGTGTAGAGGCCATTGATTTTGATACCCAGGCCTGCCAGCTGAGGGTAAAGGGCACTAACTTAGAGGAGAACCAATATGTCAAGGTCAGACATTTCTAAACAACCTAGCTGTGCCTTTTTTAAAACACTGGTGTAATTAGTTTTACTTGCACAAACGTGATAATTCATAATGATGTTTTGTTGTTCACTCAGATGGGGGCTTATCACACTATCGAGCTTGAGCTCAACAGGAAGTTTACCCTTGCTAAAAAAAGCTGGGACAGCATTGTGTTAGATAGAATCGGTAAGCACGTGCGACTGCACACAATCACAACTGCAATTTGTCTTGTCTGATGTGAGCCGACTTTAAGGTCATGTTTCCCATTTGCACGCCACTACAACAGACATTTGAGGCGAGATATAATCATAGGCTAACCAAATGTTTCAGGAGTAATTGTGATTTGATTGCTTTACTGACAGTTCTAGACATTCTAGGTCATTTACAGAAAACGAACACCGTTCTAGTTAATTTATTTACATAAACAATGAAGACAGCGTGTTGCCATGGGAACAGAAGAGGAAGAAGCAGTAGGGAAGTTCACAGCTGACAGATGGGAATCATGTATTTAAAGTAGATGAGTCATTGCTGCTGTAATATTCGCCACTATGATTTGAATTAAATAATAGATTGTTAGCAATAATTACATCCAAGCCACAGTACCTTAAATCTTGAAATCTTTTTATTTTACCAATAAAATGCTAGTAATTAGTATTAGTACACTGATAGTATAGTTATTGACAAGTTTGTAAAATACCCAGTAATTCAGGTCATGGATTTATTGTTGTACCCTTCAGAGCAGGCATGTGATGCTACTCAGAAGGCTGATGTGGCTGCTGTGGTAATGCAGGAGGGTCTTGCCAACCTTGTGTTGGTGACCCCTGCCATGACCCTTCTCCGTGCAAAAGTAGAAGTCACTATTCCTCGCAAGAGAAAGGGAAGTTGCACACAGCATGAAAAGGTAGGTGACTGCACGGAAAGCTTTATGCACTTTAATGTATGCAAATGTCACATTGATTCAAATAGAGCGAATTAATATAAGTAAAATAAAAGTCCCTCAGTACTGAGACAGGCTGTATTAGTCATGCATCCTGTTTGATCCATCTGTCTCTGTTTGCAGGCACTGGAGAGGTTCTATGAAGCTGTGATGCAGGCAATTCTTCGCCACATCAATTTTGATGGTATGCCTGCTATGCAGACATGATTCATATTCACAATTCAGTTGCCTGGTTCATGCTTAGAATTTCTAACAAATTAAACAAGCTTTGATCTTAGATTTAATCTCCTGTAATCCAATAGTGGTGAAGTGCATCTTGGTTGCTAGTCCTGGGTTTGTGAAAGACCAGTTCATCACCTACATCTTTAAAGAGGCGGTGCGACAGGATAACAAGGTCCTTCTTGAAAATCGACCCAAATTCATGCTGGTCCACTCATCATCAGGTCACAAGTACTCCCTCAAAGGTAAAAGCTGTTGGACTGTAACTTTACTAACTATACTAAAATCTCACATTAAAAACATAATGAAATCCGTTTTTTTTCTGTTAGAAATTCTTTCTGATCCCACTGTGACAAGTAGGCTGTCTGACACCAAGGTGACTAATCATCCTGCCATGTGTCAGCTTATTTTATTCATTATCAAATTGTGACTAGACAAAAATGTGTTAATTACTATTTATGTTTCAGGCAGCAGGAGAGGTGAAAGCCCTGGAAGATTTCTATAAGATGCTGCAGCATGAGCCTGACAGAGCTTTTTATGGGTGGGTGATGGTGAACTAGAACGGTGAACAGAGTGACCAAAGTTCATTCTCAACAACCTTTGTATCTTTGCATTTTCACAGACTGGCTCATGTGGAAAAAGCTGCTGATGCCCTAGCCATCGACACCTTGTTGATAAGCGATAAACTGTTCAGGTATGTACTGAGAGATACGTTTCTGCTGGTGACAGCTGAATAAAGTGCTTTTGTGCTGCTGTAAGTTGTGTTTTTTTATACAAAGCACTTAAAACATTGAAATAGGTGTTTACGTTTAAATAATTAGTTGTGTTAATTTTAAGCCTTTCTTGTAGATTCTCTACAAAACAGTTGACATCAAATCTAAATACGAATGCATGTTTTGTGTGCTTCCATTTGTACATCCAGACATCAAGATCTCCCTACTAGGAGTCGCTACGTCCGTTTAGTGGACAACGTTCGAGACAACGGTGGCAATGTCAGGTATGATTGAATGGTCTTTTAAAAGACAACTGTGTTCAATTCTTAACTGACCAAATCTCATTTAATAAGTATCAAGCTGATGGCTTTCTCTTTTCTTGCAGAATATTTTCAAGCCTTCATGTGTCTGGTGAACGTAAGTTATACCACTACTGACTGTATTAATTTTGAACCAGAAGTCGTGTCATTTAGAAAAAATAAATATCTATTACCTGTATCGCAAAAAATTATGTTATGTAAAAATTGTTTGAGTGCGAGTTAATTTCAAGATGTCGAGATTTAATAATTTATAATTTGGTATATGATTTTCACACACTGGAAATGAGGCCCACAAATACCATTGCTCACCCAAAATTGTTCTATGTGCATGTCCGCAGTCAGAGCTGCACTGTCATCTATTGATTAATCCATAACCGTGTCTGCAGAATTGACCCAGCTGAGTGGTGTGGCGGCCATCTTGCGATTTCCCATTGCTGACCTATCAGAGGCAGAGGAGGACAGCAGCTCAGATGGAGATTGACCCACAGAAGTCTAGTGGGGGGGTCCACGTAAAGCTGCTGTGTTATGGTTTGTGCAGCCAACCTCTAAAACACTCACACCTCTACTCTCATTTATTTAACGCCTGTTTTTTCTGAATAATCTGATGCAGTTTTTGGTGATTTGATGCTTTTGGTTTGAAGGTGACAGTGTATTTTAGAGGTGTGGGTTTCACTAATGCCTGAAAGCCTCAGCTCATAGGAATGCAATGAAATGATTGTTGCCATATTAAAACTTTAAAAATTTTAAGTTCAGCAATAGAGGAAATGATGAGTTTTCTTTCCAAATGTATATACAATATATCTTTGTTTCAATTAAATCATACAAGCATTGAACTCTTTTGTGACCTTTCTTTATCCTTGCATATTTATGAAATACAAGTTGGGACAAGATAGAAAATATTTTTAATATAATATTTTCATTTTCCATTTGAAACCTATTTTGGTTATGGGTAACAACCCAGAACTACTGCATTTCAAAACCTAAAAATCAAGTATTATCAGGATTTTTCATTTCTTGTGGTCACATTACAGATACACAGTAACAGCAAGTTCGTGTTTCTTCTCTGGCAAATATCAAGTTGTAATTTCCCTCATGTTGAATTTCAGCAGTTAGGATTAAAGTGCATTTTCAAACAACTTTCCTCTCTTCATTGTTTATCCCTGTTGGCTCAGTCTTATTTATATCAGCATGGCCTGGACTTTGCGTGTGTGTTCTTGATGCGCTTGGCATCACTCTGTAGGACACTGGTAGGTTTTAATCCAGGCTAAATCCTCCAGTGTGCCCCAGTGCAGGTAGATAATTGAACAAATAACCATGACGTGCATTATCTGGTGGCTGTTGCCCCAGTTGTCAAACAGGCCTGGGCTAAAGCGTTCTGGGATCTGGATAACGTTCACCAGTCCTCCCAGCACAGCCAGTAAGTCCATGGTGGCGAAGAGGCGCAGGGAATTCGGGCTCCCGACCCCGCTGCCGTACACCCGGAAAAAGAAGAGGCTGATACGAAACAAAGCTTGCCACATGAAAGCTCTTAGACGAGTGATGTTAGTGCGGGCTGTGGTGGCGCAGTAGATCCCATAGGCTGAGAGAAGGACGTAGACGAGCAAGGATGCCTGTTGTACGGTCGGGTAGCAAAGAAGAGTGATGTAAATGATTGGAAGTGCCCCTAGACAAAGAACAAAATGAATGCACGTGAATGGCACAGCTGTAATAAATGTTATTCATAGAGTGTACACAGGGAAATATTTAAATGTCTGTCACGGTGTAGACACATTTTTCATCTTATATCTGTCCCCAGATTTAAATTAGCCCAGGCTCCAGTTACTTGAGTATTCTGGAGATCGCGTCTGGATTTCAGCTTCATCTCACATTCTTGCTCAATTGTTTGGAAAAAAAGCTAAATTCTTATGGATTAAACTATAAGCTGCTGCACTCACACAGTCTACTTTCAGTGACCTACCCAGGGTATTAACTAGGCAGACCCCGAACATGTCTAGGGACAGCAGGGTGTCATACACATGTTCTCCTCCCACATGGTTCATGAACAAGTGGTAGAGCACCGAGCCTATGGTTGGAGAGAGGCAAGCCAAGTAGTGGACCACGCAGAGCCAAGTGCTGTCCACCTCCATCCAGGGAATACTAAAAGGCAGAAACACCAAGAAGAGGAAGAAAGGTACGCCTGGGGTGATGGGAAAATTAGGAGACGGGAAAGAAGACAAATTAGAAAGAACTGAAAGTGGAGTTCATTTAAACATTTAAAGCTTTACACAATGATAACCGCTGCACGCAAGTTTCACCTTTTGCAAGACAATATGAGGAACAGAGTGGTTCCTCTGTTTTATTATCAGAAACCATGCAAAAGTGTTGGCGTGTGCACGGGAAAACACGTTCAAACGCTAATACTCTGCACGTCAGTAAAGAGTGTTAGTGATAATGGAGTTAATGGGATAGCCAGGGAGAAACCGGACCATGGAGAAGATGCCACTGAGAGTTCAAGGTTGCGCAGGTTTAAATGTTTGCAAAGTTAAAGTTAAATCTCTGCTGAAATCAGGTCACATCATGAAAGTCAGGTTTTAATTCATTAGCATCACATGAGAGGCAGAAATCGTAAATATAAAATATGCAAATATAACCGCTAGGGTGCTTTGCGTGGATACATGGAGTGTCAGCCAATCACACACCTTTAAAGACCTTGTTAAGAGTAAGACATTTCCAGGTCAGGGAGTGCCTGGGCAGATTACAGCTAATACCCCATATCCTTATTAAACACCCTTCGATGCGAGTAAGCAGCCATAAGTGAGAGTAATGGAAGTCTGTTTGTACGCCTTCTGCAGGGGTTAAGCTGATACAAGATGCTCCGTGTATAGAAGCAAACAGACATAGTTTGCTGCGATTCAGATACAGTTAAGTTTTCAAACGAACAACACAAGGCAATGAGCAGTTCCCTTCTGGACTTACCATGGGTGTAAATGTTGCCCAGCTCATTGTGCATGTAGAAGAGGCTCCTGACGCACTCCTGAGCTGTGGACACTGGCCGGTAACCCGTCAGTACATATTTGTTGAACTGAAGGTGTGGAGGAGTCTTTGCCAAGTCCAGCAGCCGCGGTCCCTTGTAAAGCACCATCATGACTTCCTGCAACCAGTGCCCTTACATTTAGCTGACAGCACAAGTTCCTCACCATTCACATGATAAAAGAGGCCGCGCTGAGCGCTCGGCTACCGCAACCGGCCGGAAGTGCTTCATTCCTCCAAACCTGTCATTGGGCAGGTGTAATTCCAAGCAAGCAACCTGTTGAAGTGGCCAAGTGGCATGGTTTCACAACGACCAATCAGCAAACGGCTCTTATTCCTAAGCTCGACTAATCCTCACAAAAAGCCATGTGCACTAATACAGCAGCTCCTTGTCATGGCACAGTGGAGGATACCTTTATATTCAAATTCATTTATTAACCTGCTCCAAGTAGCCATGCATGTCACAGTTAGGAGGATCTGGGGATTAAAAACATTAAGAGCTACTTGATTTTCTTAATGACACAAATGTCTTTATCCTGTACATGTAAATATATGAGCAGACACTCAGCTCTACCATAAAAATGCAAAACATGAATACATCAGTAAAAGTAATGGTTTATTTAATTCAGTACTGTACAAGAATAAACAGGTTCATTTGCAGGAGTTTGCTACAAATAGTAAAGAACAGATTACAATAAATTAAGCTGAATTAGGTTTGGACTGATAACATCCAGACAAACCTGACTGCTTTAAATGAGACACTGACTAAAGGCAGCAGATCTTTATTAACGTTCGACATTATACACTAAACCATAACAACTGAAAATGCTAGTAGTCGTTTCTATCTAGACTTAAATAATATGGGTGTATGCTTACCAGTAATATTAGTTAGGATAAAACTAAAATATTGTACATTAAGGAAACTGAAAATAATATACAATGAGAGAGAAGATCAGCGGCAGGGTTAACCTGTGTGGAAACAAAGAATGCAGAACAAAGATTAGTGAGATGTGCAACGGACCTGAGAGTAAAGTAAATTAGTTTGCTCTCACCTTGATAGCCACTGTTCCCAAAGAAGCCTTTCAAATCATGTTTTTCATTATTTGCTCCTGAAGGAAAAAATAAGGAACATTTAATTCAAAAAAAAATTCAAATTGTTTAAGTACTTCTCAGTCTCAGTCAGTTAAAATGTGTACATTCAGTGACTACCTCTCCAGGATTTGTTTTTTGGGTGAAAATGAAGTTTGAGATGCTGCTGAATGTGTATCTGACGTGGCAGCTGCTGTTGTAGCAGCTCGTCGGGCTGCTCGGGCACCTGAAGCTCGCCCCGGGTTTCTATCGCAGGGGCGGAGTCAAGGTTCAGGCTGGCGGCGCCCGCGGGGTCCGCTTCAGGCGTCTCATCAGATGTGAGGTGGGACTCCCCGGTCAAATAGGATGGGACAGAGGGGTATGCCAGGGTGGGGCTGAAAGCTACAGCTAGGAAGGAGGCAGAATGAAATGAGTTGAAAATGTTAAGGTGCATTATACAAGTGATCTAGCAGGGAACTAGTATTACTTCTACCTTCTGGCTGCACTTGTCCATTTATGTAACCAACATTGTCTGAAAGCATAAAGATAAACGTTTAACCGCAGAATGCATCCATGCAAGAAAACACACTATACTACTATACCGACCATATCCACCACCAGGCAACCCCTCGCCTCCTGCTGCACTGGCTGGAGCTGGCACCTCTCCCTTCACTAAGAGAACAGAGGGGACATGGACGTAAGTAAAGAAGTTTGGGATCTACAGTTTATCTGGGTGTCTCAAACAGAAAGTGCCCCCCCCCCCCCCCCTCCAACACACCGTAGGGTTTCCCAGCTGAATCTGGCTCCACGGGCAGGGGCTGATATGGTAAACCAGCTGTTCCTGTTCAAGGCAAACGAAAAGCACATCTACAACAGCCTGCACATTCACAATGCATTTCCTCTTCAAGATTACATGCAAACATACCATATTGTGCAGTAGATCTGCCTTCAGAGGCAGATTCAAGCAGCTGTTCCTCTCCCTGGTTGTCTGTCAGAGTCACATCAACCAATTCAGTAAAGAACAATGAGCATCACGAGAACAGAGAGCATGACTGTACCGTATTTTCCAGGAGATTTAGCTTCACCTCCAAGACCCTGAGCATTCGCCACCTCACCACCGCCTGAACAGTTTGAACCACACTGTTAAGTTAAACCACACGAGTCAGGCAGACAGCAGCTGTCATGTCAGATCAACCTCACCGTATTTGCCTAATTTCCCGCTTTGTCCAAATCCAGGATGTTCAGGCTGATGTGGTGACGCAGGCAGACCTGGGAGAAAAACATGAAGCAGGCTTCACACTAGTCTGCTTCTGTTCAACAAACGTGTGTTTAAACTCTACAAATACTAAACGTGAAGAGGAAACCTTACCATATTTGCCAGTCGATTTTATTTCAGGGCTCAGCGCAACTGGTTGAGCTTGATAAGCCAGTCTTCCATAACCTGTGGAGGAAGAGGAGAAACGGAGGAAGTCAGATGTGGAAGATGACATCATGACAACTAAGCTCATTTCTATAAGAAGCAGGGAAGTTGACACTGACCGTATTTTACAGGTACAGGAACTCCACCAACGCCAGCACCAAGGCCACCTGCAAATACAGTGAATCAATATAAGCAAGGATAGAGTCAAATGATGATGACTCTTAAAAGGAAAACGCCAAAAGGAAAGCAGAAGAATTGTTAGTTAACTCAGTGCTGGAATCCTCCAAATGCTTTGATTCCCACTTTGGAGATCACATCATCTTGAAAAGCTCATGAACTGTAATTAGCCTTAAAGGAGTGCTTGGAAGCAGGGACCTTGCTTTAGCCTGCATGCACGACACCACCCAACAACACTGCAGCATCAATATACCATACTTTCCTGCACCGTTGCCCGCTGAGCTGAAGGGCTGTCCAGCAAACTGCAACCCACCGATGCCTGACGCAGCAAAGCACAGAGTTAGAACATCTGTCCAGCCATAAAGCTCCCAATATAAACACGACACATACCGTTGCTCTCAAACGGGTTCTAGTGTAGGACTCACCGTACTTGCTGTTCGATTTCTCAGCACCCAGTGTGTGGCCACCAAACGGCAAGTAGCCCAGTCCTGTAACATTGTTCCAGTGTGGTTCATTGCTTGTTTGTTTTAACAAGTTAGAAACCTTTTCTCTCAAATGTTTGTGCCACGTATGTGTAAATTTGTACATACCACCATACACACTGCTCAGTTTTCCATTCAGACCGAGCCCAGCAGACTGAGGCTCGAACTGGCTCATTCCTGCAAAAATAAACCTGTTGTTGATAACTGGAATTAACATACACAAGACCAAGACTGTCTTCTATCTACTACCTGACTACATTACATGCAAACAATGATGGAGCTACAACTGGTACTAGCTGTTTGAGAGTGTATCAGTTTGTCAGATGCACAGAAATAAACATGGTCCAATGCTGCCTGAACAGCAGCTCTCTCATAAACCCAATAACAACATTTATTTCACTGTTTATGTTGACACCGACATGCTGATCAGAAATGTCACTGCAGTGGCCTGGTCTTACCGTCCAGTCCAGCAGGCACCATTTTGGCTCCATTGTAAGGACTTACTCCTGCAGAACCACCAGTGTAACCGTCAGCACAGATAATGTGGATGTATTTTCTCTGTTTTGCTCTTATTTTAGTTATAGAGAATCAGTAGCACAGGGAGCTGCGGGTTTCATACCTGATTTTCCATCAACACTGGGAGCAGATTGTCCAAGACCTGGAAAAAAAAAGACAAAGGTTGACTGTAATTCACACATAAAAATATTCAAAAAGTTCATACAGTGCTACTTACTTGCATAGTCAGGCTGGACACCTGCTCTGAAGCCATTTCCATACCCTGCATGAAACATCACAGACTGTCTCACTGCAACAGCTACACGCAAACGCTCATGAAGTACATAAAGCCACAGTAGCACAACTTAAATGTTCAATTCCACATGCACCTTTATGTGAATTTCCATTTTCATATCCAGCCCCCAGGTTCGCTCCTTGTCCATAACCTGACAGCATTCAAACCACATATCAGAATTCCAAACTGAATGCATTTCAGTTGAACAAAGAAATAAATAACTTACCAGGCTGCTTAGGCTTCCCTGCATAAGGATGGACAAGACCTGAAAACAAATCCAAACGGTAAGAAGAGAAAATCAACACAAAGCTCATGCTTTTTTTTTTTTTCTGGATGAAAGGACATTTTTACCAGCTCCATATCCAGGCACGAGTCCAGGGACAGAGAAGCCTCCTGTTCCGTAAGCTTCAATAAACAAAACAGCATTAAGGCATTTCCAAACCCACAGATTTACTGAATGAAACCAATATATAGAACCATTAAAAATACAAAGTCACATAAATAAATATTCAGCAGATCACTATAAGGAATCCCACTGGCATTATGATCATTAACGGTTCCATGTCAGGGGCACAGCCTGTTTCTAATTTTACTGCAGTGTTATGGTGAAACGTGAGTCTCAAACAGATTATTAATCTTTACAGTATAATTAAAAAACACATCTCGGTATCAAAGCGTAGGAGGTTTATGCCTTTTGTGAAGTAGTTTCCTCACCCGGTTTGTTTGCTCCTCCTCCATTTGGATATTCCCCAGCACCGGCACTATACCCTGAACACAATATAGTTACACAGACGTCTGCATTAATAAAGTTGGCAACAGCCCTAAATAGTAAAAACAGTAAAGGCAAACACAGCAGCAGGAAACATCGAGGCAGATTCTGTGTTGGGTTTAGTACCATGCTTAAATCTCCAGCTCCTGCTTTAAACCTCTCAAACAAATTAACACATAAATAAACAATGTGAACTATAAAACGGTGTCGACACAAAACGCTTTGTGCGCCTACCTTTAGTTACTGTGCCAGCAGATGCTCCAGCCCCTGCTTTCAAGCCTAAACAACAACAATAAAACCATGTTCTTATTGCTTCCATGTCCTGTTTTGTCCTCAAAGTCAAACAGGGACCTTCTACCAGTGTTTCACTGACCCTCAAATCTCATTATTACAGTAAAGGTAACGCTTCACATTCACATCACCAGCATTAACATACAATACTGATACATACATCATGAATGCATTTACCAGGTCGCGGTATTTTCATCCATTGTCCATTTGGTACTGATGGGTCACAGTCTATGATAAACACACACATTGGAGGCATTGGTTGTTAGTATTCTCAGTAATTCCATTCCATAAAGTAGGCGTCTGTTTGGTTACCAGGTTTGCTTGGTTCAGCTCCCTGTCCTTTGGTGACGGAGGCTCCTCCGACCCCTAAAATGCAGACACACATCGGGCTTAGTTAGAAATCATCCATATGCAGCCTCTGATTTTAAGCAGCCAAGTCATCTAGTCAGTGGGTTAAACTTGAATTTCAACTCATGCGCTGAATGCACAACATTAGGGGAAATACAATTGCTAAACAAAAATAACTTCAGTTACTGGTCATTTTGATAAGAACGTGCATCACAGAAACAAAAACAACCACATCCAGACTCTCAGGTTAAAATCGGTCTTATCCACCGTTTGTAGGTCACTGTAAAATTCAACTTAGGGGTTTAGAGAGTCTTAAATACAGATAAAACCTGTTTACAATGTCAGTCAGTTACAACGAATCCTAGCCGTTAAAACAGCATTTGATGAATCCTTTAAACAAATGAAAATAATTATCATTCTGCAACAGATTTGCAGTTTAGCATTTACACATGCAATGCAATCCATGCACCGAACCCATAACGAGACTCAGTTTACCCATTGTCCCTGCTTCCCCTGCAGGGTGACCTTTGACCCCAAGCCTGTCAGGTCCTGCCTCAGGCTGAGTCTTGATGTTTGCTTCACTCAGAGTCAATGTCTCTTCAGGGGTGATGCTCTCTGTACTTTTAGCTGCCACTAGTTCAGGAACGAGTCTGGTTTTCAGGGGTTCGGTGCTTTCAGGGGCAGCATCCCCCTCAGCTGGTCTATCTACCCCAAAAAGAACATCTTCCTCCACACCTTTCTGCTCAGGCACAGCACTTCCAGTCACATAACCTAGAGGCCATACATTTTTATCAAGCAGCAGGTCAAATACTTCCAATTTGGCTCCAATGGCAACAAAAATCTTGTGACCAAATAAGAAGATCAAACAACAAAAGGTCCATTGGTAGTTGTAAACTTATTAACATACTTTAATGTTTAATGTGAGGTTTTGACTCTACTTGCCTTCAGGAAGGACCACCGCTGGCTCTGGGGGTGGGTTACCCTGGGTAAAGACTGCTGCAGGCCCCTCCAGACCCATGTGTGCAGGTTCAGGTGTGGGCTGTGGAGCAGTCTTGGGCCCTTTTCCTCGAAGATACACCGGTAAATGCTCAGATGAAGCCTGAGGCAGCTGTTTGTAGGATTTTCCTTGTGGCACAGGTGAAAGCAGATTAAGGTGTTGCTCAGGTGTTACCCTAACCAGGACCCCACGTGTTGGCTCAGGGGCAGGAGGTGTTAAACCTCGACTTATTGCTGGTTGAGGCACAACACCCAGTGGTGCTGGATTCAGTTGCTCAGGAGAGAGAACGTAAAGTCTCGGGTCATTGGAGGCTCCTGACGTCTTTGGGGCCTTCCCATAACCTGACAATTAAATATTGGACTTGTGGGTAAAAGCAAACTTGTATATACTTCAACCTGCTGAAAAACGTGTTAAACGCATTCACGGTACCGGAGTTGGCTGCTTTAGCGATCTGTCCGTTCTGTACAACATCAGCTCCGTCGTATCCTGTGAAAAGTCAGGTTTGCAAACTCTTAATCCCAGAATCACTGGACACTTTATAACTACAGGATTAAACCAATGCTTCAGGTCCAGATGATACAAAATGTTGCTGAGCGTTGTTGCACCTTGGCTGGGAGACGCTGCTCCGACTCCTTTGGCAGTTTGGGGTTTTGAGCCTGCTCCATATCCTGAGGAAAATGTTTGATATAATTACAATCACGCTGCTGCATGGTAAAGAAAAACTGTCACAATAAGCTCATGACGTAAAAGTGCTTGACGAGCCACATTCTACCATTGAGTTGACTTCCATGTCCCCCAAGTGCAAGTCCATAACCTTGAGAGGAAATATAACAAGTAAATAAGGCAGGAAATTATAGAAGGTTTACACAGGACATATTTAAATATGAATGTATCTATGAAAAGAAAATGAGTGTACTACAAGCTGCATATTGACAGGGTACCATTAGGTTTGGCTCCATGTGGTTTGGGGACATCAGCTCCAGTTGCAGTTCCATAACCTCGAACATCATAGTACATAAATAATCAGTCACGCTAAACCAGAGCTTCGTATTAAAACATGAACATTTATTAAACTAAAAAACACGAGTTTCCACTGGGTTTAGTTCTCTATCCATTAAGAACTTCTCCATTTCCATAACAAAACGTAAAAGAGCATCGACAGCATGACATTTGAAGTAGTTATCTTATCAGAACTACAGTTGTAACATGTGTGAAGTACAAGCGGTACCTGTCTGGGGTCTCATCGCTCCATATCCTACAACATACATGTAGTTTAAATGAAACAACGTGTCATCAAAATAAAAGTTGGATTTTTAAATCTTCAATACATTGGAACAGAAGCGACAGTTTTACCTTTTTGCTTCGCACCAAACCCACTTGGAATGTTGCCATAACCTTAACAAAACACACAGGAACAGTACAGTGTAGATCTAATATTAACCAAACCATCCTGCTTTAAATTATCATATAAACATCTCCTCAGTTCATGTAATTCTTGGTTTGACATTTAACTGGATTTGCTGGCTTAGTGTTTCCACCAGTGGCATGTCCATAACTTTACACATTGCAAAACACTAACAATATTATATTGCTATAATATACTATCAATGTAAGAAGTTTTTCCTAATATTGAATTTCGTTTACGATCAAGGCTTATTTTTCCTATTAGCAGCATAACAATGTGATTAGTTTAGCTTTTGCTGTATGCGATACATTGTATCCAGTTTTATTTATAAATGTACCTTTAGGTTTTCCACGTTGTCCACTGGGCTGAGCAGCTGCTGCACCACCATGGCCTGAAATGTTATCATCGCATTCAGTTTTGCAAAAACATGAAAACATAAATAACCAAACTCAGAAAGGACATTTGTACCTTTCTTTGGTCCCTTGAGTCCATACTGAGACCCCAGACCCAAGCCAGCACGACCATAACCGCCATTATAGCCTATAATTACAGCACATTAATTAATGATATTTTATCACAGCTTCCTGCAGATGAAGACAACATGAACGTACTTGTCTGTGACTCACCTCCTACAGGTTGAGCTCCATAACCATTGTAACCATTCCTGCTATAGGCTGCAAGAACACAAACAGAGTTTGTGAGTGGTGTGTGAGGAGGTGAGGTGCGTTCTACGCAGCGGCTTTTACTTACCCTTCCCCGGGTTTCGAGTCCCCAGACCTCTGAATGCTCCCATTCCCACACCTGGACCTTTCACTGGAGAAATGCATGCGTTTAAATGCTGTGAGACATTTTCATTTCCTGCACCAAAAACTGGATTTTACAGGATTTCCTACCTGAGCCATAAGGTGGTCGTCCGTATCCCTTCATGGGTTTATGTTGTGCCCCATAGTAGTTAGATGGGCCAGCGACAGCTCCTTGACCTGAAGAACAATTGAGACTTAAATGATGTTACTGTACATTTACATATTTTATTTTTTATTAGGTGCGTAGAAAACATACATGAATCTGTTGTGTTCAAACAAAAACCAACACAAAACCGCTGTAGGACAACTCTACTGTACCATTGCCCTTTGTTCCAAATCCATACTGTGCAGAAGCTGCAGCTCCGTGACCTGCACATGGGAGTTTAATCATTTTGTAGCTTATGTGAAGCAAATCTATGTCCAGTAATTTGGTAATGAGAAAATGTATCGGTCGTCACTCACCATTTCCTTTAGCTCCATTCAAACCCAGAGCACCTCCTGCAGCTCCATAACCTAAAAGCCATCAGAGAAACCACATGAGTCATCTGGTCACCTGCTGCGTTGGAAACGTGGAGGGATGAAAAGTATAGAGAGAGATTACGTTTCCCTAATTTGAGTGTAGCAGATGACTTAAAAAGACCCTAAGAGAGTCCAAGACATTCTTGTGGCTTGTCACCCGATAAAACATGAGGTTCTCCACAGAAATCTGTGATCTCTCTATATTTGAACTTTAACACATTAATACCAGAATTGTCCTTGTAACCTAACACAGTTGCACCTCGTGCTTCCACTTTACCGATGCCTTTAGTTCCTTGTCCACCAAATCCGCCAGCCTGAGCACCGTGGCCTGCAACAAACCCAAATTTAAATGAACTGCATGTGCAACAGAATGAATTTGACTTCGGTTAAAAACACACCTACCATTGCCTTTCACCCTCAGTCCATTGACAGGCCCGGCTTGAGCGCCATGTCCTGGAATCAGATCAATCGGTCATTACGTTTGGTTTAGTTTTCTTCTACTATCTATTACTCTGGTGATTGACACAGACTCTCAGATGTTGCTTTTGCTGCCATCTGTTGGTTGAGAAGGTCACGTTGATGTAAGGTTAAAACCAATCAATCCCAGCCAGGCCCGGGTCGCGTCAACTCTCAGTGGAATATCTTGGGCTATTGTCGTGTGTCACACTCGTTTGAAAACAATTTTCTAGGTCGTTCAGCTGAATTTTAAAATTCATTGACCCCCAGTGGTTTAGTTTTGAGCTCACGTGGAAAACTCACCGTGTGATATACCACCGTGTCCATTTGTCCCACCAGCTGCTGCTCCGTACCCTTGAAGCACAACATACGAAATACTCAGCGCATTTCTCATATAAATATTTGCTCAGATTTAGGGAATACAGGTCTTAAAGAAAAAAAAAAGAAAAAAGTACCTTTTGTGTAACCATGGGTCCCACCAGCAGCTGCACCATAGCCTTGAACAAGTAACATCACGAAGTAAGAAATATGTGCATAGTGAAAATAAGCTTTAAACTGTACTGAATAGTTTTACCATTAGATTTTGCTCCATTTGCACTTGACAGACCGACTGCAGGCCCATAACCTGAGGAACATACAATAAAAACAGGTTAATTAATACAGATTAATTAGGCGATATCGCTCAGCAGTCACTGACCTATTCCTTTAGTAGGGTAGCCACCATATCCGCCATGCGCACCCACACCTTTAAAAACAGAACATTATTAATCACACAGTCTCTGGAAGAGGAGCAGACACAGCTGACGGCACAATGTGTGATTTTACCCTTGGAAGGAATCAGAAATCGTCCTACGCCACTATTTGGTGGATGATTTCCTAAAAGACAAGACATTTTGCTTGGACAAATATTCTACAAATGCATGAATGATATAAAACACAAATTCTGATTTTTTTTTTTACCATTAAGTTGTGGCCCGTGTCCATTGGATACTCCAGCTGCAGCACCGTAACCTAAAACGTAACAATGCATTAATACATTCAATTGAAAGCTAATGTTTTCAGAATATAAACATTACCTTATTTTTTAATTAATGAAATTGTGTGAGATGAAAACATTGTGGTGATCTGGTCAATCAGAAAAAAAAACACAGCTGCATGTGCAGTGTTTTATTCGTAGACTTAAAGATTTCAATTTGAAATTGGACTGACAGAAACAAAGCGTCATAATGTGGACGTTTGAATGTTTATGTATGAATGACTCCTTAATTTATTTACTTTGCTTCTAGTTATTAAAAAAGGAAATTGACAATATGCGTTGACAAAGAAAACAATGAGTAGGATTCTCCTCGTAAAACAATAAATTAGGTTGATAATCCCTTAACTTGTGATGGCTCAGTGCCCTCACATCTTGGAAGGCCTCCACAGTCAATGCAGTCACTGTGTGCTTGCAGTAAAACCATTTTCGTCCCCTCTCACACAAGGACGTTACATTTAGACAACTGCTGCCACTGAGGCCAAGCAGCCTTTGATTCTGGTTCTGAAGCTGCTGCACACGTTACTGCTTCACATCAAGAGCAAGCGCTGCACAGATCACACTCCTCTGACGGCAGGTTAACGTGACCGTTTGAATTGTGACAGACAAACCAGACCAACAGAAAGACATTTTTCTCACTGTGCTTCACCTCGTGAGGAATTCTCAACCGGTTGCAAGGCCTCGTGCACAAGACGCTACCGCATTTATCAGTTTAAATGTTTCTATTAACCTGGGAGCACGTGGCACTGCTACTTAAAATCTGTGTTTTTTTACCGTCGTTATCTTCTCACTTTCAAATGTTAATAACAGACAAAAGTTGTACAATGAAAATATTTAATGACAACCTGTCAGACAAACATAATTTTGATTATTTGCCTGTATCGACTTAGGAGACTTCATTTTCATCAAGACCTTTAGCAGCGTAGCTCCAGTGTTATACGACTCTGTACAGAAACGGTCCTCTCTGCATCATCCTTGGCCACGAGTCACAGACAGTAACAAACTCTAATTAAACTGTTACCTTGCTGACTTTGCCCTGTTCCTTATCTGGTTTCATTTAAAACGCTTCCCTCTGGTTGCCACTCACCTCTTGTATACGCCGCCTGCACCATCCAAAGGATCACCACACTCTGAACTAACAGCTGTCCCCACATCGTGGACCGGGACGAGGTTTCTGACCTGGAAGCAGACTGTGGAGTGTGAAGCAGATCTCCACGAGTGGGCCAAGCAGCCTGACTGTGACGGTCTAATACCCGCTGTGGCCCGAGGCGTCCCTCCTTTCGCCAACTCCCCTACCCTCCAGATCCTCCCCCTCCTTGTTAGGAGACGCAGCCAGGGTGTACAAACACCGACTGTATAATTGGGCACTTAAAGTACATTAACACTTTAGAGAGAGGTAGAGAAGCAAAGAGGAAGGTCACCACATTGGACAGTGACCGATGAACTGGACACACAAAGCAGCAAACTGCTGATCTTCACCGACTGTACAAACGATGACCATCTATACACTTAAAATAGCTTTTACCAATTTCCCACGTCCTCAAAGTAACAGTGGGACATGAACAGATTCATGCGAGCAGCCAAACCACAGTAATACAGTTATCTGCAGTTTAAGATGGACAGCAACACTAAGATTATAATGAAATAACAGTACGGAACATTTAATGACCTCACTCCCAGATGAATGTGAGAGCTTCACCCTGTATTCCTGCCATCCCGTGTGTCTCCATGGTCCCAGCCTATACACAGACGCAGCTGGTGCCTCTCTGCATATTGAAAGAAAGAAGCAGGAAAGAGAGAACAATATCTCACCTTTCACATAGATTCCTCACCTAACGCCCAAATCCTCTTCTTATGGAGGTCAAGGAGAGGTTAACATCCCCCATCCAGGCCCAACCAGACCTCTCACATACTTGGCTTCTCAGACCCAGCAGCTCTGACAAAATATCGGACTTACCACCACCTGCTAACAAATGCGTCTCTGGATTCAATGCAGAAACAGTTTATAGTCACTCATTTTACATTTGGTAGATTTAAGAAGTTGATGAAAGGGTTCAGTACAAACAAAACTGCTGTATGTCAGTGGAAAGACATCGTCCAGAAACTTGAGCTGTTTGAAGCAAATGAGGAGAAACTAGAGGTTTGATAAAGATTTTTTTTATTTATGTTGCAAGTGCTCTACAAGGGTGCAGTTTAAATTAGTCCTGTTTCCAAATTAACAAATAAAAATCTCTTTACAACTGAAAAATCTAAGATGAAAATCAACAAATACATTTAGTATCGCTGCACACAATGTCATGATGATTTCCCTAATGGTTTTTACAATGAACACATACGTTCAAGCTGTACAGTTTGGTCCAACACATTTAACTTAAATATTTTGTCTTGTTTGGAAACGTGGGCGGTTTTTCACGTCAAACCAAAAGAGGCGAGTATTCAAACATCCCAGACTGAGGACTACCGTATGAGAACAACTTCCTTTTCCTAATGTACGCAGACTTTTAGATGGTCACCGGTTCATATGAAGTATACAGGGACCAAAAGGAGGAAAGCGATATGTTCATTTAAAGGAAATAAAAAAGGGAAACAGTTGAAGAGTGCAAAAATGTGAAGGGACGAGGGAGGGGGGCAAAGCGGAATAAGAATAACTTATTTAGACACTGGAGTTATATACATGGCCTTGTGCAATGACCAGGCCTTTACTTCTGCTCCTTTTACTCTAGTGTTCACCACAACCTGATCAGCAGCTGAATGTCTCATTGGCTTCTGCCCATCTTAAGACGGAAGAGCCAGGAATCCAGTTGCGGACCTAAACACATTTAATCGTACAGTTTGAGAACAGGCCCGTCCAGCGAGCGGATCCTTCTACACAGCGTTCTCTTGGTACTTACTCCATGTTGCTTTTCAGCTGATGCACCGTGCGCTTGTCCAGGTAACGACAGAACAGAGTGAGCAGGTTTGAGGGCAGGAGGAGAGGCTCTACTAGAGAACACTGGGATAGCTGTCCTGCCACCTGGAATATTGTGTCAGTCCTGACAGAGAGCACACATTCATAGAAGCAAACCCATAGAGCATGAACCTATTCCAAAACATACACTACCTACGCAGCACAATAACTTGACATAAGTCACACATATAAAAAAAAAATTAAAAAAAATAGTTGAGGTTCTCACCAGGTTTCAAAGTCGCCAATGCTGGGCTCTAGAGGAACACCTGAAGACAGTAGCTTCTCTCCGTGCGATAGGAGGGCATACAGCAAAGACAGTCCAAACTTAGAAAACCAAAAGTTAGAATAGAGTCATTAACATAAACCTCAGTAAGAATAGCATGAAGCAGCCAGCTGCGTCACAGAACCGACCTTGTTCTGACATATCTGTGTGAGAGACTCGTATGCTGACAAAGACTCGGACGACGTCAGGTTTTTCAGGACCCCAATAAGCTGACTGAACGACAGGCCGTCAATCACATTTCGAAGAGAAGGGTAGAGAACGGGAAGGGCCTTAAAAAGGTCAGAAACAGAATGTAAACGCAGTAGTGATGTAGCTCCAGTTTAAAGAACCAGTTAATTGTTGAAAGTCGACTGAGCCCTACCTCATCTGCATCTCTGCTCATCAGCGTCAGCAGGCTGGAAGCCACAATGTGCAAGACTTTCAGCGCAGAATCGTGTTTCAGGAACGGAAGCAGACGAGCGATCAGCTTTTTGCCTTTTGAGAGCAGCAGGAAAGGAATAAATTCCTCTCTAAACAAGCAGATCAGAGAAGATTCACAACCCAAGAAGAGAAAGAGGAATCGTGAAAACGCGACATTTACAAATACTGCAGCGTACGACTTACAGGGGATCGTGGTGCTGCAGCTGGGAGTAGATGTGCTCCACTTTCCTCTGGGTCTTCTCCATCAGTCTTCTTTCCTCTGGTTCAGACAAGACTGTGGTTTTCATCCTCTCCGTTTCCTCCACCTCCAGCAGAACTATGAACAACTGTGGGGCAGAACAAAGCTGAAGTGCTGGAGAAAACTCATCTGCACTACAACAAATCGTGCGAGCAGCTGGTACCTTTTCTATTTTGCTAAGAACCTCTAACCGCTGTTGTCTGGTGTCTTTTTGTTCCTGTGGAAAGAAGCGTCAGTATCGGGGAAGGGAAAAGATCATCAAAACATAACAGAAGTGGTCTCACACGTCACCTCCAGTGGACTGTGAGCTTGGACTGCATGCACGGCACTGATGGCACGCCGAGGAGAGTAACACGTGGACACAGCAACCTGACCCAAGGAACCTTCAATATGCACCACTGAAAGAATTTAAAGCTCTGCATCACTCACCATCACTTAAGGCCTACGAGAACGTAATAACCGCGGGAGATTCATGTTATTTATCAGGTCTGCTCTCCTCTGGTGGCTGAACTAAGAATTTTAAGCCCTTCTTTCATGGTCTAGCAACCAAAGAGGACGTCTGAATCATTCTACCACATCAAATACACAGCACGAACGCTGCCCGGAGCCAAACCTGGCGTGTACGTCTCCGTCTTCATGATGTATGGTGTGGTGAGCTTGGGCGGCTCCCTCTTGCTCCTGATGCCAAGCTCTTCCTCTGCCATCTTAGCTTCTATGCGCCGATAATACTCCTGTTGGAAGAATAAAACTCTGGTCGCCTGCTTTTATATTCACTGTACAACAGGCAGTCAAGCAAAGCAACACGTCCTACCTGGTAATAGAAGTCCTCCAGGTATGGATTCTCACTTTGCAGCTGAATCATCTGCAGCCTGATGATCCACTCCTTCTCCTTGGCTGTCATGAGATTACAGTATGGATCCCAGCCCTCTGGTTTCCTACAAAGCGAACAGGTTTCTATACACACTGAATACGGCAAAGTAGGATTTCAAAGTACAGCTTTCACTTCACTTCACTTCACTTTGGTACCAACCTTTGGAATATGTGTTGTTTTTGACTGAGTAGTCGTTTGTGTTGAGGATGAAGCTGAGTGACAGGACCAGGGTACCTGCAAAGCAAATATGTAGTCCAGCAATATTTTATTCCTTCATAGTAAACGTCCAAGTTCAGCTGTACACCAGTTATCCCAGACTGAAACCACACTAACAACAGAACTTGTGTTTTCATACTGTACGTGATGAGGTCACATCATAAATCAACTTCACACTCAGACTTGGCTGTCAAACATTTCAGACCACAAATCAAACATTCCTGTGAGGTTGTCACATACCTGAAAGGCTGCACCGGATTAGACGAGGGGCTATAAAAGGGGGACGGTCTTGGAGAGTTGGCACCAAAGCGAAGCTGCATCAGCTTAGGAGTCAGAGACTGAGGCGTGGAGGGACAAGGCCGGTTCACAGGGAACAGGAAGGCCCCTGTCTGATTCAGAACACAACACCAATCAAGCGTGGGAAACATTTGCTTTCATTTAAGGCATCAGGTCCAGTTCATTGTGGTCATAATAAACCTGGTTGTAAGGCTGCCGAGGGGTCAGTGGTTGACGGGAAAACATGGGCGATCCTGGTATGATGGGCGCATGCATCTGAGAAACCAATTTCAGTAAGGAGGTTCAAAAGCAGCACCTTTAAATGTGTCTGGTAATTAACAAACACTCCTAATCACTTCATGAATTGTTCATTATTCTCTGGTTATTCGCCACCTGAGCAGGGCCAAACTGTCTCCTGGGGTAGGGTCCTCTGGGTTCCCCTCTCCTGCCCCTGAAGGGAGAGACGGGATATGGCACGTCCCCAAAGTTGGAGGTCAGGTGCTGACCTCTGCCTCGGTGACCATCAATCACACACACTATTGCGCTGTCCTGAGAAACACAACGAAACAAGCAACCATTCGTTGAGGTAGCCCACAAACATCAGATCACGCCACGTTATTCATGGCTCTTAACCTGCAGTATTGATCCTGAGGTTCTTCTGGTCTTCCTGTAAGAAGGTGACACCCACTAATGGAGAAATAAGACAAGGAGCGAAAACATCAACACAACCGGACACATTTTCCTAAAAAACACACTAAACTCACGTAATCGTCATAGGTTTTCTGGTACATGGCGTTCCCACAGTCCACTATGGCACTGTCAAGACTCTGGAAGCAAAACACCGAAGTCAAGGCTGCTGTGATGTGACCAGTGCAGTAAAGAAAGGTTTAGACCGAGTAGCCTTGAGCACCTTGAGGCTCGGTCGTCCCTCCACGATCCTCATCACAGCTGGGTCTTCAAACATCTGGCCCCTGCCCAGTGCTCCCCTCTGGCCCCTTCCTCTGCCATACTGGCCTGGGGAAGCCCGGGGCAGGTAGAGGGGCCTCTGCCTGGAAGGGAAGGGGGGAGTGTGGGGGGACTCTGGCTTGGGGTCTGGTGGTGGTGGTGGGGGTGTAGGTGTTTGTGGAGGCAGCTGAGGCTCTTCAAACTGAAGGAGGCCATTGCTGGTGTCATCTGTTGCCCCGTTTGCATCGAGATCTACAAAGCAAAATAATTTACAGAAGTCTAAATAAGGATTTCTTCAGGAGTCATGGCACCGTCTACGCACCCATCCCAAACGTCTCCTCGTTGTACACGTTGATGTCCTCGTCCTCCTCAGCCATGGCCTGCAGCAGCCCACAGTCCATGTTGGTCCCATCTTCTCCATCACTCCACGCGTCTCCATTCTCGGGCCACTGAGGCTCGGAGACGTGTTGTGCCTCCTGGGTGAAAGAGCAGCATGTGGAGGAAATGCCAAACTAAAACGGGGCCATGCGCCACGACGACGCGTAGCCCCACATCACACCAAAACCACGCGGACTTACTGGTTGTTGTTCTGAATCACTCATCGTGTGAGATTTTTATTTCTACACTTGCGGGCGACGCGTCACAGTAACGTTGTTCACGCGGTGACCTGCTTCCTCTTGTCAGCCGGCGAGCGACGCTCATTAACTTTTAAACGAACTCACCTGTGGGGCGCAGGGAGGCGCGCGCGCGCGTCCACGGCGGCGCCCGTCGCGTCACCGTCAACGCGTCACTGCCGCAGGACTCACTCCACGAATCATTCTCTGGGCTTTTGGCCTGTTAGTGGCTGTTGTGCTGCGTTTTGCGGTGTTTGTGGGACGTGGACACGTTTAAAGGCCGCTGAGCGCTGTTGCTCTGGGAGAAGCAGTGCGTCAACGGCGCCATCTAGTGGCCAAAGCGAACGAATCCAAACGACGCCTGCAGGTGCAGAACTAAATCAGCTCTTATTTTCCACCACGTGTGACGAAATAACCACATACATAAACATCTTTGTAATATGTCATCAATACTGTCATCAGTCGTTTTACCAGGCTATAGTCAGGCGCATGCTTTGCTGTGGGCTTGTTAAACATGACTCCACTGTTAAATTGTCTGCCAGTTAATGATGGACATGCTGTACTCGTTTTGATTTCCCCTCATAGTTGTACATTCATGATAGTTCAGTCACTTCAACACATTCATCTATAAAACAACAGGACAAGTTGTGTTCCTCTATTTTACTCTTTGGAATATTTTTTTAGCAAATTGCATAGAGCTATAGTGCAAGAATAACTCAACATATCTGACTTTACACGTTTCATAGCTTAGTTTCTTATACCAAAGATAGCAGTCAGCATACAATATATAAAAGCAGTGAAAAATACTATTTGCAAAATAAAGCAAACATAATAAAGGGGATTTCCTTGAAGACCAGTACAAATCCTTCATATAAGCAATACATGTACTCTCAGTATTCTGTGTCTTTTATACCTTTGGCAAAATAATTTTCAATATTCAATTTGAATCAGTACAGTATGTAAAATATATACATACATGACAAAATAATTTGGCATCAAATTGCATATGTCTAACCACTGCTTGATCAATAAACAGTCAACCTGATTCAATTTTAAATAAATCAACAGAATTATGAAATGGGTTCGATTTCCGTCTTTCCCTATAGTGACTCAAATATTCTTAAAACCAAGAAAGAGACCAGCTCCACCCTCATTCCCGCAGTAAGAAACACAACCTTTAAGCTTCTCTGACTCAGAGGATGGGGGCAAAGTCCTGTTGAGACCATCAACCGAAGAGTTTTATGAAGCAGGGGTGGCAGTAGGGTTTGTTCTCCTGCTCCTTGAAGCAGCCTTTGCTCAGGGGCTTCAGGCAGAAGTGGCACACGAGGTGGTGGGGGTGGAATTTGGCTCCCATGGCCGTGACACAGCGGCCCAGGATGGGCTGCTGGCAGGCCTGGCACACGCTGCCACGCGACTGGTGGTAGTGGGCCTCACACAGCGGTTGGCCCTCGTGTTCGAAGAAGCTGCCGTTGACGAAGGGGCTGTAGCATTCCTGGAGAGGACGGGAAAGACAGTCAGAGAGTCACACAACTACAACAGGAGATGACCAAACGTTCTGGTGCCTGTGATTGTTCTTTCCAGAGCTAAATGACAAGAACTGCAACTACAACAACCCCTTTTATTTTCCCAGCGTTCCCGTCCTACTGCGGGAACATGGATCAAAGTATGCTGATGCAACAGGCTCCTTTAGACACAGTCCACCCAGAAACACTCACCCGACACACAAAACACTGTGGGTGCCACAGAGAGTTGAGAGCTGAGATGTAGTTTTCCAGGATAGGTTGACTGCAGCCTTGACAGCGAGAGGCAAACAGAGTCAGAAAGCACTGCTGGCAGTACTGCTGGCCATCACGGTCATGGAAACCTGCCAGGATATGATGACAGATAATAAGAGATGTAAGTGTAATTAAACATTAAAGTTATAGTAAATTGAATATTTCCATTTTATTCATAGGAAGGTGCTTTTTTCCCGTGGGTTCTTTTTAAGTGGGACCTCACTGCAGATCACTGTTAACACAGGATGCAGAACACGCCAGCCATTACCTTCCTCTCCAAACGTTCGACTGCACTTAACACAGCAGAAACACTCTGGGTGCCAGTTCTTGTCCAGCGCGGTCACCATTTTCTAAACCAGAGAGAATGAGAAGTCCAGCAGCTGTATGAGCACAGGTTTTTTGTTTCGAGGCGGTCGTGTCGTATTGATGAGCGTCTCACGTTTAGTATGGGCTTGTTGCAGTGTGCGCAGTGAGGGGAGAAGAGGGTGAAGTAGTCTGACTCGCAGTACGGTCGTCCATCCTTCTCGAAGAAGTTCCGATTGCCCAACTCTGTCTCACACTCAGAGCACACAAAGTGTTCTGGATGCCAGACCTTCCCCAAAGCCGTCACCACCTGCAAGACAAGACGGCTTAACGTTGAAGGGTTATTATATGCATGAATATAGACTTAGTAATAACTCACCTGTCCTACGACTGGCTTCTGACAGGCTGAACAGTTTCCTTTGGAGGATGTCTGAACGCCCTGTCGGCTCAGATCCGACTGGAGGAGTCCCAGCATGCTGTCCAGCGAACCACCAGAGGATTGTTGTGGGGCGGGGGCAGGCTGCTGTGGGGCTGTCACCACTGGAGTGACAGGCGCAGCCGGCTGGAAAGGAAAATAATGCATGGGGATTTAATTCTTCTTCTAAGAGTGTAAATTAACTGCTGTGCCAGAAAGACAGAGGTCTTCTATTTTGCCCATTTAATTTCATTTAATTCATGTGGTTAAAAATGAAGCCACATCAAATCCTCACGTGTCAGTTGCTGACTGACTGAAAACAACAACTAGCTTGCTAATTTCTACAAGGAGGCTTTTGCTGTGACCAGGCCACACAGTAACGACATCATACAGGTAAGGAGACGGCTTCACGCATCCATAAAGAATCAGGTAATGATCATGGTGCTGTGTGGACTCGTACTGTGCTCTGCACTCGGAAGTCAGACAAAGAAGCCATCAGTTTGTCCAGTTCCAGTGTGGCTGATGTCGCCGAAGGCTTCACACAGCTGGAAAACAAAAGACTTTTTAGCAGGCCAGTAAAAGTTAACAGTTGTAAGTCTTTAGCGATGACTAAACTGATTCGGTACCTGGAGGAAGAGGTTGTGGCCTTATCTTTCATCTTGTCCCTGTCGTCTTTCTTAGAAGAAGGGAACTGGGCCAGGATCTCATCTGATGACAAAAACAAGGTCATGAGAACTAAAGCAGCTCGGAGGTAAAGCTATAAAAACGCACACATACACTCGCTCACTAACCGGTGATGTTGAACTGCGTGGCGTTCAGCTCCTGTAACAGATGATCCAGCTCGCTCAGCCCTCCCCCCAGCAGCGAAGACGAGGAGAACGCGGGAGGAGCATCTACCGTGCGGGGAGAGCGCGGTTTACACACAGTGCTGTAGGACAGACAGTTATTACACATACGTCCATTGATGTGGTTGCCTTCATCATGGTTGTGAATCATGCGGCCATGTCCACTCACCACTGAGTCATGTAGGAACAAAATACCCTCATTTCTCACCTTCTCTTTGATCCAGAAGTTTACCAGGACATAAACCCTAAAACGAGACGGAGTTTCTATTTTCACTCCTTAGTGAATTACCTGTATAATTTGTCCGGGTTGGAGTTCTGAGAAGACTTCATAGCAGCAGAAACAGTCTGTGAGGGAACATAGATGAACAATTCGAGAAAATGTTAAAACCAGCAGGGATGGGCAGAGAACATTTGTAACTAGAATTAGCAACAGGAAAACTGGTCCGAACGCATCCCTGTCGAGTGTCTACCTGCTGTGGGGTGTAGGCGGGCGGGGGAGGCCGGGCTTGGGTCGCATCCTGGGTCGTAGGGTCGACATTCTGGGGAGGGTCAGAGGTGAGCAGGACGGGACACCGAGCTAGAGGAGAGCCAGTGTTCTCCAGGTCAGCGAGGAGGGCGTCTGGAGGGGAGAGAGGGAGGATGATGTAACTCCAAACAGTTCATGATCTAATAAGCAATTATACATGACTACATTTATGAATGTGTCTCATGGTGTTTTCACTGTGATTATGAAGTATTAAAGGATGAAAAGGACAGGAGGTGAATGTAACAGCATGCAGTGAGCACAGTGATGAAACACTGAAGTTAAGACAAAGACGGAAGTAAATGACGCACATGCAGAACGTACAAACATGCACAGACAGTTACGTACCAAAGACAACAATACGAGGACTGAGAGGGTAGCTAGGCTCAGGCACTCCTAAGGAGAGACAGACAGCCTGTGTGACCAGTACAGCCTCAGCCAGTAACAAGCCAGAGGACGGGACTGTCATAAACCGACAATTCCCACATAGCAAACTCATTAGAGCACAGAAACTTTTCTGCAATCGTATCCAAGACATCACAGTGTGGAAAAAAGAAGCAACGGACGAGTGTTGGCAAGTCATATCTAAATACACCCCACCCCTCCTCCCCCTCTCCCTAAACTAAACCATGCATTAGGTTCTGTAGCTGTAAGACATCAGACGTGCAGCGCTGACAAATCCACATGCCTGTGACTAAACGCCAAAGTGGATGATGTGAGTAGTAAAACTGCTGTAGGTCTAAAGGCCCCTGAGCCTGTCTGTCCTCTCCTCTACGTGGGATCACCACCTCAGATCTGATGCGACTCCTCCTTAAATACCTGACTCTGTCCTGATCTCATTTGTCATTGTGTGATCAGCAGTTCACTGTATTTGCAATTACACAAAAAAAGGAAGATAGTCACTGGTCACGCTTGACCTTGGAAACAGCAGTTGAGACAAACCACGAGGTCTGTTCTGTTGTAATTACGCTATTTATAGCAGCTCCTAAATGGACCCTATGTTAAGACTGTGCTAAGAGCTGTTTCCATGCTCAAGAGGAACCGCTGGACTAATACCGTGCAGCAAGTACTGTTGATGTAACACGTGGACACTTTAAACCTAAACATGACCAGCTTCGGATCAACCTGCAGCCACTTCTGTCCCACATGATTCACATTTCTAGGAATCTCGCGTATACTGTAGCTTCTCCCTGTCGTGTGTCTGCCTCTCACACACATACACACACTCATACAGACCCAGCTGCTCATATAAGGAGCTGAACGTCTCTCAATGGGAATTATGACCATATTTAGAGCTGCCTGTCGACTTGTTTGTCTTGGCCAAAGGCCTCCCCGACAAGTGGCCTCTCTCACTGAAAGCTTTGCCAGATCCGATGCATAAACTTACAACATTGTTGGACAACAGCACAAACCAATTGTCCCAAACATGGCCACTGGCTGTGTAACACTCACCCAGTCACCCAGTAATTCAGTCTCGCTGTGTGCAGCCCACTCCAGATGTGCTTGGCTACGTCTAGTTTTTCCTTTTAGAACTGGCTGAAATACCCAAGATGTGGAATGAACGTTTAAAAAAATAAAAGAAATTCCCCCAGAGAGCAAAGGGGCAGTTGAAGCAAAAGGCCTGACTATTTTCATTGGACTGTGGCTTTTTGAAACAGCCACATAGTCCCCGGGCTATTTCAGGGCCTTCCCGACACAGCTTTTCCTAAACACAAAGCTTCCCAACATGTTCCGAGAACGAGGAGAAAGCTTTATCAGTAGAAAGAGACAGAATGAGACATGTTCTGAGATGCTGATCAGACACTGTTGAACGTTATGTGGCTTTCTGACCATCCCTGACTCATTAGTAGTAACGGATCAGACTGTGGATCTCTTCAAATCTAATTTCAACAGAATTTATTGAATTTGCAGAGCAGGCATGAAACGCTCAGGAGCGGTCCGACAACTGTGGTACCTGTGTGAGTATGTGCTGTTTTTCTTCTGAGGAAAAACTAAATTAGACAATTTAGACAATAGCACACTTCTATGTAAAGCATTAGTAGGATGTATCATTATCACAACACAATAATAATAATAATAAAAACAGAAAAACAAAGAAATCCTTTAGTGAGAGACAAGTTGCAGGCATAGAGAGCTTTTATCTGCCTTAAAACTTATTGCCCCTATAAACCAATAGCATTTATGTTCCACAATAACCATATGCACATTATGAAAAGGAACAGCTTCTACTCCAGAACCAACACAGATCACATTTCCTCTGTTTGGGCACACCACCCCTTCCTAGAGCTCAGATCCCCTTAAGATATCCCAACAGCGCTCGGAACGAAGAAAAGCGCGCATACTCACCCAAATCCTCCATGATATGATTTCAACTGAACGTCTTCCTCTGTGCGTAAAACACGGACGCGCACAGCATTAATAAGCAGTGATGGACGCGTATCAAAGCCGGTAAGACGGGCAGCCTCGGAGCTATTGTCTGCGTCAGTCCCGAATAACTTCTTGAACACCGTTATCCGCCGAGAGGAGGAGGAAGAGGAGGAGGAAGAGGAAGAGGAGGGCGTCCCGTTCCATTCTCCTACACCGCTCTCTTCCTGTAATGCCTTCCAGGATCGCAGACCGGGGAAGGCGTAGTTAAATGTATGTGGTTACGAAGCCGCATTCCCCGGACTCAAGACGTCACCCTGGACATTCTTAGCCCTTATTTGGGAGAGAAAATTAAGCATTTAGCGCTAAGAGCTGTGGAAACTGCAGCAGGACGCGAACCTCTGCAGAATATTGGGAAATAACCCAGAAATAAACATTAATGAGCAAACACCCATTTAAAAGACGCTTGTAAAGCCGTATCATGTTTTTCTAATAAAGGTTTTGTTATCATTACTGTAACGTTACGACTTAGACTTTATTTTATTTATTAAAATGTCAAACCACATATGTTGAAGAGGCTTTTAAATCATTTCTTCGCAGCTCTATAGCACATTTTAATATAATAGAAGTAAATATTAGATTGTGTTTTTATTACACTGTTGTTCAGATATTTTTGCACGAGGTTTATTTACTGTACGTCCGAAATAAAGGGCAAGTACGTATTCACCAACTCCGTAGAGACCTCACTTCTTTAATTAGTTTGCTTTTCATAAAATGTGAAAATTATTATTGTAAATATTTAAAAAGCCATCAGTTTAAAAAAAGAAAACACTTTTTTTTTTTATTAAGCAACCTCACAGTTACAGGCTATGTTGTGCGATAAGGGAAAGGTGCCACATTAATGGTGGTGACATATTAACGTAACGTATTTGGAAATTGTATGACAGTGAACAAGTGTATGACAAGAAAATGCTCATCTTGTGTTGTTAACTATTTGTCACTGACAGAATGTCTTGTGGCCAAAAATCTCTCTGCTGTCCAAGAGGTACCTGCCCTGACCTCAGTGCACGAAGCACACAACACATACCCGAAGAAAAACATACTGAAAAACAAAGACCCAAACATAATTAACATAAAGACGTTGTTTCTGACATGAAATCAAATCTAAGATGTACAGCAAAACTGAACCAGAACAAGGAACCTTAAGTGTTTCAGTAAAAATAAAGCCTTTGTTTTTTAATTTGTTCATGCAGTTTGTCGATTCAGATAATCAACTCCGTACCCATGCACATATTTCTTCTAGAGCACTGTGACACAACTATGCCTTAACCTTTCGCAAAATATTAATGATAATACTTACATTAACTCACACACATACACACAATCACACTTTTCAAGCCATCTTCTTCACTCATTTTAACCAGATGGTGCTTGAGAGCAAAGTCAAGGAGCAGAACTGCATGTGATGTGGAAATCAGGAGTAAAAACTAAAAGGTGAAGCAAACTGGGGTGATGCTGGGACGATAGTATGAAGGTAACATAGATAGCTCTGGTTACCCAAAACGCCCCCATGCATCAACTGAAATTATCTTACATATCCCCCACCCCACTACTGCAGTTAATCCACACACACACACACACACACACACTTCCATCCTTCTCTCCTTTGCTCGTTTCCTCTCCCCAATATCACTGCACCGCCTGCTCGTTAGCAGTGCTACCGGAGTCCTGAGGCTTCATCACATCAGGTAGTTCTGGGGGGCTTGAAAAGGCCTCGATGTGCAGCTGCTCAAACATCTCATCTGGAGGACAGGGGAGACAAAGGGAATTTGTTATTTTAGCTAATAAAGCAAGCGCTTAAAAGTAAAATTAGTCTCATATACATACTAAAAATCCAAGATTGGTAACTTACACCACAGCTTTAAATCAAAATACAAACAAGCTGGCAGTAGTAAGAACAATAGGAGAATTTTGAGGCTAAAGATAAAAGCAATACAGATAAGATGGTAAATAAATGAATATAGATATAGTATGTACCCTGCCAACATCTTGCAATATTAAAAACACATCATCCATTGTTAGAAGTACACAAATAACACAAAGGAGAACATACCATTTATACGAAAAGCCAGACCAACTGTGGCTGGGGCTTGAGGTCTGGCAGTCTGATTGGTGAATCCACAGTCTCCCAGAGATTTGCTGTCCTCTAGTAACTGGTCATCCTGTGGAACAAAAGTGGAAAATATAACACAATCCCCTAATTATCCTGGAATCTATAAATTAGTTTTAACAAACTTAGAGACTGTGTCAGACATTGTCTTGTATGTAACATGCTTATGATGCTGAAACAATGCCAGTGCCAGGGCTGAGTGTAGTGACTAATCTGCCCTTGCTATAAACTCACTTTGTAGAGGCGCTGGTCTTCAGGTGGTCTTTTAAGAATTCCTTCTACAATACGCTTCAGCTCGTAGACAGTGGTGGACTCCTTGGCATCTGTGAAGATTGTGGTCTTGTGACGCCGAATCATTAAGAACACATCCTGAAATGAGTGGGGAAAGATTGCTTAGTGTTAAAAGCCTCCTTGTTGCTTAGGTTTACAGGTGAGTGACTTCTTAATGGATTTACCACAACAATGGTGTTAACGGAGCCTTATAATCAACTAAGAAAAAAACCTATGTTATTTAATATCTCAGTAGTACATTTAAAACATTAGTCCAACTTGCTTCGTGTATGTGCTAAACTATACGATCCTTTAACTTTGCTGTTTGTTGCTTTCTCAGTGTGTCAACCCAACTTTTCCGATACCACAGAATAAACCTCACTGACAGCTATTCGATTTATAATCTAGCTAGAGAGTGAGCACTCAACATAACGTAACCTTAACTCTGTTAACTTACGGCGAAATTAGCCAGCGCGAAACAGCCTTGATTTCTGAGATTAGTCCCGGCAGTTAGTTAATGGTCGTTGTTGGTTTGACAAAGACAGTATGTGTCTAACTGACCTGACAGCTCTAAATGGGCTCGTTGGCTGCCGTTACATCACCTCCAAGGTTAGCCAAGATACAGTAAGTTACCTCGCTACAACCCCTTGGTTTAAATGGGAAAGCGAGGCTACATAGCAAACTTAGCGCTAGCTAGCTAGGGAACGTAAACTGAAATAGACATTCCAATCAAGAATCAAGTATCCACTGTCTCCACTGGGTAAACGATTTAACAGAGCGCCGAGCGCTAACTTCATGTTTTATCTAGGAACGAATCTCAAAAAACAACATTAAAGTTACCATTTCAGGTGGTCAGCAAGCTAGCCAGTTGCGCCAGCCCTGTGTTGTGTAGCAGAACCCAGACTGCACCGCTTGCGGATATTGCGCAATCTGGAGACGCAGTTGGAATCCACGGAAGTTTGTTACGTAGCGTTGCGTAGGGTTTTCAGAATTTGGCGCGACGATTGCACGGGCTGTGCGCACAGTTTGGTTCGGACACGGACGCTTTCTCATTCCGCCTGAGTATCACCGCTACTGGATCATAGTTCGCGTGGTATGAAATTCATCTTAAACTTCTAACGTCGAGTTGTCAGTAAGTTATCTGATGCTAGCTAGCTAACCTTGTTGTGTTGTTATGTTGTTGATCGCTGGATCCTCCCTTAGTTAACGTTAGCCAGAATTTGATTGTATGACATTTGTCATTTCTAACAAAGTATAGCTAGTAGTAGTGGTGCGAACACCAATTAACCCAAACGAGTATAATTAGGCGATTAAAATCGCACGTACTGTGAATGGTGTTGTCAAACTGTAAAACGTTTCCGCCGTTGACGTGGCTAACAGACGGGATTCTGTTCTGAGCAGGTTCTGTTCCACTGGTTCCGTAACTAGCTCCGCTCGCGCATCTGCTCAGGGTTCCGTTAAATTAACATTAGTTTCACTGATACCTGGGACGGAACAACTGGCCACAACCAGTCAAGCAGGACGTTCAGGATGTCAGATGGAGGATTCACCTTACTGCAGTTACCCACATATAATTAATAACCATCACTGCCTTTGTTTTTATTGGCTGATCAGATTTTTAATGTGTAATACAATAACTATGCTTAGCTTGTCTATTAGTTTGCTACAATTAACCGGTTCTTAAAGCCTTTGTTTTGAATTTTGCAGCCCACAGTCTTAAAAGGGAGGAGCCGACAACATCCCTTCACAATGTCTGTGGCAGTAGAAACCACTGTCTCCAGGATGTCCCTTCCTCTTCCGACCCACTTCTCTCATGCCGAGCAGTCTTTCTCCCTAAAGAAGCGTCGGATCCCTTTTTCCTCATCGTCAACATCCAACTCCTCATACTCTTCCCCTGCTCACCTGTCACATTCCCTTCCCCCTGTGCCGCCATCCAAGGGATGTCCACCTTTGAGCAGGATGTTCCCCCAGCCTCGATCTCCCTGGACACCCCTGTCTGGTTCCCTTAATAAGTCACCCCCTCCTAATTCTGTGTATGACCCCAGCAAACAACAGTCCTATTTCAGTCAGTGTTTCACTAATCTGGGCCTCATTGGAAGAGGGTCCTTCGGGGAGGTCTACAAGGTGAGCCATATTTCTTTATATGGGAATTTATGAAATTAACTTATATTAAAAAGAACATACAATTAGTCTTCAATCAGAACCTTTTATTGTTTTTTGTTTTTTTACAGGTGCAAAGCAGAGAAGATGGTCGCCAGTATGCTGTGAAGCGCTCTGCTCACCGCTTCAGGGGCACCAGTGAGAGGAACCGCAGTGTAAAAGAAGCCAAGAACCACGAGCGCCTGGTTCCTCACCCTCACATACTGAATTTTGTGGCAGCCTGGGAGGAGTGTGGCCGACTTTACATTCAGACAGAGCTGTGTAGCACCAGTTTGCTGCTCCATGCTGAGAACAAGCCTCCTGGCCCAGGTCTGTATGAAAGAGCATAAGACGCATTAACCTTTCATCCATATAATGTATTGTCTTTGTGTCTGACTGACGTGACCTTGACTTAAAATGTTCCATTCCAGATGAGCCTGCAGCGTGGGATTACCTTTGTGACCTACTCTCAGCGCTGCAGCACTTGCACTCTCTGGGCTTTGTCCATCTGGACCTCAAGCCTGCCAATGTCCTCATCACGGACTCTGGCTGTCTCAAGCTGGGGGACTTTGGGCTGCTGCTTGAGCTCAAACAGAAGGGTACAGAACATGTAGAGGGGAAAGGGAAAGATGAAGCTCAGGAGGGAGATCCCAGATACATGGCTCCTGAGCTGCTCCGTGGGGAGTATGGACCTGCTGCAGATGTTTTTAGGTATAAATACTGATTAATTATAAAATCTGATTTGTATTCTCAAATTTGTAACAGATTAAGATGGTTTAAATATTGACATTTTGTTCAGTTTGGGTGTAACTATCCTGGAGCTTGCCTGTAATATTGAGGTTCCAAATGGTGGTGAAGGGTGGCAACAGCTCAGGCAAGGCTGTCTTCCCTCAGCGTTTACTAACGGTAAGAACCATAAATTCTCTCATTGTCTCAATTTAGGTCACTTTAAAAAAAATATCTGTTTTTGCAGGCTTGTCAGCAGAGTTGCAGACAGTACTGCAGATGATGCTGACCCCAGACCCCTCTAAAAGGCCAACTGCCTCTGAGATTCTAGCCCTCCCTTGTGTTAGAAAACACAGGTGGAAAAGGCGTGTTTATCTTATGGCTGCCGACACAGTGTTGACACTAGTCTCCTTCTGCCAGGTGGGTCTACCAAGCTTAGAAATAATGCAATGTTAAATGTGGGGCCTTGCATAAACTTAACATGCTATCAAATGGCAAATTAACTGCTTTTGCCAAGACGGATACAAACTACGTGTCGTGTCCATGTGATGTTACAGTGCAAATCCTGCAAATGAAAACAACACATCTAATGTGTAATGCTTTCCCTCACAGGTGGTTGTGTGCTTTGGATGTAGACTACTGTCCTCTTTCCACTTGTCCTTTCTTCCTCACTGGACCAAACCAGCACCCTGCACTCCTCCCAGGGACAGTTGGGACAGGGATTTGACCCTACCCTTAAGTGCAATGCAAGCTGACTGTGGCAGCCCAGACGATGATGCAGTATTTCTGGTGGCTCCCACAGATGTGGAGCTTTCTCCCAGCTTCTCTCACAGGTGAAGAATCATTATGTTAGCACAATACTCTTGAAAGGGTTGTTGCCCCGTTTCTTTGATCTAATGACACGAAATGTCTCACTATAGGTTGAAAATGATGCTAAATCATAACTAGGTTTTGTAATGTTTTAGAAATCTGTTTTTCATATCTTATAAGGGGAAAACTGACTGTTGAGATGCTTTTTTAACATTGTTTTTCAGTTAATGTTTCAGTTCCTGTGAAAATTCTTCAGTATTTTATTTAAATTCCACAGAGTGAAATCCAGGTTGTCCATGGAAAGCACATCTACTCCTCTCCCAGGCTCACCAGCACACAATCGTCAAAGTCCTGCCCGCACACCGAATAGCTCGATTTTGAATGGCTGGTCCTCCATTAACTTGGCTCAGACTCCCTCCAGTATTCACTCGAATGGATCCTGCCACACGTTGACCCCCAATGCAAGCCCCATAAAAGAAAACTCGGTCCAGAGTCATCACTCTTCATCCTGCAGGAGCTCACAGCGACATATCCACAACTGGGCCCTTACAGAGGAGGTCTTACCCCGGCCCAACTTTGAACCAAAGAACCTGCTCAGTCTGTTTGAGGAAACAACTGTAGATGGACAGCCATGAGTATAACACTGCCACTGTCACCGACAACATTTTTCATCCCCTTCTGGAAAAAAAAACTGAAATGAATTATTATAAAGTTCACTACTTCCTTTGTATGAAGTGTTTCCTGCCAGTTTACAACGGTCATGCTAGAGTTGAGTGTGTATTTGAAAAAGCAATTTAACAAAAAAGGGTTTAAATGTGTCAAAAGACCTTAATGCACTTTTTATGTTTGTGTGTGTTGTGGTTTATTGTAAGCATCAATGTCTTTGTGTACTCTTGAGTCATGTACCTCAAAAGTGGCAAAAGAAAATAAAATGTGAAATCTAAATGTGGGGTTTTTTTAATGACAAATAATCTGATAATCTAAGGAACATAATCTGATTAAAAAGTAAAAAAGAAAACAGCCAAATCAAGGAGTTGATGAACGAAGTTACGTTATTGCCACTAGATGGCAGACACGCTCCTGTGTCACCCGCCCTGGATGACACAGGAAGGGGATGGTGTTGATGGCGGTTTGGACATCAACAGTACATCAGTCTATGTATTTATATTTGTTTGCTGAAGTGTGTTTTCTTCAACCAGACCACGTTTATCGGTTGTGACATCTGTGCTTGATGACGGGTACACGGTCGGTCGGCTACATCCTGCGTTTGGATGCGAGGGTCTGCGCAGTTGTAACCAACGTAAACAATGCGCGTCCTCATCTCTGTTAAATAACCTGGGAACCATCAAAGACCGAAGCAGTAACTGATGCCATTACACGAGGTTTAAGGTTAGCGGCTCTTCCCTTTGTTATGAGGAATAAACATAACAATAAACCTGTGTTAATGCTTCCTCTTGGTACGTCGAGGTGAAACGGCCACATATTGATTTAATATCATAAGATCAGAATGCATGTTGCTTTTGCAGAAAATTATTCAATATACAGACGCCCATACGCAGCTGAGCTCCATTTTCCTCTTCTCAGTCCAAGATGTCCACAATAGAGCGTCTCAGTGCCCGAGTGGAGAAGCTGCTGGCTAAAGCTGTGCAGGAGGTTCTGGAGGTGGTGAAGGAGACGGTGTCAGAGTATCAGGAGAAGACTGCCAGAACCCAAAGAGAGAACCGGAGTCTGAAGAGGAGACTCCAGGAGCTCCAGGATTTGATCCACTCACAGAGCAATAGTAAGATAAAGTGAATATTTAAGTGTGTTCACAAATCTTGGAGCTCATCAATTTAAAAAGTGCCTCTTTGTGGCCTTTGCTATCTTTCAGAAATTCCTCTAATGTCATGTGACCTACAGCAGAACGAAGTGGAACAGGACCTTGAAGTCATCTCATCAGAGGAGGACGCGGCAGTAACCGGGCCCCCAGATCCATTTGAAGCCACTGACTGTAAAGCTTCCATTGCATCATCGCCCAGCCCTTGTCTTTCCCTTTATACTAAAATTAAACATTTAAGTGGTGATGACCAACACAACTCAAGAACTCATAATACTAACAACAGTAATGGACACTCAGCATCTGTTTCTAACCCTATAGAGTCAATTTTTGCTGCTAAATTTGTTGAAGGCAATTTAGATTTACATTTTACACCAGACAGTATGAAAGCAGAGCCAATATTAGATGAAGGTCGTATGCACAACACAAGTTATCTGTATTGTGATCCTGCCACTGGCTCTACGTCCTTAAGAAGACTTAATCACGACACTGCTCAAACCAGTCCAGGTGTTTTCAGCCTGCACCAACACACAAACAGTATTGGTGCTGCAGAACAACAGATGAACACCAAAGCATGTGGTTCAGGCCTGAGAGGCGTCCAGAAAAAGGTCCGAAAACACTACAGCTGCTCACTGTGTGGTCGCACCTTCAGGCACGCGGGCGACTTCAAGAAACACAACCGGGTGCACACTGGGGAGAAGCCCTACTGTTGCTTGGTGTGTGGGAAGCGCTTCAGTCAGTCCGGCTACCTGACTGTGCATCTGCGCTACCACACGGGAGAGAAGCCGTTTGGCTGCAGTCACTGCGGGAAGAGTTTCAGTCACTCGAGTAACATGAAGAAACACCAACAGACTCATTTCTGAGGGTGGGGCTACGTGATGGGATTTAGAGATTTAGTAGAAAACAGAAGAGTGAAGGGGTGAATAGGATGGGGGGGGGGGGGACAATGCTCTCACAGGAGCATTAATGATCACTAATATGCCCCTTAGGGGTTTAACATCTGTGCAGCATGTAATATCTTCTTGGATGCCTAACTGGGAGAATAATCTCCTAAAACAGTCCATGGTTAAATGTGCCTTCCTTTGTGTAACCTATTGTGTATTGTAAATTTAAAGATGTTTACAGGTGCTTGTTCTTTTGTCATATGTTTAGGGTTTTGTATTACTGTAAGTGCAAATAAATGTATTTGAAATGTGTGGTAAACTGTTCTGAGCTGTTTAACAGGTGACATTAGAGCATCACCATCTGAGCTGGAAACTCCTCATAGTGAACACGTCACGGTGTCAATCTCAACACCTTTTACTTTCCAAGTCCAATATGACACGAGCAAAGAATCACTGAGCCATGTTTAATTACTAATTACACAAATTAAATAAACTTTTATTTTGAAGATCACCGCACAGCGGATGAGTCCGGTTCTTCTTCCGTGTTTTGTGTCTCGTTACTTTGCGGTTATATTTGTGCTGTGTCAGATTATTTCAAGTGTTTTAGGTTGTTTTTAACACTTGAATGGTCTGACATCGTATAAAACGTGGGCGCTTCGACACGGTAGCCGTGTGGCGGGTTTGTTGGACCTGTGGGATGTTTAAAGGCAGAGGATGCAGGGAGTTAGCTAACACGGCTAACGCAACAACCCACGTTATACTAACGCTAAAACTTAGCCGCTAACTTCATCTCCATCTTCACCATCTGCCAGGTACTGGTTCCAGGTACATGCACCGTTTGATTGTGGTCGTTAAACATCAGTCGTGAGCGTTGCAAACGCGACTCGACGTGTAATTTAGGAAACAGTTTCAGCTCTAAACAAAATGACTTTAACTGGTGCCAAGATCGTATATTTCAAGTTTTATAGAGTTAATAATCACACAACGATGTGGTGGAAGCTTCTCAAACGCGTCATATAATAATGTAAAAACACATGTGTACGTTCTGCGCATGTTGTGGTTGTCTGTGTGTTTAGTCTTCATTCATTGCTTACCCAGTGTTGTGTGATTTCAGGATGTCTAAACTCGATCGTTTGAACGCTCGCGTAGCCAAACTACTCACTGAAGCAGTGCATGAGGTGCTGGACATGGTGAAGGAGACTGTGTCCGAGTACCAGGAGAAAACCTCCAGGACATTAAGAGAAAATGAAAGTTTAAGAAGACGCCTGCAGGAGCTCCAGGATAAGATATCAAGAGAGAGCACATGTGGGTACAAGTGTATTAATTGTTGGGTGCAAATCATATAAAACATCTGGTTGCTGTGCTACTGCGAATTGATTGATTGTTAATGATAAACTGTTAAACTAAACGAAAGCACTGTTTTTGATTTTGCAGCTGTTCTACCTGCGAGCGATCCATTGCGTGAGGAAAAAGAATGCACAGTCAGTCATGAGGAGGATTTAAGCCTTACTCAGAGGCATAACTCAGACATTACTGCGACAGAGCACATCCCAGTAGGCAGTCACAAACCAGACAGCGACGTGAAACAAGAATCTAAACAGCAGGAGAACAACAATATGGAATCACATGCTAAGTGTGACCTGGCACAACCATCATCAGAACAATGCCAAGCACAACCTGAGGAGTCGACAGAAATTATTCAGGAAGACACGACAGCGAACGACACAAACCTGAATATTGGCGCCATCTCTTCCAATAATGCATTTCAGCCTGGCGCCTCAGTTGGAGTAAACATGACTGTTATCAAAAGAGAACTAGAGCCAACAGTCTGCACAACATCAGACCCACCACCTCTACAAGAACATTTTAATGGATGCGTGGATTTAAGCTGCAACTCCTCTCGTCACAACACTGCTGAAACCCTTGAGCAGCAAGGTGCCGCTGAACCTTATGGACTTGTCTTAGTTCATTCAAATTCAACAATACAGAAAAGACTTGTTTTGGCAAAAGCCAACAGGGTTTCCTTCGAGATGAGAAAACACAGGAGCGGGAATGACTCGGCCATACTGACTCACACGTGTATTGTGTGTGGAAAGACATTTAGCAGGGTCGGGAACCTAAGAATCCACCAGCGGTGTCATACAGGAGAGAAGCCATATGGCTGCTTACAGTGCGGGAGATGTTTCAGCCAGGCCGGAGACCTGAAAAAACACAAGAGGGTCCACACAGGAGAGAAACCTTATTATTGCAACCAGTGTGGGAAGCGCTTCAGCCGAGGAGAGAATCTTAAAAGACACCAAAGGATCCACATTGGTGAGACTTTACAGTTACAGCGAGCATGGATGGAGCAGCAGTAACAATGTTTGTACTAGATGCAGCAGACAGTTGGTGTCGTCTGTCATAATGGGACCCTAACCAAGGTCTCCCCTCGCTAGCTTCACTAAAGTTGACCCTATTAGTACGGGCTTGTGTGTGCTCCACCTGGCTACCTGCTGAAACTGGGGTTCAGACATATGTGAAACTATGGTTGGGAATATGCAGCTGTTGTAACAAGGGCATTATTACGTTTCCAAATGCATACTTTTATCAAAAATGTAACATTATTAGTAATGTTCTAAACAGTATAGAAGGAAGACATTAGGATTTGCTTGTTAAGTTGTATCTGTATACTGTTGATTTTGGACTAAACAGGTTGATCCATTGAGTTATATACATTTTTTTTAATTTGCATAATTAAATATGAATATGTTAAAGATGATGATCAATACTTTTAAAATCTTGAATAGTATGATCGTCAAGCTTTGTGAAGCTATCTGCTAGAAATATTTATTATACGTATACTGAGTTTCAAGTGTTTGATTTTTTCACATTAGAAGCAATAAACTAGACAAATAAATCCGACTTGTTAACACTGTTGAATTAGCCCCATGGCTTCATTATAAACAAACATCACCTTACACCACCTGTGGATGAATTTAAGTAGTGAGTTGACTAATACAAGGCTAAGAAACATAGAGGAACACACAGGTAAAGACCTTTGAAAAAGCAAAACGAATGCTTCAAACACTAGAAACAAAACGTACAGTATATATAGCATGTTGACTGTACTCAGCGCCCTCCCTCCAGCTGAAGCTGCTAACATGGTGGCATAACCTTGAACGGCGCCCTGGGGGCAGAAATCAGCTGTTGGACTCCTACGCTGGTCCCCGCATGCTACCCAGCAACCGCTCACTGTGCGTGCACCTTATCTGGCACCCATGAGGTGACGCACACACCAGACTGCATGTAGCAGCTTTATGAACTGACCAGGAGCCATGACCAGTAAACCTGTGCTGTAAATGTCTACGTCAGTGCAGGATGACATTCACCACGATCTCACTTGGTTCATTTCATCAAACACAGCTTTGTTTATGACACGTGGGCACAACTTTAAATAGGTGACGTTACCTGTTTAATACATGGACGTTTTACACACATTTAGTTAAGTAATCAAATTATCAGAGAGTGTCAACGTGTCACCTTGGGGCCTGTCTGTGTGTCGGTGGTCTAACCCGGTGAACCCAGTGCCAAGTGGGGCACAACTAGTTTGAATCTACTATCAAAACATCTGGAGCAGGAGCCACTGGTGACGCAGCGCTTGTCTGTGCAGCAGAAGTCAGGGCTGACGTGGAGCTGCCCTCACCTCCAGCTACCAGGAAGTGATTGGCACACTCCCTCAGAGGAAGCTAGAACCTATTGACACACTTCGGAAGGTGAGTAAACAAGAACCATGTGCAGGGCAGAAGGTTTTCGGCGTAAAGCTCGCAGGAAGCGTTGCAAACGTAAAGTTAAGACGACGAGCGTCTGGCTCCGCGGAGTGAGGAGCGCGGACAGATGTTACCGCCGCAGCGGCGCGTTGGCGGCGCTTGGTTCGGCCTGTGTCCACGCTGACATTAACGCTCACCCAGCTTTGTGAAGCTACCTGCCGTGGAGAATAAACTTCAGCGCTGTGAAAGCGGTGACCTCGGCCACGGGAGTCATTTCCGTGTAGCAACACGGAACAGACCTCAGCTCTGTTTACCATTAACCCCGCGCTGCTTCTCAGCCTAATAAACAGCGCGGTCGTGTAAACACACGTCTGCTTGTCTCCGTCTCTGCCAGGCTGCGTTTCGACCAACCTGTGATGCTGAAATGAAGATTGATGAGAAAATAGTCAGTAACTACTTTGAAGCTGGCAACGCACCTGCGGATAAAGAAGGATACCTGTACAAGAAGGTAAGACACCAGGGAGAAACAGCTTTCACAGGCCGCGTGGGTGGATTTCATAACTGTACTGTTACCGGTTACTATTAATAATTCAATTGGTATATTTTAATTCAAGCGCTGTCGCCTCACAGCAAGAAGGTCCCGGGTTCGATTCCCGGAGGCGACCAGGGGCCTTTCTGTGTGGAGTTTGCATGTTCTCCCCGTGTCTGCGTGGGTTTTCTCCGGGGTCTCCGGTTTCCTCCCACAGTCCAAAGACATGCAGTTAGGTCAATTGGAAAAGATGCGTAAATTGCCTATAGGTGTGTGTATGACTGTGACTTGTGTGTCTATATATGCGGCCCTGCGATGGACTGGCGATCTGTCCAGGGTGTACCCTGCCTCTCGCCCAAAGCCAGCTGGGATAGGCTCCAGCACGCCCGCGACCCCTTCGGGGAAAAGCGGAAGAAGATGAATGAATGAATATTTTAATTCATCACAAAAGTATCAAACCAAGATGAAACCATGATTTCATTGCGTGAACACTTTGTGATTGCATCAGTGGTTTCTTCAGCCCATGTGTAACGTTGACATCCAGCCTTTCACCAACGAGTTTGTGTAAGAAATTGGCCAAACGACTGCGCTGTCACGCAGGGCGAGATAAAGACTTCCTATCAGAAGCGCTGGTGTGTGCTGAAGGGGAACCTCCTCTTCTACAAGGAGCGGCCGTCAGATCGAGACGTGATTGGAGTGATTGTCCTGGAGGGTTGCACCGTCCAGCTGTGCGAGTCTGAGGAGCAGTTCGCTTTCTCGCTGGTGTGGAGTGAGCCGGGGCTGCGCACGTACAAGTTCGCCACTGAGAACCAGGCCAGTCAGGAGAGCTGGATCAAAGCCCTGCTGTCGGCCAGCCACACGTACATGTCCCTGCTGGTGATGGACATGGAAAAGAAATACAGAGGTGAGAGACAGAAACTTTGAGTGTCTTGGTCTCTGTGAGTGAAAGAAAGCAGGCGTTGTTCTGGACAGCGGCTGTGAGAGCCGTTGTGTCATTGTCTCCTGCTCACATGCCATGTACAACACGGTACATGACGTCTGTCGGGATGTTTGTCTGGTTGTGTTTAATATAACACTTCTGTATTTTCACTTCTGTGGTTTGCTATCAAGAGCGTTGTTGGCCGTGGCTGTTGTGTTGACATAAATGCTTAGCGAGCCGGTTTTAATGCTTTGTGTTTTTCCTTCCTCAGAAACATTAAGCGCTCTCTCTATGGAACAGGTCAATGCTTTCAACATGTCCGTTTTCAACACACCACAAGCAAAATACGCAGGATCTCTTCAAAGCACGCAGATGTCAACACAGCATTCGTACCCAGCCGTACCTGACGGAGCAGGAAGGGACCTGAGCTCCGGTCTGATGCCTCAGCCTATGGCCGTCCCACCCAGACCAGCCAATAAACGGTCTCCCAAACTCTGGTCTAAGAGGAATGCAAATGCAGCGCCTGCTAACGCTGCCCTGGCATTCAGCAGGGAATGGCCAGATATTAACTTAGGCACCAGGGAGGAATTTACCAAACTACATGAAGAGTTTGGAAAAGAAGTGAGAGAACTGATTGCTGAGTGGTCAAAACCAGGACGAGCTGGAGCAGTTCAGGAAGAAAACTTAATCGATTTTGGATAATAAATGTGAAGCAGTGTCTGAACGATAACCAGTGTCTCAACGTTTTTATGTAAATATTCATCATATATAAATCTACAATAAGATATTAAAGCTGTTATTCTTAAACCTTCTTTGTATAAATGTTTTTCAAGTGCATTTTTTTAATAAAGGAGCCTTTTTTTAAACAGAGCATGTTGTTCCTTAATTGTCTCTTTTTTTTGAATTAAGAAAGGCATTTCTGACCTGTAAGGCCAGTGAGAGTGAAATTCTTGTCTTGTGTTTCTCAGTAATTAAATGCTGATTACACAGGCAAGTGGCAGTGGGCAGTTAAGTTGGGCACAAAGCAGGCCGAGAAGGTTGAAGTCTGTCAAATTTTAGAAGAGTTAAAGTGGCAGAGAAGGAGAGTGGGGGGGCTCTAAGCATCTATTTCAGTCTGTACAGCTGTCCTGTTTTATGGTCTTTCACAGAGCTTGGCTTCCTCCTCTCTCTCTCTTTTCACCTTTAAACCCAGACTTGAAATGACTGATCTGTGGTTATCTGCAACCCTCTTCTCGAAGTGTGAAACCTTTGCTTGCTACTCTAAATTCAGTGATCGGTGCACGAGTGCAGTGCAACCGTGCATCAGGTCAAATCAGCAACAGGAATACATAAAAGCCAAAGGATCATTATGCACTTGCGAAGAAAATAGGTCTGATTTTGCCTCATGAAAAAACTCAACCTACAAATGACGAAAGCCACAGTATCGGTTCCCACTGGTGCCGAATCCTGGTACATACCTTAGCTGTACAGTGACTTGATTGATGGCAGCCGATGAAGCTCATATATGGACGTTGGTGGGTGGGCTCCTGTTCTAAAGCAACTATACTGGGACCAACAGGAACCCCCCCGAATTAGTCACAATTCATGGGAAAGCTGCTCATTTAGTCCAGTCATCATTGGCTGTTTTCAGTCTTGGATGTGGATCAATATGACAAAAAGATGTTGGGATGTTCATTCAGACTCTCTGACTTGTGCTGTGACACTTCATTCCTGTTCAGTGTGAATAGTTTTTCTTTTTGTCTCATTAGACATGGCAACAAAATAGGAAGAGGAAACCAAGAGGTGGACTGATTTGATGTATGACAGTTTTACACGCTTTCGTTTTTGGATCAAATTTAATCTACATTCCTGTAGGTTGTTAAGTTCCACAGCATATGGTTCGAACATAAACTTGCTGCTACGCGTGTCGGTATTAAAGGACTGTTTACATTTCTCATTGATGCAAGGTGACTCTTTCTGGAGGCCTAGTAGTCAAGTGTCATTACTGGAGCTGGACCAGTGTCCATCCGCCAACTGTTTCATGACTGTTTATATACTTTACTGGCCACTACTGATCCTGTAGTGGACGTAAACCTCTGTTCAGACCTATCACTTAGACAGGTGATGATATAGAGATATGTTAACTAGAAATACATTTTGGCACCTCAAGCTGCTTGATGGGGCTCATTAATAGAAAGAGTTCGAGCAGTCGACTGCAGGATTACAGACCCAGACATGTGTCTATCAAGGGAGTAAAGAAGCAATATCCTGTCATCATGCGGTTCTCTGTGTTGTGTTATCTCATAGTGGATATAAAGGAGACAGAAATAGCATCAACAAAGACTGTCAGTATGCCAGGAAGAAGAAGGTTACAGAGACAGTTGTCCCTCAGTTCGTCCTGTCTGTCAGTTTGGCCATATTAGTCCGCAGATGACACCAAAGTCAGGCGAGTGTGTTGGCATTGAATTTTCCTCATTCCAAGACTCCTGGGACCTATTTTGGATCATCAGTAAACTGATCTGCCTCGCCACCTTCTCACTCCTCCCTCTTTTTCTTACTTTCTCTCAGCTCTGTTTTCCTGCCAAACCTGATGGTGTGGCTAAAGTTAGCCACCCGTGGGCTAGTATATAAGACCCCAGGAGCTCGATACTTACATGTCAGTCACATCGGCTTGGCGTAGGCTTCTCTTCTTGACCAACAACAACCCCACAAACTTGAGAGATGGTGAGTGTGGCCATTCTTCTTGGAAGAACTGCTTCTAGTTGATGCGATGTAATTATCTCAGAAATATTTGCTATCTGGATTATCAGCATCTCATGAAGAGAGATCGTCTTTTAGGATGAGCCTCCAAACTGTGGATGTAGACCCACTATTACTTTAATGAGTAAGACTAGCTTGAGATAGAACTTTGGCAAGAATCATGGTCATAAACAAACTGTGAGTCACTGATCTCTGCCCCAAATCTTTGACACTGCATTTTGTGCTCACTTAAGTGATTTTTACAGTACAAAATCTTTTGTCCATTGCATCCTGGGTGATCTACAAAACAATGTGTAATTGGGAAAATCAATGTAGAAAAATGTAATTTGTTTAATTTTGTTGTTTAATAATTTATTTAACAGTCCCTGTATATTACTATGATCTAGGATCTGTTGTTTGGTTGATTTCTCAGTGTGCTTTATCTTTCATCCTTTCTCAGGCACCCAAGAAGGCCAAGAGGAGACAGCAGCAGGGTGAGGGTGGATCCTCCAATGTGTTCTCCATGTTTGAGCAGAGCCAGATTCAGGAGTACAAGGAGGTAAAGTTTTCCTCGCGCCTCACTTCAGGTTTTCTAGTTTCTAGTCGTAAGGTGTCCTTGTAGGCCATGTGAGGAAAAGGACATAATGTGGAGCTAATGTCGCTGATCTGTATCGCTTGACCCTGGACGTAATGTGAGGAAGCTTTGGAAACATATAGACCTGATCATTTTGGCTGTGTGACAGCAGAAATGTCATCATCAGCATGACATGACAGTAAATCTGGCAGCCACGTCTCCCCTTTGGTAGCTTAGTAATCTTCCTCAGAGGCTCAAAACACTCGGTCAGTGACTCGACTGGAATGCTGCCCAACAGCTGGTGGTCGGTAATCAAAGTAAGAAAGACGGGTTCAATAGAAATATGAAAACACTGGAGCGAACGTTCTCTAAAGCTGAGTGTAGAAAGAAAAGCACAGTTGTTGCCACCACAAGAACATTATTTGTAATATTTGAGGATGTAGTATTTTGCTCAGCAAGGAAATTAATGTTAGTACAGTGCAAGGTTTTTCCAGAGCATTTCTATTTCTATAGGGAGAACTGAGGCTACAGGGCCTCAGCTGACCCTTTACTGCCATGAAAAGGTGTGAGAACATTCTGGACAGGGTCAGAAAATTCAGTCACAAGGCAAAAAGAGCCTTGAAGGGTGACAGCTGTAATCAATACCTTCTCCTTAAATGTCGCAAGGGGCTTGTCTCACATTCCGAGACCATTTTAACACCTCCGAAAAACAAGTGGCCGACCAGCTGCCAAGTCCCAAAAGGTTTCCAATGCCATCTTTGGTTTCACTGGTTGCTGTGCTCAGCTATGTGGAAAGAGAAGCGGAGAACAGCTCCACATTTACACGTTTATGTTGGCAGACTATCTCCAGTAAATAATTATCATAACCAAGCATTAAGGCCAAGCTACAAACCTGAAGATCGCAATTTCCACTCTGGATTATGTTTTGTTGAGGTTTATCATCTGAGAAAGTGTTGAAGTTTAAAGTAGCCTGCAACAAATTACTGATGCTGATTTTTTTTTAATTTTGTGACTATATTGGGAACCTCACTTGTCCTCGGAAGGCTTTCACAATCATTGACCAGAACAGAGATGGTATTATCAGCAAGGACGACCTCAGGGACGTGTTGGCCACTATGGGCCAGCTGAATGTGAAGAATGAGGAGCTGGAGGCCATGGTGAAGGAGGCCAGCGGCCCCATCAACTTCACCGTCTTCCTGACCATGTTCGGAGAGAAGCTGAAGGGTATGTTGGCTCACAAAGACAAACTTTTGTTTGAAATATTGTTTTAGACTTATAATTGCCTGATAAATTGGCTGGTTCTTACTTTTAGGTGCCGATCCCGAGGATGTCATCGTCAGCGCTTTCAAGGTCCTGGACCCCGAGGGCACTGGCACCATCAAGAAGGAATTGTGAGGGCTTTTGCTTTTACTTAGCGCTCTATCTTAAAGGCCATTAGCTCATCTCATTCTCTATTTCCCCTCACCAGCCTCGAGGAGCTCCTGACCACCCAGTGCGACAGGTTCACCGCCGAGGAGGTGAGCTCATCAGACCATGTCTCAATTCATACTCTGCCACTACATCCTCTGTCAGAGTTGTAAATCGTCTCTTCATTCTCTTGTCTACAGATGACCAACCTGTGGGCTGCCTTCCCCCCTGATGTGGCTGGCAATGTGGACTACAAGAACATCTGCTACGTAATCACACACGGAGAGGACAAGGAGGAGTAAATTCCTGCCTCTCAGTATCTCCACCTCTGGTCAAACCCACACTCACGCTGCCATCTACACCCTCCCTCTCCAACGCCATGGCTTCCTTGCACACGCTCCCTCCCTGGCCCTCTCTCTCCCCTTACGAGCTCACTCCAAAAAGACTTGTCTCTTTATCGAGACACTCAGTGAGAGGACTGAAGGCCGTGGGGGTGTTTGTGTGTGAGTACAAACAGGGGAACATTTGATTATTTTCAATAAAAATAATCTTATGACGTTGAAACTCTTTCTCTTTCTCCATCCCTGCCTCTTTCGTTTCCTCCCATCGCTCATTCTGTCTTCCTGCGTTGAGGCGAACCTTGCGTGCATCATACCTACATATGCGTATACAGTTTAGTGTATGCAGTCAGTTCAAATGTCTCTTGGGTGCTGTGATGCATGCATTCACTTGCTTGAAACAAGCAGCCAGGTGTTGTGTTAGTTTTAACCCAGTGCAGAATATTCAATGGCTTTGTCCCTTTGTATTGGAGAGGATTGCACAGTCAAGGAGTTGGAGTACTGTACTATAATAGTTTACCTACCCTGCTCCTTTTAAACCCTCTGTCCCTCTCTTATACACAGGTATGAAAGGAAAAGCTGCAGAAAAGAGGAAATCAGGATTTTAAAGCTCTAAATTTTGTATATAGGGAAGGAGTTGATGAAAGACGGTGAGTGGAAGAAAGGAAAGAAATAAACAAAAGTAAAACGTCTTTGTTTTTTCACTCTTCTTCCTCCCTCTCACTGCTGTTTCTCTCCTGTTGTTGTGACTGCATCTGTGTCTTTACTGTAACAAGAAAAGAAGTACTAATAAAATCCACTATCTTTCGTACGACACCGTGTCTGTTGGTTTAAGTGGGAGAAATGGGGATGAAACTGCTGAAGGCTGACTGCACACTGACTGTTATAAATATGATAAAGCATCATGAGTTGTGTGCTTTGAAAGGTAATATAAAACAGCACCCAAGTAGTCCCAGCATCTAAACAAATCGCTGCACGTCTTGCTGAATGCTAGTCAAATGTTGATAAGTAAATGCTATGATAATTGCAAACACTATATAAATATGACCCAATATGTGCTAGACACAATAGAGCACGAGTATAAAACGTCTTCTAATAACCTTTAATAAATAGAAAAATAAAATGTCATCGATACATCATTTGATAATTCTCCAGGAATAGTGATTTATTGTCTTATACACATCCATTACTTTTATATTATTATTATTATTATTATTATTAGTAGTAGTAGTAGTAGTAGTAGAACGGAACGTTTATGAAATCTATGAATTCGCAACAATTAGTCACGTGCTCCAGTGACGCCTCCACCTGCAACAGGATCTAAAACCCCAACTGCAACTAAACGTTCTGCCTTCAAAATAAACGCAACTTGTGCGTCGCTTTACTAACTTTATTACTAATTATTGAAAATTAAGCTAACAAGCCAAGGAGAGATAAAATGTGGAGGGGACTGTGTGACTGTGTCTTGATGATTAATCTGACAGAAATTCAACAACAAATGTATCTATAAAAATCCACCGGTGAGCTTCTTAATTTGGAAATGGCGACAGGAAGAAGCTGTGTGAGTGTGAAGCTTGACGCTGACCAGAGGGCAGGGAGCAGTGCACATCCTGTAGAGAAGCTGTGAAACTCTTCGGGCCTGGGTTCGTCAGCTGCAGCCAAGCATGGCCGTGCTGTAGTGCGGACGGGCGGCTGTGGAAGCCATCGATGCCGCCGTCGTGCCGCCGTGCCTTCGTGAGTCCCGACCGGCCGAGAGCCACCATGGCCTCAGCGTCCCCCCGCTGCACATCTGGCAGACTCCCCGCTCTGGCTGCTGCGCTCCTGCTCCTGATGTCGGTACCCGCGGTCCGGTCATCACAAGGCGACAAGGAGCCGGTTTACCGAGACTGCTTGAAACTATGTGTCCGGAACAACTGCACGGGAGTCCGGCTGCGAGGCTTCCAGTCTGCCCAGCCGCAGTACATGGCGCTGACAGGTGAGTTGAGCTCGCTGGCAGGTGAGGCGAGCTAACCTAGCTGCTAGCACAGCGCGGCTGTCACTGGGCGACGTGACCCCATGTGTCCCACATGCTGCACCGCTTGCTAAACGTCGATGCTGTGTTTACTCCACCATGTTGGTGTTGCCTCGAATGAAACGCTGCGGTTTCATCCAGAGTTGACAGCCGGCTTTTCTGGCTGAGCAAGGTGTTACAAAAGCCCTATTGTGCCTTCACCCTGGGTTCAACACGGACAGTTGTCAACATACGTGTGAGATTTAAATAACACAATTCATTCACAAGACATTAAACTCAGTTGAGGCTAAGCACAGAGGGCAGTGGTTCATTTTCTGTATTAAATAGTTACTACTCCTCTCTGATATTGTATTTACCACTTATATCGCATCTTCCAGTCTGAGATTCTCATTATTGGAACTTGCTGCTTCTTTTAACTATTTGTTTCTTAGTTAAGTTTGTTTTGGCATCATGTTGAACGTTTCACTCGATGTGATTAAACCACTCGCAGACCGATCATGACTATTTAAACAACAATGCGAACCATGAGCCGTTAGTCAGTGCACAATCGCTAAGCTCGGCCTGTGGCTGAGCCCACGTTCAGCTTGTGTTCCTGTGTCGCAGGTTGGACGTGTCGGGATGACTGTCGCTACGAGTGCATGTGGACGACCGTCGGCCTTTACCAGGCTGAAGGATACAGCGTCCCACAGTTCCATGGCAAGGTTCGTCCTCCCTGCAGAGAGCAGTGCACCTATTCAAGCCAGGGCGCATCCTAATTCTAAATCTGTGGATTACATAATACGTGTATGTATTTGATCACATGTTGTATGGTCGTGATAAAGGTAAACTGTAATTCCTTGTAGTGGCCATTTGTGCGCTTCCTGTGTTTTGAGGAGCCAGCGTCCGCCCTGGCGTCACTGCTAAATGGCCTGGCTTGCCTTCTCATGCTGCTGCGCTATCGTAGCACAGTGCCACGCCAGAGCCCCATGTACCACACCATCAACGCCTTCTCTCTGGTGAGTCGCAGTCATACAAATACACCATTTCTGCTGCGTCTCTACAGCGGCGCCACGATAGAATAGAAAGAATACTCGGCATGTGAAAAGAGTCTATGTGTCTCTTTAGGTGTCTCTAAATGCCTGGTTCTGGTCCACTGTGTTTCACACCCGGGACACCTATCTCACCGAGGTTCGTAGAGTGTGTAGAGTATTACTTTGTGCATGGCAGACTGCTGAGATATCTGCCAGACCACCCACTGTGACAACAGTTTGTTCTGTTTCGTTGGTTAATGAGATTAGCCAATCAGTAACAACCTAATGTCATTACTGACTGTCCTCCAACTGTGTGCGCTATAGTCAGTAAGTGATCATCTTTATCAATCTGACTAATTTCTTTCTATGTATACATTCATATGTTTCAGAAAATGGACTATTTCTGTGCAACAGCGGTTATTCTTTACTCCATCTACCTATGCTGTGTCAGGTAAGACCCAAGTGTCAACAAATGTATCCTGTAAATGAGTTTAATTGTTGCCTGACAGAAGTTGTAAACTTTCTGCTATCTCCTGGATGAAGGAGATGTTAAAATGTTTTGCCCCTTTGCCAGAACACTGGGTCTGAGGCGACCGGGGGTGTCCAGCATGGTGGGAGTTCTGCTTATCTTGGCCTTTACTTCGCACGTGTCCTACTTGACCTTTGTCAGTTTCGACTACGGTTACAACATGACTGCCAACGCCACCATCGGTACGCTGCATTCTTATAATTCACATTAAACCTCGAGTCTAGTGGGTCACAATATCAGATTTGTATTTCTTGTGTTACAGTAAGACCCGTTTTAAAACTTCTCTGTCTAGAGGTTGAGTAGTTTATATTGTGTCCCTAAAAATGCACATATTACACAGCTGCTCATTGGTTTCGTATTTCTATGCATCATTCCAGGCATGGTAAACCTCCTGTGGTGGCTGTGTTGGTGCTGGCAGAACCGCCGGACCCTGCCATACTGGTGGAAGTGTGGACTGGTGGTGGTGCTTCTGCATGGTCTGGCCCTGCTGGAACTGATGGACTTCCCTCCACTGCTCTGGATCTTAGATGCTCATGCTGTGTGGCACCTGAGCACTATCCCAGTTCACTTCCTTTTCTACAGGTATGTGCTTTACAGCCTAAGCAAACAGGAAAGGGTTGCAAAATGAAATGTTTTAAAATCTGTGGGGATAAATACCTGTTGATAAATGATAAATAATAAAATTGATAAATCTTTGTCTTTCCTCCAGTTTCCTGATCGATGATAGCCTCTACTTGCTAAACACAGAGAAGATGGGTGTCAAAGTTGAGTAGGAGGAGCTCGTCACCTCTTCACCAGGCCTGTGCCCTCGCACTCCTCCAATCAGGGCAGCTGAACACGGAAGTAGCCCAGCCTCCAAGATGACATGACATTGATCAAAAAAGGATTTGTTTACGTTCTTCTGGTTTTTATTGTCATGTATTCATTTAATTGATTCATTGTTTTTTTTTTTTTCTCTTTAAATGAGATTTAAACGCATACTTAATTAACTCTGCCTTGTACCGACATGTGCACTTCCATTCTTTAGCCATTCATCATAACTCCAAAACGAAAAACATGTTCGTATTCAGCCACAGCAGAACCGCGGTTCGATTCTGCCAGCTGTAACGACTGGGGTGCAGCCCGTTCATCTCTGTCCGGTAGTAATGAGACCGATTCCCTGCTCTTTTGAATAATTTGACCTCATGCATCCGTACACCACCAGCCTCTTCGATGTCCAACACACTTAGCTTTGCACAAACAGCGGTTTGCTGAGACTGACTAGTGATGGCACCAAGTCTTGCACCATGCTGTTGTTAGCCTGCTCTGTGCGGTACAGAATGTATGTACCACAGCCAAAAGTGGACTGGTGCACACAGAGAGCTGCCTCTTGTGAAGGGGTGGGCGGCCGCCAGCAGACTGTTCTAGAGAGAGGGAAGGGGGTTCATGTTTAGAGGTCATTCTTGCTGACTGCGTCTTTCTCTTCACACCATCATACCTTTTATTTTTGTGCCTTTGTTGTTTTCACTGCTGCTTTTGTTTCTTTTATTCTTTTTCATCGTTTTTATTTCATTGCATCTGTTTTGTTGTTGCTCTTTTATTCTGTTGATTACTTGATTTTGAATTTGATTTGAATATTCCTGAACCTCTTACAATGGAAATATTTATTTATTCACCTGGGATGCCTTTTAGAGTAAGTACATGAGGAAAGGGAGGTAGGATTTACGAGCAATGCGACTTTTTTTTCTGGGTGTGTGTGTTTGAGCAGTTTTCTCCTCCAAGCCTGCATAACTCACTGTACAACAGATATTTTTTATCCCTGCATGAGCAAAGCTTTATGAGTTGATACCATGTCTTTGTCCCTCCACTATGCCTTTTCAGATTGTGCCCATGCCTCTGTTTTCCTGTGTGAATGAACAATGAACATTGTGTGTATATGTGTATTTGACTCCACTGTGTGTTGCTTATGATTACATAAACCAAATTAAGTGTGTGTGTGTGTGTGTGTGTGAGAGAGAGAGAGAGCTCTGTTTATAAGACTACTGATGTGTGTGTGTGTGTGTGTGTACAGTTTATGACAGAGGTTTGTGTGTGATGATGGGTAATTTAGCTTTATGGAGTTGATGAAGTTGGAGAAAACCGAAGACGAAATACGTGAAGAGGGCGACAACATCAACATCAATCTTGAAATCATGGCAGTCATACTGGTCTCCTGAGATATTGGCCAAGATTGTGTATAATATTGGGAGGGGGTAGTTAATTCAACAAATCATACAAATTCTACAAATCATCCCATTGCTACTTTGCCTTTCTAACTGGTAACCACATGGACCACATCCCCCTCTTCCCTCAGTCGCGTGCTGCCCCCTGCCTGCTGCCCTGTGCACCACCACCAGTCCAAGTGAGGGCACTTTCCTCCAAAAAAAAAAAAAAGAATCTTAAAGAAAAGTCACAAATAAAAGTCTTCTGGATAAGCAAACGTGTCGTGTTTTGTTTCCTACCTTAAATTTGTTCGTGTTCTGTGAACGTGATTCCTCTATGACCTGCTGTTGCTTTAAAGACGTGTGAAGGTCGCAGCGTGGATTCAACAGCTGCTTCTACCTCACTCCATGGCCTTCAGGGTGCTTTCCCTTCACCACAGTCTCTGAACCACGACATCAAAGCTAATTTGTTGCACAACGTTTTACACTTTAACTAATAACCGTACTCTATGTTTCTCCACGCAGTTTAGCTAATGTATTAAAGTATTCAAGTCCAGGTTATCAATATAAAGTATCAAAATACTTTACTGCAGGACATGTCTTTGTGTATCGTGTTGTGTTTTCTGTCTGTATAGACCAATGTAAACCAATGTAAAGGCTCACAGTTTTGGAACGTTGCAATAAAATTAACTGGACAGGGACAACGTAAAAACATTACACTCATCCCCTCTTTCCATGCTGTTCTGCTGACCTTGCACTTTCTTTGCCCGTATTATACTCACAGATTATTAGTTGGCTCATTATGCTTCTGTCACCAGGCTGCATCCTTTTGTGACCGTATTTGTTCTGCATGCTGATCTAAGTAAAAGAAATCTATATTTGTTGCATGTACTTGCTGTTCTCCTCATTTTCCACATGACAATTAATGTATAGATTTTTTTTTTCTCAATCAAACTGATTTTGCTTTGTGGGGAGTAGTCTCATTTTTGCTTAACTTGCTTTATTACCAATATCAGGAGAACAAGTGATGAATTGGCCCCAGCAAAAGGAAACTGTCTTGATCTTGTGTGAATCAAACATTTAAGCCAGACCAGGACCACCAGGCCTTGTGTCAGACTTGTGTTCTGTCTGGCTCAGTGAGCTTTTTGTTGTTTCCTGATAGCTGCGTGCAGTAGCCTGGACTCTGACCCTGAGTGCTGTGGGTGGGGAGAGTGGATAGACTGAGATGAATAGAGTTTATTCTTTCTCCTTCAACTCCTGACTTATGACCACGGAATGGAGGGCATGAGAAACGTGAAGGAATCATGAAGATGATCTAAACCCACTGCATCCTATTTTAAACTCTGTTGCACGTTGAAAAAAAAATCATATTGTAATTGTGGCAGAGGTTTAAAAATGAGATTCACTTGAAACACTAGTAAAACTCAGTGACCTCACTCCTCTGCTGATCATTAGTTAGTTATTTCTCATATTTAAGTTGCAAAGGTTTTCCACTCATTCGATGCCTTCGTCACTTGACTTTAGGTTGTTGAGATGATTGAATGGCATATTGAGGATGCCAAGCAGCCTATTTAAAGATCCTCTCCTGCCATGTTACAGACACATAAAAAAAACTCAGCGTGGAATTACAGAGCACTGTAGGCTTCTAGTATTTGTTTGTTTCACAGATATTAACATTTCATGAACTGGAAGAGACAGAAGAGCCAACTTTTTACGCAGCGGCTGGGGATGCGCCTGCTGTACGGCAGCCTGCTGGTTCTGCCCCGAAAGCCTGCACGGATGTGAAGTCAGTGTGAAGCGAGGCCGGGCTGAGTCAACCTGCCACTCCCCGCTCAGGCCTTCACGGGAGCGCGCGTCCGCTCCTGCGCGCTGTCACGCTTTCCAACACGGCACGGAATTCCAGGGAGGAAGTCACTGAGATTGGGAAACGACCAAGAAGTGAGCCAAAAACCCACAAACCCGGGGCGAAGGGGAAGGAGCGGACACGCAGCCGTTTCTCATTGGGAACAGGAATAACAGCGAACGTGGGAATATGGACTAGAGGCGAGCAGATGGAGGCGGCGAGAAGTTTGCTGTTTGTCGGGGCCGTGCTGCTCGGAGTCACGGGCGCGCTGGCCAGAGAAGGTGGGTAACTTTCAGAGCTGTTACTGACTCGGCTGTCGGCTACATGGACACGCTGCCTATTCGCAACGTGGAAGCGTCGTATGTTAGTGCCACTCCAGCCAATGTAAGCGGTTCCGCTTGGCCCAGAGAGGTGTGTGGTTCTGGCCCCGAGCACGTTGAGTCCGCAGCCCTCGTCCTCTCCGTCACCGCCGAGGCTCGCGCGGCTCGCGAAGCGCTGATAAGGAGCAAAATCCCACCTGTCACAATGTGGCGTCTGCTGGAAGCGGCTTCAGTTTCAGCCCAGACTCCAGCAACAGGCTGGTACAATAACAAACGCAAACATAGTAAGAAATGTGAGAACCTGCACAAGACAGACGGAGACAAGTTGTGCGTGTAGGCGGGCGTCAGGCTGGTAAACAACAACAACAACAACAACAACAACAACAACAACAACAACAACACAACAACAACAGCAGCAGTAGCAGCAGCAGATGCAACAGCCAGTGCATTGTGCGCCAAGGATCACCACGATGTCAATTATTCACTTCTGCCTCTAAAGAGGACATTGTCTGATAGAGCGGCCACTTGTCACCCTTGGAGCTGGAGCGCATGCCAGTAACACAAGAGCTAAGTGAAAGTATAAACAAGCGCGGACGGTTCCAGCAAACCATCATTTCTCAGAATAGATGAGCGAGAAATAATGCGTCTGTGTGCAAGATGTTATTTTATTATAACGTTACCATTCAGTTTTAGAGCCAACAACAAGTCAATTGCATTAGCAGAACACTTGATTTTCACTTCCCAAAGGTGTCTGTTTGCGTTTTATTGTCTTAAACAACTAAAATGTCTCTCTTTTTATAAAATGAATACTTGTCTTGTAGAACATCTCAAGATTTAATGAAATGAATTACTTTAGACTCATTGAATTATTGGTAAAACTATGTGCAGCACTGGTTCATATTAGTGCATAGCCTTCATTATATTAGGTGGAGACAGACACATCAATAAAGCTTTTAAAAGATTTCTATGGCACGAACAACTGGCACAAATATTGACGTCAGTGAGAATTTCATCAGCATCTATTTGACAGTTGCACTTAAAAACCAACACTGCCGCAAATACAGGAAACGGGACATAACAATACAGGTTAGATCTTGAAATCTCTTATCCTCCCATATGACACGGGAAACAAAAATCTGTTGTGTTGCTGGCTGCCCCCAAAATCAATACTGCACAAACAAAGGCAGTCATAGGTGAAGTAACTTCCAAATACAGCTGCATTGTTGGTGGGAACAGGTTGGTGCACTTTATTGCTGAGTGGATCTCTGAAGCATCAGTTCAGTATGAGCGCTGTGATTGGTCCCTAATCCCTGACTTAAGCTGTGTCTCATGCGTAGATGGATACATCTCAGCAGTCTTACTTTCAGTTATTAACAATTGTTTTCATCTACACACAACATGTATTCCATGAGCGTATGATTCCAAAGGCCAGAGGTTGTGTCACACGCCTTTTGTTTAATTATTAATTAGCCGTGCGTGTGTGCGGTGGCCTCCGTTTCCACACAGCTCATGTCCTCGCCACACTCCAGTGCACCCATTGAGCAAAACCCTGTGTAAAACAGTGCAGTGATTAAGTCCTACTGAACTGACCTCGGTGGCGGGTTAGCGCAGCGAGCCGTGACTCACCAGTCTAGACTGAGCGTTACAGATTTAACAGTCTGAGCTGAGGAAGGGGCCCCCAGTGGTTCTCGTTACCAGCCTCACCTGGTTACACACCTTTAACGTCCGTAGACGGTGCTCAAGGAAATCAGGGGTTTAAAATAAGTCACTCTTTAGGTTTCGTTAAAACATTTCCTCGTGTTGGCGATGCTGATGATACCTAGTGGCTGATACTGAAATGAAGATGCAGATAATTTACTGTAGTTGCTGGGCTCCCAGTGTCCAGCTTTGGGCTTTTATTGCATTTGATTTGTCCTCTTTTTTTCAGACCCAGGCAACATTAAAGGTTTGATTAAATGTGCATGGAGCAAAAGAAATGATTCACGATGTTCATCCAATTCTTATTGTACTTTAGTCTTTTTAAATGGCTCCCCGTTACTTTCAGTAATATCAGCTGTTGTATTTTCTTCTGCGACCACTGGTATTAATTAAGGTAATTATTTATTCACCCCAGCTGAAACTGACAGAGGCGTTTCCACACATAAACAGAAAACTAACATTCAAGATGTTTTAGCACTATGTGAACTATTGAAACGTTGTGAATATAAACATTACATGTGAATGCAGGTGACTTCAAACTGTAGTAAATACAGGACACAGTACAGGAGACATCCTGATTAGATGTGTGTGTGTGTGTGACCACAGTCTGTGTGTGACAGAGTGAATGTAGCTCCAGAACAGTGCAGATCCTGTTTTGCTCGTCTGTTGAGCAATACCTGTTTTCTCTCTCTCTCTCTCTTTCACTCTGCCACAGAGTGACGAGAAAAGAAAGAATGTGTTAAAAGAAGTTGAAGAAATTTGACGTTTGTTAATTATTCATTAACTACGAATCTGGGCTGACGTCGAATCGGGCGAGTAATGAAGTGGCAGAGTCCCGTTGGATCAGCTCGTCGAGCTGTGAAGGGAGGATTATCTGTTTTAACGCAGTGGCAACCAGAGACCATGTTAAGTGCTGGTGTGTGTCACTACAGGCTGTGCTGCAGTCAAACTCTGGCTGTAGCACTGCTGCCATTGTGTTTTTGTCACTTATGCTATCATACAAACACACATGCACACTCCCTGTGCTGCCTGGCACCCAGTCACACAAAGGTGTGGCTGCAAGCTGGTTTCTTTTCTGTCAGTCTCAAGCTTACAGTAAAGTAGAGTAGCCTCACATCACTCCCCATCAAAAACAACAAGACACAACGCAATCTGTGTGCTGACGTGGGTTTGAACAAGACACTGAACCACAGCCTCCTGTTCCCCCTCTCTCACAGTGACACACGTGCAAGTGTCTCGTCACGCAGATACACCAAGACACACATTCCTGAGAAATACTTCCCAGAGTCCAAAAGCAGTTTGGCAACAACTCACAGAACAGCTCTGAGAGAAATGAAGAAGAATTGAATAAAGAAATAGACAAGACTTTTTATTATAACTTTGCAGCAAAGTTATATGTGTGTTCAGAAAAAGGTGGGGACAGAGACATGACAGCAGGCAGACAGAGCAGAGTAAGTGATAAAAGAGTGGGTATTTTAGGCAGCTCCTCACACACACACACACACACACACACACACACACACAAACGGCCGTTGCTGAGAGACGTTTAGAGGACAAGCAACGGGGGAATGAAAGGAGAGGAAGCTGGGAAGTGGCTTTATACACACTTTAGAAATGGAAAATCAGCTCTGTGGGGCTTTCTGTTATGGCACATTCATCTAATCCTCTAAATAGAGCTGTTCACAGGTGGTAGTTTGTGGGAAGCAGGAAATTCCTTTCTACGGGCATATTCTTCCTTATTAGAAATTATTTTAGTGCTAGATAATAAAAAGGGCGACTTTCCTCTTGGATTGACGTGTGAAACTTTTCCATGATGCCGTGACAGAACGAGGCAGTGATTAATAAGACGATTTGACATTCGACACAAGCTGCGATGGCGGTGGGGTGTATTTTTGGCGGCCACGCTATTAAACATAGACTCACTTGCTCCAGTAGCTTGCGGTCACAATTTAACTTCGTTTGGACTTCGTTTACACTTTGTGACCCATCCTAGACGTTTACTTTTCTACTGATTTGCAGGAGCTGTTCTGAGCACTCTGCCGTGACCGGGAAGCTGAACACGCTCGATAAGGTCACGACTTGAACGCGTATCTTCTGAACTTTGTTGAACCTTGGTATGAGATGTAAATCGGCCTCTGTCTGCTTGTGAGCACTTCCTGTTGCACCAAGGATGCATCCATCCTGTCTTCTCCTAAAGGAGGTGGTTTTGGTCAGTTAAAGTGAGCTGCCCATTGAAGGGCTGCTGGAAGGAGGCCAGAGGAAGTCATTTATAACCTCAGCAGGGGAGGGACTCTCCACTGTGTGACTGGCTGCTAAAGCATGGGAGCTATGTGTCTGCGAGAGCCCCCTTGAATTGTTACACTGTGTGACCCTGAACGCAATGCTGCGTGTGACCCACTGAGGGGAATCTGTTGGTGGAAAATATATTCTATATGCTAAGAGAGACAGAGGCAGGGAATGTGGTTTGTATTTTAAAGTACCCGTCCAAGGCCACTTGTAAACGGCCGCAGTCAAAATATGAGGAGTGTACTGTTTAACTTGGGCTCCTCTGAACTCGGTGACTCTCATGTGTCGATGTCTCCAAGTTACTGTGTCACACATTTAAAAGTCAGTGGTCTCAAATATTCTCACAATTGTGCTCGTATTACTATAGACGTGCAATTTATAATCATGCTGACCGTTAATTTGTGCAATGCATTAATGAACTACATTATGTTTGTCGCAGTGTGTCTGGGAACAGATATGAAGCTGGCCCTGCCTTCCAGCCTGGAAAACCAGTATGAGACCCTGAGGCTGCTCTACACTGGGTGCCAGGTCATCCATGGCAACTTAGAAATTACACACCTTCACGGAGACCTTGACCTTTCCTTCCTACAGGTAGACTGTAAAAACATGACTGGTGCTGGCAAAACAAGCATTCAGTGCTTTAATGGGGTTTTTAGTGGACCCACCTCTTACATCTCAGACTCATAGTTTTGAATGGCTCTCTGTTCCTGTGCAGGGGATTGTGGAAGTGCAGGGCTATGTACTTGTTGCCCATGTTTCAGTGAGTCTGGTGCCGTTGGACAACCTTCGGATCATCCGAGGCAGCCAGTTGTACAACTCCAGCTACGCCCTGGCCGTGCTGGACAATACTCTGGGTGGAAGGGGCCTCAGGACGCTCCGGCTTCGCAAGCTCACAGGTCAGCGAACAGAAAGGTTGAAAAATAGTAGTTTATTACTGACATGTTTTATCCAGTTCTTCACATTTTGAAGCTTTTAAGTGACGTCAAAAGTGTCCACTTATAGTAGGTTTATTGTAATTGATATTCTAACGGGGTTTTGTCGGTGTCTGCTAGTTGGTGACCTCCTGTCACACGTTCTTCTTTACAGAGATCCTCTTGGGTGATGTGTATATTTGGGGGAACCCTCAGCTTTGCTTTCCAGTGAACATCAAATGGAACGACACGTTTGATGAGCAGAACACCCACTCCAAGCTGTCCCATCTGCAGTCTCGGGCACCTAATTGTGAGCTGCTGGTTGGATATAATACTGAGCGTCCTGAACAGCTTCTAGCTCAGAGCATGAATGTGCCTTAATATCTCTTCAGAGTCTGTAGTGAAGCCTCACATTTAGATTTTTCATTCCGCTACAGGTCCAAGTTGTTCCTCCAAGTGTGAGAATGGGTGCTGGGGAGAGACGTCCCAGGACTGCCAAATCTGTGAGTTAGCATAAGAGTATGACAGCGTCCTCAGCAGGTAGAATACGGCTACAAATGCTCGCTTTTCATCTTTTGTTTGTAGTGACCCAAACTAACTGTGCGTCCGGCTGCCAGAGGTGCAAAGGCCCGCAGCCCAATGACTGCTGTCACATGCAGTGTGCTGCTGGCTGCACCGGACCCAGAGACTCCGACTGCTTGGTAAGTGATGCGCATGACATCGACAGACTTTGTTGAATCTGATGTAACTTGATTCCTCGTCCTCTCCAGGCTTGTCGTCACTTTAATGACAGCGGCGTGTGTAAAGAGAGCTGTCCTCCATCCGCCACCTACAACCCGGCAATCTTCCAGTCCAAACCCAACCCAAACAAGAAGTTCAATTTTGGAGCCACCTGTGTCAAGACGTGTCCTTGTGAGAATTTATTTATAACAAAGCTGCAACACAGAGTTCAGCTTAGAAGGGAACGATTATTTGATAGCCACATTATTGCTTTAATAAGCTCATATCATATCTAAGCAGTTTTCTTGCTGAACAGATTCTCTCTTTTTCTAGATAACTATCTTTCCATGGCAGTGGCCTGTACCTTGGTTTGTCCCCAAGCCAACCAGGAAGTCATCATCACGCACCCGGACGGAAACGAGACACAGAAATGTGAAAGTTGTGAAGGAGACTGTCCCAAAGGTGGGAGACATTGGGTCAGGTTGACATTGAGGCCCGGTTCCACAAAAGTTGGGCCTTTTTTATAGAATGAAATAAAAACTCAAATCTATTGCTTGTTAATTTGGATGAACCTCAAAGCTTTTCAATGAACAATTAAGTGCTTGAAAAGCACTTTCAGCCCCATGTAATGGTCTCATTAACTAAAAGTGTTATAACGTGAGTTTGTGTGTGGTTTGCCTTGCAGTGTGTTACGGTCTGGGTATGGACAAGGGTGTCATGGAGAATCGTGGCATCACCATGGTAACATCTGACAACGTGAAGCAGTTCAACAAGTGTAATAAGATTTATGGGAGTCTGGCCTTCCTTGCCCAGAGCTTTGCGAAGTAAGAGATCCACCCTCACACAATATAAAAGTTTTGTGCTTTTTATCTGTGTGAAGTCATTCATGAATAGTAACTGGACTGAGGGAGCCTCATCACTCCAAATAATGTCATTCCGTGTATAAGTGCCTTTTTGTTAACCGGGTCGTCGTTAAAGTTGTGCTCAAGTCCTATGTTATCGTTGCCCAGGGACCCTTTGACCAACCAGTCGAGCCTGACTCTGGAGGATTTGATGGCATTCAAGAAACTGGAGGAGATTACAGGTACTGAACATGAACAAGACCCAATGAGTTTGTGTTTGTCAAATCCCCTTTAGCGTTTATTAGGCCGAAAATGAAATATACTTGATAGAAAACAGTTTCGGTGCAGAATCCAGTTAAAGCACATAGATCATACCAAGCTAGCGTTTCTTAGTTCCTCTGTCTGATTTTGCTGTGCAGGCTATTTGTACATTGATGCTTGGCCAGAAGAGTGGAGCAATCTGAGCGTGTTTGAGAACCTGAAGGTGATCAGAGGCAGGATGCTTTACAAGTAAGACTTACTCTTTCATGCTTTTCTTTTGTGCCTCCTACCCTGAATCAGCACGTAGAACCACATGCCTCTGTACAGATCCACCTACTGACATTGCTATTAGTTTTACAACTGTCTCTGTTCCACTGAGGCAGTTTGTTCCCTGGGTTATAAAGGCAAATGCACACATCCCCAGCATAAAACGTTGGGTTGATAGGATAATGTCCATCATGGCAGGCTTAAATTGAGTTGGAATGCTTGTGGTAAAAACTGCCCCATCATTGGTTTGTGTACACTTACAGCTTATCTCCCTCTGTTTTAGGGGTGTGTTTTCTCTTGCCATCCAAAATCTACACATCCAGTCTCTTGGGCTGCGTTCACTACGCAGCGTCGGTGGAGGTTTGGTCCTGATATACAACAACTCTCAGCTGTGCTACACCAGCTCAGTGCCTTGGGACACTATCCTCCATCCGACCCAGGGGCCTCAACGTATCGTCAGCAGAAATCAAGACCCCAAAGTCTGCGGTAGGTGAACACACAGGCAGTGCAGAACAGAGCAATGCTATTTTGGCTATGGGTGACAGGGTGTGATGAGGGATTGCCGTGCGACTCATGCTCTGCTGTTTTGGTTGTTTTCTGTGTTTTCAGAGACCAAGGAGTATATTTGTGACCCGCTGTGTAAAGGGGGCTGTTGGGGTCCAGGCCATGGCCAGTGTGTATCTTGCAAAACATTCCAACGTGGCAAGGAGTGTGTTGAGCAGTGTGATATTTATCAGGGGTAAGAAAGCTGCTCTGTGTTTGTAGAGGTGGGGCGGCATTAAATCAATGGAAAGCCAAGTGATAATGCTGCAGTTAATAGCTACAATATTGCATGAGGCCAGCCCCAAACAAGTTCTCCACTAAATAAAGTAATCTGTGATGGTACAGATGCTGTATTTGTGGCTGGATGGATGGACAATGTCAAATGGTTCTAATAACAACAAATCAATCTGAAAGCTTTTAACTTAAATTGTGCCCTTAAGCAAACACAGAGAATTTTCTCTCAGTACAAGCAGTGGTTGTTTTAACGGGTATTGTGACACATACACACGTTAATAAATCAGTAGCTTTCTGTTTTAAAGAGCAAATGACAAATGGGATCTTGTGTGTGTTTGCTACAGGTCTACACGTGAGTACACGGATGGATTTAGGTGTATTTCCTGTCATGCAGAGTGTCAACCTCTCAATGGCTCTGCTTCGTGTCATGGCCCGGTAAGTTATTCCAAGGTGTTTCTGATCATTCATTAAATCTACATCCTACGCAGACAAGTATTAATTATAAGCAGATTACAATAAATAATAAATCAAAACGCATTCGCTCCGCTGTGTATAACTGTGCTTACTGTCCATATCTTTGTGTTCAGGGTGCAGAACATTGTACAGCGTGTCTAAACTACCAGGATGGTGAGTTTTGCGTGGATCGGTGTCCCAGCGGTGTCAAGAAGGATCAGCAAACTGTGTGGAAGTACAGCAATGCTACAAATCACTGTCTGCCCTGCCACACCAACTGCACGCTATCGTGAGTGGCTATAGATTACAAACAAACCAATACGACTGGGCACACGGTGGGTCCAATTACACAGCATGTTCCTCTGTTTCAGCTGCACTGTGATGGATGAGAGGGGCTGTCCTGTTGATGTCAGGACAGGGTGAGTTACTTTAATGTTCAGATGCTGAAATGGCGCCTGTCATGTCAGGAACAGAAACTGAATGTTATCTTTGCGTTCAGATCGGGTACGACCATCGTAGCTGCCGTCACTGGGGTGGTGCTCGTCTTAATCCTGGTGGCTCTGCTGGTCTTCTGTCTGAGGAGGCAGAAGAAGCTAAAGAAGAAGGAGACACTGAGAAGGATCCTGCAAGAGCATGAGGTGAGCACTGGGCTGTTCTGAGGTGCTGAGGCGTTTTATGTTGTGAACCCCTTGGATGTTGGCATACAGCGATTAAGTAATTTGCTTTCTTCATCTATCCAGCTGGTGGAGCCTCTAACGCCTAGCGGTGCATCACCCAATCAGGCTCAGATGCGTATCCTGAAGGAGACTGAGCTGAAAAAACTAAGGGTGCTGGGTGCAGGGGCCTTTGGTACTGTTTACAAGGTAGGTTCTCAAGCACATTCTTCCTTTACTTATTTACAAATCATTCACATTAATCACATTTTTATTTAGATATTAAGATTTAATGTCTGTTTTAGGGAGTGTGGGCTCCTGATGGGGAAAATGTGAAAATACCAGTGGCCATTAAGGTGTTACGAGAGAACACCTCTCCAAAGGCCAATAAAGAAATCCTCGACGTGAGTACTAATGTCAGACCCGTAGTCTACAGTCCTGTGTTCCCATGTAACTCTTCCTTGGCCTGTTTCTCAGGAGGCATATGTGATGGCAGGAGTGGCCAGCCCTTATGTGTGTCGTCTCCTGGGGATTTGTCTGACCTCCACAGTGCAGCTGGTCACTCAGCTGATGCCGTACGGCTGCCTCCTTGAATACGTCAGGGAGAACAAGGATCGCATCGGCTCCCAGTACCTCCTTAACTGGTGTGTCCAGATTGCCAAGGTACATAAACAAGAAAACGATATCATCTAATTGTAGCTTTATCTGCACAAACTTGTACTACGGAGTGTAGTATGTCAGTACGGGTGTGCTCCTTTTTGCCATCTGATTTCTCTCTCACCCCGTTTTTTCTTTTTTATATTGATGCGCTTTCTGTACGTGTTTATCTAATTGTGTCCACCTGGATGTGTGTGTGTGTGTTTTGGAGTAGGGCATGAACTATCTAGAGGAAGTTCGACTCGTTCACAGAGATTTGGCCGCCCGCAACGTACTGGTGAAGAGCCCAAACCACGTAAAGATCACTGATTTTGGCCTGGCCCGTCTGCTCGACATCGACGAGACTGAATATCACGCTGATGGAGGAAAGGTGAGATCGTGTTGTGACTGTAGAAGTATATGAAGTGCTGATGTTAATGATTATTACTAATAACTATTAATCTAATAATGAATGCAGGTGCCAATTAAATGGATGGCTCTGGAGTCAATTCTGCACAGGAAGTTTACTCATCAAAGTGACGTTTGGAGCTATGGTCAGTATGAGTCTGCCCTAAAGTAAAAACGTTCGATATATTTTTCCTAATAACGTTCGGTCACTTTATTGTGCTGAACTGACATGATAGTGGTATTTTAACTCACACGTTCCCTTCCAAGGCGTCACAGTGTGGGAGCTGATGACTTTTGGTGCTAAACCATATGACATGATCCCAGCGAGGGACATCCCAGATCTTTTAGAGGGGGGAGATCGCCTTCCCCAGCCCCTCATCTGTACCATCGACGTCTACATGATCATGGTCAAATGTCAGTAGTTCTACAGCTTATGACAGCACTTTTTACATTGTGTCTGCTCATGTAAGGTTTTTCACCGAAACCATATTTGGTTTAACATTTTGTGTACTTTGTTGCTCTCAAATTAATTTTACCACAATGCACGTCTTGTTAAATGGGTTAGCATCCGTAGAAGTGACTGACTGGTTCTGATTTTATGTTTGATGGCAGGTTGGATGATTGATCCTGACAGCAGACCGAAGTTCAAAGATCTGGTCAATGATTTTAGTGTCATGGCCAGAGACCCCCCTCGCTACGTCGTCATTCAGGTAACGCTGCTTTCTGGAATTCATGGTAGAGATAGTGCACTGCATTGTGTAAGTGTACCTAATAAAATGACCTGTGAATGACTATAGAGAGACTTGTTTTGCAGAATGAGGAGCAGATGTGTTTGTCCAGCCCAGTAGACAGCCAGTTCTACAGGATGCTTATGGAGGAAGAGGGGAACGATATAAAGGACCTGCTGGATGCTGAGGAGTACCTGGCGCCCCAGCCAAATGTCTTCCCTAGGTCTCAGTCCAATGGGCCGTCCAGACACCAGTCATACAGAGTAAGTGTCATAAAAGACTCTTTTGTTCAGTGAGGTAGTTTATTAGTAATTAGGTACAGCAGTGTGTTTCTTTCTTGCTGAATGCCCTTTGGCGTAGAGGTCACTAAACGTCTACGTTTAGCATTGTTGTACTGTACTGTCCGCTTGTTTGGCCAGGCACACATGGAAACCTGTGTGTGGTTTGATCCAGCTTCTTCTTCCTCATGTGTCTCTCATCTTTTATTGCTGCAGAGCAGAGATCATGGCTTAGATGTTGAGCCTTCTTTTGCTGGAGGTCCTCGCATGTACTCCTCACTGAGCACTCTCAGTCGCAGCCAGTACCCGACCCTACCGGTGGGAGCCGGCGCCACAAACGGCCTGTGGGGTCTGTACCCTACACTGGCTCGCAGCCCCTCGGCTGGGGAACAATCTGACTCAGTGTTTTTGGACACAAACCCAGACGACCCTTCACTGCCCCCAGCGAGCCCTGGACGCTACAGCAAAGACCCCACCAACCCTAACGGGAGCCAGGATGACCTGGAGACTGACGGGCCAAATGGCTTCTATGATCCTCATCAGCTCCATCACTCCCTGCCTAGACGGAGTCATGGTTATAATCAAGTTCATGCTTTGCCAGGTGGGTGTTTTTTTTTTCTCACTTCAGACTTAAAAAAATGTGTAGATTGAAAAAAGTCTGATACTAAATACAATTCTTACCTCCTCCTGTACAGAGTATGTTAACCAGGAGATTCAGAATCTCAGGCTGGGGATCCCAGACCGGCCCAGCACCCTGCCTCGTAAAGGCAGAGTTGAGCGATGCCTCCCTAATGGCCTGAGTTCTGGTCACAGTGTAGAGAACCCTGGATACTTAGTGCCCGTTAGCTCCAGGGCCCCATCCTCGCCAGCTTTTGACAACCCATATTACCTGGACTTTGTGGTCAAAGCCATGGGTGGGGCTGCGGGAGTGGATGGCTCTGGGCCACTAGACAGAGATGGAGGCGTGCCCCGACATGTGAATGGGTATATGATGCCAACTGCAGAGAATCCAGAGTATCTGGGACTAGTGGATACCTGGAGTGGTCATACATGAGGAGCGGAGCAGGATGTAATGTGACGAATGCAAAGGAGACACGGATTGGGCTCTACTGATGAAAATAAGACAAGGGGAAGGCCTAAAGGGTCTGGGTGTGTGCTTGGTAGAGGAAACACTACAGCAGTGCATGTGCATTGAATAAAGCACCTGAGTCCAAACCAGGGTGTCACCGAATCCCCCACGTACGACATGCCTCAGCACAGTGTAGCATTAATCTGGTGTCCGTGGCATCATTTGTGTTCCTGCCTTCCTTACAGCAATCTGTGACCATTTCGTGCCAAAAAAGAAGTTTACGCAGCCAACAGAACCCTACATATGTGGAATCACATCATGGTACGAGAAGAGTCTGATTCCTGCAGAACATCTGCCTGGAAGAATGAATGTTTTATATTCTTTGAACTTGTTTAATGTCTCTGGTTGTTTCTGTGTGTCTTCCATTATCCTAATATGCTCCTCAGCCTGGACAAGTGGAGCTGAGAAAAATGTATAAAACACTGTATTATGTGCCATGTTATGCATTGAAGACAACGTTTAGTATTCTGGTCACTTTCTCCTGGACTCGATGGGGGGGCTTCAGTACAATCAAAGACATTTTGTTTAGGCCAGAGAAGGCCCTGCGGCCCATCTGGCCAGTGGTCATCCTCCTTGAAAGAAAGACATCCTGTATGGAGAAGACCGAGCCATTGTGCCACAGTCGTATGTGGTTGTTGACTGCAACTACTTTGTGGTACGATCGATGAGATGCAAGCAGTCCTTAAGTTTTTGTGGTATAGATTTGGTGAATAACTAATTAAGGATGAGGACACCATTCAGGGATCTATTTTTGGAAAGGACTACGGATGCACTGTAATATTGCTCCAAAGCTTGTGCTATTACTATGAGGATTCTGGTCAAGGCGGCCTGTCCCTGTGCAAGAAAGCTATTGATAACTTTATCACACAAGAAGTGAAGAATCTCCATGTACATATACACAGGTTTGTTGCTCTTATGCAGCAATGAGAAGATCTGCTGTTCGACGTTGTGCACTAGACCGTGAAAGAGTTGAATGTGATTCTGAGGAGGCAAATGTTGCTCTGCTGTCTCTGGATAATCAATGCATGTCTGAAATTCCACACTGTGACAACACAGTGGCATCTCAGTTAATGATCAACAGCATTTTTTTTCCTTCATGTTAACTGCGTGTTAGGCTGGGGGAGGACAGAACCGAGTCAATGGAGCCTTTGTCTGACTCCCATGTCTTTGCTGGAAGGCCAGTGCTCTCCCAACGTGCACATCACCGCAAAGGTTGTCGGCGTTGCAAAAAGGGATTTTTCTGGATTTCTTGGGGGGGGGGGGGGGGGGGGGGGGTTCTCTGCAGCACAATTTGGTTGTGTGGTTTAAACTCTTAATCCTAAATAGGCCTTGAAAAGCTTATTTGATTTTCGCCTGTCCTGATCCAAACTAGAACTACAGCGAATCATCCAGCTACTTCAGAGTTTCTCCACACAATGAGTGTATCAGTTGTTTTCTGTGTGTAACCCTCACGTCATCATGAGAGTTTCACTTTGAAAAGCGTTGGCGTATTATCTTTTATCTTGACTTTCTTATACGGGTTTTGAAGAGTTTTGTTGTAGAATAAGATCTTTAAAAATAAATCTCAATTTAAATTAAATTCTTACATTAAAAACATCTTCAACTATAAGAGACGAGCATAGTTTATTAAAATGAAATTGTTTTTAAGTGATGTGATTTATATTGCAAAGGTTTATGTTTATACAGTATGTAATGGAGAGAGTTTTTGTGAAAGAAACCTTTTATGCATTGGTGCTGTCAAGTGAAAACTTCATAGCTCCAGAATTAGAACTTTTTAACAAAAAGCAGGCTGGAAATTGACTAAAATACATTCTTGCAATAATCCTGTTGTGTTTGGAACAGCAGTATTGGATGTGTGATGGGATGGACGGGGACTTCTTCAGTTGAGTTTTTAACTGTGTAACATCCATTTCTTTAAACTAACTGAATAGCTCTATTAAATCTTATATATTTGAAAAATCACATCTGCTGGAGATGGCAGTTCTTTTACAGCTCTCAGCTGTATCCTCTTAGAATGTGATAGAACTTTCCTGGTTATTATGAGACCAATAAATGCACCATCACATACAATCACAAATATCGACCTACTGTTTACTGTAGTGTTTATACAATTTGTTAACCTGAGATGTTTCATGTAGCCTACAGAGGTGTCTCACAGGCAGTCATCTCGTGTACCTGCCTTAAACCACCTGTGTTCTTTCACTTTGGTTGTTGTTCTTTAACACAGTTATTTCGTTGCAAAACCTTTGACTTGTACTAAAACCAGCCTGACTGGTGGCACTGGTTATGATCTGGTGGCAACATTTTCAGTCTCTTAAGTGTCCTTAAGGAAAATGCTAAACCCGGTTCAGACTTTTGACTGGAAACCTTGAAATAAGGAAAATACTTGTTTGTTGCTTAGTCATCTATAAAATATATCAATGAACTTTAAGCGTGGAACCAAGCAGGGTGGAAGGTACAGAGAGAGAGATTTTTGTACATGTGAATATTTCTAACCTTTCACAGTTGTGACAGGAGATTAATAATTAACTGGGAGATTTTTCATACATTCTTTAATATCTGGTCAGTAAAGTCCCATATTGTAAATGTGTACAGTATATAAATAAAAAACAATCATTGTGGTAGCTAATTCAGTTGCGACAGGTAGCTATACTGTGGAGGGGAGACATTAATCCATAAGAAATACTTTATGAAGAAGTAGCTAATTTTTATATGAAAATGTTTGCAAATATTACGTGTGACATTAAAAACATAAAACAAAACCTCCAGCATGTGCTGATATTTGAACAGGCTTTTATTATAGTTTCTTGCACTTTTCTTTATTCATACATGTTCACATGTAGGCAGGGCAGTCTGGCCTCTGGGTTAAAGAGTCAGACCACTGTATCCATGATGGAGAGATTCAGTATGAAAAAATTGTTTGGTGTTATGGGAGTTTCTCCCCATTTTAAACATCTCGGCAAAAAGCCCAAATGTACTTTCCTCTATCAAATTCTTTACTGTCACAATCGAAAAAGCTCCACGGTAGTTGGGACGTGTCAGAATTGTTGGAGACCATGTGCAGGCAACATTATTAAGATGAGTGGTACAGTATATAAAAGACCTGAGAGACACAGATATGCTGCATGAACAATACCTCACAAGCACAGATGTCAAAGTTTATTGCACAGTATGATGAATTGATATATCGATTATTAAAAAAACAGACATTACCCTACATAAAGATCCCTTTATGTAGATCTTGGAGCTCTTGCCTACATCAAAGTGTAAAACATGCTGTAGTTGATGTTAAGCACTAATCATGCATAAAGTGTCAGCTTTGCAAAATAATTTATATAAAGGCGCAAAGCCACACAGACTGGAAAATTCACAAAGCTCCATAGTGAGTGACATGATAAACACCCAGAGCAGTTCAAGATCTCACCTTACCTGACAGCAGCTATTATTATTATCGCTCATTACTTAAAAACATTTGATAAATGGATGCAGATGATTTTTGTGAAAAGCAACGTCACCATTTGATTATAGTTTACAAGTTGCATTACAGGCAAATGACGTGTCAAGGTCAGATGAATTACTACAAACGTCCTGCCGATGAGTGACTATTACGGAGGTTAATCAAAGGTCATAAACAAAGAAATGGAAACCAGCCAAGTGCCAGCCAAACAGGATCTGACAGAAACAAATTGTTCACAGTTTGCAGGCTTTGATTTACACTGGAATGCTCAGCTCATGAAAACATGTGATCTCACTACCATTACACGGCAGAGTTGCAATGAAATATGACATGTTCTTACAGTAAGAGAGTCCAGCCCAGGTACGAATGTGTACTCTGCATTTATTATGGATTCAGAGCAAACAAATGCCTCCAATGAAGTAAGAAACATTTGTTAACGTCAACTCCATCTAAAGAAACAGTATTTCAGTATTTCTGGTTCTGCCAAGGCAACTTTTTTATTTCAGCTTCTCAGGTCAGGAGCATCATCTGCAGTGCTGCCTTCAAGTGCTATTCATAAACCTAAAACATTAAAAGGGAAATAACTACCATAAAAATATGTTTTGAAATCTTAGTTAGTTTAAAGTATAGTAGCGCACATTGTTTACTATACTATTTTTTGTCTGCTCAGAAAGTTGTGACTCAAACATGTAATTTCCCCCAAAACTACTTGTGATGGTTTGCCGTGCTCATTGATTATTATTATTACGATACTCGCGTCGTCCCGTGAAGGCAGCACCAGCAGCCTCGACGACTCTCCTCATCAAACTATTTTTGTCCTCCTGTCGCCGCCATTGCTGCCATGTTATGAACATCATTCAGCGGCAATCTAACATATTTAATTGGTCGTTTTAGTTCGTAACGAGTTTCTTTCATCAAACTACACTGGAGCCGCAGTTTGCTTAGTTCTGCGGGAATTCACGGCCGTAGCTCAGCGGAGAGAAGTTAGTGCTACGTTGGTAAAGTCGGCTGGAGAGACGCGTTCAGGGTCCTGCTTCCTCCCGGAGCTTATTTGTAAGAGTAATACCTCTCAGAAAATGTCGCTACACGGGAAACGTAAGGAAATATACAAGTACGAGGCGCCGTGGACAGTTTACGCCATGAACTGGGCTGTGCGACCGGACAAACGGTTCCGCCTGGCGCTCGGTAGCTTCGTGGAGGAGTATAATAACAAGGTACGTTCAGGGAACACCTGCTGCCACTAACGCTAATTAAATGACGTTAAGTAATTACAATTCAATGAGCACCAGTACTTCCGACGTCCCTGATGTGTGAGTCCGTGTCTGTTACGAAGGTAGTAAATGATGTGTCTGTGCGTTATGGTTGTTAGATTGTTTATAGTTACTTACTATGTGATGTGATAATGGAAAATGTTGTAGATTTATGTGTAAACCACCTGTGGACCCACACAAGTGGAGGATACTCTGTAAATGTGTAATAAATGACTGTAGTAATGGGTTAAATGAGTTGAAGAGGCACAAACACAAACCGTCCTGATAAAACTGTGCTTAGAGCCTTATACTAATCGATATCAAGGCTGAATGTTGGGTAATTTCATCTCTGACTCTGTTCAGATGAGTAACACTACACTGGCTCACTCAAGGTGAGTTGTTATTGTGTCTCGTCAGGTTCAGGTTGTTGGTCTGGAGGAGGGGAGCTCTGAATTCGTGTGTAGGAACACTTTCGACCATCCTTACCCCACCACAAAGATCATGTGGATCCCCGACACCAAAGGGTCGTACGCTGACCTCCTGGCTACCAGCGGAGACTACCTGAGAATCTGGAGGGTATGTACAACTACAAGACATAACGAAGCAGATGAGAATAAGTTGCTTTGTATTCAGAAAGCTTAATTCCATCTCTTTAAAACCTATAATGCTTAGTTCTCGTTACATATTCTTTGTTGGCAGGTGGGCGATACAGAGACCCGTCTGGAGTGCCTCCTCAACAACAACAAGAACTCTGACTTCTGTGCACCTCTCACTTCCTTCGACTGGAACGAGGTGGATCCAAACTTGTTAGGTAAAAAAAACTGCAGGGTGCAGGATCTCCTCAGGATGACGTTACTGACTCGGGTACTAACTTTTAATTGCAAATCTGTACAGGTACCTCCAGCATCGACACCACCTGTACAATCTGGGGTCTGGAGACTGGACAGGTGCTGGGAAGGGTCAACTTAGTGTCAGGTCATGTCAAGACGCAACTCATTGCCCATGACAAAGAGGTAAATGTTATATTTAATGAATAATGCCACTTAGAGTAAGGCACATTCACGATTGAAGCTGTGCCTGGATTGCAGGTGTACGACATCTCTTTCAGCCGAGCAGGCGGTGGCAAAGACATGTTTGCCTCAGTGGGAGCAGACGGCTCAGTTCGTATGTTTGACCTCCGTCATCTTGAACACAGCACTATCATCTATGAAGACCCCCAGCACCACCCTCTTCTCAGACTCAGCTGGAACAAGCAGGACCCCAACTACCTGGCTACGATGGCGATGGACAGTCTAGAGGTTAGAACTGGTCTCAATGCAGTGAAATGCGGTCGTCTTTTGTAGCCAAGGTTTGCTTGACAGTGTCATCTTTGTCTTTTATTTACTGTCTAGAAATGTCTGAGCACTGTTTTGTATTCTCAGGTGGTGATTTTGGATGTGCGTGTGCCCTGTACTCCAGTGGCCAGACTCAGTAACCACAGGGCCTGTGTTAATGGAATTGCCTGGGCACCACACTCCTCCTGCCACATCTGTACAGCGGGTATGCAAATTTTACTGAATACGTCAGTGCTCCAACAAAAGCATGTGTGTGTGTGTGTATATATATATATATATATATATATATATATATATATATATATATATATATATATATATATATACTTACACATGTGTATAAAAGTTGGAAATTAGTCAGACAATTAACTGTCACTGAGGCATTTTTAGTAGTAGTAGTATTAGTGTTAGTATTAGTATTATCATCCAGTTTATAACGTATAATTCCAAATCAAACGTCGTCCTATCCTCTCTGACTAGCGGACGACCACCAGGCACTAATTTGGGACATCCAGCAGATGCCACGAGCCATTGAGGACCCTATACTGGCGTATTCGGCTGAGGGAGAGATCAATAATGTCCAGTGGGCCTCCACCCAGCCAGACTGGATTGCTATCTGTTACAACAATTGTCTGGAAATCCTCAGAGTCTGAGCTGGATACATGAGGAAATGAGTCAAAAATAACAAAAAACACTGTCAGTGGGGATTACAAGCTAAGTGAGTTTGTTAATACAAAATGTTTTGTCTACACAGAGCTACCTTCAGGTCATATTAGCTTCTCGTTGATGCTGTGACAATCACAATATGATACTCCTTCAATTTGTGATCAAATACTAAGACGCTGTTTGTCAGACAACGTAAGAAAGCACTGAAACAAAAGTGAAACCAAGCAACCAAACAAAAATCTGTCGCCATGTACAGACACAACCCAGGACAAGCTTTCCGCATGTTGAACCAAGTTAGACTCAGCAGTCTAATTAACAAACTGGCTAGTTACATGTTTTTATATGATATAGTACATTGTCCATTTGGTTTTGTAGTATTATTATCCAATACTCATTTTTTGATTTAGCACAAATGCAGTTTGGCCTTATTGACACGTGGGTTGAATATAGATTCAAGTGTTTACTGTATTTATTCAATTGTTTTTTAACTAATAAATATATAATGTATAACTAGTTTTCATAAAGAATATGTTGTGATACATTAACAGTACAATAATACAGTTTTCTCTGTCATGTCTGCATTAGTAATTTTATTAAGGACAACATAAATATACATAAATAGTCCCTCACAGTTTAAAACATTGTACAGATGATTTGTGACTCATTCATAAAAAAACTATAATACAGATTTAAAATTAGAGACAACTAGAATACTCTATGGTCTCTATTTGAACAATGGAAACTGTATCACAATAGTTTCATGTTTTTCTTATAATTCAGTGTTTGTTGAAAACTGTTATCAGTGTTTTTTTTTTTCAAAAGGAGCAGTTTGACCATGTGGCAAACCCAAGGGGGGATATCGAGCTTCTCATCTAAGTTGAAAAAAAGCTAAAGCAATTGCTTCTTTACTATCTTATCAAGATCAATACTGGCTTCACAAATTAAGTATCAGCTGTCAGTGGTAACGCTGAACTAGTCAGCAAAGGAAATAATTACTGGAGGTTAGAATGGGATTGGAACTAGATTTAGTAGAATAGATGGATAGAACGGGCCTTGCACACAAACAAATAAGACTGCAGTACATGTGCATTTATTATAAATTAGCACACTGACATGGTGTGCAAATAGCAGTAAATCACAACTGGCTGACACCAAAACTAAATGAGATTCAGATGACAGGGAGCACAGGGTCTGAGAGGTGCTTCTGGATTCCTGAAAGTCCTGAGGTGATGTCCAGGTTACCCGGCAATGAGGGACAGCGAAGGCTCCCAAACAACCTGGGGTTCTCCGTGAGTGAGGATTTGACGGATGGCTGGGGTAGCTGCGGGGTCAAGCCTGTATGGGTTTCAGTTTCAGGGGTGACACTCATGAACATGGTGTCGTCTGATGCCACAGTCGCATGGATACCACTGGACAATGACTCCTGGGACTTCTTAGGGGATTTAAGGTTGGTCTGGGTGGAGCTCTGGAGTGAAGAAATGTTTTTCATTCGTTTCATTCAGATCTGCTGTAGTAAACACAACTGATCCAATGTGACCTGGTATTATTCCATACCTGTGTGGGTGTTCGAGTGTCCATCTCTATGGGAGGCATGGGATACATGCTGTGCAACACTGGGGTCCCAGTCCCATATAGGTGAGGTGTGTCAGTAGGAAGGGCACTGGGTGAGACAGTGCTGTAAGCTGGGGGTACAGGAGCAATTTGCCTCTGGAGAAGCTGGAGAATAACGTTGATGTCGGCTGTCATGCGAGTCTCTAGTCTAGGGGTTATCAACAACAGACTTTTATGGATACAGTTTGGTGGATTGTTTGCATAAACAGCACATTTTTCTTTGGCAGAGGATTGATAGCAGTAAGCAATAGTGGTTTCACCTGTTGAGTTGTGAGTGTAAAACCTCCAGTCGGGACTCGAGCTCACTGGGCCGATCTTCTGTGAATGGTGGTGGGTGGTATGAGTTGCGGACAGAGGAAGATCTCCATGCACGAGTGGAAAACTGGGGCTGTCTGTCTGGCCAGTACTGATACTGTACATTCAAAGACGAAGCTGAAGAAAGAAAATATATTTAAAATGCAGAAATAAAGGTTCTGACCACTAGAGGCACTAGAGCCCTGTTCTGAAACCACTGAAATGTGTGTATGGACAAAGGAAGTTTAGGAAAGGAAGCCATTAGACTACACATGGTGCATGATGCAAACCAAAAGCATAAAAATGTAATAAAACATGCAGTGTGTGTGTTTTTCAAGGTGGAGACCATTAAGACATATCCATCTACCTTGGGGCCCTCTGTCCAGCACTGAGTCCCTCCCCAGTGAAGCAGCAGCTGGGGGTAACAGCTGCACAACAGAGGGGGAGTAGTCGCGTCTGGCGTCCTCTGGAGGATAAAGTTCTACCCTGGCACCATGGGGCTTATTCAGGTCATCACTGGACTCGGAGCACGAGGATCCACAGCTACAGCGATCGTCCCAGTGGACCTCGTGAGTTGAGTGACGATGGTGGAAAGAGTGAAGGGGGTACGAGTCTTCGTGATCGATTCCATCTGATGCAGCAGAGCATTGCAGCCGGTAAAAGACATGCTTGAACATGAGATACAAAACACAACAAATGTACAGTGCGCCATTATTCAGTCAATGAGGTTACAACTACTTTGTATGACATATCTCACCAGGCCTAATTCTGCAGTCCAAGGAATGGATTCTGTGCCTCAGCTTGTGCTGATATCCACAGTCATCACCAGAATCATCAGTTGTTATTATTGGTGCTTGATCTGCCTGATGACCACAGGAAAGAAACAGGTATCCATCAGAAAAATTGCCTTGTTATTAAGTTTTTAAATGGACACACTTAGGTATTAATGGCCAGTTGTTGTTATTTTGGCCACCACAACCTAAATAATACTACTTCCACCCATAACCCAGCTGAAAACGTACATCCCTAAGGTCAAAAGTTATCTCCAAGGTCCTCCAGAAGTTGTCTGCAAAGCTGGGATAGATGTCCAGGACCTCAAGGAGGTCGTCCCTCAGGATGCGATGCAGGTCACAGTACGTGATTGTGTGCACATCTGAATTGGACTTCCCTGGCTCGTCATACAAGTGGATATGCTCCCCAAAAATGTCGTTCTTTTCTGCAAGAGCATCAATATATGGTGGTTGAGTTTATCCTCTTATGACAGACTAAACATTATAAGACATCATGCTATTTTGAGATGCTTAACCTAATATTGCTACGACCACATCATCCCTGATGACATGGATGGAACCACGAGTGATAAAGAAGAGAGAGTCTAGGATGTCTCCATAGTGGATCAGAGTATCTCCTGGGGGAGCATGGATCGCCTTGAATCTCAAAGCCAAGGCCCGTAGACAGGCTTGACTGCCCCCACGGAAGGCCTTACAGTTCTGCAGCAGAGACCGGTTCAAGTGCAAACAGATATCTGCCTGCAAAGACTCTGGAAACCCCTTTAATACCTAAATATGAGAATGAAAACGCACAAACATATCAGTGATCAGATGTGAAAAAGGGACTCAACAGCCAACAGAGGAAAGGTTGTCTATTTTTACTCACAGCATTCATGTCAATGCCATTCGTGTAGGACCAGGCATGCTGGAAGTACTCCTCCAGCCTTTGGCGAAGGCCACCTGGGATCTGGTGGAAGCGGATGAACTCTTTGACTCGCAGCATCTGTGTGTGGTAACGAGTTGTACCTGTGTACAGTCTCTGAATAATGGCAGACACATTCCCAAATATGCTAGCGTACATCAGAGCTGAAAGAGAAACAAGCAAGATAAACACATATAATGGCTACAATACAAAGAAGTAAAATATCTATATACAAAATATCTCAGTCAATAATAAGGGTACACAAGGTATTAGGTAAGGCAGGGGCAGAGGCAGGTGAGGGGAGGGTATCGTGACTTGTACCAATTCTGGTCTATTATTTTTCCAAAAGTTAGGATAAAATGTCTGTGGCCACGCCATTCAACTCACAGCCTATGACCATGACACAGATGGAGAAGATCTTCTCAGAGTTGGTGTTTGGAGAGACATTACCGAACCCCACGCTGGTCAAACTGCTCAAGGTGAAGTACAGAGCAGTGACGTACTTGTCTTTGACAGACGGACCAGAGGTGGAGTCGCTGTCGTTATACGTCTTTCCTAGTTGTTCAGCCAAATTGTCCAGCCAGCCTGTTTCCGTGTATGGCCTCTCCACATAGCCGATGGCGTACCAAATGCAAGCCAGCCAATGGGCGATGAGCACAAACGTGCACATGAGTAAGAAAAGGACAGCAGCACCATATTCTGAATATCGATCCAGCTTTCTTGCCACGCGAACCAATCGCAGCAGCCGAGCGGTTTTCAGCAAGCTTGTTAAGGTTGCCATCTTTGGTTTCCATTAACAAGAGGGAAGAATATGTTAAGCAGGGAAATGCAACACAGCGTGTGTTGAAAAATAATAATTCAATATAATGAATATAACAATATAAAGAGGAACAAAAGACCTTTTACCTCATCTGAGCCTGATCTGAAAATGAGAAGGTCAAACGGGATCGCTGCGAACAGATCAATAGGGAACCAGCCTTTAATGTAGTGCTTGGCTATCCGGCTCGGCTGTGTGACCACTTCATCGTTGTGATCCACGTACGTCGTCCGAAGGTTGATGACTATATCTACAATAAACAGGACGTCCACCAGAAGATCCACCACATTCAGAGGGTTACACGTGTAGCCGCAACTCCTTTGATGCAAATGCCTGTGCTCGTCCAAGAGGAACGCCGCCGAGTAGGGAGTGAAAACTGCTGTGTAGAGGACCAGCAGAAGAATAATCCAGTCCCAAAAGGCCTTGAAGGGGCTGTAGTGAAGCAAGATCCAGCATGTTGTCTCTGGTACCTGGAGTTTGTATTCAGGTAGTACATCAGACTCCAAAGAAAGCACCTGTGCATAAAGAATGCCTCAGTCTGCAATGATCACTGCATGAAAACACATTTGGAAAAACATGTTTCTTTCTCTAAATTAGGAAAAATGCATTAACAATAATTAAACAGCTAAACTCTCTGACACAACAGCAACACGTCGTTTGAACTCTGTCTCCAACCAACAGACCTTTTTAGAAGACGTACTGCTTTGACCGAGCTCCTGGTGGAGGCTGTGCGCTCTGGTTTTGCGACCTTGTAGGTCCAGCAAATCCTTGACCATCCTGTCATTGGTGACGCTCAGCAGAGACTCAAATCCAGATTGTTTGTTCCAGATAGTTCAAAAATCTAACCCACCACGGTGCCGTCACCGTCCGTGCAAGAGCTGACTGAGAGCAGGATGCTGGAGGCTGTAATGATGAGTGGAGCGTCGCACACCAATACAAAGCTCATGTGCTGTCACGAACCCGTTATGCTCCTCAGCCTGATTTCAAATTAACATTTGCTACTCGAATCTCACATTTCGAAGACATATTTATCTAAATTATACAGTAGTGATATAGATGCGGAAAATTCTCTTGGACAGTCTGAAGGGGATCAGTAAGTGACCCCATGCAGCAAGGCCACCACAAACATTTTGCTGCTTTTATTCCACCCCCCACAAACACACACACACACACACACACACACAGGCAGTGATGCAGAATGTCAGGCCCCAGGGCAGTAGCAGTAAAAACAGTAGGTCAATCTAACTTTGCTTTTCGCACCCAGGAGTAAACATCCAGCCACCACCCTACTGATTTTTCCGCTAGCAAGTTAATTAAAAAGTTTTTCATCGTGGTAATATTCTGGAAGGCTTTTTATGTCTTAGAAATCAAACCAGTGAGAGTTATCTGACTTTTTTTCTGAAACTCCTCGTGGGCATCACAATCACAGATTTTACTTTAAGTGAGTGAGTCCTCCTGAAAAGGTCACCCCAGGCCCCGTACCTGTGTGACCTTCTCTGTGACGTTCTGCGAGCGGTCCTTCAGTTTGGAGGGACTTAACAGCTCGATCCTGGGAGTCGGAGGCGAACATCCCCTGCTGGCCGGTCCCCCACTCTTGAAAAAGTTGGAGTCAGACATGGAGCTGTGCTGTCCTACAGGTGATAACAATTAGTTTCTCCTAAGCAGTGTCAGTTTGAGCCTAATATTCTAAGTTTCACTTTTTACTACATAGTACTGTTGTGGTTTTAATCTCTTGTTGTGTCTTTGCTTCTTTCATCTGTATGAATAATAGTATCAATCATTTATATTATTAATTTAGTAGAGGAAGGCTAAAACTTAATCCACCAAAACTCCCCAGTAAGGTTTAAATCTGCATCCACTCGCAACTCATTCCCCCCTTTCCCCTGATTTCCCAGAATGCCCATCTACTTGTGCCCCGCCCTCAAACCCTGCACAGTCTCTACACTTGACTCGTTACTGCAGAAAGAGCAGCAGTTAGATTACGAAACAAAAGTTCTTTAACCAGTTTAAGTTTTAAATAAAGTAATAAAAACACAACTTACCTCATTTAAAACCAAAATTTCAGATCCTGTTTCAACCATTCAGCAGCCTTCACTTAAAATCCTGTCTTCCACACTGTTTTTGGGCAGGTGTGTGCAAAACAAGTCACTCCCCTTTGTGCTGGTTCATATTTATGCAACGACTGTACTGTATCTTTTTTTCGGTGCGTCGATGCTGAACTCTCCACCCTGACACGGGGCAGAGCACTGGCCAGCAGCTTGCATGTTGCTGCGCGGCATTCACCAACGCTGGAAACCAATCAATGCCATGCTACAGCTGAGAGGAACTGACAGCCAAGTCAATGATGGCATTGACAAACAGTAAATGGCTTAGAGCCACTACATAAAATTACTATTTCAATATGTCAGAGAAAGGGGGGATTCCACTATTTCAGTATTCTTGCATGCAATTCACTTGGGTTAAAGTCTAAATTAAATTAAATTATCAGATAGCTGTCTTTTATATTAGTCCTTGTCAATCACTTTGTATTTCTGTGAAAGCTCATTATACAAAATATTGTCATTTCTTATGTCTAGGATCTGATGGAGCACTGTTCAGTTAACTTTTTACCAACACTGAGAATTGAAAACACTGAATGTAAAACATCACTTTACTTTCTAATAAAGTCAATGTCAAAGCTGGCAAAATATGTTACAGTAATAATGTGTGGTCAGTACATTGAGATTTTTTAGCACAGGCCACAAACAGCATCCACTGTTAGACAATATTTGCATTCTTCTCATGTCTGTAAAATCAGACATTCCAGAGTGACCAGATGTGACAGAACCCTGCTCAGCTGTCAGCCTGGATGTTGTCCCACACTCTAACAACATCTGAACAGTCATTAAGGGCTTCTATTAATGTTGAAGCAGCATCCATCTGGTCCTGGTTCAAAGGCAAGAGAGTGCGAGGGACAAACTCCAATCCAGCGGACAAGATCTGCATCCCCAGTTCCTCCAATGAGACTCGTACCTTCCTTAGGTCAGTCATATCACAAATAAACTGCAGAGGGAGAAACACGCAACCGCAATTTATTGCTAAATTCAATTATTGTTTTTGATTTGTAAATTTCATTTACGTCATTACAGTAGACCAAACTGTGCTGCTGACCTGCAGGAGGGGCTGCTCGTCCTCATCTTCAGTCTCCTGGACATCTTCAGCTCCCGCCTCTATGGCCAGCTCCAGTGCTCGATCCATTGGGATGTCCTGACCTGGGACCAGCACCACCCCTCTCCTGTTGAAGTTGTGGCGTGCTCCATCTGACAGCGTCCCTCTGTGGGCAAGAACCAACTACATATTTATATCTGTCATCTACTGTTAGTTTGTGTGAACCTAGTGGCTACTGCTATTCCCACTAGCACCGGCATAGTGATCTTAAACACATCCGGCTAAGGACTAATGACAATATGAATAATGTCACAGGCCATGAAATATTTGTCGTGGAGTCTTCAGCTACAGAATCACAGTAGAAGTAAGATACACCCAGGTTCTAACCCGTTCTTATTAAGCAGGCGTTTGATTTCCTGGTGGCTGCGGGAGTTGTTGTCAGTGAGGACTTCAATAAGCAGCAAACATCCACCAGGCCCCCGAGCTTCAAACATGTGCTGGGATGCTGGTTTGGCCTTTTCCTGTGAAGACAGAAGAAAGCACATGAATGTTTCTTGTGCCATAATATATTGTAACGATTCCTTCCTAAAATCTGAAGGTTATTAGTTATTATTAGATTAGTTCCCACCCATTGTGTTCTACCTACCGCGCTCTTGATTGCAGCCTCTATGGACGTTTTCGGCATGTTCTTGCTTCTGCACTGCTCCAGGATGTGGGCTAAGTTTATATTCATGTCTGGGTTGGATCCACCTTCTGCAAGTGGCATTAAATCTGAAGTGAGCTACCGTCCACAGCGCAAAAAAACAATTATGTAAAACATTTAAAGACTTATTATCTTACCTTTCACAGCTATTCTTATCATCATCCCAAACTTCATGAACATCCTCCCTCTGGCCTCATCTTTAGGTCCCTTTACGTGCTTCACCTTTGACCACTTGTTGTGTCCGGCGCACAGGGCGGAGCGAAGCTGCAGCGACCTGACCGGAGAGGTTCCCCACGCCGGGTGCAGCACACATGAAGCCGGCGCTAGGACGGACTTCACCGGTGCCGAACACCGGCCTGAGGTCGCTGCTAGCGCCCCGGCGTGCAGGCTCCGGAGGGCCCTCAGCGCCGCTGCCCCCGCCATGCCCTTCACTCACCGGCGGTATGAAGACGGCACAACGGCGCTACAACCTCCCGCTCACGTCAGGTAGGTAGCAGGAAGACATTTAATATAAAAACAACCAATACATACAAGACAAGCTGCTTTGTAACTTACAGTTGGTCCGCAAACCATGCAGCTGCTGCTGTCCTTGTTGTGAACCCGCTGCTTCCTGCTTCCGGCTACGTCAAAAGTTGTCCCTTCAACATAAAAGCTGTTGTAACGTGCAGTTTTATTGTTTTACTGTTAACCACCACCACCAACAATAATAATAATAATAATAATGATAATAACACAACGGTAACAACAACAACAACAATAATAATAATAATAATAATAATAATAATAATAATAATAATAATAATAATATCTGTATTTTGTTTGTCAAAATCTTGAAAAAAAAAACAACCTGACATGAAAACACACATATCCAACTATGTACATTCAAAAATCAATTATTTATTTATGCTTACTGAACCTGAGTATGATGATGAGTTATGTTAATTTGACTCAGCTTTATGGTCATTATAAAAAGTTTCTTTTACAACAAACTCAAGAACAGGCTCTGAAGAGTTTTTAATCTCAAACAAAAAAAGGGAAAATTTAGCTCAGTTTGTCATTTTGAAAACCTAAAACAACTTGTGTATGTTCTCAAGTGGCATGAAATAAAACATAAAACAATGCATGAAAACATGAAGGAACTTAAATTAACAAAATGTACATCTGTACATGAAGTTGAGAGGAAACTGGATTAATCGACATTGGGCAGTGTTTTACAGTTTGGGAACTTAAAACCTTTTTGCTGGTCTAAAAATAACAGCAGCACCAGCCAATATGTGGTTAGCACTAAACGTACAGGACATGGGTCCATCTAACTGGCACAAGCTGTGAGCTGTGTAAATCTGGTCTGCATTGGTGAAATGTCCCAGTGTGGGAACTGGGAGAAAAATGTTGGTCTCTTACCATGGGACCAAAGTTAGATACATCATACTGCTTCTATTTATAATAATAGGACATTGGAATGGGTCCCATTTAAATTGGACCAATTTTATTCTAGGCGCATTCAAATCCAAAGGCAGGAACATACTGCTTCCTGGAAAACATTTCTGGGTGTGTGGGGTTACAGTAAACATGCCCACAATTATCAAAATGCTGGTAAAAGCTGAGGTGTCATTGTGTAATTGGGAAATCCGAGTTAAAGGAGATGCGCAGAAAAACATGTGTAACCAGACTGCATACTCAAACAGAACACAACACAAAGACAAATGATGAGACGAGGGAACCACAAAGGGTTAAGAATGATGGAAACCACAGCCAATCAAGGCCAACCCACCTCCAATAGACAGTAGTCCAAAGAAGTGCAAAAGGAGGAGGTTTCTCCCACAGTGCCCCTGTCTGTCTTCCCTCCTCACTCCGCTGACTGACTCCAGTCCCTCAAACCTGATCAGTAATGTCCACTAAGCTTCAAGGAGAAGACTGGCAAAACAAGAACTTTATTTCTGGATGTCACGAAACGCTGACTGAACACAGATCAGTTCTGAGTTTCTGATGAGGAGAAATGATTTGAGGGTTTGTAGAAAGTTGCATATTGTTCCATCAATAGTAGGAAAGACATCATGTTTTGTGCGCAGGGAATTGGTGCCTTGGCTTTTTTTCACAGTGTGATTGCTGTGGTGACTGCCCTGGTAAGTGTACTTGCTTCTTCGTTGTATTTGAGTTATTTGATTTGATAATTTAATAACTGCTTGTTTTTAGTATTTCTTACCTGTTTTAAAGGCAAAGTTCTAAATCCTTTTATGCCTTGTCTTCTTCTTCTGCCTCTCTTGTGTCATTAAAATATATATTTTGCTTATATTGGTGGTGATGCTTGGTATGATTGTGATAATCAATGGGAAATCACCAAATGAATACAATGAACACAGCACTGAGTCATAGGTAACATCCCTGTATTGCTCCTCTTTGGGCCAAATACAGAAACTGTCATGTATCTGTGAGACCCTTTGATCGTTTGAATTTCTGACTCAGACTGATCTCATGCGTCAGGAAAACTGGCAGCTATTTACCAGCAGGACTGAAGATGAATGGTGTAATATGTTTTTTTTCTTGTGTCTAGTAATGCAGAGGGAAAAAAATTACTATTTTGTCTGCAAACATTTCTAATTGGGATTTAGGAGCAATACAACATACATTATACATGCAGTACAACAGACAAAGCTCCAGCTCCCTCCATCCCTCCACTGACAATCTCTCTAAAGACCTGTGGTCTGCTTTGCCTCACAACCTCAATCAGCTCTGACCCTTTTAACCTTTCACCCACTGACAAACGACCCTCTCAGTTTTCTCACTGTCACATTTTAGCGTCATCTCTTCATCCTGAGTGCCTTCAGACAGACTTACAACCGCCTGCTCAGTCAGCCCGAAAATCACTTTTCATGAAGCAGAGGGCCCGAGTGAGCAAATTCAATTTTGACACAGAGACCAGCAGATATCTAAGACTAATTATTTTCTACTACATGTCTGTCAGCAGAAAAACCCCTGTTCAAAGAAAATTGAACCCATTCTCCACATTGACTTGCATTCAATAAATCATGGTGCATGTTGTCGCTTCGTTAAGGGGCAGGTGAAGAACTTTGTCTGATGTGAAGCCTGAACCTTTAATTGTTGCCATCAACACTACGTATCCACAATCCACTAATAAGCACCAAATGGTTTGAGTTGCTCAACATGTCTGTATTGACTTTGGCTGAGAGTCCTGTTCCAAAACAAATCACTGTAACGAAAGCCATCCTGTTTTCTGAGTCGGACAATACTGCAAACATTGTTCACCCACCGGTAGTTTATTTTAATGTTCTGAGCCAAGAATGTTACTTATTGCAATCCATTCACGTGGATTGTTTCAGTTTGGATTAAGTCAATTTAACAAGGATGAGAGGTTTTCTATAGCTTGCAGCAACTGTAGTACTGAGACTCCCTGCTAAGTAAAAAGTTTCGGTTTAAAAAAAACCTCCAAGCATTAATTCAAACGTCAAAATCATACTGAGGTAATAACAAAACACTGCTTGGGCCAACTCAGTGTCAGGGCTGCTGCTACTGCAGATCATCTAAACATGGGACTTGTTATTAAAAATGAAATACTGAACCTCTGCTATTTTGGTCCCTGGCGAAAGCTGATTAGCAAACATGCTGAACTCACAGATGGCTACATGGCAACCATTAAATCTGGACGTCCTGAGATGATTAAACGGGTCGGAAAAGAAAAAGGTCTGTTGTTAAATTACTGAAGGAGATCTTTAGAGGGAAAATCCCTTTATACATCTGGAACATGACATGGGACATGCATTTGTATTTTAGATGTTTGCATATTAGATATTAGATTTGTTATCAAACAATATGTCTAATTACAACTGTCAAATAATTAAAAGAAATACATTTGTAATGCAGAAGAAATACAGTATGAAGTAGCAGAAGACAACTGGCCACAAACACAACATCAGGCATCTGGATGTTCTTTCGTGCCCCTGAACAGCACCTCCTGTTTGTTCCCTACTCTTTTTTTGAACCTTCTTCCTAATCATCTGTCTACCAATGTTTCCTTCTCTGGCAAATTGTTTTCATATGAGCTGATTGGTTGACTCACTTCTAGTTTTGCTGCTCTGTTGTGAAATGTACCTGGGAACACAACGTGTCTTGTGCAGACCAGCATTCACAAGCAAGGACGAGGTCCCACAGACAAGACCCTCATGTGGCCAAAGGCTGAAAAGGGGGTTGGCGGGAGATCATCACATACCTCACCCTCATACAACTATTTCACAACACCTAGAGGCAGCATATCAGATGCCTGGGAGAGAATGTGGTTGACAGATTTCCCTGGTTGGAAACACAAATACTCAAATGCTATAATGTCTAGAAGCACAAATGCTAGGACGGCCGCTGGGATGAACTAAAAGCTCGTGAGGCCTAAAGCAATACATCACCTTTGCTTGTCTCAATAACCTTTCTTTCTGCAGATAGACTCTGATGACGTGATAACTCGAGATGAGCAGATCTACCTTCTGATCGGCGCTCACACGAGCTGTGAAAGAAACATCAAGATTCAAATGGCCTTGGTTAAAGGTTTGTGTGCTGCTGCTGATCAAAATAAAAACACATTTATGATGTGCGTAGCTTGTTGTAGTCTTTATGAGTAAAGCATCTACCTGTCTATTAGAGTTCAGCCTGCAGATGAAACCTCCATTTCAGGTAAAAGTCAGCACTGGGGAAATGCTGAGCACTTTGTATCCTTTCTAAATATTTAAAGCTTCTCCTATTAGGGAAGTGAGACCCTTTGCTAAAGGTAATGACTGAGGTCAATGAGTGCATCAGTGATTCATTTAGGATCAGATTTAACAGCCATTCAATATCCTGCTGACTGGTATCTCTGTGATTACAGTATTGAATGGAGGCTCAGACAATAGAGGGACATTTTTCATTCAGGCTATGATGTAGAAGCTGGCGCCGCTGTTTGCAGATAAACTGATTGAATAGTTTAAAATGTTATTAGTCAGAAGACTAGGGCAGAAATGAGGGTCAGTGAGATAATGGATTGTTTTCAGACTGTTGCTTCAGTTTTATATTTAATGTACATGTTTACACTACACGTCAGGATTAAATAAACCTGACTGGGACATTTCTATTTTTGACCATATTTGGGCCTTTGCGCCTCTTCCCACTTGTACATCTTCATCCGCTTGGCATGAAATGGCTAACAGCCGCATCCTATCTTTTGTAAAGAAGGTGACTGTATCCCGGAGTGGGACGGGATCATCTGCTGGCCACGGAGCAGAGCGGGTCAGCTCATCTCGGTGCTGTGTCCAGAGTACATTTACGACTTCAACCATAAAGGTAGGACAGCTCATCCTTTAAGTGTGTGGGCACACGAAGGTCTGTTATGTAAACCTCCTCCTGACCTAAGGAACCATTGGGAGTAAAGTGTTGCAGCTGTTTGTATAGCTTTAGGAAATATAGTGTGCAGTGTTTGATCGTCAGCTGACCGTGTTCTGCATCTCCATCCCCCAGGGCGAGCCTACCGCCACTGTGACACATCAGGGAAGTGGGAGCAGGTGCCCACTATCAACCGCACATGGGCTAACTACACTGAATGCACCACATACTTGACCTCCAACCAGAGGAGTCAAGAGGAGGTGTGTACGTGTGTGTAGTGTGCAGATGCCTTTTTACAGGAGAAGCTGTTACTGTAATCTGTTCAGAATACACACTAATCCAACGTCTTTGTTTCAGAAGGTGTTTGAGAGACTCCATCTCATGTACACCGTTGGCTACTCCATCTCTCTAGCATTCTTGTTGGTGGCGGTCTCCATCCTCTGCTACTTCAAGTGAGAAACAGTCATTTGTCTCAAAAAACATGATTTGAGCACTTAGTCCGTATGATCGACCGCCTGTGCTTCCTCTCACCCCACGTTTAGGCGCCTGCACTGCACACGCAATTACATCCACATTCACCTGTTCACCTCCTTCATATGTCGAGCGGTCAGCATTTTCGTGAAGGACGCGGTTCTCTACTCCATGTCCGATGACAATAAGGCTGAGCCTGAATTCACTGCACAGAGGCCGCATATGGTAATCTCCATGTTTTTCACAGTCAGTCAATAACCTTAAACAACCTTAGTTGTTGTGTCTAAAAAGTGTCCTTAAACTATTCAATCATAAGAAAAGAACGTCTGTGTGATCCATACGTCTGACTGTACTGTGTGTTTTTACGTCTTGAACACTCAGGCCGGGTGTAAAGTTGCTGTTACGCTCTTCCTCTATTTCCTGGCGACCAATCACTACTGGATCCTGGTGGAGGGGTTGTACCTACACAGCCTCATTTTCATGGCCTTCCTCTCTGACAAGAACTACTTATGGGCGCTGATCATCATCGGCTGGGGTGAGCAGCGCTGGTCCACATCCTCACGCAGCGCGCGGATATTTAACAGACGGATCATTTCCGGTTTTCTCTGCTTATCGCAGGTGTTCCAGTTGTGTTTGTGTCCATTTGGGTCAGTGCACGAGCATCACTGGCAGACACACAGTGAGTGAAGTAATGCAATCATTTCTAACATATTTACATGGCACTTGCGTCACAAATGGACTCTAGAACTCGTCTACCCCTGCTTTCAGGTGCTGGGATATCAGCGCTGGGAACCTAAAGTGGATCTATCAAATTCCCATTCTGGCAGCCATTGTTGTAAGAAAAGGGAAATAACTTGTATTTACCTTTTATGGGATGTTTCACTCTCTCTCTCTCACTCTGGCTTTACATCTATACCTCAACAGGTGAATTTCCTCCTTTTCATCAACATAATACGAGTACTGGCCTCTAAACTGTGGGAAACAAACACTGGTAAACTGGACCCTCGACAACAATACAGGTGAACTGTCCTAAAAACCAAAGACCTGAAAACACTGCCTGTTAATTCAATGTTTTCGAGACCATTGTCTTGTAAAAAACGGATTGTTTTACTGTCCTCATCTGCAGGAAGCTGCTGAAGTCCACATTAGTCCTCATGCCTTTGTTTGGAGTTCACTACATGGTCTTCATGGCTCTTCCTTACACTGAGGTCACCGGGTTGCTGTGGCAGGTGCAGATGCATTATGAGATGTTCTTCAACTCGTCCCAGGTCAGAGTATGAGCCAAGCAAAAACACAATATAAGATTACAATCACCATTTAAATCACTTCAGATTATGTGTATACCATACCAGCAAATCACTATTCTATTAGGATTAGACGGCACCATCAAGTCAAGAGAAGTTCAAACAAACATCTCATAACATTTAATGAACTTCTGTACAATATCTGTATTGTCTCTGCAGGGCTTTTTGGTGGCATTTATCTACTGTTTCTGCAATGGGGAGGTAATAATGTTTGAAGCCTTGATTCAAATTCAAGTTTTTAAGCTCTGATTAATTCAGGACAAACACAACTTTCTGCTTTTAAGGTGCAGGCAGAGGTAAAGAAGGCTTGGCTGAGACGCAGCCTTGCTCTGGACCTCAAACAGAAAACCAGGATGACCAGCACTGGAGGCAGCTGCTACTACGGTGGTATGATGTCACACACCACTACTACCCACAGTGTTAGCTTTTCTGCTAATGCTAGAGTCTCTTCCTGCACTGGAGGTTCGGGTGGAGCTGTAGGCTTTGGGTCAGTGGTCAGGCCGCCACGGCAAAACTCATTCCACCCCCAGACAAACCTACCTGGTTATGTGGCCGGTGAAACTGGGACGGACGGCCCCCAGCAGGAAGTGTCTTTGCGTAGGTTAGGAGGCTCAGACTCTGGAGTCTTTGCCAGAGCCAACCAGAGAAAACACGAGCCCAAAAGCCACAACGCATCATCAACACAAACCGCTGGCAGAGACGATCCAGACAGCTCCATGTCGCTGAAAGAGATGGAGACTATTTTATAATGCTGTGATGAATGTGTCACATAAAGGAATAGACTTTTGCAAACCAAGGCAGGAGGCAGAATAACACAATGACTGTCTGACTTGAAGTGGCCAAGTACTGATTTCCATTTGCAAGTACAGAGATCATCATCTGCTAAAACATTTAAATGTACTGTCCTTGTATGTTGATACCACAATAAATGATGAAACTGCATTTGAAACAATGACGATGATGATTGAAAAGCATAACAATGTGAGGTTGTTTGCTTGTCCTGCAAGTCATGTGAACCATATCTATTTCATAACCTTAAAAACATTTTAAGTACATGAACAAATTCATATGCATCTTCAGTTAGATGTGAAAGAAATCCCAACATAATGCTCAAAATGCTCAAAGGGCATAGATGGATTTCTAAATGTTTATTTGAGATTTTCCAGGCATAAACCTTTTGCTCCTCGCAGGCCCAACCCCAGCTCTTCCTCTGTGCTCTATCCTCAACACTCTCACAACACCATCCAGAATTTCACACACTCTTGTCAGGCCCCTGCTCCGAGGGGCAGGCATGTACCCGAGCTGTTGGGCTAGACCTCAGCATGAGTGACAACTCAGAACCCACCAGGATTCACAAGGCAAACAGACGAGAACACTTTCGTGAAACAAGATAAGTGTATTTGGCTTAAAGTGTGTCTGCAGTGTAACACAATAAAAAACCATTTCAAATGTTTTGACAGGTACTAAAATGACAGAATTTATTTACTAATGTAGTTTTCCAGTTCTATTTTAATTGGACATTTGTGTTTTTAATAACCATTAAACAAAGTAAATGCTATTTAAACCGTTTTAAAAGAACAAGAACAGCAATGTTTAGTTAAGCTTGACCTACAGCTACGCTCAGTTTACTGAAATATACTAGCAAGCACATTTTCAGAAAGAGTGAGGTCAGTGAAGTGGGGAAGCAGTGAGACGTTACCTAACATCCATTATTATCTATGACGTCCTGATGATGTCACCAGAGTACGTCTAATAATTTAAAGGTGTAGTGCTCCTTAAAAATGCTCCTCTTGTGTTTGCAGTTTGAGTATTTTTTATTTATTTACATAAAGTGTGAAGAAAACTGATCAAACATGGCTTTACATGAAACGCCCCTTCACAAAATGCAAGTACACATAAATGCATCAGTGACTGCTCCTCCATCAGACCCCCACCCAACAACGTATGGTGGGGACCAGCTGTCTCTTTATTACAGAAGACAGGTTGGAGACCAAAATGTGTCCGTGTGATTCAGCTGAGAGGGAGTGTTGATGATATCAGCGTCATTGTACTGAAAATCAATTTGATAAACAGATGCATATTTAGTTTATATACCAATGGGCAGCGTCTAAATAAAACCTAAACAAAATAATCCAAAAAGTGGAATATATGGTAGTTACTGTACAACACACAGTATCACAGTCAGTTACTATAATCCTTGGGCGTCATAGAGACACATTAAAGCCATGATGTAACCTAAATCAGGAAACTGATGTAAGTGTTTAGCCTACATGTCTCTGCAGGCGTCACGTTCAGTCTGCATGAAACCAGCTGATCCCGTGACGTCACGACGAGGTAAGAAAAACGAGGCGGAGAGCGACAGCGAAAGAGAGCGAGACCACAGAAGTAGCCCCAGTCCGTCGTCTGTGTATAAGAACACCCGTAAAAACGGAGTACAGCGCGCTGTGCGGTGTCGTGGAGTATCTGATGCGCAAAGCTGGTCCGGGCGCGCAGCATCCTCTCTGGCATCCAGGGGTGAATGAGGAGGACCGGCGGCCGACAGGGAGGGGTCCTTTGATATCAGGGCTGCCTCCTGCTGAATGGAGCCCGGCTGTGGGCAGGCAACGATGGCCATGGGAGATGTGGCGAAAAAGGCTTCGTCCCGGAACGTGGCGGTGGAGCGAAAAAACCTCATCACCGTCTGCAGGTGTGTCACGTCTGTGTGTCTCAGTGGCCAAGGAGAGCAAGCTGCCATAGGCTGCTAGTGAGAACAGGCTCGGTGTCTCTAATGTCTCTTCCCTGGTGAGAAATTGCGTTTTTATCTATGACATGAATGAGAAACGCCGCGTAAGGCTTACGTCATCGTCATAAGAGTCCTTTTTATGAACTCTGTGCCGAATACGGGCCTACGCGAACACGAAGCCTGTCTGCATAGCTACCTTTTTATTACAGATAACCCACAGACAATCAGACTCTCTCCGAATTCAGCAAGGCCAGCTTTGTCACTGTGATTTATTCTTCCTTGCGTCTGATGGCGTGGTTGCTATGACGACAACCTTCCAGGGTAAATGACTGACTGGCACCCTGGGGACTCAGGGCAGGGAGGCAGTACAAGGCCTGTACACAAAGACCTAATTGGACTTTGGGAGGAGGTTGGATAGAAATTTTAATTTAAACGTGCACATAAAGGACAAAGGCTCCCATACAAGACACGTGTGCAAACCCATTCAACAAAAAAAGTTCCCAGTTGAGTCTGAAGTCATTACGTTGTGGGTCTGGTGGACGTCAGGTATAGCGTGTGTGCCTGTCATGCTGTAAACAGATTTGACGAGAACTAATGTATGTTGAACATATATGCAACACACACAAACATCCAGGTGTGTGTCACGCATGTGTCATGTCACAGCCCTGCTCTCAGTAAAACAGCGAACACACAGGGGACTGTGCTTGTTTTGATGTGGAGGATAGTCGGCCAGTTATTGTCCAGCATCTGGCTACAGCCCCGGTGACTGAATGAGACATTGTTTCCTGTGGAACAATGGAGAGTGAACTCCCTTGGCTCAGTGGCTCGTGTTAAGATGAGCATTGTCTTACTGCCAGTGTCTGTCTTGTGTGCACACTGCAGATATGTCAGTTTATGTCAAACAGCAAAACATCTACCTGAAATCATTTGTGTGTGTGACACAGCACTGAGCTGTTTCCTGTGGTCACTGCAGGACCATTTCCACTGGGGGTCATATGTCCTGCAAACAGCCCAGTGAAGAGACATCCTGAATTATTTACTCTCCAAGAAAATATTTAGGTGGCGTCATTTCAACACAAAGTTGATGTTGCCATCATCACACACGGGGGTATATCCTTCGGTTTTATTTGTATTTCACATATTCAGTGTAAATTAAACATATAAAATGTATAAAAGGTGCTGCAGGTAACAGAGAGGTGCAGCACACGAATGCAGCCTTACAGCCACCAGTCATAAAACCCAGCTGACGGTGAAAAAAGAAAATTGAATTGTTGAAGCTTCCTGAAAGCTCTCACTGAGCATCATCATCATCACAGCAAACGGGTAAGTCAGCAGGAAATGGATGCAGGATGGGAGTGTTACACATAAACAAATACATCTGAGTCATATGCTTACGGTTTTCTCCATTTTAGTATGAAAGAGCTGATTGATTTTTTTACTGAGCTGAAATTAATTAAAGGATATTAATTGTAGTTTGATGTATGATGGTTTGTCCTATAGTAAAGTGAAATAACCTTCACCTTCTTCTTCTCTTTCTCGCTATACCACACGTAGGTTTTCTGTAAAGACGCTGTTGGAGAAATACACAGCCGAGCCCATCGATGATTCATCTGAGGAGTTCATCAATTTCGCAGCCATCCTTGAACACATCCTCAGCCACCGCTTTAAGGGTAATAAACCTGTGAGAACAATTGAATTGAGCGCATGTTGAAGAAATTCAATAACAAGACCTTGTTATCAGAGCACACGGTGTTCAACAGAAGTAATAATAAACATTTTCAAATGCAAGCGATGAATGTTTATTAGGCATTAGTAAACATTCAGTGGAATCAGTCTAATCCAGCTGCTACCCAGCTGTTGTCTACAGCTATAATCGCAGTATTTGTTTAGAGTTTGTAAGCCATGAAAGTGAGATAAACTGTGAAGCGGCTCTTTGAGTCTCCTTTATGCGTCGTTGCCACCCTTTACTGAAATAAATTTACTTTATATGTCAATTATGCTGCATTTCCTTTTAGGCTCAGGGAGCTGGTTTGATGGCCAGAGGAGCTACTGGGATTACATCCGCCTGGCCTGCGCCAAAGTCCCCAACAGCTGCATTAGCAGCATAGAGAGCATGGAAAATATCAGCACCTCACGAGCAAAGGCAACAATTGCATCATGATGGATGATGATAAATAATGTGTGTTTTTGATGCAACGTTAACCTTTTAACCTGGTGATTCAGGGCCGAGCCTGGATGAGAGTCGCCCTGATGGAGAAGAGGCTTTCTGAATACGTCGCCACTGCCCTAAGGGACAGCAGAACAACCAGGTGAGGCCGAGACCCCTAACGTACACTTATGAGTGTGTAAATCTATTACTGCTATAAATCCTGTTCCCATTTGCTTAGACATGTCTCTGTACGTTAGGAGGTTTTATGCAGAGGGAGCCATCATGTTACGAGAAGAAGCTACGGTGCTGACAGGGATGCTCATAGGCCTTGGGGCCATTGATTTTAGGTGAGGAGTCTGGATGGTTGTTGACTGGCTTTCTATGAATCAAACTCATTGTTATACTTTTTGTCTTACTGTATTTGTGTGTGGTCTCTTCTGTAGTTTCTGTCTAAAAGGGCAGACCATGGATGGGAAGTCGTCTGCTGTCATTGACTACACACCGTACCTGAAATTCACACAAAGGTATATTCACAGGCGCCGTGGAGAAAATTATTTATCTAATATGCCTAGTGATGAGCTCACTTCCTCAGCATTGAACCACTGTAGACGTGCTTTACACACAAAGTCAATGAGCTGACTGCTTCTGTTGTAGCTATGATTACCTGAGTGATGATGACGATCGGCGGAGCGTTGACAGCAGCGCGAGCGATGACAGCATCCCTGAACATCCCTACATACCTCTGGTTGCTGAGGAGGAGAGCTGGAGCACAAAATGTCGGAAGATGGAGCAGAGGTTTAAGATCGTCAATGCTCAGAAGGTACACATCCATACTTTACTTTGAGGAAATGCTGATTTAAATAGTTGAGCTCTTGTTTGTCATTTATTGTAAATAAATTCCAAGGTAATAAGGATGAGAACGAAATAACCCAAAAAGTCAACGGGGGGGTTGTGACAATCTGGAGTTGGATGCCAAAGGTTCTGCGCTAACATGATTCAGACAAAGTCAAAAACACACCGTGACTGTTGGTGGCAGGAGAAATCAATTCTGTAAATGAGCAAGCAACACAGAAGGATGGAGTCTAATCTGAGCAAGCAAGCAGCTTCTCACTCGTGGTGAATTTATGTCGTCAGGGTTACCTGGAGGAGCTGGTGCGCCTGCGTGAGTCCCAGCTGAAGAACACAGAGACGGATAACAAGAGGCTAAAGGCCAGACTGGAGGAGCTGCAGAGCCAGAGCCAGCAGGAAAAGAAAGACCTGGAGACCATAATCCTCGAGCTTCAGGAGCAACTGTGAGCGATGTGGACAGACTGTATTAACCTGAAATCAACACCTCACTCCTCATTATGTCACTATGAGTTTTAGTTTGTTGTCTCGTGTGTGGATTTCTGTGTGCGTCAGAGATGTTCAAATCTCTCACATCGTGTCCTCGTGTTTATCAGGACCAGCTTGATTCCATGTGACTCCCACCACCTGGCCAAAAACCTCTCAATCCCCCTGGTCAACCAGTGGCCCGTGCTTCAGCCATACAACACCCAGGATGACGTCAAGTTGTTTCGCAGGTCAGACAGATGTTTTAAGCTCATATTAATTGTGTGTATTGTTGTTGAACACTGTATGTGTATGTATGCATGTACTTTTCATCACAGGACTTATTACTCTGCCATATGCAATATGTAGTGGAGTCAGGTCTTCCTGGACACACTAGTTTACAGGCCAATGCTCTATGTGCTACATCGCTACCTACTATTGTTAACAACGTGTGCGTCTGTGGACCTGCAGGAGGAGTTTTCCCAGCACCGAGTTGCTGTCAGTGGAAATCAGCCTGGATTCGGACTCTCAGAGAACTGAGGAGAAGCAGAACGGAGGAGCCTGGTGCACAGGTGACAAGTCGCAGCGACCGTACTGGACGTTTATGATAAACACGCATACATATTTTAATTCTTGGTCTTTCCCACACCTCCAGGAAAAGATTACACCCCCTCCATGATGGGTCTGTGTGGATCTTTGATCTCCCTCCCGAGCTGCAAGTCTCTGGCCAGCCTCAAGTCCAGCGAGTGCCTGGTCAACATCAGCACAGAGAACAGTCCTGCCCCCTCTCCCAGCTAGGGGGCGCCAAAAACCACTGCCAACCAGATAAGAGACACAGAGACGATGTAACATGAAAAGACATGAAAGACTTACACTTGGAATGCTGACAAATGCACTCTGACCCTTATGTGAGTCCCTTTACCTTTAGACTCTAAGCCCAGAACTCTCTCACCCTACATCTGTCAAGCTTTTGTGAAAGAACAGCCTCCTGGTCTGCGTTGTTCTGACAAAGATGCAGGAATTGCTGCTGGACTTTTCCAACGGCCTCCTTCCGTTTCACTGTCTTTGACATGATTAAGCCTCGTGGAATGCAAACAGCTGATTCAAGCTTGACCTCTCTGACATTTGAGTTTGTGTAATTACAGTCAGGTATATGTTCTGGTCCCGTTCATCAAGGCTCTGAGTGTACTCGTGCATTTGTCTACGTTTTGTCAGTCGTTTTCTGTCTGTTGCACAATAGTGGCAGGATGGATGAGGATGAAAATAGAAACAAGCTGAGTCCAAAATGTTGAAGATTATTCGAATAACTAACACAAGCAGCTTTGTGATAGGAGGAATAACAGTTAGGCCTTATTCAATCATGTAGGGTTTTAGGGTTTTTAGATGTGGCATAAAAGACGTGTCAGGCCAAGGTTTGCAGAGACACTGCAATGAGAACATAACAAGTCTAATATTATATCACATCTATAGGTTAGAAGACAAAATGCATCGTGACTATGCAGAAATAATGTTTTCATTGGCGTTTTCGACAAACCTGACTTCATATAGAGAATTAGTGAATGTACACCGTGCATATGTGTGTCATTCAGCTTTTATCTTAATTTCCTGTCTTAGCTTTGTTTGTTTTTTTACATATAAATTCCACGGCATACTGACCATGGTGTAAAATGCAATCTCATGCAGTGTTGTTTAGAGTTGGGGTATATTGTTTTATTTAAAATGCAATAAAACTGCCTTTTTTGAAACTGGAATGTAGTGAAAATGTATGTTTTTTTTTATTTAAAGTCTGTTGTGTGGACGATCAACTACTTTGGTTCCTGCCTGTTTGTTCTTTAATGAGCTTCCCACACTTTAGCCTGCTTATTAACAGCAGTGAGATTAAAACCCAACTGCTTCAGGCCTACAGTACATGGGGTAGAGTTGCATGGTGGGTAATGTAGGCATCATCTGCAGCTAATTGTGCTAATACATTCTAAGAACTGACAGTTGTTCTATATAAATCCAAGTAATTTCATCTGTTAGGTCCAAGAATCCTAACTTGTGCTCTTTCCCCCCTCGATGTGAGGTCTGAGGTTAGGATTGCTTTATTAACAGACAAATGCACAGAGTTGACGAACAGCAGGCCCACTGGTAAATGCTGGAAATACATTTTGTAGGAGGCACATTCCTTACTATGCTGACATACTATTTCATTAACCGCCTGGCTGTAAATCCATGAATACCACTGGGCTGTGAAAAGTTAATTATCTGGCTTTGTTTTAAACAGTAGAAGTGACTACAAGAGGGAAGACACACTTAGATATGTTTTAGCGCCCCATCCTTTTGTGATAAGCACTTTCACTCCCATTTTCATGTGCCAGACATGTATGTGCACGTTATGTAAGCATAGACCAACGTTCTGTCCAACTAAGCCCACATCTGAGCCAGGTTTGTTTGGGTGAGGAACACAGAAGGCCTTCAGCACTGATCTCACGTCTGTGTATAAATTGTATGTTGTGTTATCTTTGCCCCCTTCTCCTGTCCCCACCGTTGGCACTCCCTTTTTTACAGAGTCGCGGCATTTATCTGCCACAATGCACACAGGCTTACACATATACACACACCACCCAAAACCACCTCACAGTCCACCCAGACAGCGCTCACACGCCCAGCTGGGGTGATTTAATGGGTCTCACCATGGCATGATGCAATAAATATCCTAGAAATGAACGAATGCAGGTGATGGATTCTGCTGTTGTTTATGTGTTTAGTGCTTCGGTGTTTTTGGGTGCCACTGCACTTTTTATTTGACGTAGCATGTGGGACTCTTGTGCATCACAAAAGGATCATGCTTGAATTGCATTTTCACCAAATGATATTTAAATATTACAATGCAGATTTGCAGTGGAGAAGTTTGTCTGTACTTCATGGTAATGAGATGGACTAAACCAGTCAACAAGGCTTCAGGGCTCTGCTCAATCATGTTGATGCTGTAAGAAAACCACTATTTTAAAAACAGATCAACAGTAGCAGGATAAACACATCTTTGCATCATAGCATCTACACATAATAGTTAAATGGTATATTTTGGCTGAGGGCGGTGACACCAGGTTTCATTGTCCGAAGTTTGAGGGATTGATGGTAGACTGTCCAATACGATTTGAGTCGGTGGCTTCGCCAACCAATCACAAGTGAGTACTCGAGTCGGCTCCGCCCCTCTACTTAATTAAATCCACACCAGCGTGGTGGTGGAAGTGTTTAGAGTGAGCGCTGGTCGCGGAGCCACCTTGCAACTTTCTGGGCCTCAAAAACACCGTCCGGCCTGACAAATTACAATGATAGATGCCTCGAGGTTTGCTCAGAAGGCGCAGGAGTTGACGTTTAAGTGACTTTTTGACAGCGGAGCTGCTTCCTTGTTCGGCAACGGGGCGAAATATCTGAACATCCTCACAAAGAAACTTTGCTTGCTAGGCTGCTAACTCGCACACAAACCTGAACAAAAAGTACAATCACCGCCGTAGACTTGGTCACAAGCTGCTGGTAGCGGGTCGAGTGTCGAGCTCAGGTGCTGCTGGTGGCGGACTTTGCTGGGAAATGATAGTTATATGAGTCCGGGCCGAGTTTTGTAGCGGTTATCATCATCATCACCAGGAGGAAGAGTTGCGTCTGGTGAGTCCAGCCACCAGTGTTTCCACAGAGCGCCCCCAGGTCTCCGCCACAGGACGACCCGGTTCTGGGTTCTGCTAGGAGCTGCAGAGTTCGTTACTACACCATGTCTGCCCGAACTGGAGCTGGACAGACGAGGGGAGCTGCTCCGGGTCTGCAGCCCCTCAAAGCGACTGTTCCCTACCAGCTGGCCAGCAAGCCTCGACCCAGCCGGAGGGATGGAAAGTCAGGTAAGGTTGGGTCGATCAAGTTCGCGATGACAAAGGCGTAAAGTGAGTAACGTGTGTGGCTACATGCGCCACGAAATGCTATCACAACAGCCAAAGCTGGAAAACAAAGTATTTGACAATATCCTTAAAGCCTGTAGTTCTGCTTGACGTAGATATTCTAGTAAAACCGTGTTGCTTTGGAAACTAGCAGCAGGAAAGGATGTAACCATAACGTCAACATGATGCATGTTATTATTGTCTATGTAGGTTGAGTATTGAAAAAGAAACTATGCTTCAAATGAACTGTTACAATATAATGGCCTTTAATTATCAGATATGATGCCACATGTGTATTTCTACTATTTGTGAGGTCAGTGATAACTAACTTTTCAAAAGCCTGTAGGTGATTTCTGACTAATGCAAGAAATCTGAACATTCAGAGTGAAAATCAGCTTTTTTTTTTTATTAAAGTACTTTGTTACTAACTAACTAACTAAACCCTCATTGTATGATTTAATTAATTTTCTAATGACAAGTTGTATGTGGTACTGACAACAGGAAAGCCCAAACCACACCACACCACGCTGAGCCCTGGAATGAGGCGAACCATGTCTCTGGATGCCATCATCGGGCCCTACCTGCAAGGACACTGGCCGAAAGAACCCGAGGGCCAGAGCAGCCTGTCTCACAAGGACAAATCCACTCAGGTCAGCTCCATATGTGTCACACAGAATTGTATGTTTGCTCTTTGCCACGAGGATTGAAAGCATGACTGTCATTTTCACACATTTCTAGACGTAAACGGTTGCTAGAATAGGGGGATGGGGGAGTGTCCAGTGCCTGCATAGTTATTACAGAGTGAAAACCACAGCCATGAGAACAGTCCCTGAAGTCAGCTGACGAGGCCGTTTCAGTTGCAGTCATCTACTCTGCTCTGTGTGCAGGCACTCGCCATTGCTATTTGGTTGCCCACATCCTCCTCTCCCCCGTTTTGTTTTTGAGTTTTTCTGCTTGTTCGCTCTGCTACAAGCGCAAAGAGAGAATCTGTGGGTGTGGATGGTGTGATGTGGCTGCAGATCAGCCTTTGAGCAAGAGAAGCCGATCTGTGCTAAGTGTGAAAGTATTGGCAAAATACGTTTGAAGTCTTGTGAATTCAGTGTAACATTTTCCATGCTCAGATTTTTAATGCAGCCAATGCAGCTTTAGGGCAAGCTTGTTTTAAACTTATTGGTCACATGCTTTCTTGTTTTGGGGGCAGCTGACCATACTGTGGTTTCTTTCTCCTCAGACCCCAGACTCGTGGTCAGACAAATCCCAAAGCAGGAGAGGAAGCAGCAGCCACAAACGTTCAGCATCATGGGGCAGTGCAGAGCATCTACGAGAGGTCAGTCCCTGCCCTTGTTGCTCAACGCACTGGTCTGTAAGAAGTAGTTTTGCTAAACTGTGTGTTTTTTCAGTTGTTTTTGTGTCGTAGAGGGCAAGGTCTTGGAAAAAAGCCTGACTCAATTTTTTTTAAAAGCATTTAGCAACAGGAGATGAATGATCTCATCTTTAAAGAAACTTCCCTTTTTAAAGCTTCATTCACTAGCACATTCAGCCTCATCCTAGCTTGTCTCTGTTCATCATGTAATCACAGTAGCACTTGTAAACATACTGAAAAATGTCTGTCGTGTATGTTTAAAGGACTTCCTCTTTGTGTTTGTTGTTGTTGGTGGTGTGTGTGTGAGAAAGCATATTGACAGACTATTACCTCTGTTCATTGCAGATTGCCAAACTAAAACAACAGCTACAGCAGCGAAGAAAACCTGCAGCCTCTGGGGGACATGACAAAGACTGCCAGCGTGGTTATCCTCAGGGGAGCTGTAGCCTAGGAACTACACAGGTACTCACTGTCATCAGCAAAACATAAACACACTACACCACTTCATCTCTGTGTGTTTGTATACACTTTAAACTTTCTATTTGTCCAACCTGCCAGCGATGAGTATCGGTTATTTGATTCATCAAAGTGAATAAGGAAACGGCTCATTGCAGGAAGTGAATAAAATAAAACGCAGAAGCAACAGGAAGACGACTAGATCACTCTACTTCTGCTTTTCAGAACGAACCGTATGGTTCTGCTTTTCTGCACAGCTGGTTGGCCCTGTCTTTTAGCGTGGTGCCTTCCTCCGTTGGGCTGCAGCAGCTTCACACCACAGTTTGATGACATGACAAACAAGTTCACAAATCTGATTTGTACTGCCTCTGAGATTTAACTCAAAATTATGCCTCCAACACGTCACACATGAAGAACGCACTGAGAGCTGCGTATGGAAAAGATCTATCATTTGTCAAGAGATTAAATTATATTTAGATTTTAAAAAACATCTCCTATTTAAGTGTGCTTCTCAAGAGTGAAGCAGCCTGAATTCCTAACTAACATGTTTGCATGTCCTCAGACTCAGCCGATTCCCGTCCCTCTTGCTCCCTTGTCTACTCTGGTCCCTCGCCTGCGCTGCAGTGTGGAGGGTCTCAACCAGGAGCTGGAAGGCATGTTCATCTGCCAGCCACAGCATCCTGAGCACAGGGTAACACAGGATTTATTCATTATCGATTCAGTGTGGTAACATTAACGGTTATTACATAACCTAACCAATGTTTCTTCCCTCTTCAGCTTCTTGATGTTCCAGACGGCCATCGGGCTCCGGTCCCTCCACACAGCTGCAGCAGCGGGTCTCAGAGTGACCCCATCACCACACCCCTCTGCTCATCCCCCACCTTGTCTTTACCCTGCTCCTCTCCCTACTACACCTCCCCACCTAACACTGAAGACGTCCCTCTGGACCTGCACCAAGGTTGGTTTGCTTAAGGTTTTTTCAAATGGGACGTTAACCCATGTCTAACATGTGGCCATAAAAAAAATAGAGCAAATTTTAAAGTCTAACGCAGATTTGCTTAAAATAGAAAGGGACTAATTAGAATAAACTAAACTAACTTTTTCACACAAGTGAATCTTTATGTGCCCTCTAATCCATACAGGGGTTTAGGAAGAGCATCTGAAATTTTTGTGTATAGACGGGATCCTGCCCATACTTAGAACCAAAATAGAATGAATTTCCATAGTACTAGTGGTGATCTTTATTATAAACTTCTTTCTTTTTTTAGGGTTAATAGACAGCGCTGAGATGCGTCTCCTGTCTCCGTTCTCCGCTAAGAATGAGGTCGACCTCTCCCTGCCTCTGCTCATGTCCTCTTCCCCAGGGCCCAACAAAAGTTGCTGCTTCCAAAGAGAACCTCCAGAGGGCTGCGAAAAGGTCCGGTTCTGGGAGGAAACGAGGTATATTTTATAAGATGCTTTGTACTGGAAATAGCAAGTTATACACTGTATTAACCATTCTGACCCTATGACTTTGTTTTATCATTTACATTTTAATTCACAAAATGGAAGCTTTTGCCCACCAGTCCAAATTCAGAAACCCATAAAGACAAAGTAAAATCACAGATTGGATTGTAGTCATGTTGAACAGTTAACTGTCACCCCAGCCTCTGTTCACATGCAGCACATCGTCTTCTAAAGCGTTTCTGTATTTGGAGTCATTCATCCTTCCTTCAATTGTGGCTGATATTCTTGGTCTCTGTTGCTGAGATGCACTTTCATATCATGTTGTTGCCATCACCATAGGTGACTGTATTAGCTAGTGGGGAGCTGGGCCTTGTGTTACTGGAGCCTGACCCTTAAAATTCAATCTACACCTTCGTAAAGGACATGAATAAAGTACTAAGCCACAGTAAATATTTCATCAGGCAGTGTGTGGACGCCCTCTGGTGGTGACTCAATTTGTTTGCTACAGAAGCACTTGAATGTTGGGTTTTGGGCCAAAATAAAGAGAAGATGCAGACTAATTTCCAGCACATTCTTTGGCAGGTATTACTTTTATGTTTATTTCTCTTTTCATTCTGTAGTGCTCCACCTGAAAACAAACCATCTCTCATCTCTTCGTGCCCGGACCCCAACAAGATAAACTTCACCCCTCACGGGGGCTCAGCCTTTTGCCGCGTCAGCCTTCTCAAGCCTCTGCTACCCTCCGTGGACCTGCTGTTCCGCAGCCTTGTCCCAGCAGGCGGCTGCTCGAACCAGGGCACAAGCTCCTGCCAGACATCATCCTCTGGCAATCGGGCCACTCCTCCGGATCCTCCTGTTGCTAGCGTAGCAGCAGTGATTGGGGACGGCCCTGGGGAAGCCCTCGCTTTCTGATCTTTTCTGTGGTAATGATGCTCAATAATCCAAATCTTTATTTTAGGAATGATCCATTCCTTCCCTATATAGATCCAAGAAAAAGAGAGGAAAAAAAAGAAACTGTTTTGTTTTGCGTCTCCAATTTTATTATCCAAAGATTTAGTTCTTGGACAAACTGAAGTGTGGGAGAAGGGCGTTATGACAAGGCTGTCCGATTCTACTCGTAACTCTGTCAGATGGGATTACTCACCCCTCACCTGCAGCACAGATTCTTTCTTCAAGACGCTGTCACAAACTTATTTGTTGAACTCTACATTGCAGTTTATTATCTATGTCACAATGTTAGGAGTCTGGGTCTTCTTGGATATGATTTCAACAGGTATTTATGTGTAACTCACCCTACATTGTTTTTACACAACTCTACCGTGCACCTGGTGCTGGTGTATGAAGCATGACAAATCACTTGGGTACTTTTTATTTACCTGATGAAATCCCATTTGGATTATTATAGATGGAAGGGCATTTTCCAGTCGGTGGACTTGGGTAGCATCAGTACCTAACCTTCAGCTCCTGTATTCCTGCTTTAAAGTTATACAAATGTTATTTTTTGTTGTTTAATGGCAGAAAAAGTAGCTTGTGCACGCTAATGGATAAACTCCTTGACGTTTCTGGCATGTGATGTGTTTGAGGCGTCTAGTTGACTGACTAACCAGTTTTAGTGGTGTAGAGTTGTCATGTTAAATGTTTCTCTAAAGATTTTTTTTTTTTTTGCTGACAAGTTGTTTTATTTCTCGTAGACATGTTTGCACAAATCGAACTGCTACTTTTGAGTTGCAATTCTTATTTTTATATTCACTTTTATACCTTAGTGTATATGTCATAATAGTAATGTGTATTTTCTACATCTTTTTCAGATAACCTGCAACATAAGCTAAAAAAAAGTGTGTGTGTGTATACATATATGTATATATATGTGTGTGTGTGTTCATTTTAGTTCTGTCTGTATAATTGAGGCGTTACAGAAGATGTTGTATCAGGTGGATTTTTACGCACTTCCTGGAGAGGCTTTATGTGGAGGAAGGGACGTTTCCTCCTCATGTTTGGTGTCTGGTGGGAGTTTTGTTCGAGCACATGGATGCCGAGTCAGAAATCGATACACTTCTCCTAGTTTACGTTCCTGTTGAAATACTGATTTATTGAAACGATGTGTTTCCTCCTTAGCCTCAGTTAAAGTGTGGACGCTGTAGATGAGCTGTTCTCTCAGGTTCTGTACACATACGTGTGATTGATTGTCCTTGATTATTAAATTAGTCCTAAGTCAAAACCCATCTGCTGGTCTGAATGTGTGCAGTGATTTGTGTCTGTAGAATCACAACACGACTACAAAATAAAGGCTTGTTGAACGGTTTCCTCCACAAGCTCCTCGGTCATGCAGATGTGCGGCTGTTGTCGTTGCGTTGCGCCATTGGCTGACGCTGGAGGAGGCGGTGACGTTCAGGCCGGGTGGGAAACCGCAGCGATCCGCCGCAGAAGCGCACGTTTTGCCGGCAGAGAGGCTCCTCGTCGGGGGAAGGTTATCAGCAATGTCGTCCATATTCGGGGTTGTCGCCAAGCAGGTCAAGAGCCACCCAGCTGTAAGTGTGAGCCGCAGTCTGCCGCGTCTGAAAAGCGCTTGTTATTCCCGTTTGTGGACGACGAGTAGGTGACTTTGACCATTGACGCTGTGAAGGCGCGTCCACCCGGTGATAACCTCATTATTTATCCGAGCTGTGCCCATCTGCGGCTTTTACTGGTTATGTTATATGTCCGCACTGCCTGCATTACTGTCAACACTAGATTCTGCAGCACGCGTCCGATTCAAGCACGTCTGTGGCTGCAAAGCTCACATTCCTCAACAGATCATAAAACGGTTTAAATGTATCAACAGCGGACATTTCCCTTAATAGAGCCATACTATAATCAATATGTCTTTTTATCTTATTGCGTGGATTGTCTCATACTCCGTGATCAGGCCTTTTTTGGTATCATGTCTTGTTTCTATGTGACAATTTGACAAAGCATCCCGACCAGGAGCCGTGTCTTCATAAAGAGCTAACTGAATTAACACAGTGTTGTTTTCTGGGCGTCAGGTTGCCATCAGTGGGTTCAGCCATGTATGTAGAGCACAGCTCACTATAGGACCTACACTGACACGACTCAAGGGCATGTTACACTATGGCCTGGTAATTCAAGGGCGACTGGGAAAAACGCTTTGCTGTGCGGTAGCCTCCACAGGCCTCTGAGGTGAAGTGTACAGTAATGTTACACTTCAGACGCAAACTGATACATTGTTGTTAATTAACCATTGCGGGACTACATATTGTTTTAGAGTGTTGACAATGTTGGTCCAATTCCTTTATTTCTAGGTGGGATTTAATTATGAGATCATATAAACATTTCTGTGTATTTCTGACACAAATAAGGATCAATGTCTTTATCCACTAGCTGATCCCTCTTTTCATCTTCATTGGTGGTGGCGCAACCATGAGCATGTTGTACTTGGGTCGGTTGGCCCTGAAAAACCCTGATGTCTCGTAAGTACTGTCTCATCCTGTCGAAAACACTAGTAATAAATAATAAAAATATTATATTATAATAATAGTAATCATAAATTAATAAAGCCATTTTAGTAAGTATAAGAGTTATAATACAGTATAAAGTAATGTATTTGGTTGTTACAAATACGCTACACTACATATTATGCAATATATAATAAATCATATCTACATACAAGGGAATAAATAAAGTACAACATATTTATTTAAATAGCACCAATGCACAAGAAATCTCAAGACAAATTACAAAACTATATAGAATAAAAAACTAAAAGTATGTAGAAACCCAACAAATCCCCTACAAGCAGGTTTTACACAATATAAAATATCAGCGTTTTTAAACAATACATTTTTATTATTCAATTATTCTTATTGTATTTTCCTCAGGTGGGACCGCAAGAACAACCCTGAGCCCTGGAATAAAATGGAACCCAATCAACAGTACAAGGTAGGTGGTTATCAGGACTGTTTTGAAGCATGTTGATCATTAACCTTTCCTTATATGCCTGGATGGACTTTAAGTATATTCAGTCATATTCTGTGGGGAGACGCCATAATTGTTCAGTTATCTCACCTCAGAGTCCGTATTGCAGTCCTGTGCTGACTTTGGACACTTGCTCTTGTGTGTGCTTCCAGCTTTTCTCAGTTAACATGGACTACTCCAAGCTGAAGAAGGACAGGCCTGACTTCTGAGTCACTCTTCTCACTCTACTGGTTCTGACAGTTGTATTTTCGTCGTATTGGAAATAAACTCTGCCAATGTGTAGTGCTACACCTATTCAGTCTGTTCATTTCTTCAGAGGCGAAGAGATTGTTCACTATATCAATGATTGTATGAATAAAGCAAACAACCATATTTACTTTTATTTATTTTTGACTTTGTTAAGTTAATAAAACATTTCAACCATACGTGTCATTGCTTGTTTGTATCACTGAAGTTTTTAGTAGCCTTGATTAAGCACATCAGAGGGAAATTCTTGAGAAGTTTTCCCATAAGTTTGTATCATTGCGTGATCAAGTGTTACGAATGCAATGTGGTGTTGATGCTACTAAACACATACTAAAATGTGTACGTCCAAGTATCCCTGGTTGATTAGGTACATTCAGCTAGATGTAAAGTCACCCTATTCATAAAAACAAAGTTAGGCTACACAACATAGCTTTGTATAATGCAGTACATACAAGCTAAAGCCTCCAAATGATATAAATGAATCAGCAACTCTACAGTACAGTTTTAGCCAAGTGTGCCTAACAAACCAAGTGTTTGTTTGTGAGGGAACAGCTGCTGCATAGTTTGCTTTTAAACATGATCACTCCCGTATTTCAACATTCTGGAAAACATTATTCTGTGTCATGACTGTAATAAATGATCAAATATGCTGTGACCAGACACGAGATGCGACTGATTCATTTATTTGCAAAAATAAAAATAAACATCTAAATTGGAGTTATTCCTCTATTCTTTGATTGGTGGCGTTGTCACTTTGGTTGGTTAAAAGAAATAGTAGAAGAAGAAAACGTATTCTCGCGAGATCGGGTTATACTCAAATGTTACGCGGGAATTCTTCCGTTTCGTCTATGGGTGGATCAACACCAGCTGCTTAAAGACCGAGTGTTTCTATAGATAATACGTATAATAGTAACTTTAATCAAATCAGCGCCATTTGACGGACTTCGCGGCTTTCGCTATAATTTTTTCACGTGTAAAAAGTTGCAGCTTTGGGTTGATTCTATCTTTTACCGTCTGCTAACGTTTGTCAGCTAACAGCTCGTCAGCTGACAGTTTCTAAATATGGAGCCTACGGAGGATTTGTCAGCTCGGGTCCTGCTGAAACACATACTCGGCACCGAGCCGCCCAGAACTCCCATCACCCGCAGGTACTGGTGTTTTAGTGCCGGTTACGCTGCTGTTTACGGTTAACGGGCTTTTCCTGGCTTTTGCTATGAAAACGGTGTCGAGCTTTGCACGTCGTTATCCTTTTCGTCGTTATGTCTTTCACATGGTGACGGTGTGTCCCGTTTGGACTGACCGATGAGTTGTTCTGCCCGCAGTTCTACCAAAGTGCTGAGCTCCGGCAGGATTACGCGTAGCAGGAAAGATGCCGGTGCCCAAACCCCGCAGAACATCTTGAGGCGCAGCCTGAAAAATAAGATGCGTGAGGTGAGGAATCAAACAACAGTGTATACTGACGACGGACGTGTTGGGTCTCTTGAAGTTGATCTGATTGCTTTTATTGTAGAGTATAACCAGGAAATCCCTGCCTGCTACTACAAGGAGAAGAACAAACACACCTGCCCCAGCGTCACTGTTTGACGAAGGAGACACACCGAGGCACATACTGAAGAACATTCTTTTGACAGGTCTGTGCATCAACCTGCCTTTCTTTGTTCATTGTGTTGCAGTTGTGGTTTGCCTTTTTATCAGTGTTGTTGTGGGAAGCAGAGCCTGTGAAGTCCCCTGTGGTTCATGACACGGCTGCATCGGAGGAGCCACGTTTGCCTTCAGCCAGTTCCAACATTACCAGGAAGCGTCCGAGGTGACTGACTGCCTGCATGCGTGTATCTGGATGTTGACTGAAGCCAGTTCAATACAGTTTTGAATAAATATAATCCTTTTCTGCAGTACTGAGCTGTCAGGGCTGGATCTGCCTGATTTAACTATTGGCAATGCTGCAAGCACTGCAAAAGGACTGAGCAGAAAGAGACCACGGTGGAGCCTTAATGTGACAGCTTTTGAAAAACGCCTTAAAGATGGAGAGGGTATTGTTTTTATGGAGAGACTCACTGACTAAAGGTGACTATGACAGATCCTATAAATTTTTGATGCTTATGTTTACAGATGGTGAAGTGGAACATCATGAATCAAGAGTTGAACAGTCATCACTATCTTTGTCAAGGTAGGTTAAATTAAAAACTAAATCTATTTTGCAAAAATGTCTTAAAACTTTGCATCAACTGAATTATTGCTTAAATTAACTATTGCATGTGCAATATTTTGCAGTTCCACTTCACTGAATCTCAAAACACCTTTTGTGGATGTTCACACTGAAAAAAGAGGCCTACAACGAAGGGTTTCTAACCGCCGAAAAATCACAGAAGAAGATTTTGATGCTGCTGTAAATAATAGGCAGATTGGAGGTAATTAAAATACGTAATTAAAATATTTGATTTAAAAGACGTAACATATGAGAGTTTAAAATACTCTTCCGTTTTTTTACTTTATTTAGTTATTGTTCACTCGTCCACCTCTGTTCACACCTTTTAATAAACATCAAATATTAGGCTTTTAAAGATTGTATCTACAAATTCAGATTTAAAATTCTAACCTAGCTATGTGGGCAAGCAGATGTAGCTTATGGTTATTAAATTAAATTCAGCTTCTGTCCTAAATTGTTATTGCACTTTTTTCCACTCACCAGACAGCAGCATTATGCCAGTGGAGCGTGGGCTTAGTGAAACTGCCTATACTGAGAGCTTCACTCTGGGCCTAAGTAAACTAAGTGAACCTGATATCACAACCGATATTGTCAACTGTAACACAGCTCTCTACGCCCAGTCAGGCGGCACAGCCTTCAACTCTTTCGTTGTTGCTACACAAGACAAACCCACGGTTATGGCTTCTCAGCTTCAGAGACAGATAATGGAGGAAGAGAAGAGCAAAGTTTGGAAGGAGAAATCAGTGTATGGATTTCCAACTGAGGAGGTGGGTGTGGCAGAGCATGAAGATCAAGAATGGTTTTTACATTTGGAGAAAGATGATGAGGCAACTCAGCCTCAAAAGGAGGACAGGGAGAGTACAACTGACGAACACACAGCAGCTGCTTCAGAATCTGAGGAAGGTGTACCTGACACTCACAGTAGTGGAAGCCAAGATATGTCTGAGGAAGTAGAGGACATGTTAAAAGCTCAAAGAGAAGAATCTCCTCAAACAGAAGAGGAAGAGGAGGTTGTTGCAGACTCTCAGATCAAAGGAGAAGATCCAGTTAACTCTCATACTGAAGAGGACAGCAGGGGAGTTGGTTGTCAACATGAAGAGGATAATGCTGCTGTGTCTCAGTCTGATTCTGAAGAACAGGAGGTTATACCAGACTCTCAAGCTGAAGAAAATGATGCAGCCAAATCTCAAACTGGAGAACATGGCACAATTGACCTTCAGGAGGTTGCTGAAACCACATCTCAGCCTGAGAAGGAGGGAGATGTGGTTGAGTCTCTGTCTGAGAAGCAGCAGGAGGAGGAAGTTGGTGAGCAGTGGTCTGAACACCTGGAACATAGTTTGGAGCACATCAGTAGAAGGGCTCATCGCTCAGAGGGGACGCCTATCATTGCAAGTGCAGGTGGGGAACTGGCAGATGCCACAGAGACAGGTAAGATAAAAATGTAGTCTTTCACTGCAGAATAGGGCAGCAGTGACTATTTGTTTGTCATAAAATTTATTTTTATGAACATGTTATGGTGTGAAGCTGTGAGAAACTTGTAATGGCACAATTGTTTTATTAAGTTACCAGAGCACAGCTTGTCATCTTTAAATGGCTTAATTTTGCAGTGCTTTTCTTTTAAAGTGAAATCGGGTGAATGGTGTTTGTGTGTAGGATGGTCTGAAAAGTCCAAAGCACATAGTGCCGTTGATCTACACTCCCTGGAAATGAGAAGCCAGGACAACAGTCAACCTCAAACTGAGCTACCTGACGTGGCAGGCTCTTCAACCCATGGACAGAGAGATGCATCTTTTACAGCCCCCGAGTCTGACATTGATAAAGAGAATGTCAGTAAACAGGAAGTAATGCATGACAGCAAAGACAACAGCCACCTGAGTGATGCTTCAGCTGCAGAAGCTGATGAGCAGGAAGAAGCATGGGAGGATGAGGAAGGTGAAGGTGTGTGCATTCAAGTGATGTGAGTGGATGTTTTATTTTAAATGAGTAGCAATAGTGAAGACCTTTGTTTTTCTAAAATCTTCAGAGGTCCCCTGCAAGACTCCAGCATTTGTCAGAGAGAAGAGGAACTTTTTTCTTACTGATCCTGTACCTAAAACATCTCTTCTTAAAAGTATTCAAGTCAGGCAAGTTACTTTTATACTGTATATAAAATTGTTTTTAAAATTATATTTACTTTTTATATCTATTCTGTCATCAGTGGTAGGAGTGAAGTGTTACCTGCAGCTAAACCCAAACAGGGGAGGAGGACGCCAGCTAAGAAAGAGCCAGGCCTTCCTAAGAGCTACCTGATGGGTGTGTTTAAGCACTTTGCCAAAACAATGGTCTCAGCAGATGTTTATCCTGTCCTAAAAGAAACGTAAGTAACAGTGACCACAGAGATTAGGATTTCAAAAAGTTATTTGGTACAAATCTTTTCAACCACAACCAGAAAATACTGATTTCAGTGCCAAGAAGTAATTTTTACTTCTTTTGAAATGAGATTAATACAAATTCATGTCAAAATAAATAACACATTTCCATTATTTGAACAGAATGAACAAATTCTTAGACCGTCTGGCAGAAGACTTGGAGACATACGCTCATCATGCAAAGAGAAACACCATAGAGTTTGAGGATGCAGTGCTTCTGTTAAAAAGGTGTGTATGCTTGTTTGAATGTGCCTTAGCCAGTGCATTAATCTCAAGTTTGCTGCCTTTGTGTTTACATTAAAACAATTGGGATATATTGTAGTAACCACTAGATGGCAAACTTGAGCTCCAAGCGAAGTCTCTTTAGCGCTGGAGACTATGACATAATCAGTCAACATAAATAAAACAATATATATATTCTATTATGTTTTAGAAATACTCACTGTTTTTTTCCACTCTCCAGACAGGGTTATGTGAATGACAAGGTCCCAGTGGAAGCACTTATTGAAAAATATCTTCGCATGGACCAGCGCAGGCTCCTGATCCCTATTGCAACCAGTGGGAATGTTGTTATTCCTAAGAAACGGTGAATCATTCTACTGGACTAATCTCTTGTCCTCTTCCAGTTTACCTTTACAGTATTTGATTTGGACAAGAGATCGGTGTGCAGTGCTATTAATCAGAATATCAAGGGTTTTTGTAAATCTGTAAATATATTAACCTAATCTTCACCAAGTTCGCTATTACTTTCTGTATAATTTGTATCTGTTCTGCTGTATTTGGTTGATTGTGGTTGTATTATGTCTCTAATCGTCACAGTTCTCTCTCAATTCTCTCACACGTTATATCTAATAAAAATTTGATTTGCTTATTTTGAAAGTCTGCACAAGCTCAAATAAAGCCGTTTGTCATATCTTTATTTTTCCCTGATTAGTGCCTCTTGTTGTGTGTGAACAATTAGGTTTATGAAGCTTGTCAACTCTTAAGTGCTTCTGAAAACGAAACGGAAAGAATTTTAAGTTCAACTCTTCAAGCTGTTGTGACAAAAGCAATCGTTCTGCTAAAGAATATTTAGTTGACTTTATAGGGAAATGTCGCTGTTGGATCAGTTTGGTTATAGTGTTACTAAGAGTTTGAATGACTTCAGTAGAATAAGTTGCAGCTGGTTTAAAGGGAGGTTTGTGTGCCAGAGATAATTAAGGTCAACCTGTACTGTCCTTATCCTCAACATTATTTTAGTGCAGGTAGTCTGTGTGGTTTACTGTATGTGACCACAGTACGACTTGGTCAATAGCACGATTGATTGTTCCTGTTACCGCAGTGTTGCTCCGGGGCAGCAGGGGGCGCTAATCGACAGACGCCACTCTCTCGTCCTGCCACTTCTACAGACAGCTAGCCTGTTAGCTAACAACAACAGTACATCCCGGCCGACTATCGGTATAAATTAATTCAAAATAAGGGTGAGTCTGCCGATAAATATGTTGTGAAGTGGCAATATAATTGCAAAAGACCCACGTCCACACGACAAAGAAGATGTGTTGTATAACGAGTCGCAGTTTTCTGGCAGTTTACCGATCTTTTTGTTTGGTTTAGGTTAGCTGCTGTAGGAACAAGGCTAACAGCTAGCTAGCTCGATTAAATTGGCTAACGTGTTGTCGCTGGAGTATTTCACCAGTGTGATTATATACTTTTAACGGTGTCGCTCCTGAAATTCCCGTATGTATCTTCTTTTAAAAGGACATCGGTGTTTACGCGTAGCTCTAGTAAAGATTTTAAAGATTTAAACCAAACACCGTTATCAATTATCTGTATTGTTGGCAGGTTACTAACCTGCTACTGTCAGCGCCTTCATTAACTACATGCTCGTTCAGTCTCTAGTTTATTGACGCATAGGTGGTTTACTTACACTTTGGATGCTGTTATATTTTTGTGTCATAGGTATTAAATTTATGTAATTGTCGTTACAAAGCCACATACGAGGCCTTTACGATACATGTTGTCAGATTTATTGTACTGTTATGGTCAATATAATGTTTATTTTCCTCTCCACGGATTAAACAAGCTCAAAAACGGCGAGTTCACCAGCTGTGATTTATAATTGGACCGAGCATGAAGGGAATGAAAGTAGTCCTCGACGTTGTGGCATGAACTGTGTTTAGTATAATGCAGTCTCGAAACAACCATTTAGTTGGACGCACTCTTCATAAAACGTGATGTGTGAGAGAAAGTTAGCAGCAGTTTAGCATGCGTTGGTTACAGCATGGTCAGGTTTAATAGGGAGGGAGGGTGTCGCTTTCTTTGTTCTTCTGAAAACCTCAAGCCAAACTGCGACCCACATTACACTATATTTCAGAAACCGCATTTAATATAGTTATACGCTGTATTTTTAATGATGTTGATCGCCACAGTTACCTGCAGGGCAAGGCTCAGTTGCAGTAGTTGCATTTTTTTAGTTGTTTTTTGCCTACTTTTGCCATTTTCAAGTGAAAACCCTGCTACACAGCAGATCTGAAATGGCCTTTAATTTAGGTTTTCCCCGAGTTCATCGTTTCGCTTATACTGAGTGTACATAACTCTGTTCAGCCGACTTTACCTTTAGTGTGGTTGTCCAGAGGAAAACCAGCTTTAAGCTGTAATGTAATCTCCAATAATTTTCCAGCTCAGCAATGAATCTGAATACCTTGACCATCCAATCCAGTTTTAACTTTATACCTGTTAGCAAAATTCTGTAGTACTAAATGGAAAATGGATGATATTTTGTTACAGAAGGACTAAATGAGTAGTTTGCCCAAACAATAACTAAATGAAATAATAATGGTTTAGTCTTATTGTTCCCCAAATATCCCTAAATGACACAGGCTGTTGCAGCCTGCAGGTGTGTCTGTCCTTGCAGGTCAACATGTCTGCTGTGGTATGATCCAGGCGACTGCAGGCGTCTGGGATGCATTGAAGCTCTTTTCTCCTTTAACCTCCCGTGTCTGGCAAAGTGAGGAGGGTTCTAGTGGGGAAGTGTAGGCAGGAGGCAAAGCCTGGGTGCTAATACTTTTTTTCCCCTGTCAAATCCCCTTCAAAATAATTGTCGGACTGCACAAAGTCGTGGATGAGAGTGAGGCAAGCTGATCGCGGTAGCAAAATCAATAGCTCATACCTGTCTGAGATTGCGTTTTTAGGAAAGGAGGAGCACCATGACCAAGGGCAGAATATGAAATCACTCCAACAGTGCTCTGTGCAATCGATCCTTGGTCCCTGTACCAATTATGGTTTTGAGGTTTGTCTGTGGCTTACTGCAGTCCTTAAAGACCAAAGCTCTGGAAATAGACATTGTGTTCACTGACACTTCAACAGGTTTTGCAATTTTTTCATTGTCTTTGGAAATTGCTGTCTGACATGCTTCCAGTATTTAATTAAGAGCGGAGATTGATTCCTCCTCCTTTTTGGGTGGTGAATGTCTGGAACAGTGACATTTCCACACACACCCATGCAAACATTATAATTAGTTAGTGGTTTAATAGTTAAGATATTGCCGCATGAGTCACATCGACTCATATCAGTGGTTTGTGATTGTCATTGCAATAGTGTTATAGATATAAATATGTGTCCATACCAGCGATAAAAGAATAGACAGCTAGTGAAAGTTCAGCTGATAACAATAAGACTCCTTACGTTGTTTGGTTTAATTAAATTTGACAAAAGTTCCAAGGATTCGGACAAGATTTGTGGCTGATAGGCAAATTGAAGAAAAGTTGTTGGAATTATTTTGATGTATTGCGTGTCTTCATCTCACTTGGTCTTGCCAAGCAACAGTGTTTTATTTTTCTCTCATACCTCTGTTTGATTGTCTTTTGTTTCCAACTTACCTCTTTTTGTGGCAATTCATCTCTTGAGATTGCTCTGTAGATGGTGACTCATCATTCACCACAATTCTTTTCCATCACCAAGTTTTTTCTTTCTCTCTTGTACCACCTTCCTCTGTTTTCATCTTCTTGCTTCATCTTACCAGTTGTCACCTTTCAAAAATCATAAAGTTTGGTGTTTTGTTTCATTGGGTTTTGTACCTGGTATTTGTTTGCTGTATGAGTGTGTGTTTTGCAGATTTGTAGCTAATAATATAGTTTTAACAGCAAACTAAATGTCTTCATGAGGAGGCCCTTGATTTTCAGTGTTGTGTATGAATAATGTATGTATTGTGGCGGACTGGATCCTATCCTCAGAGAACACTAACCTCACAGGTGAACTTCATTCATACCAACTTCTTTTAGTTTTTCTCTTTTCCATGTCCTGGCTCAGTGTCGTGCATTGGTTTCTGCTAAAGAAAATGTGTTTTAAAAGAGGGACAACGTTTTTCTTAAACAGCAGCGTTTAGAAAGTGTTATTTTCACTGCTTTGTGGCATAGAGACCATGTTTTCACTTTAAATACCTGTTTATGGCCTTAAATTAACTCTGATAATGAGATTACAGTAAAGCTTAGTCAGTGTTAGTGGGTTTGTATTTGAAAGAAGAAGAAATTGCTTATCTGCATGGCCTGCCTGCGTGACTTGAAGTTAATTTAGGAACCTTGGACTGGTTTGTGGCTCCAACAGCCATCACAGTCCTGGAGGACGTCTTGTTTATTTACAGTTCATTTTTGAAACTTAATTGCAATTGCGGCAGCTATTGATTCAAGAACAGGCATGGACCATCGATCTCCTGCTGTCTTCCGATGGGTCAGGGACAATTCATCTGTCCCCAGCACAGAAAACCTCAATAGCAGGGAGTGTGGCCACATGAATTAAAAGTTATTGAGTCTAAAATGCATTAATGAAAACTGCAGTGACTGCATGTTGCATCTCAATGAGCTTTATTTAGAAAATAGGTTTCTGCCTCTGTTAGAAGGCTAGAAAATATAAGGACGTTTGAGGTGATGGGAAATTCTAGTTTGATAAATGATTGACTCTCACATTGTTTGCTTCTAGGGGCAAACACCTTTCATTTGGTGTGTACAGATGCAGATGGACGTCAGCGTTGAACACTGACAAGTGCAAGTCACAGAATTCTCCCCTTTGCCCTCGTTCCCCCAACACCTTCTGTCACGCTGGCAATGTCAAGAGTCCCGAGTCCCCCACCCCCTGCGGAAATGTCCAGCGGGCCTGTGGCCGAGAGCTGGTGCTACACACAGGTAAAAACGGCTACATGTGTCAACTGTCCACCCAGTAATGTTATTTAAGGGCTTAAGATTTCTGGTTATTTTTTCCTTTGACAGATTAAAGTGGTAAAGTTCTCATACATGTGGACCATCAACAATTTCAGCTTCTGTCGTGAGGAGATGGGCGAAGTCATTAAGAGCTCCACCTTCTCTTCTGGGGCCAATGACAAGTTGAAGTGGTGAGAAAGTGGACAAGAAGGCATTTATGTTTGTTGTATGGACTGTGAGGGTCAAGGGACAGAAAGTAGATGATCATCTAAACAGGCATTCGAAGTTTATAACAATAAATCACAATGAAAAAATTTAAATTTCAACAATCGTGTTGCTACAAACAGGTGTTTGCGAGTGAATCCCAAGGGCCTGGATGAGGAGAGCAAAGATTACCTGTCTCTCTACCTGCTGCTGGTCAGCTGTCCAAAGGCTGAGGTGCGTGCCAAGTTCAAGTTCTCTATCCTCAACGCCAAGGGAGAGGAGACCAAAGCCATGGGTGAGTGAACTACATTTAACTTCAGTGTAAGCTATGAAACACTTGATAGTAGCAGCTGTAAACATCACTGTGTGTTGTTTTCTTAGACTGACTATTCTGTGTTGTCCTGACTGCTTGCAGAAAGCCAGAGGGCCTATCGCTTTGTGCAGGGGAAAGACTGGGGCTTTAAAAAGTTCATTCGGAGAGACTTCCTACTAGATGAGGCCAACGGTCTCCTACCTGATGACAAACTCACGCTGTTTTGTGAGGTACAGTGCCTAGCCTTGTATTAAACTCTTCACATTTCACTATTACAATCTGCAAATCACGTGAAACGTAAATGAAATGAATGTTTCTTCTTTTAGGTGAGTGTGGTGCAGGACTCAGTCAACATATCTGGGCAGAATACCATGAACATGGTGAAGGTGCCTGACTGCCGGCTAGCAGATGAGCTGGGTGGCCTGTGGGAGAACTCGCGCTTCACAGATTGTTCACTGTGTGTGGCTGGGCAGGAGTTTCAAGCCCACAAAGCCATCCTGGCAGGTACAGACATGAGTCAATTACACTCCATCTATTTTGTTTGCTCTGTCTGTTGTTTCCTCTGGTTTGGATTTCGGTGTGGGTGTAGATGTGTATGTATTTGTTTTCCACGTGACTGTAGCGTGATCACACAATTACTCGCATTCAAATGTTTGCCATTGTACTAAATGTCCCCCACGTCGCTTTCAGCACGCTCCCCTGTGTTCAGCGCCATGTTTGAGCACGAGATGGAAGAGAGCAAAAAGGTGAGCAAGGTCCCTACGTTTTTATAGATATTTTTTATTGTTAGGAATCAATTTGTTTTGTTTGTCAGTGGCTCAACAGCTCATTCTTACTGTTGTGTTGAGAGGATAAAGTGAGTGAGGGATTGTGTGCTGTCAAATGGCTGCAGCACAGAGCTGTTTGGTGAAACTGAATAATAGCACACCTGAAATGAAATTGTCCCGCTGCACTCAGGGGTCAGGATTCATCCCTCACTTACAAAACTGCAAAAGCATAGCACTGCTTTTTTCATGTGTGCGCTGGTGACTGAAAGAAATTAAGATAGAGATGGTTCCTAGAAGCCTTTTAAAACCAAGGCAGTTAAAAACTAATAAGAAAATGTTTGGTGTGATAACCAAGTTGCAGAAAATGCCAACGTAAACATGCTGCAGTTGATCCTGTTGTGGTTAAATCTTTCAATATCATTCTTCTCTGTTTGTTGTCAGAACCGCGTGGAGATTAACGACGTGGAGCCAGAGGTTTTCAAAGAGATGATGTGCTTCATTTACACAGACAAGGCTCCAAACCTGGACAAGATGGCTGATGACTTGCTTGCAGCAGCAGACAAGGTAATATAACGAAGCTTTAGGGCACTGATTCATAACTAATTTAGTTTTTAAAAGGCAATTGAATCAAGCATGTTTGAATTCTGAATAAACTATATTTAAATCTCTAATTTATGCTGTTGCAACATATATAAAAACAATAACAATGTTCTTGGCTTCACATAGTGAGAGTCAAGTGAGAGTTATTTATTCAAATCAAGGTAATGAGTTGGTCCAGTAAGCCATGCACGGATTTTACTACAAGAATCACTTAAAGTATAGATGTGAAATATATTATTTAATTTAAATATTGAATTATATAGATGTGACACGAGAACTAATAGACAGACGCTGTAGTAGTCCCGTTTCGTCCGCTCCCTCACAGTATGCTCTGGAGAGACTGAAGGTCATGTGCGAGGACGCGCTTTGCACCAGTTTGTCTGTGGAAAACGCTGCTGAGATCCTCATCTTGGCTGACCTGCACAGTGCCGACCAGCTCAAAACACAGGCCGTCGACTTCATCAACTAGTGAGTTCACACACAGACAGAGTTCTAGTCACTTCTAATTGAGTCTGCAGCACCTTTTTCTAGATTGACACAGGAAAGGCACATTTTGTCTTTGTAGTTGTCATTTTGTTACGTGTCCTGGTTCTTGTGCCTTTACTGAGGGTAGAAAATCTCACTCTCACTCTCTCGCCTCATCTCTTGGTGTCACGGTTAATAATTTAATTTCACATGTCCCCTCTTGAGCGGCCTGTCTCATGTTATTAAACCCTGTCAAGGCTGTCAGAGGTATCATGACAACCTGACTCCTCACTAGGTCTGCTGTCACGTCCTCTGTTGACATGTAAATGTGTGATAATGTGAAACGCTTTTCATGCAAAAGCTAAATTATCAGAATTTACCTATTTGGTTTATCTTCCGTCAGTGCTTTCTAACCTAGGAGGTAAACCGTCCAAAGGTGTTGGTAGACAGATGTGATGGTTTAGTAGAGGCCTTACGGAAACAATTAGAATTGGGGGAAGCGCATTTCTGGTGCAAATGTACTAAAATAAGACAATAGTTGAAGTTGTGTGGTTTTTGCATCCCCTCTGACATATACAGACGCACCTCATCTGTTCCCAAAATATATACGCGATGTGAGGGCTGACAGAACTCTCATCTTTTTTTATAATGTTGAAAGTTAAAAGTACAACAGCTTGATAAGAATGGAACCAACAACGAAAACAAATTGATTATCAAGTCTTGCTAACATGTATGTTTTCCGTTCTGATCTGATACAAGCAATTAATTGTCAAATTAACCAATTTAAATCTTCCTCAGTTAATGCGTTTATTGCTTTTCTGTCTGTTTTGCTCACGCTGTCCTCCAGCCACGCTGCGGAGGTGATGGAAACAGCTGGTTGGAAGTCCATGGTGGCTTCTCACCCTCACCTGGTGGCTGAGGCCTACCGCTCCCTGGCTTCAGCTCAGTGCCCTTTCCTCGGACCCCCACGCAAGCGCCTCAAACAGTCCTAACAGGCCACACTCATTTAGACAAACACACAGGCACTCACACAAAAACACACACACCCTTCCCCTTGCTGTTACCTACTACACTACCTACAGCCTCCCCCAAATCTCCCGTTCTGCCCAGTCCAAACCTGCTGTATTTAGTCTCTTCTAAAGGTGGAGGGAAGGAGGAAGAGGACACAAAGGTGGAAAACAGGGACAGGTGGGCTCTTGAAGTGGATGTTTGTTGTTTACAAAGGAACCACATCCCTCCTACCCTTTCTCCTTGGCTATGGCTTAGTGAGGTCTGACATTGTGCTCCTTTTCCGTGTATGAACACGACATCCTGCCAGTTCCTACTTTGGAATCTGTTTGGGAAGAAGAAATGGACACAGCCACCCATTACGAGGCTTGAAGGATGGTTGCAGATAAATAATGTCTTTAACTGTCTACTTGAAGGGTTGTTTTTGCTCTTCTCACAGTGCTTGGAGTAGAGCAGTCTGAGAAGCAAGGGAATAAAGAGAAGAACTGGGCCTGATAGTTACAAACTAGAAGCCCAGAGAAAGGCAACCAAGGGCTAGTCAAAAAAGCAGATATTGGACAAAGTCATCAAAATTATTTTCCCAAAGAAGGCTGGGAAAACATTGCACTATAGTCACAGGTCACCCCTTGTCAACCCCTACCAGCAGTAAAGTAGACATACTGTAGGCAAGCACACACTGAAACAAGCTTCATGGACTGAAGTCCCAGCTGGACCACCAAGAACAAGTTCCCTTTAAGAAGATTTATCTGCAAGTGACAACACACGTACTCCCATGTAGAACTCTTCAAGCATCATTCTGCGTTCGTTTTCATTTTTAAAAATAGCCGGAAACAAAAACAGAGGATACAGAAAATAGGAACGAACAACTGGATGTCCTTCTTGGGGAGAAATGATTTTGTGTGTGGCTCGATCTTTTAGCCCTTGAGAGAGAAAAAATCCAAGGGATCAAAGGACTAAAAGACAATGGTTACAAAAGAATATTAGGAATCAATCAGGCATGTTAATGTTCTTATATGATGATTTCTTATTTGTTTTATTTTTCTTCAGAACTGTCATTTCTATTTTTTTCATAGGAATTTGTACAGACACTAGTGTTTTTGAAGCTGTGTAAAGAAAAGCATTTTCAGCCATGACACTGAGAAAAGTGGACAGATGTTTTCTTTGCAGGTATGAAGACTGAGGGGAAATAAAACTGAAATGAACACGTTTTAATGTTCAGAAAAGGGCCGAATGTGGAAAAAATGCACATCATGGCCGACCACAAGAAATGCATTTAAAGTTATCATTTGAACCTGGTAGGAAATGGTAATTGATAGATGGAACCATTGTTGTTTCTTTCCTGTACAGTAGATATCGCTGGATATGAGAAGTGACACTTAGTTGTTGCCATTTTTTGTTCCCAAAAGAATAAACCACAACTATTTTGTATTGAATGCAATGTGAACTTTGTTGTTTTTGTACAAGTTGCGTGTTTGTGTTCTGAAGGATTTTCAGATGACATTTATGTTGGCAAGTAGTGTTTACAGCAGCATGTTGCTCACTCTGTGTGTGTCAGGACAATTCTAGTCCAGTATCGGTAATTAAAGGCTCTGTGTACTTCCTGCACCACTGCCATGAAGGTGCAATTGAAAATACAAGCACCGTTTTTGATGTGCTGCTTGCTCTTGAGCCTCAAGATGGAGGATGCTAGAGGATTGTGGGGATATTTGAGTCCTGTCTGCAGAGTGGGTGTCATTGATTATAGCAGCATGTTGGATGAAGCAAGTCAGTTGGCTGAGGCTCGGACCTTTTTGCTGAGGTGTAATTCAGTGGGAGCTGTTAGGCGTTTTGTGTCTGTTTATCCCAGCGGGCTCTGAACACAGCGCACACACAACGTTGATAACCGAGGGCTCGTTGTGGGAGTTGTCGGCTTCGTTAAATACTCTGCATGCAATAGTAAGTTGATGTAAGTCTCTGTAAAAGAAGATAAGTTTGGCATCTGCAGCGTTTATTTGTTCTGTGTAATAGTAAACTAAATACAACTTGTTGTCTACAACAAGCAAGATATTGCAGTAATATATACAATTTTAAACTCTAGACAAATGCTACAATTGGAAATCACAGTCCATCAAGCTGATTTCTGGTCAACCTGGGTTCTGGTAGCTGTACACTGGACAGACTTTCTGTACCAGCCTGTAGTCGGTGCTGTAGAAAGACACATAGATGCAGATGACCTGGAAAGGTTTGGAGCACATCCAGGTGACGAGGCTCTGAGTCTGCATGTGAGAGCACATCTTAGACGGGTCGTAGTTACACAGCATCACCCTCTTGTTCTGCTCCGTTTTCTCATAGTCCACCCTGCAGTTGAACGTCTTGGAGTTTTTCGGGTTGACCACACTTTGTCGCACAAGGTCAAACTCCACCTCTTTCACCGGTGGGACGAGGCTCACAGACACGTTGCCCACACCGGTGGAGTTATGTCGGAAGTAGACTCCAAGAGAGCCGTTCCCATGATCCACAATCTTTCCAATTATCAGCAGATTCAGTTTTACTGTCTTGATGTTTGAATAAAAGTCCCCCCAGCTGAACATCCTGGGCAGTTTAGAAGCTCTGTGAAGCTTCATGCTGGGCTGAAGCTTTAAGTTTGAGTTGGGTTGTGATTGGGAACTTCGTCCAAGTATTTCCCAAAGTCCCTGCTTGGAAAGAGGGATGAATGGGCTGAAGGGTGCTTTGGCGTTCAGAGTTAAACTCCTGGGTTGAAGCGTCCAGTTGTTCTGAATAACTGGGTCTCTGTTGAGTCCAGGTGGTGCGTTCTTGTTGAAGGTGAAGTTGCCTTGATGCTGCCCAAGAGCCAACTAAACAAAATAGCCACAAGAGATATTTGAGAACTGAGTAATAAAGGCAGCAAAAAATCCGTGGAAGAGCCAGAAGAGTATTTAGTTTATTGTATTTACAGCAGTGACTGAAAATCATCAGTTTATGTTTAACCCCCAGATTGAATTTATTGCTAAAATAGTGTAGTAACGACATATTTATCACTACTTCTAAAAATAATTTAAAAGGTGACATCTTAGTAACTTACCAAACCACAGGTTCCTTTGAGTAAAATCCATAAAAAGCAGTGTCTGGTTATCACGTCCATAGTTCTTATCAGATCCTCCAGCTCTTGTTTGACGTTCTTCCAGAGCGAGTCATGCTTTGATCCATCTCGGCTATAGAAGCTCGGGTTAACTGGACTAAGAGCAGCCAAGCGTCAACTCACCGGTGCTGAGATCTAGAGATTTTTAACTCTCAGTCTTACTATGTGTGTGTCTCTCTCTCTCTCTCTCTCTCTCTCTCTCTCTCTCTCTCTCTCTCTCTCTCTCTCTCTCTCTCTCTCTCTCTCTCTCTCTCTCATCCCCTCCCTCACACGCCCACCCACCCAATAACCTGCTGAGAGAGGATTCATATGATAACAGTAGTAGTGCTGGGATATACAATAATCCTTTATTCTCACTTTATTCTTCTTCCTCCCATCAATCTCCATTTCAAATCATTTTAATTGTGTTCTGGGTAATTATGGTGCCCAGATATTTCTTTCATTGTGTTTGAGAGGCAGACAGTGTGATACTTCCACCTTGTGGCCACTTAACAAAGTTTAACCACATTAATGTTATTGCAGCAAAACAACAGAAAAGTCTTGTGCATTGCCTGCAAATGAGAGATGACGTGACTTCTCTGTGCTGGAGCCAATGAGTACACAAGAATTCCTATAATTGAATAGTGACCCCATGCAACTGGACTAAACATGCAGACTGTGTGCTTCTCATACATGGATGTTTGTGGTCTGAGTCATTCAGTCTGTTCTGGTCGTTCTTCAATATTCTTCTTGATTGTCATCATTTCTCTCTCAGACGGCAGAGCCTTTAAAAGGAGTTTTTCCTCTCCATTGTTAAAATTTGTGCAACGTGAATAAGCTTGTAATTTAAAATTAACTTTTTATTTTTTTACTTTTATTGAATGTTCCCTTATTTTCCCAAACTTCTGCTTATTAAAATTAGTATTGTTACCAGAACAGAAATGTTCTGCTTTAGCACTGATTTAAAATACCACAGAAAAAGGAACCACTTTACTTTAATACTGTTTAATGATACATTTTCTATGTGTCTGTCTGCGTGCACACACATATGCAATATTAATATAAAAGTAATGTAATATTATCCAATGGTCTAATAGTAGTAGTGCTGTAAATAATAAAATAAATAAATAAATAATTACAACTAAATTAATTAATAAATACAATAAAAACAATAAAACGGGAACAATTACATTAAAAAGCAGAACCGTATTTAAATAAAAAGTGCATTAGAGAGAAACTGATATTAATTTAGGGGAACTATATTTTTTGGTGATAGTTTACCTTTTCGCTCCATTTTTTTTTTAACAAGAAAGAACCAGGTGCTGAAAACCCCTCCACAGTTTAATTCTTCAGATATGTTGTCTCCTGTGCACATTGGCAAAAGGTTGAAAATGTTTCTGTAAATGCTTGATTGAGTCAAACCAGGTTTATGACTGAATGGTTTAACCACTGTCACCTTTTAACTGTGTGTTCATTGCAGTAGGTAGAAGAGTCACCAGCTGATGTTGATGCAGTACACGATCATGATGTGCACAGTGTGACTGACTCAACATCAGCACCAGTAACGCTTCACTGGCATCACTTCCTTTTCATTGTTCACTAAACACAACAAGGCATTGTTCTCAGTTTTGAGGAACTAGAAGACATGGTAGTGAGATGATGATATGTAGTAAAATTTGACTATAAAAGCCTGGTCCTGCTCTGAAGTCCAGCACTGATGAGAGGGACTGGTGATGAGATGCTGACCAGGTATTTATCAGATTTTGTATTTAACTTGCTATGTTTTTGTGTTTATGCACCTTAACCTTGAAAATTCTACATGTTCAACAAAACTTTATTATCAGATCTGAATCACCGGGCAAAATGACCTTTCACACCTTGCTGTCTGTGCTGTTTTTGGGGATGATAAGTAAGTTATTTCATGTAATTTGCTAAATCATGAAGGTTGGTTTGGAAACATGAATTTTGCTTGTTTAGGTATTATTGTCCTAACCTGCTGTAGTATTTGCATTTATTTTAATGTGTCTCATCATTTCTGTTGAATTTACAGGCACCCAAAGCACAGGTAAGAAGTTTATTTATTTTTTCTTTTGCCAGTCACACAGATTATTATAAATCATAGTTAATATGCATTTTATTGCTCAATTACACCTTGTGAAAACACTAATTTGTGTAATTTTGTTTGTAGCAATACTCTATCCGATATCTGGAACCACAAGCCCTCCATCAGACGATGGAAGCTCCCCTGTGATAAACTTGCAGCAACCGTTTTACTATTTTGGCAGGGCCTACAATCAGATTTATGTACGTATGTGTGTTTGTTTAAAATGTATTTCTAAACGAGCATTCTGGCTTTCCGTTAGATCATTAGTAGATTAGTCTCACATTATTGTTTATTGTCTGTTAGAAGTAATTCCTGTAATTCCTCAGTATAGTGTTTAAGTGTGTTTTCAGATCAACACATAATTGTTTATCCAATTTTTTTAGGTCAATACTAATGGCCATTTAACGTTTGATGCTCCTTGGGGAAGCTATATACCTCAGACCTTCCCACTGCATGGTTCCAGGGACCTTATAGCCATATTCTGGACAGATCTGGACAACAGGGGAAATGGTCAGGTTTACTACAACCAGTTCACCAGTGGAAGTGTCCTCCAGCAAGCCACACAGGACGTTAACGCCTACTTCCCAGGACTGAACTTCAATGCCAACTGGGTCTTTGTCGCAACGTGGTATGAGGTTGCTTACTATCCAGTCTCTGGCACTGTAAGACTTTTTTTTATTATTACTATATTAACAAAAAGTTATCCTGAACAACAGTGATGGTGAAAAAGCACAATATTCACATTTCATAAAGTGATGTACTATAAACACTTTTGTTCCAGCGCACAACTGTGCAGGCAGTGTTGATCTCAGGAGACACGTACTCATTTGTGCTGATGAACTATGGAGTGATAGCTCCCACAGATCGCGCTGTACAGGTCAGAAGCACAAACGTTATCTGAGAATTAAAAAAAAAAAATAAAAATCATTATGACACTCACAATATCACATCCACTATTTCAGGCAGGATACGACACAATAGACTCTGCACAGTACTTCACCCTCCCTGGATCTTTTACTACCAGTGCGTCAGGCAGTGAGTCAAGTTTCTCCATAAACAGCAACGTAAATGTGCCCGGTCGCTGGGCCTTCCAGGTAGACCACGGCTCCAGAGGCTGCACCTTCAATGGTAAGAGCTGTACTCACTTTAAGGTTGAACATGCTGCTCAAAGGATAGAGTTAAGCATTTTGAAAGTAGAGTCGTCAAAGTATTTCAAATAGACAATAAATCACTACGTGTGAGTTCTGTGTCATTTCCATTTCGTAAGGTAATAATTATAAAAATTTTCGTTAGCATTTTCGTTCATTCTTTATAGAGTAAAACCTTTTGCTCAGGTGACATATTCTTTTAATTTCCAGGTCAGCTTGTGCAGCTGGGTGCATCATTTTGGAGCGACAGCGCTTGTGCACAAAAGTGCACTTGCAGCTCAGCAGGCCTGCAGTGTCTCAGCCAACCCTGCTCCTTTTCTCAAATTTGCAGGCCAAGCACCTTTCAGTTTTCCTGCCAGACGGTGCAGAGAGGTAGCTGCACCATAAGCGGTGATCCACATTACTACACCTTCGATAATACACTGTTTCACTTCCAGGGCACCTGCACTTACATTCTTTCTGAGCAATGTGGTGGCGGGTTGTCCTACTACAGAGTAGAGGGCAAAAGCGAGCACCGGGGCAGCACCTATGTGTCCTGGACCCGACTGGTCAAAGTTTATGTCTACGATCTAACTATCGAGCTTGTCAAAGGACGCCGTGATGAGGCTAAGGTTGGTGACACCGACTGCGGCTATACTTGTTATATCGTATCAGACCAAATGTGTTTTGCTACAGTTGACGTACTTGCTCACCTTCCAGGTTAATGGGATCTTTGCCACCACTCCGTTGCACCTCAGGAATGGCACTGTCCAGGTTTATGGGTCCGGTTTCTCTGTGGTCGTCAGCACTGACTTTGGCTTGGAGGTGTCCTATGACGCGGATCATTATGTCAGGATCGGTGTGCCCTACACTTACCAGAATGCAACATGTGGCCTGTGTGGAAACTTCAACAATGACCCCACAGATGATTTTCGAACCCGCCAAGGGGAGATTGTGGCCTCCGATGCAGTTTTTGCAAACAGCTGGCAGACATCAGGGGACGATGAGCCTGGTTGTGAGCTGCAGTGTGCAGGTTCGCGCTGCACTCCTTGCACTGAGGCTAGGAGAACTTTATACAGCAGTACTGATTATTGCGGTGTCCTTCTGAGCAGCTCTGGGCCGTTTGCTACTTGCCATCAACAACTTCTTCCACAGATTTTTGTAGACAACTGTGTGTATGACTTGTGCATAGTAGGAGGGTACCAGCCCGTTCTGTGCCAAGCCCTAAACGTCTATGCAAGTCAGTGTCAGCATAACGGCGTCCAGCTGCCAAGCTGGAGAAGACCAGGCTTTTGTGGTATGTGTACAGTACTTCAACATCATTTCGGTTATTAATTGGAGATACTGTCCATAATATCCACATCCATGTTGTCGTCTTCTCCAGAAATCCCCTGTCCTGCAAACAGCCACTTTGATCCCCAAGGCTCAGGATGTCCAGCTACCTGCGTCAATCCCCACGGTCCTCAGAACTGTCCACTACTCCCCCAGGAGACCTGCGTGTGCAATGCAGGGTACATCCTCAGTGCTGGGGTCTGCGTCCCCCAGGATGAGTGTGGCTGCAGCTTTGAGGGTCGATACTACGCCGCCAGAGAAACTGTCGTACTCGATGATGACTGTGGGAGACTTTGTACCTGTAGTGATGGCACAATGACGTGTCGCGCCAACCACTGTAGCTCACTTGAAACATGCAGTGTGGCGGACGGACAAAGGGGATGCCACCCGAAAAGCTACGCAACGTGCTGGAAAAAGGGGCCAACGTCATATCATACATTTGATGGACTGACATACGAGTTTCCTGGTGCATGTCGATTTACTCTTGCCAAAGTATCGGGTATGTCAAGAGCCCCCCACTTTGAAGTGACGTTAGAAAAAATTCCCAGTGGCCAGCAGGACTTTGTCTGGGTGGTAAAGTTTGAAGCAGAGTTTTCACAGGTGTCCATTGAAATATCAAGTAGTAGCAATGTTCAGGTAAGTGATAGACAGAGAGTTAATTAGTTTTTGATCTACATCAAAAGTATAATAGTGCAAACTATAAAACCAAACCCTGATGCCTTACGTGCTTCTTTAGGTTGATGGTCAGCTGATCGGCCTCCCCTTCAGCTCAGCAAACAGTGGAATCCAGATCTATCAAAGCAGCATTCACAGCATCATCGTTCGCACATCCTTCGGTGTCACACTGCAGACAGTCTGGCCAACGTTTGTAGGTGTCACTGCATCAAGTGTCTACAACGGTTCAATGGGTGGACTCTGTGGTAACTACAACGGAGAAGCCAATGATGATTTCCAGACTCCCGATGGCACCCTGGTTAACAGCTCTCAGGTGTTTGGAGACAGCTGGAGGAATGGCTCCCTCTCTGCACAGTGTGTGGAGAGTAGAGGTTACAACCCTAATGCAGATTCCGGAGGTAGTGAGCCCTGTGGTGTTCTTGGATCGTCACAGGGACCCTTCGCACAGTGTTGGGAAGTATTAGACCAGAGGGAGCATATCCGTATCTGTGATGACACAGTTACGAACTCTCAAAATCCAGCAGTGGTGCTTTGTGAGGTTCTGCATGACTTTGCTCTTGTGTGCCAGCAGGAAGGAGTTGCCCTAGGGCAGTGGAGGAATGCAACAAGCTGTGGTGAGCACTTTTCCATTATTTTTCTGTAAACGGATTTTTGTACTTTCAATTATTCATTGTTTGTTTGGTTTTGTCTTTAGAGCCAACGTGCCCCCGTAACAGCCATTATGAATTATGTGGCTTCTCTTGTCCTTCCACCTGCCCAACCCTGTCTTTCCCCTTTTCCTGTGACACTGGGTGCCAGGAGGGTTGCTACTGTGATGATGGCTTTGTCCTCGATGGTAACCAGTGCGTGCCACCCACATCCTGCGGATGTTATCACCTCGGCCATTACAGAATGGATGGCGAACAGTTCTGGGATGGTGAGGAATGCCAGAGCTTGTGCATCTGTAACGGCACCACTGGGGTCGTCCACTGTAGCCAAAGCTCCTGCGGTCCGCAGGAATCCTGCCGCGTAGAGGGGGGTGAGTTCGGCTGCCACCCCAAACCTCGTGGCACCTGCTCTGCCTCTGGGGATCCTCACTACCTCACCTTTGATCACAAAGCGTATGACTTTCAGGGAACGTGTCGCTACGTCCTTGCATCAGTTTGTAATGACAGTCATGGACTGCATCAGTTTTCGGTGGAAGCCAGGAACGAGCAGTGGATGGGGCTGCCAGTTTCTATTACGTCTGAAGTATATGTAAATGTGTCGGGCTATGTCGTGCAGGTGTCCAAGGACAGGCACGGAGTGGTGCAGGTGAGCTACAGCAACCATTTGATTTGACTGTGGTCATTTGCAAAGGATAAAACTGATTTCATGTTGAAAGTTTGTAATTATTCTTAATTTTTTTTGCCTAAGGTTAATGGACTAACAAGAACATTACCAGTTCTCTTGAATGGAAGTGTTTTATCTATTTTTACAAATGGATATCTCACAGTTGTCAGTACTGATTTTGGTGTGAGTGTCACGTATGATGGATGGAGTACGGTGTCAGTCTCTGTGCCGTCAAACTACAGGTATCACTGTAGCCCAGTTTAAATTCTGTTGAAACACATTGCATATTAACATGTCAACATATTTTGACTGTGGGTGTATTTAAAGCTTCGAACGTTGTCATCTATTCAGTGGCAAAACGTGTGGGCTGTGTGGAAACTTTAATGGAAATCCAAACGACGACTTCCTCACCCCATCCGGAATAGGAGTCTCCACCCCAGATGAGCTTGGGACAGCTTGGAAAGCGGCAGGAAACTACACCTGCAGTGACGGGTGCGGCTCCTCCTGCCCTCAGTGTGGCAATGAACAACCCGCTAGAGCTCAGTGTGAGGTGATTCAAGCAGCCACGGGTCACTTCGGCTTCTGCCACGAGCAGGTGGACCCAGCTCCGTATTTCAGCGACTGCGTGTCTGATGTGTGCTTGTCGGGAAGTAACGGCCAAGATCTTCTGTGCAGAGCCATCACGGCATATGTTGGTGCCTGTCAGGCGGCTAATGCTCCAATCTTCCCCTGGAGACAGAACACCACCTGCAGTGAGTAAATCGGTATCACCCAAACACACCAAAGAAACTGAAACCTGAGACTAATGTGCTTTTCTGAACCGTTCGTTAAGGACTGGACTGTCCAGCCAACAGCCATTACGAGCTCTGTGGCACTGACTGTGGTCACACGTGTGGCAGCAGCGCTAATGCCACCTGTGAGCAGGTTTGCTCTGAAGGATGTTTCTGTAATGACGGTTTTGTCAGGAGTGGGGCGAGATGTGTTGCTGTGGAAAGCTGCGGTTGTCATTATGACGGCTTCTACTATAACGTAAGCCACATCCCTGTGATATGTACGTTTCTGACAATACATTTCCTTATATCATATTTGATTTTTCATGTGACAGGCCGGTGAGTCCTTCTGGACTGAAGGTTGCTCCCAGAAATGCGAGTGCCATGCTCCAAATGATCTGCGTTGCTCTGCTGCGTCTTGCGCCTCAGAGCAATCGTGCGCCATCACCAATGGTCAGCTGGGCTGTTTCAGTGCAATGTCTACTTGCACCGTGTGGGGAGACCCGCACTACATCACCTTTGATGGGGCACTGGCTCATTTCCAGGGCACCTGCTCTTATATCCTCACCGAGAGCCACGACGCCAATAAAACTCAGTTTCAGGTTGCGGCCACCAATAATCACCGTGGCAACAGCCTTGTGTCCTTTGTGTCAGCAGTGGACGTATATCTCACAAATCAAACCGAGAGCACACACATCAGGATTGGCCTCAACAGAAGAGTAAAGGTAAACACTGGTACCTCTTTACTTCATGTAAGTGCTTCCTCACATGTTTTCATCATTTCTCCAATCTCTCATCCCTCCAGGTAAATGGAGATGAGGTGTCTCTTCCCATCACTGCAGGCACATTAGCTAATGTGGGGATGCAGGGAAGCTACGTCGTGGTTGAGAGCAGCGGCCTGATAGTCCAGTTCGATGGGCAAAGTACTCTTCTGGTCAGACTGCACCGAACTCATCAGAGCCGAGTTACTGGGATGTGCGGTAATTTCAATGACGATCCTGCAGATGACAAAGTCTTGCCCAATGGTACGCTGGCACCAAATGACAACGAGTTTGGACGCAGCTGGAGAGCACCCACCAGCCAACCAGGGTACAGATGCTTGGTTTGAAGCTGGGAATCTGACTTGTCAAAGCTTTTTGATTGACCACAACCCTTCTCCTGATTTGTATGAGAAAGGAATACATACATCATTTAGTGTGAAAACATTAAGATGTTTCTGTGTGTATAAAAGTGAACAAAGTCAACTTTGTGATTTTCAGATGTGGCTCAACCGATGGTCCGACGCAGAGCGAGTGTGCCTTCAGACAAATTTACTCTGAGCTCTGTAGCGTCATCACCAACACCAGCGGCCCGTTCGGGTCCTGTCACCCCCACTCTGACCCTGAGCCGTTTTACATTTCCTGTGTCTACGATCTCTGCCTGTACACTCCAGCCAACGGCGTGCTCTGCTCTGCGGTCTCAGCCTATGAGACAACCTGCACTGTTTTGGGGGTGGACGTCTCAGAGTGGCGGTCTGATTTGCATTGTGGTATGTTTGCATGTGGCTAATGGGAAGCTGGATTTAAGAAGGGCGCGTATAACGCTCAATGTTTTCCAGCTCAGTCAGACCCCTGCGAGCAGAAAAACTGCACAGAGGACGAGTGGTGTGGTGAGAAAGACAGCGTTTTTGACTGCTTCTGTGATGAGAACTACTCTCGACCCAACACTACTAGCTATGGTGTGGACCGCTCCCACTCAAAGAATTTATAACCTTTGTCACACAGTTATAGAAATGATGCATCAATAGTAACTTTCTTTTACTAGACTCATCCATCGTATGCGTTGGTAGTTCGGCCACGATATCCCTCTCGCGCTGCCAGCTGTTTGAAGCTGGGTTCCATCCCAGTGCCCTCCATCTCCAGGATGAGACGTGCAAAGGGACTCTCCAGGATGGACGACTGGTGTTCCACTTCAATACTGAACACGAGCTGTGTGGAGCAGTTCTAAGGGTGAGAAGTGCGTACGCCACAGAATAGATAAGTCGCAGTTCTTCACCTACTAATTTTACAATTTTTCCTTCTTTGATCTCGAAGAGCAACGGGACCCACTTCAGTTATGAAAACATCATCCTGGGTGATGAAGGCCTGAACATGCATCTGGTTTTCTCCTGTGATTATTCCTTGACCGAGGCAGTGTCTATGGACGTGGAGATCAGGCCCATAGAGAGGTAACAGCCATCATGGAGTAACGTTTATGGCAACGGCAGCAACCCTCAAAACTGTTTTTACATGTTACGTGTTCATCTGAATGACGTTTCAGCTGTACTCATGTGTGTTGTTCTCCGTAGCATCATCAGGAAGAAGCTTCCATCTGGTCAGGGTCACTATCGTCTGAGAATGATCCCCTACAGGGACCCTGACTTCCAAGACCTCTTAACCACCAACAGTTCCGTAGAGATGAGAGTAGGCCAGAGGTTGTATGTGAAGGTGCTGGCAGAAGGAGTTGATGAACTGCAGATCTCCATTGTTTTGGACTCTTGTTGGGCCACACCGGTCAACAACGCCAGTTTCTCAGTCCGCCATGATCTCCTTATGTCAAAGTAAGGCCCTACGGTAGAAGCACTACCCGTCTTCTGGTCTAAACCTCGTTACTTGGCTTCACAGTTTGCATGATAACACCTTCCCTGTCCCGCAGATGTCCTAATCCTGCAGATGATACGGTGGAGCTGATCCAGAATGGCAATTCCACTGTGGCCCGTTTCTCCTTCAGCATTTTCTCCTTTACTGATTTTGTGTCCGTCTACCTGCACTGCCAGGTCCAGCTGTGTTTTCTGAGCCACGGCCAGTGCACTGCCGTAAGTTCCGATAGCGAGTGTGTGACCAGCCCATCACATGTTAGGTTAACTGGATAGTCAGCATTCTCCAGCACATTCTGATATATTCTGAAAAACCACTCATCACGTTGTTCAAATCATAAACTGTGCATCAATGAAATCACTGTTATCACTGTTTTTCCACAGTGCTGCCCCCCCTGTAATGACACATCTCTGAGAGCCGTAACATATGGGGACTCTGCGGTGGTCTCCCTTGGACCTCTGGCCCCATAGACGCCTTGCGTACGTACATCGACTGTGTTAGATCATGTACGTGATATTGTCCACAAGTGAAATGCTTCCGCGGTCTCGTTTCTAGCATGCAAACGGATGAAGCCTCCTGTGTTTTCTGTGCCATCTTTTTGGTACACGGTAGCTTAAACATGTTGCTTTTTAAAATATGGCAATAGCAGCAAAGAATAGCAGCTTATGCAGCGCGTACACATTTTGATATAATTCTTTCATTACACGTGATTATAGTAAGATTATAACACATTATTTTTCATCTTGTCCATGACTTAAGTACATAAGTTAAATAAGTTATGGACATTGTTTTATTATTTCTTGTTATCTACTAATATATTGTCAATAAAAAGCAAACGTTACAGTAGAGGACTTATACTGGTTGCTCATATGCTCATGCTGCTGCGTACGCTATAATCTAAACCTAACTATCATGTGGTTATATTCTACATATTAAAATATATTTGCTCTTCTCCCTTTATTGCTACATTCACGGTTCTCTATCCATCACATTCCTGTGATATCCCTGGACCTTTGAGAAGGGAATTTAATAAGTTTTGGCAATTCTCCGTAGCTATATTTCTCTCTAACAGGTCTGGTTCACTGCTGTTGTAGTTTCTAACTGTAGAGGGCAGCATGGGATCAAATTCACAATACAGTTATACTCTTCTACGTTTTATATCGAGTGAAATCTAATCCTCTGGAGTTTTACTTCTAGCATATCAGCAAATGTCATTATTGATTATTAATAATGAATTTAACACTGGGTGAAATATGAGTGTTACTCTACATGTTTACTACGATAGATTAATCAACAATTACAAACGTGTTCTGCAGTTGTTTTGATTCATGGAGGAATCTTCACTTACTTTCTTCAAGTTTTGATTTTACACTTATAATTGCACAGAGGCAGTAGTAGAAGTACAGACTGTAAACAAACTGTAATATACTTTCTATTAGTGCAAGTATGAAACGTAGGCCACAATCGAAACCATTAATACAAGATGTTTCTCATTTCACATGAAACAAGCTCTCAGTGACACAGCGCTTGTACTGAGTCTTCTTTGTTGGTGCTAGTGTGGAGACTGACGTAGCCACTATCTCTCTGTTCTTTATTTGGAGGTGAGATTCATCTTTGTCAGTCATTTGTCTTCAACAAGATGACATTAGACATAGCAACACTTACCACACATATGCAATTGTTGTTATTTTACATTCGGAGAACTTCAAAGGTGAATAATGGGTCTTAAACCACATACCCTATACCAGGGGTCCTGAACCCTCAGCTGAGATCCAGGTAGTCCTATCACTCACAGCTTATAGATTTTACAGTTTACACTTATTTAGAGTAGATCCATATGTTTTTGATTTATGAGGGAATAGCACCAGAGCCATCGTGTTCCTCATGTAAAAGCTTAGGGCCTGTGTGAAGTTCCACTAAACCCGTAGCTTATGTGGCATTTGCAGGGTTAAAGTGTTAATGCGTTGACATGAACAGGAGAGAGAGACTGAGACGCACTTAAAGACTATAACTCTGTAGGGTATTAAGCTGTCCCTCTTTAAAAGCTGTGCAATTATTATTGGGTATTGCTACAGGGAAGGGTCCAGAGAACGGGGCTTGGGCTGCACTGTGGTCATATGTTAAAGTTGGGTCCAGAGGCATCTGAGTAACAGGGTCTCAGCTGTAGATCCATTACTTCTGTTAATGTTATGGAGGATTATGTTCATTCATCATTCTGTGATCATCCACTTTGCAACTCAGAAATGAAGCTGGTGCGAATGTGCTGATGGTTGTGTCGCATCGAAAAAGGAGGCATGACCAAAGTTATTACAATTGATCCCAAGGGAAACATAAACGTTTCACCTAGATTTTTAAGTGAACGCATGTCAGGGATCACAGCAAACATCAAGCTCCATCCTCTGAGGACTATAAAAGTCCAGAATAAATTTCATGGAAGTCCATCCAGTGATTGTAATGTTTCGCTCCACACCGACTAAGAGACCGATATTATCTTCCCTGCCAGCAGGAAACAAACAAGCGGCCTAAATACCTCCACAGGTTCACGGTGTCCCCCTAAAATGGCTGCAGCTCTTAATGCCGCTGCTCTTTTCTGTGACATCGTTTTTTTGTATCTGTTTATATCTAACTGAATTAACTAAATGCATGTCCTGAAGCTTAGCAGATTTCGTCTCACCTTTCCAAACCGTCCAACCAATGTCAGATGTAATAACATCCATATGGGGCAAGCATTAACATTCACAGTCTGTCATTTATTGTGCTCTGCTGAATGTAAAGGGCCAGTGAGTGGACTGCTTGGATATTTTACTAAAAAAACAATGATAAATCATTATTGAATTGAATTCTTTAAGTCAGTGGTTCCCTTCACGTTTTCCTCTGTTCTGGTTTAAATCATCATGTGCGTCGTCCCAGTTTCCTGACTGTCCATTCAGCTCTTTCAGCCTGCGAGCCATCAATTTGTCCTGAGTAGCTGCACCTCAACAGGGGAGTGTTAGAGAAGGAGGGGAGGAGGGGAATGAAAGTAAGGTGCTGAGAGAGTTCATGCCATAAAAGAGGAGGAGGAGGTCGTGGCTTGGGAAGAGAGGGATCTATGAGTGGCAGCTTGTTGATTTGACTAGATGCTGAGAACTTGCTGGTTAAACTGGATTCCTTCCTACAGTCCCTTGTGTGGTGTGTTGGGGGGGTCAGTAGTGGCCTGACCTCTCCTGCCCTCTACCATGTTGCTCCTATCAACGCTGACCACACTGCACTTCCCATCTTACAGTAATTTACTCCGAACTTGAGTCCATTTGTGCAAAACCTAAGCCTTTGGGAGTATTAATGAGGTGAAGGTTGAAACGAAAAGTTCTACATCGGGGTTTGAAAAACAAACATGAAATCGAACACGTTTAATTTAAGACAGCTGAAAGACGTGTTAGGAATAATTGTGCAATATTTGTACATAACTGGTTAAACCACAACTGGATCAACCCTTCAATATTATAGTTTGCGTGACCGCACGTTTTAAGTGAATGAAGACATTAAAGACATTACTAAAATAGTCTGATATCACTAAACCATCTTATTGCGTGTTTTCTGGGTCTATATCTGCTACTTCGTAAGAGCTTTTTTTCTATGAGCAGGAGATTCTATCTACCTTTCCTATTGAACTTAATTTAATTTCCCTGGTGAACTCTATACTCCTGGGAAGGCTGGGCAGACACAGGGCTGGAGCTGCAATCCTAGAAGTCGTGACATTGACTCAGCAAGCCATGTGTAAAAATCAGCACGTTGTAAAGTGAAATATATGCACCATGACGTGCCTGCATGCATTTACCGTCACATCTTTACCATCCTGAAAATTACATCTCAAGAGTGAAATTCGTGTTGTTTTAAATAATATTTACTGCCCTAATGTGCTTCTTCATTGTTTCATTTAAAATACATTAAATCTCAAATCTAATTACTGTTTATCAGCCTCTCTTCCCTGCTGTTTTCATAATGTCTGTTATGTTGCATGTGGTAATGCTTATACGTACATTAGTGGATTCCATAAAAATCAATTATAATACAATGCAACAATTATGAATGATGTCTGTGACATGCTGTTTCCATCAGCCTTTCATTAGAAATATTAGATCAGAGTTTTACCAGAGGGCTTCCTTTTGCCATCTGGTTCTACTGTCAACCTGCTACTGCCTCCTTTAGTCTCGCATCTTATTGACTTGATTTGTAACGTCTTTAAAAAAAAAAGCAATTCTGTGTCCTCATACCTCATCATCATTTGCTACTGTTGTCTAGTCACTTGAAATGTTTCAGCTACCTTACATCCTTTTCCACTGGCTCACCATCTTCTCCTTCCTCCAACCCATCCCGCCATCGCTACCACCACTTCCCTCCCGCCGACAGTGACCATGGGCTGTTTATGGACTGGCTTCTTCTTCCTGTTTGTGGTACTAAGAGTCTGAAATTAGATCTTCATCACCGAGGATTTGAGATAAACTGGGCAGCGGATCGGTCCTAATGCAATTTGGCCTTGGTTTCTGGGGGTGGGATGCAGCAGACAGGAACAACAGCGGATTGACAGACGGGGTTAATGGCAGTCTGCTGATTACGCAGTAGGGTGTGCTACGAATTAATGAGGTTTTCAGATACAGTCAAATCTTTACTGTTCAGTGTTGGTGACTGCCTAGTTTGCCTCCACATGCGTGGCCTTGCTGTTGGTCCGGCTGTGATGGCGTAATTGGCCACTCCCATTACAACTCCCAGGGGAGAGAGGTTTGCTCCTTTGCTTCTTTGTATCGTTGGGATTTCGGGGTGTGGATCTCACTCTTTTCATTGTCCCACTTTGATCCGACTCCAACACCTGACAGATGATAGGGCAGCTGAACCTGACACTGTGCGCTGCCTCTGTAGAAATCAGGAATGGGATGCCAGAGTATCTGATGTTTTGTGTGCCAGACAGACACGGTGACCCCGTTGGTTGAACTCAGCCTGAAAGGTCATGGCCCACAGTGAAGACACTGAGTGAAGGATGACCAATAGCAGCTAGGAAGCAGAGATTCACCAATACAGTACGAGATCCTAGTGGCGTTATGTCGCCATATGAGGGTGATGATCTTCCTGATATGAAGAGGGTACAACCTCGTCCTATCTTTGTCCATGATCACATGTCTGCACTTCTGACAGCTGTAGTTTCCTCAAGGGACATTTCAGATGAAGCATGGAGACTGGCTGAAGAAGCGTCTACATACACTACAGTACAGTACCGTAGTCCTGCCACCATTAGCTGTGCGATAGCGCTATCAGCAATCTGAGCCTTCCTGAATGAAATGCAAAGAAAACAGCGGCCTCACGAAGATACACAGGAGCATTCAGCAGCATTTGTCGGCTGTGTGTAAGTTCAGCCAAGCTGATCGAACCTCACGGAGGGCTTTCACTCTTTGCTCATGCGTTCTGAGAAAGACAAACCTGCCACTCTCACACCCACCAGATCCCCAGCGTAGCGTGCATACTTCCTAAGTGGACAAGCTGCAACGCATTCTGCCTCAAGTCAGCACTGAAGCTGATGTTCGCTGACTGGGCCTCCATTTGTCATCACAGACCACAAACATAAATGGACAATGGCACGGAAAAAGGCCTAGAAGTGTACAGAACACTTATGGAATATCTGCTGGAGGACTCTGACACTCATTGGAGAGAAGAAGAGTCCCACAGGCGCTTTCTCTTTCTTGAATGTCTTGATAGATGTGGGAATGGTCCAAGCTATAGTAGAAACCAGTTTTTTGGGACACTATAATCTGCTCCACACAGTGCAATATTACATCACTCCTTTATTTAGAGGCGACATCAATGTGACATCACAGCCATCACTCTGTGCCTGTATTCACCACAGAGGTGGCTGCGAATGAAACTCAAGCCTGTGTATTATATGAGATGCAGAACATCAATGCTTGTCCTTGGCTATTCTGAATCAGATTTCATGAGGCAGAACACAGGGACAGAGTTCCAGTTTCCTGCACACAGCCCAGACACCAGATATAGTGGAAGTCTCACCAGTAACATTTGTCTTGGAGAGATTGTCTTATCAGCCTGACATGTTGTAGCCAAGACTGGATTACTAGGAAACGAAGCAAAGCTGCCGCAGGAGGGAGGAGAAGAATTTGTCTTTCAATTTTATTTCAGATCACCTTCACCTTTATCGTGTAAAGAATTTTAACATATAGTACAACTGGTTACATCGTCTCTGTTGTCTCGATCCAATTGTTAACGTGCAGTAGATCCTGCTTCTGTTATGACATGAAGGCCGTGTTGTCTCACTTGTCAGGACAGGATGACAAAAGATTCAAAGAGAAGAAACAAGTCACCATTTTAAACACGACATTTGTTGTTGTAGTGAGAGCTACACCAACAGGTTGAATACCTTCCAGTGTGGCAGCTGGTACCCAGACAGGCATCCTAAATAGAAACCAGAAACCAGGATGTGTGGCCTTATGTAAAACGCAATTATACCAGTTATTTTTAAGGCATTTCCATTTAAAGTAAGCCATGACAAACAAATAAACCCCTTTCTGTTCGCCACAAAGCCACTGGGTGGAATCTTTCACCAATTACGAAGCCCTGAAAGATTCTGTGTGAATCGTGTCAGTGTTTCTCATTTTGTCACTTCCTTTGCACATTAAAGCTTTTTCGTGAGCAGAGTTCGACTGTAGACAATAAACACAAGCACATGCCTGTTATCAAGCTTTAATCACCCACTTCAAAGGTTTTAGAAATCTGTAGTCAAAGGAATGCTTTAAGCGCTCAGTTGAATGCGTCACACAGGATTTGAATGTTGCTTTACTTTCAATCTGTGTGGAGCCACGTTGTGATACCTAAACTTATTCTTAATGTTCCAGGCTGGGGACGTCGACCCGGCAGAGTTCAGACAAAACAGAAGGGTTTTCTGGGGAGACGTAACAGGAGCTAAACGATGGCGCACAGTCTTTAAAGAGTGGACTGGAGGTAGGAAAAGACAGGAGGAGGGATTGTATAATAGACTGATGTGGAAGGAGGTGAAAAATGGCTCCATTATGTGGCTAATAGAATTTCCCGTGGCCCTAGAGGGAAGCAGAATGGATTCTCCCTCCTTCCCACTCTCCATCTCCTCATCCCTCCATTTGCCTGTCTCAGAGATATAATTTCATCACTCTTCACTTAATTGTGTGCGTCGCTGGCAGAGCCCCACTTTCTGTTCCTGCAAACAGAGGCAGGTGGGAGAGAAGGAAGAAATGCAGAATAATAGAACAGAGTAGAAAACCACACCACTTCATTTTTATAGACGGACAGCTTGTAAAAGCGATGGGTTATGTGGTCCCCTCTGAGCAGTCAAGTGTAAACACAGCAGAGCACTGAGTGAGATCCCTGAGAAACACTATGTCACATGGGATATGCACACAAATTTACAGTGAACATAGGGGAAATATTCACGTTTGTCCTGGGTAAACATACCAAACAACACATCACTACATCTATTTACATAATTAATAACAATAAATGCTGCAGTAAAAAGTACTTGGCCATGTGTCACAAGCACATCTTCTCATCTATTGTTTACCCAACAGGATACAAATTGAACTTGCATCTAAAGAAAGAGAAGAACCCTGCTCGAGCTCTGTTACCTTGTCACATGCTGACCTTTGACCTCCGAGAAGATCAGTCACAGCTTCCCCACTGTTGCACTCAAAGGCCTTGTGTTGTGTTTGATCTGCTTTTACAGTTCACCGTGACCAAAGGGACCACGTGTTCCCACATTTGGATTGAGCTGCGGACTTCCTACAGTCGCTCGTTTATCATTTCAGAGAGATGCTTTTTGGTTGGAAAGACAAAGATGTGTCTGACCTTTGAACGCATCTCAGCGACAGACTCCAACCCAGTGTTAAAGCCTAGTTTCTGTCTCGTTTCCAGTATTTGTGCTATGTATTCATATGTTTTCTTTGGCTTCTATTCAGGAACTGACTTTATTACACCAGTGCCTTTGGACTGTGGGTCCAGTTTCCTCTTAATCCCATTGAGATGTGAAGGATAATCATTATGTGCTGGTGAAGACATAAAGGTAACGTTTTCACAACCTCACATATCTAAGTTGACAGATCGAGTCCTCTTTCCGTGTTTTCACTTGATCCCAGTGGTGATTTGTAGAATAAATAAGCTCGTCGTTCTGAGCCCACAGCGAGGCCGAGTCCTGAAACTGACTATAACCTGTTGTAAATTAGACAAGTTAACTGCACGTAGGGGAAGCATTTTAAAGGAAAATAATCGTTACCATATCATTGGAATCGCTCACTAAATCCCACTCTTTAAGGTGCAGCCGAAACCCGACTGGTCACCCAAGCTCACCGTGGCCTGTCCTCTTTCACCACCACATGTCACTCCTACACACATGGTTCCCTTCACACATCAAGCATTCCCTGCTAATGACGCACTGGAGGTTAGCAGTAGTTAGCAGGCAAATGTGTTTTCCATTTGGACCACGGTTCATTTAGAAACTGATCTCGGGTTCTGAGACCGTTTAGAACCTGCTGATGCCATTTCTGATCTGAATAAGCAGAAGCAGGTCAGGGTGGACTGAGGTCGTCAAAGTCAAATGATTATTCTTATTCTGTTAGATCTGACCTCTTGCTGTATACAGACATCAGTTATTACACTGACCCAAATGCCTGAAACCGGGTAAAATGTCTCGTTTCACTCAGCGTCACCTTGTGCTGACAGACTCTTGGCATCTGTTGTGATAGTATTCTGTTGCTGCGTTGACCACACATAATGCTGTATGTCATAAGTCATTTATACGGAGAGAAACTAGTGCATCCGCCGCCTTTTCAGTCTTTCCTTGTGCTACGACTGTTGAAGCCGCCAGTGATCCGTCTGTCACATTTGGCTTGAATTACATGTCAGAAGGACTTTGGTGGAGGGAAATGCACAGGCCTCCTCCATCCTGAGGCAAAATCTATGTATACAGTACATGTTAGACCAACACAGAGCATGAGTGGATTTAAGAGCTTTATTATTGATTTTACTGCTTTTCTGCAGAAGAGGTTTTGCTACAGTAATTCACATTAGGTATAGTACATTATAGCCTATGTATTTGTATACAAGGAACATTCAGTATTTCTCATATGTGTACAGTTCAGTCCTGGTGCACGGTCAGTCTCGTCACTTTGAGCCAAATCACCAGGTCTTTTAAAAAACCTTAGCCTTGAAAGATCACATTAGTCCCCCACACATCCTACGTTGCATGATTTCTTTGTGCAATTTGATGAAATGTTCACCTTCAATATGGTTTACTAGTCAAACAATCACAATCTGGTCACAGCTACTCAGTTAAACCTCTTGCATATCAAAACAAATACTGACACGAGGACAAACTATGAAGATGCAATTCCATAAATTGTTAACTTACAGTAGAATGAACTGGAGGAGGAAGAGTTTTCAGGAAGTTGTGTGATGACAGATAACGTGCAACCATTAGGCAGAAAACATTTCTAAAGCATCAGGAAACCAAAGTGGAGACAAACAGAATCTTGTCGGTGCTTTTTTTTTTTGCATTGGATTTAATTAAACTACCTAATTAACTTTTGCCAGAAAGCTTCTATGGCAACTCATGGGGACGTGGGCTGTTCATGTTACATTAATGCTACGTGTGTTTATCTGTCTGTGTGATCCGTGAATATGTGTGAATGCTAGGTGTGATACGTTTTAACTACATAAGATAAAAGATGCCGAGCATTCTCATATCTGTTGATTCCTATCGGCTGAAGCATGCAGGCAGTTCACTAACAGGCTGGTGGCTGTAGCGTTTGACTTCAGTTATAGGAATGTTATCTATCCGGTCAAATTCACAGCAAGTTTTCTTTATCCAAATTAACAAGTAAACCCAAATGCACACCATTAGCATTTGTGTGTGTTCTCTGTCTTAATTTCTTTCCCTTTGCCCTACTTATCCTTTAAATTAGGTCATGTGATACCGAAGTCTCATTCACATATTGTACAGTGGCACCTTCCATGCTTTAACAAAAAAAATATGAGAGATGATTATTTACAAGTACAAAAACAATAACTAAACAAGAAATAGTTATAAAAGCAAAAAACGAAAACAAAAACCTACATCAGTGGATGCCTGAAATAACGCCCAGGCACTTGTGATGTAAAACAGACATAATTACACACTTACCATAAGTGCTACAAGCTATGACAACAGAAATATAATACACTTTACATGTGTTGTTTACGAATCAAAACATACCTTCATTTAAAGTAACACTGAAGCGTTGAGCCCAGCCTGCTAGTGGTTAGTAACGATGCAACATCTCTACCCAGGAGTAAGATGAATGGTGATACAGTAAACTGTCCTGCTCCTTCAAATGTTTCCCCAAAGCTGACAGCGAGGGCGGAGAACGAACCGCGGCGGTCCTCGATTGGCAGCATGAAAATCGCGCTAACACAATTCGAACTTTGAAGCACTTCCACAAGTTCACAGAGAGTTGTCGAAACACAAGCTGCAAACAAGTGAAAGGCTACATACAGTCAACACCAGAGGAAGGACAATTAATGCAAATGCATATGCCTTGGTTTCACCTTTGCATTTCAGTTATTCAAAGCTCTTCTGTTTCCCCTTGGTCTGAATTGATCCCACATCCTTTGGCTTATGTCTCTGTAGACTTCTCTGTTATCAAGAGGTCATTGTTCGAAACAATCAGGGAATCAGACACCCGTTCCCCTCCCTTATCCATCAGTTTGAAAGATTGTCAGTCGCAAGAATCGCTCTTGGTCAGCGCTGTGTGTCCGTGGGAACAACTACAGACTGTTGTGATTATAAAGGGTGACATGGTGAGTATAGGTGTAATATCACAAACAGTCAAGATACCCTGAGAAATGAAACAAGGTAGAAAACCGTGGCTTTGCGTGTTTTTGTTATTTTGCACAAATGTTTGCTCACCGGCTGTCGCTGCAGGCTGTAACTGTATATAGCATTTCACCATCTATAGCGCACTTTGCAAATGATACTAAATGGAAACCTATGTATGAGACACAGATCATTGGCTACATTGGCTACTAGTTATGAGATTAAAGAGTATATGGTCCTCTGGTGAGATTGCTCCATATTTCATAGGCAGGATGTACAGCTGAACATGAATGTACGTCTATGTGTGAGTATAGGACATGCATGGCTACATACTGCAGTTCTATATGCCTCGATTGTGCCCATGTAGATCCAGCACATTGGAGTAGGTGACTGGTGTTTTGAGCTCCGGGTGCTTCAGTTGTCTGGGTCAGTGTGGAGGAGTTTGCATAAGAGCTCCTGAGTAATGCAGATAGTCCTGAGCACATAAACTGGAGTCTCATGTTCCCGCGGTTAACGACCCGTCCCATAGGCTTTCTAGCTGGCAACGTCTAGCCAACACGTCCTGTTGCACTTTCCAAAAGAGGAAGCATTTGCTAGAATCACATAAGATGAAGCCATAACTAAGATTAAACCCATGTGTGCTGCAGCTCTGTTTAACAGACGTTTTACTTTGTTTGCTTGAATAACAGTAAACAGCTGGATGTTGCTTTTGGTGTTGGAGAAGGAGAACAGGGTTAATTGAGATGCGTCGCTTCCCATCCTGATACTCTGCAGGGCGATGGCAGTAACAGACTCAAGCCACTCCTTGACTTCCATCCTAACGTGGCATGTCAGCAATGTTGCTTTTCAGGTGTAGTCTGTTGACTTTGACTCCTCGTTGGTAGCATAGATTTCAAAACAACGCTGGCTTATGAACGGAATAAGTAACATAAACATGTTTGAGAATTAAACATGAGGCGGTAAAGGATCAGCTTCAGAAGCCCACTGCTGCCTGATGGGGATTAAAGTCAGAAGGCTGTTCTGACGTCCGTGCAGGGCAGCTGGCACACAATGGGATGAAAACAGGCAGTTTGCTTCCACACTGGTCTCGGGTTGTTTGTTGGGATTTTAAATGACTGATTAAAGGATCTTGTGATAATTAAATCATAATATAATTAAGAGATTTTGCCCTAATTTGCACTGGTTTGATATAATTGGTTATTGTTGATTCAGTCTGGCATCTTCCTACCTTCACTGGTCTTCACTGTGACTGCTGGCTTCTGAAAGCGGTGGGGGAGGCCATGAAATAATATTAAAGTTAAAGTTCAGGTGCTTTGCTCTCTGTTAAAGCTATTTCACACTACAGAGGTGGCGGTCGGCTTTGCGGCGCTGGGGCTGAGCACCAGGCTCTGGGCGATGTCGTCGCGGTTGATCTTGCGCAGCGCTGTGCACAGTGTGTCAATGCTGGCGCGGTCCTTGCTCGCCCAGTCAGACAGGAGCGCGCAAACAGGATGCTCTTCCTGCCGGAAGGTCGCGATCCGCTCTTCCTCGTATCCCAGGAGGCCTGCTAGGTTGCACCAGTCGCTGTCGTCCATGTGGTTGCACTCGTCTCCTTCGCTGCCCCTGAAGAACAGCTGCTCCACTTTCTCTCTGGTGTGAAGAGGAAGCAGCAGACAAGGCTCCTCATCCATGGTGACGACTGCAGAGGGAAAGGATGTCAATCTCAATGAATTATTGGAAGAACATTCTACTTTATATTGTTGTTATCCAAGCGTGCAGTCAGAAAACGTTCAGTGTTTCAGCTTTTTAAAGATTGTCTACGCTAGGTGGATAAATAAAGGTTATTATATTGGTGGGTTTTAAGGGACAGGCTGCGGTGAAGGTGGAGGCAGCAGCGTGTTACCCGTGTGCGTCTGAGTCTGGCCTTGCTGCTCCTGCAGACTTTGGCTATCCACAGATATGCCACTGTCGCTGTGCAGCTTCTCCCCCTCAGGTGATGGTGTCTGGTTCTGGTTGGGTGTGCAGTTATTGGCTCCTTGCTTGTTCTGCTTACAGCTGTTCCACCTGAATGAAAATGAGGTTGGAAAAAAAACAAACCCTCAGTTCATCATATGGCAAGAAACGGAGACAAGTAATCTGTGTAATAAGTAAACTGTGAAACCAACTGCTCACACAAACATAATCTCTGTGTTTGATTTTAGTATTTCATTAAATTGTACAGAACCAAGACGCTTTGGATCATAACACAAACAACTGATTTTCATTGCAGCTTGTTTGTAGTGCAGCCAGGAATAATTATAAAAACGTGTGCCTCTGTGTTTCGGTGCGAGTCCTTTGGCTTTTCCATGACATAAACACAGTAAGTAGGTGCACTAGTTCTCTGCCAAGAATAACCCACAGAGCAGAGACACCAGCTTTACAGGTGCATTAGCCTAATGTTGTTACAACGTCAATAAATATGCTAATAAAACAGAGTATCAGGACATTAATAATTAATTGAGAACACACACCGATGGAGCCCAGGGTACTGTAATTTATTAAGGCAGTCGCTCTACTTCCCACCTCTTAAAGATGATAAAAGCCACAACGCCGACCACTACGGCTGCCAGGATGGAGCAGTAGATGGGGATCAGCTTATCGTTCAGACCCTGGTAGAGACGCTTGTGCGAATCACCGTTGGTGGTGGCGGTGGTGGAGCTGCTGTCGCTGACGGCGCCGCCGCCGTCGGTCGGGCCCTCTGGCAGGAAGTCTTCTGGTGGAACGTCATCGGTGGGTGTGAAGAAACTCGCGAAGGTTGAGGGAGACTCTGAAGGGTAAAGGACTGAAAGGGACGAACAGGCCGAACAGAATCAGCTCAGTATGTCAAAAGAAACACAGCCAGCACCAGCACCAGCTAGATCCTAGCAGGACAGATCATCTACCCTCAGTTTTCTTTCCACCAGACCCTGTCTATCCATGTTTGTCACACACGCATTACGTCCTGCATCCCTCGGTCATTTCCCCTCCTCCATTAACGGGGGGTAAGAGCAAGTGTCCATCCAGTCCTGTCCACGTGGCTCCAACCATTAACGCGGAGCAGACATGTTCATCCTCACCACCGATGTGGAAACCTATCCTCACTTGTCACTTACTTACAGTTACTCACATCATCAACAGGAAATCATCTCGCTGGCCTGCGAGGGCTCTAAATATCTAAATACCTCAGGAGAGCTGCTGAGTGCAAGGCAGACATTTTTCACTAATGAGGCGAAAAGTGTTTGTAATGACTGCTTATTTAGATGGATGCGAAGAGCTGCTGCGGAGCTTTTACCTCCAAGAATTCACCATTTACTCTATGTCAACATCAGTACACTAATATTAAGCATCATACTGGATGTGCATCAGCCTTACCTGAAGTAAAAATATATTATGAAGAACATGGTGTAATTTTACCCTGAGGTGTGACCAGAAACTGGTTTCGATTCAAGGTCACCGACCTTAGTTTGCTGGTTCTATTCGCCACGTGACACCTGGAGCGTTCGTTTGTTTTCTACATTTTAAAAGCATTAACTGTTCTCTGTGACAACTGTCTGTTTGTCTTGTGGCTAATGTACTGGCATCGATACATGTTTCACTGGCGCGTGAGGTGTTTTCAGCTCACGCAGCACAAGCTGGTTGGCAAAGGTCACAACAACAACTGGGTTTTGGGGAGTAGCACTGTATAATAAATACAAACTGGCTTGTAGCGATGCGGTGCAACACATCAGATTCCTCCCACCCTCGTCCACGAACACAGATACATACACAAGCACCACCACCATAACCAAAGTAGCTTGTGTGTCTGGCTTTGTTAACCCGCATCAACACACACACACACACACACACAGAGTGGAAACGAGACACCATTCATTGACAGAGATCTTCTTTGTCCAGAACAAATGCCCCCTCCCCATCTTTTTATCCTTCAGTCTTCTTTCTGTCCATTTTACCTCCGGCTACGCTTTTGCCTGCTCCTATCAGGCATTTCCCCTTTCTGTCAATCAGGCCTGCACTGGCTGTGATGACGCTTTAGTTCTTCTTTTCATCTTTTTCTCTGTGACTCTTCATTGAATGATTTCGTCAAACCTATGCCAGCGTCTCTTCTTAGTTTATTAACCATCCATCCAATTATCCATTTCATATACTAACTAACAATTATTAATTTAAATAGGACTAGAGGTGCTGTTACTGAACCATTGGCTTTTCCTTTCCACGTCATATAGTCATTTATACATTTATATTTGTGGCTTAGCTTGTTAGCTGGATGTTTTATACTTCTCCTCCAGATTTTATCTGTTAATAATTACCTAGAACTCACTGCACTGTGCCCTCACATAAGAGTGGGAGTGTGTGTGATTTGTGTTCACAGTGAGTGTTGGAGTGTGTGCCACACCTGAGTTCAACTCGTTATTAGAGCCTCATGCAAACAGGTGTTTCTGCTGATTCGACATCATATGCTTGGAACGCTGATGTTGGTTTAAACCAGAAGGAAAGGAAGGGCTTTAAACGCAGGCAAGATGTTTTTTATGTCATTACACCTGAGCAAAGGCTGAGACTGTTGCCAAGACCTGCCCAACAAAACCTCAACCGCCTGTAGCTATGAAGGACATTTCATAATATTTATATTATTACAACAGACACAAGTGGAAAGTGAAATGAAGCCTAAAGACTTCTACTGCTTCTGTTTCCTCATCTGCATTTGACAGTGCCGACTACTTTGATTTTCCATCTCTTTCTTCATTTTATCCCGATCTCCTTTTCTCCTCGACGCCTCTGGCTTCGTTCCTACCGTCTAATTTTCTGCCTACGTGTTCCATAGTGAAAAACTTCCCTGAATGCGTCTGCGTGTTGCTGAAGCTGTACAGGACGCAAGTGTGCGCACGTCTGCTCCTGTGTGTGCCTGCATGCATGTGTCCCTGTATGTGTGGCCTGTCCCGCAGCAGAATGTGATCAGCACTCGTAGAGGTCAAGCAGAGAAACCCGAGAGTGCACAGGAGTAACTCCATCGTTATTATCGACCAGGCCACATTCTCAGCATCTGTTCCCTCTCTGTGCTCGCTCAAGCTTTCTGCATCTTGTTCTTTTTTGTGGTTCTCTAGTTCTCGTTCTGTGACTGTGTCCCATTTGTTTTCTGTGTACGGTTCAGGATCACCTTTGCTAATCTATTTTTATAGTAATATTTTCTACGCAAAGTTGTTAAAAATGTTTCTAAAGAGTTGTTTTTACATTCTAGCAACCCAAATTATCAGTCATTACTTCTAAGACGGCAATTAGTAAATTTATTACCAGTGATAAAAGTAATCAACTTAGAGATAATTCTAAAAATTAACAAATCAAAACATAAATAAATACTTTTCTTTCTAGGTACCATCTGTAAAGAACATCTAAAAGCCATAAATTGTAGAAATCATGAATTCATCCATCTATGCAACAAATGAGCCAGTTATAAAAAATGATCGCTGACCTGTCCTATTAATGCCACAGAGCAGTGATTCACTGCTGCTGTGCCAGATAAAAAGACTTGTCTTGGCAGAGGCCTGCTTCCCAAACGCAGGCTGTAAATCCTAATGAGGGCAAAACCCTGACTCCCCATGCAGAACTCTTGGCACCGAATGAACGGCACGAGCGAAAGCGTGAGTGTTGTCGTCACCCTTGGACCAGAAAGGCTCACTCATGCTAAATCACCTCAGAAAATTTCCCCCGGAACGTCGAGGGGCAAATTCCCGAGGGACGGCCGGCGACTTACAGGGGACAGTGTCATGGCGACAAGGGGTCGATTCTTGTTGTGGAGAAAGAGACACAGTAGACTTTAACTTTAACTTTGTCATTACAATGCTCACACTGTGTGGAGCAGGGAGCAAACGGGTTAAAGTAAGAAGGTCAACTTGGGCCGTAGAGCCCCAGTCAATACAGATATAAGTCTGAACATCGGGCCAACACAATATACAATGAGTGACTGTGCAATACAAAGACAGTGAATTATTTAGTCAGATGGGGGGGGGGGTCTTCACAGCTATTGATGTGGTAATGCATGGATGCTGGAAATCAGGAATGTCAATGGCATTTTATCCTTTATCGTTTTCTCCATTTGCCTCCTCCTCTTCCTCGTCCCTGCCGCATCTGACCATTTGCTAAACCCTCCTACACACAGACTACATCCAGTCATAGCCAAGATATCAGAAATGGGCACGACAAGGACAAGTTCAAGAAGCGTGCACTGACCTCTAGTAAGAGTCATTTCACACTCATATCAGCACTGTGTGAACACCTCTTAGTATTTGAAAGTGTTGCATGTTTAGCAAGTGACAAGGTTCAGATGTTTACTTGAGCAGGCACCAGTCTGCAGAAACAAACCTCTGTTTCTTTCACTCTCCTCCAGGTTTAGCTGAACTGATCTTGCCCTCAGAGCTGTGCATGGTGCTGGTTAGCAGATCACGCTTTCTGATTTCTGGAGGCCAGCCTGTCGATCGTTAAGGTCAACTAAACTCAGGAAGGAAACTGCTCCCCCCTCCTACTCACCTATCAATTCAATAACCAAATGCACTTGGCCCAGTCACCCTGCCCTCCTGTCCCCCCCCCCTCCCCCCTTGTTTCCTATTCAACCTTCATCTCACATCTGTAATGCTCGCTAAGGCATCTTATTGATTTCAGTAGGAGAGAGGGTATGTGTGCATGATTTAGGAATTTAAATAATTGCGTCTTCAAACCAGAACCTGTTGCCCCGGTGCCACAGAACCCCAACCTAGTCTTTGGTTATTAGGTCAGCCCACATATGTGCAGCCAGTCCTGGGGACAATCTCCACAAGGAACAGGGTCATGGAGCCTGTTTCCTCCAAGCCTTGAGGGCTTGCAGCCAAAACTTCAGGCTGATAAGGAAAGACAGCGATTGCTCTGTCAAATGGGAGCACTGTTAATGCAACCACGGCATAAATGAGTCTTGTCATGATATGCCCGGACGCTCCTATGGATAATTCATTTTCAAATAATGTCTCTCTTGGCAGACATAGGTACAGCATTACCCTGTAAACAACCCTTCTATTAGGCACATTAACACCTGTTTCATGCCCAGTCCTCCAGTTAATGACAGCTACCAATAAGTATTTTTATATAATATTTACTTATATATAATGTGGTAGGTTTTGCTTCAAAAGGCTGTTAATTAGAGAATTAGTTTTAATCATCTTTTCTCAAAGGATTATACCACGTTGTTCAGTGCACATCCCCAAGGAATACTTATACTGCCTTCCCCAAAAACCACCTTCACAGAAGCCTCCCATGACCCTCGACCTTTGACCTTGCCCCGCTGCCTGCAGAAGAGTGACATGAAGTCATATCACGCTCCTTGAGATAAACATCTTGACTTCAGACACTCAACTGTGGCTCTAGTCTTACAAAGTCTGGTCAGTATTAACGTGTTTCACCACCAGAGAGAGTTTTTTTCCCCTCCTAAGACCCAAAACAAGCCACTAATCCCTTTGGGAGTGTGGGAGGAAATTTGATTTTCATGTCACATATCAGCTGAGCCTATATGTTTAAACACCACAGTGGAAATTCACCACTGTTTCTTAAACAGGGGTGCAGTAAATCCATCGCTCTCTCTAAAGAGAACCTACTGTGATATTCTTGTCCTTCCTCCTTTAGTTAAACTACGTCTCCAGTGTCTCAAGTTACGACTTGTCTTTTCACAGGCAGTGGCCTTCTGTGTGTTCCTCTCTCTCCGTTTACCCTCCTGACTGTGTTTAGCCTTCAGGCCTGTGTCGCCTGACTCCACCACGCTAATGGATGTGGCAGCGTCTGGCAGCGCTACTGATTTGTAAGCATTGATAATGCTTTTGCTTCTGTAAAAAGATTACATTAGAGGTAAGGAGCACATGATTGGGTTAGCGTGAGGAGTAACATATGATGATGTGGGCTGTGAGCCATCGTGCCTGGAAACGCAGCAAATTTACATTGATTATGAAGTGCACTGTGGTAGTTATCTGAAAGATGTTTTAGTGCTGGCGTTCTGTTTGCTTATGTCTTGATGTTGGATGAATCAGCTCTTCATCCACTGTGTAAACCTAACATCATCAATCATCACGTGTTTTTATGTACGTCATGGTTTTCTTACACTTTTATGTAATGATTTACAGCACCGGCCTACTTTAATATTGACTTTTTTAAATACTTTTTAAATATGTGATTCATTCATATAATTCAAAACAACTGCAGAGTTAACTAGTTATTTAGCTGCGAATCTCTTTTCCAAGAAATCCATCAAGCCTGTGAAAGACTTAATTCTTCTTATCTTGTCTTGATTTCACACTGTTACTTCTTTCTCATTCAACCTGTTTTACATGTGTGTGTGTTGTTTACACCATGGCTTCTTAGTTTTTCAGATCATGCGCAGACAGATCTGGGTTTCATGTTGATTTAATAACAACAAACATGAGACTTAAACTTCCAGCCTAAAACCAAGAGGGGCCACTTTATTTATATCTACATGATCCCAGCATCTAAAATCCTCTTGTGTAAGTTTGAGTTAAAATGCTAATTATTACTCTTGCTGTCTGTTTTAGTCATTACGAGCTCTTGCCAGTAGCCCCATGGGTTATGCTCAAAGCTCTGCTGGGCCAAACGGCATCATGGGAGGGATACAAAAGATTCCCTTTTGCTCGATATTCACTTTTCCTTCACCACTGTGATAACAACATCCTGTAAACTGCTGCCCCAACAGCCTGTGAGGATCGTCAACAGACTCCTTTTATTGTCATCTCACAAAAGCGTTGATTTAATCTGTAAAGCATCAGGTCATTGGAATGAGCAGTGACTGCAGTCATAAGGAATTTGTGATTTTGAGTGTGATACCCACAGGGTGCGATGATATAAAAGAAATTCTGAGCCCTGTTCAGATGCATGACCTCCTTTTAAATCCTCAACACAGAAAGAGTGTGGGCTTTGTATCTGCGGATGGGATGAGTCGGGGAAGACAATGACTCCAGCATCAGCGTGGCATTTAGGTCCATCAGTCAACAATGTATATAGTGTCGCACTGAGATGATCTGATTATGTGGCTGCTAATGTGGACGTCCAGTGTGTCAAGCTGTGTCCGTATAGCAGTGGACAGCAAATATGTGTGACTATTGAGTCCGTCGTGACCCTGACTGCACCCCATCATTCAACTTGACTCGCTCAGACAGAAGTTCATAATAAACTTGCTGAGTATTTAGTCGTCAGTCGGGAAACACATGAGGGTAGATGCTGCTTTTTCTTGGGCTCTGCTATTATCAATGATATCCCGTCTTACCTTGACAAACCGTGTCACTGGTAGAGGTGCAGGCCTGCAACACCTGCTCTTCATCACAGGTGGTGCAGGGGATGCATGGCTCCCGCGAACTCTCCTGGTCCGAGTACGTGTCCCCGATGCACTCCTCGCATATCGTGTCGTGGTCTCGTTCACAGCTGAACAGCATGCCCCGGCCCTCGGGACATTTGGTGCAAGGTTGACACTTCTGGGAACGGTTCTCAAAGTAGTAGCCATAGTTGCAAACACAGATGGCGTCGTTGGAGTCCGTGCAGGGTGATTCCATGCGGTGCAGACCTGTGCATTGTGTGCAGGGCCGACATTTCTCTGTGTGACTGAAGTTTTCTGAAAAGGTTTCACCTGAAATTGGAAGATAAAGGTGCATTTAACTTGAAAGCAGATGGGGGCAGCATTTAAAATTTGTATTTTTAATACTTTGCTCCCAAGTTATTTGGGTTAAACAGCCTTTTAATGGATGAGCTGTTTGTAGGACGTTTTATGATGGACTTGGAAACATGAAATATGTCCATAAACCAGCAACGTTTCCTAGGACAGATATACTGTATCTGCAGCAAACACAATCAATATTGCACGTTTTATGGAATTATATTTCGGCTGGATAGAGAACTGGGAAACACACTAAATTATGCAATAGCCCCATTTGTAAAAGCAGCTCTGTGTGCGTGTGCGTGTGTTACAGGCACAGAAAGATTATTTATCAGGATTTTCTTCTTTTCTTTATCTTATAAGATAATGATAGAAAAGTAAACTACTCTGATGAGATTAGTTCAATCTCATGTTTCTGGATGTTTGCCTTGTTTGCTGAGGTGCCAGATGGAGCTAAAAGGTGGATGAATAGAAATCCTTTCAGAAATTACGCTAGTCCTGCGACCGTTGCTTGTTTTATTTAGTCAAAACAGTCAAAACCTTTAAATATAGTCAATATCTTTGCACACAAAACACCAACTAATTATAATATTTTAACAAAACTTGTTGCTGCTGCATTTCCACTCTGCGCTAAAGAATTAAAGCCAACTAATCTAAACTGTGTGTGGTAAGACGGGGAGGTTTAGTCATGCAGTCTCCACGTAGGTCCTTTGCTGCTCAGTGTCTCATAGCATATCAAGTTTTCAGTCTGCACCACTGGCCCAACCAACCAAGGCCAACGCTCTGATCGAGAAAGAGATTAAAACAGAGATGAGAAGAGATGGACAGATGGAGAGATGACAGGAAAGCAGAAACTGTGTCATATGAGATGAATCTTTGTGTGCAATTTGGTGTCAAATGTGGCTCCTTCTCATTTTGCTATAATTATGTCTCTAGCAGTTGAATAAACCCCCTTTCTTGTCTGTTAGTGTCCAGTCATGTACTGTTACTCCCCCTTCACCCCCATTATCTCCCACAACAACACACTCAGACTGTGCTCACCCCCACTCCCCATGAGTGCTCTCAGAGCCATTATCATAATGCCATGCATCAATAATGCAGGTCAATACATTAATAACGCTAGCCTGCAGCATGAAGGGGGGGCTGGTCATGGAGGAGATGGACACACGTGGCCCTTTCCAGGCGCAGTGTATCACATCATAGCAGGAGCTTTTTAACATTCTTTGATTCCTCTACCCATAAAGGTTAATGAGTTAAATGCTCTGGCTAGTGGTGTGTGTGTGTGTGTGTGTGTGTGTCTGTAAGGGGGGGTTCTTGGACATGTTTGTACGTGTGGATGTGTGTAGGAATGAACAATTAGCTCTTGGCTAAGATGTTCGCCTTGTCTCCATTCCAGCTGTACAGCTGTACTTGGTCTGTTTCATCTCCACTCGTCTGCTCGTTCACGCGGACGCCTCTGTGCGTTTCGGCTGACTGTCCTTTTCAGCTCGTCCGTAACTACCTCTATAAATGGATGCGCATCAGATGCTGTCAGCTGTGAGTGATCCACCTAAAATAGCGTTACATACGGTTTGGTGGGAGTCGATGTTGAAAGAAAGCCAGGATGGAAAGCGGCAGATAAACTGTAGTAAGTAGCTCCTGTCATGAGTTTTTGTTAATGCCTCAAGAAAAATAAGAATAGGCCAAAAGTGCATCGGAATATTTCATCAGCGGTTGTGAATAATTTCTAAAACAACAATCTTTGGATAAAAAAAGCAGGGAGTAAGAAAAACAGCTTTCTCATATCTGGCGAATGAGTTAAGACTGAAATGACTTCTGTTACCAGATTGTATCAGCTGTAGCATATGGTCAGAAGCAAATGCTCAAACTTCACATTTGCCCTTTAACCTTTGGTTTTGAAGGGAAAAAAACATCTACTATCTAAACACTGTATAAAAATATCACTGAACCCATTTCATGCCACTTTAATGTGAAATTCAAAGTTTGGTTCTCCTGCTTTCAGAGTATTAGGTCAGTAAATGGTGAAGACACTCCTGCATAGCCCGGCTGTACCGGCCTGCATTATACATCCAATCAATGCTTTGATGGCTTTTTAAAATATCACTGTTATGTTATCTGATGGACAGCTCTGCTTTAATTTATCAATTTTCCATGAGTCAGAGTAGAGCCTGTCTGTTCGTTCACGTCTGAGCAGAATAAGCAGCGACAGACTGAAAATAAATCCCCCACAAAACCTCCATGTTGGCAGCAGAAACTTCACACACGGTGAAAACATACTTCGTTTTTATGCAGCTAGAACAAATTATGTGTAGTCTGGGATGCACTGTTTTTATATTAGGCAACATGTTATCAAGATTTATCTCTTGGTCTTAAACACGCGTATGAAAGCATACATCACTCCAAAGAAGACGCAGTGAAAATAAATAGTTAATGTTCTGTGTGACTTCTCTCATGACCTGGTGTCTGAATCATTTTCTGTCTGTGGGCCTCCCTGGCTCATGGTTTTCCCTTCTTCAAATGACCAAGGGAGGTTTACCACCACTTCTGGCCTGGACAGAATCTAGTCAGCAAGGAAAACTCTGGGAACAGTGGAGGAGCTGGATCTGGACCAACGCTGGCCTCAGCAGGCACAAGTCAACCTTTGCTCTCATGGTGATAGTATTAAAAAGCATTCGTTCATTTATTGTCCCTGCACCACCACAGAAATATGTCCCACACAGACCTTAACTATCGTGGACCTGTCTTGTTTACAATATCTAACCCTACACTATTTATCATCTTAACCACTGTGACATAGCTTCTTGTCTGATGCCCCAAAAATCCCCCGCTGCATTTTTCCTGCAACTAATTTGGAGCAGGCCCCAGTCTTGAATCCTCTCAGCGTTACTGTCCTCATAAAGACTTCCACCCATCGCAGCTTCTCTCCCTACATGGTTGGGGCCGCGAGGAGGGCAGTAATGCTGGTGCACAGTTACGTCTCTGGCTTCTAGTTTAGCTTCTTCACGTGCAGCTGAACCAGCCAGGCTTCACATCTACATTACAAGCTGAATATTCCTCCTCTTCTCACATAAAAATATACGCATATATTAATACTTTATTTGTGTGTGTGCACATGATATTCATGCTACTTATCCTTTGTGTTACTCACTGTCAAGACAGGGGGCGCAGGCCGTCTGCGTGGCTCCACAGGGTCTGGTGACGCCCTCACCGGGTGGACACCGCTTGCAACATTCCCCGCTGGTCGTGAACTGGCCCGACAAACATTTCTCCTTATTGGCCAGAGTCCCAACCTGCAAATGACAGGAAACATGTACCAGAAGTACAAGGTTAGTATACAGCACATATAATCATTTTATTTATTGCCTAAAAAGACGTAAACTTAAGTGAGCAACTCAAGTGAAGAATGTTTTTTTTTAGGCCTGGTATCAGCAGAACCAGTATTTCACAAGAAAAGGCAACAGAAAGAAAGACTAAATAAACAACATTCTGTAAAGCAGAATTTATTATTCCTCCCTTAATCCTTTAATCATCTCACTTCCCATATGATTTGTTTTGAAAGCACTGAAGCACTAGTTTCCAACTTAGGGGTCATGACCATGACGGAGGCTGCATAAAAAATCTGCAGATTTAAGCAACGCAACATTGTTCACTTTCAGGTTCTCTTCTTTGTTCTCTTCTTTATTTCTTTCGAAATACCGGGCTTCTAAAATTAGTTTCCCAAAACAGAGAGACAAGGCTTTGTTTTAAAATGATCACAAGCCAGAAAGTTTGGAAACCACACAACCCACACACACAGATGACATGGCTCCGATGTGATCATCCTAAAATTATATCTGGTAATTGTTGTTGTAAAATACAAACCACATGTAAAGTAAAGATCACACACCTGTGCCAGGTAAAGCTGGGTTCTTCACACAGTAACGTGTATTTATGTGAGCTGGCATGGCCTCTTACGCTGAATCTTTACAGCGCTCTCCTTTCCCTCACAGTGGGATCTGGATCTCCCAAAGCAAACCTGTGTAAAAGCAACGGCTGACTTCTGACACGGAACCACAGGAGACGTCAGCCTTTCATTCGTGAGCTGTGATCGTTTTCAGGTCATCATTTACGAGGTTTGCATGTTCTGCTCTTGGACACTATATCTCTCCATGGTTGACAGACAAGTTGGAGCTTAGATCCAATCTCTGACTTGCTTGGATTTCATATTTTGTAAAAACTCCCAGCAGTTGGATTTTATAGTTCTTACTGATTTAAATATTGTTTGAGGCACTTTTGAATGTTGACTTAGCATAAATGTTGAATAAGTCATAAAAAAAGCTTTGACACATGGAGGGTGTGTGTCTCTTCATGTCTTCATGTGTGTTTTTTGAGGGGTCCGTTTCTCCGGAGGACGTACACTCGCCATAAATCCAGGTGTCAGGATTTAGGTGTGTGTGGAATGCTGCTGACAAGACAAGAGGGAGTCTACGAAACATCACGCGTCCCCTCAGGCACCTCTGAGTCAGCTGGCAGTGTGTGCATGTGTGAGGATAGACAGACTAACACGCGTCTCTCTCTCTCTCCCCCTTCGCCCTTCGCCATGTCACGGCCCATTCACCTTCAAGCCTCTGGCATCCAAGTATGTATCGTTGGCTTTTGGGGGAAATGTCTGGATTTAGATGATCAGGACGTGTCTCAGGAAACTGGGACAATTCACATGTATCAGCCGCGATGTATTTTCTTATTTATGAAAGAACTAAAAGAAAACTTTCACGTAATGTTTAAATCTGAATGCGCAACGTTAGGATGTGACGCTCAGTTGTTTTCTTCAGAACATCACTGTCCACCACCTCAAACACACCTCACTCAAAAAAGCATTTGTGTTGTTGTTATCTATACTTCCCCTCTTCTGTGCCGTGTACACACCCATCATGCACTTTAACGGCCCTTGTGAACAAACCTGTTCTGAAATATCTGGCACTTTTGAAATGACTCCAAGTTTCTTTTTTTTTGCTCTGTTCTAGGTCCAGATGTAGGTGAAACACCCCATTATCTCAAAGCCCCAAAACTGAAGTGACATTGCTTGTGGTTGCTACATTGCGCGTACAGACGAATTACAGGGTTCTGTGATTTGAGCAAATGTCTGTTGGATGCACAGCACTCGGCAAGTTGTAGCTTGATTTTGCACGTTTCCTGTAATTGCTTTTTAGGGAGTTGATGGGTTGTACCCTTCAACTTTTGTCATCTCATCTCCCTGAAGCTAAAGCAAGAAGCAAGTTGATCACACACTCACAGCTACAAGCGCACACAAATGCACACACAAAAGCAACTGGGCTCATAACGTGAGATCCCCAACCAATCTCACTAATGGTCAAGTCAATTTTCAGTAGAAGGCACTTAACCTTTGGACCTCTGCTGTCAGCGCTTGTTAAGACGTTAGAGTTCCAGCATACCTGCTTTCCAATAAGCGTCGCCTAATTAAATCCAGGCAACTGTGGTACAATGACATTACACACACACAAACATCGCTGAATCATCATCTCTGACGAGGAGAGAGGAAGTGACAGACAGAGACGGAGAGAGAGATGTGAGTGTGAGGTGAAAAGAGAGGACGTGTGCATGTGTGTGTGTGTTTGGGGGCTTCTGGCTGTATCAATATTACATGTGCTGAGCCAGCAGAGGATGCATACCCATCAGTGGAAGCAGCTGTCATGTACTGGCGATGCAGCCTGTTCCTAAACCAGGACAAGGCTGCAGCGATGACCATTTCCTGCCAGTCTGGCAGTAAATAAATATAATAACATTCATATATAAGACATTTATAAGACGCTACCTTTTTATACCTGTTTCAAAAAATCTGAATATCAGAGATAAATCTGACAGCGACCTGATAATGTGTCCCTCCCTGGACTTTTCATCAAGATTTTAGTTCTTGATCTTCTTTTCACAAGTTTCACAGACTTAGGAATAATCAGGGAAGCCTGTCATCATTGAGCACATGGTGAGGTCCTCCAGAGGGGACACTGCAACAGTGTTATTGTCTGTAGGGCCACATGTAATTGAGAAGGGTGGAACTACAGCAACTCGAGCTATAGAGTATCAAGCTGAATGGCTGCCACATACATCAGCTCTAAGCTACACTGAAGCCGGGACAGGTGCAAAGACACGGGGTCTTACGTTAAAGACCAAAAAGACCTTAAAGATATTAACTAGCAAATGAAAGTGACAGGTAATATCAAATGTAAAGTACCCTGGAGTGAGATAAAGTCAATCAAGCGGGTTGAAGTTGTCTCACAGTCCCAAAAAAACCCCTTTGGTGCGACTCTGATGTGCGTGTGTCGACGCAGATTGAACCAAAGTTGAAGACACGTGTTGATGCTGTAGGAGGCTACTCACCACTCCAAGTAACACTGCCATGAAAGCGGAATTCATCCTGCAACTCATTCGCATCTTCCCAGAACGATCAGCGTTGGGTGCAACACAGGAGGATGCGAGTCTCACAAACTCCGAAGTGAAATCAAGTCGCCTGTCATTGCTGCGTCTTTTTTGCGCCTCTGGTTTGGTTTTGTTGAGAGGAAATTCTCTAAGTAACTGTTCGCGGCCAGAGTGCGTATCGCAGCCGGAGACCCCTCGGTGCAGACGCGCAGAGTGGACAGACTCCAGTTAGTGAACTCGTTGGATGTGCGCCTCCGTGCGCCTCCGTGCGCCTTTCTCCTAATGGGCGCTTGACAGCAGCGCTCAGCTCAGCGGCTCCAGGGAAGGAGCCATCTCCCTCTCCACGCCCACTGCGCGTACACGCACCAGCCTGCTCTTTAACAGCTTAGTTCGAGGTCTGAGATGTTGTTGCTGAGTCGGAAAAACCAACCAGTTTAAATTTTAATAAGACAAATTAAGTCTTGTGTAAATCGTCCATTTGGCTCGTGGCTAACAGGCTGCACTGTCCCATTAAATGTAAAATCTCTTCAGGCAGCTTTAACAGCTCAGTAAACTGTGTTGTCCAAGTTTGCTTAAACGAGACAGTGTCCTGCTGCAGATCTGCACAGAATGAATCCACTGATCTGTAGCAACACGTGCGCAAATCAAAACATCAATTTAGATGGATTCCATTTGGATTCGCTTACATACATTATTATAATGAGGTGATGCCTGGGCTGCTTGTCTTGAACGGTTTTCACGAGTTTTCATTTGGCCTTTTAAACCATAACAAACCTTGATGTATATCGATTCGCCATTGTTTGTATCAAACAAGTAATATTTTATCTTTTTCTCTATGTGTGATCGTTATTAGACAGTGATTTAAACCATCAGACCACAGACCATAAAATGACTGAGGCCAGAGGGGCATGGGGGGAAGAGAGGAAGCTTGCTATGGGTGAATAAATAATGCATGAATGCAAAGAGAGAGACAGAAAGAAAATCCATTTTAGACTCGCATATGTGTGGCAAAGCAATAGATTTAATCTTCAATCTTGTGTTTGTGGATTTATTTAAGAAAGTAAGTATGTTGGCTACCTGAACAACACTGTTTTAAATGTTGCGTTTTAATACTAAAATGACAATAATAGCATGGTTTGAATAAGAAAACCTCAAAACCCACTTCCTTTACAACAGACCGACCTCCTCTGTCAGAGTACGAGAGTCAGTATGAGACGGGGCAGACAATAATGTTACTTCATTTTGATTCATTATCAGTTTAGTGAAAGTAAAGAGATTTGTAAAATGTATATCTTAAAAATAAGGCCTGAAGTTAGTTTTGCTACTAAACGACAAGTGTAACACCTACAGGGAACTGAAACATTCAACCAAAATCTGCAGATGCACTTTATCTTTAGAAATATATCATTTCTGCCTTTCCTAGTTTACTGGAAGAGTTAAAAAAAAAGGAGAAATAGCTTTGTGGCATGCACAGATGCAAAGCCATGCACACATTGACCATCTGTCACTCCAGAGTAGGATGGGTGGTCCGCGGGACGTTCGCTGTCCCCTCTCAGGTTCTGAGGAAAGGATTCTGTTCCAGGTGACTGGTCTTGCAGATAAAAGTGTTTGTTAGTTGACGTCTGTAGGCTTTTCTTGTCTCCTGTTTAGTTTTTCTTTTTACCAACACTAACCTGGGAAGAGAAAACCACCTGTCAATCCTGCTCCCGCTGCAACGGCGGAGCAAAAGATCAGCGCTGGCAATGTGATCCACAGTCTCCTCATAAGCTGTTCTTCTAATGTACTGTAATAGATGGAGAGGCATCGTATGACGAGCGGAGGAAGCCCTTAAATTACCCGGAGAGCACTCACACCAATAACCGGCATGAGAGTGATATCATGTTGTGTTTAGAGAAAACCGTAGAGCACTGCAGTGTCAGGCAACAACTTAGAATACGGAGGAGCAATAAAGCGCTGGCCCCGGGATCTGACAGATATTTAACTTCAGTGTGCGATGGGACCCATTTTGCACCATGCGAGAGTGAACCTGGGACTCGCCAGATGGCAACAGGCCCCTCTTACTCCCCTGGGACTCCCTCATCTGCACTTTATTGATCTGATCCGCTTTCGCTCCTCGCCTCTCCACTTTCACCAACATCCACGCCTCACGGAGAAGCAACAGAGCGTCGTTGCCACTGACTGAGTATTTAAAGCTGACGACACTAGGGAGGAAAGGATGTTTTGTTGCTGTTGTGTTAACAGTGTATTATTCTGTGACATGGCCTGAACCCAGAAATTGTTCCACAGTGATGTCATAGTGTGTCTGACCAAGCTGCATTAAATTCAATTCTGTCCTTCTGTGTCAACAATTAAAGAACGAAGGTCAAACACAGCTCTAATAATGCACCTGCACCAAACAGAGCAGACACTAAAAGGAGTCATCTGGGGCTCAACAGGCAGATTTCAGCAGTCATGCTTTGATTTAGCACAGATTTGAAATGAGTCTCCGGCTGTGACCAGTGGTGCAGCTTATTATGCATTCAGTGGTGCAGAATCTGGGTGGATGGCAAATGCACAAGCAGAACCAGTGGTAACCTGCTGAGTTCACGCACAGAGGTCACAGAGGCACAGGAGAGTTTATGGTAGAGAGCAGTAACAACCTGCATTCTGCTCTTTAAACTTCTCTCCCACTCTCATCATAGTTGGGCTTTTCTTGTTTCCGGATAGTTCTGACATCAGCTGAACAAATCAACTTTCTCCAGATGACGCAGGCAAATTTACTTTAAAGAGGATGTTGGTCTGGGTTCACGGCATTTATTGAATGAAAAAGAGGGAATGACGCAAACACTGCATTAACCCACTATTACAGTAAATTCCTGCAATATCTAAAAGTATGTTGGTTACAAGAATCTGCGCCTTAGAAAATGATTGTTGGTTTTGATACAAGTGATGTTGCTGCTCCTGTGACTGATGCAACGCTGCCCCCTGCTGAGGTCAGGTCTGTTCAGAGGGGACACAATTCAACTCCATCCAGTTTATTGACTTGTGCATTTGAGTCCACTTTTGCTCTATTTTTGCAGTTCAGACGTTCAACTCATGTTGCCAGTGTGTGTGTTTCTATTTGTATGTACGAGTTCAAATTTTAGTGTGATTTTGTTTAGTCGTGACGTTGGAGCTAGCGTCGTAATAAATCGTATCCAGCGCCGTCAGCGGTCATGCCTCACCTGCCCACTAGGCACCCTCACTAGATTCCTCTCTTTGCCTGATCACCTGACGTCTCTTGTCATCAGCGTCCTGCCTGCACAGGTGCTGCTCCTCAACTCTTCAGCTTCTGCACATATATACATTAGGCGCCTTTTTTTTCAGATGAATCTCACAGTAGTGGTTGCTGGCTGCCGGCCACTCCTGCCTGCTTCCTCTGACTACCTGCATCTGATGCCCTGGGCGCCTGCTGGGCGTTGGAGCTGTGTGTCTGATCCTGCTTGTGACCAACTGTAAGTTTGATCTGAAACTAGAAAGCCTGTTTTTTAGTCTTTTTCTAGGGGGCAGTTTTGTGACGTCTGCTGCTAAATGTTACATTACACAGGATATTCAGTGTGTTGTCAGACACATGCTTAGCGTTAAGGCCACCTGACTACCTGGTATTTTTATGTTATGACTGAGATAATAATCTGTGCAGACAGCAGTGAGAGCACTTACAGCACATTTCACACAGTAAACTGAATAGATCATGTTATACATTTCCACAGCTCCACACCTTAAATTGTACAATTTTGCTAAACAAAAAAAATATAACGATCTTAATTGTAGTAATGACACTACAGGGAAAGGCTTCACTGCAGCTCTGGGATGTGTCACAGTGCAAGTGGAAGCAAAATAACTCAGCACAGCAAAACTTATGTAGGGAAAACAGACAACGATCTGTAGGCTGGGTATCAGTATCAGTCCTGATGCTGGGAGCCGGTGTCCTCACTTTAACCAGTTTATGCCGGTTTGTGTGCATGTGTAACGCGCCACCACTGGTGCTGTCATTATATATATATAGTTTATTATATATATTTATTAACACCAACTGTCATCTAGTCACAAATGCATGTTTAGAGCTGTTTTTAGATGCAAACAATGTGAACAATGTCTACACTGAGTGAATCCACTGTGTTAAAACTTCTAGTAAGAATTGTATCAGTATTAGGTTGTGTAATATACATTTAAACACTATATGCCCGATCGCAGTCCAGAAAAAATTACTGTAACATGTGTAGTCTAGATATTATCCACCGCAGACACGGAAATAATACTTAATAAAACTTCTTTTGCTTTTCTACACTGTACTCTGGTAAATGTGTGAATGTGAATGCAAAATCTCTAATGTCATACAATAAAGCAGTTGCTGTAATATTACAGAAAAGGTAATCAAACAGTTGGTTTCTGGGGAGTGGAGAGCGCAGAAAGGTGACAGTGAAAGGCTGTCACAGGCTTTTTTGAGGGTGGTGGCCGCTGTGTGGTACATGAGTAATTAACATTACTGTTGACTTATCAACAGGAGACACAGTGAAGGATTTGGGATACAATGGCCTCTGAACCAGAGCCTGGGACTGTAAGTGAAATCACAAAGACACACTGACATCTAAAGTGCATTTGGATTGTTAAACACACAATAGCTCATTCTATTTAGATATTATAAATGTTGTTTTTATTCTGGATCTTCTCAAAAGAACTGTCTGTCACTGTGGTGTGATTAATTGTGTTTGCTACAAACTTTTTGCTCAAAATACAAAGAAGACTAGTTTACAGTGTCTGACGTAGTTTATGACCACAAGCTTTGCGAGTGTATTTAATGCAGTTAAATGGTGCAGAAGCTCCTCTTCTTTGCACCACTCCACTACCTAGAGGAGCCTTTACGCCACATGAACAGCACACACTTAGACCTAATGGAAGGTGCATTATGGGAAAAGTGGGATTATGTTTAGCATCAGTCCCAGTAAGGACTAAAGGCTTTGTTTTTACTATTTCTTTATATCTTTCTGCCATAAGATGAACAACAAGATGATACATGTGGTTGATGTGTGTGTTTGAATCTAACAGAGCGACAGTGAGCAGGAAGGCTTCATTTACATTCCCTCCAGAAGGTAAACCCTCTTCCCACCAATCTCAAACTTACTACGACCAGCACGTGTTGCATTTGAACGGCTCCTTCTCTCTCTTCGTGTTGCAGGTATCAGTTCCAGACAGGGGACAGATTAGAGCAGTCGACCCCGGCAATTGAAAACGGAGATGAGAAGTTGAATGAATTCAGCGTCTACCCCAATAGAGTTGAAGGTGAGCGGGCACTGCTGCTACCGTGAGCCAAGCCTCTGTTGTCGTCCAAACACAGACATTAAATATGATAAGATGCTGGATAATGACACAGTGTCACTGTGTCACTGCACAAACCAAGTCTCTGTATTTACTATCAATATTATTGGTGAGAACAGAGAACATAGCTCTGCTGGACGCGTGGCTCAGGGAGAATTCAAATGTGTGCATCCATGTATGTGTGTGTGTGTGTGTGCGTGCATTAGTCCCACCTATACTCAGCCACCATGCGCCCACACATACACACAGAGGCAGCTTTAAAGAGGCAGTGTTTATAAAGTCACGCTTCTTTGCCATTCTGGGGTCAGTCACTTGTCACTGCTGTTGTGATTCGCCACTGCCTGCAGGAGGTAAGTGTCACCTTTTCGGTTACTGTTGTCAACTGTATTTGTGCAATAATACAAGTAAAGCTGTAACTTTGTGGCAGGGAAATCTGGGAAACCAAAGGTTCGTGGAAAGAGGCAGTCAGTGCTTCACTGGAATTGTCCTAGACCTTCTGAATGAGGCCAAAACAACTAAATGTCCTAGAGGATTTCAAGAAAAAAGTCTTATGAAGCTTGTTGTTTTTGAATTATGCAAATTCAAAATGTCAAAGTGTGTCTTCAGCTCTTCTTCTTATTCTTTTAGTTGTTGTTCTGATCCTGCAGGATGTCACTGCTCAGGGAAAAAGTGATGATGTCATTCTGTTGAAACTTCATTTGATATTTATTATCAGTGTATTTATTCTTCTTATTTTATAAATGTATACTTCATCTGGGCACACAGTTGATTTAGGACAGGTCAGATGCATATTTGCATCAAGTGAGTGAAGATATGTCTTTTTGCGTTATTGATTACACACAATAGACTGGTTTACACATGAGTGGCATTATTTGATATTATGAACCTGACATAGCTCAAAGCTACTTGCAAATCACAATTATGCAACAGTGTCAAATTTGTCAGAAACTTTATGGTGTCAAGCGTGTTAATAATATTTCAGGCTGCATTTACACATACATGAAACTCACACACACATATAAACATAACCACATGTACTGTGTCTGGCATGTAGTTAGTATAATCTGATGCTTCCACCATTTAACTCAGCTGTGTTTTGGAAATACATCATTTTGTTGTCAATGACAACTGCAGTGCTCCAGTGAAATCTTAGATGAAATGTAAACTCTGGATATACCTTGACTGATATCATCTGATGAATACAAGCTTAATCCACGTTTGGAGACATGAAATACATTCCATGAATTACTTAACTCAATATAAAAAAAAACAACCTGTCTGTTGCAGCTGCCTTGAACACCAACACCAACAGCAGACACAGTGAAGAGTTCCAGGTAAGACACACACACACATACAGCAAAAACACATGCAGGGCAAGCCATCAGAGTCACGTCCAGTCCGGAACCAGCAGTGGCAGTGGCCCAGAACCTGGAGCCGTCCTGATGTCGAGGCAGGATACCCCTATGTTTTTCTTATACATACCTGAACATCACCTTTTGACATTACAATGACCCATGGCCACAAGATGACAACACTAGTCTCCATGTGACACACACATGTGATGTGGTCAACTTCTACTGGCAACTGAACAGCCAAACTAGTTTAGGAATATTCCTCAGAGCTTTCCTTGTAGGAAATGTGAATATGTGAAATTAATCAGCATATTGTTTTCAGAATGTGTAACTGCTTGTAAAACACATATTTATTCATATTCAGTAACTGCTACCTGAAACCTTATTATTATTATGATTTACATTTAGTTTACGTTTTCCAAATGAAAAACGTTCTAATGTGTTAAAAAAAGACTAGACTCCATCTGCTTCCTGCTCCAGTCACTGTGACACACACAGGGAGGTAGAAAGTGGTCAGTAAACCGCGACTGGTGACCGCATGCGTAAGCTGCTGTTGTAGGAGGCGCATCCACCTACTCTGTCTGCATTTTCCCTTCTCCATGTCATAAACACAGCATGTACCTGAGTCTCCACGCTCCTGTGCTCTATGTGCCTCCAGAGCTTTGTAGTGCAGAAGGACCTAATGAAGGACCAGAAGCAGGAGACCTACTGGCAGGAGACTGGGCGATGGGTCGGCTACGGGGAGAGCTTGGACCCTCAGGTTGGAGTGTGTGCGGCCTCGCAAATCTCCTGCCTCACCTTCAAGAGCCTCATCCAGCTCAGACGCGCCATGACCACAGGTCAGAGTCTATATGAACTTAGAAATTAAGATGTAAGCTATTCTGAAAAGCTGTTGCTGCGTCATGTAGAATTTTAAAATGCAACGTTTAGTAGTTAAATTGTAGGACATTTTGCTATCTGCTGTATCTGTCTGACATCTGTTTGAATTCTTTACTCAAGGTGTGATGATCTTTGACTGTGAAGAGAAGACCCTGGCAACCATCGCTGAGAAAATGGTCAAAGAGATGGTGAACAAGAAGGAAATCAGGACTGGAGATCAAGAAGGAGTTCTCAAATCTCTGCTCCAGAACCGCAGGTATCCTGTGGGACATCACCCAACGATGACTCGCATAAATGACGTAGGTTTAGCTGATGCTGGAAGTTAGAGCAGAAAGCGCGAAGAGAAGATTTCAGCGTGTTGCTCAACAAGCACGGAGCACCCAGCGATCGTGGGAATTAAACCTGTAATTATGAGACACTGTCTCTGAGCCAAAAGCCACAGTCTGAGCTTAACAGACCAGTGTGTGCTATGCTGAAGAGCAGCTCACGCTGTAATGTCACATAAACAATGTCCGTCTGGATTCTGGAAACTGAGTTTTGACAAGTCAATCAAAAATGTGCGCGGTAGCTACTATTCTTGTCTCCGGTGTCCATGGTCCCTTCTCTCTATCATCACGCAATTATCTTCTATTGTGGTCTATTATGTAATCGCCTATTTTGAATGTTCTCAGTGGCTCGAACGCACACACACACTCCTCTCACCTGTACGAGCCGCTACCAGTGAATAGTGCGTCTGTCATCGCAGCCATTAAATCAGGCACCAAGCAGTCGCAGTGACGGGATTTTTCTCTTCCCCTAGTGAATCGGACGACCCGGAAAGGCAGCGCCTCTCTGATGGGATCGACCTTCAGAAGTTTTCCGTCAAGGAGAAGGCGAGTGCTTCCACTGATGGGATTAGCTGCATGAACAATGATGACGTTATGTGAAAATCTAAGCTCACTAGATCTGTTCATCCTGTGTTTCTGCAGAAAGACGACTCGGACCACGTTGAGGCCTCTATGGTGCTCGTAGGTGAGCTGCTGTGTGCGTCTGTGGAAATCAGTGCGTTACTGTTGGCGTATCTTTAAATTCACATGCGTGTCTTTCCCTGTAAAACAGGAGCCTTGGACTTTCTGGAGAGACCCACGGTGGTGTTTGTGCGTCTTAAAGAAGCCGTGGTGCTTGACCCCGCCTTGGAAGCCCCGCTGCCTGTTCGATTCGTCTTTGTTCTGGTCGGCCCCAGCATGACTGACATGTGCTACCATGAGACTGGCCGTGCTATGGCAGCGCTCATGGCTGATAAAGTGAGCGAACTGACACGTTTTAAGCGTGTGAGCGGTGACACATTAACAGAGCACTAAATAGCTTTACAAGAAGCCAAGCCTGTGAAACTGCTTGTAGTCACATCACTTTTAAGTCATGATAGGATCTACCTCACAATCTCATCACTGAAGGTTTTGATTAAAGGAGCCAGTCTGACCCTCTCCATCCACTCCCGGCCTTCCAGGTGTTCGTTCAGGCAGCTTTGCAGGCAAAGAGTCCTCGAGACCTGACGGAGTCTGTGGCCGACTTCATGGACTGCACTATCGTCATCCCACCTACCGAGATCCAGAACGAGGCCACGCTCAGCTCCATTATCAGCTTTCAGAAGAAACTGCTGCAGGACAGGTTCCAGTCCTCTCAGTCCAAGCTGCGCCGGGACTCCAGAATTCGCAGGGGTGAGTCGGTAACAGACAGGGGTCATTTCTGTTGCTTTACCGTAAGGACATGTAAACAAAGCAGGTATGTGCTGGAATAAAAGGTTGTTGAATTGTTTTGGCCTAGTTTCTATTGCCTCTGGGTCGCCACCTGAAGACCCCCTGATTCGTACTGGTCGACCGTTCGGCGGGATGATTCGAGACATAAAAAGACGCTACAAGCATTACAGGAGCGACATCACAGATGGATTCAACGTTCAGGTTATAGCTGCCGTCATCTTCATCTACTTTGCTGCTCTATCGCCTGCCATCACCTTCGGGGGGCTGCTGGGTATGTGTTTTCTGTGAAAGGTGGTATCTCTGCCATGCGTAACAGAGCTTTTTATAAGGACTTTCCGCCATCTATTCTAGCTGACAAGGTAGACAACATGATGGGTGTTCCAGAGCTCCTCATCTCCACCTGCGTGCTGGGGATCATCTTCTGCACTGTTGCTGCACAGCCCGTCCTGGTCATTGGTTTCTCTGGTCCTTTGCTAGTGTTCGAGGAGGCCTTCTTTGCTGTAAGTTAACACACAAGCCCCTCTGTCGAGTTTTAAAGCCTCTGTTGATCCATATCATCATTATTTGTCACAGTTTTGTCAGTACGCCCATTATTTCCCACATTCATCTGCTGTGACTATGATGCAACAAATGTATTTGCAGTCTTAGTTAACTCCACTCCTCCATTTAGTTCTGCAAGTCCCAGGACCTTGAATACATAGTTGCCAGGGTGTGGGTTGGACTGTGGCTTGTCGTCATTGTGGTGATCATTGTCGCCTGTGAAGGCAGCTTCCTGGTGCGTTACATCTCACGCTTTACCCAGGAAATCTTCTCCATCCTCATCTCCCTCATTTTCATTTACGAAACCTTTTCCAAGCTCGTGAAGGTGAACCATCTTCATTCATTTCATACATTTCTCTTTTTTTAGCCTTCTGCTGTCTCTCATGGCCACATTATAATTTTTCATCGCTCCCCTTTAGATCTTCAGAGAACATCCACTCATTCTGAATTACGATTATTTGAACGCAACGCTAGAGAATCCCTGGCGCCCAAAGATGGAGGAGACAGTCGTCTACGACAATGTTACTGGCAACACAACAGTTGTCATCAGCACAGTGAAGCTACCTTACCCCAACACAGCCCTGCTCTCTATGTGCCTCATGTTCAGCTGTTTCTTCATTGCATTCTTCCTGCGCCAGTTCAAAAATGGGAAATTTCTTCCTGGGAAGGTGAGGTTAATGTATTTAACGAGTCCGAAGCTGGTTTTTGTCAACTGCCAGTGAAAAGTGTGTTTTCTGCTATTAGATGAAAAACTATCTCTATCTGCTCCTCGCAGATCAGACGTTTAATTGGGGACTTTGGTGTCCCTATTGCCATTTTCCTCATGATCATTGTGGACTATAACATTGAGGACACCTACACCCAGGTTTGCACATGCTCATCATCTGCATTTAAACTTAAGCTATTCATTTTACGTTCTGCATGATTAGATTTTCTGCTCATTTTTCAGAAACTAGTTGTTCCCAAAGGTCTGATGGTGTCCAACCCAGCCAAACGAGGCTGGTTTATCAACCCCTTTGGAGAGCACAAGACTCTCCCCGTGTGGGTGATGTTTGCATGCTGCGTCCCATCTGTGCTCGTCTTCATTCTCATCTTTCTAGAGTCTCAGATCACAACGTGAGTGTTTATATATCAACAGAAAATCACTTGCTTAAATCAACCTCGAAGTAGGTTGCTTCCTGTATGTTATTAAAGGTTAAGTCAAATGTTGTATCTGTCCACAGGTTGATTGTGAGTAAACCTGAGAGGAAGATGGTCAAAGGCTCTGGATTTCACTTTGACCTGCTGCTTTTAGTCGGCATGGGAGGGATCTGTGCACTGTTCGGTGTGCCGTGGCTCAGTGCTGCCACGGTGCGGTCCGTGACCCACGCCAACGCCCTCACCGTCATGAGCAAAGGAGCAAAACCTGTCATTGAGAAGGTGATGGAACAGAGGATCAGTGGTATTTTGGTGGCGTTACTGGTTGGTAAGTTCTTAGCTGTACTAAAACTATTTGTTTGGGATTTTTTTATGACTCCTTATTAAAACAGAACTGTCCTTTATGGGAATTTGTTTCCAGGGCTGTCGATTCTGATGGAACCGATCCTGAAGTTGATTCCCATGTCAGCTTTGTTTGGGATCTTTCTCTACATGGGAGTCACGTCACTGAATGGCATCCAGCTGTGGGATCGTGTCCTGCTTCTGTTCATCCCTAAGAAATACCACCCAGATGAAGCCTACGCTACCAGGGTCAGATCCTGATCCTTATTTGAGCTGTGCACATGGGACACTGTGTAAAACTAAAATTTTTATGTCTTGGGGACAGGTGAGCACAGGACGAATGCACTTGTTCACAGTCATCCAGCTCTTGTGCCTTGCTCTACTCTGGATCGTGAAGTCCAGTCCAGCATCCCTCGCACTTCCGTTTGTCATCATCCTCACGATCCCTCTACGCATGTTCATGACCGGACGTCTCTTCACTGTAACAGAGATGAAATGTGTAAGTGGTCACACGTCATGTCAACAAATGCAAGGATAACACCCTGTGGGGGGATGTTAAATATGTGTGCGTGTTGGATTTGCTGTGTGAATCCTAATATCCTTATTTCGTTTGTTTGCATTTCAGCTGGATGCTGAAGATGCCAAAGTAACGTTTGAGGAGGAGCCGGGTCAGGATGTATACTGTGAATCTCAAATGCCATTATAAACGCCTACCATGACTAACGCCAGCAATATTTTAATTTTAACAGAAAGATGTTTTTATTTTTGATGTGTGTCACCTGCTGTTGAGCTCGGCTGTGTTTTGAGTGTTGTTTCCTTCCTATTCCAAGAAAGCAGAAGCACGAAATAGTCACAACGCTGACATTTTAGAAATACAAATACTATCGAGAGACACTGCTGATGATTTTTAAAGCATTCTGGAGATGCACAGTGATGCCAGCATACCATAAACAGACAGACGGAACACTGAGTAAGAAGTACTGCGGTGTTAAAATCCCTGAGGAAACCAATTCCTCATTGAATGTAATGCATCACATTGCACTTAAGTTACTACTGTATTTGTTTCCTTTATGGGGTTAAAATCCGGTTAAGGAAGAACTAAGTTATAAGGCAACAATGCAAACAAAGTGTATATATTTTAACAATGTGATCAAACTGGTAACAATAAACAACATCACTGCTTGTACTGAGTGATTTATACTGTGTGTTATGTTCTTGTGGTCTCATGACATCTCTAGAAAAAAAAACCTACCTCCCAGAACACTAATCTTGTTTGTTGTGCCATGTGTGTTCAGCGTTTTGGCGGGAATAAAGTAAGGGATATCACAGTCCTATTTTTAAATTGCTGTTACATATTTTATAAACATCTACACGTATCTGGCCAGTAGGGGGCAGTAACGCGCCGTCAAGGACGACAGATGCCGAAAAGGACGCAGAGTAAGAACGAGCTCGCTTCCGATTGGCTGTTGTTTCTGGGAAAGTAATCATGGAGGAACACTTGCACGTTTTCCGCCGAAACAATCTATAGAACCTCTGATTTTCTGTTTCTCTGCTGTTTTATGGGGATTTTTTTGCTACATCTGTGAGCTAGTCAATAACTATGTCCTTAGATTAAATATTACTACTGAAAGTTTTTTCTTAATAGTTCATATATCAATATAGCAAACGTGTTTGTCCATAATTTGGAGTGACATGGATTAATCTAAGGTCTGCTTTCACACTGGGAGAATGAGTGAAGGTAAGTAAGTCTATCAGTAGCCTATTATTGAATAGTTACAAAAGTGTATTTACATTACTACATTAAAGGTTGTTTGCTTTGCTTCGGCTACAGACTGGACAAAAGAAAACCTACGAAAGCTTTTTGCTGCACTGAAAAAGTCCATCCCGAAAGATTCCAGTAGGATCGTTTACTCCCAAGTACTGAGGCATGTAGACTGGAAAAACGTGGCCTTTCCCCCTTTCTCTCCTGAAGCATGCCAGAAAAAGTGGACAGAGGTTTTACACAAGGTGACACAGTTTAGATCTAAGCAAACTTGACATTTACTTGGGAATATAAAAGTTTAATTCTTAAACCTTTTAGTTTATAACCTTTGTTGTTGGTGTTGTTGCTCAGTTGCGCAAGACTCGCACACTAACAGAGCTCATTGATGAAGCTGAATTGAATCTTTCAGGCCACGACGACACTGTAGATGTAAGTAATTCTCACACCGTAATTCTAATCTACTGTTTGCATGGTTTGCTGGGTTTACCTGCTAATTGTTATTTCCTCCCTGTCTCTGACATCTAGGCAGCTAAACAACCGGCTGCTGAAGGCCTGCTCCCAAAGCCCCCGGTGTAAGTCTTTTTATTTTTCTCACTCACAGCTGTTCATCTGTGTGAAACTTTCAAATGTTCTTGATCCATAGAAACCGTGTTCCCTTGGTTATTTTTATACTTTGCCCTTACCAGAATAATTATGCAATGCATCATATTGTGTAATGTAAAGCAGCGTTATGTACACATACTCTAGTAAACATTAACCGTTTCACTATTATGTATTTGTGTGTTGGTGTATTTATCTTTAGCAATGCCTACCAACTATTCTGCAAAGAGCAAGTGTCGTTCATGGCTGGTGTACCGAACAGAGAGTATGTGAGTGTGTGGGCACAGCGCTGGCAAGATTTGCCTGAGAGTCAGAAGACTGAATACAGTATGCGATGCAGGAAGGTATGAACAGACAAACATACACACTCGCACAAACAAATGTGTTCGTCAATTGCTATACAACAATACTGGGTTATAATCCAATGTTTTATCTAACTGTCCTTGACTTGTATTTTATTTCTTTTTAAGTTGAAGAGGCAGTATGCAGCCCAGATAAATGAATGTTTCAAAGTAAGTACTTTAGAGGACTACAGCTGTAGCATCAAGTTGGTGAAGACATTGTGTGGCATTTCACGTTTGTTTTTTAGAATTTAGATGAGGGGGAACAGCAGCAGATCCTGAGTAAGAATGGCCTTAAAAGATCAAAATTGCAGAAGGTGAGGGGTGACTTCCTTTATTACCGCATAAATATTTGTTAAAACCCTGCAAATGTCCAGTAACTTAATTTAATAGACTTAATTTGTTATGCTGTTGATAATTATTATAATTATTAGATATTTCATCATAGAATATTGCTGAAATATTTACTTTGATACATTTGGAATTGATTTAATTAAACCAAATAGCTCCGGTTTCCAGCTTTCTGTTCATTGTCCATGTAGCGAAATGTCTCATGACTGATCCTGTACTTTTTGTCCGTATTGTGTAGAGCCATAGTAAGCTTAAAAAGGCTTTTCCTGGAGAACCCAAGATTCCAGCTCGGTGAGCAACATCAAACGTATTATGGAAGAATATTAAGATTAAATAGTGTGCAGCACCCACTAACTGAATTCCTCTGTACCCACAGAAGCAGTCATATACTTTTCTGTAAAGATCAAATGGAACTTCTTAAGGAGAAATTCCCAAATGCAAAGGAGCGCTTAGAAAAGGTCAACCAAATGTGGAAAGATCTCTCCATACAAGACAAGCAAAGCTACAGCCATCAACTAAGTGAAAATTTTAGAAAATATTCACTGGAGCTGCAGGAGTGGTTTAAGGTACAGACACAGCAAATTAAAACAGTTTTCCTTTCTCAAAATTGTAAACTTAAAGTATGACTGTACTTGCATTCTTCAGAAATTGACTGCAGCAGAACAGGAGGACTATCTTAAACATAACCCCAGTGTAAGAACTTGTGAAAAATACGCACATATTTTCATTTTTACATGTTTTCTTATATTCATAAAATACTTGTCTTTGCAGAAATGTCAGTACCTTGATGCCAAAATACCAAAAAAACGCAATAAAAGAGAAGAACACTGCTCATATAGACCATCAGTAAGTTGAAGTGTTCCACAACAGACGTCAAAATGCATCCCTATCAAACACAGGTTCATGATATGAACCACGGAGAAGTATTTTTAATCAACATTTATTGTGACACACAGGACTCAGAAGACGAAGAGTTAAGCAGCAGTGAGGAGGAAGGGAACCAACTGGACTACGATGAGGTCAGAAAACTAAAATGTAGTTTTTACATTTGCATTTAATTTTGCAAGTGTGCATCAAAGGTGTTCTAAATACAAATGACTGATCCTCAGGAGGATGAGACGGGGGAGGAAGAAGGGGAGGACATCGCATTTGAGATGTATTGAAGCATGAAACATGCCTTCTGTTGAGGACTTTCTATCAAGACAGTCAGGTGACTTTTAACACAGTAGAATGTGGAAGACTACAAGTATATAATAAGTCAAATTAATTGCGTGCACACCAAGTTCAGGGCTGGCTTCTGAATTTTTAAATATTGCAATGTGTGGCTGACGTGCTGGCTGGAAGGTGGCCTACAATCAAGACGTGATGACAAGGTGTCAAAGAAGCCCAGACCTCCAGAGAAACGCCCCTGACTTCCCACAGAGTTTGTGGTTATTAGATGGATTGTATTTTTATTTGTGCATAAGCAACATAAGGTCGTATTTTTTCCCACTTTTTATACAGTTATAATTTATCATATATCGTACATGTGTTTTTAGAGGGAAAGCACCATAAGTTAACTGAGGTCGTTGTTGTAAAAAAGTGTTTGATAAGATTATTAACTTCCTTCTTGTGTTGTTTTGATAATTTACCATCTTATGTGCCGTTTTAGTGCCTTGTTCGTAAACTCCAAGAAGATGTTTCTAATAAACAATTGTAGCTGTGCTTCCCCTGTTGAGTTGTGTTGTGTAATCCAGTGCAAAGAACCCGGCACAAACAGCACCGGGTTTAAAAAGCATCGCGGTTTGTAAGCTCTCCGGCAAACTTGAACAAAAGGCTGTTTAAAGCCTGAGGTGCGTGGGGGTAACATCCACTCCCCGGCTGATCAGCATCATAATACGCCCAGCCGGAGCGGAGTGGAGCCCGGCTGTGCCGCAGACGGAGCCCTGCGCCGAGAGCCGCGGTGTGGCGATCGATTACTTCTGCCTGATCTCGCGGATGTAAAGATGGATGCCTGCCGAAATGGGTAAATAAACAATGAGATATTGGCCAGTGTGTGGTTGCAGGATTCCCGCGTGTCGGGCTTTAAACGCGGACAGATGTCGCCGTGGTTTCTCCTCATTCGTGTGTTGCTGGAGTTCAGAGGGCGACCGTGAACATCCGCAGTGCCGCTGCAGTGACGGCTCGGTGGACCCGCGTCGCTGTATTCTGAAGCATTTCGTCCCCATTAAAACTGTTCCGCTGCTCCTTCCAGCGTCCGGGCTTATTTCTAATTACTCATCCTAGTGGGATCCAGTTGCGGCGTCTGGCTCGGATCTGCTGCCGACCCCGGGGCTTTGTGAGCAGGATACCGCCTCGGTAACCTCTCGGTATTTTCTATTCACAGCCTCGCTCTTTGTTTTCTTCCTAGGGATTTAAGGGCTAATCTGGCTTCTTTAGACAGTCATAGATCGATCGGGAGGCTGGTGTCGGGTTATCGTCGTGCTTGGCTGCTTGCTAAACCCCAGCGCTGCGTTAACGTGTTTGTGTTCTCCTCAGGTCATAAACGTGGGGGACACCTCTGCTGTGCGTCGTGAAGTTGTAAGTATCTGCATCACGTCTCAGGCGTCGACTCGACACTGATTCACATTCACTGCTCGCCGGGGCTTGTTGCCACCGCGGTGCTAACCGTGTGTCCCCCCCCCCGACGCCGCAGCCCTGTTTTGGCCAATGCTTGGTGCGCTACAGCATGACCACAGCAGCGTCCGCTCATCTGGCAGTTCTGGCAAATGAAAATGGAGGAGGTTTCAATGTCCAGCCTGGACAACAGCAAGCTGGAGGTACCGTAGAGCAGAGCCTTCCAACACTCACGGAGAGACGCATTGCCTCTGCAGACACAGACCCAGACCTGTGTGTCCTGACTTGTCTGTTTCCTGATCCTCCCCTGGCAGGGCCTGGCTCAGGACATCCTGTCTGATCTGGTGGAGGATGCGTGCCTGGGTCTTTGCTTCGAGGTCCACAGGGCTGTCAAGCAGGGCTATTTTTTTCTGGATGACACGGACCAAGAAAGCATGAGGGACTTTGGTGAGCACACAGTCCCAAATTTGTCAAGCTGGATCTGTTTATTGTCTCAAGATGGTAAAAGGTTTTTTGGTCCGTAACAGCGATTACACAAAGATATGAAATTATTTTAAACAGTAAGTCTGTACGTTTAAGTTTAATTTCTTTTCACAATGATACAGATCACCCCAACATACAGTGTGTGCAGAATGTCAACCATATCACAACGATCCAAAGCCCCACATCACTGTGGACTTTAATGTAAATGAACCCATCGTATCGCAGAAGTTTAGGTGTGTTTTCCCTCACACTACTTTGAATTTCGTATAACTTCTGATTTCAATGTCCAGAAATCGTGGACCAGCCAGGACTGGACGTTTTTGGCCAAGTGTACAACCAGTGGAAAAACAAAGAGTGTGTTTGTCCCAACTGCAGCAGGAGCATTGCTGCATCACGTTTCGCCCCACACCTGGAGAAATGCCTGGGAATGGGACGCAACAGCAGCCGCATAGCTAACCGCAGGTACTGTATGGGAGCTCGCAGCCGACCACTGTGCTGGAAGATGTCCCAAAGTTTTCAGTGTTTGGCTTTATCTCTATATGTCTATTGGTACTGTTATGCATTTATATATGTGTTCGAGATGAAGACTATGGAAGTGAATGAGGTCCTCTCAGGCCAGAATGTATTTTTCTAATGACGGCGTGTTTACCATGAGTAATCCTGACTCATTCAGTGTGTCGTGCCTTCCCTCTGTTACAGAATAGTCACTGGTAACAACACCAACAACAAGTCGGAAAGTGACCAAGAGGATAATGATGACGTCAACGATAACGATTGGTCCTATGGGGCCGAAAAGAAAGGTAACGTGCTGCTACTGGCACAGAAGGTGACACTTTGGAAAATGATGTTTGAAAGTTTTGAAAGTAAATATCTACATTTCTTTCTTTCACAGCCAAGAAAAGGAAATCTGATAAGGTAAACAGTTCTCTTCATGAAACCCCAGACAATTAATATACAAGTTTAGAGCATTAAACTGCTCCCTATCATGAACTATTTTATATGCAATGAACACATTGGTGTCAAGTCAAACTAAAAAACATTGTCCCATCAGAACCCAAACTCACCCAGAAGATCCAAATCGTTCAAACATAAGAGCAGTAAGTAGAACAAAACTTTTTTAGTACTATGACTAATAAAATTTTTTCAGCTGTGTAGTAGCTTTTGCATTATTTTTGAAGAATTGTGTGTGTTGACATTTTTATACATAAATAAATTCCGTATGGAAATATAAAATATATAAATCTGTGCATAACTGGTTGCAGGTACTAAATTAGCTAATGATGTACAGCCTGTTTATTTCCATAGGCATGATGGGTCCTCGGCGTCGCATGGACAACCAGGAGAGCCCACGCATGCTGATGAAAGATGAGGCATTCCCTCAATAACACGCACTCGGATACAAACCACCACATTCTCTTACCACCATGTGTGCACATATACACACACTGACACAGGGAGACCAACAACACTTCACCCTTGGTTCTTTGTAGTAAAATCAATGGACACTGATATTATACATGTTTTCTGCACTGCAGAAGCACCATAGACCTCCCACTGTATACTTGACAGTATTTTTTTCTACAAAATCATTGCACCAACCCTTTTTTTATTTTTATTTTTGTCTTAGAAATTTTTGCTGGAGTCCAAAATAATGAATGTCATCAATACAATTTCACTGCACAGAAGTAGTGTTGTAATTCATTCAGAGGCTGGGATAAGGCAGCTGTGTGAAGAGGCACAGGGTGCACATACAGTACTGTATGTTGTTTCTTAAATACAGAAATGATTAGGTATTAGGCGTGTTGCTTATGCCTCACCGTTTCAAATGTCATTTGAAAAACAATGTCAAAGACAATCATTACTTATGGTTTGTCTTTTATTTTCATACATGCTCACAGTTGCTCAGTAACTACAGTATGTGGAGAAACACAAGCGACTTTCAGTTTGTCATTAGCCTGTGGAAACATCTTCTGAAAATGTTCAGTAAATGAACCAAACAGTACAAGCAGGTAGCTGCTGCAGACGGCAGGTTTCTTTGATTTCTTTTGGTGGATAGATCAGCTAGTTTCCTAGCAATCAAATATGTCTTTGTATCATGTGTTTACATTGTAAAGGGGTTACATATATTCTCGGTGTGATGTGATAGTGTAAATATTCTAATAGTTGAATTGCTGCTATCATGGCTCAGTTTGTTTCATCTGTCTAACAAAATAAATGATTTGTTACCTGTCCTCTGGTCTTAACTAGAGTTATGGTTTTAAAGGATGTTAAAGAACAGCCCAGGTAAATCTGCACAGGTGCTTATGATCCAGTAACCAGTAGGAGATGCTGTTCAACAAACAATCAGGTCTAAATGTCATTTCAGTCAAGTTTTCATTTTAATGTGTCAATTCATGGAGTAATGTCGAATGTAACAATACACCTATGGATCTGCATCAGCCTCTACCAAGGTAGCAACTACCTTACTTGAGTAAACATTATATCATAATACACTTTACAATAACTCAATAAAAAATCCTATTATTTAAAATAAGATCCACCAACGCGTTTAATGTCAGATGGGATATACAATAATCATTTAATGCAGCTCAAAGAGATGTAAGAACATGCACAGAACTACACATGAGAGATGAAACATGTGATGACCACAAGCGACGAGACTTTACTTTGTGTCTCTTTCGCGTCCTCGTGTGTTTTGACACATGCCCGCTGTCATTGCGCTCGTTTCGTGTGCGAAAAACGAAGCTGAAAATCCCGACACCCGTGAAGGCAGCATTGAACTCTGTGTGTAGGCAGTTACGAGGTTTTGCTTTAGTTACTTCGTCGCAATCCAGGCGTCAACATGTTTTCCGTTGGTATCGCGGTGAAATAGTTTCCTTAGCTGCGGGTTAGCGGCGGCTACAGCTCAGGACGAGGAGGGAGACGAACCGCGGGAGCTACTCGGTGTCCAGTGAAGCAGCGGCTGTAGATAGAAACAGACCCCGGAACTTGAAGGCGTAGCAGCCGAGCTAACGTTAGCTAGCTTTTTGTTGACAGCGCGCCCGCTGTCAGACCGGAGCAGACCTGCTCTAAAGTTACTGCAGCCTGCTAGTTGGACCCGACGCGGACACTTCGCGACCGGCCCCGACGCCTCTTTGGAGCGAGATTTACTTTGAACCACTTGTGGATTTAGAAGATGGCATCGAGAGGCGGATACGCGGGTCCTCCGATGACTCCCAACATGAGCCCCATGAGTGTTGGACATGCAGCGGGCATGAGGATGCCAGGAATGCCGCAGCCTCCGGGGGGGTATCCCCGGAGCATGAGCAGCGCTCCGCAGTACCCCCAGGTCGGCTTTCTGCACACTTACCTTGGTCAAAGTTGGCACTGGGCGATGATATTTTACGTGCCTCCCCAAAGTCTGTTATTCCAGAAATTAACTCCTATGTGTGGTTTTAAAGAAAAGCGACTAAAGTTGTTAATCCGGGAGAGATGTGTCAAAATAATAGAGTTTAAACACGAACAGTCTCAAGTATCAAGGTGTGGACACTACTTCCGCATTTGTAACTAGAACTTACTGAGTTACCGCCGCGTGTTAAACTGGCTGAATGTAACTTTTTGACCTGGCGTCATAGTGTTTGTTCATGTTGTGGCACAATATTTAGAAGTTTAAACAAAAGTGTAATCGCTGGACTGAGTTTGGCGCATGTGGGACAGAGCAAATCACGTGGGTGCTAGTAGCTTTCCGTCAGTTAGCTTCAGAAGTCAGTGAATCATTACTGCCATGTGTCAGAGCCTGCGTGTTTAATGTTCTATTGACAGGCATTAATTACAGTTGTCTTCGTTAAGATCAGGGGAGGTCAGTCCTTGTCCTCCAGGGCCAATGTCCTGCTGGTTTTCCAACTCTCCCTGTCCTAGACTACTGGTAATCTTGGTCAGACGTGTTCAGTTAATCAGCAGCTAATTGGAAAACCAGCAGGACTGGCTGCCCCTGGTTTAGATGTTATGGCTCTTCATACATTTCCTGCTGTACACAGTGTGTTTTCTCTCTAAACGGCTTCTTTCGTTGTTTTTGCAGCGCACTGGGATGCCACCCAATAGAGTTGGGGGCCCCATGGTTTCCATGGGGGGGCAGTTAGCTGGTCCATCCTATGGTGGTGGGAACATTCCAATGCGACCAGGCATGGGGCCTCCAAGCATGGACATCTCAAGAAAGAGGTTCCTTCATCAGCATCCACAGCAACAGCAGCAAGACGCGCTGGGCGGAGGCCTCAGACGAGGGTAAAGCATGGGAACGCAAAGAGTGTGTGTGTGAAAAGGAGTCACGATTAATATAACAAGGTTAATTGAACAACACAGTTTAGGGTTTGAGGTGTTTTATATTGTACCATAGACATTTTATGGCCTAGTGGCAACGTTTTGCCTGTTGTGCCTCATTAACAACAAGTATTTCTTCTGTCTGCAATCTGTTCGTATAGTTGCTTTTCTATTTAAAACAGCCCAGGTCACACAGACACAAAAATAGTATCTCATGACTGGTCTTTGCTTTCAAAGCAGTCGACACTAGGGGGTATTTTTGACTTCAGACTACTCACTGGCGCCACAATCCTACATATATCAAGCCATGATGCAAGGCAGTATTTGAACCTTAACTGACAATGAACCCCTTGTTCTAAAAGGTTTTTAACAAAGTTCTTAACAAAATTTCCACTGTTGGGAGATTAGTGAGCCACAAGGCCAGAAGCAACATCTTAAATAGTCGTTACAGATTTTCAAAATTAAATTGAGACATAATGATCAGGAACTGTGTAATTGAATTAAAGAAAGAATAAAGCTTTTTGTAGTTGACAGAAATGATAAGTGGAGGCCTGAGGTGCGTCTTTGGGGAAGTCAGCGGAGCGATAACACTGGCCAAGATTTTGTTATCACATGGTGAAATCAGCACGAATAATTTATAATCAGCTGAAGTGAATGACGTCTTTCTGTTATACTTGTTTGTGGCAGTGTGAGGTTGATTCCCTCTAAACTGGCTATTGAAGGTCATTCTTTTAAAACCACTGTCAGCAAGTACTAATACATCTTTGTGTGATAGTCATATTTATAGCTGCTGGATCCGCTAAATGTTAGCAACACAGACCATTGCTTTGAATGAACAGTCAAGCATTGCAAGTAACTAAACTGTCTTGTCTGTGATATTTTCTGTGTGATTTAGACCAAAAAGACGCAAAATGGCTGACAAGGTTCTTCCACAGAGGGTAAGAAAATTTTTAAACCCCTGTGGGTGCATTTGGATTATAGTTGTAGTATAGTTGTTTATTACTTGCATCCTGCTATTGGCTCTTCAGATCCGAGACCTGGTCCCAGAGTCTCAGGCCTACATGGACCTTTTGGCCTTTGAGAGGAAACTGGATCAGACTATTGCCCGAAAGCGCATGGAAATTCAGGAGGCCATCAAGAAACCCATTATGGTATGTCTTTATGATTGCATTGTTGGACAATTAAAGACGGTAAAACATTTTGACAATAGGCTCTCAAGTTCTATAAAAGCTAGAATAAGCTGATAATGAACTCAAGATTTCAGTATTGGTTAATTTGTCAACATCTACCAATGAAAACTAAGACTGGGCTACATGAGTCATTTCCTGTGGATTTCTTGTGTGTAGGAAGGCAAGATGATTTCAGTGTGGGAATAATGTTCTGCGATCAGCTGAACTAGTATGTAGAACAGGAAGCATAATGATTATATTGTTATTGAATTGACTGCCTCCATCAGTTATACTCTTGTTCAGTTCTGTTTGATTTTTTTTTTTTTTACTAGAATTCATAATGTACCTCTATGTTTGTTAATCTCAATGATGCAGCAAAAACGCAAGCTCCGCATCTACATTTCCAACACGTACACGCCCAGTAAGCCTGAGGGCGAAGAGGCAGAGAAGGTGTCCTCTTGGGAGCTGAGAGTGGAGGGTAAACTTCTGGAAGAAGTATGTGAACATCTGAATCTTCTCTGTTTCACAATTGTCTGACTTGGATCCAAGTATTTCAGTTTCTGTTGTTTTCCTGAAAACTTCAGACACTCGGCTCTGGTTGGCCTGTGTCCTTGGCCCAGACCGTGCATCCAGATGTGTGTTTACAGCTTTCCTCACTCCACCCCACGTCTCCTAACACACATTCACACACTAGCTCATGTTCTTTCTTGAAATGGGGAATTGAAACCACTGGCTGTTGCATACCACGAACCAGCATGCCTGTCCTCCCTCCATCAGCTCCAGCTCATTGTGTCATCTGAGGCCACATGGAGGAGGATTTTTTTTTTCCTTTCAGTTAATTTTTTTCCCCTTGCTCATTGGCTTAGACATGCGTAGGAGTCTTGCATGGAGTAACAGAAAATGTGGGGGGATATGAGGGAAGGAGTGAAAGGAGTTTATGTTGTGTAAACGGACTTTGACAGCACTGGGGAGAGGCTGCACTACAGCTTTTTCTAGTTGTCTGCACTTTTGTGCTTTGCTACCCCCAGTGTGGTCAGAGCCAAACAATGCAGCTGCACAGCCTGACACAGCACACTAAGGACATACAGGGAGATCTTGCTGCCTTTTCATTTAACACCCTCTTTTGTACCCTCTGTCATTTTAGACTGGCAAACAGAAGAGGAAGTTCTCATCTTTCTTCAAAAGCCTGGTGATAGAGCTTGATAAGGAACTTTATGGGCCTGACAACCACTTAGTCGAGGTATGACATCGTGTCATGAGCACTGGATGTGTGAGATTTCAGCCACATTAACACCAAAATGTTGTGGTTTTGCTGTTTGTTCTCAAGCCCTGGACAAAGAGTTCAGCTGGATTCAGTAAAGCTTTGGAACCGATCCTCTGCTTGTTTGAGAGCAGGGGGAGGGGGATCTGGAAGATGGCTTTCACTGTTCGTTTCACAAGTCTCACCAGTTGGGTTAAACCAGTTTTGTGTAACGGACGTTTATTCTTTTACAGTTGAATTAACATTTGGCTCATATGACAAAAACAACTGTAGTGAAAGCAAACACACTAGTGATTGTGCTGCTTTGTAAAACTGGCACTGATCCAGTATCACCTGAGTGCATTTGTTTGCTTGTAGATGGTAGATCTATTATCTGTATTTTGTCTGTATACAAAGACAAGACACGAGTAGGCTGATAATGAACAGTAAATGGTGTCCTTTTCCAGTGAATGTTTAACATATGTTAACAAATGCCATTAAAGTGATCTAAATGTTTATATTTCAGTGGCACAGAATGCCCACAACTCAGGAGACTGATGGTTTCCAGGTCAAAAGGCCCGGTGACGTGAATGTCAAGTGCACTTTACTGCTCATGCTCGATCACCAGGTGTGTGTGTGTAAATACAAAACAGTTGCACGTAGACAACAGAATGATTCAATCTGGTCAAACTGCTTTTTATTAACTTTGTCCGTCTCAGCCACCTCAGTACAAACTGGACCCACGGCTTGCTCGTCTACTGGGTGTGCACACGCAGACACGGGCCAGCATCATGCAAGCTCTCTGGCTTTACATCAAGAACAACAAGCTGCAGGATAGTCATGAGAAGGAGTATATTAACTGCAACCGCTACTTCAGACAGGTAATGCGGTATTCTCTACAGTACCCTTGTGACCTACTGCAGGATCATTATTATTTATTTTAGGGAATATATGTGTGCATGGCATAACCTAATCTGGTTCCTATGTCAATAATGTCAACTTAAACGTGTAGTGACAGCATGAGAAATAGGAAGAAATCGAATGTGTGTTTAATATCTACTCAATGCTTTTGTAGAAATGTGTTAAACTTCAAGTACATGAGACTAACCTGTTGTATAATCAACAGATTTTTGGGTGTCATCGCATGAGGTTCTCTGAGATTCCCATGAAACTGGCGGGTCTGCTGCAGCACCCTGACCCCATCATTATCAATCACATCATTAGGTAAAGCAGTGTGGATAGTTCTCCCACTTTCATGCTGTGGAATTGTGACTGTCGCACAGGAACCTCTTAAAATGTGTTTTTTAGAAACATCTCGGTTAGATGTTTTGAGTTTGCAGTACTCACTGGTGTGTTTTACAATCACGTAATCAGCATCACTCCTGCACTTTGATTAACATCCAACCCCACCTTGCTGTCTTTGTGTTCTCTCGAAGCAGTGTTGACCCCACAGATCAGAAGAAGACTGCATGCTATGACATTGATGTGGAGGTGGACGACCCACTGAAGGGTCAAATGAACAGTTTTCTGTCATCCACAACAAACCAACAGGAAATTGCAGCTCTTGAGATGAAGGTTAGGACTTCCAGTTTACCACTGATACCTGCACTTTACGTGAAAGAAGTTTTTAATTTTAATCAGTTATCGCATTGTTTGGCTTTACTGCAGATCCACGAGACAATTGAGTACATTAACCAACTAAAGACTGAGAGAGACTTCATGCTGAGCTTCAGCAATAATCCACAGGATTTCATCCAGGACTGGCTCAAGTCTCAATGTAGAGATCTAAAGGTAAGTCAGTAGGCATCATTTGGTTAATGATGGTTAATAAAACTGTTGTTCCCCTTGTGTTCAATGTTACGTGCTCTTTTCATCAGCTAATGACAGATGTGACGGGAAACCCAGAGGAGGAAAGGAGGACTGAGTTTTACCAAGCACCCTGGGTACCAGAGGCAGTGGGCAGATACGTTTACTCTAAAGTAAGGACTTACTAACTGCTTTGCTTAACATTTGTTTTAATTTACACTAACAGGTTTTGTTTCAGGTGCAGCAGAGAAGACAAGAGTTGGAGCAGGTGTTGGGCATCCGGCTCACCTAAACACACATTCCAGAGGTGCCACAGCAAAAAACAAGCAATTCTCACCGATAAAGGTGCAAAATACCAGCTTCTAAGTTGGATACTTTTCCAACTTGTCATGTTTGTAAAAAAAAAAAAAAATGTGACCAAAGTGGTGATCAATATGTTTTGTTGCCATTGTGTTTGCCTTGCATTGTTTGTCATTTTGAGCCTGTTCAAATCTGCCTTGTTTTGTTCATGGTACAATTTGCTTAACACATGTTAGGCATTGGTGCTGTCAAGGTGCTTTCCACTGTGTTTTATTTTGAAAAACTGTGTTTACTTTGACGTGTAAAGCCATAATGTTTCAGTAGGAACAATATTTGATGTCTGGTAACCTCTCAATCTGACTTGGGTATGGTAGCATATTATTTTTTATATAAAATCAAACAATGTAGATGTTGTTGACATGGGACCACTAATTGTAAAGGTCTTTGTTTTATGTGGGTGGATATATCATTTAAAGTACATTTTCTTTGCTATTAAATTAGGATTTCCTGGAAAGCTTTCTGTTGGAGCAGGAATGAGCTCCTTATTTGACAGGTATTCTCTCTGTCCAGCTGTAATTCAATAGCTCTTGTGTTCCTTGAATGTTTACATACTGTTTGCATTTATTATTGGTATTGCCGGTGCATTATATTAATATCAGGAAAAAGAACTGTGCAGGCTCTTTTCATTTAAAACATCCTTCTTTAAGATCTGTACTTCCCAGAAAGGTTAACTGGTGTTAATGATATAAGAATGCAACTGTAATCTGTGTGTTAAAAATGCACCAAATTTATATTTTCATGACCACATTTAAATAGATCAGTTATATTTTGCCAGCGTTTTGTATGCAGGGATGTCCAGCATTACTTTAAACATTCCATGTTAGCCAATTTTGAGAATTTTTGTCAGCCATATTTGAAAAATGCTATGTATACAAATGTTTTTGTACAGCCTCTTTGTAAAATTGCTTGCATGCTCTGCATCAATCAAAAACCTTTATCTTTTCTATATTTGGAGTATTTTTTACAATAAATATACTTACAAATTATAGTTTTACACTCTTTAAAAGTGATTATGTCCTATTACAAAAACAATTTTATTTAAAGGAATGTTCATATGAAAATGTATTTAATATTATTGTTGTTCATAACAATATGTGTGAAAATGCTTTAGTTCTTAATTTAAAGTCTATTCAGGTACTATAGTAAAAACAAGACAGTTGTTATAAACCGTTATGAATGTATTATAATACGTGTTTAATTTTAATCAGCAAAATCCATTACGTGCTTGTTATTACGTGATCATAAAGATAGTGTGTAAGGAGATGCGAAAACTATATCTATTTTCCACAGCATCCTATTAATTCTCCATCTTACCTTTGTCTGTTATAATGGAATTTGCAATAGTTCCTTTATTATCATAGAAATAGTTTTTTTATTTCTCTTCTTGTGCTTTGTGATGTTTCTAAGTAATCGTGTGTATTTCGCCCCCTACAGTTTGTGGCGTGTGACCGCTGAGATGTGCTTTGGTTTAATACCAGTAGGCGGCGCTGTACGCACTTACCTACTTTAGATTAGAGGAAGACGTTTGCCGGAAATACGCCAGTGTTCAAGCGGATGCAAAAATTCCAAGATGGAGGTAGACGGGATCGATCATGTAGGTGTTTGTGTCTGTCGTTTATCGTTTTTTTACTGGTGTTTTATCAGAAAGACGTTAACTTGATTTACACCGTCGAATAGTTCCTATAAACTAGTTGCAACAGCGGCTTATTGTACGAATGTGTGTTAAACATTGAATGGTTTCTTAATTGAAAGCCATAAATGTGAATTATGCTGCCAGTTTGCTGTCTCATTGTAGCTAGCTAACATAGGGAAGCTAAAAGTGCTAGCCGAGGCTCGGCTGTCCGTTGTCGATGTGGTTGGAAGTGTTGGCGTCTCTGAACACCGTTAACTCTCCTGCTGTCTTAACTTGCACATTAGACGCTCAGTGTTAAGCGTGGAAGAAAAACACGTACGTGAAGATGTCGAAGCGTTGCCCGAGCTGTCTATAAGCGAGTTAGCATCGCTAGCTTACGTACTATTAACTAGCTGGCTAGTTAATACCATGACCTGATGAAATGAGTCAGTTATTTACATTTTGCATATCGTTTGATCCGCTGTAAACGTTTTATTCAAAGATTTATTGTTATTTAAAGCGTTGGCAGTCACAAAGGAAGCATTTGCGAGTTTGTGCTTTATGAATTGGTGATTTACGCTGTACTCTGAATTTTTCAGGCCTTGATGCACTAAACGTAGCTCAAGATGTCACACTTTACATATATACGTTTAGTTAATGTCAGAGATGTTGCTCAGAATGCTTGAAGTTTATATATTAAATTTTAATTTTCCCGGACAGATGGAAATGGGGGAGAGTAAAGGTGGATCGGGTCTCCAGCAGTACTACCTGTCCAAGATAGAAGAATTGCAGGTAGGAAAATAATATGTTGTACATTCTTGCTGGTTATGTGGGTCAAAATGTCATAATCTTTCCTTGTCATCCTGGCTATTTTCGTGACAGCTGACAGTTAATGACAAAAGCCAGAATCTCAGACGTCTGCAGGCCCAGAGAAATGAACTCAACGCTAAAGGTATGTATTAAAAACGTTTTCCATTAAAAAGCCAAGCTTATCAATCTGTACTATACTAAAGTTCTGTTTCCCTTTTCTTAGTGCGCCTTCTCCGTGAAGAGCTGCAGTTACTACAGGAACAGGGGTCCTACGTAGGAGAAGTGGTCAGGGTCATGGACAAAAAGAAAGTCCTGGTTAAGGTGCAGTGTACTTTTTAATACTGTGAAATTAGATTGCTGCCTAACAGTTTATATTAATATCTCTCTTTCAACATAATATATTTTTAGGTGCATCCAGAAGGAAAATTTGTTGTGGATGTGGACAAGAACATTGACATAAATGACGTACGTCGGGCAGCAGTCAGCACAAACCAACATCCTATAGTCAACACCTAATGTTCTAAAGTCATTAAATCTCTGCTTTCCACACCAGGTGACTCCAAATTGCCGCGTAGCTCTGCGCAACGACAGCTACACCCTGCACAAGATCCTGCCCAACAAGGTGGACCCTCTGGTATCCCTCATGATGGTGGAGAAGGTGCCAGACTCGACATATGAAATGATTGGTGGCTTGGACAAGCAGATTAAGGAGATCAAAGAAGTTATTGAGCTGCCTGTAAAGCACCCAGAGCTGTTTGAGGCTTTAGGCATTGCACAGCCCAAGGTAGGTGGTCGGTCGGAATATTGTTTATCTACATTGTAATGGGTTTTAAAATGCAAGTAAGAGAAACTATGCTCTTGAAGTAGATTTATGCTTGTTGTTTTGGTTTTTGCAGGGTGTGCTGCTGTACGGTCCCCCAGGTACAGGAAAGACCCTGCTGGCAAGAGCTGTGGCCCATCACACTGACTGCACTTTCATTAGGGTGTCTGGCTCAGAGTTGGTGCAGAAGTTCATTGGAGAGGGTGCGCTCCTTCATCTCTTAATGCTGATACATTTCTTGATTATTTCTTTTTAAGCCGTCTTGTGTAACTTCAAATCATGCTTGTCTTGCACTAGGTGCCCGCATGGTGCGTGAGCTGTTCGTCATGGCTAGAGAACACGCTCCCTCGATCATCTTCATGGACGAGATTGACTCCATTGGCTCATCTCGTCTGGAGGGAGGCTCAGGAGGTGACAGCGAGGTTCAGAGAACAATGTTGGAGCTGCTCAATCAGCTGGACGGCTTCGAGGCCACCAAAAACATCAAGGTATCGCTCATAACTATTAACTATTTGACTGTGTGAAATATTCATAAATAGTGGTTGCTGTGGTAACAGTGTCCCGGCACATTTTCTTTAATTCACTCCAAATAATATTCATAATTTTAGGTTACCCTTATATTTTATAGAATACTTAAGTATTGGAGACATTGGTGTCTTGTTAAATAAAATGTATTATGTTTAACAGTCTTACTGGACGGTAATTACCATCCAAATAATGAGCTGCTCATACAGTTTTTATAATACTGATTCTTAATAAGGATTTCCCAGTAAAATTAACTCAATTTCATTTTCTCCATCCCTGCAGGTCATCATGGCCACAAATCGTATTGACATTTTGGACTCTGCTTTACTCAGGCCAGGCAGAATTGACAGGAAAATTGAGTTTCCCCCTCCAAATGAAGAGGTAGGTATTTGCACAACTATATATATTCACACACAGGCTTTGCTTTTTTTTTTAATTCAAGTATGTTTCTTACAAACATTAGGCACGTCTGGACATCCTGAAGATCCATTCCAGGAAGATGAACTTGACACGTGGAATTAACTTGCGAAAGATTGCAGAGCTGATGCCTGGAGCATCTGGTGCTGAGGTTAAGGTGAGAATTGGCCTAATCTGTGGCAGCAGTTGGTTGATAAATGGAGAAGTAAACAATATGATAATTGGATATGTGCATTTCTAGGGCGTTTGCACAGAGGCAGGCATGTATGCTCTGAGAGAGAGGAGAGTTCACGTCACGCAGGAGGACTTTGAAATGGCTGTGGCAAAGGTTAATATAGCAACACTAATCCCACACTTTGATTTATATTGTCAACATTCTATCAGTAGCTGTCTAACACCACTTCCAATTATTTTCCCCAGGTGATGCAGAAAGACAGTGAGAAGAACATGTCTATTAAGAAGCTGTGGAAGTAAAGGGCCTTGTGTATTAAATACAATGCAACCACATATGTATATTCCTCTTGTTTAGGATTTGGTTTGTAATAGTTAAGTCATTCTAAAGTAAATGGTTTCCCCAGTAAATGCTCAGACACAAGTTGCTTTTTTTTTACTTAACGTTCAAAGTGGAACCCACAAGTTAATTAAACAAAATGTTACATCTTGCATTTAATTCAGTGTTTTTTCAAAGCAGAGTTGCAACAGTAACAGTACAGTTTCCTGGCTGATCAGTTGGTTTGCAAATTTGTTTCACAATACATATCTGATATGGCACTTCACTTTCTAGATGCTATTACAGTAAACATACATAACTGATCACATAGTGCAGATCTCTTTAGGAACTTGGTCCTACATGCATGTACCACATGCTGTTACAAAGCTACTGTACTGTCTAGATACACAGTAGGTATGTCAGCTGTCACTTTACACAGGAATATAAAACAAAGACTAGCTTGACTCAGCCAACTCACCTATCACAAACCTGTATTTGTGGAATGTCTATGGCAGTAAACATTTGTACCAATGGAGGCTTTGCAGTTTTATCTGTCCTCAAGCAGCAGCAGCAGCAGCAGCTCACTTTGCAGTTTGAAGTGTTTGGGCTCGTGTACGCAGGCTAGCTCCTCACCCAGGACACAGGCACCCACTGTGGCTCCATCTGCGCTCTCTCCGCTACGACATGAAGCTCCGCTAAGGCACTGGCTGGGTCTTCCTTCACCAGCACGTAGTCCACCCAATGGCCGTAGCACTCATCCACCTGCTCTGCTGACTGCTTCATTTCTGATGTGTCTTCATCCTGGTCAACGGTGGAAAACTAGTGTTGACACAACCTTTATCACATAGATTTCCTGAGGGCAGATTTAATTTTAACTCACAGTGATCCCTAAGCAGAGCGAGGAAGACGACCCAAGCGGTTTCCTTTGACTGTTGTAGATGCGAGGCTTTACAAAGATGATGTACGGCTTGAACTCTGCCGTCCGCAAAATCTTCAGTGCCTGAATGTGGTAGAAAAAAAAAAAAACAACTTAGTGACATGTTGTACTCTACCACTATGTGTAGATCTCATTCTGTGACATGCAAGTGCTGTACTGTTAACACTAACCTCTGGTTGCACATCCACCAGGCAAACCTTGTTTTGATCTAAAACTCTCTGGATGGATTCCAAACTGGTGCCGTACAGATTATCTTTATACTCCCCATATTCAATAAACCTGCACAAACAGCACAATTAACATTATATATAAACAAAAATAACTATAACTGCTTTATACTTAACCATTCTTGGGTATAAAGTAAATGACTTATTACACTTACTTGCCATTTTGGATGTCCGCCTCAAAAGCAGCTTTAGTGATGAAGTGGTACTCTACTCCTTCCCTCTCATGACCCTTCCTGGCTCGAGTTGTGTCTTCAGGATGCATCACCAGATGAAGCCAAGGAGGAAAAATTGAGAAAAAGGTTAAGACTGTATATGTCAGCACCTTTGAGGAAACAACACAGTTCACTCCAAAGCAGACAAATCACACTTATTACAGGAATAATCACTAATAATAATCATTTCATAAAAAAAAGCAAGCAGGCTTACGAGGCACAGCCAAACCATATCGATGCGGAATCTCAGCGATCACCTTCTGTTTGAGTTCAGTGATCCGGGCTCCCAGAGAACCTGTGACAACAAAGATCATATTTGAACAACGCTTTTTCCAGCAGTTTATAGCACATTTTACTGTCCCACAGCGGCTCATACCTATTAATACTACAAGGCGAGGCCGCTGTCCAGGACGTGGCAGATACTGTGTTACTTCCTCATAAATCAGAAAGTCCGAGTGATTTGCATCAGGAGTGTGCGATTCTGTGGATGAACTCTGACGATCTTTCCTGAGGCGGAAACTTCTGCGTAGGCTGGCTGTGGTCAAAGACATGAACGCAACAATGTGAGATGGCCAGAGATCAATACCCTCAGCAAGACGAACACAAATGAACAACTCAGTGCATCTTGGCCTCACTGAATAAAATTCATATTCCCTTTCATTCATCCATCACACAACAACCACACTGAACAACACCAGGAGAAGTCAGTAAGAGTACCTGAGTAAAAATCCCATGAGAAAGCATGGCCACAGAAGGCAGGGGCTGCCTTACTCTTGGGAGAAACTACAGCTCACATTAGATATTTAGTCAACCAGCTTAACGTAAATCTTAACAGAGCAGAAGCCATGCATGCTGCGCCCGGCCCTTCAAACATAAACACAGCACCTTCAAGTTGTTGCGTGATGAAGAGAGGCCATTTATGGAGCACAAATGAGAACGAAGCCTGTCCGAGAAGACCGTTGAAGCACAAAAGCCTCAGTCGGAGCAATAAGCGCGTGCTGGGTATGAACACACCCCCACAACAAACAGCCACTTCAATCCAAACACAAAAGCAGAACTTCCATTTTCAACCTGTACAGTTTTCACATTATTGTCAAATCAGCATCATCACAATTAGGCTGCTTTTTTCCTAACATACTTTACTATCAACTAGTTTTTGTAAATATAATTTAGTTTGATACCTACAAACCTCAGACAGAGGAAAATGAAACTAAATGAAAGGCAGCATCTTTTCCTCGGAGGTCGCACAAGTGAACAAACTATTTGTATCTTCAGATCATCTCACATCTCAAAAGGTGACGCTGTGCATGACTGGCAATGATAATAAAATAAGGTCCAGGTTAAAATGGATGTGGTAATGCTTTCGGTGGCTAACAACAAACCACAATCTCACTGAAATCAGGCAGCGAGGAAACCTCAAGTACAAACTGTTAACTGGCCTGTGATGCATTGGTTCAATAGTCAGCTGTAAAATGTGGCCTTAACTAAGCAATAAAATGCAAAGGAGTCCAGGACAAAACCTCAAATGCTGACGGCATTTTCCAAAAAAAAGGATGGATTAGCACGTAGATCTGGCAGTGAGATGTTGCAGTGTTTTGCATAAACCCATTTGTTCCTCCTCACCTATGTCCTTTCCATTCACAGCACCCTCATGGCCACAGTCTTCTGCAGGACGGCAAGCGGGAAGAGAAAACAGGACAAGAGCAGGGAGGAGAGGTTGACGGTGAGGGTCATGTCACATCAGAGCACAGCAGGTTGAGCAGTCAGCTACTAGGGTTGGGTGTGTGGGTAGAAGTGACTCAGAAGTGGGGAAACGGGGAAGAGCACTAGAGTCTGGTTCAGATGGACGGCTGAGAGAACCGAAGTTCTGCCATGACATGTAGTGAGTCCTGGAATGAGAGATGGGTTCGGACTACGTACCTCTCTCTGCTCGGTCATCTGGGGTTAGCAATGCAAGGAATAACACAGTATCACTGTAGAGAGTGGCACAATATCACACGAACTACACGGTGCATCTAGAAATCCATCACAACTCACTAATGATTTATTCAATTAGATCTTTGCTTTTCAACACTATTTCCTTTCATGCAGCTAATGTGTAACAGAGCTTAGCGACCACCCTTTTCTAAAAATAAATACACACTTTATTTTACCTTTTACAATTGGATTAAGAATTGAAACCATGGATTACATATTTTCTCAGAGATTAACATCAGAGGCCCTGTTCTAACGTAATCCCTCTTTCTCTATCTCCTTGGTTAGATTAAATTTGACCTGGAATACGAGCTGCGTCTGTATATAAACGCTTCTTGTACATTTATGGTTGTGAGGTTGTGGACGACCATTTGTGATTGCACAAGGGAAACGGACTCACATGTAGGCGCTTTGGCAGATGATGGAGTGGGGAGCGAACCCATTTTCATCCTGTATCTCAGGCGTCTTATAAGAAAGCATAAAGGCAGGTTTGTTTTCTATTTACAAGCTGCAGTGTGTCACTTTTTGGACGGCTCGGTGTGATAAACTACCTCTCCTGGAATTGTGTGGAGGGGATGAGGGCAGCACGAAGGTTGCAGTCACCCACTCTCTTGGCCTGCCACCAGGTGGCGTCCTCTTGGCTCACCACCTGAAGAATGTCCCCTCTTTTGAAAGGAAGTCCCGCCTCTTGACACGGAGTGGCCTTGTCCTCAAAGGGCGTGTAGTCAAACAAAGCCCGAAGGTAGACCTGGAGGGGATGGGAGTTAGAAATAAAAGACATTAAACCCATATATCAAAATTGACCGGGCTGTTCCCACTGAGATAATCAGAGCCATCTATTAAAAATGTCCGGGGTCTAATCTGGGTGAATATTGAAAACATGAATCAATCTGTTCCTTTTGGAAGAGACAGCTGCTGGTAGTACATCCGGACGCCAAGCTCTCACCCTGCTTTCCTTCAGTTTGTCGTCTTCTACAACAGCTGGGATGATTTTCAGGGTGATGGATCCTTGTGACTGAGACTGACAAAAACATTTCAGTGTTATCATTATGAAATGTATTCACTGCCATCACTGTTGTCTAATTAACAGGACCTGAACTAATAATCCAACAGGTTTCCTCACCAGAATCTGGCTAATTTCATCCGGCCTTTTGTGGTTTATCAGGTTCCCATTGACCTCTCGAAGCTCATCCCCAACATGCACCAGACCTAAAAATAAAAAAGGAAAGACACAGCATGTGTAGCAGCATTAAGGGTGTTTTTAAGTCTGCGCAGCTCAGATGATACCAGTAACTTCCTATTGGCATCAAGTTCTAACTTCTCCATGGCAACAGCCATGAGCAACCCTTTAGATAATCTCAAAATATGCAATCTCGTGGAACTAATCCCAAGGATTTGATCTGTAAACAGTTCATGGGGTTACACAACGTAATCTCCTCACTTGTCTGTCAGTAGTGATAAAGTCCAGTTTGACAGGCAATTCAGCATTTTATTACGACCCTCGTTTACATTTATCACAGATAATAAAGACAACTAACACTGTGATTTATGTTTTCCAAACAGTTGGTCTCACCACTGCGGTCGGCTGCTCCTCCCTTCATGATTCTGGCCACTATTACAGCCCCCGTTGATTCGTCTCTCCGAATAGTTGCTCCCTGGCAGAAAACACCCAACAATAAATCACATCTGGATGCAGAGATCCAACCTGAGTTCACTGAGCCAAGAGAGTCCTGTGACAGCTGTGACTAATTTAGATCTGATCAACACAAGCGTTTCTCTGCTGCTTTCTTGGCTACTCTGATTTTTGATAACGTGTCTCAAGTTCAGCAGATCGTGTTTGTGTTTGACCAGACATCTCACCAGTGGCTCTTTGTTCTTGACCAGACGGACAATCTTCACCGACTCCTCCTCCAGGTCGTCGTCCAGGTCATCAGGCAGCGGTGGGAGCACCGGGTCAAAGTTCTTTTGGGCCACTGTGTCGTGGGCTGACAGCACCGCCTGCATGAGCCATTGACAACATGACAAAAATGTTCACACCTACAGACATTGGAGAAACAGCAAATGTCTTCACTGGCTGGATTGTAAATGTGTGCTCTGAATTCACAGCCATCGTGTCTGGCTAGAAGCCAATCGACTAAACATAATCTCTTGATGAGAGTAATTAGGCAGTGTGAGGGCCAGGGCAGAGGCCGAGGCAGCACCGACTCCGTTATGCAAGACATGATCCACTTAGGCCAAATTCAAAGCAGCTCAAGGTGGAAAGTACAGTCAACCAGAGACAAAGTGATAAAAGCCTCGCAGTCTATTATCTCACAGGTAAAACAAACAGGGAAGCAGATTAGAAACATGCAAAGTGTGTGTGCGGACACCTTGAGGTGAGGAGTGCTCAGCAGGAGAAGCAGCTCTCTCTCGTCCCCCTCCAGCGGGCCACTCTGAAGCTCCTCTGCCAGCTGGCGCAAAGAAAATCACTGCTTGCAGTATTGCAAATATTTTTAGTAGTATTTTAAGTACCACTGTAACACACAGCACCACAGCTTACGTCTTCTGCCAGACAGGAGGCGCTGTGTAGAACTGGAGTCGGGTTCTGTTTCTCATACTGCTTCAGTTTGTCATGGATCTGAACACATTATGGGACAGCGTACAAGCAGACACTTATTTATATTTTTATTATTTTACGGGGGAAAAAAAATCAGTAGTACCAAGAACTTCTTCACATCAGGGATCCTAAACAATCAGACATCACTTTCACACCTTCATGAGGAAGCCAAGGGTCTTCTCACTGAAGACGTCTTTGAGGAAGACCAGGTCCTCCTTATGGTTGGCATCAGGGTGGAGCTGGGAGGTGAGCAGGGCCAGAGTCTCATGCAGCCCTGCATAACAACATATCAGGATCAAATGAATAAAAACCAACAAAGGCTTCATATAAACGTGCAGCACCAGCATCAGAGCGAAGCAGATTACACGTTTAGCTGTACCTGTGTTTGCAGACACGATGGGCATGGCTTCAATCATCTAGTGGAGGTAGGGAGGTGAGAAGAGGGGAGAACAGGGAGGGAGGGTAACCAAAGCCGGCGAGGTCAGCTTCTCTCTCCCGTTTGCTTCTGTTCCCGATGTACGATGAAAAATGATGATGGATAGACTGGGAATGAGAACACAACACATTATCACAGGCGCTTTCTACAGCTTAAAGGTTACTTTATGCATCTCAGGATCGATTGCATCGAGCATCAGTTGTTCAAAAGATGCCTAAACATAACCAAAATAAAAGCATGAGTCTGTGTGTCTTCAACTGGAAGCACATTTAATATTTTTCCAATAAAATAAAGTTGATGACAAAAAGTCTCACTTGAGGTCATATAAAACTCTTCAGAGCCTTAGAGGTGACTCCTCGTTCTTTGACAGTGATGAATGGTCCTATTACAGTCAAGACGTTTCGCTATCATTAACGTCTGCTCTCAATATTGAACGAATCAATCGTTTCATTCTAATCTTCAGCACATTGAGGTCACAGAACATCCACAACATTTGCTCATTGCTATAAAATATTGGTTTGACTGACCATCTGTGTTTTAACAGTATTTGATGACACAAGGTTAAAGTCAAAGAAAACAGAACCGAGCATAATTCAAGAACTAACTAGTTTCCCTACTTTTAATCAACATACAGACTCGTTGCCTGTAGAATAACCAGCTGATCTGGATGCTAGATATGCCTGACTGAGTTTTCCATAGTCCTCCGTGTTCGTCACCATGGAAACGCTTCAGTAGGCATGACTGTCTCTCACAGATTAATTAAACTGTTTTTAGCTTGTCACAGTAGTCACTTCAGTCATTTATTGCTGCATGTGAAGCAGCTTTCATCTGGAAACAAGCCTCTGTGTACAATTTCTGCCCATCACAGTCAATATCACCCTCATCAATATTAAATCAGTGTCCAGTTGTTGCACCAGGTTTGATGAATGCTGCATTAACAGCATGTTTCAGAGTGATCTAACATTTTGCTTCACAGCCATCAGGTCACTCTTTAAATGGCCATTAGCAGGTAACGCTACACCTCTAAGCATCTGTATTTAGCCATAACTGAACTCGCATGCCAACGTCACCACCCTCTCAGGGCTGCGTAAGGTGTGCCATAACTGTGGAAAGAGAATAGCTGTCCAAAAACGAAGTTACAAAAAGTTAATCTGATTAAAAATCCCGCAGCAGGGATTTCTGCCAACTTCCAAAGCAGCCAAATCCATTCGATTCCCTGTTAGACATTTACAATCACCACAAAACCAACCCAGTGGTGACACAGATGCTGCCAGGCCCTTATTTAACTAGAAAAATGTATAGTTATGCCTACATCAAAGTGATGAGGGTTTATAATAATGTAGGAATCACTCATAATAAATTACAAATAGAACAATTGTGACACAATGTGTTACTTGATCGTCACGTTTTCCGCCGGTGGCTTGGTAACCGCATACCAGCTGATTGAGGAGGTGATGGCATGGTGCCAAAGTGGCAATTAGAGCAAAACAGCACAAACAGACCTTTGTTTGGCTGCTGACTGTAGCTGGAGACTCATTTGAAAGTGGAATTCATTTAACTGGGCCCTAGACTGAAGAGCACTGATGATGGAACAACCTCGTCAAGATGCTGTGATTAGCACATTCTAACAGACTAGATTTGTTCCCTGACGTCCACCAGCAACGCACAACTCATTTTATCATAGCATTTCACATGCACCGTCACTGCAATATTCAATAATACTGAATATCAATTATCAATTACAACCCGTCTAATGCTGCTCCTCCATTTGAGTGTCTGTCCTTTCCTTCAGCAGGGCACCGGCACATTAGCAGACGATAGCGCACGTCTGGCCATCTACCAGATGAGAATTAAATTATCGTTTACACTTGAAAGTGACTTCTTCCAGTTTTAAATTAAAGTCTGTTTTAGTGCTGCTATCTGTCGGTTATCACACAACCCCACTCGACAGACAACAACAAGGCTCATTTGTCCTGCGGTACAAACTATTGAGTCTCCTGCGCGTCCCCGTGCTTTCACTCAGCCCTCGTCTCTCTTATCTTAGAGCCATTTATCTTATGCAATCAGCGAGTCTAAAAACAAGTTCCCTTCAGGAAGTGGCATAACCTGGCATCCTGATTTAGGATAACAGTGTTTGTGGATGATTGAAAATTTCAACGTGTGCAATGAAACAAATATCTAAAGACTCTAAACACATTTATCACAAAATGCAGCTGATTTTATATTCTAAGGAGTAGAAACACTTCATCTGAACTTCAGAGGAGCAGGGGCACAAGCTTCACAGTCAACCTTGTCAGATTTGCTTGAATAATTAGGTTTATTAATGTTTTGCAGTGCACCCCCTTACAGCATTTATTAAAATGCTCATAACTGGTAGATCTGCCTCTGAATGGCTAAGCCGTCTCATTAAAGCTGCACTTGCTCAAGGACATCAACAGTTTGAATTTTTTACTGAAAACAGCTTTGACCTTGTGGCAACCACTTGAGCTTCTACAGCTCAGTATTCTGTGTTATAGGCTGCACAACTGTGTAGATCTGGTTGAGTTGAGCAGAGAAGACGTCTACTCTGTGGCAGCACAGATTTATCGGCTGTGTTGTTGTGTTACTGGCTCAGTAAATGTCATGTTCCTGCCTCGCGCCTAAACAAGCCACAGACAGAATCTACAATTAACACAACCGTTATTTACGCCGCTGAGCCTTACGTCACTGTCTCCTCACGCACGCCACCTGTTTGCCCGACTGGTTTTCTCTTGGACGGGTCCCGAGGGGAGACAGAGAGGGGCGAGGTCGCAACACGCGGCTCACGCCATCTGCCCAGCTCGCTGCGTACGTAGTCCTATGACGCCACCCACATGTCTGGATGAGATCAAAAAGGTTCCCTGCTGCATGTTTTGCAAATGCAACAAGATATTATAACCTGTGGTATTGCCACAAAGGTAAAAATAAAGACTCACTGTGCTTTTACATGATGAAAAAACTGCCTTATTACAGCAATGCTGTGCATCTCAAATGGGACTGATCCCTCTGGACGTACAGTGATGCCTTTAAATGTTTCGTTTTGCTTCACCAAGTCCAGAACCAGATCACGTTTGGCTCCTTCCAAAATCGATTTGATTTTAAACATGACAAGACCGATTTTTCGTCTCGCTCTTAAAGCGCAATTAAGCTTCCAATATAGTTTGGATTATAATTGGATGATAAAATGCTGGAGCGAAAATAAAATGAAGTGCAGAGGAGGTCAGAAGCCAGATGGCTCCAAAGAGGCTTATAAGAGGAACATCATTTCAAAACACCTCCAACAAACCCACAGCGAGACAGCACGACGAAGACTCGCTACTAGTGTCAGGATGTTGAAATAGGACGTGGTTCTGAGGAAAATCCGCGATTGTGAGTGTAGGGCCGAGGCAATTTCAGCAGCCAAACAGGCTTTAGTGACGGCGAAGGACCTCGACACGGCGGCTGATAAAGTGCCAATCTGGCTGGTAGGGAGCCAAACTTCAGAGGCTTTCACTGGCGGCTGATGTTAAACTCACACTGAGCTCATAATGATAAGTGTAAATGCTTGGAAAAACAGGCGTGAGAGTAGACACACATGGCCGGATTACGAAACACAGCCCCCCCAGCCCGACGCCCAAATGACCACAAACCACAAATGATGCAACCGTGTCAATTGTGTTTGTTTTTGACCTGCTTTCAGGCTTGTGTTTCTATTTGTGGTTGTTGTGCATCTCTCTCAGGCCCGTTTGTCTCTTTGCATCACACGGTGGTGAAGTTGTGTTGCTTTGCAGCTCTGGGGTCACTTCAGGTTACTGCACCTTCCTCTGTGTCTAAAGCATCATTCTGAGACTGTTATTACTATTATTAAGTCATTTACATTTGTTTGCCAATTGTTTTGTGTCATTGTGTGTCTCACTGATAAAGTTTTGTGTTACTTTGAAGTGGAAACTCGACTTGCACTTCAAACAGATTCAGGTAAAACAACAGAAGTAAATGTATAAACGTTCTCTGAACATGTGCATCAAATCCTAATTTTCACCTAATTCATGACCAAACACCCCTGAGTCCCTTACAGGCTGAAGCATGCTGACAAATGTGTTGTACTTTCAGTCTTTGTTTACTAAAACCACCGCACATGACCCTGACCTTCACTGAATCTATTCTCCTCCTGAAGGCCTATAGCCATAAAAGAAAATCTGTCCTGCTGTGCAGTCAAGCCTGACCAAGAGCACCACTCACTGAAATGACCAGTCGCAGTGTTGCCTTAGAGCTCGGCCGCTTTTGTTTGTCTCTTCTTAACACAGGTTCCCACATCTAACCCATCGGACCGCGTTGAGATGCTGAGGATAATCATTTCCAGGTGACGCGCGTCTTAATTACCATGCAGCACAGACAGGTTGGCACCGAGACATGTGCTTGGAAATTATCAATAGACGCAACTAAGGAAAACGCGCTTCTCCATCTTAGTCTGGGGGAGTGTGATACTCAACCACCGCCACTAATTTCTTTCCCTCACACTCACACAAATGCACATAAACAATTAAGCATCATTACCTTGACAATGATCCTCTCAGCGCGCGTCTCTGTGGCGTCTGTCTCTCTCTGACGCCTGCGCCTCCGTGATAACGCCAGTCTTCCTTCTCGTGTGGCTTCTCCTGCTCTATTTTTCTTTTCGTACCACTCAGTCTGGCACACGCCAGGTTTCCTTTCTCCTCCTCGCCCAATCTGGAGCCCGACGCGCCCACCCTTCCCCCTCCGCCAGGCGCCCTCGCTCTCTCCGCCGCGCCTTCAAGTGCCCCTCGGAAATCTCTTCATCCGGGACGCGCGTATTCCAACAAGGCTGATCCACGCACTACTGAGGTTGCAACAGCTGAGAAGTATTTAGAAACAATTTCTCGCAGGGAAAAATATTATTTGTTTGTTTGCTTCTTTTTTTATTCTTTATTTCGGCAGGAATGAGCTTCGCATCATGCACATGCATCTGACAACACAAGTTAATCTTACTACACAAGTTAATCTTATTACACAAGTTAATCTTACCAATGGTGGACATGAATATGAGATTCGTCACATTTTGCAGCAGTAAATATCTTACCGCTTAAAACTTTTTATGGCACGGGGACAAAATGAGCAAAACTCCAAATGATGCTCAACAAGTCATCACATCAGAGACACTCATGTGTCACAGGAGAATAAATTCTATATAGTTGCTTTTGTGACACTTTTGTGTGACGTTTTAAACGGCGCCTTGAGATGACCTTTGTTGTGATTTGGTGCCTTATAAACAAACTGAGTTGAATTTCGGAATGACTGTTGACTCCTGACAGCTGGCTGTTGGCCTGATTTCTGGCAGCCCATGAAGGCAGCACTTTGTGCACATGCTGGAGGCTGCATGCCTCTTTGGCCCGCCCCTCCCTCTTAAATCCATCCATTGCTATTCATCCCTTCTCTCCCAGCCAGTGTTTCCCAGCGAGCGGGACTGTACATGCTTTGGCTGATGCTCAGAGATGCCTTGTGGGGGCCCAGTGATATGAAAACATGAACTATGAATCATCACAGACTAACAAATAGTCGCAGTCATCTTTCCATATCTCCTGCTTTTTGTTTCTGCTCTAATAACTCCTTGCATGCATCGTTTTATTTCTCTTTTGCTAGTTGGCCTAGTTGTTGCTCTGACAGACCTTAATGCGTTCAGACAGTGTGAGGGGCGTAAAGAGAAGAGAAGGATCGTAGCTTCTAGCCTGCGATCACACTCCCCAACTGTCTCTGTGATTAAATGGATGACAAAGCATTTCATCTTAGTTCAGAGGGTCAGATACAGTAGCTGGGGATCAGAGTCCTATCTGTGCTCAGTGAGGGGATTACACCACTGGGAGGTTCAGTCTCCGAATGACAGATCCTCTTGTGATATGAGCATCATCAGACAAAGACATGTGCAAACGGGACTGTGTCAAGAAGGAAAGAAGGAAAGACGTGATTAATAATAATTAGAATAAACTGAGAGAAAGACAATAATTGTTTAATGACAATTGGTAAATCTACTCCTTGTGTCATCCATCCAACTTGGCCACTATCCTGTTAGTTCTTAGTAGTTATGGTGAGAAAGCAAACAATGTTTACCATCATCTCTTCTGAAATGATTTCTTCTAATTTGCTCTGATTGTATAACAACTCTATAAAACAGTATGTTTTTATCTCTTGTATGTTTTGTGTCTTTTTCTTTTTCGATGCCATGGTAACAGCTAGTTTCTGTCTGTGCGTAATAGCTACACATTAGCATTTATTCAGTTTGCTTGGCTTGAAACTCATCAGTTCGAGGACTGTAAGGAGCAGTATTTCGATCAGAAACAGCCCCGACAGGCTGCAGGCTGTAACCTAGACGCAGCTCTTTGCTGTAACTGGCGCAGGGCTCACCACAGCTACTGTCATGCTCACACACCCAGTTCCCAGCAATTAAACAATTACAAGCCCACAAGCGATACTGCATCTCCTGTGAGAGATAAGTATTATAACAATGTGGCTATAAAGAGACAATGATCAAAGGCTTATAAGGTCTAAGGGTCACGCCAGCATTAGGCAATTTAGCTTTATTGAGAGAATCACAGGTTGCTGCTTAACCAGATGTTGGGACAGTTTTTCCTCAATTCCTTCGCGTCATTTGTCAAAACAGACGTAACATTTCTGGTCGTGCACATACTGCTGGTACTGTCAGTACAAATACGTGAATGTATGATCGTTTTACACATGAGGCCAAAAACCCTGAAAGAACGTGAAGACTCTCAAAGTTTGAAAATGAGCTGATGAGTTTGGATCAGTAAGTCGTGTAGTTATAAGTTATTTTTTATTCACAGGGAAGTCAGGCCTGGGGTTCACTGTCGGTTTAAGCCACAGGTCATATGTGCATGTTTTTTCCTGGCTTTGTTTCACTAAAAGAGCAATTTTCTGCTTACTGTGGGTGTCATATGATTCATCCCATTCCCATGGAGGCGTCACACAGGCAGCGCAGTAGCTGAGACGCTGGAACGGTCCCAGGCAAGTGTCAGGGTCCTTGTCACTGCCATCTGGTTTGGGTGGTCACCTACTGGAGAAGGAACAAGCTTGACCAGGCTGCAGACACAGACCTGTACCGAGCTGGACCCACGTGCACACAATCAAATGCACGGCATAGCGTTGGTAGACGTGCTTTGCACCGTGAGCTTCTCTGTGTGTCAGTGTGTGCGTCGGAATCCATATTTAGGGCTGACAGCCACAGCATGAAGGCGGGTGATAATGAAAGTGGCATTTCCAACTGTGCGGTCCCCAGACTGCAGCCTGCTCTGACAGCACCAGTCCCAGTCCATCCCACGAGCTGAAAAATAAAACAGCTGAACAACTTCATCAACTATATCATCAATGTGCTAACATTCTTTTGTTAAACAGCAACCTGGTGAGATTTTACTGCTACGAACGCTGCTGTAAATGCGTACAGAGTCCAGTCTTTCAATGTAAAATCATTGCAACATTACTGAAACTCGCGTCCACATTCAGCAAACAATCAATGACTGACAGTTTCCTTTGGCTTCTCTAATGCTTATCTCTATGGAAATTGGGGACCTTGACCCAGAAATGTTGCTCAATAGCTTTATAGTGATTAAACATGTCTTCCTGACAAATGAAACTAAAGCTTCTCTGATATCTACTGTAGTGGTCAGTTTGTGGTGCGAAAGACTAGAACATTAGCAGTTCAACTAGATCTGACTTTAACACAGCAATCTAAATCTAAACAAACACTGTATGTCACCTTTTTTAGATCATGTGAAATTTTATTTAACAATTATAGTTCAAATAAGTTAAACACATTTGGGAAGAATCAGCTATGGAAGGGGTTATAAATAAATAAAACATAAAACAGTACTTCTAAGCCCTGATTTGCAGAAAAATGTGCACAGTTTTTCAAACAGTTTTCAATTAGAGAGAATAACTCGCCTCATTTACAACAACGGGTAAAAAATATAAAATGAGCCATATTTGCTTATAAAAAACAGTACTTGTAAATTCATAGACGAGCTAGATATAAGCTGAGCAAGAGAAGGATGTTATATAGTTTAGATTCTGGTTTAAATTCAAACAATCAGACATTCTGAGCAGATAGCAAACAAATCTCTGTAAACCTGAACCTCAAGAAAGAATTTATAATTATCCACAACTGACATGTCCTCAGATATGTACAAGAACAAAAAATGGTGCTTCTGTTTATGCCACTCTCACGAGAAGGGAATATAGCTGATCTGGGAAAATGTCAATGAGACCTTCCGTCATCAGTTGAACCGTCTTCCAATGTAGTTGGGGTTGTCCTGGCCCTGTCTCTGTGCATAGTGGTTCCCCTGAGGTTGAGTCTGGGCGTACGGGTTGGTCTGGGGTCGCGACTGAGCAAAGCCGCCAAGTTGAAACCGGTTGAGCCACTGCAATTAGAAGACGGTTCGACTTTGAGTGAATCTTAATATGAATATCTCTGCTGACTGGAGGAAGGAAACACCACCAGGACCGTTTACTGATGCAGCTCTAACGCCTCAGTATGTTGAACATCTTGCTCACCGCATTGCCTGAGGAGGCCGGAGTTTGACGGCTGTTGCTTGGCGTCATCTCCATGTTGGTTCTGCTGATGGTTGTGGCCCGTGGGATTTTAATTCCCCCAGGGTTGGTGAAAGAGAAGCCATTAACTGACTGTGCCTGACCCAGTGATGACTTGGCAGGAAAAGGGTTGACGTAGGCTTCCCCGGTGTCGTCATAGCCCTTCTTTGGGCATCTAACAAAATAATATGTATGTGTTACTACTGCAAAATTTAAAATGTTATAGTCATTTATTAAAATTATTATAGTGAAAAAAATGTCAGACTCAAAGTAAATAGTTTGTTCAAATTAACGTCATTGTGTATAAAACATTCCCTGAGAGAAATGTACAGACATAGCAGAGATAATAAACCTTAATGATTTGAACTGCATGAATAAACAGACTCACTTGACTGCTACTACTGGCAGAAGGATGAGTGATATGAGCAGCAGTCCACCAAGCACAGAGCCGACGACGACCAGCACCAGCTGCCACGCTATCAAAGCACATCACACGGCATCAACACGGCTGCACTGGCTACTACTAAGCACAGAGCAGACGCTTTCACTGGACGTCGCTGTGATTCTGTGTCATGTTTAACTTACATTCCTTGCAGTTAAAGCCAGAATATCCAAAGGAGCAACTGAAAAACATAAAGACAGATTATTTCAACTGTTCCTTTCCACACAGGAACGTTTGACAGCAGCACAGACGTGGGTCTGGGTGCGAGGGCATCGAAGGACTTACGCTTCACACTCTGAACCCTGTGCCTGCTGTCCACTGGGACAAGCTGCAACAAGAACACAAGCAAATGAAAATACACAAATTGAAGCTGAGTCCACACACACGTCCTCGTTCTCTCGCTCTTACCAACACACACTCTGTCGCTGAAGCCTGTCTTAACGTAGCCGTCATTACAGGAGCATGTAAAGGTTCCATCGGCTGAAGTGCAGTTGGTAGATTCTATATCACAGGTGTCCGATTTACACAGGCTTGTCCCTTAAATGACAGAAACAAAACTAATCTGAAAACCTGCTCTGATCCGTGATAATGTGTAGTAAGTTGAAGGTCACAACGTGAGCAGTGATATAATAATCACATTTACCATCAGGGCTTTGTTACGTTGTTGAATGTCGTCAACTTAGGTAAAACTCAACCATTAGCACCAGACGTGTAGTGACCTTACCAGTAAATGTTCCCCCTGACAGCACAGAGTCTGAACCGCTGGCAGCTTCCTTTATCGCACTTTTAACTTCTTCTGTGTTGACTTCAGAATTGACATTGAAGATGATGTCTACAGTTGCTCTGACACCAGCTGTCTGTGACAAACGTGTTCTGGCTGAGACTGGTCTGTTAGAACAAAAACCACATGACAATTACGTACTGAAATAATAAAGTGAACTTTACTAGAAATGAACTGACTGAAGACTCACTGGAGATCAAGCACGATGGCCTCAACGAAACCTGGCACTGACTTGAATACATCTGACAGCTGCAAACAGCAGATACGAAACCACCAAATGAACGTGTGTCTTGTAATCGAAGCCACATGAAGAAAAGAGAACTGATCACTTACTGCATCATTAATTTGAATTGAGGCATCTTTAAATTCTTGTGATGTCTTGTCCTGCATTTTTTCTGTATATGTTATTCCAGTCAGACTCAAGTCTCCAGGGAAAACTTTGGCTGAAACAGTGAAACGTCATTTAAGGAAAGATGTCACAGCCTGCTGTTGTGTTGTAACATACTGTAGACACCTGAAACCTTTTGGGCTTGTATGACCTCACTGTAATAACCAGTCTACAGGAAATCTGCTGCACCCACACCAGGAATAATGTCCAGAAAAAACACAACGTGCTTTACTTTGTCTTGGTCCATCTTTACTGGAATATTGGGTGTGTTTTCCCAACGTCTCTTCTTCTTAAATGTAGCTTTAAAAAGTCTATGAACCTTTTTTTAAGTGAACGTATTACTGCAAACATTACTAGTGGAAAGTTAAGTAATAAAATGACAACACTCACCATTCTCACAACTTCTGCTGCCGTCGTTGTAGAACTCACCGGACAGACACAGACAGACGTAGGTTTGCTCAGAACGAGGCTCACAAGTGCTGCCACGACCACATGGGTTGGAATCGCAAGGGTCTGAACACACAGACACGTTTTTACCGAGTTACTTCTTACATCCAGAACCAATCATGTGTTAGATACAAAAGAAATTTAAAAAATGGAAATACTTGGAGGCTTTGTAGATATAAAAGGTGTTGTTGTAGTTGCAGGAGCTTTGGTTGTTGTTGCAGGAGCTTCTGGTGTAGTTGCTGGAGCTTCTGGTGTAGTTGCAGGACCTTCTGGCGTAGTTGCTGGAGCTTCTGGCGTAGTTGCTGGTGCTTCTGGCGTAGTTGCAGGACCTTCTGGTGTAGTTGCTGGAGCTTCTGGCGTAGTTGCTGGTGCTTCTGGTGTAGTTGCTGGTGCTTCTGGTGTAGTTGCAGGAGCTTCTGGTGTAGTTGCAGGAGCTTCTGGCGTAGTTGCAGGAGCTTCTGGTGTAGTTGCTGGTGCTTCTGGTGTAGTTGCAGGAGCTTTGGTTGTTGTTGCAGGAGCTTCTGGTGTAGTTGCTGGAGCTTCTGGCGTAGTTGCTGGAGCTTCTGGCGTAGTTGCTGGTGCTTCTGGCGTAGTTGCAGGACCTTCTGGTGTAGTTGCTGGAGCTTCTGGCGTAGTTGCTGGTGCTTCTGGTGTAGTTGCTGGTGCTTCTGGTGTAGTTGCAGGAGCTTCTGGTGTAGTTGCAGGAGCTTCTGGTGTAGTTGCTGGTGCTTCTGGTGTAGTTGCAGGAGCTTCTGGTGTAGTTGCAGGAGCTTCTGGTGTAGTTGCAGGAGCTTCTGGCGTAGTTGCAGGAGCTTCTGGTGTAGTTGCTGGTGCTTCTGGTGTAGTTGCAGGAGCTTCTGGCGTAGTTGCAGGAGCTTCTGGCGTAGTTGCAGGAGCTTCTGGTGTAGTTGCTGGTGCTTCTGGTGTAGTTGCAGGAGCTTCTGGCGTAGTTGCAGGACCTTCTGGTGTAGTTGCTGGTGCTTCTGGTGTAGTTGCAGGAGCTTCTGGCGTAGTTGCTGGTGCTTCTGGTGTAGTTGCTGGTGCTTCTGGTGTAGTTGCAGGAGCTTCTGGTGTAGTTGCTGGGGCTTCTGGCGTAGTTGCAGGACCTTCTGGTGTAGTTGCTGGAGCTTCTGGTGTAGTTGCTGGGGCTTCTGGTGTAGTTGCAGGAGCTTCTGGTGTAGTTGCAGGACCTTCTGGCGTAGTTGCAGGAGCTTCTGGTGTAGTTGCAGGACCTTCTGGCGTAGTTGCAGGAGCTTCTGGCGTAGTTGCTGGTGCTTCTGGTGTAGTTGCAGGAGCTTCTGGTGTAGTTGCAGGAGCTTCTGGCGTAGTTGCAGGAGCTTCTGGTGTAGTTGCTGGTGCTTCTGGTGTAGTTGCAGGACCTTCTGGTGTAGTTGCTGGTGCTTCTGGTGTAGTTGCTGGTGCTTCTGGTGTAGTTGCTGGTGCTTCTGGTGTAGTTGCAGGAGCTTCTGGTGTAGTTGCAGGAGCTTCTGGTGTAGTTGCAGGAGCTTCTGGCGTAGTTGCAGGAGCTTCTGGTGTAGTTGCTGGTGCTTCTGGTGTAGTTGCAGGACCTTCTGGTGTAGTTGCAGGACCTTCTGGCGTAGTTGCAGGAGCTTCTGGCGTAGTTGCAGGACCTTCTGGTGTAGTTGCTGGGGCTTCTGGTGTAGTTGCAGGACCTTCTGGTGTAGTTGCTGGGGCTTCTGGCGTAGTTGCAGGACCTTCTGGTGTAGTTGCTGGAGCTTCTGGTGTAGTTGCTGGGGCTTCTGGCGTAGTTGCAGGAGCTTCTGGTGTAGTTGCAGGACCTTCTGGTGTAGTTGCAGGACCTTCTGGTGTAGTTGCAGGACCTTCTGGTGTAGTTGCAGGAGCTTCTGGCGTAGTTGCTGGTGCTTCTGGCGTAGTTGCAGGACCTTCTGGTGTAGTTGCTGGTGCTTCTGGCGTAGTTGCAGGACCTTCGGGTGTAGTTGCTGGTGCTTCTGGTGTAGTTGCAGGACCTTCTGGTGTAGTTGCAGGACCTTCTGGTGTAGTTGCTGGTGCTTCTGGCGTAGTTGCAGGAGCTTCTGGCGTAGTTGCTGGTGCTTCTGGCGTAGTTGCAGGAGCTTCTGGTGTAGTTGCTGGTGCTTCTGGCGTAGTTGCAGGAGCTTCTGGCGTAGTTGCTGGTGCTTCTGGTGTAGTTGCAGGAGCTTCTGGTGTAGTTGCTGGTGCTTCTGGTGTAGTTGCAGGAGCTTCTGGTGTAGTTGCTGGGGCTTCTGGTGTAGTTGCAGGAGCTTCTGGTGTAGTTGCTGGTGCTTCTGGTGTAGTTGCTGGTGCTTCTGGTGTAGTTGCAGGAGCTTCTGGCGTAGTTGCAGGAGCTTCTGGTGTAGTTGCTGGTGCTTCTGGTGTAGTTGCAGGACCTTCTGGTGTAGTTGCAGGACCTTCTGGCGTAGTTGCAGGAGCTTCTGGCGTAGTTGCAGGACCTTCTGGTGTAGTTGCTGGGGCTTCTGGTGTAGTTGCAGGAGCTTCTGGTGTAGTTGCAGGACCTTCTGGCGTAGTTGCAGGACCTTCTGGTGTAGTTGCTGGGGCTTCTGGCGTAGTTGCAGGACCTTCTGGTGTAGTTGCTGGAGCTTCTGGTGTAGTTGCTGGGGCTTCTGGTGTAGTTGCAGGAGCTTCTGGTGTAGTTGCAGGACCTTCTGGTGTAGTTGCTGGAGCTTCTGGCGTAGTTGCAGGAGCTTCTGGCGTAGTTGCAGGAGCTTCTGGCGTAGTTGCAGGACCTTCTGGTGTAGTTGCAGGAGCTTCTGGTGTAGTTGCTGGTGCTTCTGGTGTAGTTGCTGGTGCTTCTGGTGTAGTTGCTGGTGCTTCTGGCGTAGTTGCTGGTGCTTCTGGCGTAGTTGCAGGACCTTCTGGTGTAGTTGCAGGAGCTTCTGGTGTAGTTGCAGGAGCTTCTGGTGTAGTTGCAGGAGCTTCTGGCGTAGTTGCTGGTGCTTCTGGCGTAGTTGCAGGACCTTCTGGTGTAGTTGCAGGACCTTCTGGTGTAGTTGCAGGAGCTTCTGGCGTAGTTGCAGGACCTTCTGGTGTAGTTGCAGGACCTTCTGGTGTAGTTGCTGGGGCTTCTGGTGTAGTTGCAGGAGCTTCTGGCGTAGTTGCAGGAGCTTCTGGTGTAGTTGCAGGAGCTTCTGGTGTAGTTGCAGGAGCTTCTGGCGTAGTTGCAGGACCTTCTGGTGTAGTTGCAGGACCTTCTGGTGTAGTTGCAGGACCTTCTGGTGTAGTTGCAGGAGCTTCTGGCGTAGTTGCAGGACCTTCTGGTGTAGTTGCAGGACCTTCTGGTGTAGTTGCTGGGGCTTCTGGTGTAGTTGCAGGAGCTTCTGGCGTAGTTGCAGGAGCTTCTGGTGTAGTTGCAGGAGCTTCTGGTGTAGTTGCAGGAGCTTCTGGCGTAGTTGCAGGACCTTCTGGCGTAGTTGCAGGAGCTTCTGGTGTAGTTGCAGGACCTTCTGGTGTAGTTGCTGGGGCTTCTGGTGTAGTTGCAGGAGCTTCTGGCGTAGTTGCTGGAGCTTCTGGTGTAGTTGCAGGAGCTTCTGGCGTAGTTGCTGGAGCTTCTGGTGTAGTTGCTGGGGCTTCTGGCGTAGTTGCAGGACCTTCTGGTGTAGTTGCAGGACCTTCTGGTGTAGTTGCAGGAGCTTCTCCTATTGTTGTGGTTGCTGGAGCTGAAGAATCTATGAATGCACAACATAGGAGTTATTATACGATAAAGTTTCCAGCTCTCTGGACGTTCTTCCGTCACAGTTATAGTTTCAGACTCCTCTTCATTCCAGCGGCAGCAGGATTCTACGATGAAATTAACCTTTGTTGTAATCGCTGCTGATATTCAAGCGGATATTACGCTCATCACAACTGCAACTCTTTGATAGCCTTGGGTTCTTCTTCTTCTTTGCATATTATTAAACTGTTTTGAACACATCAGTGGAACTGCCCTTTAGAGCCTTTCACACACTCACACCTAGAGCAATTTCAAGTCTCGACCTGACGCCATGTGCTTGTACTGTCTTTGGAAGCTGTAGTACCCAGAGAGAATGTTGGGACGCAAATCTAAAGCAAAAAATGTAGGTTGCTTCACAGAAAGTGTCCATGTTCTTTTCTCCCACTTATCAGGATTAACAGATCAACATTTCATAAGCTATGCAATGCCATAAAAACATTCAAACAAATGAAAAAAATTAAAAACATAAAATTCCTTGTAATTACTACAAATCAGACGTTTATATGCAAAATGTTTACTTTACATAGAAGCTATTAGAAACCGTGAAATAAAAACAAAACGTTCACTATTTCCACACAATTAAAATAGTAAATTCAAACAAATCAGGTAACTTACAGGCCACGACGAGCCAAAGGATGCACAGCAGTTTGAATTCTTTAGCCATTGGAGGAGACTTGAGGGACAAAACTTCACTAGAGATCCAGTCGCGACTATGAGAAATTTAGCATCTTTGGGAAATGGGAACTCAGGTTCTACTTCACTGTTTTATTATTAGCCACTCCCTGAGGGTGGCACCCAGGGCCAAAGAACATTCCCTGACTCAGACTCAACACTTCCCATGTTATAATGTCGTATTATTCCTCATAATTACGTCATATGTAATAGATTTCACATTTTATTATGTAAAACAAAGCAAAATAGCTGATAGACAATTAAAATGATGTTTGATATTTCACAGCAGAGTACAGATTTCCTGACAGAGGCTGTTATACTGGCGTGGTGTTGTGTAGTGATGTTATTATTGGAATTAACTTTGTAGCGCTCGGCCTTAGCTTTTATAATTAAATAATATAAGTTAGTAATTGTTTAGTGCGGCGGTAAGAGGAACAGAGAGGCTGGTTCAGTCTCTCAATGAAAAACTCAACAGAAACTCTGCCCATAAATATTATGAAAACTATGAATAAAATATGTAAATGCAAGAAAAGGACTCAGTCCAATTATAACACTGTTATCAGAAATGACATGACTGAGGACAGAGGGTGGGACAGAGGGTAAAATGACCTTTGATTTAGAGACGTCAAGAGAAGAGATAAGATGGGTGTTGACAACATATGATCTTAAGATAGAAGCTGTTAAAATGACAACATTTATAATTAGAAACGCGTTTTACAACCTCCTCATTATATTCATTCAACATTTAATCGGACGCTGCAGTGTCCACTCACCTCCTTCAGTTTCCCAGAACATTAGCAGCTTTTTCAGGCTTCGTGGTGAGAATGTACAGGTTGGGCAGGTCTGCTCCCTCCTTTAGCGTGATCGTGTTAATTTGTCTCATTTCTTGGCACAAACTATGAGCGATGGGGCAGAAAAATACTTTTAATAACAAGACATGTTTATAGTGTTTAAATTATATTACAATTCAAAATGTGAACCTCTGTGTTATCTGAGAGTCGCTCCATCACCCTGTTTATGGTACGTCTCTAACACACGTCTCCAGGTGACGCTACAGATAAATAATGTTTTATCAGAGTTATCAATGCACTGGACAACTCTGGGTGATTACAACTTTGGGCTGTTGTTGATTTGTTAGGCTTTGTGTCTTAACAACGACCCTGATCTGCAGATTGTGCATATATGCATCTCCTCCTCATAATGTTAACCTCAATAACCAGGTGTGTGATACAGGAACGTTGTCAGCCTGAAAAAGTTTTGTATCCACACACACACACACAACACATGACTATCAGAAAAATGTAGACTATTGCACAAATTCATTGGTCGCACAAACTTGTGACTACTACTTTATTGAGTTTCTTTATTGTGTCAGGTGCGTGTGTCTAGTTTTTTATTGCTATGATTGGATTGAAGCTTTTCAGATCTCGCCTAACAACAGTCATTTCAACAGTCAAGTAAACACACAGGACACGTTCAGGTTGGTGTGATGGTTATATATTCGGAAATGTTTGACTCTTCCGTCACCTGCTCCAGTCAGTACAACACAGGAGGAAGATAAAAATGCAGGAGAAACTTTGTTTATTGGTCACCTTTCATAGATCATAAAGGCAAATAAATAACCACAGAGTGAAATGGTCTGGTTGGTAACTGGTTGTTTCATTCATGCTGTACTTCCTGTGGCGCACACAGAATAAACACCTGGCTGCAGTTAGAGCTGTCAAAGGCTGGAGGCTTGTGCATTGTGCAAGTCAAACAACTGATGACTGGCAGTTTCTTCTGGCTTCTCTACTGCTTATCTTCTACAGGGAGATGTTACCCAACGACTTTACAGCACTGAAGACAAGACATCTTCCTGACAATCGAAACTAAAGCTTCACTGATATAGTGGTGAATACAGCATGACTGAAGTCTGACACGTTTGTCTCCAGTGGTGTGAAAGTAAATACACAAGCAACTCACATGAACAACTGAACTACTGTGATTTGACCCACCTTTAACACAGCAGCGTGTTTCTTTCCGTGTCTTCATTCATTCATCTTCCCCGTGGGGTGTGTTGGAGCCTATCCCAGCTATGGGCGAGAGGCAGGGTCCACCCTGGACCGGTCGCCAGTCTGTCGCATCTTGTGTGTCATACAACCTGTCTGCTTGTCTAAAAGTGAGACCACTAGAGTAAAATTAAAAAAAAAAACTGTCAAATACATTCAGTCAATACAATGTGCAAATATTGCCTTTAAATTGTCTGGATCTCCAGTAAAGCATGTGGACTCATGATTACCAGCTGTGGGCCAGTCTTCGTCGTTTACACGGTTACAAGTTCTTAGCTCTTTGGCGCCACCAAGAGGTTTGAGAGTGAAGTACGTCAAGTGCAACTGAAACACACCCAGGCTCTAAGACACAGACAGTATAGGCGCCACATCATTTTCCGTCAAAGTTATTAAAATAGCATATAGCTTCATTAAAATATGTTTATTGTCTATTTTCCAGTCAAAAACAGAGATGATTCTTTCAGGAACCCACAAACACACACCTACAAAACCCGGAGCCTGTGTTTTATTGAAGAATTCAGTGAAGGATTGGAAGAAATTACGCACACTGTACTATGAGTGTGAAAAGAAACGTTAGTAAGCGGAAACTTATTTTCAAAGTTATTTGTTTATTAATACTAAATAACAAATTGGCAAAAATCAGCCATGAAAGAGGTTAAAGATAAATAAAATATAGTCTCAAAACACAATACTGAAACCCGTCCATATGGTAAACATGATACTTAAATATGCAGAAACATTGTGAAGTGATTTGCAGAAGGACGTATAAGGTTTTATTAGAGCTAATGAACTCGCCTCATTCACATAAAGCTGTGACTCATTGGACACGTAAAACAATTTGAATTCTTGTAAATTCATAGACGAGCCCGACAAGAGCTGAGCCGGAGAATGATGTCGCACAGCCTGGATTCTGACATGCTGAGAAGATAATGCAGATGACAATAATAAAAACATTTATTAGTGTAAGCTTTCACAAAGGATTTGTAATTATCCACAATGTACAAGAACAGGAAACGGTGCTTCTGGTTAGGGAAGGGAACACGGTCGATCCGGGCAAATGTCAATGAGACAGAAACCTTCCGTCATCAGTTGAACCGTCTTCCGCTGTAGTAAGAGTTGTCCTGGCTGTGGCTCTGTGCGTAGGGGTTCCCCTGAGGTCGAGTCTGGGCGTACGGGTTGTTCTGGGCTCGTGGCTGAGCAAAGCTGCCAGGGCGAGGCTGAGCATATGAGCTCAGGTCGTCTTGATCTTCATAGAGGCGCTGCAATTACAAGACGATTGAATGACTTGTCTTTTCTCAACCCTGCTTTGGTATATTTTGTACTTGCAGTATGTTCTTAACGTGTGCTCACCGAACTTCTGTCTGCAGTGATCAAAGTTTGACGGCTGTTGCTTGGCGTCATCTCCAAGTTGGTTCTGCTGTCCCAGTTGCTGGTAGTATTGGCCCGTGGGATTTTAGGGACCCCGTAGTTGGCAAAGCTGGACCCATTGACGGATGGTGCCGGTCTGGCGCCGTTGACCAGTGGTGGTTTGGCAGGAGAAGGACTAACATAAGATGTCCCAACGTCTTCATAGTCATTATGCTTAGAGCTCTTCTTTGAGCACCTAACAAAATAAAATAGCATTACTGTCTAAAATAATGAAAGATTCAAAATTAATAATAAATGCGTCCAAATATTATTATTATGTCTATATTATAGTTGAATGCACAGTGTGTTGTGGGAGGGACAGAGACTCACTTGACTGCTACTACTGGCAGAAGGATGAGTGATATGAGCAGCAGTCCACCAAGCACAGAGCCGACGACGACCAGCACCAGCTGCCACGCTATCAAAGCACATCACACGGCATCAACACGGCTGCACTGGCTACTACTAAGCACAGAGCAGACGCTTTCACTGGACGTCGCTGTGATTCTGTGTCATGTTTAACTTACATTCCTTGCAGTTAAAGCCAGAATATCCAAAGGAGCAACTGAAAAACATAAAGACAGATTATTTCAACTGTTCCTTTCCACACAGGAACGTTTGACAGCAGCACAGACGTGGGTCTGGGTGCGAGGGCATCGAAGGACTTACGCTTCACACTCTGAACCCTGTGCCTGCTGTCCACTGGGACAAGCTGCAACAAGAACACAAGCAAATGAAAATACACAAATTGAAGCTGAGTCCACACACACGTCCTCGTTCTCTCGCTCTTACCAACACACACTCTGTCGCTGAAGCCTGTCTTAACGTAGCCGTCATTACAGGAGCATGTAAAGGTTCCATCGGCTGAAGTGCAGTTGGTAGATTCTATATCACAGGTGTCCGATTTACACAGGCTTGTCCCTTAAATGACAGAAACAAAACTAATCTGTGATAATAAGCAGTGATATAAGAAATAAACATCTAATCACATTTACCATCAGGGCTTTGTTACGTTATTACACTGTCTAAAGGTTAAAGGTCATAGGGTTGTCTTTACTGCCTTAATAAAATAAAATAAAACAGGCTGTGTGATTATTATTACACGCTATGAATGTCGTCACACATGTAATGAACTTACCAGTAAATGTTCCCCCTTTCAGCACAGAGTCTGAACCGCTGGCAGCTTCCTTTATCGCACTTTGAACCTTTTCTGTGTTGACTTCAGAATTGACATTGAAGATGATGTCTACAGTTGCTCTGACACCAGCTGTCTGTGACAAACGTGTTGTGGCTGCGACTGGTCTGTTAGAACAAAAACCACATGACAATTACGTACTGAAATAATAAAGTGAACTTTACTAGAAATGAACTGACTGAAGACTCACTGGAGGTCAAACACGATGGCCTCAACGAAGCCGCTCTTTGGCTCGAATGCATGCGACAGCTGCAAACAGCAGATACAAAACCATCAAATGAACGTGTGTCTTGTAATCGAAGCCACATTAAGAAAAGAGAACTGATCACTTACTGCATCATTAATTTGAATTGAGGCATCTTTAAATTCTTGTGATGTCTTGTCCTGCATTTTTTCTGTATAGTTTATTCCAGTCAGACTCAAGTCTCCAGGGAAAACTTTGGCTGAAACAGTGAAATGACATTTAAGGAAAGATGTCACAGCCTGCTGTTGTGTTGTAACTTTTATTTAAACAGTCTACAGGTTACACTTGTTTTGTTCTTCTTGTGCCTGCACTTAGACAGTTCATCATTAGCTCAAAGTGGGCAAACAGCCAGTCTGAAACATAATAACCTGACCTGATCTCACTCTAATAACAAGGCTTCAGGAAGTTACTGAACGAATATGATGAGAGTTTCAACAACCGTGGAAACACGAACACTTACCATTCTCACAACTCCTGCTGTCATAGTTGTAGACCTCCCCAGACAAACACAAGCACACAAAGGTGTCATTGTGTCGAGCTTCACAAGCGCTGCCACGACCACATGGGTTGGAAGCACAAGGATCTTCAAAGTGACGGGAAAACACACACACACAGAGACACGGTGTGAGTATTTACTGCTCCAAGACGCAGAGGAACGATGGTGGACAGAGGTGGATGTACAGTACCTGGACGCTGTGTAGTAGTAGGAGGAGGAGTTGTAGTGGGTTGCGTTGTCTCTGCAGGTCCTGTTGTCTCTGCGGGTTGCGTTGTCTCTGCGGGTTGTGTTGTTGTTGTCTCTGCAGGTTGCGTTGTCTCTGCGGGTTGCGTTGTCTCTGCAGGTTGCGTTGTCTCTGCAGGTTGCGTTGTCTCTGCGGGTTGCGTTGTCTCTGTGGGTTGCGTTGTCTCTGCTGGTTGCGTTGTCTCCTCTGCGGGTTGTGTTGTCTCTGCAGGTTGCGTTGTCTCCTCTGCGGGTTGCGTTGTAGCGGGTGTAGCTGTTGTGTTGTTTGGACCTGGTTCATCTAAACCACTGGAGGCTGATGCGACTAGATAAGCACAATGTAGCAGTTACTCAACGATTGTCCAGCACTAGCTGCAGGCGTCTAAATGCATAAAAACACAATTTAACACACGCACACACACAACATAATTTATGCTTTTAAACAAGGTACGTGACAACACCAGCCCTGTTATGACCTGGGTTTATGATACAGTAACAGATTTATGAGTTTATAGACTGAGCTTTTCCATTACCTGCAGATAAAATGCACTAGGCCTAAAAGCAACGGCTCCATGTGACACGTAGTTTGGTGACGTAGCAGGACACTGCTGTACTTTCTACTGACAGCCTGAACCAAGCAACGACCACCAGAAACACTAGTTTTACTCACGCGCTCACTCATCGTCTCAGACGCTTGTTCCTTGGAAGGGGTGCAGTAATGCTGGACGAGGAGGTTTGATTGGTACGAAAATGATCATGTGTAGTCCAGAAAAATCTATCTAAACTAAATATATCACATTTATTAAAAAGGTAACTTGTCTAAACAAAAAAAAAAAGACAAACGTATTGCACTTCACAGTGATCCCTATGTTTAGTTTTCCTTGAGAAGAATAAATAAAAATCCTAACAAATCCTACATTGACATATTAGTAGTTTTCTGTACCAAGGCCACGAATAGGAAATAATTATATTTACTTTAATCAAGAAACACACCTGATGGTTATATGTTGACAAAATAATCTATTTAGTAAAAACTAACAGATGGAAATATTCTGGTAAAAAGTTTACCTAAGAAATCTACTTACGAGCCAGAGACGAGTCAGAGACTACAACACTAACACAACAGTAATAAAATCATCATAATCAGGTAACTTACAGGCCACAAGCAGCCACAGGACGCACAGCAGCTGGAATAGTTTAGCCATTGGAGAAGACCTCAGGACAACGCTTCCAGATTTCCAGTCAGGGTAACGATGGATGACGCTTTAGCTCCCTATAACCTTGGGTAATGAGCGCTCGGCTTCTCCGTCACTGGTTTTATGCTTAGCCACGCCTTTGAGGCCGGCACCCAGTGCTAAAGTTCATTCCCTTCCCAGAAAGCAAGACCTCGAGTCCCACTTTCTGTCGGTCAGATCCTGATGATGAGCATCACCCTCATAAAACGATGATGTGCCACAGTGATGGTGATGTGTTAGTAAGTAGTCCAGCTCACAGACAACATGGTAACATCATAATATCTATGGGTGAAAATCAAATATGAGTATGAACAGTTCACTAATACAGGAACTGGGATGGAAGTAGAGTCATTCGACACAGAAACTGGTTCCTGTACACAAACATGAAGGACGTTTCAGAAATAACACTGTAATCAGTGTTCAATATAAAACACAGTGACGTGTGATTTATGTAGATTTAAGGCTGAGCTGAATACAAAAATACAGATCAAACAGAAAATAAATGGCACTTTGGCATCATTATGAAATGATTAAAGCAACAGCTACTAGCACAGTTTGTAGAGCTCAGACTTTATAAGTTACTGATTACTGGTGGTGCAGCACTGAGACAACTTCCTTGTCCGTCTTGTCATAAACTTGTCATTTTACTGTAAGACAATTTTCACAAAGATGTTTTTTTTATTGACACAACTAAACTGAAAGTTCTGTCCATGAATATTATACAAATTATAATGATTTAACCCAGTTGTGACACTGGTATGAGAAACTCGCTGACCGGTGACACAGGGCGGGTTAGTGGTAATGTGACCTTTGATTTAAAGACATTATAGGACGAGACATAAAACTGGTGCAAACATCTTAGACACGAACATAAAAGTTAAAAATTACAGACATTTAAATTTCTGTCAAACAATTATGAAGAACATTTTTGGGCTGGGATCTCATAAAATGGGATTACGCTGGTCAACGCTGATAACAGTGATCCGACAATTATCTGCGTCATTATGTGAAAAAATACTATGACCTGAAGGTACAGCCAGGCGAGATGCAACTACAGGTGAAGACTGTCAACCACAAAATAAAGAACAATCAATAGATAAGCTGTGTAACTATGAACACATTCCCTAATAAAAGAAATGAATAGAGTTATTACAACATGCTACAATAAATAAATACTATTAACAAGAAATAAGCAAATATAAGCATCATTTTGACTTGTTGATGAACAGGAACGGAAAGTGAATAATAACGTTAACACCTTCATTTGCTTCCGTGTTCAGGTCCATGTTGTTTGTGCTGACTCACTCATACGCTGTCACATCTTAGCGAGACACCAGCAGAACACAGTAATCAGTAATAAGACATCTTATCGCTATAATACGCTCATGTACCTGTTGTGGAAAATTATTATTGCTCAACCATAATTATTTATTAACAGCAGGTGAATGCGTTTATTTATGACCCTGACGACTGACTTTGCACCTCAGCAGTTCAATGATATTTACGTATTGTCCATCTTCCACAGTAGAGTTTCATCTTGTGAACTTCTTGTGAAGACAGAAACCTACAAACCCACAAGCTTCATTCCTCCCAGGCTGGTTTTATGAACGGTGCCATCAAGAGAGTCAACACAGGTGCAGTCACAGAGCAATAACTGCCTCCGTGTCTTCTGATTTACTGGAAGTCCAAAGTCAGAGTTATGCTTAACCCCACCCGGCCTGCTGTTCCTGGTAGTGATGAGTTTAATTACAGCTTGATTGGAATGTTCCTGGCGATAATAAATAAGCAACGGAGTAACCAGGACAGATTCAATGCTCCTTGACTCAGAATCTAAGAAACAGGATTTCAGTCAAACCACCATCAAATGTTTGAAAACACGAAAAAAGCTCCATCCTCTGGCAGAAGAGTCTCCAGGCACGAAAGCATCAGTTTACTGAGCTACGTGTTGTCACTTGACACATGATAAACTGGCCTCATCTGGAACAAAGCCGGCCTAGTCTAGTAGTATGACGTATGACACCTTTATGAAATGGTGAACCGTTAACCCGCTGGAAAGGTCTTGAACTGTAACACTCCAGTAAACCAGTCCGTGCGTCTGCTTGTATTCTGCAGGTTATGTGAATTTCGGGGACTTTGCTTTAAAAATAGAAAAAAATTAAATACTCAAACCTTGTACTTTTTGTAACAAAAAGTTTATTGGCTTCTCTAATCCGGTCATCATCTCAATAACAGGTACAGCCTGGGAAACTGGATCACAAGGGGTCTAGAACAAATAAGACAGGAATGGGGAGGCTTCTGCTACAAAATTTGGTATTGAGGTGACAGTCAGAAAAAAGCCATACAAAAATGTCTTTATCATGCATACTCAAGAAAAAAAAAAGAAAAAAAAGTTGAGAACACACATTTTTAGTGTTTTTGCACATTTTTGTAAACAATATCCTTCTAGAGATCATATCAAAACACATTATGGCAAGTAACAAAAATAAGGGATATAACGAGAAAAGTGAATGTTCTAGGCATCTAGAATGCAACACTGCTTGGCTTGGATGTTTGTACAGAAAAAAAACAAATACATTTGCATTTTGACAGCTCATTTGTTCTATAATTGTAAACACAGGCAGTGTTAAATGATTATACAATATGTTGAACCTATACTACAATTATTTTCACTACATATATGAAATGCGTGTCCCTGCTTTTCTTACGCTTTAGTGATATGAGGTATATTTAGGTCAATCGTATTGTCTTTTCCCCCCTCCATCGCTCACCTTCTTTTCTGTCCTTTAAAAGCATAGTGTGAGTTTGGAGTGAAGTGGCTGGTCAGTCAGTCTTTGTTCCCTGTGATCTGAGCAGCTTCAAAGTCTCTTGGCTGTGGAGCTCACAGACGTAGGAATAGGAAAGGGGGGTGTTCGGCTCACAGGAAATCAACTAAATTAAATATCAACCCTGGCCGCCAGGATAGCATGGCTTTAGCCACGGAAGACAAAGAAGGCCATTGTTTGTTCTTGTGAGTGCAGGGCTGCATATTGGGACGAGGGCATGGGAATAACTTTTCTGTATTACTGAAGCAGTATCTTGACATTACTAAAACATCAGGATATAAAAAAATTTAAACAAGAGAAGGAATGGGAGTAGAGGTGTAGGTCCGGTGACTACTTGCCAAAAAAATAAATTCAGCTACTCAGATGTGTTGTGGCTAGTGGAGAATAAATAAAAGGGTATCGTATGCATCCAACATACTTGTGGGATATAAGGGTTCCAGCATGTCAGCCCATCTCTCAAAACACTTAAATACAAAGAGGTACTCTCAAAATATTGTATAACAAAATTATGGCAAATCTTTTTACAATATCACCCGACAAACCGTAAGAAGACCCCCAGCCCATCCCCTCTCTTCTACCCTTGAGAGAAAAAGCAACAAAATACATTTAAATGCCCATGGTCATGCCTAGTCAACCCCTATCAAACAATAATCCCACCCTCACCATCCTCCCTCCACAATCCCTCCCAACCCACCCCTGTTCACAGTTTTCTCCTCTTAAAACAATAATAATCATTAACATAATCAGGTGTCACATATGTAAATTGAATTGGTTGCTGTTGTGTCCAATGATGATTTCTTCTTTTTTTTCTCTTTTTTCTTTTTTTTCCCAAAAGTGCTTGTTTGATTCTACTGAAACAAAAAAACCAAAAAAAACAAACAAAAAAAACCAACAAGGAGCGGAGTAGAAAAGTGATGACTCGTTTATAAAAAGAAATTACTTCAGCGACAGCAAGAGAAGTAAAATCACGGCTTGGTATTCCTTTGCTTTCTGAGACAGTCGTAACGGCGATGAGTAGGCTTCGTCTGACCCGTCTTTTCCACAGGCGACTGGCGGACGCATGCAGAGGAGTGCACGGTTAGACACTTCATCAGAAGACAACGCATACCGACAAAACCACAGTTATGTTCAGACGTCTTCATTTCCGAACGGGCTGCGTGCGCACCGCGGCCTAAACTCTTCAAGCGACCCTACTGGATGTTCGCGTGTGGCTCTCTTCACATTGACACAACAGTACCATAATCTCCACAAAGCCACAAAACCAAACTTGATCACCTATAGTAACGATTTGTTCTGACAAGTAAAAACAAAATCAAAGCTTTGAAGTCTCAAATACACCTGTAAAAACTGTGCTAATTGCATCTCATAATACAAAGTCTTATTACACAATTTTGCCTATTTTCCTGAGTTAATACGTTTCTTGTAACAGACAATATATACTTTTTTGCCATTTGAATTCTGGGCCTTTCCCTGCCACAAATGTTATTATTATTGAAATTATCAAACATTATTCATTATTACTTTACAATGGTATTATGATTGGTAAAACACAAGAGTTCAGAAAAAGGAAATCAAACAAGTTCATAGCTACCCTCTAAATGTTTTAAATTACATTTAAATCTACGATACAGTCATATCAAAAATCACTACTCTTAAACAAAACTGAAGTGACTAAATACATAATAAAAATGAGCATATTTAAAAAATTGCATTTGAGGCCATGGAAGACTATCCCTGGTCATCTGTATTAACATTTAATGGCAGTGTTAAAAAACAAACGTTGCTACAAGAACAGAATTAGGTTGTGTATAGGGACCGTATGGACAGCAACAGAACAGCCCCCTACTGGAGTCACCTCGTTTGACCCTTATCTGAAACTTTGGCTTGTTGGGGTTTTTGATCCTGTACTTACTGGCTCACTGACATCAGCTAACAAACTGGTATACCCTGAGAATTCCGACACTGGAGTCCTTATTCTGTGGTCGACCTCTGCCCCCGCATCACTGCCATAGCTCAGAGGGGTTCGCCGTCCTGACTTGAACTGAGAGCCAAAGGCTTGGGCAAAGTTCTCAATCTGGTATGTGGTTTCTTTAGAGGTGGTCAGAGGGGACAGGTCTGGGTAGCTCGAGCCATTGGTCGGCGCAGCGCTCGCTACAGCCTTGGCCTGCTGCCCACTAGAGCCATCTGCCGTGACAGTGAGGTCCTGGGGAGGTAGGTTGAAGGTGCCAGGGGAGTGATGTTGCTTCTCCAACTGCTCGGTCAGCTCCTGAGATGGAGTCAGCTGCTGGTGGCTGGTAGATTCCAAGCTGAGGTGATAGCCTGTCTGAGAGGGGGAGCCAACAAGCATGCCATAGTGGGACTTTGAAGAAGACGAGGAGGACGATGACGAAGGGGCAACAATGGGCACTGGGGACGAGACAGCAGGTGGGTAGCCACAGTCCAGCGGGGATGTGGTGTACACGTGTTTGTCTGAGAACAGGGGCCCTGTGGGACTGGAGCTGCTGGACAGGAGTGGAAAAGGCCCTGTTGGGCCGAGGCTTGGGAAGGGTCCACTATGGCTGGTGCGCTCCAGGGCCTGCAGGAGGAACTTTGAATACTCGTTCATAACTGCTGTCTTATCACCACCATTGGGCGAGTCATCATCCAGCTCCGGGGTAACAGGTGCTGCTGGTTGGAGATCTACGTGGTGCGGGTGATCCGACAGGTCAAACGTCACGTCATGATGGTGTGCGCCCTCTGGCTTTTGGCTGTAATGGTCTAGTAGGCTTTGTAGGACTTCATCTGGAATACCCGACTTGTCATGCTTGAGTTCCAAAGGCGATGAGTCCAGCATGGCCAATGTAGGCTCAGGCCCCAGGGAGCCTTGGATTACGCTACCGCCCTGGGATGACATGTGTAGCGAGGCAGCTCCGTAATCAGTGTTAACTGCATGGAGGTAGCGCCGCTTTTTCACAAACTGCATTGCATCATCATAGTTGCTGCTGGTGGTGGGCCCCTGCTTGTTGTCCCCGGGTCCTTGGAGCAGACTCATGTTGTCAAGGCCAGAGCTGTCCACATGATCCATGGAGTCAGGCTTCTGGCTCAAAAGTTTTTGTCTTTCTGCACCATCTTCCAGAGAGAGAAGCCCTTTGTCCAAGCCTTTGCGACCTGCTTTTTTAAACACCAATTTGGGGGAACGTCCCTGCATGTTGGGGCCTGAGGGGTGTTCCATGCTGAAGTCCTGCAAGCCCAGGTCACCAGCCATGTCACCAGAGGAGGCGGCTCCCACGGATGCTGAGGCATTCTTCTTCCTCTTGCGCTCACCACCCTCGCCATTTTTGGACTTGGCCCTCTTACGTCCAGAGGTGGTAGAGTTTCCCTGAGTAAGTGAATAGCTGCCCTGGCCTAGCTCCGCTTCGCTGAGCTCCAGCATGCTTGGGTCCAGGCCCTTCTTTATGGCTTCTCCACAAGTTCGTTTGTGCTTCAGTAACCGGTCTGTTCTCGAGAAAAACTAAAAATGGAGAAAGGGATAAAGAGTCACAAGCCTTTAGGTGGAACGAAAATAAATAGTTTTAAAATCACTGTTTATTTCAGTAACAAGAAACGATCTGCAGAGAAAGAGGAGCTTCGTTCACATGAGAAAACGCTCTGACCACTTCTGACAACTAATACTACTGAGAGAAGGAATGGTACCGAAAGAAACTTCACACCTGCCTGCGTACTAGTGATAACAGTGCAGAGATATTTAAAAAGTCAAGAGAGCGGTAGTTAGCAAACACATTACGAGTCACCTACTTGTTGGCAGGTATCGCAGCGATATGGCTTCTCGCCACTGTGTGTCCTTTTGTGCCTCTCCATGTGGTACTTCTGAATGAACCGCATGTTACATTGATCACAGCTAAAAGGCTTCTCTCCTATAAACACAGCAGTGATAGTGTCACCGTGTCACTCCAACAAACTTTTCATAAAAAGATAAGGCTGACAAGTGACGGGATTTATTCTAGGCGCAGGAACTCACCGCTGTGAATCTTCTCGTGCCGCTGCAGCAGGTATTTCTGAATAAAACTCATGTTACACTGACTGCACCGGAAAGGCCTCTCACCTGTGCAATCAACAATAGAACATTCGCACACAACATTAAAGCTTAGCCTGTATTCAGCAGTGTGGTCACAATAAACAAATTATATTTCTTTAAATGGTTTGAAACAAATGGTTTGTTTGAAAGCATTGCTATATTGTGTATAGTGGCCCAGAAATATGTTATCTGTCAAAATTACAACGAACTAATATTCCTACATACTTCTGTCACATACAGTTACAAAAACATAAGGACAGAAGGGAAACTAAACTAAAAGTAGAAGTAGAGATTTCCTCTCTGTTAATTAGGAGTTCAAAGTGAGGAGCTCCCAGCAAGGCAATGACTAACATGCCCAGAAATACATGACTAGTCATTGAGTCATTGCAGACTTTAGCGGCCATTTGCTTTAACCAAGATCACAGTCAGTCATGTTAAGGAAGGATTAGTAAGAGTGAAATGTTCAGGAGGATGTCTTTCATTTGTGGCCTGCATTTGATTTTGGACCAAGACTATATTCATTAGCTGTCAGTCATTAGCAAGCAGCAAAATTGTCTTACCTGTGTGTATGAGCACATGTCTGCGCAAGTGGTATGAGCTGCGGAAGGCAGCATTACAGTGCTCACAGATATGTGGTTTTGAGTTGGGGGACAGGCAGGCTCCATCTGAATCCAACATCATTGCCTACAAGTAGAACACCATGAGTCAAGTGGTTGTTCATGAGAAGCTAACACTGTTCAAACTAATAAAAATCATCAGAAATTTTCCTGTAGTAGGGAAAGAGAAAGAAAGTTACTAATGTTAGTAAATAACCTTTGCGGCATCGTTGCGTTTTCTTCTGGCTTTGCCTCCCTGTCCGTCACCATTGTTCCTTCGCCCTCTTCTACCTGAGGACTCTTTTGGCTCTTTACCCGATCTTCCAGGCATCTAAACACAAATACAACAATAAACAAGTGATACTCTGCAGGGTCTATAAAGAAAGGTGTTACAAGTCTTGCCAGATTAATGAAGTGAAATGCTTAAACAATACAACTACTTTCGAATCACTCCTCACCGGTTCTCCAAGCGAACGAACATTGCTGAGACTGAGGTCATGCAGGAGCATGTTCTGGTGATTTTGGTGGTGGTTGCCGAAAGACATGTCCGGCATGTCAGTGCTGTTCTTCCCCGCGCCCCCTCCAGCACAATTCACCCCGACTCCTCCACCCCCGGCATAGAGGGGCATACGGTAATCCAGCTCGCTTAGCCGCTCCTGCTTAATACCCATGCTGTGGAGGAAGCTCCCTGTGTTTTCAGTAGTGGCACCCTGGTGCTCTGGCGGTGAGTCACGTTCTTTCTTCAGGTTCATCTCCTGGGGAAGCTCACCCATAACAGACTGGGAGGCCAGCCGTGTAAAGCTGGTGACTGGCGGTAGGTGGCTGAACATAAGCATACCTGGTGCAAAATTGGTGTCCATGCCACCGTTGCGCAAAAACTCATTGCTTAGTTTGTCTTGAATAATACTCATGGTGGTGCTATTATTTTGTGCAGGGATGAAGGAGGGCTATTAATCTAAAGAGGAATGTAGGAGGAGGATGTCCTGAAAAAGATAAAGATAAAAAAAGACATGAGTAAAACACAAAGCAGCTGCTACATATTATTGTTATATTTTCGTATACTCTTATACCATTTAGGAATGTTTGGTTGGATCTAGGCCTGAATAACTTACACACAATGTTGTATGTATAGGCTTCAGCACCTCACAACCCATACAAGGATGAGGAGTTCAAACGATGGATGGTAGATGAACAGTTAATTAGCACTACAATGTCCATGAGATATATTATGATTTACCTGGTGGACGCAGGAGATGCTGTAGCAGGAACCCTCAACGGGTATTATTTTTACTATATACATAACCTAAATAAATGCGTGAGAAACCTCTAAATTACAATAATTACATAACACAGTTCAACGCTGAAAAGACTGAAGAGAGTGAGTAATAATTATAATTCAAGTATCAGAACTTTAAACACATAAGAACAACACTAATCTGTGCTCGTTGATATCTCAGCTTTGAAACAACATGACTTAACTCCTGTAACCTGTAATAGGTTAAACGCTGCAATATTTTGATTAATAATTAAAAGAAATGTATGCATCTCATGGAAAAATTTTAAGATGGGAATACTATATCAGCTTCTTAAATACATGCAGTATAAATATAGGTTTTGTAAAAATATAGAATCTGCTTAGGAATCAGATCATTGATCTAACATGTATAAGAAAGTAGATGGTCAAAATAATAAAAAAAGAATACTTGTTCTTGCACCAACATTTTTAGAAAACATCCGTGTCAAATTTTAACCTTTAATCCACATCTGCTATTCTTCCATTTGCGACGTTTCGCCCCACATGTGACTTGGATTGTAGCCAAAATAAAATCTGTGCCGTAGCCTGATAGCTATAGATCTCTATTGTCACACTTTAATGCGTGTGGGACGACGCCACTTTGGCTAATAACCCCAAACTGAAGCACAAGCTTCGGGCATCGTTTGCATTATTTGTAAATTAATCGGTTCACCTCATTTGTCTAATACAAACGAGATTTAGGTCAAACCCATTTCAATATTTTAGTTGCTTTCAAAGACTTAGTTTTCGGGCACAGTCTGGTGACTGGTGGCTACGTGTGTAAACGCACACAGGAGAAAGGCGAGGAGTGAGAATTTATTGTTTGGGTCTAGAGCAGTCGACCATTTGGCCACTGAACACTCAATTCAACCGAAAGCGGACGAGCTTTTGTGATGCATAATAGTTAGCATCGTTAGCTAGCCACAATGAGACACAATCAACCCATCGTTACCCCCTCACTCAAAACAATCGGCGAACACGTCCTACAAACACTAATAAGTCATTTTAATACAGCCAATACAAACTCAAAGTCCCGTGATCTGAAACAGATCGTATTTGTTGCCAACGCGCCCCAACTTGAGCCATTATACCCGATCTAACGCTACGTTTAGCTCGTTACCAAATGTTGCTATGCAGCTAGCTAATGCTAAAACAGGACCCACGGTTTGATGCCATTCACGAATAGAGAGACTATTTCAACGAAATTATCTCGCGAAAAGGATAAGAAATGTCAACATTTATGCGATAGAAAAACATAAGGAATACACATAGCGAGATTAAATCGTACGTTCGCTATTAGAGTCAGGGCAGGCACGAACGGCTCATTCTCCAATTACCGAGCTTTGATGACGCTTGTGAAATTAAATCTGTCTGGCTGCGAGCAACGCTGGCGCTCTATTTATTGATAGCTAACTTTAGCTGCAATCACAACCGGTTAACGCTCACCAGTATATTTCGCTAGCGGGGCATTCATCGGCGCTAAAAGTCCACAGAAATACCCGCGGCAAATGTAACTATTTCGCAGTGTTTATAACAATCAACCTGCCACGAGCTAGCTAGTTAGCAGCTAGCTGCCCCGACTGAAAACCCGCATTACGGCCCATGCAACAGAAACAATGATGCTGGCTCTCTGTGCATCTCCCGTTTGCGCCGAGCCCAAGCGCTCCGTCGCTTAAATATCCCCCAAAGCAAAGCCTTCGCTGCAGATAAAAGCGTATTCGACTCCCCACTCACCTACACATGACCGCAGTTGGCTTTAAACGCGCCTGTATGTTCTCCGCATTCGCCGCTTTGGGGGTTTAACGCCAAAACATTGTTCTCCGGCTGCTGCTGCTTTCTTCCATCTTGTCCTGGCGCGGGGAATTATGGGTGTCGCGGACGGGTCGTGAGAGGAGACAGGAGCTCGAGCGGAGGACGCGGCGGGTCCCGTGCGTTCTGTTGTCATGTAAACTCGCCTGCAAACATTAACCCGAGCCAGCGTCGAAACCATTGTTAAACTTTAAGTGTCGTTAAAAATCTGCACAACTTCATTAGGCTGGAATAACAACCGAAACTGATCTGCTTTACTTGTAGTTTGTGTGTGAAAACTACTAAGAGTCATGAGCTAAAGTTTTAATATGTTGTTTTTAAGTCATTTTCCCACAGATTGGCCCTATAGGTAGAGATTAGCTAAAGGCTACTGTTACAAGGAGAAATTATCACAGTAAGGACAATAAAGCATCAACCACTGAAATCACAGACAGAAAATAGAGCTTTTCAAACACAGACCCTGGGAAGTTCGAGGAAAAAAGGAGACATTTATACAAATATAACCAATGTTTGAGAACTCAACATACACACACACATACATCACATCTAACAGCCACTCAGATAACTGGAAAGCAATGAAATGCAAGACGCGGCGTAGTTTATTATAACTTAGGAATAGTGTAAAAACAAATGAACTTTCTTATGTAGACCAGAGTTTGTGGGATCAATCCACCTAAATTGGCTTCGCAAAAATCAATGAAGGAGCGCAGACCTTGACGCTGAGCGTGTAATTTCTCGCTGGTTTTATTGCAGTGTTAGTCAGCCTGCTTCTCACTGCTTCACTTCGCTGATGTTTCTCCTTCAGACTTCACAGAAATGCAGCTGTTGTGTGAATCACTACGACACAAGTGGCCTTCCTCAGTGAAAGCGCTGCATTTGTGGCTGAGTAGAACTGGCTAGTTTGAGACATTGAATGGTTCCTGAGAGCTTTTCGTTTTTCCACTGATGCATTTTTTATTTGGTATTAACACCAGAAAGCTTTGGAAGAAGACAGTTTCCCTTTTTGGAGCTTAGCGCACATTTATCATAATTTCCTGGGCACAGAGTCAAGGGTGAGCAGGAACAACACATCTTTAATCATTAACCAAGTAAATACGTGGTGTTTCCATTTTGAACTTGATTTACCAGATTAATGATTCTGAGTCAGAGTTTTTATTTTTCAGAGGACTATAAAAGGTTAGGTCTGACAAATGATTAGTTTTAGTTTTGGAAAAATTACATTTCATTTTCCCGAAACCGTCACTCTTCTTACATTAAATGTAGATTTACCCAAATACATGTGCACAATCTAAAGCAATCACATGCAATGGCCCTGGAATAAATCTTATCCCTGTGACGTTTTTATAGTTCAGTTTATTGACAATATATCCCGAAGCGACGTTGGCAGCGTTATCATTTGCATTATCAATTATACATTACTAAAGGTTAAGCTGTGCCCTGTGATCTATCGCTGACTCCAGAGTTCAGTGGCTCATGGCCTCTGTCTGAGCAAGACATGTTCAGGACACAAACGTCCAACAGATGCGTGTGTCCATGTTGTTTTCGCTGCCATTTATTCCACCACCAACAACTCAGTGAGGTTCATCACCTGCAGTGACTTGATGTTTCCGTCTTGCTGTGTGACCTACGCCTCATAGACACACTGCTGCCTACCTGTATCCACTGTGAAACAGCGTTGCATTCATCTCAAGGTGTTGGCAAGGCCTCAGCTTCACTTCCACTGCAGCAGCACTAGGGGGAACCATCAAGCCGTCCACCACTAAAACAATCAATTTCATGATAAGGTGTTTGTCTCAGTACAGACATAATTAGGCAGCAAGACATTCAAAAGTAATGTAAACAGAAAAAATAATGGTAAAACTAAAAGGTTTCCCACGATTGATTTCACAGTTCGTTCGCTCTGCTGCTTTTGCCTGACTGGGTGCAGGCCAAAACATTTCCCTCTCTGCAACCTCACATCGGTCCCCCCTCGCCCCCAGAGAGAGGGAGAGAGAGAGAGATGTGGTTCCCCAGTCTTTAATTTGAAGTCCCTCCAACCAGAACGCGCACCGCTGGCAGAAGCGCGCACCGGGGGCCTGCTGTTCACATTTACAGGCTTATTGAATATGAGCACCTTACTGCATCGTCCAAGGACAGAGCTTTTGTACTCAGCTTTGTTTTGTTTGGCATTTTGAATAAGGCTTTTTATTCATACATGAGACTCGAACAAAAAAGTTGGCGATTGCAGGAGCCTCCTTCCTTTAAAGGACCCACTCTGGACCATGTATTGCGCAGAATCTCTGCTCACTTACGATTAATTTACAGGAGAGAGGCGCATCTCCATCTCACAGGATGCGAGTAGCGCGCTGAGCGTCACTGCCTGGTTTGGGAAAGTGGGCATCAAACTTGCGTAAAGAGGCTGAATCTGCACAAGTATTGATTGCTTGGCACAAGTAGGTGGCTGACACAATGGCAGCCATTCGGAGGAAATTTGGAGAGGACTACCAGGTGGTAAACACCAACCGGGGCATGACTTTTTCTGCGCCGGTGAAGAAGAAGAGACAGCGGTTTGTGGAGAAGAACGGCCGCTGCAATGTCCAGCACGGTAACCTTGGCGGGGAGACCAGCAGGTACATCTCCGATCTCTTCACAACGCTGGTGGATCTCAAGTGGCGCTGGAACCTACTCATCTTCATCCTCACTTACACAGTTGCATGGTTGGTCATGGCATCAATGTGGTGGGTGATCGCCTACATCCGCGGCGACCTGAGCCACGGCGGCCACGACTCGTCCTACACTCCGTGCGTCGCCAACGTGTACAACTTTCCCTCCGCGTTCCTGTTTTTCATCGAAACCGAGGCGACCATCGGCTACGGATACCGCTACATCACGGAGAAGTGTCCGGAGGGCATCATCCTCTTCCTCTTCCAGTCGCTGCTGGGCTCCATCGTGGACGCCTTCCTCATCGGCTGCATGTTCATCAAGATGTCGCAGCCGAAGAAGCGCGCGGAGACGCTGATGTTCAGCCAGGACGCGGTCATTTCGCAGCGGGACGGGAAGTTGTGCCTCATGTTCCGAGTGGGGAACCTGCGGAACAGCCACATGGTGTCCGCGCAGATTAGGTGCAAACTCATAAAGGTAGGCTGGAGTATATCAGCGGAGGAGCCCCGCTAATCCAACCCATACCCAACATCACCTTACAGCAGGCCACTTTGGCGCAGTGAGCTTTGCGCCTGGGTCCGTCACACCTCTAGAAATTCCATTAACAAAGCTCAGACTAATTGACAGTCACTTCATTTGTCCTGAAATTGCTCATTATGTTTTATGAGCGCTCTCCGAGTCATGCATTGAATTTCTATTCATCTCCAGAATAGGCTGCAGTCCCCGCGGGTCTCTCTGATTTGTAGACGGGCTGTGGTGTCAACAGGACATTCCAGCGTCCAGTGTATTACAATGAGTGAGCATTTGCCACGTATCCCAGCAGCAGCCGTTCTTGTTCTCCTCTCTCTTCATCTCTCCGTGTTGCAGTCAGGGTCTCCACAAACCCAGTCAGCAGAATGGCTGCAAATGGGCTTTAAATCCAAGTTTAGCCGCTGCTTCAAAGTCAGCAGTTCGGGTGAATGGGCCCTGAAGGGACAGTAGGTGAGAAAGTGGATGCTTGACCCTGTTCCTACCGCAACAGGTGAAGGCCTATGTCCTAACCGGGCAGACTGTGATGGCCTCTGGACATTGATGCATCTTCTGTGTCAAGTGGATAAAAAGGTCCAGAGGCTGAAAAGTTGAGGGACAAGCATTTTGTGTATCCAGCTGCACAATCTTCTGACAAGTTGTTTGTGTACGTCATTGTTGTAATGACGCAGCTTTAACAATGGGTTTTATTCCCTGCAGAAATTATGACCAGTAGTTTAACAGCAATTTCATATAATTGTTTTGTGCCGTGCTGGATTTTTTTGCGGTTGCTGAAAAAGCTTTATCCCTGCACCGCACTATTATCGCTGTAAGAAGCAGATTTTTGAGAATGTACAATGCACAAAAACATATGTAAGAGACGCCTCCCTTTATTCAGCTGAAAGTCTCACACCCCAGAAAAAGCAGCGTTTCATTCTTTACCTTTATGCAAAAGTTCTGTGTTTTTCTCAGCTGGATGCTTCAACTGTGCCTTAACTCTTATCTAAACACACAGCAACAGCCCTTTGTTGTGTCAGAGACAAAGTCAGAGCTATGGTGGCAGTTTACTTCCTGATCATTAACTGCGTTGTTAGAATATCTAAAATTTAATGATGTGTTGCACCCACATTTTATCCAGATGCATGATTGCATTTAAACAAATGATTTTACATTCAGGCTGTGAATAAAGTGACAATAAGCTGAAATGTACTTTGAGGAAATAGAAGTCACTCAGTGTAACATATTAACAGTCATGATTACTACGTATTAGACTTATTATCGCTAATGTTTTAGCTTTCTCTAGGAAGATTTTATTTCATTTCATTATCACAGGCTCTTTAATTAACAGCCAGAACGGCAAGGAAAAAATATGATCTGTTCATTTTAATTAATCATCACACAATCTAATGCAGCATCATCAGCTTTCTTTCTCTCTGCTGAGGCCAGTGGCCAAATTCAGTTAATAGGATATACTGTAATATTTCTATATGATCACTTTTATGAAATAGCGTTTTCATTCTGGGATTTGAAGCAGGATATTGACCCGAAGGCAACAGTAGCTGACGTAGCAGCAAGTAGTACTTTACTGCAGCATCAGTCCAAGGGTGGTTATTATTTACCACTAATTATTCCATATGTTTGTTTTTTCTGGTATTTAATAGGCTTTGGATTCTTTCAGAGGCCAGTTAATTAGATTAAGATGATAATCTGGGATTTCTGCCAATAAATGATGATCTGTTAAACAATCATTATCTTTTAAATCAAAGCTCTTCGTGTGTTGATTCAAGGTCACGAATCCAGGACTTTTCTAATTGCTTCCTCACATTAATGGGCCATTAATCATGCTCAGCAGAAAAACAGCAGGCATGGTCTGTAAGGTCACATGTACCCAGTGCAGTTTGCGATGGTTCATGGGTTTTCTCGGGCCTCTTTCCTTAAACGTGCTGTACTTAGTGTGCTTATAAAAGGCAGTAGGGCTCTGTTGTGTTCTTTAAAGCGTCTAACAGAGACAGACAGCGTCTTAGACTCTGTGGTGTGCAGTGAAGGGTCCTTTAAAGTAAACTCCACTCCTCATCACTTTCTATATACCTGCACCGTGGGAAAAAAAGCCTTCGCTTGTGTTCAGGTGACGCACAGCTCAAGGTCAGAGGCATAAGGGTTGACTGAAGAAATGAGGCATGCTGCAGTAAATCCTGAAGACGGAAGACATAGAAACCACCAGCAGCTGTCACAGTAGTGAGGGAGGCGTTGTAAATCGTTAAGGGGCCTGGATACAAATAAGCCCATTATCACATTGTACATGTGGTGCTTTATCTAGTTCTGATTTATCGATATCTAGGTTGTTTACATATAAATAATGCTGTGGCTGTTTGCCTACATGTGGGGTGACTCGACTCTCTTTTTTAGAAGCATCAATCTAAGCAGTAGCGAACACAACAGTTTTTATTACTGAATCAGGGAGGCGAACGCTGACCCAAATCCAAAGGAGAACTGATTTAAGCTGCGGCTGCGTTGTCCTTAAGTGTCATTTTTAGCCTTCCCTCGCCGAAGGCAACACATTCTACACAACGCTAACGTTGTTATTATTCATTATTCAGTTTTTCTTGCAAGAACGTACTTTGGGAGTTTAAGCTAAATTCTACTGCGAAACTTTCAAGTTCTCCGCCCTATACCTTTACATTTTTTAAAAGACTCTTTTTAAAATTGTCTGGGGGGAAAATGAAACAGCTTCTCAAGCTTCACGTCTCTATAAACTAATCAACAGTTTTTTGTTCTGTACTGAGTTTGCAGTCTAATCTAGTAAAGCAAAACCTTCTAGGAAGTAGGTTTTTTAATGATTTTATTATCTGTAAACACATAATATCAACGCAGAACTCGGCATTCATGACTCATGTTAACTGACACTGATATGTCCTTGAATTTGGAGTAATATTAATGCAGCTCATTATTAAGTCAGTGGAATGCAGCCGTGCACTGACCCCTGCAGCTCTGACCTGCTGGCAGAATAGGATTTTAAAATACAGAAACATGCTTGGATCCAGTTTGGATAGAGAGACAGAAAGAAAGCGTCAGGAACCAGCATCAGTGAGGCAACAGGACCGAACACAAAGACAGAGGGAGAGAGTGACAGCTGGGCGGCGCACATCAATGTCAGCAGAAGCTCGTCTCAGTAGGTTGGTCCACAGCGGGAGATAAGTGATAAGGGTTAGCAGAAGCAGGCAGACAGGCATGGATGCAGGCGTTTAGCGAGGCAGACGGGAAGACAAGTCAGCATGACTCGCCACATCTGCTCCTGTATAACACTCAAGCAAAAGCAGCAAGACCAGAAGAAGAGACACCAAGACACGAATTAGCTTCCATGGTGGGGTAGATGGAGATTGGCAGCTCAAATGCGACACCTGTCATGTTTGATGCACAACTCAAAGCTGAAAGCTTCCCGCTGGACTGTACATGACTGTACACCCCCCAACACACACACTACACCTTTCAGACTTCTAAGGTACAGGTAAGGGCATTTCTTTGCACACACACACACACACACACACACACACACACACACACTGCCACTGAGGAGGAAGTGAGTCACCAGGGACAAGGCCTGTTTTCACTCAACCTGAATCTCAGGTGGCTTGTTAAATTAAGCACTCTTTCTCTATCAGGTCCTCTTCCAAAGGCCATTAATTTCTCCCTTGTGGCTCTGACTGTTTAGCGGAAGAGGGACACACAAGGCTTTCACCTTGTTAAAAGCATTCAGGCAGGTTGTGACTTCCTGGCAGGCGTATAATTTAGCAGCCACACCAGTGGTCAACGGAGGTGTGAACAGTATCTGAGAAATGGAAGATGCTCTTTCAAGTCAGTCCAGTCTCACTAACTCGAAGGGAGCGTGGAGACATGTCCGCAGTGTCAGCGTGACCATTTACGCCAGTAAACATGAACGTAGAGGAAGAAGCGTAGCAGAGGCAGAGATCAGCAGAGGTGTGGAAAATGCTAATGCTGAAGAATTCCACTTGTATTTAAATGTCATGAATTCCCAAGTTTGAAGATGGGGGATGGGAGGAATGGAAAGCGGGTCCAAGTAATAAATACTTGGTCGTAGTTTGCTTAATTCAACTAAGCCTTTTTCAGGGAGGCTGATTCATTTTTTTACACGTCTTCTGTTACGTAAAACATTTGCTTGTGCTGCTTCCAGGCTTCGATCGTGATTTTAGTGCAGTAGACGTGCGACATAGGTTCACTGTCGTACTCTGTGACTGGCCATCGCTGATACAGTGTGATGGCTGACGCTTCCCCTCAGCGAGGCGAGCCAGAGATCTGTGGGCACAGACGTCTTCCTGTGAAATGTCACACCCTTCTGTCCTCAACATCACTGTGAATACAAATGACGGTCTGTTTGCCATCTGTGGCCCAGTTCAACATGAGGCTACAGGGACAACGATTTGACTTACGCCACGACACAACGGAGGATTGCATCTAATTTGACTCTTTTAGCTTTCTGTTTGCTCATGGGGTGGAACTCATACAGGCTTTTGGCCGTTGGGTGAAAATCTAAAGCATTCACTTTTATAATATCAACTGGAATAAGTGGTTTGCATTTGACAGGAGAAGATGCTTTATTAGCTCTGAGGTTCTCTTACTCACGCCCCCTTTGACCTCTTCTCTAATTCCATGTTTTAATTCAACCGCTGCTTTATTTCACTCGCCGTCCTTCAGAGCGATGGTGGGCATCTCGCCTGTAATGGAACGATGCTTGTGTTTCGAGGCATGGCTGCTGCAGAGAGCCTCTAAGTGCTGTAATGTGTGTGTACAGGCGAAATGAAACAAATGTGCAAAATGTGTAGTTACCAACGTGGACGCTGTCTGACAGAGACGTGGCTGCGTTTCACACCCTCGTTGTCACTTAGCCCTCACTGCCTGGCGAAACCTGGAGGCCTGTGAAGCTGTTTTCCCCTCAGGATGACTGATCCATGTGGTCTATAGGTATTTTGTGTATTTCTATGCGTACTTCCACTCACTTCCTTTCCAGGACTAAGATTTTGTGGAGTCACTCTGCAAATAAATGTTCCAGTAGTGTTGCACAGAGGTTTGGGGAATAGTCCGATCTGTCAAACAAACCACCAGCAGGTGCAGATGTGTGTTGTAGTGCCGTCAGTATAAAGTCTCCTCCTCATAATGTGCAAGACGTAATGCAGAGCCTTTCTATACTGATATTATTTATATTATCTAGAAATAAACTGAAAAACACTGATGCTTTCATCGTTAACGCATTTCATTGCTATAAGGTCACTTGGTATCTAAATTCAGTTCTTGACATTTCGTTTCTAAGTGGATTTAATCATATTCTTTCAGTACATTTGCTTTCATTACCGTGTGTCCTGACCTCACGCTGCAGCAGACAGGTGACAAATATGTGGAATTAGGCCCCTCGCTGAGTAAAACTGTGAACATGTGTTTCCAGTCCCGACAGACCCCAGAGGGCGAGTTCCTGCCCCTGGACCAGTGTGAGCTGGATGTGGGTTTTGGAACGGGGGCCGACCAGCTCTTCTTGGTGTCTCCTCTCACCATCTGCCACGAGATCAACACCAAGAGCCCGTTCTTCGATCTGTCGCAGCGCTCCCTCATGAACGAGCAGTTTGAGATAGTTGTCATCCTCGAAGGCATTGTGGAAACCACGGGTGAGCGCCAATGATGCTTTGAATAAAAACATCTCCTAATCATTCATTTATCTTCATTTAGCCTGTGTCTTCTCCGTCCATCGTAGGTATGACGTGCCAGGCAAGGACATCTTACACCGAGGATGAAGTCCTGTGGGGCCATCGCTTCCTCCCCGTCATGTCGCTGGAGGAGGGCTTCTTCCGAGTGGACTACTCTCAGTTCCACAACACCTTTGAGGTGCCTACGCCTCCCTACAGTGTCAAAGAGCAGGAGGAGAAGTCTTCACTGACGTCACCCAACCCTCTGCCTGTCGCACCCACGCCCACGTCCCCCCTGCTGGGCAACAACGGCCGCGGAGGTCGCAGGGAAAGGCTCCTTTCAGCCGACTGTGCCGACCATGTAGAGGACCACGCCTCCAGGCTGCCCAGCAAGCTCCAGCGCATGAGCTCCACCAAGGAGGAGCTGTTCTGGAGGGGGGTGAAGACGGGCTCAGTCCTGCCAGGGGGTAAAGCCTCCAGCACAGGAGACCTGCCGCTTAGTATTCAGAGGCTGAGGTCCAGCTCCATCCCAGTTGCAAGGCTAGCGCAGCAGGAGGAGCGGGTCCAGCTGTTGTCCTTGGATGGAGATGCTGAGGAAGGAGAGCTGGACAAACACAAACTACCAGCAGCAATAAGCACCGTCACAGCTTCAACACCAATCCAGATCCCCTTCGTAGGGAGTCGGCCCGTCGGCAGGGAGGACAACCTGCCCGCAAAGCTGCGCAGAATGAACGCTGACCGCTGACGTGCACACACCACCTTTATGACTCTGAAACAGAATCAGGCTTGATGGGCATTGCATATAAAAGACTGACTGATATAAGTTTTATTTTTACTTATGGGCTTTGCAAGTTGTCCGTTGCCACAAATAGAAGGACAACACCAATAAGCCATCCATCCGCTCATACTGTGAGTCATTTTTAATAGATCACCATCTGTGCCCCGCTCCCTTTGCTGCCTTTTAACACCTCTGCCCTTGTGCTTGATTCTTTCATAGTTGTATTCAAAACTTCATTATCTCAAACAGCTATGCTTTTTGCTCTCAATCGAGCACCGAGGTTTGTTCCCAACCCCTGCACTCAGCCAGAGCTTAGGAGGCCCATCAAGCTTTGGGGTTTTACTACAGGGGCTGTAGTAAGTCTTCAGGCGTATCCATTACTGTCAGCAGCGTAAACTCCAGCAGTGCAAGAGCACACGCTTGATAGGCTGGACGTCAGCTGTGGCTGCTGACAGGTGCTCAGCGAAAAGTCAATCGCCCCGAATTAGACGAGAACACATCAAAAACGCTTCTACACGACTGAGGTTGACACATTTATTGGTCATTTGTACTGAATACTTAATATTTTAATGCTCATTTAAGTGTTTACTACAGTACAATTTTAACTATTTTACCTCAGGATCCAGCGTTTGCATCAGCCTGTTATTCGCATGGGTGACCTACTGTCATCACAGATCTGCTTCAGAATACAGATTCATTCCATCATGAGCTCATTTATTAAAATGTAAATCAAATCTGGGAACGCAGGGATGCTGACATCAGGGGATACGTGTATTATTACCGATACCAGTGTTGGACAAAACTTCATATTGCACCTGCTATATAATAAATTCACTGCAATCACGAATGTCAAAGAGTAGAGGATTTCTTCCATAAGGAAAAGGCCTTTCTGTATTTGCTGATTGTGTTCGACACTCCAGCGGCTCACGTGAAGCCTGCTGCTATGGTTAAACCAACATTCATCAAATATTAAAATCTTAAATGTGAGTGTGAGGAGTCATGTTCAGGAGCAGACAGCAGTCAAAGTGTTTACAGTGCACGAGTGCATTTGTCTTCAGATGGAAGGGCCCTGGAGGACGGCAGCTTTAGACATTATGCGTGTGCTGGTGCCCAGATGTAATTACTTACACTGCAAACAATAACAGAAAATAGAAATGTGATTATGTAACTTATCAACAGTACAATATGGCCTCTGTCCAGTTGAAGATAAAATTAACTCGGATAAATGAGGTAAAGTCACAGACCATTCTTCACATAGACATAATACTCTAGAGTGATGGATGCCACAGTAAAGGAAAACCAGCTTCCCTCATTCCCAGTCATTAGGTCCAGCTTGGGAAATGGATTGGTCTAATTTTCACTTTAATGACACTTCCTCAGTGAAATGAAGGTTAATGCGTCTGAATCAAAGACGAACAAATAAAAAGAATTTCTATCAATGTTTATTAAGCTGTAGAGGCAGGTAGCTACCACTGGATGCTGTCACTCACAGGAATCCCATGACCAAGCGGCAGCGATTGCTCTAGTTTTACTTCCAGCAGTGATTAAAAATACATTTAACAACAACTGAGGCCAGTTTCGAGGCACTAAAACAGTCCCTTTCATTTTATGTTACTTTAAACATCAATGCCACGACGCCTGACATTAAAGTTTTACATTGCAGCTGCGCGTCACCGCAGAAGCAGATGTGGGAGCGCCGTGTGATTTTGCAGGCTCTGCGTGGGGAAACACTGAGAGATGCTCTTAGGAGAAGCACGGCCATCTGATCACACGTCCACATGGACCAGATGCTCATCCATAGTCAATGAGCACACAAATCGTCGCTTTGCAGCACCATTAGCTTCGCGAGCTGGACAATCCTGTGATTTGACAGATGAGCTGGGACGTGCAGAGTCGACTCTGCTGTGTTTTGACCTCTTGACACTTGGTACAGTCATTTCCAGGTACATGGAATAAATCTACATCTAGCCAACGCCACTTAAAAAGAGACGAGCTCATGAAGGTGGAGTGGGAGATCCCTCCCTAACAGACCGCGGACCCGCTCTTTATAAATCCACCCACTTCTTATCACATGTATTAGTTACATCAGCTTCCAAAACAATACAGTTTGACAACTAAATGTGCAAGAAAGCAGTCTCACACAGCCCACATGAGCCCAGACGCACCGTGAGAGATGGAAGGCATCATTTACTCGTGGTGTCAGCAGTGCTGGGCCCGCGGGCTCGCTCGGGGCAGCCTGGCTAAATAGTGCTCAGCTGCCCCTGCAGAATCTCAATAGCTTTGCTGTCTTTGATTTTCCATGAGTCACCACGCATCAGTTGGAGTGCTCTTTATTGCTGTGTTGTCCTTTCGGTGAAAACTCCAGACTGAGCTGTGGGAGAACTGCGTTTGGTGGCTCCACAAAGAAAACCCATCTCCGCTCTTTCACGCCTGTTGGATATAGTTTAGTTAAGTTAATCTCAGGGGTGTTTTCTGCTCTGACCGTCATGACCTGCAGCTTTTTGAAAAAAGGCTGCTGCACTTTATTAGGTTGTATTTGAATGATTGATTGATTGATTCCTTCTGATTCAGCCTGTATCTCGGCTGTAGGCTTGGGGTCATGTCATGCTCAGAGGTGAGTCACTTTCATTTTACTGTGTCCAATCAATTCAGTTGGTCCCAGGGGCAGATCCCAGCTCAGATAATTAAAGCAAATGGACACGTTTCCAAAACCACTGTGTTTTACTGTGGATCAGTGAATAAAGTAGCAATGTTATTTAAATCTGGATCTAAACTCTAATAAACGAACGGAGTGTAAAAAGAGTAATTTCACATTAAATGATGCCGGGGAGGTTTTGTATACTCATTTCATGGCAGGTCATACTTCCCAGGATGATCCTGATTGAAATCTGAGTTGAGGGCTCAGCGTGTACTCGTCTTATTACCAAAGCTGTCACTCCGTTACAGAGGAGCAGATTCGTATTACATGCCTCTTCTTGGTATCCTAATTAGGTTTCCCCACCGAGACCTTTTCAATCCCACCACTGTGAATGCGAAATCACTCACCGACAAAGCACCTCGGGAGCGAACGCTGCGTCTTTACGGGACTCCCCCTCCTGCAAATGGAAAAGCGCCTTGAATTGTTTAAGACTCTGGTGAAGAGTGAGTGAAGCCGACAGAACCATTTAGGTCAGACGGCTACAGCTGAAAATGACTTGTTCTCTCGTGAAAAGCTTTCTAATAAATATGTGAAAGTCGTTCATGCTTACACGTGTTACTTAAAAAACACAATATGACAAAATATGATCTATGTTGTTCCTGAGAGCGATATGATTATAATCTTCAGAAAGCTGATGATGATTTCAGAAATGAATAATGTGCTGAACAGTCAATCTAGTTCAAGGTGCCCATTGTTCATCTTTTCTCTCTCTTTTCTGTCACTCGCCCACTCACCAGCTGTGCTTTGAGCCTTAATTCAGGTGAGATCTTCAGTGAGAGGCACCATTTTGCCGTCTTTAGAACTCAGCTCCAGTAGAACAACAAGCGGATCCCAGGAAAACGCAAACCTTTGATCTTCTGCCTTGCAGCGCTCACACTTTGCAGGATTCGTCTTATTAAATCATCTCGCCCCTCTGGATTAACGAAGTAACACATTCAGTAAATACAGTCTGGGATAATGTAGTGTATCTTCAAAGAAAGGCTCAAGAATGAAGACTTGCTTATTTGCATATTTTCAGATAATTTACATATTTCTTTGTGGCATTATTTTCTGTCTTAGGCCTTTTTTTTAATATTTCCATTATCCTAATGGTTTTTAGAGAATAAAGTTTTATCCAAACCAGGAGACATGACGTGTCACCTAATGAACACAGGCAAACAAACCTTCAAGGTTGGGCAAATACAAAACGTACTGTGAAAGTGGAGGTGGTGGAGGAGTCTGGCACAGGTGTGTGTAATCCTCATTACACAGCCCAGGCAGAGGGAACAGGAAGTGATGTACATGAATGTCATGAGTCTCTAAGATCCACTTATTCTGTGCTTCAAATCAGTAGACTCTGAGTCCGGAGCCTGGAGCAGAGGCGGCTGATTGAAAGTTTACTGCACACTAAATGTGATAAATAATTCACAGCCATTACTGACTGTATGTCCACATCCTAGCGAGTGAATCCCCAAAGAGCTGAGATGAGCCACAGTGGCTGCTGCAGTCAACTGAGGCTGAGACTGTAAGAACAGAAAAACAGATTTAGCTGCAGTATGAAAAACGTAGACTTAAAGTTGGTCTTTCTTAGAATTTAGAAAGAATCTCTGATATTTCTCAGTGTTGCTAAAGTTTTGCAGCTTCGCCAGCTGCATGCAATTGATTTTTGAACGACTGCAGTTTGTATCTGGGGGCATATGACAAGTAAAGAAACCGACAAAGTGGTATTTGGGTCAAACACTTATCTCTGGACGCAATATTTGTCACGACTGTAAGGGCTTGACTGCCAAGCTTAGGACTCTGAACAGCTTTGCTATCAGTGGAGCAGAATAATGACCAATAAAATGCTGTCTCTCACGTTCGCCAGTTTCAAGAATAAACAGCAGCTGAGCTAACAGGCTCTGCAGTCTGGCACACACACAAACGTTGAGTGTCCCAGACTGGCCACAAAGCCAGTCTGTCTACCGGGAAAACAGCATGTTCGCTGTGCAGAAGCGCCACGTGTGCCCTGAGCCTCCTCTTCCATCCAGCTCCTGCCAGGTTGAAACGACCTCTCGGTGACGCTGCTCATCACGGGGTTTAGGGACAAATTGGTGAGGCTGGAGCGTTTGACGTGGGGACAGACGTCTCACTTATCAGGGGATAATAGCTGGTCACACCGCGGAGCCAGCCAGGTTTGTGGCGCAGCTGCTTGTTCGTCGTGAAAATGCTTCTTGTGCTTAACAGTTTATTTTGGCAGCGATTCAGGTTTAAGCGAGAGAATGTCAAAGAGGTGTGAAAAGGACTTTCTGCTCAGTATAATACAGGCTGCTCTGCTTTATTACACAGGCTTCTGTATCGCAGTCAAATGGGAGCAGCTCAAATCAATTAGCTCTGCATTATTTACCTAGAAAGTCCCTCTAGGTTTCATTCAGACAAAAGCAATTACTGTACCACTCATCCACTCCCTGGCACTCTGGCAGGAGAAACGATTGCAGGCTAATGCTGTGACATGATTCCTGCTTGGCACCGGTGATTTATTAGTTAATCACATATTTGCTCACTTGGGAAGTTTCATCCTGAAAATTGATTCACGCACAAAGGGCACCGTCGTAAGTGAAACGTGTCTTCGGGACACATTTAGTGAAAATGTACTCGTGGAAGTGCATTGAACTTGTAATTCTCTGCCTGTTTTCTGCTCCACGTCGCTCACACAGTCCTCTCGTCCACTTGCATCATCACCATCTGTGACTAGACTCTCAGCAGCGGGGGGGACATGTTAAAACAGCTACTGTGGGCCCAAGACTTGTTCTTGAGGGAATACTATTAGTTCCCACTTGGTGTGGAAGATAACCATCTGTGGTTATAAAGCCATGTCCTCTGGCTTTGCGTCTGTGCCACTTACTTGCGGGGGGTTCGTCTTTGGCTTTGACAGCATTATGCTTTTCACGTTTTATTCATATGAATCCACAGCAGAGCAGAATGACGCTTCACCTCTTCTAATAGGACCGAATAATGCTGTTCAGAAAACTAGCCGAGCGTCAGATACTGCAAATAAAATCTACAAAGCACAGAATGAAGACGCCCTTGCTTTCAGCCCATTTCTACACTCCGGTTCAAACCAAGCCTATTACTGAGGATTAATGAACGTTAAAGGGGCTGGAAGTGTGTCCTCGTGGTCCTTCTGTGACAAGTTCACATATCTTTAGACAGTAAAATAGGTCAAGTCATCTGCTCACACCAGGATTTAATGAAAGTCTCTTCTATTCTCAGATCTTGTGAGTGTCACAGCTGCTGTCACAGTAATTGTTAGCTGCTTATATGTTAAATGCCCTTGGGGGGTGTATGCATGAACAACATGTGTTTATGTGAATTTATCACAGGACAACATGGCAGCTGAGATGTTGTTGGGATAAAAAACATCCTTTTCCAGTGAGAGGTTCTTTGCCATCTGGCTCTATTGAACTGTGGCGTAATTGTTTCAATGAGGCAGGTTTGTGCAATTAGGATAAGCAGGAAATGGTTTGCATGACTTGAAATGTGCAATGACCTACAGCGTGTATGAGGTGAATCAGCTGTCTTTCATAATGCCTCCATCATCCTTGAGGCATGAACATAAAGATGGGCTGAATGTTGTTCTTCTTTTAAAAGTGGATGGAGCCAGCACATAGACGGATGCAGATATAGGGGCTATTACCCATAAGCAACACATGCTGTTAGAAGTGATTTCCTCCACGGAGCGGATTTACCCTTTAACTGACTCAGCTCCCGCTCTGAGGTGGAGACGCTGCGCCTCCCTCCCGCTCTCATCAGTATTCACAGCGCGCCGCATGTCCTGAAATGCACTTGATAAGTCTTGCCATGCTCTAATTTGCCGTCGCGGGGAAACAGGCGGATGAAATTCCTCCTCAGAATATCATTCCCACGACGAATCAATACTCCGCTAAAAAGTTGGTTGAGTGGGATCTTTTTCTCCAGGGGTGACCCTTTGATCTATTGTCTGCAAAAACCCGTAATGTTAAAACCTATTTGGTTAAAGCTGTTACGCAGCAATAGGAAGAGAAGTTCAGGCTGGAGAAGAAAGGAGCTTCAGTACATTGACGACAGAGCTTTTTTAGCCGGCGCTGAATAAGAAGTGTGCAGTCACAGCAGGAGAACAGATTTAAATGGTTTTTGTTCTATTCTGACGGTTTGTCGCTGGCTCCTGATTTCACCCCATAACAATTCTCTGAGGTAATCCCTCACATCAAAGGGTCCCTCAGAGCTCAGCGGAACGTCAGCGCCGTCAGTGCCAGTCAAGACCCAGGATGTTCGCTCGCTCACCTCTTCCTGTGGCGTCATTACCTGCGATCGGGACACACGCACACGGCAAACGTGACTGCATCTCCTCTTTCAGAATTACATCTCATTGCAGCTGTTGTCAGCGTGAAGCCGCTGTTGGTTTCATTTTGAAAGTAAGACTCAAGTAAACACCAACATTCAGGTTCAGGAGTCAAGCGATTGAATGATTTTCATCGTTGCGCTGAGAGCATAAGCCGCGATGTTTACATTGAAGTACACGCTGTTCTGCATCTCACTGCTGAAACTGTGTGGAGGCAGGTTGCATTCATTTTCATTAACAGGAGACAAATTGTGTTTGGAAGGGACTTAATCAGATTCCCTGTTCTGTGGCGGCCTGTGCTTTCTTATACTGTCTATCAGTTCAGGGAAATTTTTATGTCTCATTACTTCATTGATTTGATTATTCAGTGATTTGATCAATACAGTAACTAATAAGAAACGGGAACACTTGCGACTTTCCTTGATTTTGGGCAACTAATAGATCCAATATGTATGTCTACCAGTGTAATGTGCATAAAAACAACCCTTATATAAAATATATGGTCCACACTCACTCACTCACAGTAAATCATTGCATTTATCACATGAGACGCACTGGAACTTGAATATTTACAGAAGTTGTGCACTGATGTTTACTGTAATGCATGAAAAATAAAAAATAATGCATTTTAGTAGTGACATTTTCTGAGCAGACAAGAAGCACCTGCTGTTTGGTTCCTCGCTTTCCAGTTCAGGTGTGACTTCCTCTTTTGTTTTCATGTCTAGCATTTGTTCTGTAATGTAACATTCATCAACCCGAGTCATGTTCTCTGTGACCCACGTCATCGTTGTTTCCTGGTGTCCCCAGGTGTCCTTCCTGTTTCCTTTTTGAAACAACCTTTCCTAAATAAAACACCGATAGTCTGGGGAAATTTTCTAAATCTTGCCTGCAGTGTTGCCTCAGCTGACCTTCTAGCAGTGCTCACGTAGCATATCGCTGTTATTGTTTCAAGTTAAAATTCTGTGGTTCAGCGAAACGAGTGAAAGGCCACGATCCTTCCCCAGAGGTCTGAGACAGTTTGGGATTTCTGTGCACTATTCAGTTCCTGGGCCTTATCACCATATGCTAATATCCTAATCGCTATCCTGGTGAGCACATCGACCTTGTGACATTCGTAAGAAAAGCAGTTTGGACCGACAGCGGAAGGATGGAGCAAAATGAGATGTGAGGAAAGAAACTTTTAGACCACTGCAGCACAGGTGCTTATTATGGTCTATGCAGATTTACAATACAGCAGCTAGTGCAAGTGATGCATGCATCGCATCGTATGGCATCGTATGGCATCGTATGGCATCGCATCCATGTACAGTGCTTTGCTGCTTTGGACTGAAATGAACACAGGATGGTATTTGAGTGAAAGCTCAGAAACACACTAACGTCAGTGCGATTTATCTTCCTGAGTTTTGACACTGAATGAAAACTCAGCGGGGTCATTTCAGCTTTGCACTGGCTTCGCCAACGTCAGGCTATTGGTATTATTGACTGCACTAATTGATTGTTAGTCATGCTATGAGTGCAGTGACACGCATTGATTAACTGATGATCCTGAAGAGGAAGACGGACAAAGAGATGGCTGACGTGATAAAACAAGACATGTGCACCTACACATGTGAACGTATACGTATTCAGACCCCTCCCTCTCTAACGCAGGCTACAACACAGATGCAGCTCAAGATGTGAAAAACACAATGCATTTGAAGACGCTCAGTACAAGCGCTGTTGTTTAAAAATGCATAAGCTATTAAAGAAAACATGTTCTTTCGTACCTCTGGCGCTGAAGAAGTAAATGCGTTTTGCTGTGAGGTTAAACACAGCAGGGCCTCTCTCTCCTGTGGGAGATAACAGCAGCTCAAGCGAAACAACGGCCACAGCAGAATTTCAGCTGACCCTGGTTTCGTCTTATTTGGTCTAGAAAATCTTTTGCTAAGCCCGTTGTTGCCTTTCTGTAAAGCGGGAAAGTGACGCCCAGCGCAGATCACAGAGGGCAGAGCTCTGGCTGCTAATAACGGACGGTAACCTGAGCTGAACAGTCTATTGTGTGTAGTAAAACTGGAGCTGACCTGCTTCATTGTCTGATGAGATTATCAGCATTAAGAATAAAGGAGGCTTTGGCAGAAAGGACTGGTGCGTAACTACACACAATGAAAGTGTTACGCAACAAGCGCTCTGTTGTGTTATGTCACTGACGTGGTTGAACAGCGAAGCTTTGGTTCAGAAGTATGTTTCTCTTCTAACCAGGTTATTAATAACATCTTCAGAAGTGAGCATAAAATGCTATTGCCTTCAGTAAAGTACTACTCGTGTGAAATGACAGACAGGAATCAAACAATGACAGATTCCATTTAACCTACATGTCTAGCAGCAGGTGTGTGACAGCGCCAGCAGCCCGGAGGCACAGTCACATCACACGGGTCTGGAGCAGAGCGCTTACATTTACAAGCTCCATTAGTTCAGTGGCTGACGAAAAGAAATGACCCCGAAGCTTAAAGTTTCCGAATGAGATGGATGTTGGACATCACACACCCTGCAGTTACTCATGCAGATTAAATGAAAACTGATGCATCTATTCAGGCTTTTCTTCATCTGATATTAATCAGTGTGAACACAGAGGAGGTGAGTTATACAAGAGTGCTTTCCACCGTAGTCTGCTCAAGTGGAACATGGTTTGTTTTCGTACGACTAGCTTCCAAAACTCCTCACTACAGGGAAACAACACACACCAAGCCAACAGATTTGGAAGATTTGAGACTCTGAGGATGTTTTGGAGCACTGACAGTTTTCATCCTTCAGTGGTTAATTAAACAAAGAAATCAAGGCCAGCGTTTGCTCTAAGATGAAAGCTCTGAGGGCTTAGCAGCCGCACGCACACGCCAGGAGCCTCAAGACACAATACAACCAAACCCTAAATACAGCCAAGGTGAATAAATGATGCATGACTGCATGCACGGTACAGTACACAGATGCACTCACTGTCTCATGGCCTTTGATTTCTACTAAGAATAAAGGAGAAGTGTCCTCGCCCACTATTAATTCCTCTGATTGATTTACTTCCTGGCTTGTCCTCACATGGGGGCTGAAATCCCGTCTCAGTTTATTGACAGATATTCTGGGTCAGGGAGGCAAGCGGCTAAGTGGAGGTGAAGATGTACGACTCACGGTGACCTTTGCCCCCTCGCGCCTCATTACCGAAGTTTGGATAACAGGGAAGAAGGAGGCGGGGGGAAGGGAAAACACGCAAGAAGATGGTTTGAATTTAGCTTTCATCATATCTTGCTACACACACACACACACGTGCTGCTCATTAATAATGCAGCAAGAGCACAGCGTGGCATCCATACTGATCACAGCAGCTTACAGTGCCCTGTGCATCATTGTTGGGCTGGATCCCCATATAAGAAAACAGAACACACACTGAAATACACATGTATGTCTTTATTAGGTGACCTCTGTGTCAGCGGCTCTTGCATCCTGCCTGTCTAGCCTGTCAAGGACATTTCCCTCAGTCATGTCCAATCTGAATGTGTGCATCTACATCGTAATTGTACTTCTCCCTCTCTCAGGTGAAACTACATCGTAGCTCTTCTACCAACCAAAGCTTCCATCGTGACAGCGCAGAGAAGCGCCCCAAACATCGCTGTTTTTCAGCTTTAATTATTTATTTAATGAATTAATTAATCAGAACAGATGGAAAAATAAGTCTGTGGTGCATGTGGAGGAGTTGTTCATCCCAGATTGTGTGAGAACATCACCTGCTCAAGCTACATCACTACTGCTGAAGAAACCTGATAATAAAAGCACCAATAAAAGTAATGTGATTTCTGCTCAGAGAAGCGGGTAATATCCTGTGGCAGGCGGGAGAATAGCGAAGGTTATTGTGTGGTAGTGGAAGAGCAGAGCGACGTATTTGCAGTACTGCACAAATCTCGCCGATGCTGACCTGGGATCCTCCACCAGGGGAGTCGTTACACTGAACCCCCACAGCAATTATCCAGGCTCAAGTTACAGTCATCAGCTAACGCAAAGACACCACGCTACATAAATAAACGTATTATTGCATCCTCAAATCAAACTAATCCACAAACTGAAACTGGAAACCACAGAACCCAGTTAATACTGTGGATCACGAAATAATATGCATGGGATGAATGAACACACTCACACACACGCAGCTAATATTCCATCATCATCCTACTTGTCGACATGCAATTAGATAAGCGAGCGTTCGATGAGGCACTTGGCACCCACTCGCTTCCATTTCAGAGCTGCTTTCATAACTGCGAAGCTCAACTCTATTAGCCCACTTTGACCAAACTCTATCAGACGGAGCCCCTCATCTCCCTCCAACACACGGAGTCACATCCCGGCCGCCCACACCAAACCCACTCTCATTTCCCCTGCCGTCACACGCTGGATAACCCTAATGGAAGCAGCCATCCTGCCCCCCCCCCACCCGTGGGTGCCATTAAATGTGACTCGGTCACAATCAGCTAAACCACGTTCTATTAAGAGGCGGAGAGAATCCACTCTGCCTCTGTAATGGCTGGATAGCAAATATTAGAAAGTTGAGGAGTTTTATGACTCCCTAAATTTTGGTTTATAAATGTCATCACTAGAAACATGTCCTTTAATAATGTTTTGGATGAAACAGTGGCGACGTAACAGAGAACGAGGGAGTAAGAGCCAGCAGGAGGATCTGAAAAACGCATTTAACGCATAGTGGTCACTACAGCTATTCCAAAAACGCACACAGCACAGCTTCTACAACGTCGGGTCCTGCTGTAGTAACCACACACAGTACCTGACCAGTGTTTATCTAGGTTGCATTGTTTAAACCTCTTTTTAAAACAGTGACGTTTTAACAACAAATTGTGTTACCTGTGCTCTCCAGAGGCGGCAGCTGCATATTTGTTCATTAAGTTCACGGCACTTGCTTCTGAGCCTCGCAGCCCCAGTTGACTGTGCGGAAGGGCACCTTGAGGGTCGGTGGAGGGCTGGTGCCCTTCGAGAGGCTGACGGAGTCATTTGTCAAACGGAAAAGGCCATGAATTCACTGCACCCGCTGTCTCATCCGCATGTTTAACCCCCTGCGCTCCCAACACACACGCGCAGCACCTGCCGCTGCAGTGTGCGCCCGGGGATCTGCATCTGATGGAATTACAGCGAGATAGAGTGAGACAGCGAGGTGGAGGGGACAGGGAGACCGTTTATTTAATTAGGGGAGGACAGGAAGAGGACGGAGTGACATCACCTCAATGTCGTTCCTCACCAGTTCACTGTCAAAAGCTCCATCTGCTAGATGCGTGACACGCGCACGCTCAGAATCCACACAGAGCAGCACGTGCACCGCGTGGTGTCTCACTGAGTCAGTAGCTCAGACAAAGACAGGCCTCGTTTCACACATCCCAGCTATTAATCAGCTCCTGCATCGGCACCGTGCTCTGACATTCTGCCCATGTCACTGTTTGTGCAGGCGTTTATCAAACCAGCAGCAGATACTGTGTCACAGTTTGTAAGGGTTTTAGGGATGGACTGTTTGGCCTCCTTAACCTGCTGTAAGAGGAAAAAAATACAAAAAGAGATAGATGCACTGTTATCAAACCGTGTGTTCAATCACAGTCTGCAGTGGCAGGATTAGTCACAGCCACCAGTAAATATCTCCAGAATGTCCAGCTGACTGTTTGATAGTCAAATAAGTCACCTTCAGCACAACATTTAACATGTGAACTGATAGAGAGAGAGTCATCAGGCCCCACTTGATTTAAGAAAAGATGAGAATTGAATTCCAAGTTCAGCGCCTTCAGGTCTTTGTGACTTAACGCAGAGCTAATAAACACTAGATAGCGGCTGATTAATCAGCTACAAAGTCAGCAGAAACAACTAAACGCTTTATTTGGTGCTTGGGGATACGGATAAATCATCAAAGTGTCACTAGCTGATTGTTTTTCGTTTCAAGTAGATCAGTAAATTAATAATTTAAGATTTTGAGAAGTACAATTAATTACTTCCCCGTCTAGAGTTAGATTATAAAATTGATCAACCCTGTCCCCTAAACATTGGCAGCTGTGTGCAGCAAAGCTGGTATCTGCCACCTAAGCTAAAACGTGCTGGAAGTCCATATGGAACAATGGGATGTGAGAAGAAAAGAGACACCAGTCAGCAGATATTCAGCTAAAATTGAATATGAACTGTGTTCCCTGACTTTCATCTTGTTTCTCATGCATTGAGTTTCAGCATTAAGTGCTGTATACATGAATAATATTACAGTTCCCTCTGTTTTGTCTTTGTTGAAATATGTCCCTGCCTCTGGGATCTGGTCCTCGTAGTCTTGCTCAACCTGCCCCTCCAGAGCTCCTCGTCTGATGACATCGTTACTTATAGTGAGTCTGTGGGAGACTGCGTCACAGTGCGAGGAGAGGACTAAGGAGCGTCAGCGGAGAACCACGCAGGAGGTGAAGCGTTGTGTGATCTGAGCCTCCTGTGGCTGGAGCAGTGGCTCCCATAGGGCATGAGGCGTCCGTGAGAGCTGCTGAAATACAGCGTGAAACATTTTACACATGAGCAGGTGACATTTAATGGATTAGCGTCACACAGACACAAAAACACGGCACGTTTATTACAGACGCAGATCCTGCTTTGTGTAAAACAATGAAGCCACTTTTGAACAGATGGGAGGGTTCAGTTTGCAGCAACAGAAGGTGGGTGCTGCTCAAACGTGCACATGCAGGCAAGTAAAGGTGATAATGACGAGTCCCACAGCTGTGGCTGAAACACTTTAGAAGACAGTTTTTAAACCTGCAACCCATCCATCAAGGTATAAGCACAGCTGAAGGTAACAAGCAGAGACCGCGCTGCATTAAAACGCCGCCGTGGCGTTAGGCGCCGTTATGCGGAGACCTCGCACGACAAATACCCCAGGCAGCAGGTAGCGGAAACCATCAGGGAGCCGGCAAAGCAGCAGGAAGCGGGTTTGTTTCTGACCCCTTGTACAAGGGTCACCACACAGACTGTTTGAACATTAGAGGAAGCACACGCTTGCTGCTGGAAAGGCAGGGATCATTTATTTATTTATTTAGTTGCCTGTAATAAACTGCCTTGATAGAAAATGCTGGTAAAGGACTGCAGGGAGGCGAGGTGTGAATAAAAGGCCAGAATCACGTCTGCTGCTGATGGCATTGAGTTTCTTAGAAATTTGCTGGTGCTGCATCTGGTTTATTATTACTCCAATACATGAAACTAAGGATTCTGCCAAAAACAAACGTTCTTGAATATTAAATCAGCAGAATATCAAACATCCACATCATGTTCCAGACATGATAACGTTTCAGCTCATACACACCAGCACAGACACAGAAGGCAGGACATCGAGCTGCTCACTGGAAACTACTCTCCAGGGGGAAATTGAAGTTTGTGGGGGGAAATAAAGGTTTCAGCAGCATATACATTACATCAGGCTCCACGGTATATACAGGACCAGCCAGGGTTCCCATCACTTCTAATGGCGATGCAGTCCTCTCACCTGGAGCTCAGTATGATGCTGTGGTTTGTTTGTTGCACATCTGGAGCATGTGACACACGTCACTAACAAGCAAGCCTGTTACTGGAAGCAGTTTAAGTCAACTAGACAAAGTGACTGCTGAAAATCTAAACAAGACAGAGAAAAGGAGGAGGATGAAGGATGGAAGGAGACTGATGAAAGAGAGACGAAGAATAAACAGATGAGCGAAAGAGCAGGTGGAGGAAAAGCGAGTGACAGTTCTGAAAGTGATGCACACACTGAGCTGCTGCAGTGACACTGAAACCCAGCTGAAAATATCCTGATTGATATTTGTTTTGAAGGCATATGTGCAGCATGTACATGAATGTGTGCGTGCGTGTGTCGGTGTGTTTGCTAAGCATCACAGGCAAACAATAAAAGCGGTTTCACAGCGTCTGCGTAGGAGAATGAGTGCGTGTTAAACCACAGGCCGGTAAATATAAGGCTGCTGTAACTAATAAAAATCCAGGGTCCAATGCAAAATAGTCAATGTTGTGGAATGAAACAGTCTTTTGACACAAAACAGTGACCAAACTATTGTTTTTTCCACTTCTCCTCTAACCCTCACACAGAAGATTAATGAAATCTTTTGTGTTTTAATGTATCAAAACACTGCCTACAAATGAAAGACATGTGGACTAGATTCTAACACAAAGGTGACAAAGACACATTTTGATGTTAAGATGAGCTGGGAAAGACTCAGAATGTCTATACAATTCATATAAAAGAGACAAAATGGGCAAGAGGGAGACGGAGGAGAAATGAAAAGGCTCTAAAACACACAAAATGAAGAAGTTCGGTCTAAAATTGCTCCCATTTTGTTATCTTCAGACACTGTAGTACTTCACAGTTTGTTCTGATTACTGCTATCAGTCAGTGAGGAGTGGGTGACACTTGTGAAAGTGTCATTTCAAAGCGAATCAATTTACGAGGAGGAGAGGACGGAGGGGGGCATATGTCGACTGGATGCGAGGGAGAAAGACAGGAGGAGAAAATGACGCTAGGACAGAGGCTGTGCCCTGGCAGAACTAATTCAGTTTCCACTGCCACACAGAAGGTCACTCATATCAAACATGGGTGAACCCATTTACCGCAGCCAGACAGAGCACACAAAGCTCACACACACACACACACACACACACACACACACACACAAGCCAAGACATTACGGCTCAATTACAATTGTCTCCTTCTGCTGAAATCCTCAAGAAGCTCAACTGGTTCAGCTCAGAACAGGAAGTGAGCCTCCTGGTTTCGTTCACAGCGATTTACCTCATTAACAGAACAGACATCCTCATTCTCGCTAGTATTTATGTGGCAGGTAGTATTTAACTGATTCTGGGCTTTCTAATCTAAAGCCATCTAACTGTACCTGCTGGCAGTTTCAGCCCAATCTCTTAACTCATGCTTGGATGGATTGAAAATCCAAAGCGTTCCCTTCATCAGCTGAGTCAGGTCTTAGTGGAGCTCAGGCAAATCCCTTCGTGTTTGGGCTTCTCTCAACTCTCTTAGTTAAGGAACTTTGTGAATTAGATTAGCAGCATAATCAGCACAATAAAAGAAGTCCCTCGACCTTTCTCCACAAAGGCAGCAGGGCGAGTGGATACCGGTGCACCTTTAACTCAAGCTAATCAAATGGTGCCCAGGCCGTGTGGCGTCTGAGCCCCTCTGGGTGACTCCGTGGTCAGGGCTGGCCTAAATGCTGTCCTCTCCCCCTTCCTGCAGATGGATTGAACAGCAAGATGACGATGAACAGGCTGAAATGATGGATGACAGAGCGACCGAGATCTTTCAATCAATCTGTCATCCGCAGTTCCCCCCTCACCTCCAGAAACAGGACTGATGTCACGGTCGATGCAGGCAGGCTTTTGTCACTGGGAGACAGTGAGGAGGCCTGTTTTCATGTGCAGACAGCTCTAAGCAGGAAGGAGACGCGATGAACGTGTTGGTTTCCCGTCGGTGTGGAGGTAGTTTGTGTAGTGTAGGGTAGTTTTGCGTAAGCCTGTGTGGTGGAAGTTAAGCAGGCAAACTGTCACCATCTGCTGCCTGGAAAAAAACCTGCTGACCTTACAGAGCAGACAGTGTAAACGCTCCCTCCAGCAGCTGGATCCTAAATCAGGACATGTGAGCTGTGGGTTTCTTCCTTTCAAACATAATTTTACAGTTTACATTTCAGGTATTAACTATTATTTGTTTATGTCATAGTAAATGACACAATGATGATGTAGTGCATGCTGGCTTGTTGGAACCAAGGAAGCGTAACCACGACGACAAAGGTCTACCCATAACGGCCAACTGGTCTGGTGTTCCACAGTCATCTCACCTGATGCCATTAACTGGAATTTGAGTACATTCAGATGTTAAGAACACAACTTTGATCTGTACATCGACTGGCCAAGTCCAAATGCTCCAGGTGTTGGTGCTGTGGATCAAACCTCGTGGCTCGGTGCAGATTCTGGAGGGCACACGTTGCACCGCTCAGAGATTCGACTCCACTGTAGCTTCCAAGCCGTCTGGGAGAACATCTCGGCAGCAGGGATGCGGCTCCCGGGAAGCATCTGAGAGCAGCATTGATTAGCAACGCTTTCTCCTTTATTCCCTCACATACACTCACGCTGACAAACACCTGGGCAACCAAGGTTACTGCAGGTTTCTTTCCGCTCAATACTGGCTGCTGCGCTCAAAGTGAACAATGAATTTTTCAAGGCCTTGGATTTCCCACACAAAAACAAGAGCTCAATATGTTTTCCTTTACGGGCGATTGCTTCGTGAGATATAAGAACCTGAAGGACTCGCTTCCAGTCTGAGATCATCTCTGCTGCTCCAATAAACATTTCCTCTTAAAGTGAAAAACGCAATAAAGACGGTCAAAAAGCGGTACATGATGGAAGGACAGAGAACTCCGGCTCCTATTAGGATCCTTTTTCAAGCTTTAAAATTAGGTCAGAGAACCAGCAGGGACCAGGTCGACATAGTGGAATAATGCAAGACAGACCAGTCAAGTACCTGGAAACAAACAGGATCTATGTGCATCCACTTCGACTACAGATGAGCAGATCACATACTGAAAACACATTAAGCCAGTTAGCATGTAGCCTGTTAGCTTTGCAGGGAAGGAGAATCTGCTTTCTGAAATCTTACGGCGATAGTGAAGATGCCAAGCAGAGGACTCAATAAGTTATTGCCCCTGGCTAAGATCCAGCCCAACACGCTGCCTCTGCAACACTGCACTGTTTCATTTCCCCTGCTCTGTTTAAAACGTTAAGGTATAACTAACATTCGTCTGTATTCACAGAAGCATCACCAGTACGTCAGGTGCACACCAGGTGCCACGGACGAAAATGAGCATTTATGTTGCTCAGTTTGTGCCACAACTCGCAATTTTCTGTATTTTCTGTTTAATTGGGTTTTGCTTCATGAAATATTGCTAAAGCGTGGGTTCAGCTTGAGTTTGGGATCTCATCAGGCTGGTGCTCAGTGTGATTCCCTCCCCCTCCGACGCTGCCTGTCCAGCTCCATCATCTCACATCCACAGAGTTATTACTCCAGCTAATCTGCCTTGTATTAGCGGCTCCGTTGTTCGCCTGCGCGTCAGCCGCTCCGTGGGCTGCTGTGGCACCTGAGGCAGAAGGCAGCGTGATGCAGGTGATTAATGCTCACAGGACAGGGTTGGCGATAAATAAACAAACCAGTAGCAGCGGATGTGTCCCGCCATCTGTCGTGGAAATAACTTTGGGCTGAGTATGTATGCTGATCAGTGTGATACGAGGCTCTATGGAGGAGTGATGCGGCTGCCTGTGTGTTTGATATATTGTACATCAGTGACCCTGGTGTGTTATGTACAGATGTACTGCGTCCTCGCCAAGCAGGTGGCGTTTAAAACAGCTATTGCAATGCATGAGAAACATAATGGATATTCATGAGTGTTTCCCACACAGCATTCGAGGTATTTCCAAGAGCTGCAGCCACAAGTTCGTGTTTGTTTATCAATGTTTCATTTTCTTCTCATCACTTATTGATTATGTACAGTCCAGAAGATAAATTACACAGACTCACAGGAAAACTGTGCCAAGGTTGAACAGACAGCGCCTCCTGGTGTTTAGACACGAAAAACCTTTAGCTCACGCACTAGTTTTCTGGGGATCATTACTATGAGAAGCTTCAGCAAACCTGAAACAAGATCCTGCCGCCAGTGCTAGCGCCAGGTGGCCGTTAGAATAATGATCCCAACAGGACGTCTAGATTTAGATGGCGGGAGAACACAGGTGTTAGGAATAACATAAACGATGGCTCAGCTCATTGCTGGGTTGAGGACGTGCACCTGTCCTGAGGTAAAACCATCTCCAATGACGGTGACCTTTAAAAGACACGCAAACATTTTGAACTTTTTTATTGAAAAGAGTGTCTCGAGCATCAATTATCTTATGTCCCTACCACCAATGTTCACTTTTCTGTGCCAAGAAATAAAAGCTGGCCTGGAATGCAAATCCTGCTGATCACAAAAAACACATTATTACAGGTTTGTTAATGGAAACATCTGTGAACATCATGCTGAAAAGTCATCACAGATACAATAACACAATGACAGTGTGCTTTACACACAACAGCACAAAGCCACTGTGCAGTTTCGCTCTTACATACACACACTTAATACTTTTAGCTGTGCATTTATACACACACACACACACGACTGAGGAAATCTTTGGGTTGTTAGAGTTTTGTAACAGGATCTCTTCTGATTAAATGATAAACTATAAATCTTGCTGACATAATCACAGTTCAATGTGTATCACTATGACTGTTCTCAGCACCTAGATTGGTTTTGTCTTTCTTCTATTCTTTGTAAACATGAAACTGTTGATATTTTTTCAATTCAATCCCATTACACTGAGTTGGCTTTTTTCCATGACATGTAAAACTGATAAAGGCTTTGATTTAAACCACAGACAAACACGTTCTCACAAATACGGACATTTCTGGGTAAACACAACACATTCATTTATAGTATAATACATATTTATAGTGTGAGAGTAACTGTTTACCTTAAAAACATCTTGACATTAAATGATTAATAATTGCACAGTTTTTTGTCTAAAATATTCAAAGGATAGAGAAATTTTTGTAAATGGCATTGTTGTTAAAAACCGATCAGTATTTGAACAAAATTGCACTTTGGCTTTTTTATCTTTTACCACATGATGAGGGTCAGAAAAACAAGCGAGCTCTGTAGAGGAGCAGTAGGTTTAAAACAAACCCTTGCTCTTCTTCAGATTCTTCTGCTTCCAGTTTGGCAGGGCGTTGAACTCAACCCGACTCATCTCAAAAAGTGTCTGTGAAGCATCAAAGGGAAAAACTGTAGTCATTACTGTAATAATAATAAGAAAGCCTACAGCATGAGTGTATATGGACAAGGACAAACATGCTGGTGTCCTTCTGCATCCACTTAACCCAACAAATAAAACTTGAACTGTGACTTTTGCTTCAGGAGACTTTTTAAATAAAACCAGGAAATAAAATGGCAGTAATCTTAATGTATTTTGTTGCACAACGTTCAGGGACTCGCTTGTTGAAATTCAGCAGCACTAATCACTTCCCATTCCCTGATAGGCTGGAGACCATATCGTGCCCAAAACGGAACTAAACATCCTCTAGGTTTCACAGAACGTACACAGTTGTCTACCTAACTGTTGAAAACTTAATTAGCTAATGTGACTCTCCAAAGAGCTCCCATTTTGTTTCATCTGTCCAATGAACATCCTCTCCTGCGGACTGTCAGCTTGCATTTCAGCCAATTTCAGCCTCTTTTGAATGTTTTTTCCGAGCCCGTGGCTGTAAAAGTGACTGATGGTTCACATTGTCCTTCTGTTCAATCGGGGCTTTGTTGTCTCGTACAGCCACGACTGAGGAGGCTGGTTACAGTCACATTGACATCACGCAGGGTCATAAAGCCTTTGTCTAGATTTTGACTGATTGAAGATGCTTTTTTAAATATGCCGAGACACTCACCCATGTCTCTACTGCTACTTCACATTAGGACATTGCTAGAGAACCTTCTTTATTGTCATTATCTTTGGAAACAGTTCAATACCTTGAAGTCCTCGTCAGACAGATAGTCCTCCAGGCGTTGGGGGTCGACTCCCTCTGGTGGAGGCTTCTTGGTCAGCTCCTCGATGGAGTACTGCTGCTTACTGAGCTTAGACAGAGCTTCCTTCACCAGGATCACCTTGTTCTTGAAGTTCTCAGCCTGCATATTAATACAGATTATAGCATAGAAACAAGGTACAGGTGTCTCATGTAGAATAATGCATCTTACATAACACATTCAATAGCAAAATGTATAAAATGATCTTTTTTCGAGCTTCAGCTACCACACGTGCATTAGTCTCTAAAATAACAGGTCCAAGCCAAAAGCGCACATCTGAAAAAACGAAAAACAGTGAAAAGTTCCACCTTTGTAGAGACACTGGTGTCCGTCTCCCAGTAAGGGAAGATGTTGGTGAAGGTAAGAGGCTCACAGCCTGCTAGTACGAGATAAGCCAGAGGTGGGCGCCGAGGATTCTTCTCTGCAAATCATAACACAAGTCAGTACTAAGTAATTAAATACCAAATCAAATTCAAATATCCAAACGATGTCAGACCTACATAACCGATTTAACTTAAGCGTGTCCTATTTAGCTAGTGTGTCTGTGACCTCTGACCTTTGCAGTACTGTAGCACTGTCTCCATGGCACACTTTCTCTCACTGTCCCACCGCATCTTTGCAGAGCCAGTGCACTGGATGTCTTCAGGCTGCCAGCCCTGCCACAGGTACACCTCCATACGGTTGTCCAGCAGGAACAGGGCTGAGCAATAGCATGAGAATTATCAGCTCCTTGTTGTTTAGTGTTAATCGATTTAGAAAGTGTGTGTCTGAACAGTTCAGTTAGTTCATTTCTATGTTGTGCTTCCTAAATTATGAACCAGCTGGGACAAACATGACACAGACCCAGGATAGATCTGAATAACAAGCTTTAAATCTGTCAAGATGAATCTCTGAGGTGAATAGTTCTGATGAATGTGGGCAAAGTGGGAGAGCTGATCTAATTCAAGATGTTGTTGAGTAAATACTGGGTAAATATGGTAAAGCCTTTATTATGAAGCATAGCTGAACATTATAAAGATAAATGTCTATTCCAGTAATGACTCAGACGTACGATAACATCACAATCAGATTTAAATTGATCTGTTCCCAAGAACAGAATGGTTTCATTTCTGCCAAACTCTAAAAGCACAGCTTTTCTGCTGGTGCGAGGTACCTGGCTGTTGCGTGTTGTAGAGATTCTCCTGCAGGAACGGCATTGGCATTACTCCTTCTGTCACCCTGGCAGGATACAGCTGCTCCTCCCCTTCAAACACCCCGGAGCTGGCACTCAGGCGGAACAGCCGTGGTGTGTAGTTGTACTTCCCTGGATCTGCAGACGACACACGCATCTCATCACGGTGGCTCTTAGCTTTCTGGCTGAGCTCTTTCTGGGCTCTTTGCAGGGTGTTTGCACGCACCTTGCAGCATACAGTCATAGGCCTTGCTGTCCTGCGGGCCCAGAGCCTGCACAAACTCTGAGGGTTCAGCTCCTTCCTCCACCTCCTCAACCTTCACGCTGCTGGTGCTGCTCAGACCTAATTCTGACGGGCACCTTGAAGAAATAAATGCAGAAATTAGCTGAGCCATCCAGTTGAAGTATGACAGAGATTTATTTTATTTAAAATAAATGAAAATAATAATTATTTATTTATCAAAAGCACAACTGGTTTTTATGTGACTGAGTCGTTTCAGCCCCATTCTTTTTACCTCTGGGTGAGTTTGTCCACTGTCCTTTTAGCCACCTGCCTGGCACCGGGATGTGCTTTACACCCGTGCCACAAGTAGAGTTGTCCTTTCTCAGCATTGAGCAGCACCAGGCTGACACGCGACCGCAGACTGGAACGCTGGCACACCACCTCCACAAGTAAGGCCTCCACCTCTGCCTCTCCACGGGCACAAAACAACCTCCAGCCACCTGGAGGCAGACATGATTAGTGTTTATGTCGGAATACCACATTAAACACCCACGTGTTACTGACATCAGCTCCCAAACCTGTGCTGTTGACAGTGTCTTCTCTGTTTCCCTTGTGGATAACCAAACCTCCCTGGAAGAGCTGAAGGAAACACGGAGGCTCTTTTCCCTGACTTACCAAAACCTAGAAAGCAAAAACAGCAAGAGAAAGCCCTGGTGTATCACTATGTGTGTAGACAGGAAAAAACACAAAACATTTGTTTAACTGTTGTGAGATTATTATTTTCAGTGCGTTGCTCATAAAAGTTCGATGAACTGATGCTCACTTGCGACCCCCTGTGGCTGCCCAGCTCCACAGTCATGAGAGCCGAGGTTCCTCTCTCGCTGATGCTGGAATGACGGCCCTGCCAGAAGAAACAAGCCGTCCTCTCTCTGCCAGGAGCACTGGTGCTAAGCTCCCCAGGTTTCTGTCGCTTCCCCACTAGCAGAGCAGAACAGAAACACTTCAAAGATGGAATCCTTCACACGGTTAAAGTAGCAGACTTTTACTGTTTTGCAGTTGTTACTGTTTATTCTTCAGGCCACCTCTGCACCAAACACACGACTCACCCAGTGTGGTGATCGAGTACTTCCAACGGATGATGTAGGCGTCACCCTCGTGTAACTGGCCCAGGCTGTCTTTAGGCAGTTCCTCCTCACTGTGCTCTTTGATGTGCCAAGCATCTACAGCCACTGTAGCTAAATCTGCCTGCCTGCCATCTTCTGTCCTCACCAGACCGTAACCTCGCTGGACGTTCACCCCCTCCAAAACAGTCTTGGCCGGCTCCGGCTCATTGTCCAGGAGGGCTTTGGCATCACACGGCAGCAGGTCCGAGTCGAGAGGGGAGCGTACAGTGGAGCTGACTGGGCTCTGGAGACACGGAGAAATGTCTAGTTTTACTCTTTCCTCTCACTATTTCTTAGTAGAAGTGCTATGGAAGAATTTTGTTTCTTCCTATTTCCATTAAAACAGACGATACCTGATGATCATGAGACAATGAATGAAGAATGAAGAACACAGACTGATGCTGCTAATCAAATTCTCGAATGCGTACACACCACAGTAAGTCTAATCTCATCTCTCACCATGATTTCCTCAGCTTGAAATCCTTCCTCCTTCTTCCTCTCAGCCCAGTCCAGGAACTTCTCTCGGAACAGGGATGTCTCATTGTGCTCTGATAGGCGGCCAAACAGAGCCCAGCTTGGACGACCTTCCCCTTTTCTGGATACATAAACACAAGTTTACATTTTAAAAAGGTGCTTCAGGCTTCTGTACTGGCAACATTAAACCACTAGGGGCTACAGTAAGACAACCAATAACATTCATTATGTTAAGGACAGTGCAGCACAATTTCATATTTACAGATGTGCTAACTGCTATACAGAGGTTGGGAATTTAGTTGTAAGTAACACTCACTGAGGCACGTCCTTATTTGTGCAGGAAGCATCTAAAGGATTGACCCTGCAGTTGCTGTAGTCGTAGCTGCCGCTGTAGAGCTGTTTGCCCAGTTTGACCGCGACTTTCCTGTCACCTAAGGGTACATCCTTTCCGTGCCACACATAAACTTCACCTCCAAAGTCAAACACTAAGACCTGAACAGAGGTAAAAAGGTGGACACGCTTCAGGTTGTTGTCATATTTGTATTTGTATATAAGTTTCCATTCCACTCTTGTATTACCTCTTTAGAGTTGAGCAGGGAAACACTTGGGATGGAGGCCCAGGCATCTTCATGAGGCACCAGCTTGTCTCCCTGGAGTCGGTACACCCCATTAGAGTCTTGCACCCCACTCTCATACAGCTCATCCTCTTCTGGCTCCCCTGCCCCTAAAGGAAAGATAGAAAAGGACAACAAGCAGGATAAGCTTATGTGGGACCAAGGTGTCATTGATAAAACCAGTGTCAAGCATTTGCTTTAGAAAGCATCCAACAGCTGATGCAGTACTGTACAACCAAGTCTGTGTCTACCTCTGTATATAGCCTTTCCTCCAAGCAGGCTCCAAAACTCTTTGGCCCATTTGCTCTCGGTGTTAATGCCTTCCTCCAGCACTGTCACCTGGCAGGCCTTACAGCCAAGGTCTCTCTTGGTCTGAACAAACGAGGCCATCTCCGACGCCTGGTCACACAAAGTGTATTGTACATACAGTACATGTCAGGCAGACAAAGCAGTATTTTATTGCCAGTGTCAGGCAGTTTCACCAGAATTCGATTCGATTCTACTCATTTCATGTTACCTTAGCTTTCTCTATGATGTTGGCAAACTCTCCACTCCACATGAAGCAGTGCTTTGGCGTTATAAGAAGAAAGCAGTCGCCACTGTTAAGAGAGGTGGCTGTGGGCTCCACCAAGCGCACCTGGACGTGTCTTCGACCTACAGAAAAGCACAGCAACCTTAATCTGAAACATTATTCAGCTGTAACATGTGTATACATTATTATAATTATAGGCTACACAAAAACAGCTCAGTTCAGTTCACTTGTCTCTGACCTTTGATGCGAATAAGCATGAGCTTGTGGAAAGGCAGGGCGCTGTTATTAGTCACAACATCAGTGGACTTGACACTTCGCAGGCTGACCTTGCGGAAGTTCTCCTTACTTGCGAGGCCTGCCAACGCCACATCGGCCAGGTTGGAGTGTTTTGCCACTGAGTGGGGGGAGAAAAGAAGAAGAGTGACACACAAGTTGATTCACAGAGGTCAAACTAATGCGACTTAATGAATCATCTTGTACATTTAAGATTTGTTTAAAACAACTCACAACAATAAGGTGAGGGAAGAATATATACGTATGTATACAGTAAACACCTGTTTGCTTGGCTGGGTGTACTCGCCTCTCAGCCAGTGTCAGCCGGGATCTGCTCCAATCAACAGTACAGCAGTAAAGCCAGCAAATAGGGCTTACTACGAACCAAAATGCCTCTATATTTATTTAGCAGCGCTGCATCCCTAATGGTTCACACTGTGGTCAGCGGTGGTGGATTTAACTTTGAATCATTTAAGCTTACTTGAGAAAAGAACCTGCTTAGTGCAGAAATCAAATCTGAGACTTACTTCTCGCCATCTGCATCCTCTTGGTCTCCACTGTGGCTACGTTAAGTCTCTGCTCAGTGTAGCCCTGACGAATGTCATTGCGGGCAGCCAGAGCCCGCAGGGGGTTTCTAGAGCCCTGGTTCCGGCGAGCTGGTCGCACCGCTCGCTTGTGTTCTTCTACAGCTGAGGTGAGCCTAAACAGACACATACAAAGCAGTGGGAATTTCTAATACAATCAACATAGGATCTGGAAATAAGAATATTGCAAATTATGTAGAAATAATCTTGAAAATGGTTGAAAAAGATACAGTACTTTAAAACAACAACAACAAGAACCAAGCATCCATTAAATTCACAGTTTTTATAAACTAACTTTGGCGTGTTTGTCTGGATCTGGCTGAGATCCTCCTCAGTCACTACCACCCGGTCCTGCAGTGCCGAGGGGGACACAGGCTTAAAGAAGTTTCCGAATGTCTCCTGATCATCTAGAGTCATCACTTCTTTCTCCGCCTCTGCTGTCACCTCGATGGTGGACGCCTTGCTACTGCTCACGCCTGACCCGCCCAGCGTGGTGGGACACAGGGAGGAAAGGAGAGGAAACGTTACACTCTGAAACACCAGAGCCGTCACGTCTGTGGAGGCTCATTTTAAATAATGATCATGAGAGAAGTACAATTCAAATGAAACAAGTGAACTACATGAAGGAGCACACCTAATCAAAGGTGATTCTACCTTTATTGTGAAGCTTGTCAAGAAACGACTCAAGCTTGTCAAGTCGTTTGTCTCCTTCCACCTTGACGTCAGTTCTACTGGAGATTTCTGTGCAGGAGAAACAACGCAGACGTTTGTACACTTGACATTGGTATTTTATTAAGATTTCAAAACATGTCACACAGGACAAGAAATCAGAACAAACTGTACTTTACTTTGACACAGTATGTAAATGAGTGAGTACCTTCCAGGGGTTTCACCGGTGTGGCATTCGACTTCTTGAGAAGGCTCAGAGGTGACTCCTCCTTTCCTGTATCTGATACAAGACCTGGCGAAACATGACAGAGGGATGTTTATTCCTAAAGATAAGCTTGCTTGACCCGTGTCTAGCCAGGCAGAAGCAGCACTCGTGCGTTACCTCTCTTAGCCATGCGTCCAGCGACAGTGAACTGGACAGAGTCGTTGGCTGCTCCTTTGCCTTTGTTCTTCCACTGCTCCTCCTTCGCTTGAAGGATCTTCATTCTCTCTGCCAGCGACATCTTGGGCTCCACATCAACATTAGACTTCTATTGGACATATAACACAAGATACGTGTGTTCAAATGATTTCACATAGTAACAGTCATGGGGACACTTGACATTTTTAAAAGAATGGTCCTGTCCATCATTCTTTTTGTTTGTAGGCTGGGGCCTTAGTTGATTTGCTCCTGCTGCCATTTTGCTCCTCAACTCCATTAAAAGTAACACTAGACACTACAGCAGATCGACGTCCACACAAATATTAAGCACAGGTTTTTATGCCCTCACCAGCTTCACAGGGCTTGGCACCAGCACTGGTTGGAGCTTGCGCAGCTTTAGTGGCTGGGGCTGGTTTTGGGTTCAGTGTGTGGCCAAGAGGAAACAGGCTGCAAACCGCTGACCGTCAACCATTCTGTCAACAGCGTCACTGCCTCTGATACCTGTGCTACATGTATGTGCTCTGTAAGGCGAAACATTTACTCATACGAGGCAACACAAGTGCAGTTTGTACTTGATGAAAGTCAAGTAAATGACAAATCATCCCAATATGGGATTCCCAGTATCAAATAGCTTGTTAAAGCCATAAACATGTGTGATCTGCTGACTGTCATGCTGCAACTCAGAAGAGTTTAAACATTCCCAGATGACAGCAGCCTTAAACAGAAAAGGATGTTTACTGGAGGCAGACTAAAGTCACAGTGTATGTTAATGACACTCATATAATACACTTTGGCTCTAAAATAACGATTAACATGCTGCAATGTAAAAACAGCCTCCACCTGAAGAAATACAAAACACAGCAAACCATCTTGTCTTTCCCCTGCGTCTGACTCACTACAGACCCTGGTGAATGGACAAGCAGTAACAGATCTTTTTGGTGCGCTAATGTCAAACATGTTGCATGATGTGGTCAAATATTAGCTTGACATGAACCAAAAGTTCAAAGCAGTGCCTTTAATCAGATTGGCATGCACACAGAGACAACGCACTGAAGCTCAACATCAAAGTGGACTCTTGCTGATTTCATAACATTAATTAATGCGAGACATCTCCTGACATATGGAAATGTTTCTGTACAAACATGTCTTGTATGAGAAGGGAATGTTATGTTTTCAAGTGTCTCTTTCAGACACCACTTAACTGTACTAGTAGCATAATACTTCAAATAACAGTCCAATAAATCAAACATATATGTTATCCCACACACAGCACCACAGGCTAACAGCCCATCTCTGCGGTCAATCAGACTGGGGAAATACCTTGGACTGACACAACCCCAAAGAGGGGGAAGGGTAAAGCTTCTGGGCCTCAAACCCCCACAGGAAGCAAACGTTCTCAGCCCTGCCGTACAGTACAGCACAGGCAGCCCTCTGCCAAACCACTGACACAGATATCAAACAACTGAAGGGCAGCAAACCACATTCTTGCAGAAACAGCAAGTGCGTTGACAGCACTAATATCGCAGTTGTACTTTTCAGAGATTGACCAGAGTACGGGTAGAGAAGTGAAGTCAAAAATGTGACTAAGTCCATGCAAAGGGGAGCATACTCACCTGAAGGGATAAGGAAAGGCTGACAGGCAGATGTCAAGGTCAAAGAAAAGGGTGGAGTCCACAGGTAAGAATAGAGGAAGCTGGGAAGAGAGGCAAAAAATGGAGGAACAGCAGGAAGAGGAGAAGAGAGTATATGGTAACATTAGGAAACAGCAGTACGAAGGAGAAGATGTTGGAATACTAACGAAGAGGCTGGGATCACTTAAAGCTTGGGAGGATCAGATGGTAAGGAAAGAGACTGGTTCCAGGATTATTCAGACCAGAGCAAAACATTGTCCAGTTTTTGACAAGAAGAAATGAGCTCGATGCTGTAGCTGGAAATAGGTCGTCAGATTAGTGGATTTCCCTAAAAACGACCCCTTTCACTGACATCAACACTCACATCTCAACACACACCCTGGAGATAACCGAGTCCTCTTTAGCTTATTATCTCCAATACATTTTCTAGGAATCAACACACCAGAGACAGCTTTTCCAAGCAGTGATTAGAACGAGAGTTACGGTGTGTGGGGGAGCTGCAGTGTGAGCGTTCTGACTTGTGTAGAGAAGTTAAGCTAGTCTTCCATGAGTCATCACTGTAATATAAAACCTAGACATTTAGTAAATCCTGAAGGATTTGTAGATTTTTAAAATATGCTTGTACAACATTATTTGCGTTATTTATGAAACAAATCTGTATTTAGAAAAAAAGAGTTTTTGGTTGGATACTACATGATAAATGACCAACAGTCATTATGTCACATCACAAAACCTCTTTAAATGTAATTCATAACAAGGTCTCATTTTACAACATAACTGTACAGACCAGCTTAGCAGGCAGAACAGGAAACATCTGGAGCTGGTTAGAGATGACCATGGTTCGTACCATGCATGTTACATTCCCTGGTCTCCCACATATCAACCAAAGAGCAACAACATCTGCTCCAGCTTGGCAGTGTAACATGCCTCAAACAAGGGAGATACGCGGAAACGCAAAAAGAGCCTTCAAACAAAGCAGCAGGGCCAATAATTTAGCAGACTGTGTATTATCACCAATGTGAGCCAGTGCCACAACGCTCAGTAGGTTCCAGACCCATTCACAGGCCCTAACCTCAGACAGAATCACAGGAGGAAATCTGCAGACTGTCTGGACACCAGCTTGTCTGTCCACAGTGTTTGTGACATCAGTGGAAATGCACACTTCTTGATGGACCGTTGTGAAAAAACACACACGTAAAATTAGACTAGTCTTGCTTACTTACTTATAAAGTAGTTTTTTCCAGACAACTGGATTCATTCTACAGTTAGATCATCTTTGGATGAAGGGTGAATCCAAACCAGAAATTCCCCGAGGCGGCCTCAAGCCAAGAGAAGCTTTGTTTGACTAAATGTGACATCATCTCAATCTTAGAGGCAAACTGATTGTTTTACGATGCCCATTACCCACACATATGGCAGCTGTTGTAGTACCACTCTGTCCTTGCACAATGTGCGTTAGACGGCAGGGTTGTTTTTTTTATGTGGAATCTAAGCAAGGTTAGCCTTGTTTAGACTAGAGAACAACATGTAGAAACCTGCATGCGCATCCAACAATGCGTGGGGCAGCCTCAGGTAGCATGTGGCTGTATGCGTTTCTGTGCTGAGTCAATAAAGAAACTCGCTTATGTTGTTAGCTTTAAGAAAGGGAGGCAGGGGAGAAGTGCAAAAAAACCAACAAAAGTAGAATATTTGGAAGGCTCGCAGGTGTAAGGTCATGGTGTCGAGTTTTATTTTTACAAGTGGAACGAGGCGTGTCTATCATTCTCCTAGGGAGGCGAGTTAAGCCCTGGATCTCTGGTTTTGGCATTATTATTCCCCACCGCTACGCTCCCAAACGCGTCTTACCTCACAAGCTCTTGGCTGCAGCTCTGAGAAACAAGCTTATTCAGCAAAGGCAGAAATGTGTCCATACGCTAATGTTTCCCTCCCAGTTCAAAAGGGGAAGCCTCAACGTATTTCAGTGCCTGCTTATTACCATTACTTTGAAAACAATATACTACAAGGAAATATATTATTCTTAAGATATCTTGCTGGGCTGTATTTAGCCCCAAGTAACCAGACACAACAACAATGTGAGTCAAGACTCACTGACCTTTTTCTTCCAGGCATTTTCAGAATCGTGGAGCTGAGTGAAACGATCAGTCAGTGACGTCTGGATCAGCTCGCTTGGTTTAGTCTTCTTCAGTCTGTTCGTCTCCCCTTCTCTACTGTTGAACTCTGTCAGTCTAAAAAAGAAAAGGCGTGCATGCAGGAAACATTACAATGTGGAGTTTTAACAGGCTTCTGGTGTCTTTCTGGATTTTTGTTATTAATCACATATCAACCACTGACTTTTATATGTCTATATTATATTTTCAACAGACGTGTATGAACATCCAGTGACCTTTGTTTAAATGAGGAGCTCAGGCTTCCTTCCAAACTGCTCTCCAACTCCTCGACATCCTCCGACACGGTGGAGGTGCTCTCATCATAAGTGGGACTCTGCAGCTCTTCAAAGCTTCCTCCACTGCTACTGCTGCTGCCCTTCCTCTGTTGTCTGTCGATGGTGAAGCACTGTCCATCGATATTATCTCCAGTTAGTGACTCATCTTCGTCATTTATCTCCTCCTCTTCTACCTGCTCCCCGTCATCCTCCTCCTCTTCATCATCATCCTCCTCCTCCTGCATCTCTTTCCTGCTCTCTGGTTGACTGAGGGTGACTCCGCTCTGTCTGGCTAGATTGAACTCCTGCGTTGAGCCCTCGCTGTGGTCCGACTCCACGCTGGTGGAGCGGCTTTTCTTCAGGATTCCCTTGATGCCTTGAGGCCCAGAGTCTTGGCGTTGCAGTGAAGCAGGCTGACAGAGAGGAGATGAAGGAGGAGATGCATGTCTGTTACTGTTGTCAGACAGGAGACTGGCAGGCTGACGCAGCAAAAGAGAGGGAGGAAGAGAAACAGGAAATACTGATTGATTTTATGGACTTTGAGTATAGCATCTACTGTAACTAACTGACACACTTAAGTTCCATTTATTACTGTTTCTGCTTCAAGTGGCTTTGTAGGTCAGATGTACAGGGTAGGACGGGGAAGAGACATACAAAAATGATAGGAAGATGCTGTAGGTTTAAAAAAAATGAACGTTTAAAGAGGTGAGTAAACCGTAAACTTGTCTTTTGTCAGTAAATCTAGGACATTGTTTGTGTTGATAAAAAACATATGTTGTGTCAAGTCATGATCCAGGAAAGAAACAAAAGCATTTCACAGCCCAATCTACCACAAATGTAATAAAAAAACAAGATGTGATCATGCATTTAAAAAGCTTTTTATAGAGTAATAATTGTTTCAAAATACAGTAAAATATCACCACAAACACGCAGTGACCTAAATAAACAGACCCTTTTGTTATGCTCTTGCCTAGATGACACAATAGCAGCTGGAACAACAGCAGACTTCCCACTGACAGGTGAAAGGTTATGAGGGAGTGGTGACTTAAGGAGATACAGGGAGAAGATTACAGTAAACTGAGGCCATCTGGGGGTGAGAGCACAATGCTACCTAGGTGGCCTAAATGAAAAACAGGCCATAGCTGTGAATGACGCTGTACATACTTTATATCACAATAAGAACCTGTTTAAAATCGGAGTGATTTAACACAGTTTGACGAGTTAAAGAAGTGACCTGAAAAGAACAGCTATAGATGACGTTTGGCGTTTGCTGTCTGGCTGTAAAACTGTGCACATTCACTCATCAGACATTCCTGGCAGCACTAACCTACCACAACTTAAACATGCCTGCAGAAGAAAAACTGACCTTTTGCTCCTCAGCGACGGTCTGTGGCAGCTCATCTGTGGTCATCTGCTCATCCTTCTCCTCCCCTGCCTCGCATGTATCGGCTTTAAGGCTGAAAAATAAAAACAGTAAGGGTTTAAGGATTTTAAACACTTCTAAGTGAAACTTCACTTTACGGCTGCAATGTGAACAGTGTTACTAGTCTATAGTAAGTCAAGTCTATACCAAGCCTGTAATTTGGTTCTCTATAATCAGTGGAGGGGCCATTGAACGCAGAATTTGCATTCAGCCTACACCACAGGAAGATCTTCATCTCAACTGACCTAATCTGTGACACACATGGTCACTACAGTGGTCACAGTTTGGCTCTTACTGCAGCAGCTACAGTATTTACCTCCGTCTGGTTTGCATTGTCATGGCTACTGTTTAGCCGTAGCTAACACTCACATGGGAGAGAGAGAGAGAGAGAGAGAGGTATTAAAGGCAAGACCTGCAGGTTTGTCTGGTTTATTTCTGCAGCTGTTGACATCAATAAAAGGCCTATGGGTCCGTAATCACCTCTGTGTTTTGTACAGTACGGTGTCTGTGATAGTATGTCAGCTTGTTGTTGTTCAGTTCCATCTGACTGTGTTAAAGCCTATCTTCCGTACTAAATCCCTCAAAGTCTATAACTCAAAGGCTCAAATGAACTCAAATTAAGAAAACCTTACATTGCACCAATCCGTGCTACAGAAATCCGTTTGAATCTGCTCACCTGGCGGAGGCTTCCTCTGCGTCACTGTTCATGCGGCGCTTTTCTGTATCGTTATCCACCTGACCACGGTCTTGTTCCTGTGCTGCTCCAAGATCCTGCAGGCAGAGCGAAGAGAGTCGTCCCATGAAGGTTCCGATTGTGTTTATTTTAAGAAGCGTAATGAATGAATGAAATGCTCCACCCCTCCATCTGAGCAAAGCTATTAACCCTGCAAATGCTGCTGTCACGTTCCTCAGCGTTTCAGTGATTAATGAAGCAGGGTTTTACTGGAAAGGAACATGTTTGTTAGTTTTTCTGTATTGTTTTTATGTCATTTTCAATTTAAAACACGGCTTTAATTGGTCCAATACCTGACTCGCTTAGTGTTTTATTACCACATACCATGCAATACAAAGCTGCAGTGTGCATACAGTATTATTAAACTATATGTGAAAGGCTTTTATGATCTAGACTCAAGAGGAAGCCTATGACTCAGGGCAGAGACTAGGTAGGTAGGTATTTGGAGAGGGCTTGTCCTTCCAGTCAGTCAGAGGACGGGGATTTTGAGACGTTACAAAATCATACTAAGACATACTTTAGCTTTAATGGCAGTATGTCATAACTAACACAAGCTAAAAGATCACATAAAAGTCCTTTTAACAAACCACATTACACCAGGAGGAATTTAAATCCCCAGCCCCCGTTTTAACAGTAGACAAAGCCTTTTTGAAACCACTGTGAACTGTGCAGCTGTGTGACATCCTTGTCAGTAAACACTTGACGGAACAGCCTAGAGTGACCCAGTAAAGATAAGTGAAACTACAGCTGTGAGGAAAACGAGGCTCTTTTTCTCAAAGTCACGTACTGTACCAAAGCTTTCAGAACTGCAGGCCGCTCACTGCTTATAAAGATGTATGTCGTTGTATTGCCTTGTGTTTAAATAAACTCAGGAAATTCAATTTATAAATGATGTGTATCTTCCTCTGCAGTTCGCCATGTCCACGTTTTATTACCTCTATCCGAGCTGGAAGGCAGACGTACTATAACCTCTCTCCTATTCTGTTTCTCCTACTGGAGACACTGACTCACTGTCTTTCACCAAGCGCCACAAAGAAGAAATGACTGAAAACCAAAAAGAGGAGACATCAAGGAGGTGATGACTTTCAAGTGAGACACCTTAGAATAACAAAGACCTGGGACATAACAGAGAAAGGAGGGAGGGACTGAAGGAGAGGAGAAAAGGAAAGCAGTGTAACTGTATGCCTCTTTGTGGGAGCCTGTTTTCCCAGGTTTTTGGTTGGAGCAACTTACTGCCATCTGGGTTTACTTGGTCACCCTTGGCACTGCTCCTGGTCTGTGAAAGCCAAGTTAGAACGGTTATTTACATTCAGTATCATAAAGCCCCAGCACATCTGAAACCTAAGCAGCCTGGGAAACCCAGACACGCTGCAGAATTTTAAGCACACGTGTAGACGTCCCATAGGATTAGGGGCATTATCAACTATTTGTTCATCTTGTGCATTTTGTGCATCCCCTAGCTCTCTAGGCTTCTCTTCCCACCACTGGCTTCAGGCCTCCATGGACTGTGTGTGCTGAAGTCACGACTTTGGCCAAGTGTGCTTCCAGGTGCGCAACAACTGAGTGCCGTATGGAATCGCTCAATCTGTTATTAATGGAGCAAACTTCCACTGGGAGGTTGGAGTCTACACCAGGTGCACTGCAAGGGACTGTTAGCAAATCAGCAAAGGAAATGAACAGAATTAACCATAGACGGTTGGGAAATATTGACATAGCATCTGAGACATCATTCATGAGCTTAAAAATTGAAATTTTAAGGTTTGGATTTGGTTTAGGTTGGGCTGTAGCCTTGGAACGCTTTGGAGACATTGCATTTGAATTTGTGCTAAAACAAGGAGCTTGGGTAAAGCTGAGATGACACCTGATTGAGTGCCTTTATAATATTAGCCTTTTAACTGTACCGTGACATACAGTCTTTCCCAAAACTCAATATTTGTACAATTATAATCATGCAATAAATCATGTAATAAAAAGGATTTGAAAAAAAGTTGGCAAGGAGTCAGGTTTAGTAAATCCTACCCCAAAAAGAGACATGTTGGAAGTAACAGGCTTCTTGGCAGGGTCCACCAGCTTCTCATCAGCTGAAACAAAATAAACACACACATGATACACAAATACAATGACGACTATGTTTACACCAGAGAAGGCATTTTGTTAATAATGGGGAATTAATTGGACCGTGGGCATTTATGAGAGAGACGAGAGATGGGAAGGTCAGAGACACATATAGACACATACTGCACTCCAGTACATGCATATTCACGACATAACACCACACAATGTCATTTTACAAACAGTTACGTAAGCTCAACGTGTGAGTGCATTCACCTTTGATTCCAAACGGTGTTTTAATCATAAGAGTAAATTACAAGAGGAACATCTCAGGCTCGCTGAGCATCAGTGGATCCAGTGACTCCAGATAAATTAAAGCATTTCTTATGTAAGTTGATTAATCAAAAACAGCAACAAGCAAACGCTCTTATAATCCAGACCAAGGCAATCATAACCTTTATTGATATTCCAAAGCAACACAGATTCCTTAAGTCAGCACACTTAAATCCCTTCGCCCACCCTAAATCAGTTTTTATTGCTTTGACATTGTGACATTTCGAGTGAAAAACGCCCTCTATCTAAAGAAAACTATGGAAATAAACTAATTCAAATAATGAAGTGTCTGACAAGCTCCTCTTTGTAAACGGAAAAAGCACTTGGTTGAGGCCATATACTCCAGTTCTGATTTATGTTTCTAAGCTCCCCTGCTGTCTGAACTTTAAATGATTAGTTCGGATGATGAAACATAAAGCGTTGCCGACTGGTGATTCCACTCAGACTGAACTCTTGCAGTTTTGACTCCAGCCCAAACGTTTTACATCACCATCCATCTGACATCCAAAGAGTTAGAAGAGAGAAAAGAAAAACACAAGTGGTAAAAAAAAACTCCACTAAAGTTTACGGACTCCTCTGTAAGTGTTTTCATCCATCTAACGAGACTCCTAAGCCGCTGAGAGCTTATTGAATGGGCTTTTGACCTTGTAATGGCCAGCAGAGTCTGCACATATGCTTTAGCTAACAGACTTCAAAAAATGTGCATATGGTTAACAGTAGATTCAGATTCAGATTTTCTGTATATCTGTAATTCGGTACTGCGTTACTCTGATCTTTACGACATCCCCTTGTGCAGCAGAATGAAACATCTAACGACAGGCAAACACAATGTGTTCAGTGTGAGCCAGCTGAACGTCTGCATTTGTGAATTACTGGCTTGTGGGGCAGCTGAATGGTCAGGGAAAACCCTTGATGTGCCTGGGAGAGGCGTTCTGGCCCTGAGCACTGACTCCTCTGCCAGTTTAGACAGGAAACACGATCAATGTGCTGCCATTGCAGTTACGCTCACGCATTCTCAGTAAAGATGAACAACGACTGTCCTTTGTTCGTCTTTTCTGTTTCACTGGTTTTATGTGTTACACTCAGCTTTAGATTGTCTTCTTCTCTGCTCCATTAATCTGAAAGTGTTTAAAAGATAATAACTGTTATTAAAATATTCCCAAACAGTGGTTGTCATCGACGTCCGCATGCTAATATTCAGTATCTGATTTCAGGAGAGCTTTTATGCTGATTCAATAACAAGTATGACACAGACAGGCAGCAAACAGACAGACAGGCCGTGGGCTCAGGTGCCTGAATGAGAAGCGTAAAATGCGTTCTTCACCTTGCTGAAACAAGCTGCCAGTTTAACTGCATATAATCACATCACAGCCTTTAGACAAACAACAACAGCAACAAAAATGTAAACACTGAACAAAAGAGACGAACACATCAGTAGATCTGACTCTTCCTTACCGCCAGACAAGCCAGTATTCCTTTAAGAATGAGTAAGACAGACAGTGAATCAGTACAGGGATGAAAGTGGAAAGGCTTGTCTTACCCTTTGATTCATCTGTGTCATCAGCTTCCAGCGGCCTGGGAGAGAGAGACAGAGACAAATGAAGTCACTCCGTAACAAGTGATGAGTAATGTCAAGTGATGACAGGAAGAATGTGGCAGGTACAAGCGACGTTTGCAAAATACAAAGAAGATTCTGTAAAGAATTACGATTATTCATAAATGCACACTCACAAGCCACACACAAAGTGATGCAAGACGCCGCCTTTGGTGCGTTATATGAGTCGGCATTTACTCATGTTGTTCTTAAAGTCAAATGCTGGCAATAACACAACAGCAGTGACTGTGTAATATGGGACAATGGCCACTCATCTATAATTAATGAGCGTTAAATATGGATGGTGGCCTGTGGGACAGGCAGCTGCTGTAACAGGAGGAGGGGAAAGGGTTGCTTTAAACACAATAGAGAGTCATGGTGGACATCTGGAAGAGGTCAACAGCAACTAAAGATGGGAACTTAACTCCAGATGCAGTATTGAGATCAATTTAGAATAGTAAGAGAGTAACTGTCATATTATGTATTTAAGCATCATTTACTAGTCTGTCTGTTTGCATAATCTGACTGTTGTCATCTAGATTTCAAATGCTCTTTTCACACAGCGCTCTCTGAAACCACAGAGCTCAATGACACTTCATCAACCCCACCCAAACAGCCCCACGGGCTGCAAGGGACCGCACACGTCGGCCCTCGACCGGCTAAAATCTAGTCAGAGAAGAAGAGTGGAACGGAAAGCTTGTAGCGGAGCAGCAGAGAAAAAACGACGTAGACAGTAATGAGGGGAAGTTGAAGAGAGAGAAGCTAAACAAACAATCATCGAAACAAAGCAGGGGAGACATGAACCAAACGCTTAGAGCAAATGTTTTTACTTGTATTCTCTTATGAGGATCCCGCAAAGCATTAAGCGAGAATGTGAAACAGGGAGAGGGAGGGAGAAATGAAGACATGTGATAGATAAACTGTAATGATGGTTAATAGATTGTAATGGCTCTAATGTGTCTGCTACTATAAAGCTCTGCCCTCATTATGCCACATCAGCTCCACTACCATTAGCCTGTGTAAATGTCAAGTCATCATGTGCTGCAAGGTTCCTCATTTCTAATTTGAAACTGATTGCAACAAAAATATGACATACAGCACAATACATGCAATTAGAGTAAACAAATACTCGTGTTTGGTACAAGCAGGGCCCTTGGTTTGTACAGTGGTACATTAACAGACAAGACATTTTTGGAATGTCACCCTTCAGCTGTGACTTTATGAGACGAGGATTCCTGCCTGTGTCAGATAAATCTGTTGACAGTTTTTGTTATCAGAACAACGACTGACGTCCAGTTTCCGTTTGCCCATTTGTGTTTTACACAAACAAGTTGCCTCTGAACATTCAGGGAATTTGTGAAGCTGTAATTATAAAGCACGTACATGTCAAGCAGGAATCTATGAGACAAATCTGAGAATCCTCCACAAAAGTTAACTGTAAAGATCATTTACAACAACGCACATTGACCTATAGGAGTAAAAATGACAACAAAATACACCACTATGCAGAACATATGCTACTCTTGGCTGCTAACAATAGCTTGTGAAGAACCTTGTCTGCAGCAGTACACAGCTGGATTGTGACAGGCAGTGCACGTCATAACAAAACCGACAAGGTCTGTAGCTAATGGAACAGGCATGTGAGACGTTCACATCAGCACGTCAATCCATCCCTGAACTACATTAAACACTGAGTCCATACGGTGATTATGTATACAGTACATGAACCTCTCTGATTATACTGGATGCGCTCTCTTCTGTGGCTAATCAAAATAACAAATAGGCTCCTATTATCACATAAAATGGAAAATTAAGAAATTAAGCTGATGATTTAAGATTGACTTTTTGACATAAAGAAAACATGAAACCAATATGCTAGAGTATTAGGTAAAACACTTGCCTTTTAAAATAACTGCTATCTAGACGTCTTGCTGCATTAAGTGCAGGGCATGAAAGCTTGGCAACGCTCAAAAACCCTGCTCCTTCAAGTGCCAAACTACGGAGGGATGCATTTCAACTCTGTTCATCTCAGCGCGTCTCTCTATCATCATCCCCTCTGGCTGGCTGGCTTTCAAGAACAGGCAAGTCTAGCTATGTGTACATAGCAAGCTACGACTTCACATGCTTTACGGTGCAAGAGCATTCCTGCCATAGGACCACAAACACTATCAGACACTAATTCAAAGAGTTAAACATCTCAGTATGTGTGTGACACAGCACAAGCACAAAAGAAATCACACAAGCCGCGTGCTTGTCATTATTGCAAGAAAGACAGAAATGTGGCCGTCATCTGCTTGGCGCAGACAGAAGCTTGCAAATATAAGAAGTTGCATTTATGTACTTCAGACAATTCAGACTTCATATTTATTAGAGATTAGTGTTGGACAAATGTGTCTTTCATTATGAGCCAGAAACCACAAATACTCTACTGGAGAACCACAATACCTGATTAAACCGCATATAGCAAGAATCTGAAGACTGAATGGATATTCATCACTCGCTCTTCTACTGACACACGCAAGATGTGAGCAATAAATCATAATTACATTGAAATTTACTCCTGAGATGTGAGTCTGGGTCCCACATGTCTTTGGGTAGCTTTCGGTTTGATGTCTCTGGACAACACTATGATTTATAATGTGCAAACAGTGGCCAACACAAGGGTGATTTTATTGTAGACTTGAACTGAGCTAAGAATGAAATAAACTCACGTGAAACGGGATGACATCATCGTGGAGCCTGTTTCTGATTTAGAGGATGAACTTGTCTCTGATTGGAGGTGAGTGCTAGACTCTTTCTCCCGTCCAGGCTCATCATCGGCGTGCTCCTCTGGTTCTGTTGCCTTATTCCTGAGGCCCCTCCTGGTGAACGTCTGCGCCGATCCATTATCCTCATGTCTCTCCTTTTCTTTGTCTGCCGAGGGCACCGTTTCAGATGCGTCGCCAATTTTCTTGTCCCTTCGTACATATTTGGAGGTGTATGCGTCTGTACTGCCATAGAGCTCAGCAAGCTCCTTCCTTCTCTCTGCTTTGTATCGAGCAATTCGCTCAGCCTTGCTATCGGGGGCTGTGCTCTGCAAAGTGTCTATTCCATCCATCATGGAGTTCAACAGAATTTAAGTGATTGGAATCAAATTTGCTGGTTTGCTGATATTATGATGTTCCCTTGACAGCAATGTCTTAATCCATTAAAGTCGCCCAAGTGCTGCAAACAAGAAAGGAAGATATTAGTATATCACGACTGCAAAGTACAATTTCAGATGACGGGCAGTCTAAAACGTTGAACTGGATCCACCAAAGGCATATACTTCTGTGGCGTGCACCACTAACTGGCTCAGCAGTAGAGCTCAAACCCAGCCCTGCTCTGCCCCAGCTCGCACCCCCCATGTGAGAATGATGTCAGCCAGCTCTGTTCAAACACAGCCCACCACCGCAGTGAGACTCTCATATAACGTCTATTCCATCGCCTCAGTGGGAAAGAGTTGGAAAGAGGGAGGAGGACGGGAGAGGAAGTGAGAGACGCATCAAAATACATCTTGATGCCCTTTCTAATCCTCACCTAGTTGAAGCTTTGCATCTAACCATTATTATCCCACCTTCTAGTGATCCTGTGTTTACTACAAACACAATGCATGAGAAACTCTAAATTGCCCATAAGTGGGAATGCAAGTGTTGGCTATATATAAATATATATATAAATAACGTTTGACTTTTCGATACGTAGTGAGTTAATGTAAGGGGAAGGAGAGTCGAGCGCATTTTGTTCCATTAAGCATCCACAGAGCAGAAAACCACACGCGGCTGAGACGCAGAGGTTTGATAGCTGCACTCACTGAAATGCATTGCCAGCTGACAACAGCAATAAAAATTACATGTGTGTTGATTCTTCTTGCTCCACTTCAAGCAAAAAGGCTTTTCCACAGACATTTCTCATAGCACAAGTATGCTTACGATGCTTTTGGGCTTCTCTCTGGTGAAGGTCCAGAAGTAGAAAATTAGCTGGAAAAAAGGAGGTACAGTAAAAGACAGGGAAAGTATCTGTGTATTACAGGGTATGACAACATCAGTTATCACAGCCAGGAACAGTGAGCCAGTCAGAACGTTAAGACGATACAGGGACAGTGAAGAACTGGTGAAAATAAGAGGTAACGGAGGTGAATCCAAACATAAGGTGGAATTAATGAGCTGTCTACAGCAGACTCCTCTGTAACAGCAACAAGCTTCAACGGAAAATGTCAAGTGCACCCCTCGGACCCCCGGCCACCTGCTGGGCTATTAAACAACCTGACTCTGGGTCCCCCTTAAAGCTGCTATGAAATATTACACAGGAAATCAGTGTGTATGTGTGTGTGCGTGTGTTTGACTTCACCTTGACCTTTAGTTTCTCTCCTCCATCCAGTGTAAAAGAGTTTGGTTCAGTAACGGGGAACCGCTTTGAATCCCTCGCGTATATACAATGCAGTTTAACCATAAAATGTAACTCTTCCTGACATTTACATGTTGTCTTCCCAGGCATTAACCCTAAAGTTGTCTGAAAACATACATACATAAATGTGTGCTCTATGCTACGAAGTCTATGAAGACAATTCAGCGTTTCACTTCCATTCCTATTCTTGCATCAACAATTTTAGATGCTTTATATTTATAGCAGGTTCCACTAGGCCACTCTAGAACAACACTGGTCATTTAAGGCGAAAGCTTAGAAGATCACTGTATGACACAAAAAGCAAATGGTTCGTTGCAGCTGATGTGTTACAGATTCACTGCAGATCAGCATTTGAGGATAATTTATTTTTAAGATTAAAACTTATTTTGGTTATCCGCTGTATTATAGTAAAAATGCCCAAACATCTCGATGTCACATCACATCAAAAATTGAGACAATTCTGCCAATTTCTTCATCAAAACTAAAGCAGATATTTTTAACTTAGCGTTCCATCCAAAGCCTGTAAATTGCCTTATGAAGGCAAACAATCCTGAGTTTGGATGTTGCTTTCGGGGCTGTGCACATGGTTACATAATTCACCTAAGTCATTACCTATAAAAGGAGAGCAGTACGCTAACGCTTGTCCATGGAGACCCAGAGCATCGAGGCTGTTTTGTTTGGAAGCTGTCTCTGTTATTTCAAGCAACAAAGGGGACTGAAACCACAGTTGAGTCATACAATAAAATCATCAAGCTCTCAGTAAATATGAACTCACCAGGGAAGCTGTTTTGGTAAGCATGTCAAGAAGCTAAAGCAGGTGTCTTACCATTTTCAGCAATAAAAGCGAATGAAGCAAGCTTGTTTGTCCTGTCATTTAACATTTATCACAACTGATGAACAGAATGTGAGAACAATATGCGAGCACACTGACCACACTTTGTATATAACCCTTTGCTCAGCATGCAGCCATACCTGTCCTACCTGCTAATCTGTGCCAGTTATATTATTTCTGCTCCTCTGGGGCATGTAAACAAACCGATCACTGAAGAGGTTTCTTGTCTATGTTACACCCATTAGGAAATTACACTGGCTACGAGAGGAAAGGCAAAGATCAAGATTGTCACGTCCCGAATGTGCCCCATATCCTGCTTCATAAAAGCTCAATTTGCCAGGAAACGTTACTCATAAAACTCTTGAAACACAGGATGAGTGAGGGCAGTGAGAAAACGAAATGGGTTCAACAACCAGACCCGCCCCTCGCACTCAAAATAGTACTGGATGTTTTGCTCTCCGTTATTAGGCAAGTCTCCATAATAGTCATGTTCTTAAGTATTTACTTCCCTGAACGCAAGCAAGTTACTTTGCATTACGTGAAGCACTACCTGTTTTAGGCCTACTTAAAACTGCTATAAACCACAGAGGCAGATGTTGCACAACCTCAAACCGTTCAGGCACGACTTGCAATGTGAGAGATTGTGTTGTACAAGTCTATTAAATACGTTTTGCACTGGGGGCAAACTTTGGACATTTTCTTTGTTTATCATTTAATTACCTCCTTTTAACCTCTAACTCAGAGTGGAGTAGGTTTTGTATTTTGTATTTACTTTACATACATGGCTGTAACTCGGTTACTACAAAACTAAGCAAACAGTACAAATTTCACAGCTTATGGACTTAAATCAACTGCACTGTGGTACAAGACACAGCTTGCTGACTTTAAAACAAAGGCTCTCTTCTATTTTATTTCAGCAGGTGATCTAAGTTGAGAAAAGACGAAACAAAACCCACTACCACTTGCAGGGAACAGGGAAATCAGGTTTCTCTGCTTCCCTGATTACAGAAACATGTCTTATTTACACAACGGTTAGGAAGTGATATTATTTTCCACATAACCCAGTGTAAAAATACCCTGTGTGTGACAAGTTGGGATACGTAATGCAACTAATACAGAGTTTCGGAGGAAGGACATGTCAAGTGTGCTGGTGTACTAACAACAACCCTCTTTGCAGCAGACACAAACAATGTTTGAATAGGTCAACTTGAACCTGACTCAAATTTCATGCTGTGAAAAGTGAGTCAACTGAAGCACATGAGAAGGAAACGACTACCATTAAACTTAACAAGTTCATTATTGCTCATAACTCACTGATGTCATTACCTACAGTAAATGAGTGGAACAGTAGGAAGCAAGCTGCTTATGGGAAAAAATACCTGTCTCACAGATCCATTTAAGAGGACAAGCTCCCAAAATGACGCACGACTCCTAAGATCAGGACACAAAGATGTTTAAGACAAAGACTTACATGCAAACCACTGTTCTTTATACAAGATTTCAAAGATCATGTGCACATGAGAGAACACCGCAGGAATGCAGGCTACACCCGACTCATAAATAGTGGATTTGATAGGAAAGGTAGAATCTCCTAACGCATAAGAAAAAAGAAAAAAGAAAAACACTGGGATTTTGTAATGACAGGAGTCGCCACACTCAAAGCAAAGTGCATGGAAGCTCTTTTAAGTAAACATTTAAGCTCATATGACTGTGAGTTTGTCTTTTAGTTAAACCACAGATCCCACAGCTCTTCATAAGTCATCAGTTTGATGAGGGGGAACAAACAGTGCTGGCAACCAACGGTCTAGTGTACAAATGTGTCTAATTAGTCAGCACTGTTTCCTTTTCAGCTTTACTGGAAATACCACATTGTATTCTGTCTTCATTTATTATATCTTAGTGCAGATATTTAGACCAGAATTGTGACAGCTACCACATTCAAAATGTGAACCTCTGCAAAAATGTATCAGTCCTGCATCAACACTTTGTGATCATGACAACGTTTTGCCACTAGAAACCTTCAGAAATCCACATAAAGCAACCACAAGCATCAGAGCGACTTTAAGACATTATGTTTCCATCGGTGCAGAAAGAAGGCAGTTAAAGATACAGCCAGCTCTTTACACACATTCTTCCAAACGGGAAGAGGGTGGAGAGTGGAAACTCCGTTCCACTGAGAAAACCAGGTGCCAGTGCAAAACCAGACTGCTGGTATATTTTTTAGAAATGATTCCTACCTCAGATGGTGCAGATCCAAACAACTGGCAACCACGTTCAGCAAAAAAGTCAGGTTAAGTCGTTCATTTTTAACTCTTTCACCTTTAACACGATTGACTTGGGTCCATCAGTGGCGTGCAGTACCAAACTAGTGTCACTGAACACGTCCTGTGAATAGCTCCTACACATAGTGTACATCAGCCAAAAAAAGAGGAGATCTAGGGTGTGTCACACTTTTTTTAAGCCATCCTCACAAAACAATCAACCACATACTGAGTGGCCAATGTGTTTCGCATTAAAAAGCAATCCTTCAGCAGTTAAGGCGGTTTAAGTACCATGCCTGCCTGTACCCACTGGCAGAATGAAGGTTTAATCACAATTGCAGAGCCTCATAACACTTCATCTACTGTAGTTAAACTTATTCTCAGCTAATAGAAAGCTTTAATGTATGATTCTGACAGCATGGGGTTGTTTGCCTAAACACGGCATCAGCCTTTATTAGCATGACTTTTCTGGTGGGAAAGGGTGGAAGTGATGGGAAGGAAAAAGCAGAGGGAAGAGGAAGCAGAGGCTGCAGCCGGATGGGGATATGAAAAAAGAGGAAGGAGAATGAAAAGAAAACGCGTGAGTACAACAAGATAGTGTAGAGAACTGCAGAGGTCAGGGCAGAGGAAGGGAGAATGGAGTACGAGGGCTTTTGTGGAAGTGATGGTTTTGTGGAGCATGTGTCTCCAGGGTGCCAAGGGGCCCTAGTCTGGTGCTACGGGGGTGGATGCAGGACAAGATGAGCTGCTGCACAGGAGGAGGAGGAGGAGGATGAAGCAAAAACAGGGCCTGAGCCTAATCTCCCTCTCCCCCCTCTCTCACACAGACAAACTCCCTCAAATCCCTTTTACCAGAAGTCCTGCTGACTGCAGTCAGTCACCCGAAAGGCAGTTGACAAAACAGCTCCCTACAGTACGTATTCATGCCTGGGCTCTGCTTTGTGACAGCGGGTATGAAAGTCTTAAATCTTTTTCAAGCAGGACATACACTTATGTCATTTAAACGTCATACGGCAACAAGGGAAGCTGAAGAGCAAGTGTGTTTTCCTCTATTTCTTCTGTACAGACCAGCCCTTTGTCGCGGCTTCCGGCTTTCTGTTTGCTGTATTCAAAGGAGCCATTAAATGGGACGTACGGGAAGGTAAATAAGCAAAGTCTCACAAACACACGCTGCAGGGTACATACACACTGCATGCAAGAGTCACGAATACAGCCTAGCACACGTACACACACAGGGCTGCAGTCACTGAAGCAGAAGTGGTGAGTGGGAAGCTGGAGTTTCTAGGGAGTTCATGGGGCTTTATCTAGCTAGGGCATCATATGCGCACGCACACACACACACACAACACACACACTGCAGACAATGTTTTGTGTTGGATTCCATTCAGAGAGTTATTGTGGGCCAGAAACAAACACCCACATGTTTTTAATAGGACAGAAGCACTGGAGCGACTCCAGTTAAAGCACCTTCCCTCTCACCACTCACTACCCTGCGTTGGACGCTAATGTGCACATAACGCTGCTTTGTTCCAACAAATGCTGGGATGCATTTTGGCCAAGCCTTCATGAAAAATTGACCAAGGCATTCATGAGTGCAACTGTTTAACAGTAAACTAGGTCAGCCAGTTTGAAAAGAAAGTTACCTTTCCATCTGCTTCCAGCACTTATGCTGCTACAGCTTCAAGCCACTTTATTTGCCACATCTGCGTAATTGCACAATGTTTTAGAATAAATCTAAATGTTAAAACGTGTGTTTGTTAAAAAGCAAATTCATCATGTCAAACAAATGGCTCTAGTTAGGCAAACAATTTTAGTGGATAGAAATGACCTGTCATACCCATTATTCCTCTCCCAACTGACTGCACTGTGCATTTTATACAATCTCAACAAACTAACAAAGAGTTTGAACAGAATTTGGTCATTTCTACTGTCACATTCTCTGTGTGCACCACACAGTACCTACCGAGCTGGCTCCCCTACAAATCACCTAATGCGATTTTTTCCGCCTGTCAACAACTTATCAGCGTGGACTTCGTCCCAGAATGTCTCATCCGGGGAATCCTGCTCCTGGGGCTTCACCCTCTGGGCTCTCTGGTGTCCCCTGTGCAGAGCAGACACCATCTGGCTAGTTGGAATGCTACTGAGCAGGGGGTGGAGGGGTTAAGGAAGTCTGCTATAATGCAGGGGGGATGGGTTTTGGCTGAGAGACTAATAAGAGGAGTGGTATTAACCGTTTAATGACAGACAATCCAAACGCGTCATCTCAAGTGAAAAACACTGAATTTACTATGATGAGCTGCTGGCTGTCCCTTCATGAAGTCTTATTAGTTGTCTATAGCTAAGACATACTTGCATAAGCATACTGTATTTTCATGGCAACATATATAAAACAGTAACACTATTGCTGGCATGTACACAAACCATAATCCATAGACTCACTGTTTGTGTAGGTGAAATAAGATCTAACATTTTATTCAAGGCTTTGTTTACAGCTGACAATTGTGTCAGATAACATTTTTCTGTGGCACTGAGCCAAAACAAAAGGTAAAACCACAGGAGCCTTATGTTCCCCCTGAGCATGGAAACGATTATGAGTGAAAGAAAACGTCTAAAGTGTAACCATGTGTTTATGCATCGTGCAAATATTACATTGAAGTGGACCGGAGTTGGGCAGTTGCTGACCAAAGACAGTTAACGTGCTAGCTACTGAGAGCTGGGTTCATAAATATGTCTTAGTGGAGATTAGCCTGAGGGCAGCCCTCAGCACTCTTCCCAATGGAGTCCCATTGCTCATTTTGTCACATCCCTTCTGCTTTATATAAATATTTGTGCTGCAAGACTTCTTGACTGTGCAGTTGACATCAAACCCTCCTGAGAGCTGAGGAGAGAGGATAGGTCAGACCCACAGAGAGGGGAGTTGAGTGGGTGGATCCTGGGCCTGGCTTTTGCAGACAAGTTTCAGAGTTGAGCTGCTGTTAAGTAACATGCAGGAAGCAAGTTCATACTAAGAAATAATGATGCAGTAATATTAAAACATACTAATCTTGGTGACCATGTGACTAATGATAAATAAATGCTGCCTTGTGCATTTCTTTGGACTTTGGACTAAAGAGTAATCACTTTCAGGCGTTTTACTCAATGTTTCCAATTAGAAAAAACACAACACAGCAATTTACTGAAGATAATCTTCTGCCAGTAACCGTTCAAAGCTTCTGGGTATTACTTCACTGATCCAAAATATACACGAAATAATAAGCAAACAAAACTTGAGTAATCTGTGAGTACAGGTGTGTCTGGTTTGAGCCAGTCCCTTTTAGAGGCTTGTTAAAAACCTTAAGTAGCCTCATAAATTTTACTTATAATTTGACAAGAGGATTTTTCACACCTCTTATATGACTTCTCAGCTCTGTGGGAGTACGGCTAAGTTCAACACTCTGACATCAAGCAGCAGTGCAATGTACAGAATAGCCCACATTCCTCTAACTGAGGCAAATCAGAAAGCAATGAATCAAAAGTGAGGTCTGAACTACTGTGTGTAAATACGTTTATAGGAACTTTTTCTTTTCTAATTAAGCCTTGTCGTGACCCAAGCAATTCACATACATGCAGTTCTTCACGTTGTTTTCATGTAAATGCAATAATCCAGAAAGTTAAACCTCAAAGCCTCATTCAGAAAAAATGAATAACAAGTGTTCCATCACATCTCCAGACAAGCCCATGCAGCAGATTCACCCCTCCACCATCCAAAAGCCCTTCAAGTTTAGTAACACGATCCCTGCAGGAGCAACACAACACCACCCCCGGACTGACTGACACGAGGCATCCAGGGGAATGATAACATCTACAATAACCACATAACACTCACTCTGCTCAACAACAATGGAGCGTCTGTGTCTTTGTTTGGCGCCTTTACATCTTTACATGGTCAGTGGAAAAGCAGCTAAACCATTATTGCTTCCTGAACTAAGTGAGACTTCTGCTCCGGCTGCTCTGCTCAGCCTGGATAGTGCTCAGTGGCAATTGTGCCTTGTCTATCAACTTCCTTATGTTTCCCCAGTACATCAAATGTAACACAAGGCAGCATATTCTGTTATTGATGACCTGAAGGATAACACAAACGTGTGCTGTCCTGCTCCCAAACACAGAGTCGTCTAATCAAGGCATGCATCTTTTTCTGTCTTGCTCAACACCAGCTGGCTAAGGAAGGTCCTGGGAAGCCTGTTGTGACACAGGCCAGAGATGCCTTAGTTGGAAAATTACAGTCTGGCAAGCCTCAAATACCATAGCCGTTGGATATGAAGCTCAAATGAGTTTCATTCGATTCACCGCTTGACAAAAAACAGCTACTCTACAGATTGGTTTTAGAGACACTGCTGTGCGTTTTGGAGAACATAGGTACTTTTTTTACACATCCTACACTACTATGTAGTATGTGGTGTACTAATGGTACATCAATAAAAATAATTTGAACATATAAGTTGATACAGGTGTAAAGAGCCACACCCAATAAAAACGTAATGAACTATTTGAACGAATGCACAGTGCATCAATGCACTTTGTTCCTCAGCAATGGAAAGTCACACATCACACTCATGCACACAGTATAAAGCATTTACATAAATGAATGTGTAGCAACTTCCCAGCAGTGAAACATTAACATGTAGACGATGACAGGGGGCCTGAAGGCATTTCAGCCTTCTGAAACATTTGATCACTTTGTTTTCACAGGTGGTTTTGCACAACACAGTCCTAAAGCTCGCTCCCCTGTTTGCTGAGGGATCTGGGCTGTGAAACAGGGCAGGTCAGCCTTTCAGCTAGTCCCTGTCCAGTAAATGACCTTTTTGACCAATTTGTTGGTCAGTGGAAGGATACAGTGGGTGGAAGGATACACACAGGGACAGGGACTGTTGATCCCCACGCTTTTAAGTGACTTTAGTGTAATATGGAACAAGCAACAGGCTTATTAGCGTTAAACCCACGATTTCCTCCAAGTCACTGCGCTGAGGGAGGGGAACTGAGCAGCTACTGCGATGACAGCTGGTCTGAGTGTGCGACCGCACTTCGACGTCCTGCGTGTCATGGGGTCAGGTCAGAGACGGTGACAGTCGCACAGCATTTCCTTCAGCATGTCAAACCTGCACACTCGTTCACAGGAAGCCCGCAGTCAGCTGTCGTAACTCTCGCTGTGACGTCACGTCAACTTACAACACGCTTATGACAGTGTCACAACATATCGTAAACGGCACGTTCGCTAAAAGTCACCGCACTTAGCATGTGGTGTTTTATGGAGGTCTGATGCTGTCTTATTGGAGACATAACGACAAAACAAGCCAACAATAACAAAACTAACGTTAGCTATGTTTTAGAAAGTCGGTAACAATGCTAACCTGAGCGCGTCACTGGGAGTCGGCAGTAAACGTTACACCAGCAGGCACGAGTCCTCAACGACAATGAAAAGCGATCGCAAACCGATTCTTGCCTCCTGTGGAAAAGCGCTGCTTCCAGGCTGGTCCTCCAGCCACACTGAAGGGTTCAGCTCCGTCCTGGCCGGACAGGGTGCGCAGCGCAGGCGGCAGAGGCAGAAGTGCTGCCGTCAGGTCCAGTAGCTTCAAACTTAAAATGCCTGCTCGCCTCTGATTGGTTCAACCGCACAGCGGTGCTGCGTTTGAGTACCTCTAGTAAACGCCCCCTTTCTTTCGTAGCGATTTAGCGACCTAGTAGCGCAGTGCGGCACGTTACGTTTAGCGTTTAGAGTTTTGAATCTTTAATTACTCTGACAAATATAATCAGTTTCTAATATGTAGTTGGTCCCAATATTAAGGCTTACTGCCCCCTGCTGTCCGCGTTTATCACATTATGACATTGAAACGGTTCTGAACCAGTGTAGTATTGTTACTTCTACTATACCGTAAACGCATCTATGAATAGTATGTAAAGGGGTTAAATGTTGTTTAGATTTCTCCAAGGAACACATCTAATATAAATAATATGTATATATGACTTAAATCGATTACACTGGTGCTGCATGGATATCTGAATTGAATTGAGTTGTATAAGCAGGCATGCACTCAGTGTTTAGTTTGACTTTAGTGTAGAGTATTGGGACATACAGCGAGCAGTTTCTGAAATGTTTAATGCTGTTCACTCGATTTCCCATCATCAAAAACAATCTTTCAGTGCAGTGGAAACTGAACCGGTGAAATAACTGACATCCAGATGATGAATGTATTTACAAATAGAAACTTAGCTTTATTTATTTCTTTGTTTTGTGAGTGTGTAGTTTGCCGTTTGTCAGCGTATATTTTAAACCCAAATTCATGCTGCAGTGCTGTCCATCACTTTGGCTTGTCGATCTTCATCCGTCGATCTTCTCTACGCAGCGAGTTAGTTCGGTAACACCAAGCCCACCTGTAAAACATGGACCAGTTACTGCTGGATACATTACTGATGTCTGATCCCTGTCACGCACAAACATCATTCATGAAACAAAACTAATATCACATTTACATTTATCAGCACTTCTGCACTTTGTACGTCAGCATTTTACCAGTGTTGTTTAGTCTGTCAGTCAAGGTCACAAATGGCTGTGACTGTCTGAATGAAAGTGTTTTCACATATCTAGTTCACTTTTTCACTTAGAGTAGGAACTGAGGGGTGATTTAATATATGTTCGTTTTCTAATGCATGGGTTATCATTATAGCAAATTAATGAACTCTTCTGTTTTACTTTATTTGAATGAAAGACTTTCACACCATTTTCGAAATGCAAGACACTGTATCTGACAGCTGAGGAATAATCTAGAGGACTCCAGGCTTCAAATTCTCAGCATGACATGATGTGTCTTGGCAGGTGGAGATTCTACAGTAACCAGTACCTTGTCTGGACTCATAGTTGGACACATCCAGTTGTACAGGTAATAATGAAGGCTCTTGTCACTGATGCTAAATTTCAGTTTCTCCAGGAAAGTCGTGTTATCCATCACATCCAGAGCACAGAAGACATCATGGCCTTTCTGTAAAGGGGAAAAAACATTATCACAGCTAGGCAAATTTCAAATGAAGTACATTTCTACCCAAAACTTTTCAGGTTGTCTGTCGTCATCGTCTGGTATTTGAACATACTGTACACGCATGAACTGTGAAATTCAGTCAAATTCTGGTGCTGTAATTATGTCACTTACAGATTTAGCCAGGACCAGCATGTCCTCCATGAGCTCGACCTGGTCTGTGGCAGTGCAGGCGATGTAAAGGAGGTGAGCTTCTCTCAGGCCGGTGTGAACTGGGTGATTCATCAGCTTTGAGGAGACGCTGTAGAAACTCACCACATCTGTCACTGTACCACCCTGTCCCTGTTGTGAGACAACAAAATAAATTTGATCGATTTAAAATCTGGAGAAAGTTTATACTGATGAGATTTGGTCGCTTAAAGAAATTAAAAGCAGAGAGACTGCAATTGGCGAAAAGAGAAGTCAGACCTCCACCACATAGGTGTCAATCACATTGTCCCGTGGCAAGAGCAAGTGTTCTACATCCCGCACTGACAGAACAGGCTGCAGGTGGAACTTGCAGAGGTTTGTCTGGACTAGTGAGTGTATCCTTTCAACATCGGCTTTGGTCATAAGGCGCAGACCAGGTGTTGCTGTAGCCTTGGAGAAAGGAAAGGAAATAAGCAGCTGTAAAGATGTTTGGCAGCCACAAGGTCCGAATGACTATGATCAGTCTCTCGTCCAGTGCACTAAGAGGTTATTGCCTCTAGGTGGCAGCACAAACTAACCTCAGGCAGACGGTTGAGTTTAAGAGCTCGCTGCAGATTCGACTTTATTCTCAGACCTGGGTAGTTGACCTCTACGAGCTTCCGGAGATTCAGAGGGCGATGCCAGTAGCTAGACATTAGAAATGTGTATTTATAAAGTGCGTAGCTCTTGTTTAGTCGAGAAATTCCACTAAACAATAATCATAGTAAAAATCATGACTATTAAATCCCATTTTACCAAGTCTACCTGCAGGAGCTGAGTGGTGTGGGAAGCACTACTTCAGTCGCGTAGACAGCCTGGCAGAAACCCCGCTGGTTCGCCCGTCTGGCCAGCTCTCGGATCAGAACCGGAGTCATTCGCTTGAGACGCAGTTTCTTGTGCACACACAGGAATTTGACTTGCACCATCCGCTTCTCCCTGAACAACACGTTTGAGCATCCGCTTTAGGACATTTGCAAACAAGACTGTTACACTTTTGTTGGCAAGTGCTCTGACTACAAAAAGAAACAATTCCCACACATTTACATAAATGTACTGTGCTACTCACATCTCATATATGCGGACACCAGCAGGAACACCAGCAATGAAGCCCACTAACTTCTTATTGGCATCTACTCGTACAGCACAGTGGCACTGAACCAGCCCGTCAGGAGGTTGTAAAGCCCTCAGGAGGAACAAAATAATATTTACTAAAGCTGAATCATGTAGGTCTAGGTCAATGAACTCTGATTAGGCATAGCTTTCAATATAAAGACCAGTGTTATACTAGACTAATGTTATTATTCAAATCAATTAAGCTACAACACATTTTATAAAATACAGACAGCCAAGAGGTCAAATGTCACTTTGGAGCTTACCACTGCAGATACTCCATAGAGAAGCTCAGTCTGATGGTGTTGTCATCTTCGTCCAGGTAGTTTTCGTTTAGGAGGCTGCGTAGTTCTTTCAACTGCAGTGGCAGATGGAAAGGGTTGACATTCCCAGGATCTGAGTCCATTTTCCCTAAACCTCAGTAAGGTGAGTGTGTAAATAACCTACTATTGAAGGGCTGCTTAGATCCAGGGTATCCCAGGAAAATCCTTGCGGTAGAGAGTACGGTTCCTTACGCACACTGGCTTCATCCTCTACTATTGGCCCATGAGTTGTAACTTTGTCACCTTAGAACACAATTACAAAGAATAGTTTTGATTAAAATTGCCATGATTTAGGTTTTAACCCAGCAATTTAAGATGCTCCTTTAGTTTTTAAATTCCAGAACAGTGTTGCGTACTGAATTTGGGGACGGGCTGTGTCTCCCAGAAGCGATAGGTGTGTTTCTTGGCCTCGTACATGGTCCTAGGCAGAGAAGTGCCCAAGGAGAAGAGATGCAGGGCCGTCTGGATCTCCTGCTGCTTGTCTTCAGGCAGAGACTCCAACTAGGGTAAAACAGACAGGGTCACCAAACACCATAAACCTGATCATTGCACTTTTATTAGTGAATAACACACATCAGAGGACCAGCTTGTGCAAATAGTCACAAACAGATGCTCAGTTATTACTGTTGTACCAAAGCAATCGGGTCTCTGCGCCCCTCAGGCCTCCAGGCATCTTCCTTCTTCTGTTTCTTTTTGCTCTTTTTCAGTCGCTCACTCTCAGCTTCTGTTGGCTTTTTATCACTGAAAGACAACTTTATGTACATTACACATATATACAGTAGCAAACGAACCCTGCTGGAAACAGAGATCAGATACTTACACATTGGAGTCCATCATGGCAAACAAGTGCAGGTTGTGGACGCTGAGGGTGAACTGGGGTGTACGCTGAAACATTTGTGGTTTTTCAGCTCTTATCTCAGCGAGCAGTGAGGGGAGGCGTGGGACCGTGTCAGTTACCCAACCCGACTCCCACCCAGCCATAGATAAGCGAGCAGGACGCAAACTCACTGTCGTTGTGTCGCCCAGCTGCGGGACAGAGCCCTGCAACAGACAACTTTTGAATGTTTGTGTAGTTTCATCGTTCGTCGTCCCTGTAGAACGTTCTATTTGCTAATAATAATTGTGACATTTTCTGCAGTGTGGATCCTGTACGATCCAGACTGTGCAACCCCTGAGAGGTTTGCTGACTCCCAGTGGAGCTTGTTTCAGCTGGGGAGCATCCTCATGAGTACTGAACCTTTTTGCCCCTGATACATCTGTGTAACCATTTATCGCATAAATGGTCCAATTTCCTTCAATTCAGGCGTTTTAAACTGAAAATTCAGCTTGCATCTATTTTTGTCCCTAATTTATGGCTCTACTGTGGCATTATCCAACCACTGAACGCTAAATGCCAACCGGAGAAGGATGTGAACTACACAAGCTATCAGAGACAATGCAGCAGTAGAACTTGCAGAACTGGCAAAGCCCCTAAACAGCTGCTGATCTAGCAGTAAAGAGGCAGATGGCTAAAGAGGGCAGAGGATCACGGCTCAGGTGCTTCCACATTCTGTAACACTAAACGTTCAACCTGTTATTCATGCATGTTGTTTTTCTTTTCTCAGTTCCGTAGCAGGCTGGAAACTCCAAGGCTTGGGATGTAGGCAGGATGACCAAACCGGGGCCCGTTAATGCAGAAAGGACAGACGCCAAGACTTTTTATGTTCATATATACTGGATGTAAAAACATATCTACAGTAAACCCGTGAACATCTCAAATTATAACTGAGTCATTCTAGTTTGTTGTCAGGCGTTCAGTAATTAAATTCAGATATGTTATTGATTTATGTTTACCGTTGGGGATTATCACGCTCCACACATTTGGTATCTCTTCACGTCAGAGATACAAATATTCAGCATTTTTTAATGTCCCCTTGAATTGCGTTGCTGTTGGCGTGTGATAAAAGAAATAGGTGTAAGTATAATAATGATAAGAAATGTAAGACGCAATGCAACAAGAATCTTGAGTATGCGACGGTATACTGTACCACTATGCAAAGACTCAACCCACTATGACTTCTTCATCCTCACAAAGTCCACGACTTGTGCACTCACATGAAAGCGATGAATGAAAATCAGCAAGATTGCATTTAAACTGTACTCTGTGTCACCTCCTCCAATGCATTCATGTCAAACAGCTTCATACTTTAACTTACTTTGCCAAACTACAACCACTGGATTAAGCTATAATTGCAATACTGTATGAATAAAACTAAGCCCAAAAAGGTTTAAATTCAGAGCGAATGTGCTCTGATCCAAACCTGTAGATGGTGCAAAAACATCTACAGTAAACCACTGTCACAGGCAATCGACAACAAACTGCTTTCTGCTCAGTGGATGTGAGGGGAACGAGTCAAAGGTATGAGTTGTGTGCGTGTAATTGTGTGTACTTGTGCACACACAGACACACACTCAGCACCATTACTAATCTGTAAATAGATCTGTATTACTCTGATCTCTTTGCTGAACACGATCCTCCTCGCTTTGCTTCACGTTCTCTTCTTCTTCCCCGTCTCCCTTGTCTGCCTCGGCGTCTGTAACTCGGTTGTTTGCAAGACGGGATGAATGAGCAACAATCGCTGCATCTCTCTTCCTCTCTCCTGACGTTTGTCTTTCAATTCCTCTGACTGACTCTCTCTCAGGTTTCTGTTTCTGCTTGCTGGGATCTGTCTCTCTCACGCTTGCATTTCTTGATCTCTGCTCAACTCAACACAATTCCTCCTGACAGCTGAGTCTGCCAAATAAGTAATCAACATTTCCAGTGTTTAAATATATTCTAATCACTGTATCGGTGTCAGCAGCCAATTAAATCTGTTACAAAATAGCCATACACCTAGAAAGTATGACTCAGCAATATGTCAGTTTTTTTAACACTGAGCAGATCCAGTATTGTTGTTCCTCTAGCAACAAGCCTCCTGAACAGGACTGAATTTCTAATCTATTTCAGATTTTGTTGCTCAAGGAAGAACGTGTCACATGTGATGTGAAGATATGTTGAAGTCTGTTTGAAAACTTTACTTGTCATTTGAAGGCAATTAGCATTTAGAGTAGCAGTTACAGCAGGTTCACTGGTTCATTCCAAATTCATCAGCCTTTCATAAAACTCACGTCAACGCTCTGAGGTTTATGTCAGAAAATCACTCAGGTCCAACTGGAGGCTCTTCAAGGCTTCAGGAAATTACACAGATGGTGATGACTGATGAATGACAACAAGAGCATATCTAGCAATATCTGACTGGAGGATCCTCCCCTTGAATCCACTGTCCTGCTTGTTCATATTATTCGGCCATGCACCCACTGCTGATGAGTCCACTGCAGTATTTGCATTCATCCTCGTCCCCAGAATGATTAATGGCACTGAAACTGTCTGTGTTCATCATAATTTGTAATTTTGTTACTTATATTTATCCTGACTGCTGTGAAAGGATGGCAGGTCTTTTTAAAGCCACTCCAAGCGGACATTCAACACAGTTACCACATACAGTATATAAAGTTTAGTCATGTTTGTGTGCATTTCCATGTTTTAATGATCTGCTGTGGGTTCAGCAGTGTGTGCCTGCTTTGTTGGTTTGGATGAACTTAAATCAGGATCCATGAAAGGAGTCCAGCTAGTGCAATGTCTTGATGACTGTGTGTGATGTAGGACAGCAGTTAGATTAGTGTTTTGTTGACATGGTATTTAAAATAGCGCACCTCTTTTGCACTGATTGTGGCATTAGACATATAAAATGAAAATAAATATAAATACACCATGCAATGATAAGATTAATAAAATAAGCTGATTAAAAATATGGCAGAGCTTTAATGCCTTTTTGATCTGAGCTACTTTTCACTTATAGAATGATCAAATTGCTTAAAATGCCATTCCACAAAAAATGCCAAGGTTAGTGTTAAGGTGTTTGAAGAGACCTAAATAGTTAGATCCACAAATGCAAATACAAAGCGAAGTGGCAGTGACAGCCAAAGGTCTGAAGGCGGCTGAAACACAAAACACCTCCAATAAATGTTCTGCAAAGGTGAACAAAGACATGTAAGACTTCGCTTGTTTCAAACTGTGAGCGTCTGATCTTCATCTCAGTTGCAGGTTTTACTGATAACACAAAATGTGAAGTCAGGCAGTTTGCTTGAGGACACTTTGAAAAAACACCTGTCATGTTAATTACTGAACTCCATTTCTCTCACGTGTGTTCCTGCATTTTGCCAGCTAAGCCGGACTATGTTACAGTTATTAGCCATTTTCATATGGAGTTATAGGCGATCAGTCCACTCATTTGAGTCCTAACAAGAAAAGAAAGAAGTAGGCTACACGTCCAGGTAAAATCTAAAACCAATCTGCTACTGGAACCAGAGAATCACCACTTTTTCTTTCTGTAATATTTTCATTGTGATGTAATTGCTGTGTGCAACTCTGGAGTCTGCACAGCGCCGTCACCATAAACTCTCTATTATACTCTGAGGAGAAACAAACTTTCTGTTGGATTTTGGCCACAGTGGTTTTCTTGCATTCCAAAATTCATCAGTCACCTCCATTATTTCAGCAGCCAAACTCATTTTGTGCCTTAACTGAAGGTCCATATGCTGATTTGAGCCCCTGCCAAAATAGTAAAAAGTAAAAAGTAGACGACGCTTAACAACTGCAGTCCTACAGTGATTTACTGGCTGTCACTGACTGTTGGTTCATATCACTTTCCTTGCTGATTGTGTGTGATGTATCTTATAAAGAATAGAACTGGAAAGAATATGAAAAGCGACACTTACTTCATACAGCGTCAAAATGTTAATGCTTGCCAAAACAATATCCTCCAACTTCTTTTACTGTGTGTTTTGTTCTATTTCTTGTTCCTCCTGTTTTGTTTTCTCCCCTGCTTTTACCTGCATTTATAATCCTTTGTTCTATGCAAAGAACTCTGTCACAGGCCTGTTCGTGAAAATAACTTTATAAATAAATTTATCTGACACCAGCATCTCCAGAATAATTTAGTAACCCATTTAAATCAGCCAGTGACCTAACTTTGGAGGCTGCCTCTGTGTTTGAGGAGCGCCAATACTGAAAATTTCCGGCTTGACGGAAAACAATTCTTACTTTGACAGCAGCTTCAGAATCAGACAGATAACTGTGCTTAAGTTCAGGAAACAGTTTTACTCCATTTGGGACATGGAGTCTCATCACAAATCATCATGACAGGAGATGCAACACTTAGACATGCCTCTAACATCCTATGATCACCGTGTTGTCTATTTTAGTTTCAGAAATCGAACAGTCGCACACATCAGCACAATCAATCTTAGACTAACTGTACTCTGATCATTCTGTTATTCAACAAGAACCTTTATTACATCCTGCTTCAGTTTAAAAACTAACTGTGACAATAGTCTTTGGGGTCAGAGATGCAAGTCTGTTTAAACTGCAATCTGGCTTTGGTTTCTCCATCTTTTCTAGATTTCTCCACGCTTCCATCTGCGTTTTGCCACAAATCAACATGACAGAAGGCAGAATAGACAGACAAACTGAATAAATAAAATCAAGAGTGGGTAGAAGGGAGACAGAGGGGAATTAATAAAAGAGGAGCTTTGTTATTGGGAGTGTCAGACTGTAAGTGACTCAGCCTTAGAGCCTCCCGAATCACTTTGCTTGGAAAATGATAAGACATTTCATTCCATCATGTTACGTTTGTTTGGATTTGTGGGTCGTGCATACGCTACTGTACGCTTGGTTCCACGCTGTCTCCCACTGTGTTTCGTACAGTAAAGAAGACGTACTGTAGATAAGTCTGACACGTGAACTAGTAAAAAGAAGATCAGGTGTTATCACCTTCTGTGTGTGAGCCTGCATGTGTTTAGCATTAAAGTTCTGATTTTACGCAGTTATGAAACGCATTATGCCAATGAATGCCCTCACAGCTATAGGAAGACACTTGCATGTGCATTTGTGTGTTTGTGTGCGCCTCATAGATTAGCTTCTGATCCCTCCGTAAACCAGAAATCAATAGGTCTCAGTCTGCATTCAGAGGGTTAGACAGACAGTCCGGCTTCAAAACATTCAAACGTCACCTCTGTTCTGTATTCAGAGCATGCGAGAGTCTTTCTGACATCTATGAAAGACAGAGACAGAAAGGAAGAGAGAGGCTAGAGACGGAGGAAGAAAGGGAATGAGAGTGAAAGGGTCTATTTTCAACACAGGTAAAGATGAGAAGCAACACACAAAGACAGTGGTATGAACAGAACGTGACGACGAAGGAGACATCAACTCGGTTTTTTCTCACTAGATAACTGAAGTGAAAGAGACGCAAAGAGAAGGCAGCTTTTAAAATGCTGACACTTTCCCCTGAGGTTGGCGCCAAAAAAGACGAAGAAATATGTGAATCAGAAGCCAAAGGGGAGCAGGAACATATTCAGTGTGGAGGTGATCTTTATGTACGTAGAGGCCCAGTAGGGCTACGCCACGTGGCACTTCTGGAAGTTTCAACCTAACCTGGTTACGATATGATATCGTAGGGAATTTGGTTGTTTGTATTTTAGGGTTGTTGTTGTTGTTCATCACTGAAATGAACTGACTGTCCAAGTAACAGTCCTGCCAGAATCTACAGTCACACAAATGGATGGGATCTGTCACAATGAGATGGCATGCGCACAGATTAGTACACACACAGGCAGACATATGCATTTGTATACATATGCATACAAATGGGGTCCTCACATACACACCTGCTGCTGGGCCAGCTCTGGCACGCAGGGACTGGCAACCATTGGTTGACTGGTTGGCAGATACAGAGGATTGGCTTACCGTCGCTGAATGAATGCAGTGGGGTTTTTAGGCATTTATCTTAGGGAGGAAAGAAAAATCGCATAATTCTGTGAATCAGGTTTAACTGTTTCAACTCTAGCTGAACTAAACTCCCCCTGGAGAGCTTTCCTGCTGAGCATGAAGTATGTAAAGTCCTCTGCTGCACAATGAAGCGAACAAATGACAGGCCACCTGTTGTGACCCGTCGCTTCCAGGCTGCCAGCCCTTTGCTAATTCATTTTTATATTTAAAGATTGATGTCCTGCCTTCAAGACAGTAAAAGGCCAACATTTATTTCCAAAAGTGCTTGAGATAATGAGTCAAAGAACGTTTTGTCACCTTAATACTTCATTTGCAGCTCCGTTGAGAATACTGTTGCTGACAAACCTTCGTTTTGATGAGTTCACAGACATTACAGCCTTAAAGGGATACTTGACAATCCATGGTTCTCTCTGCATTTCAGTCTGTGTCAGGTTCTATTGTGGTTGATGATGAATAGCTGATCGCTGATCAAAAATAAAAGCTATACAGCTAAAGGCTTTGATAGTGTGCTGTAGGATTTGAGTTGGCTCCTGCTTAACTCAGATGCTGTGAAGTTTCAACTGATGTTGCACTATTACAAAAACTGGAGGCTCAGGCGGTTTTGTGGGTCTTATGTTATTGTCAGAAGTACTTTTTACTGAGAGGAGAGGGTATCCTTGAGTTTCTAGGAGATTTGTTCCTTCTCTGGCTTCCAGCTGATTCTTTTACTACCAACGTTATACAGGATAGAAACAAACACACACACGCGCACACACAAGCAGAAACATTCAGACCAGCTCCTAAACGCTTTCCCTCAGACAGTATAGGCACTGCACAGCTCAGGCAGGTGCTGTGTGCTATAACGGATGGTCATTCATTAAACATGGACTACAGTAAAACTAAAGTGTGATGTACAGTGTTGCAGACTTGCAGGGGGTGTGCAGCCACTGTACCCAAGCCTAGAATACAGTATCAAGCATACACACTCACAGTGGGACAGTCTGGCTACAGGTATGGTTATTACCTGTCGTAGCACTGGGATTTGCAGTACATTTATTTTATTTTGAGATACAAGTTGGCAAAAATGTTTTGAAGGACACTGAAACCACGGGAAATCCTCAAAAAGTTTACTTCGCAGGGGGGTCATGTGACGACACAAAGATGAGGTAACTGGACATGAACATTAGTGATGACCAGGATGACGGTTGCAGCACAGGCAAAGGGCGAGTTTGACAGTTGAATACTAGTAGTTTGATTGGCTTTCCCACCACAGGGTAAAATAGATTTGGTGAGCTGTGTGTTAAAGCGTGCACCGCTGTGAGGAAAGTATCAGTGGAATATGTGAATCACTCTTCCCAAACTTTTGGCCATGAATTCCAAATGTGTCACACATTCAATTTGTGTGTCGAGTTGCTGGTGCAGAAAAGAGGGTCAGACAGAACTAGTTCTTTCTCCTCTTTCCCTCTGCTGCTTGATTCTCTTTCTTCTTCTCCTTTGTCGACTTCCGCTTCACATCTTACTCACACATCTGCTCACACACAGGCAAAAAATGCCAAACACTTCTACACTTTTAATGCTTCACACGCACATATTGGTCTTTCTTAGTGTTGTATTGTGCATTGAACACATTATGTATTACCTCCGTTGCTCATCTCTCTAAGGTGAAGAAACGAGTCTGATCCCACTGACAGCGGATCCACGCTCATCGCTGTTGCACAACTGGTGCGCATGGATTTTACGTGTATCTGGCAGATCTGACATTCAGTCAACATCCAGACACTTGAGAAGAGAACTTTTTTGCAGAAAAATGATGCAACTGCAGCTCAGCATATATCTAAGCAACAAGTGTCAGGTTTACATGTAGTGTAGTGATGCTGAACAACCACAGACATAAAAAAATAAACCTAACCTAATAAACCTATTTTATGAATTATAGAGGTAGAGGGGGGAATGTTTTGCAGCCTCCTATAAACAAAACAAACAAACAAACAAAGAAAGCAAATTGTAGTAATGTCTTATAAAACACGTTTACTCCCTGAATAATACAGTAATTAGTAACTATCACATTATTGAAATTAATTAAGTAAAATGTATAATAGTGAAATAATAAAATTACAACACTTATATAAAATACTGAGGATCACAATTATTTGGGTCTAATTTTATTTGGAAATAGTTTGATAATAATAAAATAATAATAAAATAGAAATCAAACGTAGCCATGTTGTTCAGGTTGAAATAAGCTGCAGCTGATCGTCCCATGATCCTTTTCTGCCTTCGTTGAGGAGACCTTCACGTTTAGTTGAAGGTTTAGCTGCAAAACTACAATATTTTTCGCTAAATCAGTTCTGACAAAAAGAAAAAAACGGGGGAGCGTAGTCGTTCGTAGCGCACAGTGTTTACAGTGACGCTGCTAGCAGAGCAGTTAGCCGTTAGCTTAGCGGTAGGTAGCTTGGCTACAACCTTAGCATTAGCATTAGCAACAGCGTTTAACGCGCTGCAGCTTGAACCGAGACCTTCAAGCGTCAACAAACTGGACGATGGTTTAAAACCGGTAAGAAACTGAAGATGGGTTGTTGTTACTGGATTCAGATGTTCAGCTGTGTTTTTGTGGTGGTTTCATTGCGTTGTTGCCTGCTGTTGTGTAAATATTTCAGGTTAAACATAAACAATATAAACAATGTTTCAGTTCAGGTCTGTGCTGTATGTAACACGAGTCTCTCTATCCATCTAGTCTATAGAGAGAATAGAGAATAGAATATGCTACAGAATTTCCTTCAGGTCAAGGTGTTTGTTCCCAGCGTTGTAGACGAGATGGGGTCAGACTTAAGTCAGAGAAAATGAAGCTGCAAAATGTTTGCCATAGCAGCTAATTATTTTAATTACCTGACTAATCGTGTCAGCTCTGTTTCAGTTGCCTGATAGCTGACGTAAATCAGGATTAATGACCTGCTGCACTGTTATTTGGCGGCGTTAAGGTGCAGCTAAGTGAGAAGTGGATGATTCGAGGCTGCACCATTTTTTCTAAATATAAAAGTCTGGCACCAAGTAGAGCGGGGACTGTGAGCCATCAGTTATTATTTAATGCTGATGGACAAGCAGTGGGCTCTGCTCAGGACAAAGGTTCAGACAGAATATAAATATAGGTGTCAGCTCTGCTTACTGCTGTCCATGGGTCCCATCAAGTTTTAAAACACTGGATGCAGCAGAAACATACATTCATTAAGAAGCAGATCCCTGCTGTGGAGCCATAAATGTGTCACAGACTCACCTCTTTCGCCCCCAGAGTTATATATGCTTTCACTTAAGCCCCTAATCAGAAAATTTACTTGTATAGGGCACACGCAGCTACACAATAGCACTGAAGTGCAGAGAGAACCAGAGTTCACCAGTGATCAGAGGAAAATCTAAAATTAAATGCTTAGTTCAGGCAGCGCTTAACATGTAGAGACTAAGAGGATCATATTTTAAGCCAGGAAGCCATTGCAGAGGCAGTAGGGCAATGTGGATTTAAGTTAAATGAATCAGATTTACACCTCTGCACATTTCTATCATATCATTACTAATCTTTCTGGAAATCAAACGTTCATATGACACTACTGGAACAATAATCACATGAGAAGTGGGTGAGGTGACGATGCACTCTAGTGGAACAAATGCTGAAGTCAGCAAGTCGTGTGGCTTCTTTGAAGGCCAGTGAAGAATTACTTAAAATGTAAGCTTTATTTGAATGGTTTCAATTTGCACATCTTTACAGAAACAACAAATCTTTACACAACATTGGAAAGAAGACCTTCAACCAACAGCTATTGAGGTGAGTGAAGACGCTTCAACATATCATATTTTGAGATGTTTTTCTGTGCTGTTGCAGTTTTTCTAGAAGATCAATAATGTTCATCTTATCTCATCAGCATGGTTTAGAGACATTTAGGGGAACAAAATGAAATGACGAAAAATCTAATGGAACTGCAGAGGCAGAACAAAATTTCACACACACATACACACAAATGACAGATTTGAGAATGGGTTATTGATTTGTGATCACGCCTGCAGTGGCATTTCAATCCCTTTTAACCAGCAGAGGAAATTCTACTGAGCTATTTATTACAAATGTCACGACAACTGCTGTGTGCGTTTGGGTGCCTGCTTGTTTGCTGCTTCCTCAAAACCTATGCGACATGTTTCTGTGTCTGCGTGTTGTATGTACATATAAAACATAGTTAGAAATATATGTGGTGACTCTGTGCGTGTGTTGCACACCCACCACCCATCCTGCAGGGAGTTTCAGAGAAGGTTCAGACAAGCATAGAACAATCATTGTGAACAACAGAGAGAACAGGAAGGAGGAGAGCAGTCTCGACGGAGATAGAGATGGAAAGCGAAAGAAGGTAATAAAACAGGATACAGAGTCAAAGAGAAATAAAGAGATCGAGAGATTGGGAAAATATCAAGTGAGTCAGACAAGAGAGAACCAGCTGGAGAGAGCAGCAGACAAAAAGAGACACGGTGCAGGTGAGAGTGGAGAGGAAGACTGTGTAAACAGTACCTTTACATTTAAATGTCAAATCATATCATATACAGCACTGAGACAATGCCGTAAACAAAGAATGCTTTCAAAAATGGAAGTATTGCTCATTTATTTTCATATATGAACAAAATGCAGTGAATAAACAAAAGAGAAATCTAAATCAAAACTATATTTGCTGTGACCACCCTTCAAACCAGCAGCGATTCTTTTAGGTCCACTTGTACACAGTTGTTGAAGCAACTGGGCTGGTAGGTTGTTCAAACCTCTTGGAGAACTAACCACAGATCTTCTGTGGTCGTAGGGTTTCTCACATCCTTCTGTCTCTTCATGTGATCGCAGACACAGGGGCCAAGCCATCACTTCTAGTACTGATGTAGTAACCAAATATTGATTTGATTTAGATTTTTCTTTTGTTCGCTCACTTTGCATTTGATAAATTGACAGAAATGAGCAATCGTTATTTATATTTCTGAAAGCCTTTTTTGTTTACAGCAATTTTTGACACCTGCCTAAAACTTTTGCACAGTACTGTACAGTCTTTAATTGTTAGATCTGGTTTCTTTTAGTGTTACAGTAAACCGGTGCATGTGGTACAGTAATACAGTAGTCCTTTTTACTTATAACTTTGTTATTTTTGTTATGAATGATTAGATAGATAGATAGATAGATAGATAGATAAGACTTTATTAATCCCGCAGTGGGGAAATTCTGGTGACCCAGCAGCAGCAAGAGAAAAAAAACAGTTGGAAAAAAAAATAAAGAGTAAAAATATGTTATACATTATATACAAAAAGAAAGACAAAAAATGTACATATCTCACATAAACATAAAGTGCAAAAGTGCCGAATGAAAAAAACATAAAAAAAAACCAAAACAAAACAACATACATGTAAACATGGGCACCGCACGGCACACATCACACTATGAACAGTCATGTTGGTGTGTTGTGGAGTCTTATAGCCGTGGGTAAGAAAGACCTCCGGTAGCGCTCAGTCCTGCACTTCGGGTGCAGCAGTCTCGCGCTGTGCGAGCTGCGTTGGTCCTCCACGGTTTGGTGCAGGGGGTGGGAGGGGTTGGCCATGATGGACGACAGTTTCGCCCGCGTCCTTCTATTGGCCACCACCTCGATGGACTCCAGTGGGCAGCCCAGGACAGAGCCAGCTTTCTTTACCAGTTTGTTCAGTCTTTTTCTGTCTCTGTCCGCGCTGCCGCCCGCCCAGCACACAACGCCGTAGAGGACTGCCGATGCCACCACCGTGTCATACACAGTCCGTAGGAGAGCCCTGCTCACCCCAAAGGACCTCAGTCTCCTCAGCAGGTGGAGGCGACTCTGGCCCCTCCTGTACAGGGCATCCGAGTTGTCGGTCCAGTCCAGGTTTTTGTTGAGGTGGACACCCAGATATTTGTAGGTGTCCACCATCTCGATCCCAGAACCCCTAATGCACACCGGCGGTGGTGGTGCTGGTTTCCGCCGGAAGTCAATCACCAGCTCCTTCGTTTTTCTGGTGTTCAGAACCAGGTGGTTATCTTCAAACCAGTCTACAAAGTCGGTGATGACCCCCCTATACTCCAGCTCGTTCCCCCCAGATACACATCCAACAATCGCAGTGTCGTCCGAGAACTTCTGCAGGTGGCATTTGCTGGAGTTGTACCTGAAGTCCGCTGTGTACAGGGTGAACAGGAAGGGCGAGAGCACCGTCCCCTGGGGGGCCCCCGTGCTGCAGATGACCACGTCAGACACACAGTTTCGCAGCCTCACAAACTGTGGTCTGTCTGTGAGGTAGTTGATGGACCAAGCCGCCAGGTGTTGGTCCACGCCTGCAACCTCCAGCTTCCCCCTCAGCAGTGCTGGCTGAATGGTGTTGAAAGCACTGGAGAAGTCAAAGAACATGACCCTCACAGTGCTTCTGGGGGACTCCAGGTGAGATAGGGCCCGATGCTGCAGGTAGATGACGGCATCATCCACCCCGATGCCCGCCTGGTAGGCAAACTGCAGCGGGTCCAGCGCCGAGCTCACCTGGGTGCGGAGGTAGCTGAGGACAGTCCTCTCCATGGTCTTCATCAGGTGAGAGGTCAAGGCCACGGGTCTGTAGTGGTTCGGCTCCCTGGGATGTGGTATCTTTGGAACCGGAACCACACACGACGTCTTCCACAGAGCCGGGACCCTCTCCAGGCTCAGACTCAGGTTGAACAGGTACAGGACCACCTCACTGAGCTGGTCTGCACACTCCCTGAGGAGCCTGGAGCTGATGTTGTCAGGGCCTGCGGCCTTCCTGGCCTTGTTCTTCCTCAGCTCTCTCCTGACTTGGTCCAGAGAGAGGCAGAGGGGGGTGGGGGGAGACTGGTCCGAAGCTGTGGCCTGAGCGGGGTCCTCAGTGTGAGGGGGGGCAGAGTAGTCACCAGGTGGATGAGGTGTGAACAGCTGCAGCTGGTGGGAGTCAACTGTAGCGGAGAGGTGTGAAGACGGGGGGAGGTTCGACCGGGCTGGTGAGCCAACAGAGTCGAATCTGTTAAAAAACAGATTCAGTTCGTTTGCCCAGGCCCGGTCTCCTTCAACCTGTTGACCAGCCCCCCTTTGTCCATGGCCTGAGATCTGGCTCAGTCCCCTCCATACCTCTCCCATTATGTAACTTATTTTGTCATGACATAATTATGACCCTGCATTCTTCAGGTTTCATGGGGTTATTATCTCTTACGTGTCTCCTGTGTGTTGTCTGCTCCAGTCAAAACGCTCTATGGTTTATTTTCTTACACGATAACATAAACTAGTCACCGCTGAATTTCTAATGTCACAATGCAAGTCTTTTAGATTATAAGTTATGAGAAGAAATCAAAGAAAAATGTTGCCATGTTGCAAGCTGTGTTGAAACAGGCACAACATCTGAGGAATAGAGAAAAATAAGATTGCCCTTTGGTAAATTACACTAGTACCTCGGGTGGAAAGACACAAGTGCAGTAACAGTCACCAAGATCCTTTTTAGTAAAGCCTTATTCAGGTAATTGTTGTGATGTGATTGAGTGAGTAGTTGTTGTAATTTTTTTCTAATTATGTTTGTTGCGCATCATTCACAGTTCAAGTCAGAACAAATACACCAAATGAATGCAAAGTGTTAGATGGCTTTAGTTCAATCAATATATTGTAAGGTTGTGTTTCCGCTGTGCTCTCATCAGAGAAGAAAAGATAGTGGCTGTTGACAGTTTCTTTGTACTTTCTCTTCTCATGCTGTATCACCTCACATACCTCAGAGAGCTGCAATATCCCAGATCACAGACTACGAGTTGTCTAAGTAGCCAGAGTAGAGGCAGTGGACCAGTGCTCCAAAGACTGCTGCTGGGTCCTTGCTTGCGAGATGCAGAATGTATGTGGATCAAAAGCTTAGTTTTTAATCCAAGTAATCCAGATATTTCTGAAATGCTACTCTGTGGGTTGGATTTACTGTAGCTCTGACCCCAAATTAAAAATGTTTTTGGGCTTCAGATTTCTTTAGACATTACTTTGGACTGTTAAAACGTGGGGGAGCATTTTTTATGGTTTTCTGATAATTTATAGACCAAATAATTGAGATATTTGTCACCAGACAAATCATCAGTCAAAATTATCATTAGGTCAAAAACCCAAATTCAAATCAAAGGATTAAATTGGACCAGACGATAGAGAGTCTCAGCAATTCAACAGAGCAGGTTGAGCAATTACTGAAAACACATTTGGACCATATAATTGTTTTCATGCAGTTGGGACTTTTCGTTTGAAGCACGGTATTGGTGTTGGGGTGTGTGGGCCATGCAGGATTCTGTATGTGCTCCTTATATTTTTGAGGCATATGGTGCTGTTAAAAATCTATAAACTCATCTTCTTTTGACTTCAAGGCAAACAGACTGGTTTCATATGTTGTGTTTTGATTTTGTTGCCACTAGACACGTCCACATGCCTGCACATACACTTCAAACGGTACAATCAAAGTCTGTGGTGGGTGTCTGTCTATGCTGTTATGTTTCGTACCCACACACACACCAAGCCTGTCAGTTTCCATCTACCGCACAAATATTTGTCAGGTTTACGATATCTTCTTTATTCTAGACTTTTATATTTCCGTGTAATCTATGTGGAACTGATTGCTTCTTATGATGTCATGACAAAGAGGAGATCAAAGTGTTGTATGTGTGAATAATTGCGTTTGGTAAAAGATGTAGCATCTAGCGAGGCAAGATATGCAGCTTTGTGCATATGTCTGTGTGATCTGTATATTGTATGTGAGTCAGTACGCCTACAAGTAAATGTCAATTGGCAAATGATGGTGATGATGTGTATAAGAGATGGAGAAGGTAGCTGATTTCCACCGCTCTGTGCATACACCGTATAGGAGAACTATTATTAGAATACTGTAGGTATCCAAGGTCACAAGTTACTTACTGGTACATGATAGATACGGTAACAATCACTAAGTTACGGTAAACGGGTACAAAACGTATTAAAAAGCAGAAATTAAAACGATTAAATTGGGTTACACAACTATCTCTGCGCTGCTGGCAGTGCTGTACTGAGTCACAGGAGGCTTCTACAACACCTCTCTGCATTAAGATAGGTTACTGAGCCAGTGTCTAGCAGAAAGTGCTTTAGCCTTAAGCATTTGTGATTTTGAACGTGAAAGAATTCTGTGATGCTTCTGACTGAAACCTATAGTGGATAGGAGTTGTGTAACACTTGTGCAACTCTTGCCATGGTGCATTTCATTAAGGCACCATTAACCCTCAGCAACTAAGGCAATAAGGTTCTGTCTACAGATTTTTGCATGTATAATTGTGTGTGTGCTAGTTAAAATGTACCAAAATGACAATGAGGGAGGGACTGGAGCCAGACAGGCATAACAGGGATGTGCCAAATAAAGTATCATCATTCTGTTAATCAGTGCAAAGTACCTCATCATTTGTGTGTTTATGCGACAACATTATCACCATCAACGTTCATTTACGTCTCAGATCAAGCTCATGTTTTGGTTTTGCCTCTAATGTATAGTTCTGCAAAGCCTTCTTACTTCTGGCCCTTAGCCCCTAAAGCTTTCTGAGTCAACCCACAGGCTCTAAATAAAGGTGATGATAAATGATGTACAGTTACTGAGGGAATATTTTTATTTAGCCTTGCCAGAGGAGCAGCATCCAAGAGTTGGCTGTCAACTTCAGAGAAACCACATCTTTGGAGTGCGTGCCATGTCTTCATTAGGGGGCTGCACTTACTGTATGTGTGTCTTAAACATGCTTTTTTTCTGTCTTCTTCATATTTTGACTTCCTCTTTGTATTATTGCCCCCCCCCCCCACACACACACACACATACACACACAGCCACATCTAGACAAACTCTGTATGTGATGAGTTTTAGTATGTGACATCTGGACTGCGACTTTGCTTGTCTTCAGCAGCTTGGTCTCCATGGAAAAGGTGCTGTGAGATGAAGTTGTCAGACTTGGATACACACAGAAACACATCATTCTTTATTTAAAACCCAGTGTATTATGAGAAACCAGGTGTGCTTTACATAAGGTATATATGTGTGTGTATTCACATTACATTACATTGTAAGCCATGCTGTGATTTGCCTCCATTGTCTGAATTCCATAGCAGGAAGAGAACATATGCTGAGATACGGAGCTGATGAACAGGGAAATTGATTTTGTGATTTAGACCACATTTGTGACCACATAATGTGCATATGGGAATTTCCTGACAAACAGCTCTAACAGCTCATGCCTGATGCACCTCATCTGAAAATTGCTCATACAGGTGAAATCATGGGCGCAAAACCTTCGTGTAGAGAAACAGGAGACACATTGTCTGACATCACTAGACAAATGTACTGAACATAAGCTAACTTAAAAAATGCAACAAGGCTATTGGGTGTCTAGTGTTAGACTAGACTAGTACAAATCATTAAAATATAAAATGACAGTATTACTGTTTTTGTCTAAATTTAGTACCTTTTTAAATGAGTGTGTTTGTGACCTGAGCCCTAAGGCATTTAGGAGACTTTTCAGCCTGTGTTACAGATGGTACAGATGAACTCAGAAAACACACAGTGTGCACGTGACTACAAGCTGATGTTAGCTCGGATTTACACTTTGTAGAAACCAGTGGTTGTGAACAAGAAAACACAGCACAACTTGACATCCTATTCCTTATAGACTCAGTAAGAGATTTGTTACTTTTCTATGATCAAAAATTCCCTTGTTTCACTCATTTACCATTCTGTTTTTGCTCTGCTCTTTCTATCGCTGGTTTTCTACTTTTTTCCTCTTGGAAAACTACTTGGCTTCAATCCCGCTGACTTTCAGTGTCTTTCAAATCCTTTCCCGCATCCTTTCATTTTCTCCCCCTCCCCTCAGTCTCAGCCCACCCACTGAAATAAAGCCAGGTTTGTGGAAGGGAATCAGCGTTATTATTGTCACCACCACTGACTAATGTCCCTCAGCACAAGCATTGTAATGCCACAGTCAATACAAAGCTTTAATTATTAAGTGGGCATTGGTGTGCAGTTTGCATTAGCAGTGCTGGAGACTCATAAATGATTGAACGTATTCAGTCAGACTGAACATTTTGTGTGTGCGTGTCTTTATCTGAGGGAGAGCAATGTAGAGAACTCGCCTACTTTGTGGACTTACAGAACGCTTTTTAGAGTAACTTCCATTTTAAAGAATGAAGTTGTAGCCTAACATGTCTGTATGCTTCGTTATATTTTAACATGAATAATATAAGATAATGTGTGAATTGAATATTGGTTAAAATGCTGCTGATGAAGGCCCCGCAACTCAAGGTCCTCTTACTAATTTCTTTTGAATTGTTCATGCATGTTAGCAGATGGAGAGTGTGCAGTTGGAATGAAGAATGATCTGTTGATGTGACAACAAGTCACAAGTATTCTATCTATGAAACTCTAGTTTTTTTTTAAATATTCTTTTTATATTTTAGTCTATGAACTATCAGAATGTAACAAAACCAGACTATTACACTTTGCTAATGGAAAAATCTTCAAATATATCAGCTTCTAAAGACATTTACAGGAAAGCTACATCATGCAATGTGTGGTTAGAAAGATCAGCTCCACTAAGAGACCTTTAAAACAGAAACGCGTTGGATATAAAACAGCATTATCTGTTACTGAAACAATGAAGGTTACCTGCCAGAGTGACTCACCACTGCTACATTCAGTGCCTTGGACACACCACTGTCTCTTCAGCTTCATATGAGCACAGGTTTGTGGCATAGTGTCACAAAATACCGCTCATGTTATTGCAACCATTACTAGTTCTATCCTATGTTACTGCAATTTTCGCAGGCAGTATTTTGTGAGTTTCATACAATATCATCTTTTGTCTGTCCAGGTAACTGTGTTCTGCAATGACTTCACCTGGACCTGAAGGAGGAGGATCTGGACTGAAATGCAGTGATGCACGGAAACGTGAGTTCATCAGCCAAAACAATGCACTATAATTCTAATTCAGTAGCAATATTTCCATCTTACCTAAATGTTTAATTATTATACTCTGTGTACTATAAGTTATTAGACATTGAAGTAGATAAAGTAACTGTTACTGAGGGCAGGATGAACACACAGAGTTCAGCAGCAGTACAGCAGTGTGTATATATAGTATAATGATAATAGATATGAATTCACACCATGACTGAACGGTTCGGTGGCAGCATAAAACAACTAGGCCAACAGAAAGCAAACTCATATAATTGTTACAAAAAATAAAAAACTATTGTGGGAGCCTCAGAGACATCCCCATTTGGAGTATAATGCAATCACAGGGAGTGGAGGAGTGTATGTGTGCTGAATGGGATTTTGTGGCTGTGGTGTGTAAGCATATACACCTACACGTATTAGCAGGTATCAGTGGATGAAGCTGCGTCCATCCTGGTGTATAAATAGAGTTTGATTGTGTGCATGGTGGTGTTTAACTGCCTCCTGCGGTCTGTCCAGTGTGAGTGCAGTCAGCGTTTTCAAAGATCTTTATTCAAAAAATCAATAGGTACATTAACTATTCAGTTTATACAGCCTCAGTGGACCTTCCAGAGTTCGACGTAGATGGAAGTGAATCAAGAGTCGGAGAACATGAACATCAAAGCCACACTGACTCACTGTAGTATCATTTAAAAGCATGAGGATACATGTCAAGCATGGAGCAGCTTCTTGTTGTGTGTTCCTGAAGATGCTGGGATTCAGCTTAGAACCGGAAATGAACGCTTTTAAAATTAAAACGTGTGAGAGTTAAACTATAATAGTTAAAGCAGTGGCAAAATGCGTGTAATGGTTGTTGCACCAGTACTGTTTATTGGTTGATGAGGCATTTTATGCACCTTAGGATTAGTACCCCACAATGAGCTGTAACATTAAATGAGTCCTCAGTTAAGACATCGTTCTACATCTCAGTTTGAATCTGAATGCTGACTGGCCTCTTGCTTCATTCCCTCCTCCTGTCGTAACAGTCATCATCCAATCACACCTGACCTGCTCATTCGCCTCGTATTTAATTGGCTGACGTTTTCATGTTAGTCTGTCCACTGATAAAGAGGCAGCTCAAACTGCTGGATGTTATTAGGCTATTTACTGCTCCATTTGTGGTTTATGGCTGACTCGATGCTCCATGGAAATGAGTTTGAAAACGCTTTGTTGGCGTGCAGCGGATTATGAGATTGGGTCCCAGAAATAGTCTGTCTACACAGCGAGGCACTGGAACTCTGTAATTACTAATCACTCATGTTTCCTCTGCCATTACCGTCCCCGTCGCCTCCTGACTTGCAGATTTCATCAGTTTTCACCACTTTCTATCACTCTTTCTATTGAAGGAGTCTACTTTCACCTGTTACTTTTTGTAGACATTAACAAATTAGAGACAAATGTTATGTTCATTACACACGTCTCCAACTGTCAAGTGACTAAATAATTCCAAGTAGTGTGTGAAACTAAATACTGTATTTTGACAATTTTTGGAAACGTCATAGAAAGGACAAATTTATAAATATAAACCGATTACACATTTCTACTTTATGTGTCATCTATCTGTTGCAAAGGATCCAGAGGTTAAGTAAAGAAGTCTTCGCTTTTAGTGCCACTAGCATATCAGAGATTTAGTTATCGGACCCTCATTGTATAGGTGCAAGCACACAGCTAATTGCACTCAACATGTTAATAGTATGAATATGTTTAGGGATTGCCTTCCTTATTGCCCACACAGTGTTTTCTCATTAATATGATTTACTCAATTAGCATTTTAATTTGGACTAATCTTAATATGCTCCACCCTGACCCATGTGTATGTGTTCAGAATGTGTTCAACACATGTTAGAGTAGAAACCTGATTTGAATTCACACCATACCGTGTATAATTTGACCGTATAGCCATAACATGGTTTAAAAAGAAAATTGCTGCACCATTTTATGCTGATTTCAACTTGCATGAAGTGTTTCGATCTACATAATATCCTTATCACATGGCCACAGGGCCAGCTTGTTTGTCTCGTCTTTTTGTTCGTTTACTGTCCCCCTCTCTCGTCTCACTCACTCCACTCGCTCTTTGCATTTTGCACAGTCTGCATTTATAAGTTTCTCTTTTTGAGCCTCTCTCCCATAATGAAATATGGATTTAACCAATAACTTGTAAGACAAGTTCTTCTTAAATTTAACATAATCAAAATCACCACCGGCCAGGAGAGAAATGGGGTGTGCAAACTTATTATAATATATTACCACGGCCCTAAAATTAACATAAATGTGTGTGTGCTGTAAAATGTGCCGTTATAGAAAAACTGAAACAGCAGCAATAAATCCACACGTGTCTCACTGTTCAACGTCATCAAGCGGTGATGCTGAATATTACACACGCAGCAACTATTTATACCCCTCAAAGTTTGCCAGGGGGTGATTTGGTTGGATAAAACACACAAGACAGATTTATATTGATGTTATTTTTAAGGCTGAATGTGCCAATTTACCATATCCTCCACCTTATTTTAAGACTTTGATGTAACATAGACATATTTATCCCATTTAGAGGTGAAATTACAACAAAAGCCTGCTTCTGTTCTAATAGTAAATGTACACATGGTACAGTAAAGGCAAAGTGATCTGCCAGTTAACAATCGGTGATAACACAAATGCTTGATTGTTTGAAGAATTGATTGATTGGTGTCTGAGAGATGCTCACCACATAGCTAGTGAATCAGCTGAGTGGATATTTCTTTGTGCCATTAAATTAATCTTGGTAGATGGATAGATATTCTCCTGTAACAGGCCTTTGTTTTTTTGAGAACGGAACGTTCAGGGACCAACCAGGACTTTTGTTCTTGACCCGATCCGTTATTTACTTATTTGACACATTCGATTTACTTTCATCCATATACACTAAACAAATATTCCCCAATGTGTTTAGGGATCATATCTCATAAACTCTTGTGCACAAGCAAATGCTCTTACTTTTTTGTCACAAGCCACATGATTTGAGTTCCTGTCAGAAATATGACTTTGTTCAATTTCTCACCTGTCACATGGTTGGCTTAGAAAGAAATCAAAAGGAGAAACAGATGTGTGTGAAAAGAAAGGACAAGAAAGCAGAATGGATTTTATACCAAGCGTTTCTGTGGATTGACCCAAGCTTTAACTCCATGTCTGCTGTTCTTAAGATTACTTTTATCTGCTAAATTACTGAATCAGAATATTCAGACAGGAGAACGTTGGATCAACAGCCCACAGTGTACTGAAGCGCTTAATAGTTACCTAATGCTAAGTAGTCTAGTATACACAAGTGGCATCACCCCATTTTACTTAAATAAATTATAATTCAGGCACTTGTTAGCGCCTCTTCCAATCATCGAGAAAGGAGTAGAAATCTTAGTATTCAAGCATTTATAAATATTATAGCAACCATAACTGTAATAATCCACATGTCGCCAACACACACATTCGTGTCTGTGTTGATAATTCTGCTGTGAGATACTGTTTTGAAGCCACAGTTTCTAGAGGTCACTGCGTCTCACCAGAAGTCTTCCACCTGTCATATGGAGTTTTGTGGGAGAGGTATGAGCTACTTTTAATGTATTAGTGTGATTGTTCTATCTTCTCTAATCTAAAGCTTGTCTAAAACGCTTGGACAGGGTACTATCACTGATCAAGGTTTCAGCCTTCTTGTCCGCCTCTTTTCCCTCTTATGTTATTTTAAGGCATTACAAAGTGTAAGTCAGTCTGCAACACACGTACCTTTGATACCATAGGACGTGTCTATGAGCTTACTTTTTTAGTTCACCAAAACAGTCAACTAAAAGGGTTTATGGAGCCACTGCAGTGGGAGTCCAACCAGCCAAAACATCCACCAGATACATAGTCAAAGAGTTGTGTGACCTTTAATTCAGAAAAATGTAAAAATATTGATCACAGCTGCATTGTAAAACACTGAGCTACTTCATGTGATGTGTTAGCATTTCCACCTTCTAGGATAAGAAAATCTTCAAGGGCTGATATGTCAGGTCCTTCGTTTTGTTCAAGTTAACCCGCATCCCATGTACTTATTTGAATACACACGAGAAGAGTGTTGAGTACAAGTGAAGAGGTGGGAAACAGCCAAATGGCCAACGAAGTTATTTTTCTTTCAGGAAAGTGTTCTGGCCCTGAGACTGTCACTCTTTGGGTACTTGTGTAAACGGCAGGAGCTTTAATCAGAGAGCTTCTCTTCTTCTTTGTCGGGTAAACTGCCAGATTGCTGGCAGCGGTTGTGTAGGGGGAGACTTGTGTTGTGTGAAAACAAAAGCTCATTCTTAATGTTTTTGTTCTTAATCCACTGTGTATGTTAATTATTTACACACTTTTGTTGGATTAAAGCTGTGGCTTCTTTGCCGCAGTTTGCTGTATAAATCCAGTACTTTAAATAATTTAAATACAGTAGTAAACCTATTTAGTAGAAAAAAATGTAAAGATATAGGTGTCAGTCAAACAATAAAAAGCCTTATTTTTCCCAGAGGGGCAATTAAAAGGTAGAGCAACAGGTTTCTTTTTGAAGTACCTTCGTTAATCCTGTGCCTGCGTCATGTTTACTGTTCACTGCTTCCATATACTGACCTGCTCCAGCTTCTCCTCCATGTTCCCGTGTATTCTATTGGCTGTAAGAGATGCACTGTAGTTATGTGAGCCAAAGGGGCATTTCTTTGATGTCTCTGCCACAATGTGAGCTTGGTAATGATAAGCTACAGTTGAATTTCAGCTTGAGGTTCCCTTTGATTCTGCTGGTGTACAGTGGGACAGTGAGTGGAAACAGTATGAATTGACTAATGCTTAAGAAGTGCTCCTAGATACAGAGTTAGGGTAGTTTCAACATATATAGATGCCTTATTGAGCCTCTTATTTTATTTGTTGTCTATTATTCTATGTTCTCCATATCCATCTATAAACGCATAGACTCGTGCCAGCTGTCTTATTTTGTCTTTCCACTTTGTTTATTCTGTTCATGCTTCCTCTTGCACATATTTGTCAGATACATTTTCAAATCAGCCAGTTGTTCTACTGAGCTGCAGAATTGAGAGCAAAGGTTTTTGGTGTTGATAGGAGTTCAAAAAAGTATTTTCTTTTCAAGCCTTCGTGGTGAAAGTGTGTGTAGTGAAGGTCGTCCTGTAGCTAAACTTGTGCTTTAACTGCTGAAGTGACCTGTAATGGCCTTGCGGTTCCATCCTCCCATTACATTTGACTTACTCTGTGACTGTAAAGCAGAGGGTTCAAACTAGCATAGGTTCTTTCCCTCCTTCTACTGTTCCCATTGGTTTTCATGTTGTCTCCATTGCTTCTAATTGAACTGTGTACACCCAGCAGTGACAGCTTTGACTTTGTTTTACATTGCAGCATTATTCAGCACTGTGAACAACAGCCCCAATGAGTGGTGCCAAGCCACGTGTAATAACTCCTCACCTTGCAGCAGGACTCAGGGTTCACTGATTGGTGCTACTTCCAGCTGACACTCGATTGATTTTTGGTGAATCTTATTCAAACTATTATCTTTTGAAAATTAAGCTTGCAGAACTACTCAGATTTCTGTGTGCATATCGTTTTCAAGCTGTCTGTGCAGTTGTCCTAGGATAGTTTGGTTAAGGGATAAGTGCAACATTATCACAGCAGGATGGTGTCTGGATTTAAGATTGAATCTTATTTTGCCATGATTGATTGTAGTGAGACTCTGCAGCATGGTGTGGTGGGTAGTGTTGTTCTCTGCAGCGCCCAGAAGGCCTCAGAGGCCTGTTGGGCTCGGTATTTGAAAAATGTGTCTCTTGCAAGGTACTGTTAACTACAGCAATTGAATTGTGGCCGATGAAGTGTTAGTACCTACTATCACATCCCTCACACAGGGTAGGGGTGCTAATCAAAAACAAGTTGGCAGCTGTCGGCCTGTGACATCATACGCAATGCCGCTCGCTTCTTCTTGGCAGGGACTAAGAAGCCTGGTCAACACCTTTTGGTCTGGGCCTCCTTGACTGAGAGCTGCTGTTTTTGCCAGGCAGGTGCTTACAGCTTGACTGACATTTAGAGTTGGGGGGCAGATTTTCAATCTCAAGCAGTCTCAGATCAGAAGCATGTCGGACACAGACTACAGGATACTTCGGGGTCCAGTTTATAGCCAGTGTTTCCATCTGGCTTGGTATGTGGTGTAATTAAGAAGAATAGCAGACAGACCTCTGCAACCCTGGACATCCTCTGTGTGATCTGGAAGACTGGCACCTCTGAGACCGATGAAGAGGTTTGTCTAGAACGTCCTGTCTACTCTGTTGGTAGAGGTAAATACCCTGTACTGATGCCATGTGGAGTTGGATGAATGTGGGAAAACCAACTTACTTCATTTGATCTACCTGCAGTGTTGATGTACTGCAACAACCTGAGGGAAATCTAAACGGCACGCATTATTCAGAGACTTCTAATGATTGGTGTAGCGCTTACAGTTTGTTACAAAAATGTGCAACCACAGTATCATCTGGAGACCAGACAGACAGCGATGCCAGTATGTTTCCCCTGTAGTTTAGAAACGACTAGTCAACTCTTTGAAACACAGTCCACAGGGTTTAGGTTATAAGTTACATTGCATGTCAACTTTTGTCTTCGGGGATGTGAAGGAGTTCAAGGCAGTATAGTCATGTTCAAAGACATTCTTTTTTTTTTACTGAAAACAGTGTGTCATCATCTTGGCATCATGACTTTTGACACATCCCAGGCTTCCTCTTGTTAGGGACCAAACCTCACCATTCATTATCATTCTGTGTACACACAGATGCTTTACTCCTGAGGAAAGAAAAACCACCCTTTGCTTTTCATTTCTTTGATTCTCACACACACATACAAGTTAAACGGGGAAATGGAGACAATGATGAAACCTCCATGTAATATTTAGGGCTCTAGGAACCAATAAGACTGACAAATGTCAATCACCTGTTCAAAACAGAAACCGACTGTAATCCCTTTGCAGACTGTGTGTTTGTATGTGAGAGTGTAGGTGACTGACAGAGAGAGGTCCCACTGATGCCTGAAACTGGATCACAAGATTAAAAGGCCAGAGTACTGTTACTGTGTATAGGCAGGACTGAGCAACACATGGTCACTTGCACTGTCCACAACAAATGCTGTTGTGGTTAAAATTAAGATGGGTTAAAAACATGGAATCTGGTCAATTCTTTTAGAGACTGATGGTGTTTTACTGTTGCTGAAGAGTGGAGTCTAATGTGACCTTAGGACTGCATCACAGCTTTTGCTGATGAGGTGGTTTCACTAGCTTCGCAGGACTGTGACCTGAAGCGCACGACTGGCTCGTCTGCAGCTGAGTGTGAAGCAGCTGGGATGAGCAACTCCAAGCGTTAGTCCAGGTACCATAATGAAAAACATGCATTCCTGCTTTGGGGCTTATAACAAGCCCTGAAAATCTGAAGGATAGAAAGATATGTAGGAAGGTCAAGCCAGTGACGGTGACTGGAATATTTTGTATTCATTTGATATTTACCAATTTTATTTACCGTATTCTTTATCAACCCTGATCTTTCCTGGCACAGAAATATAGACTAGTACCTTTAATTGAGAAAATGACGCACCCAGAGGATACAATCCAGTAAGAAAGGTCAGGAAGACGGGCGTGACATTTGATTATTCACACACTCATTATACACATTTGGTGAAACATTAAGAACGTAGAATGTTTTGACCTTTGTATAATAATAATGATTTTTCAAATGATATCATGACTAAAACTAAGGCTAAAATGATCTCTAGAACTTTATTGAGAAAGTGAATTAGATCATCTGTTACCTTTGCACGGTGCTGAATGAAAACCCTTTAGAATGGTAGGTGAAATGCACGCGAGCAGTGGAAGCTGAACCAGTAGCTGCAAGGTTCCCTTCCAGCACGGTTACCTGTGTGTACCATAACACCATGTGACACAGCACAGTATGTGATTCACTATATCCAAAAATATTTCTTATTAATGAGAGAGACACAAAAACAGAAAATGGCAAACACATCTGTAAATGATACAGGAAGACGCTTGGAAACATTCCTTACCACTTAAAAATTTCAATTTTCACAGGCTGGCATAGATTTAGACTGTCTGCCTTTCATTATGTCATTAATTGATCTTCGTACCCACAGTCTGGGTTGTGTCATCCATCCACCTCTCCCTTTTCTTCCATCACTATCCTTCCATCCATGGCACTGTGCTGTATCTTATTGATTTGATCCTGTCGTCTCCCCTTATTGTCAGCCTGTTTGGGACAGCAGCACTTGCTTATGATGCAGTGAAATGTCAGGTACCTTTGGGAAGACGAGATTAGAGAGCTCAGAACGATCCTTCTGTCTTCGTCTCTCGCCTTTTCTAATCATTTGCTTCTCGTGTCCCTGTTTCTATTTCACTTCTTCCCAACGCTCTCTGTCTGCCTATCTGCTTGTCACGCTCTCTCTCTGCTGTTTCCTTTCCTTACCTCTCATTATTACGGTTTCCTCTTGCACTCCCTTACTAAGCCTCTGAAGTGCTAGTTTTCCTAAACCATATTAACACATGGATCACCTTTGTCTTGTTGAATGATAATGGGACTGGGAAGCCGCTGCGCTTATTAAAACCTTGTATCTGCAGTGCAGTTAAGAACAACAGCTTTAATGTCTTTACTGTATGCGTGTGACTCTTCATGTCATGAACTCTCTTTGACATATGATGTGGTCATGGCAAGGTTTGACTCCTATCAAAACATCAAAGCCAAACCCTGCACTTACCGGGTTTTCAGAGAAAGCACTAAGATGCTGTGAGCTAAAAGCTGGTCAGTGAAAGCTCCTCTTTATTCTTCTCTTCTCTAATTAAACAGTGAAGGATGTGGGAGCTCCTTAGCTCAGGATATACGAGGGATATAGAAGATCTAGTGTCTGGCCTCAGGGACATCTCTTATTCACTGAACTGCAGCATTAGCAGATATTATATTATTTAAACGTCCCAAAACGTCATCTAAATACGTTATTAGACTCAAATGCTCATGGCCCTTGGTGTAACTATTCATACTGTATATTAATTAGTTAATTGCACGTTTGATTACATCATTTCAAACCTCACCTCTAACACACGGTAACAATACAAACAATAATGTTTGCAGCCTGTATGCAAAGAATGGCAGTATTTACTGTAAATCATATAGGAATGAGTCATCATTTTTCCAACAATTCAGGGTGCGCGCACATCAAGCTTTTTGGGGGCACATCAGTTCTTAGGCAACACCAGAGAGCAGAGGAAAGGGAGGAGAGACTGACAGCACATACCTGAATGGAGCGCTGCGCTTTCATTTCACGCTCTTTTCCTTTTTTCACCACCTTCTCTGGCCTTTCCTCCAGTTGTTACACTGTGTTATCACAGACACTAATCTTTTCCAGTCCTCTGTCAGTCAGACACTTGATTGAGATGGATTCCTAAGTTATTATTGGCACCCTATGAACATCATTACTTATCTGAAATAGGAAAATAAATTGATTGATGTGTAGAAGCTGAGGTAGCTAGCCCAGCAACATAAATAAATGTATTAAAATGACTCATGCTCATAGAAAATAAGAGGCTGACAGGAGCGTGACAACCACAGGCACGCGTGCACACAGACACAAGCACACAAAACAACATTTCGTTTTCTGTTGAAAATTTGAATATGAGGAAAAAGAAAGGTACGAGAAATAGTTGTCAACAAACAGTCCTGTGATACAGAAATAGAAATTACTTTATTCATCCCTTAATACAAAGCCTCAAATAAAAGAATAAAAGCTAAATAAATAAATAAATGTGTCACAGCATCATAGCGGTGAACTGAACAAAAGAAAAATACTTTGCTTTAGAGTCTGAACATGTAAGATGGAAAAGTTCTTCAGGGTCACAGGTTTGTTTACAAATGGGGGAGAAGGCAGAACAAAGATGGTTTGTTTCACATCAGCACTGGTGTGTCTAAAACGACGAGGTATGGTAAAAAGAAATGAACAGAAAATAGACGGATCCACAAGGGAGCAAGCTTCTCCAGGTAAATTACATTACCCTTCAATTCTAAACGCCTTTCCCCTGTAGGATGATTATAAGGTCAGTGCCACCATAAAAATGAAGAAACACACAAACCACAGCATATGCTGCATAAATACTGTGTGATTTTCTGTACAATGACGGTAAATCTCTCTGTAGCAACTTCAATTAAGAATGGTTTATCACTCTCAAGCCTCATCGGTAAAATTAATTACCATGCTAATGCAGCTTGTGTTTCAAAAGGGAAAAAAGCACATTTCCCATAAAAGTTACATTTTCCTTTTTTAGTCTAAGCTGATCTGTCTCTCTCTACTGAATATAAACAGCTGGAAGCAAATTATTTTATTTCAGCCTCTTGCTCATTTCACAATCTGTCTTTGTGAGAAACAGTGAAAGCTTTTGCTCCATTTGCACTCAAAGAACAGCATTCTCTTACTTGTTTATGTTGCACATCAATCTCCTTTAGTGTTACTATGGTCACAAAATGGCTAAAACTCAATAAGACAGAAGCCCAAAATAGCCCCATGTTGATGAATACAGGACCAGCCACTCTGTTTCAAATTTCAAATTGTTACCTTAAGAAAAGAAATGAACACACATTGTAATGGTAACCTGTATGGATCATTCTAGAGAAATATTCTCTTTGTTTTCATGCCAAGAGTTGAGTAAAAAACATTCTCATGCCTGTAAAGTACAGATTAAATCAATTAGCTTAGCTTGGCGTAACTCATCTCGCTTGAATTAGGGGGTTTATAAATAAAGGATCAAACTAACATGATTACAACCAGTAATACTGAATAATTAGAATTCTATGCTGTCCATGACAGCAGACACCCATGGACGGGACCAAATGCTGGCTCTCTTCCCTCGAATGCTCTGCCAGACATTTACTGCAGCTGCCTTCAGCTGCTGCTTATTTGTGGGTCTTTGACTTCAGTAAATAAAAGGAGATCAAGTGACTTGGCCAGTGAACATTATCCCAAGTCTTGGCTTCAGTCTTTTGCAGAATTCGGCTGATTAGAAATAAAGTACAGTAAATCTCTTACATTTCAGACTTTTCTCAGCACTTTCTGTTCAAATCTATGGTTTACAGAGGACAAATCCCTAAAAAAAATAATATTATTATTAGTTTTGGGTTTGTTCTATTACAATAAATCTGACTTGGTATCCTCTTGTCTAGGTTTTACAGTGGCAATATGTGTTTTTTTTTTTTAAGTGACTTCTAAAGTAAAAAGTAAAACTTCAAAATGAGCATCAAGCTTTTTTGATGCTCCTTTTGAAGACAGTCGCACACACAGGCAACGATACACAATCAACCTTTGATAGGATTCTAAATTCTAATTCTTCTGTTGGAGAAATTGGGCTGTTGTGTCAGCATTGAAAGTTTGTTTACAGCAGCCTTGAATTATTGTTCTTCAATAGATCAGCAGGGCGTCTTTATATGGGGTTCCCCGTTTACATGATACACAATGACCCCTCTGAGACTTTGGCAAAACAGACTGTATCCTGTATTGTTTGCATTTGTTTACTGTGATGGATTATTTCAAGTTCAGACATATGGAAGGTTTTTTTTACGATGCACCTGATGTTGGAATGTAGGGAACGTCTGAAGGCTCTAAAATAACTTTGTATTTTGGTGAGATATTCCTTTGTGGAGGGAACGCCGAGCTTCCTTAGTGATAAACAAACATAATTGCATTACGCAGGCAAAGGTAATGTAGCAGCATATTCCGACCTCTAATGGATAAATTAAGCGTAGACTAGAATGACTGACACATTATAATTGTGTGTTCTCAACAAATTGCTTGATGGTGGATATTAAAGTTTTCTGCCGTCAACTGCTAACAAAGTTGGCTCCTACTGTGGTTATGGTTATGTTTGAGCACTGATGACAACTGCACTTAGACTAAGCTCTCAGTGGTTCAGGTGCACGTATGTTTGTGCTTGTTATCCCTGCAGTGTTGTCTCATGTGCTTGGCAGGGAGGGATGCTTTTTGCGATCACAGCACAAGGCTTGACAGTTGATAACCTAGGATTTACACACACAGATGAAGTGCACGGCCGCACGTACACAATCTCATAGAGAGTAATGTACAAAATATGAGCAGACTGTGCAGACGATGTGTTGCACATTAGAGCTTCGGTGACCATTGTGGGTTTTTGTTTTTTTTAACAGAAGATAGCTTGATACCCCTGATCTTGAAACAAATTGAGTCAAGAAGCAGGTGATTGATAAGATTATGTGCATACTAAATAATCTGTTGGTTAAGTGCCTGTTTGTTTGTCTTTCTCTTTGCACGTAACCTTTAATTAATTTTACGGGGCAGCCGTGGACACCAGGGAGAATTGGAGGTGTGTGTGTTCTTTGAAGGCTGCGGGTTATCCTGCACTTGTGTGTCTGTTTTTGTTTGTGGTCTCTCAGTGCCATCTGCTAAAAAGACGAGTCACCTGTGGACCGTGCAACACCAGAGCATGTGTGTCTCTGTGGGGCTGTCTGAGGGAATTAAGACTCAACAACACACACGCCACTTTATTAGGTACACCGACAACATGCAGCTTTAGGTGCTGCACAAAAGAAATCTCATCGGTAAAAGTTCACCCAGTAATTATTTTCAGCACTACATCTGTTGTTTAACTGTGAGATTGCAGTGGAAGTGACCTTACAAAGACAATGAATCTTCCATCTACTTCCCTAACCATCTGTTTTCACCTCCATTTTATGTTGTCTGTGTGACAAACACACCCACACAACAACCTGAAAACGTGTAGATGTTTTGTAGCAGAGATGTGGTGATGGAGCCACTGAAACAGACATTATGTCTAGTGATATTAACATTGTGTTTGTGTGCTTTGATTATTGTTTAGCTGGAGTGCATTGATTACGGTATACATGTGCTTATGTGTGTGCGTAGAGTTCACAGCGAGGTCACCAGCTCTCTTCAACACCACGCTTTTCATTACGGAGTGAAACGCAGCTTTAATTATCACACTGATAATTAACAGGCATTCAGACGCAGCGAGAGATGTTGATGTGGGTGCGTGCACGTGGGCATTGTGTATCTGTCTTGAGGTGATTCAACACATAATGAGACGTAGAGAAGGCTAGAGGAAGAAAGACAAGGCGACCTGATAGATGGTAATGAGCAGCTTCGCGTGTGCAGAGACAGCCACGGAACTGATGTATTACAGCGGTGGCTTGTGCTTTTTGTCATAATTAACCACTTTGATTAGCTTTTCCTTTATGGAAGACACAACTGTACAGTATGTAACTGCATCACTTCACTACATGGAACCTACTTTGATTGATTTTGATGGAAACAAATTGACAGAGCACATGAATATGTAGTTCTCAACACTTTTATTAACTGTTATTAATCGTTATCAAGTAAATTTAAACAATTAAAGCTGAAGATTTTCATTAAGATACGTCAGGGTCAGATTTCTGCATATACTACGTAAACACAGTTTTCTTGTGCTTAAACACACTTTCTTTTATTGATAGTACTGAACAGAACAGGCAGAATAGACCAGAGAGGAAACAAGAGTTGTGTACAGTCATCTACCCAATTCCCCACAAAAATCACTGGTACAGCTACGCTTGTCCTGCTCCCTGTCTGTGCTGCACAACTGATCGGCTGATTCCAGTGAATCAGGACATGAGGAGGTGACTTTGAAGGATAGAATATAAAATGCCACAGTGCAATACAGTGTTTGTAGCACAGCCCCAGCGTTACTTGGACCCCTAACGGCCTTTCTTGTTGTGGCTGTAAGTTTTAGTGTTTGCTGCAAACAAGCTTTTGCATGACTTCCTCCTGCGGATACCTGGATTTACTGACTCCTAAGCAGCACTGGAAGTTCAGAACTCACCTCAGGATCAAATGGTGAACAGCTAAATCAAAAGCAGCCAATGGCTTCAGTGAGTTCGGTTGCTTTACAGGAAAAGACCTAAATGTAAGAGATGGGAAATACACAGCCCTGGGTACAAAGTGGAGCCCGAGATAATAGAGAGGCGGAACCAGTACCTGAAAATGGCACTTAGAGGCTGATACTGCACAGCAGTGCTCTTCAACTTAAAATCCAGAAGGTCAGCTCTTTCAAAAAGCAGACTTGTTTTGTGGTTATAAAATAAAAAGTCTTACATTTCTATGCCAAAACATTGAACCTAAGTCCTTAAAACACAAAACAGTTTCATGATGCATTCGCTGTATATACTGTAGTCACAGGGCTTTAGAAAACTGCCGTGTGGCAGAGAACATGATGGACACTAAATTATAAATAAAGACAAAACATAAGAAGCTCTCACAAAGCTGTGTAATTTAGTCTGTGATATGTTTTAACTGAGCAAAACTAGTAACTAGTAACAAATAAACAGTCGCTTAGTGACCTTACATTATGGCAAGTGTTGTATTTTAACATAATAGAAAATACCTGAGCCTATGCAACTTACTACTTACTTATAATTATGTCTTTTAATGTTTTTTCTCTTATTCTGACTTTGATTAGATTCCCATCATGCTTGCTCTACTGTAGTCCCTCTTTCTCCCTGCCAATCCACAGGTCTGTTGCTCAGCCATGTCTATTTAAATCCAGTCGCACCCTCCATCTCTTGCTGTCTGTTTCCTTTGTCAGAAGTTACTTGACTTCGACAAGTTTAGCTTGGCTCCCAGTGATATTTAATTGGCGCTTCCTCGTGGCAAGCCAATCAAAGGGGCCAAGAACACAAAATCACCCTGTTTCCCCTGGTTACTGAATGAAATGGTTCCTGTGGTGTCGGGATGTGTTCCCATGACGACCATATGAGTTTTTGTTCCTGTGGTGATATAAAAGTTATTCAAGTTCTTTGATTTCCCAACGGAGCAGAACAAGAGAGGGAGGGGCAAAAAAGGATGTGAAAAGACGTAACAGACAGTGGAAAAAAGAGCTACGGAGTGAGAGAACGGAGATGGATGAAGAAAATAGATTTTGAGGGAAGTGGGGGGGTAGAAGTGGTTTAGGAAAAAAGAGAGGCAGAGCGGTCTAGTGGCATGGCTGGAGGATAAAGTCAGATTGTTGTTTTTGTGGTTTTCAGGATCAGTGACTTGAACATTCCTGCAGCAATCTTAAGTTTATCATCATTGCTACAATCTGTGGATCCACCTGCTCGTCTGTCCAGCCATCCACCCATCTGGTTTGTGCACTACATCCTTTTTCTTTTTCTCCCTCTTCTAAACACTATAAGGTGGTTTAGATGCTGTATTTTGGGGGTTTTTAGTTTTGCAGCAGCTGTCTCCACAATCCACATTAAGAATTATCTCTGTTTGTTTCAATTAAAGAACAATTTCACTTTTGTATTTGCTAACAGTAATTGAAGTTGCCTCCTAAATATATACTGAAAAACACAAACGCTAACAAAACAAACGACAAATGATTAACTTAGTAGCTTAGAAACGTTACACATTTAATCATATCAACGGAGCAAATGTCTGCAAAGAAATGTCTTGTTAATACAAAGAGTCAGTGACAGACAGAGATTAGGAGCGATGAGGGGAAGAGTAAGTCAAAGCAGACACTGACCGAATATTTATACAGTACATCAAAGAAAATCTCGTATGAATTTTAATTAGCCAAAAGGAGTGAGATGAGAATATAAATACAAACTGCCTAAAGACCCACAGATGTTTTTACTTAATTGGGTTGATTAGATCTCTGCTCAGGCTGAACCCAAATAGTCCTGGGAAGAAGTCCAATCAGGCAGACACCTGTGTAGCTCCACCACGTAGAAGCGTTACCTCGTCGGAAATGATTGGCGTGACTGCGCTGGTACTGGTCACACTGGTTTCCCAAATGCAGGGAGGCTACAGAAATACTACACTCAATGAGACGTCGTCCTGCTCCCTGCCCATACGTTTGTTTCCTCGTTTTGGGGCTGTTTACAGACACTTGAGTCTTAAACTGATCAGTTCAATGCAGGGTTTGATTGACTGAATTGGTGTTACCCAAACATGTCTCAGTATCAATCCTGGTGCCTGATTAAATAGTGTAGGAGCTATTTAGAGCTTGTTATTTCATGTTTACAATTCTCATTTGCCCAAACAACAGACTCTAAATGAGGCTTAAAGCAAACTAAACCTCCGCCAAAAGCCTCCTTTTCGCAGGTAATCTCTAGTGCATTATGTGCAAGTCCTGTCTGTCAAGTACGAGTATATAATTCAGCTCTTTCATCTGGCATCATAAACACACTCATAATTAGGCAGGTTGCAGACACGATCATACTCACAAACATGCGCATCTAATACAGGCTCTCGTATGCACCCAAAGGCGCTTGTGCACCTGCTGCTGCATGAAATGAGAAGACACGCGCACACATACAGTACATACACATACGCACTAAAGCTACTGGAAGCACATGTGAAGTGTGCGCGTGCAAGCCCACATGGACACTCGTAGCCATACTTATGTCGGTGCGGATTGTCAGTGTGCATACTTAGTGACCCTTCCTGTTGTTTTTCTTTTGTCTAGCGTTGTAAAATTGCTTATTATCTATTTTTAATTGTTCTTGGATCTGAAACAAGAATATTTAGTTGATTTAGCCTTGACTCCAGGTTGTGTTATGAACTGGGTTCAAGGTTTCATGTACTATATTCAACACTCTGTGTCTTTCCAGGCATTTCAAGGACTTTAGTAAAAACAGATGTTCTGACACCTGTCTTGTTTTAGGAGTCCTGTGTATTTTTAGATGTTTGAAGCATGAAGCATAATTTTTATGTTTGGAGTGTTTGAAATCGACTTGAGGTTTTAATGGCTTGTCAGTCGTATGTGCAGAAAATAGTCCGCTCTTGATTTGATGAACTTTTTGAGAGATTGATTCATTTATTTATTTTATTTTTATCTCTGTGGCCTGGCACAGTTTTTGACAGACTGACAAAAGCCCATTTTGGTTTATTCAAATTTGTTTAGAAATGCCAGGGACAGTCAGACAGGACAGAAGAACGAGTTTAGGTTGAATACAAGCTGAAACAGTCCTTCATCAGGTACAATGTGACAATGCCTTTGAGTAAGTTGGTAGACAACTCATTTCGATTTTTGGTTTAGAGAAAGTTCTATTAAAAGTCTACAAGAGCCAAGAAACCTTCATTAGTCAGTCCTGCTGTTTATCCCTTAGTGTGTCTTTACGCTGTTATTTAGCCTCTCTGTGTTGTTTTGCAGTCTTTTTGTGTCACCACGGTTGCATCTAACCACTTAGTGTCTTTTTTGTCTCTTCGTAGCTGTTTTGCATCTCTTTGTGTCCTTGCTGTATCTTTCAGCGGAGCTCTATTCAGACAAGAAACCTCAAGTCATGCCAGTGCTCTGGCTGCTGACCTCGCCTTAGGCATGCGCTTGTAGACCTTTTTAATAGTCCAATCACATCTACATGATGATATGACTATGTCCTGCTGCTGCTTTTCACGGGTCTAATGAAGGCAGGGCAGTTACAGAAGAAGTAATCAAGGTAAAACAACCGGTATAAAAGTCCTGTCAAAGACAAAGCTATTTAATCTAACCAATAAAAAAACATCAAGCCAAAAGCAGAAAAGTCAGATTTTGATATGTTGAGCAAGATAAGAGAACAGATCAGCAGCAGCATCCTGTTTGCTTAATGTATACAAAATGGATGTTCACTGTTTCAGAAGCGTCATATGTCATTAACCTGTTTTGAGAGATCCTATTTCTTAACTGCAAAAAGATTGCCCTTTACAAATCTATTTTAGTTACTCACTGCATATAGGCCACCACAAGAGCACACAGTGGCGCTGAAGTACTTAGTGTCTATCGTCTCCTTTCAAAAATCGTTATATGGTGTTGAGAGGTTTAAAAGGCCAGGTGTAAAGAGGTCTAGTTGTTGATTTTTCTCGCCCTCACACACACAAACGCACACCGCCACCATCACCGCCGCTTCCCTCTACGCAGTCTCTCTCATGGATCATTATATGCTCTGTCTACATGAAAGAAAAATAAGGGCAGTGTATGACTACTTACAAATCACGACACGTACACACACATACATACAGTCTGTCTGACGTTAAATAATCATGAGGAAACATTAAATCGTATATTTGGTGCAGATCAATATGTAATCAGTGTGGCCTTCAGAAACACACACCGATAAACACACAGCTGGAACTGCTTTACAGCATGTTTTCCCACCAGAGAGTTTCCCATCACATGAAGGGCGGCGTGAGCTTCCTAATACCTGGACCCCATGCTGTGAACACCACAGGGAGGTAAGCTCTCCCTCGTCCTACTGAGTTACAACAAGCCAGCGCTTTGCTCATGTTTGGGTCATAAATGTGCAATAAGACATAACAAGGTAAATAAAAACCAGTGCTTCAGTTCATTAGGATCGCAATGTATAACAATAACAAGTGAGTAAAGCAAAGTAAGAGTAAATATAACATACCTGTAACATGGAAGTACTGCCGTTAAGCTGTAGTTAACAGTGGTTTCTGACTTTATCATATGAAACTACTGTATGAGTTTTAGGGAGCCATTTTAAACCCTGGCCTCTCTTTACAAACACAGCAGTAAAGAAATGTAATTTTAAAACCGCTATATTTGACCTTGGTCTCTCTTCTCTGTATAGCACCATACAGCGCTATGCTCATCGTATTTCTTAAGGGCGTGGGTCAAATTTAGATTCTGTATAAACTCAACAGATGACAAAGGTTTGTAATACTGAGCATAAGATATGTTAATGAAGCTCTATATTTTGAAAATTAAATAATAACAGTTCTAGGAAGACAATCTGTAAATGGAATCAAAATGTACTTACTAAGTTTTAATTGTCTAGCTCTTAAATATGAGGGTCAGCGTAGCTTCTCTGTCACGAACACAGCATGGAAAATATGCACCACGACCAAGTAAAAAGCAGGGAGTTTAGACGCTGGGCATGACGTTTGCAGCTGTAGAAGGTGATCAACTGGAGACTAAAAACTTTCTGTTTCATATTTATCCCATTCATTGCATCACTTGTATGTACTTGACATGCAGTTAGAATATTTCCAACTGCATTTGTTTCATAGTCTCTCGCATGGCAAGTAACGCTATAAAGCTGCTGCACCTTGATTTGAGCAGAACTGACACTTATTGCCCTCCTCTCACAGTGAGTGCTACAAAATAACTGAATCAATTTTTAACTTTTGGTAACATCTGCCTCAAGCTGATGTGTTTCTACGTTCATTTACTGTAGACGTTAATTATGACTAGTAAAGACCGGAAACAGCCTGGCTGCCGTGTGCCCCAGGGTCCATGCAAGACCAAGAGCTGACAACGTGAGAAAGATGGATTCCCACCTTATTTTAGCTTATGATTGGTGAAAGGTCTTTTCTTTTTCTTTTTTTTTTTTCAAACAAAATGACACATTCATGAGTGAACAACCTCCCATGATGCATGCTGTCAGTGCCAGACCTTATTCTGTTATCCCATATTAGTGGACGTAGCATCAGACTGGTCCCAGCTTATCGGCTATTGCATGCTTGTTGTTTGTGTACATCATTGGTGACAAAACTGACCTCCAGCGCCAGTTAGTGTTTTTGTGTTATTGAGAATGACAGTAGAGACCACAGTGGAGGGTTCATGTCCGTCTGTCTATTATACGCTTCCCCCTGAAAGGCACTGCTTTTAATTGTGTCTGGAGGGTGTGCTTGTCTCGGATCCGCTGACCTCCCTGAGTCCATGCAGATGGTCCCGTGAACAACAAGTTCAGCAGGGCTCATGTCATCCTGTTGGGTTTATCTATTTACCAGCTTTACTTGGCTAGAAACAAGAGCCCTGACCCCAGCAACGCGGGGCTCAATTGGAATTCTGAAAGAGAACCAGCGCCTATCACCCAACATTAGGGGGTGACCCCTTTTGGCTGAATGGGTGCAAATCCCTGCAGCCACGTACCAGCTACACATTTCAGCAGCATATTAATGCTTTTGTTTCATGTAAGTTATTATCAGTTAGTAATTAACAGTTACTTGTTAATTACTAACTGAACAGGCGAGACTTATGAGATCAGGTCAATGCAGGAACAAATATTACATCAATTCAAACTTCTTTTTTCATTTGCACACACTTAACACACACAATTAAAATGACGTTTTCTTTGCTCCTCCTCAGACCAAATATTAGCATATGTTGTACCGTATGTGCTGCAGCCGTTCTGGTTCTCTGCTCCTTTCATGCTCTGTGTGGCTCTGTCGAGGTGGGTGTATGTGATTGTGTGTGCTGCTGTGAGTGACCCAAGTCTCTAGTAAATGTCTACAGGGCAAATACAGCGATGTGAGCTACGGCGGCATCAGGACGGAGGACAGCACAAAATAGAAAATCTCATTCAAGGAGACAGCACAAATGTGGCAGAAATGAACTTTACACTGAATTGGAATGTTTTGTGCGTGGTTGTACAAAACTTGCATCAGTTCTTTTTATACACGTGTAACTGAATTTTGGATTCCATTTCATTGATGAAAAAGCTAAAATATGTGTTTTTTTTAATATATTATAACTTCCAAAGCATGAAATCACACAATCACTACTTGGAGAATGTTTATATATTCAGATCTTCTCAGGTCACTCTTAGTCTAACTACAGTTGGGTTCTCTTTATACAGATGAAGGAAGTACATTATAAAAAAAAGCTTTGCTGCAAATTAACCTACCAAGAATTATGCAAATATTAACATTATCCATTATCCTAACTGCTTTTCCTGTAAAGGGCTCCTGCCGCGCTGGAGCCTGATGTCACAGGGTGACACGCAGGGTACACACTGGATAGGTCACCTGTCTATCACAGGGCACATAGACACATGGTGGGAATTACTAATTAACCTAACCTAACGATGTGCCTTTAGATGGTGAGGGATGCTGGGTGACGTGGAGAAAGCCCACATAGAGGACACACACAGGCACACATCCTGCGTTCTTCCTCCTTGTGGAATCCCTGTTTTTTCATTCCTTTAGCTGAGCTTTTTTCTAAACAACCCAGCCTGGACTACAGGAGCTAATTACCAGTCCAGCTCTTGGTCTCTCTTACTATATGTCTCCCATGTGCTGTCACTTGACCACTCGTAATCTTTCTTTAGTCTTAAGAAACTCTCTTCCCAGACTATTCTCATGCATCATTTGTGCAGATCAGATATCAGTGGTCTTCAACCAACCGAAGCTGTGACAGGCGTGATGTGTCCTTGATAGCAGATTACAGACAACTCATCCTAACAAAGATAGAGTTCGTGGCTGTTAATGTCAAACAAAAGCTCAGGAGAATTCCAGACGAACGCGTTGCCTGAAGCAAACTGTCAAGAAAAAATCAAATGTCTTGCTTTAAAAAATTGTTTAGTAAGACATCAAATTGCTGTCACTAACACACAAGTTATAAAGTAATGGGTAACCTGCTGCTTATCTTTCCTCTTTATTGTTTCTCTTTTCTTTAAGGAAGAAAGCTTTTTTACATTTTGATGTGACTGCTGTAGAAGGAGTTTCCATGTGGCACCTGTAAGTCTGTGACTTAGCAGACTCACACATTATCCAATTTTTTTTTCTGTCCAACATCCGAAAAATCAGTGATGCAAAATGTATAAATAAATGACATAAATGAAATATTATATTTCAAATTGCAAGGAATTGAAGGAGAGTAAGTCAAAGACAGACCTGCAGAGTAAAAGAGACAGGGAATTAATGTCCCATGTCCCCAGTCAGAGTATTGTTAAGCCCACAATCCTTCACAGGACATGTCAGAACCTTCAAGTGAACCGAGTCATCAGTTACGTGTCTCATTTTGTCGGACTGTTCATTTTGTGATATTTGTTTTGTTATCTTACAGAAGAGAAATAGCCTATGGGCGCAGGACAGTGCAGTTAATGTGATGTAAATGTACCTTGGACTCTCATTTCCATGTGCACATGAGTGAAAGTCCATAGATAAACACCACTTTCCTGGATGATTTTACTGGTCGTCTCTCCCCGCTCAGCCACGATGCAGTAAAATGCAAAATAATTTAAAACAATGCGATGGCTCAAACCACAAACGATAGAGCTTAGATTGCAGTTTTGCCACTAGGCTGTTCCATGCATAATTGCTTTGAAAAATGACTGAATTCCTCCTTTAAGTGGAAAACAGTTTTGAACCCAGTCTTCAGTTAAGTGTGTGTGTGTGTATACATACACACATATATATATATATGCATGGGTGTGAGTGTGTGTTTAACTACGGTGCTGCATATGCATGTGGATGCATAAATGTGCTTCTGCTCCTGTTTGTGTGACTGGGTGTATGAATTATTTACTAGTAATATCTCATAAGAAGCATATTATACCCACTGTACAAGACAAAACCCTCCTGAACCCCACACTGACTATAATTATAGCTCTCAGTTGCCCAGAGGGGGAGAGAGAGAGCTCAAAAGAACATAAATCTGTCAAAAGAGAGTGAAAAAGCTGGAAAGTGATGATTTCTCCTCACTCACTCACTTTATCTTTCTTCCTCTTACCCACTTACTTGTTTGCTTTGTCTGACTCCTCTTATTTGTTGTGTTATTACTATGAATCGTAATGTGATTCTGTTAAATAATTGATAAAATATTCATGACTATTAGTATAAAAGTGCTTGGCTGGGTGCCACATTAGAAAGTCTGCCTTTTAATGTCCTGCTTCCGTGTCTCTCTCAGCCCTCCTGACGTCTGTCAATCTCTCTTGTGCATAAATAATTACACAAGTAATATCGTCAGAGATGATGACAAAGCGGCCTGATCCCCTCACTCCTAGCAATAAATCAATTAGGATAAATTTTATTGATCAGACCAGTATTACGGTCTAATTTCAGCATCAGTAGTGACCCAAGGTTGAGTGTAAACTCTTATTCCTCTCAGAGTCAGAGGAACAATCTACTTATACTTCACTCATTTCCCCCTTCTCTACCTGCCAGATAAATAATGTTGAATGCTTCTGGGGTTGAGGCATCACTCATTGTCCCTCTGTGCCTCAAGTCATACCAGTCCAGCAGGTATGACTGATGTCTTGTACATGGCCACTCCATCACTGCAGCCATCAATCAGAAAGCAGCTTGTTTTTTGTCACTTTATGCAACAGGTATTTGCTGCTCTGGCCTGTAAACCTGTCTCTGCTATCACAGCAAAATACTTGAGGGCCAAAAATGAGGGCAAATATATATAAACTGAATTTGTTTCTGATTTAAATTGTTTTTGAGTTAAAGGGAACTACTTATTTTTTGTAGCCAATCAAAGTAACTCTCAGAACTAGCACAACAGGCAGTTGATTTTTTTTTAGGTGACTCCCAGCTCTTTCAAGTGTTTTTGATCAAGACAGAATTCCTCCTGGTGGGTCAGACTACTGGACTGATAAGGTTGTAAAGGACTATATATGTGCAGGTCAGCGTGCAGATTAACACTTATGCTGTAAATGGGTCTTAAATATACTCCTGAAGACTACATACATAATATAACAGTGGTAATATTATTCTGCAGGCTAATCTGTCTGGCTCAGCCGTCTTTACTAATGACATGCTCCTTGACTTTGAAAGCAGTGAACGGTTGCTAATGTAAGTAACAGTAGCAGTTATTAATTAGCCTGTCATGCTCACAATTGCAAATTGTCTGAAAGTAGATAAGCACACCTTGATCTGGTGCTGGCACCTTTTGAAAGGCAATAAAAACATTTTTGAAACACAGTAGTAGGTTTTAGTATTCTGAGTACAACCTCTAATCATTAATACATTCTACCATTTAATCATTTAACCATGTAGCCATCGTCCAGCAGAGACGCTGAATCTTTATCCTCCCTATCATCCTTAAATTTGTTTAATTGCGTCAAGATCAAGATTCTGATTAGAATTATCTGCAATAAACCCATTAAAGTCAAGTTTAATAGACCCAATAGAGTAAATCCTTAATTTGAGTCAGATTTCTTTTGATTACTTTTTTACAGTTTATTTGCATGGATTACAGTATTTCTAACATAACACATAGATGAACAGTGAGCTTTTACACATTCAACTAAATTTGCCTCCACTTGGTTTCATAAATGAAATGATTGCTTATGTAGACAAATCACAGTATGAGTGGTAATAGTTAATTTAAAGCTTATAAATAACAATCAGATGTTAGCAGCAGCAGTAAGTCTGTCATTATGCTCAGACATGAATATTTGATGACGTTCTTCCTCTCTAACAGACACTTTTGTCAGTTTTCACCCAACATCCATCACTGGGAACAAGGCAGTGTTGCTTTTTGTTGCTAGAAATTGCTTCTTTTTTCCTTTGAGGCCATAGCATTGAGTAATGTTGAGTAAAATTGACACTGTCAGCTGGAACTAAATATTTTCCTTTTGAAAGTGATACTTAAGTTTTTTCTTAAAATATATATTTTTTTCAAAAACAAAACCTCCATAGTGTGTTCTCTCCATTTATATCTCTACTTGTCTTTTAGTCTATCTGTGGTTCTGTCTCTCTCTCTCTCTGTGCCTGCCAGTTTATCTGTGTGTCTGTCATGCTGTGAAGCTCAGGTTTGAGTAGAGGGATTAGAACCTACGACCATTTCTTCTTCTTTAATAGGATTTGACAGAGAGGAGCTGCTGTGTGTGTGTGTGTGTGCGTGCACGCGCGCTTGTGCACATGTACACGAGCATTGTTTTCACTAGAGAGCCTGTGGGGCTGTGGTCACACCACAGTCACAGAGGCACATACGCTGTCAAGTCTTGGTTCATCAATATCCTAATCCCTGTGTTTGTGTGTGTGTGCCTTTCTGTTACTGTGGCTGCTGGTACCTGTGTGTCATGTCTAAGTCTTTCCATGTCATAATCCCCATGGGATAAGCTCTGTGTGTTGGAATTGTGAGCGAGTTCATATGAGTGGCAGGAGGATCTGAGACCGGCTCAGGCTCAGTCCTCCTAGAACATCCTCAAAGAGCATAGAGGGGCTAAGACTGGACCTGACGTATGTGTGGTTTCCCTTCATAGAATCTAGTGTCTTTGTTTTCTTGACTTGTGGTTGGAGCTTGTTTATGAGACAATACTCGAGGTCTTTGCCTCTGTCCAAGGTCCTGAGTCCACCAGAAGTGATGCCCTATTTTTATATTGACTATATAATGTGACTACTTCTTTCATCTCTTCTGCCACTGTCATCATTGGGGCTTATAGATTATGATCAGTCATATAAGCCATTGTTTTGTGCCCCTTTCTAAGTCAGAAACAAAATTTCACTCAGTTGATATTTAAGTTGCTGCATATAAAGAACAGTTTGTGAAGCAGGGTGGGGATGTAGTGTTTGACTGCTGGTAAATACTGAATCACGATCTGCCTTTAACAGCACGTTTTGTGCAAATTGTGGCTGCTCAGCACACACTGTATTACTTTGCAATGTAAGTCCTCAGAAATTGCTGCCAGGTACTGTATACACAAGATGCCATTAAACGCATGAATGCTTGGGGCTTTTTATCAGGATGTAAGCTTGGCTGCTGACAATAAACAAACAACTTTTAAAGAAACTGGCGCTTCTGCTACTGCTGCTTTGCTCAAGTCCTATGCACATTATAGCAGTAATTTTTATTTCATTTAATGTTTGTGTTGTGCAAAGTTAGTAGTTCTCCAGATATTACAGGCCAGGATACGGGAATATTTCCAGGGGTTCTACACATCGTGGCTGAAATGACAAAGCCTCCCCCAAGCTTGTCAGTGTTTTGCTCATGCAAGCTAAAACCATTCACTTGGAGGCTTCCGGGAACCTCTAACACTTGATTGCCCGTCTCTGTTGGCTGATGCCCTGTCGGAGCCATGTTACGCCACATCATTATCTAAGCCACCTGCTAGCGTGGCGACAGATGGGAGAGGCTTACCTTATGTACCCGCAGCTGACAGCTCGAGTCATGCGAGCAGACGTTTGTCAACGACAACCACAACAAACTCTGCGTGACATTTGTTTGCTCAGACCCTTCCCATGTGTCTTTCTTATGTGCTTAACCAAATGGGACTGCTAGTTGAAAGTCAGTGTAACAGACGTTATATTGAGGAACAAATGAAAGGAGGCTCCAGGCAGATTGCAGACTAGGCACAGAAACACCTTTACTTCATCATCACATTGCCTCAAAATCCCCCTTGTCATCTGTGTCGGTCCTCTACAGGAGCACATCTCTTCCAGTAGTAACAGCCTTATAGTTTTGTGCCTCCCCTCTCATACTCTCTGACCCTTGTGGGCATTTAGGTGTTTGGACTCATACAGTATTAGGTTGTTTCTACATACTTTACATGTAAATGTTGTTTACCATTAGCAATCTCAGTATGAAATGCTTCTGATACTGTGAGGAGTTCGATGGGATACTTAATGACTTCTACTGCTTTGCATGTCTGGTCTTTTTGTTCTGTGTACACGTCTTCCTCCCGCTGCCTCATTTTTTTTTGCTTTAAATAGTTAATAGTTAAAAAGCCAACAGATGTAGGTTACAACCACCTTCCACTGTGGCCATTCTCTCCCAAAGACAATTTACCAGCTTAAATCAAGAGGAAGGCATCGTGTCGGACTTGATGAAACAGCATTCACTTGCATCTGGCCGTGGGGAGAAGTGTTTTCGCCTCGTGATCCCTATTGGTTCTTAATAAATGGGTTGGATACAACGCTGCGTGTATTCCGTTTGCGGTTAGCATATGTATGTACTGGCCTCTCAGGGGTAATTAGTAATGCATAAAACTTAGACATTGAGTCTTTAAATATTTGATGATGTTCTATCATTGATGTTTTGTTGTTGTTGATGCTTCCTCGTTGCTGGGCGAGCAGGACGGAGATGCCTTCAAAGACTTTGGAGTTATTCTGTTGCAAGGACGCTTGCACATCTCCTTTCTGAGTCTGTGACTATTTTCCCTCATACTCCCGCTCTCCTTTTGTTTCTGTTATTGTACTGTGAGTACAGCTAAATTATATTGTCCATCAACACTATTCTAATGGACCTAGCTATGCTGTGTAATTATTTCCTTGCATAAGCGACGCTCTCAGATGAATAACTCGAGTCAAAAACATGGAAAATAACCATCGCTGCCGTGCTTGTAAAAGCAGATGAACGGAGATGTTCAACCTGCCTGTCAACACCTTCTTCATGACCTCAGATGCTGATTTGTTTGTCTGATGTCTTCTCATTCAAATTCAATGTCTAATATCTTATCCATGCACTGGTTATATGATTACTAAGTCTAACGAGCTCATTAATTGCTCCGAGGCATTTTAATGAAGCTTCTAATTGAAAAGCATCCAGTGCTGATAGAGTGAAAAGACCGTGGAGAACTTGTGCCAGATAGAGACAATTCAGGCAGCAGAAATATTTCATTATATTTCTCATATCAATTAATTAGTTTTCAATTATGGTGTTTGGCAAACGGACTTGGTCAAAAATGGAAATTACCAGGAATGGAAATAAATACTTTATCATTGTGAAATGTTTGAGGCATACACAGTTTCCCAATGCTGCTGTTTCTCTTACCAACCCAAGATCAAACCTGACTGATGCCTGTATAAAAATATCACAACCTAATAAGTTTATGTTTCAATTTCTGTCTTTCATCTTGGGTTCTTTTACTTGCGATTCCTTCCATTCTTCGTGTTTTCTCCCCAGACTTCGGTCAATGTCAAAGAACTTTATTATTTTTTTTATTTTAGAAATTACCTCATGCATTCATTCATGCTTTTTTATTTCATCTTATGTACTTGGTTTCCAGTCTCCTCACATCCATTTGTTCCTTCCTTCCTTTCCTCTTTCTTCCCTTCTATATAACACTACTTGAACTCTCCATCCATAATCAAGATTATCATCACAGCTACCAAGCCAGTAATGACCTCAACAACAGATGAATGGTAAATCAATAAGCACTGACCTTGCAGCATAATTGGACCGGGCTTCTCTCACTCATAGAACAATAACTTCATTATAGACAGAGACAAACAAAGTAATAGAGGCGCTATTCTATGAAATTATACACATAAAGAGATGTGGATTCTTGTGCTGTTGTCTACTACAAAGATTGATCTTTAACTGGATTGCTGAGGTTCAAAGTCAGTTAACATTGAAGTTATTACTGAAGGTTCTCAAGAGCAGCTTTTTTTTCTCAGAATCTGCACTCAATATATATATTTGTGCTCCTGATTGTCGTTCAGGTATCTAGTGTGTCTGTGTCAGTCCTCGGGTATATAAAAGTCACAGCTTGAAATCTCAGAAGAGGGCCAAGCTCTAATGGACATACAGCTTAGGTTGAACAAAGCAGTCCAGCCGCTTGCTAGTACCTAGGAAAGAGGAAACCAACTGAAATAGCTGACATCGGCACACATTTTACCAATTATATAGTGAAGGAATGTTGATGTTTAGAACCTTCAGTAGTAATTGTTGTATTATTGTCTCGCTTTGTCCGGACTCATGACCTGGCTGGGCATTAAGTGGCTGAAGATGGATGGATGGATGGATGGATGGATGGATGGATGGATGGATGGATGGATGTGGAGCTCTGCCAGGGAACTGGTCTCACAGGTCTCTCTGGTGTCTGACGCTCCTCCCTCTCTTTAGGAGCCACCTCATCATCTTAGATCTTCCTGAGAACCTTTTGTTTTTAGGCAGATTTTTCAAAATCTCTTTTACTAAGAGCATTTGTAATGAAATAATCCTCACTTTATTGCAAAAAAGAAAAAAAATAGTTTAGTTTAAAAAAGAATTAACTGGTCACCTGCGTGATAAAGACTGTCTCAGTGTGTGACATGCAGTATTGCCCATTTTTTTCCTTTTTTGTGAAGCACAGGATTTTTTTCTCTAAAGGTTCCCCAACTGTAATACACAGTCATTTTTCTCATTTAGTTTCTTAAAGCTCTATGTTGGTTGGCTGAACTGCTGATGTGTACTGTATGTCCCTGGTTTTAATGGCACAGCTGGCTGAGTCCGTGTATTGTGTTAGTGTTGCGCCACAGGTTTTTAGGGTATTTACTGGTAAAGGGGTCTCAGTGTGAACCGCTGTACAGTCATGTGTTCCCAGATTCCCTTTACCTGCTGCACAATGTTTGGGAAATGAGTGTCACCTCAAGCTGCACTGGCAGCTACTTACACGAATGGTTTTCAGTGTGGAGTATTATCTGCACAGATGCACAGTCCAGGCTGTTTGAATTCAGTGTAGTTCTCACTGCTGTGATGCCTCTCAGCAAATCCTGCCTGTTTCAAAAGAGCAATATAAAACCTCATAGAAAACTTAATTATAGCAGCGCATGATCCTTCATTTTCATGACAGTTATGTATGATGTAAGGAAATGCTGTAAATAAAGCAGTGTTGAAATACCTGAAGGCAAAGCGATTTAATATTATTTGAACATGTAAATGTGCACTCTCCTTATGTGTCGAAAACATTTACAAGATTAGACAACACTGAGCAAAAGTGAGAAGCTGTAACTTATAAACAGACAAAATAAGAGAAGTGCAAATCAAGGAGAGAGCTGTGATGTGAGAGGACAGCTGGTGAGCAAAATGAAAGAAAGGGGAACACGGTGTGTGCGGTTGTGAAGCCTTTCTCCTTTTAATAAACACACATTCTTACTTTCTCTGTTTTTAAATGAAACGCACACACACTCCGCAGTGACTAATGAGAATTTGTGACGGTGCTGGCGGTAAGTAAGACAGAGAGTAAGAGCAATCGAAGGACACCCGAATTTGTCATTGTGGAAATGAAGGGTTACAGGGTCCAGCGCTTTACCACTTTCTCCTGCCTGACCAATGGTGGATGAGTGTTTCAGCACAGAGAGGACAGAACTGGAGGCACTTCGTTGTGAATGTGACCTGTCGTTTTCATACAGTTTATCTTCATCTAACCTTATTTCCTCTGCATTTTTCTCTTTCTTAATTTGAGTCTTCCTCTCCTTAGCTCTTTCAGTTGCTTCTGTCTGTTATCTTAGTCATTCGCCTTTCGCTGTTCAGTCATTGTCTTGTCGCCATCACTCATTTTGTTTGTCTCTCCTTCATATCTGTGTCTGCCCCTGCTTGATTCTCATCCTTCCCTCTGTCCATCCATTTCCCCTGCTTGTCTCCGCCTTTCTTTTTTATCCACACACTCATTTTTCTCCGTCTATCCATCTCGCTGTCTCTTTCTCTCAGGTGGCAGAGCAGATTAGTGGTTAGTGAGACCATCCCATTACTGTAAGGTTACAGATTCAATCTCCGAAGGCAGACAGCGTGCACATCAACAGCCGTAGGTCCTGTCAAAATGTCCTTGAACAAGATGCTGAATATACACCTGCCCACTCATTTTGAGGTACTCTGGATAAAAGCCATAAAAAAGTAAAATTTTGCTCTTGCTGTATAATCTACTATTACCATGCTCTGTACATTCACCTGACTCTGACCTTCACCCATCAAAAGTGCTGTTACTACACTAGGTTGTTCCCGGCGGGCAGGGATGGTGCCTGTGGGTCTAGAGGTTTTTTTTCTGCAGAGTCTCATTGAATTATGGTCAATTCAATTTGGCTTTATTAATAAAAACTCCTATCAAAGTAAAACAGATCTCTACATAGTAGCATATTGTAAATTTATGGAATATGACTAAAAACTGAAGTGATCTTTTAAGTAATTTAATGAAATTAAATCCACACCTTGTGTCTGCAATGTCAAAAAACTGATGAATTGGTGCCCTGACCAAAAATTAAAAGCGAACAGCAGCGACTAGGGGATGGATTCAAGACGACCTCCAAGTCACTGACTGTCCCAAAGAGCACAGTCAAAGCCAGTTAGTGTAATAAATCTAGCGCATGTGTAATCTGCAACCGAGACAAAGGCAACGCCTCTGAAGGAGCCTAAGTGACATCCTATAATGTAGTAGCTATGGTATGTATGGTGAAGGATGCTGGTGGAACAACTGTGCAGGCAGCTGGCTTCATTGTTTTAAAATTAGCTTCTGTACGATACTGTTTTAGCAGGAGGCAGATTTCATTGTGTGGAGGTGATGAGTCATAACCCAGAAAACCTCACACGGAAAGGACGTGCTGGACCTCAGGTGACCTGGTTTTGTTTGGCCAGGTGAACGGCACAAGCTGAAGAAGTTGGAGCAAATCTTTTCTGTTCCACTCCACCATATCCAATTCTTTCAGCTCAGGTTTCAAGTATAGTCGCAGCCGCTTGGTCTGACCTGGAGAATGGCATTAAAGGAAAGCATAAGAGTGTCAAGCATGGACAGGAGATTTCCAAACCAGTTACAGTTTAGATTAAAGGGTCAGCAATGAGGGGAATTCTGCCTTTCCTGGAAATGGATTTATGATTTATTTATGTCTTAGGTCTGGAACCAAAGGACGCTTTGAGGCACAGCTCCTACAGTAATGATAAAGGGATTGTCAAAGGTGCGCGTGTTACCAGACGTTTGCCCATCTCAGTGTGTGGAGAGAGAGAAAGGGCTGAAAAGTTGCTAAAGTTGTTCTAGTTAGATTACAGGGAAAAGCAGGTGTGCACTGAAATGTGCATCATGTCCCGGTTTATGCACAATGAAGCAGAATTGGCAAAATCAGGCCAGAGGCAATCTAATAATTATTAAATCTATTATTGTTGTGGTTCAGGTGTGGGGCAGAGTGGAGCTGAAAGCAGCCACGTGTGTGATGAAGCTGATTGAATGACACAGCAGTTGTGTGTTGTGTTAATTGGTTTCTCTCCTGAGAACTGGGATCCATTAGACCTGCCTCACCAGGCACAGGCAGGTGTGTTGGCCTGCAGATCTGCACTACCAGTAGTGATTTTGTTAGTGTACCTAGATATTATTGTAGTGCAGATTTGTTAAACAAATCAGAAAATTGTGTTACTGTACAAACCCAGAACAAAGCGTTTTTCACTCTGGCAGATTCTAAAATACTGTAGCTCGAAGAGCAATGCAAACAAAAACAGGTTAGGTTGTATGAAGACGTCAAGTGTCTGAAGCAGCTTTAAGAATGGTGTTTTGTTTTGTTTTTCATTTTCAGCATGTGCAAGTATCCATTCCAGCATGTGCATGTGCGCCCAGGCTTTGCCTTAACTTTGATAAGAGCTGACTGTTATGCAACACGCTGAACAGCGCAGCACAAATGAAAACCAGCTCCAGCAGATAAATACGCGTAACTGCTTTGATCATGATCGTTTTTTGAATTTTTATGAATGTGAGCTCCTCTGCCAAACGAGACGGTTCAAGTCTTAGCTGTCAGTTTAAAAGTCGTCTCTTTCCAGGCAAATGGAAGCATTTGGTGAGTGGTGCTGTGTAAATGCACTATGTATGAATTGGCACAATTATTAAATTGTTATTTTTAATTAATTCATGTGCTTGTGCAATATTTGTCAGCTCCTGTGTGTGTCAGTTTGCCATCAGCCCTGGAGGGCAGCTCACAAGGGACCTATCATGGCTTAACCTCAAACTCCCACCAGTCAATATTGCAACAATTACCATCAAAGCATAAAATGTCAATATGTGACATTTTCAGAGGTCAAACTTGAGTTTTGTTGACCTGAGAACCCACGCTACTGTGAATCAGCTGACGAGCTTCGATTTAGGCTAAACTGTTGGCTCAGACTTTAATAGACATTGATTTCACAGAATAATTTGAATAGATGTAGGAAGGACCTGTAAACCTAATTTCCAACTTTCTTACTGTGAATAATACTTTTACTACAATTAAATACAAGTAGTGTAAACAAAACGAGAAAACCTTAATGAAACATTAAAATTACCTTCTAGAATCGTGCCCCTTTTAAAATATCTCAATGAAGTAATGTGGAGTTGTCTGCTTTTTTTATCTGTCAATAAACAGATTATCCACAGCAACACAAGAAAAAAGTGGAGCACTTACTGTAATATGGTAAAACTGTGAAACAATTCACAAACATACATCTGTCCCGGTTTTCTCTTCTTTCTCTGAAGGACAGCTTTGTAGTCTTTCGCTTTGTGCTTTCAAATTGTCTTTGTCCTTGTGTATTTCTCTCAATAAGAGCAGATCAAATGGTGCTCACCAGGAGGTCTGCCATCATTTCTCAGAGGGGAAGTGAAAGACGCTTCATATCTCCGTGTGATGACATTATACAGAGAGACGGGAACATACATAAGTGTTCGAGATGAAGCAGCACAATGAGAAAAGGGGATGACGGTTATCATGAGCGACTCTTTTTCTCAGACTGTAAATGATGTGTGTTACTGCGTGAGGTTACCACTCTGAAGTGAAGTGAAGGTGATCGTTTAGCATATTTTATTGTGCTGTCTGAAACGGCCTAGGAATACACATGCATAAATAATGCATTCAGAAATAAACTTATCGTGTTTGATGCTGTCGAGCCAAAGTGCTTTTTTTAAATTGAATTCAGGATGTGATTGACAGATGGTAATGACAAGTGGTATCATGGTTTGGTTGTTTGATGTCGCGCACTTCTTTGATGTTTAGCTAAAAACAGAAAACTTGGATACACAACATAGATTTTCAAAAACAGGAAAATTGAGTTTTGGTAGATTTTTTTTTTTTTAACACATAACAAAACAACTGTGATGTGGTTGATGTGTCATTGGGTTAAATATCACTTAACACTGACAAACGTACAAACACAATATTGAATGTACACTGCACAACAGAGAAAGAAAGCTTTTATTAATCACAGAAGTAGTAGACATCACAAAGTTCTCACAGCCACACGTGTGTTGGTCTGTAGAGGTCATATCACATGATGGATGCAGGGTAGATGCAGGGTAGAAGCATGTGCTGAGCTGCAGTAAATGGTTGTTTAGTAAGTATTTCGCTGACTTTCATCAAATTCAGCTCATGTACTGCTTGACACCTGTACAGTAAAACTACAGGTCCCAGAATTCCTCCTGGCCTGCTCAGATTCTGGAGGTCAAAGATCAAGGTCGCAGTATGAAGATGCAGTAAAGCTTTTTTGAGGAATACTGTCAACGCAATAAAAGCTGAAAGTGGTGACAAACAGATCCCGTTTCTTGTTTCTGCCAAAAAAAAATCCAGCTGTTTCAAGAATTGAAAGATTTTAAATTGAAAAAGCCCTGCAGTACTTTAGCACTGCAAAAAAGCAGCTAGTATGATTATTATTTCAAAAACAAATATATAAAGCCTATTCTGTGGTAAAATGTTTAACACATTCCACTCAATAGAAAATGCCTGAGTGATGATATGTTTAACTGTCAGTGATTTTTCTTTGTTGTTCTTTCTCATTTTCTCTGTCTCTTTATCAACTCTCCCAAACGCTCAGCCCCCCAGTCACCTTCTCCCCTTCTCCACGTTTTCTCCTCTGCAGGAGAAGCCGTATTGTGTGGATGTCAACATGACTTCTTATTATGGGGCTAAGTAAGTGTAAAATTGACTTTCGGCCCATACGTGACAACTCAATGAAACCTAGTCTGCAGGGTTGTTTCTACTTGACACATTTTAGTGTTAAGGACAGTATATGCTATTATTATTTAAGATGATAAAATATTCCCACTGAATAATTACTGCCTGTTGCAGCATGTCTGTTTAATGTCTCTACTAGGTTCTTTCAGGTTTCTCTTTTTTGGCTGGTTGACGTGTTCTGTCCAGCAGTTTTTTAGTCATGATTGGGCAACTGATAAAAACAGCAGTTGAAGTCTCACATGCTTTTGTGAAAAAGGTCAGGTCTTTTCAACTTTTGAAAGCTCTCCACTCAGCCCAAAAGCAGCTTGGTACAGAGCTTCATAAAGGGCATCCGCATTCTGAGCTGTGTTGTTGTTTTTTTGTTGTTTTTTTTACATAAAAAAATCACAAGCCAACAGAAAGATTGCAAATGATCTGCTCGGTTTTGGAGGATACGTGATGGATATCTGTGTTAAACCAGAGAGTCTGGGGAGAAATATGGAGAGAAAATAAGACAGAAGAAATGTGAGCAAGATAAGAGAAGGAGATTGGAGATTCAGAGTGCTAGATAAAGACCCAGAGAGAAAGTGTGTGAAAGAAGTAATTTAACAGGAGTTTTTGACTCCTGAATGGTGCAACCAAGTGAACAAGAGCGAAGCGCATCGAGACGGACGGAGAGGAGGAGAGATTGGAGATGTCATACTGATGGATGGGCTGACATTTCCCCTGCCCTCGCTAATGCTGTCTCAGTGCTGACACTCGTACAGTACACACACATACACACTCAAGCTCTTCACATTCGTGTCCTTATTAAATCTTACTCACATTTACTTTGACATAAAGTGGACTCTTGCTCTGCTCCACACAGTTTCCCTCCTTTGTTATTTTGCTCCATTGCTCTCAACACACCCACAGAGAAAGATAGATGTTGTGTCTTTACTTGCAGATATCAGTGTTTAATATCTAGACTTGAACAAGCACAGAGTTGTTAGGAAAGTTCCAAAGATAAGGTTCAGATTCTCCCTGTGCTGTTGATGTTCGGCGAGGATTAATTCTTCTAAATGCTCAGCTAAATGAACTGGACCAGCAGTAAGTCATCTGTTAGGGATCTAGTTGCACCAAAAGTACGGCTGGCACCCTACTTAAACCAGGCAAGGTAAAGACTGCATGCAGTGGAATTATGGGATGGCGATTGTGGTCAGACTTGCTTTGTTTTGTAATATCTCTTTTTTGGGAATATTTAGTGACTAATTTTTATCCAGATACTAAAAACCACATTAGCTTTTAGTACTTTATGCCATTAAAACATTTCCCCTCTACAGACAGACACGGCCTCAGCACAACTGCAGTGTAATGAAGCAAATGGGATAAAACAAGGTTATTTTCCAGGGTGTCCTGAGCCCGAGCTGAGTGCTTATTGGGACACGTCCGGCTCCTGTTACATGGATTTGTTTTGGCTAAAGTAAAGCAGCTGGTCTAAAATGCAGCGATGTGCTCCACAAAAAGTAGTGACTGAAATGATTTATTCGCTGTTCTTAAATACAGGTATTACTGATTATATGTATTTAATGTAATAAACGTTAATCACTCTAATAAAGATGCAGAGGCCAAACTGCTGATGGTAAACATCTTGAGGGCGTTGTTTCCCTCTGTGTGCAGCACAGTGGAGGCTGAGGAGCTAATGCTTTCTGACTTTAGGCACTAATTGGTGACTGCTGGGTTTCTATTCTTAAAGCACTTCACAACTGTATTTTGATTGTCACACAGTAAATTATGCTCGCTGGCCGTTTGCTCCACAGCTAAGCTACTGTATACAAGTGATAAGTCAAGTAATAGTCAAGCTGACGCTGTTTTATCACTGTGAATCATCGAGTCTGGACGTCTTCAGCAACAGCACGGCTGTGATGCTGCTCCCTCCCCAGTGTGTGTAATATTCTAATATGTGGCTCATTCACTGACTGACTTTTCAAGGATGCTTTCATATTTGTGGCTTTGGTTTGAGTAACTCGTGTCTCCACTTCATTTAAGACTGCAGCGTTTTGGCGGTGCAGGCCAGCTAATGGAGCTTTCATGTTAAAGTCCCAAAGCTCCACCGTGATTATCAAATAATTTGCAACCATGAAACCTAAAAACTCTACCTTCTCTACTCACAGCAAGGTAGTATGAGGTGAATTCAGGTAGGACTTGTATTCCCCTCCTAAAAATGTTCCATTAAATGTTAAATTAAATTCTCTCTTTGTGCCTTTGAAGTAGTGTAGGCTCGGATCAAAGGCAGGGCTGCCAGCTGTATTCCTGCCATCAAGCTCAGTCCGCTCGACGCCAAACATTTATGTGTCTTTCTCTTCAAGAAAAAAAAAGTTTATGACCTTCTATATTTAAGTTCTATCACCTTTTGTATAATTTATTAAAACTGACATCTGTCGGTCTGAAAATATAGTCATGTTTGTTTCCTGAGGAGAGGTTTTCAGATGGATTGCTCTGCCCCGCATCAAAATCCAACACAAATTTTAATTATAATGTCCCACTATGCTGAAAACATAATCAATAAGATGTGCCCAATTAATTTTAATCCCAAAACTGAAATCTTGGACGGTTTTACTTTGTTTGAGCGTTACAGGGAGCAAATGAGGCAGAATTAGTCCCTTGGGTGATGTCATTGGAGGCCGCTAAATCCTTGTTGTCTTAATTAAAGCTCGGTGAAAAGATGAAAATTAGCATGGCCCAAAGCCTCTGCGCACAACACCGCGGGGAAAATAAAGTTTTCAAGCTAATAATTATGTTGATTGTGCTTGGTAGTTTCAACAAGGCTTTGTCTGAACACAGAGAAAAACAAACGATTACAACTGTCATCAAGGGAAAGGGCAAAGTCTTTAAGGAGTCACGCCACCGGCCGCTTAAACACACACTTAACCCAGTGACAGACAGTTTCCACACGTCTACAGACAACATCCCCAGTCATGACTGTGTGAGTAGAGGCAACGAAGTGGACGCTGATGATTGGTATGTGATCAGCGTTATGCAAACATCTGAGGCATTTGTTGAAACTGAGCTAAAAACACATACCCAGACACTAGCCAGCAAAGCATCATGGGACCAAAATACTGCTGGTGAGAAATAACAGCACACAGCAGATGAGTCTCATTTTAGCTCAACTTCAGCAGCTCCCAGTTGCAGTTGAGGATCAATTGGAAGATGTCATTGATCACATTTAAGGAACCGTCTGGACCGCTGCCCAGCCAAAGATCCCCAGGCCGAACTCATGCAGCCATTTCACATTTGAAGCTGCGGAGTAATATTGACTTTACAGTAGGTAATGTCTGAAGCCGTTCCTGAGTTTTGGACCGTTTAGCAAAGTCAGGGCAGATACTTGTTGGCTCCTGTCATGAAACTTGTGCAGTGTGAGTCTTTGTGAATCATTAAAAAATGTCTGCCTGCCGTCATCGATATGTCTCCTTGATGGAGGACATCGATTCACCAGCTTGAATCAGTCAGGGGATCGTGTCTGTCCTTTAAGTTCCTCCCATAAGTCTTGAAAATGTAAACGGAGGCTGAAGGAACTAAGACGTAGAACAGAAATCCGACCCACACAAAGTGGGAGAAATGAATGTACTGTAGTCTAGCACCTGGTTCAGTAGTGTTAGCATCTGGTCTGCTCAACCACACAGCTGCTTAGGATTAGGCGGAAACACTAAGAGGTCTGGATACAGGGTTCTGTTAAAATGAGCTGCTTACCGTCACATGACATAGCGATTGTTCAGTGATAATGGATTGAAACATTTACCAGAATGCTCTTTTTAGATGAAAGTACACACACACACAGTGTTAGGTACAGTATGTAGTGTCCCTTTACTGACGGCTAATTAAACCCTTCAGTAGCATCCTCCACCGCTGCACCAGAGACGCACATTAGTCAGTCTTATCTGCTCCCAAATGCAGATTACACACACAAGCTCAGTTTTTATGTGGTGCCTAACAGTCAGTGCTCAGAATATATTTAACCTAATTGTCACTGAAGCAAAAGAACACACACCCACACACACTTATTCATCATTTCTCTCGCCTTAGTTCTCTGCAGCGATGAGGTCAGTGTCTGTTTGTGATTGATAATAATGACCGATGGCTCACACTCACTGTTTCAGTCGAACCTCGACCATGTGTTTAGATGCTTTTGTCCGTGGTTCTGCGATTACAACACCTCTTACCTCTTTATTCACATGACCGTTACAAGGTCAGTCAAAATGGTTCTTCAGAGGCTGGCGATACTATCATAGGGTGGGATTGCGTTTTGATATGAAATATGTGTTTTATATCTCCTCTGTGCACATTTCATCATGTAATTATATCTCGTGTTAACCGTGAACTGCTTCAACTGGGCTTTTGTGTTCAACTGTGCAGAAAATCTGAATCTACTGTATAAATGTTAAAAGATATTTAAAAGCAAATGGCACAGAAAGACTAAGATTTGCAGACTTCCTACAAAGCTTTTCCCCCCATGCTCAGTCTATTTGATGTTCGCTTGTAGAAGCTGCCCTCAGATACAACGTTTGACTCCTCGAACCATGCGTTTGTTTTCGTGTGTGTGTTCTATCCTTTTTTGATTTTGATAGATTTTGATGTATTTTGTGGTGTAATGAGTTGCTAACTTTCATGTGTTCTTTGTTTTAAAGTTGTACCCTCAGTCCCATGAAGGCAGGTTTCACTCTGGGGAAAGTCTTGATCGCCTCACAGATGCTCTTGTCTTAATGTAATCTAAAGTATTTATGGAGACAATAAAACACAGCTCCAGTTTAGTCACTTGATTAACATTTCTGTCCTAATTTATATGAGTAGTGTTTTACTTTACTCCTGGGAATTTGTTAGGCTATGTTTTTACATCTATTTTCTTCAATTTTCAGGTCTGCTTCTTTTAAATTCTAATGCTTAGAGTGAAAAGTTTAAAAGTTTCTTGTACTCTTGGGATGCAACTTATTAAATTAATACCTTTTTATCTTTTGAGTTATTCAAGTCATTCTGTACACCCTCATGGTAATACCTTAATAATAGTCTATTCAAAGCAATCCACATATGTGGATATTGATTTGTATTTCTCGTATCACTTCTGTGTACGATGGAACGTGTGAGACCTTCAGACAAATCAATCAGACTGGTGCCGATCTAATATTTCGCTATACTGGACCTTAGACGTCGTTCACAAAGAAATTCTCCAGTAAATCTAAATTGTCAGAAACTCCTGCTTGAGGCACAATAAGCTTAAAATTACCATACTATTGTATTATTATTATTATATCATGTGAGCCCGTGTGTGAATAGGGAACCTTTTCAGATTTTGTCACGAGTTCTCTGATGACTTTTCTTACTTCTTGACTAAGAATGTTGTTGCCACTCTGAGGAAACTGATGCTAGGCTAATTATTCAGTTCCTGGAAACACTGCAAATTAGAAGGGACATAATTTCAAAAATTGCTATCTCGTCTCAGTTGGTAATGTGAACTGATTAAGTACATTTAGTCTGATTAATCAACTGAGGTTAAACATCAGAAGAAATAAGCAGGACCAGTGTAAAATTGGCCTGAGTACCTGAGCCAGGATTATTTTAATCCTAAATTTACTTATAAAACTATTTTCTTTTGGCTCCAAGTCTTGAGTGATCCAGGTGTGAATATTGTGGCTTATCATTGCGCTCATAAGTCAGTAAGTAGCACTCTCCTTCTCTGCATCAAACCTCTGTGGTGCTGCCCTTGACCAAACACTTCACCCCACCTGCTCCAGCTAAGCTGCACTGTGGCTGCATTGAACACCCCTGGAGTCGCTTTGTGTAATTGAATAAAGAAGAAACGTGTGGTAGTGAAAACAGACATTTCAGTGGTCTTTGGTTGATTAAAGGTTTGGAGCAACTCCCAGCTTTTGTTTTGCTCGGTAGGTAGGTTGTCCCTGTTTGATACTTCCATTCAGATTCAAACACGTGGTTTATACTTTTTGGATTCAGTGCTGAATTCTCCTTAAATAAACACAAGTAGAAATGGAAATAGACGTTAGTAAAGTAGTTTTCCATTTTGCACGCGTGGCATAGCAGCAACTGTCTGACTGTCTCTGCTGATGGACAGAATCTCAGCCTGTCTCATGTTGTCTGTTATACTGACATGGCCTCTACTTTGTGGGACTTTGACTGAGTATCTGACAGAGCAGCTAACCGACCGACTGACTCGCTGGCTGATGGGCTGAAAAGCAGAGAATCTGTGGGATGGAGACTGTGAAAGGAGGTGATTGACTATCAATATACCCCCAATACAAGGTAAGCAGCCATGTGTGTCCATGCCATTAGCGTCTGAGTCACCTGCAGGCTAATAGCATGACCTCCTAATAATGCTAAAAGGTGAGGAAGTGGGGAACTAGAGTGACGTGTGGTGACAAGGTCAGATTGAGGATTTGCATGAACAGCAAAAGGGAGAACCGGAGTGAGAAGAGCCAGAGTGAGCAAAAGTTGCAAGTTTTTCCCTTTTGAAGTCATAGCTGTCTCCAGCGGAAGAAGAACTGACAGGCAGGGCCCACGCCTATATTACAGGACACAGACGAGAGGACGGTGAGACAGGAAGTAAAACTGAGAGGATGTCTGAAGAAAGGCACAGTGAACGAGGCAGCATAATAGGGAAGTCTGAGCCGTGCTAGAGAATACTCACATATTCATGTAGGTGTGATGGCAAGAGAAATTGCCTCAGTGTCCCTTTGGGCCAAAAAAAAAAGAACAAAACGCGGGGCTGAGGGCGTGACTCCATGCTTGTGTTCAAGTCTTTGTACCCTCTGCTTGTGCACAGCAAGTTCATTTCTGTGCTCGTGTGTCATTTGTGTGTGAGTGCGTTTCTTCATCCTTCAGGGCAACACTGAGTTTCCTAGAGGGCATACGCAATGATGTCAGCTATTTAATTCTCTTGTGGTGTCACAATAGGAGTAGCGTCATTAACATGGCACTCTGCCTAAGAAACGGGCCCAAACCACAGTGACATACTGTAGGCAGGCAATGCATGACCGTCACTTCATCAGGAGTGTGAAGATGTCTCACCACAGGATAAGGAGACGTGCACGTAGACAACGCGTGGACGTTTTGAACACAACACGGGCAGCATCAGCTTGTCAAAATGAACACGTCAAACCTACAGAGGCAAAAAAAAAAAACCACTGCACTGTACCAAACATGCAAACATGAGTGACAGGTGCTGGTGTTTATCCTGCCTCTGTTCCTGGGGATGGACACGTACAGTAACAGGTGCAGCCTCACTCTCACTAATGGATGCCGTGTGTCTTTTAACTTTCACATTGTAAGTGATTTTAATGCACTGTCCCGTTTTCTGCCCTTGTTTAGCAGAAACATGTTAGACTGTTTTCCAAACACATCCCTGCATAACTGTGCACAACCCAAGGTTTCGGTGCTGCTATTCCCAAATACTGTATTCCAGCATGTGACAGAGAGGGGAATGGGTGGGACCTGTGTGGACAAAGAGCTAATTATCATGCACAATGTGTCTGTGTCTAGATTGATGGTGCACTTGTTGAGTTAAAGGGCAGGGCAGGGTTCACTGCTTGACTCACCTGAATCAAAGCTGAAACGCTTCATTTTACCACTTTGCTCACTCAAACAAACCAGTAGAGAAGAGGAGGAGGAGATGCCTCTTTGTTTTACTGCTGACAGAGAGCTCAGTACGTGCTGCAACCAGGAGACGACGCGTAATAAGTTATGGTTGTGGCTTTTTTTACGTGGACGCTTTTGTTGTTGCAGCCTCATATGCTTGCCTTATGCCTTTCTGCTTCCTCAGACCCCTATTATCATAAATGCTAGTGCAAAGAGAAATTAATGGAATTGGCCATTAGTAAAAGCTGCCCCAACTCCTCTGGTTCTTTATTACCACTATAAACTGTCTACTGATGCTGGGGAATTATGCAAAACCCCAAGACGACAATCGGTCCTGTATCACACGGCGGCCATGTTTTTAGAGCTATTTTTGGTTGTTACAACTGGAAAGCAATTAAAAGGAAGCAATTTCTTCAGCGGTAATAGCTTGTCAGAATATAATGACATTTGTGATATTCTCATTCCTTTTTCTTTTGAACCTTTGAGAGCACGTTTACATTGATACATCCATACAACGTAGAATTGTTGTACCCTTTAAAGCGACACATTCTTAGCTACTCCGTGAGAGTTTTATGCTGCAAACGTGTAGTAAAGAGCAGTTCACCACGTCACCCATATTAAAGGTTCTTTATTGTGTATTGGAATCTACTGTCAAAAAGCATTCTGTAGCTCAAACAGTCAGCCTTTCTACGTTTATAATTCACTGCTTAATTATTTTAGTATTGGGCCACACAGATTTCAGTCTGTGTCTGTTTCTGCCTTTGTTGTTGTCCTTCACTGTATTCCAGTTCACTGTGAATATTTTCCTTTATCTTATTGAAGGACAGCCTGTCGTGAGCAGCTATCTGGCTATTAGTGCGGCTACGCAGACACACATTCATGAGCACACATCTTGATTGAGTTGCAAGGTTAGGGGGAAAAGTCATGCGGATGGATGCAATTTTCCATCATCACGTGTTTGTTCCGTTATTTTTTTAAACCCATCCTTCATTTGCCCTCTTAGACTCATTTGTTGCATTTTCTGTGCTCTTTCATTTATTTTCAACGTGTTTGTTGAGTTAGAGTCAGTCCAATGCCCAAAAGGCAGAAGGTGACTTTAAAAATCCACTTAAAAAAATATCTGTGCTTATAAATAAAAGTGCAGTATTCACTGTGTGTTTTTATTTTGAAATCCTATCGCTAGGAAACCACTGTATGTTAAACACGTCTTTGGGTCCTTGTGTTTATGTTTGAAAGTGAAATAGTTCAGTATATTTTTCTGTTGCTGGAGACAGCAGAAGGCCTGAACATGTACAGCCCTCCAGTGGATTTATCATTTAAAAATATCAGCAGGATTACAGGTAGTGTTATGTTCATCTTACTCTGAAATCCTTACCTGTAGGTGATTTGTTGTTTTTATCAAGACATTTTCAGCGTGCTGACATTTACCATGCAGTATTATTTTTAGTTTTTAGTCAGTGCTGTGTTTCTTCTTAACATTGCAGCGTTCACTTGGTAATGGGATGACGTGTAGCTTTACTATAATGTCCATGTGCTCGCTTTCGTAACTCTTAAACTCTTAAAAGTATAAATGGAAGTGTTGAAGCTCTTCACTGACCGTGACTGCTTTGTTCAGGTGCGGTTGCAGAGGTGCCTCGCTGTGGCTTACGGCCTTTAACCACAGACTCGATGGGGAAATACGTCAGCCGCTCTTTGCGACTCAGTAACAACCGCATCAGTGACATCACCGACCTCCACTACGTGCTCGACCATCTCATGGCTGACCCATCCCACCTGGGTTGGCTGGACCTGTCCTTCAACCAGATCACATACATAGACCCAGTGAGATGTCTCTTTCACGTCATTATTTCTTGACTAAGAATGTTGTTGCCACTCTGAGGAAACTGATGCTAAGCTAATTATCCACTGCAAATTAGAAGGGACACAATTTCAAATATAGCTCTCTCATCTCATTTGGCAGTTTGAATTAATTAAGTACATTTAGTCAGATTAATCAACTGAGGTTACTTCAAACATCAGAAGAAATAAACAGGACCTGTGTAATATTTGAGTACCTGAGCCAGAATTATGACTATTTTGATTTGCATCTTATGAGGATGTAACTTTGTCTGTGTTGCAGGTTTTGTGTGAGCTGCGTGAACTGCGTGTGTTGTACTTTCATGGCAACAACATCATGGAAATGTCAACGGTGGACAAGCTGGGAGAGTTGCGACATCTTCACACCATCACACTACATGGAAATGCCATCGAAAACACAGAAGGCTACAGGTGGAGACTTCACTTCCCTTCATTTGTGCCTCGTGCACATACAGCCACAGTACAGTATGTACAGTATTTATAGTGGATCTTAGATGTGAAGGTCTGCTGTCATACCGTATTGTCTGTCCCTGGCATTTATGAAAGCAAGTACTGTAGGTGGATAATGTTTTAGTAGGTGCTTAAATTCAGATCAAATTGCCATTAAGATTCATATCCTTTTCTCATCTGCATAGCAAACACTGATACACACTCAAAGAGAAAGAAGGTCACCCTTCATTGGATAGAGCTTCTTGATTTAATATTCGCCTCATTTGATATCATTTATGTGAAACAGAAGGAAAGAACAGACAAGGTCTACTTTGCATAGACTGAAAGATATCCATACTCACAGTCACAGTAGACTCGTTAGGTGGAAAGCAGTGAATGTCCATGAAGGCCCTGGTTTAAAGTGGATATGGTGTGTGTGTTTAGGAGTCATGTGATTTTTGCCCTGCCTCATCTGAAGAACATGGACTTCAGTGTCGTGACACACGAGGAGCGGGCATTGGCAAATTTTTGGCACGGCTCCGTGAAGCGCACCAGAAACGCAAAGCAGCGTCTCCAGTGACTGCTGCCAGTTCACAAAGTCACTGATTTGAATAATCGACCCTTGACCCGCAGGAATCGGTTCTGGAAATAAACCTTTTCTATGCCTCTAAGCTGGTAGGCGTTTGAATTTCGCATCACTTTTTCATTAAATGTCAATCCACAGTCCAGAGGCTGCCAGTTATGTGTTCTCTCACCTTCTCTTTGACTTAGTTTGAATAAATTACAGTAGCCATCAACTGAAGTGCACAGAGATGTACTAATACTGTGATGCCCAGTTAGAAAAGTTTAAATTTGTTGGTTCAAGTGGTTTTAAAATACCATATGAGGTTCAGGATTCGATTTCTCCTCCTTAAATAAGTTGGAGGCATTGTTGTTGCGATATTGTCTGTAAGAGGGTTTAGTAACTTTCAGCCACCGCTGCTTATATACAGTGTAATATGATGGAGGATGGGTGTAAAATTAGCGTAAGGCAATCAGAAACCAATTTACAGACGCATGCGTGCAGGGACACAGCGGTTCACAGTATGCATTGTAAACAGATTTGGGTTTCTGCTTTTGCTGTCTAGTCTTGTTAGTGACGAGATGTAGACCATAAATCAGCATTGAGGCAGATTAAACTGGCTGTCTGCCAGCCTCTGTTTGTGCAGGATCCTGTATCAGTGTTTCCTCCTGCAAAATCTTTAATCGGTTTGATGGAAGTGGCCCTGAATCAGCTTTTGGACCATGTGACACAAAAGCTGAAACCCGTTAAACACTTTGAAATTGAGTACAAACACTGTTGCGCTAAAGGCTGCAGCTGATAATGTCTGGACAGTAATTCTGTATGACGGGATTTAGACCTTAGTTTCCTCAGAAACCCATGCTAACGTGCTTCTTCGGAAAAATCCCTGAGCAGCGAGTCCCGCTTTGAAACCCCTATATGCACTTTAGGGATTTTTAGGGACTGCTGATTAGCTAGAGTGCACGCATTTCACTTTTATAATTGATATCTAAGCTCGTCTGTTAGTCTTTAAGACAGAAGAGAACTCAGTCAGTAGATGCACAGCCTTGAATGGGCCCGTTAAAGCTTGTGTCCTTTGTAATTTTACACTGAAGAGTTTGCATAATTGGGAATGTGTCGCCTTTTGTTTTAGCAAGGACAAAACAAGCTGTATGCACTGAAAAGACACCAACCGCTTATGAGCTGCTGACAAAAATGCAGGCAATACAGGCAACAGTAGTGTGACAGCCGATGCTCAGCTCACACACAAGACTGAAAACACCACAAGACAGTGAAGCTCTGACTGTACTGATGCTCTGTTATAGTGACTGTATGTATATTAACACACCGACAAATGAAAACACACGGATGACCTTGGCGAAGCAAAGGCGACAACTCCTGTGAGCTGGTGTCTCAGCTCTGACCTCATCTAAGGATGTTAAATGACTGTAGACTGTAGACATCATCAGCTCTAATAGTGTTCTACCACTGAAATGCAATATAAGTTAGAAGCGTGCAGGAAATGATTATTACACACATTCTGCACCAATAAATCAATCCAATCCAGATTTGAGAGAAAAATGTGATCCTGAAGCTGCACCAGAAATATGCAGGCAGAGGGACATAAGGAGGTTAGTTTCTGGATGATTAATATAAAAATATAATGTCAAATTGTAACAGTAAAATAATTTATAAATAATTAAAGAAAGAGTGAAATAAAGAGGCGAATATGTAGTTGTCTTAGATGAGGAGCATCAGGACAGACAGCTGCTAGAACGGGCACTTTGTCTCTATAATATGACCAGGGGATGTGCTTATTTCTGATTGGCTGGCAGGTGGCGTAAAATTGTATTAGGACATCTGAATCAGTTTAGGCAGTGCCACAGCGATGCAAATGGTTTGATCACACAGGGTCTGGGGACTGGCTGGCTGATAAATTTTACATTTTTAGGCCAGATCTCATGGTGCAACTGCTGTGAAGTTAGGATAAACACATTATTGATAATAGTGGCGGCGGAGCTGTTGGCATGTGCCCCAGCTGATCGAGCTACTCGTTTTCCTTTCCACAGAACATATTGTGTGCCACTGCACTACAGTATTATGGTGAGAAGAAGGGTCCAGAACAGATCTGGCAAAACGGAAGATGCTCATATTTTTGTGCTGGAGGTGAAAAATACCACTAACAAATACGATACAGGTGTAAGCACCAAAGTAAATCCCTGATATGTACAAAGCAAGTGTCCACACTCCTTTATCGTTGTCTGAGGTAAGAGGCTCTTCACTCTGTGTCCACCGCAGACGTACGTGAGAGAAAACAGGTCTTTTTACTTCTGTGTTGGGTAAATATCCAAGTCAAGCCGTCCTCCGTGAAAGGACGGAGAGAAGCTGCACCTAGCGCCGTGCGGCTTTGATGTGGTCTGAGCAGGCAGGCGACAAGCACAAATCCCAGTAATCCTCGACACTAAAACTGTACTGCTCTGCTTGATCGTCACCGACACACCCCCTACCGAGCCTCTCCTCCCTCTAGATGCAGATGTTCTCCCGCTCCCTTCAGCAGATATGGCTACACTACGGGACGCAGTGTTCACAAGGGATTCGGCTTGTCAACACTGAAAGCTCAAGCTGCAGTGCACCAGGTAGTTAAATTTTCAGCATGAGAGTCGTAAAGGATGGAGTCTGGAGAGCGTTGCTTTATGGGCCCAGATGTGTTGAATAAATCATTTTTCTCAGACCTAATTAAACACTTACGGCTTAGCCTTGTTAAGCTATTAACATCTGCTCTACGGAATGAACCGGGCAGAGCTCCAGCAATGGAGGAGTTTAACCACGGCAAGCTGAATAAATATAGAGTAGTATAGTCTCTTTAACAGGTTCTCTTCCTTCCATTTCTGCCCCTTTCTGTCTTTGTAATTGTCGTAGTGTCTGCTGCTGTTTGGTAAACATCATCAGGACACAAATGAGAAAACCTATGGCTTCTGAAATGTTGACTCAGTTCTGTTCTGTGGGGAAAAAAAACTGTTTTCAAAGATTTTGAGTTGAACTGAGACTGGACACATGCATTCCACTCCAAAAGTACTTGTGCTTGCTGTGCTGAAAAGATCCATTTCATCTTTTATTTCCTTCATGAGACCAGAATTAACCTCTGCCAAAGTGATGGAAAGGCTAAAGTGTGGAGGAGGAAGGGATCTGCTCCTGATTCAGGCCTAGCAAATTCATCTGTGAAGCGCAGCGCAGGTAGAGGGAACCTTTACTGACGATGAAGCCCATTGTGGCAGTAGATTGAATTCAGACGTGTGTAGTAACATTTCATCAAAGAAAATGATCAAACTAACTGGGAGAAGCTTCATTGTGCACAACGAGCAACAGAGGACTTCACATTTAGCTTGGCATTAGTGAGCAAGCTCTTCTGCTAATTAAACAGCGTTAGTGAAATGAATCAAATCGTGCAGTAGATAAGTAAAAGAGAAAAATGTAGCTCTGAGTAATTCAAAAACTACAGTAGTAGAATTCTTCGCTCTGCCAGGGAAAGAGAAGTTCACCTTTACTAATCAATAATATAAACCCTGTGTGTTCCCTCAGGTGTGCGACGCTATCTTCAACCACCCGGCTCTCGGGGATTGTGGGTCCTCATGTGGCCCCACTTGTACTGTTTATCTTATAGTCAGTATGGCGTCTACTTATAGAAAGCTTTTATGATCAGTGGGTGATAATTCCTTATGATCCACTCGTGTTTTGTTGAAGGAGACAAACGTCTCTTGTCCTGGTGGTTTGTCATGATTAGTTCAGGCCTACTGATCTTGGCTGCCGTTTCTTGAGCTCAAGAGGATTTGGTGTAATCCCACAGAGCAGAGGAAAGCAGATGGACACACAGGTAAGATCTCAGTGGTATACGGGCTATAATTGGCCTGGCCTGCTGACTGCAAACCCCTTTACTGGTCGTCATTTGCACCCATTGATTATGTAATCAGATTTTCAATTAGAGCAAGTCCAGGAATGTTGTGAGTGGATAAGCCAGTTTATGAGCCAAGAGGATGTTTCATTTAGAGACCCACTCAGTGTACAGTAGTGGGAGAGAATACACTTACTGTCACTGATGACTAGTTGTCATGATGTGAGGCCACAGAGCTGAGGACTGAGGACACAGGAGCGTGAAAACAGTCTTAAATGTTTGCAGATGACACTTCTGTCATGTCACTCTCTGTCCATTTACAACGTCCTACAACCATAAACGTTTAGTATCGTATATTATTTCTACTTTGTGCTGTACTTTGTGTTGATAGACACGATGACTGGCACCTACTGTACATGTACCTGAAACACATCCTTCCACGTCGCTAAGTAAATTAAGAATTTAGACCTTAAGGCATTAAAGCTTGTTTTGATTAACACGTTGGGAATCGTTTTCCTGGCATAAATTTAGCTGCTTGGGATTTGGGCGGTTAGTTCTAACTTCTAGTCCTGTGCTTGTTGGATTTCTGCATTTACTGTATGTTCCAACAAAGGAAGCTAATATTTTATATTGTATTACCTATGTTAAATAAAGATGATGCCTCAAGGAAAACTGGGCAAAGGATTACTCCGAACTAAATCCTTGGGAACTTGTGCAGACAGCAACAATATAGTTTTGTCTTCTAGGAGCCTAATTGTACTGCTACAGTGTGTTGATGAGCATAATCCATATACAGCTATAGCTTAGGAAAGTGCAATGGCACACAGAGTAAATAACTTTTGCAATTGCCCAGAAACTAATTTCTTTTGAAACCAAGCAGTGAACAGATCAGCAGGCTGAGGAAAAATCATTATGAAACAAAGATGGTGAACAACATGACACTAAAGTTTTCAAGTGAGTCTGATTCATGAAGCCGCACTGAAGATGTTTTAGCAACTTTACTTTTTTTCTTCCTCTGTTACTTTTGCTTCTCATGTCTACATATTCTAAGCAATTATTTTGAAAGGCGCTGCCTTAGCCCCGCATGTGTTCCACGTTCTCCTCCGGTGCCAAAAGACTGATTCTGTCGCAGGAATAATATGTTTTATGAAGAGTTCTGAGATATAGTAATGTAGTAATATGTATGTTGTCAACCTCACTGGTAGCATGTGGTCCAGTTATTAGTAGCTTCACAATGCAAACCTGGAGAAGGGACCTGTGTACAAAGAAGATGCAGCCCAACAGGGATTTTAATTATTTACTGTCCACAGTGGTGGGAGGTTTGTACCAGCTGACACTGGGCATGAGTTGGGTTCCATCCAGGGCCCCAGTCGCTGTGTTTGCATTCATACGTTGTCTGTAGACAGTGACAGGCCTTCATGAGCACCATGAACAGAGTTCTGTGGTCGTCCTCTTCCCTTGCCTCCTGTGGTCTTTCAGGCCTTTTTGCTGTTGCTGAGCTGCCAACTAATGCTATGTTTGTAGTTTTATGGTGGATTGGTAATAACAAGTTTAACATCAACTTTGTTTGTGGCCTGTTGGTCAGCGAGGATAGACTCCAGCCTCCCAGCTATGGATGACCCTGGTGTAAATCCACTGGACTTCCACCAAGACAGTTTCACTGTATAAGTATTGCTGTAAGACGATGGGTAATTGCACTTTAATATCCTTTGCAAGAACTTTAGAGGAGGAATGAGGATTGCCACTGGCGCCACAAGTCCAAAATAAATAGGCCTGCTTTACGGCTCCAAAGAAGCGTGAAATCCAAGCGTTAATTGCAGCGTCTGAATCTTTTTCAATATGCTCTTTGAGACTCTGAATAACCTGGTGGTGCACTACTAGGACTCTTCTGTCTGCTGCACCTGTAGTAAATTCATGGCAGAATATTTTATTTTGTAAGGCAAATGCTGTCATGTTGTTGTGGTTCGTTTGGCATTTTCAGGCTTTTCTGCAGACAAAATGTTTATTTTATTGACGTATTGTACGAAATTGGGCCCCTCTGTTTTTCCTCTAGTGTGAATGGATAGTGACGGCTTACATTTTAATAAGTCGGAGCAACAGTGCTTCGGCGCTTCCCTCTCCGCCATGGGGCGCAAAGACCTGAGCAGAGCAGAGTAACGACCCGGTAATCCGTGCGCTTTTTGCCGTGGACATAATTAGATTACCGTGCGCCGTTCGCCGTCTCTGGCGCTGCCTGCTGCTCCTGCGGTAAACGCTGGTCCACCTTAAAACTAAGCCTGATATGTTGACTCCGCATCGTCTCCTTTGCTGTGTTCTTGCGCTAATGTGGCTCGGTCTCTGTCTCCACCTCCCTCTCTGTCGCTGAGAAAGCAACGGAGCAACTAGAGGAGATAATGTTACTCTGCCTCTCTGCTACCGAGCTCGCAGTCACCTGGAAGTCCAGCAGTGGAGACTTCCACTAAAACAAGACCAGAGAAGCCCACGACTATCTCTCGCTGCGTGATCCCGCAACAGTTTCGCCTCTTTTTGTGACTTTAAAATTAACTCTTTTCTCATGATTCCTCCTTAAAGACGTCAGCATTTCCTGCCATCCCCTAAAAGTGGGATCGCTCCGTGAGTTGTGTGGATGTTATTTCGTGGATTTTCTCTTTGGGCTGTGTCTCACTGCGGCCCGGAGACGACAACAGCGTGTGGAAAAGTGCATTTGTATGTAAAGCGTATGGACTCAACAAGGATAACTCGGTAAGTCATGCAACGTTCCCTGTGTTCATTAATGACACGAGGCGGTGACTTTAGGACCTGAAGGCATCCTCTTCCGCAGCATTTCTTTCACCTGCTCCTTCTGCCTTTATCGTTCCTGCGATATTTGACTTTAATTTCACCCACATAGTTCATATTCCCGTTCGGGGCTCATCTGCTGTTTGTGCAGAAACAAGAGCCTGCTCCACCGACTAGAACCGAGGAAAGATAAACAGATAATACGACGCTTTAAAACTCTTGTCTTTCTGCTTGTTGAGCTGAACGGAGCTTTTCGGTGTGATTCGCTGTCCGTGGTGCTGAAACGGGCTGAGGAAGAGATTATTGCTGCCGGGTTAGTAAATAGACGTCGACCTGAATTAATTCAAAAGGCAACTCAGCACATTCGCATGCAACACGCTGCGTTAATTTATGTCACATCATCGCCAGCTATTGGCTCTCAGCGAGTCGCTGTGATCATAACGATGCAGGTCCATTAAACATGAACTTCAGTTTTATGGCCGTAACCTGCATCTTCTGTCTTTGTCTCTGTGATCCCTGTGTTAATAATGCATTACCATGCGATATTAATGTGGTCTTAAGTTGCATTCGTGGCATTTTTGATAGGAGGGGTTAAATCTATTACTCCTTATGCGTGAACTGAGCCATTTCTATAATTGAGCAGCAATTTACTCCACACTCTCATGTAACTAATCGCCTCGTCTCATTTGAGAAAAAAAAAAAACAAGAGTTCATTTTCAACAAGTAGACAGGAAGCTGCATGGTCAGCCTCACTGTGGTCTAAAGCAGGTTACTCCACAGCAGCCTGTGGCCCGGATTATACACACAGAGAGGAAGAGTCATCCGATTACCTGAAATTACGGCAAGCTGTCGCTTCCACAGAACAGAGCAGGTAGTGAAGGGGAAAAGTCAAAGTTGGCGAGAGGTGGGAGCAGGGAAACGACGTGGTTCTGATGGTCCTGTGGTACCAAACGCGTTCATGGGAGCCAACACTCATGTAGTGTAATATGACAATGTGAGGCTTGCTCACACATGTTGGACCAGTAAATAACCAGTATTGACTCATTGCTGGTGTTTGTGTGCTGCAGTACACAGCAACTCACTGTCTAAGGGAACTACACCCACTGGACTGTGTGCCATCACTTCCCGCCTGTATGTGTGTGTGTGTGTGTGTGTGATTGTGGCAGCGTGTGTGTCTGGAGAGAGAGGTCAGACAGACAGAATGTGTTTTGTGAACCTGGGACCCCTCCACTCCTACTGTGTCACATCTTGTTAGACACGCCGGATGACAGAAGCACCCAGACGTAGATGTAAATATGCTGCTTACTCGCTGCCGTTTGAAGTGATGTTTCACTTTATTTATTTAGGAAAGGAGCGTTAACTGGACCACATTTATAACTAGTTAATGACTATGTCATGGTTGTTTCATAGATTGTTGTTGCTGGGCTCATGTTACCATACATAGATTTCTCACTGAAGTGTCTCTGAGTATCTGTGATTTAGGTGCCGTTTAATGAATATTTCTGATGCTCGTGCTTCTCACTTGGGCTCCTTAAAACTCACACCCACATTGTTCATCATTTCAAGAGTCTGAACGTACAGGATACCAGGAAGCATGTCACATATGAATCTGTCAACATCTACATTTCAGCCACTGAAGCCGATGTCAAACCTGTTAATCGTTTATCGTAAAATAAAAGTACTGCAACACCATAGCTGACAAAGGCCATGGAAACGTCCATTCAGGTGAACTGTACACAGCCAACACTGTCCAATATATGTTAATACTCATACAAACATAGGTTCATGTGTATCCTGAATGTTCCCATTACCACAGCTGTGACGCAGGAATGTTGTTGTCGCCTCCTTGGGACTGAACAGCCCCACAGGCAGTGTTCACTGATTAGCTGCTTTCCACAGAGCTTGGCTTGGCTGTTAAAACCTTACTTACATTTTATTACAATCACCTCAAGCTGCCCCACTGACAATAGCAGAATAACTGACCACGTACACATTCAGAAATCATTTTTCCCTCTGCTGGCACTTAACATCTGAACCACGGTTGTTCTCAATGCGCCCATGAGGTAAAAGCTTCATCGTAGAAACAGTTCGACCACGTTTTGTATTCGCAGCAAAACATTAAATAACTTAGACACGTGTTTCAATTAAAGCAATGAAACTCCCACCTTGTCCATAATGTTGTTGCTAACAGCAGTAGCTCTGCCTGTGCTTCTGTATGAGCCTCAGCCTGGCGTTGATGGGAGCTGACATTTAAACCATATTAAACAGAGTTAGACAACTTTATTTCTCTTTACCTCAGTCTCAGTACTAATTATTCCTATTCCTCCAATTGTGTTATTAGCAATGCTAGTGAGTATCTGAAGGTCATGTCCAGAAGGCCTCATCATCTTTTCCTACCTGTTTTAATTTTCCTGCATGATGCCTCTATTCTTGCTTAAACATGTAAACCCTTCATAATAGCTTTATTTGGATTTATTTACAACCCACCTCTAATATCTGTACTCATTGTATTTAGTCTCCTTCTCCCCGTAGCTAGACTGCCTATTAGAAAGATGTCATATTGTATTAGCCACACTCATGTGAGCAAGGCTAACTAGGCTCATCTTATTCCTGACAGATAGCAGGCCACGGCTGGCTTATTCACTTTCTGTTTAAGGGCAGATGTGGACAGAGTAATCCTCTCAGGTAGTGGGGATTATCTGTGCAGAACAAAATTCATATGTTGTCTGTTTGGCTTCGGCTTCGTTTTATTAAGGTTTAAAAAACAAAGAAGAAATTGTACATGTCTACAAACCACTACACATAAATGTAATGTAGTTCCTCTATGTCGCAAAGTGATGCTGTACTGTACATATTTGCTTAGCTAATACTCCTCCGTCTTGTCATCTAGGTTGATGCTAAACATCTGCTTGTTTCAGGTGCGTTAACAGGAAGCCTGATCTGGTTGCGTAGTTGTTAGTCTGGCTTCCAATACGCTACAGTTTTGCAGGTGAGACTTTTTTCTGTTGTCTCAAAGGAACTGCCAGCTTTTGTCATACACTGCGGGAGAATAGCACCTTCTTTAATCCAACCTGGTGCCCAACACTATGAATTGCATATTAGGTGCCAGTCTTCTCTGTGAGTGTTTTATTGCTTCTCGGCAATAAAAGACAGAGAGGAATTCCACCATCTGTGCCTCTAAAGAAGGAGAGTTTAGCTTATTTGCTTTGTTTTTACTCATCTCATTCATATTGTGAATCTTTGAATGACTTCAATAGTTCTGTTTCTTCTTTAAGGCAGGACTGTGGATCCTCACTGACATTTTGCTAGAGTTTGTTGGTTGTGGTGCCAGGTGCCGTTTTTGAACGCTTCTGTGTGAGGGATTGAGTTTACGTTCAACAATAAAACCCAGTCAGTTGTCCCTAACAAGATTATCTTCCTGCTGGCCAAAACACTGCCTGGAATCTGCACGTCTGGCAACTCAGGCAGGGCGAACAAAGAGGCAAATTAGCAGGAGCTGCCAGACTTCTTTTATTCTGTTTATTATTTATGAAAGATATTACTGTACACATCTAATTGAAACGTCCACACCAACTACTTCTAATCATGCAAAAAAAAACTAATTTAAACTTACAATAGAAAAATTCAGCAACATTTTACTTTCTAGCTTGTGCCTCTTTCCTCTAGACCTGGTGGAAAAGTACTTTTTGCTTGCTTGTGGTGGGGCCTTCAAAGTCCCAGGGTGGGATTAAATTAACTCAGTTTTAATCCTGTGTGGTAAAAGTTCTGAGAGCCCCTGCCCCAGTTTAATACCCTAAGTAGCTTTCTATCTGATCAGGGGCTCGTAACCCGCCTCAGTCCTGGAACCAGATAAGAAAGAATTAGTCCACAAGCCTTACATATATTATAATGTGTTTCTATGCAGATTCAGCATATCTGAATGAATCACTCTGGATGTTTGCTCATAGTTTGACATCGCGGGTTCCTGCATGACCTGCAACAGTTAGCACCAAACATTTCAGTCTGGCTGAAAGTAGGACGTAACGTTGGGCACTGAGGTCGTGAAGGAGCAGGCTGCACTTTTTCACAGCTCATACAAGGTACTTGTCTTAATTTTTTAGTCGACAACCTGCCTTTAAGCATCTATAACTGCAACTCTATTCTGCTGCAGTGTAAATAAATATCATTATGTTCATTACTTTCCCTGTATTTTTAAAGTACAGTAGTATTTCCAATGTACAATATTTTAAAAGTTTACTACTATGGAAAAAACTATTAAATCTTTTGCAGAAGTATACAGATTTCTGGTTTTTAATAACGTCTTTTATTCATTTTTTTACAACAACGACAACAAAAATGATTCCATGTTAAAAATATGTCTACTCAATATGTTTACTGTAGATGTAGCAGGTCAGCACGAGACCAGCAGAAAAACAGAGGAAAAAAGTCTTTATTAGAACGTATCCACAGCAAAAGAGTGTGAGTTTATTATCGCTCCCAAAATGACCTTGGGAGAAAAGAATACAATTCATGCTTCCTTGCATTTTTGCCTCATCCTATAAAAATGTAAAGTATCAGCAAATGACAGGAGCCAAAAGCTGTAGTTTTATAAAAAACCCTCAACCCCGATGTTTGCATAAAGCTTGTTTAAATATACAGTAGTTTTGTATATAGTTTTCTTATGGAATTTTATATTTAGTCACTTTCATGCCAACCTTTTAAATTGTATCTGCAGGCGTAAGCAAAACTTCCTTCATTAAGCCAAAGTAGCCAGAAAACCTTACGCAGCTTAATCTGTGTCCTTCCAGCAACAGTTGTGTTAATTGTGTGTTGGGTGACAGACGCAACGTTGTTGATGTTGGCCTGTCAACTGCAGCAGGACACGATAGATTAGACCTAGAGCCCGTCTTTGTCTACACAGTGAGACACCTACATTCATGCCCATGTTTTGTTAATCTGAGAGTGTGAGGTCGTGATCAGTTGTTTTCTCCTGAGCTGGACCAGAGACGATGTGGTGAGAATTCAGACGTACAGCAACCTGAGGAAGCTCTGACGCCAATGAACACTACAATATGTGGCAACGTGTTATGTGACAGTGCTTTTGTTTATGGGCTTCAGAGGATTTAGTGTTGTATTGCTGTGTGGAGGAGACTGAGGATGCAACTGTGTGTGTGGCCACATGCTAAGCCACAGAAGGTTCTCAGTGTTAAGTCTTGCCCACAGCGTGTGTGTGTGTGAGTGTGTGAGTGTGTTGACAAGGAGCAAGATTACAATGGCTACTGCCAACTTCAAAGTGTCTGCTGGTGTTGTGCCAGGTCAGCATGTTTACACAGGAGAATTGGTGTTGGGACACACACACACACACACACACGTAGTTACACACCTTGCACATGTGTGGACACACTCTATCTCCTGAACATACACACACATACGAAGCTCTCATAGCGCCCAGAGTGGTCTTATCAGTGGTCCCAGCGAGTTAAGGGAGGCATTTAATCAGGGTCAACTCACAGCTCTTGGCATCTTCCTGATTCCACTATCTCTCACTCACCCTCCCGTCACACACACAGGAGTCTACTTGGCTAAATATTGCTCAGCAACAAAATGTTGTTCCAGAAAAGTGAAAACTGGAACACTGTGGGCTTGAAATAGTTCCTCGCTGCTAGATTGATCAACTTTCTCAGCTACTTTTAGGTCCTTACAACACTCTTGGTTACTGTGTGAAAGTGAGATGAGCTACGTGACGGGACTGATATCATTCTTATCTGTCCACCATGCACACTGTTACCCTGCAGCCAGCAGCCCGTGATCCTATCTCAGCATTACGGCTGGAAACAGGACGGAACAGCTGCTCTGCATCGGTTCTAATGAAAAGTAGAACATTAAAACAATAAACAGAGTCCTCTTTAGTCAGAGAACACAGTCAGAGCCAGGTCGTTCATCCACACAACTTGCAGAATGTGACGGATCGAAAAATGGGCCAAAGTTCAGGAGAGCAGAACTGCAATGACTTGAAACCAGGATGAAGAACAATGGTGTGCAGACAAATCGCTGAAACTTCTGCTGTGGGACCAGGACATAGTTCAGATTCATGAGGTGATGCTAATACAGGAAGGTGGACAGCTGCAGAAAATTAGCTTCAATTATGGTCAAGCTAGTTTGGGACAGAGAGCAGACAATTGGAAACCTTCAAAGTAAGAGGCCTGAGATTACATCCAATAACAGATTTTTATTGAGCGTTTATTTCGATTTAATTTAATGGTGAAGGTCAGACCCCTAAATGTTAGAGGAGGTGACCTGGCCTCATGGAGGAAAGGTCACGTGCTGCAGAGTAGAACATAACATGTGGCTGTTGGACGGTTGTTCAAAGCGAGTGCTGTTGTTTAAACACTGCACGTTTTTGCTCGAATAAAATGAACCCAGCTCGTTCATTATTAATGCAGCTCAGTGTAATATGAGGCAGCACATGAGGGGAAAAACACTATTTGTGAAAACAGTGCTACACTCATCAGAGGAGCTCGCTGTGGTTTCCACACGTCAGGACACAAGTACCGTTCGCATTTGTGTGAGGGATTTTTAACTGTACTTGGGAGGTGGTAGCGTGATGAGAGCCAGTAAGTGTGGGCGTCATTTTTCTATTCTTATTCTGGAAAACATATTTGCATCTACATTGTGCTTGATGTGACACCACAGGACGGTTCTGCCAGTTGTGTTCCAGCTTGTCAAGGCAGAGCTGCCACTCCCTTCAGGATTTCCCTGTGAGTTCTGACGTTATGTTCTTGTTCAATCATCACAACATTTATGCAAATTTGCCCTTTGCTCTGTTCTGTGCAGTCCCTGAACTCCTCACACAGGAGCTGCTGATATCAGGCTGCTAACACTAACTTTACTAACATACACGTACAACAAGAAAGGAAATGATTTATCGTTTGTCACCTCTTCCTCTTGCTCACGTTCTCTTGCTCCTCGTCCTTTCGTGCACATATTCTGTCCTCTGTCTTCTGTTGCACATGTACAACCACCGCTACAACGGGAACGACAACTTTAAGGCCAATTAAAGTATTTTTTTCCACTTCATGCATTATTTTTTTAGCATGTTCTCTCCCTTCCCTTCTTCATCCTCACTGCTGTCGTTAAAGTTTAACTAAGCTGTCGGTTCTGAAGTGTTTTGAAGTGTCTCTGTTGCTGTTTCTGAGAATGTCCATGAAGTTGATGAGCCAGATCAAAACCGCTCTTATATATTCTGTTTTTTTGACATATTTATTATACAGTAAATATGCATTTGTTGTGGGCAACGGTAGAATTCATGTATTACCCTCTAACTGTCTTAAACGCTGACAAACCTCTCATCAGACCAAGTTTTACAGAAGCTGCCCGATACTGGACCATGTTCACCAAATCATGAATTTGTAATTAATTAGTTTTCTGCGCCGTTTGGTTTATTGAATAAATAACTTTCTCGTGGAGCTTTGTGTACTAGCCCTGTGCGTGCCGACCGGCGTCCTTCAGATCATTGGATCAGAAGCTCTGTGGCCAAACCCAGGTGACAACGTTTAAGTGGTGCTGACAGTTGTGATCCGTGTCGAGCCCTGGTGCCTGTTCCAGGGGCAGCGTGTCAGGGCTGCATAGTGAAGGTAGGAATGAGTTCAGCAGGCTAACAGAGGTCAGACGTCTCACTGTATGTGTGCCCACTGCTACAGTAGGTGTCTTCCCACAGCCCAAAGGCCGATCAATAGACCTCAGACTGGCAGGTGCACCCTTCACCTCTTCCACCTTTGTTGATCTTTCTCAGTTAATGGATGAACGGTGAGATGGATGCTTGGACTTTAGTCCCCTGACCTTTCAAAAGTGCCGCCATGAAGTTGACAGTATTGATTTATAGGAAAATGTCTCAACAGTGTTTGGATGGATTGCACAGATGTTCCTGGGTGGTTAAACGAAACATTCTCCAGGACTCCCTCATGAAAATATCTATGGAGCTTGACCAGTGATAGGAGCTAGAATTTGAGTGTAGTTGGTTTGTCTCTTGATTTCCCAAACCGACCCTAAGCTGAATTGCTCTGTTGCTTTTTTCAAAGCTTGAGCTCCTCATTTCAGCGCATCTCAGAGTTGTGTCATGGCTCAGTAGACATGTGCTTGGGACGTTGTCCATTCTCAGGAATGAATGTCTGAGTAGTTTAAATGCAGCACTTCCTGGATGTGTCTGGGTTTCCTCCACATATTTTGTGTATATATATAAAAAACACTTGTTTTAAATAGATACAAGTTTAGAGGTTCAAACCAAACCTGCTGATTTACCAGTGTTTGATGAAGAACAACTTGTTTAGTGTTTAGTGAAGCATCAGCAGTGATGTTGTGGTGGAGTTGGCTATATTGTAACACAACTCTCCAATTAGACTTAACACTATTCCTGTGGAGTGACAGCTACGAGAGCGTCCTTTGGTAAATTGGAGCTACCACAACATTAGCGGTGAAACCAACCACTTGAAATGAGCTGGGAGATTTATTGCCATTTGTGTGACTATATGTGACTGTGAAATAATTGCGGAGTAGAGAGGTGAAGGGTATCTGACTGATCAGCCGTGATCACCAGTGGCAGCACAATCTGTTAATGTTAACCGCTGGGCAAGCCTCATTATTCATGGCGCCACGTAGGAGCGGTAGCAACACGTGAGCGTCGGCTCATACACACAGAATAGAGTAGTCACACGCGCTCATGCTCCGTGGCGTCGTGCAGTGAACATCTCTCTAACGCTGTGTCACCTGCTGACAGCGAGATCTGAGCAGACACAGGAAACGAGTCATCACAGCATAATGGAGGACAGGAAATAGATCACCAGCGCTCAACTGTTGTTTTCTGCTCCACTAAAGCTGCAACAAACACAATGTACAAAGATCTATATGTTTTTAGTTGAAAAGCTTTGTCTGTCACCTGCAGTAGGTGCTGACATTTAATATGTGAACGGATACGAGGAGTGAAACATCCTGCGATAGAACTGGAGGCAGGAGTTCTGCACCTGAGCACCGTCAGCGTCTCCTCGTCGCTTTTAAAGATACCAGTGAAGCTCCTTGGCTTTCTATTTTACACTCACGCTGTTTAAAGAAGACCTGATTTCTGTTTGATTTCACTTTTGATACAAGACAAGCTCGAATTCAGACGTGCTGCGAGTTCTCGTACGGCTGACGTCTCTTTTCATTCAGAATAGTAACGGAACAGATGACAGAGAGTAGAAACAGGATTCAGCTGAGAGGGATTTATATGAATCTAAGGCCTAAAATGACAACACCTTAGAAAGTCAAACAAAACACACTTGCCGTGTTTGAGGCTGCAGCTCTTCTGAGCGGAACAAATGCATTGGAAGAGCTTCTCTTGTCCTCAGCTGACCCGACTTTCCTCTACCCCCTACTACTCTTCTATTTAAAGCTCGCTTCCGCTCTTTTGCTTTGAGTTTAAACCATTTAATGCCGTGACTATTAAACAAAACACACACAATAGTGTAAATAAAAGAGAGATAAATATTTTTATAGCTGGCTTTTTAATGATTTATCGGATAATTGCTGATCCTGAGTTAGGATGTTTATCTTCTCACGTACTTTCATCCATAATTCTCTTTGTCTGTGTTCATTCAACTCTGCTTCATTTATTTCATATGTTCGCTTCTCTTCTTTGCCCTTTTCCCAATTTGGGGCTTGCTCACAAAGTCTGTCTTGCATCGTTAGGATTTATTTGTGCTTCTTGGGTGGAACAACTCATCAATACATCTATTTGCTCCAAATTTTGTTTTATTGTACCTTCCATGTGCTCAGCAATAACAGACTGATTGCATTCATAAAAGCCGAGTCCTTTGAGGGAGACGCCAGCAAATCCCACAAATTGCTTCATTTATTTGGTAATACTTGAGGTAACATAACTGCAACAAGTGTCATTTCTGTTGACACGAGGTGGAGCTGCGTAATGTTGCCACTTAGTATTCTGGCTTTAATGCTGCTTTCAAGTGCTGTTGAAAATTATTCAAATTACAACTCGAGAGCAAATGAACACAACAATGTAGAGGGAAACAACGATGAGATGATTGTAATCGGAAAAATGCATGTGCTGAAATGCTAAAGTCAGCAAAACTCTTTTTAACTCTAATTTAAACGTCACTTGCTTTCTTTTAAATGTTTAATTTCAATGCCCACATTAAACAGCACCGCTCTGTGCATTTCTTTCTCTCAGCTCAGTGGAGCTGTCGTGTTTTGGGGGCCTCCTCATCACACTCACAGGTGCTGACTGTCTCTGCGACACTCAGTGAAATTGGCTGAACAAGACGAGCAAAGTGCTCAACCATTAGATTATTGGACGGCCTGGTCAGACAACAACTGTGTGTGTGTGTGTGTGTGTGTGTGCGCGCGTGTGTGTGTGTGTGTGCGTGTGTGTGTCGCTTGCTGTGATTCTGTCAAGTAGAGGCTAAATTTTGTCAATTAGCACATTGGCCTTTTATCCTAAAAATTCAACTGGACATACAGTAAGTGAATTATTCCAATCGCAGGTGTGCAGTGACGTCTTCGCTCTGTTCTCCGTGCATCAGTCTGACGGAAAATGTTTTGCTTGACACGACATGCTTGCTTGTACTTGGCACTCGCCATCTTATCCCAACAAGTCCACTCACCCTGCACTGTCACAAGAACACAAAAATGAAAAAGTGAGACTCTGGGGTAATTGAAAAAGAATGTTCTTGTGAATCTGTCTTTTTTGGCTTGTGCTCCACAGCCAGCCCAGCTCCATTACAGGCTGTCCTGCAACCTGAGACTGATAGTTGACTCTCTGGCAAAACACCCTCAAGCAAGACAATAAACCTGCTGTAGTACTATACGTCGCAGAGCATAAGGCTGGCAGCCATCTGCTTGGAAAAAAACACACACATACTGTAAAGAAGTCTCTAGTCTTGTTCTGGCAGCAGTGGAGCCGCGAAAGACTCCGTCCCACAAAGCAGGCAGACGCACTGACACGAACAGGCAACCTGACAGAAAACCAAGCAGACAGACGGCGCCTGTGACAGCACAAGGGAAACGTTTCTATTTGTTGTCTTTTTTATGCAGACGTACACACTCGGTCAGTTTGCATTCCAGCTTCTAGGCGCAATGACAGGCAGCTGACATCACTCTACAACACACACATACGCTCCATAATTATTTGTTTCAAGGTCAAAGTATCGTGTTTCCCTTTTTTCTGCTGCTGCTTCTCTTTCTTTTGAGCTCGTCTCTCTCCGACTGCCATTGTTTGTCTTTCTGCTCTGTTCCAGCCAAACTATGCTCGCGTCTCGTTTTCCCCTTTGCTTTGTAATCACTCTGCTTCGATGAGGCTTGTTGATGTTCAGTGAAGCCAGTGGCCTTTAAAGTGCAGGTCTGGAACAAAGTCTCAGTGTTTTTCCTCTCCTTCCGATAGTAAAGTCTTTTTCTTGCTCTTTTTAAAACTTCTTTCCTGTTGTCTGTTCTCTCGCTTCCTTTCTCTGTTTCCTCCACCACGTTGCCTTTCCTCTATTCTCTCCTCCTCATTTACTTTGTGCGAGCATCTCTCTCACGCTCACTGTGTCTCTCTCTTTCTCTGTTGGGCATATTTCCTCATCTCTCTGGAGGAATGAAGCGTTTTGAAGTTCTACCAGCAGAGAAGTGCCTTCAGTCCTAATATGCCCCATCCTGGTTACTGATGTGTGCAGCATGGCCTACTATCATCTGCCACATTGCTCTGTCACATTGCATATGCAATTAAATATAAGCCACAACCTCTGCCCAGTTTACAAAATCTCACAGTTGTGGCCCAGAATTGAAAATGAAAACAGCATGAAGAGGCCATGCTTCCTGATATTCTCCACTTTCACATGCATTCCTCCATATTGTGCGCGTCAAGTTTCCAACCAGATTTCTATGAGCACGTACAGATTGTGGCAGCAGAGTAGATTCACTACAGTCGGTTGGATGCAAAAGCAGACGCCGCCTCGTTTTAAAACTACAGTAAGACGTCTCACTCACAGATTGACTAAAGCTGTCAAGTCTGAATGAGTTGTTTTCCATCTCACATTACTTAATTATTCAGAGAGTTTAGAGCAGCGCTTAACACTCACAGCGTCAAAAATAAGTCAGACGTGAGGTGCATGTTTACGCAGATCACAAAAGTTTTCCAGCACTAGCTGAAGGTGTGGTGCCATACAGTATATGATTAAGTGTATTAATCACACAACTACTACATACTAAACTATATGAATAAGGTTTAACGACTCAGATGTAACAAAAACAGATGTAAATATAGATTAGACCAGGGTTCGGCTCATTTGGACCCAGTTTCCACTAGAAAAAAGCACTGGGAGCCGCAAATACTTTTTGACATCTAAAATGTGTATATATGTAAAACTGTATAGATTGTTGTTGTTTTTCTAACCTTTATGCTTTGTATAAACAACTATAGTGTGTTGCTTATGTAATCCATGAAGTGCTACGGAGAAAATAACGTTTTATTTTAAGTAATTAACACATTGTGAACTCTTAAAAAAACAATAAAAAAAAAAAACCCACACATCGAGTTGAAGGTCTCTTTCAGATGAATTAAAAAGCTGAACTTAAATTATCCATGTAGCAAACATAAAATGCCGTCATCCTTATATCGCATTTGGGCTTTCGGAACGTGTAGCGTAGCCTTGACCTGAATTTAAAAAATAAATTTGAAAAAAGCACTAAACAATGAAAAAGAAATATTTGCAAAATATCTGCATTATTTTCACTTTTATGTTTTCTCTTCTAGATTTAATAAAGGAAATCTTTTACCTGGGTTGGGCCCTGACCCTATACAGTAGAAGCTTTCTATTATGCTGTGATTCTTTGCTAATTACACTTTTCTCCCCGTGTTGTTCTGGTAAAACGTGGTGACTCAACCAGCAGCAGCGGTGTATGTGTATTAAACACGAGCAAATGTTACCTCGTCAGTGCTCTGCCTTGTGTTACGTTACTGGCTCCACTCTTGATTGCAGTGGGTTGTTCATTGTTTGTACTGAGGCGTGAGCGGAGGCATTACATTACTCACATAGTATGGTTTCATAAGTTTGACGGTGTTTGTTTTTGAGCCCCTAATGTCATTTTAAGTATACTGCCAGATGGCTCCAGTGCCTGTTATCCAAGCTCAGCCTCACGTCTCCACTGGTTTCTGGTTAATATCACAAAAAGGCTGCTAGGGAGCATGAGAGATTAGTCGCCTGAGGGCCCTATTTAAAAGCTACTATGATTATTCATAAAACTCATCACCGGGGCTATCGTGGCATTAGGGTCTAGGAGGAGTTCCCCGGGATCCATAAAAATCTGTGCCAGAAAGGAAAAGTAGCATCTGCGTCTGTGTTGCGACTGAATGTCAGTGTCAGAGGTGTTAAGAGCAGCACTGTGGCCTTGTGGGTCCTCGAGCTCCTGGTTCAAGCTGCTGTGATTGTTGGGTTTCACCTCTGAGGTTTAATAGATGATCAAAGTTTCATTTTCATCGTCAGCTTACGGCCTCTTCGTTTAGATAGTAGGACAATAGTCACCTGACTCTGTCTCAGTAATCTTAGCGTTTCAGCTCTTAATTAATTCTACTGACTTTCTTTATGTAAAATAACTAATACTGTCGGTTCGCTGGTGACATTTTTAACACACGTGACTGCGAGCGTGTGATACGATATGTACTGTAATACTGTGCTGCATCAGTGAACTATGAGCAGCCCAGAATCATAAATAAAGGATAAATTAAAGTTATTTATTTACTCTAGTACTCCCCCACCATCTCACTGTGACCTCCCACTCTCATCACCATGACTGCTTCATTAAAAACAGAGGAATTAAAACTAGCAGCCGCTCATCTTTCCTGTCATTTTTCATTTCATTAACACCTAGGGGGGAACCCAGGACACACCAATGAGGGAGCAGTTAACCTGTCTTCAGTTCAGTGTCTAGTTCAAGATGCTGTGTGTGTTGTGAACAGGAGAAGCTGGGATCAAATTTCTAACTCTGCACGATGACCTGTTCAGCATCCTGCTCCGCATTTTGAACGTCTGACTACACAGTCCGGACACTGCGAGCGATCTCATCCCAACCTGAGAGCTGTAGAAACGAAACAACCATAGTTCCGTTCCAGTCATTTCTTAGATGCGATGTTTTAAGGAAAAGCTGAGCGACAACTTCAAAGTAACCCCCCTCAACTAAAAATGTTCTCTTTATAAAATGCAGCGGAGCCGCTTCTTCAGAACGACGCCCGTCTTCCGCAGCACGATCACGAGATTTTGTTGAGCTACGTATTTCCTTCTCTATCATCATCCACAGGTTTTTTTTGCATTTTCTATTGTGTGGAGACAGTCCCCAAGAAACGATCATGTACTTTGATGCGCAAGCACAAAGATTGATCAAAGATTAGACCGTGGCGTCGCAGTCAAGTGCAACCGCAGAAATGAATATTAAATGACATCTGAAGATTAGACTGTGAGGCCATCTCACCCAAGCCATGTAATGGGGGGAGCTGTCAGTGTGAAAGTATACGTTGGCTGAAAGCTCGCTGCTGTAGGGAGGGGGTGAAAGCAGAGAGCACCCAGCGCCGCTACATCAAACTTTATTGCTGCTTTCTTTCAGTAGCATGTGTCATTTTGTGAGTATGTAAATACACGCTCCTCGCTGAAAGCACCTGGAAATGCAGGGAACTTTTTTTTCCCTGGTCTGTGAACGGCACAGCCGGAGGCCACCGGGCTTTTCTGTGCATAGTGTGCTGCTAAAAACGACGTAAGTGATTGTGACTGACCTGTGTTTATGTGTTTCTGTCTTCTTTGCTGCACAGTTGGATGCTCGGTGAAGCATGGTGATAAAGATGGTTCAGATGCACTTAATGAGACCACAGTTGTGGGATCGGGTCAAATGGCCGCGTATAATGGGAACAGGAGTCCTTTATCTGCTGCTGCTGCTGCTGTTATCAACCTGTCTCGGCCAGGACACCGAAGGTAAAGTGTCTCTTTCTTGCCCCTCCTTCCTCATCTCATCCGTCGTCTTTCTTTGCCTTTTGTTTCTCTTTCTTATAATTCAGAGCCCATACAATTATTCTCAGCACGACATCAGCATCAGAAGACTTCAGGCGCAGGCAGCTGTGGTGTTTCACAACATCCTTTTGATTCATTATTGATCTGTGTGATATCTGTTAATGGGTGAAGATGAATAGAGCATTATTTTTACAAGCACAATACAATACTTTTATCACAGTGCAGTTAGATGCTGTATTCAGTTTTGCAGCCTTCCCCTGCATTTTGCATCTATTATTTGCACGGAGCTTAACCACCATTACTTTCTGCTTAATTGATTTCATTTCACTCGATCGCTGTCGTGCGGTGCACACAGTTGTAATGAAATTGTAAATGTAGCAAAGTCAAATCGCAACGACAACAATGATGAAATTAGAAACAAACTGCAAACAGCGGAGGCACAATGCACGTACCACATTCACTGCATGTCTGGCAAAGATGGAAGCCAAGTTGTGCCACCACAGTCTCTCTGCAGCCAGTTAGCAAAGTATGAGATGAAATGACCTATTTGGTGAGTGAGCTCATTACCAGAACTTTTCAATCCGTACACTTAACTCCCCAAAGCTTAACTCTTTGTACTTACATACTGGTTTGGCACGAGTGAATAACAGGGCATTATTAAATCTGTAACTGGTAATCATCTAAACACTGACGCTCTGAGGATCGGTGTGATGTAATGCTGTGGTCCCCCGTCTGGGTTTTCTTCTCTTACGTCTGCATTCTGCCAGCGTCGTGCAATAGCGGCAGCACACGAGGGGGAAGCAATGACAGGCTCATTTAAATGTTGGAGAAAAACATCCACGTTCATTTTACTCCTGAACTGCGAGCAAACTGGAGCAAGATGAGGCAGAAATTAAGTCATCACCGACGGGAGAGCTCAGGATAATACCTCTCTTGACTTTCTGCTCCATTTGTCAGAATATTAATATTCCAGTTACCTCTTGGTCCTTGAGATTTATCTGCTTGGCATTTAGCTGACAGGGGCTGCAGCCAGGCCAGTGTCTGCAAGTGGGTGCTCATCCGTGCAGAGGTACGTAAGCATCACAAGTGTCTGTAGGTGTGAATTCAATACGATTTCAAGTGCCAAACATCCCTTGGGGTCGCGTCTCCCCAGACTCATCTGTCTCTCCTCTCTTCTCCTCATCACACCTGTCCACCTGCATTCACTTCCACCTGTGAAACAGTTTCCCTGGCAGGCTCTGAAAAACAGGATCGCAGGCGTTATTCTGGTAGATCTACTCATAACAGGAATAGTAGTTTTAATGAGCCTGGGCTTCTATTGACAGACAGAATTTTACTCCGTTTCAGTCCCCTCATGACATGAATGCTTGTTTTTAATGAGCTCCAGTCCCAGGATGAGCGGTTGATTTCAGCTGTTTGGACCCCCACCTGACAAGAGCTCTGCTATGTTTTAATTTGCCTGGGTCCCAAGGTAAGAGACTATATTTACTCACTTTTGGTTTCCCAAGTGACAAGAGTACCAGTATATTTTTAATGAGCCTCAGTCCCAGAGTGAGACCACACAATGTGTCAAATCAGGTCTGACAGTTTAACGGCTCTTCCGTGTGTTCGTCTTTCTGAACTTCGGCACAACCTGTTGATTGAGATTCTAAAATTTTAGGGCTCATTCTGGAAACCTGTTCCACTTGTAACCAACAAATGGCTTAATTTCCCCATTGTTTTGGATTTGAACTCTTCATCTTAAGGGCAAACCTCCTGAGATACAGAAACAGGCTCATTTAGTTCTGTCCGTTATTTAAAGAGGTTCAAGAAAACTAGTATTTGCTAAAAACGCCCCATTAATTAGCTCTTGACTGGTTAATTACCAGGTTGACCAGGGCCTTACTGCTCACTGTAGCTTGTGCGTGTGCTGTTTGGCACAGGGTGACTTAATTAATTCATTCATTTCCACTTTGGTTTTAGATGTTTTAGATGTTTCCTGTGAAGTGAACGTCTCTTCTCCTATTCCTCCTCGCTTCACCAGAATCTTCTGTTGTCTCTGCACATCTACACCGTCATCCCATCTCATCATGTCCCCCATTCCTGAACCGTTCTGCTGGTGTTCTACAGTATGTTCACCCTTTCATTGCTCTGGGGCTCGTTGTGTGGAGGTTCTGGTGGCCAGCGTCTGCAGGGGTGGAATATGGCCACTCATAGACTAGCAGACGTGTGGCTAGAATCATTTAGTCATCTCTTAAAAACAATTCATCTCTTCAATCATTTCACATCCTACTTTCAAGTCAACGTCTGTTTAAGTAGAAAAAATATGAATGCCACTATAAGCGTATTTGTGCTCACTGGAGGGAGTTTATGTAACGTGCGTGTCCTCGGAGCTAGTGCCATCTGATTACCACCACTGCCGCTGTCAGCTGCGTTCAGCGCCACACTGGCCGGGAACAGACCTGACGTACCGAGAGGCAGGGAGGGAGGGAGAGGGAGGGAGTCAAGATAATGGATAAGCCGGCACAGTGACAAAGTGGTGATCGCCACACTGCTGAGCCTGGCGGTGTGTGTTTGTGTGTGCGCTACTCTGTGTGGCTTTTTTGGATTTTGTGTGCGAGCAGGTCGACAATGCGTTTTCTCCAGAGACGCATCAATCTAACACAAGGTCACCACTGTCTCTCTTCTGCAACCCTCGGCTTTTTACTCTTCTTCTCTCGTGTCCCCACAAACTACAGAACACACAACTCTCCATCCACCTACAGTGTCTTCTCTCTTCCTCCAGATTTTTATTCCTCTCCCAGCATCCAAACCTTCTCTCCCCTTAGACTCCTGTATCTGTTCCACTCCAGTCATCTTCTCTCCAAGTTTGTCCCCTCTGCCCGTCCCTCTGACTTCCACGGGTGGATGGATCGGGAGGGGAAAGGATGGATAGATGAGTTGGCGATGGATGAACGACTGACTGGTTGGGTAGGGGAGAGAAGACAGAGAGGAATTGTACTCCAGGGAGAGGCGTGGGTCGCTGTACCTGCTGATGGAAGCTTAAAAAGGACATGGCACATGAGAACTTTTAAAGCCTTTTACTACCACAGGTTGTTCTGTAGCAAAGGTTTCCAGTGTGTTGAAATAGATTTTAATTTTTGAGAGACATGCTGCAGAACAGACACCAGGATGCAAATTCAATTGCACTGTTCTAAAGCTGAGCTTTTAACAGGTAAATTCACTCAGAATTGTTCTTTGCATATTAGGTTACTGTATATCAGAAAGAACCAATATGTAATTACCTTACAAGCCCCGTGGACAGCTGTTAATAGCTGCACACCCTCTCATACCGACAGACTCTCACACACATGCTAACACTTAAGCACCTATTTAAAATATTAGGTCACTGTGATGTCATTATTCTTCATTAATTTTATTGCTTTCTTGGGGAAGACTCATTTTGCATGCAGATTCGGCAGCTGCATATTTTGCGTTATTTTCATTTTCACTTCGGTCCGGCTCACAGGAACGGACGGTTTGCTGAGCGCCGTTATCTGTGTGCGTGGCCTTTTTTGAGAGCGCGTCACTTCCACGTCCTCTGGTCATCAATCAAACCCTGGAAACAGCTTATCTCTCCTTTAGGAACAACTCACTGATAATCACTGGTGTCTCTCGAGATCATGTCTGTTTTGCTTGTGTTGCTACACAGTGCTCATGTGTTAAAGCAGCATGTTTTGAAATTCAGCATCACTGACTTTCCCATTCGCTGTCTAGACTTGAGGCAGGTTAGCCAAGCAGATACTGAACAGATGGAAACCAACAGGATGCAGTCACAAACAGCTTTGACCCAAATGAGCATAAACTTTTCACAATATTGTGTGCTGGGAAAAAAAACTGATTTAAAAGCGTCAGAAACTTGACGTGTTTTAACGCATTTAACCCGTTTTATTTTTTCTGGAAGCGTTAGATGATGTCTAGCATCTAGTTACTGCAGCTTAGCTTTCCATTAATGCAGGAATAGAATAGAATACAGTTTATTATACATTTATTTGTATTTATATGTACCGTATCAATTATTTGTACAAAATGATATGAAGTAAAAGCTACAAATGGTGCCACTTCCGTCATTGAAGGCTCATGGAAAGTGAAACCATTGCTTTAATATTATCACCCTGACGTAAGATTAAAGCAGATATTAAAGCCGGAGGCATTGGAACAACTTCTCTCTGCGGAGTGACTCATTCCACATATCCAGTAGGTGTTGCTCTCACGCACACTCACACACACACATTGTGAGTCACAGTGCGAACATGTATATTTTATGGTAACTCTAGCATGTGTGAGTGTGTGATGCAGACACTGTAGGCATATGAGCTCAATTGTGTAAACAGTGTAAAGTGGCACCGTGCACATGGAGATGAGTCGTGAATAAACAGTTCCTAAGCAGCGCGTGTGTTTCTACCACAAATACAGTTGCCATGTTGCTACGCTTTGCGTCGTTGTGTACTGAATAACAACTGTCGTATCACTCGAGCCGGCGCCGGCGTTGCCCCCCGGGGGGCTGCCGTGGTCTTCGGCCGCAGCCTCTCTCTCTGCTAAACCTGGACGTTTGTGTGCCGTGCTTGGCAGTGGTTACCTGCTTATCCTGCCTGCCAAATCTACACAGACACAATTTGAATAGTGAATAAAAAAGATATTGATTGAAGCACTCCGGGTTAAATAAAGAGGCGTTTGATTTTGATGGATGATAAATCTGAAGCGTGTGAGCTTTCCGCACGGACGGCCAGCGATACTGTCTGAATAGTGAGGTCTGTTTCACCGCTTTTTATGTGGTCCCACACCTTCAACGCTTCACCTCATTCCCCTCACACACGCACTCGTCGCGCAACTTTTCATCAGGTTGACAGAAAGCTGGCATTACATGGATTTATTCTGTTGTTCAGGCACAAAGTCATTTCAGTTTCGTTTCAAGAAACCTTCAGCATAGTGAGTTCTTACAGGAAGACGAGCACATGTGGGAAGAAGAAAGAACTTGAGGGTGAACATATGCACTTAAAGAGGATAAGTGTCTGGATGCGAGCGGGCCCTCGCTGGGCTGTGAGCCTTTCCATTATTCTATACTTGTGATGATACATCTGTGACGCATGGGAAAAAGTGCAAAGTATTTGTATTTTATTGTAGTTCACTCCCTAGTGTGATTTTCTGTATTATGCTTTACTCAGAGCAGAGACAAATCTTTACTATATCAAACTGCCTGATTTATTTTCACTGACTATAAAGCTGCTACTGTAGCAAATCATTATGGACAGAAGTAGCTGGAATGTCAATTTACCGTTCAGTGTTAGTTCAGTTTCCAGGTCTTGTCAGGTTAATTTGTCAGCTCGTAGCTTGTTCTGTTTACTTCTTCATTTCATTCAATTTGTATTATTGGAGGGTGGACAAGCAGAGCAAGACAGAGAAAGAGAGACAGATAAGAAGAGAGAAAGGAGGGAAGAAACAGAAAAGCGTAAGAAGGGGAGTCAGAGATGCCCCTTAGGAAACAAATGGCTGCCTAGAAATAGATGAGGGGCATCAACTTACACCCAAGGATTAAAAAGCCAGTCAGGCAGGAGATGCGCATCTGTCATCTGCTATCCACACACACAGGGGCCAGCTGGTAGACTGTGATGTAGCTACTGACTATTGTTCCACGGCTTGTGCATCTTTCTGCATTGCTAACTGGAAATGCACACTTAAGTTTCAAAAGGGCAGAAGTGGCAAAATTCCTCGGCTACAAGGACTCATGATGGATGAACGTGCAAGTAATGATTGTGCTTGGAAAGCTGCGCTGAACAAAAGACTGAGCAGGAAACACTTTGAGCTTGTGCATTAAATATATGCACCCATTTGTTTCTATTCATATCAGCCTAATCAACCCCTCAGAGTGGCAGCAGGTAGGCACATACAGGACCCTCCAGTCATGTTCACTGTAGTGTGAGATGTGTCGAGTGCGGCGGCGAGCGTTTGGTTAGAGGGGTCAGTTTTAAATTAGCAAGTCGGTGAGCTCTGGCAACATCCACTGCTCCGTTGTCACCAAGACAAATAGGAAAACCAATTATTTTCATTACGAAGATGAGCTAATTCACCGCCTCGGGACAGATTCATCCGCATATGGGGACGTTCAGCACCCCCCCACAGCAAGTAACCATGTCACTCAGGTAATCTATGATCGCACCCAGTTGTAAAGCTTAATGGAGAAGCGGGAGCAGGAGAGACGGTGAATGCGATCATTGTTCCATAAAGTCTATTTTCTAGGTGAGCAGATATCCGTCTTCTAGTCTTCCTGTGGGATTTTACCCGGAGCATCCTCCATTAGAGATGTACAATGATGTTGCCCTGTCTGGTGAGAGGGCGTGTTCTTCTATTTCACTGTTCTGGGAAGGACAAGGGGTTAAAGCTGGATCCTTGAATGGCCTCTCTGAACTGGATCACTTCAAGCCTGTTAACACCGATAGTCAGAGACTAAGCGCCGTAGCAGCCTTCATTTGTGTACAATAAACAGGATGCACACACACACTCATGGCCATTTTTAATCTGCTCATACTCCGCCTCTTTCTGTACGTTTACTTTTCTGTTGGTTAAGTGTTTTCTCTAATTCTCGTCTTTCCTGATTCTTCCTTTCCTCGCTCGGTTGCTGCCTGCCTTCCTTCCTTCTTCTCTTAATGTGGCCGCTCCTTTCTGCAGATTGGCAGTATGAAGGTAAGAAACTCTCTCATCTCTTCCTCTGTGAGCGGCGCTAGAGTAGTTATTACCCCTCTGCCAGATGTACAGTACAGCGCTAGTATCTGTAAGAGTAACACGCTGACGTTGCCTTTTCTCCATCACAGAATGTAAACTGTCCCGGTCGGGTCCTCCTGCCACCATTGTTGCCATAGATGAAGAAAGCCCCAATGGTAAAGTATTTAGCTGTTTGCACTTCACCTTACACTGATCTTGACCTTTTCAGCACTGACAGGCAACCCTTCATATTCATTAGCAGTGATTGTGCCAACTGGGCCATAGTCAGAGTCAGATTCATGATGCAGCAGCTCCATGGGTCTTAGCAACAAAAAGTCCAGGCTTGCTTTTATGTGCACGTGTTTTACTTTTCAACTGAAAACATGCTCGATGGAAACGTTTGACATTTTAGTAAATATGGTTATTAGCCTCGACCTTGATACAGAGATCAATCTCATTCTTGTGAAAATGTGGAAGACAGACGAAGCGGCCAAGCTCCCTCTGAAGCTACAGACTGAACATCCAGCACTTCTAATGCTCCCTAATTAACATCATATCTCATTAATTAATCGACATGCCTGACAGGAAATCAGTGCATCCAGCTAAGATACAGTCCCACACACAACACCAGGAAATCCTCCTATTTACCGCTCAGTTTCTCTAGACTTACAGTGCGTTAATTGGCTGTTTTAGCGGTGCTGTTGTCACAGTCTGTCACCATTTCACACCTTTCTGCTAAGCTAAGCTAAAAAGAGCTGCCCACTGCTACAACATACCAACAGAGCTGTGTGGGTTTTGGTTTGTTTAAGTGAATCTTGATGTTATGTCTCCGCTTACATACAGTGTGTGTACTGTATATGACCCATTATACTGTACATCATGTCCCTTATAGCTCATGGATCCTCCATGGGCGAAGACAAGCTGGGCTGCTCTGTTAAATCACCCTCTTATCTCCAGCACATGTACGACTGTTCGTGAACAGCACCCTGTCATAATGTTTCAACCAAAAAGGTTTGAAATAGTGAGTCTCATTGATCCTAACTGGTACCGCAGGCAGGAAGAGGAGCAGACCCCATCTATCCAGAGGCGTGTGTGTGTGTGTGTGTGTGTGTTGACTGCTCAGTGCATCATATTAAACTGTCCTCTTACTGTTTTCTATTTTATATGCTCTTCATAAATTGTTTCCTCTGTACCCACGTCGTTTGTTTTGCATTTGTTTTGTATTTTCCACTTTCCTCTCATATGGGCCGTCCATGACAATAGCAGGTGTTATTTGTTATTTACACCGTAGTTTTGTCATTGTATATAAACCCAGGCAGTGGTTTTATAAAAAACAAAATCTGATTCGGTTTCATAGTGTTTGTTTTAAACAAATCTCCTACAGAAAACAGTATGAATGCAATGTGGATTGTATGAAATACAAACCTTTGCTCTCATTCAACCTCAGCAAAAGACAGTAGGTTCCTTAAGTTGTTTGATACAGATAACTGCATTTTTACAGGACATTGTTTGCTCGATGTGGATGTAATAATTGTTGTTACATTTGTCAGTAAAGTGATGAAAAGGATTTAACACAGTTTAAAGTGTGGAACATTCCTCAACCACGCGTTATTATCTGTCATAATGTAATGATATGAAAGTGTTCCCATAGCCAGGCTACGTGTGCGATGTCTGGCTTATCTCATGTTTGCTTTTGCCTAAATCCTACATGTACAGTCACTCGCTCCTGTCTGTCTATGCAGTTATTTTCCTCGTAGGGCTGTTGGAAAATAATTTAGCGCTGGAATGATTTGTATACATAAAGCCGCGTATGTCTCTGTGGCAGCGAAATTGTGTTAGAGATTTAATAGAGTATCTTGCTTTAGGGTGATTATCTTGGGCTGGTGTTCGTAAAGGGGAAAGAGACTGTAGGAAAGAAAGAGGGAGAGGCAGAGGAGCACAGATGAACAAGATACAGATTAGACATTCTTGTGCTTAGGGAGATGTCATAAAAAGAGATAGTGTTGCAGTTCAGGATGTGATTCCAGCACAAGTGTGTGTGTGTGATATGCGGAGCAGGTGCGTGCACAGTGATAGCGAACAGCCGCTGCTCTCACAGTTACTCTACAGCTGTAAACATATTCGTTACTTGAAGAACAACAGCAACGTAAAGGTTTGACCAAGGCTTCACTGCAAATACATCAGTGTCATCAACGTTTCCTCGTGAGCAGTGTGCATGAATGAAAACTGAATTACACAGACTCATAGGCAGCAGTAAAAAGAAAGTACCAGTCTGTGATTTTCTCTTTTTAGTGTTGTAAAATGATTGTTGCCACTTATTAATTTGATGAATTTTGCCTTTCTTCCTTCCGGAGAAACAAAAGCATGTCTAAGAACTGCAGACACAAAAGGATGCTGCTGATTAAAGGCGAATGCAGTAAATGGATTGCAGAAGCTCTGATAACAGCTAGAAGATGCTGTTGAAATAGCAGCCAACAAAATGTCATTGAAGTAAAGGTTATTTGCTACAAACGAACTCTGAATAGGCTATTTGATGCTTTTTTACTGACAATCATCAAAACCACACTTATCCTTCTGTAGATGAGTTCTGCTGCTCTAAAAGCGAACCTAGAAAGCCAAAGAACATCCACAAGCACACGCTGCATTAAATTCATTCCACTTTAAGTGATCTTTATTAAAGCAGAATGACATTCACACATCAGGCTGGTTCAGGTCGACTAAAGGTCAGTGAGTGTCTGCAGTGTGAGGATGATTTGTGCATATAATATGAAAACAAACCATAACATTAATCTATTGGGATTAAAATATTGGGAATGTTTACTTCTAAACTAGCACATAATGCTGGATATGGTTTAAACCTTTCATTCTAGGAGTTCATCTGATCCTGTGTATACTCTCTGACAATAATAATAATAATAATGCCTCCCCTCTAAGAGCTGCATTAACAGGTAGGTGCTGTGAATACGTCGCAGCTGCCTGACTCCCCGCAGTGTCACCACATTCAGTTAAGCTAATGTCCTGTAAAAATTCAATTTGACTCGACCACTTCCTGCCAATAGCGTCGTTTTTCTTCATTTCTGTCTTTCTCTCGTTCAGCCCAGTGTTTCCCGCCTGACATTCCGCTGCCGTCGGTGTCATGTCTCCTGTCCTCGTAGTGCTTGTGTCTCCGGGAGCCGTCTCCTCTGCTCAGTGCCACGCGCACACGCGGAGCTTCACGTGGTTCCTCCTGTACACCTTTAACACACGGGTCAATTTAATCAGCTGCTGCCGAGCCCTGCATTCAGTCACACATTCACTGTCGGTGTGAAAAGACCTCATTGATACTAGACGGTCTTTGGAATTGAATCAGCCGTATCTGTGTCCTCCTGTACTTGTGTTTTCTTCAGCACAAGTAACAGGTAACAATCATCAGAATTTATCAGTTTCTCATATAAAGAAGCCAATTTAATTAAATTTCCCCAGTTATTTAACATTAGCGAATCACAGCAAGGCGTTTGACATGGTTTCCATGGCAGCGCAGAAGGCCATGACCTAATTTTATGTCTGGCAGATTGGATATGAGATTGTTCTGTGTGCACATGAAGAGAAAATATGAAGAACTCAATCCTGCTGGCCTCCTCAACTTCTCTGTCTCTTCCAATAAAGCTGTGTCTTTATCTCTCCCCGGTAACGTTCACTCTCTCTAACGCTGGTGATAAGCTGCAGGCCTGTGGCAGCATCCAGGTAGCACACTAGCGTCTCTAGGAGAACTTCTGTCAGACCCGTGACGTCATCTGTGCTCTCGCGCATTTGTCTGATTAATAACGCAGCATCTCGGATGATATGAACCTGCCAGTCGACAGTTTAACGTGTTGCTTCTGACGTATATTGTTAATGCTGTAATAAGTGAGCATGTGGGTGAGTTTGTTGATTTTTACTCCATCATCTTTTTGTTACTTTAAAACTTCTTTGACTGTTTGTCCTTCACTTCAACTTATCAACTTATCTTTGCTTTGCTGTATTGATCGAGGGATGATATGCGTAACTTGAAAATATAAAACAGGCCGTTTCTATTCCAATCATGTCTTGTCACCCTGTTTGTATTTCTCTCTCTCCTGCTCTGTCTGTGTCTTTCATTATTCCTCTCACTCCAAGCTCGCTTCACTACCCACAAATGACTCTGTTAAATGAACTGGGTTTTATTCCATCTGTACCGTCTGTCTTATTAAAATGTTTAGTTTTGTTTATTTTTGTTAAAATCATGCAAATGAAGCCACTGCAGTCATTAGAACATTTGTTGCACCACAGACAAACAGCTTTGTCTCTTTCTCTGAAATGCTGATTTTGTTTTCCAGTTGATCTAAGCTCGCAGGTCTCAAAGACTTTATAAAGAAAGTAGTCTTCTCAGTGTCTGATCAGCCAAACTTCGTTGCAGTCCGATCTACAACCCAGCCATTTATCTGGGGTCGTTATTTGAAGTTATTTGAAGCAGGCACTATTTCTAGTCGGGTCTGCATCTCTTTGTCTAGGAATCAGCTTATATTCTGTTCCCAGGAACGTTGCTGGTGGAGAACATGCAGATCAATGGTGTGGCCGAGGGTCCCAACCGTACCATCTCTCTGTCCCTACGGGATAACAACAACTACTGGGTGATCCTTGACCCGTCCAAGCAAGCCCTTTACCTCAACAGCACCGGACGGGTTCTGGACAGAGATGTAAGACAGTGCCGTACACTGTGTGCTGTTATTGATACTGTAGCTCTGTATTGCTCTTTAACAGTCTCTGTCTGTCCCCAGCCCCCCTCCTACATTCAGTCCATTGTGGTTCAGGTTCAGTGCACCAACGAGCTCATAGGCACGGTGATACTGCACGAGGTTCGCATCGTAGTTCGAGACCGCAATGACAACGCGCCACGGTTCCAGCAGCCAAGATATTACGTTGCTATCAGCGAGGTAAAGCGCCTACACACACACATACAGTACACACATGGTGGCAGGTACAGGATTCAAGGGTTTGCGGCTGGGGACCATGTGGGGAAGGGTGGTTCTGGTCTGTCTGGTCCTCACGACAGTAGATGACTATCAACCTATTCTCATGCTCACTGTAATATGGATTCAAAACATCATCAAATAGTTTCGTAATATGCAGGTCTGCTGCTAGGCTGAAAGTCAAAGAGCAGTAGCACTGAGTAGTAAAAAAGCAGTTTCTCTGGCAGCTGTGAAAAGGACCTAAATCTGTTATCCTGCGGCGTCTAGAATCGTTTTTAAGACGTCAATCCCACAGAGTTTGTGCTCCAGAGTCTGGGGAAGCAGAATCTAACTAGACTAGAAAAGGTTCAGACTTGAACTGGACAAGGAGGCATGTAGGCTGCTGCCAGCACGGTCCTAGACAGGCCCAGTAGAATATCTCATTATTCAGGCTTCCACAGCTTGTCCAACTCAATCTGTCTCCTCAGCCCCGCTCCTTCTCTCTCCCGGCCCCTCGTGCACCCGCCTCCACCTCCCGAACTCCCTGCCCATTCACCATTCCCTGCTTTTTATTACGTCGCCTTTCTTCAGCCTCCCCACCTTTACTCTGCCACACTTCATGCACATTTTAACTGGGATTCCTCCCACTCCTACAGCCCCTAGTTTCTCGTTACTCCTACTAAAATAATCCCCCCGTTCACTTAAAAGACCAACGTACAATGTAGGAGATGCATCGTCGAAGGCTCTAAAATATGAATCCTCTGCCAGCCAGGAGTAAATCTGGTCTGTTTGGTTGTAATAATTTTTTAAAAATGTGAATACATTTATTCTTCCGTGAGCAATAATTTAGAAGCTGGGACAGATTGATTCTAAATTATAATGCAAGTCTGCTCATCAGGCAGACACATATTGTCTAATGCCCCTGAACTCCCACCATCTAATGCAGTAAATGTAATATTGAGAGAGCAGCAGAGGAGCTCGCCCAGTTTCATCGACATTAAGCTCTATCTCAGGCGTCTATTACAAGCAATTACTTAGTTCAAGAGAGTAAGGCGGGCAGATTTACACAGTGGTTGTTTAGAAGAATGTCTAGGTCACAATTTATGAGTAGACTGTGAAAGTTTTGGGTACAAGGTGATCCCTGCGTCTGAGTTCATGAGTTGGCGCCAGCACCTCAGTCTGGGGTTGTTTCATTACACTGGTAAAATGATCCCGTTCATGCAATGTAGCAAGTTCCCTCTGAATCACTTCCTGGACATCTCACTTCTCTTTGCATTCTTTCAAAAAACAATGACTGATCCTCACAAAGCCAATGTAACGATACACTGTTACCCATGCACAGAGTGATTCACTCTACGGCACCTGCTTTCCTCTGTTTGTAGTTCATTATGTGATTCTGTGAGAAGGGTACTGTAGGCGTAATGAGTTATGGCTTCAGCCTACATCTTTTAGGTCAGTGCTGTAATTTGTACTGACACCGGCTCATTGTTTTATGAGCCATGAGCATTTAAAGCTAACTCTGTTTTTATGAATTTCTCATATTGTTGAAATCAAAGACCAAAAGCCAAGTTTGTACTTTATCTCCAGAGTAATAATCATGGTTAGCACATTAATCGGAGCAGAGATGATTCATCAGTGTTTATTTGGCCAATGACATACTGACATTTGTAATCGTATGCTTTCAGCTGACGCCAGTAGGAACCACGATCTTCTCTGGCTTCTCTGGAAACAACGGTGCCACAGACATTGACGACGGTCCTAATGGTCAGATCGAGTACACCATCCAGTACAATCCCAAAGACCCGGTAAGCGATCACCTGCCTCCTGAGCTGACGCTCAAATGTCTGGGCCGCACGTTTCTTCAGATCAGCCCATAGAGACGCGTCTAAACTGCTCTTAAAGTGAGAAAATATCAACATCATTTTGGGAAACAAAGTAATTCTGAAAAGCTGGGACAGATTAACGTGGCACTAACGAGATTAGGTTATGCACTAATTATTAGGTTGATTGACAACAGGTGAGAGTCACACCTTCCCTGAGTTCAGTAAGACGGTTCTCTGGACAGACTAATTGTCTTTTTGGACTCCTTGGTGTTTTTAGGTGAGATCAGATTATTACTATACACGTTTTACTATACATTACTATACAAATGTTAATATCGGATGTGATCTTTGATCATTTGCTTTGTTCTGCAGTAGTTTCATTCCCATCCTGTATTCTCCCCCTGTAACTGCTGTAATCCTGTAATTCCACCCTGCTCCCATCTAAGCCAGTCTAGTTTTACTAGTTTTTTCTACTTGACTTGTTACTCGGCCCCTGGTTGCCCCTGTCCGGGGCCTGTCTCAGCTGCTCCGGGGGAACAGGTGTGGGACATTTGTTTAATTAGTGTGTGTAGGTCTGATTCCCCCCTGATGGCCTGTCTCATTCAGCTTGTGCTCTCTGTTCGCTAGGGTTTGTATTGTTAGTCGTTGTTCAGTTGGTGAGTACTGTCTCCGTGTGTTTGTGTGTTACAGACGGCCAACAGAACCTTTGATATCCCACTGACGCTGTTTGGCTCCGTCGTTCTCAGAGAAAGACTCAACTATGAAGAGATCACGCGGTACCTGGTCATCATCCAGGCCAATGTGAGTCCCGGCTTGTTCCTCTACTGTATTTGGGAGTTTTCATTGTGTGCCTGCTCTGTGTAGCTGTCAAACTAAGGAAAAGCTTCCTCCATAAAGCAAAGGTTTTCATCTGGTGAAAATCTAATCCAGACATATTTAGAAGATCTTCCTTTAAACCCTAGAGGCTTCTTATATTTATGTATATTTATTATTTTTAACGTTACTGGTACACAGCTTTGGTCTATTTCTACTCTGACTCAGCCTTAAGGGAACTACAGCTCAGCACATCCTTAAGTATCACTAATGTCTTTGTTAACCCCCCTTTTCACTATTTATAAAAGTGGTCTACAATGCAGATAATTCTATTCAACATGCAAAACAGACCTTTAGGGAAACGCAGATGTTTGGTGAATCTTAACTGAGTCCTGGCAGAAAGTTGTTTATGTTGCTGATTGTATCATTTAGGATTTTATTGTGACAAAACAAACTTTTAGTTCTCAATACTGGTTCTCTGCAAATATTCATGCCTGTACTCCAAGAGCATTATTATGTATGAGTCAACCATATACGGCTCCATGAATGTCTATGTGTCTATGATTCACATGATTTAAAAACATTCTAATTTGAAATATGTTTCTATTTATTAATTTCTTCTGGCACAGAAGTGACCTAATTGAAATGTTTGCAGATTGTAAATGTGTGTTTTTCACTCTTGCTGCTGAAGCCGTTCTCTGCTGCTGCATCCTGCAATGGATACAGCATGTAATTAGATTCATTATGTTGTCAGTGGTTGCTTGAAATGAACTGCTGCTCACAATTCAGACATACATGTAGTTTAACAAAACAAAATTTAATTAAGTTGTTTTGCTTCTTTTCTTGTTTGGACAAATTGAAGAAAAATGGTTAATGGCAGAAAAGTGCTTTTTTTTAAATGGAGGAAGTGTCGCCTCCATCTAGCCCGGCTGCTCTGCACACGCCACCAGGATTGAACTAGCAGATATTATCGCTGTGTTTGCTGGACACGTGTCTGGACATTTGATGGTTGCATTGATTATTTAGCACAGCCTGTTTTGTGTTCGCTCTGCAGTAGGGTTTCTTGCCGCTGTGTCTGCATCTTGTTATTTTGTCCTGACAGATTTACAAAATTGGGTTTAATTGTGGTGAAATGGAAAAAAACAAAGCAGTTGCAGCCCTTTTAAGTGCTGTGAATTTGCAGAGCACGCTTGACAATAAGCAGATGAACAAGCGGATACGAGCATTTAATTTAAAAATGCTTCACAAGAGTGACTTGCTTTACCTTCAGTGTGACTAATGCTATTTATATTTCACCAAGCCTTGATGAAACCTTTGAGCTGAAGGCCTCCTCCTCAATAAAATCTTAGTAATGTGTAAATGCAATAGTTAGGTTTTATATCAGTGCCACACATTTTGCTCTGATTGTTCCCTGGAATTAATTTCTTTTTCAGAATAAAATGTAGTAGGTTGTTCCAACAACTGTTTAAAATGACAACTTGCTGATCTGTGTAAAACAAGCCAAACGGCCTAGTTGGCTCTTGCAGGATCTGAGCACAGCACCATTCGCTGTGTCACACGCTGACCACTGATGACGGGCATCTGCAATTTGAGAAGAGTGGTGCACATTTTACACCTGACACCTCTTAAATCTTCAGTTTGAATGGTACATTTACTGTAGTAACCCACAGTGAGCCCATGCTGTCAATCTAACTGTTAAGAGTTGAACCCCATAGTGTGCAGTGTTATCAATATTTTATTTCTAATGAACCTGCCTGGTTGATTCCCTTAATGAATGTCCTGTAATTAAGCCTTGAAGACGTTTAACATTTGTTGTTGTTGTTTAATTATTGAACAGTGTCTCGTGGGAGCAGCACACTTTGCTTTTCGTGTTTAGCGTTCATCTGTATGTGTTGAAACAATCCGTTTCTGGTCATTGTGCCTGGCCACTCTGTGACAACATGCTGAGCCACTTAGAAGTGTGGCTGGGTGCTCTTGATAACGTATAATTACACCTGAAGAAGGTACAGTAAGTGAAGTAGACTCGAGCCTTTGAAGGAGTCTGTTCTTCTGCATATTCAGCAGGATCATGCTGTGGTCACTGCTCTTTCCAGACATGCATACTAAACTGTGTCCAGACAATCAGATGCCTCTCTGTGTTTAGGATCGGGCTCCCTACCCGAGCGAGCGTCTTACTGCCACCACCACGCTGACGGTGGATGTACTCGATGGTGACGACTTGGGGCCAATGTTTCTGCCATGTACGCTTGTGGGAAAAACGCGGGACTGTAGTCCCATCACGTACAGGACTAATGTACTGGAGCTGACGGAGCCGGTAAGTCCCCGTCTGCTATGTCCATGCATCAGATTTCTATGTATGATGCATGAAGGCGTGTTAACATCTGTCTGTGCACTGTAGCATCCTGCCTTGCTTTCAGTACACAGCGGTATGATGTCATCCTCACAGCTATAACCATAATAAACCTGCCTGTATTCATTTTGTCTAAATCCTAGTTATTACACTGTTGTTAAAACCAGTTCTGCAGGTTTTCTTCCCTATATTATGTTGTTATAAGCATTGGCTTATTCATACCTCATAGGTATAATGTGAACGTACTGTAAACCAATTTGCATCTGTTGCATATGCGAGTTCTACATGAGCAGAAACAATGTAAAGAGTTTAATGAGGCTCTTCAAAAGAGTTATCTGACAATGTGTGTCTATTTACATAGTTTAACAAATTAAGGGAAAACAAGTCTCTCCTCCACTCTCTTCTTAATTGGTACATTGTAGATCGTAATAGGAGTCTCATGTGTATGGAGTTTTGTCAAAGTAAATATGCAGCATGCTGATGTGTTTCACGCTTATACAGCTGTCGGTGCCTGCGTTCAGTTGTATTTTGGGCATTTAACCGAAGCTGTTATTCAGAGTGACACACAATGCTGCTTTGTAAATGAGACACAGTTGCTGCAGGCAAAATCTTCAACTCTGACAAGGCAGCAGACCGTTCATCCCCAACCACACACCGATGCACACGTACAAACACCTTTGATCGTGACAAGCTAGTGGTGCATTCATGCTTTACACCCCCCATCCGCATGAAACCGTGTGAGGCCAGCAAAGCAGTCGAGCCTTACTGGACACTGTCTAATTCCACTTTTGGTTTCAGCTTTTGTCTCATATGCAAATAGACACGTATATGTATAAAGTCACTTTGATCAAACACAGAGGAAACTCTCTTAACTCTCCACTCATACACTTAAACACACACAGGCCTATCTGCTTGTCAAGAGGACATGGTGAGGAGCAACGGGAGTAAGTCACCTTTGCACCACGTGGTCTTGAGAAGGAACGTGTATGTAGAGAGACTGATGTGGACGTGAAGGCAAACCGGGTAAAAAGACCATGGCACGCTGTACATGGACTCACAGAGGGTTTAGCGATTTTCAAATCTGAAGGGCCGTATTAAACATGTTCTATCAATCTACTCCTGATACAGAATTGCTGCTCTTTCCAGATGCCTCGCTGATTTCAGTATTTATGATCCTACAACACTGCAGCAATAAAAAAGAAGGGAGTCATACAGACTGTAAAATTGTCTTTCATTGGCTGTTCGTGATTTTCATGCTGATCTCTGGTCGCTGCAGGCAGGAACTGAGCACGTGTCAGATCACAGCTCATAGTTGTATTTTGCATGTCGCAGCAGGGAAAGCACTAGCACACATACAATAACAGCTGCTTCCCATGTAGTAGTCTGATTCCTGGACTCGTGCACCGAGTGCTGAGGCTCACAGCCGCACTGAACCTCTAAATGGGTATTGTTGTCAGTGAAAAGCCACTCCAGCATTGTTTCAGTATTCTTACGGTCATTGTTGTGCTAAAAGGTGAACCGTCACCCCATTATCAGGTAGCTGACACTCTGCAGTGGGATTCCTTGCTGCGTTTCTTCGCCTTGGGTTGTGCTGCATCAATTTGAACCAGCTCTTTGTCCTCCGCAAGTGTCTCCACATTGTAGGTTTACAATACAGAGGCTGAAAACCCCCAAACAATCATGTGTGAATGTAACACATGTTCTGCAAACACGGCCGTCGTCTTTAAGGCAGACAACATCATAACGTAGGCCTTCTTGTTTGTTACCCTCTTTCTTATTTGTTTCTTGGGGAAAAGAGCAACGCAGTGAACAGCTGACAGACAGATATTGGAGCTGTGATAAGAGGGGATGAGTGGAAAGGACAGCAGAGAGCTGCTGTGACTGTGTTACAAGAAGGATTGGGAGGTAAAGTGAGGAGAGGAATGAATGAGGAGGAGAGTCGAGGAACTGTAATAGTTTGAGTCCTAATCACACTGATAAGATATGACAACCTCAGAGCCTTGGAGCCAACATAACTACTTTCTCTGTGGGTCTGTCTCTGTTCCTTCTCACACACAGACACACATCTCAGGCTGCTGGTCACTTATGCTGTCAGGCCATGTTGACACATACATAAACACATTGCTGCCTGTGCTGCTAAGAAAATTATAGCTGTAAGGGATAAATAGCTTATTGAACATTATGCAAAACAACTCTCCAAAGCCCTGGCAAATGGTTTGCTTTTTAATTATGTAGTTGACTTGCTACATAAAGGTGAAAAATGCCAAAAACTGCACTTTATGCATAAATTAGATTTGATGGTCTGTCTTAGACTAACGCTGAGCGTCACTCCAGTTCCGTTGTGGAAAACGCCACATGTTGGGTATTTGTTGCAGTTGCGCGACTGCTGGATGTGTTGCGTCACAAATCGCATTTTTCCATGCAGCCCTGTTTAGCCGAGTGTTTGACACGAGGCCTCACCTGCTCACCAGACGCCCTCACAAGGTTTTTTTTTTTTTTTCTTCTGCTGAGTTTGTTCCCTGCTGACACCTGCCTGCACAGCTGCTGCTCATTTGCTCATTAGTTCCCCACTAATATATAAAGGCAGTTTCCTCCCAGACAGTTGCCAGGTGGTGGTGTTTAGTGATGGCAGAGTCTGAGTCGGTCATGTCTGCTCAGTGCCTGTTGCTGATTTCTTGCCTGCTGATTTTGTACGGCTTGCCTGCCTGCGTGTTTCTGACAGGAAGCCTTGAAAGCCATGCGAGCGCCGAGCTTTCACTTATTGCCTGCCCAGCTTGTATCTGCTGCAAGGCTTCACGTGCTGGGCCTGTGTTTTTATTTTCAGCCACTTTTTACCAGACTCTCCTTGAGTTGTCTGTCAAATTCTTACACAATTACGCTTTTACTCTAATAAAATAAATAAAAAGCTGAAAAATGCTGCAACAACGGTTTAAATCTGTAGCTGGGTGAGCTTGTCAATCCTTAAAAAATCAAGTTAAATTTAAAAAAAGATTAAATCTCTGTCATAAATAAAACTTCTTCAGCTTTTTCCCACTTGTCATGGATGAAGAGTTAATGACTAATGGTTCATTAAAGTCTCTGCAGTATCTGTTTAAAACCAATGTGGCATCTGTGTTTTCATCTGTGTATGAATATAACATTAAACCTCTGAAGTGTTGAAGCTCCGAAATGTGTAATAAATATGACTCAACAAGTTTGTTTTTCCACCAACTTGGAAAAAGCAGTAGCATTAATTTAGTATTTACTCTCACACAAAGGCCAGAATAAGCTTATCATAAAGTGGTCTAACTAATGTAAAAATATTTGATTTGTGGTGTAGGTTTAATTGGGGTTTTGTTTTTTACTTGCAGTTAAAGACAAGTATGTGTCGCATCAGTATCATACCATTAAAAAGACGTTAACGTGTGTATGTACGGCAGATATTGTCAGATGGTTTGATAAAAGCTTCAACACCTGATGAGACTTTGACTGTAGCGCAGTGTCTCTATAGCACATAGTCAAAAGCCCTGTTTAAAAGCCAGACACAATTCAAAGTAAAGTGCTGTGCTTTTAGTACTTTGTGTGAAATGCAGAGGCGTATGAATTCAGCAAGGTTCAGCCTTTCAGTAGGTAAAAGTGTAAAGGGATTCTTTCAGTCTCTCTCTGTTGGTGCTTTAGCGTTCAGAAGTGGCACTCTGAAGAAAAGAGGTCAAACTCCTCGTGGGGAGGATGATCGGGACATCCAGGAATCAAATTTGCCTTTTTGATGGGAAGACCAGAGTGAAGCTGAGCAGGCTGCTTTCCAGACCCGTTACTGGCCTGGTTTGCTTTTACTCTGCCTTGCATACTGTATACTGCTACGTTTGTTCTGCTTTTTAATATCAGTGACTTGAGTTATTTATTTTTTTGTGTGTCTTGACCGTCTTTGTCTGATGCCCCTCCTCGGTTTTTCCTGCATTCCTGCTTTTCGAGCCTGGGCAGATTAATCTCCCGTCTTCCTTTCCACGTACACGTCCATCCGCTTTTGCTCCACTTCATTATGTTCCATAACATCTTCCCCGACTGTATCTGCCTCCTCCTCCTCTTCTCTCTGACAGGGAACAGGAGATGCTTTGTGCTGTGTAACAGGTGCAGCGGTGAAGCATATGGTACCAGAGTAGCTAACCGAGCATCCTGTCACACAGTATTTACACTTTGCTCCCCATGAATTGTATCAGGCTTTCTTATAGGCGTTCTCTCATTGTAGTGTCATATTACAGCATTTGTGAAACCCTGCCGTCACTGGAGGTCACATACTGTACAGTACGTAGCCCATGTGAGGTCTAATATTTACTGTAGCTTTCATGCCAGAAACTAAAAGCAGATGCAGAGAGAAAAGGAAACGTTACCTGGTCTAAGACAGAAATATAGAAAACGTTGTCACTTTCTGTTCTCTTCATTTTGTCTCCAGAACAAAGTGAATCCCCTGAACGTGACCCCGCCCATCCAAGCTGTGGATCAGGACCGAAACATACAACCGCCTTCGGACCGGCCAGGGATTCTCTACTCCATCCTCATTGGTACGTTGGTGACTAGTATGATTAGACTGATGATGATAGATGTGTTCATCCATGAGGCTGGCACATAAACATACACAAGCTCCCTGTAAAGGAGTTGTTAATGGGCTTCTCACAGCTGGTTTGGAAGCACAAGATAAAAAGTTCTATTAGGGCCTGAATTGTTTGCTCAGTCGTGCTTCATTAGGTTCCTTTAAGTGGGAAGTCGACATCTCGATGACTATTTGAAATTACACGTAGAGCTGCTAAGACTGTGGCATAGTTTACTGAAATGAACTTGCCCTGCCTTTATATTTCCTTCATAAGAACCCGAGTTAAGATTATGAGACAAAGTCTGTGACTCAGTAGTAAATAAACGGTCGTAGCAGTTGACGGACATTCAAGGAAGAATTCTTTTGGTGGGGCAGCGAGCAGACCAAGCAGCGCTCGACCAGCAGGTCAGACAATTTCCTGACCTTGAAAGTCTCTCTTTTTATTTCTTTGTGTGGCGTTTTGGTGCCTAAAGCGCTGCAGTCATCTGAAGGCAGCAGGACATTACATCTGTAGCATTTGATTTGAGTGCAGTGCCCCTTTAACTTCCTTGGAACGCTAAACTCATCAGTCCTGCTTTGGTATCTTCTTTCCAGAAAAAAGTAGTTTTAGTTTCTGTTTTATGTTAAAATGTAACTGTTGTTTTTGTTGTTGTTGTTGCATTTCGTCGTATGGTGAGACATTTTATACCACGAGGTGAGAAATAAAACATGGAATCATGCTGGATTGATATAAATGTGCTCAGCAACACTAATACCTGCCTCTAGCTGCAGACTGTTGTGTGTCATCGCACTAAGTTGTCCAAAACATTAATACTTTATGTACATACTTTATGTTTTGGAAAAAAAAACGTAAGCGGCTGTGATGTGACTCTGACTGGCAGAGCCATGATACAAGTGCGGTTACTTGTAGTTGATGAATTAAATACTGTGGGGTTAATCTCGTTTCCCCCTTTTACATTACACCTCTGCAAATTATTGGACAAAAAGTATGTTACAAAGTTAGAAGTGCAATATTGAGATCATTTTCTTTCACTCTAGGAACCTAAGACACACACAGCCACGGCTAGAAGTCTTTGTGTCTTTCCACAGCAGTGTGTGTTGTTGGTTTTTATCCCTTCAGAGGAGCCATGAGCTGCGACTGAGAGGGAGCACTGCGCAGTATGTTTAGCTCCCAAATGCCTTGATAATCTGCTGATTACATTGCACTCTTCACACTGTTAAGTCAGCCAGTGTCAGACGAACCAAAGCAACCCCACAACCTCATCTATGCTTCACAGTAGGGATGGTGGGTTTTTTTGTGGAAGCTTCTGTTTTTTCGGTGAACTTAGAGTTGATGTGACTTATCTAAAAGCTTTCAGTTTATTTCAGCTGTCCAACGGGTATTCTCCCACAAGCATTGTGGTTTGTCAGCTTGAATTTTCACAAACCCCACTCTGTTATTTATTTTTCTCTTTGAAATGGGGGGTTATTTTGGGTCCTCTTCCATGGAGCCCACTTTCATTTAGATGTATGGTGCAGCACTTGTGTATCCTAATCTTGCAGGCCAGCATGTGTCTGCGTTAAAGTAGTCCTTGTTTCTTTTCTCACTATTCCTGTTAGGGCTGTTAGTTTTCTTCAGGTGCCCTTGTCCATGAAGGTTTGAGTATTTTAAAGTTGACCTTTAACCTTTTGACAGTTTCTATGTGGAAGGGTCTTCACATAATACTAAGCAGCCGTTTGCACTTGAGGTGCGTGATTGAGAGTCCCTGCAGTCCTTCATTGCCAGTCTAATGTCTTGCTTCTGCCTGGGCCATTTTCAGGTCCGCAGGCATCAGGATGAAACTTTGTTGTGTCTTGAAATGTCTGTATTTGCTCTTTCTTCACAGGTTTCTTGCAGCCTGCAGAGATGCCTCTGTAGCATCCAAATACATAGTAGGCACAAAAAATGCCCTAAAGAGGAAAATGGTTCCACTTACACACACACACACAGCACAAAGGGAATCGTGCCGTCTTGGAATCCAGCATCCATCATTAGAAAGCCAATCAAATCAGTACTGGCCATAAAGTTGCAACACACACACAAAGGCTTGTGAGAAATATGTACCTGTGTTGCTGCTCTCTACAGAACTTGATTTCCCCACTGAGCAATGCAGTGTGTGTGTGTGTTTGTGTGTGTATGTATGTGTGCGCATCTTCACCTGTGGGACTGGGAGCATTAGCCATGTCTCTCTTTTATGCTCCCTCCAGACGCACACCAGACAAATGTACCAATTTTCCATGTCCTTCTCTCCCTCGCTCTCCAGAACAGAACATGTTCTCTTTCCGTGTAGTTCGTTTTTGCTCTGTTCTTACTGTTCGTGTCTTTGTCTTGATGCTCTCTCTCTCAGGCAAACCAGAATCCTATGCAGAATATTTCAGCTTGAACAGAACCACAGCTGAGCTCCTGCTACTGAAGCCCATCGACAGGGAACTGTACCGCAGATTTGATCTAGTTATCAAGGTAAGAACAGGAAGTGTTGCACCAACCAGACTCCTGCATAAGTCCAATTCCGCAAAGCTCGGCACCGGAACGACCTGTCAGTAAGCAGGACGTTCTGGAAGAGCCAGACTCACTTGGCTTCTCTCTCATCTGTCCACATGTCCAATATTTCAGCAGTTGTGAGTCAACTGTATTCGCTGTATTTTCTCTCTCATCATTAGGCTGAGCAGGACAACGGTCACCCCCTACCGGCTTTCGCAAACCTACAGGTTGAAGTTCTAGATAAAAACAACCAGGCCCCCTACTTCCTGGAGACCAGTTACCATGGCTACATAAGTGAAGCATCGTCAGTGGGGACCACCATAGCGACCAACACCAGCTTGTCTGCACCACTGGCCATCATAGCCCTGGATAATGATGTGGAGGAGGTAAGAACGAACGCGTACAGAGCTGGGGCTGATTAAAGGCATAATGAACTACAGTAATTCACACTCCTCATAGTTCAGAAAAGCGTGAGTTTAACGCTGATTTGAGTGATCGAAGCAGAAGTTCCTTTATAAAAATGAGTCCTTTTTAGCTAAAATGAATAGATTCATGCATGTATATAAAAGTTCCCTAATTTAATACCTCTCACTTTCTAAATGTACTGTCACATCTCTGTCATAGGTAAAAGCCAATATGACACCCGTAGGTACCAGTTTCTTTTTTCTGAGTTCTCTGAAGGTTTAACTGGCTTATTTTTGTGTGAGAGCTTGTGTCACTGACCATGTGTGCTGCTTCAGTAGTGTCAGACTGGCCGTGCCCAGATAGACACTTTCCTTGCAACAACATAACTGCCCAACGAGGCGGGCATCACGTGGCCAGGGTTTAAAGCCACCTTACCCAGAACCTGATTGGTCTGCTGATTTGTTGGTTTCTTTCCTCCTTCAACTTCTACCCGGCCTCTGCTTTGTGCCATGCTTGCAGTGTGTGAAGTGCCCTGTCTAGAATCTGGGTAGTAAAACCATTTCCCTCTTAAATTGCCTCTCTGTGATAATGTAGGAATTTACATTGTTATCACTAGTGCCTTCCCAGCAGCTTAGCTTGTTTAAGATGTAGCATAGGCATTTTGACAAAAACAAGCTTTAGTTCATTGCTTTCTAAAATATCCCCACAGCAGGGAATAGGCTTAGTGCGGATAATGTGTGTGTTTCTCAGTGTTCACCATTTTGTTTGTGTGTGTTTGTGACGATTGATATACATTGAGTTTACTAACCCTGTTTTTTCCCCAAGCATCAAGTAGCAACAATGATTAGTTCCAATTGCCTTTATGTGTCAGATCCATGACTGTGTGTTGTTTGTGTGGCGCTGTTAGTGTCTGTGTGTGCGTTTATTTATGACTCAATATCCACACTGGCTACATCGACAAAATTATTAGTCTCCACCACCCTGCTGACCCAGCCTCATCGGGAATGAGAGCGCACACACAGGCATGCTCACCTAAATGTAGCACGCACACAGGAAGGGAGAGAGGACTTTACTCATGTCCAGTACAAGAAACATGGACAAATTCAATCTTTGTGCTGTCCTGAAAATGTGTGTTTTGAGTGTTTTGTTACTGTGATAGATGCTCACTGCGCAGTCATCAAGCACCCACTCTCCAGTTACTTTAATTGAATCAATAGAGATGCTCGGTGCCGATCATTACATGGCAGTGTTTATACTCGCCAGCTCTTAGATGTAAATTTACCAGAGGAGGTACCGTTCGTTGGTGATTTAGTGTTTAGAAACGAAACGCTTGCTCTCTCCGTCTAAACAGCTTTTTCTTCTGCAGACCAAGGATCCTCTACTGCAGTTCTCGTTGGACAGCTATTCTAATGTGTTCAGCGTGACTGCTACCGGAATCAGACGATATCTCACCCTGGTGCAGCCCGTGGACAGGGAGACCCAAGGCTCATATACGTTTACGGTATTCTAGGATCTCGGCGCGTTTGTGAATTATTTACCGTATGAATGCGGGAGTGCCTGCGAGAGAGCGAGACAAAGTGATGCAAGTGACTGAATGCATTTGAATAACACACTTCATATCTGAGGCACCTGACAAAAGCATAGTAGAGCTGGAAGCAGAAGGACTATCTAGAGAAAAGGTCAGCATAACAAGACTAGAGCAGTGAACAGGCAAAAGGAGTAGAAGACAAGAAGAAATGGAGGTAGATGGACACGGCGGCATTGTGTGTCTGAAGGCAGCAATGCTTGAAGCTTAATTTACTCATTTTAACCCCCAGGGAGTGAGAAGTCAGAAAATGTGAGTGGTAGGAAAAAAAGCACAGGATGGAAGAGGTGAGAATGGAGAACAGACATGACCTGATCTCAGAGATGAGGACACAGCAAAAGAGATGGAACAATGTGCATTAAATGCCTGTCCTCCTTCTATTCAATTACATTTACTGTAAGTGATGAATTGGATTTTATACCATAAAACTCTGTACTTCATTAAGTGAGCCTGGCATGACAGACATGGGGTTTTTATAAATGATTCAGCCTTCAGACGGGACTTTATCATTACTCACTTCAGACAAAGCAAAAACAAGACTCCTCCCGGTGGTTGTCTAGGCCGGTTTCCTTCCTTTCTTTGGTCGCTGTTCCCCCTCTGTTTCCCACTTTTTTTTTTGTTGTTGTTCCTATTCTCAATCTTATTTCTGTGAAATCTAATTCAGGTCTCTCTTTATTGGTAGGGCACAGGGAGGCTGCCCGTTGCCAAGCACAGACAGAGCATCTTTGTGTCTCACCATGTGATGTACAGCAGTGTTAGTTCATGCAGCAGTGTGTCATCTGCCTGGTCACACTGCCTGTGTGTGCGTGGTTAAGGACTATAAAGCATATGAGTTGATGTATCCTTGTGTGTGCATGGCCGTTAAAGCCAGAGAACGCCAAGGCTGCGATGTAGCGATTGAAAGGCAGAGGCGTACAGTAATCATCTGGAAAAGCTTACCTGAGATGATGGAGCCAGTCAGCTTCCTGGCAGATTGGCAGGTTTGACGACGATATACAGTGTGAATGATGAACGTACAACGTCTTGGTTCAAGTAAACCGCCTTATGGAAACAGATTAGCGATAGAACAGAATAAGGTTCAATGTTGATTTAACACCTATGGACTCATCGTCATGACAGAGCATGTTTTCGTGTCTTGTTTGAAAAATAACTATTTGACTTTGTGGTGTGGTCTCTGTCTCTGTAGCTTGTAGCATCAGACGGCGTCCAGCTGAGCAACCCAGTGCCTGTGACAATAACGGTCCTAGATGCTAACGACAACACCCCGACTTTTGATAATGTGTCTTACAACATCAACCTCTTCACTGATGTGATGCCTGGAAAGACCGTAATACAGGTACGCACACAGTCAGACTGTTGATAATACTTGTTAAACATTTACTCGTGGCCACAGCATTTTAAACGGCTTAATTTTTCATTATGATCTTGAGTGTTTGAAATATATCTGTGTGTACCTTTTCTCCCAGTTGTCAGCAGTAGATGCTGATGCAGGACCAAACGGCCAGGTCACTTATCGAATCTTAGCTGGTGCCCATGGACATTTCCTTATTGAAAATAGGTAATTACGCCAGTATTGTAATATTGTACATCTAGTACTTAATAGATTTTTAAGGAATCAAGTCGGGTTCCAGTACAGATGACACAGGCTGTGTCTAAATGTATCCTGAATAGTTACTGAGACTCTGGCTGTGGACTAAAGCTGCTGCTGCTCATTCGTGCACCTGTTGTTTCTTTGTAGTCTGTACAGTAGTGTGGCTGTGTGTGAGCATGCACTGGTCACTTGGCCTGGAGCTGTCTGTCCTTGTGTTGTGACCTTGAGACTGCCAGCCACAAAACAGACCAGTGTTTGGCAGGCTGAATTTAAGATGAATGCCTAATGGCTCCTTAAACTAATCGAGATAATTCTCAGTTCAAAATGCTCAGTAGCTGAAATAAGAGCAGCAAAAGGTAGGAAAACAGCTGAAACTTAGTTTGATATTATATGTTCTGTATATAACTTGTATGGGCTACAGCTGCTTTTTTATGGTTTAGTATTTAGCCATGTGATATTAAATCAACTGTTTTCACAGCACTGGGATCATTACTGTGGCTCCAGGCGTTGAGCTCATTGTGGGGCAAAGCTACGCGTTGACGGTAGAAGCCGTGGACAATGGACCTGTGTCTCACAGAAGGTACGAGTCAGGTTTCCTAGTCATTGTCGCTGCTGTTTGTTCCTCTGTGCCCGTCTCTCTCTGTACGCTCACCTATTCACCAATTTTAAGTGAGGTGTTTCATTTTTAGAAATACGCATCACAATGTGGCGTTTTCTATTGGAAAATAGCAGGAATCACAAAGAGAAGAATAAGGAGGAGATGGAGAAAGTAAAGTAGAAGGAATGGTAATGAGCTGATGCCTCTGTTTCCCTGTTGTTGAAGAGTGGAGCAAAATGACACTGTCTGCACTGAAAGAACAATTTGAGCACATGTAGGACCACATGGCATCTAGAATAAATGCCAAGCGAAAATGTAGTACGCTGTGGCTGTGTAGGATAAGACCTTACCTGATAACCTGACATTTGTTTGTTCTTCACTTCTCCTTCATGGAATAAATCAGTAGAAAGGCGTAACTTTAATTCCGCAAATCTGTTATTTTCTAATAAAATAAAAGAGTTGCTTCTACCTTAGGCTTAAGTTTGTCAGTAGGTTAACTTTAGCAATACATATGCTGTGTATGTGTGTGTGTGTGTGTGTGTGTGTGTGTGTGTGTGTGTGTGTATTATTGTACCTGAGCTCAGAAGCACTGTGGCAGCATGTTATGTGCTTTTGCAGGTTGCAGATGTGCATCAAAAGCTGTTGGCTCCATTTAATGCCCATTAACTGTTGTTTTATTTTATTCAAACCACATTTGAGTTGTGCATTAGGGGACATCTCAGCAAGAGGATAAATTAATTCAGCAGTGTCCTTGCATAAAGGACAAACATGCTGAATTATTTCAACAGGAAACCACAGAACAAAAACAGCAATTGCTGGAACATGCACAGGAACCTTCAAGCTTGAACAGACAACATCCATAAGTCTGTTCTGAAATGTGCAGAAATCCAATACTCTGCCATTTATTGAAACATTTGATACTTGTGTCCACTAACACATTCTTATCATGACTAATTACATGTTTAGTTAGTATATTTTAGTTTGACATTACTCTGTCCTGAAATATTTATCAGTTATCACAAAACATTTGGCTCCAGGTATGTAGCTGCCAAATCAATACACAATGTGAACTACTGAAGATTGAGGTGGTTCCAGTAATTGGCTCACAGATTGCTCCCAAATTTCCCCAGACCCCCCGTTTACCTCAGCTGAAAACATAACCTGCATAACAAATCAATATCTATTTCTGTGCTGCTTTGTATTGAGACAACGGGTCAGGTCCTAAAATCCCAGAGTCGCCGTCCTCGTGGCTTCCAGCAAGACACGAGTGACCGACATTTGCTGCATGTTAGGGGGCTGTGCTGTACCTGTGTGTGAGCTTTTGACGGCCATGTTTGGTTCTGCTTAGTTGTACTTTTGCATGGCCTAGTTTGATGCACTCCAAACACAAACACTTATATGCTCTGGGTGTCATTTATGCTTTCATAAGGCTGGAGGGTGTGAGAGAAATGAGGGCACCACCACAGAGAAGAGACGAGATTAGACAAAGTGTTAGATAAATAGCTTGATAGAGATAATGAGCTAATTTGCACCATATTTTAAAAGGCTGGCAGTAAAATAGAGGTGGAAACGGTCACTTTTGTCACTTGACTCTGAATTGATTCACCAAACATAAGTCTGCACGTCCTGTAACTGCAGCTGTGTGTATATCGCATGTTCTAGGTAAATCAAATTTCACTGTGAGGAAAAACGCCACAGCTAAAAGCTCCTTCAGTCGGTTTTGATCATTTGTTTTAGCAGAATAGTGGATTTAGTCTCTGTGCTGACTTAGTTTTCCAGCCTTTACGTTCATAACAATAAATAAATGAGGAGATAAACAGATTTTGTGGGCTATTGTTTAGACCCAGGGTTCTTTGGCTTTTTCAGTCAATGATCCAGTTTGAGGGAAGTAAATCCCTCCCTGCTGGAACTCGATGCTCCTGCCAAGTAGGCTCGCAAACTAAATCCCTGAGGTTTTTTACCCTGAAATTCAGGTTGAGGAAAAACTGATGGCGTTTGTCAGCCTTGCTGGGAAACAGGAGTGTTTCAGCTTTCACCAACCAACCAAGTGTTCGTGATGACCAACGATGTCGGGCAAACTCACATACGAGTCCAACTACCAACCCGTAGGCAATATGCTCCACGATTGATTCGTTTAAAACCACCTGAAGTACAAAGAAGCAAAAACTCAACTTGAACAATAGACCTCCCACAATGCTCTTACCCCCATGTGGTGCCGCTCTGTTACCGTTCCCCTTCGACTGGTCCTGTTGCGTTCGTCTCTCTCCGTCCTAATCGTCTCACCTCATTCTGTTCTGTTCTTTCACCTTCTCTCTCTCTAGGTCATCCATTACGACAGTCTACATCGAAGTCTTGCCCCCGAATAACCAGAGCCCCCCGCGTTTTCCTCGGCAACAATTCAGCCTAGAGATCAGCGAAGCCATGAGGACTGGAGCCCCACTTCTTAATCTGCAGGTCCTCTTTTTACCTACCTCACTGTTTGAAAAGCTTGTCCTTGTACTCTAGGCAGGGCATAAGTGTCCTTAGGCAGCCCACTCAAGTAAAGTGTGGATTTTCCACCTCTGCTCTTAGCTAACCTGTTGGTAAACTACTTGGTGATCTGATAAATATAATAAATTTACACTTGTACCTTGTGTGTGTGTGACCATACGTCTGTCTGTTCACTCCTTGAGGCTGTGGATCGAGAGAGGGACCCCATCGTATACAAAATCCACAGTGGAGACCCCTTTGAACATTTTGCACTACAGCAAAAGTGAGTAAACGCACATTTCCAGAATCGCAAGGAACACTGCAGGACTGTATTTCGCAACTCTGGCAAAATGTTTGTGTGTGAAAGCAGGCTAAATGATGTCATTAAGGACTTGGGCTGTGCTGAGGCCTTCGCATGAACACGCTCGCTCAGTCACCACACACAGACTCTGAGGGCTTTTGTTGTATTTATTCATTTGTTGCTCATTAAAATTGCATTTCTGAAAATGCATTTCTGATGCCTTTCTAGATGGAAACGGGGAAAGAGAAACTAAGGAAAGTGTGATGAAACGCTTCATGAGAGGGGGCAGAATTATAACGATAGGCAAGAAAGACAGGAAAAGAGAGATGAGAGAGCAGAGTAAGATTGAAAAAGATGAGGGGTGAACAGAAAGATGGGAAGGAAGCGATGAACACAGCAAATGAGCCTTATGCACCGAAGTTCCTAAAAGCAAAGATTAAAATGAACTGGATCCGTATTATAGGAATATTTAATGACCTCTGTCAGATACTCAAATGCCAAAATCTTACAGCTGTATGTTCGGTGGTCTGTCTCTCTGAGGACCAGCCAAGTGCAGCATTTCATACAGATGAAGTCATTTTTCTTATTGTTTGTTGTCAGGATTCGGCTCATTTAAATACTCTTAGTAGTTCAGAAGGTGGTTGTCACTGATGCTCAGCAACACACACGGAAAAAAAAGCGTCTACCTCGGATGATGTCTGGTTCCTGAGAGAAAATTCAATTAAAACACTTCAATCATCATATAAAATTTCACTTGGCAAATAAAGAATTGCCATCAATCAAGTCCAACATCAAAGATTTCAGCTGGTCTGACTCAGGGAGGCTGCACAGAGGCTTTCATCACTTGGCTTACAGTGCATTTGCTCTCACACTATATCAGACATCTCTGCTCCCGTTTGTGTATTTTTGATTATTGTGTGATATTCAATAAAAAGTCTGAGATGATTAGAAATGTTATGTTTACTACTGTGCGCTACTGAACTGTGTTATCTCGCGCATTGGTCACCTTGTTCTATTGTGTTTTATTTGTCATCTTTCCGCTCGCTAGTTTGCAGCTCATGCCTCAAGGGTTGACAAGACTGTGTTTTGATCTCTGCAGTTCGGGGTATTTGTTTCTGGACAAGCCGCTGGACAGGGAGACTTTGGACCATTATACCCTGGTGGTCACCGCCTCAGACGGACTCCCAGATGGGGTAAGAAGCAGGGCTCTGTGACACAGATATTAACTGTCTGCCTTTACTTGAGTGGCTTCACATCCCTGCGACAGCTGGCAGGGAAACTAAATCCTTCACGGTGAATTCCAGAAACATCAGCTGTGCTATTATACCAAAAATGGGATTTTAGTGGCAGTTTTTGAAATAGTGCAGCTTTACCACCATCATCAAAGTGAAAACCCTACATTTATATATAGTAACACTTTTTATTACTTTTAAATTATAAGATGAGTAGATGAAACGTAATGGGAACCACAGAAATAATTATCACTAATTAATGAATTGAAAGGGGACAAAGCCATTGTTAGACTGTATGCACATAACAGTAATTGACTAAGCAGTTGTTTGTGTGTGTGCTTGGCTGTGAGGGCTGTTTGGCAACAATGTCTTCACTTCCTAACTTACCTAAATGATCACAGGGCAGCTGGATGATGTTCCTCCTGTCCTGTTTTCATTAGATGAAATTCTGCCACGGCTTTCCCTCTTCCTCCTTTCTCTGGCTTTTAGCAGTTTCTCATCTTCCTCCGTCATCTGTCTTTTAGAAAACTAGCATTAAGGAAGTTTGTCTCCCCTCGTCCTCACTCGCTGACCCTCCCCTCCCCCATGTGTCAATTAAAACTGAGGTAAAGTTTAAGGTCCCTCTGAGGACAGAAAATGCTGATTTGAATACCCTGACCTTCTCATACACGCATCCTCAAACACTATGTGGAGGGAGAGAACAAGTGGGAGGAAGTTAGAGTGAGGGAGATGAGGGGTTTTCAGAGGCCTCTTATTACCTTAACAATTGTACTATGTGCTCATACGTAGTTATGTAAGAGTCGTGACGCACACGTACTTAGTCAATTGCTCTCCGGACTTTGACAATTAGTGTATTATCTTTGTGCCCCTGAGGTCTTTAAGTCGGAAACTGGCTAAAAGTAGTTGGGACATTTTTCTGCTTGACACTCCATTATATTCTGAACAAGATGGGGGGAAAAAGAGAGGAGAACTGTGAATACATGGAGAGAAAGTGAACAGCGTGAGGGAGGAAGGGTTTGAGCTACAGACAGTGAAGGAGCCACAAAAAGAATGAATCAGAAAAACGAGAACATAAAATGGTGGTGTAGTTGTGGTGTGTGGCCTTATACAGCCCCATTAATCAGCATCCGTTAGAAAGCCTTGGCTTGTCTTCATATGCACACATACACCCACCTGTCGCTGTCCCCTATTATTAAATGTCCTGTAGCGAGAGTGTCAGGCTACAAAATGCCTAATTGGCTCTTTGGCCAGAGAATCCATCATACTGCCACAGATTGAGGACCTTGTGAGCCGGTGCAGTAAACCGGCTCCATTTTAACGACACTGTGCATTGTAGGATGCAGCTTAAACATAAATGCAAAAACAGTGTGTTGCTGTCAGATGGACTGTACTGAACAGGAATGTGGCCTAGTATTAGTAGGTGCTGAGTGAATTAGCTCTGCTGGAGCTACAGTAACTAAACCCTTAGGACAGAGTAAATAAAATGCAAAAGACCGTGTCTAGTTCCATCCAGTGAAGCCGGGACTGATGCTGCGTTCAGTGTCCATTTTTCATGTGTATACATCTTACTGTAAAGTTAGTGGAATAAATCCTATTTTTTTTTTTTTTTTTTTTTTTTTTTTTTTTTACTCTTATTTATTGTTTTAGTCTTTTTTACCTCGTATGAATGATGCACTGTATGGAGAGCACCTTTTAGATAACTGGAGAGCACTTTTTAAATTTCATTGTACAAGTTACAGTGACAATAAAGAATCTATCTATCTATCTATCTATAGTTCTTGTTTTACTGTACATTTCCTCTGCCTTTTTAAGATCATAGTGTCCCATACATTGACCTATATGTCCAGATAAACTGTTTTGCCGAGGGTTAGGTCGTAATCTGTCGTCTCATCTGTGATTGTCACTCTGCCACACACATCCAAACACAGTTTTGTTTTTTTGTTTTTAATCTCACTGACAGTTTCCACCACCTGCTCCCAGTTCCCTCCTTTAAAAGTCAGATCTTAGATCAATCTCTCATTTAAAGTCAAACCAAGAAATCTGCAGCCTTCTCTGTCTGCGTCTCCTCTGCAATGACTTGCTTACATCCTTTTGTGGTTGGATCAAAACCCTTTTGTTTAGGAGTATGTAATGTGAACGCCGCTCATCTCAGATACTCGGTTATCTCTAAAGAATTTTTGATTGTATAAACCCAATGTCTTGTCAGATGATGCAGATCTTGAAGCCAAAGGCTGAACCCAGATGACCATGATTTATTTCCCCGGGCCTCTGCTTGAACACGCTTACTGAGCCAGTGCTGCTCTTCTGGTCAAATTAATGAGCAGGCTGTTTGTCTAACCCTGGGCTGAAGTTGGTCTGAACACAGCCTACCTTTTTGGACCTCTCCAATAATTTTCACTTTGTCCTCGTTCATTCATTTATAGAAAAACTTCCCTTTTAGCACATCAAGAGAAGGGGACCAACGGTGCGCTGTTTTCAAATGTATTTTTATGGTCGGAAGGCCCCAAAGTGCAGCTAATTAGCAAACAAAACGCTCCCCTCCGTTGGTTCAGATAAGTAAAATAAAACCTGTGAAGTGTAATGGAGGATTCATCCTGTGAAATAAAAAGCTTTCAAATGTTTTTTTTTAATAACACAAATGTGTGTGTCTGTGTGTGTAGACCTCCACTGCGACGGTGAACATTGTGGTGACAGATGTTAATGACAATGACCCCCTGTTCGATTCTTCACTGCCAGTAAACCTTACTGTTACTGAAGAGCAACAAGACGCCTATGTTGGACAAGTCAAGGTAAGAGGAAGCACAAGCATACAAATACGTATCGAGCAGGGAATAGCAGAAAAGATGACACACACACACACACACACACACACACACACACACACACACACCGCACGCTTAACTGTTTACGTGTTTTGATTTTTTTTATGCTGTTCTCTGCAATGTTTTATTTTTTTTTCCATTGGTCGTGAAGCCAAAGTTAGAATAGAGTCTGTCTCACTGTTTGAAAAATCAAAAGTCAGTGCGGTCGCACAACATGTAAAGATGATTACTTTGCGGTTGTTATTTCTCTAGTGGTACAAATCAGCAGGTTTGAACCTGGTTACACAACTTTTAGTTACTGTAGAACAGTAACGGTCTCTGTCATATGTCATTGCTGACATAAGGTCACTACCTTGAAGAACTTTGAATTTTATGGGTTTAATTTGCGACTCCAGCTCCTTGTTTTCCTCTCAGCAGTCTAATACAAGCATGAGCACTCAAAGATCCACAGAGGCTCTAATTACATTCAGTTCTTATAATCTTTTACAATGGGGACCAAGATAATTAACACAACACACAAACCGTACTAGGCCTGTGTGTTGTTGTTCACAGGAAAGTGTGTATATGTGCACAGTGAGATGGAGTACGTCAGCACTGGATGTGTCACCTGCTAGTACAGCAACCAGGAAGTTCTGAAAACCAGTATCTCCTGTGCAACAAAGACTCTGAACTGTCTGAACTTTGCAGTTGTGTATTGGAATTTACATAAGGTGTAAGATTTGGCTAATTCTGCTAAGACCACCGTTCAGTTGTAGGAACATAAAAGAAATTCATCCCACGTTTAAGTAACATCTCCTCATTACTGTGTAGCGCATTTTACCTGCATCAGCACCATCTCTTCCGCTTATAAAACTCCTGGGCTTGCTCCAGTATTCCCCTGACTTATGTATTGCTCCTTGACACCTAGATAGGCTCTGATCTTTAAAGATGCTCCCTGAGTTGCAAACTTGCTTGGATTTGCTCCAAGATTAATTCATAGCCTTTACCTTTACACACCGGTGTCAAGGGTCTTTGATCAGCCTGATACTTTGCCAGCTTCTAAATGTTAATCATGCTTCTTCAGGTGAACACTGGAGATGCTACCTGAGATAAATAAGTGGCCTTTGTAAACTCGCACGTTACCAGGTTCAAAACTTCAAGTACTAAACTCTTGTTATTACAGGTAACAGTAAGGTTTACTGGCTTATTGCAAACTTTCGGCCTTGTCAATAACGAGGACATTTCATTCCAAATGCCCCTCAGACCTTTGGGCCTCTTCCAAATTCAGCATCTCCCAAACCCAAACTAATCTCTAGAGAGGGCACTTGAAAGTATTCCCATTCTGAACTTCTTCCTTTCAAGGACCCTTGGATATTTTCCAAACTAAAACAGACAGTATAATCCCTCAGTGGGCTGTTCAGGACGTGACTCCTGGGTCTGTACCTGGAGGCATTAGACAGATTTCCAAAAGAATGAGTGGCCCTGACCTTGGTTTGCTGATGCTTGTATAGTAACGGGGGATAGAAGGGAAAGGGGAGTAAATGAGATGCACTAGAGGGACAGAGAAATGAGACATTCAAAAACAGCTACGCTACTTTAGAGGAGCAATGACCGAAGAGCAGTTTACCAGATTAGAAAAAACACATTGGTATAGCTACAAACATAGGGTTCACTATGTACTAGTAGTGTGTGAGTATTTAGAATTTTCAAGGGATTAAAAATCAACCTGACAACATCAAACCTTGAGATAAAGAGGCTGCAGTAGTATCACCACGTCTTGACGTTCCTGCTCGCGCAACATGCGACCGTGTGCAGCTTCAAAACATTTTCCGTCCGTAGATACTGTATCTCATCAGAAGGGCAGAGAGGCTTGGTTTCGTACCAAACACCAGATGATTGTGCTGATCAACGCAGCCTCCTGCATACAGTAGAGGGGAATGAATCAGTGGAATTGCCTGCTGCACTTGTTGGCGGCAGTGAAACTGCTGAGGCGTGGTGGTCTGTCCCTATGAGTACTTGTTTACGTATAATCCGTGGCAAAGCACCGATGACAATTCATTTGTTTTGTGCATTTCTCTTTAAGTTGTCTAAGATTTGAGTCATATATTATTTTAATTTATAGCTGGTGTATTGGATTACATTCCAGTGTACAGTTGTATGATCTGATTCAGTCACACACTAACTACACCTTGTACGTCCTACACTGTGTGGGACTATTGACTTAGTCCAACACAGTCCCGCCCGTGCAAATAACTGACTGTAGGATCCAGCGGCTTAGCAACGGGTGAAAAGAAATCTTTTTAATTGTTTCAGCTGCTGGTAGTTTTCTTACTGTACCGGGAATTTAACTTAGAGGTGAAGATGATATACTGTAGTGTCAGAAAAGATCAAACTGGAAGGAAAAGGGGAATGAACACCCAAACACGATGCAGAGCTAATGATGGTGGAAATAGCGCATGTTTGAGCCAGTTTTCTTTTTGGTTTTTTTGTCTGTTGAAAAGCACCAGATGTAAGGCAACAGAGACATTTAATCCTATCGTGTTCCGGGCTTTTAACTGTCTGGGACAGTCTGTAATTACTGTAGAGTGAAAGACAGAGAGGAGGAAAGATGGAGGCAGCACACTCATGCAAAGACCTCTCCAACAATAGGCTTGACATCATGATGATTTATACTATACATCCTACGATATTAACAATTTAATCCTGCACTTGTAGGCAGTTGAATTTCTCTGGCATATACAGGTATAGGTGCGTATCGTTCTGTCTGAGTAATAACTCTCTAACCCACCAGCTCTCCAAAGCTCACAAATTAACATGATTTACAGTAGTTTGCGTAAATTGTTCAGCAAGTGTAAGAATGAAGAGTCGTTGCTCTGCAGTAGTTCACCAGGCTGGAGGATTTGTTACCTGCTACAGAGCCTACATCCACGTGTCATATCTCAGCTACTGTTCCACAACCAGCTGAAACGCATAACGGAGCCTCACACCAGCCACAGCCCAATGCTCTATAGCTTAGGTGTGTTGTAGACTTAGCAGAGCTGCTAACCACTAACACGTAGCCAGAACTGTCATCTCTACCACCTACTACCTACTACCGCCGTTTTTAATCACATCACATTTTCCTGCTCTCTGATTGTTTCCACTGTTTCTCGCTCTGCCTAACAGCCTAAGATAATCACCCTGAATCTGGAGGCTCCATTAAATTTACAACACACTTTTACACCCAGATAGTAATGAATCACTGAATACAAATCATGGAGCACTTGATTCTTCTCTCTGACTCTGTGTAACACTGGCAAGAAATAAGTCTTAATTTCGATTATTTGTAATAGTGTAGAGATAGAATTGATATTTAATGAACCAAGACTGAGGAAACGGGGAAAAATGGGTCACTGGAACAATGGAATTACCCAGAGTGAGGGGTCTAAATGTTCAGTCACCCTGCTAAACACCATGTTCCTGTTTTTATTGTGAGCATATATGCCTGCTGCTGTGTTGCAACTTAATCTCATCTGAATTTAGTTATTTTTATCTGTGCCATTAATGTCACATCATTTTTATGGCGTTATGTCGAGTCGCAGAGAATTGATTGGTTCAGTTTTTGCTGACAAAATTAGCATATGCACCTGCTACAAGGATTATTTTTAATCATACGCCAATCCGCGTGTTTAACATTTAATCAGCTTCAGAATATTCCTCCTCCTGGTGCACACACACACAACCATATTAATATTTCCTCGGTACGTCCCTGCTCCGGTCTCAGACACCATCAGAATTCCGATAGGGCCGGATGAACTCTCAACACGGGATGAAAGGAAAACGGGATAACAACTTGTCATCTTCTTGCCACCGCGTCTTATTAGCTGAAGGAGATAACGTAGGGATGGAGTTCCACTGTCAAATGAGACATGTTCATGATTATCAAATGAGTAATAGAGCCTAAAACCTTTGATTGTTTGTGAGTAAACATGGGAGCAATAAGCTGGAAAAACAGCAGATGGAAAGAAAAGCATCACACTGTAGCGCTGGGTTACAGTACAGGGACAAATCTGGGGATGAACCACTGGCAAATCTGAAAGTGTAAGGTGGGACATTGAGTACTTCCTCATAATCATCACACATTCAAGGTGCGAATGTCTTTACAGTATGTAGGAGAAACGTTGTAAGAGGCTGAAAAAGTTTTACCACATAAGTTTAGCCATACGTACCTGATTTCTGGAAGTTCATGTTTAGTTAAAATCAATTGAATTAGTTCAATACTTTGCATACAATACAACCCAAAATGATCCTTTCCTTTGCCTGTGTGTGTGTGTGTGTGTGTGTGTGTGTGTGTGTGTGTGTGTGTCTATAATCCTGTCCTGTCTCTGTGTTCAGGCTACTGACCCAGATCTCGGAGCAAGCGGTCAGGTCCATTATCGTCTCGTCAACCACCAGAAGCTGTTTTCCATCAATGCCACTGGAGCGATCACAACTACAGTGCCACTGGACAGAGAGGTTGGCTGTCACCTTACTGACAGCAGTAACAATCAGTAGCACAGTCAGTATGTGGTGCTGTTGTAAAGGTGACATTTGGCTGTCGATCTTTATCTTGAAGGTCAAAGGTTACTATTTCCTCATTGTTGAAGCCTCCGATGGTGCAGTGGACCCCCGGCGATCCAGATTAACACTGTGCATCACGGTTCTGGACGTGGATGACAACAGCCCGACGTTCACCCAAAAAACGTACAGCGTTGACCTTCCAGAAAATAACCCCAGCGGTGCAGTCATTTTACAGTTAAAGGTAACGGAGTGAGGTGACAGCCCTAACAAGTCACAGGCTTTTAGAGCGCGAGCCCCAAAGCTGCAGTCACATTCTTAGCAGGCTTTGTGCCCATTGCACTGTTGACCAGTTTTAATAAAGTTGCCTGCAGATTCAAACTGAGCCGCTGTTCTGCTCAGAAGCGTTTTAAGCCATACATTCAGTCACTGAGACTCATCAGCATATTTATTTCCCTGTATCTCCTCTGAAAGGCCCAAATTGGTTTCATTTTACAGTCCAGTTGGCACTAAAGTCCCAAAAGTGAAAATTATTATTTGACAGCACTTGCAGACACATTGTGAGCTATAGAAGATAGAACAAAGCTTTTCCCTCTGGTTCTAGCTGGACTGTAAAGTTTGCTACCACAGGCACCTCAGACATGCTGGCTGAAAACAACCTAATGAAAATACTACAGCCTGTTACTGGCTGCAGCACATGTAGATGCTTTTCCTTCTAGCTAATATAAAAAATTCAGCTTGCAATAAAATTCACAAGGCACTGATATTACTTTCTCTCCCGTATTCTGACTCTGCCCCGTCTCTGTAGGCAGTAGACGCTGACCTCGGTTCTAACCTCACATACAGAATCAGAACTGAAGGCTTGGACCAGGAGATCACTCGGCTATTCCACATCGACCCCTTAACAGGGGAGCTGTCAGTTCTCAAGGTTCTGGACTACGAGGCTCTGACTGATGCTGAACACACATACGCGTTCACTGTAGAGGCGCTGGCTGGAAACGGAAGCATGCCTCCTGGACTGGCTGCTGTGACTGTCCGAATAATGGTGAGAGTGTGAATGTGTGCAGCGTGTTCATGGTCTATACAAGGAGTGTGAGACTGAGCCTGCAGGTCCAATACAGTCCAGCGACATGTAAACATGTAGTTTGCTGAAGCCAGTTAAAAGGTTAGAGTTAAGTTTAGCCTTCAGCTGTGAAGGACAATACTTCCACTACCAGCTACAGACAGTCTGGACTGCAGTCTGATTTGTTTAGGTTTTTTTTTTTTTTTGCTGTGATCGCTGCAGCAAATGGAAAGTGGCTTAAAAACCGCTTTAGGCTTCACAAACTTCCAGCTGGACACAAAAAAGAAAAAGGCAGCAGAACCTTCAGTTTTTCACATCGTTATCCCATCAGTCACTTCCTGGAAAACAAAAGTGTATGTTCATCTCACTCCAGGACATGAATGACTTTTCTCCAGCGTTCAGCCAGGCCGTGTATGGAGGCATGGTCGCCCCTAATGCTGTCAAGGGAACCGTCGTAACCACCGTGATGGCCAACGACTCTGACCCTGCGGTGAGCTCTGGTTTTTAGTCTGTTCCTTAAGGTGTAGAGAGAAATGCTGCATGATCGTGATCGGCTGCTTATTACAGCCTGGTTTCCTTAGAGTGGGTTTAGCTCAGGTCTAAGTGCAGTGAATTAGTCTTTTTTACAATCTTGAAGATCGCTAAATATTCAGGATGGAGAACACAAGCACACATTTCTGTTCAAGAATGAGTCAAGATCTATTATTGCGCGGTTCTCCTGTTCCCATGGTGTCTAGCAGTCTACATCAGCTAAACTGACTCACACTTGAAATGTAGTCGTCACGCGAGCCTCTCTGGGGTCAGACTATATAATCTGGAGAGCCAGGCAGTAAAGTGCTCCACGTCCATATATCCAACAACCAACCATCTACCTTTAAAGTCAGTGTCATATTTCCTCAGGTGTTGCCGACTCTGCACAAGGTGTTTTATTTCAGAGGAAATGAAAGTTAAAGAGAAAAGACTTTACCAATGGCTGGTTTAAATTTGTTTCTAGTGACTTCTCTTCAAACTTGAAACATGATGCCGACACTGCAGCACTGAATCTTTAAATGGTTCCCGTAAAAACGTCTTTAATGGAAATATGACCTTAGAGACGTCTCTATTTACTTTGGATGCTTTTCTGTTTACTGCCAGTGTGGGTTTGTTGCCACTGTCTTGAAAACACAAGACTTAAATTCCATCACAGATTAACTTCATTGTCATTGTGAGTGTGTCAGATTCATGGTGTTACTCGAGTATTTGTGACTAATCTTAATTAAGGTAGATGCTGTCGCTGTGTGAGAACGATACAGCGATGCTGTAAAAGCAAACGCAGACCTGTTGCTGCATGTTTGTGTGTGTTTCAGAGGATTTGGTATCAATATGTCTATTTGAAAAAATGAAACACTGGCCCAAGCAGCAGGTTTCCAACCCCTCTGTCACGGTTCCCTGCAAACTGCTCCTGAGAGTTAAATCTAGGCTCTAATTACCAGTAAACCTCTTATAAATAGTTCATTAAAGCTTATTACGGAATCATTCCTAAAGTACAGGTTTTCGCTCTCCACTGGCTGTTTTATGAAGTATTCACGTTTTATGTATTTCCTGACATTTCGAGTCAAATTAGTCTCGCTAACTGATTTATCAGCTGCTCGTTAGCAGCCGTACTTAAGAGGTTACTCCAGGATGGCTGGAATAAATGAAGTCCAAGGTTAGGGACTCTAAGTGGTGGCGTGTGTCTATCTGGACTGCACATGGATTTGGGTGAAGAAAACACTATTTGACATTTAGGTCTGTGCTAATTGCTTGAATTATTAAATAGTGAGTCATTTTTACACTGTCTACAAAAGAAAGAAATCAATCTGTCCGTATACTTCTCCTTTCTTGCCAGGGTACCCCAGCAGGCTATGTCCGCTACAGAGTGGACCACGGGGCACATCCATACTCTGCCAGCATATTTGATGTAGAGGAACACACAGGAAATGTTGTTACCAGAGTGAATCTCAACGAGGAGCCCAACCTGAAGTTCAGTGTACGTATGCACACGCGCTCAGTTTCATTTTCCAGTCACAACTGATCTATGACATACGGGGCAGTTTAATATACTTCCCAACCAATCAAATCGATCTATTTAATCTGTAAACTGGTGCCCATTCAGCTTTGCCTTGTGTTCAGTGAGTGGAGGTTTGGGACAACATCTCATGAATTGAGTCACTGAGTCAGATGAGTTTATTTACATGAATGTCTCCCTCTGTACTTTCACAATGGCCTTTAATTACCACAACAAGGATTCAGCGTCTTCTGAAGACGTTATAGTGAATATAAAAGGGTGTTCGTAGTAGGTTGTGAAAGGACGTGGTCTTAAACCGGTTCAGATCTACACGTGTGCCATGTAGCAAGCATGTATCCGGAAATCTACTGATGCTCTGACACTGTTACATGTGCTTGTTTGACTGACAGCTGGTGGTGGTGGCTTATGATGACGGAAATCCCGTAAAGGAAAACTCAACTCTAGTACAGATCACCGTCCTTCAGCCCTCCATCATTCCGGTGTTTACCCGGGAGGAATACAGGTACACACACACAGTAACAGATAAACGGTCACAAACGCATCACCCTGTTCATGTGGACTTTATCAAGTGTCCTGTCACAAATGTCTCAGTCAAGCACTTCTGCCCTCTATAGATTGTGAATACACATGCATGCAGGTCATTTAACCCAGAACGTGCACATGTTGTGCTGAGGGAATCTGTTTCGCAGTGTGTTTAGCTCTTACTTCTTCAAAGAAATGTAATTAAGTCAGACCCTAAATAAACATGGTTGGGATTAATATGACAGAATTTCACATGAAGTTCATCATCGCTCTCAAGTGTCTGTGCAAACAAAGCGTATTGATTGGGATTAGCCTCAAATACATCTGGGTTTTGTTTGACACTATAACAACATAGCAAAGGTTACGAAACTCTGACTTATAGCCCAGACACACATTTCATTATGGGCCTAATAAAATGAGGAGGAGAAGGTTTTAAATGTGTTTTTGCTAATTAATCTAAATTGAAGTGCTCTTACTGTGGCTTTGCTGCATTTCAGCATAAACTATTTATTTCATAGGGATGGAAAATAACACTTCAGGGCAGTAGATGACTGTTTTAATAACTGTGTTCTCAGTTCAGATGTGATGTACAGCTCACACACTCTACAACACAGTAGGTACTTGATGGATTTTAGATTAAATAATTTAGTTTTATTCAGAATGAGGGGCTTTAGTGTCAGGAGTTTCCAGAGGGAATAAAAGTGCATCTTTAGCAAGTTTGTTCTCAGAGTTTCATTCAAAACAAGGACTATAGATATTTTGAACCCTGACCCAAGCGTTGGCGTAAGCATAGCAGACTGATTTATCACAGTAAAGTTCAGACATACATTTACTATATCACTAGTGTTTTGTATTGCTTTCATTGAACATTATACTTGTGTCATAATTTGAACTTTCAGTTGTCATATGAATTAACTTAAAGGTTTCTGGCAGAGAATAATGTAGGTGAGGTCAGATCTAAAATGTTTTTTGGTATTTCAGGTTTTTTATTGTCCCATTAAGTTTATTTGTGCTCCAAATATGTTGACTTCACACTATGAAGATTAGTGACACCACTGCAGAAGCTAATAAGGTTCCTAATAAATTACAGATTGTAGTGTTACACACAGTTTGTCTAAATGTCTCAAAATGAGTGATGCTGCCTCCTCATGAGGAAGTGAGCTGTGTGTGTTTTCTGAGGAATTGCATTAGTTGGTTGGTTTATTTCTTCATCTCCTCCTTGTCTACATTCATCGCATGTCGAAGCACCATAGTTTTATATTCATAAAGTATTTTAGGCGTTTACTCTGATGCAACTCACTTTCACACGCCAGACAAGTGTTGTGCATCATGCATGAATCCTCTGACAGCTCAGTGTTCTCTATGAAATTCTGCAAAAATCACATCACATTTTATTTTATGTCAGCGTGTACATTTCATTTACTTCAAGCCCGTTGGCTCCATTTATTCGAACCCCTGAGCACCATCAGCTCTGAGCTAATGAGCTTGTTTGGGAATAATTGTGACTTCAGTGTCAATACAGACGTAATTTTGCACAAATACAGACAACATTGTAAGATGTCAAGCTTTGTCTTTAACACAGCGGAAAGCTCCTGTCTATTTTTAGGGAAAGGGTTTGAGGCGAGAGATGTCAGGCAGCCATATAATACTGCATTTATGAATATGTAATATAGCTCCCAGCTAAAAGTTTGCATGTGCATTTTTTAGGATCTGTGTATGAATTTGCATTGTTTTGTTTGATACAGTACACGTGTACTGTTTATATACAGTATACATGCGTTTGTCCTGCATTTAGTGTGTTTTCCCCTCAAATTCTATGTACCGTATTTTCCGCACGATTAGGCGCACCTAAACGCCTTCAATCGTTTCAAAAGCTGATCATGCGCCTAATAATACAATGCGCCTTGTATATGGCCCAGTATTAAAACGCATACAGGTCTCAGTTACGGTAAGCAGCCGCGACTCGATTTTCCCCCGTAATAGTGCGCAGTGCATGCTGGGATACCGGGAAACTGGCGTTTCATTTCCATTTTAATATTTTTGTAAATACCCTGAAATGGCTCCTACCAAAAGACCAAATGCGCTCCACTTCTGCTAAGACGCTGTCACCTGTTTGGTTCAGCGCTGTTGTGTCTGTGTGAACACAGATCCTTTCTGCAGTGAGGATGTCACACTCTCTCTCTCTCTGTGCGTGACTAGCGTTCTATTGTCAGGAAATATCACAGAGTGTGGCATCGTTTCATACAGCGATGATCTTTGTAAGAGTCAAAATCTCTGCGGAAACAGCCCAAGCAGCTAAAGCTCTAAGTTACAGTGTGATCGTTATTTTAACACTGTGATTTCCAGCGGAATTATTTCTTACATATCGTGTTAAGGAATATAAGTTAAGATTTATCTGAGAGCCAGATGCAGTCGTCAAAAGAGCCACATGTGACTCGCGAGCCATAAGTCCCCGACCCCTGATCTAATGGATGCGTTATGCATCTAATGGATGCATAACGCACCGTAACTCCAGCCTCTACTTTAGCGCCTTATGCGAAGCGTTTTATTAAAGGTGCGCCTTATGATGCGATGCGCCTTATATATGTAAAAATAATTAAAATACGTCATTTATTGAAGGTGCGCCTTTTGATGCGGTGCGTCTTTTCGTGCGCAAAATACGGTAATAGGACAATGTAGCAGCCTTGAATTAATTATTCCAGCTTTATAAAATAAAACCCACCCATTGTGCCAGTGTGGTGTTAAGAGCTTGCTAATGCAGCTTAATGATTTTGTATGGTTTCAGCAGATGGGCTTGCAGCCATATGCAAAGCTGAATTAGTAATATTGTTTTATATAATGAAAACAGAGTGAATGTAGTGATCTGTTTGTCAAATCATACGTTTACTTACTCTGAAAAGTCAAACGAAGCTCTACGTTTAATGCAAACACATTATCTCCATTCTAATCTATTATGCTGCTTTCGAATGTGGGCGGTCACATTTTTGACACCTCACGGTTTGAGCCTCATCACTCTGTGTATGCATTACTGAATCACGTTGGTTATTTCAGTCATAGCAAAAATGCTTAAATGGAAAATGAAACACGGACCCAAGAGATGTGCACATGAGCCAGATGACGACCACTCGACAGCAAAAGTTAAAAAAGCAAAAACGCCATCAAATTACATTTGGTAGAATCTCCCCTGAAGTGACAAGTGTTGGTCAGAAGAAGAATAAAAATTGACACCAATATACTTTAAGTTACCAGCACAACGTAAATAAATAATAAAAGCTTAAATGCACTAATTATATAAATTTTAAAGACACAAAGTCCCGTTCACTGACGCACACAGATGTACACAGTGACAGCGGAGTTGGACCTTCCTGTTGGAGCATGGTCCCTCTACTAATAATAGAATTACTGTAGAAAGTTGATGAAATCACTGTAGTAGTGAGGGCAGGAGGGTCTTTCGCTCCCTGTGTCGTCTTGTAGGACCATCCTTGCACCTGCAGAATTAGTATGCATGTAGTATACATGCACATGAATAGTTATCAGCACCCAGTGGCAATGATCAGCATGAGGTTAAGTGAAAAGAGAGAATATTTTCTTCTCAAAGATTGTTGAGATCTACAAACCCCTCACAATACTTGTCCTTTGTACGTGCATGGTTGTGTGTGATGGTGCCTCTATGAAAGCAGGCCCCATGCTGTCATAGCCTGTTACTTTATTAATGAATGTAATTAAAAGGCGGTGAGAGAGTTAAGAGCTAAAACTCTAAACATCAAAGCTTTGTTTTTAATCAAGAAATTGTGGGATCAAAGATGGCAACATGTTGCTTTGTCTTGCATCATTACAGAAATGAAGAATAGCTACACCATGGCAAGAGATTTAGATAAATCAGGTCGTATCAGCATCTCATTCAGTTCGCGCCGCGGTTAAGAGTCACAGTCTGGATCACTATCATCCAGGTGAAAACTGCAATCAATTACTTCAAACGATGAGTTTCACTTATCTGCCATCGCGTTCGCCGAGAAGTCTTGTCACGCTTTTCTTGGTGAATAGACGCCCTACAGGTATTGTTGGGTACCTGAGAGAAGTCAGCGCTTAGGTCATAGCGCTAATGTTTTAACATTCGTCAGGTCAAATGAACAGTTTTTCATTTTGGCAGATAATAAACTTCCTGCCAGCCTGAAGGAGGTTATTTACAAGCTGGTGATTCCTTGTCCGGCGTAGAACAAAGCCAGCGCGTCCAGTCTGCGACTCTGTAAATCCAGTGGATGTTTAGCCGATTCAGTTGAAGGTTACCTTGTTTTGTTGATGCACACATTGAGTGCTCCTGGCAATATTATGAGCGTGACAACAAATGGCAAACAACCACGCTGCTGTTATTTATGACATTCATAGCAGGTGGGAGACAGCGAGGCAGAGGGGTGAGGTATGGAAAAATAGAGTAGGAGTGAAGAGGGACTGAAATAAGAGAACAACTCACTAAGATGTGGGAAGAGAATAGTAGAGTCAAACAATTCACATAGAGGAAGTAGTGGAGAGGGTGGAGAAGGAAGAGCAGAAGAGGGATGGGACACTGATGCCAGATGCCAAAAGTTTGAGGAAAGAAAGTGACTGTGCTGCTGGAATTCGTGGCTTCAAACGCACAGAAGATGACAGACAGGCAGAAATGCAGACACACATGAAGACAGATCAACATACAGGCAGAGAGCAGCCTTTAAAGTGGCAGAAGAGCCGACAGGCTGACAGACTGAAGCAGACAAGCAGGTAAAGACTTGCAGATGGACAAGAACGTAGCACACAGTCAAGCTGATAGGCAGCCAGAATAACACGTTGAGTCACATGTTATTTTTATGGGAACTGATTACCAATATCATAGCAGTAGACGGACAGCTCTTACTCTGCGGGAGACCTGCAGCGTTGGATACTGTAGGAGGTGTTTTATAAATCATGCAACTGTTTCTGGCAAAGGGTCACAAAACTTTAAGAAAAGTAGAGAAGAAGCAGTCAAACAGACGGAGCCATTCTTACTTCCGCCGCCTCTGAACAGTTAGATCTGCTTTAACCGCTGTGAAGATGGTTTTCCTGGCTTTGACGTCCAGACCCTAAACCACCAGATCAGAGGGAACAGTTGAAATGGACTCTCAGTAAACGGATTTGTGGTAGCCTACGCTGAAAGGTCAGCTGCTGTGTTGCACTGTGCTTCCTGGAATGGACAACATGAACATGACCCAGCACTGAATTATTTCCCGTGGTTAGCATGTGTTGCACTGTAACGGTGCACTGAATTATGATACAGCAGCTCATCAGTAACTGTCCAATAAGAAATAGGAACGAAGGATAACGAGTAAAGGGAGAAGATTGATGGGGTGGTTTCAGGAGGCAGAGGGGAGCAACCACAATAGACTTGGTTCTAATTAAGAATAAGCAAATTCGTTAGTCGCCTGATGCAGCTTTATTCTCCAGCGTCTTCTACCAATGAAATTATTAGTGAGTTGACTTTTAAACCTGGACAACTAATGACAACTTCCTTGTTTACTCAGCTGTGAATTAGCCGTCAATCAGAATAAGATGAATATCAAGGTTTCAGAGTCATGTGTCCACAACAGACCTAAAGGACTCAACACACACACAAACTTCAGCAAAATCATGTTGCCCTATGACAAGAAGACGGCCATGAAATGGAAAAAACACAGAAACAAGTTATAGTTACAAAGGTTTTGTACAATGTCTGCAAAACTGCCGCGTCAGTAAGAGTCTCTTAGAAATGCACTGAAGGCACGTGAACAGAGAAAAGCCCTTTAGTAGTTAAGATCACTCTGTCACCTTCTGAAATCCTACGGACAATTAGTGAGGAGAGGAAGAGTTGCATCGACAAATGTGTTGACAGCGGAAAAGAGCAGCGTGTTGTCCTTTTAGCTCGGTTTTCATGTAACAGTCAGAGCTGCTGGGAAATATTACTACCCATTCAAAGCAAAAGGGCACAGTGGTCGTTGAAAGTACTAGACTGTTCCTGACCTGACATTAAAGCCCTGATACAGTACATAGACCTACGGTGCATCAAGAGCTAAACAAACCAGGACGTTAAGATTAGTCTGTCAGGATGAAATGCACAAAACGAGACATGGTTATAAAAATGCACACAAACACGAGACAAAGCAACGAGGATGGAGAAAAGACCCCAGACATGTCTCACATCCGTCCTCAGAGCCTGAACGCTGTTGCTGCTCACAGGTCTGCGTCATTCAGGTTGTGTAGCTTCTTCACATACTGGACAGTGTGTGGCTTAGAAACGGACGCATTACAGTAACATTAGGACCCCAGAGAGTGAATGACGGTAAATGGAATGTCCCCACAACTGTAGAAGTGTGTGCGTGTTTCTGGCGTTATCAGCGTAGGCCCAGCTTGCTCTCTAATCACTGCTTACTGCAATCATTAGAGATAATGAGCCGAGTGCATACCCGCTTCTTTTTTCTTTTTTCCATCCTACCACGACTGCGTTGAGTTTCATGTGAATGTTTGCATCTGTTGTGAAATCTGTTTTAACCCAGCGTTTTCAAAGGTGTGTGTGTGTGTGTGTGTTGGGGCTTCCTGCATTTAGCTTTCTGACTCATGTCAAAGCGAGGTATGGAAGATAACGATTGTGGGGGATTTTGGCTGAAGGAAGAGGGAGGAGAAAACGGGGAGAATGGTATATGGTCAACAACAGAAGGAGGGCAAACGGGAATCTAAGATCTTACTGAGGAAGCATTAGGAGGATCGAGGGGATTTACTGATGGGCTGTTTGTTTTGCTACAGTGTGCAGCAGAATCCGTAGACGGACATAGATCCCTGAAGAAACACGGACTGTACGTGCTGTGTCAACCTCTAACATGCTGTTGGGCTCTGAATCCTAATGATAGTAATGGTGGACGTTCGGTGCAGTAAGACATCAGGTGACTGACTAAATCAAAGTTTGCACCGCTTCCGTCTGAAAATGTTTTACAGTATCGTTGCCCGGCTACTGTCAGTGATGCAGTGGGTTTCCACACACTGATGCTGTAAGGATGAGCAACTGTACAGCAGTTTGACAGATAACCTTCCTTTTCATCACTTTGAATGAGGACGACTTGTGTCTTCGATTGTTTTCTGTGTGATTTTGTTCTGGACTGAGCCTCTTAACGTGGGATTTAAATGAATGCTTCATACTGTAGATGTGCAGATGATTTTCTGCCCTTGTCTGTCTTTGTGTTTTAATCTACCGCGGCATTGTTGCCTTACAAGCCTTTGCTCATTTCTATTTGATTTATTTCTTCACTGCAGAAAATGAAAGCGCTTAACTGGCAACGCCCATTAACTCACCATGAGTGAGCTTGTTAGTGAAACGAACCTTCGGGGGGAAACAAAACGCACAGATCTCCAGACAACTATTGGTGAAAAGGACCAGATCTCTCCCACAGATTTATTTTCACCGCTGGTGTTAATCTACACCCTGGCTCCCACCCCCCAAAGACATGCCCGTGTGTGTAGGTGTGTAATGCTAAACCGCTGTCTTAATGTCCCGCTGATGGTTAGGATGGAGCATGAATGTATGGAATGAAATCTGCTTAAATTACATCATCACCGTGTCTGGCTTCTCTCCAAGCATGTGAATTATTTAAATGTGAATACAGAACACAATGGACATAACAAAGGTCTAACACACTTGCTCCATCCATCAGGAGGCTGATTCTAGCGTTCAGATCGGCGTCTGTCGTACGATCCAAACGCCTGTTTACACATTGTACATTTCTGAGGAAGTCAGGGTAGAGAAGTCTCTGTGTGAAGGGGTGGACACTGGACGTGATTGACCTCAGGTGCCAAATTGCAGTTGGCCTTCAGTGGAATTGCTCCTCAGTCCACCTATACATATTTAATTTTGTTATCACTTGATATTTATTGACTGATCTGTTCCCAGGTTTCCACCAGTGAGCGAGCAGGCTGCTGTCGGAACCCTGGTGGGAGCCATCATGGCAGCTGCTGTCAATCAAACTATCGTGTACTCCGTCATTGAAGGCAACGAGGGAGGTGAGTAGATTCAGAGCTGTTTATACATTTCATTCGTCTCGACTGCCTCCACTGTTTGCTTGTGACTGCTAATAAGGTGGTTGGTTGGGTGATGCACAGGCTTTATTATTACTATTAAATGTCACCAATGGCGTAAACAATTAAGTTTTCCCCAAATACAAACTACGCCCAAGATCTTTGACTGGTAGTTGTTGCACATTGCATCTTGAAATCGAGTGGAACCTTCCCTGAAGACCTGATATCAGTTAAACACGCGCTGCTATTAATTACGGTATAACTGAACATGTACAGTCTTCAATTAATCCTAATTGTATCAGAATTCAATTTTCCAGGTGCTAGGTTTTACCTGATGAGTCAGATTTTCCTTTTTGCTTGTCGTCAGGTGTGTTTGCACTAAACACAACTACGGGGCTGATTTACACGGCCAAGCCTCTGGATTATGAGGCTAATTCCAGCTACGTTTTGAAGGTGGAAGCAGACTCCATGAGGGTGGTGTCCTCAAACCTTCGAGCTCCCTCTAAGAGTAAGTTATGGTCTTTCACATACTGGCCTGTTGCCATGTCCAGGTTTTCTCCATCTCCTCCTCCTGTACATACTGTATAATAAACCATATTTTCCATAATTTGACTAGTTGAAATATTGTAAAATAGAAATATAATGTGGGGAAGCTTGAGTCTTAGTGCTCTAAACAGTTCATTAAGCCCTTGCACTGTCGATACTGAATTGTGCAGCTAAAGTATTTTATTTTATTTTATTGTGCATTTTCCTTTTTCCTGAGGTGAAAATGACTCTGATTACTTTCAAACTTTTCCTCCAATGCTGCTTTTGTTGCCTTTTTCAATCGGCATCTCCTGGTCTTTTTTCAGTTGTCTTCCTTTCTAAACTCATCTGCAGATACGTAATTGATACTTAACTCGTCTGGTTTTCTCTTTTATTCTTTAATTATAATGTTTAGCGCATGCTGTTCTCATTTCATCCAACTGTTTGATTTAAGCGTTCTGGGTGGATTTAAAAAGTTATTGTAGTAATTAGCAAATGTCCTGAATTGTTGTTGGCATGCATCTTAATCAGATAACAAATCAATGAATTCCACTAATGTCCTCATCTGGTTTTCTAACTATGTGAGGCTTGGAATTGCAAATAGACGTTTTGGGTCCTTGTTCTCTCCAGGAGGAGCTGAGGAGGAAAAGCCTGATAATAAACAGAATCATAGAGTACAAAGATTTTCTTTTACTTTTACTCTGATGCCTACATTTCCTCTGCGACTCCTAAAACCTTTGAGCACTGTATGCACTCTGCAGGAGCTCAACTTCTCTATATTAGCAGATCTAAACGACCATAATGTGCAAACTGTGTTAATGTGTGGTAGGTAACACGGCCAAGGTGCTGATTGACATCCAGGATGAGAACGACCACTCGCCCGTTTTCACCAGAGCTCTCTACATTGGAGGGGTTGCAGAAGATGCCAAAACCTTTACTTCCGTCTTGCAAGTACAGGTAAATGTTTGTAATTATGCTTTTTAAAACAGTCCTGCATCTACCGTACATTATGTCCTGTGCATGTAATCATGTTGTTTGCAGAATGTGTTTGATTTTTCTTTTTTTTAATTTGATACTTTTCGTTTTTCAGACCCAAAGTGGGTCACACAGCCCTTCTGTTTGAAAAGCAGCAGTATGTTTTAATGAGCTTGGATGCCACAAGAGACTCGGGCAGGGTCTCTGGCAGAAAAGTATGTGCTTGAATATTTTATAACAGTTTTTAAGAAAATTCTTAGATATCAGTGCTTCATTAGATCATACACATCAATACTGACACGCGAGAGAGAGAGAGAGAGAATCAGAGAGAATAATTTCACAAGTATAAAAATGTGCTTTTCTCACTCATGCACCTGGTATTGAATTATATTCTTCTGCTGTGAATAGATTTGTCGTGTCGAAAGCCATATTTGCCTGGAAAGGTTTTGCGGTAACCTGTCATCTAACCCCGTTTAATACTTCATTAGACTGACAGAAATAACATATAGTCTGCTAGGCTCAATCACCACAGAGAGGGGAAATAAATGTGGAGGCTGGAAGGGAGAGCGAATTGATGGTTGGATACAGATACTGGCATCCTGCTGAGAGACAAACTGGCTGGACAGAAGGCAGCGGGGGCCACATGCATGGTTCATTGGTGGTATGACTAAAAAGACAGACAGGGATCTCGCCAGATGAAAGAATGAGACAAACCATGGACGGAGGTGTCTTCATTCAAGTAGAACTAATTCCATCACGTCTGTGTGAAGCATGCATGTTGCCGTAATGGGCTACATCTGTGTGAAATGCTGTCATGCCTTCAGAGTGTACGTGTTCAAGTGTGCATCTGTCTTCCTGTCCCTCGGAGGACGCTGGAATGCAGCCATCGATTACGTTGCAGATGAGTCTCACGTTAGCAAACCTACAAGTACTCGTTACCTCCAAAGACTTGGATTCTATGAAATCACTTCATGCCACATTTGTTTGAACCAATGCAACAGGGAACAGGAAGTTCTTCAGTTATAGCCTTATTCCAGTGTTTGCCTCCCGGTGACTGTTCCAACATGAAATATTTCTGCATTAGAAAAAGGTTTCTTGGATGACGAAACGCGCATTAGAAAGCAGGTTTCCTTCTCACGGGTGACCTTCCTTTTCTTCGCCATCGTGATCGTCTCAGTGCTGCGAGCCACCACTGACATTAATGAGGCAACTACATTTAGTTCGCACAATGTGCCTGACCAGAGCGTTTTTTAGTGATTTGTCAGATGATTCAATCGTTTTATGAAAAATTATTTTCATTCAGCTGAAGTTGTTCTGAGGCATTTGGCTTCAATTATCTGTCCAAATGTGCCAAAAGGCTGTGAAAGCTCTGTGTACATGGGAAGGTGTTAATTCATGCACATGCATTTGCGACACAATTATACCGGTGGTGAAATAGTACGTTTGTAGGTCTGTACTTGACACCTGTGCCGCTCAACAGGTGGTTGATAACACATGTATGCGGAAAATGAAGTATTGCTTCTCTTCCCTCCAACAAAAAAATGAGAATAGTTGTGTTCACATGTCCCAGTCGTCCCCTTCTCGCTCATCGGCCCATCTTCCTGGCCATGCTCGCTCTGACTTCCTTTCTTCTGTTCTTCTTTGCTTCCAGTTCCTTATTCCCTCGACATTTTTGTTTTTTCCTTTACCTTTGATGTGGTGTTGTGGTGAATTTGTAGTCTGTGCTCTTGGCCCTTCTTGTAAAGATCCAGGAATAAATCCATGTCGTTTGAGTCGGTTGATGCGAATGTGCCGTGTGCATCTGTCAATGAAGGAGAGATTTGATAGTTCGCCAGAATTACAGAACAGATTAGTAGATTACATCAAACAAGTGTTAAAAGAGCAGGTTCCCCCACAGGAAAAAAATATTCTGAAAGAGCATCAGTGTTGTGTTTTGGGAACAGACTTATTGATGAGCTGCCCAAACACGTGGAGTCGTAATTATGGTAAGGAGGTGGATGGCTGATTGTAGGTATAATCATAGTTGGATAATCACAGATCATATAATTGGTTATAATCATAATGACAGCCATGACTTGATCAGTGTTGTTTGCAGGGGAGATGATGATATTATATGATAATAGTGATTATAGTGTTACTGTGGTGGTGGTGTTGTGATGATGATGATAATGATGATGATTGTAATAATGATACCATCCCGCGATTGAGTCTTATTTTCCTAATTTTCCAGGCTCTTGACAAAGATACTGGTAACTACAGCGCTATGATGTATCAGCTGATCATCCCCCCTCCTGCCGGTAAAAGCACTAAAAGCAGCAAAGACGGCTTCGTCATTGAACCCTACAGCGGCGTGGTGAAGACGGCAATCATGTACCGCAACATGAGGAGGTCATACTTTAAGTTTGAGGTGGTTGCTACGGACAACTACGGCCAAGGACGCAGCAGCACGGCAGAGATAGTGGTGTGTACTGCACGTTTTACATTTTGATGCTCTTGGCAGCTTTTCCTTCTTAATGGGATGTTTTAATTTGTATTGGAAATGTTCCTTTAAAGACCTAAAGTTGAGATGTTTTGGATTAAATAGCGACAAGACGTCCTTAAAGCATAGCAATGTAAATTATTCTTTCCCATTTTAAAACCTTCTTCTATGAAAACGTGTAGTTACCATGAGATGCGTCTACTAGATCTGTAACAGCTGAACCTGCTCTTGTTGCATTTGATCGTCTTCTTTCTTTTCCTGTGTAGGTGTCGGTTGTGAACCAGCTTGACATGCAGGTAGTCGTATCAAATGTGCCTCCAACTTACGTGGAGCAAAACAAAGACAAGTTGCTAAGGTAAAGTACATCATTGTCTGATTGCCCACATACATACATACATTATATTCCATGACAAATACCTCTTTTAATAATATAACCATACAAAAAACAAGTGATGTCCATATCTTGTCTCAATTTAAAATTTAGAGAGTCGGTCAGTCAGAATTGTGCGTTGCTGTGTTAAGGCTGTGCTATAAAACTGAAAGATTTCATGTTCATAATAATGTAATTACACCAGTGAGCGCTTCTGTATTGATTTAGTTTTGTGTGTCTACATAGGCACCAGTCAAACTATAATTGCCACCATGGGGAATTCGGGAACACTTGATAAAGAGCACAAACAGTCGTGTGTTTAAAAATATACGTTTGTCATAATAAGCGTCCTAGTAAGAATAAAGTTCCTGTGAAGAGCTGAACTAGAACCCACACTGGGCCTGAAGCAGGGACAGGCGTCAGGCTGCCGCACTGGCTGAGCGAACGTTAAGCTGCTGTACTGCTATGAAGAGGCTGAAGGACCGAGCTGTGCTCAGAGATGTAGTTCGTGGTATATATTCTAGCTGATGAAGGGGAAACTTTTTATGTTTGAAACTGAAAGCTGCTTGTTATTGTGGGTGAGTAGTAACAGCCAGAGGTAGTCAGTAGTAAAGTCCTACCTTTTAATCCTCAGCGTTTTGGAGCAGCACGTCCAGGATCAGATACCAGGAGCTAAGGTTGTTGTGGAAACCATCGGACCCCATCGCTCTGTGGATGGAACGGAGCAAGATGACTACACCAAATCAGACCTCATGATTTATGCCATTGACCCACTGACAAATAGAGCTGTAGATACAAAGGAACTCTTCAAGTAAGAAGCTTGTCAACAAGACCCTCTTTAATTTGTTTTTGTTGCTGCTTCTTTTTTTTTGTGGCACTTTTCCAGAAAGAAAGAGTTAAGTTGTTCACGGTTCGCACAGAAGTGACTTTAACATCCATGGAGAAGTTGGGATATAGAAAAATATTAAACTAATTTGCAAGTGTAATAGCGAGTGAGTGGGTGTTTTTTTGGGGGGTTTTTTGTGTGTAAAATTGTCTGAACCAGTGAGCAGTTTGCGTCATGGTTGAGATGTGTAGCACCACACACAGCCTTCCTGGATGTTGGCGTTGTTGCACTGTGTAGTAGATATTAACGTGTGCATTTATTGCCAAATGTAGATGGTCTCAGTAACGGCGTCGTTTCTCATACGCAGCTTTCTTGATGGGAAGCTTTTGGACATTAATAAAGCGTTCAAGCCCTTCCTCCCTCCCGGTGGGCGGATTCTGGAGATCCGAACCCCTGAAGTGGTGGCCAGCGTAAAGAAAGCCGCGCAGACCGTAGGCTACACTGAAGGAGCACTGCTGGCTCTGGCCGTCATCATCATCGTCTGCTGTGTCCCTGCCATATTAATCGTTATCATCACCTATAGACAGTGAGTATGAATCACATACTGTATATTAAAATAAAAATTTAACGCATGTTTTGTGGCCTGTGCTCGTGGTGAGATTTCAGGTCTAGACTTTTCAGCTGCCAGGATAACGGAGCTAGAAGTGAAAATGCACTTTGTTACTTCAACAACATGCAAAGTCTAAGAGTTTAGACTTTAGATAGGTGGGCAACAACGGCTGCAAACCGTCTAGAAAATGTCTGAACGCACTGAGGAGCAAGCACGCAGCCAGACAAATCAACAAAGCTGACAGTTTCTCCCACAGGACGTCCTTCAGTGCTATTTATCATCTTATCACCTGGGCCACTCACTTCTCTAGATGATTCAGCTGAGCAGCCTGTCCCACAGAGCCTGTTCTAATAGTTTGTTTAGCTAACCACCGTGGAAGGCTATTAATTTCACCCGTCTGCTGAACACACATAAAGATGTGTGTAGACACACAGAGTTAAACTGGATCAGTGCATTTTGAAGAGAGCTTGTCATCCCAGTGAGAAGAGAGACAATAATCTGAGCGAGGAAACGAGTGCAGAGGAAAACAGCATAGTAATCATCAGAGAATAATTACTCGACTCTGCTGCTGAAGGACTGTAATGAAGACCAGTTACCGGAGTTTGCTGTGAGCCTGTGTGTGATTTATGGTGTAAGTAATCACTAACCTGTATCTTTCTTTCTCTCCCATCGGCTGCATCTGTCGCCAACAGATTCAAAGAGTGAGTTCTGCTTTCATATTACCATGCTAAAATATTAACGCCAGGCTTCTCCTTAGGCGCCTGTCAGTGTAAATAATCAGGTGACTTTCATCGTACAATGAGCTAAACACGATGGGAAAGGTCGCAGAGGCAGAAAGGACAGAGTAGATGTACAAGACAGATGGTTTTATTTGACCGTCTGTGTGCAGGGGTTGCCGCATCATTGCCAGTTTGCTCAGGCAGGTGTATTTGGTCTGGTCTAAACATTTGTGAATAGTCTGTATCGTTAGCCTTCTTTTTTTATAAAAAGACGTTTGAACATGACGACCAGCCCTGAGGTCCAGTAATTCGCCCTGAACTCTGACCTCTTCCTAGCAACTACTGATCTCTGTTTCCTTTCGGCTGTGTCCAGACGCCAAGCAGAATGTGCCAAAACCACCCGTATCCAGATGGCACTGCCAACAGGAAAACCTGGAGGAGGCACAGCCAACAACCTGTATGAAGAGCTGGGTGACAATGCCATGTAAGTGAAGGGTGGCGGGGGCACTTAGAGGTAAGGGAGGGAACGAGGCGAGATGGGGCTGCAAGTATCGGTGCTTTCTCAATTTCAACTTTACTAAATTAAGGTCTAATTCATCCGCGTGTCTGATTCATCTAGGGAGGCCGTTATGTTCATAAATTGAATTACAGGAACACAACCTAATCGCATAAACAATAACAATAACATATTTTACTGTGCAGCAGTTGTCGTTTTACACACAGTTGATGCACATCTGGGTTTGAGTTTAAACCAATTATTCGAACTCTGGAGCCATTTTAACGTCTGTGATGAATTCTCTTCCTAAACATTCTCACGATCAGGTTTCGCAGATTGGATTAAAATAGGTCCTGAGTATCTTCAGACGTTTGAGTCTGGCCTTTTTTCCTTTTTGTTTCGCATTTTGCAGTGGGGAGATTATGCACAGATGACACAGTTCTGGATTAATCAGAAGGAGCCTTGTAACCCCACATCAGAGCAGCAGCAAACAAAGCTCTGATTTCTGAATACATTGAGAGCCGCACATAAAACCAACAATTTTATCCTTTCAACTTAAGTGACATTCAGCTTTTTCTTTGTCAGTCTGCTGTATGCAGTGAATACCAATGTCATCGCTACACTAGCGCTACATGACGGAGGATGTTTACATTCAGAGCAGCCTCTTCCGTGTTTTATCAACGTCTAGCTTTCGTTCCTCTGAATTCATCTTCCCAGAATAACACTTAACCTGATTGATTTTCAGATTGGACATTTTGTGTTGTGTTTTTGCGTGTTTGTGTAATTGTAGCATTGCTACTTGGTGCTTTTATTAGATGGTTTACAGCGGTCCACACAGATATACACACACACACTGAATCTATAAGTACTTACTGAGTTAAAACATAATGTTGGCTTCTATCTGTCCGTGATATGCGTCTATACTCTGATTCACATCAGAGCAGCTCATTCCCAGCTGTGAGCATGACTGAGTGAGTGAGAGTAACAATCCCAGTGAAGAATGAGTGAGGAGATAAACTCGGTTGTGAGGTAATTGAAATATATGCAGCTCATAATGTGTAACGACCACCCAGGGCCATAATTAATTCCACATTATTGATAAGATTCTGGATTTTGTAGCGCGCAATATTTTAGGGATTAAATAATCTTGGAATATGAAACTTCACATTCCTAATTCTCCCCAGAGGACTGAATTCCATTTGATTATTTTTTCTTATTTTGGACTTGGTTTACAGTGATCAGTGATGGAGAAAAACTCATTTGTGTGCATAGTTTGCTAAACTGTCATAAAACTAATTTGGTATTCTGTGGGCAAAGATTACTAAAAGTGTACTGACGGGCAGACGTCGCTCCGTGTATTGGAGACAGTAACGTCTGAACTACTTTGTGGCTTTATTGGAGCTGCCAGACGGGATTATATAAATGAATTTGTGCTTAATAATCCTTGTGCACCGTTTAGTTGTCTTCTGTCATAGCACCTCCTGGGCTTCATATTGGACTGATCTGATCAAATCTAATCTTGCAGTTCATGAGGTTTTTAATTGAATTTAAAATATATATGTATCCTATAATTTGTGCTTTGGATAAGGACCTTGAGCTAAATTAAACAATGTGATCTATATTTTAGCTTTAGTCAACCTTTGAACTATTGCTTCACTAATTTGAAGTTTTGAAAATTGTTTATTATTCCCTGATCGAACTTCTCTCCATTCTTTTTCTCATCCATCCACCTTTAGTCATGACAGACAAAAGTGAGTAGAGCACTGAAATGGGCCAGTTTGACTATGACCGTTCCCTTTAGTCGTGTGTGTCTCAGTGGCTACTGTGGTTTGATGTGCAGGCTAAATTGGCCTGCACAACAAGCAGAGCTGTGGTTGTGCTGTACATTAGTTGTGTGTGTCCAGTGCTCTGCAGAGTTTCCATACGTCACATTGATGTTTGGATATACAGTAATCTGTGTTTTGCTGGAAGGGAATCTGCATATTCCCAGAACTCTACAGCCCATATGTAGTTGTCTCTTTCTACCCCAACAGCCCTGGTGTAGTTGTGTCTTGTAGCACAGTAGTCTTTGCAAACATGTCCAGCACAGAAATAGTCTGTTGCTTCATCATCCGTTTCCTCCCATTCCCATCCTCATTCAACTGATAATGTGAGTCTCCTTTAATGTTGCTTATAAAATGGCAGACGTTGTATTTTTTCTTTTTTTCAACCACCCCTTATGTAAACCATCCCTGTCCTTCCTCTTTATATTCTGTTTTACCATTCTAGGCTTTATTTCTATTCAATTACTTTTCACTTCGTTTCCATCTTTTGTTTTTCTCAATCTTCCCTCCATCCCTGTGTCAGCCGGTCCAATCATGGTGGTGGAGGCAGTGGTGGCAGCTTGGAAGAAAGTGACCGCCAGCGCCTGATCTCAGATTTTGCCACACGTGCAATCGCAGCCCATCGTCAGTGCGTTGCCAACGGAGGCGTGCTCAACAACCTGCCCAAGTCTGAGTCCAGCATCACCTTTCTGTCTGATGAAAACCCCTTAACCATAAAAAACCCCATTTACCATGAAGACGGTACTTTGAGTAGCCCAGAGACTCTTGGACGAAGCCAGAGAAGAAGAGATCTCCTTGGGAATTTCTCCCCTTCCAGAAAAGGCCTTCGGGAGGCTTGGCTAAGACTCAGCTCTCCAGGTGGCAGTGACAGCGGGTGGGGATCTGGGTGTGGACACAGCTGGACTCTTCCATCAAGGTTACATCGAAAAGAGATGTATGATGCTTTGCGACGCCAGGTGGTCATGGATCCTGTGCAATGGGAACTGGAGCTACTAAAGGCTGAATTTAAGGAGAGTAAAGATGCTGGTCTGGATTCAGGATTTGACCGCAGATTGGACTCTGACCTAATGGGAAGCCCGAGTCTGGAGCCTAAGCTGACAGTCAAAGAACAAGCCAGACAATTTGAGCAACAAGCGCTTCAGGAAATGAGGCAAAGACAAAGTAGGGACTCACGGGGATCTTTGTCACCTGATATTCTGCTCACTGCTTTGCCAGAGTCTCCTCAGCATCACAAGCAAGTTCATAATATTCCAGCTGGTCAGACTAAAGAGGGCCCCCCATGTATTATTGTCACTCACAGTGATGGAGGGACCCCTCCGCCCAGCCACAAGCCAACTCCTCCCGTCTTGCGGCGCTTCGGGGCAAATCTAACAGGAAGTCAGACTGTAGAAGACAGGCTTCACGTCCATTTAGAGGTTATTCCCGATCCTCCTTCCACACCGCCCCCACCACCGCCTCCATGTCCCCCTCCACCCCCACCCATCTCTGCCCCTGTCCCCCCTTCTCCTTATCCTCCACACCCGCCTTCAGCACCTCCTCTTCCACCTGCTGCATCTCACGCCAGCCATACAGAAACAAAGCCTCCTCCTCCTCCCCCACCTCCCCCTCTTCCTCCCCCATTGTCACCCTCAGTCCTGCGTCCATCCACCTTTGTTCTTCCGTCCCTCTCTGAGGTGCCGGCCCTGCGGCCCGTTTCGCTCCGGCCCCCACCGGCTCCACCTATGGAGCCTGAACCTCCTCGTAAAGAGCTGAAAGGCATCTTAAAGAACATCCAGAACATTGCAGACATTGAGAAGTCAGTGGCCAACATGTTCAGCCAGATAGATCAGAAACAGATCCCGCTCAAAAAGGTCATGAAAAGTCGGGCGTCCGTCGATTCTCTCGATTCCCTCGACTGCTTAGACGCTTCAGCAGCAGGAGGTGAAGGGGAAAGGGATGGAGGAGAGGGGGTTAAAGAAGAAACCGGAGGAGGAGGAGTTGTGAGTGGTGAAGAGGAGCCTCAACCTCCACAGGTTCAGCCCAACCCAAACATGAGCTCCATCGTGGAGGAGCTCGAGAAGCGTTTCCCCTCTCAGTCTACAATGCTCTAGCCTTTGCCTCTCTCGTATAGAAAGAACAGAGGGAAATGTCTTAACATTGTTCTGTAGTCGCTGAGAAACTGTCAAGGGACTATACTCAAAATAGCTCAGTGTTATGCTGTGATGATTTGAATTTTTTACTGCGCTACCTCTGTGCTTATCCAACATGACTTTTTAACACAAGACAAAAAACTCGGCCTAATTTAAACTTTGCGTAGAAGAAAAAACGAAGAGAAAATGTCACTTGCAAAGAGAAAAGGAGAATAAGAGAATGTGAAAGAGAGGCAGAGTAACAGCATGAGTGGTCAGGGTGTGAAAGCAAAATCAGAAACACTCCAAAATGCATTCAACAGGTTTATATTGCTGTTCTTGGTGGATTGTTTTTACATTATGTTTTATTATTCACCATATTAATTTGAAACTTTTATATCGGATTTCTTAAAGCTGAAAACTTGTTGAGAGGCAGCAAATGCTCGAAATGCAGGACAGACTCAAAAAGGGAGGCTGCCTGGTTTTGTCGATTAAAAAAAAAAACTTTTGTTATATACTGTTTGATTATTTTGGTAGCTTGAATTAATGTCTTTCAGTCGTGTCTTTTGTTAGTTTTCTTTGGATCATATTGTCCGGTTTTCAAGAAGACAAATCTTAATTTGTAGGTGCATAGCTGAAGAAACTATGTTTACATATTTATATACGTAGAATAAAATGTCATTTGTGCTCATGTGCTGCTTTTTGTATGGACCGTTTTAGACATTTTGCTTCTAATCAAGGTTTTCGTTAATGTGCAGGTTCTTGATGACAAAACACAATGAAAAAGTATTTTTTCTCAATAAAATGAGGTTTAATTTTACCAGATTTATATATGTTGTCCACCTTCATAGTGTAGAATAGAAGTGACCCTGTTACATAAACCTACAGTATTCAACTAGTGGTGTGTACTTTACTAACTATTCCACATCATGAGTGGACTGACTGCAGCTGCTTCTCCAGTTGTGTAGTTCTCATCTGCTGTTTTAAACGTTTGCCACCAACATGTAACTATTTAAAACTAAATTTAAAACAGAAGACCTAGTATCATTACCTGTTGTCCTGTAATTTTAGAGCCACAGGGCTGATCATCGCTGCAGCATGCGTTGTCTTTGGGAAATCTGGGTCATTGAGGCAGCAAAGAAAGTTACTGCTGCAGTAAACGGTGGGGCAACATTGCATTGAAGTCCTGGGCTGGATCTCTCTCTCTGCGGTTTGTACTGTATGTCAGGTTTGCGTGTTCCCTTCATGTCACCCCTGCTTTGTTGTTGTCAGGAGGTTTGTGGATCTGTTGTTTTGATTTTGTGTAAATTTGCTTTGTCTAGGTTTAGATGAGAAACGGGAAAACCTTCTGTCTGTGCCAAGTGTCAAAATGTAGTTTTATTTTCAGTGTAACATCTGTTCACCATACGAAAAATGCATGTGGAGAGCGGGAGAATGCTGAAATGGGCAAAATGGTTTGGAGGAGAAGGGAGTTACGAAGGCGTAGAGCTGTGACGGTGCAAAGGGCGACGGAGCTACAGTAGCTCTGTGTCACAGGGCGACGACAAAATGTAGGAAGGAAATGGGGAGAAAGAAAAGAGCCTTATTGGGTTTGATAGCGCGGGTCTGTTCTATAAGAGCTAATATTATTTCTCTCCTCTCTCATACACTCAGCCAGACAAGGCGTAGAGGACAACAAAGCCTGGAAGTCAATCATGTCAGCGGCGTTTGTGTGCGACCGCGATCAGATAGCTGTGTGTTTTTTAGTCTGGAGAAGAGCTTATAATGTGTCTGTCAGAGCAACAAGGACACCGAGATAGACTTGTCGTCACACACAAACATAGATTACATCGTACACAACGCCAGGCACATGCTGGCAGCCACCATCCGAACGCACGCGTTGATACACGGCGACGCTGATTTAAAACTGCAGACCACACATTTTGTGATTTGATCCTCCATCATACAACAATGCGTCTGCTAATCTCTCCATCCAGACCTTTATGTAACCAGATAATCTTGTCTGCATTGTGGTAATTAATGAAAGGCTGCGTTTTCTCCTTAAGTGCCTGTGTGAGAAAACCCGCGTCTCTGTGCTTAATGAAGGTGGTGTTATAACGTCTGCAAAAAGGAGAATCAGACGTGTCCTTTCAAAGTCACCGTGTGTTGTTGTGCGATACATCTTCATTTCAACAGCTTATTACCCTGGTCTGACACGACAACAGATCCTTATGGAGCATAGCTGTGACAGTGTTTCAGTGAGGTTAAAACACTCAAATAAAACATTAGTGCTTTTCTCTCGTCTGGTTTTTGTTTCTTGTCTTGCTTTTCTTTGAAGCTTGTTTCCCACTAAGCAAAGTATCAATTTCTCAGTATTGTACCCAGTTTTTAAGTTGTCATACATTTGGTGGGTGAACTTTTTTTGGAAAAGGCTCCATTATGGTTACATCTAGCGTTTGATACTGTAGATGCCACTTTACATGTTAATCAAAAGATAAAGTCAGAGCCAACGGATGATTAAAAAATGGCCGACCAGAGGAGGATGGGTTCTCCAAGGTTTCTGTAAATGCTCGACCCAGGGTTCGGTTCCCAGGGTCTCTCCATTCCACTAACCTCCTCACTGCCGATGTAAAGACTGCGTCTGTCTTGCGTTGTGTCTATTGTGCTGCATTTCACAGGATGTGTACGGTAAACAGAATAAATGTGCACCGGGTGTAAATAGTAGATCTGCACTCAGTGGTGTCTGACAAAAACACAAATGCTGGACAGATGACAGCAGAATCAATCTTCTCTACTAGCGTTTGACAACACAGCAAATAAGTGCGTTTCCTGAAGTGCTGGAGTATATAGACAGTGCAGTATAGAGTGTTTACTGACACAGCTCAAATAAATCAGATTCTAACTTGACTACAGGCACCGAAACGCCTCAGCTTTGAAACCTTGACAAATTTAGAGAAACTTTTCTTTGACATCATAAAATGCTTGCGTTCATGTAATATGGTTGTGTTTTTTGCTGACTGCTTTGTTTCTCTCCGGTCTTCTAGGCGTGTGTATGGACAGCATGAGGTAGGTGTCTTGCTTGGGGTCCACTGTGCGCTTGCATGTCTGATTTCCCGTTTCCATCCTCTTTATTTCGTTTATTCACTAAACTGACCGACTGGTCCCAACTTCCTTCGTCTTATCGTTTACTGCTTCTTCTTTCCTCTGGCAGACGCAGCAGCTTCTGCGACCTTCTCTGCTCAGGCCAGAGGTACTGTACCCTGCCTGTCTGCTCCCCTCAGTGCTGCTTTACTCCTATTGTGAGCTTGGTTGTGTGTCAGCAGGCAGCTGGTTGTAAAGCTGCTGTATGCAGGACTAGGTTTGTGTGAAGTGCCGTCAGTAAAGGGATGAATAAGGGAAATTGTTAAGCGCCTGTGTATTTAGAAACTGTGCATCTAATGCTGGTTTGTTGATGTTTAGGAGTTATCTATGGAATCGGGCATCGACCCTGGACAGGACTACTACACACAGGATTACTACAACTACGACCACGGGTAGGTGCATCAGTCTGGACGTGAACTGTGCATATGTTGGTATAAGGCTGGAGTCTCATGTCAGCTGTGATTCAAAGGTCGAGCTTAAAATTGGCCTTGATGTTGAGGAAGCAGGACAATCTGACAATAAGTGGGTTCTTATAAAGAAAACCATCAGACTGTAAACTGTAGTTTAATAACGGAACCAGAGCAGCCAGCGCAGGAAGACTAGAGCATGAAAGCCCCCAACGATGGATCAACGCTGCCCAACCAGAGGTCAGAGCAAGAGCCAAGCTATTAGCCGTTCCTAACGCTGCTCTCCTCCAGGGTCTGACTGGGAGGTCACATGTGCTCCAGGAGTGTGTAGAGCCCTTAAACTAATAAGCTTCTGTTACAGGACCTGAGGTTAAATGTGTGTTTGTGCATGTGTGTGCTTCAGGACCCTGGATCAAGTCATGAAAAAGGCAGCGCAACACACTCATGAGGACACACTAGATTAAAGTGTTGTTTTGTACCCCTCCCGTGTGTGTGTGTGTGTGTGTGTGTGTGTGTGTGTCTGCCATCTGTGATGCATTGTGTCAGTTTAATAATTTTAGATGCAGACTCCCAGGAACTTGATTTTATACACACTCCCACACTTGCACATAAATACAGCAGCAACACACTCACATAAATTCTCCCATGGCAAACACATTCATTCACTCACTCACGCGCTCAGAAATGTTGTCTTGCTCATTCTTTCTTTTACACACGTGCACGTCCACTCACACACACAAAGAGCTAATTCTCTCTGCCTAACATTGCGGTACGGTAGCAGCTAATCAGGCAGCCATCCGTGGAAGCAGACAATGGGCCAGATGCTGTTGGCTTACAGCAACATTCACAAAGGCATGTCTAGCTCTGTACATGCACGGGAGCAGTAAATCAGACCTGGTGACCCCGTGGGAACCTGATCTAATCACTTTGTTTCAGCTGTAAATAAAAGATGCAGGTACACTGTTGTAACAAACACCTCTCAGAACAAAGGTGATGCTTCCCTGCCTGAAATTAGGTTTTCGGCAACAGATGTTGCTGTACATGCGCCTAGAAGTGTAGTAAACAAATCTAATCCAGTGCAGTAATCCATGCATGGATCATGACCTTTTGACCCCTCCTTTCATCGCTTCTACTTTGTTCAGAAGATGAGATCAATGGGATTTTTTTCACCGTGTAGGAATGTAGAGATCTGCCATTGGCATGGCGGTGATTGGATTTGTACAGATGCAGAAAATAACTTGAACCATTTGTTGCATGGGATTCATGTTTTTGAGCCCTACAGTATGTGGGAAAAAAAACCAAAACAAGCCAAATTGATGTTGCCCTGCAGTCAAGAGTCAAATACTGAACGCGTACATGCTATGGAGCAAGGATTAAATCTTGTTTATCCAAACCTGTTATTGGCGTAGGCGATGAGCAGTGTGACTGCCACGTAGCTGAGAGGTGCTCAGTTGGGCTACCAACTTAAAAAACACCGACGAGGAACGTGGCACGAGCAACTGAATGGAGGCTTTGATTCTTAGTTTAGAAGCAGGGGTAAACAGCCAGCAAGGGTTCCTCTCTAATAACATCCACCAGCCAGCACCTTTAAGGTGAACCTTTAATTTGATAGTGGCAGAGGCTGAGAGCAGATCATGGCTTTTACTCGCTGGTGTGTGTCAGGCTGCAAGAACACTTGGCCTCTCAATCGCATTTCAGAGCCCATTTAGGTGTGAAATGACCACTTGTACTCAGTGGGATAAAGAAAACAACATATAGTTTTCTAACCAGTTATTCGTTCTGAAAATCCAAACCCTTTGTCAACGTCACCTTCTCCCTGAACATTTGTTTCCTAAAGTATGAGATATTTGACTTATTTTCCATTGGATTGATCTTTATGGTTTTATGACAGTGTGAATATTTATCCCATGCAACAATCACGTCAACGTGCCAGAGTCCTTGGCATCAGTGTCACCTACCCGATGCCTGGGATTCTGACAGGTATGAACTGGGGCCATTGCCAGGTCGTGACTGCCCCCTAGTGGCAAACATGACGACACCAGCAGGAAGGTGGGAAACTGAGCGTTGCTGTGGCCTTTAAGTAATTTAATTGTGGGTGCACTTGAGTTTGAGGCTGTGGGTTAATGACTGTGAAATCCCATAAGCAGATTTCAGTGGAAGGTTAGGACTCAGTACATTAGCTTCCAGAGGCTGTAATATAGGGATTACACTGTGTAACTTTCATAAGTGGCCGGCTCGCTCTCTTTTAATGCTGCCTTTGTTTACCTTCACTTCATATCCTTCCTTGTTTTTGGACACACAAGCGTTCACCTACATACAGCTTCCATCCATGTCCCCCCCCATTTGTTTATTACTTGGCTCCTTAATGTAATGCAAGGGCAACTTCTTCCACTGGACTGGAAGCAGAGTGATTACACGAAGCAATCTTTCTGTTCAGCTGCTACGGAACGAAGCCAAAGGACTTCGAGCTGATTTGTTACTTTAATCGCACTGGGACATATTGTTTCCAGGGCAGCATTTGAAAAGATGTGTGTTCTGACCCACTGGTTTACAGACGCGCTTGCTGCAGGGCACGGAGCCCAGTTGGTGAAACAAAACAGAGTTTTTTGGCCAGTGGAGCAAGGCAGCGCTCCCGGCAACGGGCAACAAAGAGAGTCAAAAGGGAGGAAAATCGATTCCAGTGTTTGTTAACTAAATGTCTCCTGGCAACAAAATGCTCTTTTTGTGATTAAGGCAGCGTCGCTTGGGCGAGTCATTAGACCGTCTTTATCACTGGAGTTGCGTCTAAGTTGCCGTGGAAAAACTTTACCCAAGTGCAAAAGTGTGTTTGCACGGTAGGTTTGTCTCATGTCTTCTCCCTGACTGGCTGAAGAATCCTAATATGTTGGTGTGTTTTTTTATTTTATTTAGACCAAGATGACGATAGCGTGAGAAAAATTTATGTGTAAATCCTCCTCTTTGCCCTCCCTCTGTCCAGATACGACTTCCTTCAGTACGGCAGTCGCAGGAAGCTGATTTCACCTTCTGGCCTTTATGATGAATATGGAGAAGTTGTTGTGGATGATGACGGCAGCTACTTCTACAGCCCACAGGAATCTGATGGAGAGGTAGAAACACAACAAAAATGATTTGAAGAGGTGTTAAAAGTGATGCCACATTTGCATTTCATGAACACGCTGACATTTCTAGCAGCCAGTGAGTGCAGCCATTCTGTTTTTAAAATGTTGAGACGTTTTTTTTCGTTTAATCTGTCGACTTTGGGCTAATGTTGTGACAGCAACAGGTGAGGAGACAGTTTCAAGAAGGCAGATTAGCCCTGAATCCAGCTCATATCCAGCCTCCACCTGTTCCACCCCCAAGAAAGACGACAGCGCCGTCCAGAAAAGAGATGGACAAACACCAGCAGTCTCCCGGACTCATACACACAGTGTCCAAGAGCTCCGGTGCAGCCACCAGCTTGAAGGCCATGATGAGAACGAGCACGCTGCTGCCTTCTGCGAGTAAAGCACCAGGACAGCCTCCGGCCCTGCACCCACCGTGGAACAAAGCAAGGATTGGACCAATGGAAAAAGGGGATGATGGTAGAGAGTGGCTGGAAGAAAGAAAGAGGGAACGAGTAGGAAGAGAGTCTGAGCGAGGGGAGACAGAGAGCAGAGCAAACAAAGAGGGAAGAGAAGAAAGCATGGAAAAAAGAAGCAGAGGAGAAAAAGAAACGTGGGGGAGAGGCGTCAAAGGTGGAGCAGCAGACAATAGGATGATAAATGGTGTTGGAGGTGGAGAAGGCATCAGGCCAGAGCACAGGGGAGAGCTCCCTGGCTTACCGTCCGGCCGCAGGTTTTTCACTGTGGATGACAACATAGTCATCGATGGGAGTTATTTCCAGACGTCCGTTGAAACCAGCAAACCTCCAGCAGTAAAACAAAAGCAGAGCGAGGCTCTCAGTCTTATCTCCCTCGCCAGAAGGCTCCAGGGACCCGCGAGAGTGGGAGACGTACAGTGGAGCGAAAGAATAAGCGAAGAGAAAAGAGAGAAGAGTAGGAAGATTTATGGCTCCATAGGAGAAATGAGTGTTTCTGCATCAGTGTCGGAGAGAAGCACAGGAAGTGAGAGAAGGAGGTGGGAGTTAGGAGACGAGGATAGTTCCTCTGAGGGAAGGTGGAGGAGAGGAAGAAAAATGTATAGCGGTGACTCAGAAACAGGAAGCGGCAGCAAAGACTCCCAGTCAGAAATGAGCCTCTCCGATGCAAGCAGCATCACCTCGTCCGTTACAGCTGGGCACGCATCTGGGACAGAAACAGAAGGAGATGAATCCGACTCGGGAACGTCAGACACAGACAGAGAGTCTGAGAGTGTGAGCCAAGAGGAGGGAGGAGAGGGGTCTGAGTCAGAGGAGTCAGGGCTAGAGAGTGAGGATGAGAGAAGAAGTCGTAGCGACAACTTAAAGAAGGACGGTAGACGGCGAGAAAGGAGCAGCCGCTTCCCAAACAGTTCCAGATATTCAGGTTCTACGGTTTCTAGGTCTAGGCCCAAAACATCCAGTCACTCTCATTCTTCACATGAAACAATAGAGGAAGAGGAGGAATCGGCAGACGCCAGCGCCCTGAAAACTACCGGAGCACGGAAGCCCTCGTCGAGCAGGCGGGCCCCCACCCAATCAAACGCCAGCTCAGGTGCGATTGACAACTCAGATGATTTGTCACCCATCATCGAGGAGGCTGAGGAGGAGGAGGGAAGAAGCGGAGGCCACCGCAGGGAAGGGGATGAGGAAAATGAGTCTGCTGCCTGAAATGCAAATGAAGCCTGCGTCCGCCTGGATAACAGGTTCTTCACGTTTGAGTAAGATCTTTGGAAACGCTTGGATTGGCTGTGCAGTCATTACCTCCGTGGTTTCTCTCCTCTTCGCTTGATTGGCGTGATTTACATTCTCAGGATTTTTACTGATTGCCTGCATGTCCCTTACACAGCGTCTTTTAGCTGCTCTCTAGCTTTAATCCCCTTTTCTCAGTCAGCTCTGATACTCTTGAAGTCCATCGGTTCTGTAGTTTCCCTCCTGATCGGACTCGTCTTATCTCCCTCTCGTGAAAACTCCACTTTGAGCTGCTTTCTTTCACCAAAGCTCAAAGATTGTTTCCCACTGATCTATATTTGTTGCACAAGCTTTGCTGAAGCCTTTATCAACCAAAGATTTCTCCTCCCGTGTTCTGTATCAGTCACTTTGTTATGCTGGACGTATTCTTTCTTCCATACTGTTGCGGTGGTGTGTATGAGTGTGTGCACAACCAGTGTTTGTAGACACTGTTGCCTTTGTTGTGTAGCGTGTTTGCAGGGTCGATTCCTAAATTGGCTCTTTACATGTTACTACTATGTTACTGATCTGACCACAAAGCACCAAACTGACGTCCTCTTACTTGTTTGTCCAGCAGGGCAGTAGAAAGCGTCGGATCAAGTTGGTGTTGGACCGAGAGTACGAGACGAGCTCCACCGGCGAGGACAGCGCGCCGGACACCCAGCGTGGCCGGTTGTCCTCCACCCTCTGCAGTCACGCCAACGTTAACGGCAGCATCTACGTGGCTCAGAACGGCTCCATCATCCGCACCCGACGTTCAGTAAATACCACAGGTCCCACGCACACACACACCACCACAAACAGCAGCCTCAAAATCCCCTCCCCCATCTTCAGCTCAAGGCTCGCCAAGCATTTTAAAAAACTAGACAAAATGGCTGCCACCGTGGAGGAAGGCGTGCTGCTCAACAACCCCAGAACCGTGGCAGATGGAGGGTGCAACATCCTGCGCACCTTCCAAAGTTCAGGGGTGGCTGCGTCGACGCCGGCCACTTCCTCCTCCTCTAACGCCGACAAGAATAAAACTGCGAATGCATTTAACACTAGACAATCTAGCGTCTCCTTAGGCTCAACCAGCAACAGCAACACAGGCCCCGAGGCTGTGGAACCCAAACCCAACCTGCCTGTCACGCAGCAGGGGGACGCGGAGCAGCCGCAGAGCCCGGCCGAGAGAGAGGACACGAAAGAAGGCGAGAGAGAGTCGAGGATGGACGGCAGCAACGGTGAAGACGACTATGGGCTCATTATGAGGGGGCCGCCGGAGGGCCCGAGCGACAGAACGCAGTCGGACGAGGAGGAGTTATGGATGGGCCCGTGGAACAGCCTTCACATACCCATGACCAAACTCTGATGCCGGTGCCGCTGTGCTCGCTCCTTATTGCCAAGATGATTACAGCCTTCAGACATCATTTTTCTCCATTAGCTGTGGAACTAATGGGGATGCTCGGCCTGATTAAGGGAAATATAATTATCAGATTGGTACACATTTGCATATTTGGCTATTCAAACGGAATTTATAAAGACGTGCGATTTCTACGTTTTGACAAATGACTGACAAACACGAGGTAAATTGAAATCTGGTGTAATTGGTCTTCTTCCAGTTTACTCTGTAAAATGTCATTTTGTAACGTCTGTTCCAAAAGCCCAGCTGGTCTCAGAGCTGCAACACCTTCTGTTAAAGTGACCTAGAGTGGAAGGACTTGCTATATTTCTACTTTGTTACGAGATAATGCAGCGAACATGAGGAAATGTTCTATTAACCTGTTTCACCCCTTTAAGTAACTCGTGTCTGTACGGAAATGCACACGTGTCATTCAGTGTCACAGCTACTGGTGCGACTCGTCTCATATTTGTCTGACACTTTTCATCGGCACATGAACTCGTGCATTGTTCAGACTTGCCTTTTTATTCTTGTCAAGCATCTTGGCAAACCTTATCCAAATAAAAACCTAGTTCATCCATCGAAATGTGGAGTTTGGCTAAATGACAGGACACCACTAGCAGAAGGTTCTTTAAAATGTCCTCGTTCTAAAGCTACATTTCATTTAATGCTTTGACAGGGAGATGATGCGGTGACCGTCGGCAGCATTTTGTTCATTTAAGCATTTTGAGTAACCTATACTAAAATATTGCACTTTACAGGAAGTTCTTGATGTGGGAGCTTCGGTATCCGTCTAAAACACTAAGTCAGGCCAGTACTGAGTTTAGTTTTAACTAGTTCAAAGCTGAGATTCAGAAATGCCTCCACACAATATTTTAGCTTTTTGGCCTGAATTTATCAGTTTCTTTTTATATTGTAAAGCAATTTTACTGAGCAAATTAATTCATCGGAGCGTGTCCTCCTGCCTTCCATTAGAATAAAGGTGGAGGAACAGTGAATCGTTTTTATTTGAGGTGTGAAAGAAATCGGACCATTAGGCTGCAGAATGACCAGGATTTAAACTCTCATTTAATTTGATGACTGCATAATTTGGCATTAGGGAACTCATCAGACGGTGTCGTGGTGGTGGCGATATTTGAAACTGTGAGCTCCTTATTACCCGTAATTAGTGGACTGTACCTGAGAGCAGGGAGTTAAAGTTTCTGGTGCTGCTCCCGATTCAGCTAAATGAGCAGATTTGTGCTTTACTGCAGGAGAAGTAACGTCATTAACCTGTGACTCAGGCTCAAGAAGCTTTGGTTCGCGGCTTGAGTAACAGTAAACACAGCACGTGTCTCTGCTGCTGTTTGTGTCTTTGTGGCATTACTGCATCCTTTCAGGGATCGTTTTGTGTGTTTGTTTCGGTGCGAGGGAACAACTTCCTTGTTCTTTGTCAGTTTCCTCAGTTTTCAGAGGTTTTGTGAAATCTGTCGCTCTTAGACAAACTTGATTTCCTATATTGAACACTTACATGCATAAGCTATAATAGTTGAGTTGTGATCATAGTACAGCAAAACATTACTTACACACTGTTAAGTATTTGTATTTTTATTGTAATCCTGACATGAGAACCAACCATTAGCATCCATTTAAAAATTCAAGTACAGTAAATGGACTAATGTTTAGCTGATAATGTGTTAACGTTGAAGGCTAAACAACTCGACAGTAGCCTGTAGCTGGATGTGACGAACACACTCTCTTCAAAAGCGATTCTTCAAAATGTCAGCTTTTGTTCACATGTGTAAAAACACCAGAGCATTAAAAGCTGCGGCTGTGTACTGTAGGATAACATGTCTTCTTTTACACATAGTTAAATATTTTCTACATATCTAAATAAGTTTAGGTGAAGTTAGGCAACTAGTTTTTCCTGTGTCACCCTGAAATAAATAACATTTCAAACTAATTACAAGAAATGAGACAACAGATAAATGCCGACCAGGGCTTCACATTAAAATAAATAACATCCAGACACAATAAGAGAAGTTACATACAGAAACGAGGTCTACAGGTTAGAAAGATGAAAACCAGTTACAATAAAGCCTGATACAGAAGTACAGCTACATTACAGCAGCTCTAATTACATCATTGCCTTTACACGTACACTCATGCATCATCCTGCTGCTCCGACCAAAACACCGTCCACGTTCTACCAATATCTATCTACAGTGGCAATAAATGTAAAGAGTTGAAGTAAAAGAAGTCTATTGCACTAAAACTCAAAGGTTAGTTCGTATTTAGTAGTTTTTCTTGAACGGGAGAAGTGTTGAAGAAAAAAGCAGTTTTAAACATTTTAAATAAAATTAATTCCTTTTCCTGCATCTTAGCGTGACATGTCCTCGACATCTAAAGGTTTCACAAAGTGTTTCGTGCAGTTCCTGTAGGGCGACCGTCTACTTCACAACGTTCCTAGTTAACTCACACATATGGAAATGTTACAGCGCAAAACAGAGAAATGGTAATGTTCTCACAAGTAAATCAAGAAGGTTTTCTGCTTTCTAGACCTGAAGAGGAAACAGAGAGCAGCCTACAATCAGTACAGGCGATCTACAAAGAGACTGAAATCAATAAAGCAATGAAAACTAAAATGGAATCCACTGGGTTCTCTTTAAGAATGAAAACAATTCACCCGTTTTATCTTGAGCTTTCCCCAAAACAAAAAGTCACAACTGGGCTGAGATTTAAAGTAATAAATATGACTGTTCTACAAAAACACAGAAAATTAACAGCAAGTGAAAAAAATGTGCAAAACGCTGTTTGGCGCAGACCCGTCTGTGTGTCTCGTAGTCAGAGCTCAAATCACTGTGGTTCCGTTAACGCGTCGCCTGCGCAGGTCACAACCACGATCACAATCACGATGAAGAGATGGAATCCGCTTGGTTAGAACGATCGGTTGTTGTGCAGCCACTGGTTTAGATTGTGTAACTTAAATCTAACATTAAGGGTTTTTCACAAAGGCCTGTTTAAACCGTGATGTAATGATTTGTGATGAGCAGAGGGTGGAAGCACTAAAACATTGAAAAACAGATCATTCAGGGATATAGCTACTCAGTTACTAAAGCTCACGTTTTAGGGGACAGACAATATTGATGATAATGATCAGAAATTGCGCCCACGTTGTTGCCCCGTCTGCCTTGGAATGCAGCCATCTAAGAGAAAGCGTGGCTGATGTCCAACAGACATGAGACGGAAAAGAGCATGTGTTGTGCCTCAAAACGTGCCCTTACTGTGAAACTGGAACAGTAGGAAAGGAATCAAACAAGCCAGCTTGTCAGCCTCCTAGCAGTCAATCGGTCCGGACGCCCGAACCGGGTCCCTCCTCGCCGCCTCTGTTTGTCCCAGCAGAGCTGCTGTGAGTACAGCACAGAGGCCAATTCCCTTGTCAGGAACTGTGCTCCTCTAAACCCATTTGGACCAGAAGCAACGTACATATCATTTAGTGTTTTTAATGCAGCTACGTCTGAGGCCATCTACGACCAGACACGACCATCCTTAAGGTTTGCCCATCAACCGGGAAAATTAGAAATATGTCTGCTGTCGCTGCTTGTGTAGCTTCAATGACTCTGTGTCAGATCTCTCTTCTGCCCTTCATTCAGCCAAGCAAATGTCCTGAACGTCCTAATCCGCTCACTGAGATTAGACTGAACTTAACAAGTGCCGGATCTGACTCCTTCAGGAGAGCATCCTAGAGTTCCACGCTGCCTGAAACGCCTCGTCTCTCTTGGAAAAGGGCAGTCGTCCACACAAGAAGAAGAAGAAGTTTCTTTCTCTGGCTTTCATTTGTGGATCTTCCAGTTCCTGAGGAGGTGGAGCTTCCAGGCATGAGGGTTCAGCGAGGAGGAAGGCGGATGGACGCACTGGAGTTGGCCCCCGGAGGAAGAGGAGGCAGCGGAGGCCTGGAGGAACCTTCCTGCCCCCACCCTGCCCTCCACCAGCCACGCCTTCAGGCCTGCAGCCGCAGACTCGCACCCTGGAAGGACAAATTATTCACTGACATATTTCCTTCCTGAAGTTGGTAAATAAAATAAATCACAGCCCTTAATGCATCAGGGCTTTTATGAATTGTTAGCACACTGCAAAGTGGAGCCATCTGTTATACATGACATTAAATGTTATGGGGTGGACAGAATAATGAAAACAAACCATGGCATCAAACGTTAAAGTAAACAGCAGTCTGAGATTAATGTAATTCAGTTTTGTGCAGTATGTGGAACATTTCTCTTGCATTTTTACAACTTTGTTCCACTTTAAAACATTTGCACTAAACCCACATTTTGGTTTTGTATCATCTCATAAGGACCTAAAATAAGGTAGACAGACAAAATGAAAGATTATATATGAACCAACAGTGAGTGTTAGCTTAGTTTTTGCATTTCAGTAGTAAGAATAATGTCAAACTAACGTTGCGACTGCAGTAAACTGATTTAATACATGCTCTCGGAGCAAGTTGCTAGTTTAATATAATGCAGAATAAAAGCTCTTCCTACTTTCTCATGAGATTAGCTTTCAGTGCATAATTTAATTTACCGCATTTAAATCAACGTCTTTACTGTTGCAACTCAATTCCACTAAACTCCAGCTCGATTCTTCACTATTTTCACACAGTGTGTGTTCAGCTGTGTTAGGCTCACGAGTGTTGTTTTCAGACTACTGGGGCCATTGAAACCTGGCTGTTAGACACGACGTACAGTACCTTTCCATGCACAGACAGCAGGCAGACAGTGAGCCTCACTCTTGGAGCTCCGTTAGAGCCACACAGCATGCAGCTCTATCATCCTTACTCTGGGCAGGACCGTCCACTGCACTGCCCGTCGTCATGCTGCGGCTTCGACCGGTCAGTTTCTTGAGCTCGCTGGCAAAGGAAATGACTTTCTTTTTGTCCTCCCGCACCATCTGAGAGGCAGAAACCCACGTTACTCAACTGAATATATGGAAATGTGCAGTGTTAGTACTACTGGCTCTTCTTCATGAGGCAAACGTGGTTTGTTTCAAATCAAACTATTGTTCGTTTCTGCAGCTCTTCTGTTACTATACATTTAAAAATGCACTAAAAAAAACCACATAAAAAAACTTAACCTTTATTCAATAAGGCAAGTCAATAATAAACTTATTTATGTGATGACAAAACATACTGTACAAAGAAAATCATTAACACAAACAGACAAAATGTAAAACAGCATCATAAATTATAAAAAAAAAGCAAGAGCAATATGTTAAAAGCACATAAGCTACTATACAGATGTTACAATGCAATGACAAGCACAAAGCTGAAGCCGTTGGCTTTGTTCTCTGCTTAAAGGTTGTTTGCACAAACAGGTACGTGAGGATTAAGACGTAGTGTTAAGGTGGCGTTTTAGGTCAACAAAAGCAGTCCTGTCTTGCAGATTTACAGAAAAGCAAAGTCCCAAAGTGCTGACATGCTGAGCTGAATGGAGTCAGACGCATATGAAATCTAAAGCAGCGTTTAGCAGTGAAAAGCAGACGTCCTCTTTAGAGCTACCTGCTCTTTGAGTTTAAGTATGAACTTTCCCGCGCCCCGCCAGCGGCTCTGAGCCTGATAAACACACTCGTGATCCAGCAGCACCCGCTGCAGGGGCTTTGCGGCGGAGGACTTCTTAGAGCCTGCGTCCTTGGTCACTTCCTCCATCAGTACATAGTCACAGGGGTTGGGGTTCGATAGAATGCTGTAGGAATACTTGGCCTTTGACAGAGTCTGGCCGAGACAGGAAAGAATTTGTTCAGTCACTCTGTTCAATCAGTTCGACAGAAGCAGCGAGTGCTGCCTTAAATCTCCTACCTGCTGTATAATGTCCTGAGCTGTGCTGTAACGTGGAGCCTTGATCACAGTGTGGGGCTGTTCTGGTGACACCTCATGAACCTGGACAAAGAACATGTCCTCCTCTCCTCCCCCTCCTCCGCCAGCTCCTTCTCTGCTCCCTACGGTCACCTCCTCCTCCCTCTCCAGCGGCATGTTCTTCTCATTTAGATTCTAAAAGGTTAAAACCACAGACTTAAAACGATAACGTCATTATCATATCACCACACGGGGGAGCCACAGTCTGTATGACAAGCAGAGAGCAAAGATTAAGATTCTACAGTTAAGTGAACCCTTTTAATCATGTCATGGTTTATTGTATTGCTAATAAACCCATGACTGTCTGTCCTGTTTCCCAACACACAGACCCTTGATGATTTAGAGATGAGGATGAATGCATCAGATAAAGACGTGTGCTCCGCTACCTCCTCTCTTGTTTTCAGGCAGATCCTCCCCACGTAGCCCTCCTCCGTGCTCCAGCTGTAAACCAGTCGCACAACCTCCTCCTCGGGTGATAACGGTCGATGCTGGGCACAGCGCTTCGCCTCACCGCGCTCCTTCGCCAGAGGAAGTTTCTCCTCACAGAGGAAGTACTCGGACGGGTTTCCTGATGACGCCACAACCTGTAGAAGGGTTAGAGTAGAGACCTTAGACGCTGACGTGAATGCGCACTTGGGTCGGGATTCTGTAGGGGCATCACTAACCATGTCCAGCAGCTGTCTGACTGTTGTCTGCTCTGTAACGCAGAACACGGTGAAGGGCTCCGGACCGAGAGCTCCATGCACTGTCACCCTATGCTGCTGAGACGCTCGTTTCTCCTCCGAAGTGAACAGCTACGTAGAGAAAGAGCAGGAGCTTGTTATGAAACCTTTTTTAATAAGACTGTTGACCTTCCTAACAGACACACTTAGTCTGACTAACTCCTGATCCTGAAAAAGTCTTACCAACGAAGCGAGTGTGGCGCCCCCTGTGGGACCTTCCTCTGTTCTGCAGCTGTAGATGAATAAGCTGGACACTTCAAGTGGCTCATTGTGCTGTGTCCTTAACTGGACGTGCCTGTATCCTAAAAACACACACAACAACGTACCAGTATTAGATTTGATTGAATGCTCCTATCTGAATTCATAATGAGCTGCCGAGATGCAGATTTTTAATCTCTCCTCCATCTTTTCCTGCAGCATGTGAGCCGTCTACCTGGCTTGAGGGCCTTCAGAGGTAAAGTCCGCTGAGCAGTAGTCTGGGAACTGTTGTTCTCCACTACGGCAAAGCGCAGGAAACACAGTTCCTCAAAATGCACGTTGAACTGGAAGTGCTCACTCCACATGGGGTTCAGAGTGTTGCGGTGGATGGGTTTGGTCCGGAAGTGGCAGCTGTCGACGGACATGCCCAGAACATCCACCTCGATGCAGGGGCTGCCGGCACTGTTACCAGGGCAAACATTCTGACCAGAGACGATCTGGAGGAAGAAGATTTGAGCTATAGTAAGCATAGATTGTGTTCTGCTTGTTAGATTAAATCGTAATCAGTCAGTGAAAATGATGCACAGAAGCCTAAACATAAATTCTGGCTACGTTACGGTGCCCGGCCTGTAAATCTCTGTCCTGTACGGCTTCTGTCCCTGTGTGTAAAGATGAGGCCCACCCTCCTCCCGACCGACCAATCACTGAGCACTACAATCCTCCTCATCATCAGCAAGTGATCCTTAGTGATAGTTAGCTCTGTGCCGTTCTGTGACTGAGACTTGTTCATGCACTGGTGAACTGAGGTCTAGAGCTCAGCAGTGATGAAAAGACTGATGACTAAGAGCTCCGGCAGAATGAATGTGGTTACTGGAGACAAGGGTTTAGACAAAGGTTTTATGAGGCCCTGTTCTCATTCACTAGTATGTGGAATTGAGTGGGTGGCCTTCAGGGCCGTTAGAAAATGAAAGCACATATATATCACTTAACCATAAAACTGTCAAAACATGCTTTACTGGAATCTCTGTGTGCATATGTGTGTGTGTCGCATTAGAGGGTTGCAGATAAAAACAGATTTCTCCAACCTTGAGTGTGAGGCAAGTGCCCACAACACAAAATTTAACATTTATACAATGATAAACGTTTCATAAAAGCAGCATCTACACTTCACATACAGACGTGACCGTAGGGAAATTCAAATCAGCAGGAAGCTAAAGAAGTGGGGATGTCATGTTAACTCACAGTGAGGGAATAGGTGGCGGGGCTCATTTTCTCCACGTCCCTCTCCATGGGACAGAACTGCTGATAGAGTGGACAGCTACGGTCCCACAGCACCGCAGGCTTCAGGACGTAGCCACAGCCACCGTTGGCTTCGAACAATGCTGCGTTCAGCTGCATCGGCAGATCTGGCAGAAACAGGACGAGGGAAAGATGTGATGTAATTAAACACATAACAGCTGCACCAACGTTATCTTCTTGAACAACTCCTGCATGCGTGAAGGCAGGTGCAGTTCTGTGAGAGACAGGAACGACTCATCCTCACCGTCAGTCTGATAGTTGAGTGCCACCAGCTGAATGCCGTGCAGCCAGAAAAGCAGAGGGTTGGGGTTTGTGGAGTCGATCCTGGTGGCTGCTGGGTACGTCCTGAGCAGCTGGCACACAGTGTGCTGGATCAGCTTCTGAGAGTAGCGGCGGCACAGCCTCTTAGCGGCATTCTCATTGACAGAGGATATGTGGTAGCACTTGGGCGTGCGGATGATGGCGCTCAGAGACGTGGGGGGGTTGAGGACTGGAGACGCCTGCTGCTCCTCCCAGCTCAGCCGCTCAGACCCACCTAAAGAGACACAGAGAGAAACCACCAAGTAGTTTTTGTTCAGGAAAGAAAATACACTTTTATAGTGACAGGTTTTCAGGACAAGAGAAGCTCTGAGGCCTCGTCATCCTGTGTTTCTGCGTCTGTCTCTCCTGCCTCCTGCTACAGTATCAGCTGGTGTGGATGACTGGTAAAAGCAGGTACAGATCTGGATTTTATTCTAGTTGCAGCCGTGTGTCTCTGTAAAGCAGGAATAATTTGATGCTGGTGAAAAAGGCTGACCTTGGCTTGAAGAGAAAGTTTACGGATTCCAGATGTGTCCTAACATCTGCATCTCTGCCTCCCTCCTAAGAGGACACTGCCAAGGTAGATGAAGGCCTCTGTGTACAGTACTTTATTACTAATAATCTGCTTAGACTGATATACGTATGTCACATTTAGTTGGATTTTTAAAGAACTTGTACTATTTACAGCTTCCCTTTCATTATTCATCAGCCCTGTACCTTTCCCAGCAGTGCGAGTCGGGGCCGTGACCTCTCCTGTTGTGGTGCAGCGAGCGGGAGCTGTGCCAAATATGGACTTCCTGCTCTTCCCCCTGTCCTTTCCTCTGTTGGAGCCTGCTGGAGACAGTGTAGACAGCCCTGGGTTCCCCCCACACGAGACAGAAGAGTCAGTTAAGAGTGCGACACAGACAGAACGGAGACACCACAAGCACTCTGGTATTTATCTCCCTTTTTAACAGGAAGCATTTTATGAGTTGCCACATCACCATCACATCAAGTGTCACTAACAGATCTTTTCAATCAAAAACATATTTAGAGAATTCTGCAGAAAGGCTTTGTCTGTTAATGGGAATAAAGCAGATGTCAATAAAATAAATAATGATCTCTTCATTTTTCAACAGCATGTGCATCTGAATCTGAAAGACAGCCCACGTCAGCGGCCAGCTGCCCTGCCTTCTCTTTCTCATCTCTCACGTCCCTGGAAACAGTAAACAAATAAAATACCAGTGGAAACACAGGCGCGCTTAGGGCAGTCATGTAAAGAAAAGACAAGCAGAGAAGAGAAAGTTAAGGGAGTAAAGAGGAGATAAGAGGTGGATATTTGAGAAATATCTGAGATAAATAGCTGCATGGAATGAAGACGGGTCCCAATAAAAAGGAAATAAGAGAAGGTTTATGAGGGAACAGAGACCAAATCAAACATTTGAGCTACTTAAAACAATCACTTCCAACAGAGAGCGTTTACATGAATTCACTATTTGTCTGGGGTTCTGAGAAAACAAATTTTGTGTTTCAAGATGTACGGTAGAGTATGTTTCTTAAAATAACTACAGTAAAATAATGAACGTCGCTGTGCTGTTCTGCGACTGACAGCACATTACACTATCCATCCATCTTTCCCATGGGGAGACAGGGATTCGTGATCTTGGTGGGTGTCCTGTGTGGGAGAGGAATGGAGCGCAACACTGGGATACTAAATGCCGTGCAATGAAGAAGTTCAAAAACATGGGGAAAGGTTTGACCTCTTAAACAGAACGTGGGAGTGGATAAGAGTGGGACAAGACAGAAAAAGATGAGATAGTGTCACAAGGAAGACTAAGAACGAAACTCAAGAATGAAACTTCCTTATGAAAGGAATCTGTAGTGGCATGTAGAAAGGAGGAGACAGAGGAGAAATGATCAAATGTTCTCTACCAGGGAATTTCACAGCCTGGCAATAGATGATGAGGTCAGACAGCTCCTGGGCGATCTGTCGACTCTCCTTCTTGTTCTGGGGAAGGTAAAACTCCTCCCCCAGCTCCATGTCAAACACCTGCGGGAAACAAGAAATGCACTGAGCCTTTTCCGTGAAGAGACAGTGACGCAGCCAAGCAGCAGGCGTACGTGCAGTGGGTGACTGTAATGACGTGATCCCTACCTTTCCTTTGCTCTGTGAGGTGCTGTCAGCCTTCTTCATCCTCTTTGGGATTTCATACACAGGATGCTCTTCTTTGTCTGCTGAACTCTTCCCCTCTGGCTTGTCATCAAGGATGTTATCTAAACAGAAAATCCATTTGAATTGTTGGAAAACCGGTACCTGGACTTCACATAGATCCATCATTACCTGTGGAGGGTCAGTCATTCTGATTATCGCAGATCATCTTTAAATAATCTCAACAATTCTCTGGTAGCATGAGAATCAAGCATTGTCTGCAGTTATTTTAGTTGCTTGTGAGTTAGAACTTACAGCTAAATTCCCAAAGTGAAGCATCTGACATGCAAAGGGTACATTAAGTAGGAGATGCATGCAATTACAAAACGTCTGCACTTCGATGACACCTGACTGATGCGACTACTTGCAGAACTCATGAGCATTTTCCCAAGAAGCAGCCCACAAAGTTTCCGCCTTGTGATTGTCAAGGCAATGTCTATTAACTGTAAACACAGTCAACAGTGGGGAGTTATTCCCTTTGCTTTGACCCAGACTGAATGTTTTTGAAGGGTCTATGACCGGTAAGTTCTTCCGACAGCGACGCACAGAGGGCAGGGATTAGAGGAGAGCAGTAATGGGACTGGGACCAGGACGGGGTAGTTTCCCCTGGTCTGTCCAGTGCGGGGGCAGCGCAGGGCCTGAGAAACCAGATGGCTTTGTTTTGCTTCTCTGATGAGCCTGCTCAGCCACTGGCGAGGTCATAGGCAAATACAGAGGGGTGGAGGAAGGGACGTGACGTGTTTATGGAAAAAACAACAGCATGCACACATCATGTCGTTAAAGCAGTTTTAACATGATTACAAATTACATATCTGTGAAGTAAAGGGTCCTGTTCAGGCATAACAGAGCATTGCATCAACACATAACAGTCAGTCTGTGATGAGAGGTCTCAGCGTGGCAGAGTTGGCAGCTGTTGTCTAGTCAAACGATAGCTAGATGTTACATTATTTGACAGGACAAGAATCATACAACAGTAACGGAGCAGATCGCTCATACCAGCATTTCCTCTACAGTTACTTTGCAGTGGTAAACAAACAACTATTTGTAGGAAACTCATACTTTAAAAAAAATTATCTGTGAGATAGATGTCAACAGATTTACTTTTATGTAAATTAATGTCATATTTTAATAACTAACTTTGGCCAGAAGAATTCAAATCAGTTACCGCTGCAAAACAAAAGCTGTGGAGATGTCAGGTACTCAGAGAGGTGCATCAGGGCCGTGCATTTACCTTCCAGGCCATACGAGGCAGTGGAGGCTGTGAGGACATCAGCTAAGGGGAAAACGGTCAAGAATAAAGTAGGAAAGTGAAAACAGAGTGCCAACATAGAGAGTGTTAAAAAGAAGAGAAGCTCAATTAAGGCGTAAATTGAAACTGGTGCATGAATCTACATAAAGTACAGTATAGTGAAACTACAGTATGTACGTTAGTCTGAAAAGCTGCTGCCGCCCTGCTTACCATCCGACAGAGACTCATAGTCATAGTCATACTCGTCTTCCTCCTCCTCTTCTTCCTCGTTGGCATGGTTGCCAGGTGAAGTTCCCCCCTGGAACCCGTTACTAGCTTGGGCCTGCATGTGGGCTAGTTGGTGAGCCTGTAAGAAAAAGAAACGTTCAAATATTATCGGACAGAAAGCGTATGGCAGCAACCACATTGTCAGAGGACACACATAGCCTACGTCTGAGCTACATCCCCATCACCTGTAAGCGCACAAGCTCTTAACTGCAGAGACTCTACAGTGTGTATACACTGAGGTGCATCTTGTTTGCTAAGAGTGGAAATGGTGTAATGGATTACACCAACATCTATTATTAATGTGCGATGGCACTCTAATGTTGGGCAGTGCTAAATATTCAATGTGCTAATGCTACCTGAAAGGATGGCTTTCATTTGACATCAATTATGTATATGTTCATTTATACTGGGTGTATATCGTTTATACTGTATGTGTGTGTGGACAGGATGTCTTTAACTTTTCCCCACCTTCTGTTTCAGGATGTCCACAGGTGCCTGATGGGCTTTTAGCTTCTTGTTCTTGAGGAGGATCCTTCCTCGCAGCTGCAGCGGCGACGGCAGGTGGGGGTCGTCGCTGAAGTCACTTTCGAAAAGGAAGCGCGTCACGAGGCGTTCCCCAAACACCGTCTAATAAGGGAACATTCAAACACGACAGACGGGTCAGCAAACGTGAGGTAAATGTCCAGAAAGGTCAGAGGCAGCAGTGGAATCCTCGACTTCGACCTAAAAAATGAAAGTACTTCTAAACCCGCATACAAATACAAACACACAGTGGTGACGTGAGCTGCCCAGAGGCAACGTGAAAGAGTTTTGTGTATCAAGCCACTGTGGGCACGTCTCCAGGGAGGGTGAACTGCTGAGACGTCCAGTTGCTGTAGATAAAAGCTCAGTGACAGTCCATGATGTATGTGTTGTGCCTCTACGTGGGCAGCGTGTATGGACCAAAGGTAAAACAGTAACCCCCCCCAAAGGAAAAGCTGAAGCTGCCAGGTTAAAAGCCTCACAAAACGTTTCACTGGTTGGAGTTTGACAAACTGAAGACATAGAAAACCTACTTTGAAGATTTCAGCCATCTTGCGTTGTTGAGGAAGGGAGCAGTGGTTTTCTATGGAGAGGATGACGGGCATGTCAGAGTTGACAAAAGCCGCTCGGTTAATCGCCTCCACCACATCCTAGAGGATACGGGAGAGAGCAAGTCAGATATGAGTATAAAACATTCCTGCCTAGAGCTGAACGCGTCAGTGGCCGTCTCACCTTGAAGGGTATCTTAGTGGTGAGTGTGTGTCCGTGGTAAATGACAGGCATGCCGTCATCTCCATCCCAGCAGTCCAGTTCAACACTCCTACACCCCTGAAGCAGCACCTAAGTGACCGGCGTTCACTATCAGTGAGCCTTGAATAAAGGTTGATGACAAATAGCACTGCATGGAAATCGTGAAGACTTACATGACTGTACAGCTCAACAGATGACTCTCCTTTCAGCTGGTGTCCCGTCAGGTAGGTGTTATGAGAAGACTCGATGTAGTAGTAGGAGAGAGGATACTGCAGCTCCTGAAGGTTGGTTTGGGATTCGTCATTGCGAGAAGCAAAATTCTCCTTGTCCATCAGGAATCTTTGAAACAGAGGAAGTCAGATGTAAGTCTAGCTCTGTTACTTTATGTTTAGTGTTTCTTTCTCTCTCGTGGTTGGTGTCTTGGTCGTATGTTACCTTGCGAAGCCTTCAAACGACATCCAACCCATTTGTCTCATGCTTGATGAAGGCTCAAATTTCTGCACGAGATAAAACACAAGTGTTAATGAAAGCTATTGATCATAGTCTGTTGTCCTTCCTGTGACTCAGGTTTCTATCATTTGTATTTCATTAATGTGTTTGTTTCCACAGGCTACAGTTTCTCATTCCCAGCCACAGTACGTGCGTTGCTCTTATCAACCTTGTATCTCCGGTCTTCACCTGTATAATGCTAAGTATCTCATCGTAGCTCAAGTGCTCTCTCTGACAGTTCGCTAAGAAATCGTTGAGCTGTGGGATAGCCAGCCCCAGGACGCCTAGTGTCGCACTTTCCACCCCTGTCCCATTGGTCACGATGCTGGCCGCCGCGATGGCGTCTGAGATCTGCTTCTGGTTGTCAGACATCTGCTGTCTTGTCCGGATAAACAGGCCCAGATCCGAACCATTACGAGTTAGTAAGTCTGGGAATGAGAGAAGGAGGAGATTCAGCAAAAGTGGCAGAAAAGAAGAATAACATCTAATGTCTGAGTGAATTCAAGCATTTTTGTACCAAGGTCTGGTTGTAGGTCAGTGTCCTTGTCGTCTATCCTCAGGTTGGTGTAGAGAGGAGCTGTTTCAGGACTGGCACGACTGCAGGGGACAGCAAAGGTGTCAAACAGCTCCTTCAGGTCTTTCCTGCTTCGGATGCTGTGGAGGGAAAAGGTGCACAGATTTGTAGCCTCTTGCACCAACAGTAGCGCTTCGGAAAGTACTATTTCAGCCTCTCAGTATATTTGTGGAAAACTCAAACTTGTTCAGCAGAATCCAACAAAATTCCTTACATTCCACCATGATCCATTTAGTTTTCCTGTCAAATTAGACAAAAGATGTTTGTTTATGTTTAGTGTGGAATTTAAAAGTAAACTGATGGGCAGCAGATGAGAGGGTGCACCACAATCCAAGAACCGAGAGTCGGTATGAAAATAATCTAGCGCTTATCAACAGAGAGTGTTTCCTTCAGCTTGACAGGGAAAATTGTTATGCAAGCTAAATATTATACAGATGTTCCTTTGAAAAGCATGTATGATAACGCTGTGAAGCATTTGTTTTATCATAACATGGATATGGACACAACTGTTCTATAAAAGGTGTGATATGACAAAGATCCTCTATAGAACAGAATATACTCAGTGAGTCAGTTATTCATAAACTACAAGTAAATGTTGTCAGTAACAAAAAGCCATTTGTGAATGAATAAATTACTGGGACATGGTTTAGAATTGTTTCATTTCCTATTATTTAATGGCTTCACAACAAAACTTAAGTAATCTGTAGGATCTTTGACCAGTGGAGGGAGTCCAACCTGTAAATATCGTCTGTTTCTAGTTACCTGTTTCTCCTTAGCACTAGCACTTTATTACACAATAATAATACAGTTGTGTAACTTAAAAAGAAAAAGGCTGATGTGTGTAGAACAACTGGAATCTACCTGAATGATTTGAAGAGCTCGACGAACTCAACGAAGCTCATTGTGCTGTCAGAAATCATGAGGTTCTGGAAGCCTTTGAAACAGCCTTTACCTCGGCCGTGCCACGACCTGCTGCTCCACGCCCTACGGCACGCAAAGAACACGGCAACTGAATCGACAGGGCAAGGCTTCACACTGCCAGCCTTCACATGCAGTACTCTACTTACCCTGGTTGTGTCTTGGCAGTTCCAGAAAGGATGGGAGAGGATTGTGGGCGGGACGAGCTGGACCCTGCCATGCTGGAGGAAGAAGAGGATGAGGAGGCAGACGCTAGCAATCCTGAGTTCTTACTGGATGAAAGGGAGAAGGGTCCAGGGTAGCCGTCCTCTATGGAGACGGACAACGGATGAGTAAGCGTAAGTTATACCACAGTCACATCCAAAACAATGTCCACCAGACAGTTTAAGATTTCTAGTTTTCTTTGTTATGGATTTACATAGTGTGACGTTTATCACCTGGCTCTTCTTGGTCGATGCTGTCAGACTCGGGTCCGTTTCGATACACTCCTTCCTTACAGCTGCGTGTTTTTCTAGAAATCATCTCGTCGTCGGTGGCATCCCCACTGTCTCCCTGTGTCAGGTGGGTAAACAGACAACACAGGCTTTCTAACACAGAAGCAAAGCGGGTTGACTGATCTCACTGCAGTGAGTACATTCAGTGACAAACACAGACAGCCCTTTGAGCATTGACTGACCCTGACCAGGGTTTTCTTCTTTTTCTTGGTCTTTTCGTTCGTACTCAGAGGGCTGTTCTTCTGGGGGCCAGCTTTCTCCACACCCCCTGTACCCATGTTCCACCTGCGCCCACCAAACAGCTCAATGGCTTGTGGTAGCGTGGGGCCGTCGTACCTGCCGTCCTCCTAACGGAGACAAAAACACAGAACATCACTAAATGGACAAGAGGGAAGTAAATCCATGCTAATTTAATGATGGTAGTCAGCATAGCAGTATTTAAAAGAAAGCATGTGTACTTAGCTTTGACCTTTAAGGGCCACTTTGAATTCATGCATTTTTAATTCAGATAGATGCAAGAAGGCGCATGAGCATCTACATAAGGAAGCGTCCTCCAGCTCCGTTTACCTGGTACAAGCTGACGTACTGCCTCCTCAGCCACTGCAACCTTTGGTCAGGGAACTTCTTCAGTTTTCTGGTTGCGTTCACCAGCTCTGCCAGGCCCTTATGAAGCATCTGTGCTGTGTGGTCAGGTGCCACAAAGTGCAAGAGCCTGTGGCAGTATTCAAGAGATGAATTAAATATTCTAGTAGAGTGTTACAACAAGCTCCTCTGAGAAAAACTCAGCTCAAAGTAGGTGCTGGTGGTAAACAGGCACTGACCTGTTGTCTGTGGTGCTGAGCCCATAAAGGAGGCTGAGACCATTACGCTCCACTGTCATATGGCTCAGCTTGTTCTGCAAACAAACAGCATGGACGTCCACTCCCTGGTGACCCAGGAACACAGCCTGTACACGCAAATAACCAAGTCACAATCATGGTCTAACCCATAACGCTCACATCAACCATAAAAAAAGCTTTGCAGGCTTAACAGACCTTGACCACTCCCAGGTCCAACAGGCCTTCTGCTAGTCCCGCCACTACAGTCTGCCCCAGGCCGAGTGGATGCTCTGGGGGGGGCGCCCCTGCTCTCTGTGGCTTACCTGCCATGAATCAACACATTTAGACTTTTATAGTAAAAACAGACATGCGTCCCTTTACAACTGGTTACCTAAGAGATGACGATAAAACAACTTAAATAAACACTTTCACAATTAGTTTGAAACTTAATTTTAGCACAGGAAATAGGATTTATTTTATATTAGAGGTGCCTGTTTTCCATTTGGTTAAAGGGTTACGATGAGAGGAAATTGGACTTTCTAAGATATAAACACTCATTAAACTCATTATACTTAAAATATCCTGAACAAAACCGGAACAAATGGTAGTTAAATGATAAGGAGTAGTAATATAAAAGCTGTGTGTGTTATATTATACTGAGAGGTGTTTACCCCAAGTAAGTGTCGTATTGTCGGGCTGTAGTCGCAGCAGACAGCGAGCTGTGAGGTGGCTGTCCTGGTCGTAGTGGATCACTGTAGCTCCCTGAAGCAGAAACTGATGAACGTCTGGTTGTAGTGACAACACGTACCTAAAAAAGACAGTAGACAGTGCTGAGGGCGTGGTTTCAGCAAGCTGTACGTCTCTGTGCGATGAGTGTTTGTTTCTTACCAGGGAATGAGCTCCGTGCCGTGGCTGAACGCTCGGTGTGTCTCCTCAGTCCCCTGAAACTCCACCTCTTTCACCACCGACTCAGACGACAGGTCCCCATCGGAATCTGACAGGTCTCCAACCATGAAGCTGAGGACGGGTAGAAGGTGGGTTCCAGACGCAAATGGATTTTTATGGTTGGGAACAAAATGAAAAAAAAAACAACAGATTAGTTAATTGCATAGTACAATTGTTGAACTACCACAAAACCCATCATGCATTTTTTATTCAACATTCCTTCACCAATGAACAAGCTTGATGACAGAACTCCACCCCCTGAAACTCGGAACCACTTACTAGACATGGTTTGATTCTGGTGGGGTCCTAAATGAATGGGAACTAGAATGGGAGAAGAGGACAAAGAAGGAGGGGAGGTCGTGTAAGAAAACCAGACATCAACTACAACTATGGTTTATATCAGCATCTCTCAGATGAGCAGTATTAATACGAGAATCATAACTGTCCAGAAACGGCGAAAGCATGATCCTGGATTATTAATTACAAACACCCAAATGCAAGATTGAAATGAAATCATTACTCTCATTTAGTTTCCAAATCCCAGTTAACTACCTGCTATCAGCGCGGTGAAAACTACCAGAGCCCCGCTCCTTCCTGCCCAGACAGGAAACCCAAACGTTATCTTCATTTCTCTTTGACACAGCTGTTTATGTGAACATCACCTCATCTCAATAACAGTCTGTAAATGTGTTCATTCATGAGCCATTGTCCTGTACCAGTGTTTATTAAACACATGTACGCTGTGATGAAAAAAGGGAGCATCAAGTTAATCTGGCCCCAGAAACGAAGGTGTTCATGCGGACAGCGTCTACAAATGAAGCGTGTCCATTGTGCGGCCCTGTACTGGTCACAGCATTCAACACATCCCCCTCACTTCCCTGTACAACTAAAGGCATTATCTGGATCAGCTGGATGAGCTCAGGACCTTGTGCCAAAAACCCTTTACCCTTCTAAGGTATCCTTACACAAGACACTGATGTTTTATGAGCAGCAGTTAAGTACCTGCAGCACATTGAACTCGTTCTGTGGAGTAAACAAAACGTAAATTCAGCGTAAGTGCCATGTGAAAAAAGGGAAAAGGGTACTGACTGATGGCGGCAGCGATCCCTAAAGGAGTTGTTTCTGGATGTGAGGGAAAGCCCAGCAGAAGATGGACTGGTGGAGGCCTCGTCTGGATCCTCCGCCTCCAAACTGCGATTGCAGGATCTGAAGAGCAGAAGGACAGAGAGGTCAGAGGACGGTAAAGCGCACCCTTAATCATGAAATCTGAAGATCACAGGATACCTGATAATCTGGAGGATGTTGCTGACAGTGGCTTCTTTTTCTGGGACATGGAGGCCGCCTGGTCCAGATCGCGAGACGAAGTTATGTTGGCCGCTGTATTCAGACACAAACTAGGAACAGCAGGACAATAACAGGGCGTGAGACTTGCAGAATCCCTGAACTCACGCCGGTGTTTGTCTGGGACTCATAGCTAATTGTTTTACCTCTATGGAGTCTTCTGGAGGCGGTTTGAGGCTGATGATGCTTGCTGTCCCATGTAGTGCTTCGCTAAGCTCTTTCAGAAACACTCCACAGAACGGCACCACCTGTGGCAACGTGAAGGACAAACACATTCCATTACATCCTTTTTACTGACATTTTATCTGTCAGATCATTATTTGGACCAAACAAATGTAACCTTGCATCCCGGTATGTTGACGGCTCTGGTCACAACCTTCTTGTACTCGGAAGAAGTCTCATGCTGAGCCATGGCGTCCTTTAAGCTCCTCATGGTCTCTATGTCTGACTGGTCCATGAACTGCCACATTTTCAGGACCTTGCGAGACCTGAAAGCCAAAGAAAACGACAGTTAGCTGCATGACTGTGTGAGCATATTTCAAAATGCCTGCGTGTGTTTGCTAGAACCTGAGTCCAGCCAGGAACTCCATGACACCATTGTAGTTCCCCATGTTCCAACAGCATTTTGCAACATGGACTAGGTAGGAGAAAACTTCCCTCTTCTCCTCCATGGAGCCTGCTGTGAGGACCAGCCACGTCACCCATGAACTCACCTGTTGACGCACAGAATCTCTGATTAATTTTACTTTAGGCCCAGACTTGTACTGAAACTACAGGAAGCCAGTGAGGAGCAGCACACAGCGGAATACGGGTCAGCTGAGTCTCTCTATTGTGGCCTTTCTGCTGCTCGTGTCGTGTCTTTTAAACTCTGGTATGTCAACCTGTGTCTAAAGTGGTAACGTATGCAGAGGACTACGCCAGCTGGCAGCACACGGACGACCCTTCACACACACCGAGATCAGGTATCAGCCGGCTGCACTCTGTCCCTGTGTTGACTGCCCTTAAGCACACGCTAAAGTCACAACGCGGATATTTATCACGGCCAGTTTCCTTTCACATTCCCACACACACGCACGCACAGAAACTCTGTGACCCCCACTGCAGGTGGCGAAAGCATCCCCAGCCCACAGAGCTATTACTGGGTTACGTAGTTGATACATTTATTATATTTAGTGACCAAATTGGATTGTTCCAAACTGTGAGACCGTAGACATATGCACTCCATAAATGCAATAAGCACACAGTTCATACATTTTATATGGCAGCTTGTTCATGAATCATCTCCAGTGTATGATGAAGTGGTGACTGTATTTATCGGTTTGTTATCATAATGTCACACTCACTTCTGTTAATAGTATTATGGCTTTTCTCACATTTTCCCCCAGTGTGAGTGGAAGCTCATCAGCGCATGCGGTACTTTCCAGTGTGACAGGAAGAGGCTGTAACCCATCTACGGCAGGTAAGCGTTCTCCACTGCACTGTAACGTCTTTGTAGACGCAAACGGAGAAACACCCATAAATAAAAGTCAAGTCCTGGAAGTCTTACTGTATAGTTACTGGACAATGATCATTTACCGTTACACCAACGGGTAAAGTACATCACTAATATTATTATTTATCTCAGTTGATGTTTCTTGTCGTATCTTATCTGACAGTTGTGCGACAGTTGTCTGGGCTTCATCTCTGTAAATGAGAATTCGACCAAAACGCTGAGTTTTGCCCATTACGACCTGCAGTTGTGCTGGTTTGTCTGGTTGACTGTGGGGTTTTTTAAAGTGTAGATGCAGACTCACCATGTAGTTTAGGCTTTAAAATGAGCCCACTTAACTTTTTCTCACTTGTCACAATGTCAAGCTGATAAGACACAGAGCTTCAGAAGCACATAATTAGCTTTCTGTCCAGAGAGGATGCCCTGTTCTGTTCTAGTTCACCTCAGCTGCGCAAAAGCATATTCTCGAATCTAGTGTATACGGCTTTCTGACAAACAGCCCTGCTGCCGTGCAGTCTGTTGTCTGTTACGTGAATGCTATGTGCGTGCCAGGATGTGCGTGCCTCGCGTGAAAATCTGCCACCAGTCATTTCCAGCGTTATGACATAATGTGAAGCCGTGTCGGCAGATGGGTTGAATTACAGTCACCATGTAAACCATTCTGAACGTCTGCAAAGAGGGGCTGCCACAGATCAAGGCTTTCTACAGGCCTGGCATCACTTGTGATATTCCAGATAGTGAAAGTGTGTACTCAGTGGTGAGCATGAGAAATGACAAGCTATAAAGACGGACTATTTATGGAGAGAGCATGTAAAAGGCCAAACGAGACCCGGAAAAACAGCAAAGCTATGGAAGACAACTCAAAGTGCTGCTGTACAGCCGTTTAGTTTGCCGTGTTCAGTGCGAGTGTTACTGCGCCACTATTAGCACGATAAACTGACAGGTGCGCACACGCACAGAACTGGACCTGGGCACAACCTCACCCCCCCTTTGATGTTTGTTCATGTGTCTGTCCGCCCATCCGTCCGTCTCCATGAGTGGATGACTTATTAGTTGAAATATGAGGCTCAGTTTCGCCTTGATACATGACTTACATAACCAAGGTTGACAGGGAACTATTGTAAACTCAACACAAGAGAACACAGTGATCCTGTCAACACTCCAGGCAGACACCATGAGGCCCAAACTACTTAAAGTGAATATACAAAACACTGTCCATCAAGTGCAAGACAAAAATCTAAAAAAAATCCAAATTATTTTAATAAATAATAAAAAGCAAGCAACAGAATAATTCAGAGGTCTCTCAGGCCAACTGGGACTTCTTTAGATATTTTTGTTAGCCAGCTGTCTAAAAAGATTCACTTTGACAATACACAGGAGGAATATAAGGAACAATTCATTCACAGTTAAGACGATCACTGTTGTCATCTCACTCCGGTTCCATTCTGCCCATATATGGCCACAATGCACATTTGGGAGGCCATGTTTCATGTGTCTCTCCTCTTAAATGAAAAACAGCTGATTCAACTTAAAGATGACCTCATCCTTCCCGATCACTTTCTCTTTCTCCGCTGTGCAGAGTTGTGATTGTTTATTCTCAAAATCACTCACCGCAAAAGACACAGGGCCCAAGGTAACTTTAGACGGCTTACGCCACTGTGAGCGTGCACACCGCGTGTGTGCTTCAGTCACAGCCTGATAGTTGGTACGGCTCTAACAGAAACTCAGCTGAAGAAAAACACAATTACTGGTGTGCGATGCAGTTTACCTCCCACGTTAATGTCAAATCCTGACACGTGCATTTCATCGCCTCTGATGATGTCATTACGTGGAGGTCACACTACAGAGTCTACATCTAAACTGTAGAAGAGCTGATCTTTTCTCGATAGTACGTGTTTTCTTTTAACATGATAGCTCTATAAAGTGACGCGTACAAAGATGTTTAACATATTTACGTGTCACACCATTAAACCACTCCAGACAGCTTTGTGATTGGTTGAACAATCCTTTAGTGATCTCATCCAGACTTACATCATGTAGTAAAACTGAAACAGATAGAAGCTGACAGTAAACGTTTACTATGATTTATCATGGCTCTTAAAGCTGACAAAGGCCGAGTGACTTCACAGGTCAACAAGTAAGAGAGAAAGCATGAGGGGTTTGAATTGAAACAAAGTAATAGCAGCAAATACGGTGATAACAGCTGAAGATTATCAATAATGCATCAGAGCTCTGATCCCCCTAAACACACAGCCTCCTTACCTCGTTGAACCGCGTCACCAGATCCTCCACAGCATTACTTCGCTGAGCATTCTGGGTAGGCATGGTGGGCGCTGACAGGGAGGCCTTGAGGTTGGGATGGCGCTTAGTTTGACACTCGGGACTGCCTAGATCTCGAGTGAGGAAACAGAGGTAGTCCAAGGGAAAGACCTGCACAGACAAACACACACGGTTAAGGACTCGTGTGAAGTGTTCTTTTTTATTTTAGGACATAGCTGTAACATGCGCGTTAGCCGTCCTACCTGTTGGTAAAGCTGCTGCTCTTGCTCAGTGAGGATACAGGCGATCTCCTCTGGGAACTGGACGAGCTGGCGTAGCTCTGCCAGCTCCTTACTGATCCCACTGACACTGGGAGGAAGAGAGCTGCTGCTGTTCATGCTGTTGGCCAGCTGACGCTCTGATTTAATTTGACACAAACAGGAAAGAGAGGAGGTGAGAGATTAAGAGCGTAGCACTACTTTCTCACACACTGTGGCACAGTCTAGCTGAAGATAGAAAGAATACAGCAGAGCAGAAATGAGCGAGAGGGGAGGCGACGACATGGGACAGGTTTTCCTTTTTGTGTGTGATTAACATTAATATATCAGATCTTCTGATCACCCGGCATACGACACGCTATCCCACAACCAGCCCTCACACTTCAACAGAACTGACCACCTGCCAGATCCTGTGTTTGGATTTCAGTCGGGTCCATTAGTCTGTCTGTTTACACACATACAAACCCATGCTCATCTCTGCAAGCACGGACTAATGGACAGTTTCTACACTGGTGCCGTGCCTGCCAGGTACACATACTGTACATTTTCAGGACAGATGCCAAATAAACTAAGAACTTCTTTCCACCCCAGGAGTTTACCCAGAGGCAATATGAGGGACCCTTTAAGGAACGTCACCTGCATTCAATTACAGGACTGACATCCTACTTCAGCCACTAATATACTGTATGGGTCCTACATGCAAACTGGGTAAGGTTTGATAGATAGAGCAGACGGATTGTTCAGTTCAACGTGTCCGATGAATGAGTTGCATAGTGTTTATAGTAAAATACTTGGAAGGCAAGGAGCTGCACATCAAAGAGACTGAACCCAGGAATTAGACAGACTCAGTCTGGTCACTGTCAAATGTCACACATGCACACATGCACACAAAAAACCTGTATGCACAGACATACTGTATGCAGACACACACACACAGGTTGCCCTTGGTAACCCTTGAGATGTGCAACAAGTAGCCATGGCAACAGCAGAGACTGCTCTGCAGGAACAAACTTGCTTATTTACACAGTTTGATTTGTGGATCCGTCCTCACAGCTTCTTTAATAAACTGTGTGTGTGTGCGTGTGTGTGTACAGGGTAAAGGCACAAGCTAATAATTAAGAACCGACGAAAAAGAACCAGAATAAAAGAAATAAACCTAACACAGAATAAAGAAATCATAAATATCTGTAAAAAAAAAAAATGTATGCACACAAAAAACTAAACAAAAGATTAAACAAAGAGAGAAAAGTGGAAGAGAAAAGTAAAAGAAGTGTTAGTAAAATAATATTTCTATCCACAGTTAGACGCAGGGTACATTAAATCCTTGTTCTACAGAGACCACAGGTAAATAATGATTCATACAGGACCCTAGAATCTTCACCACATGTAGGTACAATAGTTTTCAAAAACATTACTATAATCTAATCTAATATTAATTCGACTATACCAAAAATAAAAATGTCATTTACGGCATGTGTTTTTGTCTCATTACATTTGCCTTTAAAAGCGATCCAGTTTTTTTTATTTCCTCAGGAGCAACTTGTATAACTTACCCTTTTGAAGTGGAAATGTACACCCACTCATATTAGTGATGTGAATATGTATTGTATTAATCCTTTAAACTGGAGAACGTGCAGGCTGCCAGTGACAAAAAGGTCTAAGTCTAAGATATCAGTAATATGGAAACTATTCAACCCATCACATGATGTCACTGATTGGATAGCTCTTAAAGACGTTAAGGACTGAATAAACTTCATCGATCGAGGCAGCTCCCATAGTGTTGCATCAAGGCAACAGTGCATTAATAAAGAATCTGTATGCATCTGAGTTTGATCTTGTGTTACTCATTCAAGCCTTAACTTGGAGGTGTGAGAGCCCCTGTCTCAATAAACCATAAACGTTTAAGCACAAAAGGTCCATATTGAACATGCAGCACTTGACAAAGAAAACAAGAACCTCGACTAATCGTCCATGATGTCCCTGTAAATTTTATGCATGGGTTTACTCATGTGTAATGCATGGTGAATACAAATACCCAGGAGTGTGTGTGTGTGTGGAATAAATTCTACACGTGGAAGTGGAGCAGACTGCTTGAACATCCTTCTTAATCATTTCCATGACATCCATGTCTCTTTTAACCCGCAGACAGAGCCCACTCCTGATGCAGCAGCGCACACTGAAGTCGAGCAAACCGTGTAATACAGCGTAAGGAGAAAAGCCTTCAACGTAGACCCTGCTGTCTTTCTTTAGTAGCCAAGTATTTACACTGTCCTCACAGACGTCTGATGACCTGATGACAGTTTCCCCGCTGGAGAATGCAGGACATTCAAACAGGTGCAGCGCAAACAGTCTAAAGTCAAAGAACTGCTAACAAATTAGCCTCTGAACCTATAAATACAGCACCGTCGTGAATGCCACACGTTTTAAATGTAAATAATGTGAAATTTAGCCTCCTAAAGGTCAGTCAAGACAATAAAAGACCGACTGAAGTGTCAGGGAGTTTCACAGTAAAACAACACATCTATAGTTTGATCCCATGGCAAAAACATTTCAACGTTAACATCTGAACTGTCCAGTGCACACATGAAAGCGCTTACTATACAAGTTTATTTATAGTGTATGCACCCGTAGGTTAAGCACATCCAGAGCCGCAAACATAAACACGAGAGCAAACACTCACAATGCAGAGATGCAGCCAAATATACAGACACAAAGCAGCAGCACAAGCAATAAACATTGATCTGTGACTGCTGACGATGCTGAGTTATCACAGGGAGCTTCTACATCAGACACGCGTATGCATACACAGAACCACGTGTAGACATAAACACAGCATCTGGGCTCTGCTAAGCTTTATCCGTTTAAAAAAAATATAAACAATATGAAAAACCTCCTCATAAATGTGGCTGATTGTTAAAAAAAATTTGAACGTGCATTCAACTTTACTGTAAATGTGTCCCATTCAAGGTGCAGCGAGCTCTTTACCAAATATGTTCAGTGCTTCTGGGAAACTTCACGACGACGTGATACCAATCAGATTGAAAACATGGGCATTTTTGGTGGTTTTGTTTGTAATTATGAAGCGCATTACTGTTTCCTCATAGACCAAACATTTCCGTAGCCGCATGTGAGCACTCATTCTGTGGGTCAAGTGAAGTTACCCAGAGACTCTGAAATTCTTGCCTGTCATTTCTGTCATGTTTCGGTATGAAGGGGCACACGGTGGACACAGAGCTGCAGTATTAGTCATGTAATCCATTAAACATTAGCTGTTTAAATGTTGCATTTCAAACATTTGCTACTGTTTCCTCCAGTTTACTTTAGTTATGGTCGATTCTTTGGTTTTTTACAAGTGACAGTCAATTCAGTGACCAACAAATAAAAACAAATGAAACTATGAACACACAGCAAATACAAATACACAAATAGAAGTTAACAGTCATATAATATATGTAATCGAACTAAAACATCACAGAAGTACAGATACAAATGGCTCATTAATACACACATCCAACAAAGAAGACAATGTGCCCTGTTCAGGAGTTAAGTAACACAAAAACTAAAACACAATCCAAAGAACAACCAAAAGGAAACCTAAGCAAACAACTCCCCCAGCAAACAATAACAAAATAAATATATGAGCGATTATATAATCTAACCAAAGCTTTATGGTCTAGATAAAAGCACAACTAATTGTTGGTCACACTAGATATCATACAGTACTTTCTATTTTGATTTACACAAAGTCATTACATTCTAGTCAACCAAAAACACACAAATGTATTTGATGTGCTTGTAGCTCCGTCCCTGACGACCGGTCACAATGTGAAACACAAACTGTGAATTGACAGTCACACAGTAGCGCACGTTTCCTCTACTCACTGATCAGCTTGTAGTCCATTCTGCTAGAGTGTTTCATGGTTGCACACAGCCAGCCAGTCTCTGCTTCCCACACCAACAGCTCAGAGCCGAAGTGACCAAGGTACACTTGTCCACATTTGATCCGATGGTCCCGTCTCTCCTGCAGCTGCTCGCTCTCCTTCTCCCTCTGAGTCTCTCTCTCCCTCCCTCTCCCTCACTGCTCGGCGTCTCTCCCCCCTCAGTCTATCTCCAATAGACTCATACTTTTCTCCTTGCTTGCTCTGCCTCTTCATTACATTGACGATTCCTCCCTTTCACTAAATGTTAAACGTGTAACCTTTTACAATGTTATCCAAAACGAGTAGGAACAGTACGTGTGTGCGCTCTGTTGAATAGTTTAGTGGTGTCTATACTATACTGTATGTTTGATAAGATAACGGTCTTAATTACTGCCTGTCTGCAGGGACCACGAAATTCTCTCAATAATGACAAACCACTTATATAAACAAACTGCTCCAGGATTGTTGAACTGTTATGATTCTAGTATATTTGCACATTACTGCATGTACTAAATAGTTTTTCCAAGTGGGAAATGTGTCACAATCAGTATTTTTAGCAATAATGGCCATGTAAACAATGCGTATTCTTGAAATCCTTGTGACTTCCCCTCAGTGCGACTCCCCACCATACAGTGTCTACTGTCACTGGGTCCTAAAAGTTTGTAAGAGACACAATGTATAATGACAAGTGGGAGGAAGAGAGAAAAGCAAAGGAGCACAGAAAAAGAAACCTCAGTACTGAGCGAGAAGGATGACAGCCTGCTACTTCCTTTTCAGCAGTGCAGTAAATTGTGCTATAAGGGAAATGAGCTCAAGCAAAGCACTTAAACCACTCCCATTGAAGTTGAGCTGAATAGGAGTAAATCCCAGTGGTCCTCAGCATGTACTGTAGACGCTGACAGTGTGGGAGGCAAAGGAGGTGAAGACATGAATATTTGAAGCCAATGTGAGAACCACATTTTGAAGAATGACACCTACCCTATAAGCTAAAGGCTCTATTTTACTTCATTAACGTCTATGTATTGTGGTTGTTCTACTTTTCATGCACCTTGTCTTGCCAAACCCATGAACGTCGACGGTGTCTCACCCTTGTTTGATTAAGTGGACGTGTTTTCAAACACCAGGCCTTGTCTTTAGAGGTGCAAGTAGTTTAGCCTCACAACAAACAGCTGTTAGCCCGACACATCATCATCCCCAAAATGCTTCTGCTGCCTGACACCTGAGAGACGGCGATTATAGCCTAATTATCTCTAAGCGTACAGAAACACCCAGAGTGATGATCAAAACCTTCAGATCACTAAAGCAGAAGCTGCACATACAATCCCAAATTTGCACCTAAATAGTATGTATAGGATATAAGGTAGAAATTGATGTCATAGTGTAGATACCAGCTAAAAAAACACTGTTTGTTGTCATCTTGTAATAAGGACATTCAAAATGCCTTTAATCTGTTTTGTTAAACGTTTGTCAAAGGTAACACCTGCTTCTACTGACTGCTGGCAACGACGATACAGTCAAAACATTAAAAGGAGAATAATGGAAGTAGCACATTACAGTAATGGAACCAACACTGATCTGTCTCGAGGAAGTTTTGTCTGACTAAAGGTGAAAGTTGCGTTTATTAAATATAATAATAGTATCGTAATATATCAGCAGAAAATAATTAAACCTGAGAGTTTCTGACAAAGGAATTACACTAGATTTATGTGGCTGGAGGCTGAAACACTTAATGAATGTACTGTATGAGTAGAAGTGATCTGGAACTTGAACTAACTGAGAAAACAGAAATGACCGAACCAGACAACATCCAACATCCTCAATAGGAAACATCCTCTTTACTTGTGCATTTGTAAATGCAAGTAAGAGCCTTTTAACTTGCTTTGAATGATCAGGGGCAGGTTGTAGCATTGAAAACTAGAGGAGATGAACAATACCATAAATGGTAAGAAGGCGAAAACCACACCAGCTCTTTCCAAATCTGAAACCTAAGCCGGACCTTCCCAAAACATTAGAATAATGAAAAAACCTAGGCCGT